>CM062344.1:74687252-77512252 GCA_031216105.1 Dalbergia cultrata
CATTAACCTCTCACTCCCTCACTCAAGGACCCTTGTAAATATCTCTCTTTTTGGGGAGAGAGAGACATCTTGAAGATTACATGCAAAGAAACTCCCAGTTGTTTTCAATGAAATGAGATTTGAGGCTCTGTTTTGTCACTTGTTTTGCTTTGGAAGGGGCTTTCCTAATCTTGTGAGGTTTTGCGTTGCTTTATCACTTATTATCAAAATGGAGTGCATTGGTTTTGGGTTTGATTTTATTTGTCCTCATGTTGTCTATGAGATGCCACAATGAACTGATACTTCTAAATAGATAGGTTATTTGATGTGAAAAGCCCTTTTTCTTGATCTGTTGTTTCTTAGTTAGGAAATGCTCTCAGTAGTTGTTTGTTGGATATTTTGCTATGGAAGCAGGGAGGTTTATAAGGCTTTAACTGAGTATCTCTTTTTGACTCAAAAAAACTAAGGGTGCGTTTGGTTTCAGTTTTTAGATTTTGTGAGTTTTTTCTTCACAAAAACTGAAAATTAAAAATTGAAACTGAAAACAGACAAAACAAACGCACTCTAATACTTCTTTACCATCAACATTTTCCTAAAAATGGATGAAAAGCAAATACCATTTGATGTCTACTGGTGTTTATTAAAAGTAAGAATGCAGAAAAGTCACTTTCAACTTTGGTTCGCGGTTGTGATAGTAGAAATATGAAACTAGGACAATGACTATTAATTAAGATCTGCCAAACAAAATTTTCCTTTTTTACGTTTAAAATTTATTTTTAAAAATGATTGTCTAAAATAATTTTTGTTTTTAATCATCAAAAACAAGTTTTTAGAGTATTTTTACCAAACAAGTGTTTTGGTTCTTTTAGTTTTTAAAATTGAATTTAAAACTACTTTTTAAATACAGTTTTAAAAAACTGAAAAATAAGACAGTTCCTAACATGCCCTTATCTTTTTCGATCATCTAAAATTCAACTAAAAAAGTCAAAGAAAGCGAAAACTATTTATAAACGAGTCAATTAATCCTTGCGTAATGATTATTCAAAAACCTTAAAATATGGAGGCTCTAGAAGCATGAGCTGTCAATCAGATTAAACTTATTTTGACCGCTAATCGCCAACTTTTCTATTATTTTTTTAATATGTAAACCTTTTTATTACAATAAAAATCTTTTTTATCCACTATAAAAAATTAATTTTAATTCAATGTCAATATAAAAAGGTTACTCCTGTATCTCTATAAAATTTAAATATACTAATATTTTTTACTTATTAGTAGTTAAAAATGAGTTATGGTCCCACTAACTCAAATTTTTTAAATATCTTAAATTAAAGATTAAATCATAATTATTGATTATATAAAGGAAAAAAAATTCAATATTATTTCTTTGATATCATTTTATTTATAAGGCAACTAAAATAAAAATGCTATTTGGTAAGACAAGCGATTGTGAAAATGCATCTATGAAAAAACTACACGTTAATTATAATTTTATCTTTTGTTTTTGATTTTTTATTTGTTTGGATTAGAAATGACCACGATTTATTTACTATTCATGCAGTTTTGATGAAATAAATGTCATCAAGTATCTCAGCACTCCTTCTAAAATAATAAATAATTGAGCCAAATATTTATATTAATGTGATAATACAAATTTACACGTATGTGACAATGCAGTGTATGAAATTTAATATTTTCATTGGTCCAAAAAGAAAATTATTGGTCGGGGAAGGAAAATTAAAATTTTATTTTTTGGGGTCTGGAAAGAAAATAAAATTCAAATGTTATTCGTTTTCCATTTTTCTTTTTTGGCTCAGCCCATTGAAAGGCCCACAGCTAAAGCCCATCCCAGTACCGAAAACGCCATCTCACACTGGCGCCGTTTTACGAAAAGACACACGCACAAACTCAATCTCCGTTTATCAGAACACCCCTTGAATTTCGCCTTCCCGCTCACTCCCACTATCTTCGAAATTTCAGCGCCTTCTATAAATACCCTCTCATTCCCACTCTCACTTTCTCCCTGCCCCTCCCCCATTCACACTCAAAACATCTTCTCTCTGCAGCTAGTTTGCCGCGCCACCACCACCGTCCTTCTCCTCCGCTGTCCCCGTCGCCATGACGAGCAAGCGCAAGTCACGCTCATCCGCCTCCGTCGACGCCTCCGGAGGTTCTGGATCTGACCGGTCGACGAAGAAATTCAAGGGGAAAACGGATCTGAGGAGTAACGCAGTTGAAGAAGCTGAAGCAGCTTCAACCGTCGTCAAAGAGGAGGAAATGAAGAATGTTGATGAAGCTGCTGTGACGTTACTTGACGGCGATAGTGACGATGAAGGACCTCGCGCGAGGTTCCTCGGAGATCCGGTTCCTGACGAGGAAGCGAGGCGGCGCTGGCCGAAACGCTACGAGGAGGAGAAGGTAAAACTTACTTCCTTTTTGAGCAGATGCACGAGCCTTTTTTGAGTAGTAGGCAATGCACGAACTGAAAATGGAACATGATGATGCGTTGACATCTCTGCTTTGTGTTTTGGTTGAAGTTTTTTGTGTTTTGAGTTTTTTTCGCTGTAAGTTTCCTCTTTTTTTTTTTTTTAAGTTTTGGAAATATGAGTTGCCGAATCTGGTTTAAATGGACGGATAAGTTCGTCGTTGTTATTGAGTGGCTATGGTGAAAAGGAAATCTGGAGCGAATAAATTATAAGATTTTTGAGGATTTTTTCAACTTTCTAGAACAGTGAATGCAGGTTAGTGGTGGATTTTGTTTGCATTCAAGTGTTCTGTTCAGCAGTGTTTCTTTGTTGCTTCACCTTCATCAGTGACAATTTAGTATGGAATTATTTTCATTAAAGCCTTAGATCTTTTGCCATGTTATCTTTTTTCAATTCTTTTCAAAAACTCAAATTTTATTTATGTTTAAATATTATATTAATTTATATGTGAGTGCAATATTTAAAGGTTATGTTATATTTAAACATTCTCCATATATATATTGGATGACAATGTAATTTTTTTATATTTTAGTTAATGTATAGAAGTTGAACTCTATTATATGTTATATTTTAAAAAGATTTGCAATTGCAGATTTTGAATTTTATAGTAATCTTACTTTTCTTACATAGTAATGATCATATGAATATTTAGGAAATGTTAGAAAATAATTATTTTGACAGAGAAATGGAATTACGTTTTGTTCAAAGTAACACATTTAAACTGATTCTAAATGTAAATATGCATAATCCTAGCAGTAAACCTTTGAGAGAAAATAGGAGAATGCCTGTGTATTTTTACCGCGTAGCTATCAAGAAAATCAGCTAAAAAGTTAGAACGGTCCATTAAATAAATCGGTGCGTTAGACAATATAGTATTATATATGAATGTTTGTAAAGAAGATTGAGATACTGCCTATATCATTATGAAAATAATTTTACCTTTGTAGTCCTGATGGCATGAGGAGAAGACACAGTAATGCTTCCTTAAGAAAAGTAGATACAATAATCAACAAGCTAATAACTAAAGGGAGAGAGGCCAACAAAAATTATAGACAAAATTATAAAAATATTTAGATGTGAATACCCCAACTGAAAAACATATTTATGATAGAATTATGTTATTTGTACCCATAAGGTGTGAGATATAGTTTCAACTTACACTCCATTTATCATTAGATAATAAGTAAATATCATTTTAATAGAATTCACATGCCATTCAATAATAAATGTAGTGTGACATGATGTCTACGGATAACATTTCTCTTCTATGATAACAAAAGATTAGGATACTTATCTTTATTGTATAAATACTGTCAAACTACTCACAATTTTTTAAGAGTTTTCAAAGGAATCATGTCGATGCCAGAATCCATGTGTTGAAAAAGACCTGACACTGTCAATGTTTTTCATGCAAATAGACATTGCCGTATCAAGCCATTAAAACTGCCAATAGAAAGTACAATTATGGTGTAAGTTCAATTGCCGCGGTGCAGGAAAAACGCATCGTTGCTCCGCTCCTTAGAAGACATTTAATTTCTAAACTTTACATCTGAATACATTTTTTAAAAAAGAAATGTAAATTAAAATTGTGAAGAACATGTCAACAAAAAAAAAAGGAGTTAATATTCGAATTTTTATTCGGGTGAAAATATTCGATATCTTTACTGCTAAGTTTTCTAATTTAAGGTTTATCTGATGTTTCAGAATAAGAAGTCAGGTGGGTCAAAATCGAAGAGGTGTGTAGCAGGTTATGAAATTTAAACTTAGACATTATTTACTGTTGTTTGACTTTCCGTTTCCTAGGAGCTCCTTTGACTCTGTTACAAGCTAATATTTGTCGCTATCCTCCAACGTTTTTATGAGGTTCTTTTGTACAGTGACAGTGACGAGGAGATTATTCGAGCTCGGCGTCACTATACAGAAGCAGAAGTAGATGGGTGTACTCTTTACAAGCTTTATGATGACGCCCATGTCAAGGTGAGTTGAGGTGTTTTTGCTATTATATTTCCATCCAGCAAATCTCGTCGTTATGCTGTTGTTTTATTTTAGGTAAGCGTGAAAATAGTTGTGCTGATAACCTGATATCTGTTTGGTTAATGGAGTAAAAATAGTGTGTAAATTTTCATAGATGAGCAATATATAAAATTATACATGAATCTTATTTATAGAAAATTTATTTGTATTTTTACTCCCTAACTAAACATATCCTCAGTGTTTACTCTATTATACATTTATATGCATGATCTAAATTATGATAAATGCGCTTAAAATTTACTCTAGGATAATTATATATTGCTAGTAACCTGGTAACCAACATGGGGAATAAAAGGATATTTCTGTACTCATTGGAGAAGATTAAGTCATTGTGATATCAGTCCCCTGTGGCATAATATTCACACACGGGCCATGGTTCTGGGTTTTCTGCAGATGTAGAGCTCCCTCACTTCCAAATCCTCATAATTTTACGATACTCCCCCTGGGTATGCCTCCATTTTCTTATGTAGCTCTAAGCAATTTCCCACCTATGCCTTTACCAGACACCTCACATACACCAGCAGCCCTGTTCTTATTTCTTCTCACATATACTTTTACCTTTGATAAAATATTAGTGCAAAAGGAATTAATAGTAACATCAGCATCAATATCAGTGGACCCAATAATACTCCACTTGAAAAATTACCTTGTCCTCAAGGTGATGTAACTAGAGAAAAACAAGGTCTTTCTTCGAGGGAACTGTACTCTTAGTATTAGAACACACACTCGGGTTCCATGGATCTGAGCCATCTCCCTCTTCCAGAATTTCTCGTGGCTCTCTAAATAAAAGACATTTAAACCTCTTTGATCACTTTTGTCACATTGTTCTCAGCAAGTCTCTAGCCAACATCAATTTGGTCATTTTGCTGAGTAATAATGCAAAATACATTGTCCTTGTTCCAATCAATCCCCAATGCTGGTTCATTTTCTCCACTTTAAGGCTTAGTTGGATCTCCTGGATCGACCAACATAAGAAATGGTAGACCTCTTCCAACACATGATTACTGTGCCTCAAAAACATTGGTGCTTGTTTGTATGAGTGTTTTTGTCCTTAGTTGAGGTTTAGGATTGGCAACAGATATGGTTGATCTATACATAACAATCAACTTGGCAGATCTTGATGATGTGAAGCACAAAATAACAAAGGCCCTAATGCTGGTCATTATCAACAGTGGCCATGTTGCTCTTCCTGAGTCGAGGGACTTCCTTCTTAGATATACAGCTTTTACCCCACATCTGATCATATACAGAATGTGATCACAAGCAAATCACAGATGCTCATATTTTTGTGTTTCTGTCAATTTCAATTTCATTTGTTATTGAGTTTTGACATTGCGAACTGATAAGCCAACTCTCATTTATTCCCTTATTTTCAATACATGACATACCTAATTGTGATGCAAACGTGAGTCAAAATGTCAAATATTTGGCTTGATCAATTGAGTATCTCTTCCTTTGTTGCTAATGGGCTATGTGGCTAGGTCATCATAGGATTGGAACTATTAGCTTGAAAACAAAATTATATTTCAATAATGCCATTATTTGAGTTAGTACAATAAGATGCTATGAAAGAGCATTCGATGCTGGTATTTCATTACCTGCTAAATTGCTTTAGTTTTAGAAATATCATTTTACCTTTAATACCTTGCTGTGCTAGGTATAGGGATCTACTTGGTGTGATAAGTAAATGGAGCAACCATATAGAACTTGTTATCAAATGCATCAACTTTTGCAATCTGGAATAATTATATGGCATTACCTCAATACAAATGATTGAGTCATGTCTTAAAAAAGATGTAAATTTTGATATTGTAATGAGGTTGGAAATAGATGGAAATTTTATGAAGCTAATGATTTGCATCTATCTAATAGTTTGAGCTTCTGGGAGAGATGACTTTTGACATTGTACTACAACTTCTGTAATAATGTTTTGAGAGTTCAACCTCAGCTGCTTTCATTCTTTTAAACAAAATAATTTGAATTTTCAGCACTTGGCAAGTGAGCTTGGGCATTGTCCATGCTTCAAGCTTAAAGGGATTTTGCATGGAGGAGTATGCTAAGATATGAAGTCATTCACATTTGCCTCCATCTAACAACATAATTTGTTTAGAGATGGTTCTTAAAACACAATATTTTTTAGATATTGTACAAATGTGTATATAATTAGTGCCACACTTTAGGAAATTAGTATTAGGAAATTATTGCAATTTATTAGATGTCTATATATTGTAAGTCTTTTTGTAAAATGAAAATATTAGAATATCGTATTTGGTTTACCCATTTTCTCATACTTTCTTTCAAGTTGGTATCAAAGCTCTTGATTTGGGAGCTTGACCACATTTTGCTGCCGCTAGGCTTCATTGTTGGACATTTACAACTTTCATTGTTGTGTTTAGACATCCCTAACTCTCCCCATTTTGCACTACTGTTACCCTATTTTTTTCAGCCAAAAACCCTTGTCATGCCATTGCCACCATCATTGGCAATCTTTTTGATGACTTTTTTGACCATCCACTACCACCAGTAGCTATGCCACATTGAGATTGACTAGACCCTAGAATCCCAACCCTAGCTATTGCTAGATGTACTGCGAAGTGCCGTCGCATGTCTTGCACGTAAATCTACTCGTTGACACTTTTCCAATGCATGATAGTGTGCGTAGCCTCATCTTAGGTTGCCCTTTCATTAGATTGTCACGGACCACTGCTGACTAATTTCTGGTGTCCACCAAAATAGAACTTGAAAAGATGACTTGTGAATTGACAACTAATTGTGTGATGTTTGTTTCTAAGCCATATAGGGGTGAATCTGTTTTAACTGCTACTTCTTTAATTAATAGAGTACCTTCATGACTTATTGGTAATGTAAGGCATGTGTAGCTTCTATTGTCTCACTTTTCTAATGCCCTTATTATCCAAAGTTTAGGGTCTCGAGTCTTTGGTTGTGTGGCTTTTATTCATGTGCATGGTCAACATTGTTCTAAACTTTATCCTAGAGCTGTCAAATGTGTTTTCTTAGGCTATGCTATAGACAAGAAAGAATACAAGTGTTTCACCCATCTAGTCAGTGTTTTTTGGGTTTTTATGGATGTTACATTTAATGAAAATGAGTCATTCTTTAGCTGTCCTCATCGTCAGGTGGAGAATCTTATGGAAGTTGAGTCAGTTACCCCAAAGTCCTTCTTACCTCTTTAATCCACATAGACACTGCCATCTCAAGAATTGATACCTACCTCTGATCCTTAGTTTGACTTTTTCCAAGAGTTACCACCTTCTCCAGCACCACCTCAATGAGCTACAAACAAATGGAAATCATGAATTTAGGTATACCAAAAGAAAAGGCAACCTAAATTGGTCTAGCACTAGCTCCAAGAATTTGAATCTATGGTAAGTACTGAAGGCACAAGTTCTCCTCTTCTTGATAACTAGTCCTTGAATGAGTTTGAACATAACCTAGATGATTTACCTATTGCATTGAGAAAAGGAAAAAGGGCTAGTGCCAAGTATCCTATTTCTCAATTTGTTTCCACTAAACATCTTTCCTTGCAACACTAGAGTTTCATTGTAGCTATTGATTCCATACAAATCCCAAACTTAGTCCAAGAAGCATTAAAATATGAGAATTGGATTCATGCCATGAATGAGGAAATAAGTGCATTAGAAAGGAATGGTACTTGGGAGATTGTTGAGAGATTGGGAGATAAAAGATCAGTGGGATGCATGTGGATGTACACTCTGAAATATTAATCTGATAGCATATTAGGTCAATATAAAGCAAGATTGGTTGCAAAGGGATATACACAAACCTATGGAATTGATTATGAGGAAACGTTTGCCTCGGTAACAAAGGTGAACACAGTGAAAATCTTGCTCTCTTACTGCTCATTTTGGATGGGAGTTGCATCAATTCGATGTGGAGAATGCCTTCCTACATGGAGACCCAGAAGAAGAGGTTCACATGAAAATTCCATTTGGCTATGGTGTCACTAGTGAAAAGACCAAACTAAGCAAGTTGAAGAAGGTTTTATATGGATTAAAACAATCCCCCTATGCTTGGCTTGGAAGGTTCATGATGATAATGGTATCATTGGGATACAAATAGAGTCAAGGGGATTGCACTCCTTTTTTTAAACATGCTTCGGGTGAAAAACTCACTATTTTACTTATGTATGTTGATGACATTATTATATCAGGAAATGATGTGGTTGAAAATCAATTGTTGAGAGAAAAGCTAGCAGTTGAGTTTGAGATGAAATATTTTGGAAAGCTAAAGTACTTCTTTGGAATTGAAGTTGTCTACTCCAAACAAGGTATCTTCATTTCATAGCGAAAATATGTCTTGGATCTTCTCAAAGAATTTGGAAAACTTGGTTGCATGATGACAAGTGGTCCTATTAAGCAAAATCACCGGATGGGTAGTGATGAAGAGTGTCCTTTGGTCAATAAAGGATTGTATCAAAGGCTAGTAGGGAAATTGATATACATGGCACATACTAGACCGGATTTGGCATATGAGGTTACTGTTGTCTATCAATTCATGCATGATCCAAGGGTGAGACATTTGCAGGTAGTTGATAAGATATTGCAGTACCTCAAAGGGGATTATTATTTAAAAATGGTGGAAGTTTGTCTATGGAAATATACATTGATGTTGACTATGTAGGTTCCCTTGTTGATAAAAGATCAATGTTAGGTTTTTGCATGTTTCTGGGAGGAAATTTGGTGACTTGCAAAAGTAAGAAACAAAATGTGGTTGCTAGATCGAGTGCTGAAGTAGAGTTTTGGGTGATGGAATGGGGAGTGTGTGAACTATTATGGATGAAGATCATATACTAGATGATTTGAGATTAAAATGTGAAGCTTCTATGAAGATGTTTTGTGATAGCAAGTCAGCAATCAACATTGCTCATAATTCAGTCCAATATGACAGAACAAAACACATTAAGTTTGACTTACACTTTATTAAAGAAAAGTTGGACAATGGATTCACCACTACAATACATATTCCTTCATGGCTCCACCTGTTAGACATGTTTACCAAGGGGCTTCCCACAGAACAGTTTTGAGAATTGACAAGCAAGCTGTGAACGATAGATATTCATTCACCAGCTTGACAGGGAGTGTTGAGATATTGTACAAAAATGTGTATATAATTAGTGCCATAATTTAGGAAATTAGTATTAGGAAATTATTACAATTTATTAGGTGATGTCCATATATTGTAAGTCTTTTTGCACAATGAAAATATTAGATTATCATATTCAGTTTACCCATTTTCTTATATTTTTCTTCCCCGTAATATTCTCTCAGCTGATCACATAAGAAATAACCTGTATTTCCAAATTTTTTAGTTTACTCTTCAATTTGTTGATTATGCAACTGAGTAATTGTGCTACCATTGCTTGTGTCATTGCATTTTGTTGACTGGTATCTAATTCACTTGTTTTTGGCTAATTGAAAATTAATGACAAGTACCTTTTCCATGTGTAGGCTGAGGAGGGGGAGGACAATTATATCTGTAAAATTGTTGAGATGTTTGAAGCAGTTGACGGATCATTGTATTTCACAGCACAATGGTATTATAGGGCAAAGGATACAGTAAGTTATATTGCATTATTTGATTTAAGTAAAATTTCTACCACAATTATCATTGAATGATAATTTATGAGATTACAAAATCTTTTTAAACTCTCCAGGTTATTAAAAATCTTGCATACCTGATTGATTCAAAGCGCGTTTTCTTTTCTGAAGTCCAGGATGACAATCCATTGGATTGTCTCGTTGAAAAGTTAAATATTGCAAGAATATCTCTAAATGTACGTTACCAAATTAGACTATATTTTGCATTACTTAATATTTCTGCTATATTTATTATCGTATTTATAGAATTTGATGGTGGTGAAGTTTGATTTCAGGTAGATTTGGATGCGAAGAAGGATACAATTCCCTCTTGTGATTATTATTGTGATACATTATATCTTTTGCAATACTCTACATTTACTAAATTGCCATTAGGTTTGTTTTCTGAACTTATTTGCATTTTTATTTTTTAATTGCTTCTAAATTTTGGTACTACTTTGTAATTCAGAAAGTAGAGAATTTGGCAGTGACACCTCATCGACAATATCTTCCGATATTGATCTAAATGGAAGATTTGAGGTGAATTCTCAACATGATGAGGCTTGTCCTGTTGAAGAAAATAATGAACCAGAGCTGACACTACTAGATTTATATTCTGGTTGTGGAGCAATGTCTACTGGTTTGTGCTTTGGGGGCATTTTGTCTGGTTTGAACCTTGTTAC
This sequence comes from Dalbergia cultrata, assembly GCA_031216105.1. Lineage (NCBI taxonomy): Eukaryota > Viridiplantae > Streptophyta > Magnoliopsida > Fabales > Fabaceae > Dalbergia > Dalbergia cultrata. The sequence continues at coordinate 74,698,053 of CM062344.1, forward strand.
AGTGAGTTCTACGATACTTTTTGGTCAAGAAATATGTTGAATTCATATTGCTGTTTTTATGTTTGTTTTATTCTAATGGTAACTTATATTTTTTCAAACAGAGATGGGCAGTGGACTTGAATGAACATGCTTGTGAAAGTCTTAAGTTAAACCATCCTGAAGCACAGGTAATACAATGCTTGCTTGTTTGCTTGTATACTGTATATACCTGTAGGAAATCCTTTTATTACTGTTGACATATGCGTGATGAAATCATGAAACTGTTTCTTTCTTTCTTTTTCCCTTTTCAGAGAGAATGCTAGAGATGATCTTCTGTGGGTAAATTTCATGTGTTTTAAGTAGTGCTCAGTGTATGGGTCATGATTTGCAGGTTGGTCTGTATAATCAATCTGCATGGGTTATGACCAAGTAATTTCCTAACCCGTTAATTTGAGGACTAGCTTGGTTTGGTTTAGTCCCATTTATTTTGCACTCCAGCCTGATCCAATCCATTTAAATATGGACCATTTTGTGCCGGGTTGGCCTTCATACTCACCTCTAGTTTTAAAACTTTTGAGGCTTTGGCCATGTAGTATAGGTTCAGAGTATAACATAAATTATATATATTTTTCTTAAATGACTGCACTTCAAGGATAATCTGTAACTTATTGATCAAAATCTTTAGCATATTAAATTAATAGCATGCTTATTTGTCAGGTAATTTGGTTCTATTCTTTGATACTTTTTGTCTCTCTTGATTGCTTTCTTCATCTTAGTTTAATGGTTTTCCTTTACCATCTCCTCATTGAATTGCAAAGTTCTCTGTTTAGGTGTAATTACCGTACAATCTTTCATTGCTGGACTCATTACTGCTTGTTATCTGTTATTGTTTGGTAGTTGCATTGTTAGATGTAAAACCATTCTTGTGGTTTTACCCAACTTAAGATTTTAGGAGAAATGTTTTATGACATTATTAAAACCTTTATAATCAAGTGTTGTAGAGTTTGATCGTTGTTGCCTTCATTCTTCTAAATAAAATAATTGAATTGCAACACAAGGTTAGGTGAGTCTATGTATTGTCTACACTTTAAGTTCAAAAGAGGCATTCACTTAAGGGGGCATATTAGATATAAAATCAATTATATGCTTCTATGCAATGGCTTAAGTTTTTGAGAGAGATGATTCATAACACTTACTCCTACTACACTAAATTTGGTAATTATTAATCTTTGAAATAATAGTTAGGGATTCTTTCCCCCCTAAAATTTGAGCTAGAGCTTTGTATGTGTAAAGCATTTTTTATGGTTCAGATGTGAAAAAAAAAAAGCTTGGTGGTTTTGTGGTGTTTACTAGTTATATATTATGTTTGATGATTTGACCTTATTTAGGGAATGGGAATGGAAACATGTTCTCAAATATCACTGTCTTGCTTGTGTTTTTGTAGTGGTCTTTAATAGTATTGCCTCCACATGATTCGGTTAACATCTCTGTTTTAGTTATTGTTTTGTGTCATTACTTTTATTCTAAAATGATAAATATTTGTGCTCTAAATCAGGTTAGAAATGAATCAGCAGAAAATTTCCTCTCATTATTGAAGGAGTGGGAAAAACTATGTAGTTATTTCTCATTGGTCCAAACGAAGGTGCCACATGAGCAATATGCTGATCTTTTCAGTGTAGAAGACGATGATGACATTGGTAGTGAAGAAGAGAATGGTGATGAAGAAGATGGCGAAGTGTTTGAAGTTTCCGAAGTGTTAGCGATATGTTACGGTGACCCAAATCACAAACAAGAGCAAGGATTATACTTAAAGGTTTGTAGCAACTTCTTACTTTCCAACATTTTTCCATCTTTTGGCATGGTGAAGGTATCTAAATGTTTTGTTTTTATCTTTTTAGGTTCGTTGGAAGGGTTATGGATCTGATGAAGACTCTTGGGAGCCAATTACAGGTTTAAGGTAAGGTAGAACCTAGTGCAGATAATTGGAAGTTGACATGAACTTTAAATTGTAGCGTAATTAGGTAAATTGTTACATTTTTATTTTTATGATATTAAACATAGTTAAGAAAACCACCAGATTGGCCGATTCAATGGGGTTAACTAGGAACCGGCCAAGTCACAGGTCTGGTCCATTCTAAAAAAATTGGCATTCTAAAAACCGATCAAAGACTGCTGAAACCAGTAAACCGGTCTGGTTTGCATGACTCACCAGTTCAACTATTTTTAAACTTTAAAATATTTTAACTCTTTAAAAGTTATTGCAATAAAGAATTATTGCACTGTTTTCTTGAGACATGGGCTTGGGCACTTAGCGACCCACCCTTCCAATTCCCCCCTCCCTATTCTCTCATTTTATAACTTCAATAAACTGCTCCACTCTTTGTTCGGAGAGATGTGGGACTAACCATAATGACTTGATTCTTAGAGAAAGCTCTTTCCAGCATTGTTACCTTCCTTGCTAAATATATACCGTGCTATAATTTATATATCTATATATATATACTCTAAGCTTCACTGAAGTCACTGATTGGTTTTACTAAGCTTTGCTAGGGAGTTGTTTTTTTGTTACAGTGGAAAATAAAAAATAGAACTAACAAAGATGCACATGCTTACAAAAACTCAGTGTAAAGGAGGTGAAGAATGCTTGTAGGTGGCTCCTAGACATGCACATCACTAGAGAGAATTTTATATACTACTTTAACACAATAAATTAATTTAAATCCAAATTAAGTAAAAACAACAAAAAATAAATAAAAGCTAACTATTTATATATATTAATTATATTTTATTATACAATGGTTGAACTCCAGTTAGACCTTTGAACTAGTGTTCTAACCGGTTTGATGTCTGGTCTGGTTTTCTCTTCCTTCATATTAAACATGTTTTTGGATGTGATAATTTTTATATTCATAGTGATATGCAGACTTTGTTTCATTGAAATTTGTCAATTTTTTTAAAATTTAGATGACTTCTTATCTTTGATATGGTTTCTTTCTTATTACTTGTTGAATTCTTTTTTCCCTCTGTTCGTATGATGTACTATGCTTTGGCTAGTTTTGCATTAATTGTATCATACTGAATTTATTACACACATGGAACTATGGTGTCATTTCATGATTCCAAAACCTTATTAATTCATCTGTTGTGTTTGAATCAGTAATTGCCGAGAAAGGATAAAGGATTTTGTTACTCAAGGCTTTAAGTCTAAGATGTTACCTTTGCCTGTAAGTTAGGGCTAACTTTGATATGACAAACTCTTTACTTATTATTGTGTGATCTTTATTATGGTAAATTCATTTAAGTTCATGAAATATTATCACACTCTTCATGTAGGGAGATGTTGATGTAATTTGTGGTGGCCCTCCTTGTCAAGGCATTAGTGGTTTCAACCGCTTTCGGAACAATGAGAACCCCTTAGAGGATGAGAAAAACAAACAGCTTGTTGTTTTTATGGATATTGTTCAGTACCTTCAGCCTAGATTTTCGTTGATGGAAAATGTTGTTGACATTTTAAAGTTTGCAAAAGGCTTTCTTGGAAGATATGCATTGGGTCGTCTCCTTCAAATGAATTATCAAAGTCGCTTGGGAATTATGGCTGCAGGAGCTTATGGGTTGCCTCAATTTCGCTTACGAGTCTTTTTATGGGGTGCCCGACCTTCTGAGGTATACTGACAGTTCTTGTTTTCTTTGAAAACTTGTTGTATTTTCTGTCAAATAATAGTTAGTGTTTACATTTTTTGTTTTGGTTGCAAGTTTGTTAAAATGTATATCTTTACATGATGCAGAAGTTGCCTCAATTCCCACTTCCAACTCATGATGTCATTGTAAGAGGTGTTATTCCTGTGGAGTTTGAGGTTTGTGTAAATTTAAGAAGTACCTATAATTGTGTTTTGAATTTGTTGTGTGCAATCTAGGGGTGTTAAAATGACTGATTGGCTGTTATCCGTTTGATCCAATTGGGCATCACTCTTTTTCTATCCGTTTAGTAGTGCATGTTGAATTTTGATAGATAGAATTCATATAATGCAATTATTATTATTTGAATGAATAATGAATTACTCATGACTCAGTAAGAAGCATTGTCTGGAAAATGGCAAGGCAAATCTTTAAAATATACATAAATGAATATTAGAACATTTGTTGCTTGGTTGCTTATGTTATTATTTTTAACCATATCAGTGAAGGTGTGTATTATGCATGCAGATAAACACAGTTGCGTATGACGAAGGGCATAATGTTTCCTTGCAAAGAAAGCTTTTATTGGAAGATGCTATTTCCGACCTTCCTCCGGTATATTTTAATGTTTGACTTTTTGTTTTTCCTCTTTTATGTTTTTGTGTCAGTGTATTTGATGTGAGTGTTATTTTATACATCTATGTAGATTGAGAATAATGAAAGTCGGGATGAGATGCCATATCACAAACCTGCCCAGACAGAGTTCCAACAATTTATTAGATTAAGCAGAAGTGGTAATGCATTGTTAAATGGCTATTTTTTTTGGATACATCATCATTTATGTGCCTTTACTCGATCATTTATAGTTTAAGTACTTTGTCATTTAACATGATATGAAAGTAATTTTGCCTAACTGTTTAGATGAGAGGGTGATTGATAAAATTATATGCGAAACCATTAAGAAAGATCTAGATTCAAGTAATTTGTATATATAAACATGGTTATGTACTTATGTTATTGTTTGATTCATGTAGCTAATCTCACTTTGCTGGAAAAGTATTACTTATTGTTGTAGCTTTTGTTGGTTAGTGTTTTTTTGTTTGACAAAATAATTTTGTTGAGATGAAGAGAAGAAGTATGCAAAAAGGTAGGGGAACAAGAGGAGGTCTTTACAAGAACAGAAACAAACATGAAACATGTGAGGAAAAGTATTAATGAAGCAAAACTTCTACATTATTTTAACCAAACAATACTTTTTGCCTTTTAAGAGTCCTAAATACTCAACGGTTCTCAAAAGGCCACATCAATATCAAACTAAGCCTTAATAGAGGACAAACATTTGATCTTATCTCAACTTTTTTGTCTCAATTCTTCACTGGAGGTGTGAGAATTTCACCTTAACCAAATCCCCTAATGGCATAAATATCACACTGCCACAAAGATTTGACTTTTTTTTTCCAAGACTAGTAAAACTTGTCAACAAAAACTGATCCAAGATTACAAGATACACCTATCAGTCACCAAAGATGCCATTCAAAGTATTCCTCCAAGATCTGTCAGATGGTCACAGATCAGTGCAAAAATAGATGTGTAACATGTTGTAGAATTGCACCACACATAATACACTTAAGAGATAGAGTCATGTGGCTTTTGAACTTGCAACATGTCCCTGCTGGTTAGTGGTTTGACCCTTGTAGTCAATGTTCTAATAAAGGTCAAGTTTTATCACAAAGTAGTGTAGGCTTTTGTGTTGTCTAAGCTTCAAGACCAAAATTATTGTGTGGGTTGTGTTGCGTATAAAATCATTCATTTTTCGTTACTTACCAATGCCATCACTAGTTCTTAGGCATTTTGATTTCTAGTGGAGGAAGCTTGTCGGTTTTCTCTCGTTCTATTTATGATTTTGTTACATATATTGTTGTTTTGTGATAATTTACTCTCTGATATCAGAGTAGAGAAGAATTTTGTACAATAAACATTTTAGCCAGAGCAGAGGAAGTGTTCTATTTTATTTTATTTTCTCAATGCAACCATGTATGTATAAAATATGTTATGATTAATAGGGCGATATCCCCTATCTTTTCATGTGTGTTTTGTTGCAATGTAATATGGTTGCTAATTTATTTAAGTAATGTGCAGCAATGTTGGGCCTTTCAACCACATCAAAATCATCGAAGTCTCTGCTTTATGATCATCGTCCACTAGAATTAAATGCTGACGATTACCAACGTGTGTGTCGGATCCCCAAAGAAAAGGTTGTTTTTCATCATGGTGCAAAGTTGTGCTACTAGCCTACTATATATGTTTCTAATGTTTACTTCTCAACAACATGATTGTGCTACTTTATATGTTTCTGATGTTTACTTTTTAATGTTGATTATTCATTGCAATTAGGGTGCATGTTTTAGAGATTTACCAGGTGTTCGAGTGCGGCCTGATAATAAAGTTGAATGGGATCCTAGTGTGGAACGTGTATATTTGGATTCAGGAAAACCATTGGTAACAAATCATTTTTCTAAAAAATTATTCTGAGTGTTGACATTGGTTTGCACTATAGTTTAAATTCTTCAATGCACATTTCTAAAATATGTTGCTTCAATTGTTTTTACAGGTTCCTGATTATGCCATGTCTTTTGTTGGTGGAACATCATCAAAGTAAGTTTTTCAAATAATAATTTGGATTTATTGATAGAGTGTTTCGATTAATTTATGTTGTATTCAAATTAATTTATAACTAAAATATTGTTGAGAGTTTATGAAGAAAAAGACATTTTTTTCTTTTTGGAAACAAGGAAATCTATACATGTCACACTACTAATTAGGAGATTAGCTTAGGTGGATGTTTGTACTATAACTTAGCTGATAATTTGCTCTTGTATTGCTTGATTTCAACATCATTTTAGACCTTTTGCTCGGTTATGGTGGGATGAAACTGTTCCGACTGTTGTGACCAGAGCAGAGCCTCATAATCAGGCAAGTTCTTTGCAGTATGTATCTGTGTATTATAAAATTTTGGCTTAAATTCTGTTAGTCTGATACATATTTTTAACAATATTGTTGTTTATAATTCAATTAACCAATAAATTTCAGTCTTCTTAAATTTCTGAAATCAAATTTGTTCATATACTTCACTATGATTCTGTTAATGGAAATGTGTCCATTTGTGTTATATCTTGAAGTTTAGGTGTTGTATGAGTAGTATTTGTTATTAATGTTTTGGTAGAATGGATTGAAGTGTTATTTAAATTTTATGAACATAAAAAGATTAAAAAAAAAAAAAGTCTTCAAGCACTTTTTTCAAAAATTTAATTTTCAAGGGATTGATAATTAAGTTTAGTTTTTATTTTTAAATTTTATATGCTATCTTCAATCCTCCTAGAAAACATATCTGAAAAATCCATCTTTGGTCTTATCATATGCATACAATGAAGGTTTTATGTTGCTTGCCAAATTTTTACGTTTTGTTAGGCAATTTTACACCCGGAACAAGATAGAGTATTGTCAATAAGAGAGAATGCAAGGCTTCAGGGTTTTCCAGACTTCTACAAGCTGTGTGGCCCAGTCAAAGAAAGGTAACTACAATGATCTTCTTTTTTTTTTTTTTTTCTGCGGGTTTATGTCTGACTAGTGTTATATACATATCATCTTTGTGAGATTATATTTAGGATGTTCTTTATAATTAAAACTGTATTTGAATCACTCTCTGTTTATCCCTTTCTTTAAATAAAAAGTGAAAATGATAAACTATAGAGCAAATAAAAAAACCTTATGCATAAACAACTTGAATAAACTTAGGCTTCCCTTAGATGTGTTCGGCCCAGAGAAGATGTCAAATCTCAAGACACCGCTAACATGAGAATCTTAATATGAAAGAAACCCTCAACAACTTAATTTGACAAAAAAAAAATCAGTAGCATTGTTCTAAATGGTTATATTGAAACATTGGAAGTGTTTTTTCAAAACAAAAATGCATTACAGCTTAGCTTATATGAAATGAACGGATCTTATAGTTATCATGAACTATTGCAGATGTTTATTATCGTCCCAAAGTTAATAGCCTAATTATTCAAGTGCCCATTTTATCTTTATAAATCTGAAAGTGATGCTAAGAGTTATGAGAAGAGGTAAATTATCCACTGGAGACTCATCCATAACTGTTTATTATAGGTAAGAGGTTCATTCACATTAACACTAACCGAGGTATAACACATTTTCATCTTTCAAGGAAGCGAGTGTTATTTTTCAGCATAAAGGGGAAAACAATGTAATTAAACCCAGAATTGGTGTAAACAAATAGCCGTTGATGAGGTTTTCTAGCTTAAATAGCAATGGATCTCAAGTGATGCTTAAAACTGTAATATCTAATTAAACAAATTCATTTGTTGAATTGAAACTTACTTGGTGATTAATGTATTCTTGTGTATATAAGCCCAGTTCTTTTGTTGTTTTATATGGTCAAGTAGACACTGTAAGGTGTTAGATGCATTTAAGTGCCCAAACATGAATATTTTATTTGTGGTAGCCCTCCAATTCTTTTCAATTTTTGCTGAATTGGTTTATACATTGTGCTCACAATCACAAAAGTAAAGGGATCGTTGCATGCTGCTGCACAGAAACATTAATAGTTGGCTGTTCTTATTGATATTAAAAATTAAAACTACTTGATGTGTGGTGAAAAAAAAAAGGATGAACAGCCACCACTTTTAAATTTCTGGTTTGTTGGGTTTTCTCATTCAATGTCTCTTATGGTTGAAGTTGGTATTTTTTTTAGGTACATTCAAGTTGGGAATGCCGTTGCAGTTCCAGTAGCACGAGCACTAGGATATACTCTAGGCCTTGCATTGCAAGGTTCTGCAACTGATGGGCCTTTATATAAATTACCTGACAAATTTCCCATGGTTAGGGAACGATTTTCTTCTGTATCATCTGAAGATGGTGAATGACTTCTGTCTGCATTGTTGTATCTGGGACTATAACTTACTGGTTATTTATCCTATACCCCCAAGCTGGAATTGTATTTAAGTGACTATATGATGATGATTCATCATATCTCCCAAACAAGAATTGTATCATCAGAAACATTGTAATCCATTGTTTTGTTTAATGTTAAGTTTGAAAAATTGTTTGCATTGTGCTTCCCTTCTTAACACGTGAAAACTCTCAGTTGCTTGGTACTCTGTTTCTTAGATATGTCTGGATGAATTGCCTCTGGCTGCCTTCCTGTGATATTTGAAAGCCCTGTGTTCAGTTTCTTGCTTGGTTGGTCATGGGTAGGTGTTCTTGTATGTTTTCTTTGTAGGTTGTAAAAATCTTTAGGGTAATTGACAGAGTGGAAACAATGACAATGATGTTACTTGTACGGTTATTAGCATTAAGCGTATGCCTTTTGTGTCTCTTGATTATTTCATTTGACCTCTAAACTGCTATGAATTTGAATTCATAATATGAAGTGAAATTTGTTCTCCAAAGGGGTTATGGGGATATGCCAGGGAATCAAGTTACTGTGAGCTAAACAAATTGTGCATATTGACTTTTCGTGGAATTTTTAGCACATAAGTATGGTTTTCTGCACGCAGGTTTTGGCGACTCATGCAATGAGTTCCAACAAACCTGGTTTTTATTCACAGATGAATTGAATTCAGTGTCTAGTTATTACTTGTACCATCATGTCTGTGTGTTTTTTTTTCTAAATTCTTGTACTATCACGTATGCTGATTGTTGTGTCTAAACACAATGTACAAATAACATGTCTATAAATTTATTCTTATTAATTTTCTTATTCTCAATAGTTATACTACCTTAATTTTAGGAGAAAGTAGGAGAGAAAAGGGTGGAAAGAAAATGGACAGATTTGAGAATTTTCTCAAGTTTGAATCAACATCAAATACAGAAGATTACAAAAGGTTAAAGTGGGTTTCTATATGATTCGATTTGAGAATGTGACTAGCACGTGAGAGATTAGGTACGTAAGCCTCCTAATTACTATGACTTACTGAATGTATGAAAATAACATGATTTTCATTTTTAAAATATAGTTAAATCTAATTCATCCTCAATTTCTCATTTCAAACATAATAATCGAATTTATAAAAATTGAATTATTTTGACATATATAGCTTTGAAAACATCTTATTCGCATCTGAAAATCGGTTTAATACTTGAAAATTGAAATGTGAATACATATTTGACTTATTACATAAATTTTTAACCGCAATCTACATTTCAAATCCATACATGAATTTTGAAAACAAATACATTATCTTAAAATATTATGCATGGTTCGGATCATGCCAGTACAACTAATGGAACACTCTAATTCTTACATGAGCGACAAAGTAAAGCTCACTACTGGAACAGTTGCATCTATTGAATCAACAATAGAGTGACAACTGGACCTACGACTGCGAGGAGCAAGGGAAAATGGTGAGTCAACGAACACAGTGAATGAATTTTCACCCATCACCTACATGGAACAACCAAGACATATATAATAAACATAAATTACATGCACCAAGCATAAAACCATTTGGTATTTACATATGTAGATATATAGGAAAGCACTTCTAAATTTATTGTTTTGCATGAAATCACTTTGAATTTGTGGTGTGATAAGTACTAGAGAAATAGTAATCTTTGGATATATATACATAATATAACAATAATAGTATCTAAAATTACTCTAATCTCTACAGGTCCTCATAAGGTCCCGTATTGGATACCTAACTATGTTCCATCTCTGATTTCTCTGATAGGATAAGCTTGTCTTTTAGTGAACAACTTGATATTAAAGTTAATGATATCTTACAGACGTTAACTCAATGTTTGTTTCTCTATAGTTACTATCTAAAACTAGTTTACACATATGAAGTAAATATGAAAACTTTTAAAACTCTTAATACTTTGAAAGCTTTAGATTCGTATAACTTTAACAATCTGATTTTAGCATAACTGTAGCTATGAAATCATGCCAAATGGATCATCAGTTTGTAGACATTGTGATTTCAAAGGCCCACAAAATTTGTATCTAATAATTACTATGAATCATGCTGGGTTCCATACTTTCAATATTATAATGCTGAAATTCTAAAATCTCATTTCAAAGTAACATATTTTCAAAACTTAATAACTCTAAACTCATACTTCAAAACAACGTAATCGATAATCATAATAGTTCTGAAATTAGAATAACATATTTGTTCATGAGAATAAAAATACTCTGTTTAACATTCTTCTAATACATCATATCTTGATAATTTTGAAAGCATAATATGAAATCTGAACTTTTGAAAACATACTAAATATCATAAATCCGTAAAAACATAGTTGGGAACTTGCTAAATCATGTGTTTTCCATTAAATCTCTTTGAGAGCATATAAAACATCTCCATGGTATACAACAAACCAAATCATCGTCTCATGGTTTTCTCAACACACATTTTTCATGCTATAGTAAAAAATCATGATATTTGCTAGATTGCCATAACTTGCTAACTTAGGGAACAATGTTGGCCCTTGTAAGTAAGCTTCCAAAATTTCCCTTAGTACCTAAAATTGTAATTATGAAAAAGGTCTCTATGTTTTGTATTTACAAGTAGAGGCTTTTGACCATTTACTTGGATAAAGCAACCACCATTTACACATCACTTTCATTGGGTCAGAAAGCCGCTGGCACTAGAGCTGGGTATATGGGCTGTGGTCTGCAGACCAACCCATTTAACTCGCATCCCACATGAAAATGGACCAGAAAATTTTTAACCTACCAATCCGCAGACTTTGCTGATCCGCTTCGCCTAATCCGCATACTGTAGCTCCAGTGTTCAGCCTCCAGCCCACAAATCATTTCGCTATTAGGCCACAACCCACACACAAACAAAAACACTTTAAGCCCACTACTTGAAGGCTGAAGCCCATTGCTCGCTTAAAAACAAAGAAAGAGTAAACAATGTACTGTAAAGTCTTCATAAATCAATAAATCATAAACAAACAAAGAGACATAGCACCAATGCCAAGAAACTAGGGCTTTATCTAAGCAAAGCGGCGCCATCTCTCTCTTGATTAGGCTCAGCCACCGCCACTCACAACCTCCCAAGCTCGCAGTGCGCCTTTGCTCATGTTGCGCCTCTGCTCGCATTGGCCTCCTACTCGCGTCTCGCCCTTGCTCCCGTCACTGCCTCTGCGTGCTACTGTTTGCTCCCCTGGTTGCGTGGTGCCTACTACCTTTGCTTACCAGCCACCAGGTAAGGTTTGAGATTTATTTTTTAAGCTTTCAGCTTCTTTATTAATTGGTGTGGTGTGAGTTTTGGCTTTGATTTTGATTTTGAAATTAAAGCTGAAATTGAAATGCTGGAAATGCTTTAAGGTTTTTTTTTTTTTTTTTAAGCTTTCAGCTTATTTTGGGATGCTGGAAATTCATGCTGAAGATTTTTATTCTAAAATTTTATATGAGATGATGAGATTGATGATGTTGGATGATTTGAGTTTTAAGAGAAATTTCTTATGTTATGTCCATGGGCTAGTCCACGATTTGGTGTGCAGGCTTTTTGCTGGGCCAAAAATATAGATTGTTCAGTAGATTTGTGGGCTTAGGCGGAACGGGTCCGAACTAGGCAAAAGACCAGTCCATTTATGAAGCGGACTAGTCCGGTCCGGTCCTTTTAAAATTGGTCCATCGCGGATCAGGCTAAACGGATCGGACCGGTCCGCATACTCAGCTCTAGCTGGCACTGCCTCTAGCTAGCCTTTGCCCTCTCCTCCCTCGGAATCCATCGTGGTGATGTCGTCTCCACCATGGCATCCAACATTGCCGCCATGTGCTAACTCCACTCTATTATTCCCTTCGCTGGTGCCACCCTAAAAAATGTCAGCACCCGCCTTGATGCTAGCACCTTCTCTGTCATCCTTCGTCACGTAGAGCCCAAGATCGTCTTCATGGACATGATCTCACATGATGCCATCCTCGAAGCAATCTTCTTATTAACAAATCACTACCATTTGATCCTCATCCTCATCGCTTTTAGTGTTTTTCTTACAACCTCGATTTCAATTCCTTAAACTACCAAATCCAAATTTGTTACGTCTCTTTTCACAAAATGGTTGATTAAGAAAGAAAAGAAAAAAAAAGGAGTTATAAGTTGTTGATGCATTTTATTTTTCTTCTGTTTTTGGTGGGTAAGACTTCGTTATAGTAATGGAGGGTTTCAAAGTTCAGTTTAAGAGCTTTATATATATATATACACATACAGAGTAGGGATTCGTTTACTTCAGGAGTAATTATTGCACACTTACTCCATTCTATAACTCTTTATCCATATTGAATTTAATCAATCTGATAGTTGATTTATGTTATATTATATTGATGATCAAGCATGCCAAATTTTAAAAAAATTGGACAACAATAGCCATATAATCTATTAATTGATATTTACTTGTATTTTCAAAAACATATTATCTGTCAAAATAAAATGAAATGATGAACTATCACTAAGAAGGGGCTGAAAATGACTAAGAAGAAAAGGGCTAAAAATGAGGTTTATTTTGATATGTCATCTTTGCATATTTTTGTTTGGTGAGAAGAGAAGGGGAACAAGAAATTGACTCTGTTTGCAAATATAAAACAAGGACACCCATGTTGCAATAATAACATAGTGTTTATTTCATTTTTTTTTTTGGGTCAAAGCATAGTATTTATTTTATTTTTTGGACAAGGGATCAACGTTGGTCCTCAACCTACCAAGACCAACGAATACCCCACCATGGCTCTTCACCGGTTGAATCCACCAAGATTAGTCATAAATCATAATTCTCTTACTTGTTCAAAAACGAATTTCCATTCTAGCTTGTCCCCATTGGGAGTATTTTATTTTAAATGAGATGAGATCACTGATTGATAAACCAAGTATTCTACAATGCAATGTAGCAATAGCATAAACTACATCAAGACCACACAAGGTTGGGATATTTTCCTAAACATAAAAGATCATGATTATTAAACTTTTGAATTAACTCTTAAACTCTAATGGGTTTACCATCTTATTATATAAAAATGAGTTTTTATAAACTCTCAAGTTTGATAATCTTATAAAATAATATGATTATTAAACTCTTGATTTAACTCTTAAACTTTTATAAATTTATAATTTTATCGCATAGAAATGAGTTTATCTAAACTCTCGACGTTGATAACTTTGCATGATGGAAATAATGCAAGTGTTACTGTGTTAATATTGGTCCATATATGATCTGTCCTCAAGTTCACTTGCACAAATGTAGTGTAGTGTTGCTTTGCTTGTATCTTGTGTTCCATCCTGGGCTCTAGGGGTCTTGGTCAAACTTTTTTTTAATTAGTCCCATTAATGTAGTTTTGCATTTCCACCTGCATTTAATGTTCCATAAGTATAAGATCTGCACATAGCTTACTGAAAAACGAAGTGCAGTTCCATTTAACAGGTTTTATTATAATTTTGTACCTTCTTTTTTTTATTCACAAGAGTAATTTGGTATCTAATCAAATTATAGTATCATCCCTCTAATGATGCAATTAAATAAATTAAATATAAATCTTAACTACATTTTTTTTTAGAAAGGATATTGTTCATTTCAGAAACTCTGTTAAGTTATTTGTTTTAACTAGCAAACAAAAGCCAAAAATAAAATAATTATTACTAGCTATAAAATTTTTCCTTTTTAAAATTTTGAAAAATAAAATAACATAGAGAATATATATTGGCATGTTCTAATAAGTAATGAAGTCACTCTAAGCAGTAACGGCACTTTGGCATCAATGCCGAACTATCTTCAAGTTGATGCCGTAGCTTTCCTTTCTCTACTATCAATTTTTATAACATTATTTGCCATCGTCGCTAACGTGAGCATCTTAATTCTCTTCGTCTCTGAAGCATATACGTGGGACCGAAAGATAGATTTGGAAAATGTCAAAACTTTTGATGATTCTTGGTGGATGATTGAGTAGTAAAAACTTTTTTGAGTGACGCTATACATGCTACATGTGAATTTTTACTTCTTTCTTGTTAAATTTTTTTTTTCTTCCAAGTTTGATTGACTTTAGGCAAAGTTTTCTGTTGACTTTTCTAGTTTTAATTTAATAATAAAAATATTAATTTATTTTTATTTTCTCTTCTTTTTTAGGATATTAGGATAGAAAGAATGAAAATATTTATTTTTATATTTTTACTTTTTTCTTTATAAAATTACAAAAGAAACTTTTCTTACAATCAAATAGACTTTCAAGTTTTGTATTCTCTTATTTGATGGGATCACATCTTATTATTATCATAACCCTAACTAAATGCTTAAAAAATTAGCTAGCCGTCAATTTGTTGGGTATCATGGTTATTGTTATTTTAAATTGAGTTAGATTCATAATTAATTGCATTAAGATACATTATAATTAAATGTAACAATATTTAAGAGGTTTAAATGTTTAACACTTGTTCCATTTAAATAAAATTTTAGATTTGAGTTTAATGAATAAAAAATAGTACTAAAAAATCGTTATTCTTATAGTGGCCTGGCTTGATTCAAATCAAATTATTTACCGTCTATTAAACTTAACTTTGTAAACCGGAATTTTAAAACTGTTAATAAAGATTCATCATAATTATCGAGGCCAACTCTTCATAACATTGATACATAAATAAAAGGTGATGCATAGATGCATCCGATTGAATTAACATGTTGGACTAGGGAACATACTGCATCCAATTAATTTGGACATTACAAAAATATATAAACTAAAAGATGAAAAGAAATAGATACACTTTTCCATTACGAACATACTAATAAAAGAAACTATATTTTACCAAGTTGTTGCATGCACTGCATGCAAAGCAATAACCCAAAGAGAGATTGAAGAAGGCATGTGTTGTGTCGTGTGGAGTCATATGTGAAGTTAAGATTGTATTTATTATGGTTTGTACAAAAAAAAAAAAAAATTCTGCTCAAAATATGGTGATATATGCCTAAGCAAGTACCCTTCGAATAATATATTTTTTTTTTACCAATGGATCTAAGAATCAAACTAAAATCTTATATTCAAGGGATTCGAACCCGTTTTTGGTCGGACCAATAATTCGTTGATTGGCCAGATGGAAAGCCGTGATTCAAAAGCGACAGATGGAAATGAAAGATTCTTTGAATGGCTCCGAATCCGAACGTGACACTTCGCACGAACACAAAGCCATAAGTAGTTGTTATTGTTGTTGTCTCTATGTTCTGGCCCTGGCCTTAGCATCGAATATATAGTTCATACTTCATATAATAAATAAGTAAATACATATAACTATATTCATCAAAGAATTAATACATATAACTATGTTTATCAAAATAATACATATATAACTAACTATAAATAACCACCAAGGAATCTAACGGTCACTCGCCGTGCTCTCTATTTTAGGATTCTTGTGTCTCTCTCACTAATGATCAGAGACAGATATAGAGAATAGAGAGAGGCACAAGGGGAAGAAAGAGTGGTTGTGTTGATTCGAGCTATGTTGTGTTGTGTGGTGAAAATGAAATAAAAATGGGGTCAGCTGAATCAATGAAACATCCCCTCTTATGTTGTGAGAGTCAGAGAGTTTCAAAGGAACAAAAGGAAGAGGAAGCAGAGAAAGAAGAAGAGGAAGAAGAAGAAGAAGGGTCGCAACAGCAATGCCTTCCTTTGAATGTCTCGATTTATTCCTCTTCTTTCTCAGCAGATGCTTCTCCTCTCCTTTGGCCATTTTCGTTCAGCTTCAGGTATTCCCATTTCTCTCCTTATTCTCTGCTAATTTCCTTAACAAGTTTGAATTTTCAACCCCTTTTAGTAATTCCGTGGAATTTTTTTGTAGAATGAAGAAAAGTCCTTTTAGAAGAATAAAAATAGAATTCAGTTGGTATTGTTTTTTTCCTTTAGTTTGTTCAAAATTTTGTTTGTTGTTTGATATTATTTCATTTACTATCATATGATGTGTTGTGTTTTCCTATTTTCGTTTTGTCTTGGAGATGCTATGTGGACTTATTGCTTTTCATTACCTTCATGTCAATTGGTTTCACCTTGTTGTTATGTTTGGTTCTGCTTAGTGTTCCAGTCTCAATTCAAGGGGTGAGACTTGAAGGTAGAAAGTTAGCTTGCAGAAGGAAGAATAGAGCTCTCCAATAAAAAGGAGGTGTTTGTAGTCATTAGGTAGCGAGCCTTTCCTTGGCGGCTAGTCCTTGAGGTATTTATATCTAGGGTGTCATCAATGCAGGGCATATGTCAAGGCATGGATCACGAATTTCAGTGAGTCGCTGGTTCCTTGATTGAGGAGGGGAGAATTTTCCCCATATGTTTGATGAGGTGGGCTATGGATAGACTACTAACTCGAAAGGACTACAAGTCCCCAGCCTCAAGCTCTAAAGAGAGAACATGTTTTATTGATAGGCAGGGTGTCCGGTTAAACCAACCTACCCAATGCAAAAGGTAGTAGGGAAATCCCAGACAATCGATTAGGATAGATAGCTTTGTGCATTTTGATTTAGCAATTTGGAGGACTAGTAGAGCTATTAAAGTGGGCCAACTTCCCATGCAGGTTGCAAGTTGAAATGTCAAATCTGGGTTGGTCCATTTTACTGGCGAGTCAGAAAAATGCCAACCCAACTCAACCCATCCAAGTTGATGGGTTATGCAGGTTGACTCGCCAAATAAATAAATAATAAAAAGAAATCTAAAAATCATTTCATTTGTTCAAAAGTTAGAGAAAAAAAAAAAGGATTGAATGGCGCTGCAATGGAGCACTTGAATTAGAGAATGAAAAGATTTTATTTATTTATTTTCTTTTTTAGATAAAAAGTGTGAAAGAACATGATATAAATATGTGGTTTTTGGCCAAATATGAGAGAGATGTTGGATTTTTATTAAAAAATGAATGAACATGCCAACCTACTTAACCCACGAGTAATATAGGTTGGAATCCATTTAACCTGTGAGTTAAGTGGCCTGAGCCAAATTGACCCATTTTTAAATGAGCCAATATTTTACCAACTCAATCCACCAAAATGATGGATTGAGTCGAGTTGACTTGCGGGTTGCAACTCACTTTGATATCTCTAAGGACTAGGAACTTTAGGTTTGGGCAATTGTAGTGTGAAGTACATGAATTTGTGAGAAGTATAAGGCGTGTTAGGATGTGCACGGGCATTCCAATTCGTTTGAACGAGGGATACTTAACATGTAAAATCTCTTCTACAGTTCTACTACATTCTCCAAGAGTCTTTTTTAAAAAAAAAAAAAAATCAAAATTTCCAACACCTACAAGGTAGGTATCCGCTTGCTGGGTTGCTTTCTATTTCACATCCATAATCCCCGTGGTTGAGATATCTGAATAGCTTTGAATCCACATGAGGAGTATACTGTAATTCAAGCAACATTGTACATATTGTAAGTTCCACTTGTGCTTGATATAAACGGGGGAGGGGGAGGGGGAGGGATTGCTTCTGTTAGTTACATTTTAATGTTTTGAAGCTAAGCGCTATCTAGCTTGTGGCAATTAGTATAGTCAATTAGTTTGGTTTTTCTGGTTGAGGTGTGACGGTAAAATAATACAGACAAAACCATCATCCATAAGTTTATGCCGTGCTAATGTCCATAGCACACGTAAGTAAGGTGGCTCCACTTCATACTTGATAAGCAGCAACCTACCAATATGTCAATGTAGTGGCTGCTAGCTTGCATTGTTGTCCCTGTCTGTACTGATTGACCAGTGTATAACGCTTGCATTTCTGTTTTCTCAATCTACATGCTACAAAATAAGATCACTCTGTATAAAGTATTCGGTTCAAGCATAGTTGCAGTCTGAAATGGAAATGTGTGACATTGCATGCTTGTTGATTGAAATGGAATCAACTAAGGAGGCAACGCAACCTTAAGTATCTTAATACTAGCTTTGTATATCACTTGTATGGCTGTTGTGTCTGATTGTATATCCCACTAAGCGGAGTACAAATCATAAGGAATCTCTATCAAAAACCAAATTTTCAATACCAGGTCTATTTAGTAACTTCTTTTTTCCTGGTTTTCTTTGGTCTTCTTTATTACTTTGATGATCGTTACATAGTTTTCTTTGAAATATTTTATAATCTGTGTTCCTCCCCTTTGTTTCTTGAGAGAAAATCTACCATGATACTGTGTCATAAAAACCTGATTTTTTCTTTTTTTGGGTTCACACTGCAGGGATGTGTAATTTGCTTACTTCTCGCTTTTGGATGGGCTTGTGCGGCTCATGTCAGGTACTCATTGATGTTAAATATGACAGTGTCGTATGCAACATATGTACAAATAACATGTCTCTATTTACTTTGGTGTCATAGAGAAATTTAAACTAATTTTTTAGCGTAACAGGAGCAAAGAGAAAAGCCGAATAAAGAATAGAATGGAGAAAGGCAATAGCTTTGCTTTCCTTTGTCACGACATTAACGAACTTGAGCACTCCAATCAGGTCAATCTGCCAAGAGTATCAGTAACCATGCCCCTAAAAGGATTTGGAGAACACAATCTCCATAACTGGAGGAGTCAGGTATGGGAAAAACACCACTAAAACTTCTTTGACAACGCTTTTCTGTCTGAAACTACTGGTTTTTCTGTGGTGCATTTTTGGTTCTTTGAAGAATTTAGTGTATGACTTGGAAATGCAAAACTTTGTTGTAGTAGTTGTTTGTTTGTTCTTTCCCTTTTTTGAGCTTATCCTTGTCAATAGGAACATTTTTTTATTATGATAATGTTCTTTTACACATGCAGTTAACATCTCTATATGGTGGCCCTCTAGAATTTCTTTTAGTGGTAGAAAGTACAGAGGATCCTGCTTACCCTGCTGTATCAAGACTAATATCAGAATTTGAGGTACATGTGAAACTTCATACCGAGGCTTGATTCCATGTTGATGTTTGTGTTTTTGCTGTTACATTGATAATTTTGTCTGTATCATACGAAGTTTGAAGCCTGTTTAACGTACGCAGGGTTCTGTTGATGCTAGGGTTATTGTAGCTGGTTTGTCAACAACTTGTAGTCAAAAAATTCACAATCAGTTGGTACAGTTTTTTCTTTCTTGTAGTTTTTTAGCATTTTCAAGTGCAAAGTAGGGCCTTCATATATTTGAAACTTCAATCTTTTCATCCTTACATTTAATTGAAGTTGTTAGAAAATCATTCATGTGGCTTTACCTATCAACTTAAACCTTTGAAAGAAATGATTTCACAACATGGTATTAGGGTTGTCATGACTAAGGTCAAGGGTTTGATTCTTGTTACCCCCCATTATAATAAATTGTTCACGTTTTAAACCCAAAAGAGGTATTATTATGAGATGCATATTAGAGTATAAAATCATTTATATGTCGCTACCTATTAACTTAAACTTTTAGGAAGATGGTTCATGACAGAAGTCAATATAAATCTATGTTGAACTTGGTGGTTAATCCTAGCCGTTTCATTGACTAGTTGTTGGAAAATCAAAGGCAAATTTTTGTTAGGTTATCCTTGCTATATGCTTATTACCAACTACACTAGTATTACATAGTCTTGGCACCTATGCAGGTCGGAGTAGAGAAAATGCACAAAGACACCAAGTATGTACTGTTTTTGGATGATGATGTTAGGCTACATCCTGGAACAATTGGGGCCCTCACTCGGGAGATGGAAAAGAATCCTGAGGTATAACTTCGAAAAAATTGTTTCTTGTGGTTTTTCTTTATTGTTTAACCAGAATAATTATGATTCCACTTATCTAAAATTATTGGTTATGTTCTTTACTATTTTAATCCTCAACAGATAAAAAATTGTTTCTTGTGGTTTTTCATTTATGTGTTTAACCAGAATAATTATGATTCCACTTATCTAAAATTATTGGTTATGTTCTTTACTATTTAATCCTCAACAGATATTTATTCAAACTGGATACCCCCTTGATTTGCCATCTGGAAGTCTAGGGAGTTACTGCATCTATGAATACCATATGGTACACAACTTCCTCTGGCTTTATATCTCTAATCTCTGCAGCAAATGTATGCTTGTATGATTGTCTTTTCTTTTATTTTCCATTTATTTCAAACCTTTTGGCAGCTGAATCACCAAAAATGAAGCTTAACTTATCTGTCTCTGAATTTAATTGTAAATTTCTAATATCTTAGTAATCGGTCTAATGACTTTCAATTTAGACTTTTCATGACATCTCATAAATTTTAATCATAATTGTTGACCTCGTTTTCCTTTCTATTTTGTTTTACAGCCTTGTTCAATGGGGTTTGCCACAGGTGGAAAAACATTCTTTCTTTGGGGAGGATGCATGATGGCAAGTAGCTTATACCTTCATCCTAGTTGGTGCTTAAAACTATAGAAGTACTTACATTCTAACTACTCAGCTTTTCCTCTAGATGCATGCCTCAGACTTTAGGCAAGACAATTGTGGTGTATTCTCAGGACTTCGGGATGGTGGATATTCTGATGATATGACTCTTTCAGCCATAGCTGGTACATCTTTTGTACCCCTATCAAACTTCTAAGTCAAACAATTTGAGCATCATATATAACAGCTTTATCAAATTTGTTGATTGAAAATAACAATCACTGATCCATAAAGGAGCTGGTTTTTTAAAATAGCAATATAATTTTCCTTGTACTTGTTTGATGCTTATTCATGCACATTTTACATATAAGTAATATTTTCTTCCCAAAGATAATTATTCAATGAAGTGGTCATATTTGTCTTTCATGCAAATTTTCTTCGAATAAAAAATTCCACCACTGATGTTTGTCATCCTTTTTGCAATAGAAGTGCAATAAACTTACACTAATTAAACTAACATAGACTCAGTTTTCTTTTTTGAAGTTCTTGTTCATTATGTTGTTCATGACCATAACACTGCCAATTTCAGGGGCTCACAAAAAGCTCATTACTTCTCCTCCGGTTGCTGTATTTCCTCATCCCCTTGGAACTGATCTTAACTTTGGCAGGTTGGTGATTATCACTCACTTGAAATAAGGTTTTTTCATATATTCTCTGTTAATTATTTTAAATCATGCAGGTACTGGAATTATTTGAGGAAACAAACATTTGTTTTGGAGTCATATACATTTAAAGTCAACCAGATAATGAACCGTGCATTGTCTGCTGTCCACTGCTATTTGTCATGGGGATTTGTAGCACCATACTGTATGGCAGTGATTCATGTTGCAGCAGCACTAAGGGTTTACTTTAAGGGGAACTCACTTGAAGACATGGCCTACATTTCTGGTGGTGAGAACACTACTTTTATTTTTTAGGTAGGTTGTAAGAGACTACGAGTTGATTCTTGTGTAAACAATTGGGAGGATTCTGACGCTGAATCAGGGACACTGCGATTTATTTGAAGTGTTAGGAAACTCTCAATGATGAGTCTCTCACGCTTTATATGCAACATTGTGTGCATTTTTGTGGGCTTTTTTTAAGAGTTCAATTTCTATGTAACGACAATGTAAATAGTTTTTTACCTTATCACCCACAAAAATACACAATATGTTGCATATAAAGCATAAGAGACTCATTCCTTGATGGTTTAATGCAGGAATAACACACGTGGAATTTGTAACCATACTTAAATATGCACTTCATACTATGCATATTTATGTTATTATTTTCTTACCTTCTCTATCCTGTGGGGGATTAAGAGAAAGAACGAGAAATCAGGTATGGTAGCTTATTGTGATATGGTATAGTGGATCATTTGTGTTAAGTGTTAACAATTCAATGAGATGACATCATGGAATCAAAGAACATGTTCTTCCCCATTGTTAGATGTTCCATTTCCACTACTGAGATCATTCATGAATAGAGAAGGCTTGCAAAATATAAAAAGAGAAAAAAAAGGGACTTTTGAGATGGACTTTTCCATCAAACTTTACAGTCTGTCCTTACTCAGGGTTAAGACTGGTAAGCTTCCTAGGCGTGTGCACTCTTCTGGCTCTGTTTTCAATGTGGAACTTGACAAGGATAGAAGTTCGACTTTGCAATATATTGTCCCCAGAGGCACCTCCACTTTCTCTCGGTTCCTATAACTGGTGTCTTGTAAGTATTTCTCCAAACTTTTTTAATACTTAAAAAAAAAAACAGTAATTCTCCAAACTTGCTTTATATATGGATGGATTGGGTTGATGTTATTCTACATCTACATGTCTTGTGTAGGTAAATGATAATAATGCAAAGTTAACAGTGATGTACATATGAGACTCTATGATAACTCAAAAGATCAAGCATGCCATGAAATAGAGAAAGAAATGCATAAATTTATGTGACTACAAGTTGGAGAAAAAAGTCATAATACTAAGTGAATATATAAATTCAATATTATGCCAATGGATGTAAAAATGCCTGATTACAATTTGGTATGCAATAAGTAGTTTTTTTTCCCTTGAGCAGGTGTTCATTGCAATGCTGGTGGATAACTTCCTATACCCAATATCTGCCATTCGTTCTCATTTCTCTAAATCTATCAATTGGTCTGGCATTCGGTACTATTTGAAAGATGGAAAAGTCAGCAAGGTTAGTTGGTCAAGTTTTATGTCAACTTCAGAAAATATTATTTTTTGCTTCCCTATTGGAGCAGGTGCAGAATTGAGTTTTATTGTGTTTATCAGATATAAAATGGGAAATACTTGTATGGTCCAGAGAATCATGTGAATTGTGCTTAAATGCCACTTCCTCAATTGATAAAGTACAATCCACCCCGGTGCTTCTGGACCATATAAGAATTTTTCAATATCATAATGCCTCTTGAAGCTATAAGTGATAATAATCTAACCTTTTCCCAAGTGCCATTATTCCTGTGTAAACATGAACTTGGGAGAGGAAGGTTCGAAAAGTACACTTTTGCAATCCATTTTCTCAACTGATATTTATTTGTTTATTTATTATATATTATATATTCTACAGATTGAGAGAACTCTAACTCAGAGAAGCCAGGATATGGGTCCAGTTTTCACAGACTTGGGAGGAAAACATTTGTACGGCAAGAAAGACTTGCCCAGAAGAGGCTCATACCTCAGCAATTGGACCAAGAGTTTGGTACAATGGCTTCATAACAAGAAATCTGAGTAATTAGGAAATGGCCTCATTCAGCATGCAAAGTCTCTGACTTAACAATTCTCTCGTGTCTCCCTTGCCCACTTTTTTGAGCCAGGATGGGGCAGCATGCCCCTTTGAAAATCAAGGGTGTTGGTAGATCAATTGCTGTTATTTATTGTTTGGTGATTCATGATTGATTGATTCTTTAATGTGGTAGAACCCTGGTTCCAATTTTCTT
This sequence comes from Dalbergia cultrata, assembly GCA_031216105.1. Classification (NCBI taxonomy): domain Eukaryota; kingdom Viridiplantae; phylum Streptophyta; class Magnoliopsida; order Fabales; family Fabaceae; genus Dalbergia; species Dalbergia cultrata. The sequence goes on from CM062344.1 coordinate 74,722,013, forward strand.
ATGAGTGCCAAATTCAATGCAGATGATCTTTCAGCTGAAGCCCCTCCTCCCTGAGGGCTGATTTTGTCACTGTAACAATTTAGTTCTGTAATTTATATACATCAATCAACAAGAGCTCAAATGTGTCCACAGTTGGTGACTCACATTCATTTTTTATCTCAAATATCTCCATCACACATAACATACACTTGTAGCTTTTAATTAATAACTTCACGGTTCCACAAACGAAATCAAGAAGCTACTGTTATTACTTGGACAACCACAAGTTCAAAACAAGCACTTTGAAATGTGAATGGATATGACATACAAATTAATTCTTTAAAAGATATGACTGAATTTAAGGGTATGACATCCTAAGGAAACGTGAATTTATTTATTTTGCCAAAATCAGTTCTCATATCTGAGAAAGCAGCTTCCTGTATTTGTCTACATCTAAAAGTAGAAAACAGACTCCAGTAATGAGAAAATCATACCCTCTCATACAAATTCAACTTATACCATGGAAGAGAAAATCGGACCGGACTGACCGATCCAACTAGGAACCAGTCACCTGGCCTGTCTGGTTAAGCTTAAAAAATCGGGGAAAGTCAAAACCGGTCAAGAATCAGGAAAACCGGCGAACCGGACCAGTTAGACCGGTTTAGAACCTTTTTTTTTAAAAAAAAAAACAAAACTCAAATACTGATATCTTGTGGCAGTCATAGAGCAAAAATGAAAAAAAAAATGGAACCAACGAAGGGCACTAACAAAGATTATTGGATTGTTCTTCATATCTCTCTGTCATTCACAGCTTGGTCACTATAAACTTTATTGGTCACTAATAAATATTGTTTTCAAATGCTTTGTGACTGTGTTATGAGGCTGAGACTAGAGAAATTTTATATGGATTAAGTTTATTTATATATATATATATTATATATTATTATATTTCGATTGGACCTTGAAACCTTCGAATCAATACCTTGACTGGTTTGATATCCAATGCGGTTTTCTCTCATTGACCTATGCACGTTCTCTGCATGTTTAATGACATTACTAGGATGAAATTCCATAATCAAATCATGCCAACAAATTACAAGAGATAACAAGCTAACATAATAAAGGTAATGGTGGTTGGCTGATGAAGATGAAGATGAGCCGCATTGTTTTAACCGTTCTTTCTGAAATCTCATCACTTTCTTATACTAAAATATGCCTGGATTAGCTTCTGATTTCAAACAGATAACACTTCAATTCGCGTCTAGCAAATATAAATGATTAGACAAGAGTGCAAAAATTGTGGAATTGTGGAGGTAACAAGCAATAGAATATAGAATATTCTCAAATGACATATGTCTTGAATGTTACAAACCAGAAGCCACATACTTAGCTATTGCTTCAAATCTCCAATGTAAAAGTCTTCAATCATGTCAAAGACTCGAGTTGCATGTTGTGGCCTGCCATGTGAAAGTTAAACGTGACAGATGAGTCAGAGGAGAAGGTATTAAAATATAAAATAAAGGTTTTTGGCTTCGCTGACAAAACAAGTACAGAGAAAGGATCAAGGAGGGGATTAAGCTTCACTAAAAAGGAGTCTCTCATTCCTGCCTAGTTTTAAAACTACCATATCATTAATGTTTGTTGCAAGTACTACTGTAACAAAGTGTTCTACTATAAGCTATGTACCATATGGCATCTATATCCAAGGACAGACAACCTAAATTATTTGAAAGAAAATACAATCAATAGCTGCACACTGACAGTAAAGTGTCAGAAGCTTATTTGAGTTTGGCATGTGAGCTGTAGAGCATGTGAAGGATAAAATTATTAAGTACATATCTGGGATGAAGAGGAAGGGGTTTGAATCTAAAACATCATCTCATGGAGATACAATGAAGCTCAAAGGATGCTTCGTTCATAACTGTAGTCACCGTATTCATTAAAACCAAAATATTATTACCTATGGCCACTTGGCCCGAGAAATTTCATTAGCTTCAATGATCTTAGCATCATAATATAGTAATATGCTGAAACAATAAGCCGACATGATGAATTTATACAATCATGTTATATTTAAAATTTAATGGCCTCGCCCTTATGTGGTTTAGAAACTTTCTGCTCCTCACTCCTCCAGAAGCTAACCTATAAGTACAGTAAGGACATAAATAACCTGGTACATATTGCAAGGAAAGAAGAAATACTTTGTCGGGAAAACTGAGGAAAACTCAGCAAGAGAACTATGTATATATAAATATAAAAAATTTAATTTTTATGCAATGATAGTGTAAAACAACTTTACATTGTCAACCAATCAAGTTTCACCAAAAGGATAAGTTCATAGAAAATAACTATCCACTATCACAACCGTCCACCATGATTTGTCATAGTGGTGAAATTCTATTGGGTGATAGTGTAAAACTATCTTACACCATCAGTGCATAGAAATTAAACACACACACACATTATAGAGGTAAATCTAGAGAAGTGTCTCCAATATATACAAGCAATGTATGAAATGGAACAGATGCATACCCAAAAAACCCTTCAGTTGAATCATCTCCAGCATGTGCTAGAATGGCATCACCACCCGGATGTTCCTCCACATAAGAGGTAACATCATATACCTACTTTAAGATGAAACCCCAAAATAATACCATTAGTGTACAATGTAGCCTTGAATAGGATAGAATGGTGAACAGAATATTAGATATAGGAAAACTAATTGGTTTTAAACCAGAGGGGGTGAAGCAGTCATAAATAAAAGTATAAAACAACAAGAGATTGTACCTTGTTCTTGATGATTATCCAACAATCTGTTCTCGTGTTATGCAATGAGACTTCATCTTTACTGTGGGATTTTGATGCCTACAAGCAACATAGAGTATACAAAACAGGCCAAAATTAGACAAAAATTATAAAGTGTGTTTAAAGAACAAATTATGTTTGAACCCACTTTATGTAAAATAATTTTAGGAAGAAGTAATACTTAACTTATTTTTTGTCCAAAAGTAATCTTAAGCCCTACACATATACAAATTTACTTCAATTTGAATCAAACTATTTCACTATTGCCAGTTTTATTCAGCATAGGGTAAGTCTATTTTCATCTTACCAAACTAAGTTCAGGGTCATATAATAGGACAAAAGAGTTAGTTTTTTCCCTTCTAAAGGCCACGTGGGTCCTAGATTTCATTAGGTGAAATGTAGGCTGAAAACATGATGGTTCCACTCAATAAGCCATCTGAAGAAAAGCCAACCCAAAAGTTTCAAGATTCCCAATTCATGATTTTCCTCAATTTCAAAACTTCTACCCCAAAGTAAAATAAATCAATCAATAAATAATAATAATAACAACAACAATAATAATTAATAACAACAATAATAATTATGGTTACACACTTATCCTTACTCATAAAATTGCACCATGATAAAGCTGATATAGTGATCTCCTAAATGTCATACCTTTGGTATTACATTATGCCCCTTCAGGAAAATTATGCAGCCATAGCATTCATATATGCTTTCTTTCTCTTGGGGTATGGACAATACCCTCAAATGACACCAAATCTTAGGAAACATAGCTCACTAATAATTGCCTAAAGAATTGAAACCAAGACATTCACAATATTCAATTTGTTTCACCTAGATCCAAAATGTGTGACAGTTAACAAAGCCAGAGGCTTTTGCTCTTCCTCAACAAAGAAAAATAGTAACACCACAGTGACTACACTATCAAACTTCGAAGTCAAACATCATGGTTTCTATGTAATACCAGAATGCACAATAAATAATAATAACAATAATAATAATAATAATAATAAAAAGAAGACAGAAAAAGCACTTCAGTGAACTCCGATGAATACCTTATTGTTTGAACTGGACTGTGCTGTTTTTCCTTTACGCCCTGAGACAGGATGCAAAGAAATCAGAAGAAACTCACATAACCCACATAATTACATAACATAAACACATATTACCCAAATTTCAATATACAATATCATATAATAACAAAAAAAAAGTGAAAAAAAAGGATGAACCAGATTTGGGGTGTCGTGGGGACAAAAGAAGAACAGCGAGGAAGACACCGAGAAACAATGCGAGTGCGACTAGCAACACCATCTTTGCGAAACTCGGGGGACTTTGGTGCCTTTCCAAATCTGAAAACAGCCAAAAGCGACAAAAGGGTATGCAACAATATTAACAAGTACTCACATTTATTTATGCACAGGTTAAAAAAAAGTAGCAGCTTTTGGGGGGAGAGAGAGAGAGAAAGTAATAGTAGTAGCACTGGTAGTAGTAAGAATTCGTAAGAATACAACCGAGCACACAGTATGGAACACGCACAACGTAAGACTGAACCAAAAAAAAAAAAAAAATTGAAAAAAAAAAAGAAAAGAAAAAATGAAGCTACCATTCACCACTTACCAGCGGTGATGAGCCGCGAGCCAAGACAAGCAAGAATACAAGTTCAAGCAGAGAGAGAGAGAGAGAGAGAGAGAGACGTGTGGATGTTGGGCTCCAATTGGGTTGGGCTCGAGCTATGAATTGTAGGTTGCACTAACTCTGCTTAGTGGCACCAAGCTGGCCCAAATTGAATACAGATGGACTTTGTCGGGGTTTCTCTTATAGAGTGATGATAGCAAACGTGGATGCTTTATATCGTCAACTTTTGGCTAAAGTATCTTCATGGTTTTTCTACTGGCAAAAGTTAAAAAAAAAAAGAAGACTCATGATATTTTTCTCTTGTAAAAGTTTCATTCCGTAGAGCGGTTCTTATGCTTGGTTTAATATTGTCTTAGCTTTTTGAGTTATAGTCGTATTGATTGGCAAAATAATATATAAGTTGCTGAACAGAAGCCACAACATTAGTATTTGATAAATATACTCTAAAAATTCAAAATGATATTAATAGATATAAACATTAAATAAGATAACTTCTACATTTATTGTTACTGATTAAAGTAAGATCATATCGAGGAGAAAATAGTTCTAAAAGCATTTCATATGATGCTTTCAAAAGCACTATTAGCTTTTAAAAGTCAGGATAAAAACACCTAACCTTTTAATTTGCCAAAAAGATAAGGTTAACTAATAGTTTTCACGAATCATAGCACACCTCCAAAAAAAATATAATCAAACTCATCCTTACTTAGTCATAGCTTGCTATGATATTCAAGTATTAAATATGTGTTAAGTTGTGCGATACGCAATAAAAATGCATCAATGTGCAAGAATGCATTACACATATAAACCGTTGAAGGAAATGCCTAAAAGATGATGTAGTAGTGGTATTAGGTACTGTCTGTCTTTACATAAAAAAAAAGGTACTGTCTGTCTACTTAAAAATTTCTGATTTCTGGAGATGTAGTATATTCCCATTCAAGTTACAAGACTGGTGTCACACTACCAAGAGGGCCAAGTTTTCTTAGTAATACAATCAAGTAGGTCAAGCTTTCTGATTTATTCAGATGTATGTTATGCTTAGCTGGTGTTTTGGTGCAGTTGGCTGGATTTTAGAACTGTAATCAACGATTTGTCCCTTCTTTTGCTGCTATAGTAAGAAGGAAATGATAGACAGTCCAAAATTTCATTAGAATTTTGTATTTAGAATTATTCGTCATAATTCTTAATATTTAAATAAATAGCAAATTATATCATTTTATTTTATCCAACAATCTCTTTAATTTCTTTTAAAGATTCTATATTTATTTTTTCTAGATACGCAAAATATGCACAGCGTTGTCATAGGCTTTTGTCAGTTCTGATGTTTTGTTGTTCAGGTTGTTTTTCAATACGTACTTTATCACAAAAAATAACTAGTTCCCCAATTTTACACTTTTCAACACATTTCTATTTAGTTATAATCTGTTCTATAATAATAGAAAAATCCAAATGTAGTGTAAGACAAGAATCCATCGTTAACTTACAAATTGTTGGAGAATCAAAAGGCATATCTAATTTTCTCTAACAATAATAATTAAAAAGTTGAATTGATGCTTAGTTTAAGAATTAAGGCTAAAAGCAAGTATTCACCCTATCTTACGCGGGTTCTATCTCAGGCTTTTGTTCTACAATTTCTATGCAAAACAGAAGTTTGTAGTTTCCTACAATTGAAGTAAAGTATTCTTCACGAATGTACTAAAAAAAGATTCTTCAGAAAAAGAAAATTATAGTCATTATGCAACAAAGATAGAAGGTAGAAAGAAAGAAAAGAAAGAAGAATTAGAACTCCAAACTGTCAAACTATTCAGCTTGATTGGTGCTAGGAGGGGTAACAATTGGTAACATACATAGGAAGGGTCCACTTTTGATCTTCTATGTGCCTCCACAAGTGAAACATGCATAAGAGCCATGCAAAAGGAAAGAATCCAGACATATAATGCAAGTGCAGTGAAAATTTCAGGACAAAAGTCACTACAAAAATAGAATAAAAGGAGAGTAATGTTACTTATACATCGAAATAGGCACCAACGGTGGCTACTATATAAAGAGACACAAAGTATCGACCTTATCTTTTAGGTACAAACAACATTACTCATAAGAGAATATCAGGACAACGATGCAGGAAAGAATAGCGCAGGTTATAATAAAGTATTTGCTGTCACACTGGGAGGGCAAGTTGTGATGCTATTGCAATTTGTTCAACAAGTTCTCCATGTTTTTTTAATCATACATTCTACACAAAGTCACATTGCCTTAACACCAAATTATTCGTCAAGAACAGAATAAAGCAATGAACAAAAGAATCCATAGCAACAAAAAAACTTTTCCTGATGCTTTTTATCTCCATCAACATCCCAAATTGGTCCCAGGAAAGAGAACAAATTCACAAACAAAAACAGAAGCAAAGCGAAGATGGGTTGCAGTGGCTCCAAAACTCTTGAACTTCCGATAGAAGAAAACTCCATGCCTCTAGCTAATGAACAATTCTCAAGGCCCAAAGGCCTCAAATATGAAGTTCTGATACAAATCCCAGGATGCAAAGTTCATCTGGTGGATGAAGGAGAAGCACTTGAGCTGGCTCAAGGCCAGTTCATGATCATCAAAATCATGGATGAGAACGTTTCGCTCGCCACTATCATAAGGGTTGGAAATGATCTTCAGTGGCCTTTGACAAAAGATGAGCCAGTTGTGAAGGTGGATGCTCTCCACTACCTCTTCACTTTGCCTGTGAAGGATGGTGAGCCTCTAAGCTATGGTGTCACTTTTCCAGAACAGTGTTTCGGAAGCATGGAGTTGCTGGACTCATTTCTGAAGGAGCACTCTTGCTTTTCTGGTTTGAAAGGGAGTAAGAAGAGTGATCTTGACTGGAAGGAGTTTGCTCCAAAGGTTGAAGATTACAATCATTTTCTGGCCAAGGCTATTGCAGGAGGGACTGGTCAGATTGTTAAGGGTATCTTCATGTGCAGTAATGCTTATGCTAATCAGGTTCGGCTTTCCTCTTGAATTAATAGAGGATCAAGTGTTTTCCTTTTGCTTTGCACATATTAGTTATTTTTTGAATTAAACTGCTAGTATATGAATATAATAGACTCTAAACTCGATTTGAATCGGGTTGGTCTATTTTAAGGGTAAAATTTGTGTTAAGAATATAGAATCATTGACGTGTCTCTACTCATCAGTTTAAGCATTTAGAACATATGGCTCGTGATATGGTATTAGAGCCATTATGACCAACTAGCTTTTTTTATTCACCAATCATAAAACTCAAGCATAAGACCTTATTGAAGGGAAATAAGTATTGATTTCTTTGAACCAATCAACCAGTAATACACGTCTTAGTTCTTCATAGAAGCTAGGAAAAATGCATGTGTGTGACTAAATTACATACAAGGTACTGCTTGTCTTTGGGTTGAATTGTAACTAGAAAGTGTTAAAGAAGTTACCTTTTAGGTCTATGATGTTATGTTCCTTAACAAGTATTTCTTCTTGCTAAAAGAATAACATTTGTTTACAACACCCTCTCTATAGTGATTAAAATGTGGAAAGTACATCACTAGATGTTTTTTGGCTTTTCATGTAAAACTAATTTTAAAAAACCAGGTCCAAAAAGGAGGAGAAACGATCCTAAGTAGTGGTGCAGATAAGAAGAATATGAGCAACAAGACTGCTAGTGGCACAAAGCAGAACGCAATTAACGAAAGCCTTACACGGTATTTGAAATTTGACACTGGACATACATATCAGAATGCTTAATGAACATGTTATTGATTATATTCTCTTAACTCATGAATTAATATTAGGGACAAGTGTGTTGTCCTTAAGTTTTTTTCATCCACAATTATAAGGGAACACAAACTGACTCTAACTATTTTTGCAATATAGTGTGAGCAAGCTGTCAAATATGACAGAAAAGTTAAGCAAATCTTTGCTTGATGGTGTTGGAATAATGAGTGGATCAGTGATGACCCCAGTGCTGAAATCCCAACCAGGGCAGGCATTCCTGAGGATGCTTCCTGGAGAGGTGTTGTTGGCTTCCCTTGATGCAGTCAGTAAGTAAATCTTCTCATATAAACCAAAGACTAGCATCATTCTTCATTTGGTTTCAAAAAATAGCTTTCAATTTTCATTTTTTTGTTTACTTTGTAAAGGAACAGTGAAAACTAAAACTGAATTTTGTAGTTTTCACTATTTCATTCAGAATTCTGAAAAGCAAGAAACTTAAGAAAGACGGGAAAAGAAAACTAAACATTGTTTTCTAAAACCAAACACATCCTCTTGTCAAAATATTAACAACCTAAATATATCCAATCTCAGTAGCATCAACTTGATTTCTATGTTCTTCTAATGCCGCAGACAAGGTTTTTGAAGCAGCTGAAGCTGCTGAGAAACAAACCCTTTCTGCCACCTCCCAAGCTGCTACCAGAATGGTTTCTAACAGGTAAGAGCACTGCATTGGTCAAACAATTATATTACAAATTCACTTGGACCACACAAGTGAGTTATAGCATTTTACTTTTATGTTTTGGCTTAATTATACTTTTGGTTTTTCTAGTTTCACTAAACTTCACTTTCATGATTATTGGATTGAGCTCTTCGCATTAGCCTAGTAGGCCAAAATTATAGTTATTAATTAGGGTGCAACTCTTTTTATTTAAATCTATTACCAAACGTCATAGTCTGATTTGACTTCGATCTTACCTGGGTCTTGCCTTGGCAGGATGCTGGCCCACAACCAAAAATTATCATTTTTTGTGAAATCTAGTGCCTTTATTTATATAAAATCAATAACAATGTTGTTATTATGTCATTTACTTGGTGTGGCATCCTATGGTAACAGGTTTGGGGAAGAAGCAGGGGAGGCTACTGAGCATGTATTTGCAACTGCAGGGCATGCTGCTAACACTGCTTGGAATGTCGCTAAGATAAGGAAGGCCATCAATCCTGCTTCTTCGGCGGCCGCTACAGGAGCTCTGAAAAATGCTGCCAAGAATAGAAGTGTGAGATATTAATACCCAATTATGTTATTTTATATTTTGACTAAGGGGAATGCATAAACTTTTTTCGCCTTTTGCCTATATATGTTAAGTATTCCTGTATGGGTAAGCCCTAAGCTCACTTTGGAAGCAGCAACTAGATGAAAAGAATCTGACATTTGTATTCATGGAAATTCCAAAGCAATATTGTCTGGTATTATTATTATAATCATCATCATCATCTAAAATAAATTTCTTAGGTCCATTGGTGGAATAAATTGGTTGAGTTGAAATCACAAAACCTTTATTTAAAGAGTAGTGCCATAAGAATGTAACATGATTCATCCATATTTGGTAGAAAGCATGACAAAGAGGATGATAAAGTGTTTTCATGCCATCGATTATATTTCTTGTACTATTAAGCAATTTTTTTTCTTGTCCAAAACTTGATTGAGCACGTTTGAGTCCTTCAAATGATCTGGATCCTCGAATATCTATGCAATCATGAGAAAGGTAGTATCTTTAGAAGAGAAGTTTTTCACAAATTTGGTTAAAATATATGTTCATAATATTTTAGTCGAATGTGTTTGGTACAAACACTTTTTACATGGTATACGAAATTTTTTTAAACACTTTTTCATATTCTTTTACCACTTGAACCGCCTTTCAATAGTGAAAGAAAGTTAAAGATTAACCTAAAATTACTCTCTCCACATGAAGGAAAAAAGTATCTTCAAAAACATGAATACTATTATTAATTTTTTTCAATTTAATTTCTATGCATTGATTTTTTCCACTATCATCTAATTATATACTGTCATATTAGTAAAAGTTGTTAAATTTTATACTCATTACTTGAAAAGTTATGTAAATGAGATGATTTAATTACATGATAGTATAAAAAATTTTCAATATTAATACGTAGAAATTAAACTCATTTTTTTAACAATTAATCAGTAAATATGTAGTAAATTTAATTAAAAAAAAAAGCATGTATCAGTTTCTTCAAAAAATCATAAATTTAGTGCAAAATAAATCAATAACATAAGTGATTCTTCTTTTCGAGTATCAATATAGTAGTTTGATATGTCATAATATTATCAATGGATTAGACTCTTATAAAGTGATTATTAATGGATTATTTAATGGTAATTAATCTTTCACTTTACCAATTTGTTCACTTTTTTTTTTTTTTGGGTCAAACTCACACACCCAAGGGGAGGGGATGGCATGGGGCTCCCTCTTACTGCCTAGATGCAGCTTCCAAGAGGTTAAACCTCTTTTACTAGCCTCTAGCTGCACCAATGTTTTTGGGCAAATCCATCATTGAAGATGTATTTTGGAGTCAGCTTCAACTATCAATATGTGTCAACAAATGTAGCCAAGACAGGTCGAATATAGTTCGGCAGAGCCCAAAATCTAAAGTATATTAGAGTTTAATTTGTGCTGGCCCATTGGGTCCTTACTTCCCATTTTCAATTTTATGAGCCCAAATACTAAATTTCTCCATTCTGTTACTCTCCCAGTGACCAAGCTCCAACCCAAAAACAAAAAAAGAACGAGCTAATGTGTTGACCCTTTCAACCCAAAAAAGAAAAAACAAGAAGCAAGCAAGGTTCAGCACATATGGCTTTCTTGACCAAAAATGAAAAATTTAAAAAGCACACGTGGCTTTATTATCTCTGCAACAACTGAATAGGAGCATGTTAAACTCCCGGAAAGAGTGTCAAGTTGATTAGTATCATATTTCAAGATTCATTCGTGCTCTTTAGATTCTAAATTTATATGTGTTACATTAGTTTAGGATTCCAATAAATAAACAAAGTATTTGTATTTGATGTACATATTTCTTAGGCATTTTTTTTATACCTTTAAAGTTCAAGAATGTCGATATCATTTAGTTATTTATATCTAAAAATGTATTATGTGTCCCCCTAATTCATTTTATAAAAAAATAAAAAATTAAATATTTAATCATAGTCCTTGAAAGTTAAAAGAGTACCAACATGGATATTGAAGCAAAAACCTGCTTCTTAATATTATTTATACATTATTTTTATAAAACATGGCTCTAACTAGTATTGTCAAAGAACTCATCAGTTTTTTCTTATTTCATTTGCCCCTTTTTTGTCACTATTTAATTTATCCTTGTGTAGGTGCTATAGCCTACGGATAGGATTTATAGCCCAGCAAGGACTTATTTCCTTACAGGACCCCCAAAAATTATTAAGAGAAAAAAATGCTGGCCCAGTTTGATGATGGTAACAATAACGAATAAGGATAATTTTAAAAAGTTTTTTAAAAAATGTCATGGCAATGGCCCTCATCCTTGGGGTTATCTTCTCAACTTGTGTATATCGATAGAGATTGATTTTGACACACAATAGTGAAAAAAAAATTATATTCTCATTTAATTACATTGTGTTGTTTATAAAACTTTTAAAATAGAAAGTGGTTGAATTAAATAATTACATTGATATAATAACACATAGTAAGTATTTATTTGAATCTTTTTTATATGAATAAAATATATAAATTAAAGGATAAGTTATATTGATTTTTCTGAGATTTGGTGAAATTCACCTCGATTCTCCTCTATTTATTGAGTGACACTGATCTTTCCTAGATGCATTGTTCATTGTTTATTGTTCAATAGGGAATAAGATACTATAATGATTTTTTTTCAGGAGATGTTGTATAATAATTTTATGAATTCAAGAACATCTTAAGCAAATTTAAAAGTGAATTTCACTCTAGTTCAGAAGAATTATGTGTAATTTGTTCAACATTACATTCATCTCTATCTTTTCAAAACAAAAAATCAAATTCATATGCTGTTTTTTTTTTCAACTTTTGTTCCACGTAGGTGGACACTCAAGAATCAGCACTCACGAGTCTGATGCTCATAACCCTTCCATGATAGACGTAAGCCACTCACATCCTGTTCATTTTTTTATTGAATATTTTAAGCTTGATGTTTGAATTAATGTGTGATTGTTTGTTATCTAATCTAAATAATCGTCATGCTTTCTACTTTACTCTCATTTTAGTTAACGTACTTGTGAATTGTGATGATAGTAAGAAAAATCCTTCAATTTGACACGTCACTGAATGGGACATGCAGTAACAGTTAGTTTACAAGCAACAGATTCCCTACCTACCCTCCAGGAGAAATTCGAGGTGATGATGAGCTTGCTTTGTGAAGGGGAGGAGAGTGCAGCTGCTAATGTGAAATTACTCCTAACCCAATTGTACAAAATTGTTGTTGTTATATGGCTGACGGCTGTGTTTCAAATTCACACAAGATTTTCACAAAGGAAAATATTTCAACCAAAAAAATGTTTGTATTCGATTACTAAAATGAGATGGTGATCGCCGGCTCTAATTTTTATTCTCTCTTTTTTTCTCTTGTATGAATATTGTTGCGGAGGCTATCATAAGGTGCCAGTCTTATCACTTCTTTCTGTTCCTTAAATTTTTGTATCTATTTTGTTTTTCGTTCGCTTAACGAGTATTTGGTTTCCCTTTGAGGGTGTTTGATTTACCGTCGTGAGTATGTTTCTTTTTATAATCTTATGGATGTAGAAATGTTTAGATCTACTTTTGAATGAAATGTAATACATTTTTTTTGGCTATAGTACTATTCACGTTGGTCTCCATTGTGAAAAATACCTTGATATTGATAGTATTTGACCGATGAGTAGAGACATATATCATTGATTGGTTCAGTTAAAAGTAACAGTTTCTTAAATTCAGAATATCTTTTTATTGACTTTATAAGTGTCATTAGATTTATAAATGAATAAAATTGTCTTTCATGTTTAAAAAAAAAAATGAGATGGTAGAATATAATAGCAATACTTCAAGTTTTTCAATCACCTATAATTTTTGTTCTATCACTCAAAATATGTCAAATTTTGTAACCACCCGTAGTTTCAGACAACAACAGTTGAGCCATGTAACACCGCTCTTTTGGCATATGCTAATTGCGTTGTTTTAAGGTCTACGAGCAAATCTTTTAACTTGACCCGTGAATTATTTTAGGTTTCTCAAATTTATATTATAATATTTTATAACTTATAAATTTTTCGATTATTATTATTTCTTAACAATTCTCTTTCCCTTTCTTCATCCTCCCGTGCGCCAGTGGTGGAAGCAATGGCGAAGCTTAAGTTAGACAATAGGCCCCCAAAAAAATTTTCAAAAATTTTATACATACATTTATATATGTGTATGACATAATGAGACATAAATATGTTACTGGTTACATGGCTAGTCTTGTTGTATGCGAGCACAATTCAAAACCTAAATGAAATAAAAGTAAATAAAGGAAATGAAATAAAAGATTGGATGGTCCACCAACTTACCAACACCCAAGCCAAGTCTCGATTGAAGCTTCTTCTACACGGTACTTTCCAAATTTCCTCCTTTAGCAGTTCAGCCTTTCTCAGTTTTCTCTATTCTTTCTGCTGTAAGTTTAAAAAGTTTGAAGGAAAAAGTGAGCATGTGACCCTTGTGAAATCTATCTCACTACTATTTGTTGGAAGAGCGGACCGCTTGACTTGAAGAGCAAGTGCATTAGTGCAACGAGCAAGGCAGCAAGTAGTGTAGTGTGTACAACTGCAATGCATAAACAATAAAACAAAGGTGAGTTTTGTTTGAGTTTGTTACTATTTTTTCGACAATGCTCTATATATATCATCTTTGTTTGAGTTTGTTACTTTTTTTTCGACAATTCTCTATATATATCATCTTTGTTTGAGTTCCTTACTTTTTTTTTCGACAATGCTATATATATATATATATATATGATTTATTTTACTCTTTCTAGTCAAGTAGCTTGACAAATATTATGTATAATATTGCAATATAAATATGACAGTAAAATAATTAAGTTAATAATTTTTATTATTTAATCATAATTGCTCTTGTCTTGTTAAATATTATGTATAATGTTAGCTTGAATTCTTTACATATCTATTGATTGTTTATTGAAGATAGCTAAAAGTCTATCCTTTGAAGAATATGGAGGCATCATAAAATCAAAACCAAGACACATAATAAGAAGGTACTATTTTTATGTTAATTACATGAGAATTAAATTTTAGTTGTAGTTGTATTTAATTTTTTGTAACAAATGAAAAAAAAAATTAGGCAACTTCCAATGATGAAGAATCGAAGAATTGATGTAATTTTTAAGAGAAATACTATTGTACAAGAGGGGGGAAATATAGCTTCAACACCGTCATCACTTGTTGATTCTACTACTCTAATTATTAATGAAGAAAGTGATAAACAACCTTTCAAGATTCAAATATTCATATCTACTGAATTTGATCTTAATTCTTTGGAGTGGGATCCTAGAAAGAGACTCCAAATTTTGCAATATCCACCAAATCAAATGGATGAAATTAGGCGAGCCTATTTAAAATGTGGTCCATATAAAAAAACATCTTGAAAGTTTTTCTTTGTCTGGTAAAAATCATCCAAGACGGTTTCAAAATGCTTAGTTTGATATTTTTCCACCATTGCTAGAGCTTCTAATGATGCAACTTATTGTTTGCTTTGTTATTTATTTAGCAAAAAACCTAGTGGGCGTCATAGGTTAGATGTTTTTATTTCTTTGGGTTTTAGAAGTTGGAAAAGGTTAATGATGGAAAGAATTGTGCTTTTCTCAAGCATATTGGAATTGATCCTTGCTCTCCTCATAACAATGCAGTTAGAGCTTGCCAAGACTTGTTGAATCAAGCCGGACATATTCAAAATGTTATTCATGTGTAAAGCTCTGAGAAAATTCAAAGCAATTGTCTACGTCTTCTATTAACGCAGCTCATTAGTTAACATTTTAATCTTGTGCTTTCAGAGGCTATGATGAGACTCTAAAATCAAAAAATCGAGTTATCTTTTTTGAACTGATAAAACTCTTAGCATCTTACGTACAATGATGAAGCTGCAAAAGTTTTGTTAGAAAATGCTCCATATAATTGTAAGTATACTTTACATCAAATTCAAAAAGAGATCTTGCATATATCCTTTCAAATAAGGTGAGAAAGCATATTTCTGAAGAAACTGGGGATTCAAAATTCTGTGTTGTGGTTGATGAAGCTCGTGATGAATCCAAGAGAGACCAAATGACACTTGTGTTATGATTTGTTGATAAAAATGACTTCATACAAGAGCGATTTTTTTATCTTATACATGCTAGAGACACTACATCATTAACTCTTAAGAAAGAGTTGTGTGCTATTCTTTCTCATCATGGTCTTGATATTTTTAGTATCTGTGGTCAAGGATATGATGGTGCTAGCAATATGAGCGGAGAATGGAATGGATTGCAAGCATTAATTTTGAATCATTGTCCATATGTATATTGTGTCCATTGTTTTGCTCATCGGTTGCAACTTGCGTTAGCTATTGCATCAAGGGAAGTTATTCCAGGTCATCAATTTTTTTTCAAAATTGGCTTTTATTGTCAATATTATTTGTTCCTCTAGTAAGTGTCATGATGAGTTACAAGCAGTAAAGATAGATGAAACTGCTCATTTACTAGAGATTGATGAGCTTGAAACTGGTAAGGAGTAAATCAAGTTGGCACTTTGAAACGAGCTAGGGATGCTTGTTGGAGTTCTCATTTCTTTTCTATTTGTAGCTTAATAAACATGTATGGTGCAACTTGTTCTGTTCTTCAAAAAATTATCACTGATGGATCAACTAATTCTCAATGAAGAGATGCTGATAGTGCTTATAAAGCTTTGATCTCATTTGAGTTTATATTGATCTTGCATTTGGTGAAAGATATTACGGGTATAACAGATGTTCCTTGTCAAGCTTTACTAAACAATCTCAAGATATAGTTAATGTTATGTAATTAGTTCAATTTACAAAAGCACTCATTCAAAGCTTGAGAGATGATGGTTGGGAGGATTTGTTAAAAAATGTGAAATCATTTTGTGAGCAGCATGATATTCCAATTCCTGAATTTAGTGATTCTTATATTGCAAGACAAGGACGCTCACGTCACCAAAAATATTACATCACAGTTGAGCATTGTTTTATAGTAGAAATTTTTTTAAGTTACAATAAATAAGCAATTACAAGAGTTGAATAGAAAATTCAATGATCAAGCAATGAATTTGTTAACTCTTAGCTTTGTTTTGATTCCAAAGGATGGTTATAAAATTTTTGACATTGACTGTATTTGCACTACTCTTGTTGACAAATATTATCCTATGAACTTCACTGAACAAGAGAAGATTAATTTTTCAGCTTCAGGATTTTATTCTTGATGCTCGTCAACATGTAGAATTAAAGAATTTATCAACCATTCAAGAATTGTGAAGGTGTTTGGTTGAAAAAAAAATCAGAAGTTTACTTCTTGATTCTATTGATAGGGTTATTCGTCTTATCTTAACTCTTTTAGCTTTTACAGCTACTATGGAATGATCATTTTCTATAGTGAAAATAATGAAGACAAGGTTTTAGAAGTAAGATGAAAGATGACTTTCTTGCAAATAGTATGATTATTTACATTGAATAAGAAATTGTGGAAAGTTCCAGTTCTAAGTCTATTATTGATGATTTCAAGGCATTGAAAGAGCAAAGAGTAATGTTATAAGATATTATTCAATCATTCTCTTTAAAATTGGTCTATCATATTATTAGCGATTAATTTTATATAATCTATTTGCATTTGATTTTAGTTTATATGTCTTAGCCCCTCAAGAATTTTTGTTAAGCTCCGCCACTAAGAGAAATAAGCGGGAAGAGGAGGTGCTACAAGGTGGAAATCTTATTTTGCAATGCTTTTCCTTTTTTTGATCGTCTAATCCATCAAAGGTCTCTTCTGTATAGGTCCACAATATTTTCTAACGAACCCCAAATTGATTACAACTAGGTCATTGTATTCTTGATAGGGACAAGGTGGTATTGTTTTTTCTAATTTCAATCTCTTTTCTAAACTGCATGCTGGTATCTATCTTTAGATTATTTATAAGATTTATAACTTATTCAATCAGGAAGAAGTAGGGCCTCCATAGCATAAGATCAAGGGCTGGGCCATCGTATATCCCGATCCCAGATCATATTTGACGAGTCCAACTATTGACACACATCATGATCAAAAAGACCAAAAGCAAAAAACTTCGACACTTTATTGTTAAGAAGTTTTACTCATACAAAGACTCGCTTGTATAGGCGGCAGCAGCAGCATTGGTTGTGTCTTTAATTTATCTTTTTGTGCCTGCAAGAGTTGGTCAATTTGTTTCAAGGTTCCTTAAATTTTCCTGGATTTAATTTAATTATCCTTCATTTTATGGTGTCTGCCACTGCCCACTTGCTAGCTACCTTACGTACAAGTTGAAAGTTGAATACAATCCAGGGTATAACAAGGGAACATGATTGCATGGAGCAAAAGTGGAAATGGCAAACAATAAAAAAAAAGAAGAAAATATTAGACGTCCAATTTTTTTTTATATTACTATATTTAATTCAATCACCACCATATATTTTATACAAAATTCTGATTATTTTATTTTGGTTGTATAGTCATACTCTAAAAAAGAAAATTAACGATTTGGTTTTGATATAATGTAATCCAATATTTTTTGTGTGTATAATTCTTGAAATAGTAAAGGAAAGGTTAAATATATTTATTGACACAGTATTATTTAATTAAATGGTTATGTAAAACAAATTTCGTTATCAATATATTTCGACTAAATTCTAAAATTTGGAAGAGATAGAGAAAAGTCTACTAACAAAAGATTTTAAAGGAATAAACAGCCGGCATCAAAATGGCATACATGATAAGAGGCATGATATAAAGGATTCAACAAAAGCTAACAGAAGATTGTGAAGGCTTTTCTACCCGAGAAATATTACTCAACACAAATATCTTTTTATTATTTTTTCTAGGTCATAATTAACATAATTATTGCAGTGCAAGCATGACTGATAATGTCATTGTATCATATTGATATCAATTTCTTTTTATCAATTAAAATGCAATCACGCTTCAATGTGTTTCCTGTACGTTTATACTAATTTGTGTAAGTAGGACATTTCATATGAAAGAATGCTTGTGAGTTGGGATTCTTGTTGGCTGTCCTTGAATGGAAAGCTCTAAAGTCTGAAGAAGCAACTATTCAACACGTAAAAGGTTAAAGGAACACAAATCGAATTTGCTCTGACCCCTCTTGCTTCCGTGCTCTCTTTACCTGCTCCACTCCTTTTCAATTATAGAATATAATTAGCACACGGTGATGCTCTCCAATTAATCTTTGTACCCCGTGACTAAAGTGGAAAACTTACATTAAAAAGGTATAGAGAGCAAGTTAATTATAAAATCTAATCAACGACTTCTCTGATCTGTTGATGCTTAATTTAATTTGTCCTTGTGCAAAAATCATATACATGATCTTAATAATAAAACATTAAATTTGAAGTTTCATCATGCTTTAAACAATTGAATTAGGAATGATGAAAAGCAGCCAAACCTAGCCAGAAGACAATAATTGAAGTGGGTAGGACCAACCTAATCAAAATTCCACTAATCCAAGTTTAAACTTTAAATAAGTCCATATCATACTATGCAGCCACCAATGTTATGTGAATGCTGTGGACCGTGGCACTACTTTAATTTCGGTAGACTCTAAACTTTGTCTGATTTATGTAAAATTTAACGGTAAATAATATAGCACCTCTCTTGAGAGGGAATTTATAAAAGAAATCACAGTGGGGAAGAATCGCAAGGAGTATGTGTTGTGGACATCGAAAGGCACCAAAACAAAGATTAATGATGAATCTGAATTTAACCATGTCTTGCAAATTAATCACGTGGCATTTAAGCATTGAGGCACTAATTTAATTATTCTATTGTGCCTGAACCTAGTACTAGTGAGCCTTGAACTAACCAAATAGACCTAATAATAATTTCTGAATCTTACACTTGGAACATGGAAATGGCCATATACTATTTGACCACGTTTTAATTTTGTCATTAATTAAATCTAAAACTCCCCCCACCGGTTCGCCCTTTTGAGCAACGACGTCCGGGGAGCATTCACCCTCCTAATTAGGCATGTAGCAATTCTCATTTCTCAATAACAAACACGTTTCACGTGGAGTATAAACCCTAGCAAGTAACACCGTTTCAATAAACAAATATAGGGTGAATAAAATTGTGCGGGTCATGTGGACCAACCTATATACAACAAATATAGGGTCAAGATAAAGTAAGGAAACTGAAATTTCTAGGCTTTATAGGCATGAAAACTAATTATTTTTTTAATAGAATTGACCAATAAAAAAAAGGGTTACGTTACCCAAACCTTTGTTATGCTTATGCAAACCTAACCTAGCCCTAGCGCAAAGAAGTCGTGCTATATTGATTGAAAGCTTAGCTATATTTAAGCCGAAAATACTGGATTATTGCTGCTTGTTAATTGTGTTGTAAGCCTTTAGAGGCCGGAGTGCGAGAAGCAATTAATAAAAGTTTGTATGAAAACTTTTTCAAAACCAATTTCTATAAATATTTTACAAGTTGTTTGGTCTTCAGATAATAATTATAGTTTAATTTTGATTCATTGGTAGTTAAAACCTTTTCATATTATCATCCAATCAAATTATCTCATTTGCTTGACTTTTCAAATATTGAATGCATCAAAATTAATCTCTAATAATTATTATTTAACTTCTAACAATCTGTTTGAGAAAGTTAGGATTTATTTGGCTTTTGTTTCTATTTCTCATTTCTAATTTTTTATTTTTTATTTGTTTTGTGGTTTTTTAAGTATTTGTAAAAAAATGATATTAAACAGGAACCGAAATTTAAAAAAGAAAATTGAAATAGTAATTAAACTCTCGTTATTTAGTTTCTATTTTCATTTGTTTATTTTTATTTCATGTTTTAGACTGATTTTTTTAATCCAAATTTTGTTTTCCAGTAATGTGTTTGGTCAGTTTTGTTAAAGAAGTGAGATTGTTATACTTATTTGATATAAGAATATTTTACAATGCCACATGCACAAAATTCCCACTGTTATGTTATCTACTTATCTTCTCACCTTCACCAAGTTATTAGAATGGGACCAGTAATAAAGAGTTATAAGTAAATGGGAGAACACTTTTGTCCTTGAAAGATTATATCAATAATAAAATATATATTCTTCAATGAAAATTATATTTGTTTGTATCCATTCCGTTCGACAAATTTCATCTAAATATCAAATGACCTTCTTTTCTATCAATAGAAATATTATATGCAGAGGCGGAGCTGTAGAATCTTTTTTTGGGGGTGCCAATATAATATTGGAAGATGATATACATGCACAAAAATTTATACATATATATATATATATATATATATATATATATATATATATATATATATATATATATATATATAATCTAGAAATTTAAAAGTTATTAGGTTTGTAAAAATGATTTTTTTAATCCAATAAAAGAAAAAAAATAAAAAATATCCTTTTTAGTCCATGTTTAAATGTACAAAAGAAAAGATAAAAAAATTAAAAACAAAAATAAAAAAGCTGAACAAATAAAAAAAATCAAATCTTTCTAACAATTTTATTTTGTAAAACTTAATTTATTTAGCATTTATTAATTGATTATAATATGATTTAGACAAAATTACCAAATTCATCCATCTAAAATTTCATAATTTGATTATAATATGAATTTGATATAATTTCCAATAGTCATATTAATTTCATGAATCTGATTTAATTTCCAATTTTTATGAACTAAAATTGGATAACTAATATCAACTGTTCTATCATTCTTATTCACAATTAATTTTTCAATCTTATTTAATACTAACTTTTAATATTACGGTCGCTTGATATGTCATATTAATATATATGATATCAAATTTCAATTTATATCCTAAAAATTAAGATTGTCATTATTGTTATATTTAAATTTTCATTATTTTAATAGTTGAAATATGATCCAAATCTCAATTATATATATATTTATAAGGAAAATGCTATGTGACAATCCCTCCTTAGCTTATTTTTTTGTCCAAAATTCTAATTAATTTCATTTAGCATTTTATTTTATTTTTCATATTCTTGATCATTTATTTTAAAGAAAAGTAATATATGATTCAAATCTCAATTAATATATGATTTTATTCTTAATTTATATATGATTAAAGATAAGATCCTTGCAATATAAATTGATTCAATTTACAATATAAGAATAAATAAATATATTTTGATTGTTTTTATTCTTATTTTAATTGTATTTACTATTTCCATTTGTATGATTTCCACTTTTATGATATATGAATATCACATTTCAAATTTTAATTTTGATTTCAATATTCAAACTTAATACATATAAAAGGTAAGACATAAAACTAACATAAAATTAATCTCACCACATTTTTTTATTATTGTTTTTAGTAAAATTAATGTATGATTTAAATCTCAATTAATATATGATCTTGATCTATCACTGGTTAAAAACATCTTTATATTCTTTTTCATTTTAATTCTTAAATGCTTATCTATCTGTATTATTAATTTTTAATAATTATCATACTAATTAATATTATTAGATTTTTTCAACTTTCCTTTAATTCTAATTGATTTGATGCACTTAATTTTTTTGATAGATTTGATGTGCTTAATTTTAGCATATATACATATTTGATCATTGAATATAAATTGTAGTATAGGTAACATTTCTTCTGTACATCCTATCTACACATGCATATTTGTATTATTTCCTTTGTTCTTTTCTCTTCGTTATGATTTTTTCTATTGATTTAATATTTTGATTTGTTTTTGTTTACTTCATGTTTAGGTAATGTGTACCAAATGTTTGGAGCCATTTGGTGAAACCATTGTGGTATTTTGATCAATCATCTTTTTTGATTTTTGATTTTTACTTTTATATAATTGTTATATATATATATATTCAATTCAATAGAATCACATTTAAAATGATCTGTCAATAAACTTTTCTTTGGTCCAATTTTGCCTCTTTTCTTTTACAGTAGTATTAAAGCTCTCCAATTGTATTGTTGATAATTTTCTTCAAAATATTTTTCTTTTATTTGATTTGAATCTTACTGTTCTTCGTTCATCAAGTTTTTATTTTGTTTTCTTTTTTAATATTTTAATTTATATAGCTCTCATAGCTACAAATGATTTTGATTTTTGGATTAATTATTTCTTTCAGTATATTTTTTCTGAATTTATTCATTTTTACTTTTGATGTGTTCTTTCTTAGTATTTAATACTATATTGACTTGAGTTTGAAATTAATCAGTGATAGTATGTTGTTTTAAATAAGTTTTAAAAATTACATTATTAAAATTTAATATTATTTAAAATTATATCATATTTCCATTTTTAAACATTTCCTTAATATTATATTCATCTTTTAATATTACCACATTAATTATTTTAAATGATTCTTAATCTTCAATATTATACTCTTTTTTTACAAAATTAGAATATCATATCCACATTTCAAATAAAAAATTCAAAACATTTCTTTATAATGTTATATGCTAGGTTGATTTAATAATGAAATTAGTTGTTAATATTACTTTTGTAATACCCCAATTACTTTGGTTAATTAATGGATAGTTAATCATTCATAATTAATTTAGCATCTCAGTAAAATTTGTTTTCTTTCTTGTGTTTCCTTTTGACATTTAAACTTCAAAACGGATTAATTAAATAATCTTTACTTGGAATTAGAGGTGTGTGAAAATAATATATTTTTTTTATGGGTGTTTTATATTTATTCTAGTGATTTTGTTTGTGAAATTCCTAGGTTATCCTTATTTATATATATATCTAACTGTCAAACTACTGTTCTCACATACACCCACACTTTAAAAAAAAAAAAGGAAAATAAAATCCCAAATCCCATTTTTTCCCCTCCCCTTCACGGTACACACACACACACACTTCTTTCTTTTCCTTCTTCCATTTCTTCATCTTCTTCCTTTCTTTCTCTCCATCTTCATCCACCATCTCAACCTCATAAATCCTTCAATTCTTCACCAAATCCAACAAATAAATACACTTTTCCATAGCTCTTCCACCTAACAAACACAAATCCAGCATCAGTTTTTCAAGAAAAAGCTTCCTTCTACCTGTTCTAGAGCAGACAAAATTCGGGTAGAAAGGAAAGAAGGAGCTTTTGTTTCCTTACTTGGGAGATCAAACTTCAAGGAGCTTGTGGTTGTCTAGATCTTCAATAAAGATCATCTTTTGGGTAGGGGTTTATGTTTAAACTTGTTTATTTATGATTTTGTTAAGAAATCTTGAGTTTTGATGAATGATTATGCATGAAAAATCAAAAGAAATTGTATGTTGTTGTTGAAATTTTTCGTATTTATGCAGACAGCTCAGTTTTGTATGATTTAATTCACATAGATAGAGATAATATTTTGAGCTAAAATTTTTATATGATGAAGCTAACATATGGAGGTATCTTCAGTATTTTTATTGAGGTATTTAGGTGACGTTTTCTATTTTTAAAAATTCAGAAACCGTGAAGATTTCAGTTTCGGTATAAACAGTAATTTCTGAAGCACTGAATTTGTATAATTTGTTTACTATACCAAATGATCTAATTTCATCTTGAAATTTTTACAGGATGTTGTGGACATCTTGAAGTTAAACCAGTAATTTTTGTATGAGTTAATATGATCATTTGACAGGGCAATAAAATTGGGAACTATGGTTGTTGGCTGTAAATAGGGGATTTCTGACCTCTGAATTTGTCTAATTATTTTAGCATAGTTAGAGAATAATTCTTGCTTTGAAATTTTTACAGGACCTTGTGGACACATTGAAGTGTCTTAGATAATTTTAATAGCCTCTGAATTCATTACTTGATATGCTAATAAATTTGCGTTACAAGGTGTGAAAAATGCATGAAAATTGAGTAAATGTATATGCCATGTGTTTGATAAAATTTCTAAATGAGAGTAAAGGTTGTTTGGGACTGAGTTTCTACATGTTTGTTGGAAACAAAAAAAAGTGGAGTTTATATGAGTTTTGGTTTATCATATAGTGACATTTTAGTCTTAGCATAATGAATGATTGGTTATTAATGCTTACTCTTACCCGTTGAGTTGTTATGGTTATTTTCTTTTATCATCTTAAAGGAAAGGACTTTAGAATTCATTATTGAAACTTATGCTTGCATGGCTTATGAGAAAAAGAATAACTTTGAGGAAAAAGGAAAAAGAGGAAGAACTAAGCAAAAGGAAATTAGCATTATGACATAAAGATTAAAGGTCGATTTATGTCGACAAAGAGGGTTCCGACACTGAATCGTTTTAAGGACCAGTGACGACTGGGTATTTACTTTCTTTATAGTGCACATAAGGGTTTCAGTGTCGGTTCGTATTAAGGAATTGGTGTCTACCAGTTAAGTATAAGCTTATAGCTTTTAAAGTATCTAACCAGAATTAATTGAGAGGAAATAACAGTGAGATGAATAGGAACAGATAGAAATACGAAAGTTATGAGGTAGATAAGACTAAATAAAAAGATCTTAATTATGATGTATTTGATGTCTTATATCAGGATAGCCATTTATGTATGTTGTGACATTTAATGAATGAACCTAGTATATTTCCATGTAAGCATGTCTCTTTAATTATATTAATAAAGTTCCTTCATACATGCATATACTTATCATGCCAAGACCATGCTAAAAGACACCTCTACCTTGATAAAGATTGTTTGTGAAATTCTAAAATCGAACCTCATAATTGTATGTAAATGATTTCAAAAGAAACCAAGGTAGACTAGAGATGATAATGATGTCATGTTAATTGCATATGTTCCTACTGAGATTTCAATTGATTTCTCACCCCTCTTCTTTTTTTTCCATATCATCTCTAGATGAGCAGGTAGATCCTGATGCAAAGAGTTAGTTGCCGAAGTATTGTTGTTTTTGCTGAAGTATAGTTGCTTTTCGTTACTTGGAGACTGTGCTATATTACTGAATCTTAACTTTGTATTTGGATCATGAGATCTTTCTCCTTATATGTTTTGTATCTTGTGACTTGAGGTTATGACTTAGTATATTCTTAGCTGGTTTGACCCATGTGGCTGTGTATCTTTGATATTACATTACTATGTTATGTTATGGATTAAATGGCACTGTGTGCCTTATAATGATGATATATGATATGTTGAAGTATTGTATTTTGAAAAGTATGTTGAGCTATGAATGACTGGTTACCCTGTTTATGATTTTCTGTCTTGTAGGAGCATGGTATTTACGCCGTTATCATGCCGAATTTTCATTAGAATGCTTAGCAATATTTTATGTCAAATGTTGAAAAGCTCGCAAAATAGGACGTGATTCCTTGGTATTCATTTTTATGCAAACTCGAGCACATAGAAATGAGTACTAGGGAGTTACAACTTTAATTCAAAATAATTTTTGTTTTATTTCATTTTAAAAGGATCAAATCAATTAAACAATTATCTATTTTTAATTATGATTTCAACTATTTTATCTTCACTTATTCTTTTAATTGTTATATCGATCAGTAATTAATAAATTTATAAATATTCATATTAAACATTAAATTTTTTTCATTTTATTCAAATAATTATTAATTATTAAATCATATCGATCTTTTACAATATTAGAAAATCATATCTCCATTAATTATATTTTTTCATTTTAATTTAATTATGAAATATTTCTCTTTCTCTTGATTTTCAATAAATGATTCTAATAATTACTATGTAAATGAAATATATTTTATGTACATCTCATATCTTAAATCTCAATCTTGATATCAATTTCAATCTTCAAATTTAATATATAATTTAATTTTTAAACAAAAAATTATTGATATTTTCATCCATGTCAATTTGTTATTATCATGTTATTTGATACCGATGTTTTGATATTATTCTTAATTAATATCGTTTTAATCTAATATCGATTCTAATATCATGTCTGAGAGATTTAATTACAAATGAAAATTCCTTTCAATTAATTTCAAATAGTAAATGGTTAGAGAGTAAAATATTTTTATCATAAACACAAAAATAATTCATTTGCTTAGTATACAAAACATATCTATTATTTATAATAAATACAAAAATTATAATAATAATCTTAGCATCAATTGAAATTACTATACGTACAATTTCACTGATTTTGCCATTTTTTAATAACAAAAATAGAATGACATTTTTTTCCTAACTCAAACAATCTACAACACAAGTAGTAATGAAAACATATGAATTGCACACATAATAATTAGTGTACCATATATATATATATGTGTGTGTGTGTGTGTGTGTGTGTACACCAAATTCATATATTACATGAGTGCAAACAAAAATATATATTACAGGGGTAAAATTTAGTTACAACCTGCTTAATATCAATTTATGCTAAATTAAAATTAGTCCTAAGTTACAAAAAAATAAATACACCCACATATTGATATATAAACATAAATTTTTGGTTAATTATTTATCTTAAAATAAAACATATTTATCTTAGAAAAAAGGTCATGATAAATTATTTTCATAATAAATTATACAAAATTAATATATTATAATTCAATTCAATTTTATAATATATCTTTTATCAAATTTTTTTAAAATTTATAAACATAAAATCCCATGCATCACATGGGTGAAACACTAGTATATATATATAATCTAGAAATTTAAAAGTTATTAGGTTGTAAAAATGATTTTTTTAATCCAATAAAAGAAAAAAATAAAAATGTTCCTTTTTAGTCCATGCTTAAATGTACCCAAAAAAAAGATAAAAAAAATTAAAAAAAATTAAAAAAGTTGAAAAAATAAAAAAAAATCAAATCTTTCTAACAATTTTATTTTTTAAAACTGATTTTATTTAGCATTTATTAATTGATTATAATATGATTTAGACAAAACTACCAAATTCGTCCCTCTAAGATTTTGCATCAACTAAGTTGATCCCTGTAAAAAATAAACTCTTAAATTGGTCCTTGCAAAATTGAATAGTAGTCCAAATTAGTTCCTACAAAAAAAATCTCTCAAATTAATCCCTGCAAAAGTGAATTATTGGATAAGTTAGTCCTCCTTGGCTGATCTATCAAATGGACGAATTTGGCTGATTCTTCAATTTTATAGAGACCAATTTGTTTGATTAGGAGTGTTCATAGGGACCAATTTGGGAGATGTATTTTTCAAGGACAAATTTGTTCGACTATTCAATTTTGTAGGGACCAATTTGAGAGTTTTTTTTTTCCATAGACACCAATTTGGTTGACGTAAAATTTTATAGGGACCAAAATGGATATTTTGTCTTTGATTTATTTTTTTTAATTAGCTTGATTTTATTTCTCTATTTAGAGTCGATGTATAACATTAAATCAAATATTTTATCATTAATTACATTAGGGTAAAAATATGTGTGTATAAATAGTTGTTGTTAATCAGTTAAAAGGGAATAACAAATTTTCAGATACATTGGCAGTGGCACAATCTACACCTAATCTCCATTATCCTCCCCAACACTGCTCTTCGCCACCATCAGTGGCGGCACTTTGTATAGACACATGGCCTCCTAAATTTTTTCAAAAATTATATATATATATAAAGTAAACAAATTTAAATGTAATGAGAGTGAAAGAAACTTATATAATGTCATCCAATTATATCTTTCTATATTATATAATTTTTCAAATAGTTGGTTTGAAAATTAAATATGTATAATAAATAAGAAGTGTGATATGTTATTCTATATAAATGAATTTTTTTAACTTAAAATCTATTAACTTGTCTTTTAATTAAATATAAAAGGATCACATCATAATTAAGTATTGTTTTAGTTTTAGTTTTTACATTAGATAAATAATTATAAGAGCATATTCAATACAAATAATGAATTTATTCACTTTGTGCTCTACTTTGATTCTTACGGATGTTTATAAATTTTTTGACAATATTAGATATATGTTTGGGAATATTATGTAGAAAGAAAATATTTTTTCATTTAAATTTAAAATGACTTTACATATTTGGATAAAAAAATTAATTTTTAGTATGAAATTCACCTATAAGTGAAAACAGATTTTTAATTTTTTTTATTATAAGCAAAAATAAATTACTTTAGCATTTTAATGCTTTCATTAAAATAATCCTTAGTAGAAAATATTATAAAATATAGAAGATGATTTGATACATTTTTTAGTCATTTATCATATAAAAGTCACTATTTTCATATAATCCAAACAAAAAACACCATTTAAAAATTAATTTTGAGCCAGTACAACTAAACAAAATATTGATTTTGAAATAATCAATTATAAAATATTCAATTATGAATGCATTCAATTATTGAAATAATTTTAATATTAGAATTAATCCAAATATATATTAATATTTATCATGTTAGTTATTTGCTATAAAATTTATATATAGATATAATGTTAATTTTAATTTGATTTGATTCTTACAATTTAATTGTGTCTCGTGAATCCTTTTAACCCCTCCAAAATTTTTATTCAAGCTTCGTCGCTGGCCACCATCCCAGTCACCTGTAGCCTTTTTCACCAACTTCATTTTCTTCCTAACTCAAACAATCTACAACACAAGTAGTAATGAAAACATATGAATTGTACACATAAAAATTAGTGTACCATATATATATATATGTATGTACCAAATTTATGTATTACATGAGTGCTAACAAAAATATACATTACATGGGTAATAATTTAGTTACAATCTGCTTAATATCAATTTATGCTAAATTAAAATTAGTTCTAAGTTACAAAAAAATAAATACACCCACATATTGATATATAAACATAAAATTTTGGTTAATTATTTATGTTAAAAAAAACATATTTATCTTAGAAAAAAGGCCATGACACATTATTTTCATAATAAATTATACAAAATTAATATATTATAATTCAATTCAATTTTATAATATATTTTTCATAATTTTTTTTTAAAATATATAAACGTAAAATCTCGTACATCACATGGGTAAAACACTAGTGTGTGTGTGTGTGTGTGTATATATATATATAATCTAGAAATTTAAAAGTTATCAGGTTGTAAAAATGATTTTTTTAATACAATAAAAGAAAAAAATAAAAAAATTTCCTTTTTAGTCCATGTTTAAATGTACCAATAAAAAAAGATAAAAAAAATTAAAAACAAAAATTAAAAAAGCTAAAAAAATAAAAAAATCAAATCTTCCTAACAATTTTATTTAGCATTTATTAATTGATTATAATATGATTTAGACAAAACTACCAAATTCGTCCCTGTAAAATTTCGTGTCAACTAAATTGATCCCTGTAAAAAATAAACTCTCAAACTAGTCCTTGCAAAATTGAATAGTAGTCCAAATTAGTTCTTACAAAAAAAAAATCTCTCAAATTAGTCCCTGTAAAAGTGAATTATTGGACAAATTAGTCCTCCTTGGTTGATAGAAGTGTCAAAATGGGCTGAGACCGCCGGGTCGGTCCGCCAAACCCGCCAATTTTAGCGGGTTGGGTTGAAGTTTTGACCCCGCCAAAAAATTCCAACCTGCTTAACCCGTCCCGCTTAACCCGCGGGTTTTGGCGGGTTGGGGCGGGCCTGGCCCGCAGGGCCAAGTATCTTTTTTTTTTTTTAAAAAAAATTTATTTGTAAAAAAATATGAAATGTATAACCTAGAAAAGATA
The DNA here is from genome assembly GCA_031216105.1 of Dalbergia cultrata. NCBI lineage: Eukaryota > Viridiplantae > Streptophyta > Magnoliopsida > Fabales > Fabaceae > Dalbergia > Dalbergia cultrata. Next base: position 74,752,109 of record CM062344.1, read on the forward strand.
AAAAGTAAGAAATATATACACTCATCAATATAGTAACATTATGCAGTTGAAAATATTTACTCAAAGTTAAAACTTAAAAATAAAACAGTGTCATGACCCACAAATAATACTATTAATAATAATATTTTTTAATCAAAGTTGCTGTATAATTATTATGAACTTTCAAAAATTAAGTATAAATAAATAAATAAAATATTTTTTTAAAAAAATTCAGGATAACATTAAAAATTATTTTTTTTAGAATTTTTTTAATTTTTTTGCCCGCTGGCCCGCCAACCCTCCAACCCGCCCTAAAATGGGCTAGGCTGAATATTTCAGCCCATATTTTTTTGGCGGGCTTTTGGCGGGGCGGGCCTAAACGGGGTGGGACGGCCTGTTTTGACACCTCTATTGGTTGACTTATCAAATGGACTAATTTGGCTAATTCTTCAATTTTATAGAGACCAATTTATTTGATTAGAAGTTTTCACAGGGACCAATTTGGGAGATGTATTTTTCAAGGACAAATTTATCCGACTATTCAATTTTGTAGGAACCAATTTGAGATTTTTTTTTTCATAGAGACCAATTTGGTTGATGCAAAATTTTATCATGTTAGTTATTTACTATAAAATTTATATATAGATATACAATTAATTTTAATTTGATTCGATTCTTACAATTTAATTGTGTCTCGTGAATCCTTTTAGCCTCTCCAAAATTTTTATTCAAGCTTCGTCACTGGCCACCATCCCAGTCACCTGTAGCCTGCTTCACCAACTTCATTTTCTTCCTAACTCAAACAATCTACAACACAAGTAGTAATGAAAACATATGAATTGTACACATAACAATTAGTGTACCATATATATATATATATATGTATGTATGTATGTACCAAATTCATGTATTACATGAGTGCTAACAAAAATATACATTACATGGGTAATAATTTAGTTACAATATGCTTAATATCAATTTATGCTAAATTAAAATTAGTTCTAAGTTACAAAAAAATAAATACACTCACATATTGATATATAAACATAAAATTTTGGTTAATTATTTATGTTAAAAATAAAACATATTTATCTTAGAAAAAAGGCCATGATACATTATTTTCATAATAAATTATACAAAATTAATATATTATTATTCAATTCAATTTTATAATATATGTTTCATAAATTTTTTTTAAAATTTATAAACATAAAATCCCGTGCATCACATGGGTAAAACACTAGTGTGTGTGTGTGTGTGTGTGTGTGTGTATATAATCTAGAAATTTAAAAGTTATTAGGTTGTAAAAATGATTTTTTTAATACAATAAAAGAAAAAAATAAATTTTTTTTTAGTCCATGTTTAAATGTACCAATAAAAAAAGATAAAAAAAATTAAAAAAGCTGAAAAAATAAAAAGATCAAATCTTCGTAACAATTTTATTTAGCATTTATTAATTGATTATAATATGATTTAGACAAAACTACCAAATTCGTCCCTCTAAAATTTCGTATCAACTAAATTGTTCCCTATAAAAAATAAACTCTCAAATTAGTCCTTGCAAAATTGAATAGTAGTCCAAATTAGTTCTTACAAAAAAAATCTCTCAAATTAGTCCATGTAAAAGTGAATTATTGGACAAATTAGTCCTCCTTGGCTGACTTATCAAATGGACTAATTTGGCTGATTCTTCAATTTTATAGAGACCAATGTATTTGATTAGTAGTTTTCACAGGGACCAATTTGGGAGATGTATTTTTCAAGGACAAATTTGTCCGACTATTCAATTTTGTAGAGACCAATTTGAGATTTTTTTTTCATAGAGACCAATTTGGTTGATGCAAAATTTTATCATGTTAGTTATTTACTATAAAATTTATATATAGATATACAGTTAATTTTAATTTGATTTGATTCTTAGAACTTAATTGTGTCTCGTGAATCCTTTTAGCCCCTTCAAAATTTTTATTCAAGCTTCGTCACTGGCCACCATCCCAGTCACCTGTAGCCTTCTTCACCAACTTCATTTCTATTATCAGCAACAACCATCACTCACCATTTCCCCTACCATCAAGAGGCTCTACCTTTTCCTGCTGTAAAAAATTAAAAATAAAGATAAAGTCTAGTGAACTGTTGTCAGGGTGCTAACGTCGTGTTTCATGGTCGGGAGGCTTTGATTGAAGACCTCATTTGCTCTGTACATACTTCAACTTTCAATTTGATTTGGGGTTCTTGAGATTCTTTCAATTTCTTCCCTTCTATTTTATTTTCTTTTCAAAGATTTTATGCAGGTCACGCTCCTGTGAAAAAGCATCGCGTCAGTGTCATGGGAGTTTCCAATTTAAATTAGTGTCTAGTTCCTTTATTTTATTTTATCCTCGTTAACTTGTATTCCTGTGAACACTCGATTTTTGTTCGATCCATAAAACAAAAAAAGTCCAAAAATTAACATATTGTCATAATTTAATTATTGTGTTTAAACAAAATACATTTTTAATATTTTGCATTTCAACCCATTTTCAAAATTTTTAGCCCATTTGCATCTAAAAACAAAAAAAAAGAGGGGGGGGCTCAGCCCAATCTAATAAAAAAAATAAAAAATAAAAATAAAAATAAAAAGATGAAAGGAATCACGGACTCATGCTTCTGTGAGGCAATAACAAAATCACGAGGGAAAGTAGCAAAAACAAAAAGAACACAATGATGATTTTGCGCAAGGAGCCAGAATCCCTTTCGGCTCAAAAGCATGTAAATTGGAGAGCTAATGAACCCATGAAAATGATCATAGAAATAGAATAAAAAAAAAAAGGGAGATCATGATCAATCAGGGGAGAGCCGTTTTTGAGAGAGACTTTTAGAGAGGGTGAAGCAAAAATCACAGAGGTTTAGCGATTAAGGATCATTGTGAATTCTAAAGTTGAGAGATCTGAAAAAGGAAGTGAACATCACAGTGGTATATATTTTTCTTTTTTTGCTCTTATTTTCTGTTTTGATCCTCTTCAAGTATTCCTAAATCATATATTGCACATTCTAAAATCTCAACATAGTTCATTCATTTTCAAATCACAAAACACAAAACAGAATCATTTCTCAGCATCAAACACAACTCATCACAAAACATCAACCAAAAATCACAACACAAAGCTCAACCTCTCATAACCAAATATTACTAATAGTCAAACCAAGAACCAAACCAAATTGAACAGCATCTCAGACACAAAATGAACCCAACAATCAAAGAATTAAATTCAAAGAAGAGAGAAAAGAGGAGGAGTCATGAGCTGCAGTAATCCTTTCCTCTTTGATGTGTTGCCACCGTGAACGATTTCCCCTTCCCTGCAACCGAACCAGAACTGACATCTCCCATCGTGATATCGTGAGCTCCTTCTTCTCCTCTGATCACGAGACCACCCCAGCCCCTGAGCTCCGCCTTACTCAGCCGCCACTTCCTCTCCCTCCCACCGTCGAGCCTGTGAAGCTCCGCTGGCACTTCGCCCAGTCACCGTACTACGCCACCACCGTCTGCCTCCCACAGCCCCAGATCGCGGCTGAGACAGCCCTCCACGCGTGATGCATCGCGAGCTACCTTCCATGGCCGCACATTGCGAGCCAGCTTCTCTCTGAGCGCTGCCACGATAGCTCCTCCACCAGCTGCGGCTTCCGCCTTCCTCCGCCCCCTCTCTCCTTGCTTCCCTCACTCGGACCTCACTCCATCACGCCATCTGCATCTCATCCTCTCCATCTCTCGGCTTCCCCTCTCATATTCTTTCTCGATCTTTCTCTCAATCTTTCTTTCTCTCTCTTGTTCTCTCTCTTTCTCACTCACTATCTCTCTTTCTACCCGTGTCTAGTTGTGTGTGTGTGTGAGTGATAACTGTGCGTCCGTGTGTGTGTGTGTGTTTGTCTCATTGTGTGTGTGCGTGTGTTAGTGTTGTGTTTGTGTGAGTGTGTGTGGGGTAGGGTAGCATTAGGTTAATAAATGTGTGTTAGTGTTGAATTTGTGTGAGTATGTGTATGAGGTAGGGTAGTATTAGGTTAATAAATTAGTTTTAGATAAAATTATTTAATTTTTGGTCAGGAACACCTTAGGGAATTAGATTAGGAGTTTAGTTGTTTAGGTTGGGTTTGTTTGTTGGAGTAATGTATTTTTAAAACTTTTAAGTCCTTTTTGTATGAGCTTAGATTTTTTATTAGGCTTAGATTAACTTGGGATCAAGAGCAAATAAATAAATCTTTTTAATTTGAACTTAAAAAATAAAAAGGAAAAAGTAAGTTTTTTTTTTAGTTAAAAAATGAATTCTTGAGTGTTTTGTTTAATTTATCTCTAACTAAATTTTTTTTAGATAAAAATATGATAATAAGATTAATTAAGCCGTGACGGCTTATTAATTTTATATTCTAGATTATTTTAGCTGTGACAGCTTGATATTCTAAATTTTTAAAATAAAATCAATCAAATCATAAATATTTTATAGAACTACGTGACTTTGAATTCCTCATCGCATCAGAGGATACGTAGGAGCAGGTGATTTCCTGTCAAGTCAAAATTAGATTTTTAGGTTATTTTATGTTATTTCATTCTTGATTTGTAAATATTTATTATTATTTTTATTTATTTATAAATATTTGTTGCTTTTTATTGTTATGTATTATTTTTAACTTGATTAATAATCGATTGTTTTAAATGAGGATGTTAATTTAGCCGTGACAGCTTATTAACTCAGTTAAGCATCTGAGCTGTGACAGCTTGATGTTTCAAAATTTTCAAGCTAAAAATAAGTTTTTATGATGTCATTTTATTGTGTTTAGCATGTAAATATTTTTGTCCGTTATTATTATTATTATTATTTTATTATTATTATTATCATTATTATTATTATTATTATCCTTTTTCTTTATTATATTAATTTGAGTTAATCATTGAAATGTATATATTTTATTTCAAACAAAGAGGTTAATTTAGCCGAGACGGCTTGTTAACTGACATTTTAGAATATCTGAGTTGTGACAACTTGATGTTCTATTTTCTTTATTTTAAAAAAAAAACATAAATAAATATTTTGAAAGGTAATTAATAATTTGCACAATTAATTAAGGTACCGTCTAAAGACGGGTGTATTAGGGGTGCTGTAGGATTAAGTCCCTACCCTTCCCTAATCATAACCGACTCCCGAATTCAAATCTGGTTTCAAAGATCATTTTTATTGAATTAGATGGGTTTTTCCATAATTTTTCCCAATTAAATAAAATTTGGTGGCGACTCCATTTTAATCAGAAAATCAAATTCATTTTTCTCGCCGTCCCCGTCGCGATCCCGGTTGCGACAGATGGCGACTCCACTGGGGAATATGTGAGAGTCAAGCCTGATATAATTGATTGTGCATATTATTTTAACCTCACTTTTTCCTTTAATTCCATTTTATTTTGTATATAGAATTTTGTCATCATTATGTTTGGATTTATTTTTACCACTGTCTTTGTATATATTTTTATATATTTGTCTCTTTGTAACTACCTAGGATAGTAGACTTTTGTTCTATTTGTATATATTTATTTTGGTCTTTATAAGCACTTTAGGATAGAGGACTCTTTGTTCTATTTGCACAAATTTGTTTATTTTTGTTTCTTTATGACCACCATAGGATAGAAAATTTTTGTTCTCTTTGTATATATTTATTTTTATTTAATTTTTTGTGACTACCCTAGGATAGAAAACTTTGCTATGTCTGTATATATTTATTTTGGTTTCTTTGCACTTTAGGATTGAAGACTTTGCTTTGTCTGTATATATTTATTTGGTTTCTTTGCACTCTAGGATAGTATTTGGTTTCTTTGCACTCTAGGATAGAAGACTTTGCTCTGTCTGTATATATTTATTTTGGTTTCTTTGCACTCTAGGATAGAAGACTTTTGTTCTACGTTGTCTATTTTGCAGGTGTTGTCATGGGTAGTTTTAGGATTCCAGGTTTGTATGCTCTCTTCACACACAACACTTACACATTAATCACACACGAGTGGGGCCTTATACCCGGGTCTGAGTGCAACTTGAGATAGGTAAGAGATTGTGTAGTGGTAGCCATTTTGGATGTTCATCCTGTTTGGTTATTGCGAAAATCTCGTCTAGAGTATGACTCTTTTGTGAATATTCTACACCTAGCGGTTTACCTGCTGTTGTGGATAGTATTCCGAAATGAGTCTTTAACTCTAGAGGCCGTAGAATCCTGAGTATATAGATCCACCTATTGCAAGTGTTCACAAAGTAGAATAACCATAGAACTATAGATCGACCTCCGGAACTCGACTCTAATAGGACACAAAGAGAGCATACTCATTCTTTAATTCATTTATTTGTACATAAATTCTTTAACATGTTCCAATTATTTATTATTTCCATTTTCATTTAAATGAAAATCATCACATTTTTTTTTGCTTTTCAGGTTTGTTAGAGAATCATATCAGAGTCTTGTTGTGAGTATCTTTGGAAAATGGAAATAAACATGAAATCAAACAATCATGAAGGGGAAAAGTTAAAGAAGACTTTACATCTTAAAGCTAAGAAGCCTGACACAGAAAGTCTGAGATCCTTAAGTCAGCTGTTGAGTATGCCACATCGCCTTTCTCTTGCAAAGAAGTATGGAAAAGTTTTGAATCTGTTAGAGGTGGAAGAACAGGTAGAGGCAATCACAGCGTTGGCACAGTACTATGATCCTCCTCTCCGATGCTTTACCTTTCAAGACTTTCAGTTGGCACCAACTCTTGAAGAATTTGAACGAATCCTAGGGTTACCACTAGAAGGAGAAAAACCTTATCACTACCAAGGTCATTATCCTTCCTTACATACCATAGCAAATTGTTTTAAAGATCAATGTAAGGGATTTGCATGAAGCACAGAAGTGTAGAAATGGAACCAATGGATTCCCAAGGGATTATTTGGAGAAGCATATGCATGGCTTAGCTGGAGCTAAAGATTGGGACACTTTCTTGGATGTATTAGCTCTCACTGTTTATGGCATTGTTCTGTTTCCAAATATTGAAGGCTTTGTGGACTTCGCGGCTATTGATGTATTCCTCGCTCGCAAATTTCATGGTCATAATCCTGTTCCAGCCCTCTTGGCAGATGTTTATTGTACCCTAAATTTTTGCTATGAAAGGAATGGCAAAAGAATTTTATGCTGTCTACCGATGCTTTACGTGTGGGTCACTGCACACGTATTCCAAAGGAACTACAAAGCACCATGCCCGATTGAAGACCTAAAAATGCATCACATCAAGAAGAAGAATGGACAAGAATGGGCCCAAGACCTAGCCAAATTGAATGAAAAGATGATCCGATGGTACCCTTGGTGGGAAGACGGGCATACTTTGATTTATCAGTGTGGAAGCTTCTCAAATGTTCTCCTCATGGGTACCCGAGGATGCATAAATTACAATCCAGTATTGGTATTGCGTCAACTTGGTTACCCCATGATGGGACCACCTTCCGAAGCTGCAATCACTCCATTTGTCTTATATTACCTCGACTCTGATGATCTCAGCCTACTACAGAAGGTCCGATCTGCTTGGAACAAGGTTGGCAGAAAAGGAAAAGAACTAGGAGTTAGAAGCTGTGCAGTGAAAGAAAGCTACCGTCAATGGGTGAAGAATAGGGCCCAAGAGATTAAACTGCCATTCAGAACCTGGACAACAACTCCACCTAATAAGGCATCATCCTCACATTTTGACGAGGATGAGGGGATCAAAGAAATAAAGGAGAAGTTGGACAGAGTTAAGCAAGAAAAGATGCAAGTTGAGGCTGCATTGGAAAGTGCTCACAATAATTATGCAGATTTGAAGCAAGAAAACACTGAGAGAAACCAACTTCTAGAGGGCACCACTAAGAAGTTGAAAATGGGGTATGACCACATGATGAAGACCAAGGAATGCCTCCAAGCTGCTAATAAAGAGCTAGGGCTTCGAAGGCAGGAGCGTGACCGAGCAATAGCCGAAAATCAATAGTTAAGGAATCAACTTCAAGATGCCAAAATTGCTGAGGAAGCCGCAATAGCAGGAGAGGAACAAATGAAGCGAGAAATGAGAGAGATAAGCAAGGAATACCAGAGGAAGATTGGGGAACTAAAACAACACATGAAAGATGAGACTATGAAGTTTCAAGTTGCCTTAGAAGAAGAGAAGAAAAGGGTCACAGATTTGGAGTTTGAGGTGCAACACCAAAGTCACATCATTCATGAGTTGAAGACTCGTTTTTCAAATCTGGCAGGGCTAGCTAATACAGCAATAGAAGACGTTCCCAGATACCTGGAAATAGCTGAGCAAGAAGTTATTCCTTTCAAGACCCCAGTTGGACTTCGCAACTTTGTTAGCTACTGCAAGGATTTGGTTGGAAGGATGAAACAAATAATTGCCGAAAGAAGTTGAAGAGGCATTACTTTTTAGTGATGATGTTTTTAGGATCGATATCTGGCTTTATGATGCACTTCTTTTGTCATTTCTGAGAATGGATGTAAAAAATAAAAAATAAAAAAATAATGATTGTAATCTACTCCTCTGATGAATGAACGGTTGTTTCATTATTTTGGTCTTACGGCAATATCCATTAAAGATAACTTATTACCTTTGAACGAGACGTTCTGGAAAAAAGTTGTGACCGAAGATACTCACATCAAGACTCAGCACGATTGACGGTCTCTAACAAATCGCGACATTTTTATCTTTTTTACTTAAACTATTTTTTTTATATATATACAGGTGAAACATCGCAACCATTGGCCGCCCAAGGAAAGAAGATACCGATCTAACTCGTGTTCATAACACTAGAGCTCGAACCAAGATGGCCGGTGGAAACACTGAACCAGGAAGGACTACCCCGTCTGCAATTACTTCTGAATCGGGAAGAGCTATTCCAACTGTAACCACCTCGGCTATAATTACTTCTGAACCCGGAAGAAATTTAAGCATGGAAGTTGATGTAGTGAGAGGAAGACTAAACGAGTTGTCAAACAACCAGGGAAGAATGGAGGAGATGATGCGGGCTATGATGGAGTCACTCGACTTATTGAGAGCCCACCAAAACTCAGGAGGTGTACAAACCAAGTGCTACAACGATGACTATACCTGTGGTATCAGATGCAGCTCTAAATGTCACTCAAGGGATGAATGACGGGGATGGGGTTCCGAATAACTCTCTTGGACAACCACCACCTACAATGCCATTAGTAATCCCTATTGGAGAAGGCTATCGTCCCTTAGAGAATGTTCATACTGATGGGCATGGGCATACTACCCCTATTTGGGAGCCATCTCGTGTTGTCATCCAAAAGCAACCATTTTCCTCTGAAAACAGCCGCAGTGCAGGCGTAAAAGGACAAGTTCAAAGAAGAATGGATGAAGAAGATTCAGGATCAAATTAAAGCTATCCAAGGGCCTAGCACTTATGGCTATATGGAAATTGAGCAACTTTGCCCTCCCATCGATGCAAAGTGGTTCGAAGGACTTCAAGATTCTGACTTCTCAAAGTATGATGGAGCAGGTAACCCTTTGTTCCATTTGAAGAGTTATTGTACCAAGATGTCAACTGGTCTAAAGATGAAAAGTTTCTCATTAGCTTTTTCCATGAAAGTTTAACCGGACCTGCTTTAGAATGGTATATTCAATTAGACCATTCAAAGATTTCTAGCTGGAGAGAACTGGTCGACCAATTCATGAATCAATACAAGTTTAACATGGAAATAGCACCAACTAGAGAACAGTTGAGCACGATGCAGAAAAAGAAGGATGAATCTTTCAAGCAATATGCTCAAAGATGGACAGCTCGTCGCTCAAGTGCAACCACCACTTATCCTATCCGAAATGTGCTCGTACTTTTTAGGAACCTTGGGATCTCCTTATATCGGAGCCATGGCAGGAGCAGCATACAAAGATTTCTTTGAGTTGATCACTATTTGGAGAAAGAATTGAGAATCTAGCCAAAACAGGTAAACTTCCCATGGGCAATGAAGACACAAGAAAAAGTTTCCCACCTAGGAAGAAGGAGATTGATGTAAACTATGTGCAGAGTCAGCAACCCTTTAACCCAAGATACGCACCAATGCACCCAAGACCCCAAACACCACCATACCAAGTCTCAACCACTGCACTCCATTTTACCAAACCACACAAACCACAAATACCATCCCATATTCCCCACCGCAAGTCAATAACATTCACATACGACCATACCAACCAGCTCGACCAACATACGCCTATAACTCAACCGTGCATCCTCAGAACTTCTCAAACACCACACCACCACGACCAAATGCTCAAAATCAAAGCCGTTCCCGATTCCAGAATTTGCCACCTTTCCCTAAACTATCCATTTCAAATGCTGATCTCTTTCAACGATTAGTTGATGCCCACTTGATCTCGGCTTATCCTGTACGCCCATTAGAACCACCATATCCAGCTTGGTACAACCCGAACCTTACTTGCAAATACCATATGGACATAGCAGGGCATTCAATTGAAGATTGCGAAGGCTTCAAGACGGCAGTAAAAAGACTGATTGCATGTGGTAGACTAGACTTTCAAGAGGAGTCAAAACCAGATATTGTCCATAATCCAATGCCAAATCATGAAAGAGGAGGTCGGGTAAATGTCAGAGAGAAAGAAGAATTCCTGATAAAGAAGGTTTTGAATCTCAGAACATCCATGGAGAGAATTTTTGTTGGCCTGAATGAGTCTGGTTACAACATCACGGCATCTGCTCCGACAATAAAGGAGAATGAGAAATATGACATGAATTCAAGCTGCTTGTATCACTGTGGGGCTCTTGGCCATGACATAGAAAATTGCTGGGATTTCAAGGCTCGGGTACAGGGATTACTCAACTTAGGAGTAATACAAGCAAAAAAGAGGCTGAATATACCTGATGAGGTGAATGTAATCGAACCTTTCATACTTCGAGTACCACCACTTAATGTAGTTCCTAAGCCAGAAAAAGTGGTCATTACTGTCAAGAAACCCACATCATTTGAGTATAAGACTACACATGCTGTGCCTTGGAATTATGAGACCCAGGTCAAGATAAGCAGAGATATCGGGGAAACCTCGAAGGCCCAAGAAAATGAAGAAATGATCGGTGTCATGGAGGTGAAAGGAATAACAAGAAGTGGAAGAGTTTATGGGCCCGGAGAGCTGGAAAAAGGGAAGTTTGTCGATGAAGGACATGCTGAAAAAAGTTCAGATTCAGAAAGAAAAGAAAAGGAAGATGAGGAAGAAGAGTTTCTGAAGATCATGAAACAGAGCGAGTACGATATTTTGGAACAATTAAAGAAGACTCCTGCCAGAATATCGCTCTTATCATTAATTATGTCGTCTGAACCTCATCGAAAGGCAATATTGAAAGTCTTGAAGGAAGCTTATGTCAAGCCTGATGTCTCATCGGAAAATGTGGTGAATATGGTGGATCCAGTGAAACGTGTTAACATGATCACGTTTTCAAGTGAAGAAGTTGTTTCACAGATCAACCCACGGGCACTATACATAACCCTCAAATGTAAAGGACACATAGTGCCCAGAGTTCTCATTGATGGAGGGTCGGGGTTGAATGTCTTACCTGTGTCGACTTTAAGCTATTTGTCGATGAGTTAGGATGATATACTGCCGCAAATGATGGTAGTGAAAGCATTTGATGGAGCAAAGAAAAGCATCCTAGGGGAAATGGTGTTGTTATTGGAGATTGGCCCAAGCAAATTTGAAGTATTGTTCCAAGTGATGGAGATCGAGTCAGACTACAATATGCTGCTCGGAAGACCGTGGATAAATGGTGTTGGTGCTGTCCCTTCAACCTTGCATCAGAAGGTCAAATACATTGAGAATGGTTCAATCATCACCATCCACGGAGAAGAAGAGATCTTGGTATCCAAACCAGTGACATTGCCATATGTTGAAAATATAGAGCTAGTGGAGAGCAGTTCATGGCACAATCTGGAGGCAGTAGGGCTGAAACAAGAGCAGGATAAAGTCCCAATACAAAATCAAGTAGTGGCTCACATCATGGCCAAGAGTGGATATCTGGAAGGAAAGGGATTAGGACCACAATTGCAAGGTTCCCAAACTCCCATATCGGTGCCAGAGAAGGCTAACCGATTTGGTCTAGGGTATGAAATCTCCCTGGATGACAAGATGAGTACCTTGGCTCTGGAACAGAATAAACAAAAAGGGAAAATGAAGCTGATTCCTCACTTGAAGGAGACATTCCCTGGTCCAGCTGAAGTGATTATGGCCGGTGAAGTTCGCTCCCCTTATTGTTTCTCCACCATCAATACTTTGGATGCTGAAACAACTGAAGAAAACAACAAAGTCCATGCTGCTAGCAATGATGAAACACTGATGAACTGGACAGTTGAACCAATGCTTGATGTTATTGCTGAAAAGTAATTAGTTGGGTTGTATTATTCAAGAATTATCTATGCTTTTATTTATGCTACTCAGAGACGTCATTTGAATGAATTTGCATGATTTTCAATAACCTTTCTACATATTTTCCATTTGTCTCGTTTCTGTTTATATTCTTTCTGTTTTCTCCTTTTCTGTTATGTTTTTCCCTTACCATTCTCAGCTCGTTAATTTGCGTTTTCCATCTGGTTTAGCATTCCAATCCACCACAATTACTTTCCAGGAATTTGAATGTCATAGAAATTTTGCCGCATGAAAGGGAATTTGGGAGCTTATCAATTGATTCTCTTGCTGCACTTGACTGCGATAACCATGAGTTTGAAGATGATGAAGAAGCTATTGAATAATTTTCAAACCTCCTGGATTATTCAGAAAAAGGATTTGACTTAGACAATGAGGTGGTCGAGGTGATTAACATGGGCACCGAAGAAGACAAAAAGGAGCTGAAAATAGTGGAAAATCCTGAACGCACAGAAATGGTTGCATTGTTTAAAGAATTCCTGGATGTGTTTGCATGGTCCTATCATGATATGCCAGGATTAGACCCAGAGATTGCTTCACACAAGATCCCTTTGTATCTCGAAGCTGAGCCGAAGAAGCAAAAGTTGAGAAGAATGCGACCTGACATGTCATTAAAGATTAAAGAGGAAGTGACTAAACAATTTGGAGGTGGATTTTTAGAGGTATCAAGACACACCGATTGGGTGGCCAACATTGTGCCTGTACCTAAGAAAGATGGAAAAGTTAGAATGTGTGTAGACTATCGGATTTAAATAAGGCTAGCAGAAAGATGATTTCCCTCTACCCCACATTGATGTCCTTGTTGATAATACTGCTGAAATCACCGATTTTCCTTTATGGATGGATACTGGGTATAACCAAATTCCCATGGATATTCATGACAAAGGAAAAACTACTTTCATAACTCCGTGGGGAACATTTTGCTATACAGTCATGCCGTTTGGATTGAAGAATGCCGGTGCCACCTACCAACGTGCCATGGTCGCATTATTCCATGACATGATGCATAAAGAGATTGAGGTGTATGTAGATGATATGGTCGCCAAATCTAAAGAGGGAGAAAGTCATGTGACAGCTCAAAAGCTGTTTGAAAGGTTGAGAAAATACAAGTTGCGGTTGAATCCGAATAAATGCATTTTGGAGCTTCTACAGGAAGTTATTGGGGTTCATTGTCGTGAGAGAAGGGATAAAAGTGGATCCTGACAAAGTGAAGGCAATACAAGAAATGTCTGCTCCCCGAACTGAACGAGAAGTGAGAAGTTTTCTTGGAAGGCTCAACTATATTGCTAGATTTATTGCCAATTTGACTAGCACTTGCGAGCCTATATTCAAGATGTTTGCGGAAACATCAACCTGGGGAGTGGAATGAAGAATGCCAAGAAGCTTTTGATAAAATAAAAGCTTATTTGATGAAACCTCCAATTTTAGCCCCACCTATACCAGGCCGTCCTTTAATATTGTACCTCACAGTGTTACCCACGTCTCTTGGGGCAATGTTAGGACAATATGATGAGTCCGGAAAGAAAGAGCAGGCAATTTATTATCTGAGCAAGAAGTTTAATGGCTGTGAATCTCGTTATCTGGCGATGGAAAAGACTTGTTGTGCATTAGTGTGGGCATCCAAGAGATTGAGGCAGTACATGTTATACTACACTACCTGGTTAATCTCTCGAATGGATCCATTGAAATACATATTTGATAGTCCTCATGTTTCATTAAGAATGTCAAAATGGCAACTCGTCCTCTCTGAATTTGATATCAAATATGTGACCCAGAAGTCCATCAAAGGAAGTGCAATTGCTGATCATCTAGTTGAAAATCCTCTTGAGGATATACAGCCTATCATGCCTGAATTCCCCGATGGTGAGGTGTTAACAGTGGAAAAAGATGAGAAAGAAAAGGAGAATGTATGGAAAATGTACTTCGATGGAGCTGCCAATATGAATGGGTGTGGAATAGGAGCTGTAGTAGTGTCACCAGCTGGAAAACAATATCCAGTTTCCATCAAGTTAGATTTTGAATGCACCAACAACATCGCAGAATATGAAGCCTGTGCGAATGGTTTGCAAGCCGCAATTGACCTAGGGATCAAAGAATTAAAGGTGTTTGGAGATTCTGCGCTCATAATCTATCAAGTTAATGGAGAATGGCGACTGAAGGATCGAAATTGGTGCCTTATCAAAAATACATGCCTCGATTATTTGAAGAATTTGATGATGTGTCATTTTCTCACTTAACTCGAGACCATAACCAATTTGCGGATGCATTGGCAACCCTGGCTGCAATGACAAAATTGGAAGTCCATACCAATGTCCAACCCATCCACGTAGAGGTGCAAAGTGAACCAATATCTTTGTGACAATGTGGAGGTTGAGCGGATGGACAACCATGGTATTATGACATCAAGCAGTACATTCAAAAAGGAGAATATCCGACTGGAGCAAATGAAGTGCAAAGAAAAACAATTCGACGATTGGCCATGGCCTTTTTCCTGAATGGTGAAGTCCTTTACAAGAGAAATCATGACACCACTCTCCTCAGATGTGTGGATGCTCACGAAGCTCAAATGATCATGACGGAGATCCATGAAGGAATTTGTGGAACCCATGCTAATGGACACATGATGGCACGCAAAATCCTAAGAAGCGGTTATTACTGGTCCACCATGGAGAATGACTGCATCAATTATGTTCGAAAGTGTCATAAATGTCAAATATATGCAGACCGAGTCAATACTCCTCCAGTTCCGCTGCACAATATGGTATCTCCTTGGCCTTTCTCAATGTGGGGCATGGATGTCATTGGCCCGATTAATCCCAAAGCCTCAAATGGTCATCGTTTCATTTTGGTGGCAATTGACTATTTCACAAAGTGGGTGGAGGCCGCTTCATATGCCAACATCACACAGAAAGTGTTTATCAGATTCATCAAAAGAGATATAATCTGCAGATATGGGATTCCAGAAAGAATTATCACAGATAATGCTCCTAACCTCAATGGTGCTGAAGTTCAAAAATTCTTTGAGACTTTCAAGATTAAACATCATAACTCAGCTCCTTATAGACCTCAGATGAATGGTGCAGTCGAAGCTGCAAATAAGAATATCAAGAAAATCATTGCCAAAATGGTGGTGAATTACAAAGACTGGCATGAAATGCTGCCATATGCTTTACACGCATATCGTACCAACATACGATCAAGTACAGGGACAACTCCCTTCTCATTGGTGTATGGAATGGAGGTTGTATCTCCTATAGAAGTGGAAATCCCATCATTAAGGGTTCTAATGGAGGCTGAGTTAGAAGAATCTGAATGGGTGAAGGCTCGATATGAACAGCTGAACATGATAGAAGAGAAAAGGTTGGCAGCTATTTGTCATGGTCAGTTGTACCAAGGTAGAATGGCTAAGGCTTTTAACAAGAAAGTCCGTCCTAGAGATTTTCATCCAGGAGATTTGGTTTTGAAGAAAATTCTCCCTAATCAAGAAGATGCACGGGGAAAATGGGCCCCGAGCTATGAAGGTCCTTACATTGTTAAGCAAGCATTCTCAGGTGGAGCATTGATTTTGCAAAACATGGATGGACAGGAATTGCCCAAACCAATTAACACTGATGCAGTCAAAAGGTTTTATGCTTGAAAAGATGTTGAAAAAGCCCGTTAGGTTGAAAACTCGAAAGAGCGACCTAAGCAAAAGTTAGGGTAATATGAAAAGAAAAAGAAAAAAAAAAACAAAAAAAAGAAGAGCTCGTTAGGTTGAAAACTCGAAAGAGCAACTTAGGAAAAAATTAGAGCAAAAAGATAAGCATCATCTCAAGCAACCTATACTGGGGCAATTTTTGAGTGTTGAATTTGTCCAGTGAATCAAGTTGACCAAGATTGAAATTGGGGCAATTTTTGGAAAGAAAAGGTTTGAAGACATCATTAAGGATCATGGCTATGGTGTTCAACTTGCTGCGAGAAATCGATTGATTAAGTCACAAAGAACTTAAACTGGGGCAAAATTCCATGTCTTTCACAAGCTTGTCTTTCAGTTTTGTGTTGTAATCTCTTTTTCAAACATCTTGTCATCCAATACACCAAGCAATGAAGATGCCTATTCCGCCAATCTTTTGTTTCCTCTTTAAATGCATATTTATTTATGATGTCTCGAGTAAGCATAAATTTAAGTTTAAAGTTATACAACCTAATAATTCTTACAGCAATACATCCATGACTAACATCACACTAAGAGAATTCTGAAGTTTCAGTCAAACTCGGCAGAAAAGCAAGCATCATCCTAAAAAGGGGAAAAAGGAAAATGGGAAAGGAGTGAGCAAAGGTCCAGAAGTAAAGAAAGCTTATATCAGAAAGTCCAGCGCATGAATTACGAGTTGGATCGGTTATAGTCTTCCTTAAGGCGTGCTTGATTTGGTTACGGTTAGTTTTTCTGAAATAAATTGAAAATTGATAACTTGTGTATATAACCTAAAAAAAAAAAAAAATCTTTGTTGCCAATTTACATTTCATGTCGGCCTCAGATTGCCAAATTTACTTTCCTGTCGGCCTCAGATTGCCAATTTACATTTCATGTCGGCCTCAGATTGCCAATTTACTTTCCTGTCGGCCGCAGATTGCCAATTTACATTCCAGTCGGCCTTAGATTGCCAATTTACTTTCATGTCGGCCTCAGATTGCCAATTTACATTTCATGTCGGCCTCAGATTGCCAAATTTACTTTCCTGTCGGCCTCAGATTGCCAATTTACATTTCATGTCGGCCTCAGATTGCCAATTTACTTTCCTGTCGGCCGCAGATTGCCAATTTACATTCCAGTCGGCCTTAGATTGCCAATTTACTTTCATGTCGGCCTCAGATTGCCAATTTACTTTCCTGTCGACCTCAGATTGCCAATTTACTTTGCTGTCGGCCGCAGATTGCCAATTTACATTCCAGTCGGCCTCAGATTGCCAATTTACTTTCATGTCGGCCTCAGATTGCCAATTTACTTTCCTGTCGGCCTCAGATTGCCAATTTACATTTCATGTCGGCCTCAGATTGCCAATTTACATTTCATGTGGGCCTCAGATTGCCAATTTTACTTTCATGTCGGCCTCAGATTGCTAATTTACTTTCCTGTCGGCCTCAGATTGCCAATTTAATTTCATGTCGGCCTCAGATTGCCAATTTACTTTCTTGTCGGCCTCAGATTGCCAATTTACTTTCCAGTCGGCCTCAGATTGCCAATTTACATTTCATGTCGGCCTCAGATTGCCAATTTACTTTCCTATCGGCTTCAGATTGCCAATTTACATTTCATGTCGGCCTCAGATTGCCAATTTACTTTTCTGTCGGCCTCAGATTGCCAATTTACTTTCTAGTTGGCCTCAGATTGCCAATTTACATTTCATGTCGGCCTCAGATTGCCAATTTACTTTCTAGTTGGCCTCAGATTGCCAATTTACATTTCATGTCGGCCTCAGATTGCCAATTTACTTTCTAGTCAGCCTCGGATTGCCAATTTACATTTCATGTCGGCCTCAGATTGCCAATTTACATTTCATGTCAGCCTCATATTGCCAATTTACTTTCCTGTCGGCCTCAGATTTCCATTTACTTTTCCAGTTACTCTCATATTGCCATTTTATTTTTTCCATCATCCTCAAATTGTTCTTTTACATGTACAGTTTGTCTCAAAGTGTCATTTTTTTCATTAGTCTTTTAACATTTCTTGTAAGTTGGGAATTTAGGTCAAATTGGTTAGCCATTATTCTTTGAGTGATTCACGCATATTTGATTTCTGAACCGCATCATTTCATGTGACTTTATTTGAGAGTGTATGTCATTTTTGTTTCGGATTTAGATTTCATTGCATTGCATGCATTGCCGAACAAAATCGATGTTCATGTCTTTACTCATTCCTTATGAAGACAATATTTAAAATTCAAATTTTTGTATTTTTCTTATAAGAAATGAGTAAAGAGGGGCAACTGTGAACACTCGATTTTTGTTCGATCCATAAAACAAAAAAAGTCCAAAAATTAACATATTGTCATAATTTAATTATTGTGTTTAAACAAAATACATTTTTAATATTTTGCATTTCAACCCATTTTCAAAATTTTTAGCCCATTTGCATCTAAAAACAAAAAAAAAGGGGGGGGGGGGCTCAGCCCAATCTAATAAAAAAAAATAAAAATAAAAATAAAAAGATGAAAGGAATCACGGACTCATGCTTCTGTGAGGCAATAACAAAATCACGAGGGAAAGTAGCTAAAACAAAAAGAACACAATGATGATTTTGCGCAAGGAGCCAGAATCCCTTTCGGCTCAAAAGCATGTAAATTGGAGAGCTAATGAACCCATGAAAATGATCATAGAAATAGAATAAAAAAAAAAAGGGAGATCATGATCAATCAGGGGAGAGCCGTTTTTGAGAGAGACTTTTAGAGAGGGTGAAGCAAAAATCACAGAGGTTTAGCGATTAAGGATCATTGTGAATTCTAAAGTTGAGAGATCTGAAAAAGGAAGTAAACATCACAGTGGTATATATTTTTCTTTTTTTGCTCTTATTTTCTGTTTTGATCCTCTTCAAGTATTCCTAAATCATATATTGCACATTCTAAAATCTCAACATAGTTCATTCATTTTCAAATCACAAAACACAAAACAGAATCATTTCTCAGCATCAAACACAACTCATCACAAAACATCAACCAAAAATCACAACACAAAGCTCAACCTCTCATAACCAAATATTACTAATAGTCAAACCAAGAACCAAACCAAATTGAACAGCATCTCAGACACAAAATGAACCCAACAATCAAAGAATTAAATTCAAAGAAGAGAGAAAAGAGGAGGAGTCATGAGCTGCAGTAATCCTTTCCTCTTTGATGTGTTGCCACCGTGAACGATTTCCCCTTCCCTGCAACCGAACCAGAACTGACATCTCCCATCGTGATATCGTGAGCTCCTTCTTCTCCTCTGATCACGAGACCACCCCAGCCCCTGAGCTCCGCCTTACTCAGCCGCCACTTCCTCTCCCTCCCACCGTCGAGCCTGTGAAGCTCCGCTGGCACTTCGCCCAGTCACCGTACTACGCCACCACCGTCTGCCTCCCACAGCCGCAGATCGCGGCTGAGACAGCCCTCCACGCGTAATGCATCGCGAGCTACCTTCCATGGCCGCACATTGCGAGCCAGCTTCTCTCTGAGCGCTGCCACGATAGCTCCTCCACCAGCTGCGGCTTCCGCCTTCCTCCGCCCCCTCTCTCCTTGCTTCCCTCACTCGGACCTCACTCCATCACGCCATCTGCATCTCATCCTCTCCATCTCTCGGCTTCCCCTCTCATCTTCTTTCTCGATCTTTCTCTCAATCTTTCTTTCTCTCTCTTGTTCTCTCTCTTTCTCACTCACCATCTCTCTTTCTACCCGTGTCTAGTTGTGTGTGTGTGTGAGTGATAACTGTGCGTCCGTGTGTGTGTGTGTGTTTGTCTCATTGTGTGTGTGCGTGTGTTAGTGTTGTGTTTGTGTGAGTGTGTGTGGGGTAGGGTAGCATTAGGTTAATAAATGTGTGTTAGTGTTGAATTTGTGTGAGTATGTGTATGAGGTAGGGTAGTATTAGGTTAATAAATTAGTTTTAGATAAAATTATTTAATTTTTGGTCAGGAACACCTTAGGGAATTAGATTAGGAGTTTAGTTGTTTAGGTTGGGTTTGTTTGTTGGAGTAATGTATTTTTAAAACTTTTAAGTCCTTTTTGTATGAGCTTAGATTTTTTATTAGGCTTAGATTAACTTGGGATCAAGAGCAAATAAATAAATCTTTTTAATTTGAACTTAAAAAATAAAAAGGAAAAAGTAAGTTTTTTTTTTAGTTAAAAAATGAATTCTTGAGTGTTTTGTTTAATTTATCTCTAACTAAATTTTTTTTAGATAAAAATATGATAATAAGATTAATTAAGCCGTGACGGCTTATTAATTTTATATTCTAGATTATTTTAGCTGTGACAGCTTGATATTCTAAATTTTTAAAATAAAATCAATCAAATCATAAATATTTTATAGAACTACGTGACTTTGAATTCCTCATCGCATCAGAGGATACGTAGGAGCAGGTGATTTCCTGTCAAGTCAAAATTAGATTTTTAGGTTATTTTATGTTATTTCATTCTTGATTTGTAAATATTTATTATTATTTTTATTTATTTATAAATATTTGTTGCTTTTTATTGTTATGTATTATTTTTAACTTCAGTTAATAATCAGATTGTTTTAAATGAGGATGTTAATTTAGCCGTGACAGCTTATTAACTCAGTTAAGCATCTGAGCTGTGACAGCTTGATGTTTCAAAATTTTCAAGCTAAAAATAAGTTTTTATGATGTCATTTTATTGTGTTTAGCATGTAAATATTTTTGTCCGTTATTATTATTATTATTATTATTTTATTATTATTATCATTATTATTATTATTATTATCCTTTTTCTTTATTATATTAATTTGAGTTAATCATTGAAATGTATATATTTTATTTCAAACAAAGAGGTTAATTTAGCCGAGACGGCTTGTTAACTGACATTTTAGAATATCTGAGTTGTGACAACTTGATGTTCTATTTTCTTTATTTTAAAAAAAAAACATAAATAAATATTTTGAAAGGTAATTAATAATTTGCACAATTAATTAAGGTACCGTCTAAAGACGGGTGTATTAGGGGTGCTGTAGGATTAAGTCCCTACCCTTCCCTAATCATAACCGACTCCCGAATTCAAATCTGGTTTCAAAGATCATTTTTATTGAATTAGATGGGTTTTTCCATAATTTTTCCCAATTAAATAAAATTTGGTGGCGACTCCATTTTAATCAGAAAATCAAATTCATTTTTCTCGCCGTCCCCGTCGCGATCCCGGTTGCGACAATTCCCATAGGCCAATAGCATCAATATGTGTTATTACTTCGGGTGTCATGCTCATAGAGAATTCCCATTTTATTTTACTTCGTGCGTCTTATATTATGCAGTTTGCGTCTTTTAGTGTCATATGTCTTGAGTTTCTTTGCATTGTCGTTTTTATGTCGGTGAATAAAAAATAAGAAAAAATTTAAAAAAATCTCTTGGCTATCTTTTTTTTTTAATTTTTATCTATGCAGCAGTCAATAGTTGTGACTGAGTGGCTGGTACCTCCTTCATCACTATTAAATTGTAAAAATTTTAAATTGCAAGGGTTTATTGAGTAATCTAATACTACCTTGAATTCTAAGTAAAAACGAACTTTATCTCTTTTAGTTTTTCTTTTAGTCTAGGTATCTTTTATCACTTATTTTTAGAAGAATTATGTGATTTTGAGTTCCTCATTACACTAGAGAATATATAAGAGCAGATTTTTTTTATCACGTCAAAATTAAATTTTCTTAATTTTTTTATTAAACTCTGCAATTTTTTACTTTAATTCTTTTTTAGGGGAAAATAAAATTTTTAAAGTTATTGTTTGATTAGCACATTGAACTTTGGGTAATCGTCATGACTGATGTATTAGGGATGCAGTGGGATTAAGTTTCCACTCTTTCTTAATCATAATAAGACTCCTGATCCTAATTTGTTTTGAAAGACTAGGTTTATTAAATTAAAAGGTTTTTTTTTCAATTTTTTACCAAAAATATAATATAAAACTGGTGACGACTCCATCAACCTTTTTTGGAAATTTAAAATATTTATCTTGTCACGGTACCCCCTCCTCAGAGACATTGTGACAAAAAGAAAGTCGTAATGTTTTTTTTGACAAAAATAGTGTGGGATTGGTTACTCGAGAAAAAATATATTTCATAGTTTTTCATACTCCACAAATACTAAGTAGTGAGTAACTTGTACTATTTTTAACTGTGATGGATCACAAAATATTTTCCTAAGGACATATTTTATTCAACATTATTTTTGTCAAGAACTAAAGTGATATTTTATTCTTAAAGAAAGAAATACAGGTTTCAGAATCAAAATTCAAAAAATACATATATGTATAGTATATATTTTGTCTACTATAATATTTAAACATCTAATTAAATAGAATGTATATAAGAACCAACCTCCTCAAATATTTAAATTTTATCTTCTTATTGAGAAAGAAATAAACAATAAAAAATAAAATAAGAGTGGATGATAAAATTATATCCTTGAGGTATTTGACTTATTTATTTTCTCATAATAATGATATATTATCATACAAATCCTTCTACCATATAAATTTTTTTGAATTTGTGTGTTTGTGTGGTGGGGGGGGGGGCAGGGAGGGCGGAGCATAGATGTATATATGTAAATATATGAAAATGAAAATTATAAAACTACAGAATTACTTCTTTGATCCCAAAAATAATATCTTTCATAAAATAGCATTTTTTATGTTAAGTTGAAATTATTAAACCACTATGTTAGACCCTAAAAGATCATATTTTTGGAAAAATAGTATCTGAAAAAATCATTTTGATTAACAAAGATGGAGATTAATTAGTTGATATTTTGGTGAATTTGTCAAATAATATGAAACTTTAGAAAATTACAGATAAATATAATTTATTTTACAAACTTTTTTATTATTAATATAATCTTTCAAATATTAAAGTGATATTTTTCTATAAATAAATAATATAAAATTAAAGGTTCAAATTTATTTCCTTAAAAAGTTGAGATGTGTCCAAAAGCTTGTCACCATCACCAATTATCAGTACATCGTTATTCACGGCCACTGTCGATCACTGGCAATCAATTTTTATCACCTTGTCTTTAATTGTTGAAATTTGATCACCCTCCGCTACAAATTAGCTAAGATCAATTGTTATCACGTTGTCATTAGTTTCAATGGATTCGATTTTCGATGAGGTGGATAGAGAAGATTTTATAAATAAAAATAAGATTCATACATATGGACTCTATATATTGAAAATTAGTCATTATTTCTTGCCATGGATACCTTAAATTAAATAATAAAAAGAAATGGTGGCAGACGTCATTAGGAATGATTTACAGCAATACTTTGTCTACCATAAAATTGCACTAATGTTTCTTGAAAATAACATTCCCGAGCCCTACAAATATCATTGCCAGTAACAAGTTTATAAAACCTGAACCAAACGAGCTGTTAAAGTATACTTATCATTTGAGCATGTGGAAAATAACAAAAATAATATAAATTGTTTGACATTTGTTTTTTGCAGAATAACAATGCGACATTCTTAAATCTTAACAACCAGATTTAATTCACTACAGGATCTGGTATACCGTTTAACATAAAAGAGAATTGACAGTGATATTTTTCAATAGATTATTAGGGAATAGGAAATTTAAATATTCTGTCCTCTTTATTCTCGCTGCTGCCCTTCTCAATCCAAGTACTAAAACCGGGTTTAAAATAAGGAGATTTTCTTCCCGTCACCGTGATAATCTTACAGATATCAATACCTATTAACAAGTAGTTGTTATTTAACTATAAATATCATAACTTTTAAATATAGGATTTCTTAGATACTCTATAAAATTCAAGGTACCGATACTCTTAATTATTTGCAGCTATATGAGTGAGCCACATGTGTCCCACTAAGACAAGTTTTTAAAATCTAATAAATCACAACTGTTAATTACAGAAAATGATATTACTACCTATTAGTATCAAAAGAAAACCTTTAAATATAGATTTTT
Organism: Dalbergia cultrata; assembly: GCA_031216105.1. Taxonomy (NCBI): domain Eukaryota; kingdom Viridiplantae; phylum Streptophyta; class Magnoliopsida; order Fabales; family Fabaceae; genus Dalbergia; species Dalbergia cultrata. Next base: position 74,776,206 of record CM062344.1, read on the forward strand.
ATTTTATTTTTTATAAAATTACACACGTAACTTAATCTTAGTCATTGGTCCTTCCAAGATATTGCATTGGTACCCTTGAAAAAATTGAGAATGTCCGAGAAACTCCCTTACATTAATGAATCCATTCACACCTATCATGTGGTCTCATGCCCTTAATTTCCTTACATATTTGGTGGTTAATTAGACATGGCATGCTCGCAGGATAAGATTATGAGTTAAAAATTCTAAAGGATTTAATTTTAATATATTGACAATATAAAAAAAATTTGACACCTTTTTTATAGTTATCTGATAATGCAACGACACATCAAAAAATATAATTAACTTTAATATGTGAAAAGTCATACAAATCAAAAGATTTAATTGAATAACGATATAGGTTAAATCCATAAAATTACCTTAGATAGGGTTTGTCTAATCGATATATGTTACAATAGAAGCAAATCAAATCAACTACCATAAATTCGATTTTGAATTTATAATTTTTTAATCAGATTATTCCAACATCTAACCCAATTCCTTAATCAATTAGTCATTTTAATTTATTCCAAAGCTTTTAAAGTATTGCACTCAAGGCTTTTAATACCAAAAGTTGCCTTTTATCTTTTTGGTTTACTTGTGTTTAACTAAATTATCTATTTATATTAGTATTAAGCATTTCATAACTATATTTTACATTATGATTAGTTATTGTAATGATAAAAAATTTACATAGAAAAGGATAATTAAAAACTTGGAAAAATATATGGTTTTTTTTTTTCACTTCAATACAATAATCTGAACCAAATTAATCTGATCTAATCAATTTGGTTCATATTTATTGAAAAGATATTTAAAAAACTAAACCAAACATATCCAAATACATTTAATTGGTTTGGATGTATTTTTTCAAACACAATTTAAACCAATTTGTTTACGGCTCTAACATTAATGGAAACTCCACTTAGACAATTCAACCTCTATATGAAAAGGTGATAAGATCTAGAGTAGTTTAGAACTCTGATTAGTTCATATAATGATGGGTAGTCAAAGTGTAGAAGATCACTAGTTTTTCTTTTTATCTTTACTTTTTCCCTTAAATGCTACTTTCTGAAGGGGTAAAGTTCCTCATGAAAAATATGCATGCCCAAAGCTACAAAGGTGTCGTTCTTTAATTCATCGGTATCTTTTGATTTGTTATGGAATGGAATTTTCTAAAATCCCAGTTTAAAATAATAATGTGAAGTCTCATAAAGCAGAAATAATCATAACGACTAGGGGAAGTGGGTTCAACTTTAAGCAAAATTTGAACAGTATAACAGATAGCCTTGATATATATATATATATTAATCAGAGGTTTATTTTTCTTTCAACTAATTTCCGGGCAGATCCAAATGAATCAAGATCTGGCCGTCCTTCAAATTAAAGTATGTATATGAAAAGGGCTTTGTGGCCAACGTTTCAAAGGGATTAGTTACTGTTATTAGCGATGGATATCATGAGCAACAAAAATAAATTATGTGATGGTATCTTTTTTTCTTTTCTTTTTTTTTTTAAAGTCTGAAAGTGAGTTTATTAATAGACCAAATCAAGCTTCGACAAAGCAATGTATATGTAGGTATATCAAATAATTTTTTTTACATAATTATAATGCTAATTTTATCAATTAAATCATCAAGTTGTTGATAAAGCAATATAATCAACCAAATGGGGAAGAATTAAAAAAGGAAAGGCCTGAGAGATTGCTGTCGAAAGAAAAAAATTAATCCCGTAATATATGCTTAAACAATAACAAAATAAAGTGGTTCTATTTTTTAAAAATTAACTTTTATTGTCAATATTATTTGTTCCTCTAGTAAGTGTCATGATGAGTTACAAGCAGCAAATATAGATGAAATTGTTCATTTACTAGAGATTGATGAACTTAAAACTGGTAAAGGAGTAAATCAAGTTGGCACTTTGAAACGAGCTAGGGATACTCGTTGGAGTTCTCATTTCTTTTTTATTTGTAGTTTGATAAACATGTATAGTGCAACTTGTTGTATTCTTCAAAAAATTATCACTGATGGATCAACTTATTCTCAACAAGGAGATGCTGATAGGGCTTATAAAGCTTGGATCTCATTTGAGTTTATATTGATCTTGCATTTGGTGAAAGATATTACAGCTATAACAAATATTCTTTGTCAAGCTTTGCAAAAACAATCTCAAGATATAGTTAATTCTATGCAATTAGTTCAATTTACAAAAGTACTCATTCAAAGCTTGAGAGATGATGGTTGGGAGGATTTATTGAAAAATGTAAAATCATTTTGTGAGCAGCATAATATTCTAATTCCTAATTTTAGTGATTCTTATATTGCAAGACAAGGACGCTCATGTCACCAAAAATAGTACATCGCAGTTGAGCATCATGTCAAGGTAGAAAATTTTTATGTTACAATGGATAAGCAATTATAGGAGTTGAATAGCAAATTCAATGATCAAGCAATGAATTTTTAACTCTAAGTTTTGTTTTGATTCCAAAGAATGGTTATAAAATTTTTGGCATTGACAATATTTGCACTCTTGTTGATAAATATTATCCTACGGATTTTACTGAACAAGAGAAGATTAATTTTTCAGCTTCGGCATTTTATTTTTTATGCTCGTCAACATGCAGAATTAAAGAATTTATCAACCATTCAAGAATTGTGCAAGTGTTTGGTTTGAAAAAAAAAAATCAGAAGTTTACTACTTGATTATATTGATAGGGTTATTCGTCTTATCTTAACTTTTTCAGCTTTTACAGCTACTATGGAACGATCATTTTCTGCAATGAAAATAATGAAGACAAGGTTGAGAAATAAGATGGAAGATGACTTTTTTTTGCAAATAGTATGGTTATTTACATTGAATGAGAAATTGTGGAAAGTTCCAGTTCTTAGTCTATTATTGATGATTTCAAGGCATTGAAAGAGCATAGAGTAATGTTATAAGGTATTATTCAATCATTCTCTTTAGAATTGGTCTATCATATTATTAGTGATTAATTTTAATAAATATTTATATATATGGTATGCAATTAATTTTGTATAGTCCATTTACATTTGATTTTAGTTTATATGTGTTAGCCCTTCAAGAATTTTTATTAAGCTCCGGCGTTGGGGGGAAAGAAGGGGAAGGGGGAGGTGTTATGAGGTGGAAATCTTTTATTTTGCAATGGTCTAATCCATCAAAGGTCTCTTCTGTATAGGTCCACAGTATTTTCTAAGGAACCCCAAATTGATTACAACTAGGTCATTGTATTCTTGATAGAGACAAGGTGGTATTGTTTTTTCTAATTTCAATCTCTTTTCTAAGCTGCTGGTATCTATCTTTAGATAATTTATAAGATTTTATTAATAACTTATTCAATCATTGATTTATATATTTTTTCATTTAATGGCTATAAATTAAAGGCCTTGGTCCCAAGGCATGCAGAAACTAGCATATAACTCAGGAAGAAGTAGGGCCTCCATGGCATAAGATCAAGGGCTGGGCCATGGTATGTCCCGATCCCAGATTATATTTGACGAGTCCAACTATTGACACACATCATGAACAAAAGACCAAAAGCAAAAAACTTCGACACATGATTGTTAAGAAGCATTGGTTGTGTCTTTAATTAATCTTTTTGTGCCTGCAAGAGTTGGTCAATTTGTCTCGAGGTTCCTTAAATTTTCCTAGATTTAATTTAATTATCCTTCATTTTATGGTGTCTGCCACTGCTCACTTGCTAGCTGCCTTCTTTTTGTATAACAAGGGAACATGATTGCATGGAGCAAAAGTGGAGATGGCAAACAATAAAAAAGAAAAAAAAGAAAAAAAAAGTGGAGTTGGTCAATTTTTTTGTATTATTATATTTAATTCAATTACCACCATATATTTTGTACAAAATTCTGATTATTTTATTTTGATTGTGTAGTAATACTCTAAAAAAGAAAATTAACGATTTGGTTTTGATATAATGGAATCCAATAATTTTTTTTTTTTTGCGTATAATCCTTGAAAGAGTAAAGGAAGGGTTAAATATATTTATTGACATAGTATTATTTAATTAAATGGTTACGGAAAACAAATTACGTTATCGATATATTTCGACTAAATTCTAAGATTTGGAAGAGAGCAAAGTCTCCTAACAAAAGATTTTAAAGGAATAAACACCCGGCATCAAAATGACATGGATGATAAGAGGCATGATGTAAAGGATTCAACAAAAGTTAACAGAAGATTGTGAAGGCTTTTCTAGCCGAGAAATATTACTCAACACAAATATCTTTTTATTATTTTTCTAGGTCATAATTAACATAATTATTGCGGTGCAAGCATGATTGATAATGTCATTGTATCATATTGATATCAAATTCTTTTTATCAATTAAAATGCGATCACGCTTCAATGTGTTTCCTGTACGTTTATACTAATTTGTGTAAGTAGGACATTTCATATGAAAGAATGCTCGTGAGTTGGGATTCTTGTTGGCTGTCCTTAAATGGAAAGCTCTAAAGTCTGAAGAAGCAACTATTCAACACGTAAAAGGTTAAAGGAACACAAATCGAATTTGCTCTGACCCCTCTTGCTTCCGTGCTCTCTTTACATGCTCCACTCCTTTTCGATTATACAATATAATTAGCACACTGTGATGCTCTCCAATTAATCTCAGTATCCCGTGACTAAAGTGGAAAACTTACATTAAAAAGGTATAGAGAGCAAGTTAATTATAAAATCTAATCAACGACTTCTCTGATCTGTTGATGCTTAATTTAATTTGTCCTTGTGCAAAAATCATATACATGATCTTAATGATAAAACATTAAATTTGAAGTTTCATCATGCTTTAAACAATTGAATTAGGAATGATGAAAAGCAGCCAAACCTAGCCAGAAGACAATAAATGAAGTGGGTAGGACCAACCTAATCAAAATTCCACTAATCCAAGTTTAAACTTTAAATAAGTCCATATCATACCATGCAGCCACCAATGATATGTGATGCTGTGGACCGTGGCGCTACTTTTAATTTCGGCAGACTCTAAACCTTGTCTGATTTATGTAAAATTTAACGGAAAATAATGTAGCACCTCTCTTGAGAGGGAATTTATAAAGGAAATCACAGTGGGGAAGAATCGCAAGGAGTATGTGTTGTGGACATCGAAAGGCACCAAAACAAAGATTAATGATGAATCTGAATTTAACCATGTCTTGCAAATTAATCACGTGGCATTTAAGCATTGAGGCACTAATTTAATTATTCTACTGTGCCTGAACCTAGTACTAGTGAGCCTTGAACTAACCAAATAGACCTAATAATAATTTCTGAATCTTGCACTTGGAACATGGAAATGGCCATATACTATTTGACCACGTTTTAATTTTGTCATTAATTAAATCTAAAACTTCCCCCACCGGTTCGCCCTTTTGAGCAACGACGTCCGGGGAGCATTCACCCTCCTAATTAGGCATGTAGCAATTCTCATTTCTCAATAACAAACACGTTTCACGTGGAGTATAAACCCTAGCAAGTAACACCGTTTCAATAAACAAATATAGGGTGAATAAAATTGTGTGGGTCATGTGGACCAACCTATATGTAACAAATATAGGGTCAAGATAAAGTAAGGAAACTGAAATTTCTAGGCTTTATAGGCATGAAAACTAATTATTTTTTTAATAGAATTGACCAATAAAAAAAGGGTTACGTTACCCAAACCTTTGTTATGCTTATGCAAACCTAACCTAGCCCTAGCGCAAAGAAGTCGTGCTATATTGATTGAAAGCTTAGCTATATTTAAGCCGAAAATACCGGATTATTGCTGCTTGTTAATTGTGTTGTAAGCCTTTAGAGGCCGGAGTGCGAGAAGTAATTAATAAAAGTTTGTATGAAGACTTTTTCAAAACCAATTTGTACAAATATTTTACAAGTTGTGTGGTCTTCAGATAATAATTAGAGTTTAATTTTGATCCATTGATAGTTAAAACTTTTCACACTATCATCCATTCAAATTATTTCATTTACATGACTTTTCAAATATTGAATGCATTGAAATTAATCTCTGATAATTATTGTTTAACTTTTAACAATCTGTTTGAGAAAGTTAGGATTTATTTGGCTTTTGTCCCTATTTCTCATTTCTAATTTTTTATTTTTTATTTGTTTTGTGGTTTTTTAAGTATTTGTAAAAAAAAATGATATTAAACTGGAACCAAAATTAAAAAAAGAAAATTGAAATAGTTATTAAGCCCTCCTTATTTAGTTTCTATTTTCATTTGTTTTATTTTTGTTTCATGTTTTAGACTTATTTTTTTTTATCCAAATTTTGTTTTCCAGTAATGTGCTTGGTCAGTTTTGTTAAAGAAGTGAGATTGTTATATTTATTTGATATAAGAATATTTTACAATGCGACATGCACAAAATTCCCACTGTTATGTTATCTACTGATCTTCTCACCATCACTAAGTTATTAGAACGGGACTAGTAATAAAGACTTATAAGTAAATAGGACAACACTTTTGTCCTTGAAAGATTATATCAATAATAAAATATTCTTCAACAAAAAGTATATTTATCTATGACTCTCTATAAATTCATTTTATATGACAAATTGATCTAAATATCAAGTGACCTCCTTTTCTATCGATAGAAATTATTATGTGAAGAAGCGGAGCTATAGAACCCTTTTTTGGGGGTGCCAATATTGGAAGATGATATACATACACAAAATTATATATATACATATATATATAATAGTTGTTTAATCTAGAAATTTGAAAGTTCTCAGGTCGCAAAAATGATTTTTTAATCCAAAAATAAAAAATAAAAATATCCTTTTTAGTCCATTTTTAAATGTAAAAGAGAAAAGACAAAAAATTAAAAAAAAGGCTGAAAAAACCAAAAAAGAAAAATCAAATCTTTCTAACAATTCTTCTTTTTTAAAACTGATTTTATTTAGTATTTATTAATTGATTATAATTTGATTTAATTTTTTAATTAGCTTGGTTTTATTTCTCTAATTAGTGTCAATATATAGCATTAAATCAAATATTTTGTCATTAATTATATTAGGGTAAAAATACGTGTGTACAAATAGTTCTGATTAGTCAATTACATGGGGACAAAAAAATTTCAGATACATTGGCAGTGGCATAATCCACACCTAATCTCTATCATCCTCCCCAACACTACTCTTGGCCGCCATCCCACTCACCTATAGCCTTCTTCACCAACTTCATTTCTATCATCAGCAACAACCATCACTCACCATTTCCCCTACAATCAAAAGCATCCACCTTTTCCTGCTGTAAAATAAAATAAAATAAAAAGATCAAGTCTAGTGAACCGCCATTGTCAGTTGAGATCACCATCCTCCGGTTGTTGTCAGGGTGCTAACGTTTTGTTTCATGGTCGGGAGGCTTTGATTGAAGACCTCATTTGCTCTGTACCTCCCATGTGCCTTCAACTTTCAATTTGATTTGGGGTTCTTTACATTCTTTTAATTTCTTCCCTTCTATTTTATTATCTTCTCAAAGTTTTTATGCAGGTTGTGCTCCGGTGAAAAAGCATCGCATCAGTGTCATGGGAGTTTCCAATTTAAATTAGTGTCTAGTTCCTTTATGTTATTTCACCCTCGTTAACTTTTATTCCCATAGGCCATAGCATCAATATGTGTTATTACTACGTGTGTCATTATCGTAGAGAATTCCCATTTTATTTTACTTCGTGTGTCTTGAATTATACAGTTTACGTCTTTGCATTATTGTTTATATGTCGGTGAATAAAAATAAGAAAAAATAAAAAAAAATTCTCTTGGCAATCCTTTTTGGTTTTTATCTATGCAACAGTCAATAGTTGTGACTAAGTGACTGGTACCTTCTTTATCACTATTGAATTGTAAAGATTTTGAATTGCAAGGGTTTATTGAGTAATATAATACTACCTTGAATCCTAAGCAAAAATGAACTTTATCTCTTTTTGTTTTTCTTTTAGTCAAAGTTTTTTTGTAAATAAAATTGACCCAATACACTTATTTTTTAGAAGAATTACAGGATTTTAAGTTTCTCATTGCACTAAAGATACGTAGGAGTAAATATTTTTCTGTCAAGTCAAAATTATTTTTTTTATTTTTTTATTTTTTGTAATTTTTTTTTACTTTGATTCCTTTTTTTAGGGGAAAATAAAATTGTATAGTTATTGTTTAATTTGCACAATGTACTTTGGGTAATTGTCATGAGATGGATGTATTAATTAGGGATGCAGTGAATTAAGTTTTTATTTTTTTTAATCATAATTAGACTCCCGAACCCAATTTATTTTGAAAGACTAAGTTTGTTAAATTAAAAAGTTTTTTCAATTTCTTTTATCAAAAATAAAAAATTGGTGGCGACTCCATTAATTTTTCTTTGAAAATTTAAAATGTTTATCTCATCATGGCACCCCCCGTTAGAGACGTTGCGACAAATAGAAAGTCATCATTTTTTTTTACCAAAATAGTGCGGATCGGTTGCTCAAGATAAAAAAAATATTTCATAGTTTTTCATAATTAAAATATAAGTTAGTCTTTATCATTATTGTAACAGACTTATATGTCCTATCTATATTTTTTATCAGCAATTAATTTAAATTATTTTACATATCATTAAAAATCATGTGTCATATAATACTCCATGAATTATTAAAAAATAATGCGTCATAATACTCCACAAATACTAAGTAGTGAGTAACTTGTACTACTTTTAACTGTGATGGATCACAAAATGTTTTCCTAAAGACATTTTAGCCAACATTATTTTTGTCAAGGACTAAAGTGGGATTTTATTTCTTAAAAAAAAATATTGATCTCAGGATCAAAATTCAAAGAATACATATATGTATAGTATATATTTTGTCTACTATAATATTTAAACATCTAATTAAATAGAAAGTATATAAGAACCAACCTCCTCAAATATTTAAATTTTATCTTCTTATTGAGAAAGAAATAAACAATAAAAAAATAAGTGGATGATAAAATTAGATCCTTGAGGTCTTTAACTTATGTATTTTCTTATAATAATGATATATTATCTTACAAATCCTTCTACCATATAATTTTTTTTGAATCTGTGCGTGTGGGTGGGGGCAGCATAGATGTATATATAAAATGAAAATTATAAAACTATTAAATTACCTCTTTAATTCCAAAAAATAATATCTTTCATAAAATAGCCTTCTTTATGCTAAGTTGAAATTATTAAACCACTACTTTATACCCTAAAAGATCATATTTTTGGAAAAATAGTATCTGAAAAAATCATTGTGATTAATAAAGGTGGAGATTCGTTGAGGTTTTGGTGAATTTATCAAATTAAATAAGATGAAACTTTAGAAAGTTACTTATAAATATAATTTATTCTACAAGCTATTTTATTAGTAATATATTCTTTGAAATTTAAATATTCAAGTGATAGTTTTTCTATAAATAAATAATATAAAATTATAGGTTGAAAATTTATTACCTTAAAAAGTTGAGATGTGTCCAAAAGCTTGTCACCATCACCGATTATCACTACATCGTTATTGACGGTCACTGTCGATCACTGGCAATCAATTATTATCACCATGTCATTAGTTGTTGAAATTTGATCACCCTGCGCTACAAATTAGCCAGATCAAGAAAAATTGTTATGTGATTTTAGAGGAAAATAAAATATATATTCTACTCTATCTAGTGATTAATAAATTAATTATTATATTAAAGATGTAGGAGAAGTAGGTGATAATAATGACCCATAAAATTGATATATCAATTAATAAATAGATCAAAATAAATATTTTCTCTTACTTTCAATGCACTTATCACCTCGTCATTAGCTTCAATGGATTCTTTTTTCGATAAATTATATAAAAAAGATTTTATAAATAAAATAAGGCTCATACATATGAACTCTATACATTGAAAAATTAGTCACTATTTCTTGTCATGGTTATCTTAAATTAAATAATAAAAAGAAATGGTGGCAGACGACATTAGGAATCATTTACACCAATACTTTGTCTACCATAAAATTACACTAATGTTTATTGGAAATAACATTCCCGAGCATCCTACAAATATCATTGCCAATAACAACTTTATAAAACCTGAACCAAACGAGCTGTTAAAGTATACTTATCATTTGAGCATGTGAAAAATAAACAAAATAATATAAATTGTTTGACATTTGTTTTTGCACAATAACAATGTGATATTCTTAAATCTTAACAACCACATTTGATTCACTACAAGATCTGGTACACCGTACGTTTAACATGAAAGAGAACTGACAGTGATATTTTTCAATAGATTATTAGGGAATAAGAAATTTAAATATTCTGTCCTCTTTATTCTCGCTGCTGCCCTTCTCAATCCTAGTACTAAAACGGGTTTTAAAATAAGGGGATTTTCTTCCGGTCACCGTGATAATCTTACAGATATTAATACCTATTAACAAGTAGTTGTTATTTAACTATAAATATCATAACTTTTAAAAATGAGGTTTCTTAAATACCCCGTAAAATTTAAGGTATTGATACGATTAATTATTTGTGGCTATACGAGTGAGCCACATATGTTTCACTAATACAAGCTTTTAAAATCTATCAAATCACAACTGTTAATTACAGAAAGGATATTACTACCTATGAGTATCGAAACAAAACCTTTAAATATATATTTTTATTTTTATAAAATTACACAGGTAATTTAATCTTAGTCATTGGTCCTTCCAAGATATTTTTACCTTTGAAAAAATTGAGAATGTCCGAGAAACTCCCTTAAATTAATGAATCCATTCACACCTATATATCGTGTGGTCTCATACCCTTAATTTCCTTACATATTTGCAGGTTAATTAGACATGGCATGCTCGCAGGATCAGATTATGAGTTAAAAATTCTAAAGGATTTAATTTTAATATTTTTACAGTATAAAAAAATTTTGACATCTTTTTTATAGGCATCTAATAATGCAACGACACATAAAAAAAAGTATAATTAACTTTAATATATAAAAAGTCATACAAACTAAGAGATTTGATTGAATGAGGGTATAGGTTAAATCCGTAAAATTACCTTAGATAGGGTTTGTCTAATCGATATATGTTACAATAGAAGCAAATCAAATCAACTACCATTAATTCGATTTTGAATGTATAATTATTTATTCTGATTATTCCAACGCCTAACCCAATTACTTAATCAATTAGTCTTTTTAATTTATTCCAAAGCTTTTAAAGTAGTGCACTCAAGGCTTTTAATACTAAAGTTGCCTTTTATCTTTTTGGTTTATTTTTGTTTAACTAAATTATCTATTTATATTAGTATTAAGCATTTCATAACTGTATTTTACATTACGATTAGTTATTGTAATGATAAAAATTTTACATAGAAAGGGATAGTTAAAAACTTAAAAAAATATATGATTTTTTTTTTCACTTCAATACAATAATCTGAGCCAAATTAACCTGATCTAATCAGTTTAGTTCAAATTTATTGATTAAAAAACTAAACCAAAAATATCCAAATACATTTAATTGGTTTTGATCTATTTTTTCAAACACAATTTAAACCAATTTATTTACGGATCTAACATTAATCGAAACTCCACTTAGACAATTCAACCCCTATATGAAAAGGGGATGAGATCTAGAGTAGTTTAGAACTCTGATTAGTTCATATAATGGTGGGTAGTCAAAGTGTAAAAGATCACTAGTCTTTCTTTTTATCTTTAGCTTATCCCTTAAATGCTACTTTCAGAAGGGGTAAAGTTCCTCATGAAAAATATGCATGCCCAAAGCTACAAAGGTGTCGTTCTTTAATTCATCGGAATCTTTTGATTTGTTACGGAATGGAATTTTCTAAAATCCCAGTTTAAAATAATAATGTGAAGTCTCATAAAGCAGAAATAATCATAACGACTGGGGGAAGTGGGTTCAACTTTAAGTAAAATTTGAACAGTATAATAGATAGCCTTGATACATATATTAATCAGACATTTATTTTTATTTCAACTAATTTCCGGGCAGATCCAAATCAATCAAGATCTGGCCGTCCTTCAAATTAAAGTATGTATATGAAAAGGGTTTTGTAGCAAACGTTCCAAAAAGATTAGTCACTGATGTTGGTGATGGGTGACAAAAAATAAATTATGTAATGGTATCTTTTTTCCCTTTTTTTAAGTCTGAAAAGTGAGTTTATTAATTGATCAAATCAAGCTCCAACAAAGCAATGTATTTGTGGGTATATCAAATAATTTTTTTACATAATTATAATGCTAGTTTTATCAATTAAATCATTAAGTTGTTTATAAAGCAATATAATCAACCAAATGGGAAAGAATTTAATTAAAGAATTAAAAAAAGGAAAGGCCTGAGAGACTGCTGCCGGAAGAAAAAAATTAATCCCGTAATATATGCTTAAACAATAACAAAATAAAGTGGTTTGATTCTTTGTTCAACATAAGGTTTTGAAAACATGACCGGACATTGAACCGATCAGGACAAGAGTTTAGAGACTAAGAGGTTCAACCGGTTCAATCAAGGGTCCAACTGGAATATAATTGATATATAATAAAACCTATATTTATATAAATATATAAAAATACAAAATAAAATATATGTCATAAATAACTAAAAATTAAATTAGGCATCAACAAAATCCATATAATATAACATAATTAATCTTTTAATCAAAATAAATATTATCCATATAGATTAAATCTCTTAAGTTACTAATTCTCATGCCAAAAAAGAAAAAGAATTAAGAAAACTGAGATTTTAAGTTTTTTTTTTTAAAAAAAAAACCTCAAAATGATGTAATTTTACATCTTTTTTATTTAAAAAAACAGCCTGTTCGGTTTGACCTGGCCGATTTGCCTGGTTTACTGGTTCCCTGGTGGTTCGAAGTGGTTCTTGATCAGTTCTTTCTTAGGTGATTTTCAGGTCCAACTCAAACCGGATAGCAAGCTGGTTCCTGATTCAACTGGTTTGATCCGATTTTTAGAACATTGGTTCAACACGAAGGGATTAATCAGGAAAAGCCATTAATTAATTAAGAAGAAGAAGAAGAAGAAAGATTCAGGGTGTTTTATAAAGTGATCGCAAAGCACGGAAGAGACATATATTTGAAAATTTGGGAAAGGGATCAAATTGATAAATATTTTGTGAAAGAATTCCAAGAAGGAATTCAGTAAAAAAAATTTTAAAAAAAGCTACCTGAATATATATATATATACATATATATACATGGAGAATATTGATTAGTTAAAAATAAGCAGACAAATATATTTAAGATGTAGGTAATGTTAAATATGCTACATTTTGTCAAAGAGATGCTAAAATACATGGCTCATCACCAAATAATATAATATTATCTTTCGGAATTCTAATTATAGGCAGACAAGTCCAAAGGTTTAGTGCAAGATGTAGGGTCTAAATTTCCTAACAAAAATTTAAATTGGCTGGAAAGTATAAAAGCAAACCGAAGATATATATACTCTTTTAGAAATTAATAAGGGATCATGTCAATAATCCTATAGGCACGCCTTTTTCTGGGTTGTATGAGCGTGCCACAGAGACAGAAGGAGAATTAGTCCAAAACATACAGCTATAAAATGAGGGAAATAATCATAATGGAATTTGATCCGTTTCATGCAAGTTTGGCCTGGCAGCTCACTTATAAAGGGGAACATGCTGCTGTGTGAAGATATCTTCCTCCTAACTTCTGCGAAACACAAATGCTGTTGCCGGAATTTCCCTTCTTAACTATCATTCACACAATTAATAATGTTGATGTCCTTATTTTATTTCATCTTCATCAGGCTCCTTTTCAATGTTTTGTTAAACTGTCAGATGTATTCTCTGACAAAGTTGTCTTATATCAGCACCTTTATTCAATTGTAGCACATGTAACTATTTTTTTTTTTTAATTCCAATCTATGAGATTATGCTTTGCCAAATTTTCAAACTATAGGCAATATATATATATATTAGCACATTATACATAGTACCAACCCTCTAGCCCAAAAGCTAATACTTTCAATATTTTTATGTAACTTAATCATAAAAGGGAAATGAATATTAACTAACAATCTGAGTCTTTTTTTCATAAAATTGTTTTGGGTTAGTTTCTTTTCATTGATGGAGACTATATTATATTTTTAGCTACTCTTTAAAATTTATATTCTCAAATCACTTTAGTATATCCAAAAGAATTAGTTTAATTTATTATTTACTGAGTCAAAATTTTGAAAATATAACCAATAATTTGCATATGTTTACACGTAGTGATTGTAAGCTATCTAGTAATTTAAAACAAGGAGGTATGGCATGGGAAGAAGGGCATATATATATATAACCAATACTTGCATATATTTCCGTGGTTGACTCCTATTCCATTTTATTTAAAACAAGTTTAATTTAAGGGCATGTTAATTAGTAAATCTCTCTTACATATTACAATGAAAAGAAGGGAATATAAAGAGGAAAGAGAGTTTTAAATTGGAGAGCAACCTGAAACAACAATATTACAAATGTTATACCAAATAATAATATATTGTTTGACAACATATTTAATCATTGTAGTAGAAGAAAAATTGAGTAATTCGTGGCATGCAAAAGTATGCACGGTAAATGTAATATTTACTTGTGCGTTGCATGGGGTTTTTCAAGTTTTAATGTGTGTTGCAATATATTTTAGATATTTGATGGTACGTAATTGGAAATTACAATATTCAAATTGTTAGGATATATTTATTTTATAGAAGTTAAAAATAAGAAATTTTTTAGATTTTCGGATTAACTATTCATTTTAGGGTGTGCATTTGTTTCAACTCTTTTTAAAAAAATATTATGAAATTTCAATTTTATATACAATTGAAAAAATTGAAAATGGATTTTTTTTAAGATTATGATTATTTTTTGAAAATATCCAAAAATATAATTTTTTTTTCAAAAGTGATTTTCACAAAAAAAAATTATTTGATAGTAGCATCACCAAAAAAATTATCACTTAAATGAATTTTTTTTTTTTAAAGATTTTAAAAATTGATTGAGAAAGATTTGAGATAGAGGTATTTTCATTGAGTAGACAATAATTAATATTTAAGAATATTTAAGAATTCGTGGATAAGAAAAAGGAGAGAATCAAAGAATTTGTTCTTAGAGAGAAATATGAAATGTGATACTATTATTAAGTTGTTACCGAGCACCCTTGAACAATGCTATGTGCTCCGTTTCATATTCAAACATATTATTTCAATACCTAAAATAAGATGTCCTATTATGACACTTATATTTTATTATTAGATATAATGAGTTAATAGAATGAATAATATATATCACAACCATATCTAATAATAATAAAATGAATATCTCTTTATTAATATATAATAAGAGATCCATTTTTAGGTATTTGAAGCTCGAGTTTGTGTTCAGGGAAAGTTCATTTTCGTTCAGTTTTGTTTTTGAGTTCGTGTTCAACGATGGCCTAGTATTATTTGAACTTACCAAATAATTTGAGAAATGCACTCAGTTTACTTTATAAAGAGAGGACCACTCTAAAGCAATTTAATCCTATATTATTTACTACTGGTGTTTGAATTTGATAATAAAGCCAAGAGAAAATAGATCTACAGGCCAAAGTGAAAAATAATAATTAACCACTATCATATACATATTAGGTCCATTCAGAGAATCGGGCGTTCAAACTTGGAGTAATGTTTTATAAAATACAAAAGGCAGGCAATATACCGACAATAATTGCCAAAGTAACATCAAATTAGTGTACTAATATATTACCAAAAAGAATTAGTGTACTAATAAGCTTTTATTTTATTTTTTTGTTATGAAAGTGTACTAATAAACTAATACAAAGAAAGGGGCGAGAGTGGTGTCTTGGCAAATTGGACCTCACTCATAATCACCTTTCTTCCAAAACTGGACAAAACGGGCTATCTCAGATCTCATGGGAATTCAAGGGAAAAACCAAAAAAACAAAAACAAATGAAAAAACACATACACCAATTGCAAAATCATCAACAACCCCACAATTAGCCTATCACATTTAATTTCATCGTGTGCTAGCTTTCTCCTCACAGAATATGCCACTCCTAACTACTCTTTTTTGAAAGCCTTGACTGAGATAGATGCATCCTATTCACACTCTCCACACACACATATACATACTATATAAGCAGCCTTGGGAAACAAAACTACTTATTCATAATTTTCATCTCTCTCTCTCTCTCTTCTTTTTTCTCACTCTCAAAGGAGCAAGCAAATACAATGGCTTCCCAAAAGAAGGATGAGTTACACAGGGGAGAGATGGTGATGATGAGTAAAAAAGAAAGAGCTTCTTCCATAGGCATAATTTTGAGATATGCTGATTGGGTTGATGTTATGCTTATGTTAATGGGTGCTTTTGGAGCAATAGGAGATGGCATGTCCACAAACATTTTGCTCCTCTTTGCTAGCCGCATCATGAACAGCTTAGGATTTGGGTACAACAACAACAACAACCAACAAAGTAGTGTCAAATACATGGCTGAGGTTGAAAAGGTACATAGCTTATAACGTTGACTTTTTCATTCTCTTGGACCTTCACCTTTTGCGCCCACACACACACACACACACACATTAGTAGTCTTCCTCTAACAGTTCTCACCAATTTCTATTTTCTTTCTTTTTCTTTTTCTTTTTCTTTTTTCCTTTGGTTTATTGTTTACAGTGCAGCTTATATTTTGTCTACTTGGGATTAGCAGTCATGGTTGTGGCCTTCATGGGTAATCCAAATTCTAGTGCCTCTTTCTTTTGCTTAACTTTTTGAGGACAAAGGCGTGAAATGCTTTAATTTAATTTAATGGGCATATATTTAGCTAGCATCTTACTGTAGTATGAGGTAGTCATTTCCCCAGCAATATTGCACCTATCTACGAGGCACCCTCAATTTGCACATGTTTTCAAAGACATGTTTGATCATTATTTTAACAATGAAAACCTAAAAAGGTAATAGAGTTTTACAAAAGGAAAATGTTCTGAAACACTAATATGTGAATCCAATTTAAGAAAAGAAGTGGCAACATTTTCTCAAACATTTGATACTGATAAAACATAAAACCAAACTCTGCAAATAGGAACTTTTTTCAGAGAGTACTGAAAATCAACAATTGATGCCTGCAGAAGGGTATTGCTGGAGCAAAACAAGTGAGAGGCAGGTGCTGAGAATTCGCTACAAGTATTTGGAAGCTGTACTCAGACAAGAAGTGGGGTTTTTTGATTCACAAGAAGCAACCACTTCTGAAATCACCAGTAGCATATCAAAGGACACTTCTCTCATTCAAGAAGTTCTAAGTGAAAAGGTCAATTTCGTAATTTTATTCTCTTTTTTCGCTTCCATATATCTTTTTAGAATTATATTATTTATACTCATGATGCATAAGACACCGTACCGACTCACATCTCATTCATTATTGGATAGGGTGTAAACCCTGCTTGATGCATGAGATGTGAGATGTGTGAGACACCTTGGTAACTCACATATCATAGGTATAAATAATATTTTTCACCTTTTTAATTTAATGTGCCCCATGTTAATTATATGTATGTATGTTTCTAATAGATTATAAAATCATTCACATGTCCCTATTTATCGACTTAAACTTTTGAGATTGATGGTATGGTTTCGGAACGTTCCCCCTTTGATTTTGGTTTCTCAGGTTCCCCTATTTTTAATGCACTCATCATCATTCATCTCTGGGGTTGCTTTTGCCACGTATTTCTCTTGGAGGTTGGCTTTAGTAGCATTCCCAACACTTCTTTTACTCATCATCCCTGGCATGATCTATGGGAAATACCTCATCTACTTGTCAAAGTTGTCCATCAAGGAGTACGGCAAAGCAAACTCCATTGTGGAGCAGGCACTGAGCTCCATCAAAACAATTTATTCATTCACTGCTGAGAGGAGAATCATGGGGAGATACTCAGACATATTAGACAGAACTACAAGGCTTGGAATCAAGCAAGGCATAGCAAAGGGTCTTGCTGTGGGAAGCACAGGCCTCTGTTTTGCAATATGGGCTTTTCTTGCTTGGTATGGAAGCCATTTGGTTATGTACAAAGGAGAAAGCGGTGGTAGGATCTATGCAGCAGGCATTTGCTTCATAATGAGTGGACAGTACGTATACTCTCTTGTAGCTACTTCTTTCTCCATTTTGGTTAAGCTTTTTCTTTTAATTTCTTTTTCAATCATATGTTTAATTTGAATTGGGCATTGAAATTGGGAAATTCTTGTATGCTTATTGAGCATATTTAATGTGTGCTCTATAATTATCCATGATCACTCATCTTAATAATGTACCTCAGGAACATGCGAGTACGAGTGGTTAACATTTTAGTGATTGGTCCAAATTGGTATTAGATCACTGAATCTTAATGATGAAATAAATAATGGGACACCAGAAAGTTCAAGAAATTTAATTAATAATTCTACAAAGGACGTATACTAGTCAAGTTGTCATAGCTTTACTTCCTGCCCTAGCTAGTCTGTCATTGAAGTCATGAATTTTCTTTAAGGGAGGACATATGGAAATTAAGTTATTAGTTTAATTAGTTCCATGATTAATGTGTATGAACATGATAAGAATGGAACCAGCTGGTCGCTTCAGAAAAGTATTGCTCTTTATCTTTCACTGATAATGTGCCAAATATTTTACTCGCTCATAGTGATATTTGAGGACAAACTTTTGGTATACTCTTCAGTGAAAAAAATAAAAGGAGTTGGAAAGAAGGCGAGTTTGAAATGTGTGGTATCTAAATGCTCTTCTTTCAAAAGGTGATCTCTTAAAGCATTCTGATTAAAAGCAAGAGTAGTTAAAAGGAAAGGTTACTTTAGTGCACTATATATAGTTTTAATTATTAATACTATATTATAATTTAGAGGTTTAATTTACCCTTTCACTTAGTGAATTATCTAAAGCCCGCAATGATAGCTTCAAAGTGCTTTATGATCGAATCAGTCATTCTGCTAAAAGTTAACGTGACACTGATTATAGCTTTAATCTTTAAATAGTGCCAAATATTCTGCTTGAATGTATGATGATCATGTCAACCTCAGTGAGTAAGACTTCGAAGGTTTGTAACAGATATATAAAGAAATTAATTAATTAATTAATCTCGATATTGCTTCAACTAATTCTCTCTCATTTTTCTTCAATAACTTCAAATGACAAGAATAGGTAGAGGTATTGTATTTGGATTTTGGATTTTGGATTGTCTAAGCTAAATAATTGCATAGGACTTCGAATTAAAGTTGTAACAGGTAACAACTTTGTAACAAACATTGAAAATAAATCAGACAAGAATATAATAATATTTGATGGAAGTATTTATCGAATGAAGAGTTTGTAGCACTAGTCGTAACAGGAAAGGCTTTTAATTTGTAGTATTAAGAAAAACAATCTTTCAGTGGATGCAAGGCTATAAGCCTTTATGAAAAGTTGAATTCAAGTAGCCAATAGCAGAACTCGTTTCGTTCTAGTCGCTAATTAACCAACTCTTAACATGTGTGCATATGCGGGCTTTTTCTTTAATAAATTTTAATTTCATTATATTTTCTCGCAAAGCTATAGTCAAATTTCTTAAGGTTAGAATTATTTTAAATTAAGTATATTATTAACAGTCTGACAATATTTTACAAGGATCATTACTTAGAATTTGTCCGTTCTTGACATTTTTTCACTGTATAAACAGATATGGTAATCTCCATTGAAGTACTATTTAGTTAATTGTTTTTTACCCAACGACAAGAGAGAGGGAAAATAAAAAGGAAAAAGAAAAACTAGGTACTGAAGTGTGAATCGGATTTCTTTCAATCAAGAATAGTTACAGTGTGTAACACAAAATGTCTCCTCATTAAAAAGCTATTCAAATCTTATTAATAAATTTAAATCCTTAGCTGCATGGAAATTAGGTTACGGTCACTGTGAAAATTAGAAGAAAGTATGTTAATTTCGATTTATTGGTTTAACTTTAACAATTTGGAGTTACACCAAGGACTTTTCGTAGTTCTTCATACATGTATTTTTCATGATGGTGTTTTTTATTTACTCCTAGCTAAATATTGAAAATGCAATGATATAGATCCCTTGGAGTGGTACTTCCTGATTTGAAGTACTTCACGGAAGCATCAGTTGCTGCATCAAGAATATTTTATATGATTGACCGAACACCGGCAATTGATGGTGAAGACACAAAAGGGGTTGTGTTAGAGCGCATTAATGGCAAGCTAGACTTTGATCATGTCAAATTCACATACCCTTCTAGGCCAGATATGGTTGTGCTTAAGGACTTCAATCTCCAAGTTGAGGCAGGAAAAACTGTGGCTCTTGTTGGTGCAAGTGGAAGTGGAAAGTCCACTGCAGTAGCATTGGTGCAAAGGTTCTATGATGTGGATGAAGGTGTTGTGAAGGTTGATGGTGTGGACATAAAGAGCCTTCAGCTGAAATGGATAAGAGGGAAGATGGGACTTGTGAGTCAAGAGCATGCACTCTTTGGGACATCTATAAAGGAGAATATTATGTTTGGGAAGCCTGATGCGACCATGGATGAAGTTGTTGCTGCTGCCACTGCAGCCAATGCTCATAACTTCATTAGGCAGCTTCCTGAAGGTTATGAAACCAAGGTACGGTGTAGTCTCTACTGTTATATTATACAAAATTTTATGTAAATATGAATATGACAACTTTTTAGGGATGAAAATGAGACCGGAAAAGGAGATAGAGGAATTGAATTCTCATAATTAGTTAGTCTAATTCCAAAAATATATATTTCCAATAACTTAATTAGGAACTCTATCATGTATTATCATTAAGTGATTTTGATTGAGTGACAAGTAAGCAAATAGGAGAAGATGAAAGAGGAATTAAATTCTTTTATAATCAATTAATTTAATTTCATGTATATTTTCAATAACTTAGAATACTCTTTCTTTTTTCTAATTAAAGATGGCTAGCTTAAG
Source organism: Dalbergia cultrata (assembly GCA_031216105.1). Lineage (NCBI taxonomy): Eukaryota > Viridiplantae > Streptophyta > Magnoliopsida > Fabales > Fabaceae > Dalbergia > Dalbergia cultrata. The sequence goes on from CM062344.1 coordinate 74,797,230, forward strand.
ACTCTCATTAAAAAGAGAAGCAAAAAAGATATTGTGAGGTATATTAATGGACTAGGTTGGCGCCTCATTAGACTAGGTGTGCCCAGGGCTGGTTCGCATGAGAATGTAGGTCAGTTTAGGGCCAACCGGTTTACAAACCCCTTAGTCTTGAGACCTGGAGGGTCAAAGAGACTTAAGCACGAAAGCTATAAATTTAAGGGTGTAGATTAGGTTATTACCAACCAGTCCAACAAGGATGCCTAACAACATGAAGGCATGAATTGCACATAGACTAAAAACTTACAGAACCCTAACCCTATCTCATTCTCAAACTAATGTAGTAATATGTTTAGTGATTAAAACTAACCATACCCATCTCTCTACTTTTGTCAAGAATGTATCCTCCTTTAAAGTGTGAGACATAAGTTCAAGTTTAGAAGTGGTCTATATCATTTAGACTTTAGAGATGTAAATTTGTCTTCCTTCGTTTAATTGTTCATTGACTTGGTCTTGGCAGTGTCTCTCTCAGTTCTTCTAGTTAAATTGTAATTTTGGCATCATCTTAGAAGCGGAAGCTTAAGCAAGTCATGTACACAAAATTGTTTTGAATATATATCTTGTATCATTCAGATAAAATGCATATACTGACCTGATTGATTGCAAACTAGATTGGAGAAAGGGGGGCCCTGCTTTCAGGAGGACAAAAGCAGCGAATAGCCATTGCAAGAGCCATCATAAAGAATCCAGTAATTCTCCTACTTGACGAAGCAACCAGTGCCCTCGACTCTGAATCAGAATTACTGGTCCAGAATGCCCTTGATCAAGCCTCCATGGGGAGGACTACATTGGTAGGTGCAATCATCCTTTTGATATACTTAGTGAAAGACACACAAAAATTAGCATAAGTATGCAATTCTATGCATGAAACTACTTAGTTCACACATCAATTTTATTAACTGGCATAACATAAGACATGCTTTCAATGTTGAATTATCATAATAATTATCACAGTGAATGAGTAAATGAACCAGGTTTACTCGAAGTTGAACCTCCTTATATAACACCTAATGAACTTGATCAGGTTGTTGCCCACAAGCTATCAACTATTCGCAATGCAGACCTCATAGCAGTTGTTAGTGGTGGTTGCATCATTGAAACTGGCACACACAATGAACTTATCAACTGTCCAAATGGCCTCTATGCAAAGCTGGCAAAGTTGCAGACACAATTCAGCTTTGATGACAAAGATCAAAACCAAGAACCAGGTGTCCTCTCTGCAGGAAGAAGCAGTGCAGGTAGGCCAAGCACTGCAAGGTCAAGCCCTGCCAACTTTCCAAAGTCACCGTTGCTTGATGATGATACCGCCACCGCCCCATCATCTCTTGTGTCTCACCCTTCGCCTTCTTTTCCAAGGCTTCTTTCTCTGAATGCTCCTGAATGGAAACAAGGTTTGATTGGAACCATCTCAGCTATAGCATTTGGCTCAGTTCAACCCATATATGCCTTGACCATTGGTGGCATGATTTCTGCATTTTTCGCTGAAAACCATCAGGAAATGACTCATAGAATCAGGACTTATTCTTTGATTTTCTGTTCTCTCTCTTTGGCTTCCATCATCCTCAATCTCTTGCAACACTACAATTTTGCTTATATGGGAGCCAAGTTAACAAAAAGGATAAGGTTGCGCATGCTGGAGAAGATCTTAACCTTTGAAACTGCATGGTTTGATGAGGAGCAGAACTCTAGTGGGGCATTATGCTCAAGGTTGAGCAATGAGGCGTCAATGGTCAAGTCCCTTGTTGCGGACCGAATCTCCTTGCTAGTTCAAACAGCTTCTGCAGTCACCATTGCAATGATCATAGGGCTTGCCGTGGCGTGGAAGCTTGCTCTTGTTATGATAGCAGTGCAGCCACTCACAATCCTTTGCTTTTACACAAGAAAAGTTTTGCTGTCTACACTTTCAACCAAGTTTGTCAAGGCTCAGAATCAAAGCACACAAATTGCAGTGGAAGCAGTTTACAACCATAGGATTGTGACCTCATTTGGAAGCATCCCGAAAGTTCTACTGCTATTTGATAAGGCTCAAGAGGCACCAAGGAAGGAAGCAAGGAAGAAGGCTTGGCTAGCTGGCATTGGAATGGGTTCTGCACAGTGCCTAACATTCATGTCTTGGGCTTTGGATTTCTGGTATGGTGGTACATTGGTGCAAAAGAGAGAGATATCAGCAGGGGATGTGTTCAAAACATTTTTTGTGTTGGTGAGCACTGGCAAGGTCATAGCTGAAGCTGGAAGCATGACTTCTGACCTTGCCAAGAGCTCAACTGCAGTGGCGTCAGTGTTTGAAATTCTTGACAGGCACTCACTGATTCCCAAGGTATGTATGTATGTAGCTCTTAAATGTTATGCAGCATTGATTTAAGGTTCAAACCCCATGTACCTTTTTTTATTTTCCTATGCCGCTCCATGTCTCCCCCACTAAATCATGTCTTATGCGTCATTTAATACTGCTGTCTAGTATAGGGACACACATATAGTTGTGTACAATACTCATATTTCAAAAGTTACTCAGCATGATCAACGAGTCAATGCAACTGCAGTCACTAGATATAATGTAGTGTCAAGAGGAAAATGAAATAGAAAATTTATATTATTAGTGGTGATTTACTGGTAAAAATGCAACTATTGTAGTCATATACAGTGATTTTTTTAATGTAACAGTTGGTCCAAATGGACACTTAGTTAAAAACGGAGATAGTATCTTTTTTTTTTTTAGGAGTAACCTTATACACCCATTTCTATCATAAAATACAACTTTGCTTCCATATCGTCAATGACTTGATGTATGACACAACTTTGGAATCAATCAAAGAAGAAAAACTAGTTTCTTTTGTAAGCTTAAAAATAGTTGGGGTTATATCATTTTCTGATGATTTGCATGTTAACCTTGCATTAGCTGATTGTGTTGATACTCTATGGTATGTTACCAACTAATTCATGTGTTCTTATTGTCATTAGGCTGTAGATTGCACCAATGGAACCAAGTTGGAAAAGATGAGTGGGAAGATAGAGTTGAAGAATGTCGATTTTGCTTATCCAAGCAGGGCAGGGACCCCAATACTGCGCAAGTTTTGCTTGGAGGTGAAGCCAGGAAAAAGTATTGGCCTTGTTGGGAAAAGTGGGTGTGGAAAATCAACAGTGATTGCTTTGATTCAGAGATTCTATGATGTTCAGAGAGGGTATGTCAAAGTGGACAATGTGGACATAAGGCAATTGGATATTCAATGGTATAGGCAGCACACAGCACTTGTTAGCCAAGAACCTGTTATATATTCTGGCAGCATACGTGATAACATTTTGTTTGGGAAGCAAGATGCATCAGAGAATGAAGTGATTGAAGCTGCAAGAGCTGCAAATGCTCATGAGTTCATTTCGTAAGTCTTCCCTTTAGTATTTACACATATATAATAGCTCACTAGTGTTAACCAAAATAATGATTCAGCTCAAATACGTTAGGCAGCTATAGTCATTATTCACATGTTTGACATTCAAGTTTGGCTTATAATTAGTTATAAGAAGCTTTGAGTAAATACTAGATTTCAGAATTAAGAGCCAATTCATTCCCGACTACATTTTAGATGTGCTAAGACAAAGTTGCTATTTCTTAGAATATGTGTAGAGATCATGAGTTCAATCTCTTCAAAAACAAGAGAGCACACAAAACTTGATTCCTAATCATAGTTATCCGGTGAATGAAACACTTCTTACTAGGTCAAAAGTTATAGTTATTGACAAGGATGTAACTTTCTTTCCTTGGAAGATTTTTTCAAAACCGCATTAAGTACAATAGGTTTCATTCATTATAGATGCTAAGGGTAGGGAAAGTAAGTTTATTGAGTTCTAAGGGTGATACTAGCAAAATAAAGTTTAAAAAATATGACTGATATGAACTATTATCCAAACGAGTGATAATACATTCGAAGCTGAATTTGAAGTTGTGAGTACTGAATAGATTTAATTAAAAAATGTGCATTTTTCATTTTATGTAATGCAGATCATTGAAAGATGGATATGAAACTGAATGTGGAGAGAGGGGGGTACAGTTATCAGGAGGACAAAAGCAAAGAATAGCAATTGCAAGGGCCATAATTCGGAACCCAATAATATTGTTGCTAGATGAGGCAACGAGTGCATTGGACGTGCAATCAGAACAAGTTGTGCAAGAAGCACTTGATAGGATCATGGTAGGAAGAACTACCATTGTTGTGGCACATAGGCTTAACACCATCAAGGAGCTTGACTCAATTGCCTATGTTTCAGAGGGCAAGGTTCTTGAGCAAGGAACCTATGCTCAGCTTAGGCACATGAGAGGTGCATTCTTCAACCTTGCTAGCCATCAAATTCAAACTTAGGCAATGTAAAATTATTATCATATGTGGAAATTGGAGTACATTTTAATAGGAATATAGATATGCCAATACCATGGTGAAATTGGGTTTGAGGCCTTCTATTTAGCTATATTTGCCAAAAAAGGGGTGCATATTTTTGGGTCAGACAACATCTCTCTACTTCAAAGGCCCAGATTATAAATCTGTGAAAATGGTCTGGTACTTGTATAGTGAGGCTGTGAGAAGAAGTCTAAAATGGTCTGGTACTTGTATAGTGACCCAAAAAACATGATATGCAGTGTTAGATGTAACGGTTCAGGACCAGAAAAAGAAAGATGCAACGGTCCGGACCCAAATCCAAAGTGTAATGTGCTAATATGTTCCTAAAACTATGCATGTAATAATACAACAACAAAAATCTATTATTTAGTTTCCTTAGTGTAAAATGTTGTGTTGCGACAACAAGGTCATTCGAGTAAGTTTTTATGTGAAAAATACTTGATTATAAAAAAAAAAAGTTGAAATAAACTCACTTAATTGTTTATTAAAGTTATTAATTATTTTTTTGTATTACAGACTTTAGATAGATAAACGAATACAACACAATAGTTGAATCAACCAAATAATAAAGAATTGTGTTAATTTATATTATCAGGTCTAGCACAATGAGTCAATAAAATGTGCCAAATACAATCTAAGCAAAAATGTTGAAAATCGTGTTTTAATGCATTGAACCCGAATTGAATAAGTTGAAATCACTATTTTCCTTTTAAAAAGAAAATATAAAGTATCACGTTTGATTACAGGCAGAAATTTGGACAATCTTACTTTTTGAATTTGAAGTGTCGGGATCAAAATTTTGTCAAAGCCAATATAAATCTAAATTGCTTACAAAACATAATAAGAAAAAATAAAAGATGTGCATTAGTTTGTTTTTCTAATTTTTCAATTCACAGTTTTCTGTCAATTGTTACAAAAAGTAAATCAACTTAAAGTCATTCAATTGTCGTCGGAAGAAAAAAACATATAGCAAGAATAAAACTACAAATACTTTTCATTGTTCGCTTCATTCTCCTGAACATCATTCAAAATGGCCATGTTATTAACTTTCCATCTTATAATAACGTGTAGAACTTCGGCAAGTTTGATTGAATCACAGAAATTAAAGCGTTTCAGTTTTATTTACATGATATAAGATATATTAATAAACATTTATAAAAAAAAGATATTAATAAAAAATTTGAAATCATTGACTATACTCATCTTGGGGATATATGTAAGAGATTTCCAGCATTACACGTGGGTTAATTTCCACTGCATGGAGGCCTTGTACTAAATAGCGTATAAATTAAGGAGAATCCCCAGTGAAAGTCCTTTTTTTTTTAATATTTAAAATGGTTGATAAGGATATCTAAGAGGACCCCATCAAGGCATCAAATGGTCACTAGTATATACATTGAGAAAATTGAAACATTATTGGACAGATGTTATTTTAACTTAAATTAATAGTATATGTTGGGATAATCCAAAGTCCTATATTGCAAGGGATACTTCCAACAAAAGTTTTCAGCTGTTTAGCATTTTTCTTATTATGAATTAGTTCTTCTAAAAGTTTAAGTTATTGAAAAAAATATGTATATAATTTTATATTTATACTCTTTGTGGACTTAAAATGTAGACAACATACAGAAGTCATTTTATCTTATATTAAAATTTAAATTATTTTATTTAGAGTAATTTGATAGAGGCAATAAGAGTTGAGCTCTAGATTATTTGATCATAGAGATTTCAATTACATACTATGAATTATCTCATCCAAAAATTTATAAGATAAAAATACATGAATAATTTTACATCTTACAATCATTTCTCCTGCCATAATAGCACTTCTTGTTTGGCACCAACCATCCATGCAGTACTAAATACTCTAGAATGAATATTCATTTTTGTTTTTGAAATTGCAAACATGAATTACTTTGATTCTTTAAATGAAGAAATTTACCTTTTAGTATTTGGAAGTGTAAAACATGTGTTGAAATATAAATGAAGTATTTCATTATAAATAAAAATCGTCTTTTAATTTAAAAGACTGATATGATTTGATAAAATATATTTGAGGAATCAATTTTATTCATTGTACTTCAAGAGTCAATTCAACTCACCTTTTATAAATACAAAAATTAAAAAAAAATTAATTTCTCAGTTTCAGTCATCAAATGATTACTCACATGTGCAACCTAAGCCAGCAAAATAAGCGTCACTCAAATACCCTCACTTGTGCTGCTGTGACCCTTCAAATGATTCCACTTGGGACTCGAGGCTCTTTAATTTGCTTTACCATTTGATCGATCCGACTTGGCCCAGCAACTGCAACAACATTTATCATATCACATATGTATTTTTGAGATCATTAGTTAAGACCAAGTGTAATAATGATAGGGGGAAAAATAAAAAAAAGTTAATATTTATTTTAGCCTCTTATGAGTCATTTTAGTTCATGACTTTTAACATAAGTCAAATTAATTCTCGATATTATAAAATGTGAGTCATTTTAGTCCCTCAACCCAATCTTATTTAATATTCAATCAATTAAATAATGGTTGATAACTTTAAGTGATACTTTGACATATCATATGTCATCTGAAGCAGAATAAATTAAAGTTTAAAATTACTTATTTTGATATTCAAAATTATACAAAATGAGTCATTTAAATATTCATTCTAAGTCATAAAATGACTCATTTTGTACAATTTTAGATATAGTTATTTTGAATTTCATTCTACTTCGAATGACATATAATATGATAAGATATCACTTAACATTACATATTATCATTTAATTAATAAAATGTTAAATAAAAGTGGAATAGGGGATTAATTTGACTCACATTTTGTAATGTTGAGGATTCATTTGACTTGTTTTAAAAGTTAGAGATTAAAATGACCCATGAGTGAAAAGTTAAAGATTAAGATAAGCATTAACTCAAAAATTCAAAATTCAAAATCAACTCTTAATTTTTCCCTAAAAATGTCTAATTTATTATGCCCACGTTAGCAATTATATATTGTAAGCAATCCAAGGAGATGGAGAGACCTGGAAATAAGGTCCCACTTTCACCTTCAAACGTTCGGTCGCTACCTTTACTTGTTCAAAGGCAGTTCTCATCCTGCACATTTACTGGCCTAGTCAGCACATATAAAGGTCCGAGTAATATTATTTGGATTTATACTGTATAGGACACTATATCACCATATTCATATATTATTAGATAAAATATGAGATCTAGATTAAATAACATACACATTTCATCTGATAGTATATATAGTAATATGTTAACACAGTATCTACCAGTTTAATTAGGTTACAAATAGCATTTCTCTTACGTAACTATATACTTGTATGCGGGGAAAAGGCCTAGCTAAGAATGTATTCTTAACAAGAAAAGTATTATTTGTATCATTTTTGGGATATGTATTTTATTAACAAAGAGGATTAACTTTTGCAATTATTTTTTGTGTCTCCTCACTATATTGACCTCTTTTTCAAATCCATGAACATATGACTTATATCATTTACAAGAAAATAAAAATAAATAAATAAAATACAACTGTGATCTTCTATTAAATAATCATTGTAAACTCATATATTATATTTTCTACACTTTTTTCTATTCTTCCACAAGAAGGAAGCTGTATTTTTTGTTAAACTGTAAATGCATCTTGAGAGACACGAAATGCTTGTTAATGGACTAGTCTTTATAAAGAATGCTAAAGAGACTCTAAAGTGCTCTTAAAAAATGTCATGAAAAGTGGTATAAATAATGTTAATATTTATATAAGGGAACAAGAGATTAATTAGATCAGTTGTCATAATAATCACCCTTCCATGTTGCCTTCTTCCAAAAATTGCCTCATCTTATCGACCCCATTCACAATCTCGAGAGCACCAATGCTGAAAAGGAAGGAGAGTGTTACATATATATGCTTAATCATGTGGATCCATTAGCGGATGGGGAAGAAAAGAAGGTACCTGATCACGCTTCCTCTAAGCCGGTGAAGAAACCTACTCATGTCTTCCCATTGGATACCTGCATGTTCTTGACGACTGTACACAAATACATATTCCATTAATTATTATTTATCATGTATATATATAAATGTATATGATATAAGTGAAATCTAATAAACACACTATGATAGCATTTTGCAATTGATGTATGGTTCTACACTTTGTACTACTCACATAATTTTCTCAATTTCAGCAAATTGTCTAATAGTGTCCTTGAAGTACAAAGTAAAAATCTCCTGAACAAAGTTAGGATTTTCCTTGTCTTGCAGCTGCTCCAACTCTTCGAACTGGGTTCGAAGCAGAAATCCCTGAAAACAATCGGGAAACACACAATTTTGCATCAATTGAGTGATAAAATTGATAATAACTAAATTATGATGTTTGTGATTGATACTTTGACAAAAGCACTTTGAAATTCCAATTAAAAGATGAGCCCATATGATTCTACAAACCGGCTACAAGAATAACTTTTTAGATAATAATAAAGCTTGCCGATAAATACAGAAAACAATTTAATATCATCAAGATAAATTTAATGATAAAATTAAACTAACTAAATCTAAATTCTAATCAGCACCAGCTCATGATGATGATGATGATATCACTATTCACTACTTTATTATTTAAACCCCTTGAATATAACTCGTGGATGACTATAAAACATGAATGCAGTAGAAGATAGATGTTATTTGTACTCAACTTATAGAACATCGTGTCGATATAGTAACTCACAGTGTGAGTTCAAATTAAATAACACTACTGGCAAAGGAGATGAATCAAAAGAACCATGTCAAGTGTATAAGTTTGAGAAAGGAGAAAAACCTCATCAAAGAAGGATTGTTTCATCATGTCAATTTTGTTGCGCAAGTCATTGGGACTCTCCATTGTCTCAATCGGAGAAAATATAGCTAAAGACAACGGTTAGTCACAGAGCAAAATTTATATAACTCAAGAGAAAGAGCTGTTTATATAATTAAGGACAAACCAAACTAGCTAGAAAACATCGGCAGAATCGAATCCAGATTATTATCATGTATGCTCAATGAAACTATTTGGTAACAAAGCTAGAATTATGATTCTAATGCCGAAACTAAATTCAATTAATGCCAATTATAAAAAAAATTAAAGGTTTGAGGATATTAACTTTTATGAGTTTTTTTATTTCCTCATGAGTTACATATGGTATTAAATCAGGAAAAAAAATATTCACCTTTAAAAGGCTACCGTATTATTCTCTACGGGATTCCAAGCCTACTAATCTAAATTCCCCTGTTTAATCTTGCAACAAATCCTCCTAAATACTACTCCATCCTTTTCACTCCATTTGTCCAATTTTTTATTGCAAAATATCTGCCATTTATTATATCAAGAAGCATTAAAATTTTTATTTTCAATATCGTCCTTGTATAATTAATTGTGTTTATTTTTCAACAGCATTATAATTATGAAAATTTATACTTTAATAGGGGTAATATAATCCACTTATACATCTTTTTACCAATATCAAGATAGATTTGTTATTTTCACCCTACACGTGATAATGTATCAATAATTTAAAGTAGTATAATTTAAAACAAAAATATATAAACATTAGAAAAGTATTTGATAAGATCGTGACACATGTATGATTCACCATAAATAAGTCTATAATAATATTTTTCTTTTTTTAATCAATTTCGTGTAGGGGGAATTTGTAGAAGGATGGGTACGAAGATATATCATTACTCTACTTATAGATATATATACTAGTACAAATTAAAGTCTTCCATGAAATTGACCAAAAAAAAAAAAAAAAAAATCTTCCACCAGATCTTGCATTAAATAACCAGAGAGTTTGCCAGCCTACAAATAGAAAACTTAGAAATGAATAGGACATATTTAGGGTTTGATTTAAGGATAGAAGTCTATCTTTGAAACTGAACATATCATCATTTTTTTTTCTTGGCGAGGTTGTTTTTCAGTTTTTGTTATCAATAAAAACAGAAAAATCTTTCACCAGATCATGATTGTATATCAGTTGTCTAACGGAAAAATAAATCACAAAAATGGTAAACATCAATGAAGACTTTAGAAAGATAATCACAAATCACAGTGATACATACATTATTCATAAAAAAAAAAACCTTATTCTTAAAACAAAATCACATCAATAAAATCACATCAATAAAATGCTATAAAGATATATTCCAAAGGTTTTTTTTCGGTTGAAAATTTTTTATTGGTGAAGATATATTAAAGAGTTTAATTTTAATACTTGTTATTCAATTAAATATCTTCATTTTACGTTACTTTTCAAATAGTAAAGTAGAAATCAACTATGTTAATTGATATGACATTACATGATTGAGTGACCATGTAAAATCTTTTTACACAACCCATCCAAAATGTAAAAATAAAAGAAAAAGAAAAAAGATATAGATTTTTGTGCTTGGAATTAAAATCCTAAATATATCATATATCATGTAGATAGTTATTTTGATTTATCTAGTAGTTAAAGATAACCACGAGGCCTAATAGTAAAGTTGGTAGCTAGTTAGACTATCTAGTAGGATTATTCTTAAAACAAAATCGCATCAATAAAAATGCTATGAAGATATATTCTAAATATTTTTTTCCATTAAAATAGGAGGTCTATCGCATGAAATGATGGTTGATTATAAGAGTAAGATGAGCAAATTTGTGTCTATAACCATACGTCTATGATCATGATTTAAAGCTAATTAATAGTAATTAGTACTCACGTACTCATTTAAAAAAGTTATATATGTATATATTTTAATCTTGACTATTTATATTAGATTTAATTGTCAAGATTAACTCAACTCACTTTCACAATATATATAGACACACACAAGAGGAGCACCACAAGATAGGGGTAGTTTATTATGAGAATGAGAGGAGCAAACATAAGCTATATAACTATACATAAATAATTAAGATTAAAAGTTTATAAATGATAATTAATGCTTACTTATTCATTTTAAAAAGTCATATCACTTTATGTTTTGGGGTGTATTTGTTTCATATTTTAGAAAAAGTGATTATAAAACTTAAATTTTATATATAATTGAAAAAATTGAAAATTGATTTTTTGAAAAATCTACTCCTTTTAGCTTCTATAAAAAATTATTTTTTGGGTTAAAAAAGTTATTTTTTAGGTGAAAAAAACCGATTTTTTACTTATAGAATCCAAAACGAACATACATTTAATCTTGACCATTCTTATAAGATAAAACAGTTAAAATTAACTTCTCTCACTCTCATGATAAACCATTCATCTCACTTGAATCGCTCCCTATATAGGGGGCGTACCATATATAAGAGGAGTTATTTATTATAAGAGTTATGAGAAAAACAAATATGAGCCCGTATAATAATGCGTGAATGATCAAGATTAAAAGTAATTAATTAATATTGATGATTAATATTCATATGTTCATTAAAAAAAAGTCATATGATTTTATATTTTAATTTTGACCATTTATATATGATTCAACTGTTAAAATTAACTCCTCTCATAATAAATCACCCTTATCAATCAATACCTCCCTTTTATTATAATTTATAATTATGAGTTTTATCTCCCTATGATAAAAATGTATTTGACTTAATCAATATGTTCAGTATTGTCAAAGGATTTTAATTTTGTCACTCTTTTTTATCATTTAAATTAATAAATCAATATTCATATAAGAGGTTATTATAATTGTACTAAACTTATGAGAGTTCTATATAAATTTTTCATATATGTATATGTATACACTTTTTGTTATCATTTTATCATCAAGTATCAATATGCTAACTAATTATAACTCGGTTGGTGCAATATTTCTGTTACTAATGAAAATAGACTAAAAGATGAAGTGTACATTTGAGGAAGTTAGAGATTGTATGTGTAGTTCACGGATTGAGATACACATGAGTTATGATTAAGGGAAGCAAAGTTCTTTTTTTTTTCCTTTCTTTTTTTGTTTAATTATACATGAATTTCCTAGACGAAAAATTACGGTGATTACTCCGGTATGCATAAAATTAAAAGTGTTTAATTTGGGTACCCTTCATATACGGCCCAATAAATTTGACACATGTATGAGTAGCCTATTCTGCTAATATTGATGACCCCATAAAACTAAGAGCAATGATACATGGCCATCAATAAACTTACACAAAATATTTACATCTCACTAGATGACAAATTTGAAGTATGGAGACTGTATGAATATAGAGAGGCAAAGTGGGAAGAGAAAAGAGAAAAGAAAAGTAATGTTTCCTTCTCTCTCTTTGCATTTCTTCTCTCTCTCTCTTTATCATGATTCTCTCTCTAATTTTTCATCATTTACATGAGGAAGAAGAAGGAGAATCAAGATATGTGAGTAGCACACAAAATGAATCCTTATGCATGAAGGCTTAGCTCGTTTCATTTGATTTTTCATTTGTTTGTGGTTTATGTCTCAAGATATGGATGATTATTTTTTTTTTTCAATTTTTTCAACGATAAAACAAACTAAGAATGACTTTGTTAGAAGTTGAGATTTGCTGTTATTATTGAAAACTGGAGTTGAAAAATTATAAATACATGTTATGAAAAGTTGTAAACCAATAGAAAAAAATTATAAACTAGTAACAAAATGTTGTAAATCATTGCATGAAAAAGTTATAAACCAATAGCAAAGTGTTGTAAACTAATTAAGGACACATACTAAATAGGTTGTTGAAAACTAGAGTTGAAAAATTGTAAATGCATGTTACGAAAAGTTGTAAACCATTGAACAAAAAGTTATAAACTAGTAGCTAAATATTGTAAACCAATTGAGTATACATACTAACTAGGTTGTTGAAAATTGTAGTTGAAAAATTGTAAATATGTGTTATGAAATGTTGTAAATCAGTATGCAAAAAACTGTAAACTATTGCACAAAAAGTTGTAAACCAGTAATACAATGTTGTAAGCCAATTAAGGACTCTATGTTTTCATAATTTTACACCTAAATATAATAATAAAATTAAATTTTAGTCATTAGCAATATATTTATTAGTCTTATTTGGTACTTAATTTGATTTATTGTGGAAAAAAGAAGTAAGATCATTTATATATATTTACATGTACATAAAACATCATTCTTAAAGACATAATCTAAGTTTAAAGATTTTAAAATTAGATCAAATAAGAAATTTAAAAATTTAAAATTGTAGTAATAATATTGTATTAACAAAATTCATAATTATATGAATATAAAATAGAACTAAATGATATACTAATAAAATTTAATTTTTATTTGTTTATAAAATTTAATTTTAATCGAGAGTGTTATGTTAATTAGTCTAATAATGATGATTATGTTTATTTATTTAGTAATGAGATTGTTGTGTTTACTAAATTTAGTTTAGTTCACATAATCAAATTTTTTTTAAAAGTTTTATAGTTTAATATAAATACTATTTAAGAGTTTGAATAAGTGAAAACATAGAGTCCTCAATTGGTTTACAACATTTTGCTACTGGTTTATAGCTTTTTATACAATAGTTTACAATTTTTTATATACTGGTTTATAACATTTCGTAACACGCATTTGCCATTTTTCAACTTTAGTTTTCAACAACCTAGTTAATATCTATCCTCAATTGGTTTACAATATTTTACTACTGGCTTACAATTTTTTGTGCAATAGTTTACAACTTTTTACATACTGATTTACAGCATTTCGTAACACGTATTTACAACTTCAGTTTTCAATAATCAGTTAATATATGCCCTCAATTGGTTTATAACATTTTGCTACTGGTTTACAACTTTCTGTGTAATGGTTTACAACATTTTGTAACATACATTTACAATTTTTCAACTCCAGTTTTCAACAACCTGATTAGTATGTGTCCTCAATTGGTTTACAATATTTAGCTACTGGTTTAACTTTTCATAACACGCATTTACAATTTTTCAACTCCAATTTTTAACAACTTGTTTAGTATGTATCCTCAATTAGTTTACAATATTTTGCTACTGGTTTATAACTTTTTATGCAATGATTTACAACTTTTTGCTACTAGTTTACAACTTTTCATAACACGCATTTATAATTTTTCAACTCCAGTTTTAACAATAACAGCAAATCTCAGCTTTTAATAAAGTCATTCCTAGTTCGTTTTGTTATTGAAAAAACTAAAAAAAAAAATCATTTATATCTTGAGATTTAAACCACAAACACATGAAAAATAAAATAAAACGAGTTAACGTTTCATGTGTAAGGATTCGTTTTGTGCATTACCTACAGATCTTAATTCTCATTCTTTTTCTTCCTTCTATGAACAATGAATAATTAGAGAGAGAAGCATAATAAAAAGAGAGAGAATGAAAGTTTTAGGTTGGTGAGAGAAAAAAGAAATGCAAAGAGAGAGAATGGAATGTTACTTTTCTTTTTTCTTTTCTCTTCACATTTTGCCGTTCAGCATTCATATAATTTCCATACTTTAATTTTATCATCTAGTGAGATGTAAGTATTTGGTGTAAATTTACAAATGACTATGTATCGTTACTCTAAAAGTAAAGACAATTATTAAAGAGGATAAGATTGTTTTTATTTACATAAGTCCTTCAAGACCCATCAATTTCCTCTGTCTTTGTTGTTGTTGTTGCAACACTTTTAATCAAAAACCCCTTTTGAATCAGTGCAAAAAAAAAGGCCTCTTGAATGATCCAAAGATGAAGGAAAAAAAAAAAAATTCAAAGCCACTCCTTCTCATCTATGAAGAAAACCCCACAGATACACTTTCTCTTCTAGCAACACTAAGAACAAAACACAATCTCACAGAGCATACACAACATTGCAGAGTAGCAGACAATGGAAGCAGAATATTACACTTTTTTTTTCTTTCCTGGTGCCTCTTCAATCAAACCAATAAAGATGGTGCACATAAATAAACAAGAAGCAAACCAATGGTCTTTTAATTTGAAAAATAAAATTAAACAAAAATAAAATTGTCATGGACAATCAATAACAATTCCCACATGGTGGTTCCAGTGATGGTAAGGATGCCACAGACAATTTTCTTTCTTGATATTATTCATGGGACTCATTCATAAAAAAAAAAAGTATCCACTCTTTTATCATTTAACCAAACACACTCAACATTTGATAATATAATCATAAATATGTTATTTTTACTTTTATCCTTCAACCAAAATACACCAATCATTTGATAATATAACATATTGTATATCATATAAAATCTATTAATTATCTATATGAGATAGAATATATTCAAGATTTTCACTTAAGGATAAAAATATAACTTTGAAATTGAACATATGATCGTTTTCTTTTACGAGATTGATTTTGTTTATTTTTTATTTTTTAAGAATAATGAACTTTATAGATAATCTTTATCATTGTATCTTATTAAATTATCACCCAAACGGTTTTATAATTAATATTTCAAAATGTTTATATGTTGATGATTCAAAACAATTATCAGAATAAAATGCAGAGTTTTATATAAAAAAAATACGATATATTAGCTCTAAGGTAACAATAATATCTTATATTCCATAAAAAATTAAACAAACTTTCCCGTAAAACTAGAAACTGTCTCTTACTTTGATTTGTCCAGTATTTAAAGATATCTCAACGCTCTGCACAGGATACATTGTACATCATATTCAACAACCTTATACATAGAATTGATACTCTTGTTGTGCAACTGTGAAAGATAAAATGAGCAACAGAACGATGAGCACCACCATGGTTACATCATCATCATCTTCTTCTTCAGCAGAAACAATAGAAGGCAACGAGTATTTGTTGACTGAGATACTGGTTCACCTACCCGCCAAATCTCTCCTTAGACTCAAATGTGTCTCTAAACGGTGGGACTCACTCATCTCCTCCCCTTATTTCCGCGGCCGCCACACGCTCCTTCACGGCTCCGCCGCCGCCGCCAAAGTATCCGGCATGATCCTACACCCTGATTTATGCAGCAACCCTGAAAAATTCAAGCTTTTCTCCTTCAAAAACGGAAGAAGCCGCCACTCACCTTCTCCCTTCAACTCGATAGCGAAAAATCACAACCCTAATGGCATTTACATTCGGCAATCTTGCAATGGTTTGATACTTGGCACAATAACGTTCCACAGATATAAATCTTCTCCCGAATCGCATTTTATTATGAACCCCACCACCAAGGATTTCACGCTAATCCCTCACCCGGGTCCATCTATTTATCAAGTTGTGAGACTTGGTCTCGCTTTTGATCCTTTGCTTTCGTCGAGTTACACCGTGATATGTGTTTGGAGATCCTCTACCTCTAACTACACCTCTAACTATCGTTTTATGGTGTACTCGTCTGAAACTCGAGCCTGGAAGGCATGCGAATCCTCCTCTGTTGTTCCAACAGATACTAGGATTGGCAAAGGAGTCTATTTCAATGGTGCAGTGCATTGGTTCTGTTGGAGACAAAGGGTTTCCTTGTGCTTTGATGTTAGGGAAGAGTGCATAAACGACAACATGCCTCCCTTGCCAACACGACAACATCATTACCATGCTGCCCCTTCCTGTGGCCACCTGAATCTGGTTGGGATTGGGGGCAGTGTCATGAATGTGTTTCGACTGGAACGAGATTATTCCAAGTGGGTCCCCATACACACCGTTGATATTCAACTTACACAACTTCCCACTGCGTTTCCGGATATTTTTTATCATTCTTCTTCCATTGGGCAGACAGACATGGCTCCGCAATACGATGTGCTTTGTCTTATGCAGGATGATAGGGAAGATAGTGAGGATGGTGACATGTCTTTGTTGCTGGAATTACCAAGCAAGATTATTGCTTTGCGCTTCAAAGACAACACCTTCTATCAGGTTTTTGACTTAGCAGGGGTTGGGAGGAGGGCTATTTGTCCAGGTCAGGGGCGGTACACGGCCTCTGCCTATGTTGCGAGCTTGGCTTGTGTTTAATGCTTAGTTCTTGAGTTTTGCTTTTACCATATGTTCTTCAGATTTTTTATTTTTTTTGTATGAGTTTGGCTTTACTTGTATTTTTAGTAATGCTTATAGATTTTTATTTAATTCCTTATTTGTGTTTTATATTTTTATTTGTGCTCTTGGATTTATTGGTCTTTCATGTTTTAATGTGTAAAAGTGACCTAATAAGCGTGGATACAAACTACACAAATTTAAGAAGAAAAGAAATAGAATAAATTATCTCTGATAAAGATGATACAGTAAAGAGAAAAAAAAGGATAATTTTATCAGTGAGTTTTTTAGTTTAGTTTTGATATATTGTTAATATTATAAAAAATAATAATTGAATCATTTTATTTAACATGATCTTTTGAATAGTGAGTGTGGCAGAGTCTATCATTTAAATAGGTCAACCGTACGCGAAGAGAAATTGGGAATAAATTAAGGGTTTAATTTGAATGTACTAATAATTAAAAAAAAATCATACAATCATCCAATTATATATCGTCATATCAGCAACTATGATTAACTTTTATATCCATTACTTGAAAAGTCATGCATATAAAGAGATTTAATTAAATAATAATATAAAATTATTTTAAATTATCAATGCATTAAAATTAAACTAGTTTAATCTCTGCTAAAGATTATTGTAACAAAAAAAAGGAAGAGTTTTATATTAGTAAATTTCTTAGTTTAATTTTGATATAGAGGAGTATAGAAAACAAATCAAATTATTTCATTTATGTAACCTTTTAAATAGTGAGTATGGGAGTCAAGTATTAATGTTGTTTTGATAATATATGATTAAATGAGACTGTAAATATCTTGGGATGTATAGTGAGTGAATTGTAGCCATTCAAATATTTAATAGCCCGATGGAGATTGAAATAAATTAAAATATATTATTTAAATTAAAAAAATAAAAATAGAAAGCTCACTTTTGAATATAAAAATCTTGAGGGACCAAATAGGATATTCATTGAAATTGAGACTTTCTAGTTAATAGATGATTGCCAGACATTTTTACTTTTACTTCTTTTCCAGAATAAATGAACTTTATAGATAATGTTTATGACTGTATCTTATGAATTAAATACTGTTGATGATTCAAGAATAAAATGTTGATGATTCAATAAAATTATCAGAATAAAATACTGCATTTTATAAAAAAAAAAATTAAGTTATCTATGGATGATGATTAGATAACTTTAATTTACTAGAGGTAAATTATTATAATGAAAAGATATATTAGTTCTAAGATAACTGTATCTCATATTCCGTTAAAAATTAAACCAACTTTTTACATGAAACTATATCTATTTCCCTTAAAAATATTCCCTCTAGTTCACAATAATTGTCTAAAACTAAATAATACACATGTTAACAAAAATAAAAAAAAAACCATATTGGTAAATATAAAAAATTATATGAATTGACAAAACTATTCTTCTATAATCATTATTATTAATCTCGATAAATATATTGATTACTTAGCTAATACATTTCTATTAAGAGTATGAGTGGAAAGACAAAAATTAATACTACATAGATATTACATATAGATATATATCCTGAAACATAAAAAAGTTAAAAGCTTACAATTATTGTGAAATAGAGGAGTACTATTTTTAAAATGATCTCTTAATTACAAGAGTGTTTAAATTAAAGGATTAGTCTCGGAGGAAAGAAAACAAAAGTGGTCTATTAATCGTGAAACAACAAACTTCATCCCAAATGGATGTGCCAAAGAAATGTGAGAGAGGCCAAACCAAGTACATAACAGCATAACAACAATAAGGTTGTGTTTGATCATGATAGAATTGGAAGCAAAGTTTTTCATAAGTAAACTTGACGTAAAATTTTACCCAGGAAAGTAATTCACCTAAAATTTCTCAATATTGTACCCCCTCAACCCAAAAAATAATCCCCTAAACCCTAAAGAATCAATAACCGCTAACTCACATACTCTTGACTGCACATATAATCCACCGCCTAGTATAACGAAAGCTCAAATGGGAACAAGTTCCCCCAAAACTCGGAGAAGAATGATCCAATTTCTGTTACAGATTACAATACTGATGAAGAATATCCAGCAATCAATTAACCTGTTTTTCACTTCAGCACTCATCTTTACCTCAAAAATGCTGTGGGGCATGAACGAAGAAAAGCTCGGTCACAATAATAATGCATCTGCACTTGTTTTATGAAACACCCTGCACATTGTGCCATTTTGTAGAACAATCTGTCAGCAAGCATCAATAAGTTTTGTAATCTTGTCTGATATCTGCATTTAAAAAGAAACCGTGTTTAATTTAATTTTGCCAGTTAATTTGATTTTTGTTTTCTTCTGGTATTTACAACACATTGAGTGGATGTATACAAATTTACTTAAAATGAATTGTATATCAGTTGTCTCGAGTAACGGAAAAAGTCACAAAAATGGTAAATATCAATGAAGACTTTAAAAAGATAATCCTAAATCACAATGATACACATGTTCATGTATATATACTGGGAGAGCATCAAATGAGAAGAATGATCTATACGAGAGTGAGTGAGAAGTAAATCTTAATCGTTAAATCTTGCATTAATAGCTATAATTAAAATTAAAAATGATCTGACTTTTTTAAATATCTGAACATCATATATATCACTCTTATATAAAATTACTCTCCTTACTAGATATATCCCTCATGTGTGTGTGTGTATATATATATATATATATATTCTTTAAAAAAAAAGCATATCAGTAAAATGCTATAAAGATATATTCTTAAAACCTTTTTTTTTCAGTTAAAATAAAATCTTATCTATAGAGACATTTAACATAAACTTAAATGTGTGAAAAAAAAAAACGGAAAGAAGAAAAGCTATAGACTTTTATCCTTGAAAATAAAATACTAAATATATCACATATCATCTATACAATTAAACTTATATATCATCCTATAGAAAATAGGACGTGAGTTGATCCAGAGTGGTCTCAGGTGCATAAATGACAATTTTCTATTGATCCTTGTAAATACTCTTCTCTTGTTTTGCGGTTGTGAATGATCAAAGGAGGAAAAGAACGACGAGCACCGTGGTGGCATCGTCATCATCATCTTCAGCAGAAACAATAGAAGGCAACGAGTATTAGTTGACTGAGATACTGGTTCGCTTCCCTATCAAACCTCTCCTCAGATTCAAATTAAATGTGTCTCTAAATGGTGGAACTCACTCATCACCGCCCCTTATTTCTGCAGCCGTCACAGTGCCGCCGCCACCAAAGTCTCCGGCATAATCCTACACCCGGTACACACAGCCTTGAATTCAAGCTTTTCTCCTTCAATGGAAGAAGCCACCACTCACCCTATTTTCCTTTCAACTCAATAGTCAAAAACCACAACCCTCGTGACATTATCAGTTGCCAATCTTGCAACGGTTTGATACTTGGCTTAATGTTGCCCAAATCTCAACCTTCTCTCAAACCATAGCATTTGATTTCGAACCCTACCACCAAGGATTTCCCGGTAATTCCTTAACCCTCCTTAGCTATTGATCCATCCTTGTCCCCACGTGTGATGAAGCTTGGTCTCGCTTTTGACCCCTTGCTTTCGACAAGTTACACCCTTATATGTGTTTGGAGATCCTTGAGTGGTTTCGGTATCAAACAATGGTGTACTCGTCAGAATATCGAGCCTGGAGAGCTTGTGGATCTTACTTTGTTGCCCCGCACGATATTTTTGTTAGTCAAGGAGTCTATTTAAATGGTGCAGTGCATTGGATTTGTATGCAAAATAGGGTGTTACTGCGTTTTGATGTTAAGGAAGAGTGCATGAGGATTAAAAACTTGCCTCCCAATCCCATGCCAAAACCTAATCGATGTGAGTACTTTATTGCCCTGCTTGTGGCCACTTGAATATGGTTGCGGTTAGTGGTGAAGTCAAAAGTTTTGAATGAGAGAGGGTCAAGTTAATTAATATAAATAATATAAAATAAATTATCGTATAGAAAGTATAAAATGAGTTACTATATAGTAATTTTTATATAAATTAATGATAAATTAAGTTTTATTTTATCATTTATTCTTTCTTAATATTTATATATTTTATATTTTTATATCATACATACTATATTAAATTTTTTTATTATTTATTATCTATACTATGTATAGAAATGGCTGAATTTTTAAGGAGATTCATAATATAATATATATATACTGAAATATATTTACAAATTTACTAATTATTTATTCAAATAATAAATAAATAATATGAAACGGCCAGTAACTGTTTATTTTGCAACGATAAAAAACATAACGTTGCATAGGTGTATAACGTTGCATAGAGGTTGTAATGCCCAATTTTTTATGTACTAATTACTTTGGTTAGCAGATGGATAATTAGTCATTCATAATATAAATATTTTTTTTTAGTAATTTTATATATGAAATCCCTAGGCTATCCTCATTTATATATACACCTAACGGTCAAACTATAGTTCTCATATGCACCCACACTTTAAAAAAAAAAATGAAAACCCAAACCCCATTTTTCCCCTCCCCTTCATGGTACACACACACACACACATACACTTCTTTCCATTTCTTCTTCCATTTTCTCATCTTCTTCCTTCTTTCTCTCCATTTTCCTCCACCATCTCAACCTCATAAATCCTTCAATTCTTCACCAAATCCAACAAATAAATACACTTTTCCATAGCTCTTCCACCCAATAAACACAAATCCACCATTAATTTTTCAAGAAAAGTCCTCCTCCTACCTGTTCTGGAGCAAACAAAATTCGGGTAGAAAGGAAAGAATGAGTTTTTGCTTCCTTACTTAGGAGATCAAACTTCAAGGAGCTTGTGGTTGTTTGGATCTTCAGTAAAAATCATCTTTTGGTAGGGGTTTATGTTTAAAATTGTTTATTTATGATTTTGTTAAGAAATCTTGAGTTTTGATGAATGATTATGCATGAAAAATCAAAAGAAATTGTATGTTGTTGCTGAAATTCTAGGATTTATGCAGACAGCTCAATTTGTATGAATTTATTCACATAGATAGAGACAATATTTTGAGCTAAAATTTTATATGATGAAGCTAACATATGGAAGTATCTTCACCATTTTTCTTGAAGTGTTTAGATGACTTTTTCTATTTTTTAAAATTCAGAAACCGAGAAGATTTCAGTTTAGGTATGAACAGTAATTTCTGAAGCACTGAATTTGTATAATTTATTTACCATATCAAATGATCAAATTTTGACTTGAAATTTTTACAAGATGTTGTGGACATATTGAAGTTAAATCATGAATTTTTGTAAGATTTAACATGATCATTTGACAGGGTAATAAAATTGGAAACTATGGTTGTTGGCTGTAAATAGGGGGTTTCTGACCACCGAATTTGTCTAATTTTGTTAACATATTTAGAGAATGATTCTTGCTTTAAAATTTTTACAGGATCTTGTGGACATATTGAAGTGTCTTAGATAATTTTTATATCCTCTGAATTTATTATTTAACATGCAAATAAATTTGTGTTACAATGTTTGAAATATGCATGAAAATTGAGTAAATATATATGCCATGTGTTTGATAAAATTTCTAAATGAGAGTAAAGGTTGTTTGGGATTGAGTTTTTACATATTTGTTGAAAGTGAAAGAGTGGAATTTATATGATTTTGGTTTATCATATAGTAGCATTTTAGTCTTGACATAATGAATGATTACTTATTAATGTTTATGATTACTCGTTGAGTTGTTGTTATGGTTTATCTCATCTTAAAGAAAAGAATTTTAGAATTCATTATTGAAAATTATGCTTACATTATTGTGAGAAAAAGAATGACTTTGAGGAAATAGGAAAAAGAGGAAGGACTAAAGATAAGGAAATCAGAATTAAGACATGAAGATTAAGGGTCGATTTATGTCGACAAAGAGGGTTCCGACACTGAATCATTCTAAGGACCAGTGATGACTGGGCATTGACTTTCTTTATCGTGCACATGGGGGTTTCAGTGTCGGTTCGTATTAAGAAACTGGTGTCTACCAGTTAAGTATAAGCTTATAGCTTTTAAAATATCTAACCAGAATTAATTGAGAGGAAAGAACAGTGAGATGAATAAGAACAGATAGAAATACGAAAGTTATGAGGTAGATAAGACTAAATAAAAAGATCTTAACTATGATGTATTTGATGTCTTACATCAGGATAGCCATTTATGTATGTTGTGACATTTAATGAATGAACCTAGTATATTTCCATGTAAGCATGTTTCTTTAATTATATTAATAAAGTTCCTTCATACATGCATATACTTATCATGCCAAGATCATGCTAAAAGACACCTCTACCTTGATTAAGATTGTTTACGAAATCCTAAAATCGAACCTCATAATTGTATGTAAATGATTTCAGAAGAAACCAAGGTAGACTAGAGATGATAATGATGTCATGTTAATTGCATATGTTCCTACTGAGATTTCAATTGATTTCTCACCCCTTTTCTTTTTTTCCATATCATCTCTAGATGAGCAGGTAGATCCTGATGCAAAGACTTAGTTGCTGAAGTATTGTTGTTTTTGCTGAAGTATAGTTGCTTTTTCGTTACTTGGAGACTGTGCTATATTACTGGATCTTAACTTTATATTTGGATCATGAGATCTTTCTCCTTTTATGTTTTGTATCTTGTGACTTGAGGTCATGACTTAGTATATTCTCAGCTGGTTTGACCCATGTGGCTATTTATATTTGATATTACATTACTATGTTATGTTATAGATTGAATGGCACTGTGTGCCTTATAAGGATGATATATGATATATTGAAGTATTGTATTTTGAAAAGTATGTTGAGCTATGAATGATTGGTTATTCTGTTTATGATTTTTTGTCTTATAGGAGCATGGTATTTACGTCGTTATCATGCCGAACTTTCATTAGAATGCTTAGCAATATTTTATGTCAAATGTTGAAAAGCTCATGAAATAGGACGTGATTCCTTAGTATTAATTCTTATATGACTCAAGCATGTAGAAATGAGTACTAGGAAGTTACAGAGGTGCTATTCAAATGGATATGTTTAGTGTTTTTAAAAGAAAAGCTATTTAATAAAAAAAATAATCCAAAACCATGAGTAGACATGTTGTTTGTACAGGTTTGAAAGATACATGCTTTCAAACAATTGCAATTGTTCACAAGTGAACATGATACTTCAAAAGTATCTGTAAATTATATAAAGATGTGATTGTTTATTTGCATATAATTATCAATCATAGATAATCCCCAATATTGAGCAAGTTTCACACTTTTACTTTGTGTATTATGTGAATCAAGAATTCTTTAAAAGTTCAAGAGTGAGAGAATTTCTTGTTATTGCTAGACAAGAAATTCATATAGAGTTTTCATTGTATCCTGGAGGAGTATCGTCATCAATTCATAACAACTACGTGTGGGGGCGA
Source organism: Dalbergia cultrata (assembly GCA_031216105.1). Classification (NCBI taxonomy): domain Eukaryota; kingdom Viridiplantae; phylum Streptophyta; class Magnoliopsida; order Fabales; family Fabaceae; genus Dalbergia; species Dalbergia cultrata. The sequence goes on from CM062344.1 coordinate 74,822,068, forward strand.
ATATCTCTCTAAAGATAGCGATTAATTTTGTGCCTTGAAACCACAATATTCAAGTTCTTATTTATCATCTTCTACACTATACACTTAAAACATGCCTTCCAATCCCATGCCAAAACCTAAACGATGTGAGTAATCTGTTTCCCTACTTGGTGGCCACTTGAATATAGTTGCAGTTAGTGGCAAAGACAAAAGTTTTGATCTGAGATAGGGTCAAATTAGTTAATATAAATAATATAAAATAAATTATCATATAGAAAGTATAAAATGAGTTACTATATAATACTTTTTTATATAAATTATTGATTAATTAAGGTTTATTTTATCATTTACTTTTTCTTTTCTCTTAACAAAAGAGTTAATAATTTTCTTCTTAAATATCTTTTAAACTCAACATAAAAAATGTATATCAATATATTATTTAACATCAAAATAGAGCATTATAAATAACAAACTAGTAAGCAAAAATTTCACCAAGTGGATCAAATAAATAAGTTAATAAGAGAAAAATTTTAAAAAATATATTTTAAAAATACTTATATGTTTTATACCTTTTTTTATTGCTCGAGAGTATCCCTACTGACAGCCAAAGACTAATCGCTCCAAAGCTTGGAGATCACCGAAATGGGTTTTACCTCCCCCAATAAAGTCCCTGTCTATACACACGGTAGGAATCGAACACCTGACATATGCTTAAAGGACCCAGCTACCTTACCAACTCTGCTAGGGTTTGTTGATATATGTTTGATACTTTTATATCATACATACTACTATATCAAAAACAATTATTATTTATTATCTATACTATGTATAGAAATGATTGAATTTTTTAGACGAATCATAATATATATATATAATGTGCAGAATTTAGGGGATCGTGGCACCCCAAGTTCCCCTCCCTCTGCCTCTGGTTACAGTTTGTTCCAGTAGCATAAATGTGTTTCGACTGGAACAGGATTATTCCAAGTGGGTTCCCCTACACACCATTTGTAAACATACACAACTTCCAACCGCGATGGTAGGGATGGTTTATCCTCCACATTATGGTTTATACACTGTTCTTCATCTTATTGAAGATGGTAGCTGTAACATCCCCTGCTGCTTTATGGATTAACGACTATCCCCACAAACCAACACGGGTCTTTTTAGCATGCTTTGTCCTCACTTACATGCTTCCTAGGAAAACTTCCCAGGAGGTCACCCATCCCAAAATTACCCCAGGTCAAGCACGCTTAACTATGGAGTTCTTTCAGTTTGGGCTACCGAAAAGAAGATGCATCTTGTTGATATAGGTAGTACGAATCAATTCATATAAGCCCTCATCAACTGTATAGTCCCATACCTATACAGTCTTAGGATCCCTCTCATTCGGGTGCGTAATCGGTTCGTTCATGTACCCCTCCGCTTAGAGGACCTTGCGAGGAGCCGCTCCTTGTCCGTGCCCTCTTTGCACCGGCGATCACTCCTCATCCTCGTCCCCGGGCGTTACATGCCCACCAGCTTCCGCCTGGTTCGTCCCCGAACCACACCGTACTGGGAGAGGTGCAGTCTCTGATACCATTTGTAACATCCCCTGCTGCTTTATGGATTAACGACTATCCCCACAAACCAACACGGGTCTTTTTAGCATGCTTTGTCCTCACTTACATGCTTCCTAGGAAAACTTCCCAGGAGGTCACCCATCCCAAAATTACCCCAGGTCAAGCACGCTTAACTATGGAGTTCTTTCAGTTTGGGCTACCGAAAAGAAGATGCATCTTGTTGATATAGGTAGTACGAATCAATTCATATAAGCCCTCATCAACTGTATAGTCCCATACCTATACAGTCTTAGGATCCCTCTCATTCGGGTGCGTAATCGGTTCGTTCATGTACCCCTCCGCTTAGAGGACCTTGCGAGGAGCCGCTCCTTGTCCGTGCCCTCTTTGCACCGGCGATCACTCCTCATCCTCGTCCCCGGGCGTTACAGTAGCCGGGATAGTGAGGATGGTGACATGTCTTTATTGCTGGAAATATCAGGTAAGGTTATTGCTCTACGCTTAAAAGCAAACACCTTCTATGAGGTTTTTGACTCAGGAGGGCCTAGGAGCATATGGCCTCTGTCTATATGGAGAGTTTGGTTTGTGTTTAATCTTAGTTCTTGACTTTCGTATGTTTTCTTTTTTTTTTTTAAAGTCTTGAATTTTGCTTTTATTATGTTCTTTAGATTTTTTTTTTCCTTCCCGAATTAATCCTTTTAGTGCTTTTCTTTTTAATTCCTAAATTTTTACAGTGCTCTTAGATTTATTTGTTTTTCACGTATCAACGTGTAAAACTGACCTAATAAGAGTGGTAGCAGATTACAGAAAATCAAGAAAAAAATGAGAATAAATTAATCTCGGATAAAGATAGAGTTTAATTTTTAACACATTGATAGAGTAAAATTATTTTATACTGTGAACTAATCATACAATTTTATCCATAAAACTATCTAATTAGTGAGTGATTGAGTCAAATACTTTAATTGATATGCCACCCATGATTGGAAATTTGTTATTATTTTACACTGATAATATAGCCAAATAAACTTGATAAAGACAATAGCAAAGAAAAAATTGTTTTATGAATCAATAATTTTTTAAGTTTACTTTGATATATTAACAGTATGAAAAGACAGATCAAATCATTTTATTTATATGCTCTTTTAAATAGTAAGTATGAGAGTCAATTATTAATACTGATTTGATAATACATAATCAAATAAGAGTGTAAATTTTTTTGACACTGTTTGAGTATCCAAATCAAATCCTAATTATTTTCACCATGCAAAACACACAATTCTCAAATTGTTAATTTGACAATGGGGAAAAGGAAAAAGAAACCCCATGAAATTAAATAAACAAAAGAAAAGTAAACAATGATGTTTAAATCTAGAAGTGTTGATGACCCACCTCGCCATCTGGATTCGGTATAATTTTCAAGCTAGATTCATGTTATATTTTGAGTTGGTCCAATTCGACTCAAAGTTAAATAATTTTTTAGAGCCGTGCTTTTTTAATAATAATCAGTAATAAATCATAAATTTTATATTTTAATTGATATATTCTAAATAACTTGGTATTATTTGTATGTTAATATGATTTATTTTAACAGATTTATTGCAAAATATCTTTTAAATTTTATTTATTGTAAAATTTGATAACTTTTTTTATTTATAATATATAAATTTTTATATAATTTGAAAGCCAAGTTGACCGACAGTTAATCAAGTCATTATCGGGTTGGGTCTAGATTCTCAGGAATGTCTTGCCTTAAAGATCTACTCGGGTTTAGATTTAATTCAACCTAACTCAACCTATCCTAATACAGGCCACTACAATAAATTTAGCCCAAGACAATACTTATATTTAACAAAATACAAATGAAAAATATTACAGGAACTAAAATGGTAGTGTTGTAGGTCATTGATTACTTTAATTGAAAGACAAAGGTTGCTATGGTTAGGGGTGGAGAACTTTTTTTTTTTTTTGGCCAAAAACTAAACTGAATTGTTAATTTGAATTCATCCAAGCCTCATGAATCTATAATACTAATATTTAAGACTCATTACATGGAAAGATTTCTATGTGTCATTCATAGAGCAAATTATGCCCCATTATTTTCATAATCTTAATAATTAAATTAGTAATTAATACTTTCCAATCATACCTTCATATCTCTCTTCCATTAACACAATAAAAATATCCTACAAAATATCTCATTGATAATTATTTAATATGAAAATAATAACAAATGATATAAACAAAATGATAATTGAATGTATTATTATATCATTAAAATTTTCTATGGATAATTATTATAGAGTTAACTAATGATAACAAAACTATTATAATTATATTATCATAAAAAGAAGACAATTATAATTAATGATAATTTTATTGACCATGTATAACTATTATATAATTATATAAAAAGCTATTATAATATGTTTTCTAATCGGGTAATAGATTTATGTAGTTTTTTTTACATCACATATGCATTGTAGTTTTAGTTTATTATCAACTTAGAAAACATATTATAATAACTTTTTATATAATTATATAATAGTTACACATGGTCAATAAAATTATCATTAATTATAACAATCTTCTTTTTGTGGTAGCATAATTATAATAGCTTTGTTATCATTAACTAATACAATAATAATTATACATATAAAATTTTAATAATATACTAATACATTCAATTATCATTTGTTTATATCTTTTGTTATTATTTTCATATTATATAATTTTGAATTAGATATTTTGTAGGGTATTTTTATTGTGTTAATGGAAGAGAGATATGAAGGTATGCTTGGAAAAAATATATTAGTAATTATAAGGTAAATTAAATTTTAAAACTTACTTTAATTATTAAGATTATGAAAATGATAGGGCATAATTTTATCTATGAATGACACATGGAAAACTTTTCATGTAGTGAGTCTTAAATATTAGTATTATAAATATAGATTATAGATTATAAATTTAGTTCCTCCTCAATATTTTGATACACTTATTTTTCTTATTGAGTAATATAATTGCAACTATTTTATATATCGATAAGGATATCAATTTATCCTAAAATTCTTCAAAAATATTGAAGACAGACTAATTTATCCTATATTTTAAATTATGACGAAACACAGACAGACTAATTTATCCTATTTTTTAAATTATGACAAAACACAAAATATATATTTTTATTGTTGAGGAACCATTTGATTTGATGTTATTTATATCATGGATTAGGTTAGGAGAAGTCTAACCAGTTAACTAATAAATCATCGGTGAGAAATTACTATAATGACTAATCTAACATTAATTTTCCAATTGGATGTGATAAATTTACATAATTTTGTAACTTGAGAAATGAGTTAGAGCACGTAAAAGATAACAATCATTATTCATGCCAAATAGAAGTGTCCATGATTTTAATTTCTTTTTCTACACTTAAGAGCCATGTAAACAACATAAAAAAATGCTGCTCATAATTTTCTCCATGTAAACCTCCAAAGAAAAAAAAGGGAAAAAATTCTACATTTAAAACTATACATAATTTTGGAAAAATTGACTCCACTGAAAATGACATCACTTAGAAGTTTCACACCTGATTGACATATACTTGGTGAGAAATTGCTAGGAAGACTAGCAATTCAAAGTCTATGCACTAGCTTCACATTTTCCAATTTGATGTGACTAATATGTTCAATTTTTAAACTTAAAGAATGGGTTATAAAGCATATAGGTAACGATAAATGATGCCAAAAATTATAAATCATCATCATTACATTTTTTAATAGAGTTATCACTTCATAAAGTGCAATTAACCTTCATTCGCTGAATTTTGTTAGGTTAGACGTGATATAAAGATGAAGACATGCAGTATTTTATTTTATAGATGTTTTCTTCCATATTAGATTAATAGTATTGAAAAAGAAATAAAATATATAGAGCATATGATGTTTTATTATTTTTTTAAATTATAAGTATTCCTAATATCATTTGATGATATGTGACATCATGATAAATTACTTAAATAATTTGGAGTGAGATATTTTATAGGGTATTTTTATTGTGTTAATAGAAGAGAGATATGAAGGTATGATTGAAAAATTAATTAATAATTATAAGGTAAATTAAATTTTAAAAATTAATTTAATGATTGAGATTATGAAAATGATAGGGTATAATTTTCTCTATAAATGACACATAGAAAAATTTCCATATAATGAGTCTTAAATAATAGTCTAATAAATTATAGCTTATAGATTTAGTTCCCCCTCAATATTTTAATGTACTTATTTTTCTTATTGAGTAATAATCGATAAGGATCAATTTATCATAAAATTCTTCAAAATTATTGTTGATGGACTAATTTATCCTATATTTTTAATAATGATGGAATACAAAATATACATTTCAATTTTTGAGGAAACCATTTTGTTCAATGTTATTTTTTTTATGGATTAAGTTGGGGAAGTCTCACCACTTGACTGATAAATTATCGATGAGAAATTTCTACACAGACTAATCCAACATCAATTTTCCAATTTGATGTGACTGATTTACATGATTTTCTAACTTAAGAAATATGCTAGAATACATAAAAGAGAACAATCAATATTCATGCCAAATAAAAGTGCCCATGATTTTAAATTTCTTTTTCAACATTTAGGAGCCATGTCAACAATATAAAAAAATGCTGCTCATAATCTTCTGCATTTAAGCCTCCAAAGAAAAAAGGGAGAAAAAATTAGCTTAATTGAAAATGGCATCATTTGGAAGTTTCATACTTGATTGACATATACTTGGTGAGAAATTGCTAGGAAGACTAACAATTCAAAGTCTATGCACTAACTTCAAATTTTTTAGTTTGATGTGACTAATCTATTCGATTTCCAAACTTAAGGAATGACTTAAAAAACATATAAATAACAATAAATTATGTCAACTATTATAAATCATCATCATTACATTTTTACTTAGGGTTATCACTTCATAAAATGCAATTATCTTTCATTCGCTGCATTTTGTTAGGTTAGATTTGATATAAAGATGAAGAGATGTAGTATTTTCTTTTATAGATGGTTTCTTCTACAGTAGATTAATGATATTAAAATATATATATATATATATATATATATATATATATATATATATTAATATTTAAAATTTGTAATTTAGTGTGTGTTTTTAAAAACTGTAAGATTTATTATAATCTTTTTTTTATATAATAGATTTTTTCATAATTATATAATAGTTACACATGGTCAATAAAATTATCATTAATTATAATAGTCGTCTTTTTATGGTAGCATAATTATAATAGTTTTGTTATCATTAGCTAATACTGTAGTAATTATACATAAAAAATTTAATAATTTAAAAATATGTTCAATTGTCATTTTATTTATATTATTAGTTATTATTTGCATATGAAATAATTTTGAATGAGATATTTTGTAGCGTGTTTTTATTGTGTTAATGGAAGAGAGATATGAAGGTATGATTGAAAAATTAATTAATAATTATAAGGTAAATTAAATATTAAAAATTAATTTAATGATTGAGATTATGAAAATGATATGGTATAATTTTCTCTATGAATGACATATAGAAAAATTTTCATATAATGAGTCTTAAATAATAGTATAATAATTATAGATTATTGATTTAGTTCCCCCTCAATATTTTAATGTACTTATTTTTCTTTTTTAGTAATATAATTACAACTATTTTATAAATCGATAAGGATTAGTTTGTCATAAAACTCTTCAAAATTATTGTTGACGGACTAATTTATCCTATATTTTTAATAATGATGGAAAACAAAATATACATTTTTATTGTTGAGGAAACCATTTTCTTCAATGTTATTTTTTTATGGATTAAGTTGGGGAAGTCTCACTATTTGACTGATAAATCATCGATGAGAAATTCCTATACGGACTAATCCAACATCAATTTTCCAATTTGATGTGATTGGTTTACATGATTTTCTAACTTAAGAAATGGGCTATAATACATAAAAGAGAACAATCAATATTCATGCCAAATAAAAGTGCCCATGATTTTAAATTTCTTTTTCTACATTTAGGAGCCATGTCAACAATATAAAAAAATGCTGCTCATAATCTTCTGCGTTTAAACCTCCAAAGAAAAAATTGGCTTAATTGAAAATGGCATCATTTGAAAGTTTCACATTTAATTGACATATACTTGGTGAGAAATTGCTAGGAAGACTAACAATTTAAAGTCTATGCATCAACTTCAAATTTTTCAGTTTGATGTGACTAATCTGTTCGATTTTCAAACTTAAGGAATGGGTTAGAAATCATATAGATAACAATAAATTATGCCAACTATTATAAATCATCATCATTACATTTTCCTTAGGGTTATCAGTTCATAAAATGCAATTATCTTTCATTCGCTGCATTTTGTTAGGTTAGATTTGATATAAAGATGAAGAGATGCAGTATTTTCTTTTATAGACGTTTTCTTCCACAGTAGATTAATGGTATTAAAAAAATAAAATATATAGAATATATGACTTTTTTTTTTAAATTACAAGGTATTCTTAATATCATTTGATGAAATATGACATCATGTTAAAATTTGTAATTTAGTGTGTGTTTTAAAAAACTGTAAGATTTATTATAATCTTTTTTTATATAATAGATTTTTTCATAATTATAAAATAGTTACACATGGTCAATAACAATATTGTTAATTATAATAGTCGATTTTTTATGGTAGCATAATTATAATAGTTTTGTTATCATTAGTTAATACTGTATTAATTATACATAAAAAATTTAATAATTTAATAATATGTTCAATTGTCATTTTATTTATATTATTAGTTATTATTTTCATATGAAATAATTTTGAATGAGATATTTTGTAGCGTATTTTTATTGTGTTAATGGAAAAGAGATATGAAGATATGATTGAAAAATTAAGTTATAATTATAAGGTAAATTAAATTTTACAAATTAATTTAATGATTAAGATTATGAAAATGATAGGGTATAATTTTCTCTATGAATGACACATAGAAAAATTTCCATACAATGAGTCTTAAATAATAGTATAATATATTATAGATCATAGATTTAGTTCCCCCTCAATATTTTGATACACTTATTTTTTTTATTGAGTAATATAATTACAACTATTTTATAAATCGATAAGGATCAATTTGTCATAAAATTCTTCAAAATTATTTCTGACAGACTAATTTATCCTATATTTTTAATTATGACAGAATACAAAATATATATTTTTATTCTTGAGGAAACTATTTTGTTCAAAATTATTTTTTTCATGGATTAAGTTAGGGAAAGTCTCACCACTTGACTGATAAATCATCGATGATAAATTACTAAACAAACTAATCCAGTATCAAATTTCCAATTCGATGTGACTAATTTACTAATTTTTTGACTTAGGAAATGGATTAGAGTACATAAAAGAGAACAATCAATATTCATGCCAAATAAAAGTGTCCATGATTTTAAACTTCTTTTTTGGACATTTAAGAGCCATGTCAACAACATAAAAAAACGTTGCTCGTAATCTTCTGCATTTAAATTGTAACATCCTAGACCCCCGACAATGCAAATATTGTCCGCTTTGGCAGGCTCGATGTCCATACAATCACAGATTTGCTCTTCCCCTCTCTATGGGAAAAACACGTCTTCAAGGGGGAGGTGTCCACACCCTTATAAGTTATGCTTCGTTCTCCTCCCCAACCGATGTGGGACTAGCTCGGTATGGACATCGAGCCGGCCAAAGCAGACAACATCTGCATTGCCGGGGGTCTGGGATGTTACAGATGGTATCAGAGCTAGTCCCGGGATCAGTGTTCCAGCCAGCGAGGACATTGGGCCCCCACTAGGAGGGGTGGAATTAGTCCCACATCAGTTGGGGAGGGGAATGAAACATGCCTTATAAGGGTGTGGATACCTCCCCCATGCAGACGCATTTTTCCTATAGAGAGGGGAAGAGCAAATTCATGAGTATGGACATCGAGCCTGCCAAAGCGGATAATATCTGCATTGCCGGGTGTCTGGGATGTTACAGATGGTATCAGAGCCAGTCCCGGGATTGGTGTGCCAGCCAGCGAGGATGCTGGACCCCTACTAGGAGGGGTGGAGCTAGTCCCACATCGGTTGGGGGGGAGAATGAAGCATAACTTATAAGGATCTGGACACCTCCCCCTTGCAGACGCATTTTTCCCATAGGGGAAGAGCAAATCCGTGAGGGTATGGACATCGAGCCTACCAAAGCGGACAATATCTGCATTACCAAGTGTCTGGGATGTTACAGAGCTAGTCCCACATCGGTTGGGGAGGAGAACGAAGCATAACTTATAAGGGTGTGGACACCTCCCCCTTGCAGACGCGTTTTTCCCATAGAGAGGGTAAGAACAAATCCGTGAAGGTATGGATATCGAGCCTGCCAAAGCGGATAATGTTTACATTGTCGGGTGTCTGGGATGTTATAAATGGTATTAGAACCAATCCCGGGATCGGTGTGCCAGCCAGCGAGGACGCTGGGCCCCCACTAGGAGGGGTGGAGCTAGTCCCACATCGGTTGGGGAGGAGAATGAAGCATAACTTATAAGGGTGTGGACACCTTCCCCTTGCAGACGCATTTTTCCCATAGAGAGGGGAAGAGCAAATCCGTGAGGGTATGGACATTGAGCCTGCCAAAGCGGATAATATCTGCATTGCCGGGTGTCTGCGATGTTATAGAGCTAGTCCCACATCGGTAGGGGGAGGGGAGAACGAAGCATAACTTATAAGGGTGTGGACACCTCCCCCTTGCAGACGTGTTTTTCCCATAGAGAGGGGAAGAGCAAATCCATGAGGGTATGAATATCGAGCCTGCCAAAGCAGACAATATCTGCATTGCTGGGTGTCTAGGATGTTATAAATGGTATCAGAGCTAGTCCCGGGATCGGTGTGCCAACTAGCAAGGACGCTGGGCCCCCACTAGGAGGGGTGGAACTAGTCTCACATTGGTTGGGAAGAGAAACGAAGCATGCCTTATAAGGGTGTGGATATCTCCCCCATACAGACGCGTTTTTCCCATAGAGAGGGGAAGAGCAAATCCGTGAGGATATGGACATCGAGCCTGCCAAAGTGGACAATATCTGCATTACTGGGGGTCTAGGATGTTAGAGATGGTATCAGAGCCAGTCCCAGGATCGGTGTGCCGGCCAGCGAGGATGCTGGGCCCCCACTAGGAGGGGTGGAATTAGTCCCACATCGGTTGGGGAGGGGAATGAAACATGCCTTATAAGGGTGTGGATACCTCCCCCATGCAGACACGTTTTTCCCATAGAGAGGGTAAAAGCAAATCCGTGAGGGTATGGACATCAAGCCTGCCAAAGCTGACAATATCTGCATTGCCGGGGGTTTAGGATGTTAGAAATGGTATCAAAGCCACTCCCAGGATCGGTGTGCCAGCCAGAGAGGATGCTAGGCCCCCACTAGGAGGGGTGGAATTAGTCCCACATCGGTTGGGAAGGGGAACGAAACATGCCTTATAAGGGTATGGATACCTCCCCCATGCAGACGCGTTTTTCCCATAGAGAGGGGAAGAGCAAATCCGTGAGGGTATAAACATCGAGCCTGCCAAAGCGGATAAGACCTGCATTGTCGGGGGTCTGAGATGTTAGAGATGGTATCAGAGCCAGTCCCGGGATCATTGTGCCAGCTAGCGAGGACGCTGGTCCCCCACTAGGAGGGGTGGAATTAGTCCCACATCGGTTGGGGAGGGGAACGAAATACGCCTTATAAGGGTGTGGATACCTCCCCCATGCAGACGCGTTTTTCCCATAGAGAGGGGAAGAGCAAATCCGTGAGGGTATGGACATCGAGCCTGCCAAAGCGGAAAATATCTACATTGCCGGGTGTCTGGGATGTACATAAACCTCCAAAGAAAAAAAGGACAAAAATTCTACATTCAAAACTATACAAAAATTTGCAAAAATCGACTCCATTGAAAATGGCATCACTTGGAAGTTTCACACTTGATTACATATACTTGGTAAAAAATTGCTAAGAAGACTAGCAATTCAAAGTCTATGCACCAACTTCACATTTTCCAGTTTGATGTGATTAATCTGTTCAATTTTTAAACTTAAGGAATAAGTTAGAAAACATATAAATAATAATAAATTATCCAAATGGACGTAGTTTCAATACATATATGATAGTCTTCTTTTTGTGGTAGAGTAATTACAATAGTTTTGTTATCATTAGCTAATATTTTAATAATTATCTATATAAAATTTTAACAATTTGATAATACGTTCAATTATCATTTTATTTATATCATTAGTTATTATTTTCATATTAAATAACTCTGAGCGAGATATTTTGTAGGGTATTTTTATTGTGTTATTGGAAGAGAGATGTGAAGGTATGACTGAAAAAATTAATTAATAATTATAAAGTAAATTAAATTTTAAAACTTACTTTAATTATTAAGATTATGAAAATTATAGGGTATAATTTTTTCATTGAATGACACATAGAAAAATTTCCATATAATGAGTCTTAAATATTAGTATTACAGATTATAGATTTAGTTCCCCCTCAATATTTTGATACAGTTATTTTTCTTATTAAGTAATATAATTACAACTATTTTATAAATTGATAAGGATCAATTTGTCATAAAATTCTTCAAAATTGCCACCGACTATCCTATATTTTTAATTATATCAGAACACAAAATATATATTTTTATTCTTGAGGAAACCATTTTGTTCGATGTTATTTTTTTCATGGATTAAGTTGGGGAAAGTGTTACTACTTGATTGATAAATCATCGATGAGAAATTACTATACAGACTAATCCAGCATCAATTTTCAAATTTGATGTAACTAATTTACATAATTTTTTAACTTAACAAATGGGTTAGACTACATAAAAAGTGAACAATCAATATTCATTCCAAAATAAAATTGTCAATGATTTTAATTTTTTTTTCTACATTTAGGAGCTATGTCAGTAATAGAAAAAAAAAGTATTGCTCATAATCTTCTGTGTTTAAACCTCCAAAGAAAAAATAAAGGAGAAAAAAATCTACATTTAAAACTATGCATAATTTTGAAAAAATCGACTCTATTGAAAATGACATTACTTGGAAGTTTCACACTTGATTGACATATACTTGGTGAGAAACTGCTAGGAAGACTAACAATCCAAAGCCTATGCACCAGCTTCACATTTTCCAGTTTAATATGACTAATCTACTCAATTTTCAAACTTAAAGAATGGTTTAGAAAACATATAGATAACAATATGTTATGCCAAATATTATAAATCATCATCATTATATTTTTTTTCTTTAGAGTTATCACTTTATAAAATGCAATTATCCTTTATTTGCTGCATTTTCTTAGGTTAGATATGATATAAAGATGGAGACATGCAGTATTTTCTTTTATAGATATTTTTTTCTGCAATAGACTAATAGTATTGAAAAAGAAATAAAATGTATAGGATATATGTTTTTTTATTTTTTTAAAATTACAAGGTATTCTTAATATCATTTGTTATTATTTTCATATGAAATAATTTTGAATGAGATATTTTGTAGGGTATTTTTTATGTATTAATGGAAGAGAAATATGAAGGTATGATTGAAAAAATTAATTAATAGTTATTAGGTAAATTAAATTTAAAAACTTACTTTAATTACTAAAATTATAAAAATAATAGGGCATAATTTTCTCTATGAATGATACATAAAAAACTTTTCATATAATGCGTGTTAAATATTACTATTATATATTATAGATTATAGATTTAGTTCCCTCTCAACATTTTGATATGCTTATTTTTCTTATTGAGTAATATAATTATAACTATTTTATAAATTGATAAGGATCATTTTATCCTAAATTTTTCCAAAAATATTGAAGAGAAAGTAATTTATCCTATATTTTTAATTATGATGGAACACAAAATATATATTTTTATCCTATTAACTTATTTTTAAAATAAATTTATATACTTAATTTTCTATAAGATATACTTATATAAATGATCATTTATTTTTAGTATTGGTCAATAAACTATTTGTTATTATCATCCCGTACATCGCACGGGTTAAACGACTAATATCTCAATATCTGAATAGCCATGTTATATTGAGATTGAGTCCAATATTCTCTACTTCATCCAACCTTCTTTTACTAGTCATCTGTGGCCTATGAGATATGTGCTGCTGTGAACAGACTGCAAAGAAGTCTGTTCACCCTTGCAGACTGCAAAGTTAGTTCTAGATATCCTTTATCCATTGTCTAGACTCTGGATGTTCTAACTCCATCTGAAGCATCATAGACTAATGATGCACATTAACCCTTGACTAGAACTGACTTTTGACTTTGATAACGTAAGATATTAGTGTTCTCTATATTAAAAAGTTGTGCTGCTTTGGCCATGGATGCCTGCAACTTAAAGCCAGCGGGGATTGGTGAATGAGGTGAAATGGGATTTTTATAAGAGTGTGTGCCTTGAGATATATATGCAACGTATGTATTTATTGCCTTTTTAAAGTCATGGGAGTGTTCTTTCATGGTGTTGTTCAGTGTCTGATTGAACTTCCTAATTGCTGCTTTATATCCAAACCCTACTGGCTCCAGCTTCAATGTAATGCTTCTCCATCTGTGCCTTGTGGCTGAAGGGATTAAAAGTCACCTATATTCAGACAATAGGCAACATTTTCAATGTGTTGCCTTTGTGACAATAGATAACATTTATAAACTGTTGCCAATAGTGAGAATAAATTCTAACAAGAAGCAACACTTATTAGTTTTTGTTATTAACAATGGTAATAAAAGTTGCTTTAAGTCCAAAAAGTGTTGTCTTGGAAAAAAAGTAACACCTCTTTATACCACCTCTAAGAAATGTTATCCTAAGTTTAAAAGTGTTGCCTTTAAGTAAATGTTACATTTTTTAAAGTTTAGGTCAAATTTTTTTTTGTGTGGTCTTAGACAAAAAATGTTGTAGTGACCTCTATTCAAATATGATCCAACATAATCAAAACTATTAAATTGAAAAAAAATCGATCAAAATCATAAATGTTTGGATTAAATTTGGTTCTTATATATTTTCCAAAACTCATTTGGATTGGATCTGATTTTAGATGTGATTTTAAAAAATCCAAACCTTATATAATTATATAATATAACTTCTATTGTTGAGTTTATGTTTTCCTTTGTAATATTTTGAAACCTCTTTTTTAAAATCACATATAGGGTTACGTTTTGTATTCATATATTATTTTCACTTAAATATAATTTTTATGCATATTATTATTGAATAAGCTATCTTTATTCTTTATTTTAATTTACTTAATTTGTTGACTTAAGTTACTTTTAGTTTATAATAATTCTAAACTTAATTTGCTTTTATTAAAATTGATTAAATCATTCTAATCCAAACCAATAAAAATGTAACAAGCAAAAAATCAATAAAAAAAAAGATCAAATTCCCAAAATTTGTTAAAATTACAATTTGTACTTTTTACGGTTATTAATTCATTAATTCAAATGATAAAAAAAAAGTATGTGAAATTATATTATTAGTAATGATAAAATTATAATTGCACCTATGCAACACTGGATATGTAGATAACGAAGATTTTATTTTTATCACAAGTTATGATTATAAACTTTCATTTCACATGATCAAAAATGATATTTTAATTGATCTATACTTTTTTGTTATCAATTTATCGTTAAGCATCAATATGTCAAATAATTGTAACTCGATTCGTGCAATATTTCTGTTAATAATGAACAAAAACTAAGAGATCAAGTATACATTTGAGAAAGTTGTTAGAGATTGTATTTTTGTGGTTTAAATATTAAAATAAAAATGACTTATGACTAAGCAAGGCAGAGTGAAGTCTTTCTTCTTTTCTTTTCTTTTTTTTTAATTTTTAGTTTTGTTTAATTATCCATGAACCGAGTGCGAGGCAGTTTCCTAGACACAAAGTTGTAGTCGTCGAATTAGAAAATTCAATTGGTCAAAAGTGCACGACGATCAGTGACCCCCTTATTCTTACGTGTGGCAAGGGCAGAAACCACTTCGATGATGCGTCTCACAAGTCTTGGATGCATCATGATTCATGAATAGCAATATGGCATCCGGAGTCCCTAAAGTAAAACTCCCTCAATTTCTTGGGAATGAATTCTCCAGTGTTGATTTTTCACACTATAGTTTGCTGTTAATTTTCTTTTCATCACATATCATGTTTTGATCCCATTTTTAAAATTAATAGTAAGAAATTATGTAAAAATCTAATATGAGACAATCCATTCCTCAGATCGATAGTTCTAGTTTATCCCTCATTCACCTAATCATCCACATTCAAGCTTATGTCAATTGGGAGGAGGCTTCTACTAAATCATGATCGATCACTTTTCTTGCACTTTTGAATTTATAATAATAATGCTATATTGCACCAAAAGGAGTTGCTATTTAATCAGTTAATTAATATTAATATTTGAAAATATTATACTCACTTCTCTTGATATTTGGCAAAATACAACTCACATCCTCTTTATTTTTAAATTTTGCACATCAGGTCCCTCAATTTTGAAAAATTCTAAATCGATCTCCTCTACTAATGTTAGTCTATAAGTGACTTTAATTGAACGGTATACATGTGCACAATACATGCTTTTTAATGATATCATTGTAAATATTAAATGATATTATAACTATTGAATGACCATATTATAATTTTATTAAGTGATAACAGCACATCATCTGCTCATTTAATTTGTCCTTTTTCCTAACATGAGAAGAGAGTATTCTTTTATCACTTGATTAATTAAAAGGATAATATGATTATTTAATAGTTATATTGGTATTTAATATTTACAACAATACGATTAATGGGCAAAGTCACTAATGCGCTAACGTTGTTAGAGGAGGTCAATATATAGGATTTTTCAAAACTCAAGAACTTGACATGCAAATTTTGAAAATAGAGAGGGTGTGGGTTGTATTTCATCAAATCTTGAAGGAGGTGATTGTAATTTTTCCTTAATATTTTAAACTTAACAATACTTCTATTAATGTTAGGCATTATTGATGACATGTCATTTGTGAGATTTTCTCTCATACTAAAAAAAATCTCTTAAATTTATGAGAAAATTATACTAATCTCCTATGAAGTTTAATGAAATTACACCTAACACTCTTCTATTTTGTAGAACTTACACTAACCTCCCCTAAACTTTATTAAGTTCTATACTCATCATCCCTCGATTAAACAGTAGTTTGCTATCTTGATATAAAAATGAAGCATGTGCATGGCACATGATGATTAATGGCAAATGTGTAATAATGTTGAAAATTTTAACATACGAAATTACTGGAATACCTTTGTTTCCCATGAGAAGAAAGTGAAGAAACATTAATTGAATATGGATGAAAATGTAAAAAACACTATGATGCTTACCAATATTGATTCTAGATGTAGAAATTTTACCGTCCTTATTAATTACATACATAAAAGTTTCCATTCATTTATTTTCAATATGAAAATAAGAAAGACCAATTCGTTATTTGACTTGGTTCCATACCCTTAATTCAGTACCATCACACCCATCCTATTATTCAAGCCCCAAACTTTAACCGCCTCAAATAGCAACCTAAACACCACCCAATCATCCCCCTTCCTTAAGCCACAAAACCACACCTCCACCTCATCACACAAACCACCCCTATTCAAGCCCAAGCATCCCAAACAACCACCACACCAAATAATATTGAGATCACGCCATCGTAGCCCACGAGTATACTCCGATGCCATCGTACTAAGCCACGTCGCCACCGCCTTCTCCTTGTTGGTGTGGGGTCCAACCTATGGGCCCCATCACTATTGAAAATTGAAAGAAAACGGGGGAGAAGAGAGAATTTTTCAACACATGCACAGTAATTTTTACTGTGCACGCGTGATGATTTCGGCGCCGAGAAAGATGAAGCTGAAATAACAACAGTGAAGAGTTGTTGAAGAAATTTTCTTCTGCAGCCGAAATACGCAGTGTACATTCATACTGCTGAAGGCCTCTATAAATAGAGGAGGGATTCAGTTCATTCAACATAATAACGAAGCAGCAAAAACAAGAGCTGCTAGTGAGAGAAAGAGAATTATTCTCTGAAAGTGAGAGAGAAAAATAGAGAGTGTGAGTAAATCCCTTAGAGTGTAGGGTGTGGGTATATACACCGGGAATATTTTTTGGGTATCATCTCTATTACTCCTTGGTACTGTAAAATTGTAGTATTTGAATAGGAGGGTTCTCACTGGGATACACTATATTTACCTCTTGGGTTGGAGAGTGTGGAAAGGATACTTTGTAATTATCCTGAATATAGTGGAATATTTTCGGAGTTTGTCCCGTGGTTTTTCCTCCGGTATTTGGGGGTTTCCACGTTAAATATTCGGTGTGCAAATTTCTTGATACTGGTGTCAATAGTATTATTCGTGAATAGTGCTATCCGTGAATAGTACTATTCGGGAATAGTGACCAGCGGGCCCCACGTGAATAGTGACCAGTGGGCCCCACTGCAGAAAAATTTACTATTCATCCTTATTCATATTTTCGCTGCGCTGCGCCGATTGGTAGATTTAATTCTATCAGATTTAGTTTTGGTACTTGTTACCACACATTGGCATCATTTAATTACACTGTGAATCAGTTTCTGAGCCCAACAGTTGGCGTCACACTCAGCCGTCGTTGTGGAGCCGTTTCGTCCTTGCGCCTCGAGTCAAACCCCATCCTTGCGCCGCCATGACACTGCACACCACGAACCGCCTTCTTTGTTGTGATCGCTGGTGCTCCGAGGGTTTTGTCAAAAGACTTTCTTGTACTTGAACATTTGGAGCACTGTGAAGTGTTTTTTTCTTCCTTTTTCTGATTATTTTTCCTTGCTATTGCTCTCTAAGGTAGTGTATGTTTATTGTCTTGAGATAAGAAATACAAAAACAGTAGACACAGAGATGTAAAAAATATCGTCTCTGTATCATGTTCGGTTGTGGAGTATAAGACATGATAACTATTTTCATATTTTGTTTGGCAACACAGGGATAGTACAACAAATATATGATAAAAGACGTATGTATCCTTGCCGGACCGTCATTGACCACCGCCAGCCGACCGTTGACCGGCACCGGTGATCGTTGATTAGACGTTGACTATCGTTGACAGGTGGCGGTCGACCATTGACCGGTGACCTGACCACCAACAAAGGTTGCAACATAAGGGATATTGTTGGGAAAAAATATTAAATTTCTGTTTCAGTGTCCTGTTCCGACTTTTTGGAGGGACAGAAATATAGAAAATTTTTATTTCTGGGACAGAAAATTAGGGACAGAAAAATTTTGTCCTGATATCCTGTCTTCACCATCAAACATGACACAAGACAAATTGTCTCTATATTTCTATCCCAAGACAAAAAACAAACGCCCCCTAAATGATGAGCGCATGTAGATGGATATAAGGGTATACATTGTGGAAATTTTCATGACATTCAAATGCAGTTTTCTTCCGTTAGTGTTAAAGGTAATGGGTGTAATATGTGAAAATAGAGAAGTGCAGCGTATAAGTCTGCTAAATCTTGAGAGTTGTCAGTGTAATTTTCTTTAAATTTATTATGAATTTAATTACAATACAGTATCATCTTATATAATTTTTTAAGTATTAGATATAAGACTTAATTATCTTTATTAATTTGAACATATAAAATTATATTTTTATATCAAAATTAAATCTATTTATTATCTTAGTAATTAAATGTGAAATCAAAATTAGTATTATCTCGTACTTTAAATTGAACTCAAGTTACCACAACCATATTTTTTTATTTAATTTATTTTATGATAACTACTTTTTTTTTGTGGAACTTAATAACGGAGTTTAATACGAGATTCTAAATTCATCGGAAAAAAATTATAGTATGAGTAAAAATAAAATTATGCAGAGACTTCTGCTTAGTTAGATAAATCCACATTTTCAAACCTAAATTTTACATGTTACAGAGAAACGATGATCTAGGCAGCTACCAATTCAGCATAAAATAAAGTGATTGAAAGAATTTAGACCACATCGCACCTAACACAATTACCTACCCCAAATCTTAAATTCATAATTAAGAAAACCCGTGAAATCTAGAAGAACAAAATTTAGACCAAAAATAATTTATTCGAGTCATGGATAAGTTAGCTCAAATACCGATGGCACACTAATTGAAACAATTTTGCAAACGAAGAGATAGATGTCTATTTCCAAAAATAAGCCATAAAAATATTAAAAATAATATTTGTTTTTCGAAAAAATGCGAAAAAAAAATATTATGGTTGCAATGACTATAAGAGTCGTGGGGGACAACGGTTGTGGACCTTTGTGGTCTTCTGTTGAAGAATAATATACCTACATAAGCAAAAAGTCATTTACTTTTTCTTCTTTCTTTCTCATAGCAAAGTACAATACAAACTGGTTCCAAGAACTTGAGGTTCTTGTTCATTGTTCTTCTTCTCCTTGTTTTTCCAGCATGGTACGACATACCACAGATTCCATTGAGACCAAAGTCTCTGTCCTTAATTGCATCGACCTGTCCAACCCTGACATAAACCAATCCGTGAAATTGCTCAAACAGGTTGGCCTTTTTATTTATTCTTATTTTGTTCCTCTCTATTGACTTATGTTTCAGTACTTGTAACTTTCCTTTTTTTTTTTTTCGTGTGATCATGTTTTTTATTATTATAGGCATGCTTGGATTGTGGTTTCTTCTACGTTGTGAATCATGGGATAAGCAAGGAATTCATGGACGAGGTGTTTGCACAGAGCAAGAAATTCTTCTCCCTCCCTTACAAGGAGAAGATGAAGCTACTCAGGAATGAAAAGCATAGAGGGTATACTCCTGTTCTTGATGAGCTACTTGATCCTGAAAACCAAGTACATGGTATGTATGTATGTGTGTATGCATATGATGCCTTTGTTGCATGTTTGATTCTGCCATGTTTTGTTGTTGTTGTTGTTGTCGTTGTTGTTGTTCTTCTTTGTGTTGAGCCTTGGTATCATTTTCTCTCATGGGTTAAGCAGGAGATTACAAAGAGGGATATTATATTGGAGTTGAAGTAGCTGAAGATGACCCAGAATCGCAGAAACCTTTTTATGGCCCGAATAAATGGCCTGCATCAGGTAAATTACTCAAATTTTTTGGCATTTGGGACTTTTGAAGAATAGAAGATAGTTTTAACCCCATAAAAGATCCATTTCATTGGATTTTGTTTCATTTTTTCTAATGTTTTTCCTGAAATTTGTTGCTACGTAGATGTTCTGCCTGGGTGGAGGGAGACTATGGAAAAATACCATCGACAGGCATTGTAAGTTTCAGTGAAATTATTTACCTATAATATGATGGCATACAGTTTACTGCTGTCTTTTGATCATTTGTGCTGCATATGGAGCTAGGTAATTGTTTGATTAGTTACAAGCTTTCTGCATTTTTTACTGAAACCTGAGTCTTTAACATAGAGCATATTTTTGGCTTTTGACATGAAAAAAGTCTTCCCCTGAATCTTTGTCCATTGTATTTCTTCCTGTTCCCTTCTTCTTTGCAAAAGGGGGTAATCAGTTGTAGCCTTATTTTTTTTATATTTTTATTTGAATTGTATTTCTCCCTTTAGACGTATGTATAAAATCGTAGATCTTGTTTAACTGCATTGGCTGTTCATTTGTGCTTCTGTATTATGATTAGTATTTAGCAGTTTAAGAGAAAAGGCTTTATATATTTGTCATCTTTTGTTCCTATTTGTTTTGATGGTGAATCCAGAGAAGTGGGGAAAGCCCTTGCAAGGATAATTGCCCGTGCTCTTGATTTGGATGCCAATTTCTTTGATAAGCCAGAAATGCTTGGAGAGCCCATTGCAACCCTGCGTTTGCTGCACTATGAAGGTTTGGAATCAATGCTCATGTCTTATACCTGGTATAATTGAAAAGAAAAATCACTTATGCAGTTGTAATCCTTCTTGTTCAATGAAGGTAAAATGTCAGATCCCACAAGAGGATTATATGGAGCTGGAGCTCACACTGACTATGGATTATTTACATTGTTGGCGACGGATGGGATCTCAGGTCTTCAAGTAAGATCCTGACTGATGTTTCTTTCAATATTACAAACATTTTGGGTAATTAATTACAAACTAAAATATAATTTATTGCAGATATGCAAAGATAGGGATGCTAAACCTCAGATATGGGAGGATGTGGCACCAATAAAGGGGTTAGTCCCTATGCCATGGTAGATTTTATACGATGAGAAGATCAATGACGTAGGACTGCTGTTTTCATGCGATGCAATATTGAAAATTCTCCTTTCTTGTTCAATTTGACTGTTACTTGAGCTAAATAATTTTAAAACTTCTTTGACACGCATGCCCATCGTCCTTCATATTATTATTTTTCGATTTGTTTATCTTAATGTCCTACCCAGGTTGTTTAATTGTCATTCATACCGGAATATACAATCAGATCATGTACGAAGTCATATCTTTCATTTGACAGCACCACAGACCACAGTACAACACAAAAGAATTCGACTAAGTGAAATGATAATTATCTGCCAAAATAAATATATTTCTGCAGCATAAATTCTTTTTGAGCTGCATGATATTACGGATGAAACAGCTTTGGCTGCAAGGACAAGAAGATTGCTACAATGTGTTAAACTTTAATGATTTTTGTCATGCTCTTCTCCTGAGCTATTTATTTACATTATTTTTTTGATTGTTTATGTTGCAGAGCATTCATTGTGAATATTGGTGACATGCTGGAGCGTTGGAGCAACTGTGTTTTCAAGTAAGAGATCCTTCCTACCATTAAGTATTATCTAAATCAATGCAAGGCAGACTTAATTCTGAGTCTCTGATGTAATTTATTTTACTTATAAATCTATAACATAATATTCCCTCATCATTTTCATATTTAATGCCACAAAAGTTTCCTTCATTTAGATGATAGATTTTTCTCTTGAATCAATGGGAATCGCATGTGCCCATGGGTTGATCACTTATATATCTATAAGGACTCATAAGAATTTAGAGCCCTGATGTGGTATCCTATGTCTTCTATAGCTGCTATGATGAAAATTGTAAGCTTCAATTCAAGCAGAGAATTGCAAGTGTAAGAACTTGATTAGTACTTTTTATATGCGCTTAAACAAAGCTAAAAATAAAAGGCATAAAGCAATAAATAAAAACCAAAACTAAGAAAAATAAGTGATTTTGCCTTTGGTGTACCTTTACAAAATATCTCCTTTTTTTCATTTGAACTTTATTCGTTGTATCTTCAACAAGTTGCTCTGCCATTTGTGACCAGGTCTACACTGCACAGAGTTCTAGGAAATGGTCAAGAGAGATATTCTGTAAGCCCCAGCTCTTTGTTCTGGTTCAAGTGTTTCTTTTCTCACTTGATTTTTTTTATTCACAAAGCCAGTATTACATTAATTTATGTTGCCTCTCTCAGACCCAGCTGGTTTCTGGTGTTTGAATTTTCTAATTGCAGCTTATATGTACTTATTTGGGTGAAAAAATCAATATCTGAAATTTTAGCTTGTAGTTCTCTAGTATGTCCTGCTAGCATCAGGATTTACAACGACGATGGCAATTATAGGCTATAGCCACGAGGATCAGAATGCTGCCATTGGCTTAAGACACTTACATATTCACTGAGCCAATACATGTTGTTTATGGCATATTGTAGTAATCTGCTCCATGATATTCTTTTAAGAAATCTAATCTCTGCATACTGCAATATTTGGCCCATTCCTTGATGATGCATCTTTTTTTTCTCATTTCTAACTAATACACAAAGCTTGGCAAAATCATTTGTCATTTTGCTCATCCCAATGTTGTTTACTTTCACAGATTCCATATTTTTTGGAGCCAAGTCATGATTGTCTAGTGGAGTGCTTGCCAACCTGCAAATCAGATACTAATCCTCCCAAGTGAGTTAAAAATGCCATCTAATTTGAAAGCACATTGCATATTAGAAATTTGATATCAAAGACAGATTCCATCCTTCCATGTTAAAAATCAGTTTTCATTGTTTAAACCATGGATTGTACTCACTAAGACCAAAACAAACACACACGAGGCCTCTTGGAATGGGTCCTTAATGTCTCACAACCATGCATTTTTCTCTTTTTTACAGATTTCCTCCTATCCTATGCCGGGACTACTTGAGCCAGCGCTACAATGATACTCATGCTGATCTGACTATTTACAAAGAACAGAAAGCTTGAGCAGTAAATCATTTGGAGGTGTCCAAGCCTGCAGATTTGGATATTTACAGTAAACCTAAAAAGCTTAAGAAGCAAGTCTTTTGGAGCTGTGAAGCCTGGAGATTGCTGTCCCTTAACATCATCGAGTACTCTATAAACACCTTGGATATCATTTTAGGAACAGCAGCATAGTACACTAGCCATTTTATATATAGATTTATTTTACATGGTAGGTAGTCCAGTTTGTTGTTGTTATTAAAGCTGAAGAAAAACATAGGAAATTAACAGATGTATTTTTTATTTTTCATGTTCAAGCTTAAATTTAGAAACAATAGGAGGGAGGAAAACTAGGATTGCTTCCATTGTGCAATCCAAAAATGGTTTCATGTTCTATTTACCATTTTTTTTGGCTTAAATTGTTTGGTTTGCCTTTATTTGTGTGTTTATCTCCAAGTGTTTCATTCAACACCATTAAAAGCTTTGTCATTGCCAGAAGGATCAATAACTGCCATTTCAAGCTCTTTAGATAAACCTATGTTTAATTTTGCACTTAATTTCTCCTATTCACTACTCCATAGTATACAAATATTTAATGACGGAAATTATTTTGCTAACTTTGGAGGCCTTTTTTGGCTTATTATTGAGTATTTAGGTTCTGACACTTTGGTTAGGTGTCCGATGAACTTCGGTTTGGCATGTTGGCCACTAACATAGACACATGGCAAGGAGAAATTTTAATGGATGTGAATATATGCACGTGGCATGCTCGAGAATATGTTAAAAATTCTCCATAGATTAGAAGTTCATTGTACAAATTCTTTAGGACAAATTATACGGTGGTGTTTTCTGAGATTCGATAAAATTTACCAAACAACCAAACTCTTCATTTCTCCAAATGACACTAATCATCCTTAAATGTATTATTCATGTGTGATAGAGAGGAGGTAAATGTAATTTTTGTTAATACTTTTCTGAACAAATTTTATAAAGGAAAGGGAAGAGAGGTGATTGACAGTTTGAAACAAGTTGCATGCAGGCATACAAACATGACACAAGCTGGAGACAGCGTGGTCCATTCCATTATTGCAAGCTTGGCTTTCCTCAACTCTGAGACAAGTCATAATGGACAGTTATGTTCTCGTGTCGGTAAGATAACCCAAATTAGAGACCAAATCGAAGAACATTTTGGGTAAGAATGACAGGTCCAAGTTGCTTCACCTCCATTGGTCTATACTACACTACATACTACAAGATCAACTTGATCCCATAAATATTATTATCTTTTAGGCCACCCACCCCACAAAACACCCAAAAAAAAAAAACCGTATTATTATTCAAAGTTTAATTGTTTGGTGTGGATTATTATTCAAAGTTGAAGTAGCAGCGAACCTCATCATAAGACAACACTTACAATTATGAGGGAATGCATTCAAAAATAGAATGTCGGTAAATCTCTATTTTTGCATAGTATGCTTTTTTTTTTTTTTTTGGTTGAAACTTGAGGTTTTGGCTATGGTGCTCTTGGCAAATTATGGTATATCACAAACCAAGCATTTAGCCACATTCAGTGTGGCTAATTTCATTTGCCACTCTTTTCAATGTATTTAACCACACTTATTTACTGTGACTAAATGCATGGTGGGTTACACCCCACTTACGAAGAGGATGATAGCCTTCACCGAAACTTGAACATATAAATTGCTTTGCGAGAACCTTTTTTTTTTTGTTTCCTTTTTTTATCAAATTGGCAAGAGCCATTTGAAGTTTCAGGATTTTATTTACATAATTGGGCCTTTACTATGCAGCCCTACCAGCAATTGTATTTTTTTTTAAATATCAAAATTTTAAAAGTAATCAAAATTTGAATTTATGATTTTATATATACTATTAAAGTCACGCCCCCCCTCTCTCTCTCTCTCATCTTAACCAAAAAAAATATTCACAAGCCTTTGGAGCATGGAAAATTTCTTGTATACTCGTGGAACACATAATACATGTTTTAGGAATGCCATAACAATTAATTTTAGTTTATAATGTTTATAAGTTATATGAAAATAAAAATGAGTATTTATAGATGTTCTTGGAGCACACGTTAATTGTGCTCAAAGAGCATGCAAAAATCTCTCCTTGAGCATGTCGCTAAGTGATGAATCGATTGTTGCATGTTGTATGCGGGCGAACATGGCTATTTTAATAAGACTAAACTTCCAAATTGGTCCATGACAATTTGAGCATCAGATAAGTTGACCCCGACAATTGAAAAGTGTCAACTCGATCCTTAACAATATAAAAAGTCAGAGACTTATTGGCCCTGGTTCATTGTCGGAAAAATTGATCCCTAACCTCATTTTCAAAAAATAATCCCCATCCCCTTTCTTCCTTCCCCCTCTTCATCCTTACCACCACTCTCTTCCCCTTGGAATCCCTGTCCCCACCACTACCACCAAAAATGCCTTGTCCTCACCACCACCACCACCACCCTCACCATAGCACTATATTCTGGAAATTTTGTTTGTTGGGGGCAAAGATTCAAATTGCGGTCTGTAACAGATAATGCGACCCCAATATTGTGGTTGCGCTAGTGCCCACAACTGCATTGGACTGCAATTGCATGATGATTTGAAATCACAGAGAAAACCGCAACACTGTTGCGGCCGCAATGGAAAGCAACTGACCTAAAAATTAAGTACCTGTTCCCGTTCTTCCATTTCTACTCTTGCATGACCTCATTAATCATGTAGTGGTGGAAGATGGAGTGGAGATTTGGGGGACATAGTAGTTGCTTGTACAAGTTGGGAGCAACACAGCAAACAACGAACAACAAACATGGACAATGAACAGAGAGGAGAATCTGAGAAGGGAAAGGTTTATAAGGGTGGATTTGAGGAAAGCTTAGATATGGTTGAAATAATGCTTGGCATTGTGTTGATGATGGCTTAAAATTTGAAGCTTCATGCGAGTTTTTCATATAATAACCCAAACACTCGGCAATGCAGATATTGTCCGTTTTGAGGCCTAGTGTCCCTCACGGGTTTGGTCTTCCCCCTAGTGAAAATGTGTCTGCAAGGGGGAGGTATCCATACTCTTATAAGGCATGTTTCGTTCTCCTCCCCAACTGATGTGGGACTAGTTCCATCCCTCCCATGGGGACCCAGCGTTCTCACTAGCACACCGATCCCGAGATCGATTTTGATACCATCTGTAACAGCCCAGACACCTGGCGATGCAGATATTGTCCACTTTGGGACATAGCGCCCCTCACGGGTTTGCTCTTCCCCATTGACGAGAGAAAACGCGTCTACAAGGGAGAAGTATCCACACCTTTATAAGGCATGCTTTGTTCTCCTCCCCAACTAATGTGGGACTAGCTCTTGATCTAGGTTCTCCTTCGGCCTTACCTTCCATGCCTGTGATTAACTCAAAATTTGAGTTTCTAAGGATGGGTTGGCTTATGGTTTGTATAGCATGATTTGATCCATTCCCAAAGGGGTGGATTCCATTCCCATAAGGGGTATGGAGTAGTCCTACATCGGTTGGGGAAGGGAGGGAACGAAGCATGTCTTATAAGGGTGTGGATACCTCCCCCTTGCAGACGTCTTTTCCCCTCGTCAGGGAGGAAGAGAAAAACCATGAGATGTTGAGACCCCAAAGCGAACAATATTTGCATCACCAGGGTGTGTAGGATGTTATAGATGGTATCAGAGCTAGTCCTGGGATCGATGTTCCAGACGCTGGCCCCAAGGGGGGTTGGATTCCCATGAGGGTATGTAGTAGTTCCACATTGGTTGGGGAGAAGAACGAAGCATACCTTATAAGGATATGGATACATCTACTTTGCCAGCGCATTTTCCCCTCACCAGGGGGGAAGAGCAAAACCATAGTGGGTTAAGGCCCCAAAGCGAACAATATCTGCATCACCAAGGTCTGAGTTGTTATAGGTTCTGGGGTGCTTTGCACCTTGATTGAAAATTACAAAACAAACAAGAAAAGAAGGAAGAAGATGAAATGTCTAGAAATGTGGGGGTAAGTGTTGGGGTTGGGGTGGGCTTATTGAATTTGTGGCCTTTTTTTTTTATTGTGGCCTTGTGGGGACGTCACTGAAACTTGTGGGGTGGTTTATTTTTTACATTTTCTTTTTTTGGGATGCTTGGGTGGGCTGTTGATGGGTCCAGTCAATTTTTTTTTTCTAAAGTAGGTTATAGTTTTCAAACCAGAAAAAAAAAATGGGTTATAGTTTTATCTGAAAATACATAATTAAATATTAAAATGTGAGTTAAATTTATTAATTATTGTTCATTTTTGTGAGTAGGTATTGTAAAATTGTCAATGGGATTGAATAAGTAGTGGCTTGATCATAACTATAGCAACTTGGAACATAGAAAGTTTTGAGTTTGAATATGTTGGAGAACAAATTTGTGTCAAAAATGTTGAAAACTTATTATTTTGGTGCTACAATTGGTGTACTTCTAAATTGCGGTTGCAGTTGCAGCTACGGTTGCGGTAATTGTGATTGTGGGCATTGTGGCTACTGCGATGCGGATTGCGGCCATTGCGGTGTGATTTTTTATTTTTGAATTTGAATATGATGGAGAAACAAATTTGTGTCAAAAATGTTGAAAACTTATTATTTTGGTGCTACAATTAGTGTACTTCTATTTTATTATGCATTTTGTGAAAAAATAAAAATAAAAATCACACTGCAATGGCCGCAATTCGTATCGCAGTAGCCGCAATGCCCGCAATCGCAATGACTGCAACTGTAGCCGCGATCGCAACCACAATTTAGAACACTGGTTGGGGGGTTGACTATTCAGTATACACGATGTTATTATTATGAATAGACACTCTGTGTTTTGGGAGTTAGGCGCAGATTATAGGGTGTGAGATGAGGTTTTATTTTATTCAGGAATAACTTGAAAACAAGATGACCAGGAACTCAAAAACATAAGTAAAATAAAATCTGTCACTGTCCGTTTCTTGCATTTTCCTTTGTTTATGTGATGTTTCTTTTCTCAAAGCTGCCTGGTCCTGGTTTGATGTGTTGCTCACAGTTGTCACATTTTTTGTTTGGAAGATTTTAGAGAATATATTGTGGGACAGTGCGAGAAAAGTATGTTCCACCTGTTAGATGATGGTGTGGAAGCACGTTGTTTGCCGACGGAATTACGTGGCTTTTGTGCTTAATTAATACTGTGATTATGTTACACTTCATCAGTTTACTTGCTTGTAATCGCTTGGCCTGATCTGTGAAATCTTAATTCAAGATTAGATTCATTTTACACTTTGCTTATAGTTATTTTGGCTAAATTGATTTGACTTTAGAGCATGCTTTTACGAAGTGCAGGAGTTTAATGCGTGAATTTTAGCGTGCCTATTCGATTTAATGACGATGAATGCCATCCAAGTTACTGCAAGAACCCCTCGGACTTATGCCATAAACACATCTCAGCTGCACCATTTTTCTTCCAAACCAAATGCTTTACCACTCAATTGGGATCCTCTCTCTGGGACTTCCCTAAGCCTAAAGGGCAAAACGTTCACCTGGCTTGCCATGGGTGCCTCTTTTAAAATCTCAGCAACCTCTCCATGTTTGTTTAGCCGGTGGGCAAGAAATGAT
Source organism: Dalbergia cultrata (assembly GCA_031216105.1). Classification (NCBI taxonomy): domain Eukaryota; kingdom Viridiplantae; phylum Streptophyta; class Magnoliopsida; order Fabales; family Fabaceae; genus Dalbergia; species Dalbergia cultrata. The sequence goes on from CM062344.1 coordinate 74,851,531, forward strand.
GGACAATACTGAGGTAATGAGCCTTTATTTGGGTTATACTATATATTTGGCATTTTTCATTTGGTGTGTTATAGATGCTTAACTTTCCTTTGGATGCTCTTTGAGAAACTTCTTGAAATTTCTTACCTTATACTATCGGTTGGCTCTTTGCCTAATATGTGCTGCCTAAACTGGGAATATTTGTACAGTCACAACTATGAATAATGTGCTAAGAGGCATTAAAACCTAGTAGATGAGTGGTTGTAGTCTAATAGAATTTTTTTTCTTTCTAATATTACTTTTTCAAAAGCTAAATTCTTAACCTAAGCTCAATCAGGCATATGGACAAGCAGCCCTTTTAATAAGTGTCAAGCCCTGTTATGAAGATTCTTTTTATTTTTTTATTTTGTGTCTATGACATTAGGGATTAATTTTTTGGGTAATAAAATTATCATTAGCACTATCAATATTTTCCGTCTAAGTACCACTAACTGTTCGACTTTTGATATTGTCAGGGACCAAGTTAACACTTTCCAATTGTTAGGAACCAACTCGTCTGATGTTGAAATTGTCATAAGCCAACTTGAGAATTTACTCTCCTAATAAATATGAGAAAATTACACTTTACCCCCAAATTATTCTAAATTTTGAAAATATGCAAATGAGTCTTCTAAACTTTAACAATTGTACATTTTAGCCAAAGTAGGTATACAAACAATCCTACATTTTAACAACTGTACATTTTAACCATGAGTTTTGAAACATGTATAAATTGACCATTGAATTTTCCTACTTGTGCAACTCAATATGCTAAATTTTCTTAAATTTGTGATTATTTTGTTAATAATTAATGGAAAAATCAACAAAAGAGTCAATTTGTATATTAAAGAAAGTCCTGGAAGTCAAACAACATGATTTTTAAAGTTTAAGGTTTAAAATACACATGATTTGTAATATATAGGAGGTAAACCAACACATGATATGGGACGCCACATTGCTCCCTTGCGCATTAAGCTCCTCAAGCCAATCATTCGGAGTAAGATTTATTATTAATTTATCAACCATGGACATTTAATGAGATGAAGTAAGGATTTCATAACAGTGTTTTATCATGATCATTCTAAAAGCATAGAACTCCTCACTCTTGCATAAGCTACATCAAGCAACTCCATATGCTAGACAAAAGTTTACTCATTATTACAACCAAAGTCAACATTAATTTGCCCATGATTCACCTATAGTTTCGGTAAACTGGGGTATACATGCAGCTCTCCGCACACTTCACAAGATTCTCAGGTTGAGGGAGGTGTGTTGCCAAGCCTACAATAAGAGTTAAAGTAATTATTTCATTTTAGAATGGAATGCATGCCTACTGCATCAGGTGATGCGGTTGCAATATTATGGTTGCAGCCACATAGCAACTGCATTGAGTTGCAATTGCAGTATGTCACAAAATTGCAGGGTTAACCTCAATCAGGGCCCCAACAGGCTGCAACGGGAAGCCACAACCAGTTCCATCTCAAGTTGCAAACACAAAATTTCTTGCCGAATTGGCCACAATACGTATCCAATGATCGCATTATCCGCAACCATGATTTAAAACAGTGGTAACTAGTATCAATGAGAGAGCTATGACAATGAGCACATTACCTAGTTCATATGCCTTGGCAGCAACGTTTGCTGCTATATTAGCTGAAATATTTCTGATGTCAGAGAATGGTGGATAAATCAACCCCTTCTTGTAGTTATCCTCTGTCACTAGTTTAGCCAATGCTTCCGCTGTACATTACATGAGAACAATGTTGAGCATTCCTTTATGGATTTCACAAGATTCCTATGCACTATTTTGGTCTTATCATTGCCAATAATCACAAGTAGTATTTGTTAGGAAGATATCAGTCATGCCTAATTTGTTATCCACTTACAGGCTGCTAGAAGCATATCATCATGTACTCGGATTGCCCCTGAGATTACTAAACCCAAACCAAAGCCAGGGAAGATGTAAGCATTGTTGGCCTAATTTGACAAGGGAAGAATTAGATATGACGCTATATATGTTGTTTAAACAAATAAAGGAAAGCTAGTTGTGCTATTTGTACACAACATGAATGAAATATACTGCCGACTTACACCTTAAATGGGGTGTGGGCCCCATTGTCGGCAAATAACATAATTTGTAAAAGAGAGCTAGTCATGAATATCAAGAGGATTGCAAAACCTGGCCTGAATAGTAAACTTTGCCCTTGTATTCAACAGGATCAAATGGACTCCCACTAGCAAAAATTGCACGGCCCTATGTTTTCAAAACAAGCATAGCTTAGTCATGGAAATTAGTACTATTACAAAAAGTGTAGGAGTATGCATCATTTACATCAAAGAACTTATCTGCTATTTTACCTCACTGTAGCTGTAAGCCTCTTCAGCTGTACACTCGGACTGTGAAGTTGGATTGGAGAGAGCCATAATGAGGGGTTTCTGCAGGCCAAGCATGATAGAGATGCAGTTCCTATATAAGATTGTATATCTACACAAGCACACACTCATGCACAAGAGAGAAAGAGAGAGAAGAGTTTACATCATTGATTGAAGTCACAGCTTCAATTACTTCCTTTGTAAATGTTTTCCCCACTCCTGATGATCCAATCAAAACTGTTGGCTTGATTACCTGTGAAGATGTAAGCTAATTAAGGTTAGAGGCAAATCTAGTTAAGATAACCTTGTTGCAAGTCATAAACACATTTTTTGACACCTTAACAGCTTGTAAGAGACTATCAACTGGCTCATGCTCATGAGCCCAAGGCTTCTTGAAGTGTTGAAGTGAGTTCTTTCTGGAACTAACAATTAAACCCTGCAGGAGGGAAAAGAAATGCTTTAGGAAAAAAAGAAAAGAAAAAAGAAACAATTGAAAATAAAGGAGAAAATAAATTAAACTAAAAAGTACAGCATTCTATGGAAACTTAGCATGGTTTGAACTACCTTTGAATCTACAAGCCATATCTTCTTTCGATTCTCTTCTATCGGTGTCTTTGTCTGCACCAGAAATAATATGATTATATGAATAATAGGACCACATCATCAACTGTAATTTAAAATTTAACTCAAGAAACCAATATGACTACTAAAACTACGTTGTCAGCAATAAATGGCTTCGTTACCTGCTTTGACATCTCAAGAGCTATTAGTTCTGCTATTCCGGTTCCCGCCTGAAAGCATGATAGAAAATAAGACAAACTAACTAGTCAAGTACAAAACTAACGGTGACGTGTGTAATTGTGCATGCATAACCCACAAAACATTGAAGAGATGTAAAATAAATAAATAGAGGGTTACCTCTCCAGCACCAAGGAACAGGAATGTGTGATCAGCCAGAGTACCACCAATGAGTTTCAAGGCTGCCACAACTCCAGCAAGGACCACAGATGCAGTCCCCTAGGATAAGAATGCATTAACTATTAGAACAAAATTTTCATGATATAGATGCTAGTCTTTGTGCAATACCTGAATATCATCATTGAAGACAAGATGAGTTGTGCCATATTTTGCAAGCAGTTCAAAAGCATTGTGATTTGCAAAATCTTCAAACTGCAGAAAATTATTTCAAATAATCAAACGCTACGTTACAATTGAATAAAAGAATACAGGTTCAAAAGCCTTTAAAATCATGTACAAAATTTGCAACCTGTACAAGAACTTTTTCTCCATAGTTTTGCTTGACAGCAGACATGAACTCATTCAGAAGTTCAGAATATTCCTAAGAAGAAAGTAGAAACCACCATAGTTGCCTCAGATCAATGCAAGTTAAAAGAATGCACATAATAGACTCTGATAAAACAATTTTGATGAGCAAGGCATATATGTTATACCAACCTGCCCAGTTGCCCTTTTTTGTCTAAGTCCAATGTAAAACTCATCCTTCAGTAATTGCTCATTGTTTGTCCCCACATCAATTGTAATAGGCAAACACTGAGCACGAGAACAAAAAAAGACCACAAAGAAAACATCACATGAGATAAAAGTGTACTTGATTACTTTATTACTCTCTTAATGAAGAAGTTTCGAAGTTTTCAAACAGAGTAAATGAGACATATATAATGATATAATGAGAAGAAAAAAGATAGTAGTAGAAGGAAAATGCATACTGCTGATGGACGAACTCCACCTAGTGCTGTGTACAAAGCCAATTTACCAACAGGAATTCCCATTCCCTGAAACAAATGTTACATCATTATATGAGGATTAACTTATCTACTCTTACCATATGTCTATATCTTGACTCGTATGATAGTATTATTCTAAATCAAGGAGCTTGATTGCTCAGCACAAATACCTGACATCCAAGATCCCCAAGTCCCAAAATCCTCTCGCCATCTGTGACAACAATAACTTGAATACTCCTCTCAGGCCAGTTTTTTAATACCTCAAGGATCTTCCCCCTGAAAAGAAGGGCCAACAACTCTATGATCTTGCATCAAATGTTGTAAAAAAATTTGCATACAAGCACATCAAAGAGAGAAATCCATACTTCTCTTTCAAACTTATGTAAAGGCCCTGAGGACGCTTGAAGATGCTTCCATATTTCTGGCAAGCCTCACCGACAGTAGGAGTATACACGATGGGGAGCAGCTCCTCAACATTGTCAACAAGAAGCTTGTAAAACAGCCTCTCATTCCTCTCCTGTAGAGCAGAATACCATGCAGTTTCACTATTAAATTTTTGGAATAACAAAGATTTTGAAAACTGCTAGATAGTGAGAATTTCTATCGGAGGTTACGTGTCAGAATGATGTGGCATTATTAGTGACATGAAAAAGTAGTCCTACTACATTTCATCCAATGGATGTTATAATTTCTATAAAAAAAATATTAATAAATGTTTATGCTCCCTTAATAAAATTCAAAGCATCATCGATTTTTTTTTTTTTTTTGTGAGGCTAAATAAAGAAAGAATTCAAAACACTACTAGAAGGGAAAAAGAGAACATTAGACAAAGAAATAGTTAAAATATCAAATATTTCAATGACACGCCACTTCCATGCATGACATGTTATAGGAGACAACCTTAATAACATCAAGAACAACACAAAAACTGAACCATTGCCGAGTTGAAAAACCTGCCTGAAGTTCCATCATAGCCATGTACTTCTGCAAGGGAACCTGATATTGCCTGATGTTGTTCATCAGCTTTTTCTCCTGTGGACAGTGGAAACAAGCAATCAGAACCAGAGAAAAGGAAAGAAAACAACTAAACAATATATAATAGATAGAAAAATAAAGATCATAACTTATTCATCATTGAATGCAAACCTGAATTTGCTGGGAGATAACTGTAGGAGGAAGGAGTCCACGCAGATAATGGGCATCCCTCTCTTTCTCAGTGAAAGCAAGCCCTTTATTGTACTGTGGATCCCTTAGCAAAGTGTATCCACTGCACAGCAAAACCTTATAGAAACTCAGACTACAGTGTCATCTGACAGATTTTTACTTAAAGTCTGAAATCCACCCCTTCACAAAATGGAAAATTACTATAGAAAAAGCAATAAAAAATAAGAGCAGATGGCTAAGTAAGAATAAAAAACAGTATACTTATTTGTACATACCACATACAGATTGACATCTTTGGATCTGAGTTCAAATAAGATCAATTCCTTTATACAGCTGAAATCCACTTACTTGAATTGCGATTCAGATATGTCGATAAGTATGTCTAAAAGGCATGTACAAATAACATATTTTTAATCAAAAACCTTCATCCATGCTAAAATAGAAAGGAAAAAACAACAACAACAACAAAGAAGGAGAACTCAACTATAAGAAAGACTAAAAATACAAATGATCAAATATCTGCACTAGCAAAATTCTCCCATGTTCTATGTTAGTAACTTACTTAGATCAAGGTGGTAAGTGTAACCACTTCAAAAAAAAAAAAATCTAAATTCTCCATTACTAATTGAAATCATGAAGCTCAAATTAAAAAGATGAGAAAGTATGCAAAATATGAAAAACTTAGAAACTGTTTGTGACTGACCTGGCAACTGAGAAAGTCCATGGGGTCACGAGGTGGTCCTCGGTGGCACGATCCTCACCGTAGACATCCTCAACACCGCCACTGACGGTGGATCTTGGGCTGAGAGGAAGCACTGTCTCCCCATCTCTCAAGGCCTTAAGTGTGCTCTCCATGATGTTCTTACAAACTATACTTAGCTTCTTCTCAGATATTTTATCCTCTCCAAAAAAAACCTTTGAAAGTGCCAAAAACAATGCCAATGATTCACTTATCACAACACACTCTCCTTTTAATAATTGACAATACTGCACCATAGTGATATCATGAAATGGTAAACCAAGTCAAGCGAAAGAAAATTCGGCAAGTGGCAGTGTCGTTTTCGATCTGGAAAAAGGTCGAACCACGTGAAGGACAAAAAAGAATGAGAACAGTGTTGGTGGATGTAACATGCTGCTGCTACTACTTCATTACATGAGTTGAGTAATCATCTTTTCGTTGCTTTTGCATTATTTAACATGCAAGTAGATCACCCGAAGTAATTAACATTAAAGGGGTTCATATGATAAATATTAGAAAACTAATTCAACTGTAAAAAAAAAGAAGTTGGAAATCAAGAACCAAAGCCATGAGAATTTTGTCACTATGCTATGTTGCACCCGGCTCCACCAATCCAAACACTTACTCTTAATTTTTATGGACTAATAGTATAAAATAATCTAATCATATATGGACAGTGACATATTAATAAAGGTAGTTGAATTTTACACTAAGTATTTGAAAAGTTATTCAAATAAAATGATTCGATTAGAAAATATATTATGGTAAATTAAATAGTGTTGGTGAATAAAAATTAAAGTCTATTTAATTTTTGATATTGTGGTAAAAATTCAAGAAAAATGTTATTTATACTCATTGTGTGCGGAACACCATTCCGACTCATACTTCATTCGCTATTAGATAAAATATTAATCGATATGGTATTTCACACATAATAATGAATATAAATAACTAAAATTCAAAATTAAATATGGTGCTTCTTTAATTTTATGGATAAGTAGGCATGAGTGTCAAAAATCAATACGGATAGAAGCTTTGCTACAACCCACTTATATTTTCCAAGGAGCAAATATACATAGCTTTAGAGATGTATTTTTTTTTTCTTTTTTCTTTAGAGAATAAGTAAGAGATGCATTATTTTGACATTCTAAATATAAACGCATACACACATGCGAGACACTTACCTGACAGCCAAAATAATAATAATAATCCATCGAAACCAACAAAGGTTGGCACAGTTGGTAAGGTAGCTGGGTCTTTTAAGTATGTATCAGGAGTTTGACTCCTGCCATGTGTATAGAAAGGGGCTTTGTTAAGAGAGGCAAAACCCACTTTGGTGATCTCCACGCCTTGGAGGGATTAGTTTTCGGCTGCCGGCCGGGGGATACCCTTGAGCAATCAAAAAATAATAATAATAATCCATTGAATGTTACATTCTTTTAGAGGGTCTTTTTCTTTTTTCATTATGGGATTTGGGTGGTGCATTTATATCAACATAGTATTTTGAGAAAAGAAAAAAGTCATATAGAATCCATCAAATGCAGATTCAAAAATAAGAAAAAAAATCAATATTGAATCCACAATAGGCCGATTCCACGTAAAAAAAAATTAACACTAAATCAGCTAAAAACAGCTTCAAAATTCGCCAAAGATTCAATATAAAATGAAAATAACACATAATACGCCACATGTGAATTCCATAAAAGTTATATACAAATAAATTTGACAATTATCTCATATTAATGTAAATCATCTATCAAAACATCTTATACAAATTATTTTTCCTCTTTTACATGTAATCTGTCTTTTTTTCTCTTATTTTATTTTATCCAGTGTTGGAACCTAGGTGTCTTAATTTATATGTCGAGATATATCTTTATATGTAATACTATAAATTATGTTTTTAGTGAAATTACAATAATCGAAGTTTGAAATTTTCAATTGCTTTAGTTCATTACACTGTTTTCTTATAACTTTTATAATATTATCAACATGATGAGTTCTATAATATTTTATACTTTTCACTAAGTGAAAAACAAATTAATCTATAAACTTGTTTTGATCCAATAATAAGGTAGATAGACGAGCATGATAAAAAGTAGGAAATAATAAGTGTTGGAGGACAGTGCCACTGCCAAAGAGTAAGTGATATCATTTTATTATTTCATCACATTTCAAAATAGGGTTTAGAAGCCACACTCAGAGTCAAAATAAGGCTACTAGAAAAAAAGCATGGCTCTAATATTGATGATATATTTTTCTAACACACGCTTCTTTTGTGTCTTTCTGTACATTACTCGTACCATCCTCAACATAAGTAACGTATTTCCAGGTTGATGTGCTTAGAAAAAGAAGGAAGGGGGGGGGATAAAAGGAAAAGGGTGGAGGTGCCTACAAGAAATGGGAATATTTTAGGGTAGTTAAGGGATATTCAAAATACCAATGTAGCAATTGGATAGCCTTAATAATTAGTGCTTTACTTTTTTTGATCGAAAAAGAGACTTTAAAAACAATTACTTTAGACAAACCCAAAAGATGATTGATGAACATCAATGAGAAAAAATGACAGATGAAAATTATCCATGCTGCTAAGTATAAAGTGCATAAACTGCATAAACTGCAGGGGGGGTTTATTGACAATTATGTGGAAATCGCAAGCTTTTATATTAAATTTAATTATTTGGTATGATCAAACTTGTCAAATATCATGTAAAATTAAAGAAAAATAAAAATAAAAATCTTGTCAAATAATGAAACGGATATTTTTTGGGTACCAAAGAATATTATTTTATTGTTTTTTTAAGATTAAATAATGACTGCACCTTATGACTCATGAGCTTATCATCACAGATATATATTGGATATAACGATGGGCAATAATTGTCGACCTTGTCCCACGTATTGACTATTAAAGTAGTTCCACGCACTCTTTTTAGAATTTTTGTGTGTGATAAAAGCTCACATGTATAATGTGTGCCATTATCCAAAACTCGTTGGGTCAACTTACTTTCAATGAATCGGTGCCTTTTCTAAGAAGTAATTAGAAAATTGTAAACCAGATTGAGGAATATAGCAAAACACATGCCACTTCTTTGAATGCTCAAATTACATTTGATGAATATAATTAATTGAGAAGAGATTATCCACACACACACTCACACACTCACCACCGACATGAGATTGATGGAGATAGTAGCTATTTTAACTCTTTAACTAGATCTCAAGCTTAGTCCCAAGAAAGGAAAAAACAATTGTTATTGAGAGACCATTACCCGCTAATGGACCTCAATTGAGTTGGATCAGATTAGTTGGATCCCTAATAATAGATTCAGATATCACAGGTTCCATCAAGACAATATATATATATATATATATAACTATTAAATCTACAATGAATAATTAGACATTTCATCGCTTGTACTCCCTCCATCAAGAAGAAATGGTCACATTGGGAAATTGAATTCAATCTATTCTAAGTTTCAAAATAAATTCAAAACCACATCTAATTAAAATATATTTTAAAAGTAAATTTAATTCAATCTATTGTATTGCCATAACATTAACTCATTTAGTCTACAAATACACGATTAAGCTAAATCTATTTTCAAAGTGTTTTTAAACTTACCTCAGCATACTTTTTTTTTTAAATATTAGATGACAACAAAAGAAAATTTTTTAAAAGAATATTGAAGATTTCAACACTTAACATTTAGAATTAGTTTGGATAGCGACTTTTGTTAATTTTCTAAAAGTTAAAATTCATAATTTTTTTTTTAACTTTTTATCTTATTTGACTAAAGAGTACTTTTTTAAAAGTTATTTTTAGTGTTTTTTAAAAAATTAAAATATCTAATTTTTTAAAAATTATTCTTTAAAACTCTAAGAACAAATACTTCTATTAAAATATATTGAAATATAAAACAACTTATTCATAAATTACTTTTATATGAATATTTAAATAAACTATTTACCTAAACAAGATCTTGTCAAATCATTCACTACTATGTTAGTGCATTCAATAAAAATAAGCATATAACTCGCACTTTGCTTACCTGTTCAAACAATGAATCAAGATAACCATTTGTTCTAATATAATCGGGAGAGAAGATGATCAGGATTGTATGAATAGAATGCACATGAGAATTATTACAATCTAAAAATTTAAATGGATTGTATAATATCGAGGGATGTACAGCTAGCTCTTTTCAAACTTGAAAACGCCTTAATGATATTCCAATAGTCATTTAATCTCCATTATGACCTATATTTTCCTCTCGAAATTGCCGGCCAACGAGCCAATAACCCATCCAATTGGTCAATAACTTGAATGCTAAATGATGAGAAATTCTTTTATACTCTAAAAAACATTTAATTGCTCTAGAAATATACACAACCATTCATTATTTGCTTTGACCCACTTTGGCGAGACCTCAACAACCAAAAATATTGGCACAGGCTGTGATACACTATATAGATGGTACCAGGCTACACTTGATTTATATATATATACAGCCATAAAAGGAAAAATGTTACATTTTAACAAATATTTCATGATCCAAATATCTCACGCAATACAGATGGGGCACAGGTCAAGCCCCTTTGGTTTAGTTTAATGGTATAAAGGCTCATGAGAGCTGAACCTGCAACCTTCCATGCAAAACCACATAAACTAACTGAATTCCGTTGAATGGCATAGTTGTAAGTAACGTGATAGACTGCCAAAGCCTCGTTATAAATATCATTGATGTCCTTAGCACTATCCTCCATCTTGTCAGCGCCGTATAGTTTCTACAAACGGAGATTTTCCCATTAACACAATCAAAGATTATGGTATAACTTCTAGGGTGTCCTTGGTATAGAATAAAAATGTGGTGAAAATTTTCGCGAATGAGATTTATAGGTAAAATTATTAGATAAAACTCATTCATAAGAATGTTCACCCCCTTTTTTACCCTCATACCAAACACACCCCAAAATGAAAATTGAGAGTAAAAACTGAAGTTCACCTGCTTATAAAGCTTGATGACTTCAGCTGCCTCTTCTTTGGCCTTGGAGCTATCGTTTAAGGCATTAGACATGTCCTTTCTATACTCCTTATATAATGCTTCCCACTTCACCATGCAGCTCGTGGGGATTTCAATATCAAAACAAGGAAGTTTTCTGATTTCTGGTAACATGGAAAAGGGCCAACAAGGTAAGAAATGCAAGACCTTTCTACACTCCTTATATACTGCTTCCCACTTTACCATGCAGCTCGTGGGGATTTCAATATCAAAACAAGGAAGTTTTCTGATTTCTGGTAACATGGAAAAGGGCCAAAAAGGTAAGAAATGCAAGAAGCCGACAAAGTTGGGCTAAGACCCCATTTGAGTAAACAGCAGAGTCTTATGTGAGAGAAGTTTCTCATAAAAGGACTTCTATAAAAACTAAATTATTGTGTTTGGACGTGCAACGATAAAAGTGCTTGTTATAGCTTGTAGTACTCATCGATAGAAAGTTGTACAGTATATATATACATATATTGAGACGTTAAATTTTGAACTCCTCAAAGAGAACTAAAAATGACTTTTCAACAATTAATAAGTTGTACAGTAATTTGGTCTTAATAAAAGTTACATGTGGCACTATCTAAACACACCCTAATAATCGGCATTAATATAGTGGACAACTCTGGCATCATGTTATAAAGTATTGGCAGAAATAAATAAATAAATTACTTAAATTTAATCACTGACCTTTACCAGTTATGTCATCTTTAGATTGCCATCTGCAAACCTCATCATATATTAATCCTAAAACTGAGGTTGAAGTAAATGATTTCTCCCTTTCCATATAGTGCGGGAACATTTCCACAGTCAACTCCTTTGGAACTTGGATCTGTTAATAAAGAATACCACAACCACAAGGTTCAGATTGGAGAACTCAGAAGAAAAACTGTATCCTGAAAATAATGTATCTGAAAAAATTACAAAGCTAAAATCGAATTCAAGTAGTCTAGTGATCACACACAACTACCTAGCAGCATGTTTTTTCAACCCCGGAACAAATATTAAGCAGTAGATAACCAAAGAGCACTAATAATGGATTTAAGAATGTAAAATCATTGCAACTCTATGCAGCCATTACCAAATGAAGCAGACAAATGACTGTCTACAAAAGCTTAACAATAGTTATGCATTACTGGTCAGCAGATAACACATGTGACATATGTTTGTACAGCACACTGAATAAGCAGAGTGGTACAAAAAATTGTGGAAATCTAAGATTTACCAAATGTGGAGATAGGTCACCATGATTCATGATAACTGAAAATGTAATCAACTAACCATTGCCTTGCCAACCCGTGATTCAAACTCTAACCCGCAGATAAAAAGGTTCTATGTAATAGAGCCAAGATAAAGTTCTGACAAGTTTGTGGAAGTTTCAATCATTTTCTGTGAACAACAAACATTGTCCACACCGCGAAAATGGAGACATCAGTAAAATCTCGACACAGCTTAAGAAACTTCTTAGGTCAACCAGGCACGAGACCACACAGGCTGCCTTTTTTCATATGGCATAGGACCCTCATGTATTGCGAGTTTGCGATTACTTCAGTAATAAAAGCAGTAACTTATTTAGTTGCATATAAATTTCATTACAAAAAAGAATGAGATGTAAAGTGAGGGCATTAGCCCAACTGCTTACTGAATTGGTTAAGAAAGGTTATGGATTCCACAACTACAGAGGGGTAGTATAAATCAATCAAAGACTAATGCAGTCAAAACTAACCTTGCTGCCACTTTTCTTTGGAGCATCTAATGCCTCATAGTATATATCAATCAATTTAAATATATTGTCCTTCAAATGTTCCTTCTCTTGTCCTTTAGTGCAGCCATTTCTTAATGTCAAAAGCCGATCCATGAGTGCCATCCAGCTATCAGCAGCCACACTTATTGCGTTACTGGAAAGAAGAGAATAAGTTTTCATGGCCAGATCATAAAATTGGAACTAGAAAAATTCCCTAATACCCAATTTAATATCATGTTCTGGTAGCAGCTCTTTTTCCGCTTGGTAGTAATACTTTAAAGGCCATTTATCAATGCTACAGGGTACTAGCGTAACTACTAGACAATATCTGTAAAGAAGGAATTTGTTATATCACTTAACTGATCAATACTCAGCATGTATATATTAGAATGCAAAGAAAATGGTTTTCAGGCTAGAAAGCCTGGACTGGTGTTGGATACATGTATGACACGTGTTGGACACCATCCATAGGTGTCTGGTTAGAAATAATACTTCTATGCCAGGTTGGTTCATCAAAACAAATGTTGGATACATGTATGACACGTGTTGGACACCATCCATAGGTGTCTGATTAGAAATAATACTTCTATGCCTGGTTGGACAAGTTTTGAACACGGAGGACATAGGTTGGACATTTTTAATTTTCTTTTTTCATCCCGACATTTGTTTTGATGAATCATCTTTGATAAAGGCCTAAACTAATTAATAAACAACCCCCCCCCCCCCACCCCCCACAAAAAAAAAAACCCACCACCAACAAAAAAAAAACAGAAAAACACCCAAAAACCACAAAACAAAAAAAAACAACAAAAAAGAAAAAAAAAAACATTGTAGTGTATTCTTTGTCAATCAAGATACCAACAATGGTGAAGAAGAAAATGAAGCTAATCTTTAAATACACGTACTTGTACTTGGTAAGTACATGGCTACTTTTATCAGGACAAGTTCATTTACGAAATTTGACTGATATCACTAGAAATGAAACCCCATGTTCTTCCACCACAAGGGGCATGCAAATAGCAGGTATTGATGCCTGATATATAAATACTTTTGGGAATTACTTAGAAAGCAGTAGGTATTGGTAGTTTAACATCTATAAATATCTTTAGATATTGTAAATCCTGAACCTTGTATGCTTGCACACACACACACACAATAAATAATGAAGTGCTTTTAATTTTTTTTTTTAATTTAAACATATATATCCATGTCTGTCTCAATGTTTATGCTTCAAAGTTTTCAGACTGCAATTGGCCAAAAAGAGGGGAATATCTAGCAGATATGATAAATAAAGGTCTAAGTCTACTAATGACTACAAACTTTGACTTCTGTAAAGCAAGATGTTAGTGCTAAAGACATATAGCCACGAGCAAACCTTGGTTGAAACCGAGTCTTCAGGTATAGTCTAAAAAGCTCCTCCTCAAGTTCATCAGCAGAAAATTCACTTGGCTTTTTGACACTAGAATCGGAACTGATAGAATTGCAGGGGACAGGGCTTTCTATCCAAGGGTCACTCTTTTTGAAGTACCGTAATAGCTGGAGAATTTCAACATAAATGGTCAGAGTGAATGTTATGACAAAAGAATCTAAAAAGGAAAGCTTCCATTTTAAGAAGATAGGAAGAAAAGGCTACATACATTTAAACCTCAATTACTAGAAATGATTATAAATTTAAGCAATACTATCCACCCTACTTTAGAACATCCCATATCTATATCTTTTTTTCCAGATCACATCTTATTCACATTAACTAATATCTATTGAAAGTACTTGAAAGGCCATAATACTTATTAACTCTTTTGTCTGACTTCTAGGGCTCCTAAGCCATCCCATCTTATTATACCCAATCAAGCTTCAATTGGAAAATTTTCTAACACCAGCCCTTTAACCTAACCCCCACCTAGTCTCTATAATCTGATACCTACCAACTATGGCAAAAGCAAATTATAATACACTTGAAAAGAATATCTGGGAAAGCAGTATAAGATGGCCCACTAAGATGACAAAAACTAGCATAATTTGTAGCCAAAACATGCTTTATGAGCTAGTTATCAAAAACATAAAAGGAAATGAAAAAATATATACTGAAGAATATAAAAATTGCTTTAGGTCAGTGCATGAAGAATGCTAGTATAAAGATCATAAAACATTACTCAGAATGAACATTGAGGAATACCGCAATACCACCAATATAGTCTGTTAAGTAATATTTATTAACTAATCTAAACATTGAAGCAAGAAACAAAAGCCTCATATGTTCAAGTTATATTATAAGCCTAACAAAGAATTTTGGATTAAATTTACAATGAAAATAAAAGGAAACTGAAAAATGAAAAAATTATCACTTAAAACTAAAAGAATGAAAAAATATATCTATAAAGAAATCTAGTTAAAAAAATATGAAAGGGGCTTTTGAACAGAAATTGAAACCTGAGGATTTTTCGAAACCCAGTACATGTCACCATCAAAATCACCTCCACCTATCTCATCTGCTACGGAGCGAGGGCCCACACATGGGAAGAAAATTGCATATTTGCTATGGCCCACATACGATTCTAATTCTTCAACATATCTAGCATGCATTGTGTGAATGTCCCCAAAATGTAAACCTGGATTTCTGTAAACTAACACATCCCCAGTAATTTGGCCATTTTCACTACAAAAAGGAATGGAACAGTCAGCTCAGGCATGACAATATTAAATTATGAAAATCATTCCATAATAAAAATCCACTACAGCAAGCAGTTTAGCACAATCATAGCATTTAGCTCTACATTTGCTTGTTAATATCGCATACCATAAAGATCAGTGATTACAACTACCACTTGTGTAGGTAGACGTCTACATTTGTCATTAACATCATAATAACACAATTAAAAATGTAAATCTGTCAACTACACAAGTGCAGCCTCCTACAGCAGGAGAATATGACTAATACATATTAATGATATTTCTTTTTTTATCCAAAATATATGACCAGTACATATTGCATTTACGGTAGGATCTACAACAATAACACCAACTTGACACCAACTAGACCAATTATACAAATTCCCATAGAAAAATGTCAATCATATCAAGAGAGAAACTAGAATCCAATCATAACTTCTGAAAAACTGCAAAAAAGGGCTTTTGTTTCTGTTTCATATGTAAGTACTCCAAAAGTTGATAAACTTGCAACACAAATAGCAAAATTATAACTCAGGTCATTAAATTCAATAAAAAATCAATAGGCCATTTCATTCAAACATCAAACAACAAACAATGCAGCCCACTCTAAGGGTGAAGTGAAAGAAAATCATGCAAGATGTACATGCCATCATATCTTTTATTTTCTTAAGTTCTGAACATAGGACACATCTTATTTTTCCCCATAAAAGATTAACTGATTACGAAACCCAAGAGATTTATGCTTACTGAATTACACAAACTTGATTCCTTTCAAGTAATCCCGTTGGATCTACAGTCCCCATCAAATAGAAACAGTCAGACACATACAGCTTCCCTCCTCTAAGCCTCTTCTTTTCCTCTTTTGCAAGTATGGACAAATGATACTGCAAATATGGCTCATCAAGAGGAATCCCACATAAAATCATTCCTGCCGCAGTGTAGTCATCCATCTCACCATGGTTGACAGAAGCTGCATGTAAATGACAATTTAAAAACATCATTTAGGTGGATTTGTACACATTTTAAGCAGTAAATCTATTAAATTGTGAAATAAATTCTCAAATAAATACAGCAAAAGAAGTATTAGCAGCTAGAAATCTGTATGAACTACCTCGGAGTGCAGCGCGCTTATTGGAGAAGACCTGGTCAGCTTCTTCTAAATTACTCTGAAGTACATCCATGAAGAATTCATTTGGCACTCCTCCATAGCTTAGAAGTGCAATTAGATTTCTGGACAAATATGTTCTGTTTGGGTGGTTGCTGAAACATGTAGAGCTAAGATTAGTGCATTTTTAAACAATATAAAAAATATTTTGCTACCCAGTGTCATGAACAGAAAAAGGTTAGATCAAGCTTCTATCAGTTTTCTTTATATAGAATAAAAATAGCAAATAACCACTTAAGTTTTGTATGAATATAAGAGACATGCATTACAAGAAGCATGATTTACTCTCCATATTCTAAAAAGTAACAACAAATTAGTCCATGTGCCTTCCAGTTCATTTAATGCCAGAGTCATTCCTGCATGGTGAAACATAAATATAAACAAAGTAACTGTATGGGCCCATTGGTCTTCGTTCAAAGTTAAAGTGAAGCATCCAGATGAAATAGTTAAGTAGAGGAAGGCAGATACATGATCATGTCAACAAGATAAATGTGATTGGAGACACATCCTATCAACCAGCTTCTGCTTTTAAAATAAAAATAAAAAATTATTGTATAAAAGTCAAGTAGCATACTGGCAGCAAAAGTGAAAAATCTCATCCCTGTCAAAATGAAAGAAGTGAAGCACCTGGTTCCTACTACTTCCATAGAATTAATGCTTTGAATATGCAGAAGGTCTGGGTCTGTCTCAACTTTAATCATTGAAGGCCGAACCTGTATTGTCCTAGGAGGAAGCTGCAAGATTTTTTCATAAACACAAGACAACAATCACAAGCAGTATAACTTCATAAGAGGGGAAAATACACAACTCCAAAAAGGCTAAAAACAAGCATTAACAAAACAGCAAACTTTCTCAAACAATTAGCTCCCAAAGAAAGTGTTTTAGGCATTATTTGTGAATGAAAGGCACTAAGGAAAATTCTAGTGGACAGCTGCTAGACCAGTGCACCCTATGTTGTTGAATTTTGGATTATCCACTTCAATAAAAACCTTCACCTAATGCCTCCATGCCCACCAAAAGTTATATTGCTGTAATATTATATAAATATATGATGTAAGTTATCTGTTTTGTCATATAAAACTCCAAGTTCCAGTGAATCATTGAGAACCAGTATAAACCAATGGAAATCATTGGGGTAAAAATATGGAAAGACCAAAGAGTACCTTAATGCCGACATAAAAATATGACAAAGATGAAATCAATTTTATTTACCAAGAGTCTGTCAAAAATATACCTTTTTGTTAACCAAAAGGGTACCTTTAATTGCTCGACCCATGTGAAAGAGACGGCACTGGATCAACAAAGGCTTGATGGATAGAAGGAAAAAGGATGAACTATATTAGAAGATATCCATGCAAGAAGTGACATGCATATACAATACACATAAAACATGTTATTGCAAATTTGCAATATGAAAACTGACAGAAGAAAAACAAAGCATCTACCGGTTGACGTTTGCTGAGCTCTCCTCCTATTGCTTTATTCATATCCTCAATTGCAACTAGATTGGGAACACCCTAAGTTTAAAGGCAGCCGAAAAGTACGGAATAATCAAAGAGGGGGAAAGATCATAAAATACATTTAAATGTCTCTAGCATGTATTTACTTCAATAGGAGAAAGGACAACTGTAAAGGAAGAATCAGAATGTGAGAAAGTCCGAACTCCAAACAATGAAGAAGAAAAGATTTTTCTGTCAAAAAGAAAAAGCAGCATGCATAAAAAATAGTTTCTTCATACACCAACAATAAAATAGTTTCTTCAAAAACACATCAATAAATAATCACCCAATAAGTTTTTACAATAGAAATATTCTCTTACATTTTCACTCTTTCCCCCTTGATATATGCCATTGCAAGACATTTTACTGTTATAGAAGAGTTGATTGTGGGCAACCACATGATAACACAAAGGACATTTAAGAGCACTAAACCAAAATTTTTCTCTTCCATGCATCAACTTTAGAACAACATTTTACTTAAGCATGAAGTTCAACTCAACAATTTCCATAGGTATTCTGTCTCACACTAAAATCACTAAGAAAAAGCACAAGGCATAAATGGGAGCATGTAACTATAAAAGACGAACCTCAAGCTCATTCCTCCTATAAAAGTAAAAAGGAAAAAGAATAAAAAAACTATTCGTTTGATGCCCAAATCAAGAAAATTGTTATAGCTTTTTAAAATAATATTAAAAAAGAAAAAGATGAATAGCAATGATGTGATGAAACCAAATAGCCAATGATGAAAAAAAAATTGACAGTATCAAAGGAATCTAATTGAAAAAGAACAGTATAGTGGAATAACAAACTTAAAAGAAAAGAGACCTCCATAATTTTACTCTTCATGGGCCTTCCTTCTGCCACATTGCTAGGGCAGCGTACCGCCAAGTCTTCTGAGATGAACCCAGTTCCATCCGTGTGAATACGTGGTTTCCCATTATGATAAACAATATCACCATCTTCATCCTAACTCACAATAAAGTAAACAAAACCAAACAGTAATTTGCTTCAGGCATCACTGTAAACTATAAAACCTTTAAGGGTACCTTAGAAATTGACCATACCTTGCAGTATATATCTTCAATTGTTTGAACATTAACAGTTGCCAAGTCAATGTTAAGTGTGAAGGTCTTGGACAGAATAAGAGAGAACCTGAATACATATGCAGTTCGTATATTGGATCAAATCTATTTTGAGGAGGTGACTAGGTTGAGGACAAAATGAAACATAAGTCTCTGAAGGAATTTGTGTAAGTACCATACCTAGCCATATACTTGTCCAGACTGGCTAAAGCGTGAGCATGCATGAACAAAGATCTAGCTTCATTCATTGTCTTATTTGACAAGATGTAACGTGCCCTCTCATCTGCAGAAGAATATGACTCCATCCTAACAAAATAACATTTTACAGACGAAGTTGTTGGGTCCTTCTTCTTCTCTTCCTTTCCACCATCTTTAAAAACTGCTCAATGGTGGAAAATTTACAAACATGTATGCCAGTCACTACAGGTTTCTTAAAGAACTCAAAAGACAACATCAGACACATGACAAGGTGATGATTTTAGAATGCTTTCAGCAGCCACCAAGCTTGAAGCTCCATTGGCACTAACCTTAGTCCTTAGGACTGTTGCATAATGCCCTCACATAGGCTACTTACTGCCCCTCATGCACCTAGGTGGTCGCACCTCCATTATACCCCCAAAAAAAAAAAACTTTGTTCTTGGTTTCAAATCCCTGTCCCCATCGCCTAATGTGGACATGACATCTTGATTGTGGCAGCAGCCACATATGCAACACCCCCACAATTGCAGACTCTGTTAGACCATAACACCAGAAAGGGACCAAAACCACAACCAAAAACCTAGGCTAAGTGCATATGAGGGCAATGACCAAATGACAAACGTAACTATGTCACAGAAATATATCACTGATAAATGAAAATGTGAACTTCCAGACTATTTACATCTTAAAGTGGATCAAAACATATTGCGGCCTCAGGATTATCCTGAAGAGGTAAAAAAAGAGAACAACAAGAAAAAGGTTACCAAAAAAGCGATACAATCGAAGACCAACACGGATCCCTTCTTTTGCAAACTTTCTGTAGAGATCACTCGCTTCTTGAACATTGGTTCTTAAATTCCTGCCATTCCTCTCCTCAGCAAATTTAACAAGCAAAACATTGTCATCACCTAGACATTTATGTAGGTGTGTCCTTGTGTTATGTAAAATAGGCCCCTGAGATATTCATATATAGGAGCAATAAGTAAACCATCAGCTTACAGAATCATAATTATATAACATAGTAGTGCTACACAAATCTGGGAGCTTCATGGGATTGGACCCCTTGGAAGTTGAAAATTTTTAATCCAAAGGAGAGATGTACAAACCTTGAATCTTAAGCTCCCATTCATAGAAACATAGCAGTAATATACATGTGGCCTACCAGAATCCCATTCAAGATACTGAAGAAACCAAGGTTAATATCAGTAAGTACCAAAACTAGATATCTAGTGCTTTATGAAAGAGTACCACCACATTGATATGCAGTATTGCATCCTGTGAAAGTTTGTACCCAATGGCTTAACAAGATTCTCCCTTACTTTTCCCCTTTTGCACTTGTGGTAGGGGTAAAATAATTAACAAGAATTTAAAACTTGCCATCATCTTGTTTACATTTACAACTCCAAAATTTTGATATTTTATTTAATGCTAAGTAAGTTCCAAAATCAAATGATAAGTTTTAACAAATCAAAACCTCAAGAAGTGAACTTTACTAAACAAAATTCTACAGCTACCATAACTGCCGCTAAATACTAAAGTTTGAAACAATATATGAATTTTAAGAGAAAAAAGTTTGATTGCCCTTATAACACAGTTGCACTTATTCTATGCCCTTGAGAATGGCAAGTGAATAACAGATTGCTTTCTTGCAATCAGGAGTCAAGGCATGTTCTATCTTTCAATCACGCAACTAAGGGTGCATTTATTTCCGATTTTTCCTCATGGAAGCTTTTCATATCAACTTATACTCAAAAACTAAAAAAAGATTATTTAAAGCAGTTTTTGACTTTTGAATAAAAGCTTATATGAATTGCTTCTACAAAAAAATAAGCTTTTCGTTGAACAAGCCACTTTTTGTAAAAACCAAAAAAATCAGAGACAAACACACCTTAAATAGCATTACCAAAGTTGAAAGTAATTTAAACCAATGGTAAATAAATAAATGACTCAAACAGATCAAACTACTATTCCAAAAAAAAAAAAAAAAGAAGAATCAGATCATGATGTTTACTAATTGCCGGTCATGTTCATTGCTTATGCATTGCTTCCCCACAGCTTCCCAAATTTCTTTCTCAAACCTTCCCATAGGCAATTCTTTCAAACTTCTAATCTTGTCTGCACTGATAACTTTTTCAAGTCTCTCTCTGCAATTGTGTGAAGAAAACTAAAATTTTATGCGCCACACAATTTAACCACAACAATGTAAAACTAAAAACCAACAGAAGAGAAACCAAGATGCGCTAATCTTACCTTCCAATATAACTCAACAACAGAAAGGCCTTTCTGAACTCTAGTTCTCCCAATGCCACCATCTCTGGGCTAGACAAGTTTTCCTCCCCTCTTCCAGCATTAAAATGTGAGAAGTTTTGTTGAAGCTCCGCAATCTGTGAGTGAGGAGTACCTAAACTAACCGTACCTTCAAAAATCAATGACAAAAGATTTGAGCTCGTAAATGATTTCATTAATAGAACCAAAAGGCCATTACCAACAGTAGTACATTATTCTGTTCCTGGCCAAGGTGTTTTACTCAGAAACCAACAACATCAACACAATGGAACACAACACTTGCACTATTGAGACTGCACAAATGACACTCCATTTGTTCATACAAAGAATCATGGCAGAAGAAGACCAAAATCAACAAATGATATCCCACCCCCCCCCCCCTCAAAAAAAAAAATGATAAAAAGAGGTGAGAAAAAATGGAAAATACAAGAATCTTATACAAACCAAAAGGATAGAAAAAAAAATCTACAATGATTACAGCTTAACTTTGAGAAACAATCACTTTTTTTCTTTTTACAAAAGCAAAAAGCTTTTCTTATAAACTTGTTTCTAAACTAAAAAATAAGTTCTTTTTTTTTCACATCAGAATTTTGAATTTTAAAGATAATAATGAGTCCAAATTCGAAACTATCACAATTTCCAGATTAAATAAAGTTTCCATTTTTACCTAAAGAACAACCAAAAGGGGCAGCAAAAACATTAAGAAAACAAATAAATAAAGCTACTTTTTTTTATTTGGTAATCAATCCAACAAGTGAGTGAAAATATGACAAGCTTAGAGCAAAGTAGAGCAACCTTGTTGGTGGGGGCTCAAGCTCAAGCGGCCCGGAGCAGCAGAAGCAGGGCAACCATTGGGAGAAAGAGGAATAGAAAAATGGATTTTAGAGGGAGATGAAGGTGATGGTGACGCTTCTTTTTTGAGAATGGAGATCATGAACATAATGAACGCGCTGAGAGACTTGGTGATTTTAGTCTTTGAGATTTTTTCGAGAATGGAGAGCGCCTGTTGCTCCCCAATGGAAGCTAGCTCGCGCCTGACTCTGGAATCAGGAGGGGCCTGGTCCTGGTCCTTGCAGATGAACTCTATCAGTGTGTCCACTGATATGGGAAGAGGAACTGCTTGCTCTGTGCAATTCGCCATCTGTAAAGTAAGTGTATTCTATTATTTTGTTTTGTTTTCTTTTTTCTTTTTTCGTAACTTTTTAGCAGCTTCAGGAACTCGATAATGTTATGAAGGAAAAGAAGAAGAAGAAGAAGAAGAGAGAAAGGGGTGATGAATAGCGAAGAGTAAGTGAATGGTGAAGAGAGTGAGGGAGAGCAGCGTCTATATTAAGAAATAAGAAATGAAGGGAACAAAGGAGAACTGAGTGTGGAGAGTGGAGAGTGAACTGCTTAAAGCTACGCTGCGACGACAAGACGCGCGACCCTGTGGGGTCTCCACAATTCTACAGTACTTGGACGATGGTCGTGTCTCTCTTTGCTTTACGTTCCAAGCAAGTTTTCATTTTAGAAAAAAAAATAAAATAAAATAAAATAATTAATTTCTTTTCAAGTTCTTAGACATAGTGGTTAAATTTAAGGTTATACGTATGTTTTAGTTATATAATATATCTTAGGTAATTCATTAAAATATAGAACATTAATGGATCAGCTACAAGCATGGAAAACAATAAAAACAAAAAAAATTGTGCCGATATCATGTGAATATGAAAGGAAAAGACTTTTCTTTTGGACAGTGTAATAGAATAGAAATTGGAGATAGGGGATTTGTAAAATTGGAGAAAATAGAAGAGAAGAGAGAATTGAAAGAAAGTAGATTCTCTTCACGTGTCAAATAATAGTTATCTATTGTATCGTCTCATGATTAGCTCATTTTTAATTGTAATTAGTAAGATTAGTTATATATTCTATAAATTATACAGTAGTTTTTAAGTTGATGAGATTAAAATTTAGGAAAAATGAGAATTCAGAGACTCGTTAGGGACCCCTTGAGTTATGATAATATAGTCTATACCTTTAATATTAGTTTTTTTAAATAATTACTAATTAATTAAACTGTAAAATATTTGACATTTAAATTTCAATAAACCTAGACTAATATGCATCCAGAAACAACTCAATCAAAACCAAAATTTCAATTTTAAAACTACCCTCACACCCCTTTGAATTTCTGATGAAACATTAGATTATTTTATCTTTTTCGCTGATCTTCTTATCAAATATTGTTTGGAAAGTAGCTTCCTTAGCTGTTTTGTTTTTAATTACTTAAGATATCATGAATGAATTAGGTAAAGAAGCCAATATCTAGCTCATCTCTTAGGAAAGATAGTAAAAAAAATAAATTGTAAAGCTATCACATAATAATATCACCGTAGCCAAATTTACATATCAAAGCTGAATTATATGCATGTCAATTTGAATAAGTTTTCTGACTGAAATTTATATTGTTATGAGTGCTATAATTTCAATTTAAAAAGATCTTAAATAATAGAGTTAACAGAGTAAATCAAAATTGATTCTCTTAAACCCACATCACTATCTCTCTATGAATATTAACTAGTTATCTCAACAACAACAAAATTTCGCCTTTTTCTTAAATCTCGTGGAGCTCATTGGCAAAAAAAAATTCAGTACCTTTTTCAGCCAGCCAAGAGGTAGGTTTCTTGCCTACAATTTCTATGCATGATCATGTTTTTCCAGAATTTTTATACTACACATAGGATTTTATCTAGCATTTTTCTAAATTTATCAAATACTGTAACGTCAAAAGCTTTTCGTTACTATTTCTAATTTTCATTACTATTCAAGTTGTATGATAATTTATGTAATTGCGGTGGAATCATTGCACGGCACTTTTTGTTAATATTTTTTCTTTCTTTGATCCTCGATGTTATTAAACGTTTGTTATTGTCATTCTTGAAGTTATTGAATGAATACTTTTATCGCCCTTCGTACCATCGACCATCCTCTAGTGTCTAAATTATCAAATGATATAAACCTGGCCTTTATTATCTTTCAAGCTCTTTTTTTTTTTTTTAGAGTCTTTTAAGTATATTCCTCTTTATGCCAAGAGCCAATTTTCTTTAACAGCTCTCTTGAACTGCTTAAAGCAACGCTGCGATGACAAGACGTGACCCTATGGGATCTCCACAAGTCCACAATTCAAGGACAATGGTCGTGTCTCTCTTTACTTTACTTTCCAAGCAAGTTTTCATTTTACCCTAAAAATAAAATAAAAATTGTTATTTTCTTTTCAAGTTCTTAGACATAGTAGTTAAATTTAAGGTTGTAGTTATGTTTTAGATATTTATAGTTAAAAATATATCATGTGTAATTCATTAAAATATAGAAAATTAATGCTTCTGTTACAAGTACTGAAAAAAGGGAAAATAAATTGTAAGGAAATATGAAAGGAAAAGACTTTTCTTTAAGAGAGTGTAACAAAATAGAAATTTGAGATAGGAGATTTGTAAAATTGGAGAAAATAGAAGAGAAGAGAAAATTCTAAGGGGAGTAAATCCTCGTCACATGTCATACAATAGTTGTCTATTATAATCAACAATCCTCCTATTTATAATACTGTCTTCTTTATATATATTTTTTGGTCTAATATTTCTTTTATAATTAACTCTACTAATTGGTCTATCTTGGACACACCTCATATACGTTGCATGGAGTTTCTTAAACATCCTCACTTTTTTTAGGGATACCAATACCTTATAAGGAGTAATGACTAAGATTAAATCACATGCGATTTAAAAAACAATAACAAAGTGTAAAAAATATATGTATTGAAAATAATGTGGTTTATTGTTGAATAATAATTAGTCATTGGTAGTGGTATTAGTACCATTAAAACTATTATGGGTATATAAGAAATCCCTTTTCTTGTCATAATTTATTTTAAAATGATATTTTAAAACAATATAGTTTTTAATAAGTTTTGTTATGTAATTAAATCACATTTTTAAAGTACGAGTTTAGTTTTTAAAAATATATTTCAATTAATGATATATAATATATGTCATAAAAAAATAATTATTAACTACCTTAGTAGCATAGACACTTTTATTTAGTGAAGTTTGATTTAAAGATAATAGATATACACAATTTTAGGGCCTATTTGATTTTAATTTTTAATTTTTATTTTTAATTTTTTAAATTTCATAAAGAAAGTATTGAAAATTATAAAAATGATAAAATTCAGTTTCAATTTTTATATTTAGTTATCAGTATTTCTTTCATCAAATCTTGAAAATTGAAAAATTAATGATGAAAATTGAAACCAAGCGTACAACTACTTTCTATTACATAAATTTATTTTATCATCATTATTCATTAGTCTTTAATAATTTTAAAGGATTTTTCTTTCTTTTCATTTTCTTCTCTCTACTAAATTATTTTTGCCCCTACTTTTTTCTCCTTTTCTTTCTTAGCTTCAAACTGAGTGTGGAAATTCCTTTCCTTTCAATTTGACGTGGGTTGTTATATATATATATAGATTAAGATTAAGATTGTTGAATGGTTATTGTATTGATTGACAAGTTTTATGCCAGATTAAATTCAATTAGAAATCTCATAAGCTAGTCTGATTTTCATCACAGTTTAGAAACTCTCATTCCCTTTGATCTCTGGCGCTCTTTGTTCTACTTCCTGTTTGAGTTTCAGATACCAATAAGAATTCGGTATTTCTATTGCCCTCCACAATCCACCCTTCACAAATTTTTTTGGAGCCGAAAAGGCTCTTCGTAATGGAGAATTAATATGTTACCTACCTCTCCCTAATGGAGAATATGGTCTAATATATTAATCTAGCTCATCTTAATAGAAGCTTGAGTGCCTTGGGCAGCTACTTTCTTTTGGTGAAAGACATTGGCTAATGCATTTCTGTTCCGGACTTCTTGCTTCTTCTTTTTTTTCAGTAAAAGATGTGAAACACCATCGATATCAGATGATAATGATGGTCCCAAATTATATATTGGAAATAGAAACGGAAGGACAAAGCTGCCTTCTATTAAAGTGGTAGGAGCTTTAAATTAAAGGAGAAAAAGAATGGGAAAACACTAGAGTTGGCCTGTATTATTGGAAACATAGGTGCCTTTAATTACAGGTGCACTCATTAGTGCTAAGTTATGGAAAGGATAAACTCTTATATTTACTTTGTGTTTAAGCTAAAATAATAAAGAGTTACAATTTAATTTTATATGATGTGAATGAAATTTTTTATCATAATAATTATAATTTATCACGTAACATTTAGAGTTGAACTATAATATTTTAATATTCATCTTAATAGTTATATAATATTTAGGATAGCACATTAGAACATTTTTTTGTCCCATGATGTAACACCCTCCTAACTACTATGTATTACTCGAGCATTAACATTGTAATTAGAAGAGTATCACTTCCTTTCTATAATATCCACTGGTCAAATGAAATGAAATAAAATAAATCAAACTCTAGAGTTATAAAGAAAACTACTATAAAATGTACATATATTATTACTTTACATACCGCTTTCTTTAATACATACCATATTTAAAGTTAAGTCACTTCGCTTATAATACAACACAGGAACTACTATCAAAAGATCTACCAAGCTTGCTCAAATATCAAGGTCCAACAAAACACTAAACACACAGAAATGGACCTAAGACATCTAACACCAATTAGTCTACAAGCTGGTAAGTTCCTGGCACTATACTACACTACATACAAGTCAAAAGCCCCCGTAAGTCTCATGTCCTCCTACGCGAAACCATTGGCCATCGGTATGATGGCCTCTCCTCAGCCAGGGGCATCTGCAGAGTCTGAGCACAATCTGACATATACACAAATAGGGGTGAGAATATTATAAAATTCTCAGTAGGGTAACCCCTTACATACAGACAGAATATAAACAGTAAATGCATTTATAATAATAAAGAAAAACATCATGTTAGATCACATATATCAATATTAGCATACATGAGTCAAAGAAAATTATATGCAAAATGGTAGTAATCATAAGTGTTTCTCTTATATCACATGGAATTCAACTTAGTGTAGTAGTTCTTTTTATTAACATAGGGAAGGCTTAGATTCACATCAGGTAACATATGTAGTGGATAACTCCTCAGAGGACCATAGACTGCTAGGACATGAGCTCATTCCTATTCGTGATCATCAGACTTCATTTTTTTCCATTTCTGAATCACACATAGTTCTATTTCCTAGTCGATAAGTCTACTGACTCATAAAATTTCTTGGGAAGTTCTTATTTTTGCCTTCCCTCTCTATCACATATAAGCCTTGTTTCTATTTTCCCCGTATGTTAAAACATGCACCATTAAATTTCACATATTCTCTTTTGTCATACAACCATGTCATGGACCTTTCTATTTCAAAGTCAGGTTTGTATCCCGGATATAGGCATTCAGTATCATTGGAGTCTCATTCATACTTTATAAACAAGCCTTTCAAACAATTAACATACATTCATATGATATATACTTGGATTAAATAAATTTCTATCATTAACTTAATACATCTTCACCATTCCAGCTTCTTGACAGATTTACCATTATGGTGACAATATTTAATTCACATATCCAATGGGCAATTCACTGGCCATAAAAATTCTCTATGACACCTCAATGTGTCTAAAAGTCCCTGTAAAAATTTCATAGCAAACAGAATACTAGAACCATGTCAAATAAATTCTACAATTTTAGTGGTCAGAGGCCACTTTTTCACAGCTCAGAATAGGATTCACACAATTTTTAACTTTAGCAAATGATAGAAACAACTCAAAATAAAAATCACAGTTATACTTAAAGATGTCTACAAAACTCTGTAAAAATTTCAAAGGATAACTCCATCATTTGCTATGAATAAAAATTTATACAAATTCACAGCTCCAGTACCAAGATTTCAGCCAACATAGATATACTCTTGGTTCTTGATTTTTCTCAGGCAGTAAAACTCTTTATTATGCACCACAAAAATTATCAGAGTTTCCTTATGATGTTAGCTTCAACATATAATTTTTATAGCTCATAAAAATGACTAGAATTGAACCAGAAAATTCATGAACAGATCCTGTCATGCTGAAATCCGAAAATTCAGCAGCCTAGCCAAAACTTATTTTGACAAAAATCATTATTTAACCTCATCCAAACACTGCACCAAAATTAACACATCAATATCAACATATTATCATCAAATATAACCATAAATTTCGGAATAAAACCCAAAAAAAAAATTTACAGAATAGTTTGGAAAGAAAAAGGCCAAAGAAAACCCTACACTTTGAAGCTTTCAAGACCTTGGCTCCAAGATTGATTTCCTTTACTTCCAAGCCTTCTAACCCACACCAAACCCTTCCTTACACAGCTAATAATAAGCTCTCAAAGTAGGAAAAGTTGATGGATTCAAATTCTAATCGGTTAGATTAAAAGATCTTGATAAGTGGAATAAGTTTAGTGAAGGGAGTTTGTGATTTTATCAAGTGTAGACAAGGATTTTGGAGCTTTGAATTTAGGTTTCAAGCATTTTGAGGAAGCAAAAATGGAGTTTGGGCTGTCTCCTTTGTTATGGCCGAGAATGAAGATGATAATTATGAGGATTTTGATTTTATTTATATTAAGATAATGTATATAATTTAGCAATTATGAAATTATCTTCTTTGAAATTTTGTAGCATTCTCATTGGCTCTTGAAAAAGGAAAGGATATGTATTGCTCTAGACCATACACTTGTCACCCTAGGTGGCAAGCTTGCACTGGTAGCTTCATCCGGTATAAAAACTACACACCGTAATTTTACCAAATGGGTAAAACAGTGTACCCGGGTAATCCACTATTGCCTGAAAATTAATTCTAAGTATAAAATATTTATTCCTACCTATTTCTAACCTTAATCCTATAATTTCCAAATTTCGGGCACCTTCAGGTCTTGAATCTAAGGTTTCAGCTGTTCCGGTGGGTCTACGGGGCCTGCAAAATACTATTCACGTTTTTTTTTTTTTTTACGTTCGTTACATTGTTCTCATCATTTTTGTGTACACCAAAATTTTGATATTCTTACTACTAAAGCCTCAATTATTTTCTGAAAAAAAATTAGGATGTTACATTACTCCCCACCGTAAAAAAAAATTTTGCCCGTCAAAATTTCATATCTGAAAATAATTCCGGATGATCTGTCTTCATACTTGATTTTAGTTCCCATGTATACTCTTCATTTCCAGGTCCACCCCAAGCCACTTTTACAAGTTGCACAGATTTATTTCTAAGTTGCCTGACTTCTCTATCAACGATCTGAATAGGAAGGGCTTGAAACGTCAAGTCATCCCTTAACTGTATAGGCTCGGGCTCAATGATATGGTTTTGATCTGGGTGGTACATTCGAAGTTGAGATACATGGAAGACATTATGAAGGTTGGATAAATGTGGAGGCAAGGCTATCTGGTAAGCAGCTGACCCAATTCGTTGAAGAATTTGAAAATGACCTATAAACCTAGGTGACAACTTTTTAACTCTAAGGGCCCTACCTACTCCAGTAGTGGGCGTGACCTTCAGGAATACATGTTCTCCCTCTTGAAATTCTAAAGGTTTCCTTCGAGTATCAGCATAGCTCTTTTGACGACTCTGTGCGGTGAGAATCTTGCTCCTGATCTTTTGGATTTGCTCCGTTGTTTGATTAACAAGATTGGGTCCCAATAGTCTCGCTTCTCCCGAATCATACCAACACAATGGGGATTGACATTTTCTTCCATATAGAGCTTCATACGGGGTCATGCCAATACTGGCGTGATGGCTGTTATTATAAGCAAACTCAACCAATGGGAGTAACTTGTCCCAACTTCCCTTCTGCTCAATCACGCATGCCCTTAGCATATCTTCCAGGGTTTGTATGGTTCGTTCTATTTGCCCGTCAGTTTGGGGGTGATAGGCAGTGCTCAAACAAAGTTTGGTACCAAAGGCTTTTTGGAACGTTCCCTAAAATCTCGAAGTAAACCTTGGATCTCTGTCAGAAACTATCGAGGAAGGAACACCGTGTAGTCTTACTATTTCTTGGATGTACAAGGAAGCTAACTTATCCAAAGGAAAATTAGCCTTAATGGGTAAGAAATGAGCAGACTTGGTCAATCTATCTACTATAACCCATATAGCAAATCCATTACAAAGTCCATAGAAATACTTTCCCACTTCCATTCCGGGATTTCTAAGGGTTGCAGGGTCCCAGCTGGTTTTTGATGTTCTATTTTAACTTTTTGGCAAGTTAAACACTTCCTGACACACTCTTCTATATCTTTTTTCATTCCTGACCACCAGAACATTTTCTTGAGATCCGCATACATTTTACTAATGCCTGGATGTATAGTAAGTTCGCCCCTATGAGCTTCCTCTAAGATCTTCTTTCTAAGATTGCCACTTGTGGGTACACATACCCTATCCTTGTATCTCCATATACCTTGTTGGTCTTGAGTGAATCCTGGCAACTTCTTTGCATGAATTGATCTTAATATCTCCTGAAATTCTGGGTTTTCACGTTGTGCAGCTAAAATTTGTCCTTTGAACTCACTTGTTACCTTTATTTGACATCCTAATTTTTTTTCAGAAAATAATTGAGGCTTTAGTAGTAAGAATATCAAAATTTTGGTGTACACAAAAATGATGAGAACAATGTAACGAACGTAAAAAAAAAAAAAAAGTGAATAGTGTTTTACAGGCCCCGTAGACCCACCGGAACAGCTGAAACCTTAGATTCAAGACCTGAAGGTGCCCGAAATTTGGAAATTATAGGATTAAGATTAGAAATAGGTAGGAATAAATATTTTATACTTAGAATTAATTTTCAGGCAATAGTGGATTACCCAGGTACACTGTTTTACCCGTTTAGTAAAATTACGGTGTGTAGTTTTTATACCGGATGAAGCTACTAGTGCAAGCTTGCCACCTAGGGTGACAAGTGTATGGTCTAGAGCAATACATATCCTTTCCTTTTTCAAGAGCCAATGAGAATGCTACAAAATTTCAAAGAAGATAATTTCATAATTGCTAAATTATATACATTATCTTAATATAAATAAAATCAAAATCCTCATAATTATCATCTTCATTCTCGGCCATAACAAAGGAGACAGCCTAAACTCCATTTTTGCTTCCTCAAAATGCTTGAAACTTAAATTCAAAGCTCCAAAATCCTTGTCTACACTTGATAAAATCACAAACACCCTTCACTAAACTTATTCCACTCATCAAGATCTTTCAACCTAACCGATTAGAATTTGAACCCATCAACTTTTCCTACTTTGAGAGCTTATTATCAGCTGTGTAAGGAAGGGTTTGGTGTGGGTTAGAAGGCTTGGAAGTAAAGGAAATCAATCTTGGAGCCAAGATTTTGAAAGCTTCAAAGTGTAGGGTTTTCTTTGGCCTTTTTCTTTCCAAACTATTCTGTAAATTTTTTTTTTGGGTTTTATTCCGAAATTTATGGTTATATTTGATGATAATATGTTGATATTGATGTGTTAATTTTGGTGCAGTGTTTGGATGAGGTTAAATAATGATTTTTGTCAAAATAAGTTTTGGCTAGGCTGCTGAATTTTCGGATTTCAGCAGGACAGGATTTGTTCATGAATTTTCTGGTTCAATTCTAGTCATTTTTATGAGCTATAAAAATTATATGTTGAAGCTAACATCATCAGGAAACTCTGATAATTTTCGTGGTGCATAATAAAGAGTTTTACTGCCTGAGAAAAATCAAGAACCAAGAGTATATCTATGTTGGCTGAAATATTGGTACTGGAGCTGTGAATTTGTATAAATTTTTATTCATAGCAAATGATGGAATTATCCTTTGAAATTTTTATAGAGGTTTTTAGACATCTTTAAGTATAACTGTGATTTTTATTTTGAGTTGTTTCTATCATTTGCTAAAGTTAAAAATTGTGTGAATCCTATTCTGAGCTGTGAAAAAGTGGCCTCCAACCACTAAAATTGTAGAATTTATTTGACATGGTTCTAGTATTCTATTTGCTATGAAATTTTTACAGGAACTTTTAGACACATTGAGGTGTCATAGAGAATTTTTATGGCCAGTGAATTGCCCATTGGATATGTGAATTAAATGTTGTCACCATAATGGTAAATCTGTCAAGAAGCTAGAATGGTGAAGATGTATTAAGTTAATGATAGAAATCTATTTAATCCAAGTATATATCATATGAATGTATGTTAATTGTTTGAAAGGCTTGTTTATAAAGTATGAATGAGACTCCAATGATACTGAATGCCTATATCTGGGATACAAACCTGACTTTGAAATAGAAAGGTCCATGACATGGTTGTATGACAAAAAAGAATATGTGAAATTTAATGGTGCATGTTTTAACATATGGGGAAAATAGAAACAAGGCTTATATGTGATAGAGAAGGAAGGCAAAAATAAGAACTTCCCAAGAAATTTTATGAGTCGGTAGACTTATCGACTAGGAAATAGAACTGTGTGTGATTCAGAAATGGAAAAAAAATGAAGTCTGATGATCACGAATAGGAATGAGCTCATGTCTTAGCAGTCTATGGTCCTCTGAGGAGTTATCCACTACATATGTTACCTGATGTGAATCTAAGCCTTCCCTATGTTAATAAAAAGAACTACTACACTAAGTTGAATTCCATGTGATATAAGAGAAATACTTATGATTACTACCATTTTGCATATAATTTTCTTTGACTCATGTATGCTAATATTGATATATATGATCTAACATGATGTTTTTCTTTATTATTATAAATGCATTTACTGTTTATATTCTGTCTGTATGTAAGGGGTTACCCTACTGAGAATTTTATAATATTCTCACCCCTATTTGTGTATATGTTGTATTGTGCTCAGACTTTGCAGATGCCCCTGGCTGAGGAGAGGCCATCATACCGATGGCCCATGGTTTTGCATAGGAGGACATGAGACTTACGGGGGCTTTTGACTTGTATGTAGTGTAGTATAGTGCCAGGAACTTACCAGCTTGTAGACTAATTGGTGTTAGATGTCTTAGGTCCATTTCTGTGTGTTTAGTGTTTTGTTGGACCTTGATATTTGAGCAAGCTTGGTAGATCTTTTGATAGTAGTTCCTGTGTTGTATTTAAAGCGAAGTGACTTAACTTCAAATATGGTATGTATTAAAGAAAACGATATGTAAAGTAATAATATATGTACATTTTATAGTAGTTTTCTTTATAACTCTAGAGTTTGATTTATCTTATTTCATTTCATTTGACTAGTGGATATTATAGAAAGGAAGTGATACTCTTCTAATTACAATGTTAATGCTCGAGTAATACATGGTAGTTAGGAGGGTGTTACATTATGGTATCAGAGCCGGACTATCCTATAAGCCTGAGGATTGGACCGGCTATGCTTTCTTAGAAATTGTCATGCATTATGACTTTATATATATGTGTATGACTGCTGATTGGAAATGTTGTGGGTTGCTGTACACTTTGCTTGGTATTGAGAGTGATCAACTCAATATTTTCGTTTGGTGTGACAGGAACCAATGACTTCGAATCAGCAAACTAGGAGTGGAGCTGGAAACGATGCCGACATGATGAATACTTTTCGTGAGATGGCGGCTGCCATGAGGGAACAAACTACAGCTACTACCCGAATGATGGAGCAACTGAACCGCAATGAAAGGCAAAACCCAGCTGATAATCCTGTAGTGAACGAAGTCGATGTAGAATATCAGAAATTTGCCGAGTTCAGAAAGGCAAATCCCCCTCCATTTCGAGGAGCTTTTAATCCCTGTAAAGCAGAAGAATGGATAAAGGCCATGGAAAAGATTTTCTCCGTTCTTCCTTGCACAGAGATCCAGAAGGTGGCCTTTGCCACCTATATGCTAGAAGCAGATGCAGATTTTTGGTGGGTTGGCATCAGGGGATTATTTGAAGCTTCCCATACTGTAGTTACTTGGACTATTTTTAAGGAAGCTTTTTACCATAAGTACTTCCCTATTTCTGTGAGAAATACGAAGGAATTGGAGTTCATGGCTCTCAAACAAGGACCTATGAGTGTAGCAGAGTATACTGCCAAATTTGAAGAGCTCTACAAGTTTTCTACAATTTATCAACGTGACCCGGATGAAGTTTGGAAATGCATGAAATATAAAGGAGGTCTACGAGAAGATATAGAAGCAGCTGTAAGTCTCTTGGAGATTAGGGACTATCCTACCTTGGTAAATAAATGTCGACATGCAGAAGAGTCCAACAGGAAACTAACAAATTTCAAGTATGCCCAAAACAATGCTAGAAGGGGATTAGCACCTCAAGGTCCCCGATTCAAGCCTGTTAACCAACCTCGGAGAAGGTTTCCACCCAACAATAACAACAACAAAGAAAGGAAAACAACTTCAACCTCTAAGACTGAGACAGGGAGAGATTGCCCTAAGTGTGGGAAAAATCATGGGAATCGACCTTCTTTGGACAACGCAAATCATTTGCTTTGGCTGTGGGAAACCAGGACATAAGATATTTGAGTGCCCTAACAAGAAAGGTCATCAGCCCGCCTCCAGGCCACAACAACATGGGCGCGTTTTTATTATAGGTGCCAAGGAAACTTCTCAATCTGCCGATCTGATCCGAGGTAAGTGTGAAATAAATGGTAATGTCCTAGATATACTGTATGATACGGGTGCCACTCATTCTTTCATATCCCATGACTGTGTACAGAAGTTGCAATTATCTGTGTCTGAACTACCTTATGATCTTCTTGTATCCACTCCTACTGCTGGTCCTATTAGGACTTGTTATACTTGTGTAAATATTCCTTTTCAAATAGGTGCTAGAGACTTTACTACCAATTTAGTTTGTCTTCCTTTATCTGGTCTAGATGTAATTTTAGATATGGATTGGCTAGTACCCAATTATGTCCTTTTACACTGTCCAGATTGAGCTGCCATATTTCTTTCCACTCTACCCTCAATTCCTGTGGTTCCTTTTTCTTTTTACTTGAACCTTGTAACATCCAACCCTAGTAAGACAGATCGTCAGGAATATGTTCTCCTTTCTACTAGTGAAACTGAATGTGATTACGAGTTGAGCAAGATTCCAGTGGTGAGGGAATATCCAGATGTTTTTCCAGAGGATATTCCAGAATTTCCTCCTGAAAGAGAGATTGAATTTTCCATCGAGTTGGTTCCAGGAACGGGTCCTATTTCAATTGGTCCTTATAGGATGTCCCCTTTGGAGTTGAAAGAATTAAAGTCCCAAATTGAAGAACTGTTAGGGAAGCATTTTATTAGACCAAGTGCCTCTCCATGGGGAGCCCCTATTCTTCTGGTGAAGAAAAAGGATGGGGGTATAAGGTTTTGTGTAGACTATAGGCAATTGAACAAAGTGACAATAAAAAATAAGTACCCCTTGCCAAGAATTGACGATCTCATGGATCAATTAAGAGGTGCAACTGTGTTCTCAAAGATTGATCTTAGATCAGGGTACCATCAGATTCGGGTTCGGAATGAGGATATACCTAAAACTGCTTTTAGAACTCGATATGGGCATTATGAGTATAAGGTGATGTCTTTTGGATTGACTAATGCTCCGGCTGTATTCATGGATTATATGAATCGAATCTTCCGCCCTTACTTGGATAAATTTGTAGTTGTCTTCATAGATGACGTACTTATATATTCAAGGACTGAGGAAGAACATATGGAGCACCTTAGGGTTGTGTTACAAATCCTAAGAGAGAGAAAGTTGTATGCTAAGTTGTCGAAATGTGAATTCTGGATGGGAGAGGTTAGATTCCTAGGTCATGTAGTATCACGAGGAGGAATCTCTGTAGATCCCAGTAAGGTAGAATCAGTACTCCATTGGGAACGACCAACAATGGTGACGGAGATTCGGAGTTTCCTAGGGTTAGCTGGATATTATAGGCGTTTTATCATGAGTTTGTCTCAGATAGCATTACCTTTGACTAAATTAACCCGAAAGAATGCTCCATTCAATTGGACACCAGAGTGTGAAAAGAGTTTCCAGGAGTTGAAACAAAAGTTAACCACTGCTCCAGTCCTAGTATTACCTGATCCTTATAGACCCTATGAGGTTTATTGTGATGCTTCTAGTAAGGATTTAGGATGTGTGTTGATGCAAAATCATAACGTGGTTGCCTATGCTTCTCGACAGTTGAAACCCCATGAAGTAAACTATCCAACCCATGACCTTGAACTTGCAGCTGTGGTTTTTGCCCTAAAGATCTGGCGACATCATTTGTATGGTGTACAGTTTAATGTTTTCTCTGATCATAAAAGTTTAAAGTATCTTTTTGATCAAAAAGAGTTGAATATGCGGCAAAGAAGGTGGATGGAATTCCTCAAGGACTATGAGTTTAGTCTGAATTACCATCCAGGCAAGGCAAATATTGTTGCCGATGCTCTGAGTAGAAAATCCCTAAGTGTAGCATGCTTGATGATTAAAGAGACGGAGCTAGTTGAAAGTTTCAAGGAACTTAGTTTAGACATGTCTGTGAACCCTCAGGGTGTGGTGCTAGGGCAAATAAAATGCTTCCCTAACAGTTCTTCAATTTGGGACTTTAATTCTTTCAACTCCAAAGGGGACATCCTATAAGGAGCAATTGAAATAGGACCCGTTCCTGGAACCAACTCGATGAAAAATTCAATCTCTCTTTCAGGAGGAAATTCTGGAATATCCTCTGGAAAAACATCTGGATATTCCCTCACCACTGGAATCTTGCTCAACTCGTAGTCACATTCAGTTTCACTAGTAGAAAGGAGAACATATTCCTGACGATTTGTCTTACTAGGGTTGGATGTTACAAGGTTCAAGTAAAAAGAAAAAGGAACCACAGGAATGGAGGGTAGAGTGGAAAGAAATATGGCAGCTTAACTGACAAAGGTAAAAGGACATAATTGGGTACTAGTCAATCCATACCTAAAATTACATCTAGACCAGATAAAGGAAGACAAACTAAATTGGTAGTAAAGTCTCTAGCACCTATTTGAAAAGAAATATTTACACAGGTATAACAAGTCCTAATAGGACCAGCAGTAGGAGTGGATACAAGAAGATCATAAGGTAGTTGCACAGGATAATTGCAACTTTTGTACACAGTCATGGGATATGAAAGAATGAGTGGCACCGTATCATACAAAGATATCTAGGACATTACCATTTATTTCACACTTACCTCGGATCGGATCGCGATTGAGAAGCTTCCTTGGCACTTATAGTAAAAACGCGCCCATGTTGTTGTGGCCTGGAGGCGGGCTGATAACCTTTCTTGTTAGGGCACTCAAATATCTTATGTCCTGGTTTCCCACAGCCAAAGCAAATGATTTGCGTTGTCCAGCAAGGTCGATTCCCATGATTTTTCCCACACTTAGGGCAATCTCTCCTGTCTCAGTCTTAGAGGTTGAAGTTGTTTTCCTTGTCTTGTTGTTGTTATTGTTGGGTGGAAACCTTCTCCGAGGTTGGTTAACAGGCTTGAATCGGGGACCTTGAGGTGCTAATCCCCCTCTAGCATTGTTTTGGGCATACTTGAAATTTGTTAGTTTCCTGTTGGACTCCTCTGCATGTCGACATTTATTTACCAAGGTAGGATAGTCCCTAATCTCCAAGAGACTTACAGCTGCTTCTGTATCTTCTCGTAGACCTCCTTCATATTTCATGCATTTCCAAACTTCATCCGGGTCACGTTGATAAATTGTAGAAAACTTGCAGAGCTCTTCAAATTTGGCAGTATACTCTGCTACACTCATAGGTCCTTATTTGAGAGCCATGAACTCCAATTCCTTCGCATTTCTCACAGAAATAGGGAAGTACTTATGGTAAAAAGCTTCCTTAAAAATAGTCCAAGTAACTACAGTATGGGAAGCTTCAAATAATCCCCTGGTGCCAACCCACCAAAAATCTGCATCTGCTTCTAGCATATAGGTGACAAAGGCCATCTTCTGGGTCTCTGTGCAAGGAAGAATGGAGAAAATCTTTTCCATGGCCTTTATCCATTCTTCTACTTTACAGGGATTAAAAGCTCCTCGAAATGGAGGAGGATTTGCCTTTCTGAAATCGGCAAATTTCTAATATTCTACATCGACTTCGTTCACTACAGGATTATCAGCTGGGTTTTGCCTTTCATTGCGGTTCAGTTGCTCCATCATTCGGGTAGTAGCTGTAGTTTGTTCCCTCATGGCAGCCGTCATCTCATGAAAAGTATTCATCATGTCGGCATCGTTTCCAGCTCCACTCCTAGTTTTCCGATTCGAAGTCACTGGTTCCTGTCACACCAAACGAAAATATTTAGTTGATCACTCTCAATACCAAGCAAAGTGTACAGCAACCCACAACATTTCCAATCAG
Source organism: Dalbergia cultrata (assembly GCA_031216105.1). Taxonomy (NCBI): domain Eukaryota; kingdom Viridiplantae; phylum Streptophyta; class Magnoliopsida; order Fabales; family Fabaceae; genus Dalbergia; species Dalbergia cultrata. Next base: position 74,890,615 of record CM062344.1, read on the forward strand.
CAGTCATACACATATATATAAAGTCATAATGCACGACAATTTCTAAGAAAGCATAGCCGGTCTAATCCTCAGGCTTATGGGATAGTCCGGCTCTGATACCATAATGTACCACCCTCCTAACTACCATGTATTACTCGAGCATTAACATTGTAATTAGAAGAGTATCACTTCCTTTCTATAATATCCACTAGTCAAATGAAATGAAATAAGATAAATCAAACTCTAGAGTTATAAAGAAAACTACTATAAAATGTACATATATTATTACTTTACATACCGCTTTCTTTAATACATACTATATTTGAAGTTAAGTCAATTCGCTTATAATACAACACAGGAACTACTATCAAAAGATCTACCAAGCTTGCTCAAATATCAAGGTCCAACAAAATACTAAACACACAGAAATGGACCTAAGATATCTAACACCAATTAGTCTACAAGCTGGTAAGTTCCTGACACTATACTACACTACATATAAGTCAAAAGCCCCCGTAAGTCTCATGTCCTCCTACGCGAAACCATTGGCCATCGGTATGATGGCCTCTCCTCAGCCAGGGGCATCTGCAGAGTCTGAGCACAATACATCATATACACAAATAGGGGTGAGAATATTATAAAATTCTCAGTAGGGTAACCCCTTACATACAGACAGAATATAAACAGTAAATACATTTATAATAATAAAGAAAAACATCATGTTAGATCACATATATCAATATTAGCATACATGAGTCAAAGAAAATTATATGCAAAATGGTAGTAATCATAAGTGTTTCTCTTATATCACATGGAATTCAACTTAGTGTAGTAGTTCTTTTTATTAACATAGGGAAGGCTTAGATTCACATCAGGTAAAATATGTAGTGGATAACTCCTCAGAGGACCATAGATTGCTAAGACATGAGCTCATTCCTATTCGTGATCATCAGACTTCATTTTTTTTCCATTTCTGAATCACACACAGTTCTATTTCCTAGTCGATAAGTCTACCGACTCATAAAATTTCTTGGGAAGTTCTTATTTTTGCCTTCCCTCTCTATCACACATAAGCCTTGTTTCTATTTTTCCCGTATGTTAAAACATGCACCATTAAATTTCACATATTCTCTTTTGTCATACAACCATGTCATGGACCTTTCTATTTCAAAGTCAGGTTTGTATCCCAGATATAGGCATTCAGTATCATTGGAGTCTCATTCATACTTTATAAACAAGCCTTTCAAACAATTAACATACATTCATATGATATATACTTGGATTAAATAGATTTCTATCATTAACTTAATACATTTTCACCATTCCAGCTTCTTGACAGATTTACCATTATGGTGACAACATTTAATTCACATATCCAATGGGCAATTCACTGGCCATAAAAATTCTCTATGACACCTCAATGTGTCTAAAAGTCCCTGTAAAAAATTCATAGCAAACAGAATACTAGAACCATGTCAAATAAATTCTACAATTTTAGTGGTCAGAGGCCACTTTTTCACAGCTCAGAATAGGATTCACACAATTTTTAACTTTAGCAAATGATAGAAACAACTCAAAATAAAAATCACAGTTATACTTAAAGATGTCTACAAAACTCTGTAAAAATTTCAAAGGATAACTCCATCATTTGCTATGAATAAAAATTTATACAAATTCATAGCTCCAGTACCAAGATTTCAGCCAACATAGATATACTCTTGGTTCTTGATTTTTCTCAGACAATAAAACTCTTTATTATGCACCACGAAAATTATCAGAGTTTCCTTATGATGTTAGCTTCAACATATAATTTTTATAGCTCATAAAAATGACTAGAATTGAACCAGAAAATTCATGAACAAATCCTGTCCTGCTGAAATCCGAAAATTCAGCAGCCTAGCCAAAACTTATTTTGACAAAAATCATTATTTAACCTCATCCAAACACTCCACCAAAATTAACACATCAATATCAACATATTATCATCAAATATAACCATAAATTTCGGAATAAAACCCAAAAAAATTTACAGAATAGTTTGGAAAGAAAAAGGCCAAAGAAAACCCTACACTTTGAAGCTTTCAAGATCTTGGCTCCAAGATTGATTTCCTTTACTTCCAAGCATTCTAACCCACACCAAACCCTTCCTTACACAGCTGATAATAAGCTCTCAAAGTAGGAAAAGTTGATGGATTCAAATTCTAATCGTTTAGATTGAAAGATCTTGATGAGTGGAATAAGTTTAGTGAAGGGAGTTTGTGATTTTATCAAGTGTAGACAAGGATTTTGGAGCTTTGAATTTAAGTTTCAAGCATTTTGAGGAAGCAAAAATGGAGTTTGGGCTGTCTCCTTTGTTATGGCCGAGAATGAAGATGATAATTATGAGGATTTTGATTTTATTTATATTAAGATAATGTATATAATTTAGCAATTATGAAATTATCTTCTTTGAAATTTTGTAGCATTCTCATTGGCTCTTGAAAAAGGAAAGGATATGTATTGCTCTAGACCATACACTTGTCACCCTAGGTGGCAAGCTTGCACTGGTAGCTTCATCCGGTATAAAAACTACACACCGTAATTTTACCAAGCGGGTAAAACAGTGTACCGGGTAATCCACTATTGCACGAAAATTAATTCTAAGTATAAAATATTTATTCCTACCTATTTCTAACCTTAATCCTATAATTTCCAAATTTGGCACCTTGTGTCTTGAATCTAAGGTTTCAATTTGGTGGGTCTCAGGGCAAAAAATACTATTCACGTTTTTTTTTTTTTTTTTTACGTTCGTTACATTGTTCTCATCATTTTTGTGTACACCAAAATTTTGATATTCTTACTACTAAAGCCTCAATTATTTTCTGAAAAAAAATTAGGATGTTACACATGACATATAAACTATGTTATAAACTTAGCAATCTAAATATAAATTTTTAAAGAGCAAAATTGCACCCTCTATTGAGGTTTAGTATAATTATATTCGACACCCCTCTCGTGATATCCACTAAAATTTCACTGGCTTGCCATGTAGATGTTGATTTGTTAATTTAAATGATAAAAAAGATAACATGTGGTATTTACATAACTATTAATGGTGACATAATATTATTTTGATAATATTTAATATATTAATTGAATAAAATATTTTTTTATTATATGAAAATGAAACTTATAATTATAACTTATAAAAGAGGTATTTTAGTTTATATATATATGTTAAATATTATCTAAATATGATAATTTATCACTAATAATAATATATATGTCATGTGTTATCTTTTTAATAACTTAAATTAATAAATTAATATAAGGGAGATCGAGTGTAAATTTACTAAACCTCATAAAAAGTGAGTGTACGTAAATTACACATTTTCAAAAGATAAGGAATCATTTAAACTTTTTCAAAGGAGAAATATTATTTATGGAACTGTGTCAACATACTCTTATCTATCATTAATGAAATGTGAATTGTACTTAGTTTAGAATCTACGTCTCATCCAATAATAAATAAAAATGCATTAACATAATATCCCATGTGAATATAAATAATAGTTTTCCTTTAAAAAAAGGGTCAGTCACTAAGAAGATAATTTAACTAAAAGCAACTCACCCCAACACGGGAAATTTTAATATGATAGGGTGATATGGACCATTGCTGTACAAAGCATATGTATTAAAAATGGGTCAGATACATAATGCTGTACAAAGTATTAAAGAAAAAAATGTATATATTTTGGACAGTTGCAGAAAACCAGCCCGGCCCAATTGCAACCCAGCAACACTGAAAACGGAAGCTGGCCCATACCCATTACCCTGTGTTTTCTCTGACCAAAAACCAAAAAGAGACCCAGCTTCTCCTTGAACCCAAAACCCACCCACCACCCTCTGCAGCCGCATCAGTACTCCTCCTGCTTCCACTTCCACCGTTTTGCGAGATACAGAGCCGCCACTATCACCATTTCCCTTTTTGTCTTCATCGTCCACAGGTAACTCTTTCTTTCCTTCTACTCTCTCTTTATTATTGCTAACATATCTATATGTTGATAATTGTCGATTGGATCATGATGTGTTGTTGTACCTTCAATCTGAAATCTTTTATATTATTAATTACAAGCTTTTTATCTGTGATTTTTTAGTGTTTTCATTTTTCTTATGTTTTCTCGTCTTTATGTTGAGGAAATTTCAGAAGGGAAACTTGTTTTATTTCATTAATGTGTTATTACTGTACTTGGATTATGGACTATGTACCCGACTATTGATACAATTGATTTGGTGTTGGAGAATATGGATATGAGTCAAGGTATGAGACTGAGGGTGCGATTGTTTTGGATTTTCTAAAAAAATTATTATGGAATTTAAATTTTATATATATTTGAAAAGAGTGAAAACTGATTTTTTTTTTTTTTCGAGATTCTGATTATTTTGAAATTTATCAAAATATATGGAAAGTGATTTTGAGGTTGAAAAAGCTCATCCAAACACACTCCGAATGATATTATAAGATTTATTACCACACCAATGGTGATTTGTGTAGTATATGGATATGGATTGGAGTTTATAACATATGGCTTTACACCCACACCCAATTTTTTCATTGAAGAGAAAGGTGTTAAAGATGTAAATTTTGTTCATTATAGAGTCTATATAACTTGGATTGAATTGAATCTTAGAATCTATTCTATCACAGTACTATCTGATTTTGTGCTGCCTAATTGATATTCGAACAAAGGTTCAATATTTGATCATTCTTGCTGACCTTCCCAGTTAACTGCTATTTGATGCAGAAAGGTAGCTGACTAGGCTGTCCCGGTTACAGTAGGTAGAAAATGCCTCCTTATGATTGTATGCTTCTGTTTAAGCCCCATATTAGGAAGGAAGCACTCATGGATCTGGTTACCAGGGTGGGAAAACATGTGTATAGAAGAAATGGGGTTGTCACCGATATTAAGAATTTTGGAACAGTTCATTTGGGCTATGGTATAAAAAAGCTAGATGGCAGACATTATAAGGTGAGTTTGATTGTTCGCGATGTTCAATCACTTTTGACAGTGTATGCTCTTTCTTGTCTTACAGTTTTCTTTATATTACTTGTTTTGGTGCAACCAACGAATTGTTGTGTACTTGTGTGCAAGTGTTTTTTTATTTTTTTTGTGCCTAGAGAAATGAGGAATTCAATTGACGTTTCACTGGTTTCATCTACTATTTGGTGTTTATATTGATGGTAGAACTCAATTAAATCTTATTTATTTACTGCTATTTCAGATCAATGAACTCCTTTGCCAATTGGCATAGTGTTTTTCCTTTTTTGGCAAAGTTTATCTCTGACATGTTATATATGTGCGGCAATTTTTTCCACTCACCAGTTAACCTCATTGTAGTACAGAGCTACTTGTGAGTTAGTGATGTGTGATCTTAACCAACATATGTTAATACCTCAGTTTTCTTTACTGTTTAAGACTTCAAAATCTCAGTGATTGAACTGTTTTTGTCACTTGGGTTGTGTTAGTCATGGATAGAGCTATGATACAAAAATTACCAAATGAATGTCATATGAGCCTATTTAAAAATGGCTTTGTTTAATACAACCCATGGTTTGAGGTGGTGTTGTACTGCACTGTGCTAGTTGATTTATTTGAATGTGTAAATATTAGATTGTGAATTTGTGATTATTGCCATTCCGCCTTTGATTCGAAAAAGTGAATTGCAATGTCTTATTGAAAATCCAAATAGTAAGTTTTTTTAATTGAATGTGCTATTTGCCAATTGCTACCATTGAAGTTTAGGCAAAATTCTTGGTATAGGAGTCCAGTTATTTATAAGTGAGATAGCTGGACTCGCAAATTCTTCTCCAAAGCATCAATGAAAAATTTAAGGCATTGCCATTTTCCTTTTCAATGGATGTAGGGCCAATTGATGCAACTCAGCATGATGGCTACACCTGAAATCAACAAGGAGCTGCATTATCTAAACAAGGAAGACCGGCTACTGCGTTGGCTTCTGGTTAAACAACGGGACTTTAGCTTTGGGTATGAGCTCCTTGGGGATCAAGGCAGACTTGAGCTAAGCAATTTATCTCAAATTAGACGACCGGATGATGAGGAGGAGGACTCGGACGAGGATGATGAGGAATATGAAGAGAACTAGGAAGGAAAGGACTAGTAAAAGATAATTGAGTATTTTGTTTGTTCCCATTATCAGGATAAATTCGTTGCACTTACATTGTATGTGCCAGACATGTGCTTATTGTTAGTTTCAGGTAACAATTTAGAAATGATCAATGGGCATAGCCATGTTATTTGGTAAACTTCGTGTCTCTACAAATAATATCTTTGGAGCTTGGTGCCATACTTATAATTTACAAATATCTCGACCTAAGGAGTAGTTGTTAGTGGTTAAAATTGAGCCATCTGAATATCAATCGATTTCTTAGAATGTTGTAATACTTTATGCAACAGAACAAAAATCTCAATTAATGTTTGTACTCAAGAGTCAAGACATTTTTTTCCTAGTTTTGCTGCCTTTGTATATGGGTTGATGTAGTGAGTCAAAGAATTTTTCCTTGATTCAATTCGCTCGATTTTTTTTCCCCCTAATTATCGCTTACACCTACAATAGACAAATTACCAGAAAGAGTGAATAGACTGCAGACTTTTGTGATTAATAAATTATGTATAAAAACATAAATATCATCTTGCATTTCCTCTATGATATTCATACAATCTATTTAAATTTTTCCGTCTCAGATTTGAAGGAATGAAACAAAAGAATGGTTTTGCATGTGGTATTTGTAACTGAACTTCCTAATTTAGCAAATATAATAAAATTTTAAATGAGTATAGTGAATCAAAACCAAACTTCGAACTTCTGATGTATTAACAAAAAAAATTTCAAACTTCAAAATTAAAGAATTTTTAAAAGTATGCCATGCAATGATGCATCCATTCATATTTTATGAAGTGCAAAATAATTATTTCAACAAGATTCTCAAGGGTATAGCAAATTATCAAGTACATATTTCTCACAGATGAGGTATAGTCTCTACATTTGGCAAAAAAAAGAAAGAAAGGGGTATCACATAAGGAATTTGTATCTAAAGCATTTTTCTTCCACCCGGAACACATTTTCACTGTTCAAATAATAAAAAAAAGAATAAACATGTAATTAAACAATTCAAATCGCTTGAGCAGACAAGAAAGATTCTGCCACCCGTTCAACATTCAGCTTCAGCAAATTCCAATTTTCCCAAGGCCAACTCGATCTGCAGCAATTTCTCTTACATTAGTTCGAGATTTAAGTTCTCCTTTTGCATTGCATACTTTTTGCTGAATCAAAATGAAGCCATCCTATGCAGCCGCATCGGAAATGTACACTTGAAAATATATAGTCAGGAAAAGATTAACACCAGACACGGGCCCAGAATAGAATATTTGGACAACTCATGGCAAATTCTGGTTAGAGAGTCCCATCGACTCTGCAACTTCTCTAGCAGCCAAAGTGTCAGCTTGTACCTACAAAGAGATAAAAAATATGCTCAGAGTCAACAAAAATATTTGATAGCAATTCGGAATGCAACGGCATAGAGTTAACTTGGCTTGGCTGCATATATCAATGATTGTCATATAATCTGTAGCGCAATCAACTGAGCATGCTTACCTGAAGGCGATGTAAGAGATACATCAAGAAGAGATGTACAAACACCTGTTGCAATTTCTCAATATTAGCAAAGAATTCAAATCTTTCCATGATATTTCATCTCAGCTATTTGACACTTTTGACGTCCAAGAAGTTAGCTCACCAAATAGAAAAATAGAATAACTCGAGCTGTTGGATAACGCCAGAGAAATCTTGTGGCCCTGACAGCTCCCGAATCTAAAAGTTTCACTGCTTTCTGCAACTGCATGTGGCATGCCAAATACAAAGTTAAAGATAATGCCCGAAAGGAGAATAATTTGACATGAAACATGATGATTGTAATACCTGAATACTTGCGCCAACCATATGACGGTGATGCAAAGGAAGAGGCCTGCAATTATCACTCTATAAGATAAGTTCCCATACTCTACAACTGGAAATGAAAACAGATATGGCATAACCTTTTGGACAGACAGACTAGCATATAGAAGAAGAGTAACTGAATAGTAGAGTGATTTAACAATTAACATAGAGGAATAACAAACAAATCACAACTAAAGCTTTACGATTCTAGTAATGAACAAATTAGAATATGTAGAAAATAGGTTTAATTAATCTGTCAGTCCTTATAGTTTCACTGAATTTTCAATTGGGTCCCTACCTTTTAAAAGTTTTCAATTGGATCTCTATATTGAAAATAAATCTCTAATTGGGTCCCTGACCCCATCATCCGTTACAAAAACGTTAAAATTAAGAGAATATTAGTAGAATATTCTTTTTTTTAATAATTTTACATTAAAAAGAAAATAGAAAACCCACCCTCTTACCTTTTCCCTCCCGTTCCCCTTCCCCACCACCACCATCAACCCTAACATCAACATCATCATCATCCAAAACCAAGCCAGTGCCACCACATCATTTCATCTATTTGGGATGAAACATCCATTAAACCTAACAGCAACACAAATAGGCGAGGGTTGTTGGTGGAACAGGATGCAACAGGGGGGAGAGAGGCGCTTGCGGCGGCGTTGTCTGGCTGCTCCCTGAACGGATTCCCTGCCTTCGCTGATCCTAGGAGGAAGCATGACTGGTTCTAGCGGGGGTGCTGTCTGGGCACATGGCCGCTAGCGACCTGGTCCGGTGGCGCTGGTGTGCGAAGACACGTCGCGACGATGGTGCTGTGTCAACTGCGTGCCGTGTAGGCCGTGAAGCATGTGACTGAGAGACCAATGAGGCCGCAAACCTTGGCGGCGGTGGATGGTTCTTGCTGCGGCTGCGGCTGAATGCTGGGCTTCTCACGGTGAAGGAGGAGCCTGCTCTGGTATGGCTTTGTGGTGGTTGGGTTCAGGTCATTGGGATCTTTCTGTTTTACAGGTGGTGAGTATGGTGAGGATGGTTGTGGGGTTGCATATTGAGTCTATTGTGTGGGTCAGGTGGTGTTTATAGATGGTGGTGGTGACTGGTGCCTGTGAAGAATAGTGTCGATGGATTGCTATAATTTTGAAGTTTCAAGGACAATGGGTGACACTAGTTTGCTGTGCATTTTTTTTTCTCTCTTTTTCGTTGTGTTATCTGTCAATGGATTGCTGTGAACAGGTGTTGCAGATTGCTGTGTGTGCTGTAATTTTGGGTTGCTGTGCATTTTTTTTCTTTTTTCGTTGTGTTATCTGTGAACAGGTGAATGCCTGTCTGTTGCTATGTGAGAGAACTGAACCAATTCATGCAAGATGACTTCTTGATCTGGAAGATAGTATAGGCTAGAGACATGATATGGTGGCACTAGCTTGGTTTTGGATGATGATGATGTTCGGGTTGTGGTGGTGGTGGGGAAGGGGAACGGGAGGGAAAAGGGAAGGGGGTGGGTTTTCCTTTTTTTTTTATGTAAAATTATAGAAAAAGAATATTCTGGGAATATTCTGTTAATTCTAACGTTTTTGTAACGGATGATAGAGTCAGGGACCTAATTAAACATTTATTTTCAGTATAGGGACCCAATTGAAAATTCAGAGAAATTATAGGGACTGGCGGATTAATTAAACCGCAGAAAATATACAAGATGATTTAACTTGGGGATGTAAACAAATCAGTTCATCAAAAGACTAATGCATTTTAATGGGTTTGCAGGAACTTCCCTCCCCACTGGTAGGGCACATGACCACTGAGGCTTAAGTTTCTGAACTGCCAAGTGCTGTCAAATGAGACAAGATATATATGCTAATAATAAGAGGAAACATACTCGAGGGATTTTATTTCGGTCTCATCTTCCCAAGATGTTGATGCTCGGCGAGAAACTCTACTTCTTTCAGCCTCTGCCTGCTCAACATGATGGTGGTTGGTGGGTATCAAGTCCAAGGTGGAGTCAAACAAATATTAAAGCAGCCACCGGAATGTAAGTACATACCTGTGCTTCTTGAAGACGCTTAATTTCCTTCTCCAATTGAAACTCTGTGGCAGCTTTTTCACTGACCATGGTTTCTAATTGTGTTTGTTTGTAGTACTGAAATGACGATAACACATGAATTTATTGAACATTACAAGCAATTGCATGAAATCTAACAATGATGCAAATTACCAGCAGGTCAGTTAATTCTCGATAGCGCTTCTCTAATTCCATATGCTCCTGTTACCAGAATACAATGGTGCTTAGAACCAGTAGTACTCAAAATAACCACAACATCAAAACACATACTAGGTACTAAGTTAACTTCAACATCATTGTATGTCAAAACCCACTCAGGACAAGAGTAGCGTGGCAGGCTGGTGGCATTTGAAATAAAATTTTGTATCATCACTCCTCTGATGTTGGTTGCAGACTACCTACATGTGGCATACAACCTAGGAAGATGCATGGATGTTGATGCTTACCCTTTTACAAATAATCAAGGTACAAATTTCAAATTTTGAAGATACAATTTTAGTTTTCTTTGGTAAAGTAGTCTAGACCTTCCAATAATCAACCACAATCATATATATCTGAAAATCTGGATTGAGATGACTTAGTTGAAATTTATCCTTCAGAAACCATAACATACTTAGACAAATAGGATAGCACTTTTTGGGTGGGGGTTTTTGTTGTGGGTGGGGTATACCGATTTGAGTCATTTAAATTCACAGGTATGCTTTATGCCAAAGCTAGTATAGCAAGTACCAAGCACAAATGTTCAAAAATATTTTTCCATGCAGGGTAATAATTGTAAAGGACAAGTGCCATTAGGACAAGACTCAAAATTTCACAAGTAATGCAGCAGTACAACATCAGCCACTTAAGAAAAAGGGTTTCATTAATTTTTATATCCTACTAGTGGATATAAATCTTAATCATATTTGACAAGAGAAGAAATTCATAAAGAAACACCAGCATTATTACCTGACGTGAGTAATGCTCTGCATCCCTCTTCATGGCAGCCATTTCAACTCTCATCTTTTGTAATTCAGCCTGAAACCATGAAACCAAATATATATATAATGAATAATAGGCAGTAAACCTTAAACTTCAAGACAGGAGACATTATCTCTAACAAACTTCATTAGTAGCTGAGTAAAAGAAAAAAGGAAATACTTTCCTCCAAGGAAGATAGCTTGTTTTCAGCTTCCCTCTGACCCTGACGCGCACGCTCAACTTCTTCCTGCCATGCCTGCATCTTAATATATGCACCGTACGTGTTTATAATTCCATAACCATAAGGATGAATAATTATCACTAATATCATCACTATGCCAACTTAAAAAGGAGTTCAAACAAAAATGATATGTGCCAATGGCCCAATAACCATTTGATCTGTTGGCACTATAAATGGTTGAGGTAACAATAGCTAAACCAATTTTTGCCACACATCCCAACCTTTCCCCTTCATCTATCTCACTCCACTTCTTGGAATTTCCTGTTAAGCATAATGAAATTGCTATATGGTCTGGTTCTTTTAAGTAGCATGTGTCCTATAATATACCTGAATAACTTGATTTGCCTCTTCTGGTGACTTCTTCTGTTCACGACGCACACGGTCTTCCATATCTTGCAGCTCTTGATTTAAAGATGCACATTCAACCTGATTGCAAATGTCGATAAAAAGTTAAGTAAGTCTTTATTGCAGAATATTAATCACTGATCAGCCTTCATAGCTAAAAAGAAAATGTTAAGGGCTTGTTTTCTGCCTTCATTTCTTGTTTTCAAATGTTAATTGCAAAAGTGCGCCCTTGTTTTTCTTTCATTTTTTTTTCCCATTTTCAAAATTTTATGAAGGAAACCTAAAAACAAGACAATACTCTTTGTGTTTCTTCACAAAATCCTAAAACAAGGAAACAATTCTTGTTCCTAGTGTACTATTTATAAAATCTTGAAAACTGGAAACAGAATAAAAACAAAGTGACATTTTTGTAACTAAGTGATAGGAAGAAGTTTTCTAGAACCACACAGGCCCTACTTGTTTTCTGACGTACCTCAAGAAGTGCCACCTTCTGCTCAAGTTCTGTGGCCTTTGCAGTCCTCTCATCTGCTATTCTCTGTAAGGAGGACCACCTAAAAAGTCAGTTTATACATTTAACCTTGATTGAAAGGGGGAATTGAATTGACCTTATTTACACAAATTGAGGATTTAGTACCACTGCTCATGATTATTTTGTAAAGCAGATGACATTTAAAAAGGAAAGACCCAAATGGCATCATTGATGATTATATGATGCCAACTTTTTGCAAAAAGCTTGAGTGAATGTACTCAGACACAGTAGTAGCATTCAATGAGCTGAAATGACCTCCCCAACTTTTCAAATTTAATGTAAAAGCTTTTAAAATTTCTGATGATGAAAACTATTTTATGATCATCTTAAGATTTACTATACAATACCCATTTGTATTCTCAAAAATCTCCCAGTCCAATGTGTGAAGGTGTGTACATGACATCTCTGTGGCGTTATCAACAGTTGTGTTAAGGGAACTGCCTTTCTGACTCGCATAGAGATCAGGCAGCTTGGCTGCATTTTAGCCTTCTAGTGTCTTGCTTTTTCCGATTAGGAGGATGTCATATCCTCCTTTATTTCGTGATTTCCCTCTTTTCCTTCTAATAAAATTTTATTTTCCTATATACAAGGATGCCAAAACTGATATGACCACCCAATTTCGGCTCAAAGTACTCTAAAAGTGATCATGCTGGCACAATTGCAACCTGGAAAGTGTTGGTTGGCATGAAAGTTATTGCAGCCCCATAAGTAACAGGGTCAGTTATTGCAGCACGGAAATCACCAGTGTCAGACTTAGATACTGGTATCCTAAACATGTGACACTGATATTTTCAAAATTTTTCTCTAGGATAAATTTCCCACTACACTTCAAATCCAATTACATGTTTTCTGCACCAAGTTTTCAATTTTAACAATCATAGATAGAATGTATGGCAGTAAAGACATCTTGACAGCCAGCAATTTGATCTGCCGTTTATGTTGTCAATCATGATATAAACTATCGACATTACCAAACATGAAAGGAAAACCAAATAGAAACACAGCACTTTTTAAAGGATTTGCACAACATTTAAAAGTTAAACTGCAGTAAGTGCTTACATTACCTGTATCCTTGCAAGGGCGGTAGATGACTCAACAGCTCTTTGCTCCAACTCTACTTCTCTTTCCATAGCAGCCTATTACCAATCACAGAAATGACAGAATCACCAAAATATAATGCAAGACACAAAAACATAAGGAATAAATAATTCAACTACAGACCATTTTAGTAGCATTATGTGCCACACGTTCCTCTTCTGCTCTTCGCTCTGCAGATGCTAGCTCTTCTCTTAAAGCCTGCGAAGAGAACAGTTTTATGAGGCAAAAAAATTTACCATATAAATGGAAACTATCATACAAGTATAGGAATATTACATGCATTGGAGAACCTGCTTACCTGCATCATCCTTGTTTCAGTTAATTCTCGATTTCTCATCATAGACTCCATGTTTGCCTGATCAGATATGAACAATGTTACCCAAGCCTTAATAAATATAAACAAACTATAGTGCATGAATAGATTGACAGTACAGGCTACAGTGGAACGGAAAGTCCTAAATTTATAGAAAGAATTTCATGAAGGAAACAGATACAGGTATCTCATCATGCTACTTAGTACAACAAGTCAATAAGCAAAAGATTTTCCTAATTCATTGAGCAAAAAGACTCCCAGAAATCAGCTAAATGATTAAATTTTGACATACAAGGCAGACAGACCCACATCTGCAAATGAACATATGTACAGCTTTAACATGCACACACAACATATTCTGTTCAATTAATGGTAGTTTTCTTCTGGGTTCTGTAAACAAATTGGATAGATAAACATCAACTTCTAGGAAAAAGCTTGCCTGAGATGAAAGCAAATAATATAGAATAAAGTTCATGCAGAAGCAGTAGTTGCAGGGGCAGCATGTGTTATGATGGAAGTTTTGGCACCCCTTTATTTCTTTGAACTTCATTACTTTTATACAGTTTATTATTATTATTATTATTATTATTATTATTATCATCATTATTATTAAGCATGGTGCCTTCAAACAAGGTAGATCTTTATGTCTAGCTCCACCACCGAGTAGTTGCAATTGAAGACATAAAATAATGCATTAACTCACACTTCAATAAATGAACAAAGAAGAACCTGCAGGGACGCAAGATTTCCTTCTGACAGTGCAGCTTGCCTCTTAACTGCATCCATGGAACTTAGAAGTGCCTCAATTTCAGCATTTTTTGCTGCCAAGGCCTCAGACATATTTGATTCTACTCTTGTTACTTCCCTTTTACTTTCAGACAAATCCTTCTGTAGCTGTTTTATGCTAGCTTCAAATGATTTACTCAGCTCTCTCTGTAAATTTGGAATTAATTTAGTAATGCAACAATGGAAGTGTTTCCATTGCTAGCATACAATGACAAAGTCTAGTCCTTTAAACAGTAATTAGTTGTAGCCTTTCACCTCTGCAGTGAGAAGTTCCTCTAACTGTGCATTTTCAGATTTGTATTCTTGAAGACGGGACGATAGTCCAGCACAGACCTGAGCATCATGAGAAAGTGCCAACCAGGCATTTACAATCAGCAATTACAAAGAAAAAGTTCCAAGTCCAAAACTAATCTACAGGATCTATATCTGCAATTAGGATTATTCCATATAAAGAGACCTGAGCTAATGAAAATTCTGTTTGAAACAACATTCTTACCCGAGCTAACCTTGCCTCTTTAGACTGACCAGTAGATTTTGTTGTTTTAAGCAACCCTTGAGCCTATATAGCAACTAAAAAAATTAGTCAGAAGAACTTTCAGAGAAAGGATGTGCATGTTAAATAATACGGAATAAAGTTTTCCAAAATAGGTGTTACCTCTTCAAGTTGATCCTGCACTTTCTGTGTTGAGATCTCAGTTTTATGTTGCTCTTCATTCTTCGTATTCACTGCAGATTCAACTTTTACATCATCATCTTTAATTATAGTATCATTATTAGGAGCAATGTCAGTAACCACAGGTTCAGGTCTCTCTTGATCCATAATTTGATTGGCATCTGAATCTCCTGACTTGATAGTTAGGCTAGTATTAGTGGGTTCATCACTTGGGCCTTCATCTCCTTTGGAAGTTGGAGGAGGATCCCCTTCCTGAATATCTGAAGCATTCTCTTTGGCAGGCTCACCATTTGCAGAAACAGGGGCAACTTCAACATAAGTATCAGCTGGTAAAAATTTCACGTCATCGGTGCCATGTTTACCAACATCATCAGCTAGTGTTTGCAATAATGAAGTGCTTAACAAGGGTGACGTTGAATCTGCAGGCTGCTGCTCCTTGTTTGGCTGGTTTGTAGATATGGAGGCATTCCCATCATTTTCGGCTACAAGTTCAGCTTTGTCTCTGTGACTCGCTACATCCAGCGGTGCTGCTGGAGTATCAGATTTCTCCGTAGTACCATCAATAGTTACAGTTGACGGGTTGGACAGTCTCTTATGAGCCTGAAAAAATAGAGAGAAGCTCAACTTGAATATTGGTATTACAGGAACATTATCAATGTGTAGAAATGCACTGGCAATACCTTAAGTTTTGATTTTGTCCTCTTGCCTTGAGATCCTTGCCCATTAGAAGCTATTTTCGAAAACATTAACAATAAAACAACTGTAAGCACTTGGGCTAAAAGGAGAATATACAAAACTCAACTTATGTTTGAAGGGCACAGTTACTGATTCTTTTATTTCTGGCTTATAGATTAACCTAGATACAAGTTCAATCTGTAACCCAAACATCCAGAAGAAAAAGTAAAGAATTTGTTGTTCGGTTGTAGTTTAAAAGAAAGTTCTATCAACACCATTTTCATCCAAGGGATGGCCAATTCCACAAAACACATAAATTCCATCTCTTACAACTTGAGTTGGACTTATCAAACCATCTTCTCTTGACTTAAAAAAAGTTTACTTTAATCTCAGAGCCCGATATGGTTTTCAGTATTTGTTCATATGAGGTCAAAGATGAGAAAAAAGGAACTAAGAAAATGGGAATTTAGGTTTACGGATTATCAATATTGAAATTAATATCTATAACACAAGAAACCCGCTAATCATCAAGTGTTTAAAAGATTTATCTTTTGAATAAATTGGTAGCATAGCTTTACAACGATAAACCCATGACTCATTCCAGAAAAATATTCATTAGAATTAATTACGCCAAGGCAGAGGGAAAAACCAAGCCATAAGAACTAAAATCTAAACCTGGAGCCTTAGAGTCAGACTGTTCTTCAGACAAGTCACTGACAACCAGCTTCGCTCTTCGATCCACAACTTCAAATAAGTCTGATCAATCAAAGCCAATAAAAAAACAAAAAAGCATTAATCAAATTTGAACTCAAATTGATAGACTCATTCATAAACGAGTGTACGAGACAAGCTTTTATTCCAACAAAGCAAGACTCCTACCAATCTGAATTGCACGTGCCTTCTCCTAATAGACATGTATATTGAAATTTTAAACTTAACATATGCTCCTCACACTACACACATATATATGGACAAAGCATGAGAACATGTACAGTATCACATTGATGAAATAATTAATACTCATCAGTTAATTCCCTAATTACCAGCACATTAACTGTTGTTCAATATTCAACTGTAATCTTAAGTTTCACCCTAACATTATAGTTCAATGCCAGAAATTTGTACACGAGCATATTAGCATTAACAATGTAATGAAGGTTTCAGTGAATCGACCAAAATAAATAAATAATAATAATAATAATAACAAGATACGATGCCAAATAAGACCAAAAACTCTCTCTTCCTGAGCTCTAAAAAAATAAAACATAATTCGTTTCAACTCAAATCACGAATCGTTTTTTGCATAGGCGGAGAGGGGTAACCGAATTGAATCAACGACATAGAAATGTTTTGATTGCCAATATATATGCAGAGCGAGATCCATTATTATACCTTCAGCGGCTTTGAGCCACGATGCCATTTTCTGCAACGAATTTTTTCAGATTCGCGTGCGTGTTTCGAAGGGTTCTTCTTCTTCTTCAGAGATCCAGTAGCAATTGAGCTTCCATCACCTAAACGACGTAGTTTTAGGGGGGGAACGTGATTTTGGTTGATGATTAAGCTAGCTAGCTAGCTCAATGGTTCAAATGCCAAATCGAGAATTGAATTTGAAAGCACTTCTTCTGCACTGATCTCTTTTCTCTGTGTCAGCTCGCAGAATCGCGCGAGAAAGAAAGAAAGAAACCGCTTCTCTCTCGGGGTTGGAGTGTAAGAAGCCTTATAAGTGATGAAACTTTACCGAGATATAATTGAATTCCCTTAAAAAAAAATTAAATTGAATTATTATGATTGGAATAACTTAGTAAATTAAGTAATTGAGTTTAATTCTTTGATTTAAAATAAGTTTAAAAATAAATTAATTTTAATTATTTTTACTATTTTATTTTTTGTTAATGAGTTAAAAATAAAATATTATATTCAAGTGAGATTATCATGATATTTTCATTTGTTGAAATTCAATTCTCATACCAAATAACATAAATTTAGGTCTGATTTGAATTCCTTCATTTAGATTGCTTCTAAAGTATAGAATTTAATTCGAGATCGAATTGAATCTTAGGACTTTCCAAATGCCCTACAACTCGTGCCTTAGAGCCATAGTTATTAGACTTGACTCGGTACTCGACTCGAACAAAATACTGGATCACTGAATTCATTGGTTGAATCGGATATAATTAAATTAACATATAAAGATATAATTTAACACAACTTAATATAATATAATATATATATATATATATATATATATATATATATATATATATATAAAATAAAAATGAAAACAATACGCTTATTGCATAAGCGCTTGTTGGCTTAGTGAGCATAGATGTAAATTACCTTTGATCGAACCAGAACTTGCAAAATTTTGAGCAATTTCCTAATTCAATTTGTCTTACAATGTATACTATATTTAATAGAAATGGGACAGTATTACTATTGGACGTGGCTGGCGTAGTGGGAACCCAAAGAGAAGCTCATCTCATGCACGCAGGTTTGAGTCAAGCATCAGAAAATTTTGGGCATTTTCATAATTCCAATGACAGGACATGGGTCTGGTTCATCGGTTTTCGATCTGAGTTGACTGGTTTGATTCGGTTCTAATTACTATGTTTAGAGCACCTTATTATTATTCCAGATAACAATGGGAATTTTGCAAAAGCAATTTTTTGTTTTTTAAAAAAATTAAATTAAATTAGTGAAAGAAATTTAAGGTATTATGTCCATTGTCATTACGAAAGTTCCTTACTAGCGGAAACAATTCCACATGGTCGCCGTGGTTACTTACTTCACTTTTTTATTAGTATTTCTGAATTTTTTATTTTGTGAGTGAAATATTTACTGCCTAAAGTGGTGATTAACTCCCTTTAAGTGTAGAACTCGCTGATATATATTTTGTCTCTAATTATAAGATTATCTTCATACGGGAATCAAAATCCTAACCAAATACTAGGAAACTCACCTAGCTGCGGAATTTTTAATTTTTATCTCAAACTGCCTCGTTCTCAAATGTTTTGGTACATTTTTGTACTTAAGAAATTCTTTTCTTTTTTTTTTGGGGTGTCGAAACTTAGAGAATCTTTATTTATTTATTTTGGTGCTGAACTAGATTCTTTGTCACACGCATAGACTCCATGGCAGGGGCCGAAATCAACAGCCAAAGGATTCATTGAAGATGGACACTTATTTGGGCTATGGTAGGCCCAAATCCGCTAATATCAGCTTAAAGAAAGCTGCAAGGCAAAAAAGAGAAAACCAGGCTCATAGCTTTAAATGCTTTTTTGGGTGAAAACTCAAAGCTTGATCTGCCACCCATCTACTAGATGGACCTCTAAGCTGCAGGCCGCGGCCTCGTTGTTTTCTTCTTCCCGTCTGCTGTTTGGGGGGTTTTGTTTTAAAATTTGATACCCAATGAAAATTACTTTCACAAAATAATCCATAAAAAAAAAACAAGAAGGAAACACCTCATAGTCTTTTACAATTAAGAGTGTAGGACAATCAGTCCTTTATCGATGTTTCAATTCACTTATTAGTTTAAATTTGTTTATTAGGGATCAAGTCGATATGTTCTTATAAATCATTATGGGTCAATTTATTTTATGTTAATCATGTCTACTAGATCCACCACTTAATCAATCAAAAGCTATTATTATATTTTGCGAGACACTTAATTACATGTTGGATGTGAAAATGCTCACATCAGTCTACTTATATCAGCCACACGAATTTTAATAACTTGAACCCTATGAAAGATAATGATGGTGCTCATACCAAACACAAGGTACATTTACAAGAATCATTTTCATATATCAATAAAAATTACACAAGGATTGTGATATTGAAATTATGTCTCTAAAAAACTTAAACCGAAAGAGTAGAGATACATAAATAGTTTTATATTTTTAACACCAATCACTATTTATAATATAAAAGATAAGTATTTAAAAAAATTTAAATTTTAAAATATTTACTAAATATATATTATTTATGTTTTATATGATAATAACTAATGGATATGACAAAGAGTGAGACATGACTTGAGATGAGTGATTTCCGTCCTCAAACTCCAATAACATAATGCAGCCATCCTTCTACAACACTTCTACAATACTTATCAGTCTTTTCTCCTTCCCTGTCGTTGTTCTCAAATTTATAATTAGTTAACATAATGCAATGAATATTGCACCCGGACTGAACATGACATCTGCCTTTTGTCCTCATAACTCATCACCCAAAATTAAGTGTATGAAATATAAAAGTTTTTACGTTTATATGTATAATTAAAAAAAAGGTTAGAGAATCAAAATATTTGCAAGAATTTATTTCTCAAAATGATTTGATGTGTGTTGTCTGTTGAATTGATAACTGGAATATAATGTAACATTTTATTCCATCTAATCCCTTATTTTCTGTAAAAAAAATTCTGACTTTTTTTCTTTTTCGTATAATTTACTCATATAATAAAGAATGAGACACAAATATCATAACTAAATAAATTTGTGAAGGGTTCATTACATTTGAGATAGATACATATGTTATCATTTTGACAGAAAATACCCACTCTTTTTGGTCTATCTCCATTGTTAAATTAATGTACTTTTATTTTATTGTCCTTAATTACCCTTCTCTTTCTTTTATGTAATTAAAATAATAATTGTTATTTAATTTTAACTCATTTTTAATAATATTAATATTTTTCTTCAATTGTGTGTGTTTTGATAATCTTTTTTTTTTTGTGAGAATCTTCCGTTTTTTTTACTCATTTTTTACATGAAATTTATTAAATTCATATTTTTACATAAGGACCATAGATTGATTCTCTTAGTTTGAAATAGTGTCAATGTATATAAATGCATTGTCATGTAGGAAGGGACCGGAAAAATATAAAAAACAATATATAAATCATAAATTGTATCTACAAAGACCATGTCATTTGTTTGTTCACTTCTTTAAAATTTTTTTTTTATCTAACATACTTACTACTACGTATTGTAGATAATTATTGTATTATAAAATTTAAAAGTAGTTTAATATTTATATATGAATAGCTAATTAAATAAATTAATTAAAAAGACTTAAAATATTTAGTGGTCCTCTACTAATAAAAACTATATATAATCAGTATTAAAAATTTTGAAATAAAATTAATATTAATTTAATAAAATTCATATAAAATTGTTAGGATCACATTTTTGAAAAATAATAAAATTCAAAAAAACAAACAATAATTTATTAAAATAAGATTTATTTAACAATGTCAATAATAATGACTTGAATCGGTACAAAATGAATTTGAATAATACAAAAATAATAATAAATTATTAGTTTAACTATTAAAGAAAATTATGAAGAGAGGGAAGGATATTTCAGAACACTTATATAAAAATTTATTAAATTAGAAATAAAGATAGATAAAAAGAAGTTGCAATAACTGCTCTCAAAACTTATTAGTGTTACGATTTAATAAATTAGAATTGATTGCAGCACCCTTTTAATAATTTGTTACAAAAAGTTATAAATAACTGTCAACCGAAAGTAAAGATACATGGGACACGTAAGCACTTATCTAGACAAGGTCTCACTACTTCCAGTGTCTTTCTTTCTTTTTTCCAAAAAAATAAAATAAAATTATAATGAACCCTTTAATGGAAAAGTAACACTTTTTTCGCGATAAGACTAGAGAGAACAGACTCATACAAGTGTATATATCAAAGCAAATTAAACTGTAATTACAATTATTACTATAATTGATCATTGATTTTTTTTTTCTTTATCAGTACGAAAGATTTTAATAAGTTCGGTCATATCAAACTGTTGGTATGATTTTTCTTTTAACGTGATTATTTCTTGTTCGATCATATATAAAAGTATGAAGCTATAGCTAGGTTGTGTACTTTTTCAATTTCATTATAACAAAGGCACTTTTACCTTCGAATCAACATCCAAACAATACTTTAGTATCTTAAAAAAAAAAGAAAAAAAAGAAATTAAACACAAGACGATAATGATTAGCAAATTATGAACCCGAAATTTTCACAACTCTGAAATCTGACCAAACAAATAAAAAAACAAACGTTGTTAATAAGACAAGATTCCGAGTCAGATGGATTACTTTTCCTTTGCTAAGATATTCCATTTGGTATCTTCGGCCATAATTAGAACCAATCACCTATTCTCTTGGATTGGAAAAGAGAACCTACGCCACCTTAAGTAAATTTAAACCGCTTAATTGTATATGATGATACTCTAATAGATGCAAAAGATAATATGTCAAATCTACATTTCTTAATTAATCCCATTAAGATACCAATCAAAGCTGAGCTATAACATTATTTAATTTTCTCTTTCGGGTATAGCAGAGAGCTTTCCAAGTGTGAAAAAGTGTCCATGGGCCTCGAATACGTATAGCTACAATCGTGCACAAATATGTGGATAATTGGATATACACAACATACACCAGAACTTTAAAGTTCAATTTTTTTTCTATCCCATTATCATCACTTAATTGAAGCAACCACCATGCTATTTCTTTGCTTCTTCAATTTCGATGACCCCAAAGCACCATGGCTTTTTCTTGTCTTTTAGAAAATAGCTCCAATGTTGCCACAGCCACTACTTTTTCATAAGAAACGGACAAATCAATCCACCATACTTTTAATTTATGGCACTAATATAATAACGCTTCCTTATCATAACTGACTCTTACGAAGTTTGTATTGAGGACTCTTCCTTCCCTACCAAATTTAACATCCAATAAAGATGTTTATGATTTGAACTACCCACCGCGGCTTTCTTACAAGATTTGTATACATTTTCTTACAGATTAACATCTCACTATTTAATTATTAGGATGCCATAGTGGTTTACTAATATTCACTTGCAAACTCAAATGCTTTAACCAATTTGTGCTTTAATAGTATAATTTTTTGTGATCATAACTATCTATATTTTCTTTAAAGATATCGTGATTATATCTTTTAACAAAGAAAGACAGAACATAATTGCTGAACTAGAGTTCAAAAATTCTGCATTGAGAGGTTGTGAATGATTTTAGATGTTGCTAAATAAAAAGAGAGATTGATTATTACCCCAAAAAATAAAATCCAAAATAAAAATTTGGTAAGCTTCCAGGAGATGTCACACTTCACATCGAGGGTTGAGTGAAATGATTGATGTCCAATGAAGATATTGATATGGGACGACGTGTTTCCAAACAAACGGTTAATGTCCTTGCAATATGTATGACATGTGGCAACCTGGCTCCAAAGAAGACATTAAAGTAAATTCCAATATAGAGGTTAAAATATAAGCTACGGCTGAAAGCAAAGCGTATACAGTACATATAGAGGGCGGTTTGCTTGTATGTGTAATTTACATATTGGTTTCGTACGTGCATTAACCAAGTTTAAATCATAATATATTGAGAGGAAGAAAAGAGCGCTTGAAAGGGCCACTGCTTCAATTATAGAGCACTACCTTATCACTATCCCATCCCTCACCAACTTTTTATTAGAACTTTTTTGGTAATTTGTGCTTCTATTAATTTGTTAGATTTTCATTTTATCAAATGGGTTGAATGAATGTGATTTATTATAGATTTTGGAAATTATCATGTATTATTAAATTTGGGACTAGAAATGAGCATATTGGATATAATAATGTAAAAGATTGGTGTGACTTATGTCTTTAATGAACAAAACTAGGTTATTATAGGTTCATATACTATATGGACAATATAACCTCTTCAGCCTTAGCAATTTCAGACGGCTCATTACTCCATCAATGTGGTCTCAATAAGGAGATAGGAATGGAGTGGATTCTTTTGTATTTGACACATATAAATATGTGCTTCTCTTGTAACAAGATTCACAAATGATGTTCTCTAATTAGTAATAATGCCATGGATCAATAAGGGGTGTATCATTGTCATTTTATATTCTTAACTACAAATTGATATTCTAAAATATTGATATAAATCTAATAATAAATCTTACAATTTTCTCTGCTAGTACTTTATTTATTTTGCTTTTCTTTGAAGTATTCTCTGTGTTCATGTTCATACCCTATAAAATTCGAAATCACCAACAAAATGTAATAATAAGATTTTTTTTTTTTTTTTTGTATTTGAATTAAATGATGTCGGAAATATCCCTGATTGCGTCTATCGCTTTAATTTTGGGTAACGAAGCGACACTTACCATAATCATTTGAAGATTCCTCCTATTTGATATTGGACTGTTCTAAAAGTTGTTTGTAGCCTAGCAATCTATGCAGTGGGGGGATCTGAAATTTTTTTATGTAGTGTTTTTTGTTAGTTTAGTTTTAAGCTCTCCTATTAAGTTTTTTTTTTCCCCTTATCTCGTTGTACTGCCAAGCATATGATGTTTGCTTTTGCTTCTCTCATAAAAAATTTAAGCATTTTTTAATTATCGAAAAAAATGAATCAATCCCCTAAATAAAAAATCACAGTCATAGCATATAATATGCATATCTACTCATAGGGATAAACCTAAATATAGTTTTTATACATGATGGGACGATTCAGAAACCAAACTCAAAATTACGATAATGCATAATTTAAGAGCGACCTCGTTAGTTAGGTTGGTTACATGCTGTTATACATATATTTTGTAAAGAATTATATTTTTCATATGTCAAGTTGTCAACATTGATTCTCTCTGGCTACACTTTCACTTAACCTTAGCATTAATACTATAAATTTTTTATTTGAAACCATTCACATGATTAATTTACACTAATTACATAAGGTGAATGTAATTAAATTGTAATAAATATGATATAATTAATTAGCATAACCGATAACTTGTATTTATTATTATATTAAGAATAGAAAGTTACTGACATTAACAAATGTGAACCGATCGAGCAGTAATGGAGAAGAGTCATTTTAGTATAATGTCTTATCTTTGTATTTATGTCCGATTGAATTATCAAGAAGTTTAAAGATAACAACTGGTACCTCGGTTACCTTTAAGTACCTAGTTTTAAGTACCTACATGAACTAAGAAAACGTTTGGCAAAACCTTTATGTTATGATAATTTAGCTGTTTTTACTAAATTGTTCTTGCTATTTTTTCCTCACTTTCTATTAATTACTCTCTCTGATCCACACTACTATATATTTCTTGATTATTCTTTCATTTAACAGAGATATAGCCGACAAAAAAATTTCCTAGATTTTTAAAATAAACAGTTTTTTGTGGAGAAGTAAAATTTTTAAAATTAACGCTCATTTACGAACAGAGATAGTAGCTACTTATTCATTAAATAATTTAAATAAAGAAACTCAACTGCATGTTTGAATTCATGGTGCGAAGACTAATTTTCTCTAATCTTAATTTAGGTTTAATTAATCCGTCAGTCCCTATAGTTTCACCGAATTTTCAATTGGGTCCCTACATTTTAAAAGTTTCCAATTGGGTCCTTATAGTATATTAGATTTTTCAATAAGGTCACTGCTGTTAAAAAAAAAAGAAATATTCTATTCCATCTCACTGTTCACATAACGACAGGGACCTAATTGAAAATTTTTATATACTATAGGGGACTTAATTAAAAATTATAAACCTGAAGAATAATTAAACCTTCAAAATATACATTTTACTTTCTTTTAATCATTTGATTAAAGTAAAAAAAAAATCTATACATGGAGTGCTCAAAATAAGCAAAAGAAAAGTTATTTTATTTAATTTTTTCAAAATAATGAGTTAAAAAGTATTATTTCTTTCCTAATGAGATGATCAAATAAGTAAAAATAATGTTTCTTAATTTCTTAAGTGAAAATCATGGAAAAAGTAATTAACAAATTTCATAATTTTACCTGCACAGAACATTTCTCTATAGAGTTCTTTCCTAATTTTTATTTATCAACTAAACACGGGATTTCCTTTATTTAGAGAATGTTTGACAAAGGATAAAAATGAGATATAAAATTTTATAGATGAACTCTATATATGAAATTATATATAAATCTCATCCATAAAAGATTATTAATTTTTTTTATGATACACAATTACAAATATTTTTAATTCCCAACTAAACATACTCTAATCTTGCGGTGCAGCCAATACCTTTCTCTACAAGGAAAAATCATTTTATTAAGCAACCATTATATAATAATAATATGACTGATGTATCACGTCAAGTAATGCAAGGACAATTAGAGAAACGTAATTATTGCTCCTACCATAGATATACCATATATGCTATTTTTGTTGTACATGCGATCCTATATAGACCTACAATTAAAGCTATACCAATTAAGAATTTTATTCAAGCTTTGTTTTGTTATCGTAATTTTGTAGGGTTTAGGGTTTTGTACGAAAGCGTAGGTAGAAATTCTAAACGAAAAACGAAAAAGAAGAACAGGCCAAACGTGAGAGCATAGGTCATACTTGGAAAATAAGTATGACTCACAAAGTAAACACATACGTTTCTTCATAGGTAGTGGTATAATTGTATTTATTTGTTTATGATTATAAAATATTAGACATTAATTTAAACTAAATTTCATTTCTATTAATATGTGAAATGTGAAATTAAATAAAATATATATTCAAATGTAGAGATTACTTGTAATATATGAGTCAAATAGTTTTGCTTATATATATATATATATATATATATTATTAATAGTGTATTAAAATTTAATTCTTAATTTTCATTTATTATTATTTTTAAGTATTTATGTGACATAAAATCAATTATTAAATTCAATTTTGATGCAATAATAGTTTGCAAAAGTGTTTTTTAATATTAGCATCCAATTATATATTATTATGTATATGAATTTAGTTAGCTTTCACATTCATTATATAAAAGATCATATAAATAAAAAAATTTGATTGAATGATAATGAAATATCTTTTACACTATTATTACATTAAAAATATTTTTACTTATTTGATCATATCATTGGGAGAGAAATAATACTTTTTTTATTCATTATTTTGAAAAAATTAAATAAAATAATTTTTATTTATTTATTTTGAGCACTCAATGTGTAGATATTTTTTTTACTTTAATCAAATACATTAAAAGAAAGTAAAATGCATATTTTAAAGGTTTAATTATTTTTCAAGTTTATAATTTTTAATTAAGTCCCTTATAATATATAAAAATTTTCAATTAGGTCCCTGCTGTTATGTAAACAGTGAGATGGAATGGAATATTTCATATTCCATTGGAATAAGCCATATTCCATATTTCATATTCCATTTTTTCTAACGGCAGGGACCTTATTGAAAAATCTAATATACTATAAGGATCAAATTGAAAACTTTTAAAATGTAGGGACCCAATTAAAAATTCAGTGAAACTATAGGGACTGACGAATTAAGTAAACCCTTAATTTATATAACTTTAATCGTGCCTAATTCAATTTTAATATAGATGTCATTAAGACTTGTCTGGAAATAGGCTACAACAACCATCATAATGTAGAAACGCAAGAAAGGCATAATAAAAATGCTAGACAATGAATTTTTATCAGAAAATAAATATCAAAATAATATGATAGATAAGTAAGTAGTTTTTATCACTATATTTAATTCAACTACGACCATATATTTTTCGTTAAATTTTATTTATTAAATTATTCTGAATATGTGGTATTAGTCAAGACATAAATTAAGGGATAACAAAACCAACTCGCCATCCTTGAAAAGCCGCACGTTAAATTTGAATATTAACGACTCATGGACAATAACATAACGTTTCCTTTCTTTTATACCCAATTTTATTATGGAGAGGAGCTGTAGTAGTGGGTGCAAAGCTTTGTGGGGGAGCCAACAAATATCCGTAACTGCAAGAGAGTCATGAATTCTTAAATGGTTTCGGAGCAAGAAGAAACTCATGTATTCTACATCATTTAGTATATGCATATTAATTATATTGTTATAATAATTTTTAAAATATCATAAAGTGTGAAAGATATATAATCATATAACTCACGTGTGATATAATAATTAATACTAGACTAAACATTCAAATTGACCCCTCACAAATGCATCAAAAGACAAGTTAATTCTCAGATTTTAGAGTCTCAAATTGGTCCCTCATATTTAAGAAAAGTAAACAAATTGATTCATTCCTATAGTTTCATATAATTAAAAAAGGGACAAATTAATCTATTTGTACATTGTATGCAGGGTTAATTCATCTCTTTTTTTAAATGTGAGGGACTAATTTAAAATTTTTAAAATTTAAAAGGACTAGTTTATCATCTAATACATTTTTGAGTGATCAATTTAGATATTTTGTCTTATTATTATATATATAGATTAAGAATTTCTTTGAACTCAAAAACATACAATAACTTCTCTCAAGATAAAATTATCAGATTATCACAAACATAGTCCCTTTTTATTGGGCATGACTTTTTTCTCTTGTTAATTATATTATTTACTACTATTAAGTAATATACAAACTTTTTTTTTTTTTTACATTTTACACCCTTAATTAGCTTATTCTTATAACATGTGAAAATGGTGAAACCAAATATATACACAGAAACCAGTAATTTTATTTAGAAAAAAAAAAATCACTTGGTTGAAACACTGTATAGTAACGACAAGGCAACAAATTACAAGCAACGATCAGCACCTCTTGCCCCTTGAACTGTGATCCAAGAAAAATTAAACCACTTCATCAAAGCAATCAAGTCCCATATATTTGTCATCCATAGCTGCAGCACCGAAGCTAAATTGATTCCATGCGAGATGAATCTGATCACGTGACTTAATCCTTGACAGAGCAGCGAAAAACACGTAGCGGAGGCCGGGTGCTCGTGACAAACAAAAAGTTAAAAAAAAAAAAACAAACGAAGGACTGAACTATTGTGACCAATATAGCTAACAACCAAGTTGCTATTTTAACATAAATTCTGATACATCTTATCAACTCACACTACATACATTTATCATAAGATGGAGTGTGAATTGACACGATATCCTACACAATTTATGTACGAATAACATGATCATGTGGATCTTGAAAAGCCCAATATATTTTCTTCACCTGTCCCACGTGTAATTATGGTAATTATAATAAGGTGAATCCATAGCATTGCGTTGCGAATTGAGGTTCTTGTAGAACCTCTTGATAAACTCCTCAGCTGCCACGTCAACCTGGCCACCGTCATCACCTTCTTCTTCCTTGAGAGGGAAAGGAGAATCAGTGATCCTCAGTTTCTTCCCTATAGGACTCTTCCCAAACCCTGGCAAGGCCGCAAAAGGCGAATAGTTGCCGCCACCCTCCACCACCACATCACCATTATTGTTGTTATTTAACGTCTCAAGCACCCTCTGAACCGCACTTGCTGTCAAAACGTTGTCGTATTTGCATCGCTTTGAGAACAGACTGTGGCGGTGGTGACGGTGGCAGGGGTGGTGGTTTATGGCTGGGCTGTTGCTGCAGCTGAATTCGTAGTCCTGTGGAGAGAGGAATGAGAGGTTGTTGTTGTTGTTGGGGCGGTGGCACGTGAAGGCGGCGGCGGCGAAGTGGCGGTGGTGGAGGGTGAGGGTGTTGGCGATGGCGAGCTTGCATCGCTTGAGAAGGAGGTGGAACTCCGCCATGGCTTTGCTCTTGGCTATGCCTTTCCTGAGCATGATCATCACTATGCGAATTATGTTCCACAGCTTCTTAGCCACCACCGGTGCAGGGCTTGCCTCAATTTCCATGTTCTTTTTTTGTTTTTACTTTTTAGAGAGTGCTTGTTGTGAGTTTGCGTGTTTTTGTTGTTTTGTTTGTCTAGAGATCGAGTTTGTGAGTGTTTGTGTGTGAGAGAGACAGTGATTGAATTGGAATATACTTAATGTGTTTTGGTGTGTGCAATGGGGGAGTGAGGGTTGAGTGGTATTTAAAGGGAATCCAAGGTATCTATTGAGAGAAGAGAAAGTTTGGAATAATACTATATTAATAAGAAGCAAAACTAAAGTTCCACTTCCTATAGTAGCGCGTGAAAGAAGCCTTTAGGGTTGCATTTTTTTTTCTGATTGAATGGAGTTATGTAATTTTTGTTTCTCTTTAAAGGATGCAAAACATAATTTAATAAATTTTAGGATTTTTCTATACTTTAATTAAGAATGATGGAAATCTTTTATTCATAAATAGAGTCCCATTCTATGTCCCCTTCTCATTGTTGCCATAAAAAGCTAAAAATTAAAATAAATTTATAAAATTATTAAATATACCGTACATATCTTTAATGGGTTAATAAATAATATTTTATATATTGAAATAAAATAAGGTGGTAATTAATGAAGTATTAATTTATTTTTAAATTGTAGAGAACTTTTATATATACTTAGGCCTACTTAAAAGTTACTAGGATTGATTTAATGGTGAGAGATTTTAGTAGATAAGATCTTATGTTCAAACTTTATTACATACAAAGTAATTTTTAAAGTTAAAAAAAAAACTTGGGCTTACTTAATGGAAACTTTCAATTCAATATAATTTGATATTTACAAAGGTGTTCAATGAATTAAACGTTTCAAGACTTAGTTTTAAAATAGTTGGATCTCCCCTAACACTTGTAATATATATTTTTTTATGCTTCGATCGGAAACACATTATAATATTTAAAACAAAATAAAATTGTTATATGTGTATTTAGTTAGTGTAACTTATATCATCATATGTTAATGGAATGGTGATGAAAATAATATTGCTACTTACACATGGTTTTACAAATATTTTTACTATTTTATTTCTTATTATTTTACTATAATATAATTTATCTCATTTTTACATGATTAACTATTCTTTAATTTTGTTACATAAAATTATATTAGACACATTTGTAAAAGATCAAGAATTAACATTACTCTATTGTAATTCAATTGGTATTAGTCCAATTTTAAAAAACTCAAATTGATGATGTTATAAATTGAAAAATAACGATGATGTTGGACATCATTTTATCCTTCACTAAACCAGCTATTTTGCAAATTAAATCCTATGTTGATATGTAATTCTATTGTTTGGTTGATTTAAGTAGTTTAGTACTTATTCTCATTAAAAGAAAGTGTTAATTCGAATCTTGTGAATAAAAAAAATTAATATTAAAAAAATAATATCATAATAAATTGATCGGACTCAAATTAAATTAAGCAAAATCCAATAAATTTTAATACTTATAGTCCATGAATAAATGTTGATATATATATTTAACCATATCGATCCCACCTATATATAAAGGTGGGACTGTTATTTAAAATTGTTTGTTTGCATGCATGGAAGTTGGACTGGAGTTTACTAGAAGGTCTCCGTGATGGAAACGACAATACTAGATATTTTAACCCCAAATGCTTAGCATTTTCCTTGTAGATTAAGTTAATCAATAATATAATGCAACTCAATCGCGTAATCTTTGCCGTTTATAGTGATATATATATATATATATAATTGACCAATTATTTGTGCCAAGGTAGTCAAAACGCTGAAAATGCAAATGACTTTTCAATACTAGTTCATTTGGCGAAGTTTTTATTTGTATTTTGTTATGATTTAGCTTTGATTTTAAAAAAATTTCTTATTAAATTGTGTTTAAGTATCCTAATAAGCTTATATATGTATATACGGAACATGTCATTTGGAAAAAATGATTTATTATAAAATTGATGAGATGAATAAATTTTGACTGTTGAATCTTATATAAATAATTAAAATTAAAATATAAAATCATATAATTTTTTTAAATAAGCATGTAAGTATTAATTATCATTTATCAATTTTCAATTATGATCATTTATGTGTAGTTGTCTCTTACGTGATACTTCCCGATATATATATATATATATATATATATATATATATATTAAAGACAAACTTTTCTTAGAAATTGATTTCCTGAAAAAACAAAAAAAGAATTGTCCCCGCCTGAAAACAACCAAGACAAGTCACACTTTAATTTGGAGTTACATCATTATTTAATCTCAGATTAATGAAGGCACAATTTCAATCAGCATTATGGCATAATGTCCCTACAATTTTCGTTGACATGACCATTAATAAAGCATGGGCCGTTCGTTTTTGTTGTCCAGAATTAATGGGCGACATTATACAATGTTAACCTGCTTAATTGAGAATGGATTAATATTGAAGAAATACACCTGTGCTGTGGCCTGTACGAGGTAACCGATTTTCCACACAATCGGTTGTAGACCGAATCACTGCAGAAGTTTGGCTTCAAAGGAGTTACAATTAAATTTCGTTACACTACAAGCTATGATTTGACAAAAATTTAAAAATATTAACATTGACGTATATACGTTAACATATACTTGGGAGGTTAGTAATAGCTGGTAAGAGAAAGGAATTGAGAGAGAATAGTTCTTCATCGATCATTTGTTTTCAAAAGTCTTACACCGATATTAATGGATCTCTCTTCTACGTATGTCATAGTCTATAATACATATCTCTTCTTCATATTAACACTTCCTTCATTGTCATAGTCTATCATCCAACTGATTTGTTAATCTTGCCAATCGGCAACGACCCCCAGTTCCTTAAAAATATTAAGATGTTTTGGTCCTAAATTATTGGTGGTCCAGCAACAAGATATAAATTAAGGGCACTGATTTTCAAATCATTCTTTTGCAAATTCTTTGTTATTAAGCGTCTTTAATTTTAGTGCGTCTGCTTTTATGGGCCTTTTCCAATTGCAATCCTTTACACTTTAGTTGTTCATGGTGGGCTCTTTGATTTTGCTTGCCATTTGGCAGCTCACGCTTCTGCCACAAAAAATTGGTCCTTATCTAAGGTCTTTCATGTAATTAAATAAAAATTTAAATGAGTATTCCTGGCCCAGAGATAAAAGTAAACCCCGTGTGGCACGACACATATATTACTATTTTTTTATTTATCGATATATCATCAATAATAATTAATCTTTTCGACATGTAAAATTTTCTTATGAAGATAACTTTGATCACGAAACTCCTTTTATACATGTTATTAGGAATTAAAATATGTAAAATTCGAAAACTGTATCCAATTCTATATAATTAGTATTACTAGCAAGTGTTATCATTAAAATTTATCAATAATCAATAAGAGTAGTTATATAAGTGAAAGTGAAAAGAATGAAGATCATTCGTTTATTCAAAAATTAAAAGTGATGCGATATCATATACAAATTTTGATAATAAAATTCTAACTATCGAATATTTTTTAATTCCTTTTTTTTTATACTGAATAATTTTTAAATCTCTTATTGCTTGCGAAGATAACTGCACCAATGGAGATTCATATACACACGTACACTCTAGGAAAAAGCGAGGTAGTTGCAATCTAACTAATCTAATCCAACTAAATGTGCTGACTAGGCTAAGAAACGCTCACTAAGTGTTTTTTATTTTTGACCAATGAGTAAGGTGTAAGCTAACCAATTTAATTTTCTGATGCACTCAAGGGATACTTGTAGTTCGGTTTAGTTTAATTTTAAGACAAAAATTTCAATTAACTCAAATAATAAAATTTGTTTTAGTTTAGTTTAGGTCAATTTGATTCTATTTGAAAAACTGAATAATTTGTTTAGATTGGGTTGATTTTTCATTTTTATTATTTTTTAAATAAAAATTTAATGTTTATTGACTTAAATAATTTGAATATATATTTTTATAAAACATAATTTATATAAATCTAAAATAGTTATAAAAATGATAGTAATACTAAGCACTGACAAGTTGAGTATAAAATAATCAAAATTAAAAGTAAAATATTGAGCTGAGATGGGATAAGAATATAAAAATAATTTAATTATCAAGACATTTATGAAATGCAGGTATATGAATATGTGTATAAATATGAATATATATATATATATATATATATATATAGTCAATATATTATCAATTTAATTTGGATGGATACTCAAAAGTAAACTTAAAAAATTAAATTACATCAATTGACTTGCATAAAATAAGAACTAATCTAATCCTTTTCAGTTTTGAGTTATTTCCGTTTTCTTGCATCTCTATTTTTATTTTTTGGGTCGAATATTTTTGCATCAGTTTCTTGTTTGGTCACACTTTTGCGTCAAAAATTTTTTTGGTCGGTCCTAACTCTCAGACTATCACTCGAGAGGCCATATGAGGTTGGCATAAATGATTGGGGGCTGAGGGTTGTGTTCACGGCTTCTTATGGTCATAGAATATTATTCCACTATTAAATCCTCAGTTGGTGAATAAATCTTTGTAGGGAGATCCCACACCGCTTAGAGATAACCTCAATAAACCCTCTGAGTAGCCTTAAGCTAACCTAATTTGATGGGTTGATATGATTGTCATAGGTTGAGTCTAATAAATACCCATCACCTCAATTGATTGGATCCCTAGTTTGGCACTGATTCCTTGTCTGTTGGTTTTGGGGTGCTCCTCTTATTGACATTTTTAATACCAAAATAAAAGGCTACCACTCTACAGTTTGTGGAGCTCAGCGTGCCTAACTGCGACTAGTTGGGCCTGTGATTGGTAACAAAAGAGGTCCACAAACTCAACAACTGGACTGAGAGATGATGTCTACAAAAAGAGAAAAGCTTAGACCAAGAAAATAAAATACAGGCACAGTCACAATGGCCGATTGTGAGAATATGGCCTTAAAGGCTCCCCGGTTGCTCCATCGTTTTATTTATATATGTGACCCAAAAAGAAGAGAGTCTTTATCCTGTATAACACTTTGAGTAAACCTCAGTCCTTTGACACTTTTAGCAAAAAATTGGCTTCTGGCAATTAAAAAATATCAACTTAATTCCTCACGATGTTAGACGTCAGAAATTTTGTGGTCTATGAATAGAAACTGTGAATGTTTTCAGTACAGAAACTAGTAAGTGTTTAATTTTTGATATTGTGAGAGAATAAGTTGATATTTTTTAATTATCAAGAACCAATTTATCTGATACTAAAATTGGTAAATCCCAGTGTGGAGTTTCCTCTAAAACTTTTCAATTAGATGTCCCTCAAAGTAACAGTTGTCTCGACCAAAAACAAAGAAGTAACTGTTGTTACAAAAATACACATCACTCTTCATCCTCCAACCCATCCCACCGAAACTAACAATGGTCGTGACTATACATGAAAAGGTGAACACACACCCAATTAAACAAATGTAACAAAAATGTACTTGAATGAAAATACCATTGTGATATAAACAAATATGCCATAATTACAAACAAACTCATCAATTTTGAAGCATGAGATAAAACCTATAACTCTGACTAAGGGTTTCACTAACTCTGCATTTTTCAATGACCACATAAATGCATAACAATTGCGTGGGTTTTCAAATTTCCCAGATTTATGTCCTTGTATAAGCTAGCTAAAAGATTGTACTCTGGAATTTCAAATTTATTCAACAGACAATAGATTCTGTTCTCGCAAGGATTATTGGAAATTTCGGGAAACAAATCTATTACATGTGACCTTAGAATTAAAGAAGCTGTTGAATGGCAAGGTTGCTCTGTCGTTGAGGCGCTGTCTCAAAGGACTGTGTTTAAGAATCAATTGGAATCTCTTTAGTACCGCTGAGCTTTTTACCTTACAATCTTAATATGAGTGAGCATTGTTGTTCTACTTTTTCAAACATTCTGTTGACAGTATCACATGGGATTATCATTAGAGGAAGCGGTCTAATGCCTATATCTTTTTCAGCTTCAAACCTTTGTGATAAAATGTGGAATGAAATTAAAGCATCCACCTCCAAAGAATCAGTCATGTTAATTTAGTCTTGGGTTAACAGTAAACCTAATACATGACAACATATCAACTATTTAAAATATAACTTAAAGTTATAAATATACAGGTTTTATAAAAATTGTACCAGATATAAGATTCAATATAAATTTGAGTCTGTATTAATATTTTTCTCAAAAAAAGTTCAATTGGCACTTGTCACTTGATACCAAGTGCTGAAAATTTTAGTTGCCCAGGGAAGTCATGGGCAAGATTTTTAAGTGGCATGTGTATGTGCTGACCCGTTACCGATACATCTGGACTCTTGTTTCTGGAGCTTTTGATGGGGAAGCAAGCATATGATACAGGGAAACATTGATTGCAAGGTAACTGTTTACTAGCACCCGCCTTATCTCCAATACTTTCAGCTAGATTATATTTTTAAAGGATTAGAAATTAATAATTACGGATGGAGAGAATAACATAACTTGCCCAAGTGAAGTGGGAAGATTTATCCTTATTCTTCCATCTTTGTTTATGGTAAAATGGAAATCTTTTGTCCCAAATTGTATTTCTTTTTTGCCTCCTAATAATTTATTTTCTCAATAATTTATCAATACATAGAAAAATAAGAATCAAAATATATTTAAAAATATATAAATTATTAAATATATAATATTTACCTTTTACGTGTCAATAAATTATTGGGATACAAAGAAGATGATATGATTTGATGACAGAAGAATTCCATTCTCTTTTGTAATTCACCCACATCTGATAGAAATAAAAGTTGAATTCACAATCTCCTATAGCTTATTCAGACCGTAGATTCACTTGCATTACAAAAGTGTCATTTGTGTTCACTATGATTGAAGTTTTTAAAATTTTATAAAATAAGAGTGAAAAGATATAATATTCTTTTTACAAAAGCTTAAAAATAGATAACAAAACTGTTATTTTTTTAATATTTATTTTTTTATAGTAAACTGTTATTATAATTAATAGCAAGAATAAGAACAAAAGATATATTTTACACAAATAAAAACGCCACTTATTTTTTTACTTTCATTTGTTATTTACTAAAATGTGAAATAGAACCAATATAACCACGAGCCCTATTAGTTGTTAGAAACAGAATAGTCAGTGTCACTGCTGTCACTGCTGTCACTAGTGATAGATACTATGGAAAAAATAAAATAAAAATTCCCAACATGATGGACCATCTAAGTACATGCTGTTGTTTTCTCAAGTCGCTTGAGATAGCCGACAAAAGCTAACGGGGCTTTTGTTCAACTTTTATTCAGTGTTTCCTTCCTCCAGTGCCTGGCCTCGTTAGTCATTGGTCAAGATTCTTTCTCCTCGTTATCCCTATTCAACACACACCGCAAGAAGTCGAAAATAAAAGAGAATTCCAAAAGTAAAAAACAAAAGACACAAAGCAAAACTTATCCACGCCATCGCCATGTTAACATCACTTCACTTCCCCTTACACAGAAAACCACAGCTTCCATCTCAAAACCTTCTTCACCTTCCTCTTCCCCTTCCCCTCATTCTTCATCTTCCACCGTCTCCTTTTATCGTTAAGAAGAAGGGGCATGGAGCTATACGCAGCCGATGACCAGCTTCCTCCAATGTTCGAGAACCCGGGTCCGGACATGGCGGTTTTGGAGATCCGGGAAAGCGCCTTCGAGTTCCTCGTGTGGGCTTGCTGGTGCTCCAGGAGCAAGATGAAGAAGGCGTTGGGACTGAAAACGGGTTTTGGGACCACTGGAACGAGCAAAATGCTTGCGGTTTTGTCTAAGGAGTTGGTTGGAGTGCAGATGGGCATTTTGAAGGACGGTTTCACAAGACTTGGCCACGCCTTTTGGGGAATTGCTAATGATGACCCGGTGTGCCTCCGTGTGTGTCTTTGTGAATGATATTCTCTGTTTTATTCTTTTTTGCTGGTTTTGGATTTTAGAATATACCATGCTTTATTTATTTATTTATTTTTTTGTTTGCTGCTGTGCGTGGATTCAATTTGTCTTCAAGTTTGAGCGTTGGAATCATTAATGAGTTTCATTGATTGATCGATTTATTTATCTTTCCTTTTTTTTTTTTTTTTTGGCATTTGGCACTTGAGCTTCTCTGCATCTTTCTTTTTTATCCTTTTTGAGTGAACTTTACTTTTTACTGACCCATTTCCATGATTGGTTGGAGTGTGATAAAAGCACATTTCCATGCATGTCTATGCACATTTTCACGGGGTATATAGTACTATTATTGTTTGAACAATTATTCGGATCGAAGCATGTGGACTAACGTTCGAAATTTGAACGTGTATTACGATTATGATTATGATTATGATTGCTTGCATCTATTTAGTCACTGATGGTGATCGCTTACTGGGTCTTCGTCCATGATGAAACAACATGGAAGACCTATGGAGTCGGTGATTCTTCCACTGGAGTTAATACAACAGTTTAGGATTTCAGATTTTCCCAGTCAACAAGAGTATGAGGCTTGCCTGAGGAGAAATTTGAAGGTTCTTGAAGCAGGATTCCACGTGCATCCTCACCTTCCATTAGATAACCGAAGCACTTGTGAGGGGCGCCTTCAGCGCATAATCCGTGAAGCCATTGAGAATCCCATGGATATTAGAAGGAGCAGTGAAGCAAAGCAAGCCTTCCGGAGTGATGTTATGTCTCTTGCTTTCAGATCATCCGGTGGATCTTCTTCTGCTTCAGAGACGACATGCCGTTGGGCTGTTGGTTTCCAGTGAATCTCTGGTTTTACCAAACTCTTTTAGGTGCTTGTTTTGATGTTCGTCGAAAAACATTTGTTAGAGAAGAGGTTGATGAGGTCTTGGAGCTCATTAAGAAGACCTGGGTTATGCTTGGAATTAATGATATGCTGCACAATATTTGTTTCTCATAGGTCTTATTTCATCGTTATGTTACCACTGGCCAGGTGGAAATTGATCTGCTGGTTGCATCCCGTGATCCGTTAGCACAAGTTGAAAAAGACACCAAGGCCATGAAAGATCCTATGTCCTCAAAAACTGTGAACAGAGCATTGAGGTTAATGTTAAGTTGGGCAGATAAAAGGCTCAATGCATACCATGATGCTTTCCGTGGTAATATTGAATCACTGGAAGGCATCGTTTCCCTTGCTGTATTGTCAGCAGAGATATTGGCAGAGTGTAATCCGAAGAGGAAAGAAGCTGATGTAGTGGGCACCACGGCAGAACATTGTATTAAATCATACATTAGATCATCTTTAGGTGCTGTTTTCGCTCAGGTAAATTCCATCATTGAAGCTCCCTAAACATGAATACTCCCTTTAAGATGGTATATACATATGATTAACTATGACATATTTGAGTTTGGCATATTTTGAACCCACTGACTGAAATAGACAAAGTCAGTTGTTATGCTCTATTATGGTGTTAAATTCCAAAAGTGCTTTTACTCAAGTTTTCCTATGAGTTTAGAAAGTTGCTACTATCTTTATGCATTGCCGGAGGCTATGTTTGGATTGATGGTAAGTAGTGGAAGGGAATAAATGGAGTGAAGTGTTATAATTATTCCACTCCATCATTTGGAATAATTTGCATTCCATCTCATTTCCCCCATTTTGGGAGGGAAAGAAAAGAGGAATATGATGGAATTGGATGAAATGGGCTCCACCCATCTTCACTTTGCTCCACTCCATCCAAATTTGTTGTATCCAAACAATGGAGCTTGTTATAATGTCATCCCACTCCACTCCACTCCATTCTATTCCACCAATCCAAACATAGTTGTAACTCTTGCGACCAGTTTAGTAATGTCCAAGGGTAGTTTAATTTATAAGCTAATTTTTTTTCTCGTCCTCTACTGTGTTATATGTGTCGATAATAGAAATCAGAAATTGAAAGAACAGAAATGGAGGAAATTGTGCTATCATGCACTTGTTAGAGAATTGGCTCAGTAAGAAAATGCAGTACAAGAGAGAAAATGAGCACTATAGCAGCTCTACTCTCCTTTGCCAAGCCTTAGCCGAAAAAGAAAATGCCTACCTAACTCTCCCATATTCCATTCCCTTATATACTACCCTCAGTCCCTGACCCATATGCAATCTGTTACAGCCCTCACACCCACGCGGCCACACCTACACATTCACGCCCCTCACACTCTCTATCCACCTCAAAAAACAATTACAATTAGGGCCATTGCCCTAAATCCCTTATGTTCCTATCAGTCAACATTCTCCTAATGGGTGTCGTGTCTGGATGATTACATCATTTACAAAGCAAAGCATAGGTATTTTTGGTGCCATGCGTATGACTTAACTCTTCTTAATCTCTTTTATGGCAGATATTGGAGAAACTCAACACCATCAAGAATCTATCTAGAAAACAGAACGGAGCCTTGTGCACTCTTGCTGTTCTTGCACAATACATTATCAAACTGGCTATTAGTGAGAAGGACATATTTAGTCCCAAACTAAAAAGATGGCATCCTTTTGCAGCTGGTGTTGCCGCTGCTGCCCTTCATGAGCTTTATGGACTGGAGTTGAAGAAACATGTTGAGAGTATTACTGAGTTGAAACCTGATGCTATAGAAGTGTTGTTGGCTGCTGATAAATTGGAGGAAGTTCTGCTGTAGATAGCAGTGGAAGATTCTATTTATATTGACAGCGAAGATGGTGGGAAATCCTTTATAAGGGAGATACAGCCTTACGAAGCTAAAGCTTTACTTGCTAAGTTGGTTAAGTCATGGATAAATATAAGAGTGGAGAGACTGAGGGAATGGGTTGCTAGAAATCTGCAGCCAGAGGTTTGCCAAATCTTTTTGCTCATAAACTAATTAAATTGACGTAGTATTTTTTTTCCAAAGAAAAAAAATGTTTACTTTATTTTTTAAAGATATTTTAAGATACCATTACTAACACAGGGCGTGCTTGTTGGCAATGGCAAATTTTAATTTACTTTTACATTTCCCCATCCTTTCCTATAGGTATGGAATCTACCGACAAATGAAGATGGCTTTGTTCCTTCAGCTGTTGAAGTTCTAAAAGCCATAGAAGACACCCTTGAAGAATCCTTCTCGTTGCCTATAGACATTCATGCAGTTTTGTTTCCTGATTTGCTGTCTGGTCTTGAAAACTTCCTCCAACAATACATTTTGGAAGCCACAACCGGCTATGGTATATATTTATCGCATAGCAATTGCTTTACCAAACAATGTTATCAATCCCAGTTTGACCTTGTTTTCCCTTTTAATGATCCATCAGGGGGCCGGGATACATTCATCTCAGCTAAGCTTGCATTGACTAGGTGTTCAGCAGGGTCAAAATCTCACGGTGCACTCCAGAGAAAAGCGAAGTTATTACAATCCGCTCAAAGCAGGGAAGCGCAAGTTAGAACCACAAATGCAGGCGACTCATTTGATATGCCCCAGTTGTGTGTTCGCATCAATACTCTGGCAAAAATTTTCCTGGAGTTGAAAGTTTTGGAGAACCAGACACTTGAAAAACTTGGTAGTTCTAAATCCACTGGGGTGAGCTTGAAGTTCGAGCTTTCCTCAGCCGCTGCTTTTGAAGGTATCCATCAGCTCTGAGTGTATAGCATACAAAGTCGTCTTTCAGGATCTACGTCATGTTCTTAGAGATGGCCTATATGTTGGGGAAATTTCATCCACCAGGATTGACCCTTTTCTTCAGGAGCTTAAGAAATTCTTGGAGATCATATCGTCAACACCACTGCGTGACAAAGAACCCGTGGTTATTGAAGTAATGCGGGCTTCTTTTGATGGGTTCTTGTTGGTTTTGTTAGCCGGGGGCCCATCACGTGCTTTCTCTCTGCAAGATTCTACCATAATAGAGGAAGACTTCAGATCTCTGACTGACTTGTTCTGGTCCAATGGAGATGGATTCCCGGCTGAAGTGATAGAAGAGCTTTCTGCCGCCGTGAGAGCCGTGATTCCCTTGTTTTGCACGGAAATTGAGCATATAATTCAGCAACTCACTCAGCTTACTAAGAGCATGTATGGTGGTTCTTCGGTCAAATCCCGGCTTCCGTTGCCTCCAGCTTCAGATCAATGGAGCCCAAGAGAACCAGACACACTTCTGCAAGTTTTGTGTT
This sequence comes from Dalbergia cultrata, assembly GCA_031216105.1. Classification (NCBI taxonomy): domain Eukaryota; kingdom Viridiplantae; phylum Streptophyta; class Magnoliopsida; order Fabales; family Fabaceae; genus Dalbergia; species Dalbergia cultrata. The sequence goes on from CM062344.1 coordinate 74,932,062, forward strand.
ACAGGAATGATGAGAAAGCTTCCATGTTCCTCAAGAAGAAGTACAGCTTGCCTAAGAATGTCTAATTAACAGCTGCTGAGTAATTAACCCTCTCGTTTATTAGGCTCTGACACCCTATAGAAAATTTTAGCGGCTTCATTTTGTGTGGTTTGAAGAGGTAAAAGCAGGAATGCAAACTACTGGTTAACAGTGAATTAGCTTTAGGGAATATAGTTGTACTTTGTCAACAATCATCAATAAATGAAGTACTCCGGTTAGTGGGATAGGGCTTAAGGCTTAGTACTAGTAGTACTTGTTGTATATATTCTATAGGTGAGATTCTTCCATTTTCTAATTTGTTCATGTATTTGCACCTTGTGTCAAAATGTAATTTATGACTCTATGGAGGATGGATACGGAGATTTTATTGTGTTTTATAATTTTTTATTTTATGATTAGTTTTGAAATGATTGGCCTTTTTATTGGCTCAGCACTGGAGTTTTTTTTTTCCCAGACGACCCGATGTAAAGTTAATGAAACGCAATTAATTATTTATTTATGAAACTGAGCTAATAAGAGGCTAGAGGCATATGCTGATTATTGAGTAAACAAGTTAATGAATGACTAAACAAGCTGTTCTTTGTGATCAACGTGGAGGTCATTCATGCGCGGGAAAAGTGTACGCAAATTCATGTTACTTCTTTTCATTAATATACCGTTAATATTCTGCCAAAAGTGGACAGGATATTTGAGCATACTATTTAATCAATTTTTTAGCAAGTCATTTGGAAATTCTTAGAATTTAATTTTATCAAGTAATTGAATTAAATTTTATGTGAATGAATTGAAATCTTATTAGAATTGAAATTCAACAAAATTAAAAAATTAAAATAAGACACAAAAGGATGTGATTTGATGTGAAAATTGAATTCTAATAAATAAAAATATCAAAATAATCTTATTTAAATATATTATTTTATTTCTAATCTATTAATGAATGATAAAATATTAAAAATAATTAAATTAACATATTTTTATACTCATTTCAAATTAAGGAATTAAATTCATTTATTTAATTTATTGATTCATTCCAAATATAATAATTCAATTCAATTCTATCTCATTACAAGTTTCCAAACAACATATAAGCTGTTTGATTGGGGAGAATGTTTTTCATATTCACGAAATTTCTCTTTATATTTACTTCATTTTCGTACCGTGTATTTGAGTGGTAAGTTATTGGGTAAAAGGAAAATGACTGGAAAAGAACTTTTGTTTTTATTTATTTATTTGGTTTGGAATAGGGAAAACCAGTTATGCCCCGGAGGAAAAGGGAAAATCTTGAGGTGCCTCCCTCTAGTTTTAGAAAATGCTTTTTATTTTCAGTTTCTTTTGATTTGGAAGCTTTTCTAAGATGTTTATGACACATTGTTCTATTTCATGCCAAATTAATCTCCCAAACATGACTTTCCACTTATAAGTGGACAAGCTATCATTTTTTAAGACAAAACGAAAACTTGCAATTTTCATTCCAAGATTCCATGGTTTGATCCCAATATCCCTTTATCCTCTAGCCATCATCCTTCGAATCTAGAGTTCAAGCTCTACACCAACTGTGTCCCCCTTGACCCACCACGCACTCATGCAGCAACCGTAAATCTCAAATAAAAAAAAAAGAAAAAAGAAGACTCTGATTCTGAGCTGAGGCATCACTTATTAGGCTTCACGCCATTACACTTGTTTATTCCCCCGAAAACAAAAGAGAGATTACAACTTCCAACTACTGCTTTTCCCTTATTAAAGAGGCATGCCACTTCACCCAGACGACAATGAGCTTCCCCGACTCGTTTGGCACCCGGCCCCGAACTTCTCCTATTCGGAGCTCCGAGAAACCGACTACGAACTCCTCGCCTTTACTTGGCGGTTCTCTGGCAGCACGGTGAAGAAGTTGTTGAGACTTAAAACGGTGTCATCGTTGAGGAGCGAGGGTGAGGAGGGTGGTGGAACTGGAAGTGGAATGAGTCACAAGCCTGCGGATCCGATTATGGAGTTGATGAGAGAACAGATGAGGATTCCGGAGGAGATTGATCTCAGGCTTACGGAACCCTTGTAGAAAATAGCTCAGGATCTGGTGTGTGTGTGTGTGTTTTTATTTGTTTATTTATTTATATTATTTGCTTCATTTATTAGTAGTGAGAGATTTATAAGGAGCTGCGGAAATGGGTATCTGTACTGTGTAGATTCAATTTGTTCAAAAGTTGTAACGATAGAAAAAAAAAATTGTTTGAAAGTTTGAGCATTGGACTCATTAATTGAGCTTGATTCTGCATCTTTCTCTTCTTTCCTTTTCGGGTGACCTATTTAGTGTGTTTTTGGTTCTGTGTTTGTGGAATTGATTCTAGGTAGAATTGATTTTGTCAAGATCAATTTTAAAGCAAAGTTATTTATGTTTGGCCATTCCTCTAGAATTGATTCGGATTCACTTCTCCCAGAATCAATTCCAGAGGCCAGAATTGATTTTGAAACTTTGCAACCAAGCAATGTACAAAACTACCCAAATCAATTTTGGGAGGTTAGGATTGATTTGAACACTCCCAATCATAAAACCAAACACATTCTTTGCCTATCCCATTTAATATGTTACCAAACCATCCTTAAGCCACACTGGTAGATAGGATTGTGCTGAGGGTTTTGGTTACATCAAGCTGTTTGCAGCTTGTTATGTTCATGCACATTCCATGGGTGATATACTTTCACCTTCTTTTTTTGCTTGCTTGTTGCTCATTAGTGGGAAAGCATCTCCTGCCAATAAAATAGGAAAGGCTGTTCTTTTCATTCCTGTTTGAATAATTGGGATTGAAACATGAAGAGCAAAATTTGAAATTTAAGCATTTACAATGATTTTGTTTAATCATTAATGATAGCTTACTGGGTCTTTGTTCATGAAATAACATGGAAGAACCATGGAGTCGGTGGTTCTTTAGCTGGAGCTAATAGAATGGTACAGTCAATCAGATTTTCCCAATCAACAAGAGTATGAGGCTTGCTTGAGGAGAAATTTTAAGGTTCTTGAAGCAGGGCTTCTCTTGCTGTCACGACCCACCTATGGAGTGTGACCAGCACGTGAGGATTTGGGTCCCACAAGTTCTCAGTAACGAATCGACTAATATAAATAATCCAAATTTATTCAAAATATCTCAAGTTCAAATAAAACTTCAATAATATGAAATTGTTCTCAAAACATAAATTCTGAACATAAATTTACATAAAATCCATATTCTAGGCCAAAGCCAAACATAACAAAACAATTAACAGAAATTCTGAAAATATATCATGCATGTCCGGGGATCCTGCCTACACAATTGATTGGAGCACTACTAGACTGACATAATTGACAATAAGCTCCACTCCAAAGCGAAGCTCACCAAGGAAGCTGTAGTACAACTACTGAGGATCCTGTGGTACAACTGAAACTGTAGCTGTATCTGTAGGGAAAGGAAAAGAGAGGGGTGAGTTCATCAAAACTCAGTGAGCAAGCCTCCACTCACAACCCACACGGGACAATAACAAAATACATAACATATACATGCAACTGATGTGAAATATATTACATATATAATTACATATAAATTAACTGAATCTATAGCAATAACTAGTAGAGAAACATGAATTATTCTGTACATAATTATCTGAGCTGAATAGCTAAATCTGAGCCAATGGCTAACTGATGGGCACCTAACTAGGTCCCATAAATGGACACCTCACTAGGTTCCTTATTGTGGGTGAGCTAGTCCTCTAGCGGACCACTTGGTACCAAGGTTAACGATCAATCCTCGCAAATTGCTAACTCACGATCGCTTTCTCACTAATTAATATAAAATAATTTGTTCATAAACCAAATAAATATAAAAGCTCAATTCATATAATTCTAACAATTTGATGTAGCATAACCGATATTCTAAAATCATGCCCAAGGGATCACCACTTGTAGACATAGTGATTTCAAAGAATCAATAGAATATGTATCTGACAATTGTTATGAATTATACTTTATTCAACACTTTCAATAAATCATATCTAATATTCTAAAATCTTCATAGGAAATACATAGTCTGAAAATATGATAATCAGTATTTCTACTGTAAACATTAAACTGAGGTCTCACAATTTCATAAACTAGGAAAAAGATATTCTATAACACGCAAAGTATCAATTATGGTCCCATGAGTTTTTCTGAAATGATTAATTTTCATGATAACTGTAAAAGTAATAATATTTCTAAAACAGACATAATTATAGCAATATATTCTCTTGACATAAATCATTCTAAAATTTCACAAATAATTTATATAATATGGAAAAATATTAATAATGACCAAAGTATGATTATGAGTTTAAACCCACTCACCGTTGGTAGTCGTGAGTGTGCTTCTTCTAATAACTTTACTCTGAAGTAATGGAATGGTACAAATAACCAATCTCACAGATTAAAAGAAAGGAGCATCACAACATCCCAAGAGAGGATTAGCTAGGCTCACTGAAGCTCGGCCATGAAGATCATGAGCTTGACAAGAGATGAGTTCGGCCAAGAAGAGGTTTGGTTTAGAGGAGGTTTGACTTAGAGGAGGTGGAAACAAAACTTAGCAAAATGAAACTAAACATTTCTTACACATACACACTCCTACACTCATATATTTATACACAAATATAATAATCATGAATAATATTAGTGCTATTTGTCTACACTTAATAATAATAATAAATATTATTAATGCTTGCTACACTTAGTAATTATAATGTTAAATAATAATAATGCTAACTACACTTAGTAATAATAATTATAATGCTAGCTACACTTAGTAATTATAATGTTAAATAATAATAATGCTAGGTACACTTAATAATAATAATGCTAATGCTAGCTACACTTAGTAATAATAATGTTAAATAATAATAATGCTAGGTACACTTAATAATAATAATTATAATGCTAGTTACACTTAGTAATTATAATGTTAAATAATAATAATGCTAGGTGCACTTAATAATAATAAATAATAATAATAATAATAATAATAATTCATAATAATTATAATTTCTTTATTTGGGATATCACACTTGCATCCTCACCTTCCATTAGATAAAGCAAAAACTCCGGAACGGCGGGAATGGATATGCAAACATGGGAAGCGCCTTCGGTGCATGATCCATAAAGCCCTTGAGAATCCCATTGTTTTTCAACGCAACAGTGAATCAATGCAAAGCTTCCAGACAACTGTTATGTGTCTTGCTTCCAGATCATCCGATGGATCTGCTTCGGGGACATGCCATTGAGCTGATGGATATCCGCTGAATCCCCAGATTTACCAAAATCTCTTAGGTGCTTGTTTTGATATTCATGAAGAAACATATGTTATAAAAGATGTTGATGTGGTCTTGTTGATTTGGTCTTAAAGCTCATTAAGACGACCTGGGTTATGCTTGGAATTAATGACATGCTGCATAAGCTTTGTTTCTCGTGGGTCTTATTTCATCGGTATGTTTCCACTGGCCAAGTGGAAAATGGTTTGCTGCATGCATCCTGTAATCTATTAGCAGAAGTTGAAAACGACACTAGGGCCGTGAATGACCCCTTATACTCAAAACCTGTGAACAACGCGTTGAGTTTGATCTTAAATTGGGCAGATAAAAGGCTCCTTGCATACCCTGATGCTTTCTGTGAAGGTAAGATGGAACCACAGGAGGACATCATTTCTCTTGCTGCATTGTCAGCATTGATATTGGCAGAGTATAATTTGAAGACGAAAGAAGCTGAAGAGGCAGGCATCAAAGCTAAGCAGTGTATTAGATCATATATTAGATCATCTTTGGGTTATGCTTTCGCTCAGGCAAGTTCCATCATTGAGGCTCCCTAAACATGACTGCTCGCTCTGATCAATTTTGACATATTGGCTGAAATAGAAGAAGTCAACTGTTATGTTGATACTTGTATCATTTATAAAGCTAACAGGTAGTTTTGGTGCCCTGAATATGACTCAACTCTTTTTAATCTCTTCTATGACAGATATTGGAGAAACACAACCCCAGCAAGCATCCATCTAGAAAATAGAATGGAGCTTTTCCTACTCTTTCTGTTCTTGCACAAGACATTACTGAACTGGCTTTCAATGAGAATAAGATGTTTAGTCCCAAACTAAAGAGATGACATCCTTTTGTGACTGGTGTGGCCGCTGCTACCCTTCATAAGCTTTATGGAAAGGAGTTAAAGAAACATGTTGAGAGAATTACTGAGTTAACAAGTGATGCTATAAAAGTGCTTTTGGCTGCTGACAAATTGGAGAAAGATCTGGTGCAGATAGCAGCAGAAGATTCTTTTGACAGTGAAGATGGTGGGAAATCTGTTATAAGGGAAATACAGCCTTACGGAGCTGGGGCCATACTTACTAAGTTGGTCAAGTCATGGATAAATATCAGAGTGGATGGATTCGGGGAAATGGTTGACAGAATTCTGCAGCCAGAGGTTTGCCACATCTTGCTACTTATAAACGAGTCAAACTGACTTAGTAAATTTGTCTTTTTATTTTTCAAAATAATGTTCTGCTTTATCATTTTAAGATATTTTGGGATACTATTACTATCATTACTATGTTATTACTGTAAAGGGCCATTCTTGTTGGCAATGGAAATTTTTAATTTATTTTTAAATTTACCATCCTTTCCTACAGGTATGGAGTCTACAGGCAAATGAAGAGGGCTTTGTTCCTTCAATTGTTGAAGTTGGAAAAGTCATAGTAGACTATCTCAAAGAATGCTTTTCGTTGCCTATACTCATGTATGCAGTTTTACTTGCTGATTTGATATCTGGTCTTGACAAATCTTTCCAACAACGCATTTTGAAGGCCACATTCGGCTATGGTATAGTTTTACTTACTGGATAGAGATTGCTTTACCAGACAAGTTATTAATCCAAGTCTGATCATGTTTTCCCTTTAAATGATCAACAGGGAACAGAAATACTTTCATCTTAGCTAAGCCTGCATTGACTAGGTCTTCAGTAGGATCAAAATCTCGCTTTGTATTCCAGAAAAAAAAGAGTTTAAAATCGAGTCCGAGGAAGAAAGCACAAGTAGGAACCACAAGTGAAGATAATTCAGTTGATGCACCTCAGAGCAAAGCGCAAGTTGGAACCACAAGTGCAAATAACTCATTTGATATGCCCCAGCTGTGTGGTCGCATCAATGCTTTGTGGGAAATTTGCCTAAACTTGGGAGTTTTGAATAAGTGGATACTTGACAAGCTTAGTGGTTCTGAATCTAGTAGGGTGACCTTGAAGTTCGAGCTTTCCTCAGCTGCTGCATTGGAAGGTATCTGTCAACTCTCTGAGTGTATAGCATACAAGGTTGTCTTCCAGGACCTCCGTGATGTTCTGTGGGATGGTCTATATGTTGGAGAAGTCTCAGCAACCTGAATTGGACATTTTCTTCAGGAGCTTATGAAATACTTGGAGATCATCATATCATTAACACCAGTGCGTGATAAAGTTAAAATATGCGTAACTACAGAAGTAATGCAGGCTTCTTTTGATGAGTTCTTGTTGGTTTTGTTAGCTAGGGGCCCATCACGTGCTTTCTCTCTGCAAGATTCTACTATATTAGAGGAAGACTTCAAATCTCTGACTGACTTGTTCTGGTCCAATGGAGAAGTATTGCCTGCTGAAGTGATAGAAGAGCTTTCTACCACTGTGAGAGCCGTGCTTCCCTTGTTTCGGACGGAAACCGAGTGCTTAATTCAGCAACTCACTCAGCTTACTGAGGATATGCATGGTTCTTCAGTCAAATCCCGGCTTCCATTGCCTCCAGCTTCAGATCAGTGGAACCTAAGAGAAGCAGACACACTTCTGCGAGTTTTGTGTTACAGGAATGAGAAGAAAGCTTCCGAGTTCCTCAAGAAGATGTACAGCTTGCCTAAAAATGTCTAACAACTGATCAGTAACCCCTCCAAGATATCAGGCTCTGACACCCTGCAGAAATTTTAGCGGCTTACATTTTGTGTAGTTTGAAGAGGTGAAAGCTGGAATGCAAAATACTATTAAACAGTGAATAACTTCAGGGAATATAATGGTGCTTTGTCAACAATCATCAATATACATTGAATAGGTAGTGTTAATTTTACAGGATCAAATACTAAGAATTTAGAGCACCAAAATAATAATAGGAATATCATAAACGACATGGAATGCGTACCTTTCGAAGCCATACAGCAAATTGATGTCGACGTGGCAAGCGTACGCACGTGTGCTATACGTCAGGTACAGAGAGCTTCCACTCCTTTTCTGTCTCCTGTGTCAGACACTGCTCTGATGGAGTAGCAAGGTCAAGAGATGCAGACTGAAGTGGGGACCCTGTCCAAAGAGCAATATATTGCAACCAGGCCTTGTCCATCATGGGCCTAGGTTATTATAAACTAACACCCTTCAATGCATTCACTATTGAGGCCAAGTCCAATAATACATGGTGAATCCCAAACCCATAAATGGATCATAAAATAATATTAAATGGGTCTCCAGGGAACAATTAGGCTATTCATTCAACCCGTTTTATAAAATCAAAATACACATAAATCAATAGTTGCCCAAACCCGAAAAATTCTAACAGGTAGTACACTCTGTGGGAGAGTAATGAACTAATGATAGTATAGTTTTGAGTGCATGGTGAATCCTATACATGACATCATATTAAACATTCAAAATATAATTCAAAGTAAAAAATATATAAATATTATAAAAATACTCAATGAGATCATGCCATGTATAAGATTCATTATAAACTTGAGTTTATATTAACATTTTTTCTCTATGGAGTAACGTTCAGTGGTTGTGGTAGTTGTACTATACGTTCTAAAGGTGAGATTCTTCCACTTTCTAATTTGTTCATCTATTCGCAGCTTGTGTCCAGATGTAATTATGACTGTGGAGGATGGATACGGAGATTTATAAGTGATTTATTGTTTGTTTTATAATTTTGAAATGAATGGTCTTTTATTGGTGCAGCACTGGAAATTTTTCCAAATGACTTTATCATGACGAGGCAGGTGGAACACAATTAAGTATTTATTTATGAAACTGAGCTAATGAGAGGCATAAATTGAGTAAACATTTTAATTAAAGACTGAACAATTTATTCCAAGATTAATGTGGAGATTATTCTTATGCAGGAAAACTGTATGCATTTCTTTTTGGGTCATAAGTGTATACACTTTCAAGTTAGTTCATTTCGTTATTCAATGTATAGTTAATTTTCAGCCAATACCGGACAGGATATTCCAGCATGCTATTTAACTTTTTGGGGTGTGTTTGATTGGAGGTTAAAATTTTTAAGAGAAAATTGCACTAACATTTCTTTTATGTTGCAAAACTATAACTAATCTTTTTGATATTCACTAAAATTACACCGATCTTCTCTAAAAATATTGGTTTGTTAATTTAAGTGATAAAAATGATAATATTTGACATATATCTTAAGTTATAATTATAAACTTCATTTTATCTGATAAAAAAATCTTTTATTCAATTAATGCATTAAATATTGTTAGAATAACATAATTTCATCATTAATAATTATATATATATACTATGTTATTTTTTCAACATTTGGATGGGATATTAATGTAATTTTAGTGTACTTTAAGAGAGGTCAGTGATAATTTTATAAAATAAAAAGATATTAAATGTAATTACACTAAATATGTTAGCATAATTTTCTCAAATTTTTAACCTTGTACCTCGGCCTTGAAAGGTTTTACATTTTGGTCAGATTAGCCCTGTAACTTTTTTTTTGTTTTTGGGTCAAGATTGGCCTTGTAAGCTTGTCGAGCTTAAAGTACCTGTTTTCGACTAGTTAGGCCTGTATTTGGCAACAAAAGAGATCCATAAACTCAACCACGTGACTAAGAAAACAAAAGGAGAGGCTCAATGGACGATTATGAGAATATGGGCTTAAAGGGTCCATGGTTCACATAAAATTTTATTTGAATACTTATTTTTTTGGTGTTCAAATAAAGTTTTATTTTTTTCGTAAGTCATAACTTCATTTGGTCAAGGATTTTTTTTATTATTTATCTATCTTATCACTGTTTTTTCATTTTTTTTTTCAAAATTTTTTTCAGCTTTCTCTCTGGTTGTCTTGTTGTTTAAGGGAGAAAGTTGTACAAACATCACATCCCTTCGTTCATTTCAATTTCTCCACAGTTGACCATAAAACAGTCCCTCCACAATATTAATCATAAAACAATTTTAATCTTGCTTCATATATGAGCCGGTGGTGGATAACCTAGCCCCTATCGCTTTTGGACTATAGTATGATCCTTATTTAATTACATCAAAATTATTAAATTACCCTTTAATAAATGTTAATTCCTTCTTTTTACTGCTTCCCTCTTTTTATCTTTGAGTCACCTTCTTTCCTAGCCGCCACTGCTTTTTAACATTTGCACACATATCCATGCTTATTAATTATAATTCTATCATTCTCATTTGCATTCTCTATGTTTGGCTTTTTGTCCAAATACTCAACAAAATATCTAACTTCTTTTTGCATGATTCGATTTTTAGAGAAAGCCACATAGATTTGTAGGTTGCTCTCAAATGACATTAATAAAAGAATATCATTGAACCCATATTTTAGAATATTAAAAGAATACTTATTCTTTAAAAATGGTGCAAGATTTAATGGGAGTGGACAATAGAGAATTTATCTTCATCGCTTTCATCCTTGGTGTGATTCTTGGTGATGTCTGGGTATTAAATCTCAAAGAAATTGAAAGTGTTGATGGTGATTTGTTGGGTTGATAAAATTGTTTTTTTGGAGGATGATGTATGTCGTTGTGGAAGAGGTGAGAGATTGGCGAGCATGGTGGTGATGAAGATAGAGTGAACTATAGTAGCTAGTGATGGCAGGGAATGGGAAAGAAGTTGATTAATATTAAAGGGTATATTTGTCTTTCAAAAATTATTATTCTTAACTTTAAAATATTATATTATTTTTCAATTTTATACAATTATTGTATCATTGAATCTGAATAATCAAAACACAATCTAATGGTTAAAAATAAAGTATTATATAATGATTCAAAAGTATGGTAGGATTAAATTACCTGCCACCTTATAAGCCAGCCACGTCATAGGGGTCTTGCGCTCTTAAATTCGCCTGCAAGCTTGCTAGTGCTGAATAGACTTTACTATCTTGCATGAAACGTACGTGATTTTGGCAACATTCCAGGATTGCGTACAAGAAGAGTTAGAGCTGTTGTAAGCTTGCAGCAAAATAACCAATTGCATTAGTGTGTGTCATGAAACCATAAATTATTGTTTTAGCCTCACACTATTCTTTATTTCCTAACCTCCCCTCCCTTCTCTCTCTGCTATCAGTCTATCACATCATCATCACTGTTGGCTAACAAGCACTGATCAATGCCACTCCACCGTCCTAGTCTGAGCCGCCACCATCGCCCATTTGGATCCAAAGAGATGACATTCTCTCTCTTCTTTCCCTCTTGCTTCAAGTCACCATAGACCATTTAATTTGTCTTCACTTGTTCATGAGTTAGCTGATGTTATGGACTTATGGGGAGGTGATGCAGCACTGTGACTTTTCCAAACAACAAAGTTGTTTCCATTATTATTTCTATGTTCATTGTTAAAAGTTGCAAAAGTTCGAATGCATATTCTCAATGATTGTGTCATTGATAAAGATTCCTTTTTTTTTAAAATCATTTTTATTAATGGTAGCCAGTGCCACAGAGGCAATGAATAAAAATAAGCAACGATAGATAGAATAGTATTATGAGAATAATAAAATTATATAATAAATACATACCATATATTTTATTATCATTTAATGTGATGTGTAAGTGAATGAGTATGGACCACTCATCATATTCATTAGTAATAAAATGTGTAGAATGTATTTATTATTCAATTTCATTCTTCTCATAATATTTTTGACCATGGACGTGCAAAACGTGTTGGTTACTGCTGAATGTTGTCGTCTTTGTGTGAGAATTTTGTGGTTGATCTCGATGGAGCTATCAACGATAAACCAAGAAGGTGGGGTATGGCCAAGGGGATTAGATGATGGTGGATTGTAAGGATTAAAATAGAAACTTTCAATCGAAAAATATAATTCAATTGTTTTTGCACAATTTATATAATTAGTGAAATAAATTTAAAAATTTCAATTTCTTTTTATTCAATAGATCTCATCCATTAACGCCAAAAATTAAAGGCACGTTTTTAACCTGGGTCTCATGTTTGGGGTTCATGATGAGCCCCTCCTTCTCAAATTACCAAAAAACCCTACAATTATTCTTCATCCCAATCTTTTTCCTGCACGCTACTGTTCTTCCTCTGCTGCCAAACTCATTTCAGCTGAAAATTCCATTCACTATGAATTGATAGAATTTCCTTCTTGCACACAACTCATTCAACTCCTACTCAAAACTGGTATCAATTTGATTATGTCCAAGCATATATGAGTAAAATTGTTGTATCATAAATTATTCTGAAAAGCGTAGATGATGATGGCTATGAACATGGAAATAGTTACCCGTCCCAGTTTATTCAATGCCTTTGAAAAACGGAGGGGAGGAAAATAGATTTTTGTGCCTTCATCATGCTACTAATTAAATAGATTTTTGTGGCTTTATAATAATAATAATATAAAACTAGGTACTTGTTTTGCTAAATCTCTGCCTCCAAAAGGTTGATGAGGCTTTGATTTTTGACACGAACTTTGAATAAAGCCTTGCTAGCCAAAAAAGATTTTGAGAAGTGCCAGAGTGCCTAAGATCAAAGTATAGCTAAATATTGTAGGCAGCACATGGATACAATTTTCCTCCGTATTCATCTTGGATGTGGAGGAGATTGCAAAAAAAATAATCAAGTCCTTACTTCACAGCTTGGTCCCAGAGTTGGTGATGGAAAACGGATTGAATTAGGCTCACCACGTTTGTGGGAACCCTCCTCAACTGTAGAGGATGGACCAAAACCAGTTAGGCAAATAATCAATTAATAATGATCTTGGTAAATAAAACCAGAAATTGGTTATTAGCAAATTGTTTGCACAGGATGTTAACAAATCATCAAACAAATTAGTGCACTATAGAACCAAATTTGGGATGCTGGATAAGCTCATATTGCTAGGACACATTGTTCATGTTACCATATTTCGCATTTGGGTACAAAATGTTATAGCAGTGCTTTAACAAAGAAGCATCATCTCACTGTTTAGAAAGCAATTTGGAAAATGAAGCTTCCTTTTGGATTAATTAATAATGCTTTTATATGCTAGGAATTGGAAAAAATGATTCATGGTGCTGATATTTGGCGATTAGTTCACCACCATATAGCTCAAAATGTTTCCTATATAAAAAGTCAGAATGAAGCTTAGGATAATCTTTTCAAGGCATGTCTGTTTGGTAGAGCTCTTTGGTTTCCTAATGATCTTAGATAGATTTAATGGTGGATCTCATATGTTTGAGTGCATCATGGACCCTCTATTTATTGATTATTGGATTAAGTCACCAAACAAAAATAATATTTATCTAATGACTAATAATGACGGATCCATAATAGATCTAAACATATAATATTCACTTTATAATTTACCCTGATATTAGCATTGGAACAGAATACATTAACAATTATCTTGGCTATTGGTGCACCTTGCAAAGTGTTTAAAAGGTGCACAAAGACAGAGCCATGCTTGGTGTGGTCACTGGTTAAACCCTCCTCAATTATATGACCTTGCAATCCTTGCATCCTTTGACTTTGTGATCTATTAATTCTTATAAAGGAATAACCAATTTGTATTTTTGAGGTGGGGGTTCCACTTTATGAAAAGTAACAATAACAATAATATGCTCTTCATTTTATTTATTCAGAGAAGTTATTAGTTATGATTAAGAAAGGATAATGCGAATTCATTGCAAAATAGTCTTTTCCCTCCTCTTTTCTATCTCCGCATCCATAGGCTATATATGTGGACAAACTTTGTTTCTTCCCCGTCATGTTTATCTAGATAATCTTGAGTTTGGTTAGGTAGTAAGATTAGGGTGCAAGTTTTTATAGATGAACTCTGTGTATAAATTTATTTTATACATGGAGTACCTCGTTTTATAGCTGTCAATTAATTAAACACATTATTATATATATAATTTATTAATTAAAATTTATATTTTATATCCTTTTTTAACCTCCCAATCAAAACATTCGTGAACAATTTTTCTCCAATTGAGATGGCTTGGATCATACATATATTCATACCCTCTTAATCCTCCTAATAAGACCGAGCTTAGTTGAGAGGATTTGATAGGTGCACTACATAACTCAGAGTTGTCCTTCTCTCTCTCTGGAAGTTAGTTAGTTAATTTTCCCACCAGGTGTGTAAGTTAATTATCTTTATCTCAATGATTAAGTAAGCTGTGATAACACAATTTGTTAGATTGCCTAACCGGCACTAGATCGTGCACCTCATATATTATATTGTATACAAGACTCTCGCTTTATATAGTTCAATTAATCATGAAGAATCATTTTGTCTACTAACCTCATCAGAATTCTTGCTCATCTTTTCTGAGTTCTCTTTCAAATTCTGTGGCCTGATACCTATTGGAATTTAATTCAACTCAAGAAACATACAGAAAAGTAAGGTTTTGTTTTGAGTGAATACCTTAGTTATGATGGTACGTACATGAAAGGAGGTTCTATAAGAAAAGTCTTATAACTTATTCATAAGTTATTTTGTATTTGGATATATAGTAATAGAAATACTTATCTTGAGTTTATAGTAATTGTTCCTAATAAGTTATGGTAAGATTTTTGCTTTAGAAGTTTGATATTTCAAATTTTCCAAAATGCACAAGAAAAAGCATTTTTTGGAAGTAATATAATGGACAATTAATTTAATTCAAACAGTTGTAATACGTGACTTATAGTGTGTGTTTGTAAACACACATAAGCCGTAACAATTTTTTTTTCTAATAATAAAAAACTTAGTTTTGGAAAAATTAACTATATATGTTTAGGTAACCATTTGAGAAAATTACAATAAAAAACTTATAATTTTAAATTTAAAAACAGTTTATAAACACAAGCAGCCTTTTGAAATTTTTATTACAACCAGAACCTATATATTTTAGAATTATGATGCTTTTATCAAATTAATCCTAAATATCAAATATCATACAATATAAAAATCCATTTACCCTTTCAAGTAATTTACAGTACAAACACCAATCTTTTTAATACAATCTTAATAAAATAAATTATCTTAAAGCAACTTTTTAATTAGTTAAAGTCCCTAAATATAAATTAATTTTTACATAAATTGATGATATAAAAAAGCTATTATATAAATAACGATTGTTAAAATAATTTTGATCTTTCAATTTTCTCAAACACTACTAAATTAATTAGAAAAAAAATTCACAAGAAGGTAGCTGGCGTTTGAGAAATCAATGATGCCTTCATGATCACATTTTTCAAACGTTGAAATTGTGCAGATTTTAGCTAATTTTTTCATTATAAACTTCAGGTTCACAAGTTAAATCAGTCAATGAGGGAGAGAGAGAGACCCATAGATTTCTTTAATTCATTGACGGCTGAGCAATTTCCTAGTAGTTTTTCTTTTTTTAAGTCCCATAACTCACAAGAGTTTAACAAAAAAAAAAAAAACATATTATTTCACAGGAGTAAAAAAGAAAAAATAGGGACTCTTCGTTTGGTTTGCATTTGGCTGTATCTTACTAATTACTTTGGTGGAGCTAAACCTATGGCTTACCCATTTCCACTTGTGATAATGCAAAATTAATCTAGAAGTACAATATTTAAAGTACAATTAAGATAATCAAGCCATGAGAATATGCAATATCATATGATTTTATTTAACTCTAATTTAGTCAATCTGCTATATCTTGCCTGCCATTATGAAATGACTACCATTTATACCTGTAGCTCAGCCACAAAATAATGAAAATATGCAGTCTAGGGGGCAAATAAAATAATAATAAAAAAACTATTGGTGATTGAGCTGAGGTTGAGCTATCAAGCCGAAGAAATCTTGATGGGACCCAGAAATCTTACTAGTTCTGTATATATATATATTTGGATACATATTCCCGAAGAAATCTTGATGGGACCCAGAAATCTTACTAGTTCTGTATATATATATATTTGGATACATATTCACGTGAAAATCACTGTTTAAATCATTATAAGTTTTAAGTCGAGTATAAAGATCGCTTAGGATTAGTGGTTTTGGTGCCTCAACTTAAACACTTAGCTTGTTGATCAGCTTTGACGTTTGTGCTAAAATAAATGGCTCCAATTGAATTCGTGATGACACCACTTATAGAACTTCTTCTTTATTTGTGAGGCTGAAGTGGAGTACTCTTCCCAAATGGTGCATTAATTTTGAATTATATAAATAATTTATATTCCTAAGTTCTGACGGATAAAAAAGTAGGTAAATAATTTCTTCACACACATACACATATATCTTTGCATTTTGTCTGCACTAACTAACTAACTGACTTAGTAAAAATTAAAAAGAGACTACGTAATCTGAAGAATGTTCCTCTTGTTTTGCTGCCTAAAACTGAGTTAAAAAAGAAAGAAATTAAAATAGGTGATGGTTTGAGATATCATTGCCCAAAAAAGTATGCTTGGCAGCTTCCTGGAAAGTTTTCTGTAAGTGGCGACCACTACAGCACTAGCACCGTTATTTCAACAGCAAAGGGGCGATGAGATTAAATCGTCAGGCATTTTCTGTGGCTGGCTTTTTTTTGTTGTCCCGATATTTTGATAAAAAGCTGGACACCAAGCAGATGCATGAGTGGATCAGCAAAACACAATTAGAGTACACAGTACACGGTACAAACATAAACCAACGAAACCGACAGATTGTAGAGGCAGCCACCACAGCATTGCCTAATAGTGCCACCGAATACCGATAATTCATTTATTCTGTAACTTTTAAAATAAATTAAATTAATTCATGCTATTACAAATCATATATTATGTTAGTTTTTTAATTCATTTTTATTTAACATTTTATCAGTTAAATAATAATATGTAACGTTAAGTGATATTTTAACATAATTTATAATATTTGAGGTAGAATTGAGTTTATAAAATTATACATAATGAGTCATTTAGATTTCTTTTTCAAGTAATAAAAAGACTTATTTTATATAATTTTATATATAAAAAATGAATTATTTCAAACTTTATTATATTTCAGATAATATACACATAGTATGTCAAAGTATAACTTAATGTTATATATCATCATTTAATTGATAAAATGTTAAATAAAAATGGGTTGATGGGACTAACTTAGCTAACATTTTGTAATGTTATGGACTAATTTAACTCGTTTTACAAGTTAGATACTACAATAACTCATTATTATAAAGTCATAAACTAAAATGAGTATTAACTCATAAAGAAATTAAAAAGCCATAACCACCAAACAAAAGCCAGAAATAATTTTAAGGATCTATTTTTCGGCACACTCTTACAAAAAAGCTAACAAAACCTATAGAAGAGTGGGTATATCTCAAATAAAATTGATGAACTCATTTTTATGTGAATATGACTAAATATGATATCTTAGATTTGTGCTCAAACAAAAACCCCTCCAAAAGTAGCCGCGGGCATCAAAACTGAACCTGATTTGCCATCATTAAATACTTTGATGTCTCTCTAGATGATATTTATACCCTTGATGTGCATGTTCAGAAAACGTTTTTCAAATGTGGTATTATGAAAAGGGAAATTATATTTTAACACCTAATGTGAGTCTATGTGAATGTGAGATGAATGATAGAAAAAAATAAATTAAAAAAAAAAAGTGATAGAATTTATATATTTGAGGATAATTGGTGTTGAAATAAGAAAGTTGTTATGAAAATGACATAGCTGCTCAAGTTACAGCGAACTCACGTCACATGTACACTACATGACAAGGTTCTCTCATTTCTATATCCTTAAGGTCGCTATTCCCTAGTTGTACGTGCCCAATCACTAGCCATTTCAGTTTGGCTTAGCTCAAGCACTCAAGACGGAGATAGACAAATATACTTCCCATAGCTCCAAGTTATAATTATACTATACATTTCTGACGCGCCGACATGTACTTTCGATGAAATCTACTGGAACGTGCTTAATTGGTTTCCGTTGTGGGAATAAAATGGTGCAAGTGGAACGAGACCAATAGGGTTTAACGGCTTGGAAATAATACATAGATGTGCGCTATTTGGACCACCAAAAGTAAGAACTCCATACATCCACCTATCAAAATCTGAGGGTCAAAAATAAGAGATTTTTCTTTTAAGTGGGAACATATAAAATTGTGATAGGCTATATGTCGATGCTAAATATGAGACATTAGAGTTCAAATGACATTTCTCAAATATATACTCATCTCATTTCATAATAATTGTTATTTTTTATTTTTTTATATTTCAAAATATTTATCCATTTAGATTATTTAGGTATTATTAATTTTTTCACTCCATTTATATTCTTAAGGTATGTTTGGTTGGGGAGTAAAAATAGAGTAAATTTTCTATGAATGAATTTTATGTGTAATTTTACACATAAAACTCATCTATAAAAATTTACATCCTATT
This sequence comes from Dalbergia cultrata, assembly GCA_031216105.1. Taxonomy (NCBI): domain Eukaryota; kingdom Viridiplantae; phylum Streptophyta; class Magnoliopsida; order Fabales; family Fabaceae; genus Dalbergia; species Dalbergia cultrata. Next base: position 74,950,731 of record CM062344.1, read on the forward strand.
TTTACCTCCTAACCAAATATACCTTTAAGATGTGTTTGGTTAGAGAGTAAAAATGAGGATAAAAATTCTTTAAATAAGTATCACTTTTAATAAAAATGTGCAAGTTGAAAATTAATAGATTTATTAAGATGAATAATAATGATTATACAAAAATAATTTTTTCAACTAATCATATGGTTTTCTACATTTATAAAAAAAATTATTTTCTTTAATACGTGTTTTATTTAATTTTTGAGGATCATTGTAAAGTGGAGGGAGTACAATTCGGGGTGGGGCTATCAGAAAGTAGCGTGCCATTATTTTCTTTCTTCGTCATGTGGATCACTTCAATCCACAAAATTTAGGAATGATAAGAATAATGATATATGTAATTAAAATATGGACACATCTGGGACATATTAACAAAGAAACCTCCTCCAAATTTAAAATAATTATTTCTTTCACTTTTTTAATATATTCATAAATTAATATATTTGAATACAATACATAATATCAGAATGATGAGTAAACAATTTCTTCTTCTTTTTTTTTTTCATTCAACCAACTTTGTGTGTATATATCTCACATAGTGAATCTAAATAAATCCATATTTTGAATTTCTCTTTCGATATCATACACATAGAGGAAGACTAGGTCTATGGCACCCACCATGAAAGGGTATCTTTTTTTTTTTCCTAAGACATAAATTCTAATGATAATGGATTTTCTCATATCAAATTTTTATATAACATTGCAATTTATAATTTTTCACAATCGATTTAAAAGGAAGCATTATAACAGCTAAGGCCTATAAAGCAAGAACTTAAAGTGAGAATCACACATGACAAAAGAGATATACAAATTTAGAACATGAAATGTTAAAATCTAACATCCCTCCATAACACACATACATGAATAAAAATCATTAATCCCCAAATCGTGTTTTATTCTGTTTTACTCATCAGTTCTTGCCATATAAAAAATTAATACTGATATTTAATATTATTTAAAGTATCAAAACAGATGGTAAATATATATTATTCATTTTTCACAAGATAAGAAAGGATTCCTGGGATAGAGAATAAAGCATGACCTGATAACCAGTGATTTCCACCCACATATATGATGGTATTATCATCACATCAATTGACTCTTCCTCACTAAGCAAGATTGGCTCTATTATACATAGGATTCAACTTAGATTACCTTCCATGTATAAGATAATTAAAACCTAGATTATGATGCTTGTATTCATGTTATTATGTTCCGTATAAAATCTAGATTATATTCCATACCATACACGTGGGTATTTTTTTGGGCATGAGCACCCACTTTTAATCTTTAACTCACTTTGATGTAACTCTTGTGCTTATATATAAGTCTTCCTTTCATAAGGTATATGCACCTTATCTCCATTTGTGTTTGTGTGGCACTGCAGTTTAATTTCCTACTTGATATCATCATGGAAACTACTACTCAACAAGGAAGCCAAGTAGCAAAGTGGAAGGGCAAGGCCAAAGCAGAAGTAGCAGGACACAAAGGAGAACAAGTATGGCCTCTCTTGGAGGATTTCTTTGGCCTTGACAAGTGGTTCCCAACTCTCTCTACTTGCCTTCCTGTTGAAGGCATCTCTGGGCAACCAGGGTGTGTGCGCTTCTGTGCTGGTTTCAAGACACCTGCGGATGGCCATGACAAGCAAACTGTGAATTGGACTAAGCAGAAACTGCTATCCATTGATCCAACTCATTGGACATTCACTTATGCAATTGTGGATGGGAATGTTGGGTTTCACAACTATGTTTCAACAGTGAAGGTGCTGCCAAAGGAAGATGATGATGGATGTGAGATTCAGTGGCTGTATGAAGTTGAGCCAGTTGAAGGGTGGAGGCCTGAAGATCTTGATTCCTTCATTGGCTTGGGATTGCAGGTGATGGCTCAGAGGATTCAAGGAGCTTTGAAGGCCATGCAAGAAGCAGTTGGCGCTTGAAATCCAAGTATGAGAAATGTTGTTTGCACATTAAGACCTAAACATCCAAGAGAGAGACAAACACAAAGGTTGACTCACAGAAAATAACTTTGTGCCTATTTTTCTCTAAGATGTTCATGATATGTCTAATTTTTTTTTTCAATGTGCAAATAACATGTCTTATTGAAATAATCATGAATGATCAGCAAGAAATTTTGCACTAGAGCTATTTCATATATATTTCAGACTTTTCTTTTTTGACTTTTGTTGTGGTGTTATTTTGTTGAGTTTCAGTTTATGACTTGTTTGTCATTACTTATAACTCACTAGTAGAACCTAAAGGTGAGTTGAAAGTTATTCTGTTTTCTTTGTAATTTACAACAATAAAATAAACTATTTTCTGAATTTCAGATGGTGTTTCTCTCTGGATATATGCTACAGTGAGACTTGATTCTTTATTCATCAGCTTAGAGTGAGTTCTAAATTCTTGTGAACCGGTTGAGATTCAGATCATGAGGTGGAAACCGTCTTGGGTACACCCAACTAGATTACTTTCTTTTGTCCTTGGTGGAGTGAGTTTGGCATGACCTAATGCTAATTAAAATTTTCATCTAATGCTAAAATTCCTGTCTAGTCATGTGCTTTATTTCTTCCAACTCTTTCTCGTATGCAGTTACTCATTTTCAAAGGCCTACCTTTTCATGAACTGCAATTTTGAAACTTTAATCATAAACCACTTGTTCTGTGCAGCTCCTTGGACCTTTAATCATAAAGGGTTGCGGCCACTTGAACCTAACATGCATTAACATTATATTACCAAAATAATAATAATAATTATTATTATGCAAGTTGCTGTAATGGAGGGTCATTTGCAATTATTATATAAGATATTCAACTTAAGATTTTAAGAATAAAAGATACAATGATACAATGAGATAGTAACATTTTACTTATAATATTAGAAATAGTATTATGTATAGTGGTTTATTAGACAATATATTAGGGGATAATAATACGTAATAATAATGACTATCAATAAAAATATTTTACCATTTCTTCCCGTCTTTTATTTTTATTTTAACTTACCACTTACTTTTTCTCTCTCTATATAAACTATAATTCATAATTGGCTTTTTTTAATTTTATGTAAATTTGTGTGATATTTAATTTATTGAATCAAACACGTGTTGTGCATGCTGTTTTGTGGGGCTGAGATAAAAAATAAAGCAACAAAAATAAAATTGAAGGAAACACGGAGAAGAGTGGCTAAAATACATCGATGAAAGCCAACCACAATCCCGAGAAATCACATGTGCTCGACTTCAGTGTAATATAATTGAGAATTAGTAAACCAACAAAGGTGGGCACTCTTTGTAGCATGTGTAAGTCATTATATACTTATATCCATAAATAATTTTTTATGAGTATAAAATTTTATCAATTAAATCATTGAATTCAAATTTCTTATCTAACATATCAAATATTTTAAATTTCATACAATTAAAAAATAGTTTGATATTTCATCATACCGCTTTAATTTGATGGATAATATTTTTTGAAAATATTAGTGAATATCAATCATTAAAATAGATGCTTGATCATTAATATAATATCATATAATTCAATAGTCAGATTAATTAAATTCAAGTTCTATGAAGAGTGTAAGTATACGAAATTTATTTATGGTATAAATGGATCCCCATCCTTGAAAAAAAAATACTAAATCATGTAAAATAATTAGTAAAATTCTTTAACAATATAGATTATATATTTCACTAATAAAAGTGTAGATTTACGTACCATATAGTTTTAATAACATCTTTTATATTTGTTAGCAATACTTTTTAAATGTTACTAATAAGTTTTAGATAAATTATTTTTGTACCAACCTAAGCTACTCGACTCAAATTCCATTAAATAAAAAGGACCGATTATTGGTGGAAGAATGTATGATACACTGTCCAAAAGTGCATCTCACACTTCTTGTTGTAAGTGTTGTCGGACGATCAGTCAAAAGATGTGCATGACATATGATCGTTCTATCCAGAGAACTAAATAGACTGATAATCTTAGGGAGAGACATTAATGTTGTAAATTCTCAACTTCAGAAACCTTTGGTGTCAATTTTGTGCATAAAGAAAGGTCATGTATAAGTTTACTAAATCTTAGAAGGGGTAAATGTAATTTACCTTGAAAACTAAAGAGGGATGTGATTCTTTATTCATCAGCTTGAGGGAGTTCCAAATTCTTGCAAACCAGTTGAGATTCAAATCAACAGGTGGAAACTGTCTTGGGTACACATAACTAGATTACTTTCTTTTGTCCTTGGTGGAGTGAGTTTGGCATGACCTAATGCTAAAATTTTCATCTAATACTAAAATTCCTGTCTAGTCATGTGCTTCATTTCTTCCACCTCTTTCTCATATGTAGTTACTTATTTTCAAAGGCCTACCTTTTCATGAACTGCAATTTTGAAACTTTAATCATAAACCACTTGTTCTGTGCAGTTCCTTGAACCTTTAATCATAAAGGGTTGTGGCCACCTGAAACTAACATGCATTAACATTATATTACCAAAATAATAATAATAATAATTATGCAAGTTGCTGTAATGGAGGGTCATTTGCAATTATTATATAAGATATTGAACTTAATATTTTAAGAATATAAGAAACAATGATTCATGAGATAGTAACATTTTACTTATAAGATTAAAAATAGTATTATGTGTAGTGGTTTATTAGACAATATATTAGGGGATAATAATACGTAATAATAATTACTATCAATAAAAAAAATTTTACCATTTCTTCCCGTCTTTTATTTTTATTTTAACTTATCACTTACTTTTTCTCTCTATATAAAATAGAATTCATAATTGGCTTTTTTTGCTTTATGTAAATTTGTGTGATATTTAATTTATTGAATCAAACACGCGTTGTGCATGCTGTTTTGTGGGGCTGAGATAAAAAATAAAGCAACAAAAATTGAAGGAAACACGAAGAAGAGTACCTAAAATACATCAATGAATGCCAAACACAATCCCGAGAAATCAGACGTGCTAGAGCTTCACTAAAATATGATAGAAAAGTGGTCATTTGACCCGTGTGATGTAACATAATGATAATAAAAAATAATTTTTTTTACCATTATTGAAAATAAGTAATGATTCATTTAAATATATATCTTATAGAAAATTGATTATATAAACTTATTTTGAAAATAAGTTATTAGTTAAATAATTAAATAAATAAATAAAATATAAATGAGTATGAATTTGAAATGAATCCTTCTATTTTTTATCTTATTTTGATTATCATGTTTATAAGGTTGAGAAAATCTTGATATATGACCTTTAACTAGCTATAAAAACCTATCTTATGAAAATTTTGCATGTTTCAATAGTTGAAATTGATGAATAATGAAATAAAATAAGTATATATATTTACCATATCATATACCATTAATATAGATGACAACAGGTATCCATGATAAAAGAGATATACCTCTAGCACCTTGTCCACATTTAGAATTTTGTCTATATTCTCATCCCCATCACGGGTCTCTATTCTGTATTTCTCATAAGGATTTGAACTCGTATAGGGTATTTGCATTGCAGATTTATTAAAATAATTCCAAAACATATTGAAAAGTGTTTTGATATTCAAAACATAAATATGCATAATACTCATTTCCTTTAAGAATATCCGTTAACTTTCAGACAACTTCATATTTTAAAATATCGGTCAATTTCACATTTCAATAAAATATTAATTTTTTTCTTCGAATACTACCCCTAATTAATTTCACATTTTCAAAGTAGTCAATTTAATATTAGTGTGCTATATTAATTAATATGTATAGATATATTAGTACATTCACTATATTTTACTCAATTGCCAATATCATTTATTATCTTTCTTAATATTTTTGTTTGTCCAATTTAACAGATACTTTGAAAGGAAGGGAGTAATAAATACTACAAATACAATATAATCTAAATTAAAAATGAAAACACATACATAATACAAATTTAATAAAGATAATTAAAAAATGAATGTGTGCTAAGATTTTCCTATATATATATATATATATAAAATTTATACAAGTAGGGAATTGCCAGATCTCTAGGGGGCAGAGACCTCATTCATTATTCTTATCTTGTTTAACAAACGGTGACTCCGCTCTCGTCTTTGTGAAGAATAGATGTGTTCCTATTATTGTCCTTTTTTCAGGTAATCCTCGTAGGTACCCGCTTTGACGATTTTTTTAATCATCCCAGCCATTTACATATTTAGTAAATTAAAATATTTAATTTATAAGAACATAAAGATATACTGTCTAAGTAATGAAAAATAATAAATAAATTTAATTTATATAATTTCAATTACATCACATTTCCTTCTGCATCGTTCTAGTAAGTATTCTCCAAATGAATATTTTTTAGGTTCCTCCATAACCATATACAAAATAAAAACATCATTCATCTCAACTTATTCTAAAAAATACAATATTTGTCTTTAAAATTTGAAAACATAATATTAAAATCATTGATAAAAAATTTAAATTACAATTTAAAACCTATGTTAATTTCTTAATATAGTTACTTGATCATATAAGATTTCATCTTCTTAAAGTTTCTAAACATGCTCCCATACAAATTTGTAGCATACTTATTGTATTTGTTGCTAATAATGTAATAAAGAGTTTCTTTAACTGATTTGCAAACACCAACTAAATAATTTCTTTTATACCTTCAATAATTTCCTCTATACCTTTTATGAATTCATTATTTAGGAAATATATGAGAAATTTTTTGATAAATTATATTCATATATTAAGCTTCCAAAATGAAAAAAAAAATAGTTTTCAATAACCTTAGCACATGAATTCATCATTTTTCCAAGGATAATTTGAAAAAATTTAAAATCACATTAGCTTGATAAATAAGGTTTAATTTTATATTAAATAAGGAAATTATAATTTCATAAGCTGCTTGGTCTATGCCATTTTGAGTTAAAGCCTTATATAAATATATTAAAATACATATTTGAATTTTATGAATATTAACAAATGTATTTTCTATCTTTATAAATATTTTAATATTCTTTTTTTTATTTTTATAAATATCATTATGTAAAAATGATAACTAATCGTGAGACCATAAAATAAAAATAAACTTGAAACAAAAATAACCAATAAAGATAGTAAAAGAGTTGTACGATAAAACTGATAAACAATCATAGTGAATACTCTTATTATATAATTAGCCATTTACCTCATTTTAGTATATCAAAGCTAAATTTCTAGTTTATAACAAAAAATTATAAATTAACAAATATATTGGTTTAAATGTAATGGATTGTATTACCGGGTGTGTGTTATCATTCTATCAATAGGTATAAAAATTATATAGTAATTAATCAATATTATATATTAATTAATTAATTGATAATTAGGAGTATATAAGTAAAGTAACATAACTAATCTGATTTAAAATTTTTCCAAACACTTATATTTAAAAAAAAATATAACTTAAAATTACTTTTGATTATTTATTTATTTTATTTATAACTAATTATTTTAAATAACTCCAATACATAAGGTTATCAAAATAATATACAATTTTTTTGCCATGTAGATTCAACATAAATTGTTCAGATATTAAAAATGATTATTATGAATACTAAAATGATATAAATTAACGATAGTAAACTAATGATATATAATAATTATATTTATAATATTTTTAAAAATATTAATTACTAAATCTATAAAATTTGTGAGCTCTAAATTACTCTGAAAGTTACACCTAAAAAATCCAAATGGGTGTTAAATATTAGTATTATAGATTTAATGAAATACCGATAAGTTTTAAATATATCTTAATTTTTATAGCATAATTATGCTATTAAATACTGATAATTGTCAATGATATTCTAACAATATGATTGCAGTTTTATTTTTCAAAATAGTAATTAATGATTAACATTTTAAAAATTGTGGGCTCTAAATCATTCTCATTGCTACACTTGAAAAACTTTCTCTCATATGAGTTTGAAATATTAGTATTATAGATTATAGATTATAGATTAGTAAACCAGAAAGGGTGAGAATTTGTTTACAAGTCTTGATATACTTATATCCATAAATAATTTTTTATGGGTATAAAATTTTATCAATCAAACTATCAAATTCAAATTTCTTACCTAGCATATCAAATATTTTAAATTTCATACAATTCGAAAATGATTTGATATTTCACCATGCCACTTTAATTTGATAGTTAATATGTTTTGAAAATACTAGTGAATATTAATCATTAATATATATGCTTGATCATCAATATAATATTACATAATTCAATGGTCGAATCAATTAAATTCAAGTTCTATGAAAAATTATTGAAGGGTATAAGTATACAAGACTTATGCGTAGTATGGTATAAATAGATCCGCATCCTTAAAAAAAATTACTAAATCATGTAAAATAATTAGTAAAATTCTTTAACAACATAGATTATATATTACACTAATAAAAGTGTAGATTTACGTACCATATAGTTTTAATAGCATCCTTTATATTTTTAGCAATGCTTTTTAAATGCTACTAATGAGTTTTAGATAATTTATTTTTGTACCCACTTAAGCCACTTGACTCAAATTCCATGAAATAAAAAGGACAGATTATTGGTGGAAGAGTGTATGATACATTGTCCAAAAGTGAATCTCACAATTGTTTTTGTGTGTTGGACGATGGGTCAAAAAATGTGAATACATATATACTCAACTCAAAGTTTTAATGAAACATCTTTTATTAATACGTATTATTAAAAGTCAAATATGGTATATTGCTTATGCAATCCCAAACTCACCCCCAGGGGAGATTAGAGCCAATTAGGAAGTCTTTATTTATTATTGTAGTCAATTCATCTCTGAAATAAACTAAAACAGTTACAAGAAGAGTATTTTTTTTATTAAACAAGAAGAATATTATTAACAATAATGTGCATGACATACGATCGTTCTATCAACAGAACGAAATAGACTGATAATCTCAGGGAGAGACATTAATTTTGGAAATTCTCAACTTGAGGAACCTTTGGTGTCAATTTTGTGCGTAAAGGAAAGGTCGTGTGTAATTTTACTAAATCTTACAAGGTTTAAATGTGATTTACCTTGAAAACTAAAGAGAAAGAAAAGAACCTCGATGGCATCCTCTCTCCTTGTGCCATTTGTCTCAAGTCCTCAAACCCTATTATCAAATTTAAAATTCAAACACCATAGTACTAGAGTTGCATTCCAAATTATTAAAGCTAAGTATTGAATTAGAAAATTAATAGATGATGAGGTAAGATATCTTATGTATACAGTATACAACTGAATCGTGGTGTAAGATTCAGGTAATAGTACACTCAGATGACGAAATAACTATTTATTAAACCACAGTTAGAATCGCCAATACAAATCCATGATGTTAAAAGTCAACGAAATATCTAATGGCACGGAAGACTGGGTAAGGTGCAGTGCCATCAATTTTTCATTCTTTTTTGGTCGTGAGTGCCCTCGGTTTGGTGTTTCGTTCGACTTTTGAGGTGAAATGGGCCTCGACAAAGATAAACTGAAATGGGCCGAGTGCCACCAGTTCAAGTGTGCCAACCTTGTGTCAAGATGGCGTACTCCTTCAAGACCAAAAACAAAAAAAGCACTCCTTTGGTGCAATTTTGTAACGCAAAGAATTTCCATGACTGTCAAGTGGTTTAAAAGATTGATGATTTGATTTCTAACTAATATGCCAGTCAACCATTGAAAAAACTTTCCCACCAGTTGTTGTTAGTATAAAGTACGTCTTTTTCATGAGTTTCTTGTTTTGAAAATCACACGCTAAAAACGGGTATATGTGGTAGCACTCGCTTAGTATTAATGACAATTTAAGCTGCCTAAAAAGACATAGTTTATGGCAGTGTTCAACTTCAACTGTGATTGATGCAGTGGCTTTGCTAAATATTCAAAATATAAAACAAGAATATAAACTGGACACAGAATGGGTATACGGATATGCAACTTCGAACATTACTCAAATGATAGATTCAAAAGTCACCCGCAGGATGTCATGCAATACTGTGTTACATACAGCTGAAAACTTCGATCAACCATTTATTTCAGGAAGTCGGACTGTGTGACAACAATAGGCAAGATTAACTTTAAACATTCCATTTTTTTCGATAGTAACTTTAAACATTCCATAACATTCAATATTAACTCACTCAAGGACTGATTAGATTGTTATGACAACCATAGGCAGTTTAAATTTTAAAACCCGAATACAAAAACAGTTCACTTCCCCAACTAGGAGGTGTTCAGAAAATGCAAGTTCTAACACAACTACATAATCCCCACCATCCAAGCCATAACTTGTAATCCAAAGGAGACACTGGCCGTCAGAAATTGACATCATTGAACAACGAGCTACTTAATGCCCTCTTTCAAATCCAATTCGAGTCCTACCAGAACCTCCCTCGTAACCATCCCGCATTGAAGATCCAGCGCTTGCTCTCATAGTTCCTCCACCACCAACTTTTTCCATTGCCTTCTTACCCTTCTTTACCTCGGTCAAGAACTGATCCAGACCAAATGGATCAGCTTCTTCATTCTCAAACTCAACTGGCCTGTCCCTATGACCTGCCCTCTCAGAAGCCCCTGTAAACCCTCTGTCAGGCTTAAAGCGATCAGTCTTCATAATCTTCTCTAACTGCTCATCTGCACCACCATAAATCTCATTATCAAGATCCTTCTTTGGCCTGTAGAGGGTTGAGAGCGTTGGCTGTGCAGTAAACAAGCCTTTGTCATACACATTATACTGATCATCAGTGGCAAACCCAGATGACATTCCTTTTTCCTGGTTGAATAGCCTTTCATCATACATGACCTCCGTCCCTGCCTTAGTAGAAGCCATACCAAGGGCGACTTTCTCACTTATATCACGATCCCTGTCTCTTGTGATTTTGCTTTTCTTTCCCATGGCAGCATCCTTAGCCTCTAATCTTCTCTCCCTCTCCCTCTCTCGTCGTCGCTCCTCACGAATTTTCTCCCTTTGCAGCCTCTCCTCCCGTTCCTCCCTTGTCTCCTTTGGATAATTCTTCTCTCTCTCCCTTTCCCTCTCCCTCTCCCTTGGTTGCTCGTAATCAACTGCCATATCAGCATCATCCATGCTGCTCTTCTCAGAAGGGATGGGAACAGCAGCTGGAGGGGCTACACCAGTTCTCTCCGAGCGTGCTTTCTGGGCCAAAGCCCTCAGCTCCTGTTCTTTCCTTTCCTTCTCCTTCAGAAGCATCTCCTTCTGAACCTTGGACCTCATTGCAACTGCTTCTCTAGCCTTTTGCTCCGCAACATATAATGCCTCTGAAAGCTTTGCAAAATTGTCATTGATCTGAACATCCTGAAGGCCTCTCCCATCAGCCGCAAGACGCTTGTCAAGAGGGATTGTGTAACCTTTTGGATTCTTCCAATTAGAAATACAAGGAGGTATCTTCCAATCTTGCTGATCTTTCACAGTAACAGGCCTCGGAGGGGAATGCATCACAGGCACAGGAGGAGAGCCGGAAGCCTTAGGAACTCGCTTATGCTTGAACTTTGGAGGCTCAAGAGGATCAACTGGCATCTCAACCATCCTAATAACCCTCTCCTTCGCCCCGGAATTGAAAGCTGCAGACTGCTGCGAGGGCTTATACTTAATATACTTTGTATCAGATGACTGCTTGGGAACATTTTTCGGCTGTGCCGCGCTCAGCCTCACATTAACAATCTTCTCCAGTGCAGCCTTAGTCTCCAGTGTCGTCTCGTCAATCTCCTTCTGCACATCCTCGTCATCTTCATCGCTACCCTCCTCATCATTCTTCAAGATCTTAGGTATCAGATCCTTCTGCTGCGTATACACAATCTTCTTAGCATTCTCATTCTGCTTCACAATTGCATCGTATGCAACATTCCCATGAGCATCGACGGTCACGGGGAGAATCTTCGACCCAGGTTTTGAGGACTTGTCCCTTCCCATGTCAAGTGGGTACTGAGCAACATGGATCTCAGGGAAGGCACCACCATCCCCAAAATCCTCCACCTTACGGGGAACGAAGCCGGCACGCTTCAAATAAGAGGGCACAGGCTTTTGTTTAATCACCTCAGATTTTTCCTCTTCAGAAGAGGAGAATCTCTGCTTGAACCATGGATCGTTACTATGATCATAGTAAGTGGTCGACGAAGACTTTGCTGGAGGAAGAAGCTCTTTCAAAGCCGCCATAATTCTGAGCAAAAAATATTAAAACAATAATAATACATCTAAAATCAACATACAACATTCAAACATACTTTATAAAATTTAAATAGATTCCGAAACAATAGAAACACAAGCATAGAACCCTAGGAAATAAACCTCAGAAAATAAACTGTAACATTAGCTATTAAACCAATAGAGCATAGAAAGAATTGTATACAGAGAATCGCTAGCGAAACCAAAAAATCAATCGCAATTAGAGAATCGATTATACACGTGAATTAGAAAGTAAATGTAACAGGAAACTGGGTAAAGAAATTGAAGCAGGAAAAGCAGATACCACAAATGAAGAAAAACCCTAACCTGATTTTGATTTCGCAGAAGCAACGAAGCTGGAGGGAGAGTTGTTTGCGATTTGGGGCTGAAGTTGGAGCCCTAAGCGTGATTTGAAGATTGAGAGCAAAACAACTTCGTTTTTGGAGTTTTCAGAATTAGCTCGGAGGAACAAAACGAAGCTTCGTCTACGACGACGAAGAAGAATAAGTTGATTTAGCTAGGCTAGACAGATATTTGTTAATTCTTCTTGGCTATCCGTCTGCGAACTGCAATTCAATTATCAAGGGTCGGTTTAGGAATGGGTCACACCAGTGTGCTTCACCCCATGGGCTTTCAGCCTATTTTGAAACCTCTACAAATCCAAAAAATTGAAGCCCATCATGAGACCAACAACATGAACTAAAGCCCATCGTTATTTCAAAATGATGATTAAACAAACAATTTAATCCCGACCAAAAAAAAAACGTAACAATTTAATCCTCAAATGTTTTGACCAGAAAATTAAAAAATCCCTCAAATGTATTTTGATTGAGGCTTGTAGAGCAGTGCAAGATCCATTCTCTTGAGTAACCACCATGTCATATGTATGTATCTTCTAGAAATTAAATTGATTGATTGATGTCAAAAATACTTTGGACACTAAACTCATATCAAGTAGATTTTTTACATACCAAATTACTCTTTTAATCTATTAAAATTGAATCCCGTGAATGTTATTCTTCTTGTAATTATTAGTAATTTTTACGGGGTATATCTGTATTTAGATATTTAGATTGCCGTTAATCGTAATAATGATGGCATTATAAACTCCCTATTGCACTGAAATGGAAAAACCAACCCTGTCCGAAGACCTGCCAGGGAGAGTCCATCCTCCAATCACATGGTCCACCGTGGCAAATTTTCATCACAGCTTCACAAAAGGCGCAATACCATTTCACCACGTCCAAATCGAAAGGGCATTTTAGTCGTCAAGGGCAAAACATAGACCCAACAACGTCTTTTCCAACACAGTTGCAGGGTACTTTCGTGTACAAGCTAACACAAGCCCAGTCTTCTCCCCCAGCGACTTGTACATCTAAGACTAAAACCTCACACCCTCACATACTCTCTCTCGTTTTCTCTCTCTCTCTCTCTCTAACACAAAGGATTTCTCTCTCTTCGGAGCTTCAATTTAGCCGTCAATGGCGGCCTCCGATGCTCAAAACGGCACCTCCATGAGGAATGCGTTCGGAGGCGTCCTCGCGTTCTTCATCCTTCTCCTGATCGGCGTTCTCGCCTTCTCGATCCGTCTCTTCTCTGTAAGCATTTTCCGCCACTTTCCTTATTATTTCTTACGCGGATCTGGTTATCTCTTCGTAGTTTCAATTCATTTCAATGCGATTGGTTGCTTCTGAATTTTTACGGTGGCGCTAACCGTTTCAATCGAACCGTTTCGTCGTTTTTATGTATAACGATTACTGTTTTGTAACTATCGGTGTTTCGTTGATTACAAAGTGATTGAAGAAAAACTCGGTAGTTGAGTCTCGATGACGTAGCTGTAGCTGTTTAGAAAATTCTAGTGACTTCTGCTGAGCCATATATTAAGTTATTCACTCACTACTTAAGTCAACGATTTTAAAATGTTTACACTAGTCGCGTTAAAGTGATACTTAGAAAGAATCAATTGATGAAATGCGACATATAATCTTATTAATGTGTGGTGTTATTTCAAATTTGCATCCATTTTGCAATGTTAGAAGTTAAATTTCCAGTTAAAAATATTAAAATTAGATAGTGAGTTTATGTCTTTGGATTGGTTGAAATAATAATTTGTAAAATCGTAATTCTATATTTTTTTTATTTCTTTTTTAGGGTTATGAAACCCAAAGCATGAATGCATTAGTTTATTTATATTTTGTTTTATGTATAGGTTTCAGTTTCACCAATTACTTTTGTTGAAGTAACTTTGCCGAAGTGGTGATAGTGTGGACATTTCTATGAACTGACTAACTATGATTCAAAATGCTGCTATGTTGTTTTGAAATTATCTCTTTCTGTTTCTGAAAATTTTGAGATCACAAAGTTCGTTTCTAATTGTTGCATTTTTTTTATTTTTTTTTATTTTTTACATTTTATCCTTCAGTTCTATTGTAGGTTTCATATTTCCACTTGTTAGACCCAAGTTGGTCTAGAAGTTTGTAACATTTTATGTGCATTTATGCAGGTTATAAAGTATGAGAGTGTTATTCATGAATTCGATCCTTATTTCAATTACAGAGTCACTCAGGTGAGCATTATTTGGAGTGGAACTGTTCCATGCCTTTTTCCACATATTCTTGGGAGAACTAAGGGTCTCTCATGGTTGTTAATGGCTTTAGAAAATAGAAATTTCTTCATAGCTGTATGTAACATTGGTTTGATTTCACTTAATCTCAAGATTCACAGGAGATGACAGACATATTTGTTGGTTTCAGTATTTGACGAAGAATGGGATATATGATTTCTGGAACTGGTTTGATGACCGAACATGGTAAGTAACTGGTGCTTGGAGTCACACATTTTTCCCTATCTATATGTAGTTTAATCAGGGTGTTTTTAATTTTTTGGAGATTTAATGTGCATTTTACCATTTGATTTCTAGGTATCCTCTTGGTCGTGTAATTGGTGGGACTGTCTATCCTGGTTTGACCTTGACAGCAGGCACCTTATGGTGGTAAGTATTTCAAAGTACACTGCCAGAAATGATGGCTGCCATATTCTGTAATTTTCCTTTTGATGAAATACTAAGTCAAATATCCCTGGGAGCAATTACTTCAAAGTTTACTAGGCTGGTTGATATTTTTGAATCACTCCCTTTTGGTTCCAGGTTACTGAATTCCTTAAACATCCCTCTCTCAGTAGAAACTGTGTGTGTTTTTACTGCGCCTATATTCTCCGCCTTTGCTTCATGGGCAACTTATCTTCTGACGAAGGTTTGTCCATATCTAAATTGTACTTTGTCTATTTTTTGCTGTTATAGTTGCATTCGCTGATTAGCTGTGGCTGCTCCCTTTTGTAGGAGGTTAAGGGTGTTGGAGCTGGCTTGACAGCAGCAGCTCTTTTGGCTATGGTGAATTTCTCAACTGGCATTGTGACCTAATAAAATTGAGTCGCAGTTTTCATTCTGATTATAAGCATTTCAATGATGGTCATAATGATCAAAATTATTGGTTTAGTCATTCAGCATATCTAAATGTTTGACAAATCAACATTAGGTGAAAGTGGCCTAATCTGGTTGGATATGAACCTTGAATCATGATGTATATCTCTGTAAAATTAATGGCGTACTGTCGGCAATGGTTTCTCTCCTATCTGGTTGCTCATCCTTGACTTCTCTCTTACATGCAATTGGTTGCTTTTCTCTAATCTTGTTTCTGTTTGCAGGTCCCCTCATATATATCTCGATCAGTGGCTGGCAGCTATGATAATGAAGCGGTGGCTATATTTGCTTTGATCTTCACATTCTATCTCTATATTAAGGTGCTCAATCAATGCAAGCAAGTTTACCTTATATTGAATGGCCTTGTGTAATGACATTGGTTTTGTAAAAATTTCATTGGAATTATTAGAAACTTAGTATGGATTATCATCATTGCCCAATAATTTGTGATTTTAATGTTCTGATAAACTGTCTATTCTACATGCCTCAGGATAGAAATTACATTTTTTTTTATCTATTAAGTTTTTTGACTTGATTTACTTGCCATGTAGACACTAAATACAGGGTCCCTCTTTTATGCCACTTTGAATTCCATAGCATACTTTTACATGGTAAGCTTTTATATCATACTGTTGTTCTTGTTATCATTGCCTCTGCTCTTTTCATTTGTGTTAACCCACCTTTCTTATCTTGCAGGTTTGCTCATGGGGAGGATACACTTTTATCATTAATCTTATTCCAATGCATGTACTCTTGTGCATAATTACTGGTCGCTATTCTTCCCGACTGTACATTGCATATGCACCTCTTGTAAGTATCTGTTTCAGTCATACAGTTATGATAGGTTTTAAATGAATGCTTTTGTCTTTTGTAATTGGAAGTTGGAAAATGCATGTTCCCAAGCTCGAAAAAGTAAGCTTTAATTTGGATGATGCTTGAGGTAGTTTTGGTTAATTTTAACAGATTAATAAAGTGTTTTACAACCACCAGTTACTCACCTGTTCTAACAAGTAGCTGTAAAATTTAATTTAGGCATGAACAGTGCATTGTACATAATTTGATATTGTGTCATTCAGTTTGGGTTATGTATTCACTACTTCATTTGACTTTTCAATCTGCAACTTGTAATGTTCTTGCTGCCTGTTGTTTGTTTATTTACAAGGCAGAGGTTTTCTTGGACTAGACGTGGATATTATAAATGAAACTATTTCCGATTCTTCTTACCTTGTTCCTGGTTCACATTATGACTTCTCTGTATCCAGGTTGTATTAGGCACACTGTTGGCTGCCTTGGTGCCCGTCGTTGGATTTAATGCTGTAATGACATCAGAGCATTTTGCATCATTTCTGGTGAGTTTCCCTTTAGCCTATTTACAAATGGCACTTTTTTGTATTTTAACATCTCTGTATATCCCATTAATTAGTCTCTTTTAAACCTTATTTTTATCCCTAATTTTTTCTTGTGCAGGTTTTCATCATCATCCATGTGGTGGCTCTTGTGTACTATATTAAAGGGATTCTTTCCCCGAAAATGTTCAAAGTAGCTGTGGCACTAGTTGTTTCTGTTGGCGTGTTAGTGCCCATTTGATTGGTAATTTGTTTATTCCAAACATTGCAGGTGCAAAATCAAACTGATCCCCTTGCTTGTTTTGTTTATTTTGCAGGGCAGTGTGCTGTGCAGTGGTAGCAATACTCATAGCTCTGGTAGCTTCAAGCCCAACAAAGGGTTGGAGTGGAAGAAGTTTAAGTCTACTTGATCCGTCGGTGCCTCATTAACTACCTTTTCACTCAAACCATTCAATAAGACAATTATTACTAAATTAATTTTGCATGGAAAAACATGACATTTAACAACATATTTTTTCCCCTCTTTATGTGTTATTCTCTGTTTGATGTGCTTGTTGATTCATCAGTTTCATGATAATTATGGAGTTATTTAATATAGCTAAATATGTTTACCTATATACCCTGTTTTGCAAAATATTTTCTTTTTGTGATTTGACTCCCAAATATTTAAATCGTTTGTGGTGACAGTACATATGCAAGCAAGTATATACCAATCATTGCCAGTGTTAGTGAGCATCAGCCACCTACTTGGCCTTCTTACTTTATGGACATAAATGTCTTGGCATTCTTGGTTCCTGCTGGCATTATTGTAAGTTTTTGTTTGTTTGAAAAAATAACCTTTTATTTCTTCTCCTTATATGCTATGTATATACAAAGTCATCATGGTGCTTGACTTATGCAGGCATGCTTTTCACCTCTGTCTGATGCAAGCTCTTTTGTGGTACTTTATATTGCAACGTCAGTATATTTTTCTGGAGTCATGGTAAGAATAATCGTGGGACAATATTCTTAACACTTATTACATTTTTTTTTAATTCATTAAAGACATAATCTTTTCAAATATCAGGTTCGCCTGATGCTTGTGCTTGCTCCAGCGGCTTGCATCTTGTCCGGGATTGCACTTTCTCAAGCTTTTGATGTTTTCACTCGATCAGTTAAACTTCAGTTACCCAGCCTATCAAACCATGCCAACACTGGTGTAAGCATTTGTTATTTTATCTTCATTAGATTCAGCATTGCTTTACACTCTTTTAGTTACTTTATTAGTTTGCCTTGTTCATATTGTGCTTTTGACTATCAAGGCAGGGGATGCCAGTTCCGAAAGTGCTGTGCCAAATGATACGGTCAAGACAGATAAAAGTGAGGACACATCAAAGGAACGGACCACAAAAAAGAGCAGGAAGAAGGATAAGGAACCTGTGGAAAAGCCTCCTAGCAAGTCCCAAATCAAGAAGAGGCTTTTAGTTTTGCCTCTGGAAGCATCCGTCATTGCTATTTTCTTACTTTTGTTGCTGGGCGCCTTCTATGTGGTAATTTAACTTTCCAATTCTTTACCTTAAGTAATTTCTAATCAAGAAATCATTCATTTTAAGATTGATTATCTACCCATCATATAAGGTGGATTATTCTCTTTTATTCAAGTTTTTGGTTTTCCCCGGAATATTATTATCTTCCTTTATATTCAATCAACATATTTTATAATTATCAATTTGCCGCTTACTTAGACCCCTGGTCTCTTTCTGTTAAATATTGTACAAATTTGCTGGTTAATACTCAATTAGGAATATGATGGCTTCTTTTATGTTTACTATGCTATAAAAAATATAGCTTTTGTAATGTTTACATTGACCCTATTTTCTTCATCTCTCTCGTAGGTTCATTGTGTTTGGGCAGCAGCAGAAGCTTATTCAGCCCCTTCTATTGTTCTAACCTCATATTCGCATGATGGACTTCATGTTTTTGATGATTTTAGAGAGGCTTATGCTTGGTTGAGTCACAATACAGATGTTGATGACAAAGTAAGTTTCATGGCATTTCCTTATTTTTATGCTCAAATAGGTTACGTGCTGCTGCTTACAAATTTTTATCCATTTTCTAAACATCTGGAAATAAAGTATTTTACCTTTTATTCTTGCAAGTTCAATATTTAGGCCAATTACTGATACTGTTTTTGAAAAGGATTGTTTTAAATAAATTGTGATGCTTAGCTAGCTTGGTTTTCTTAGTCTTTACTAATTCCTGAAACTTAGATCATGTTTTGAATTTGAGAAAATTGTTTAAACTGGTGTATTTCTGTTGGCCAAGAAAACTGGTTCATTTAGACTTGAGGCGATTTAACTGATGTAATGAATTAGGGCAAATTCTAGGGTGCATATGGTTTGTGAAAATATTTCATATTTTCATTTCCTGTTTTCATTTCCTGAAAAGGATTTTCATTTTCAGATTTTCAAAAGTAGGGAATGTGTTTGGTTTGTAAAATTAGATTTTGTTTTCAGAAAGTGAAAACAATGAAAATATGTTTGATTTGTCCCCTTTCAAAGAACAATTTTTTAAATCAAATTTAATATAATATATTTATTTAATTTTTACATTTTAAATATTTATTATTGTATTTCTATCATTATAATCTATGTTGAATCTTATTTATTTTATAGTATAAAAATTTGTTTATTATATATTTATGAATTTTATAGATTTCTATATTATTTTGAATAATTATTTTTATATTAAATTATAAAAAACATAAACCAAATTTCATCAATCCCCTCACTTTTAATAATAATAATAATAAAAACAATTACCCCCAAGGCCCCATTCCGTCACTCCCCACTCTACCAAAAAAGAAAAAGTCACTCCCCACCACTATCTTCTTCAAACGTCTATGCTACTCAGCACCTACAATGCCTACAGCAGCAATGCCAGACACCACCAACACTGCTCGCTCTGCTGCAGATCTGCAACATGCCGCCCATGCAGTTGGTCAGTAACATCGCGATTTGCACCACCGCTTGCCTGGGCTGCTGGCTCCATCGCCGATCTGCATAGCACCACCTGTGCAGATGGTCTGTGAAGGCGTGATTTGCTTCACTGCCATGTTTTGCTCCGGCAATGGTTTCCCCTTCTCCCACAAATGGATCTTGCAAATGGGGCTTTTTGAGGGTATTATCAGTTTGATGATTTTCGTTTCTTCTCTTTGTTCTCCACTTGCCTATTTGTGGGGTTGTGATTTATTGTATCAACTGAGAAAGTGACTGCACAGGAGATGGTGTTGTTGAGTGAGGATGAGCAAGAGGGGTGGCTGGCTGCCTTGGACTAGGGAAGATAGATCTGAGAAGGAAGTTTCTGGTTGGTGGTGTGATTGTTGGAAGAAAAAAGAAAAAAGTTCTTTATAATTACGATCAAGCCACCGCAATTTCATTATAAAAATGTTTTCATCACTGTATGAAACGTTTGGTTGGAAAGATTGAAAATGTGAAAAATGACGTTTTCAAATTTTCAATGAATTTAAGAAATATTTTCTAAAAATATTTTCAATATAATGAAACCAAACACATTTTCAATGTTATTTTATGTTTCTAGTGAAAATGAAAACAGAAAATGGCAAACCAAACGCGCTCCTATCTTTCCAGAGAAACTATTTGATCCTGGGAACAAATTGATTTGGTTCCCATGTTTTTATCAGTTGACAGTTGGTGAGTAGAAATTATTGATCATCATATAATATTTGGATGGGAGAGTGCTACATTTTATAATGATTTATATTGTCAAAAGGGTTTCCAAGAAAGCTATAACTTATGAAATCCTGAGAAGAAAGCTCCAATGCAGTTATATTTATCCCGGTGTAGTCAATAGTATTCAAACTTTGGTAATGCATTAACCATTTATTGATTTAATTAACCACTCCTGTTGATAATATTTCTAAACTGTAAATTTTTACACCATGAGTTCCTATTTTTCATTCTCCTGTGATTAATTCCCTACCCTCAATTAAAGACAAAGTAAATGTTAGTTAAAACACACTATGGATGACTTGAAATATTGATGCTCATACGCAATTTCTTGTAGGTGGCATCATGGTGGGATTATGGATACCAAACAACTGCTATGGCTAACCGAACTGTCATTGTTGACAATAATACCTGGAATAACACACATATTGCTACCGTTGGTACTGCCATGTCTTCTCCAGAGAAGGCAGCTTGGGAAATTTTCAACTCCTTGGATGTCAAATATGTTCTTGTTGTCTTTGGAGGTCAATTTTTTTCTTTGTTGAGATTATCTTAGTCAAGTCACCCTCTTCTGATTTGTTTCTTGTGCTTAATATTAGGACTGGTTGGCTATCCCAGTGACGATATTAATAAGTTCCTGTGGATGGTTCGTATTGGAGGGGGTGTGTTCCCACACATAAAGGAACCAGATTACTTAGTAAGTTATACAATGCAACATGGATTGTTTTATCAAGGCATTGTGTTATATGGTACTCTTGCTTCCTTTGATTATTACTTGGCTTATGAGGAATGGTAACCCCTCTTTTTTTGACCTGTTAAAAAGAGGGACGGCCAGTATCGGATTGATTCTATGGCCACACCAACGATGCTAAACTGCCTTATGTATAAACTTTCATACTACAGGTCAGCTTTGCTGTATTTGATTGCTAATTTTTCCCCCTTTAAGTGTCGAACTACTTAACCCCTTACCCTGTGTAATTGCTCCAGATTTGTGGAGACAGATGGTAAAGCCTTTGACCGAGTGAGGCGGACGGAAATTGGGAAGAAATATTTCAAACTCACCCATTTTGAAGAGGTCAGATTGATTTTTAATTTGATGTAGTCTTTATTGGTAATAAGTTAATAACTGGAAGGCTGGGGGATGATATATCGGGAGCTTTGTCAGGCTCTGTTTATTTCTTATATGATGGTTCTGGAACTAATCTTGGTGCCTGGTATGATTAACTACCAGCTGAATTTAACCAGCACGTTTGTTCCAAAATACCCGAAATAGATAACAATCTTTTTATTATAGAAGGTTTAAATATGTCTTTGGTCTGCGAAAGCAAATTTTGGTTTTGGTGTCTAAATTTATTTATTTATTTTTTTTGGTTTGGTTTTGATCCCAACATTTCTACAAGTGTTTGGTTTTAGTCCCTTTTGCTAGACTGACTATGTTCAATGCTGAACTCGCCAAGAGTTAGATTATTCAATCCAAACATTTCTAAAAGTGCTTGATTTTAGTCCGTCTTGTAAGACGATGTTAAATGCTGAACTTGCTGCTAAGAGATGGTTAGATCATTCATTCCTACATGACAGCTAGTAATCAAACATGACAAGGACCATAACCAAGCAGTTTTAAGAATGTTTGGATTGAAACCAAACAAAATATTTTCAGGATCCAAACTCAAAATACGCTTATTTTTCAGAGACCAAAAACATATTTAAACCTCATTAAAATGATTTTCATATCTTAATTCTTAATGTTATCATGCATTTATCTTTGGATAGTTAATCTTTCATTTTCCCTTGATAGTCCTCCTCCAGTATATGGTAATTCCAGCATCCTCTAGTTTACCGGTGTTTACCATCTGAATTTGTCCATTTTACCTATAATTTACCGTTGTTTTCTTTTCCATGAAAATTAAGTATATGTGATATCATTATCTCACTTACCAATTTTGTTCATATTTTTGCCCCTACTTATCATGATTTCTTTCTTTCTTTCTTTTTTTTAATAAAACTTGTTTTGGTTTTACTTGATTTCTTTAGTACTCTCTTTGCACTGCGTAACTCCAACTTTTGAAATAACATGTAAAATCAGGTACCATTGCGAACAATATAGTTCTTGGACTGGAATATACAAGAGGACACACAAGCTTTATTAGCTTTTGAAATTTGACGCCATTTTATATTTTCTTACCAATTTATTATAGGTGCCATTCATTTGACTACTAAACTTGAAGCCGTATAGATAAACAAATCATAGCTGAAATCAATTGTTTGATTTTATTTTTTTTTAACCTATAAACACAACCTTTTGATATTGTTGATATGGGATTGACCGTTGCCGTAACTTCTATGGTCTTCTGACATCAGTCATGGCTTTTAATGCATGCAGGTGTTCACAACTCACCATTGGATGGTTCGGATATACAAGTTGAAACCGCAAAAGAACAGGATTCGGGGAAAGACTAAAAAATCAAAATCGGTACGTATTCAGTTTTTTTTACATGCCTTTTCATCTTAATACCTGTCTGGAAATCTGTAGACCTAACCATAACTTGTCTCTTGTTCTCATTCTTGGCAGAAAACAAGCTCAGCAAATTCTTCGCAAAGAAAAGGAACAAGAAAGAACCCTTTTTAGGTTTTCAAAGGCACATTTCTTAGTCCCGTTTTTATGTATACTTGTGTACAAGGGTTATGGAGAGATTTTGCCGGCACGATTAGTTAGCCTCTCATGAGTATCGAATGATCAAAGGAAGATTTTGGAATTACATGGTCTCTGATTGAACGATCATGATCTCATTTTTAAGATCAAAATTAAAGTGCCCATCAGCAAGATGATTTCTTTGATGATTTCTCTGTCCATGGATGCTAAGCACTTACCCCCTCCGGTTGTAAATAGCTGTCCTTTTCGACAAACTAGTAAATTAAAATTCCAATGTTACAGGATTTAAAATGGATCAGGTTGTGCAAATGGACAGATGTTTACAACCGAAAGGAGTAAAAGATTGAAAATAACCAAGTAATAACAGGTTTAAGTTGAAAGAAGTTCGGTTTTTTAAGATCACGTGAATAGTACTTCCTCTAACGACCAGAATTTTTTAACCTCAAAAACAGGATATGTACTTTCTCCGTTAATAGATAATAGATTAATGCACCCTGATAATTATCTGTCTTCTTATTCATACCTTGAATTTCACGTTTACGCATAATATATAGCATTCCGAATTTGACCGTCTTCCCTATTACCTCCCAACGACGAAGTGAGAAAACTAAAATCGTTTGCTTTCACCGACAAAATCAAAATAGATATATAAGATCGATTATCTTGTCCAGTTTTTGCTGAATATTAACGGTACATAAATAATAAAATGAGGGAGCTTGCATTTGAAATGTAGTTACCTGCATCTGTATACACTTCTGCATAAATAACGATTTCCACATTAATCAGAATAAATTGTTTGAGCTTTAAATAAAATGTTACTGAAAAAGGGTTTTCTACTCAATGGCTGTGTTGACTGTTGAGTCATAGCCACATTATCTATTGTTTAATAAATATTTCCCTAAATAAATAATTAATCACATTTCATTTGCAAGGTCAAGCTCAAATCATTCGAGGAAAGTGCTGCACCAATAAATAGATCATTCATTTCAAATTTATAAATAAAAAATAAACAATTATAAATACTTCCCCGTATCAATCCTCCATATGGTCATGAATGGCATTTTGACATGTTGCAAATAGGCGAGCAAATTAGAAAGTAGAAGAATCTCACCTGTACACCATACGTATATTGTTTATTATTGACAAAGCACTACCATATCCCCTAAAGTTATTCACCAATTAATAGTATTTTGCATTCCACCTTTAACCTCTTCAAACCAAACAAAATGAAGCCACTAAAATCTCTATAGGGTGGCAAAGCCTAATATAAGAGAAGGGGTTACTTATCAGTTGTTAGACTTTCTTTGGCAAGTTGTAAGTCTTCTTGAGGAACTTGGCAGCCACCTCATCATTCCTATAGCACAAAACTCGCAGAAGTGTGTTTGGTTCTCTCGGGCTCCATTGATCAGAAGTTGGAGGCAACGGTAGCTTGGATTTGACTGAAGAACCATACATGTCCATAGTAAGCTGAGTGAATTGCTGAATTATGTGCTCGGTTTCTGCACAAAACAAGGGAAGTATAGCTCTCAGACTGGTAGAATGCTTTTCTATCAATTCAGCAGGCAATCCATCTCCATTAGACCAGAACAAGTCAGTCAGAAACTTGAAATCTTCCTCTACTATGACAGAATCTTGCAGAAAGAAAGAGCGTGATGGGCCTCCGGCTAGCAAAACCAACAAGAACCCATCGAAAGAAGCCTGCATTAGATCAATAATTACGCGTGTTCTAACTTTATCATGCACTGTTGATGATATGATCTCCAAGAATTGCTCAAGCTCCTGAAGAAAAGGCTCAATCCTGGTGGATGAAACTTCTCCAACATATAGGCCATCCCAAAGAACATGACATAGGTCGTGGAAAACCACTTTGTATGCTATACACTCACAGAGTTGATAGATACCTTCCACAGCAGCAGCTGCAGAAAGCTTGAACTTCAAGCTCACCCCATTTATATCGTCATCGTTAGTGGATTTAGAACTACTAAGATTGGCAAGTATCCTCTTTTCCAAAACCCCCAATTCCATGCGAATGCGCTGCATGGTATTGATGCGAACACACAACTGGGGTACTTCAAATGAGTTATCTCCGCTTGTGGTTCCAACTTGAGCTTTCCTCCTCTGAGCTGATTGTACCTTCTCTTTCTTCCGGAATACACCATGAAATTTTGATCCTGTTGAACACCTAGTCAATGCAGGCAAAGTTGGCATGAAAGTATTACGGTTCCCTGCAGATCACAGAAAGGGAAAACATCATAAGATTGGGATTAATAACTCATTCGGTCAATCAAATGCTATGCAGTAAAAATATATATATCCATACCACAGCCAGATTTGGCTTTCAAAATGTATTGTTGGAGAGACTTGTCAAGACCAGACATCAATTCAGGAAGCAAAACTGCATGCATGGGTATAGGCAACAAAAGGAATGCTTCAAGAGTGTCATCTATGATTCGTAGAACTTCAGCAGCTGATGGGGCAAAGCCCTCTTTATTTGCCTGTGGATTCCAAACCTAAAGGAAAGGATGGTCAAATTTTGAAAAATATTAAAATTTTCCATTGCCAACAACCATGCTCCTTTGTAGTAATCACATAGTATTGGTAGTAATAGTATCTTAAAATATCATAACAGAGTAAAGAAAAAGATTTAAAATACTATGTTAACTTGATTAGTTTATGAGCAACAAGATTTGGCATACCTCTTGTTGCAGATTTCTGTCAACCCATTCCTCCAGTCTATCCACTCTGATCCTTATCCATGACTTGACCAAATTTGCAATTACAGCTTCAGCCTCGTAAGGCTGCATCTCTCTTATAATGGATTTCCCACCATCTTCACTGTCAACAGAATCTTCCACTGCTATCTGGACTAGATCTTTCTCTAGTTTGTCGGCAGCCAAAAGCACTTCTATAGCATCAGGTGTCAACTCAGTAATACTCTTGACATATTTCTGCAGCTCATTTCCATAACACACATGAAGGGTCGCAATGGCAACACCAGCAGCAAGAGGATGCCATCTCTTCAGTCTGGGACTAAATATCGCCTTTTCATTAAAAGCCAGTTCAGTAATGTGTCGTGCAAGGACAGAAAGAGCGGGAAAAGCCCTATTCTGTTTTCTAGACGGATGCTTGCCAGGGTTGAGTTTCTCCAATTTCTGCCTTAAAGAGAGATTAGAAAGAGTTAAGTCACACTGATGGCACTAAAAATACCTATTGGCTTTGTAGATAACACGAGTATTCAAACACAACACCCAACACCCAATAGGAGAATGTCGACGCATGAACATAGCAGTACAAGAAATGAATTTAGCCTATAAACTGTCCTTGCACATTGCCATACTAGTTGCCAATAGTCTTAAGCTCCAGCAACGCAAAAAAATAAGAATCTAAGTTTGATGCATTGACCATGTAAAAGATTTCACACTGTCATCTAATCAAGTCTTTCTGTTTGAATGACCATTTAAGTAGTGGATGTGAGGGTCAACTATACTTATTGATATGGCAATACATGAATGGGTGATAATGTAAAATTCTTTTAAACAATTAGAGCATCAAAATTAAATTCCAAAAATAATTAATAGCAACTTTCTAAAAGCAAAAGAAAACCTCGGAGTAAAAGCATTTCTGAATTTAACACCATAATATTGATAGAGCATAACAGCTGACTTTACCCTATTTCAGTCAGCAGATTAAATCTACCAAATTCAAATATGTCATAATCGATAATATGTGTGTACGTCTTAAAGTGAGTATTCATGTTTAGGGAGCTTCAATGATGGAACTTGCCTTAGCGAAAGCAGCATGCAAAGATGATCTAATATAATTTTCAACTCTGGTGCATGCTACATCAGCTTCTTTCCTCTTCGAATTATACTCTGCCAATATCTTTGCTGACAATGCAGCAAGAGAAACAATGCTTTCCATTGATTCAATATTACCATTATGAAAAGTATCATGGTATGCAAGAAGCCTTTTCTCTGCCCAACTTAAAATCAAACTCAATGCATTGCCCACAGCTTTGAAGTACAAAGGGTCTTTCATGGCCGTGATGCCTTTTTCAACTTCTGCTAACAGATTACTGGATGCAAACAGCAGATCATTTTCCACTTGGCCAGTGGCAACATATCGATGAAATAAGACCCACGAGAAACAAATATTGTGCAGCATATCATTAATTCCAAGCATAACCCAGGTCTTCTTAATGAGCTCTAAAACCTCATCAACCTCTTCTATAACAGAAGTTTCTTCATGAATATCAAAACAAGCTCCTAAAAGAGTTTGGTAGATCCATAGGTTCAACGGCAACCCGTCAGCCCAATGGCATGTCTCTGGAACAGAACCGTCGGATGATCTGAAAGCAAGAGACATAACAACACCCCGGAGGGTTTGCATTGATTCACTGTTCTTTCCAATATCCATGGGTCTTTCAAGGGCTTCACGGATTATGCGCCGGAGCTGCTTTGCAGAAGTCTCTACCTTATCTAATGGAAGGTGAGGATAAAAGAGGAGTCCTGCTTCAATAACCTTCATATTTCTCCTCAGCCAAGCCTCATACTCTTGTTGACTGGGAAAATCAGAACACTTGAACTGTTGTATTAGCTCCAGCGGAAGAACCACTGACTCCATGCGTCTTCCAAGCTATTTCATGAACAAAGACCTAGTAAGCTATCATTAGTGATCAAACAGATGTAAAGAATTATAATATATGCTTCAATTTCGAATTTTGGTTCATGTGCTTGAATCTCAATTATTCAAAAAGGAATGAAAAGAATAACCTTTCCTACCAGCAGGAAATACCATCCGACTAATGAGCAACAAGCAAGCAATAAAGAAAAGAGAATCTAGAAAATAATAGTACATAATCAATGAAATGTGCATAAAAGTAGCCAACAGCTGATGTTGATTAGCTTCTTGCCCTTGCCTTTTTTTTCCCCCAAATAATTAATCACATGGCATTAAATTGCTGCTGTGACTGCATTGTAGTTGGTCCGATTGAGGGCATTGCAACTACTGTCATGCGAGTTGAGGCTGTTAAATTTTTTTAAGCTTGCAATCATAATTTTTTGTCAATATTTGAAAGCAAAAGCTCAGTTTTTCTTTTCTAAAGTGGAGATCACCCCGCAATTCATCAACCACAATATTTCAACGCTCCAGCTAAATCACAATCAAGCCAAAAATCAGGAAATCCCCTATCACATACAGGTTAAATTGGGCAATTCAATAACTTTGGGCTTGAACTGTGCCAAACCATTCAAGTTTCAAATGCGTAACTTCAATTTCACTGCAGATTGAATTACATTGACCTCTCTTAAGCTTGAAAAAAAATCCCCATTGACTAAAACTGAATGGAATGTTCTGCATATCCAACAATTAACCATGGCTTATCCTACCTTTGCAACCTATGCTAAACCTACCAATTATTCCTCATGACTGGGGATACTTTTGATTGTCATGAATGGCTTCCTATGACCGTATCCCTTGATGTTGGGCGTAAGCATGATTACATGGGAAAACTTGCAGACCACACGTATGCAACAAACCAATGAATTAGTATCAAGTCATTGCTTTTGACTAGTTAGCAATCAGCAGTTAGCAGTGTCAACTAGCGCAAAGACAAATAAACAGTGATGAATGATACAGATTATATATCTTCAAGTCTAAAACAAGTTACAAAGCTATCAAAAGCAAACAACGATTGGTTGCTGGGGGATTAACTGACAATACTCCGTCCCATTTTAACAAATTAAGTCAAGTCAACACAAGTCAAAATGAGTGGAGCGTAATTTCAGCCGCAAAACAAGGTAGAGTATCATCTGGTAAAACATTCACACAGGATAGTCAAAAGTATATATAATTCAATTAAAAAAGGAAAATTAAACAAACAAAGATGCACCAAAAGCATTCAATTGCCTCATGACAACAAAGCACTTCAGCAAAAGGAAATTAAAAAAAAAAAAAATCAAACTCATTAACAAGTCCAGCTTTCAAAATTCAACACAAATTGAAGCCACGCACACAGAGACTCGATTTTCTCTACCTCCTTACAAATTTTCTCATTAACAATAATTAAATGCAATAATTAATAAACTGATCCATTAATTAATAAATAAATGAAATTTCAAACACACACACCTGGCCAGCAGCTATTCTAAGAAGAGCACGCCTAACCCTGGTGTCACTCTGCTCCGAAATCCTCATTTGCACCCTAACCAACTCCCCAGTCGTAACCGCACGCTTCCCACTCCTTCCACTTCCACCGCCACTCCCCTCGCTCGTCCTCTTCGACGACGCCGTTTTCAGCCCCAGCGCCTTCTTCACCTTGCTCGCCGCCGTCGACGTCAGCGACCGATGCAGCGACGGCGGCGCAACAGCCGCCGCCGATGACGACCGATCCCGATCCCCTCTCTCCGACTGAGATATGAACGTCAGCGGCTTCGGACCGGAGCTCCGGCAAGCGCACACGAGAACCTCGTAGGCCGTTTCACGGAGCTCCGATTCGGTGAAATTCGCAGCCGGTTCGCCAAACGGTGGTGGAAGGTCCTCGATTGGATGAACTGGCATGGCGTTTTTTTCTTTTGTTTTTTGCAGTGTTGGGTCCTTGAAGATTGTGGAAATTGGTGAATGGGGGGTTAATGGATGAAGAAGAAAGGGGAAAGGTTGAGGTTTGAGAGGTGGGGTGGGGCCAAGTTGGAAGCTTTTTGGGTGTCAGGGAAAGTGCGTTGTTGATATGATTGCTTTTGTTTTTTTGGTTGGATTCTTGCTTGGGGTTTAAGGTTGCGAGAGAGAAAGTGAAAAAGAGGAAGTGGGACTTTAGATTCCTTGAGAGATAACGGAGATCATATACACAGTAGCAGAGACGTTTTTGCTTAGAGAGAGAGAGAGAGAGAGAGAGAGAGAGAAGAGGAGGTTTGAAAATGGAGAGGGAGTTGGAGGTGGGTGCAGTGTGTGAAGGATGACTGGATGAGGACAAGGAATCACCATGGAATAAAAAATTGCAACACTTTTTTCGGTTATGTAAAATACAATTTGAGAAAAGGAAAATGATATGGTAGCATATCCATGAAGAGGGTGGCATCAAGTTAGGTACAAAATTTTAGAAACTTTAAATTGAAAAAGTTGTAATCAATATTGAAAACAAATAAAAAATAAAAAGGAAAGAATTTTGTAAAAAGATTTATTTTGATGTGACATTGTATTATAAATTGTAAAAGTGTTTTACATTCTCGTCAAAGATTCAATTTGACCAATCCAATATTTATTGGGTTGAGGTTGAGTTGTAAAATTTGATTTGTACATGTATTGACAGAATTCAGGTTATATTTTAAGTTGAGTTCATCTAACAAGAAGTCAAAATTTCTTTAAATTTATATTTTT
The DNA here is from genome assembly GCA_031216105.1 of Dalbergia cultrata. NCBI lineage: Eukaryota > Viridiplantae > Streptophyta > Magnoliopsida > Fabales > Fabaceae > Dalbergia > Dalbergia cultrata. The sequence continues at coordinate 74,981,554 of CM062344.1, forward strand.
TTTAAGTAGTTATTGCTAAATTATAATGTTTCTTTAGTTTAATTAATATATCTTACATAATATAATGATATTTTTGTATTAATATAATTTGTTTTAATATACATATGGTAAAATATCTATAGACTTTTATTTCTTACTTTCAAAATTTTTTGATTTTACTATTCTCAATGTCCAAATCCTTATAAATTATCTAAAGATCAAGTAAACTTTATTTGATACAAGTGATTATCAAGTAAAGTTTATATTCAAAAAATGACCGAATAAAAGAATCAAATTGAGTTTGAATTTAGCTAAATCTTATTCAAACTGTCCATACTACACCCTTAATCAATCCGAGGCGCATATTTATGAGAAAAAAAATATTTATCTCACTTTTCTCAAAACTACTTTTACAAATTTTAAACCACATAGTCATTTAGTATGTTTTTTATACTCATTCATAGAGGAGCAAGTTTAATTTTTACAAACAAAAAAAATTAATTGTTACAAATTTATATAATTTGCATACTTTTAAGATTAAATGAATAAAAAAGTATAAAGATGTAACATAATGCAAGAAGTTTTATGCTCGTAATAGATCTATATATATATATATATATATGAATTTTGTAAACTACTAGCTTTAAAGGCTAATAAACCCCAAATACAACTTAGTGCCTCATTAATCCACACTTGGTTTACCATATATTTAGCTAGACTATCAGCTATATAGCATTACAACATCTAAAGACATATAGTGTGATTTGAAAAATATTAAACTAGAGATAATATTATAAGTATTTAAAAGTAAAAGTTCAATACAACCCAAAAAAGAAAATTAACTGTTCAATCTTACTTAAACTAGATTAATTGTAATATAATATATTATAGAATCTAAATAATAATAGTTTGGGCTAAAAATATTAATAAATTATTCACAAATAATTGATCAAATATTTAAAATTGAAAATGAACTGCGAGTCCATCCTAATTTTATCTGTATGTAATGTTAAAGATTTTGATTTGTGTTGTTTTTTATATTTTACATAGAGAATGAAGGTGTTTCTATTATTTAACCAATACAATAAGGTTGTTACTCTTCCTCTTCTTTTTGTACACTTGTATTAACGTCATACCAGTGAATCTTGCTAACATAATAATAATGTGTTCGAGTTTTCTGACATTGACGTGGGCTTCATTTTTTTTCTTATTCAACTATAATTTAATTTAATTTTTCTTGTCTTGCGCCAATTTAACATTTTTCCTTTTGTAGTTTTATGGAGAATTTTCTCGTATATTTTTAAAATGTTTTGGAACAAAGAAAACGAGGTATAAGAGGTAAGAATCAAGTTCAAACATAACTATTTATTATTTTAGTGTTGAAAGAATTCAGTTCCTATTTTAGTGTTGAGAACAAACGAATAATAAATTATACTTCTTTTGTTCTATTTAGGTTTATTGATAAATGTTCTAGTAAGTTTTAATGCCCAGCTAAGGGTCAAACAATTTGATTCATCTCTCCTTATATTTGGAATTGAAATCATGGGACGAGTGGAATGCCATGCTACGAAATGTAAACTCCATGAAAGTTCCGGTTATCATACATCTGAATGTGTTCCTTGTTTACTTGGGAGATTTGGTTGTATGTTTATAAGTTGTATATAAGTTTTTAATAATGTATGTGTTTTGGTATTGAAATCATGTAATTAACAGTATAACATTGACAATACACACGTTGCAAGGACACTAGTCTCGATAGTCAATGACATATTCAGGAAATTTAGATAATAAAAGTGAAGATAATATATAAATATAACAAGATATTTTATATAATTTTATCTCAATGCAAGATCAAATATGATAAATTAATTAGAGCAATATATATACGTGTGTGTGTGTGTTAAAAAAAATCAAATTTTAGCAGGGCATGTGGCCCCACATTAATCTTGTTTTTAACTACTTGATTTCCTTTTCCTTGTTGATTCCTCCTCTTGAATGCGGAAGAAAATTTGTAACATGAAATTACGATCGGTTGATCATATTACACGGTATATATATAAGGAGCCAACAACTAAGAAAAATGTAGCCTAATAAAATAAGATTCACTTTCATGATTTCTTATGAGGTTTTCTTAATGAGATATTAGGTCATGGAATGTAGCCTAATGGAATGTACAACTTAAAACTTGAACTCGGTGACATGCACAATCACCATATAAAAAGCCGCACACAGCTAAATATATATGACTGAATGGGTAAAACTCTTTATATTGATAATTAAAATTAATCTTTTAAATTAGTGTCATTTTCTATTGTTAAAAGATTAAACTGATTTGTTATGAATCAAGGTTCCAACTAAAATATTTGCATGCATAAAAAATCTCAAGTTCAATGAGATAAGCGCATTAAAATGGGGACAAATTGTAGCATATAGTGCTGCTACAATTATTTGTGGTGAACTCGCTTTGGGAAAAGATATTAGTAGTTTACGTGCCATGAAACATTAAAATTATGAGGATGTTGTACTCATTAGTATAATGTTTGATCTACGAAAATATTTATACTTCTTTCACATATGAAAATATGGTGTTTTGACTCATGAAAGAAGCCATGATTTTGAAGAAATCACTATGAAGGAATTCAACACCTAGAAACCCATTTGCTTTGGAATTTAGACAAAAATAGAATTGTGATCCTAGGATCTTGGGTAGATCAGAGACAGGGTGATGTTTTAGTGGCTTAAATGATATGTCCTGAAAAATATATTATTATGAGCTACACTTGGAATATAGGCATCCTCCTCAAATAAAACTTGTTTAAAACCACTTCAATAAGAGCTCAACAAGCTCAAAGCATGTCTTGACCCTGGATTGAGACGAAATAATTTTTCCTCAACCTAAACTTTTTGTCAATAAAAAAGAAAAAGATTAAATTGATGTTAATTTTTCCTCATTAGTTTGTTTCTTATATACAAAAATTTAGATTGAGGACGACTTGTCTTAGTTTAGGATCATGGCATGCTGTTAGGGTTCATTGAATGCTTACATAAATAATTACAAACACTCACCAATATGATGAAGTAAAAAAAAAATCTAAATCATGGTGATAAATGAATAAAAAAACCAATCAGTTGAACCAATTCCATTGGTTTTTCAAAAACAATTGATGTAATTCTCTTTGCATAACTAAATTGTTGTCATTTTTATCTGCAAGAAATTAAATTAACTTATTCTTTGAATCAGACTATTAGAGTAACTTACTTCCAAATATCACTTACATGATTTTATTTTATTTGTACCAAAGAAAGGTAGGCTTTACTCATTTCTTGAGAAAAGATTTGCAGCAAACGGTATGGGTATGTCAAGAAATGGGTATCATTAAATATCACTTAATCACCTGATGGACGCGTATAAAATAATAGAATGTCGTTTCAATTCTATTTAAGAAATAGATACAAGGAAATCCTGGTAGCTAGGTTGGTTATGTCAACAAAGATTTGTATTTTGAAAAAATTTCAGTAGGGTGCACTAGCCCCTCGAACCTAATCGCCAACAAACGTACATAAACCCATAGAAATACTCTTAATTTCTTAATTAATTTTTCAAGTATAGATCCAGACTCTGCACCTTGCCACCTTGCAACCAACCAACCTGTCAACAATTCACCAAGTATATATTTGAGTTTACTTTTGTGTACCATAAGTAAAAGACAAGAGCTATAGCAAAGAAGAAATGTTTAAATCATGATGGAAAAAGCAAAATTCAGCAGGTTTCCAGCTGGTAGATGGCTGCATGGAATCTCACAAGTTTTTGGAGATCTTTATGGTCCAAAATTATACAGTTAATTTCCTAAAGATATTTTTTTAAGCCAAAAAAAAGGAAATCAGGATCATGTATTTTTATTAATAATTATTTATTTATTGTGGAAATGGACAAATGGTGAATACTACTTGAAAACAAAAAATAAAGATAATATTTTTATAACTCATGATAAACATATATCAACTAAAAAGAAAAGAAAACAGTCAAATTAGACTTTAAATGTTTAACTGTAATTAATAAGTCCTGTACCAAACTCATTAAAATCAATAACAAGAACCTAGGGCTAACTCTACAAACCCATACGCATGCTGGAAAAGTGCTGTTTGGTTTGGCCAGACCTTAGGCAAATATAATAATGAATGGGTTCAATTCTATACTAAACTTGATTGGATCTCTCTCTCTCTCTCTCTAACTAATTTATTTATTTTTGTTTAAGAAGTTGCTTTTGTTACTTTGGATGGGGAGTAATGGTTAAGTAAAATCTTCCCCCAAAACAGTAATTCTATTATTCAAACTAATGCATTTGTGCTATTCTTTCAATCATGATTCATCCCTCTATATTAAGTTCGGGTCATTTTTGTTTGTCTATCATAATAAAAGTACATATTTCTTCTATAAAATAATGCTCAATTATAATACATTTTTTATTTGAGGGCCTTAACCCTCAATTATAAAATAATGCCCAATGATACTAATACGTTGAAGCTTCGAGCAAGGGCCTTCAGGTTTTTCATCTTTGTGAAAGCTCAAGGGCCTTTGCGTCTACTCAAGTACTAAACATTCTTCTGCCTCATATTGGGCCATCATGAATTTGGGCTTGCAGTTCAGCATCTCTGGACTAAGCTAGCGGACCATTTACTTTCCCGCGACCATAGAAAATGATCTCCATTCTTTTATGACATAAAATGAATATATATTTTTCTTTAATTTACAATAGAAGCCTCCCTGTCATTGCGTCTCTCTTAAAAAAAAAAAAAAAGGTCCTTTTTCCTCCCAAAAGAAAGTAATAGTTAGAACATGTTATGAAAAAATATCGGCTAGGGTGTCTTTGATACAAGAGTCAAAAATAAGAGAAAAAATTTCATAGGTAAATTTTATGTATAAAAATTAAACATAAAATTTATCTATAAAATTTTGTTACCCTGTTTTTATCCCAATACCAGACAGTAAACACACGATAATAACTTGATTGGAGTTGAGAAAATCAGCACAAGGGCTAATGCGCCCTGTTGAGCTAATCTCTATAAGATACCTAAATATTCAATGAGTCTTCAATAAAAATTATGCATTTCTGTGTAACAAAAATGTGTTTTGAAGGCATTTTTCAAAGCACAATCTGAATCTACTCTCTCAAACAATCAAGTGACGGCTTCAGAGACTTCTCACTTTGTCTGCCTCTCATATTAGTGGATCAGGATATGGAAGAGATGACCTAAATCCCAATCATCTTTAAAAGTGCATTCAAGTATGTAATTTATGTCTTTCTCAACCAAACTTCTTCCTTACCCAAAAAGCAACTCAGAAGCAGACACTTCCAAACCTTCTGTGTATATGTTGCTAGAAGTTTGAAAGATCTTATTTGATTGTATAAACTTCTAACCCTGCTTCAACCAAAAGCTAATTTGTGCACCATTTTTGTAATAAAAATTTTAAAAACATTTTTATATTTTTTAATATGTTTGCGTATAATCTTTTAGTAAAATTAGAACCATTAGAAAAGGAAGTGGTTATTGCCACATTTCCTATGCCTATTGTCACATCTTTTTAGTAGTTTTTTTTTATTGAATACTCTTAAAATGTCATTAACTTATAGTTATTCTAATTTTTTATATTGTCACACCCCTTTAATCCCATATTACCGGGGCGAAGCTAGACTCAAATTTTAAAGCGGATGAATACTAAGAGATAATATACATATAAAAGATATATATATTATCCTATAAATTCTTATAACATATAAAAATTTTAGCAAGCCAAATGTACATATACATATAAACAGATATAAAAATTAAAAATTTCAAGGGCATGGACACCCTAACCATACAAAAGCTCCTCTCCTGTATATCACACTGTATTCCTGTTAATCATATCTTTGTTTTCTCAACAAACTTTCAATCCTTTGAAAGCTTTTCTCTTTCTTTCAATTGTTTAATTAGAGCTATGAACCACTTTATGAAAGGAATTTTTCTTACAGATTTGACAAGTATTGTGAGAGGATTTTTTTTTTTTTTTCGTTGGGTTCCATGTCCACCAATCTCATGCATCCTTTCTGTTGTTGGTCAAACAACAATAAAAAAATAGCCACTCCATTTAGTTATTTAGTTATTGTCACTTCTATTTTTATTAATTTTAATTGAGATTTACTAAAATATCCTTCTGCTGTTATAATCAAAAGAATATATTGTTAACATTATTTATTTATTTGTTGTGATAATGATATTAAGAGTTATTGTTGTTAGTTGTTTATTGAAAATTAATTTAGTTATTTAAAAATATTGGCTATTTATATCATTTTTAATTTTTATATGGTCACTATATATTACAAATATTTAATATTAACGTATTTGATATAGTCTTGTATATTTTTATATTAAATTAATTTTTGCAAAACTTTCTTGAAAAATAGTTATCTAGACAGCATACCAGTGAATGGACAAGTCTTAAGGGGTTGGATTTTGTTGAATTTTAGCTAGGGTACTAGGGCTTGTTTGCTTTATTGAAAATCATTTTCAGTTTTTAGTTTTTCCTTCACAAAAACTGAAAAACTGAAAACTATTTCCAGCAAAGCAAACAAGCCCTTAGTCTTTTCATATAATCTCAGAGGTGCTAAACAACGACAGTGCAATCGGTGGAATGCATCAAATTTATTCGAAGGCCTTTTGTTTCTGGTTGGATTTTCACCTTTGCATTGTTAAGGGTGTAATTTTAGTCTCGGTTTCATTGCTTCTTTTATAAGACTTGTGGATCATCTCTTTGTTTGATCTCCAATTATAAAAAATAAAAATAAAAAATATACCAGTGAATATTTTGGAAAAAAATAGTAAGAAACGAAATAAGGGTATTTTTATAAACCTTAATAAAAGTTAATGAAAATGAAAGTGACAATAGTAAAAATAGAGTGGTAATGGCCACTTCCCAAAAATAAAAAAGTCATTAAAATAATACTCAAGTTTATAACAAAAGGAAAAATTTTCAGCCCTTTATTTTTTTATTTCCTGATACTGCATTCCAATTTTTTTTTTCTCTTCGGTCCCTTTTCGTAAATCTTTGGTTCAGTCACCTACCAAAGAACCACTTTCATTGTCTTTTCTTCAACAACTTTTACTCTCTTTTTTTCCCAGTTATGATCTTCTTTTCCATTTTATTTTATGGTGGCTGATAATTTGGTCCCCTATGGTATTGGACTTTCACATGCTCCTTTCTTTATCATTTTCAAATTACAAAATTAACCTCCTTAAGAATTTTATTTCCTATTTTGTATCCACTCACAGTCTTCTCATTCACCTTACCACTTTCCCTTTGTCAGCCAACATCTCCCTGCAACTGTCACTGCTCTCCACCAACACTATAGTAATCTCCTTTTCCACCCACATTGTTAATATTAACCCCTCTCCGTCGATCATAGTTAAAAGCCTGTAAACTCAAGTACCGAAATACATACCAGTTACACACACCATCTTCTTATATTATTTTCCCTAACATGGCATCAACTCTACCTCCGCTTTGGTAGCAACACCCCTGATCCAAGTGGCTCTTTTTCTTGATCTTGTAGAAGGAAAGTTTTAGGTTGTTTTGAATATTGCATTTGAAAAGGGACATTTTCCATTTTGTTGATTTCTATGATGGTAAAACAACACTAAATGAAATTGTCGTTTTTTATTACTGTGTACGTGTGTTTTTTTTTTTTTTTCTTACTACCATTAAACATTCAAAATAGCAAGACCCATAATTACAAAAATTAACAGTGAATGGATCCATGAATAACCACAATTCTTGTTGTAAATCTACTAGCAAAAACAATTATGGATTTTCTAATAGTCAATGACTAATGTTGTTCTCCCATCACATGATACATGGGCGTTGCTGCAGTTGGGGGTATGATACATGGGCGTTGCTGCAGTTGGGGGTGGGGGAGCGGTTCAACATAGATAGCACAGAAACAGTAGGCTCAAAGAGGAGGTGGGGATTAGCAAAGACAATGGTTCCTATGAGAGTGGTTGTGGGAGGAGGCGGCAGGAAAGGAAAGGGTCAAGAGATAATTAGGGTAATTTAGTGATTTTAAATATTGTATTTTATTTTTTTGTTCTGAAAATATTTTTAAATCATTCAATAAGTTTTATTTGATAATTGATATATTAAATCTTAACCGTTAAAATCTAATCCAATGATTTAAATAAGAGGACCATCACATGTTCAAGAAGATACAGGGGAGCAAATTATCCTCCACCTTGTTCTATGCCTCCCTCTTCTTTTTCTTAAATTGCTTCAACTCAAATATTAGTGTTGGGTCCTCCAAATCAAGGGTCATTCAGCTGAGTTTTGCTAATGACGCTGACTAGACTTTTGCTGCAATGCTCTTCTATCTCTTCGTTGCCTATATATGGGTTGAGTCTGTTTAATCTTTGGAAAAAAAAAAAGAAAAGAGGAAAGTATTATAGTTGTATTTAGGGGCAACAATAGGCATTCATGGGCTGCAAACGTGTATCTCGCAATGAATCCCTATGCTCCATCCATGCGGGAATTTAAATCGTCGCGCACATACGTAGGTATATTAAAATTTTAAAGATAAAAAATCTAACAAATAGAAAATTTAAAAGAATATTCCAAAACACAGTAAAAATAAATAAATATCCTTATCAATAAAGATTACTATTGTAATATAATTCAATATATATATATATATGGGTATTGAAGTGATTTCACATTAATAAGGATTTAACGGGTCATGAGGTGGCGACTTCACTCCCATTCTCGTGAGGACCAAATTTATCCTCATTGTAGGTAATTTCAATGCATACCCATTTAAGCGGATTTTTTGGCCATCCCTAATTGTACTTGCAATGTGCTAAGGTCATGGAACATTTTTGGGATTGAAGAAGGTGTGGAAACAAATAAAAAATAGTTTTCATAATTTTCAGTATTTCTTTCACAAAATTTAAAAAACTAAAAAATTTAAAACTAGAAATTCAAACCAAAGATATCCTAAAACAATTATTGGTCAACGACATTTTAGGAATATTCAAGAAAAAGTCACCAAAACTAGAAAGTATGGCAATAACCACTTTCTTAGAAAAGTAAAAAAGAATTTTTTTTGCAAGATATAATTTACATCTTTTATAAAAAAAATTAATAACAAAAAGATATTTAAAAAAATAAAAAAATATTTTAATATTATTTTCAAAGATAAATTAAGTTTTGCCTGCACGATTTGTTAGTCTCCGTCTCTAATGAGCATTGAATGATCAAAGGCAGATTTTGGAATTACATGTTTTCTAATTGAATGATCATGATCTCATTTTCAGGATTAAAATGCCAATAGCGTAAAGATTTATTTGATAACTCTCTGGCCATGGATGTTCCGCATTTATCAAGGATTACTTTGTCATGACGGTTTTGAATTTGCGAGAAATTCATTATTCTAATATCGCGCTAATATTACAATACATCCTTTAAGGATAAGAATAAGCTCAAGTTAAAAAAAAAATTACCATTCATTTCAAAATTATAATTATAAAATGATGTAATTGGAATACATTACTAGTGTAAAATAGTTTTATACAGTCATTCAATTATATATTGATACATCAGTAAATATGATTATTTTTCGCATCTATTATTTGAAAAGTTATATAAAAAAAGAGATTTAATTAAATAACGGTGTAAAATACTTTTACACTTTTAGTGCATTTAATAAATCCATTATAAAATATAAACAATAAATCAACCATAAATCCCCATATCCATCCGTCCTATACGATCATAAATTGCATTTTAACACAAGCTGCAAATAGACGAACAAATTAGAAAGTGGAAGAATCTCAACTGTACAACGTACATTGTTGATTATCGACAAAGCACTATTACATTCCCTTAAGTTATTCACTCATCAATATTATTTTGCATTCCAACTTTCACATATTCAACCCACAAAAATCCCCAAAAAGTCAAACTTATAAACACACATAGTCTGATGAGTACAGGGACGAATCCACCTTATGGGGCTACAGTCATTCTCCAATCAAAATTAGAGAATTTTTTTTAGCAGTAAATAGGTATTACATATTTTGCCCCTTAATTTTATTATGTTTCACTTCACACCAAAATAAAATTAATATAAATCTTATTGATTTAATTTGTATGCTTTAATAATGTAAAATTTTTTATACTGTCATCCAATCAAATCCTCTCATTTGTGTGTCTTTTGAAATAGTGGAGGAGAGACCATATTTACTAATATGGCAGAATGTGATTAGATGACAGTGTAAATAAATTTTACGCTAATTGTGTATCCAAATTAATCTCAAAGCTTACCGTTATATGCTACGTATTATCTTTGCCCACGTCACCTAAATTTTCCAGATCGATCACGGCAGATGTATTGGCAGGGCTACTTATCATTTGTTCCACTTTCTTAGGCAAGTTGTACTTCTTCTTGAGGAACTTGGAAGCTGCCTTATCATTCCTGTAACACAAAACTCGCAGAAGAGTGTTTGGTTCTTTTGGGCTCCATTGACCTGAAGTAGGAGGCAATGGTAGCTGGGATTTGACTGAAGAACCATACATGTCCTTAATAAGCTGAGTAAATTGCTGAATTACGTGCTCAGTATCTGCACGAAACAAGGGAAGCACAGCTCTCACAGTGGTAGAATGCTCTTCTATCAATTTAGCAGGCAATCCATCTCCATTGGACCAGAACAAGTCAGTCAGAGACTTGAAATCCTCCTCTATTATGACAGAATCTTGCGGAGAGAAAGCACGTGACGAGCCTCCGGCTAACAGAACCAACAAGAACCCATCAAAAGAAGCCCGCATTACTTCAATAACTACACGTGTTTTAACTTTACCATGCACTGGTGTTGATGATATGATCACCAAGTAGTTCTCAAGCTCCTCAAGAAAAGGTTCAATCCTGGTGGATGAAACTTCTCCAACATATAGGCCGCCCAAAAGAACATGAGATAGATCGTGGAAGACTACTTTGTATGCTATAAACTCGGAGAGTTGATGGATACCATCCACAGCAGCAGCTGAGGACAGCTCAAACTCCAAGCTTACCCGTTCAGAATCAAGTATCCTCTGTTCCAAAACTCCCAACTCCATGCGAATGCGCTGCAAATTATTAATGAGAACACACAACTGGGGTATATCAGATAAGTCATCTGCACTTGTGGTTCCAACTTGCGCTTTCCTCTGGGGCGTATTGAAGACGTTATCAGAGCTTGAGGTTCCAACTTGCGCTTTCCTCCGGGGTAAATCAAATGAGTTATCAGCACTTGTGGTTCCAACTTGGGCTTTCCTCCTTGGAGCTGATTGGAACTTCCCTTTTTTCCAGAATAGACCGTGAAATTTTGATCCTGTTGAACACCTAGTCAATGCAGGCATAGCTGGGATGAAGGTATCACGGTTCCCTGATAATCATAAGAAGGTAAAATATAATCAGACTGGGATTAGTAACTCAATTGGTAAAGCAATTGCTATGCTGTAATTAAACATATACCATAGCGGGGCGTGGCTGTCAAAATGTAATGTTGGAGAGATTTGTCAAGACTAGGCATCAATTCATGAATCAAAACTGCATGCATGGGTATAGGCAACGAAAAGAATGCTTTAAGAGTGTCTTCTATCATTGGTAGAACTTCAGCAGGAGCAAAGCCCTCTTTATTTGCCTGTGGATTCCATACATGTAGGAAAGGATAGTGAAATTTTAAAAAATATTAAAATTATCCATTACCAGCAACCTTGCCCCTTTTTGGGTAATAACATAGTAATGGTGGTAATAGTATCTTAAATTATCTTTAAAAATAAAGCAGAACATTTTTTTTGAAAAAGAAATTACAATGTCAACATGCTTAGTTTATGAGCAGCAAGATTTGGCAAACCTCTTGCTGCAGATTTCTGGCAAACGATTCGCTGAGTTCAACCACTCTGTTGTCTATGCATTTCTTAACAAAACGATCAATAACAGCTTCAGCCTCGTAAGGCTGTATTTCCCTTATAATGGATTTCCCACCATCTTCACTCTCAATAGAATCTTACACTGCTATGTTCACCAGAGCTTTCTCCAATTTGTCAGCAGCCAACAACACTTCTTTAGCATCAGGTGTCAACTCAGTGATTCTCTGAACATATTTTTTCAACTCGTATCCATAAAACACATGAAGGGTAACAGCAGCAACGCCAGCAGCAAGAGTATGCCATCTCTTCAGTTTGGGCTAAATATCTCCTCACTGAGAGCCAGTTCAATAAGGTATTCTGCAAGAGCAGAAAGAGTGGGAAAAGCTCTATTCTGTTGACCAGATGAATGCTTGCTGGGGACAAGTTCCTCCAATTTCTGCCTCAAAAGAGATTAAAAAGTGTCAAGTCATACTCATGACACCAAAAATAACTATTAGCGAACTAGTTACCAAGATTCCTAAGCCCAATGCATAAAGATGATTAATAGCAACTTTCCAAACAAAAAGGAAAACTCAAGAGTTGGAATGTGAGTGGCTTTGGAATGGAAAAAATAAGAAATGATTTGATTTGTAAATCAAATTGTGTTGGATGTTTAAAAAGTACGAAATGACTTCATTTGCCAAATCAGATCAAATTCCTATTGTAATCATTACAAACACTATCTAATATATTCTAAACATAAAAAATGACTTTTGAGTCAATTCAAATCCTATTTTAGATAATCATTCCAATTTCCAAACATAAGATTTATCTTAGAAATCAAATCAAATAAATTTAATTTCTAACTTTAATCATTTCAAACACTACCTATCTTTTAAAGTCATGGTTCGAAATATACCAAATTCAAAAATGTCATAATTGATCATATGTATGTATCCATCTTAAAGGGAGTATTCATCTTTGGGGAGCTTCAATAATGGAACTTACCTGAGCAAAAACAGCACGCAAAGATGATGTAATGTATGATCTAATATAGTTTTTAATTCTGGTGCCTGCTTGATCACCAGCATTTCTCCTGTTCGAATATCTTTGCTGACAATACAGCAAGAGAAACGATGCTTTCCATTGATTCAATATTTCCATCATGGAAAGCATCCTGGTATGCAAGGAGCCTTTTGTCTGCCCAACTTGAGATCCAACTCAATGTGTCTCTCACTGTTTCCGAGTAGAAAGTAGCTTTCATGGCCTCATCAGTATCTTTTTCACTTCTTCTAACAGATAACTGGATGCAAACAGCAGATCATTTGCCACTTGGCCAGTGGCAACATAGCGATGAAATAAGACCTATAAGAAACAAACATCATGCAGCATCTCATTAATTCCAAGCATAACCCAGGTCTTCTTAATGTGCTCTAAGACCTCATCAACCTCTTCTATAACATATGTTTCTTCATGAATATCAAAACAAGCACCCAAAAGAGTCTGGTAAATCCAGAGATTCGGTGGGAACCCATCAGCCCAATAGCTTGTCTCTGGAGCAGATCCATCAGATGATCTGAAAGCAAGAGACATCAGTCCGGAAGGTTTGCAATGATTCACTGCTCCTTCCAATATCCAAGGGGCTCTTGAGGGCTTTATGGATTATGCGCAGGTGGCGCTCTTGAGATGCGCCTGCCTCATGTAATGGAGGTTAGGATGCAAAAGGAGTCCTGCTTCAAGAACCTTCAAGTTTTTCCTCGGCCAGGCCTCATACTCATTCAAATCTGGACACTTGAACTGTTCCATTAGCTCCCGTAGAACAACCACTGATTCCATGTGTCTGCCAAGCTATTTAATGCACAAATTAAAGACCTGGTAAGCTATCATTAGTGATTAAACAGATGTCAGGAATCATAGCACATGTTTAAATTTCGAATTTTGGCCCACATGTTTCAATCCCGAATATTCAATAAAGGAATGAAAAGAATAACCTTTCCCACTGATGAGCAACAAAAGCAAACACAATAGTATGCAAGTATGCAACCAATGAAATGCGCAAAAAAGCTGACAAGAGCTTATGTACCCAAACCCATCACCAATACTCAATCATAGTAGCTATCATTTGGCAAAACATTAAATGCGATAGTAAAAAAGTACACTTCACTCAAAAAGGAAAAGAAAACAAAGTTGCACAAAACTCCAATTGCCACATGCCAAGCAGTTCAGCAAAAACCAAAAAAAAAAAAGGAAAAAAAAACTCATTAATGAGTCCAATGTTCAAGCTTCCAAAAAAAAAATGAAAAATGAAAAAACCGAATTGAATCCACACAGACCCATTTCTGCAGCTCCTTGAAAATTTCTCAATAACAATAGTAAATAAATAAAGCAAATAAACCAAGATTTATTTTATTCTAAAATCCAAAAAACCAATAAGAGAATGAAACAAAGAATCTCGCACACTGACACACTCCTGGACTCCTGGCCAGGAGCTATTCTCCGCAAAGCATGCCTAACTCTGGCGTCACCTTGCTCCAAAATCCTCATCTGCACCCTAACCAACTCCCCAGTCGAAACCGCACGCTTCTCGCTCCTTCCAGTTCCATCACCACCGCCACTACCCTCGCCACTCTCCGACGACACCGTTTTAAATCCCAACGCCTTCTTCACCTCGCTCGACGTCATCGCCACCGCCGGAGGCAGCGGCTGTGGTGACGGTGGCGGTGGCGGCTCCTCCGTCGCCGAAGAATGATCCTGATCCCCTGTCTCCACCTGCCCGGAGATCCGGCCAACGAACAAAAGGACTCCATAGGCGGTTTCCCGGAGCTCCGGTTCGGTGATGTTCAGACTCTGGTCGCCGAGCAGTGGCGGAAGGTTCTTTTCGATGAGGTGGAACTGGGAAGGCATGGCTTTTTTCGTTTTTATGCAGTTCTCGGTCCAAGAAGATTGTGGAAATCGTCGAATGGCCCCTTAGTGGAAATGAGATAATGAGAATGAGCGAGGGATGAGGGAAGGGGAAAGTTAGGACCAAGTAGGACATCCATTTTTTTTCTTTGTTTTTTTTGGGTGGAGGGAGTGATCAAGCCGTTTAAAAACTTCAATGAGGAGGAAATGAATTGAATTTCGTTTTAGAATTGGATTCTATTAAAAATTTAATTGAATTCATATATTTAGAATGAATAAATAAATTAAATAATTTAATTTAATTTTTTTATTTAAAATGGATTTAAAAATAAATTAATTTAATTATTTTTATTATTTTATCGTTCATTAATAGATTAGGAGCAAAACATTATATTCAAATAAGAATATTTTAGTATTTTTATTTGTTGGAATTTAGTTCTCATACCAAATCACACTTCTTTAGTCTGATTTCAATTTCTTAATTTTGTTGGATTTCAATTCCCATGATAATTCAATTCATTCACTTAAGTTGCTTTCAAAACATGAAATTTAATTTAATTACTTGATGGAATTGAATTCCAAGAGTTTGAAGTGGCTATCATTTGGTGTTTTTGTACGTTCTATTTGGATTGTCCTCCATGCAGCTTCACCATTGGTTCATCTGCTTTGATGATTGAGGTTTAGGATATGCACTGAGTTGAGATTTGGAAAGTGTGGAAAAGAAAGGATTGCAATATAATTTTTTATACTATAAATGTTTTATTTTCCTCTCCTTCAAAATCTTAATTCACAATTATACACTTATAGAGCATTTAGAAATTCCTGGAATTTAATTCTATCAATAAATTGAATTGAATTTCATGCTTTGGAAGTAACTTTAGTAAAGGAATTGAAATTAGACCCCAATGGGTCCGATTTGATGTAGGAATTGAATTCCAACACATGAAAATACCAAAACAACCTTACTTGAATATAATGTTTTATTCCTGACAGAATAATGAAAAATAAAATAGTAAAAATAATTAAATTAGTTTATTTTTAGACTCATTCCAAATTAAGAAATTGAATTTAATTCTTTAATTTACTGATTCATTCTAAACAAAAGAATTTAATTTAATTTTATCTCATTAAAAATTTCCAAACATCTTGTTAATAGTGCGTGGCTAGCCAAAGAGAATAAATAAATAAATAAAAAGAGGGAGAGAAAAATGTCGCTTCGTATCGTATCGTATGTACATAGGGAGAGATTAGTGTTACTTGTACCCTTAAAATGTCATTGTTTATATATACACCCATTCAAACTTACCAAAGGAAAAATAACTTTTATCTTTACATGTATCATTCCCGTATGTAAAGTACAACATTTTCCTTTTAAAAAAAGTTATATGTACTTATAGTATATTAAACATCATATTGACTCACACCATATTTATTATTTAATGGAGTGTGAACTCCATCCAATAGTAAATGAGGTGCTAGTCAATACAATATCCCTAAAAATGTTATTTATTGTTATAATATGTGGGATATCTTGTCAAGTAACACCTTATTTACTATTGAATGAAGTATAAACTCTATTTAAATGAGATCCGCATCCTATCTAATAATATATTAAATGTAAATCAATACAATATCCTTCAAATGAGTATAAATGACCCAACTCTTTTATTTTAGAGAAGAAGTTTGAAAACGAAGAGGTCGTTGGACCTGGTTGGATGGAATCATCTGTACGTATACATCACGTATCCTTCACTTTCTATCAATCAATTGTTGTGTACATGAAAGATGAATATTCCTATCATTTAAAATTTTTAAATATATGTATTAGCAGTATAAATCATATTAAAGTAATTGGAAGAAAACTAGGGGCAATGAATTGCATATGGAAAGTGAGTGAAAAAAAAAAACTCATATTGCCTTTGGAACCAAATTACGGTGGGAGGATGAGGATGCAAACAATTCGCTGACCTCAAATAGTTTAACATAGGACAAAGAAAAACACTTGAGGGTAAGGAATTCACTGCCCTCATATTAAGGTATGGACAAAATTAAAAAAAAAAAAGGGAAGAAAATGAATCTGCCCACAAATTACGTTGCATGATCAGTACTTGCA
Source organism: Dalbergia cultrata (assembly GCA_031216105.1). NCBI lineage: Eukaryota > Viridiplantae > Streptophyta > Magnoliopsida > Fabales > Fabaceae > Dalbergia > Dalbergia cultrata. The sequence continues at coordinate 74,998,461 of CM062344.1, forward strand.
TCTACAGACACTCTACTGAAACATTGACTCAATTTCAACAAGGTTATGTTCGAGTGCTCATTTCGGCGTGTTGAGGGGATGAGTTTCAAGAGCAACTCATAGAGAATTTAAATTATTTTATCTGCATATATATAAAAGTTTATCCACGAAATTTTTTACTCATTTTAAATAAAAATGATTAATTATGTGAATAATTAAAAAAATATTAATTATGCAAATAAATCATTTTTAATGTACATAAACGCGTATCGAATCCCTTGCATATTCGTGTTTACCTATATATAACGTGAATACGTCTGGATTCAATTATTGTCACCTTTTCTCTCCACTTTCATTTTCAAAGAAATTTTCTTCATCATGGTAAATAATTTTTACCGCTGATGATATTCATATCTCCTCCAATCCTGATGAATAGGTATTTTATCTTTTTGTTAGTATACTTTTATTGTTTCCTTTTTTAATTCGAAGCGAGTTTAGTTAGTATATATTTAGTTTAGTTTACTTGAAGGGAAAATGTTTATTTAATTTTAAGTTAGTTAATTTAGTTACTTATAATATAATTAATTAATTAAATTTAATATTTAATTATTTGAATTAGTTCAGTTAATTTTAAGTTAGTTTAGTTTAGAGGAATATGTTTAGTTTAATTTATTAATTTAGTTTAATTAGTTAATTTTAATTTAGTTAATTTAGTTATATGAATTAATTTATTTAATTTAATATTTAGTTACTTGAATTAATTTAGTTAATTTTAAGTTAGTTTAGTTTAGGGGAATATATTTAGTTTAATTAGTTAATTTTAAGTTAGTTATTTTAGTTACTTGAATTAGTTTAGTTGATATAATTAATTTAATGTTTACTTACTTGAATTAGTTTAATTAATTTTAAGTTAGTTTAGTTTAGGGGAATATGTTTAGTTTAATTTGTTACTTTAGTTTAATTAGTTAATTTTAAGTTAGTTAGTTTAGTTACTTGAATTAATATAGTTAATTTAAAGTTTAATTGCTTAAATTATTTTAGTTAATTTTAAGTTAGTTAATCTAGTTATGTGAATTAATTTAGTTAATTTAATGTTTAGTTTCTTGAATATATCTAGTTAATTTTAAGTTCATTTAGTTTAGGGGAATATATTTATTTTAATTTGTTTATTTAGTTTAATTAGTTAATTTAGTTATGTGAATTAATTTAGTTAATTTAATATTTAGTTACTTGAATTAGTTTAGCTAATTTTAAGTCAGTGTAGTTTAGGGGAATATGTTTAGTTTAATTTGTTACTTTAGTTTAATTAGTTAATGTTAAGTTAGTTAATTTAGATACTTGTATTAATTTAGTTAATTTAATGTTTAGTTACTTGAATTGGTGTAGTTAATTTTAAATTAGTTTAGTTTAGGGGAATATATTTAGTTTAATTTGTTTAAGGGAAAAGTGAGTAATGTTTAGTTAATTTAATTTTGCTCCTTAACAATGTGCACAAATATGTAGTTAATTTAGTTAATTTAATGTTTTATTGCTTGAATTAGTTTGTTAATTTAATTTGGGGGAATATGTTTAGTTTAATTTCTTAATTTAGTTTAATTAGTCAATTTTAAGTTAGTTAATTTAGTTACAAGAATTAATTTAGTTAATTTAATGTTTAGTTACTTGAATTACTTTAGTTAAATTTTAAGTTAGTTTAGTTTAGGGGAATATGTTTAGTTTAGTTAGTTAATTTTAAGTTAGTTAATTTAGTTATGTGAATTAATTTAGTTAATTTAATGTTTAGTTACTTGAATTACTTTAGTTAATTTTAACTTAGTTTAGTTTAGGGGAATATGTTTAGTTTAATTTATTAATTTAATTTAATTAGTTAATTTTAAGTTATTTAATTAAATAGAAAATATTTTCTTGTTGAAATAGACAAATGAAAGTAAATTGAACAACATTACATTATATAATGGGTAACATAATCACATAATCATTCAATTATAACAAATGAAGTACTACTACCCCGTTTTCCATGCTTTTCCCTTCCCATTTGGTTTTCTAATTGTTGGTGGGGTATATCTACTAGTTGGCGGGGGATCTTCAGGCAAGTTATATCTACTTGCACCTCGCCCACCTTGTTCCCCTACATGGTCAGCTCCCTCAGCTTGGTCTTCATCACTTACATCGCCTACTCTAGTGGACCCCTCAGCCTGCCTTCCATTACTTGACTGACCTGCATAACTTACAAACCCCCCAGATTGACCTGCAAATCCACCAGATTGACTTGCATAACCTGTAAACCCCCCAATCTGACCTCCATAAATTGCTAACATTGTGATAGGATCCCCCATTGTTGAATTGGGGGAAACTGAAATGGAAATTGAATCTATAGACGATACACATTTTCTTCCTGCACGACACGTGATTGATGCACATCCAAAGCTACCTCCCCCTAAACAAGTGTGAACCTATCTTGTAGTGGTGGTGGTGGCAACGGCAACGGTTGAGGTGGTAGGGCTTTATCATCTTGATTTAGTGGCATCAATTGTAGAGGCACATAAATGTTCTGCCTATACCATGACAAGTAGGCATTTGTGGGGCGGTAATCAATGGGGTGTCCCTACAAGGGCTCTCCTACCAAGGGATGGTCTCTCCGCTACATCCACATCTCCACCCACTGATGATGCACTAATAACCAATCAAGGTTGTCCTCTTTTCCCCTCAAATCTTTATTATGAGCCCTCCTTAGATTTTGGTGCGGATCAAGAACAGGTGGGACAAGCCCAAATTGTCGCCTCACGCAATCAGATGGATGCCACTCTATAATTTCAAAGCAAATTAGCGGAGCAATATTGCTTCATTGTCCTTGCTTAATCCGAATAGAATCTGGAATCACAGCCACAACTTCAACAGTTCTATATGGCTGCCATATAATCTACAATACAAAAATAAATTATATTAGAGATATGGAAAAAAAATTTACATGAAATTAAAAATTGTTTTAATTGCTACTTTTACCTAATCAGATTGCATCTCATCTAACATTCGTATTAAATGTAGATGATTTGCAAGACCTGCACCATGTGGATAGAATGGGTGCAGCCATTTGTCATAAAACATACAAATTTCTTACAATCATGACAATTTCAACACAAAATAAATCAAGAAAATTTTTTACCTGGAAGCAAAGAGGAAGCTGATAAAATTTGGGGGGGGGGTACTGGCACAGGAGCCAAATAAGGCAACCTACTCCATGCTCATGCTTGTAACAAAACTAGAGGACCACCAATTTGCTTCATAGTTATGGGTGTCGCTCAATCTAATTGCGATAAAGACAAGCGAGGCATGCAGAACCCCAGCTAAAAGTCCCAACACAAGTAAGATCCTCCAACAACTACAAGTATTTTCCATGGACCTCATTGGTGATCTTATCGGGCATTAAAGAAGTGCCTATGATGGCCAACATATAATCATGTGCACTCATTTCTATTGATACTGGGTCATTTCTAGTATCAAGATCTCTTATATGATATTGCAACCAATTTAAATTAATTACACCTCTATTAAATACATGTGGATGAGGCACCACATTAAGCAAACTAAAACATTTCACTTGTAGTTGTTTAATAATGCTAGATGTAAATCCACTAACTAGTGAGCCATTAATAGGGAGTCCAAATTGTATGGCAACATCTAATGTCACCGTGATTCCTCCCTGTGGAAAATGGAAAGTGTGAGTCTCTGGCCGCCATCGTACTACGAAAGCTTTTATTAGAGCTCCATTCAGTTCCACTCGACCTATTTTTGCAATATGATAAAAACCGGCATGATGCAGGTGCTCAATAATTGTATTTTTCGGTGGATGATTAAAAAAAATATGACGGGGCTTGAACTTTCTCTCTCCCTATTTCAAGTAAAAAATAAATAATTTTTAATAAAAAAATTAATTATAAAGATTTATATAAAATGAAGAATTTAAAATCTATATAATTATAAAAAAAATTAATCACAAAAAAATAATTATAAATGAAGAATAAGTAATTATAATCACAAAAAAAAATTATAAAAATTTATATAAAATCTATATAATTAAATAATTAAAAATTTATGTTAATAAATAAGCATGTAAAATGAGAATAATAACTAAAGTAATATACATAAAGAACAAAATATTAACTTAATAAACTAAATTAATAATAAAAGTAGAAAGATTAATAAATGAGTATGTAAAATGAAATGAAGAATAATAACTAACATAATGTAGTAAAGAACAAAATATTAACTTAATAAACTAAATTAATAATAAAAGTAGAAAGATTAATTAATAAATGAGTATGTAAAATGAAATGAAGAATAATAACTATATATGATTACTTTAACAACAGCTCCACACCTCATGCGTGGACAGCTCCGCAACTATTCAGGTAGGGAAACAATTCTTTAAAGCATGATTTTAATTTTAAGATGAGCATGTTGTTAAAGTGAGTATGATTATAAAGTTGGGCAGCATGCATGACGTTCACTGCTAGCAATTAGGGAGAGGACAAAATTGCTTTGGAATGCAATTCGAGGGTAGCGATTTGCGTACCCTTGGTTTTTTGTTTTTGTTTCTTTGTGTATCACAATCCGAGACCAGTGAATAGTGTTCCCCTTCCCATACCTCATTAATTATCCCATAAGCACCCTATCTGAATATTTAACATGCCTGACAGCCATATTAAAATTAAAAAACCAGAAAAGTAACCATATATATATATATATATATAAAATGTAAACTTCACTATATATGCAATCAATGCTAATCCTAATTGTGGTTATTGAGTAAGCCATTATATTTTATAATTAAAATTTTACTTTAATTTGTAATATTACAACTTACTATACTATCCAATTGATACTTTAATTTGTGGTGATTCAGGATAATTTTTACTAAAAAAAAAATATAATTTCCAAATTCAAGTAAAATAACAATATATATATATATATATATATATATATATATATATATATATATATATATTCAAATATTAATAACTTTAGTTATATATATTTAAATAATCACTTTAATTACATGACTCAACTATTAATTTAATTTTTAAATATAATTAAAATTTACTCTAATTCCCACAAAGAAAAAAGAATACTCTAATTTGTAACTATTGCACATAATTCAAATAGTAACAATGTTAATCTTTTATCTTTCAGCTACAATTAAAATTTGCTCTAATTCCCACAAAGAAAAAAGAATACTCTAATTTGTAACCATTGCACATCATTCTAATAGTAAGAATGTTAGGGGCTATTTGGAAGTGTTTTTAATTTATAGTTTTTTAAAAATGTTCAAAAAAAACATTTAAGCCTAAGTTTAAAAAACAATAAAACAACAAAACCTATTTGCCAAACTATTCTTTAAAATAAAATGGTGTCGTAAATTAATTAAAAAAAAAGGTCAAAAAGCAAGGCTCCAAGGGAAGCACCAAGTCTCCATTGACTATCATATTCGACCATAGTCTCCACCTTTGCCGAGATCCAACACGCAGACTTCAAGGGGGAGGCACCGAAAGAAAAGGAAGAAGAAGCAAAAGGAGAGGAAGCACAACAACAACAGAAACAAAAATATTGCACAACATCATAAGTAAGATTCCCATATCTAAGCAGCCGAGATGGCAGTGCTGCAACCGCGGCTGTTCCACTTGGTTAGTTGTTGCTGCTCCAGATGGCCGTTAAAAAACTATTGCTACAAGGATTCGTTTATAGGGCCGAGTTGTCTTTTGGTATGATTGTGGCTGTGAAGAAACTTCATATTGAAACAGATGGGGAGCAGAACTCTAATCTACAAGCATTTGAAAATGAAATCAAAGCATTGATAGAAATCAAGCACCATAACATCATAAAGCTACATGGATTTTGCCGGCATTCGCGAGTCTCATTTTTTATGTATGAGTTCTTAGAAGGGTGCTGTTTGGATAAAATACTAAGCAATGAAACCCACGGCAGCTACTCTTGTTGGAAGGATCAAAGATGGTTCACCAATTTATTTACAAAATTGCCACCATGTTTATTCACAAAACATCTTTAATCTTTTTGCTTTTTTTGTTTTTAAAATGCAATATTTGTTTTTTGTTTTTAAAATTAGTGTTAAAAAATAGCCAAAAAGGCTCTTTTTTTAATTTTAAAAATTGAACAAAGTTTTTAAAATCTATTGCCAAACAAGCGCTTAATCTTTTATCTTTTTACAAATCACTATAATTTCCAAATTCAAGTAAAATAACTATATATATATATATATTCAAATATTAAAATTTAAATAATCACTTTAATTACATAACACAAATAGTAATTTAATTTTCAAATACAATTAAAATTTTCTCTGATTCCCACAAAGAAAAAAGAATACTCTAATTTGTAACTATTGCATATCATTCAAATAGTAACAATATTAATCTTTTACTTTCTGCTATAACTAAAATTTACTTTAATTCCCACAAAGAAAAAAGAATACTCTAATTTGTAACTATTGCACATCATTTAAATAGTAACAATGTTAATCTTTTATATTTAAATAAAACTAGAATGGTAATTTAATTATCTGATACAATTAAAATTTACTCTAATTCCCGCAAAGAAAAAAGAATACTCTAATTTGTAACAATTGCACAAAATTCAAATAGTAACAATGTTAATCTTTTTATCTCTAAATATAGACTAAATACCCAAACTTATCCCTCAGGTTTGTATCAGGGGACAAGTTAGTCCCACAGGTTTTGAAAATCTCAAATTAGTCCCTCAGGTTTCAAAAAAAGGGACAAATTAGTCCTTTGTACACTGTACGGAGGGACCAATTTGTCCCCTTTTTAACTATACAGAAGGGCCAATTTGTCCCCTTTTGAACCTGAGTGACTAATTTGAGATTTTCAAAACCTGAGGGACTAACATGTTCCTCGATACAAACCTGAGGGGTGAGTTTAGGTATTTAGTCTTAAATGTAACTAGATTATATAAAATTTAAATACTTACTTCAATATGTTAGTTCATGATAACTTAATTTGTGTTATTTTAATTTTAAGAAATAATCTACTTAATCTTTTAAAAATATAAAATTTAATAATTTGTAACTATTGCATATCATTCAAATAGTGACAATGTTAATCTTTAATCTTTAAATATAACACTACCAGAAAAAACGTTGTTATTATGAATTTTTCGATGGATTTTAGCCACAAGTAATAATGCAGTCGAAAATCATTATCAACTAAAAAAATTCATCGAAAACTCTTATAAACGAAATTATCGAAGGATTATTCAAGAAAAATCCATCGGTAATTTGTTCAAGCAATTCGTTAGCAAAATTTGTCAGTTTGAAAAATTATTGACGGAATTTATAATTTAATTTGTAAATTTTTAATATCTTACTTTTATCGACGAAAAAATATATCGGTAACTAACAAGTTTTAAAATTTTTATTTTTGTATTTTACCAATGGAATAATCCGTCAGTAATTTTTGAATTTTATAATTTCTTTATTTTTTTTTCAGTTTTCCGATAGCTTTTTCCTTCAAAAATTTTAAATTTTTTAATTTATATTATCAACAGAAAAATTTGTCGGTAATAGTAAAAAAAGATCTCTTTATTTTACCGTTAGAAAAATCTATCGGTAATTATTATATTTATTTTAAATAATTATTCTATAATTTGTGTATTACCTGATAATTTAAGAGTTTATTTTATTTAAAGCTAATTATAAATATATAAATATATTTAATAATGAAAAATGATTAAAATTTCCTAATAAATAATACAAGCAAGGAATTTAAGTTCAAAATTTAAAATAGATAAAAATGTTAGAAAGTGTACAGACACAAATATAAAAAGTTGGTGCGTTTAGTTTGTGAAAATATTTCCTATTTTCATTTCCTGTTTTCATTTTTTGAAAAGGATTTTTATTTTCAAATTTTCAAAATTAGGAAATGTGTTTGGTTTATAAATGTAAATTTTGTTTCCAGAAAGTAAAAACAATGAAAATATATTTAGTTTACCTATTTTCAACCAAAAGTCAACCCTAACCCACCCAAAATATAAAAATAAAAAATCTAAAAAACAAAAAATAAAAATAAACCCCAAGCACCCGGAATAATAAAAAAAACAAATGGGCAATAGCCTAACGTTAAAAAGAAAAAACAAAAAAAAAAATGCAAAAGACAACCCACCCCTACTTGTCAGTTGCAAATCACTCCCCCACACCTACCTCACTACCCCCACCTTCTTCTACACACTCCTTTCTTCTACCTCTAAATGCTTCCTCCTTCATTCTTTTGAAAAAAACAATGCCCCTAACCTTCATTTGTTTTTTTCTTTTTTCAGAGAACACATGCCCCTTCTTATTTTACAAAGTATTCTCAACATAATTCCTAATATTATTTCATTTTTTTTCTTGTTGTACCATTTTATTCTCCATGCCTAAATGTCCTGCAACTCCATCCTTCCATTCTCAGCTTCTCCTCTATTTGCCAGATCACCATTGGCAGCCACCTCATCCCTTTGATCTCCCCTCAATCTTCCACCGTCGTGCAATAGGCCACCCTTCTCTCTCTCTGCTGTTCCTCGATTCCTAGCCACTACAACACCCCCTTCCTCAACCTTGAACCACCATCATCATAGTAAAGTCAAGCCCAGCCATTGTTGTTGCTCGGCTCGCGCTTCCACCAGCACCGATCGGGCCACCAACGCAGCATAACATATAAGAAAAATGGAAAGACGGGTTATTTGCAAAACTGCCACCGTGTTTTCATTTGAAAACATTTTCAACAATGACAACTGAAAATGATGGAAACGTGAAAATATCATTTTCACTTTTGTGTGGCATTTGAAATGTTTTCAATGAAAATATTTTCTTCAATCATCAACCAAACATATTTTCACACTTTTTTGTCATTTTTAGTGAAAATGAAAATGAAAATGAAGAAACTAAATGCCACCTTAACATATAACAAAGAAAGAATAAACAAGAACTCAGATCAGGAGAAGTCAGCAGCATCGTTATCATCGTCAACATCACCGTCGCCTTTGCCATTGCCATCAACCTCATCATCATCATCATCTACTTGTGGCTGTGTGGAAAAGCTTGCCTACATCTTCTTCCACAAAGGCATCAACTTCTTCTTCTTCATCATCTCCATCGCTTTTTCCTTATCCTCAATCTTCTTTTTCATCTCCAACAACTGGCGCTGTCTCTCCGCGTCCTACTCTTGTATACGATGAAGTTCTACGTTGAGCAGATGAACTCGCTCGCGGACCTCATCATCTTTGGCAGTGGACCTAGAGCCTATAAATGCACCAGTGATAGAGGTAGAGGACAAACTACTCACATAAAATGACCCCATACCATATATGCGGTTCTTGTAAGGACCGCCAGCTACCTCTTGCCACAACACATCCTCATTAATTGGTGGGCACTCTTCACCAGCTGCAATCCTCTACTCCCGCTGGGTCGTAGCCTCCTGATAGTGCTGCTCATAGACTTGCTATAACAAAATAAAATTAATTAGACCTCTATCAAATATATGAAATAGTAAATTAAATATATATACAAATAATAAGTGCTCAGAACATATATACCCAAGTTGTCTCTGAGTAAGGATTGACCTATGTGTTCTCTTTGTTACACATGTGAGTCTTTCTGAACAGCTCACACTGTGTGGGTAGCCTATTCAACTCAGCAGCCTGCAATTTGACTGAAACATGTAAAACATTAGCAAGTCAAAATTTAAATTTAACAAAAAGAATTTAAAAAGGTTTAAAATAACGACTAAACCATCTGGTGACATATAGCCTCTATTGTAGCAGAACCACCACAATGAACAGTCCACCTTTTTGTGACACTCTGCTCGCCTTAGCCTTTAAAGACTTGTTTTTAAATTTTTCACTTCTCCAATGTTGCCACAAATAGTCCAGGCTGGCCTGAGTCATCCACCTAGGGGTTTTGTCCTGCCGTTCTTGGATTTCGATGTACATGTCTTGTAGCCTATGAGCTGCCTTGGATTTGAAGAGCTTAAACATGAAATCTTCATACTTGGGATAGATGATGAAATGACTCTACACACGGAAGTGAAAAAAAAGGGTAATTGGAAGCAGCATAGCTTTTCTTACTTGGTCAGCTTATCGAAGGACTTGATTGGTGGTTCATGCAATTTCTAGATGGTGTGTGTCACCTCATGGATGGCCTGTGTGTGTGGATCCCAACAACATAGCATATAGTACAAAATAATGTTATTATATATCAAAAAATTATTCAAATTATTGCAACAAGATGATTCATGAAGTGAAGAATTAAATTAGTAACATTTTCTTACCGAGACGTACAAGTTTTACCCGTTCGGCTCCTGTAGACCCATGCCCTGATTGCCCTGCCAAGGGGCCACCAATTGCCTTGCTTTCATCACCTCCTTGTGAGTCATGTGTGGGGGTGGGGACAGGATCTGCCGTGGTGGTAGAGGTGAAGGCACCTCTCCTGTCACATGCCCAAGAGTAGGTATCATAAGTCTCTCCTGATGTGCACGGAGTAGTGGCATGAAAGGGATATAAGTGGAGGTATGAGCGGCTGTGGTAGATGCTTAAGTGGGAGGTGTGAATGTTTGATTATTTGGGACACCCTTCCCTTTCCCCCTTGTTTTCAATTTGAGTGGGCAAGTATTCCATGGAATCAAAGAAATTGGCAGGATATATTCTCTCTAATTTGTAAAGAATTATAGAGATGTTTCTCTCTATAATTAAGAGATCTTCAACCCTCATAGTGGACGAGCACAGATCTCTAAAATATTGACTCAACTCAGTTAATGGCTTCCAAATAGGGAGAGGTAATTCTCTAAATGCAATAGGAAGTAAACACTCCATAAATACATGACAATCATGACTCTTCATGCCAACAAATTGTTCTTGTGCAACATTGATGCATTTACCAAAGTTTGAGGCATAACCATCAGACATCCTCAACTCTTGCATCCATCTACACATAGCTTATTTCTGAATAGAAGTTAGTGTGTAACTGGCCTTTGGCTTACACACATGGCCATCTGGCAACTTCTGTAAACTCAACTCTTGTCGCTTACAATACTCTGCCAAATCTTTCATTGCTTTCACATTATCTTTAGTCTTATTTGGGACACCCTTCCCCTTATTTTTCAATTTGAGTGGGCAAATATTGTTCCATGGAATCAAAGAAACCAGGAGGAAATATTATCTATAATTTACAAAGAATTATAGGGATGTTTCTCTTCATAATTAAGAGATCTTCAACCCTCAGAATGGACGAGCATAGGTCTCGATCTAAAATATTTACTCAATTCAGTTAATGACTTCCAAATAGGGAGAAGTAATTCTCTAAATGCAATAGGAAGTAAACACTCCATAAATACATGACAATCATTACTCTTCATACCAACAAATTGTCCTTGTGCAACATTGACGCATCTACCCAAGTTTGAGGCATAACCGTCAGGTATCCTCAACTCTTACATCCACCTACACACAACTTGTTTCTAAACAAAAGTTAGTGTGTATCTAGCCTTCGGTTTACACACATGACCATCTAGAAAATTCTGTAAACTCAACTCATGTCGCTTACATTACTCTACCAAATCTTTCTTTGCTTTCACATTGTCCTTAGTCTTATCGATATCCATCACAGTGTTTATGATGTTATCACACATTTTTTTCTACATGCATTACATCAACACAATGACGAGCAAGATTATATTCCTAATAAAGCAGCTCCCAAAATATACTTTGTTTGGTCTAATTATGGTCCACCCCATATCCTGGAAATTATATGGATTTACCCAGTCCAGTTATCTTTGGAAAGCTTCTAACTCTGTGCCAAACCTGATTACCACTTAGCCTCACTGGAGACTCATCAATTTCAACCATCTTCTTTTTAAACGCATCATTCTTACCCCTAAATTGATTATCAAGGTCCAAAAACCTTTGATGACCAGTCAAACCACGAGTTTTTCCAACCATGTTTCAATGTAAATGCCTTTGTATCCTCTATACAAATTGGACATGCGAATTTTCCGTGCGTCATCCAACTGACAACATTTCATAGGCCGGAAAATCATTAATAGTCCATGTCAATGATGCCCTCAGTAAGAAATTTTGTTTTGTGGAAATATCATAAGTTTGTACACCTGAATACCACAACACTTTAAGCTCATCAATCAATGGTTGGAGGTAAACATCAATCTTGGCTTTGGGATTATCGGGCCCAGGGATTATATAAGTTAGAAACATGTAATGATCTTTCATGCACATTTCAAGAGGGAGATTGTAAGGTGTAACAACCTCAGGCTAGCAGGAATAGGGTTTGCTAAACTGATTATTAGGAGTAAATCCGTCTGCACAAAGCCCCAACCTAACATTCCTAGGATCCGCAGCAAAATCAGGATAAGTTTGGTCAAAATGTTTCCAAGCTTCACCATGGAAAGGTTGGGTCATGACACCATCATTTCTCTTGTTCTCGAAGTGTCATCTCATGTGAGGTGTTGAATTCATTGAAGCATACAACCTCTTTAACCTTGGATTAGGGGCAAATAGTGCATTCTTTTATAGTGAACATCCTTATATCTTCCATTTCCAGATTTTTTTGGTTTGAAGCTAGGGCTTTCACAAAATTTGCATTGGGTTAGGTATGCATCATCTTTGTAGTACAACATGCATCCTTTCGAACAATAATATATTTTTTCTGATTTTAGCCTAAGTTTTTAAACTAATTTTTTTGGCCTGATAGAAATCTTTTGGAACAGAACTAGGTTATGGACTAATCTTACTCATCAATTTTGCCTACTGGTCAAATTAACTTTGACTTTGGTTAGTTTTTGACCTTATAGCTAACATCCTAACCGCTAAAGACGACTCCGAGTGCACACACCCTTCCCACAGAGGGGCCTTTACAGCCTCTAATATATAGACAAATTTCTCAACCTCGGCATTAGGAGCCTCGATAGAAGGTTCATAATCTGTATGAATTTGAGGACCAACTGCGTCATAAATCATTTCCTCATATCGTCTAGAGTTATCCTCCTAATTAATATTTCCTGTGACATGCTCACCAATATTAACTCTACTTGAACTTCTTCTGACATATGTATTTTCAACACTAGCATTTTCAAAATTTTGTGTCGCAACTTCCCCATGCATAGTCCAAACCCAATAATCCGCCATAAAACCATCCTTATACAGGTGATACCTAATAGTGTCCATCTCAAAATATTTCATATATTTGCACCTTGCACGGGGACTCCTAACTGTTTGCTCATTCATAAATTGTACTATCTGACAAGCTACCCTTACAAACTGTTTAACTCCCGTGTAAAATTCAAGTTTGATTCCTCTCCGACTAGGGTGCACCCTGTCACACATCCATAGTCTGTTTGCTAGGATCATGGCTCTTGAATGTGTAATTTAACCTAACAAATTTATTTAAAGTTTCAAAAATTAAAATTTTGGTTAATTATAAATATCCTTCAATAAATCATCTTCTCAAACTGAAAGTCTTTTCAGTAAACATCAATCTTGTGTTTTCTAATTTATCAAAATTTCGGCAAAGCCCCCCTTTAATTAAGATTCAACTCTTTAAATTAAAAAAAGCAGCAGCACCTTCCCTTAAACTAAGACATCTCAAGAAATTGATTTCATGACATACATATATCAATCCAGTCAAATAAATTTCACAATACAATCAAATAAACATTTCAAAATCCTAAAACCGTTCTAGAGCACACCCCTTTATAACATCACAACATGCATATCCTGCAATCTGCACAAACACAATCAATCTTCACAGAAAGCAATGGCAAACAAGTCAGGGAAGGACCTCTACGCCCTTTCCCCCAGTCATGCAATCCTAATTTTCTAAAATATATCTTAGAAATCATAAGGGGCTGTTTGGTTGCTTTTTTAAAAAAATATTGTTTCTTCATTTGTTTTACAAAATTTGATTTTAAAAACCAAATGCACAAATCAAGTTTTAAAAACAGAAAACTAAGAACAACTTTGAGTTGTTTTTTCTTATTCTTTTGCTTTAAAATTGAGAAAATATGCGGTGGCAAACTTGTAAATATTCAAACTTTGTGTTCTTGCCACTCTATTATTCCTATTTGTGGCCAAGGAGCTCACAACCCCTTCACTTTGTTGGACTTCATTATTCAAGCCTTTCCTCTCTTCTCACCCATTTGTGGCCAAGGAGCTCATAGCCCTTTCACTTTGTTGGACTTCTCCATTAAAGCCTTCCTCTCTTCTCACTTGGCTGCTACCTCAAACAACAACCTATCAGCAGCGCCGGTGACCAAGTAGCAGCCCTGGCGCCCAGCAGCAAACCTAGTGACCAAGCAGCAGTAAGCCCGCCCCTTCTCCACTCGCCGGCAAACCAAGCCATCGTGAGAGAGAGAGAGAAAGAGAGAGACAAAAGGATTAACAGAGGCATGTGGCGGTGGCTAAGCTCACGTGGTTCTGGTGCATGGTGGAGGCGATTCTGAGCAAAGGCGGTGATAGGATGTGCGACGATCGGTAGAGATTAGAAGGGAAGTTGGTGGTGGGGTTGAAGGACGATGTAGAAAGAAAAGGAAGAAGATGGAGGGTTGAAGGCGGTGGGGAAACTGTGATTCAGCCTTTTTTTTGTTCAACTTTTTCTTTTCTTTTTTTGATTAGTTGATTTCTATGTATGGTTTTGATTTGGGGACTGACACTTTTATGGACTGAAATTGATTTAACAATTCACATTGTTGGACTATTTGAGTTTCAATTAATGGAAGTTGTTTTTTCTCGTGTATTGTTATGAAAAATTGGCACCAAGTTATATTATAACTATTTTTTTTAAAAATGGTATTAAAACTTTATTTATTAAGTATATAAGAAAATTATTATCTATAAAAATAATAGATAAAATTTGTCATTTGTAGTAATGTAATTTACCAAATAGTTTTTGTTTTATTAGTTTTAAAAATTATTTTTTAAAAAAATTATCCAAACATGTTTTTTGTTTTTCACCATTATAAATCTATTTTTAAAGTTAAATTACCAAATATGTTTTTTTGTTTTTTTATTTTTAAAAATGAAACTTAAATTATTTTTTAAAATAGTTTTTGAAAACAGAAATAGAAAAACACTTCCAAACAACCATTAAGTCTCTATCGTAACAAAAATGTAATTAAATAAGAGGAATAAACAATTACTTACCTTAAAAAAGATAAAAATTATATGCACCACTAAAGAAATGCTTCAATCGGATTTGACGCATTTTATCAGTTTTGGATAGCAAAAATGACACAATTGGCTATTGTTTTGCAAGTAACAATATATAGTTTAAACAAAATTACCATCAAAATGTGAAAGTTTTTTAAATCAAGTCAGAAACTAAAAAGTTGGAATGAAAAGCAAATTTTATTTCAATTCATGTAAATGCCCAAGAAGAGTCAGCCTACAATAGCAATCCATTCAATGGAAAATTTTACATAGTTAAATGAGAAATTGTACATCGCAGTCTAACACTTGAACCAAGTAAGAGAGAAAATAAAACAATCATTCTTTAAGCAACTTTTCCAAGATTGGAATTGAACAAGATACAACGATATGTTCATTAGACTTGTGCCTATATATTTTTTGTTTAAAAAGGAACCTATATACTTATACAAATAAATAGAAGAACGAGACACTTTTGCACTCTACTATTACTTCTTCTTAACCTACTTTTTTCTAGCACAATGTGAAAATAGTTGCTAGCAAATCATGTTGTAAGAGTCTCTGACACTGCTTCATTTCCTCAAAATAATTAAAGCTTAAAAATTAAAAATTAAAATATTACATTTTCCTCTAGAGTGCTTACCTCTCAAAGGACAGCATGACAGTGGCGCAATCATGGCGCGGCGGTAGTGCGGAGACAGGTTTCCTTTAGTGATGGCAGCGCAAACGACAAAGGAGTGCTTACCTTGCTGCTAGTGCTGATGGCAAGCAGACATATCTCTGCTTCGACAGGAGCTCCGCAATGTGATGCCGATGGCCATTGAAAGGGTACCAGATAGAAGGAGGTGGCAGTGGCGTGTCAGCTAGAAGGATGCGATGGCCCTCGAAAATGAGAGAAATCAAAGATGAGAGATGAGATATCGATTCATGGGAACGGTGCTCTGTGATGCGAAGCTCTGCCACGCAGTGCCGATGGCCGCCGGAAGGGTGCCGGAGAGAAGGAGAGGGCGATTGGAGTGACGCGGTGAGAGAGATGAGATGAGAAAGATGAATAAATGCTTATGGAGAGAGAAATATGTATCAGCAAATTACTGGCGGGAAAAAACTGCCAATAACAAAGCCCAGCACGCGATTCAATGTTTTCCATTATAGACGGATTTTGCTAACATTTTCGAAGAAAATATCCATCGATAATTATGAAAAAAATTTATAAATTAATGTTATCGTCGGTAATTCCAAATTTTTTAAAATTAATGTTATTGACATATTTTTTCGTCGGTAATATTAATTTCTAAAATAAAATTTTAGAACAAATTAGCGATAGAAAATTCCTTCAGTAATATTAATTTCTAAATTAAAAATAATTCGTAATTGTTACCAATGGAAAAATTCGTTGATAATTCGCATGCCAACTAATATAAATTTGGCACGAATTTTACCGACAAATTTAATTCGCATGCCAACTGATATAAATTTGGCACAAATTTTACCAACGAAAAATCTGTCGGTAATGACTAAAACCCACAATTTTCGAATTGCTTGTTTTTCGTCAAAAATACTGATGAAAAAAATCCATTGGTAACACAGATGTTTCTTGTAATGTAACTAGATTATATTAAAATTTAAATACTTACTTCAGTATTTTAGTTCATGATAACTTAATTTTTGTTATTTTAGTATTAAGAAATAATCTACTTAATCTTTTAAAAAATATAAAATTTAATTTAAAGCACAACAAAAGTTTTTCCTTATAAAAAAATTACTGCTAATACTAATTGTAGTTATCAAGCCATTATATTTTATAATTGAAAATTTATCTTAATTTGTCATATTACAACTTATTACATTATGCAATTGACATTTTATATATATAGAAATAAGCTAGGACTCAAAACCATTCATTTTAATGTATATTACGGATTAATTTGAAGAAACAATAATGAAACTTAATTTCACATTATAATGTAACGTACCAGTCTAATTAGTAGGTAATTGATGACTTATAATAACATACTAAGATACGTTCCAAAACGTGCGGACAACCTCTATGCCCAAACATGTTTGCATAGGTTTAGGGGAGTTCTGATGGTGCATAATATGAAGAAATGGTGTTAGACTGATTTATTAATTTTGAAATTGCAATACAATAAGTAACTAGTTATATAGGAGTAACGTATCGGTTTTGCACATTTATTCCAATTATATTTGGAATTGAAATCAATTATCAATTTCTCCCTTCGTTTCTATATGTGCTTAGTGTTACAGTTGCATACGACGTACCATTACATGGGGAAACAATTACATATACGGGGAAAAGGTTGGGGGAATTGTGTAGTTGAGGGAGTTATGTTTGGCGTGTATGCCTCAACCTCTGTTTTGGTTGTTGGCATTGATAAATCATCAAAAAGAAATTTCTGTATGTGCTTGGAAATGTTGTGTCTGGAATGTGATTACTTGATGCATGTTTGACATCGTCAGATTTTATAGTTGATATGTGGCTTGGAGCACATGATGTTATATGAGACTACGATGAAGTTGTAGTGAGATGGCCCCAAAACATAGGCCCAAAACAGTTGTCATATAGTTATGTAATTTGAATATCAAATCTATTTATATTCTTCATTTTTCTTCTCTATTAGCTATATTGTATTCTTTGTATTGTGAATAGGTTTGACATTTTTTTTATTGCTCCTTCTCTTTGGGTGGTTGAGTACGTTTATTACCTATAGAAAAATAACTTCTTCGCATTTAGCCCTTGATTTTATATTTTATTGGTTTTTATTTCAATATTATATATATATATATATATTATTTGTTTTAATTAAAGCAATTATATATGGTAAATAAATTTTTTCTGCAGTTGATAATAAGTCATTTTATATAATTTTGGATATAGAATATAAAATTTGTAATTTGTTAAATGACAATCATTTTACATTACTTAATAGTTTTATATATACAATGTATAGTATTATATCTTAATTTAGTGTTTAAATATGACAATAAAAATCAAAAATCACTTTTCAATATTTTTCCACTTAAATTAATATTATTTTATGTTTACTTAAATTAAATTTATTTTTTTATTATTGTCAAACATTATGATAAATATTATAGGTATGATTCATATTAGTTTATAAATGAGCTTTGTGAAATTATGGTATCACACATATTAGTTTATAGATGAGTTTTGAGAAATATATTATGAAATTTTATACTTTCAAGAAGTCATATCATCCCAAAGAAAAAAGATTTAGATGTTTGATGAATTAGATTGTTATAGTGATTTTAAAATTTAATTACTAAATCTATTGCAATGAATATTTTCAAGTTGGTGGAAACAATGATGCTATCTCATTTAAGTTGATATTACTTTTTAATGTTATGCTTTATCTTTTTTTCCATTTTTACCTAATCAAATTCTCAAACAATATTTCTATTAAATTATAAAATATTCAAAAAAAATTATTTCATGTTATGCACTGAACTACATCTAGAAAATACAACAGCCCCATTATTAAAAATAAAAGTATAATTATCATTATAAGATCTAAAGCTCCAAACATCGCGACTTCCATGGACGACCTCCGACGTTCACACACGCGCTCGCTCACTCGCCCCCAACCCACAAATCGCAAAGTGATCACACACGCGCTCGCTCACTCGAGGCATGAATAATAAAATTTCACGATGATAGAATTTTCTCGAGAAAATGCATGGAAGAAAAAGTGTGAAAAATGAAAAAAGAAAGCTTAAAGGAACACCTTCTATGATTTGATTTAGTGGCAATTCTCCTACCGCCAGAGTCAGGAGCGCTAGAGGAGGAAATGGTGGCACTACAATCCTCCAGCGATGGCAGCAACGCCTGGCAATTAAACACTCTAGCGCCGTCGGACATCGAGTGGCGGAAAAAGGAGCAATTGCTTGAAGGAAGAAGACCGCAAAAGAGCAATAAGAAAAGGGATTAAGAATTGAAATGAGCAAACAAGTTGAATGGAGTGTTTTGGATTCTCGGTGGAGAAAGCTAACAAGAAAAAATTAGTAAGAAAAATTTATTAGTGTGGCACCCTTATTTGAAGATTAGGCTACACTTTTTAGTGTGATTAGAAAGCAACACTAATAAAATGTAGGGTATTATGTGAATAAGTGTTGCTTGGTGCACATGATATAACAACAGTTTATAAGTGTGCTCTATTCTATTTAAGAGATCACTCTACAAGTGTAGCATAAAAAGTGTTGCAAAATCCAATTCAAATATTACCATTGTAAAAGTGTTGTCTATGTGTATTTTAGGCAACACTTTTCACCTGTTACAAAAAATAAGTGTTGTCTTAAGCTAAATTTATTGTAGTGAACACAACATAAATATAAAAATTACTAAACTTAATTCTAAAATAATGTAAACAATTAATGGTCAATAAGCATTTTTGAAAAGCACTTATCTCTCGAATAATTTTAAAATAAGTAGAAGCATAAATATTTTTTCTATCAATTTTTTAAGAAGGATACAAACAAATAAATAAAAATACTTTTAAGTACTTATTATCGAAATAAAATATTATTTCTCTTCTAATAATCATAATCAGATGGGTTTAGCGAACAATAATTACATAAAAATAAAAAAATTCTTATTATGTGTAATTTAAATTATTATCAAAGCGTCTTTTAAATTTATTTTTAGTAATTAACTATCACAAATTATTAATAAATCCATATTGTGCATGGCAAGGCTATCTTTCTCCACAATCATCGGGAACTTTTGGAGCTCCCCTGCCTCACTCATTTGCGCACAGCCCCTTGAATTGAATGCTTATCTTGAGATGCATAGTCATCCTTTGGTTCATTTAATTTCTCTCTCTCCTTGGCCCATTATTTCGCTTGATAGTGCATTTTATTTTACCCTTGCATCTTTTTCCCTATCTGCCTACTGTTCCATTTTAATTGAGTTTATCTAACCCCACTCTCAAAACCCGAATATTTTGAGCCATTTCATACAAATCCTTCATGATTTTCTTCTCCAGATTCGGAACGTGACATTTGTTTAAAAGCATGTACACGAATTAACAACAAATACACAAAAGGTTCAAGCTGCTAGGTATTTTCATGTGAACCTACTGACCGTGATTTTATAAAAGACTGTGATTTTTCTGGTGTAAGTAGTTATAGACAGTAAAACGATGACCGAAAAAAAGTTCATATGAAAATTGTCTATTATAATATCTAAATATCAAGTTAAATAAAAAAAGATTAGTCAAAATTAACTAAATAAAATTTTTTAGAGGGCCAAATTAAGAAAAATGAACAAATTGTAAATGAAATCAATAATTTTAGGAGGCCATGGCTCCTCCCCATAACTTCCCTCCACCCCCTCATGGTTATGGCGTTTGTTAAGATATCCAAGAATTTCTCTCTGTGATAGTATATTTATGAGTGATATTTTGGTATTTAGTAATTTTTTTATCTATAATCTTTTCTTTTTTTTTGAAAAAAAGAGCTTGAGAAGTTAACTTCCAATGTTGTGACGTGTCACTCATGTGGCAAAGAATAAGGTGAGCGCGTGACAGAAGCAAAGGTTCTCCGTATCTATGTTGAGCGCGTCCGTTCACGCCCCCCCTGAATCTTTCACACGTGCTCCATGTAAAATCATGCATGCGGATTGGCTACCCAAAAACCAGTTACAAAAGGCCACAAAAAGCCAAGCAATCCTTTTCCCTAGAACGAGTCAATGATTTGCATATGATATTTGACAAGGCAAAACACACCCACATTGCATTTACGGGAAACGGATTGTGACGCATAGAACCAAAATTTTTTAAAAAAAAAATTAAGGCAAAGAAAAGGGTTTTTTTTTAGTTACGGGAATATTTTTGGAGGATAATATCTAAATATCAAGTTAAATAAAAAAGATTAATCAAAATTAACAAAATAAATATTTTTATAGGGCCAAATTAAGAAAAATGAACAAATTGTAAAAGAAATTGATAAGTTTAGGAGGTCATGGCACCTCCCTATAACTACCCTCCATCGGCTCCATAGTTATGGCGTTTTTTAAGATATCCAAGAATTTCTCGTGATATTTGGACAAGGGAAAGAATTACATGATAAATAAGTAGATGCTATTATCCATCTCAAATAAACGTATATGCAACAATATTATTTCAATATCAACTCATCTCGAACACTTAAATACTATACTCACACAACATTTGCAATACACCACTTATTTTTTCTCTGCGCGCGCACGCATACACACATATATATATAATCATGCTTCACCGTCTCCTTCCAAAGCTGATTCAACAGCCCCAACTACAGCAACTGCAACTTGAGTAACAAGACAAGTACACAGGCGGTCAATCATCCTCTTCCAGATCCTCTTCCAGAATGGTTTCTTCGGCTTGTTCGGGATGATGGCATTATTATAGATAATGTCCATTCTACAGGGCATGCCAGCCATTTGGCTCCTGTGCAAATCCTGCAAGCTGTAACAAACATGAGCAGCAATTATGATAATATAATTATTTACCATAATATAAGAAAAAGGTTGTTGGTGAATACTGTTTCTGTTAAATACAATTAAGAGCAGAAAATCAATGACAAATTAACAAAATGAGTAAAGTTTAAACGACATTTTTCTTTTGTTTGTTTCACTTCTTGGATAAGGCTACAAGGGTAGTAGTATTTTGCAGTGGGGACTCACTAGACAGAAGGGAAATCCATAGACAAAAGAGGTTAGGATCTGTGGTGGATGTTGGGCCAAAAAGAATCATGGAAACTGCCATCCTCCTCATATGCATGGAATATCATAGGAAACAAAAAGAGCTCCTAGATTTTCTACGGTGGAAAGGTAATCATCATCATCATTACTATATTATAATCCAGAAAGTTGTGTGTGCGCTTCCTTTAGTGCTTAAAAATGTGGGCCTCCCACTAAGGAAGCTCTTCCACTAAGACAGGAACTCCCTTTAAGGTTTCATGAATCACCAAGTACTACAACAGAAAACTTTCCATTAAAAAAGGATGAAAGGCCCTCACCAATAGAGAGAGAGAAAGAGAGAAAGAGAGAAAGAAAGCTTACCTTCTTGTCTAAAACAGTGTTGAAGGAGTAGAGAGAAACAAAAGCTTTGTTGGGTATGAAGAGGTATAGGCAGAGAGGTAGCAAATATACATACACATATATATAGAAAAAGAGTCACAGACTGATCCAAGGTTTGGCTCTTTTTTTTTTTTTTTTTTGATTTAAGGTTTGGCTCTTTGGTCCAAGGTATCTGTGGTATATGCCCATTTTTAGACTTGTCAGTTCACATTCAATTTGAGTTCAAGCAATTTGGAAATTATAGTGATTTGTAAAAAGATAAAAGATTAACATTCCTACTATCTGAATGATGTGGTCCTGTGAAGGATCTGTCAGCTCCTGTTTACATAACAATTGGTGATGGAAAGTTTTGGAAGTACTAGTACTAGTTATAATAGGTGGAAAGTTTACGTAGCGCAATGCCTTTTTTCACATTTATTTTTTTTATTAACTTTTTTTTCACATTTATTTATCAATAGAAATTACGGGTCTTTTGGCAACTAAACCATTCGAAAATTAATTTTTTATATTAAAATTACAGGAGATATAGGCCAAAAAAAAAATGCATGTATATTGTATATGGAAGAAATAGTTAGTAGAATAGCTTTTACGCTGGATAGTAGATACATCAAAGGTTTGAATAATAAAAGGGCAAAGAAAAAAAAGGACGTGTTTGACGAAAAAGGTCAGATGGAACATTTACAATTGTTATGTAAACAAGAGCTGACAGATCCTTCACAGGACCACGTCAACCATTTACAATGTTGTATGCAATATTTGAGATACGTTCCTGAATCTAGGACTTTAATCTCTTGGACTAAACTCTAGTAATCAATGGTATGTTTGGTTTCAGAAACTAATTTTCACTTATTTTCTATTTTTTATTTTTGTTTTTTATTTTTAATATTTTCTTTATAAAATTTTAAAAATATAAAAACTTAAAATAAAAACTGAACTATTTTCTTAAACTGAATGGGCCATAAATATTTGGTTCAATAACTCATGCGAAATTTTCATTGAAAGACAATCAATTCACTGCCAATGGGGTGTGAAGCACTCTTGCAGCCTTGCAATCTTTTTTCACATTTATTTATCAATAGAAATTACGGGTCTTTTGGCAACTAAACCATTCGAAAATTAATTTTTTATATTAAAATTACAGGAGATATAGACCAAAAAAAATGCATGTATTTGTATATGGAAGAAGTAGTTAGTAGAATAGCTTTTAGGCTAGATAGTAGATATATCAAAGGTTTGAATAATAAACGGGCAGAGAAAGAATTTGGACGTGTTTGACGAAAAAGGTCAGACGGAACATTTACAATTGTTATGTAAACAAGAGCTGACAGATCCTTCACAGGACCACATCAACCATTTACAATGTTATGCAATATTTGGCTATAATCTAAATTTTCAAATTCTTAGTGACCCTTTTCAAAATGTATACTTTACTACTTGTCAAATCTGAATTGAGCTCCTCTAAAGTGAGAAGTTGATAGGAAAAAAAAAAAGTAATGAGAAATTGATTATCTTTAGATAAATAATTTTCATTATATATGGATCTTATGAAGTGATATAAGGGTCAATAGTAACTCTTCACTTTATCCCTTTAGGAGCCAAATCAAAATACAAATCCTGCAACATAAATTTCTTGACTTAATTAAAGCTTTTCTCACAGAGAATATGTGTCAAACTATTAATTTTAATCAACTAAGTGTTAATACATTGTTTCCCTCTTTTTTTGGGGAGTACATGGTTGAAGTTATTTAACTATAAGTTCTTTTAACTTTCAACTCCTCTTGGAGAAAATATGAAAATGTGCACATCATAATTTTAATGTTATTGAAAATGAAAAATAATTTTGTATTATGAATTTCAGAAGTTCGTTTAGTAACAAAAGCATTGACAAGCTTTCACTATCTTTTATATTTTCACAATATTTTTTTTCATTCTTTCGAATTTTACTTGGCTCATAGTTTTCCAGCAATAATCGATGTATTAATCCTGAAAGGAAATACAATTGCAGGGTCACTTCGGTTCCACATTCGAGTCTGGTCCTTTGGTTTGTACTCGGAACATTTGTGAAACATAAAAGAAAGTAGTTGATAAGTTTAAGTCCCATGGTGTGTGATAGGTAATATGTATAATCAGAGTTTGTTTATTGTAACTGTCATCAAGTGGCTTAGTTAGTTTCCTGTTAGAGTGATTAGTCTATTATGAGTAATAAGTTAGGATTTGTCACGACCCACCTACGGAGTGTGACCGGCACGTGAGGATTTGGGTCCCCACGAAAGCCTCTGGTAACGTAACTGATTAATATGCATAAATAATCTAAATTTATTCAAAATATCTCAAGTTCAACTAAAACTTCAATAATATGAAATTGTTCTCAAAACATAAATTCTGAACATAAATTTGCATAAAATCCATATTCTAGGCCAAAGCCAATCATAACAAAACAATTAACAGAAATTCTGAAAATATATCATGCATGTCCGGGGATCCTACCTACACAATTTATTGGAGCACTACTAGACTGACATAATTGACAATAAGTTCCACTCCAAAGCGAAGCTCACCAAGTAAGCTGTAGCACAACTACTGAGGATCCTGTGGTACAACTGAAACTGTAGCTGTATCTATAGAGAAAGGAAAAGAGAGGGGTGAGTTCATCAAAACTTAGTGAGCGAGCCTCCACTCACAACCCACACGGGACAATAACAAAATACATAACATATACATGCAACTGATGTGAAATATATTACATATATAATTACATATAAATTAACTGAATCTATAGCAATAACTAGTAGAGAAACATGAATTATTCTATACATAATTATCTAAGCTGAATAGCTAAATCTGAGCCAATGGCTAATCTGATGGGCACCTAACTAGGTCCCATAAATGGACACCTCACTAGGTTCCTTATTGTGGGTGAGCTAGTCTTCTAGCGGACCACTTGGTACCAAGGTTAACGATCAATCCTGCAGCCATTAACTCGCTGATATGTTTCTCACTAATTAATATAAAATAATTTGTTCATAAACCAAATAAATATAAAAGCTCTGAATTCATATAATTCTAACAATTTGACTGTAGCATAACTGAGATTCTAAAATCATGCCCAAGGGATCATCAGCTCTTAAACATAGTGATTTCAGTAATCAATAGAATATGTATCTGACAATTGTTATGAATTATACTTTATTCAATACTTTCAATAAATCATATCTAATATTCTAAAATCTTCATAGGAAATACATAGTCTGAAAACATGATAATCAATATTTCTACTGTAAACATTAAACTAAGGTCTCACAATTTCATAAACTAGGAAAAAGATATTCTATAACACGCAAGGTATCAATTATGGTCCCATGAGTTTTGCTAAAATGATTAATTTTTATGATAACTGTAAAAGTAATAATATTTCTAAAACAGGCATAATTATAACAATATATTCTCTTAACATAAATCATTCTAAAATTTCATAAATAATTTATATAATATGAAAAATATTAATAATGACCAAAAGTATGATTATGAGCTTAATCCCACTTCCCGTTGGTAGTCGTGAGTGTGTTTCTACTAATAACTTTTACTTTGAAGTATTGGAATGGTACAAATAACCAATCTCACAGATTAAAAGAAAGGAGCATCACAACGTCCCAAGAGAGGATTAGCTAGGCTCACTGAAGCTCGGTCATGAAGATCCTGAGCTTGACAAGAGATGAGTTCGGCCAAGAAGAGGTTTGGTTTAGAGGAGGTGTGGCTTAGAGGAGGTGTAAGCAAAACTTAGCAAAATGAAACTAAACATTTCTTACACATACACACTCCTATACTCATATATTTATACACAAATATAATAATCATGAATAATATTAGTGCTATTTGTCTACACTTAATAATAATAATAAATATTAATAATGCTTACTACACTTAGTAATTATAATGTTAAATAATAATAATGCTAACTACACTTAGTAATAATAATTATATTGCTAGCTACACTTAGTAATTATAATGTTAAATAATAATAATGCTAGGTGCACTTAATAATAATAATGCTAATGCTAGCTACACTTAGTAATAATAATGTTAAATAATAATAATGCTAGGTACACTTAATAATAATAATTATAATGCTAGCTACACTTAGTAATTATAATGTTAAATAATAATAATTCTAGGTACACTTAATAATAATAATAAATAATAATAATAATAATAATTCATAATAATTATAATTTCTTTATTTGGGATATCACAGGATTAGTTCTATACGGTTAGTGTTAGACTAATCCTCATCATGTATAAAAGCTCACCATGTATAGTAATCATTCAATCAATGAAGTCAATACAATTCACTTTCTCTAAACATTCTCTTTGTTCTTGAGTTCTTGTTTTTCCCTTACCACACATTGAGTCTGATACCTAATATGGTATCAGAGCTCTCGGTCCATGGATCCTAAGCTCGCCACACCTTCCGCATCAAAAGCTATAATGGCTGTCTCACCAAAAACCTTCTCAAATTCGCTTGCCATGAGGCTAAGCAAAGACAACTATGTCACATGGAGGCATCAAGTGATGCTCACCATCAAAGCACACAAGTTGAAGGATCACCTGAACAAAGACAAGATTCCTCGCCAATTTGCCACTAAAGAAAATGAAGATCTGGCCACTGAAACTAAGGCTTACACTAAATGGGAGCTCCAAGATAATCACTTAGCAGCATGGCTCCTAGCTTCTATAAAGAGTGCTTGGTAGGTGTTCCCTTATCAGTTGAAGAACACATTGAGGTAATTCTTGATGGACTTAGTGAAGAGTATAGTTCAATGATAACTCTTGTGCTTTCTCGATCCGATACCTATTCAATAGAGGAACTTGAAGCCCTTTTAATGGCTCAAGAAGACTTACTTGAAAGGTTCAAGAAAGATGCAAGCATTGTTCAAGCTAATATAACTCATATGCCCCAACATGAGTACAAGAATGGAGAACCAAGTTCCAATAGAGGTGGTTTCAATAGAATAGGCAAAGGAGGAGGACGTTCACATAGAGAAGGAAGGTCATTTTGGAAAAATGTAAACAGACCACAATGCCAACTCTGTGGCAAAGTTGGGCATGTAGTGTGAGAGTGCTTTCATTGATTTAATCAAGGGTTTCAAAACCCAAATTGAAATGCCCCTTCTCCTGCTCCACCTTTAGCTGCATTCCATAATCCAAGAGCATATCTGGCTGCTACCTCCTCCCCTCAAGACTCAGCTTTGTATCCTGATTCAGGGGCAAGTCATCACTTGACCTTTGATTACACCAATCTCCTCACAAGCTTCGAATTTGAGGGCCCTGAGCAAGTGCATATTGGAAATGGATCAGGTATAGCTATCAAGAATATTGGCAAATCTGCATTGCATGACCACACCTAACACTCACAAAACCTTATGTCTAAATCAATTGTTACATGTTCCTGAAATTTCTAAAAACCTTATGTCAATATCTAAGTTTGCAAAAGATGAATGTGCATATTTTGAATTCTGGCCTTATGATTGTTTTGTAAAATCATAGGTGAACAAGGAAGTGCTGCTACAAGGCACCCTTAAGAATGGCCTGTACAAATTTAATAGTGTTCATGTACCAAAAAGCAACTGTAATGCTCTTCTTTCCCATTGTAATTCCCCTCTCAATACTCACAACAAATTGTTGTGGCATAGGAGATTAGGCCACCTAGCACACAAAACACTACAACATGTAATGAATCTATGTAATGTTCAAGTTGGTTCTAATAAAAATACTGATTTTAGTCTTTTCTGTGATGCATGCTGTGTTGCAAAGTCTCACCAACAACCATTTCCAATCACAAATCATAATTATGATAAACCACTAGAACTTGTAGTGTCTAATGTGTGGGGACCTGCCCCCAATCATATCTTTCTCTAGATTTAGATAGTATGTGTCATTCATTAATACTTGCACAAAATACACATGTACTTATCTGCTGGAAAATAAGTCATAAATATTCACAACTTTTGTCCAATACAAGACATACATAGAAAACCAAACTGGTCTGAAGATTAAAGCACTACAAACAGATAATGAAGGGGAATATTTATCCTCTTCATTCACCAAATACCTCACAACCTATGGCATCCATCATAGACTTTGTTGCCCTTATACCCACTAACAAAATGGATGTGCTAAAAGAAAACATAGGCATATCAAGAAAATTGGACTCTCACTTTTAGCCACTACTTTTGTTCCACTAAAATTTTGGGATGAAGCTTTTATGTCAGCCACATACCTCATCAATAGATTGCCATCACTAAACACTAAAAACCTGTACCTTTTGAGCTACTATACCACAAACAACCCACATACTCACATTTAAAAGTCTTTGGATGTGCCTGTTACCCCTACCTCCCTCACCTTAACAAACATAATTAAATTTGATTTCAGATCAAGTCTATGTGTTTTTATTAGTTACTCACCAAATCACAAAGGCTACAAGTGTTTATCTTCCTCAGGTAAAATACATGTTGTCAAAAGTGTAGTGTTCAATGAATCAGTTTTTCATTATGAAAAACTATTTCACACACCCTCAACCCATTCTTTGTCTAACACACCAGCACCAATCCCTCACATCCTAATTATCACTCAAACCACCACAAACATGCATATGCAATCTGCTAAGATGTCTGATAATTCTACTAGGTACATTACCGGTAGGCCTACTGCAGAACCTACTCATTCAAATACTGAACCTACTACCATAACTCCTGCTGACATCTCTACAGATATCCCTGCTTCTCTATCTGTAGTAGATGGTGACAATTTTGGTTCTGCAGAAGTCCATTCTCCACAGAAAAATATTGCCATAACTAGGACTCATAGGTTGTTTCCTAAAAATACTCACCAGATGAAGACTAAAGCTAAGATTGGTGTTGCAAAGCCAAAAACTTACTTGGCAGTAGTTCTGGACAGCAATCAAGACCTCACTGAAACTGAACCAACTTCAGTGGCATAAGCACTAAACTCACTTCATTGGTTAAAAGCTATGCAAGATGAGTTTCAAGCACTACAAGCCAATCACACATGGTGTCTAGTTCCTCTACCAACTAATGTTAAACCAATTGGTTGCAAATGGGTTTTCAAAGTCAAAAGAAATCCCAATAGTTCAGTTTAGAAATACAAGGCCAAGCTAGTGGCAAAAGGATTCCATCAAAGAAAGGGTCTTGATTTCACTGAAATTTTCAATCCAGTGGTCAAACCTTCGACTGTGAGATTGGTACTATCCATAGCCCTCTCCAAAGGTTGGAAATAAGGCAATTTGACTTCAACAATGCCTTTCTCAATGGTGATTTACAAGAAGTTGTATATATGCTTCAACCTGAAGGGTTTGAGCAATCCCCCACCACTTAAGTGTGTAAACTGATAAAAGCCCTCTATGGACTTAAACAAGCTCCAAAAGCTTAGTTTTGCAAGCTCAGTTCTACATTATTGCAGCATGGATTCCATCATGCCAAATCTGATACATCATTGTTCATCAAGTTCACCTCAACCTCAATAACCTACATCTTGGTGTATGTTGATGATATTCTGATCACTGGCTCAAGTCCTACAGAAGTATCTCAACTTATTACCCAACTAAACAACACCTTTGCCTTGAATTTTTTCTTAGGAATTCAAGTACAACAATTATCATTAGGAGTAGTTCAGTTAACCCAAACCAAATATGTGAAGGAACTCCTTTCCAAAGCCAACATGACCTCTGCAAAATCCATGCCTACCCCAATGATCTCTAGCCTAAAGCTTTCAGCTCAAGGTAGCTCACCATTTGAGGATGATTCTCTATATATAGAACAGTGGTGGGATGACTCCAGTATGCCACAATAACAGGCCTGACATTGCATTTGCAATAAATAAAGTTAGCCAATTCATGCATAGCCCTTCGAATGAACACTGGAAAGCTGTCAAAAGAATACTCATGTATCTAGCAGGAACCTGTGATCATGGTTTAGTTTTTGAGCCATGTAAGGAATTCAGATTATTGGCTTCTGCAACTCAGACTGGGGATCTGATGTGGATGACAGAAAATCCACATCGGGTTTCTGTGTCTACTTAGGAAGCAATCTAATATCATGGTCAAGCAAAAAGCAGGTTGTAGTCTCCAGATCCAGCACTGAAGTAGAGTTTAGGAGCTTGGCTGCAACAGTTGCTGAACTCACTTGGATTCAAGCAATGTTAAAAGAACTGCATGTTCCAACTACAGGCCCTCTAACTGTGTTTTATGACAATATTAGTGCAGTGCAACTTTCAGCAAACCCGATCCTCTACAACAGAACTAAACACTTTGAAATAGATCTCTACTTTGCAAGAGATAAGGTAGTACAAAGACAACTATTTGTGTCTCATATTCTTGCTCAAGACCAGATAGTTGACACCCTTACTAAGCCACCTTCAGCTCCTTTGTTCTCAAAATTTAAGACTGAACTCAGGGTTATGCCAGCATCCCCCATGAGTTTAGGGGGGATGATAGATAATATGTATAATCAAAGTTTGTTTACTGTAACTGTCATCAAGTGGCTTAGTTAGTTTTTTGTTAGAGTGATTAGTCTATTATGAGTAATCAGTTAGGATTAGCTCTATACGGTTAGAGTTAGATTGATCCTCATCATGTATAAAAGCTCACCATGTATAGTAATCATTCAATCAATGAAGTCAATACAATTCACTTTCTTTAAACATTCTCTCTGTTCTTGAGTTCTTGTTTTTCCCTTACCACACCTTAAGTCTGATACCTAATAGTGTGTTCTGGATTCGTCATACACCATATTTATTCCATGCAATTATCACAATGTTCTCAATTTCTTCCTTTTTCCACTAAACCTTGTGCGGTCTTTCAAAACAATGTTGCTTGGATATGTGTCTTTCGGTGTATTCTTTCTTGATAAAACAATATTACTCTAATATAGAAAATTGTTAGAAGTTTTTAGCCAAGATAAAGATTATTATTATTGAAGTCTATCAAATTAAAAATGTCTATCAAATTAAAAATGTTGAGATTAAATTGATATAAAAAATTGTGCTACAATGAAATTGACGTTAAATTTAAAAATATCAAGACAAAAATATTATTTACTCTAAGTAATATATGTAATTTACGTAGGAATAGTAAATATATTATGTTATTTTAATTTGACAAAAAAAAAATTGATTGTATGAAATTTTCGTTTTTCATCTATGACAAAAAAAAATTCAAGAGGCTGTACGCAAATGAGTGAGGCAGGGGAGCTCCAAAAGTTCCCGATGATTGTGGAGAAAGATAGCCTTGCTATGTACAATACCTGGTTGGGTGGCTCCCCTAGCTCCATCCTACAAGCAGATGTGCCAGCATGCGCAGATAAGGGTGTAATGTAATAAAACACTTGTGAGATACCTTTAAAGCAGTATTTGTCTACTATCAAATGCTGTCTTCTATTGCTTTAGTTCATCTAATGTTATTCCGACGTCCATGAAGTGATCTCCATCAGAAGAAATGTTTAATTTGTGCTCTTAAAATAAAGGAGCAGATTAATTTTGATACACTTACAACATAAATTCTACATTATCACTAGAAACTATACCCGTGCGATGCACGTATTTATTAATAATTTGTGATAATTAATTTACAAAAAATAAATTTAAAAGAAGCTTAGATAATAATTTAAATTAGAAATAATAAGAAATTTTTTATTTTTTTGTAATTATTGTTCACTATAAATTCATTTGATTATGATTATTTGAAGAGAAATAATATTTTATTTCGATAGTAAGTACTTAAAAGTATTTTCATTTATTTGTTTGTATCCTTCTAAACCGAATTGCATACCCTACCGTATCAGGAACATATCTCAAATATTGCATACAACATTGTAAATCGTCGATGTGGTCCTTCCTGTCAGCTCTTGTTTACATAACAATTGTAAATGTTCCGTCTGACCTTTTTCGTCAGACACGCCCAAATTCTTTCTCTGCTCCTTTATTATTCAAAGTTTCAAACCTTTGATGTATCTACTATCTAGCCTAAAAGCTATTCTACTACCTATTTCTTCCATATACAATATACATGCATTTTTTTTTTGGTCTATATCTCCTGTAATTTTAATATAAAAAATTAATTTTCGAATTGTTTAGTTGCCAAAAGACCCGTAATTTCTATTGATAAATAAATGTGAATAAATTTTAATAAAAAAAATTAAATGTGAAAAAAGATTGCAAGGCTGCAAGGGTGCTTCACACCCCATTGGCAGTAAATGGATTGCCTTTCAATGAAAATTTCGCATGAGTTATTGAACCAAATTTTTATGGCCCATTTAGTTTAAGAAAATAGTTCAGTTTTTATTTTAAGTTTTCATATTTTTAAAATTTTATGAAGAAAATATTATAAATAAAAATTAAAAATTAAAAATAGAAAATAAGTGAAAATTAGTTTCTGAAACCAAACATAACATTGATTACTAGAGTTTAGTCCAAGAGATTAAAGTCCTAGATTCAGGAACGTATCTCAAATATTGCATACAACATTGTAAATGGTTGACGTGGTCCTGTGAAGGATCTGTCAGCTCTTGTTTACATAACAATTGTAAATGTTCCATCTGACCTTTTTCGTCAAACACGTCCTTTTTTTTCTTTGCCCTTTTATTATTCAAACCTTTGATGTATCTACTATCCAGCGTAAAAGCTATTCTACTAACTATTTCTTCCATATACAATATACATGCATTTTTTTTTTTGGCCTATATCTCCTGTAATTTTAATATAAAAAATTAATTTTCGAATGGTTTAGTTGCCAAAAGACCCGTAATTTCTATTGATAAATAAATGTGAAAAAAAAGTTAATAAAAAAAAAAAATGTGAAAAAAGGCATTGCGCTACGTAAACTTTCCACCTATTATAACTAGTACTAGTACTTCCAAAACTTTCCATCACCAATTGTTATGTAAACAGGAGCTGACAGATCCTTCACAGGACCACATCATTCAGATAGTAGGAATGTTAATCTTTTATCTTTTTACAAATCACTATAATTTCCAAATTGCTTGAACTCAAATTGAATGTGAACTGACAAGTCTAAAAATGGGCATATACCACAGATACCTGCGTTGATTCTGGACCAAAGAGCCAAACCTTGGATAAGTCTGTGACTCTTTTTCTATATATATGTGTATGTGTATTAGCTACCTCTCTGCCTATACCTCTTCATACCCAACAAAGCTTTTGTTTCTCTCTACTCCTTCAACACTGTTTTAGACAAGAAGGTAAGCTTTCTTTCTCTCTTTCTCTCTTTCTCTCTTTCTCTCTTTCTCTCTCTCTATTGGTGAGGGCCTTTTATCCTTTTTTAATGGAAAGTTCCCTGTTGTAGTACTTGGTGATTCATGAAACCTTAAAGGGAGTTCCTGTCTTAGTGGAAGAGCTTCCTTAGTGGGAGGCCCACATTTTTAAGCACTAAAGGAAGCGCACACACAACTTTCTGGATTATAATATAGTAATGATGATGCTGATTACCTTTCCACCATAGAAAATCTAGGAGCTCTTTTTGTTTCCTATGATATGCCATGCATATGAGGAGGATGGCAGTTTCCATGATTCTTTTTGGCCCGACATCCACCACAGATCCTAACCTCTTTTGTCTATGGATTTCCCTTCTGTCTAGTGAGTCCCCACTGCAAAATACTACTACCCTTGTAGCTAGCCTTATCCAAGAAGTGAAACAAACAAAAGAAAAATGTCGTTTAAACTTTACTCATTTTGTTAATTTGTCATTGATTTTCTGCTCTTAATTGTATTTAACAGAAACAGTATTCACCAACACCCTTTTTCTTATATTATGGTAAATAATTATATTATCATAATTGCTGCTCGTGTTTGTTACAGCTTGCAGGATTTGCACAGGAGCCAAATGGCTGGCATGCCCTGTAGAATGGACAGTATCTATGATAATGCCATCATCCCGAACAAGCCGAAGAAACCATTCTGGAAGAGGATGATTGATCGCCTGTGTACTTGTCTTGTTACCCAAGTTGCAGTTGCTGTAGTTGGGGCTGTTGAATCAGCTTTGGAAGGAGACGAAGAAGCATGATTATATATATATATGTGTGTGTGCGTGTGTCCAGAGAAAAAATAAGTGGTGTATTCCAGATGTTCTGTAATTAGAGTGTTTGAGATGGGTTGATATTGACATAATATTGTTGCATATGCGTTTATTTGAAATGGATGATTGCATCTACTTATTTAGCATGTAATTCTTTCCCTTGTCCAACTATCACAAGAGAAATTCTTGGATATCTTAACAAACGCCATAACTATGAGGGGGGTGGAGGGTAGTTATAGACAGGGAGGGGCCATGGCCTCCTAAAATTGTCAATTTCTTTTACAATTTGCTCATTTTTCTTAATTTGCCCCTCTAAAAAAAATTATTTAGTTAATTCTGATTAATATTTTTTTATTTAACTTGATATTTAGATATTTAACTTGAACTCCTCGGTGAGTTAGATTATTTTTGTGACTGAAAGAGAAGAAGGCGTGGAAAGAAAGCTCCGAGCTGAGACCAAATTTTTTGTTTAGTGCTCGTCATATTTAGAGGACCAAAAGAAAGCCTATTGGCTCATCGTTCCCAGTAGGTCAGCAGTGGGGACCGAAAATTTTGATTGGAATCAAAATAGAAAATTTCATATGAAAATTTTCGATTCATCGTTCCCAGTAGGTCATAACATCACCATCAATTTGGGTAGACAATCCGCATGCATGATTTTACATGGAGTACGTGTAACAGGGTCAGGGGAGCGTGACCGGACGCGCTCAACATAGATACGGAGAAC
The DNA here is from genome assembly GCA_031216105.1 of Dalbergia cultrata. Classification (NCBI taxonomy): domain Eukaryota; kingdom Viridiplantae; phylum Streptophyta; class Magnoliopsida; order Fabales; family Fabaceae; genus Dalbergia; species Dalbergia cultrata. Next base: position 75,033,585 of record CM062344.1, read on the forward strand.
CTTTGCTTCTGTCACGCGCTCACCTTAATCTTTGCCACATGAGTGACACGTCACAACATTGGAAGTTAACTTCTCAAGCTCTTTTTTTCCAAAAAAAAAAAAAAAGATTATAGATAAAAAAAAAACTACTAAATACCAAAATATCACTTATATTAGTTATATTTTTTGTATTCATTATACATAGAACACCATACTGATTCACATTCTATCTACCATTAAATGAGGTATAGACTCATTCAAGTGGGATCCACATATAATCTGATAGTGAATGAAATGTAAGTAGACACGATATTTCATCCATAGTTAGTACAAATAATATTTTAGTAAATATACCATCACAAGAGAAATTCTTGGATATCTTAACAAACGCCGTAACCATGAGGGGTAGAGGGTAGTTACAGGGAGGAGCCATGGCCTCCTAAAATTATCGATTTCATTTGCAATTTGTTCATTTTTCTTAATTTGGTCCTCTAAAAAGATTTATTTAGTTAATTTTGATTAATCTTTTTTATTTAACTTGATATTTAGATATTATAATAGACAATTTTGATATGAACTATTTTTCGGTCATCGTTTGACTGTCTATAACTACTTACACCAGAAAAATCACGGTCAGTAGGTTCATATGAAAATACCTAGCAGGTTGAACCTTTTGTGTATTTGTTGTTAATTCGTGTACATGCTTTTAAACAAATTTCACGTTCTGATCTGGAGAAGAAAATCATGAAGGATATGTATGAAATGGCTCAAAATATTCGGGTTTTGAGAGTGCATGGGGTTAGATAAACTCAATTAAAATGGAACGGTAGGCAGATAGGGGGAAAAAATGCAAGGGTAAAATAAAATGCACTAACAAGCGAAATGATGGGCCAAGGAGAGAGAGAAATTAAATGGACCAAAGGATGAGTATGCGTCTCAAGATAAGCATTCAATTCAAGGGGCCGTACGCAAATGAGTGAGGCAGGGGAGCTCCAAAGGTCCCCGATGATTGCGGACAAAGATAACCTTGCCATGCACAATACCTGGTTGGGTGGCTCCCCTCCTGTTCCATCCTCTGCATGCGCAGATAAGGGTGTAATGTAATAAACCACTGGTTATATACCTTTAAAGCAGTATTTGTCTACTGCCAAATGCTCTCTTCTATTGCTTTAATTTATCTATTATTATCCTGACGTCCATGAAGTGATCTCCATCAGGAGAAATGTTTAATTTGTGCTCTTTAAATAAAGGAGGAGATTAATTTTGATACACTGCTAACATAAATTCTACATTATTATCACTAGAAATTACAGCAGTGTGTTCCACGAATTTATTAATAATTTGTGATAGTTAATTTAATAAAAATAAATTTAAAATAAGCTTTGATAATAATTTAAATTAGATGACATAATAAGAAATTTTTTATTTTTCTGTAATTATTGTTCGCTATAAACCCACTTGATTATGATTATTAGAAGAGAAATAATATTTGTTTCTACTTATTTGTATCCTTCGAGAGATAAGTGCTTTTAAAAAATTGATAGAAAAAATATTTATGTTTCTACTTATTTTAAAATTATTCAAGAGATAAGTGCTTTTAAAAAATGTTTATTGACCATTAATTATTTACATTATTATAGAATTGAATTTAGTAATTTTTATTATTATGTTGTGCTTAATTTTGATTTTTCTAACTCATCAAATATATTCCCTAGAATAATTAAGAAACAAAAGATTATTTAATTTAAAAAATTTACAAAATGGAAACATTCGTAGATTAGATAAAAAAAATAGGGAAATATAAAATGCTATACTAACAAAAGGTATTAATGAAATTCACTATTTTATGAATATACAATAGAACAAAATATAATTATAAAATCATATTTTAATCAATAATTATATTAATTAGTGTTATATTGTGATGCTTAATTTTGATTTTCTAATAAACTATATTTTTTTTATAGAATAAAAATAAAATGTGATAATTTAATTAAGAAATAAAATATGTATTTAATGTTAAACTTAAAAAAATAATCTTGATTAAAACATTTTACAATTATATCAAATTGGAAAGTTCAAAATTTTGAAACTTTTATAATAATATATTGTATTAATAAAATTCATAATTTTATGAATATAAAATATAACTAAATACAATAATAAAAATTAGTTTTATTAGTTTATAAAATTCAGTTTTAATAATTAGTGTAAAGTTAATTAGTCTTATAATGATAATTATATTTTTATTTTTAATAATGGGACTGTTGTATTTTCTAGATGTAGTTCGGTGCACATCATGAAATAATTTTTTTGAAAGTTTTATAATTTAATAGAAATATTGTTTGAGAATTTGATTAGGTAAACTTGAAAAAAAAACAATGCATAACATTAAAAAGTAATATCACCTTAAATGAGATAACATCATTGTCTCCACTAACTTGAAAATATTCATAGCAATAGATTTAGTAATTTAATTTTAAAATCACTATGACAATCTAATTCATCAAACATCTAAATCTTTTTTCTTTGGGATGATATGGCTTCTCGAAAGTATAAAATGTTTAACATATTTCTCAAAACTCATCTATAAACTAATATGTGCCATACCTTAACTTCTCACAGCTCATTTATAAACTAATATGAATCATACCTATAATATTTCTCAGAAGGTTTGGCAATAATAACCAAAATAAATTTAACTTAAGTGAACATAAAATAATACTAATTTAAGTGGAAAAATATTGAACAATTATTTTCGATGCTTATTTTCATATTTAAACACTAAATTAAAATATAATACTATACATGGTATATATAAAAATATTAAGTAATGTGAAATGATTGTCATTTAACAAATTACAAATTTTATATTCGATATCCAAAGTTATATAAAATGACTTATTATCAACTATAGAAAAAAATTATTTGGCATATATAATTGCTTTAATTAAAACAAAATAAAAATATATAATAATATGGAAATAAAATCCAATAAAATATAAAATCAATGGCTAAAAGTAGTGAAGCTATTTTTCTATAGGTAATAAACGTACTCAACCACTCAAAGAGAGGGAGCAATAAATAAATAAAAAATGTCAAATCTATTCATAATACAAAGAATACAATATAGCTAATGGAGAAGAAAAATGAAGAATATAAATAGATTTAATATTCAAATTACATAATTATATGACAACTGTTTTGGGGCTATCTCACTACAACTTCATTATAGTCCCATATCCCTCTAACATCATGTGCTCCAAGCCGTATATCAAATATAAAAGCTGACCATGTCAAACATGCATCAAGTAATCACATTCGAGACCTAACATTTCCAAGCATATATAGAAATTTCTTTTTGATAATTATCAATGTCAACAACCAAAACAGAGGTTGAGGCATACATGGCAAACATAACTCCTCAACTACACAATCCCCCCAACCTTTTCCTCGTATTTGTAATTGGTTCCCCATGTAATAAAATGTTGTATACACATGTAACACTAAGCATATATAGAAATAAAGGAAGAGATTGATGACTGACTGCAATTCCAAATACAATTGCAATAAATGTGTACTCCTATGAAACTGGTTACTTATTGTATTTCAATTTCAAAATTCATAAATCAGTCTAACACCCTTCCTTCTTCATATTCTGCAACATCAAAACACCCCCAAACTTACTCAAACATGTTTGGGCATAGAGGTTGTCTGCACGTTTTGGAGTTATTATTAATCATCAATTACCTACTAATTTAGATTGGTACATTACATTATAATGTGAAATTAAGTTTCATTATTGTTTTATATATATATATTTATATAATGTCAATTACATAATGTAGTAAGTTGTAATATTTTAAAAACTAAAGTAAAATTTCAATTACAAAATATAATGACTTGATAACTACAATTAGTATTAGCACTAATTTTTTTATAAGAAAAAACTTTTATTGTTCTTTAAATTAAATTTTATATTTTTTAAAAGATTAAGTGGATTATTTCTTAAAACCGAAATAACAAAAATTAAGTTATCATGAACGAACATATTGAAGAAAGTATTTAAAATTTAATATAATCTAGTTGTATTTAAAGATTAAAGATTAACATTGTCACTATTTGAATGATGTGCAATAGTTACAAATTATTAAATTTTATATTTTAAAATATTAAGTAGATTATTTTGCAAAATTAAAACAACAAAAATTAAGTTATCATGAACTAACATATTGAAATAAGTATTTAAATTTTAATATAATCTAGTTATATTTAAATATAAAAGATTAACATTGTTACTATTGGAATGATGTCCAATAGTTATAAATTAGAGTATTCTTTTTTCTTTGTGGGAATTAGAGTAAATTTTAATTATATATGAAAATTAAATTACTATTTGAGTCATGTAATTAAAGTAATTATTTAAATTTTAATATTTGAATATATATAATTAAAGTGATTAATATTTGAATATTTGAATATATATATTGTTATATTTTACTTCAATTTGGAAATTATAGTGATTTTTTTGTAAAAATTATAGTGAATCACCACAAATTAAAATATCAATTGCATAGTTTAGTAAGTTGTAATATTACAAATTAAAGTAAAATTTTAATTATAAAATATAATGACTTACTCAATAACTACAATTAGTATTAGCATTAATTGCATATGTAGTGAAGTTTATATATATATATTAGTAACAAAAATAAACCTTCACTCAAAATTTTCAACACGAAATTACAATCACATTGCACGGTATAAAGAGCCAAATAATAAGCGAGAAAAAAATAGTCTAATAAAAATTTTCACTTTCATAATTTATTGTTAGGTTTTCTTAACCAGAAACATATTTAAACCTAATAAATTGAGATAATGTTGACATATTTAAATCACTTTTTTGCAAATTTTGTAGAAAAAGAGGCATGGTGGCTGTGCATTTTGCAGCCACCGAATGTTGAAAAAACAAAAGAGATTACTGTGCACATGCACAGTAATGTGATACACAGCTGTACCACCAAAATATGCACAGTAACATGCACAGTAACTCTCCAAAATCATCTATAAATAGAGCCTTGAAGCAGACGGTTTTTGCATCCAAACTGAGAAGCATTTCCTCAGTTGTAAAGGAAGAAGCAGTGTAGGCTTCTTGTAGTGAGAGAAAAATAGAGAGTGTATGTAAGAAAATTCCAAGAGTGTAGTGTGAGTATACACTGGGGGGTTTTGGATATATTCTCTAGATCTCTGTAATACTACTAATTGTAGTAGAAGAGAATCTCATTGGGGATACACTATATTGTAATTACTCTTTAAATATAGTGGAGTATTTTTCGGAGTTTGGCCCGTGGTTTTTCCCTCAAATTACAGGAGGGTTTTCCACGTTAAAATATTGGTGTGCAGTTCTCTTGATCTATTTTGTTGATGTGAATAGTAATGAATACTATTCATAAATAGTGAAGTGGGTCCCACTACATAGTACTATTCACGTGAATAGTGACGTGGGCCCCACTGCGAATTACTATTTACCGTACTCCATTTTTCCGTCTCATCAATTTGGGCACGCTTCCGCTCACATCCGTAAAGTGTTTATCACACTTGGGGTGTACCCGACTCTGATGATATCATAACAAGTGGTATCAGAGCTTTGGATCGGTGGGATTTATTCTTAGTATGCTCTGTGGTTGCAGCTTAGTCTGATCTTCCACATCAGAAAAGAGTTTCTTCCTAATACTTGAGGATCACCTTTTGGTTGCTGTTGCTGGAAGACAGTGTGATACTGTGAGAGTGCAGTTTGAAGAGGTTCTGGCTAAGGAAAGACTTGGTATTTAAGCGTGTCCATTGTGACCCACCTCTCTTTCCTGGGAATCCTCTTGGTGCACGGTTTACAGTTGAGTTGCATTATTCCAAAGATACTGCACAAAGATAAGGTTCTGACTAAGATCCAAGATGTCGGTGCCAAAATTTGAAGTGGAGAAATTTGACGAATCCAACGACTTCAGGCTATGGAAACTGAAAGTGCAGGCATTGCTAGGTCAGCAAGGTCTTGCAGAGACGTTGGAGGACCCAGGGTCATTACCTGATGACAAGAAGAAGGAGATGATGGTCAAAGCACTGAGTACAATACAGTTGAGTCTTGCGGACAATGTTCTGCGAGAAGTCATGGATGAAAAAACTGCTGATTCACTATGGAAGGCTTTGGAAGAAAAATATTCTGTAAAGACCTTGTCCAACAAGCTTTATCAGAGAAAGCGACTGTACACATTCAAATATTCAGGAGGAAAATCAATGCAAGAGCATATAGACGACTTCAACCGGATGATCTCTGATGTTGGAGCAGCAGGAATTAAAGTTGAAGATGTTGATCAAGCTATGATCTTGTTGACTTCATTACCTCCGTCTTATGATAATTTCTGTGATACCATACTTTATGGTAGATCCGATATCTCAGTGAAAAATGTCAAAGAATCACTGATGATAAAGGAACATTAGAAGTTAGTGGTCGGATCCAATGTCGAAGGTCCTGCAGATGGATTGTTCGTGACGAGAGGGCGTAGTCAAGAAAGAGGATCGGGAAGCAAAGGCAAGAGAAGATCAAAGTCCAGAAAGCATAAATCTGTAAAGTGCTTCCATTGTCACCAAACGGGACATATTAGAAGAAATTGCCCAGAAAGAAAGGAGAAATCAGGAGATTCTGCTAACATAACAATTGAAAGTTCTGAAGATAGCGATGCCGATGCTGGTTCGGCCTTGACAGTATTCACAGGTGACACCGGAAATGAGTGGATTCTGGATTCTGGTGCATCCTTTCACATGACGCCTAATCGAAATTTTTTCTCATCCTATAAAAAGCGGGAGGGAAAAGTTAGATTAGAAGATAATAGAATTATTCCAATTGCTGGTGAAGGAGATGTGCAAGTGAATTTGGACGATGGTACTAAAAAGACGTTTCATGCATGGCATGTACCAGAATTGGGTAGAAATCTGATCTCATTGAGTGCCCTAGACAATTGGGGGTACAAGTTCATTGGAGAGGGTGGTTTCTTGAAGGTACTCAAAGGTTCAATGGTGGTATTGAAAGGAAAGCTGCAGGGCGGAATCTATCTATTGCTAGGAAGCACAGTCGATGGAACTGCTGCTGTTTTATCCTCTGAAAGAAATAATGATGCTACACGATTGTGGCACATGCGGCTTGGTCATATGAGTGAGAAAGGAATGACCATACTTGCTGGCAAAGGCCTATTGAAAGGCTTGAAGAATAGCAAACTTGGTTTCTGTGAAAACTATGTATTTGGAAAGCAGAAACGATTGAAGTTCAATTCTGGCAAACACAATAGCAAGGGGATATTGGAGTATGTCCACTCGGATGTTTGGGGTCCAGCCCCTGTTAACTCCTTAGGTGGAGCTCGCTATTTTCTTACTATGATAGATGATTATTCCAGAAAAGTCTGGATTTATTTCCTGAAGAAAAAAGAAGAGGTGTTCGACAAATTCAAGCAATGGAAGGCCATGGTCGAGAAGCAAACCGGGCGCTCAGTCAAAAGACTAAGAACTGACAATGGCGGAGAATTTTGTAGCAAAGAATTTGAGGAGTTTTGCAGAAATGCTGGTATAGTGAGGCACCATCTTTGTACGGGAACACCACAGCAAAATGGAGTTGCAGAACGGATGAACAGAACACTTCTAGAGCGTGCAAGATGCATGCGAATCAACGCAACACTTCCCAAATCATTTTAGGCTGAGGCAGTCAATACAGCTGTATATATATCTAGTAAACAGATCTCCATCAACTGCTATTAATCTGAAGATTCCAGAAGAGGTATGGTCCGGTCGACCCGTAAACTATTCTGATTTAAAGATATTTGGTTGTCCTGCATATGCCCATGTGAATGATGGTAAACTTGAGGCAAGGGCAAGAAGGTGTATATTTCTAGGATATGCACGAGGGGTGAAAGGCTACAAATTGTGGTGTATAGAGAAGGCAAGTTCACCTAAAATCATTGTCAGCAGAGATGTCATTTTTGACGAGGCGGCAATTCTAAATCAGAAGAAGGAGTCTAACTTAGATGAGGCAGAGACAGATCATGGTGCTAAGAAGCAGGTGGAGCTAGAGATTGACTATGGGAAGGTGAAGCAAGAAAATGATGTAATGAATCAGCCAAATACTTCAGGGATTGCTCAACCTGAAGTAGAACAACAAGATGAACCTGACTATGAGGAAACTGGTGAACCAACCAGAGAAGCAAAGCCATACAGTATTGCTACTGGCAGAGAAAGATGAGAAATCCAGAAACCAAAAAGATATATGGATTCTACTGCTTGTGCACTTGACTCATTAGATGCAGATCCTATAGCCTTTGCTTTGGCTATGGCGGATGGTGCAGTTGAAGATGAACCATGTACCTATCGTAATGCAATAAAAGGTAAGGAGTCGAAGGAGTGGCTGATAGCAATGAATGAGGAGATAGAGTCTCTTCAGAAAAATCAAACGTGGGAGCTGGTACAACTTCCAAAGGGGAAAAGAGTAGTTGGCTGTAAATGGGTTTACAAAAGGAAAGAAGGAATCCCTGGCATTGAGCCCCCAAGGTTCAAGGCGAGACTGGTAGCAAAGGGTTATACTCAGAAGGAGGGTGTTGACTTCCATGAAGTATTCTCTCCTGTGGTGAAGCATAGCTCTATTCGGATCCTATTAGCTATTGTGAGTACGTTTGACTTGGAGCTAGAACAACTTGATGTGAAGACTGCGTTCTTACATGGTGAGCTAGAGGAGCAGATCTACATGAGTCAACCAGAGGGATTTGTAATTCCTGATAAGGAGAACCATGTCTGCCTGTTGAAAAGTCGTTATATGGCTTGAAGCAGTCTCCAAGGCAGTGGTACAAAAGGTTTGATGCATTTATGATTGGTACTGGATATAGTAGAAACCAATATGATAATTGCATCTACTCTAAGGAGCTTCCAGATGGTTCAAAGATTTATTTGTTGTTGTATGTAGATGACATGCTAATTGCAGCTTGTAATAAGGCTGAAATTAGTATGTTGAAAACTTAGTTGGGAAAAGAGTTTGAGATGAAGGACTTAGGTGCGGCAAGGAAAATTCTTGGAATGGAGATTCATAGGAAGCGGCATAATGGCAGGTTGTGTTTAACACAACAAAATTATATTATGAAAGTGCTACAACGCTTCAATATGGATCAGTCCAAGCCAGTTGGCACTCCGTTGGCTACACATTTGAAGTTATCTTTGAAAGAATGTCCGAGAACTGAGGAAGAGGTGGAGCACATGTCTCATAAACCTTACTCTAGTGCAGTTGGCAGTCTCATGTATGCCATGGTGTGCACTAGACCAGACATTTCACATGCAGTGAGTGTGGTAAGCAGGTTTATGAGCAAACCTGGAAAGACACATTGGGAAGCTGTGAAATGGATTATGCGGTACCTAAAAGGTTCCACTGATGTCTGTTTGGTATTTGAAGGTCAGAAGAACCGTGGAGTTGTAGGTTATGTAGATTCTGATTATGCAGGTGACTTGGATAAAAGAAGGTCATTGACAGGCTATATCTTTACAGTCTTTGGATGTACTATTAGCTGGAAGGCGACATTGCAATCAATAGTGGCATTGTCAACTACTGAAGCTGAGTATATGGCATTGACTGAGGCTGTTAAAGAGAGTATTTGGGTGCACGGTCTTTTAGATAGTTTTGGATTGAATCAACATGTACCAATTGTACATTGTGATAGTCAAAGTGTCATTCATCTGGCTAAAAATCCAGTCTATCATGAAAGGACAAAGCACATTGACGTCAGACTTCATTTTGTCAGAGAAAGTATCAATAATGGTACTGTTGCAATTTAGAAGATAGCCACAGCTGAGAACCCAGCCGATATGATGACAAAACCATTGCCGATTGACAAGTTTAGGCATTGCTTGGACTTAGTTAATATTTGCAGAGGCTGAAAACTGTTGCAAAATGCAGCCAATGTGGAGAATTGTAGAAAAAGAGGCATGGTGGCTGTGCATTTTGCAGCCACCGAATGTTGAAAAAACAAAAGAGATTACTGTGCACATGCACAGTAATGTGATACACAGCTGTACCACCGAAATATGCACAGTAACATGTACAGTAACTCTCCAAAATCATCTATAAATAGAACCTTGAAGCAGACGGTTTTTGCATCCGAACTGAGAAGCATTTCCTCAGTTGTAAAGGAAGAAGCAGTGTAGGCTTCTTGTAGTGAGAGAAAAATGTAGAGTGTATGTAAGAAAATTCCAAGAGTGTAGTGTGAGTATACACTGGGGGGTTTTGGATATATTCTCTAGATCTCTGTAATACTACTAATTGTAGTAGAAGAGAATCTCATTGGGGATACACTATATTGTAATTACTCTTTAAATATAGTGGAGTATTTTTCGGAGTTTGGCCCGTGGTTTTTCCCTCAAATTACAGGAGGGTTTTCCACGTTAAAATATTGGTGTGCAGTTCTCTTGATCTATTTTGTTGATGTGAATAGTAATGAGTACTATTCATAAATAGTGAAGTGAGTCCCACTGCATAGTACTATTCACCATATTCCATTTTTCCGTCTCATCAATTTGGGTACGCTTCCGCTCACATCCGTAAAGTGTTTATTACACTTGGGGTGTACCTGACTCTGATGATATCATAACAATTTTTAGGATTTAAAGGTCAATATTTAAATTTAAAGGACCAAAATGAGTTACACTTATCCTTTCATGAAAAAAAAAGTAAATTTATAACATGAAATTGAAATCATCATGCAAAATATAAAGAGCTAAACAATTAGCAGGAAAAGGTAGTCAAATAATTAACAGAATCACTTCTTCATTTTCTGTGAAGTTTTCTTAACAAGAATCTTTCTTAAACCTAACAAAATGAGATATTGTTGACATGCTTGAATATATAATACTAGTAAATATCAAGACAGAAAGTATGGTAGAACCACCGCCTTCATATCATGTATATCCACACTAAATCAATTTTGTTATATTTAAAGGGTTTATAACTAGTACCTTAAAGACAATGGTTAAGGAAATTAAAGAGAAAACTGTACCTTAGAAAGAAAAACTTTTATGTTTACAATGCTTTATACTAATCACTAAGTTTGAAAAATTGTTTTTTAGAGTATTCTTAATTAGTACTCTTAGGACACTGGTTAGTAAAACCCATATTTAAATATCACTTTTCATGCTTCACCCATTTCCAAAAGCAACTATTAGAATACCTCCAACTACTCAGCCATCCAGTGAAAATAATATGTATTTCACTAATTAGCATAACACTCAATTAAGTTAGAATTAATTGATCTAGCTAATTAGTTGTCAGACTCAAATCGTAATTAGTTACTTATGCTCATCTCAAAAGAAGGATTTAGTTCCTAACTTTCTTTTTTGTCTTTTTGTGTCAAAAGTTACGAACTTTAAATTTATATAACCAACATATTCAAATCAACTTTTTGCATTTTGTCTACTCAATTAGAGAAGAGTATTATTCGTTTCTTCTACAAATTTCTCTCATCTCACAGTTGTGCTCATGTTAGAAAAGCAAATTAACTACTCTCTTAGTTCCAAAATAAATATTTTTTTTTATTTTTTTGGTTTATTCATCATTTATTTTGAAACTAAGAGAGTAATTTATGACTTTAGATGTATGTAACTAACACAGCTTTGGTGTGGAAATCAATTTTTTGAATTCTTTCTACTAGAAAGAAGCATTTATTGGCTTTTTTTATGAAAATAAAATAAAATAAATATATTATTTACAAAAATAAACTGAAAAAAGATTTGGTACTGAAATGGGCGAAATATAAGGGCGTGAATATGCAACGGCCCCTGCGTATTCATGCTGAAATGGAATACGCAGGGGCCCTTTGCGTATTCATTCATTTATTGCTTACATCGAAACTCCTTTTGTATTCTTTGTTTTTGGTATTCGCCTTAAACCCTTACGTATTCAATTGCTGTTTGTACATATTATCATCGTTCTGTCTTTCCATTAGTTATGTGAGGTGCAATTTTGAGAGAGCATGACAGATTGTTTTATACTTGTACATTGCAATGGAAAAATTAAAGACACAACAAATGAAGGAGTGAGATTTTATAGTCAAAGACCAATTGGTGTCATTGTTAATTTGTGTGTAACTTATTTGGAGTTACAAAGCAAAATACTGGAACAAATAGATCCTCACAAACGGATCAGTCAAATGTTTTATAGAGTTCCTATAGCATTTGGCGATGGTGTGGTCAAGTATAACTGTTTTCCCATCTATAGCGATAATGAAACGAGCCTGATGTTTAGATTTCAAGCTTGATTTCTAGAGGCTCGAGTAATGGAAATGTTGGTCGTGCTTGAAGATTGTGATGGGAGCTCTGCTGGGTCTGCTCTTCATACATCAGTGAATGAAACCCCGGAGCAGCATGTGTCTACACACCCTGAGGTAGCTCTTAATCGAGCAGTTCGTAGTTCTAGCTTTGCAGATATGGCGTTGCAAGATGCAAGGACATCAAATAGACATTTGATTGTTGCTAGTTTTGAATTTCAAGTAGATCACAGGGATGAAGAAGAAGATGCAGAAGAAAAGGAAGAAGAGTTGGGGTTGTATGGACAGGAAGGAAATGGTGATAGTGATGTGGAAACACGTGATACCCATGCTCAATTTATGAGGTCACAGAGTCAATCTCAATCCGTATCACAAGAAAATCCAAGTCACTATTCTTCAATAAACTTGGATGTGCTGCCTGAAAATAGCTTTGCAGGACCTAGTGCGAGAGTGGTTAGAGGTGAAGGGGAGTTTGAGGTTGGACAACAATTTCAAGATAAGGAAGTTGTGTTGTATGCAATCAAGAATTACAGTATCAAAAGAAAAGTGCAATTCAAAGTTTACGAGTTCGGTCAAACAAGCCAACACTAATGGGTATGCCCAACAAAGGCTGCGATATAAACAAGCCAAAACTGCTGATCCCCAACTGTACCGACCAGTAACTCCGAAATCGCGAAGTAAGGGAACCACTTGAGATGAATCCGTGAGGATGACTTGTCTGGACACAAGAATCCTCCAATCAGCACTAATAGGTATGCCCTCGTCCACCTCTGGACAACTACATCATCAGCATCCGTAGGAAATGCCTCAGCTCTGAAGGTCTCCTTCAGCCAAGTCAACTTCACATAAGACCCATGGCGATTTGTCTGCTCGAGGACCTGACCTAATAGCCCCCAGCAGATATCCCAAATGCTCTGCTGGTGCCATCTCTCCCATGCCCCCATATTGCCACTAACGGCATTGCCATCCACCTTTAATCCTAGCTGGATGGCAACATCCTGTAGCGTAATAGTGGACTCTCCGTATGGAAGGTGGAAAGTATGCGTCTCCAGACACCATTTCTCTACCAATGCACTGATCAGCGCTGAGTCGTAGTGGAAGTTGCCAAAGTTGGCAACATCCCAGAAACCTGCCTGTTGTAAATAGCACTACATACGTGCATGGGAAGTCGGTGCTCTACAGCGCCTCAACTATAGCACTCGATGTGGCTGCATAAATGAAATGCAAATGTTTATAAATCTCAAACCATAATTAAAAAAATTTAAAATTATTGAAATAACTTTAATAAAATAAACTAAACTAAAATAACTTCAAATTAATAAAATAAACTAAACTAAACTAAATTAATAAAATAAACTAAACTAAAGTAACTTTCAATTAATGAAATAAACTAAACTAAAATAACTTTAAATAAATTAAATTAATCTAGGTTTAAATAACTAAACTAATCAAATAAACTATACTAATTAAATAAAGTTAACTAAATTAATGAAATAAACTTAACTAATTAATCTATACTAACTTAAACAAAAAAAAATAACCAAACTAAATTAATGAAATAAACTAAACTAAAACCACTTTAAATAAATTAAAATAAACTAACATTAATTAACTAAATTAATCAAATAAACTACACTAATTAAAAAACCATAACTAATTAAATTATACTAACTTAAACAAAACATAACTAAACTAACTAAATTAAACTTAAAAAAAACTTAAACCAAAAATTAAACTAGATTAATGAAATAAACTAAATTAAAATAAATTTAAATATATTAAATTAAACTAGCTTTATAAATAACTAAATTAATCAAATAAACTACACTAATTAAAAAACCTTAACTAAATTAATTAAATAAACTTAACTAATTAAATTATACTAACTTAAACAAAACAAAACATAACTAAACTAACTAAATTAATCAAATAAACTCAACTAAAATAACTTTTAAAAAAATTAAATTACACTAGCTTTAACTAACTTAATTAATCAAATAAACTTAACTAATTAATCTATACTAACTTATACATAAATTAAACTAAATTAGTGAAATAAACTAAACTAAAATAACTTTAAATATATTAAATTAATCTAGGTTTAAATAACTAAACTAATCAAATAAAGTACACTAATTAAATAAACTTAACTAAATTAACACAATAAACTAAACTAAAACAACTTTAAATAAAATAAACTACACTAAAACAACTTTAAATAAATTAAATTAAACTAAAGTAGCTTTAAATAACTTAATTAATCAAATAAACTACACTAATTAAATAAACTTACCTAAATTAATAAAATAAACTTAACTAATTAATCTATACTAACTTAAACCCAAAAAAAACTAGATTAATGAAATAAACTAAATTAAAATAAATTTAAATATATTAAATTAAACTAGCTTTATAAATAACTAAATTAATCAAATAAACTACACTAATTAAATAACCTTAACTAAATTAATTAAATAAACTTAAACCAAACTATATTAATTAACTAAATTGAAATAAACTTAACTTTAAATATTTTAAATTCAACTGACTTCAAATATTCTTAAACTAAACATACTTTAATTTTACTAACTAAACTAACCTAATTTAAAATATATCATACTAATTGCAATAATACCTACTTGCAGTAATACCTAATAATTATTAAATCCGTAAACTAAATAAAACTAGTTTCGCATTCAAAAACTGAAACAATAAATACCTGGTTATTAAGTTTTGCAGATATGTGAACATCATCCAAGCGGTAAAGATTGTTCGCCATGATAAGAGAATACTTCTATGAAAAGGAGAGGGTGAATAGTGAATACGCTTTAGACTGAAGCGTATTCGGGGTATATATAGTCCCCATGAATACGCATTGGCTGGATGCGTATTCAAAACCATCATGAATACGCATAGGCTGGATGCATATTCAAAACCAACATGAATATGTAGGGTTCCCATGCGTATAAGCGTATTCATGTTGGTTTTGAATACGCATCCAGCCCATGCATATTCATGCCCACCATTAACGGCTTATTTTGGTAATTAATGTTTTTTCCGTTTATTCGCGTAATTATTATTTTTTCCTATTTTATTTGCGTAAAAATTTCGCATTTATTTCCTCTCCAATTTCTCAGCTCTAAATCTGGTATGAGTTATCCACTTAGGCTATGTTAACGAGTTTGGAGGGGAAGGAAAGGAAATGCATCAAAGGGAAATTAAAAAAAAAAAGGAATAATGGGTTTTTAAGGGTTTAAACCAATTTTATTCACGAGTTTAAAATTGACAAGAGAAAAGAAATTGAGATATTATAATATATCTTTACAATTTTGCCCTTAACTTAAATAAATTCAAAATAGTTAATATTTTTATAGTTAATATGTTCAATATCATTTAACGTTTTATAAATTTTAAGAATATTCATTTTTGAAAACTTGTTACCTTAAAATTGTGTATATTAAAAATAATTTTTTATTTCTTTTAGCAAAATCTCAATGTACATATATGCCAATGTATTTTTGCCAAAAAATGAAAATTTTTGTTTTATACAAAAAGAAAATTATCTTTTCATTTGTCAAACATATTCTATTAATTAGGTGGGTGATTAATTTTCATGGAAGATCAATATGAGATTTGGATGGAAACAATAAGAAGATAAAATTAAAATTGATTAATTAAAATGGTATTTTAATTTTTTAGTAGGGATAATAATGTAATTTAAACTGTAATTCTTATAAAATCCCTCAATTTGGGGGAACTATAAAAATAGGATTTTGAGGGGTTAATGAAAGCCCTAAAAAATATTTTCCTTCTAAAAATTAAAGTTCGTAAACGCAAGAAAACTCCAAAAACCTCTCTCTTCCCTCCAAACTTAAACCTACAAACATAGCGGAAGCAAATGATGACCGTTCTTAGTCAAGAGCAACGGCCATGGCTTTAATTTCCAAGAATAAACTAGGGTTTGTTGATGAAAGTATGGTGAAGTCAAAACCTGGGGATTCACTTCAGCTACCCTGGGAAAATAATAACGCGCACCATGGTATTGCCATAGATTTCAAGATCTTTATCTATTGAAACTTACTAGAGTATTATGTGGGTGGATCAACTTCATTAATTTGGAATGATTTGAGACGCAAAGGTGATGTATTTCGAATTGCACAATTGCAAGAAGAAATATATCTACAGAAGCAAAGCAATCTAATTGTAACATGTTGCTTCACTCAATTAAAGGGGCTATGCACAATGCACAGAGTGAAATGGTAATGTTTATTAGACCGAAAAGGACCTTGCTGGTGTCCTGGTCCATGCCCCTGTAAAACCTTAAAAGATCAAGATTACATCATCTTAAAGATCATAGTTAACTTGAAATTGTAATTAGTTATTTATGCTCGTAGCGCTAGAGCAAGTTAATTAGTTATACCTAACATAAGGGTGATGCAAAATCTTTTTTTTTTTTCGCATTCTTTGGGTTCAATAAGAGAAAAGTACTTCTTCTCCCACTTTTCTGATTTCTCACAATAACTATCGTCACTTCTTAATTATTATATATAGGAAGATTATTAAGTGAGAGAAGTGGTAAATTATAAGAGTGAAAAAAATAAATATTGACAATTTGATGTTACATAGATGGACAAATGATCAAGATTACAACTTAAAATTATGTAAATTTTTTAAATGGTCATGTAACTATTTATTAATTAGTTCAATCAAGTTACAACATAAATCATTAGGTTAATATCTCCTTTTTTTTTTATTATTATTGGCCAGCCTATCCTTCTTCTAAGTTGAGCCTTTCAGGATTTTACAAATTTACAGTCACAAGGGCATGGTTTATTTTTGGGTCTACCAGGAGAGGGCCTTGAGCCCTAAACGCTTTTCTGCCTTCTATTGGGCCAACATTTTTTCTGGACGAAGCTTTGGTGGACTTCTTGACCAAGATAGGGGCCATTTTTCTTCAACCAAACAACCTTTCTTCCCGAAAAAAAAAAAAAAGGATTAGTAATCACCAATCAAAGCTGGTCTGTTTTTTTTTTTTTTTCTTTTTTGGGTAAGTGAATACTCATCTTTAGAGTTTGTTTGATTAAGAAGTAAAAATTGGAATAAAAATTTCCTAAATGAGTTCTAAATATAATTTTATGTATAAAACTCATCTAATTAAATTTTACTTTTGTGTTTGATTGGGAGCAAAAATGAGGAAAATTTTTTTATAGATAATATCCATAAGTAATTTACTCTTAATTTTACCCCCTCAACCGAACATATCATTAGGGTCTAACTTTTGTACACAAAAAAGTAAAAGAGAATTTAAATTGCAATACTTGACCCCACAAAAAAAATGCAATGAGAACACCCTGTTGTTGCGTTCCTCTAAAAAGCCAATTTTTTTTTTCCAGAGAAAAATAATAGTAAGAATAAGTTATAAAATATTACCGTGCAGGGATAACTGATTGGGGCTAAAAAAAAATTAGTAAAAGGACTCACCCAAATAAAATAAGATTTAGAAAAGTTCCCCTTAATTCAATTTGAATCTTAAATAGGATATATGAATTTCTATACAACTAAAAGTTAAAGATGTTTTCAAGGAATTCTATTTTTTTTTAGAATTAAATACATTTTACCCCCTGAATTTTAAATCATGTGTAATTTAAACTCTGACTTTTCAAAATGTGTATTATAACATCTAGAACTTTCTAAACTGAGCAAAAAAAATCCTACTTTTCAAATAGTGCATTACGATATCCTGAACTTTTCAAAATATATAAAAAAATCCCCAAAACTTTAAGTCATAGCAAGGTGTCATGTTGCATACAATAAAAAAAAAATCAGGGGGTCAATTGCACATAGCATTCACAGACAAGGTGTTGGGTTACATAAATTAGAAACGTCATAGGATGTTAAGTGCACATAAATCTTACATTCATTACTTGTCAAAATTATCTTGAAGAGTGTTTTGCACAGTTTAGAAAGTTTAGAGTGTCATTATATATATTTTGAAAAATCATGGTGTAAATTGCAAATGACTTAAAGTTCAGGGAATAAAATGCATTTATCCATTTTAAAAAAAAGAACACTTTTTGAATCTAATCTCTGAAATACTCAATCAAGTGACCGTTTTTGTATGCTTCTCATTTTAGTGGATGATATGGAAGAGATGACCTAAATAAATGCTTATTGGCTTTAAAAGTGTATTATTGAAGCATACAAATTAAAAATAATTTTATTCAGATGCCTACTCCCCCCTAATTAAATAGTCATACTCAAATAATTATAAGAGTCTCTAACTAACTTCTTCCTTATAAAATAAAAAAAGGCAATTCGGAAGGAGACACTTCAAACCTTTTGTAGATATGTAGCTAAAAGTATGACAGATCGTTTTTTCTTTTTTTTTTGGTATTGCATAAACTTCTAACCCCACCACAACCAAACCAAAATTTGTGGTACCCGCCATGCCGACTAAAGTTAACAAACCTAAATTGATACTTATCTAAAAATCCAGGTTTGATTTGAATAATAAATAGCAGCTTTTTACTTTCATTCGGAATTTAGCTATATATAATATGCACATTAACAAATTAAACAATGCCATCGAATGCATGTTGAATTCTCTTTCTCTCATGCAAAAGTGATGAATGCAAAATGTACTCTCTTTTTTCTTTCTTCTTCTTCTTCTTCTCCTTCTTTTGACTTGATGCACAACGTATACATTAAGCGAATCCAAAACGAAATATAAGAAAAGCATTTGTTATTTCTAACTTCTAAGTAACAATATGTGGCAATATCAAGCACAACGTGGTCTTTTTCTCCGAATTTATGTCCAAATACGATGAAAACAAATTAAACAGGAGAAGAATGTACACGCGAGACATCAGAAAGGCAAAGGAAACATTGGCGCCCCCCTTTACCAATGTCAAATTGTCCCCACAGACACCAACCCATCACTTAATTTGTTATTAGATGTGCACTGAATACATTACACCACATGACTGAAAAGAGAGACTAAAACTTCAAAGAGCCATATCAATTTAGCCCTAAAAACATTTGTTGCGTTAATTTATAATTAATGGATCATTGAGGATTACTTTTCGCTTTACATTAGTTCAAACTTTAGTCTTCATGGAAAAAATTTAGCTAGTATTTGATATGTCAAGTTATTTGATTATATGTATGTTAAATGAGGTGACATGTTATCTTTCGACATAGATTTAGAAGTGGTCCTTGAAAGATCAAAAGAATTGCATAACATCAAGTTGAATCTCAGAATAAGTTATGAACATTAATCTCTCAAAAATCAAATTGATATCTTTCAATAAATGACTTAACACATCATCACACAATACGGCATATTAGATATCAATTGATATTTTCTTTTCTTAACAGAAGCATGCATTTGGGTTAAAAAAAAAATGAAAATTAATCTAGCATCAAATTAAAATTCTAACATTTAACTTTTTAGGAGAAAATTGATATCCTCTAATTCTTTCAATAGTCAATTTTACTCAAAGACGAAATGATATTATATTTTGTCATTTAGAGTAGCATTTATCAACAACGAGAAATCACGCCTTCGTAATATAGAATCGACATTAATGATAAGGGAATCGAGGAAACTACAACGATAAGCTATAATATTGCCGCCTAATTCTTTAGTCATGCACGCAAAATAATTCTTAGTTACTTGCAGATGAATTCTCACTTGAGTGAAAACCTTATCACTTGCTACAGTCTCTCTAATTGCATTCCTTTGTCATCAATGTGAATTTCCCATAATTTATGTGTGACTCCTAATGTCAATAGATACCCTATATGGCTATTTACACACATCATTCTCGACTAAAAACATCGAATGATGTATCACATAACTATACATGTTAGATAATAGAATATAAAATTTTAAACTTTTCTTAGGTTTAATTTTCTCGTAATCTTTTACCAGTAATTAATTCTCGTATATCAACTATCAAATCCGATATGTCATATTTCTCTCCTGCCTTTTTAAAATGAACTTCCCCCTTTCAAGTTTCAAACCAAGACGCGTTGATTAATTGTCAATCATTCCTTTCTTTTTCATGAATTAATGCTCAATAGGAGTGAGCGTGTTGGTCCAGGCACAAAATTCTTTGTAAAATGGATCATTTGCGAAACAATGTCCCGAGAATATTTCAAAAAGCGACAGCTCATGCAACGCCATGATGATGCCATTTCTTTCTCCACAGTCGGCACAATCCTATTGGTCGAGCAACAGGATTCAAAGGCTCTCATCATCACCACCATCACCACAACAAACTTCATCTCGAAGATGCCAACAAGGGGTTGCTGTAGCTGATGCAGCTCTTTTTGTCGGCCTACATTATAGAGTGTGTATAGGGTGAGTTTGTGCTGGATTCTTTTAAGTTTTAATAGAAAAATTATTCAAATTTGGCTCAAAAGTTAAAAATTGTTTGAGGGAAGTGGATATAAACAACCTTTATAAAAAAATATTTTTAAAATTAAAAACACTTTTTAATTGAAAAATAAAAAACAAATTCATCCATAAACGAAGGATGGCGAATCCATTTATTTTAAGAGTAAAATAGGTAAAATTAGAAAAAAAAATCATAGTAATAATTAACTATTTAATTTATCTAAAACAATCAAGTCATTGATATTGAAGTGAAATGTCAATGTTTCTCTACATTGATTATATTATATTTTTGGATATTTATAATCATGAAGAAAATGAGACATAGGTCTAAGAGTGGTTAGCTCTGTTGGTCAGCTTTCCACTCTTAAGTTGTCATGAATTTGGTTTGATTCTTAATTTTTTCTATTAGTAGGTAATATGTAAGTATTTTTATAATTGTTCAATAAGTCCACACAAGGATGGAGTCAAAATTTTTGGAGGAATGGGTCAAATTAATTAATTATATAATATAACATAACATAAAATAAAATAAAATAAAGTATTGTATAAAAAGTATAAAATGAGTCAATAGTTTTTCCATCCAAATTATTAGTAAATTATAGTTTGTTTCATCATCTATCCTTTCTTTTTTCTTAAACAATGAGTCAATAGCCTTATTCTTAGGCACAACCTAAAAAAAAGTAGGTGTATCAAAGTATCATTTTAATAGAAAAATAGAGCATCATAAATAACTAACTAATAAGCAGCAACTCTATTAAGTGACTAAAAGAAAGTTAATAGGAGAAAAAAATCTAAAAACATATTCCAAAGATATTTATATATGTTTTATACTTCCATATTATACATGCTATTTTACCAAGAAATTTTTATTATTTATTATGTATGCTATGTATTGAGATGGTTGATTTTTCTAAAAAGAGCCATAATAAAATTTTATAAGGGGGCCATAATATAAAAAATATATATAAGTATATAATAGATGTGCAAAGTTAATTTGAGGCAAGCATTAACCCCCTGGCTATGCCACTAGGACCAGAGATATATCCTAATGCTTAGGGGTGTATATGGAACGAGTTAGGTCGGGTTAGAACAAACCCGAACCAGACCCAATTTTTAGACTAAATCAATTTTTGGAACCCGACCCCAATCCGATAATAATGAATCGATTAGTGACCAGGTCAAATGGGATCAACTTGACTATAAAATAACATATGAGGATTTGAATATTATACATAATAAAGTTATGAAATGTTATAAGTACGAAACAAAATTTGAGAGATATTTTGTCATATATATTCAAAACAAACTATATCAATATAAAAATAATTTCAAGTTATATAAAATATATTAATTGAACTATAAAATCTTGTAATTTATCACTAATTATTATTATTATATATATATATATATAAAGGTTATTTGACTTCGGGCCGGGTTGAATCAACTAGAATATAATCGAACTTGTCCCGAAAATGCATTGAGTCAAATTTTAAAATCTGAACCCATTCCAATAAGCTTCCGACTGAGCTAAGTTAGTAAACTGGACCAAGTTATACTGTAAATACCCCTATTAATGCTAGATTGAGATGGGTTTTTCTCTCAACTTAAATTTTACTACGTAGAACAGAAATGAGACATAAAAGCAACAAATATTGTTTTTGTGATGATTAGCACCTTGGATTACGTTCTATAAAAATTGACTTCTATTGCTAGCATGCTGTGGAAAAACAGCAGTGGCGCACTGGTTCTGGTCCTACTGAACATCAATGTGGTGCTAATTAACGCTTTTTGGTTGATGTATAATTGATATTTAATTAAAGTGGATATTTCTCATCATTGTCAAGCTTAAATGGGAAAAACTTTATATAAATATGACTATGACCAAATCAACTAAACATGTGTAAAAACTACAAAACAAGACGAAACATATATAAAAGAAAGGAGAGACAACCCACAACCCAAACAACAAAACAGAAAAAGATGTGGAACAAGCAACCACCACACAATCAGACAACATGCATGAAAGGACTAGTCGGTCG
This sequence comes from Dalbergia cultrata, assembly GCA_031216105.1. Classification (NCBI taxonomy): domain Eukaryota; kingdom Viridiplantae; phylum Streptophyta; class Magnoliopsida; order Fabales; family Fabaceae; genus Dalbergia; species Dalbergia cultrata. Next base: position 75,056,342 of record CM062344.1, read on the forward strand.
ATCGGATGATGAAATAGCTTTCTAAACCATAATTTGCCTTATCGTATGTGTGTATGATGGTTTTGGTTTCGTCCATGTCCATCAATGACTCCATATATAAAGATAGAAATTGCATATGATAAACATGTTAATATTAAAGTGAATTTGGGTCCTTTTTAGTGTGTTTAATTCAGGTAAAAATTGAGGTAACTTTTCATGAACAAATTTCATGGACAATTTCACACGTTCATTAGATTATCAATACACCGATTCACATGAATCTCATCGATAAAAACTTACGCCGTATTTAATTTTTTCACCTTCAACCAAAAGTTTATTAAAGAGAAAAAATATATATAAAGAATTAATCATTTAATGAGAATCTATCCGAAAGAAAAATTATTAAATGAGATCCACATGGAATGAAAATTATAAATCTAAAAGTAATTAATCTTTAATTTCACTTTTGTTTTTATGCTACATGTTTAGAAACAAAATCCAATAACGCCTATTTAGCATATGAAATTGGGCATGAAATTAGTAGTTAAAACTGGAATTGGATAATTCGATTCTAATTTTTAAGTTTTGAGTAACATATAGAATTTCACCGTGCAACATATATCTTATGAAAAATATACCTTTACTATAAAATAACTAAAATTGACTCTTTTTAATTTCTAGCATATATCTTATTAATTGTCAATTTTGAAACTTATTAAATATTTACCTCCTTATTAGAGTTTATAGTTTTTTTTTCTTTTTTTTCTTTAATTTTCTGACAATCATATTATAATTCTACAATGAACTCAATATAAAGAATTGACTTATGGAGGGAAAAAAGAAAAAAAAAGATACGCTACGTTAGCGACACCCACTTTTACTATTCCCATGGACGCATCACCACTTTTCGTCGTCACCCCAAATGGGATATCTAAGAAGGTAGATTTGGCCCCAGACCGGATAGATTTGGCCTAATTTGCCGTTCGCATGCTTTGTTCTCGTTCATTCAATTATTTTTAGGCTCCCATCACCTTTTTGCTAATATTTTTTCATCCTATGAGCCATACATGATTGTGCTATACCCCACCACCACGAGCCCCATATTTTTTCCCCACGTCATCGTTTCAATCATTTTACATACCATGTGTGTTCTACAACGACTTGAGGGTGCACCAAGGAGGGGTAAAAAAAAAACAAGCACTTTGCTCAAAAGCTAGTTTTGGCGATTATATGCAATCTAACATGTGGTTCTTGATTTAAGATGAGAAAACACTGCCAATGTTAGGTACTTAAAATTAGATTGAAAAAGACATCCCTTCTAATTTCATTTGTATAATTTACATGGAACGGGACACGAGTTTATGAGTTATGACAGCACATCTCGCGTTAAGATATTTGAATGGTCAATTCAAAAAAAAATATCTAATTTTTTTGGGTGGAAAAAATATCTAATTTAAATAGGCAAGGACCTACAAGAGTACATATAATATTTTGCGCCAACACCCACGGACCATACATTCAAATAAAAGACAAATACTGATCTCATATTTTTTACGGCCCATTAGGCCCAACTCCAGAAAACAAACTTGTCTCTCTCTCGGGTCCAATGAACCAATTCAATTTTCCAATCTACATCAATTATGCAGACCAAAAGGAAAAAATTATATAAATTATGTTGACTCTTCTAACCAAAAACAAATGTCCATAAATAATTTCCCATTGAAAATAGTTATATTATTTATATTTATTTAATATGAATAATATATGAACTCATTTTTCATTCACTATTAAATGAAATATAAATTTTATTTAAATAAAATTCACCTCCTATTTAATAATAAATAAAAAATAAATTAATATTATATTTTATATTAACTGAGTATATATAATATTTTTATTCATCAACGGAGAGCCGCAAAAAATTGAAAAACGAAAACGAAATAAACGACAAGTGGGAAGAGGAACAGTGAAGTGACGACGGTGGGCATACCAGAAGTGAAAAGGCAGAAAAGAAATGGTGGGATCGGAGTTGTCTGGTATCAGCAGCAGCAGCAACATTTTCGTAGAAAAGTTGGACAGAGACCTCTCAATTATCAAGGGATAGAAATCTTTCACCCTTATATTATATTGGAATTTTTTACATATTTATAATCAAGATATGAGATTAATATTTTAATGTAAGAAATTTATATGGTTATCAATTATATATTTTTATTTACAATTATTTTAAAATAATAAATAATTTAAGTTAAATACCTTTATCGATACAGCTATATATTATTAGTTCTTCGTGTAAAATTTTATAGACTAATAATATATATAAATTGAATTCTCAAAATTTATATTAATTAATATAATAAATCATGAATAAAAAAGATATAATAAGGAAAGAGTTTAATTTGATATATTGATAATGTGAAAGTATTTTTTGTTATCATTCCTTCATATTCTTCTATTTGTGTAACTTTTCAAGTAGTAGATATGAGTATTAATTATTATGTTAGATATAATACTCCTTTTTTTAAAACTATCTTTTAAAGTTTTGACATATAGATTAAGAAATTATTAAAAATATAAAAATACATATAAAAAATTATGTTTACAAAATTACTAGATCTTTTAAGAAATTGTGTAATAATCATTACATGAAAAAATTGTACATGAAGAGAGAATAGTACATGAATAAAAGTAAAAAAAAAATTCTTAAAATTCTCAAATATCATATATTATTCAACAAATTTTTTTGTCCTGATAAGACAAATTTAAAAGATAAGAAAGTAATATATAATTAGATGATGATGAATATATATATATACGCCACAAGACAAGACAATGTATAAAAAAGTCAGTCTGTAAATAAAAATACCGATGACATTACATTGAATCTATATTTTTCTTTGGTACAGAAATTAAAAAGATTTTGAAGACACATAACAACTTCTAACTGTTCTACACTATTTTTCGCAGCTAGATAAAAAGTGCTGAAGTGCGTAAAGGAATCCCATTCCCATTCATTCACATACATCCATCCGGGTCAGCTTTTCAGCGAAAAGGAAGGAAGGAGGGAGAGCACGTGCTGTGACGGTGAGAATGCCGACAGGCACTGCTGATTGGGTCAAAGAGCTCACCACACACCGCCAAAAGCCGCCGCCACCACCACCACCACCTTAGGAGTGAGGAGACCCACCACCCTCCTTACCCTCAGGCGCTAGCTGGACCCTTTGTTTGCCTTTTTGTTTCTCTGACAGTAACACAAGAACACCAACTCTGGAGTCGTCACCAAAACCCAAAACCTACACGCTTCCACCGCCGACGCCGCGGCCTCTCCATCAGCATCACCAACTTTAAAGTTGGAAGCCCCAATCTCAATGGCACGTGTTGCTACTCGTGTCTGTCCTTGCATTGCTTGTGCATGTGCTCTCTCTCCATATTTCCTCAAAATATTCACTTTATTCTATTTTAGTATTTTCTCTTTTTCTTTGAGATAGGAAAGAAAATAAATAAATAAAAAAATTTGGCCACAAGACCTAACTAACAAAGTTGATAACTAGTAGGTTTTTTTTTTTTAACATCTAGTCAAGGATTAATGACTCAGTCTGGCTCGACGATTCAGTTTTGTCTTCTGAAACTTAGTAAGTCAGGTTTAAATTATAAACCCTGGTCCGTTACATTTTTTGAGCTGAATTTGAATCATATTTCAGATTGGTCCAACTGAACCCATAGTTGAAAAATTCTTTAAAAGTTTATTTTTAAAAAATATAATTATTAATAATTATAAAATTTTATATACTTCAATTAATTTATTCTACATTGATCGATGTTCCATTGATATTTATATGATTTATTTTAAAATACAAATTGTAAAATATCTTTTAATTTAAGTTAAATTTTTATATATTAACAATATAAAGTAATGAGTGTGAGATTTAATCATATTTACTGATAAATATAATTGGATGACTATGTAAAAAGATTTCACATTGTCTGTGTATAAAAATTAAACTCTTTAAATTTTATATCTTACTTTCTTAATTTTATACTTTCACCATATATATTGTTCAAATGTTTATACGTTGGTTGAAGATCGAGTTAACCTAGTTTATCCCGACCACAAATGGAATCATTATTAGGTTGAGTTTTGGCTAAAAAAGGACCCAATAACAAGATTCGGCTAGATTCGGGTTTAATTCATTTGGTATGCGACCCGTCACATGTATGGCCTCGTAAAGAATGGAAAAAAAATTAGGTTTCATTAATAAATATTTTAAGATCACTGAAATTTTAAAAATTTAAAATTTTGCATTAATTTTACGTATTTAAAATTTAAAATACTTTCCATTCTTTTTTTAATACAATAAGTAGAACCTTAAAAAATAAATATTTAATTAGTTTAAACAATTTGATATTTGAGTTTCTAATAAAGCATTAAATTCAAATTGTGTAATAAATAAGGCACTTGGGGATTTTTCCTTTTATATGGTCGTATTAATTCTAGTTATATTAATTAGAACAGTTTTTTTGGTTCCTAAAAGAAAGTGAATTTTGGTTTTAATCTCTTAATTTTTTTTTATTTAGTTTCATCTTAAACATTTTTTAAACTATTTAGTTTTTAGTCACTATCATTAAATTATTTATATTAAATACTGGACTGACTAGTGGAATGTTAGGTCATTCAATCATTTTTTGAATAAATCAAGGGTATCTAACCCCGAAAATAAGGCTCTTTTTTCATATGGGATTTTGGTGATGTATTTACATCAATATAGTTTTTTGGGAAAAAATCACGCAATAGGTTTTTTTTAGTATAGAATCCGTCTTTGACGGATTCAAATATATTCTGTCAAAGTTAGATTAAGTGTAAAATGAAAGTTAATATAGAATCCACCAAAGACAGATTCAAAAAAATAAAAATAACATAGAATCCGCTACAGACAGATTCTATAAACACCATATACAAGTAAATTTACCTGTTATTTCATTTAAGTGTAAATCACTTACTAAACACCATATATAAATTATTTTTTCCCAAAAGCAATGACTAAATGATCACTTCAAAATATAGAACTCATAAATATAAATATTGTCCCAAGTTATGAGATTCTCTCTATATTTATTGCTTGAAAACAAGCACTAGATACTTAAGGAGTCCTATTAGTTACCTGCCAACTGTGTTGGGCCTTGTGTTTTCATTCAATTATACATGATAGATAACAACCATATATGGGGCAGTGTTTTGAAAATGTTTGGATTTCATCTTGGAAAATCAAAATTCACTTATTTTTATAGAATAAAAACCTAGTTAAGCCTAAAATATAAATATCGATGATTTGGACCAAGAATAGACAAAATAAAACAGGAAGAAAAGTTTGAAGTCAGATGCTTCGCTTCAAAGCAAGTTTAATCATATAAAGTAATGGTGGATATATATTTGTGTGTGTATGGTGTCTGATTCGATATTAGCTGGTCAAACCATGGAAACTGTGGTCAAAGGAGTAGAAGAGGTGGCGGTGGTGGGTGGCAGATAATGGCGGTGCCGGTTGTCAGTTGTTTACTCTTTGGTGATGCTGTTTTGTACCGTTCTGTGGATGGTGGGGTGTTTCACAAATTTGCTATGATCTTCCGACCTAGCTAAGACACATGAATTGCAAAAGAAAAGGGTCCCCATTTTATTCCTTTTCAACGTAACTTTTTGGTACAGCTTGTACTGACTAGGAGTTTAATCACTGGTTCAACGCATGCGTGTCAAAATCCGATAATCGTAGGCCACAGTGATCCAAGAGATTTGGATTGAGTTTGGCATTACTTTGAGTATAAGCAATTTTTTATATTTTGTAAATTAAAGAGTTGGATGCTTTTAAGAGCAGTTCATTTTTGGAATTGTGATATTATTAAAAATTACTCCATTTGTTTGATAATAGCTGTCAGTTTTTTTTATTTTTTAATATTTTAAAATATTTATCCATTTATAATATTTAAATAGTATTATTTTTTTATTTATACCCATAATATAAACATGTTAGTTAAGTAATAAATATATTTAGCAATATGAGTAATAATAATTATAGAATGATAGTTTTATCAATTCATATAACTTTTCTATTTATTAAGATTTTTTTCTGTAATATGTATATTATTTAATTTTTAAAAGTTAACTATTATGAAATGAAAATAATATTTTTATATTATTTTATTAAATGATATAATTATGAATTTTTAAAAATAGCTTTTTGAAAGTCTAAAATACTCAACAACTCTGAAAAAATCACTATAATATCAAATAAAACCTTAAGACACATGAAAATTTGCCACTCATTCTATTCATTATATAAAGTTTAATGAAACGCTTTTGACTTTGGGTGAAATTGTTTAAATAGTACCGTCCTCCATGTGAGCTCATCGAGTAAATTGGACATTTTATCACTCGAGGATAAGATGAAAATTCTAGCATGTTCATGGGGCTTATTACAAGGGTGATAGCTAAGAGAATTAAAGATAATTTTGAAAACTTGACTAGAGATTTATGTCACAATAAGGGCTAGTGGTAAGGAGTTTACCCACTTAAAGGAGCTTTTGTTTGAAGTCGAAGGATTTAGTAAGTGTTGTTGATAGTGGATATCCTAAGCAACTGAAACTTTTATCAAAAACTTAACTAAATCATATGTTCAAGAGATACATTAAGAATTCCCTTCCCCATTTCCCTTTAGCTCTAGTACTAAGAGCTTCTTAGAACTAAAAGAAAAAATGGGGCCAAGACACCAATTAACAATTATGGCAACCCAAAGTTTTATTTGGCTAATTTACATTAAGGATATATTTTGAATGTGTTGGGCAAAGTTAATTTATTTAATTTATTAGTTTATATTTTAAAATGTTCTAAGGTTGTTATTTCATATTTTAAAGATTATATTAATCGCAATGAGGTTTGAATTTAAGATCTCATGTATGTTACCAAAACCGTTCACATTTAGACCAATCATAATGGCTTATATGTTCCAATGTTTGTTGTATTTTTATGTTTATTAAGCCTAATTATTAGTATAATAATTTAGGTATTTTCTAATAATTTCTTAAAGAAAGATTAACTAGCTAATTAATGAGATATAAGTGCCTCTAAAACTTGGCAATAATTTTTTCATATTTGTTTTTTAATTAGATTTATCTTTTTTGTTTTATTTAATAAATTTTGTGTGTGTAAATAAGAGAGAGTGATTCTCTTTACTTTTTACATCAAGAAATTGAATAAACAATTACAAGGTAATTTTTCATGTGATTTTTTGTTTAATTTCATCAATCCTAACTATCTATGTTTCTAAGAATATGTTTTTTAGGGGATTTAGTAGGAAGGATTTTTATCCTATTACTTGTCCGTTAATTATGTGTTGAAATTTCTAGGATTTTATACCAATGGGTTCCGCATCAATACCTCACAAAGAGAATCACTTTTATGGTGTAAAATTTACGAGTACATGCGCCAGGTAATAATATTTAGTTACTTTTTCTGAGTAAGGGCATTTAAAATATTCTCATATATTAATTAATTAATTGGTGCATGCAAATTGTGTTCGCTAAATAATGCTAACAGATTCTTTTTTCCGGTCAACAATAATACTAACAGCTTGGCTGCATATTCTTGAACAGAAGGGATAACGTCGAAAGCATCACGTCATGTAAAGTTAGAGAATAAAGTAATAGTCAGAATTTTTGCTAATCTCATAGTAAAATTATATAACAAGCTTAATTACTTATTAGTGTTTTCAAAATAAAAAATTATTATTAATTTATTTTTTTGCAATTATTTTAATATTTTATCAAAAAGTTGTTAAAGATAAGCTACCAAATATATCCATGCTTTTTTGAAGACTCTTCTAAAGTTTAGGTCCTCACCAAATCATAATGAAACCCACTTTACTCTTTGGCCCACTTCCAAGGGACAAAACAAAAAAACCACCTGATTCATGCCAAAACGTGTGAAGAATCATACTATTTTGAAAGCTTAAATGGTTATGGAATGAATAATGATACTCCATAATAGCTTTTATATATATTTAACACACTCTTTGCTCAATAATATCATAAGATAGCCAGAGTATGATTCATCGTATTTCATGAGAAATATCTACCTGATTGTACATCTTCTCAACCACCTACACGAAGTGCCTTTCACTTTCATTTATATGTAAATGTTTGTCCCTCTTTAAGTCATGGGCCTAGCAGAGAAGCTTCCTAGTGAGGTTTTGAATAAGTTCTCTATTGGGATATGAAAATGAAAATGAGAATAAAGATAGCTAGAAAACATTTACAGAGATTAAATCTCCCTACACATCTGACAAAATCTTAATAGAAATCATGATAATTGTTGGATAAAATAAAATACTATCATCTACTTATTTATCTATTGGATAAAAATCACAATACATCATTCTAAAAATAAAATTTCGGTGAAGTTTCGGACTATCCAGCATTTTCCAATATGAAACTATATATAGGCACATTCAAATTGTAGGCTTCAGTATTGTTTTGTGGGTAAAAGGTGTTTAATTTGTATTCCTAATTGTAGTTCATTTTATATGCAGTGACAGAGTTCAACTTTCCAATTTCGTTGTGCATTCTTTGTCTTGCATTAAGCATTAGCATTAGCAAGACTTCATTGACTTTAACCTTCCGAACATCAATCGATCACTCATGAGTACTATATATATATATATATATATTTGTTGAACATGAGTATATAGTTTATAAAGGGGAAATATGATTTTGCTACCTATCTTCCTCCACAAGTTTGCCTTTACAAAGTAATAAAAGAGAGTTGGGGTCCACCCCTCCCCCATTTTTTTTGTTTTTACTTTGCTTATCTGTGTGTGGTGTGTAGCTAGTTATGGACAATATCGAATATGCTCAAATGATTTTGGAATCACAAAGCAACAATAATTCATCAGCTTCTTATTACTTTTGGTCATTTCAGCTTTAGGGGTTCTTTTGATTTAAGCGTGTTTCATTATAACCAATGAAGTTTAAGCATATACGTATAGCTAGAGAACTAGTTTGATTCCACCCATTTAGATGACTTACAAAGAAAAATTACTTACTATTAACACCATATATAGGGAAGCACTGAAGGATGATAATGTGTGTGGTGTATATTTATTGTATAATTTTATTGTTTTCATAACAATACTCTTGAAGTATAGAGCACAGTAGAACAATGGAAACAAGGAAATTTCCTCCCTGTACTTAAATCAGAAACCTTTTCAAAAGCCACTAAAGATTCCTTCACAAAAAAGGAAAAAAAATAAATAGAAGGGCAGGGAAATTAACAACTTTTATTTTTGATAAAGCAAAATTTAGAAGAGAGATGGTTACTCATATTCCAAATTCAGGGCAGGCTTTTAAACTTTGCTTTCCGATTTCTATGGTAAATTATTTTTGTGTCCACCATTGTACTTGCCTACACATGCTCTGATAGATTTTTCCGAATTGAAAAATTGCACTTTGACTTAGCAACAGCAAATGACAAGTTGTATGTTGATGTTGTTATATGCAAACCGAAGATATAGTTACCCTTCTCCAAAGTCATAACAATGATGATACAGCTTTTTTTTTTTTTTTCCCCCAACCTTTAAAGGTCTTATAAATTACTTGCGAATGATTGATTTTAGGTAAAGCAAACGACAGACTGTAAATGTTTGTCATTTACTGTTTGCTGAAAATAGTTTCATCACTTTCATAAAGTTCTTGTGGTAGAGAAATAACGTAATGTGTTGTAAGGTTACCCCTCTTGAAGTTCTGACACCTGGTTGATGTAAGATTCTAAATCCTCACACCCAAGGATCTCTTTTTTTGCTTCATTACGCCCTCTAATTTCAATCATCATCTCTTTGTTTCTGTGATATTTTGCCTTCAATAGATCTCCAATTTGATACTTGTCAAAATATCATGAGATAAAAATAGTTCGTGAAGAGTTAAAAATTCATTCGAACTCCTTTATTATTCAAAATGTGAAATATTTTAATCCCTAAACATATGAAATAAAACATTTAGTTCCTTCAATTTTACATGTTTAAAGATCAAAATGTTTCACACTTTGAATTACGAGGAATCTCAAATGGATTTTTTATGTTTTGATGGACTATTTCATCCCCTGCTTTTTTTTTTTTTAATTTGGAAGTAAATTGAGGGTTTAAATTAAAATACTTGACAAAATTGCTGAATAGTATAATTTTTATATATAGAAGAATCAAGCAAATTCAGTGTTTCTGCCCCTTTTTGTAGCTCACAGTTTTGTGATTAAAGCAGGAGGGACTGCAACCTGTGAACAAACTTTATTGGCCTTTTCCTTTCAGCTATTGATTATTATTTATACAGTATTTCCTAACATTTGCCTCTAATTAATGACAGCATTTAGTTATATGTTAATTAGTTCCACCTACAATACCACTGGAATAACAGGAAAAAGATGGTTCAAACCTGCACAATCTGTTAGGCAAAAGAACTCTTTAATTATTCTTTTTTATTAAGCAATGGCAAATCATTACCGCTAATAGCTAGAACACAGTATAGAAGAAACAAACTAGATGGTGTGGTGTTTGTCCTAATGTTGGTCAGGGTACAATATGTTTAGTAGTTGCTGATGAAGTATTCAAATTAAGAAAAGCATATAACATTGAATAATGGAATTGGCCTCGACGTCACATTGAGCCAAAGCTTTCCGATATGAATCTTTTTGAGATCCAGATCCCACCTGATTTGAACCCTGCAACATCCCACATAAATCATAGGTACCCCACTTATGAATTACTTTTGCATTATCTTGTAAATTATTGGCATTGCCTTGACCAAATTTCCTTAATTGGGGAAGGCTTAAACTTTATATAAACTAATTGAGACCAAAATGAAGAATGGTCTTACGCAAATCCAGGTCTATAAGGGAGGTTAAGCCATGATTTTCTGTGTTAACCAAATTCATCTTTGACACATGGCAGGTCCGGAAGATTTGAAGTCGAAGAGATTCTTATATATATACAAGTTCAATATATTATTTTTAGATACGTTCACAATAAAGTGAGATTTATTTATTTTATTCAATATATACCCACTTATCAGTTAAATTCACTAGCGTTTATATGAGTACACTTAAGAAAAAATTTCTTAAGAATTATTCTTCGATGAATTTTTCTTGAAGCTTTCAATTTTTGTTGCTTGTAGTTTTGAATGGAGATATCAAAATGGGTTTTTGACGGGCTAGCATGTTAAAAAATAGAAGAATACAAAAAAAGTTTTTAATAGTTTGATATTTTTTTAAAGAATGCTTTTAAAAACCTTTTTATTACTTGATCCATATCCAAATTTTTAAAGTTTATAATAACTATACACCAATTTATTAAATTTAATCATTTACATATAGTATATTATAATTTACTATATACAATGCATGCGTTTCTTCCTTTTATAATTCAAAAATATGTTAAATTTGGTTTGGACTTGATCTTGTGTTTCGTTAGTTTGAGTAATTGGGATTGCTATAAATTAAATATCAGTAAATTATAAATTTTTTATTTTATTTTTAAAAGATAAAAAAAGACTTGGCCCGTGGACTGGTTTGCCCCCACCTGTCAAAATCTACGAGCTAAACATAACGGGTTAGGCAGATTTAGAGTTTAGAGTTAGGCAGACTAAATTTTTTGAGTTAATAATCAATTTAGTCCCTCACATTTCATGTGTGAGTCAATTTAGTCCCTGACTTTTAAAATGAGTCAATTTGTTCCCTCACATTTACAATTGTGAGTCATTTTCGTCCATCCGTCAACATTTTTTAAAAGTGATCCCCCATGACAGAGGGACTAAAGTGACTCACAATTGCAAATGTCAGGGACCAAATTGACTCATTTTAAAAGTCAGGGACTAAATTGACTCATGCGTAAAATGTGAGGGATTAAAGTGAGCATTAACTCAAATTTTTTTAGCGATAGCCCACTCATTAAAAATAACAGTTTTTGACAGATGAATCCCGCGAAACATCTTCGGCTTCGATTGACGGTGACCCTAGTCAGGCTAGTTATGCTGGAAGTTGGTGAGACAAGCCCTTTAAGAGCTGGAAGCCAGAAACTCTCCTTTTGGACCACACTGACACTGAGACACGTACAGAGGCCACTTTCTTGCTGATAGCTGCAACAAAAAAGGCAGCTGTTAAATTAAAGAATACTATCTAACCATTGTTTGCCATTAATTTGACACTTCCATTTCTGTGGTTACATATTAGTCCATTTCACCTAATTCCTCATGTCCCATTTATTATTTTCGACAAATAAATTAAACATCCTGGTGTTTAGTGAAACATTTTATCATGCTGCAGTTCAATAAGGATAGAGAATTAACTTTCTATTGCTACCCAAATAAGAGTTTAGAACTACTTGATAAGTAATTCGATCTTTCTCTAGGCTTCTCAAATTTACTGCTTGGTTATAACATTGTCAACTCCCTAGTTGGTATAAAATCATTTTTACTCAAGCAAAAAGTGAATCTTTAAATTTGTTATCGTATAGAATCATCTATATATTTCTATTTATCAGCTTAAATTTTTAGGATAAATAATTTGATGACATAGTATCAATCTTTATGGTCCTGTGATTAGCAGTTTGATATTTGTTATTTTCCATTATAAAAATAATTCACGTTCAAATTTAAAAGAGATATTCACATAAAAAGATATTGTTATAATATAAAATCATTCACTTTTTTTACTTGTTGACGTAAATAAATAGTTTCATGACAATATTGATACCATTATCATCTGACACCGAAAGATAGAAGAAATTAACACAAAGAAAAAAGAAACAAGGAAACAAAAGAAACACCATTCAATCAAATTCTAGAGTTATCACTGTTGCCTCGTTGTCTTATCTATCGAAGAGGGACCAAATCTGCGTTGCCCATTGTGGTACAAGACTTGTCCTTAGGGAATTAGATTCAATGGCCTTCTTATCAGACAAAAGTTTTGAGAGAGACATGGTTCCCAGGCCTCTAGGGACTCTCATTGCCATCAAATCACCTCAACTACCTTCAAGGGCTTCACTTGGAGCTACATGCCATATACACATGAATAATTGCCATGAATAATTTCATATTGAGATATCTTATTTCCATGTCCTATTATTGTGTTCGCGACGCTTCCCTTCTTTTGCTACTTGTCTTATGATTGCAAGAGATCAGATATTATAGTATTGAAAATTGTTTTTTCAACATAAATTTTAAACCATTTAAATGTTAAATATGATATCAATTAATGCTAATTTCTTTTAATTGACAACAGAACAAATTATTAAAACGCCCAAAAGAAACAAACTACCACATAATCACTGATAGATAATAGATGTTAGTAAAACTATTTATGTGTATTGATTTAACACATACAACTGAAGTTAATATTTATTTATACATGTTCCACCAAATATTAATTTTAATTAATGTGTAAATCATTGCCATATAAAAAGAAATTGTGTAATCATTTCGTCAAAATAATAATCTATTAATATTATGTATTGCAGACAAATGGTGCGACATCTTATTTCCATATCATAACGTTGGCGTTTGTAAATTAGAATCAAATCCAAATAATAACAATTTCTGAAATCAAAATATCTATGGAAACTTATTTTGCTCTTGATTTCCGTTTTTCTAATTGGGCTTGTGGGAAAACACTTAAGCAGATTCTGTGCTGAGATACGATTTAACAGCCAACTTCTAGTTAACAATTAGCAAGGCCAACTAAGATCTTAATACACTTTCAGCCAGACTGTTTCTCTGTGGCATTCTAATAATGGTTTATATTAGTAGTTTAATTTGTTGCTAATTAAAGCAAGCCACTGACTTGGTCATTTGGAGCGCCTGCAACGGTATGCAGGTGCATGTGACCATGGAATTATTCATCTATCGCCAGGGAAAAGTAAAGTTCACCATAGTCACATCGATTAGTCTTTTTCTTTGGAACAACAAAAAAAATTGAATTTAGTCCTTTCCATCACATGATTTAGATTTACTATCAAAGAATGATTTGGCAAGTGATTGAATGTGCAATCACCTCGATAATAGTCCGTTAGAATTTCAATGGTACTAATCATGCTATCAAAAGTTTGGAAGAGAAATTCATGTATGGTCATGGAATATTAAGGTATTATGTTCTATCTAATAATGGAGTAGAATTCAGTTTTAATTAATAGTTAGAACCCATGTTTTATCTAAAAAAATTTCACTCTATAATTGGGCAGAACACAATGTCATCTAGTGCTTCATCACCATGTAAGTATTTTGTTTTCATAGTCCATTTGTCTAGATATCAGAAAAAGTGAATTAAGCTACAATATACTTAAAGATTTGAGTAATCCATTTGTCTAAGGGAAAATGTGAATTAATTAATCTACAATACTTAAGAACTGAGGCTTAGGTGGGAAAAGATCAACCATGCACATCTATTAAGTATGTGCTAAAGACAATGTGTAAAATGATAAGATGGTGCATATTTCATGGTAGGCTAGGTATTGCATCACTCACAAAAACGAAAATTACTAGTAGTCTGTGTGAAAACCTACGGCAGGCACACCCGTCTTAATTATATGTTGTAATTCCCAAGCAATTCCATCATTAATTAGAGTCAACTTTGGAATCAAAGAGCACGTGTGACACCAAAAAGAAGGACATTGTCTCAATAAAATATTTGTGCAGGTCTAATTAGGTCAAAATGCATCTACGATTAGTTACTGTTTGATCTATTGTAGCAATGAAGTTTAGCACATAGCATTAAAAAGATTAAAAAAAAAAAAAAAGATGGTAACATTAAAGGTACCCCATCATTATTCCAGTAAAACGCTCAGTTCTCAAAGGATCCGCTATGTATGGATGCACATGTTATGGCCCTTGTAATTGTACGTAATTTAAATATTGTTGTAATTTGATGGGATGGCTAATTATTCTAAGACGCACTAAGAAAGCAGCAAGGACGATAAAAGAAAAGACACACGTAACAAAAAAGGCAATCGATCCACAAGCTTATTAAGTTTCTAGATAATTGGTCCATTAAGATTAATTCAACTCATTGATATTTGTAAGATCTCCCCTTTCCATCCACGAAAAAATAATACATCAAAATCTTGTACTAGAAGACAAGGATGGTGAGCAACCAAAAAATGGGTCCTTTCCTCTCACATCTTACAGCTATGTAATGGGGTCATGAAGGTTTGACTTCCATACAAACTGATAGATATGTAGAAATGAATTCAATATGGGTGGGTGAATGCAATTGTAAGTAGAACAGAGAATAAGAAAATATGGGTTATGGCTGCTGCTCAATTATTGAAACAAAAGTCACTATTTGTAATTGTGTCCCCACCTACTATTGGGTTTTCTCCAAATGATGTTGCGCTAGAGGTGATACCCAATAATATATATGGAATGAACAGAAACTATAAACACCACAAAAGCACGCCTTTTTGGGAGCTTCATTTCGCACTAATAGGAATATCTAATAATTTTTGTGATTGTGGGGTTCAAACAGTACTTTTTAAAGTTGAACCCCTTTAAAATGGGATTACAAAAATTAAATATGAAAATTTCATTAATTTAATATTTCAAATTTCCAGGGACACCAAACCATGTCAGATTCACATTAAGTGACATTAATCTTCATTATTTCGCACAAAGATTTTTACCAATGGACCACCAATATATAACCGTACTATTTAATGCGCTGAACGGTACGTCGAAATATATCAAAGTAATAACCAACAGAATGGTGGGCTTTTTTTTATTTATAAATATTTTTTCATTGCTATCATGATCGGGTCATTTCAGGCATAAAATATTCATGGTCATGTATTGACCGGCCTTTACAGTAGGACTAAAATAATTAGCATATTTATGATTCGAATATATCAGTGTGTGTTTATTCATACACATTTATATGTTTCTTTTTCCATAAATCAATCCCTTAATTTACTTTTATCGATAGCTAATTAAGTTTCCACATTCCGTTTTCAACATTTTCTGTCCTTTTTCTTCGTTTATTTATTTTTCTTGTCCCAACAAATTTTGTATTAAGGTTGATGAGCTTTATGTGTAAATTTATATATAAAGTTTATTTATGAATTTTATTTTAATTTTTATTGTTAAATCAAACCCACCTTAAAAGGGATCCATTTCCCTTCAGATTGGCCAGTTGAAGTACAGGCATGACTTGTGTTCCAGCCCCATGAACAGAAGGAGGAGCTCATGAAGGAAAACAGCTGCAAGAGCAGGGAGCTAGCTTTAATTATGTATCATACCATCATATTGTAACACTGTAACTCTTAAACGAGTTAGCGTGATACTCCCTCTAAGAAAAAAGTATCAAAATAGATCATAAAATTTGAAATGAACCTCATATGAAAAGATATCAAGGTGATGTGAATGGGATGCAATTCATTTTGGTGTGGTTCAAGCTTTTCTCATTAGTGCAGGAGCTTCAATTCTATATTGTCTGGAAAAAAAACCCAGATCATGCCATTGGCTATAGCTACAGTCATATAATATATATACGTGGCCAATCATGCCTCTTAGATGACCAACCTAAATTTCCAGCGTCGACAATGGTCATAAATTTTCTAGCTATTTTGTCATTCAATATAATGCTTAAAGATGTTTTGAGCCTAGCCTTGACCACAATGTAAAGTTCAGAGAGCCAACAAACAGTAAAGAAATGCAACTATCACTAAAAAGGGCTATTAGAACCCCACAACCAAAGTCGATCAGGTATATATTAACCATGTAAAAAAAGAAAAAGAAAAAGAAGGAAGTAATAGCTAGTTTTCATTTTTTTTTCCTTAAGATTTTCAGGCATCATTTGTTTTGAGTGGGAGTGGATGGAAATTGTTTGTGCCTAAATATTATTCTCTTTCTTGTTTCTTAATTATTTATTGACACATAAAAAGATAAAAATTAAAATAAATTTAAAATTTAATGAGTTATTAAATATATAATGTATATATTCCACATGTCATTAGTATTTGAAGATGGAAGATTTTTATCAAGCGGAGTAAGTGCCATTTGCTAATAACAAATTGACATGTTTTAATTTAAATAATTACCATATAAAGCAACTAGTTAGCATAGTAGTTGAGTTGGAAGTAAACTGGAATACACATAAGGTCAATTCCTTCCACATAATATTGCAATATTTTAAATCAAAAAGTAATATAATTAGTTCTGAGATTACTGTCACTGATATATGCATCTTCCATGCAAATCATCACATCGCATATGAACAATGAGATGGCTTAACATGGGGTGAATATACTATACATTGTAGCATTTTAAATCACTTTCGTACCAATTTTATTAGTAATTTCTGGACTGTAACACAATTTGAAGAATTAGATAAGCACGCACTATTTGTCGAATATGCAATGACCAACAAAAATGAAGCCATCAAGAGCCGCGTTGCGTGTTTAAGACATTTGTTGCTAGCTGTTATGTACTATGGGTCAAAATATCCTATTCTAAGTTTTCTCCCCTAAGCTAATAGAATACAAATCTAAGGGAGTGTTAATGATTTTATTCCAATCATGTGATAAAGACTTGGAATTTTGTTAACATCTAAAAAAATGAAGCCCCATTTTTAAGATGATGATTTCATATTGACCCTAGACGGGACTTTGGTTAAATGAAAAAAAAAAAAGGAAAGAGAAAGAATGAGCTGTAAAATAAAAACTAAAAATCTAACAGAGAATCTGCCTTTAACCTTTATTCTTGTCATTTAAAAGCAGAACTATATCATGCAAGCTCGGAACCACTTTCTACACTTATATTTCACTTCATTTGCATCATTATAAGACTCCACTTTGACCATATTCCGAAGCAAATATGCCATATAGCAAAAACCAGCCAATGCGCACACCACTTCTGCAACTAGCATCTCCCGTACAATGCACTCATAGATAACAAAGATAAGGATCACAATCATAAGGCTATGTTTTATTAAGGGAAAAAAGGAGATTGAAATTTTTGTGGATGAAATTCAATAACAAAATTTATGACCTCATTTTTGCTCTAATCAAACATAGTCAAAATATGAAACTTTTAGGAGTTCTCCTGCTAGGAAAACAGAGTGGCGATTAGTACCATTTACAATGTATTAATGAAACACTCATTTTTTTGTGAATTATTATTATCTTAATTTTATTATAAAACAAGAAAAGTGTTAAAAATATAAATAAGACAGGCCAATATTTTTTTCCCCGACAACATATCAAAACCTCTCATACAAAAATTTATTAAAAAAAAAATGGCCTGGTGAAATGGGAAGAGATAGAAGTGTAAACAAATTAACACAAAAAACAACTTATTGGAGGAAAAAAAAAGAAAATTATATATATATATAAATTTAGCCCTTCAAAAATAAAATTGACAAAGGGCTTATATGTTAAGCACTATGCAAATCCAAAAGAAAAAAAAACAAAAAACAAAACCATATCATCACACTGCGAAGGGGTGACACATTAGTGTTGCTATTGCCAAAGAGAAGAAGGAACCAAAGTCTCATCAGATTCATCATGCAGCATTGGCATCATCATATTCATCATCACACCATTATTATTCAGTTCCCCAACGCTATAACAATAATCATTCTCATCATCATAAATTCCTTGATACCATGGGTGACCATAGGGCCACCCACCACCATCAACATGGTCGAAGAACACGAACTCATCGCTATTCGGGTCATCGGGTATTTCGAAACTCGTCCCAAGCGGCGGAAGCTGCACTATTTCCCCCAGCTCCTCCTCCGGCGTCGATGCCTCGTCGGAGGAAGAAGAGCACGGCGGCGCCGCCGGAGGAGGAGGAGGGTTCATTGCAGCGGCTTTGGCGGCGGCGGCCTGTACATCGCGTGGGGAGTTGGATTCCGGCTGGGGAAGGAAGGCGGCAAGTTCGGGGAAGTTGAGGATGGCGGATGAGCCCTTTATGGTGAGAGCTGCCGCGTCGTGTGCACGCGCCGCCATCTCGGGCGTGGCGAAGGTGCCGAGCCAGATGCGGCTCTTCTTGCGTGGCTCACGGATTTCGGACACCCATTTCCCCCACGTGCGCATTCTGACCCCTCTGTATACCGGGTGCTTGCTGTTGTTGTTGTTGCCCTTAACGTTGCTTTGTCTTGGTCGCTTGTTGTTGTTGGGTGGGTTGTGTTGTTGTTTTGAGGTTGGGGTTGATGGTGGTGAAGCGGTGGAGTTGGTGGTGGTGGTGCTTCTTGCTGATGTGTCTGTTTCCGAGGTTGGTGTTTGTGGTTCGCTACTACTACCCATTGCTCGATCTCTCTAATATAGACTAGTTTCTCTTTCTTTTTTGTTGTTGTTGTTGTCGTCGTCGTTGGTGGTGGTGGTGGTGGTGTTGAAGTTTGTGTGTGTTGTGTTTTGGTGTTGAGAAAGTGATTGAGTGAGTGGTGATTTGAAGGGGTAGATTGAAGAGTGTGAGGGAAGAGGGGGGTTTTAGTAGTAGAGCGTTTATAAGAGTGGACGAGGCAGAGAAGGACAAAAGAAAAGCGTTTGTGAAATAAAAACGTGGGGCTTTTTATTTGGAAGGAAGGACCCCTCTCATAGTCCCACACGAATGGCACTCGTTTCAAAACCAAATCCTGCCTTGCGTTGCCACCGGCGTGTGATGAAGATCGTATACATGTGAATTGTATAATACAGTAACAATATGATAATATATACAACAGATTTTATTATATGTGGTACGTACATGCACATGAGATACTGATTAATGATTTTATTTTATTTTATTTTGATGATTTTATTGATTGACGTAGAGAGGTGCTTGGGTTGGGGTTAGAGGAAGAGTTTTGTTATTTTAACACTCAAAATTTATAAAACTCAAATACGCCACTTATAATATATATGAGTTCCATTACTTATTTTTTATCTCAATTTATTCTCTTTTTATTATTTCTTTTATAATATATGGGATCCACATAAATGTAGATACGCATGTGAACTTTAAAGTAGCATTTTAATTAATTAGGGGAAAGGGAGGTGCGAAGGACGAAGGAAGGTCGTTGGCCCTAAATGGCTCGCTAGGTCACAGACAGGCTGGCAGGGGTACAGCCGTGTTTGGAGATTTTGCGTGGCAGCAATGCATGGCCTAATAATGCCTAACCAAGGTTCTCCTCTCTTCCTGCTTCGGTCTATGTTCACTCAACCATTACTCATCACTCCAATAAGTTAGGATGCAATCCAAAATAGTAGTCGTATCCCTATGTTTTCTATCAAATATTTTATTCATAATTTAAATTATGTTGTCTATATTTTTAATTTAATTTGTAATATATTTTTTATATTTTATTTGTGTCGTATCGGATGTTACTACTAATATCTGTGCATTAAGTTAATAAGTCTTCTTCTAGATTCTAATTTGCAATTATGTTAAATATATATATATATATATATATATATATATATAAAAGATTTATTTTAATATAAAAAAATTTTACATGCCATCTAATCATATGTTACCATATTAATAAGGGTGATTAATTTTCACTCTCATTATTTAAAAAATTATACAAATTAAGAGATTTAATTGAATAATAATATAAAATTTTTTTACATTGATAGAATATTAAAATTAAACTCATAAATTATATATTATGTTATATATAATTTTTAATGATATTATAAAATACAATTAATCAATAGTATAAAAATATTTATAATTTGGTATATTACAATGAATTTAAAATAATTTTAAATAAATTCATTATTATAATATTTGTAACAAAATTAAAATATTTAATTCTCGTGTCAATATTTTTGTGTCTACTTTTTTTTTCATGTGACAGCTCATACACATAAAAATATATATATTCCTGCTTCATTTAGAGGCCGACCGCGTTAAATATTAATTATAATTGTTTTCCTTTTTCCTGAGCAAGTCGGGCCGAAGCCCAAATTATATAATTAATATTTCTTTCCCTCCTTTCACCCATCCCCGTCGTGGTTGTGGATGATTAAGACACTGAGAATACTGTTCCTGTCTTTTCCCTTGAATTTTTCGATAGGGTAGCCAACGCTGTCAACATCACTTAATTGCCCCGTCATGAGCATGTTATTGTTTCGAGTTTCTACACATTTATTTTTACATATTTTCTGATATACTTCTACATGTTTAAAAAAACACCGAGAAATAATATATATATATATATATATATATATATGATTATGGGTGGTTTTGCAATTTTTTTTTACCCACATTAATTACTCTTTCTCTCACTTAATTAATATTCTTTCTTTACTATTTTGGAGTTACTCTTTTTTATCTATTACCACTCCCACTCAACTAGTCTATCATGTAATTGTCCTAAAATATCTTTTATTATATTTTTTATTATTAAACTAACAATCTACTATTCCTTTAATATTAATTAAACTCACAATTATTAATATTTGAATTTTTAAAATATTTTATTATTTCAGCGTTTGTTATATTCTATTTTATGAAAAAAAATTATTTTTGATATCATATAAAATTTGACTATAAACATAAAAAACTAATTTTATTACAAATTGATTGTCTTAATCTCTATCAGAAAAATTATTCGTTTGATCTGAAAATTACTTTGTAAATCAAATTAAATTTTATATACTTTTGAGGATAATAGTATACTTTCCTATCTTACTATTGTATGAATCTTATATGAATGAAAATAAGCTATCTAAATTATTATTTACATAATAAAATTTGAATTAAAAATAATAATTAATAAAATTTTAAAGTTTAAGTAAAAGTTATACAGTTATCTAATAATAATTTTTTATTATTATTGAATGATTTTGACATCTAGTAAAGTGCCATAATATTTTAAATTATGTGATAATGTATCATTAAACGTTAATATAAACTTCAATTTTAATTGTATATAATTATTAAATAAGTAACTAACTTAACGTATAACGTTATGTAACTTTAAAAAATAAAATCAAAAAATTTAAAACTTTAATAAAAATTTAACGTTTTTTCCATAACACATTTATATACTTTTCTTTTGGGTTTTAATGTAAAAAAATTAAATTTAATATCTTATACGAGAAAAGTAGTAAAAAATAAACTATTCTTCATAAAATAGAATATTACAGAAGCATAAATAATAAAATATTTAAAAAATTAAAATATTAGGAATTGTGAATCTTATTATATTAAAGGAATAATATATTATTAATTTAATCATGAAAGAATAAGGGTATTTAAGAACATTACACAAATGTTTGATTGAATGGGAGTGACAATAAGTAAAAAAGGAGTGGCAATAGTCACTCCCTACTATTTCTCTCACCACAAGGTTCTATTATTATTTTTCATGAATAATATATAAGTAATAGTATTAAAGATTAAGTTAAAATATTATATACTAAATTAATATATTTAAAATTCATTTTAAAAAATACTTCTTGATGTAATTTTCGTTAGTTTAAAATTAAAAAAAGGACGTAGATTATTAAAACAATATTTATATAAAAAAAATTAAGCCAACATCACATAGCATTAAAGTAAATATGCAAATAATAAACATTAAGTATTATTTAGTATTTTAAAAGACAAAAAAAAAACATAAAATATTTTTGTATGGAAATATTAAATAAAATTTAAATATATTCATTTTAATGTGCTAGGTGTACGGTTAATATATTTTTAGTTTTTATTTCAATTTTTTATAATTATTAAAATGTCATAAAGATGAGAGAAAATATTAATTAGATAAATCAAAGTGGCAATTAATGCATATGAAACAAAATTACAAAATCATCCTAAAGTAACATGTTTCATTCAACAAGAGTAGTGATTTATTGGTCTAAATGAAAACGTGTACATTGCTAACCTTCACATGAAAATATGGAGGTTAGCATTCCCCATATATATATTGAGATTGAAACATATGGACAAAATTAAAATTAAACTAAGAAATGGGAATCAGGAAATTTGCACATAGTTCCTTTACAGGTAATAAAATAAGAGATAAATATATTTCTCAATATATACATATATTTATTAAAAAAATATAACACAAAATTTTTTTCCCTTTATTTTATTTTTTAATTTTTAATTATGTTATTTTTTTAATTTTATTAAAATATTCTAGAAATAGAATATTCTAATATAATAAATAATTTATTATTAAAATGTATTATAATAATAAGATATTATAATATATATAATTTTATTTTAATTCAAAAAATTAAAAAATTAGAATTGAATATATATATATATATGAACTAGGAGTTTTTATAATTCAGCTCGACCCACTAATATGACCTGACACAAAACTTATTGGGAAGTTTTTGAATTTTGAAATTGGACCTGATACATTATTTGGGTCGGATTTGAGTTATATGTTGAGTTGGCCTAACCCAATTTGAAGTTAAATAATTCTTTAAGAAATGTATATTTTTATAATAATTTGTGAAAAAACTATAAGATTTTAAAGTTTAATTAATATATTTTAAATAGCTTGATGTTATCTTTATATTGATATTATTTATTTTGAAACCTATATTATAAAATATTTATTAACTTTTATTTTTTACTTATAAAATTTATAAATTTACTATATATAATGTCCAAATTTTTATATATTGTTCAAATATCGGATTGATTTGATATATAGTAGAGTAATTATCAAGTTAGGTTCAAATTTAAAAAATTGACCTAATCCAAAATTGGGCTGGGTTTGGATTTTGTCCAACCTGATAAAACTAATCTCTTATGCACCCCTAGCATATAAAGTGCTATAATTTGGCCTTTATTTTTTTTGGTGTACTATAATTTGGCCATTTTGGAAAGAAATTAAGACAGAGTACTTATTCTTTTGTTAGGATTATGTCACTATATTCACAATCAAAGATCTGATAGCGGAAGCTAGGAGATAACTAACTAAGGTTAACTTTTTAGTAACGTAGGAAGCAAAGATTAATCATATTTTTCATTCACATTTCTCTATTTTTCTTTCCCGATACAACAAAGCACGGTAAAGCAGAGGCAATTCACCCATTCACAAGGTTTTTGAATTTTCAGAATATGTAATTTGTGACTGAAAATCCAGTAATTAAACATTTATATGTGTTCATATATTACAATTTTTATAGAAAATATAAACTTTATTTAATTTATACATATTTTCAGTGTAAATTTTTTATTATTCAAATGATTAATTATATATTATCACATTAATAAAAAAATTTAAATTTTACAACTCATTAGTTTATTTACAATCATATGATTTGATCATTAAATTTTATTTATATTATTTTATTTATATATTAAAATTAAACTCTTATATAATAACAACAAGATTCTGAATGGTCCCAACATCTCTTACACACCTATCAAATTTAATTCTGTCTGCCAAAATCCAAAACATTTTATCTAGCTGGGTTAGAAGATCTATTGTCATTATTCTTTAGTTGGGTTACAAAGTGTGAGATTATAAACCGTTAAATCAATACTCCCTTTTTTCTTTGCTTATAGTAATTGTCTTTTCACGGAGAAATTTTTGTTTAACAATATCTATCATTTAATACTTCTAAAAAAGTATTAATTTTTTTTATCCTTGCACATTTTTTTTCATCCACAAATTGTTTATAGTAATAATCACTACCCACTGTCCTAAAAGGACAATTTTGTTAATATATGCTTTGTTTAACATGTGTTTACGTATTTTTTTTTTAGTGATTTTTTGATTTACGTGCTAAAATTTTAAAAGATAATTATAAAATAAAAGAGGAAGTAAATTGTTTTGTGTGTAAATCTCACTAAATGATTCAATTGTAAAAAATTAAAATGATATTTTCTTGTAGAGTTTATCTAAGGACATTGATTAGATAATCAAGAACGAAATATTTTATATTAGGAAAATGAATTTTTAAATTTTCAATACATAAAATCTACTGGAAAATTTTAAAACTTTTTTTTTAAGTTCTTTAACCATTATTTATAGAAATACTTATTAGCAAAACTCTTTCTTATAAAGTAAAAGGTGTTTATGATTATTTACCATGCATTGAATTAATAATTTGAATTGTACTCTGCAACTGGTAATTCATAGGCGATTCATTTAATTCGGACACTTTATGGCAGTATAACTGGGACCAAAGGGAAGACATAATTAAGGAATTAAATACCAAATTCTATTAAAATGCTTCTCTCCATACATACGGCGTTGTGAATTACGTTCTAGTGTTCTACAACAGAAAGCCATGTTCAGCGGTTGGTTCACCATCACCAGTATCACTTGGCAGTTTCAGAGGATCAGTACGATTGTACCATTTGCATGAGCTGTCATCATAAAACCTTGCTTTTGTTCGATTCCTTACGGTACATATAGAAAAAATTTTATGACTAAAGATAAAATCTACATATATGAGTTCTACGTCTTAAGAGGATTAATCATTACTTTTAACAATGAATATCCTTGGTTCATATAAAAAAAAAAATTTATTCGTATTCAACTACTATTTCTATATCATAACATGATATGATATGATTGGATACGAGCACGATATAAATAAGATAGATGAAAATTGAAATTAGGTTTTGCAATGTACTATGGCTCTCTTGATTGGGCGGTGGCATTTTTTCAAGAGTAAGAATTTATTTTGATTTATGAAGCTGTATGCATAATTTATTTTTTAAAATCTTAGAAATTAAAGTGATATTTTTTTAATTTTAAAGACTAAAATATATATAATTTCAGGGATAAAAAATTATCTTTATTTTTTTATTTACAAATAAAAGTCATCCAACTAATTAAGGTCAGGATAAAGCCTTAAGACTCGGAAAATATTCACTCAACAACTTACAATATCGCATGTTAAAAGAAGCTCTCAGGTCGACATAGAAAATCAAACTCACGTATTCGTGGTACGGTGGCATTGGAGGCTTTATATTCGGTTTGCTGGCATCATAAGTAGATTTGAAAGGTTGTCTGAAAAACCTAGAAGCCCTGACATTATTTGGGCATCCCTGTTTGTCCTATAACTATGAGAATTCAAAATATATATTTAGGCTTTTTTTATTTTGGAAGCAATTTTGCTATTCATTTTTTATTTTAATATTGATTGGAAAATTATTATTTTGTTTTTGTTTTATTTCTTTTTTTAGGTTAAATGTATTTTACTTTATGAACTTTATATCATATATAGTTTATATTCTGATTTTTAAAAACATGCATAGCAATACTTTGAATTTTTTAAACCCTGCAAAACTTTATATCATAGCAAGATGTCATATTGCACACAATAAAAAAAAATCAGTAGGTTAAGTACATATGAGAATTTACCAACAAGTTGTCAATGTGCATGAATTAGACATATCAGAGGGTTAAATGCACATAAATCACACATTCACAAGTTGCAAAAATTATGTTAAGAGGTGTTTTGCACTGTTTTAAAAGTTAAAAATGTCGCAATGTATATTTTAAAAAGTCAGGGTGTAAACTGCATATGACCTAAGGTTTAATGGTAAATACATTTTAGCTTTTTTTTAATAATTTTGTAAAAGAATTATTAAAAACAATTTTTTTGGTAGGAACAAGAATTACGTATAGAGACCGCAGAAAAGGAATTTATTTGCTGTAATTAAGAATAAATTTTGTACATTTATTTCCTTTGAATAACTTTTACAAAGATTAAATCTTACCAATACACTCATTAAATATGATAATATCTTAGTGTGATCAAGTTTAATAAATTTCCAAAAAAGTAGTTGAATTATATATGTATAGTATAATAGTAAACATTTATATAAAACTAAATAACACATTAAAATAAAGTAAAATAATGAAGCATATATCAAATAATTAAATTGTATGCAAAATTTTCTATAGTAGAAACTTTCAATTAACCAGTTGCATTTATAAATTCAATATGTGTTAAAAAATTATTTTATCAAATAAATACGTCAAGACTTAATAATGTCTGGTCTTGGGACGTACGTACACAATTTTGATCCTAACTAGTGGCCAATAAAATGTATCGGAAGGTTCTCCGTGTTGTTTTCCCTGCCAAGAAATACTAGTAAATTTTTATTGGCAATATATTATTCCGTAGTGTTATTCTTACATTGATTTTGAAGATGGTTATTGTACTAATGTAGTAATGTTATCTAGCCTTACTTTTATTTAGTATTTTGATCAATATCTTGAGCTACAAAAGTTCATTGAAATTATTATTAAGGCAAAGATTACTCATAGATCTATAATTTCTATTTCTAGTATTGAGAGCTAATTTCAATTGTATTGAGAACTAAGGAGCTTAGAAATTGATGATTAAGATGCTGCCAAGTGTCAAAGCATGAATCGGGCTAATATGAGGCCGAAGAAAGTACACAATTGTGCTTTGGGCCAATTCTATGCAATTAAGGCTTAATCAAATCCTAAAATATAATGAGAGGTATAAATATAACTTTTTAAAGGGTGAATGAGAGTTTTTTTGTGGCATTTGGATTCCTTAGCCTATTTGATAGATATCAAGGATGAGCCATATGGTTTTGATAGCTACATCAAGGAGGAAGAGACATATAATTGAGATCAGTTCTTCTTCTCTTTTCTCTCTTTGATTTATGTTTAGCATGTAATTTATGTATATGAATTTGTATTTATTAAACGCATTAGTGGGCTAAATACTTTATCCTAGAGGGATGATGTAAGTTATGTTGTAAATATTATTGATTGAGATTTCATATCTTTTTTAACTTTGTAACATAATGTTACATCGGCATTACTTTTTGATGTATGAATGGTGGTTTTCTTGGTGTCCCTCCTCTTCTTGTTAGTGGTAAGAGCATCAGGGGTGAGTACCTCCAAAGGACTTCAATGCCCCAAGCAAGTATGATTCAAGGTGTGAGTGAAAGAGGAAGATTAGAGTAAATAGCATACCTTATGGGACGTGCCTTCTTCCTATTTGTACTTGGACTTTCCCTGTAAGTAGATCATAGGGCTAAGTTTGCATGTCCATTTGTATGGTATACCACTATGAATAATGGCAAATGTTGTTGGTCATTTTCCCTGCTTTTTGGTCCCCTTCAAGTTCGTATTAGGACCTATACTTATCATGTCCTTGTTAGGCACTCCTTTTGACTTGGGCTTGTGTCCTTTTTCCTCTCCCAGGGTCTTAAGAGCTTAAGGTCAGCATTATGCTCCCTTTGGGATCCTGGAGTGAGTCCAGCACCTCTATCCCAGATAGTTCTCAAATGGAGTTCCCTGACATCATCCCTTAAGGACTTTAGGGTAGACCCTCGAAAAGGTCTCCACTCTGGGACCTCGTGCATAGAGGGCTTCCAACCCGCCATCTCAGGGCTTTGAGGCTAGGGGCCAAAGGTCATTACAAATTCTTTCTTATTCAATTGAGTTTTTGATATTTGTACTTAATGCTATTTATGGATTGACAACTTATAGATTGATTATTATAGAGTTATGTGGAGAAAGAGGAATTGATTTAGGTACATAGATAATTGAGACAATAAAATAGACATCCTAATCATAGAATGTCTAGGAATAAAAATTAGAAATTTTGTGGGGGTTTGCAAGTAGAATCACAAATCGCTAATACCTTTAGTTTTAGAGTTCAAGTTGAGGAATCAATTGTATACTAAAATCTATGGAGGGATTGAGTATTAATTAGATTAGGAATCTCTCTTCATCAATTGATGAGTTTAGATATTCATTAGATTAGGAACTCAATTATCATAGAAACAAATGTGTGAAATTAGATTTATAGTGCTCTTTCTCGGGTGATTTTCCATATTTCTTTTGCGTTTTATTTTATTTGTTATTTTGTTTAGTAAGTCTAAATAGTTTTCAAATTAGGAAAACAGTAATCGGTTGAGTCAATCCGTGTGGAAACAATGTTGTAGACATTTTTTTATTATTGTATGACTTGATATATTTACTAGAACAGCATTGGATTCTTTTATAATTTTTGTTTGCCATGGAGTAGTTACTTTAATTTTTTTTTTCACATATGCAACTAATGTGATTTCATTTTCATTATGACTAGCAACCATTTTCTAACTAGTTATTTTCTAATTAGCTACTCCTTTTGTTTTCTAATGAGAATTAGTTTTAAATTTTTTTTGTACTTATTTATCATTTTAGAAAATCTAGACAATAATGATTACTTTTTCCTTTTTAGACTTATTAAATAAATTATTAATACTTGTGTGTATGTGTAAGAGATTAATTGTAAGGATTAAATATAAAAGTAAGCATTGAGAAAGAAAAGTTATAACGTTAATTTTCTAAAACACACCTAAATTTTCCTAGCATTCAAACTTATTTAATCATTTTATTAATCCATGTTCATAAATAAAAATGGATACTTATTAAACAAAGGAAATAATTGATATTGTATCAAAACGTCTACTTATGCTTATATACTTAATTTAAGAATTAGATGAAACATGTACATGCAAAAAAACCTTAGTTCAATCCACTCCCACCAAATGTTTTATGCTTCTTCTTTTTTCCTCATTGTGATATTCATCTTTGAAATTAAAATTTAAAAGTATAAATAAATAAAAAAAAATTATTGCTTTATTTACCTCTTTTTCTCTAGAACATTTTCAAAAGTGGTCAACTATACATACCTGCAGGGTGAAGAAAGCTTAACCTATGTATGCGAGTTATGATTTTGAAGGAGAAGAAAGTGGAGGGAAAGACTTGATATTAAAATTATAGTATAAGATTTTAAAATTTAGGGTTATCTAACTGGTGCATTTAGGGTAATAGTTAAAGAATTAAAAAAGAAAATTTTTTATATGGGAAAATGAAGTTTTTATGTTTAAAAAGTAAGGGACTTATTGTAAAGTTTTGACATTTATTTTTTGTAGTATCATTAACCACTATACTAAAGACATTGGTTAGTAAAACCTTTAAAATTTTAGGGAAAAATCTAGAAAATCTCATTCAACTTGGACTCATGTGTATTTTGATTCCATTACTTTAAAAACATGCAAAATTATCCTTAAATTTTTCGATATGTGCATATATCTGCAATATACTAATAGATATTTATTTTTTAATATTACAAGTCTAAAAAAATCCTTTAAACCTTCTATCTATATGCACTTTTATTGTATTATTTTTTAATATGAGGTTCCTAATGAAATTGTAGATCTCACATATATAATTTTCAATCAAAAAATGAATATTTATTATTAAATCGTGTTAATGTGTACACATAAAAAAGTTCACATTTTTAAAATAACAAAATCAAAGTACACCAGCCAAATTTGTTTTATCTCTTTTTCCCTCTAAAATCCAAGGTGAAACATATATCCCTTGGGAGGTAGGCCAAAAACTCAAGGCTTTCTAAATTCAATTCCGCAGGTACATACTCCATATGAATTGGCGAATCGAATTGAAGTACTGAACATAGTAAATGCTAAACATGCCCCAAAAAAACAGTAAATGCTAAACAGAGCCGTTGTTCTTTTACATTGAATAGTTTAATGTTGAATGCCAGATATCTTGAGGTTAAACATCATCTAATGCACGTCTTTTCTTTATGCCATTTTATCCCCCACTTTAATTTAATTCTATTAAATTCAAACTGATAAACATTTGAGCACTGCCACAAAAATAATGGAAGTAAACCAAACTCATTTAGCAAAATAAAATATAATGAATAGTATATATGAGAACTTTCGATTCAATAGTAAATTTTCTTAAAAAACATATCTAAATTAATTGAATTATATATATGTATAGGGGTGATATGAAATCAACTAAACACAATTTCAGGGAAAAAGCCTAACTTTTAATTTACGACCCCATTTATTTAATTTTCAATATATAAATAAATACTATACAAGCTATTCTCAACAACAACAATAATAATAACAATAATAATAATTCAAGCTCATGAATATTAATAAGACTGTGCCTCTAATTAATACTTAAAATATGAATAAATAGGCAACTTTGTTTGCAGAATAATCTTTCAGTCATAATCTTGATTTCAATTTTTTTTTATTTATGTATGAGAAGACTATGCGACTAATTAATACTTAAAATATGAATAAACAACTTTGTTTGTGGAATAATCTTTCAGTCATAATCTTGATTTCAATTTTTTTTTAATTTATGTATGAGTTGCTCCTTAAATTTAGAAAATCCAATATGTGAGATTAATAACTTGTTATAAATAATTGGATTATATTGAACTTCAGTTAATTTGATACGAGTTGTGTAAACCCATAACGAAAGTAATACTCTTTTAATATATATACATATACATACATATTATTTACAAGACTCAAATATAAAATATTGCTTGAGAAAAATATATGTCAATCACTTAAAGCAAAACAATACCGGTAAAATATAATTTTTTTTAATAAACTGGTGAAATATAATATATTTTAAGAATTGAAATATGATACTTCCTCTATTTCACTCCATCTCTATAAAAAAACACACATGTATAAAGAAAATAGTAAATAAATCTTGATAATAATATAAAGTTATGTATATAGATAAAATTATTCCTATTAAAAAAAATGAAAGTAAGTAAATATAAATAATGTTTTTTTTTTTGAAATGGTAAAAGGATAAATATTTTAAAATGAAAATGTACAAATATTGACGGATAAAGTGAAATGGAGAGGGTATATTTTAAGGTTTGATGTACACAAATAAATTTAGAAATTAATCCGAGAGTAAAAGATAATTCTGACATTGAGTTTCCTAATTATATACATTTTTTAAAAGTATACAACTGATAATCATTTCATTATTTATAGGGAAATGGAACAATTGAATGGTGCTATCGGCGACAGACATAAGTATTTATTGTCCATCTGTTTCCTGTTTTCTTTCTTTGACAGACTATTTAGGGATTTTTTTTTTTGTACCGAATATAATGCGGATGGTTTGCTGCTCACAAAGTTAGTAACAAATATTGATCAGTTGTACATATTTATATTTATTTGTTAATTCTTTGCATGCCTTACAAGAAAGAAAGATACTTGCCGATAAGGTATTGGTTTGAAATGAAGAAGGTTGAAATATTTAAGAGTGCGTTTGCTTTGCTTGTTTTCAGTTTTTTAGTTTTTTCTTTACAAAAATTGAAAACTGAAAACTGAAAACTAAAAACTGAAACCAAATGCACCCTAAATTTGAGGTCTTAGATTTGATATCTACATTCGGATGTGTGGAAAAAAAAAAAAAAATCGAATGTCGCTGAAGCTTGTGATTGTATTATAGGAAATTTGTCTCACATGCTGAGTAAGAGAATACTCTAAAAGAAACTGGAAAAAAAAAAATTATCTTACAGTTTAGAGCATGCCACAAGCTTTAAAAAAGGTTTAAAGTGATACTTATGATTTCCAATGAAGGACATAGACATCAATCAATGGTTTGAGTCATGAGAATGAAAAAAAGAAAATCTCATTTGGACATCTCTGTTGACTTCATGGACCTCACTTGAAATGAGTTGGATCAGTCATATTTCGAATAATAGGATTTGTATATTGATAATTTCATCAAGTTAATTAAAAAAAGAGTCATGCATCACAATGATTTGAATTGAAATATTAAGTTTTCTCTTATTAATAAATTATCTATAAATATCTTTGTAAGTGCTTAATAAATTTGAAGACATACTTTGACCCTATGCTGGAGTGTACCTTCCCTCAACTAAAAATTGTCCTAAAAATATAAATCAAACTAATTTTTCAGACTGATGTTATAATTTGACTCATTTACTAGCTTATATTTTTGGTACATGACCTAATAAACGGAAGAAGAAAGAAACAACTATCTCAGAAACGAACCCCTGAAATATCAGCCAAAAGAAAATTCCACATTTACAGTAACGGTCACATTTATTATTTTTCTTTAATATTGTATTTGTTTGGGTCATTTTCTTTAATTATACTTATATGTATGTATAAATTTCCCCGCATCAAAATATTAAGGGGCTTTATGGGCTGAAAAATTTGTCGTACAATAAGTGTACATATATCAAGAGGGCACTTGATGGTTCCAAAGTCATGACGAAAGCGGGTCATGTTGTCAGATTTGTTTCTTTGGTACGCTTGTACATTACAAGCTATGGGCCTAATTGTGTTTCTTCCTGAGAGCAAATTTTTCACTTTCCAATTAATTTAAATATTTTACACATACAGTTATTTTATATTAAAAAATCCAATGACAAGCATATATATATATATATATATATATATATATATATATATATATACATATTTTCTAAGGCTTAGTTTACTTCCAATGGCCATTGGTCCCTTTTTGACACTCGATATGTAAGTGCTACTAAATTAACACTAAGCGCATGAACTAAGTTGACATGATAGAAAAACAAAAAAGGATAATTGACCATTTGGCTTTATCTAATTTAAAATTTTCAACCAAAAGATAAAAATTCCTTGACATTTGACAGTACTTAATGCAGGGAAATGCTATGGAAAGAAACTTTTGGTTTACCATGTCTTGACACTAATCAAATCCATGGATGGTTAGTCTCCATTGTTCTATAGCACCAACCAACACCAAATTGATGCTCCACATGAAGGTTCAAAACTTGGAAAAAAGAATGGTAAACCTAAAATGTCTTGAGAGAAATTTTGTTTACACAACAATCCAGAAGACTATGCCTTGTTATTGACTTCTTGGACTAAATTCAGTTGACTCATTTACAATTATCAAAGTGCTTTTTGCCCAGCCGATCTAAGAGAGGTTCAAGAATGCATAATGCAGCTTGTGTTCATAAGTTTCCCAACATATTGAAATAGGACTTTTCCTTTCCAGCTGTTCTGTCCATCATTTTGCTCATATTTCAATCCAACAACTTGAACTTATTGACATCAATAACATCATCACCTTGGTCTAATCTGAGTAAGTCTATTGTTCCATACTGCATGAAGAATCATATGAAACAAGTCATACTTAACAGGAATCCTGTGCCACAGGAAATGCTGCTGAACCTTCTTTACTCCCAAATGCAATGCCAAGTACTTCTCTTCTGGGATTGAGAGAAGTATGTCTCTAAGATTTGGGATATCCCTTTCACGAACAAATACAGAAAATGCTTCCCATTTCAACACCTCAAATAAAGGAGGCACATAATTATCTGATATGATAATTGGGACACACTCAGAAAAAATGGCCTCAACTATTCTTGGGGAGTGAACCTCATAACCTCTAGCACATATGCAATACTTGCTGCTATTCATGTATTCCATATATATTCTTTTACCTTCCCTGTCACGTGGCATTGGACCAAAAATTTTCATGTCTGGTTCTTTGTTCTCCCAGTATTTTAACAAGATTGGACGGAGATAACCATGCATGCTTCCTGCGAAAAAGGCCAGAATAGACCTTTCTGAAGGAGCTTTACCTGAAAAACCTCTTAGTGGATCCATCATAGAGTGTATATATGTAACAGGTAGAGTGGTGTCCTTGCCAATTTGGAAGCCTTTAGCAACATTAGAATTGCAGAGAGACCTAATACAATTTTTCATTGGTAGCCTTGTGATTTGAGAGGCCTGCAATTTCATACATAACATTATGTTAAATAATGCACAATATTTTAAGCTGCCTCAGATGCAGGTTCAATAACATGAAGTACTAGGCATGGGGCCATCATCTCTTTCACAAGCTATACAAGCACTCGAGATAAAAAATTTCAAACAGACAATTTATCTTAGAATTATGACTTGATCTGTAAAACATGTGGGACATATTGCAGGACATTTTGGCCTGATGCACCTGAAAAAATTATTCCATGATTTAGCACAACAACTATTTACACATGTGCTACTCATGGTAAAACATCGCCACATCACATCATTCTAGAAATAGGATCCCCGAATCACAAGGACTAGTGCACCTGTCTAGATGTGTGTAAGGCACCTTGCTTTGGGTATGATCAATCCAATTATACTGTCGCATATGATCCCATCAAATTTCTGAATCGATAGATGCTTGTTATGTAAAACATTTTCTAACAGGATGTCAATATTGAAAACCAACTTATTAACATTATCCTGTAAAAATAAAGTAGAGGAATTCTTATCGAAGCTATGAAATGGAAGCGCACCCAATCGTGACAAGCAACAAGAAAATGGTCTGCTCCCCCAGTTCTGTTCCAGAAACGATACCTTCCTGCAATTAACTGCACATATCTCTCAAGGTATTGCTCCATCTGCTTACCATGAAGGTTTTGTTCAGAGAGAGTAATCCTTAGCTTTTGTGAACTGAATGGCAGGTAAAACAAATGAGCTTTTCGGGGATCCTTCACAGTGAACTGTTTATTTCCCTCCATCAATTTCATAAACCAACCCTCCGAGGCATAAATTCCTCGCATCTTCGGTAGATGAAATACAGGCTTTTCTCCCTCTCTGTAGACATAAACTTTGAGCTTGCGCTCCATCAGTTCATAACTCCTGAAGAACAGATGTAGAGGAATGCTTCAGTTATCTACTGAAAGAAGACCACAACACGAACCATTTGATAGAAAACAATGGTTGCCTCCAGGGAAATCTAGTTGACAATTTAATTTGTAGGATTAAACTACGTATATGACTCGTTGAATTTTGAAATTCATTTTAGCAATTCCAAAATCTAGCCAAAGCAATCATATTAACATACTAACAGCAACAGATACAGAATTGAAACTTGAGAGTATAACGAATGAAAAAAGAATAATTTATAACTTGCTACTATACTTCTAACACATTGAACTATGATTGTATTCACCTTGAAAACTTGGAAACATCCCGGAAAATAGGCGCATAAAGTCCGGAAGGATTTGATATGAAACGGCCATTTTCAATCTCCAGTTTTGCCGATAAGAGTTCGCGGTCACGTCGAGAAGACCACCTGGGCCTCTGTCATCAATACACAACATGCGAAAATTAGGTGTCCATACACATTCCATTATGGCTCAATTTTGGAACCACAAAGCTGAGCTCCATACCATATAGGAAGAGTTAAGACTCTGAAGCAACAAAGAGTTCATCTGAGTTATTGAAGCTGGCCGCACCAACTTACCCCTCACAGATGAAGCACCCATCTTAGATTTATTATTCAACATGGACAAAGGAGTTTTTTTCAACAGCTGTGATTTCTCCTCGTTTTGAGGTTTCATTTCCATTCTTTGCATTGCACTGCCATTTGGAGATTTTCTTACAGTGATTAACAGATCAGAGGTGCCCAAATCTGCATCCAGAATCTTTATGCCCTTGGAAGGAACCCCTTGTAGTGAAAATTGCATGTAATCTATCTCTCCAGTCTTCTTAACCATAGGATCATGTGCATACTTTGGTCTTTTCTGAGTAAAACTATGAACTGCACCTTCATGATTTCCCACCTCAAAATTCTCATTCAAGATTTCTCCCTTCCCCGAATTCCTGTCCCCATCAGACTCCAACTCATAGTCCAAATCCATTCCATTCTCATAAGCATCATCTTCTGGAATAGAAACTCCAACTGGTAGGGATATTGAGCCCCTATCAGCAAGTGCGAAAAACTGGAAAACTACCACTGTAGCAACCAACACACCAGCAGCAACTAAGAGCCGCTTAATAGAAACATGATACAACAACCTCCGAGATACAACAGACCTAACACTAACACCCATTTCATGCCAAACTTTTTCAACTCATCACAGCTACCTTAAATTCCTGTTCCGAAACCAGAAAAGGTAAAAACGACAAGCATACCAGACAAAAAAAAAATAAAATCTCTCAAGTGCAGAAGATCAAATTAGACAACAAAACTAGTTCTTCTATTTTAAACAGAACTGAAAAAGAAAAAGAAGTAAAACGAAAAAATGAGCATCACGAATGAAATCTTCTCTGTTAATTACAACGAATTAAACATTACCTGACTCCAGCAAACAATTCAGAGTAATTAACTTCACTCCACTTCACTTGCGGCTAGCAAGCATACCAGTCAAACTAGTCTGAACATAAAATGACCTCATTCTTGAACTTAATTACGTTCTTGCCACTGCTGTAAATAAAGAAAGGCAATAGCGGCGGTGAATCCCAAAACGACGTCACTTTCGTAATTCCGAAAATACCCTTCATCTTCAGTTTCTCTGTTTAACAGTTGCACTGACTTGAGTTCTCTTTAGTTCAGAGAAAAACTATGGCTCTGACTCTGAAGCTGCCAATTCGGTTCCCAATCTTCGCGCCAACATTTGACCCGAGCCCAAGCCCGAGCCCGGCGCATGACCCGGACTGTCATTCCACGGAGGTCCGTTTAGCCCGTTGGAACAACGCCAACGCTGCGAAGTTCAACGAGCGCCGCCGAACCCAGCAGGAAATAGAAGACGACATCCGCCGCACGCGCCGCTTCGACTCCGCCAACAGAATCGCCGATTCCTCATCCTCCGCCGTCTCCGCAGCCGTCCAAACCTTCAAATCCACCGGAACGCCCTCAGCTCCGTCGCGCCCTTCCATCCCTGGAAGGAAATCGAAGTACTCCAAACCACCTCCGCCGCCGCCGGCGGAACTCTCGCTTCCCAAACCGAAACCTAGGGTTCAATTGGCGCCGGAGAACGTGAGAATCGGCGACGACGGAGTTTCCTACGTCGTCGACGGCGCGCCGTTCGAGTTCCGCTACAGCTACACGGAGACTCCAGCGTCGAAGCCGGTGAGGATGCGGGAGCCGCCGTTTTCGCCGTTCGGACCGGCGACGATGCCGCGGCCGTGGACCGGGCGGGCGCCTCTGTCGCCGAGCCAGAAGAAGGTGAAGGAGTTCGACTCGGTCGTTATGCCGCCGGCGAAGAAGAAGGGCGTTAAGCCGGTTCAGTCGCCCGGCCCTTTTTTGGCCGGGTCGGGTCCCAGGTACGCTAATTCGAGAGAAGAGGTTTTGGGAGAGCCATTGACGCAGGAAGAGATCACCGAGTTGGTTGAAGGAACCATGAAATCCACCCGCCAGCTCAATATTGGTACTTTTTTGTTTTAAATTTTTTGGTTTGAAATTTAGAAAATGCGTGGATAATTTGTTCCTATGTTGCATGATACGAGTATTCAATGCGACATGACATATAAAATTTAATTAGGAGTATCTAAAAGTATTCGTAACATATCTTATACGTATCTAATATGGTTATATTTGACTATTTTGAAGTATTTGTGCACAGTAGGTTTGTTCTTTTATCGAAAATTGAAGTTACCCTTTTGCTTGAGATAATGAAAGTGTATATCAAATATGGAAAAGATACTTGCATGGACTTGTTGGAGAGGGATATGCAAAATTTGAACCATTTACTAAAAAGTTACAGTGGATGAGGGTGTTATATGTTTCAAAATTCAAATGAAGGAGTTTTGTTGAAACAGCTGAATAAAACATGTAGTGTGATGAGAGGGAGGAGATCATTTGTGTTTGCTTATATGGTTACTGGGACTAGAATGTTTACCCTGTTTTTTTTTTCCCCGTGCACATTTTTTCGTGTGCTTTAGGTAGAGATGGTTTGATACATAACATGTTGGAGAATATACATGCTCTTTGGAAGCGGCGGAGGGTGTGCAAGATAAAGTGCAAAGGAGTGTGTACTGTCGACATGGATAATGTGTGCCAGCAGTTAGAGGTTGGTTTCTTCTGCTTTCAACATCTGATCCTTGGAACTGTGCACCAATGCCAATTCATCATGAGTTCAAACGCGTCCTTTTTTTATGTTTTGAGAACTTGCGGATGTAAAACTCACAGCTTGCATTTCAATGTTTATTTTCCTTTTGGTTAAATACTTGTTTAGTGCTGAATCTGTTTATCTGGCTCTGCAATGCTATTAAATGGTAACAGAATGTAGGACATTGGAATTTGTCATGCTTGTTAGTGCCGTTTGAAACGTTTTCATGGGGATAAAATACTCCTCTTTTCATTGGCATCTTCTTTGCTTCTTTCATCTGTTTCTTTACGATGGTTTGCCTGTTCATACTTTTCTGAGTTGGCTATGCCCTCTGACATTCTTCAGTGAAAAGAATTCAATTGTGTTTTATTATTTATGTTCCTCTTGCTTCATTTTATCTGGCTTCATAGGAAAGGACTGGGGGAAAAATCATCTACAGAAAGGGAGGTACAGTGTATCTTTTCCAGGGCAGAAACTACAACCATAAAACACGCCTGCGTTTTCCTTTGATGCTTTGGAAACCTGCACCTCCAGTTTATCCTAGGTTGATTAAGCGAGTTCCAGAAGGTCTGACACTAGAAAAGGCAGCTGAAATGCGCCAGAAGGGAAGGGACTTGATACCGATATGCAAGCTAGGTACAGTCCTTTGGGTGTTTGTAACAATTTAACAAGAAAAGAAAGTTATTGCTCCCTTTTTCTTGCTATGTGAAACTGAGGCATATCTGGCTTCATATTGTTACAGCAAAAAATGGTGTTTACTGCGACCTTGTAGCAAATGTCAGAGAGGCATTTGGAGAGTGTGAACTAGCGCGAATAAATTGTCAAGGACTAAATGAAAGTGACTATCGAAGGATCGGAGCAAAACTAAGGGTATAGCTGATTTCTCCTAAGATCATATTAACTAAATATGTGTGTGTGTGTGTGTGTTTTTTTTCTTTGGCGTCACATGATTGACCTTTGTGACACGAATTTTATTAATGATAATATGGTAACATCTTTTCTTACAATTATTTTCCTTAAATTTAGGATCTTGTTCCATGCATATTGCTTTCATTTGAAGATGAGCACATACTTATGTGGAGAGGACAAAATTGGAGGTCCTCTTTACCAAGTCTCAGAGATAAGTGCAATGAAGCCAATAGCATTGATATTGAGAGTGAAAACTCCAATGCTTCAACTTCAGATGCCCAAGAATTGGCGGCACCATCTTTACAGAAGAATTCGGTTGAGCATCTAAGCAATGAATGTCATGACATTACCATTTTCTCTAGTTCAAGTGATGCAAGTTTGTGTCAGGTTGAAGCGCCTTATCCTATAGAAGATAGCAATCTATCTGTGTCTATGGTTACTGATGCTGCTTCACTTATTACGAGAACCTGTAAAGCTGAAATCACAGATGATGTCATGGGCCCTTCGGGTGAGCCACCACCTTCTGGGAGTACAAGTCCAAGTGTGACCGTGCTAGGAACTCGTGAGAATTCTATTAATGGCTTGGTAGATCCTCAAACTGAGAAGCTGCTAGAAACTTCAGGTGCAGCAGATGTCAGTCAGCTATCAAGTTCAGCTGCAACTTGTACAGAAGGAGTTTTATCACTGTTGAAGCAAGCTGTTGAGGAAGGCAGTGCGCTTGTTTTAGATGGTGAATCTTTGGATGCTGACAATGTTTATCAAACAACAATGGCCTTTGCCAAATCAGCTCCACCAGGGCCTGTTTTTAGCCTGCCTAGAAAGGTTATGGTTCAAAAAAGTGACAAGCAAGAAGATTCAACTTTGGAGACAAAAGAGATTACCACTGTTACGATCAAAGATAAAATGGAGAAGAGTCAGAGTAGTTCCAAAATTCAAAGAAAAGAAGATTTTGATGAGCGACATCTGAATGTAATGCCACAGGGAACTGCAAGAGTAGACGAACTTGCAATTGCAAGACTTCTGACATGATTATAATTATAGATGGCAGTGTCCAAAGTGGGTAAATTTGTTAGCAATAAATTATTATTGTTTTGTCAGCCAAATAAATGATTATTATTTTATTTTTTTGAAGGAAATAAAGTTCTTAGTTTGATTCTGCTATTTCATTCCTTTGCCTTTATTACTTTTTATAATCATAATTTCCTGTGTTATCTCAATTCGGTCTCCCTTGTGTCTTTATTAAATTGGAGGCCTCCTCACTTCTCTAAATGCTCTTCTTTATGGTAGGAAATTCACATTCAAAAGAAAGCAGATTAAATGCAAAACTGAAAATTTTTTGGCTTATAATACATTTCATATTGGGCAAATATGAAACAACTGAAAAATGAGCAATCTAGAATAGTTAACTCCTTTTTGTTGAAAGACTCTTAGGTTCTAGCTTCACATTTGATGGCCCTCGGACCCTGTCTTACTATTTTCTTCCAGAACCAATGATTTTGAAAAAGAAGGCAAATCTCCTTAATTGGAACTTGCTTTGTCTCTTGCAAGAGGAGGAAGAACACAAAGCTGCTCATGGCGATGATTAACCCAGCAAACAGAAAGAAGAGTCCATATTTGAGGTGGAAAAGTGACATGAGGAAGAGTTGTGCTTCGAGTGCGGTGAAGATCATGTTTAACACACACCCCACAACACTTGCAGCTCACTAGGAACCAACCACCCTAGTAGACCCCAAGATCTTCCATACACCAAAACGGATAAGAAAACCACTAGGCAAGAAAGAGGCTGATGCCTTTTGATAGTTCTTTGGCATGTCCAAACTCCAGAGCCAAAACCACAGCCGTAACAATCTGCAAATCAGGAAGTTCAATAAGCAAATAAGCGAGCAGTGGTTAACCTTGCATTTATTTGTTAAGATCAAGGAATAACATAAAAGAATACTTACCATGCATCATCTCATTTCAAACTCAGACTCAGCTTCCAAAAAGAATGCTCTTCAACCAAACTCATCAACTAAAAACATGGAGATTGCTTTGGAAACAAGGAGTGTACTGTGTACCATTGGTAATAAAATGTGAGAACAAGGATGCATTAGAGGGCCCAGTCTGAAAAATGACAGGAGCCTAAGAGGATGCCAGTTAGCTGCTAAAATGCCAGAGTCCCCAAGGCGCCTAGCTATCACTAAACGGTGCTTGTACTTCCTTCCTCTTGAGGAGTTTCCCAAACGGGTTCTTGACAGCTTGTGCCTCATCACATCAAGAAGATCTTCAAATTCAGAGCTTCTATATTCTTGGTATATCTAATTCTCTCTAATGTCCTTCTTGCTTCAAATTTACCATGTTCCACAAGACTGTTAGGTGTTTCAGCACACAAAATGCCCCCAAGAAGCATTAGAGTTGCTGGATCCGCTGTCAAACCCATGGATATTCCCCATCCTCATTTCTCTCCTCAATGGAATTTGGTTGGTTTCTGGCAACAGGAAGTAGATAAAGCACATCATAAGGGTAATCAAGGCCGCAGACAATAAGAGCAGTCCATATTTTTCAAGTGGAGAAGTGATACAAGAAAGGATTGTGCCACAAGTGCAACGAAGACCAAGTTGACTCACACCATAGCACTTTGTGCAGGTGAAGTTCTCTAATGGGAAGAATTCTATAGGAACCACCCACCCCAAGGCACCCCCAAGATCTTCTATATGCAAGAACAAACAAAAGATACTCTTGATTCTATTTCACGGACCAACCCCCGTGTTAAATACACTTTGTGCTGCTTGGTCCACTTGATTTTGATGAGCTCTTTTCTACTGCTTGGCCTTGCTTGATCCTGATTTGTCAGCTATCTTGATTCTAACTTGTAAAGGACAAGCAATAGAAATTCTTTTACATGTGAATCATTTTTGACAAGAAGGAAGTGAAAGGGGAACCAAAGATATTCAAGATGAAGATCTTATGAAGGATGTATTTCATGTGACCAGTATGATAAAGGCGGTGAAGGGAGCAACATGATGTTGAAGAAATGGGAAAACAGTTACCAATTGCTGAATGGTGGATGGGGTAAACCAATTTTTTTCTTTTAATTGTACAACATGAATATAACCTCCATCTATGAAACTGCAGAATTCCATTATATCTTTTAAAAGTTTGTAAATTAAAATGACCACCTTCTCATAATTAAGTTTATAAGCTACATTGTAAAGCCTCAAATGCTTCTCTTAAATTTAAAATGGCCCTGAAGTTCAGATCATGAAATATAGAGCACCTTTACTTGTTGAATTGAACCACCAGTATGTCAACTAGCCACTCATGTCACTACCATCACCTTTGTTTGAGCATGTTTCACCTATATTGCTTCTGCCATTGCAACCAGAGCTTGTTGTGTTGAAGGGTCAATTAGCTTGATTTGCTTCTCAAGAGAATGGTTCCCATTAGCACCATTGCATAACCTTTTCTTGTCACAGCCAAAGTAAAGCAAAGTTAGGCTTATATTGAATTTGTGTGCTAACTCTTTGATACATCAAACTCTCCTTTGTTTCGGTCCTCTGGGGATGTAGTTGGGCAATAGCTTTGCTATTCAATTCACCTTTTGATGAAACTTCATTCCTAGGATGTTTTTGATGTGCCATGAATGTGGCAACGTGATCTTGACAAATGACTATAAATAAAAGTTGTCAAGACCACATTAACGAGGAATTTCATTAGAAGGCAAATTGAGCAACATCCTTGTTGCCAAACAATAAAAGAATTGAAAGAAAAGAATGTTTAATGGGGCAAATTTTAAGGTGATCCTCAAATTTTTGGGTCCAATATAAATCTCTATTTTGGATAATTATAATTTTTGTTGAATTGTTTGATTTAATGACTAATAATAGAATGTCTACGATGGATTCAAAGGTATGGGGTTCACCATATAAAATGCATTGTTTAATGGAGCAAAGAGAGGTAGTGCACAGCTACAAAATCAACATAGGCTTTATATTGACAGTGGCAAGAAAAGGTTAAGTAATCGTGCTACTGAGAACCACTTTCTAGAGAGAAGGAAAAAGTCAA
The DNA here is from genome assembly GCA_031216105.1 of Dalbergia cultrata. Taxonomy (NCBI): domain Eukaryota; kingdom Viridiplantae; phylum Streptophyta; class Magnoliopsida; order Fabales; family Fabaceae; genus Dalbergia; species Dalbergia cultrata. The sequence continues at coordinate 75,099,937 of CM062344.1, forward strand.
GTCTTCAACGCAACAACAAACTTGAACAGTAGGAAGTTAGAGCAGTATAAGTGACACATGCTAAGATAAAGGCGACAGTGGAGTGAAATGTGTGGCTAGTGAAGATGATGATATTTCATGATATAGACTTTGTAGCCATTTTAAATTTAAGAGTTGAACCTCAACTCTTAAGTTTGAAACATCATCATCTCTACTAGCATCACATATCACTTCATTGCCACTTTTGTTTTAACAATGTGTGACTTATATTGCTTCTACTACCCACTGCAACCAAAATTTCATTATTGCATTGAACGTTTAAGTTTTTTGGGCTTTTTTTTTCCTTTTCCTCTTTAAGAGAATGGTTCTCAATAGTATTGTCGCTTAGCCTTTTCTTATCATGGCCAAAATAATGGCTATGTTGATTTTGAAACTGAGTGCCAACTCTTTGCCCCATCAAGCGTTCCTTTGTTTCAGTCTCTTTAGAGGGTTGTTGCTCAAATTTGCCTTATAGTAAAACTTCACGGTTAATGTGACCTTGAAAACTCTTACTTATGGTCGTTTTGTCGAAGCCTGTCATAATGTCAAATCAAAACTTGTTTTCGTAACATTAATTGGGAAGAGAAAATAAAACAGCATGAAGGTCACAATCACATTAAAAAAAATAATAGATTTTTGTTTCCACACATAGACTATCTTTTTTATTTGATCTTTGATTTAATAGATTTTAAAATTTTGGATTAGTGAAACACATGTGACTCATTTTTAGCTATAAATAATTAAAATAAACTTATACCCTTTGTTGGAAAACTTCGGTCAGATTTAAGTATTTTAACATAATAAAATTGAATTTTGCATAACCCTAATGCTGTAAAACAAGGACAAGAAGCAAGACAAAGCAAAGGAAAGAGTATATCACAAATCATGCATAGTGCACTATCCTTAAGGTAGCATTTGGTAAGGGGGACAAGGACATAAATACAAAAATAGTTTGTCCTTGTATGATGTTTGGTAAGGGGGACGAGATACGGTGATGGAAGAATTTCTATCCCAGATACAAACATTTTCTGGATTTCTGTCCCTCCAAAAAGTGGAAATAGGACACGAAGACACAAATTTCCAGTGGTGGTCAGCCCATTTGTCAACGTCGGCCACTGCCAGTCAACCATCTTTGACGGTGGTCAATGTTAGTTAATGGAAAGTCAACATCTGTCCCGTCTCTAGAACAACAAATGATACAAAGACAATATTTTTTATGTTTCCATCTTAACTGTCCCTACATTTCTATCCCCGCCTCCTTACCAAACGCTACCTAAAGCTTATTTTTCGCTCCACCCAAAACCAAGCTAAGTGGAAATGGCTTTGACGAGGAAACCCTCAAGATTGGATGTGGGTGTCCACAGGAATTGGTCCACACCACATTCTTGGTAAAATGAGCATCAATCTCGTTTAGAGGAAGAAGGACCCATGTGGCTGTGGGGTGGCCGGCTATACGCTAACAAAAGTGGAGCAGGCATAGATCCAACAGCAAAACATTATTTTCTTAATCAGAAAATAATTTACAAAAGTAGGTGAAAAAATTCCAAGCCCACGCATGCACAGGACAAAGGGTGTGTGTCTTTCATGTAACCTTTTAAGTTGACACTACTACCTTAATATCATAAGGAATTAATAGGGTATACAAACCATATATAAAGCCTAATTCTGAGATGACTCAAGCAATTTGTGGGACTTGTACCATACACAACACACAATAAACATATTAAGTTTGAAATACAAATAGAATCATAAAAATACAATACTCTTGAATTTTATAGGGTATCGAAGAAATCTAAAAAATAATAAAACATAAAATCTATGTCATGACAAATATAATGATCGATAGGGAAAAAAACAAATTGTTATTATCAACAAATGCAATGTCATGCATCATAGACATGCCTACACACAATAGGGATGGATGAAATACCAAAAAAAATTTGGAGTTCCCTTTTACCAAAAGACAAGTTTTATATATAATTCATGAGAACTTATATATCATTTAATAACTTTTTCGCCAATCTCAATTGGGATAAAAGTTGTCAAGAAATGCATTTTTTTTTCAGAAAAATTTAGATCTTCAACAACAACAACAACAACAATAATAATAATAATAATAATTTCCATCAACATTGAATAAGTAACGAAGATACGATAGGAGAACGAAAAAACTGATAGAAAGGCTTTAACTGAACTTTGAAAAATAATGGTGATTTGACGAGGATAGGGAGATCAGAAGCAGTGTAAAATTACAAAGTAACCGTAAAAGTGCTTTAAATAAAAGGAGACATAATTACACGTAGAAAAAGATTTGTAACAAGTTCAGATCGAATCGTATCATAAACAAAATTAAAACATACCTCGCAGGAGTGTCTCAATCTATGCTATTGCAATCCTTCTTTTTATATTTTTAGCTATAAACAAAATAAATTAAACTAATTAAAAAATGTTTGGCATTGGATATCGTAGGACATATCACTAAAGATTTATATCAATCAATGAATAAAAATAATTTATGTATAAAATTGAAGAGGATGTTGTGTGGATATACTCTTGGAAATTTCACTTTCATGGTTGGTGGTGCCCAAATAGGAGAAGGATATGCTTGGACTAAGGGTTGTAGAAGAATCCTAGTTAAGCCGAGTTGATTGTGAATGTGCCTTGGCTCTGATTCTGAGAGAATAGTAGGTTGAACTCTCCCACATCTTTAGAGAATTGAATAGGTTGTGGATGCTATCCGAGTAATTTTGTCACTCTTATGAGTAGGGAATTAGTAGCTTTGATGTTCCTCATCTGTGGATTCACCAGCTATTATATATGATAGGATTCAACAGATTTCCTAATTTCAATTTTTGTAAAACATTGTACATATAATATATTCTTAAATACTATTTACATTTGTTGATTCTTAATTAGATGAAAAAGGAAATAGGTTAAGGAGCATCTTACTCTAGAAACACTATTAAGGAAAGAGACCAATATTTGAAATTAAAAAAATTCAAAAGTATTAATAATCATTTTAGCAAAATAAAAATAATTTAATACAGGATCTAAATTTTCATATATACAAAAAAAAATGGGTAAAAATTATTCTTCAAAATTAACAAAAACATGTGATATTTTAATATAATTAGTGAGGCTTTCTAAAACCGGTGAATTGAAGAATTATTTGATGCCTTTTATTATTTTTCACAACTTTAAGAAGTATGTATTGAATATTTTCAATTTTTTTATAGTTGAAAATTATTAAATTTTCTTAAATTATAATTAATGACTATTTCCAAAAAAAAATCATTTTCAAATATATTTTAACTTATTAACACAAAGTGGATTCGAATTATATATATTATATGTAACGCCCGGGGACGAGGACGATGAGTGATCGCCGGTGCAAAAAGGGCACGGACAAGGAGCGCCTCCTCGCAAGGTCCTCTAAGCGGAGGGGTACATGAATGAACCGATTACACACCCGAATGAGAGGGATCCGAAGACTGTATAGGTATGGGACTATACAGTTGAGGAGGGCTTATATGAATTGATTTGCACTACCTATACCAACAAGATGCATCTTCTTTTCGGTAGCCTAAACTGAAAGAACTCCACAGTTAAGCGTGCTTGACCTGAGGTAATTTTGGGATGGGTGACCTCCTGGGAAGTTTTCCTAGAAAGCGTGCGAGTGAGGACAAAGCATGCTGAAAAGACCCGTGTTGGTTTGTGGGGACAGTCGTCAATCCATAAAGCAGCAGGGGATGTTACATTATACATTAATGATACTCCAAAAATGTAAAATAATTTCATTATATATATTTACATATTCAACATGTGATTTTTTTAATTATATAACATGTGAAGAATTATTTGATGCCTTTTATTGATATGATTATATGCTACAACTTTAAGAAGTAAGTATTAAATATTTTCATATTATTTTTATTTATTTATATATTTTCAAATTCGTTATACATGAAAATTATTAAATTTTATTAAAATATAAGTAATACTTATTTCCAGAAAAAAATTTCAAATATATTTTAACTTATTAACACAAAGTTGATACGTATTCCTCATATAATATATATATATATATATATATAATGCACTAATGATACTCCAAAACTATAAAATAATTTCATTATATACACTTATATATTTAACATGTGATATTTAACTATATCACATGCGAAGAATTATTTGATGCCTTTTATTGATTATTTGTTACAACTTTATGAAGTAAGTATTGAATATTTTCAAATTTTTTATACATGAAAATTATCAAATTTTCTTAAAATATAGTTAATGCCTATTTCCAAAACAATCTTAATAATTTTAAATATATTTTAACTTATTAACACAAGGTTGAATACATATTGTATATATATATAGGATTTCTTTAAGGAATAAAATAAAAATTTGGGAAACTTGAACTATGTCCTATTTTAAAAAAAAAATGAAATGTGTCCTATTTACACTGCATATAAGTTGTATCAGGGTGAATTGAATTAAAATTTACCCATAAATTGCACAAGAGTGGCATAATTTATGTGCAGTTCTATTTGTATATAAGTCTCACCACCCTAAATTGACTTATGTGCAAATAGATCGATCATCTTTAGAGAATCGAATAGGTTGTTGATGCTATCCGAGCAATTTTGTCACTCTTATGAGTAGGGAATTAGTAGCTTTGATGTTCCTCATCTGTGTATTGCCAACTATTATAGATCATAGGATTCAACAAGTTTCTTAATTTCAATATTTGTAAAACATTGTACATATAATGTATTCTTAAATACTATTTACATTTGTCGATTCTTAATTAGATGAAAAAGGAAATAGGTTAAGGACGAGCATCTTACTCTAGAAACACTGTAATTAAAAAATCCAAAAGTATTAATAATCATTTTAGCAAAATAATTAAAAGTATTAAATACAGGATATAAATTTTCATATATACCAAAAAGAATGGGTTAAAAATTATTCTTCAAAATTAACAAAAACATGTGATATTTTAATATAATTAGTGAGTCTTTCTAAAACTGGTGAATTGAAGAATTATTTTATGCCTTTTATTATTTTTCACAACTTTAAGAAGTATGTATTGAATATTTTCAATTTTTTTATATTTGAAAATTATTAAATTTTCTTAAAATATAATCAATGCCTATTTCCCAAAAAAAATAATTTTAAATATATTCTAACTTATTAACACAAAGTTGATTCGGATTATATATATTATACATTAATGATACTCCAAAATATAACATAATTTCATTATATACATTTATATATTCAACATGTGACTTTTCAATTATATAACATGTGAAGAATCATTTGATGCCTTTTATTGATTATCTGTTACAACTTTAAGAAGTAAGTATTGAATATTCAAAAATAATTTTTATCTATTTATATAATTTCAAATTCTTTATACATGAAAATTATTAAATTTTATTAAAATATATTTAATGCCTATTTCTAGAAAAAATTTCAAATATATTTTAACTTATTAACACAAAGTTGATACGTATTCCTTTTATATATATATATAGGATTTTTTTGTAAAATTCAAATAAAAAAATTGGGAAACTTGAAATATGTCCTATTTTGAAAAAAAATCGAAATGTATCATTTTTTGCTGTAATAAATCGTATCAAATTGGATCAAATTAAAATTTATATATAAGTCGCACAAAAGTGATACGACTTATTCGCGCATCGTTGGACACCTACAATGCATAAGTCATGCAAGGGTGGCACGACTTATGTGCAGTTTTATTTGTACATAAGTCTTTCCACCCTGAATTGACTTATGTGCAAATATAAATGAACATAAGTTTCACCACCCTAGATTGATTTATGTGTTGTTTTACCTATAAAAAAAAACTCACTTAATCTGGATTGCACATCCCATTCAATAGTATATGCAATTGTGTAGACTCAGTATCCAACAAATCGTAAGTATAAATAATATTATTTATAAGTGAATATCAAAGTATACTTATATAAAAAAAGAATAACTATATTTGGGTATGTTTGGTTTAAATTTTGATAAATTGTTTTTGAAATGAATGAAGTTAAAAGAATTAATTTCGAAAGAATTGATTTTAAAATAATTGATTTATATTTGAAAATGATGTTAAAAAATCGAGTTTAAAAGAATTAATGTAAAATGTAAAATTAAAAATTAATAAGTTTATTTTTGTTAGAATAAATTTTTATTACACTTTCTTATAATTAATGATTTGGACTTATTATATTTTTACTTTAAGAGAAAGTATATTATCTTAATAAAATTGATTCTAAAGAAACTAAAAAAGTTAATTTTTTTATCTTATATGTTAATTTTTTAAAATTTATTTTTTAATATTATTTCCAAATATAAATTAATTCGTTTAACTTCAATAATTTTAAAAACAATCTAAATCAAACAAACTCAATTATAATTATCTTATTTCAACATATGTGTACTTTAATATTCACTTATAAGTAATGTTATTTGTACTTACAATTTATAGAATACTAAGCTGACACACTTTTAGCCATCATTGATTGGGATATGGGACCCAGATTAATTAAGTGAAATCTTTTTTATAGACATAACAACACATAAGTCAATTTAGAGTGATGAGTGTGAGACTTATGTGCATTTTTATTTGCACACAAGTCAATCCAGGGTGGTGAGACTAATGTACAAATAGAACTGCATATAAGTCGTGCCACCGTTGTACAACTTATGTATTATAGCTAGGTGTCTAACGATGCGTACATAAATTGTTTACCACTCCTGTGCAACTTATGTGTAATTTTTAATTCGATTTAATTCACTCCAGTACAACTTATAAATAGTGAAAACATGACACATTTTGAGTTTTTTTCAAAATAGGATATATTTCAAGTTTCCCAATTTTTAATTTTATTCGTAAAAAAAATCCTATACATACATGTATATATATAAAATAAATGTTATTATATTTAATTAAAAAACAAAAAATTGAAAAATTTGAGCGTACTTATGTTAAGACTGAAAATCAATTATAAAACAAAATAATTTAAACTTTATACAATAAAAACTAAAAATTAAATAGTTACATTTTTGTGTGTGAATAAAATTAAAATTTATATTTTAAATTTTTTTATTCAAGACATTTTTAATTTTCAATAAATATTATCACAATTTTATATTCAAATTATTTTTTTAATATGGAAAGAACTTAAAAATGGAAAAAATTGTTTTAATAAAACTTATGATTTTTATTAATTAATTAATTTGTTAATATTATACTAAAATGAAAAAAATAAACGATGCAATAAAGATACGTGAAATGAACTTTGCATTAAAAATTACATATTAATTATGGACTCTTCTCAATCCTCTCCTTCTAATAAGTTTTAAATGAAATCCATTTCTCATGTCTTGTTTGGACTTAATATGAGAAAATTATAACAGAAACACTCGAGATTTCTATTATATGCCACAAACGTCAGTTGATAAATGAAGCCCCCAAATGATTCCTTTTGATAAAATGATGTTAATGAAAGTTTCGGAGCCCTTTTTTTCTATTGGAAGTCGCTGAGGTTGGATTTGACATTGTTGTAGCTCTAAAAAAAGCTGCTGAGTTTTTTGGCTCTTGAAAAACTATTCTAAAAGCGTTATAGTATCACCATTTATTAAAATAATAATAAGTTGTTATCAATAAGTAGAAGTTAAAGAAATAGCATTTGATAAATATATTATAAAATTACTTTTAAAATCTAGATTGGCTATAATGGACAAAAACTAATAAAGGGAGAATCTTTGCAGGAAGAATAAAAAATTGAAAACCTTAATTTTTAATTAATGGAAAGATAAAGTTGGATTTTTATTAAAATGTAAGTATTATAGTCTTTTGGGTTTGTTAATTTAAGATAGCAGAAACCAAGTCTTAAAAAATCCATAAGGTGCTTTATCAAATGCATCATTAACTTTTGAAAACTGAGAGCAAAAACATCTTAACCTTTTAGTTTATCAAACAAAAAAAAATAAACTTATGTTTTTCATAAGTTAGAGCACCCCTCCCAAAAACATAACCAAATCATCCTAAGTTTCATAGTTTTCAATTGGTGCTACGTTGATATTCATATGATGTCTTTTTTATTATTATTATTATTATTATGCTCAAGTAACTGAGTCAGCTATGGGAAGCTGCGAATCAGTAAAAATGAATCGAAGTGCATATCAAGACAAACAAAATCAAAAGCAAATACTAAGCAGACCAATAGAAAATAGAACAAAGATAAAAACAAAGTACATGACACAAGTGAGATGATCATGATCATAGCCAATCACATGAGGCACCAACAATATATATGCAGCAGATAGTCATCAGTGTTATGCCCTGCTCCGCACTGTAGCTATTCATATGACTTCTATAATCCAAGATATGACCCCAATTAGTATAGATGATTGAGACTCTTAATTATGACAAATCCACTAATATTGCTTCCAAGCTCAATTCTATCACCTAGACCTTTGAAGCAACTCTCAACCTTCATTTTTATTTTCTGTGTGTGTGTGATGTGGACTGAGTCTCGATTAGACAATATCTTATTTTATAATAGTGCTTCAATAAAGAAATAATCATTTTGATCCTAATATTTTTAATTTTAACATCAAAAGCCATTTTATTGAATCTTTACTTTAATTAAATGACTAAATTAATATCAAAATAAAAATGTTAGAATTGAATTGATATTGAAACTTAAAATGTTATAACTAAAATGATGTAATAAAATTTGTTAGGATCAAACTGATGTAAAGAAATTTGTTAAGATAAAATTAGTTTCAAATTAAAAATGCTAAGACCAAACAAATTGTTTACTCTAAAAAATAATAATAACAATAAAAGGAAAACGAGAGTAGTGTGGGTAGGACCATCTCATGAATCATCTCCCTAATAACTTCACTCTTCTTAAGAACACCTCATCAAGAGGCTTTATTTCCAATATCACAGTGAATGAAGAATATAATAACTCCACTAGTCTTGAAGAATACATCAAGAGGCTTTATTTCCAATATCACAATAATGAATATATATGCTTTCATTTGCTTTTATAGGTTAATGTATACATATCATTATTCTTATGATATGTAACTAATCACTCTATTTACATATAATTTTTCTCTGCTTTTCTGACAACTTTTATTGGTTCAGGGCATACATATCATTAGCTCAAGATATATAACTTTTTACTCTATTTACATATACTTGATTATATATTTTCTAACAAAACTTGATAAGATTGCCTAACTTGGAGCCCCAAATTAGATATCCTAATCCATTATTCATTCGGTTATAACAATATGCCCCCATAGAGAAGATTGAAACAGGAATGGATCAACTTCCATCCCAGAGATAATCCTCAACATATCCTTGTGACTTTTATTCCTTCTTCTTTTGGTCGATCTTCTCAAGAAAAAATAGGTTCTTCGCTTTATAAGGCTCTCTGTCTTGTGCGACAAATAGCACCACGATGAATGCACTGAATAAAAAGGTTTGAGTTACAATTGTGGTTGATAAATCTAGCAGCATTACCAAAGGAGCCAGCATCTATGCAAAACTCCGGACCACTTTTCATTGTCTCATCTTCCTTTTGAACAGAAGGGTTCGCAGGCAATAACACATCACGCAACTATTTCTGAAAAACAGGATTATTGAAACAATCGGTTAATATTCATTTTGACAAGCTTAATCTTTTTGTTAGAACTAAATGGATAGTTGTTTTGTATTTAACATCATATTAATTAATTAATATAATAATTTTTCTGAACAACCAAAAACAATCAGTAGATAGTCAGACTGGAAAACAAGCAGACTGCAGTATACTTTCAAAAGAAAAATAATAATCAATAGCAAGAAAACGGATGCATACTCTAAGAAATTTGGTTCCTTTTTTTATTATAATCAAGGGCATTCTTCCAACCAAATTATACAGTAATGCAATTTTTTTGGTGCTGTACAATAATGCAATTTGTATAACTAGTAAATTCACTTAAAAGGTGTTCAAATATAATAAAGGAATAAGCGAGTGGTTTATCCTTACATACCTCCCGTCCTCTACCTCATCGATTGTTTGCAGGCAATCAATATCAAATATGCAGTCATTGCTTGTAAGATTCTTGGAGTCATCACTTCTAGCAAGCACAACAGCATATTCAATGACTGGCGCCACAGAGGGAACAAAGTCCCATGTTTCTAACAGCCCAACCTTTCTTGGGCATGCGATAAACCTATATATACAAAGGATATGGTATTAGAAGGATGTGTCAAAAATCCCACATACTGATGATGATGGAAATTAAGGTAAGATAGTTTAGATAAATGACCTCTAGTTGGTACTTTAAACCCTTCTGAGAAATTCTATTGCCACAATTAGTTCTGCGACCTCATGTGTTGGACCACATTCAAACACAATATCTCTGGCTTCAATCAATCTGTAAATGAACAAGGTATCTTAAAAGATTCAGAAAAATTACAAATTAAATGCACAATATTTGGTATCACAAGTTCATGTAGTGAATTATTTCTATATAGATATAAATACAAGATATCGAATGTGTGCATCAGGTAAGAAGGAAAAAAAAAAATTTCTTGAAACTACCAACAAAATTTAAAGGTTTGAATAATGGAAAACATGATTGAAATTTGAAGGAAAAAAGATAGTAAACGTAAGCAAAACTATGTTCCTTACTTGATGTGGACACGTGGTTCAGTGTTTTCTGTGGCAAATAGAGCACCGGTCGAGGTTGTTTGTTTTAGCATGTGTCACTTATACTGCTTCCTCCTACTGCAGTGACCAAATTTTGTTGTTGCATTGAAGGATTAAACTTGGTTTTCTTCTCAAGAGAATGGTTCTCAATAGTATCATTGTCCTTCTTACCACGGCCAAAACAATGCCCAGGCTATGTGCTGCAACTCTTTGCTTCATTCAACACTCCTTTATCTCAGTCTTTTAGAATGTTTATGGCCTGTTAGGCAACAACTTTTGTTGTTTTAATTCGCCTTATAATGAAACTTCATGGATAACATGATCTTGAAAACCAAAACATGAAATCAACTGCAGTTTTCATCATAAGCATTAATTAATTGACAGGAGAAAATGAAACAACATGAAGGTCATATTAACAAAAAATAATAAAACATGATATCTATGTCATGACAAATATAAAGATGGATAACGAAACGAAGAAAGGAAAAAATTCGTAAGAGATATGCTCAGCAGCTCATAGGCATGATAGGAGCATTATAGCTCATAGGTGGGCCCACCATGACTGACAGGTGGGTTGTAAAATTTAAGAATATAGATAGAATAATTTGTTGGTGTATAATAAAATTATAAAACAAATACATATAATACACATGTGATATGTCCCACTCACTTATCATGTTCAATGGTGATAAGGTATATAGTGTGTATTTATTATACGCCAAATATTATTCTAAAGATTCAATTACAACAATTGAAAATAAAAAAGTGACAACCACTCTTACCGTTTGGATTTTGGAGGGGAAGGGAGGAGATGGGAGGACTTGTAGTGTAAAATTATATTACAAGCCCTTCCCTCCCCTCCCTCCCCCTCTAAAATCTAAACTCACAGACATACATACCCTAAAAGAATGAGTATAGGGTTCATTACATGACTCACACCAACCAGATGGCCGCCAACAATGAAGTAACCAACAGCTCAACAAGAGGCAAATGACTGGAAAGTGGCTATATATGTGGTGGGGATTGAGGATTGTTCACAATCGGTGGCAGTGTGGTGGAGGAGTGTGTATATGAGTTTGGGATTGGGAGAGAATGCGAGGGTGTGTGTGTGTGTGTGTGGGGTTGAATAATGTGGTGAGTCCAAAGTCTGAGAGAGAGATATGTAAATGTGAGAGATGTGTGGTGAGTCCAAAGTCTGAGTGAGAGATATATAAATGTGAGAGATGTGATGATTTTTATAAAGGCCGTGAACAACGGTATAATTGGTAAAAACATTCATATTGATAATATAATAAAATTAAATTATATATTTCTTATTTTAAGCTTTTAATTGCTCTTAAATACTATTTATTTTTTTGACTCTATAATTGACTTTATATCTGTAAAATATTGTACGCGTAATATACCATTTGTATTTGTTGACTCTTAATTAGTTGAAAACGTAAATAGGTTCATGACCATCTCGTTCTTACAAACACTTATTAATTAAGGAAAGAGACTAATATTTAAAATTCAAAATTATTGACGATTATTTTACCAAAATAATTAAAAGCATTTAAAGGAATGGGATAATAAAAAAAAAATTTGTACACTAAAAAAAATTATTCTTTAACGTTAATAAAAACATTTGATATTTTAATAAAATTAATAATGAGCCTTTTTTGAAAAATGGTTAAGAATTATTTAATACCTTTTATTGACTATTTGTTATCGCTTTAAGAATAAAGTATAAAGTATTTTAAATTTTTTTATATATCAGAATTATTTAATTCCTTCCAAAAAAAAATGCTATCATCAAATTCAAATATCATTTTTTCTCTCTGCCAAATTTAAATATCATTTATGATTTAACTTACTAAAATAAAGTTGATACGAATTTTTATATATAGATGTATATCAATTACGAATTAGTAATACTCCAAAAATATGAAATAATTTCATTATGAACATTTATATATATAATATCTTTCAATTGGACAAAAGAGTACTTAACCGCTGTACGTTTTTTGTATTTACAAATATATAGTAAAATCACTGTTATTACATTTAAATATTTAATAAAGAAATAAAATTTGAGTGTACATACGTTAAAAAAAAATATATTTTTATACAAATAAAAATTAAAAAATCCTAATATGAATTTTTTTGTTCAAATAGAATTAAAATAGATATTTCATATATTTATACATGAAATTTCTAAACTCTAATTAATATTGAAAACTTTTTCATTCAATTTGTTTTTAAAAATAATAGAATTTAAAAAGGAAAAATTATAATTATATTTTTATAAAATATATGATTTTTTTAATTTGTTATTGTTTATATTTTTTTATCCAATTAAACATGAATAAAATTTACATATTTTTTATATATATATATGTATATATGTTAATAGATTAAAAAATACAAATGAAAGATGCAAAGATACATGAATGAACTTTGAATTAAAAATTACATTGATTATTTTTTTTATAGGCAAAATTACATTGATTATGCCAAGAGGGTTTGGTTTATTTGGTTACTCTTCTACCCATATATTGACATGATTTAGATTTCATTTCAATTTTAAATATAATTTAATTTACTAACATAAATTTAATACAAATTTTTTATATATATTAATTATGGTTTAGTGATAATCCAAAAATATAAACTAATTTTATTATATACATTTGGATTTTGCTAATCAGTGCTTTAAAAGTATTAGTTAAGGAGTAAAACAAAAAACAAATATTTACATTGGAAAAGTGAAATTTTATGTTTTTTAAACACTGCATTCATGACAACATTTTGAAACTTAACATTTTCAATAACCTTAAGAGTATTGGTTAGCAAAACTCTATACATTTATATAATTAACATCTTTCAATAAAAAAAATTAACATATTTCCGTTTTGTATTTGCATATATGTATATAAACTTTTTTCTGCTTGGAAACATATACATAAACAAATGACCGTTATTATATTTAAATAGAAAAATCTTAACATTTATGTTGGATTATTTTGGCTCAATCAATTTTTTCACCCAAAATATCACTTTTTACATATTTAAATAATTTTAAAAAATAATTAAAATTTAAAAAAAATTAATTTTTAGAATTTTTTACAAAACCTAAAAAAGTAATTTCTCAAAAAAAATCCACAATTTTTTTAGTTATTCATAAAATTTAATTTTCATAATCATTTTTTTTTCTAAAATTTGAAGTAAACGCATCTTTAATGAAGAAAGAAATCTTTGTATGTGTGGCCTTCAGGATATCATCGTCATCCTTCTTTCGAAAAGGTTCTTTTGTGAGTGATTATTTATCTAAAAAAATCACTTTTTCTAAAATCTAAAGTAAACATGCCCTTAATGAAGAAAGAAAATTCAAGTTTACGAATTTTAAAAAATAAAATCAACTAAAAAAATAATATAATTTTTATACAATAAACATTAATAATTATGATATGAAATATTCACTTTTTTATTGAAATAGAATTGATATTTCATAAATATTTTTAATTATACAAGAACTTTTTAATCTTCAATAAACATTATAAATGTGTTTATTCAAATTAATTTTTAAAATGAATGGAATTTAAAAATGAAAAATGATAATTTTATTTTATAAAATTTATGATTTTTTGTTTAATTACCTAATATTTATATTTTGTATCCAAACATGATTAACGCTGACATTATAATATACAGAGAGTTTGTATTCATCTAGATAATTTTTATTTTTACTTTTCCTTCCCAACTAAACATATACTAAGTTTAAATGGACTCCTTTCCTCATATGCCTTATTTGAGCTTGAAATGAGAAATTTATGATAAAAAACACACGAAAGCTCTACTATATGTCACAAATTCCAGCTAATAATTTTAATTTATTTATTCTTTTTTGGGTCTGAAGCTAATAATTAAATTCCCAAATGACTTATTTGGATAAAGTGATGGGGAGGAAAGTCTTATATATATATATATATATATATATTTGGTCGTAAATAAAAATTATTTGATATTTGTAGCCCAAGAAATGGGCCTAGTTAGCGTATGTTACTAAGACTCCCGCAACAACTCCACTGACACCTTAGCCCAATTCTACCGCCTAGCCATTTGAATCAACTCTCATTCTCTCTCAAATAAAATAAAAAACAAACTATGGGCTTAGGCCCTCTTTTGTAACCAAAAAAAAAAATAAAAAAAAAACTCTCATACTCTTCATTAAAATTGTAAAGAATTATCTTATCATTCTTATAAATTAAAAAGAGCAATTTTGTTGAGTCAAATTTTATACAATTAAGCAATCAGGTCCATTTTAGAATGATGCTAGCTAGATTATTGTGTAGGAATACAATCCATACACACATATCAAGCCAATTCAATTCAACTCATTGGAAAATGTAATTTTGTCTCTAAAACTGTTTTAAAATTGAAGTGATGCCGCAACAAACAATTTGCACAGTCATCATTGTACACAATTTGTTTAGGGAGAGCACCCTCTAGAGTCTAAACTCTGAACGAACGTTGCAATCTGAAATGTTAGATAGGTAGAAGAGATTGAGGATTAACATGAAATTCGAGAAAGCGCACATACTCAAACATTTATATGTATTAGAGAAATTTTAATTGTATTCAGATTCTTAGATACCGTGTTGACTTATATAACATTCATTATTAAATGGGGTGTTGACCCTACTTAAATGATATCTACTTGCCATCTAATGGTAGATGAGATATAAATTGACATGGTATCTTATACTCCATGAGTATAAATAATACAACCTTGTGTATTATGTACACAAAACTAGTACAACCGTTTTTGACATGTACGAGCCCCACAATAACAAGGTAGTTGCTTGATTTTGCCATCCGGCCCACTAACACTATCAAGTTGGTAACCATAGTCATATGTAAGTTCCTGTTAAAACAAATAACACACTTTTGTAATTCTAGCGAAAATGTATGATCTCGTGAAGAAATTATCACTACACGACGCATATATGTATCAAACAATTATGAAAATCAATAATAAGAATTGGGAATGTATTATCTCATATTGAAATTTCACATAATCTTATCATGTATGATCTCTTGCCATTGATTTAAATAAGGTGACATAATTAGGACATGTGATACAAGACATTGAATGGTGAAAGATCAAATAATCATGTGAAATTTCAATATACGAGAATTGATTCCCATAAGAATTATATCACAGCAGGATATTTCAAATTGACTTGACATAGTCTAACATGTATGTCAATGAAAAAAATTTCACGATTCGTAGAAGAAAACATAGCTCTATAGCTCTAATTATTTTCCTAAAATAGATTAGCAGTGAATCAAGTGTGGACATGCTGAAGGGAAGTGTACGTAGCTAATATTTAATGACTATGATCTTGACCAAAATACAAAGACATGATTAGACACTCATCAAAGATCCAATATATATGATACCAATATGTTGTAGCAGAAGTTCATCTGGTGAATTAGATATACATATACATACACAGTTGCTGCAATATATAACAATAGGTCTCAAGCAAAACCCCTTTTAGTATCTTATATTTCAGTGAAATCATTCATCATATGTCAAGCATTTCTACTCTTATCAAGTCAAGCATAAAATTCTTAAGATCACCAAACAAAATTTCATGCTTTAAATAATGAAAACATGATTGAAACTTGAAGGAGAAAAAAACATCATAAACATAAGCAAAACTAGCTAGGTTCCTTACTTGATAAGGCTCTATGTCTTGGGCAGCAAATAGTACCACCCGAGCTTGCTTGATGTTTAGGTGCGGGCTCTGAACGCACTGAATAAAAATGTTTGGCTTACAACTATGGTTGATGAATCTAGCAACATTACCAAATGAGCCAGCATCTATGCAAAACTCAGGCCCACTTTCCATTGTCTTATCATCCTTCTGAGCAGAAGGGTTTCTAAGTAACAACACATCACGCAATCGTTTCTGAGGAAAAAAGATATTAAAAAAATCGGTCTTTTTGTTAGAAGCACTTAACATTAAGTAAAACTAAATGGATGGTTTTATGGATTTAATTTCTATGCACAAAGAAGATAAAAGTTTTCTAAATAGTTATCCAATCATTATATTTCATATCAGTCATGATAGTTAAGGGCCTGTTTGGTTTGCTATTGCCAGTTTTCAGTTTTCAGTTTTCAGTTTTTAGTTTTCAGTTTTTGTGAAGGAAAAACTGAAAAAATTAAAAACTGAAATTTGTAATGATTTCGCTTTTTAGCTTTTTCCTTTACAAAAACTGAAAACTGAAAACTGTTTTCAGCAAAACAAACATGCCCTAATTTTGCTACCTACTATTTGAATATTTATATAAATAAAAAATTTTAATTGAGTGACAATATAAATTTACATGATCAACCTATCAGAATTAATAATCAATCCCAAGAAGGATACATATACTAAGTCAATTAATTTGTCTGAATTTTCTATCCATTGGCCCAAACCCACTTCTTAACATAAGAAAATTTCGTACTCCTTATAAATATCATAGCATGGATAAGGGTTTAGGAGGTTCATTTCAATTAAAAAATCAGACTCTCCCCTACTTTCTCTATCCCTAGCCGAGACGGCAACATCATTTAATGAAATTTATATAACTAGAAAACTCACTTAAAAGTGCTCAAATAAAGGAATAAGTGAATAATTTATCTTTATTACCTTCCGTCCTTCTACCTCATTTATTGTTTGCAAGCAATCGATATCAAATATGTAGTCATTGTTTGTGACATTCTCTAAATCATCACTTTTGCTAAGCACACCAACATATTCAATGACCGGTGCACCCGAAGGAATAAAGTCCCATGTTCTAACAGCCCAACCTTTCTTAGGCGTGCGATAAACCTATACAAAGGAAAGGGCATTATTAGAAGGATGTGTCCATATCCATACATTGATGATGGAAATTAAGGTAAGATAGTTTGGATAAATGACCTCTAGTTGGTACTTTAAGCCCTTCTGAGAAATTACGTTGCCACACTTACGGCTACAACCACATGTTGGACCACATTCAAATATAACATCTCTAGCTTCAATCAATCTGAAGATGAACAAGGTGTGTCCAAAGATTCAGAAAAATCAGAAAATTAAATGCAAAATAAGATTCTTAAATGTAAAGAAAAAGTAATTGTAATAGAATATTTTTCTATACTAAGGGAAAAGAAATTGATTGGTTATAAATAAAATTTGAATGTCACTAATTCCCAGAAGAAAGTTAAAGTACAGAAGGTTACGACTGCATTTGAAATATTGGAACTTTTACTGCAATAATAAAAGCCATAAATCTTGCAACATAATGAAAGGTGTTCCAACTGTTATTCTGCTTCCTCGAAGCTACTTTCTTTCTAAAGAACATTAACACTTTTTAATCCTACCAAGATTATTCAAAATCTATAATGTACAATATTCATGTTTCCTCTGATTAAACTTTGGATATTAATGTTTTCCACAAATTTTCATATGAGATCTCATCTGATTTAAATGCTTACAATGACTTAATATTTATTTATCAAACTCTATCATTATGCTACCCAATAAGTTTAACAAATCAAAAAATAAAAAAATAAAATGTAAAACTTCTTCTCAGGAATTCATTCATTCAAAGAATTAGCATTTCTTACGTTAAAATGAACTTATCGTACTCACAAACAGAGTAAAATTAAAGAAAATCTGAGTTGGTATGAGACATAAATCCAAATTAAATTCAAAAGGACAAAAAGCAAAAGCTAATTATTTTATGCATCTGTTAATTTTATTTATTTATTTATTTTGATGAGGAAATTTATGTTAATTTAGAAATTTAAACAAATGATATTTAAAAAAATTATTTTTTTTAATGCTAGTTAAAAGCATGGCCAAAACCATCCATTATCTTAAGTCATAATAATTAACTCAAGGTAAGTCTCTAATAGCTTTGACAAGAGATACATGTACATTGAGATTACATTGACCAAAATCAAAACCAAACTGTTACCTTCCACCATTAACATATGGAAACTCAGAGCCATTAAGACTAGCACAAAAACAAGTCACATCTGTACAACCTCCCTTGCATCGGCATCCATCAGCACTAGGTTGAACTATCACAGTACTTGAAACTTGTATAGATTTGATATATGTAAAGCCTAAAATTTTAAAACACAATATTAATATAATGCCAATTCGAAGTAATTAATTTGACAAAGAAATGCATCCCCAATAAAAATGGCAAAGAAAATGGAATTACTTAAACACACACATAAGAACAAACAATAGAAGATTATACAAGTGGAACCGGATTATTTTCTTACAAAAGTATAAAATAAGCTATACAACTATTCCACTCAATCATCTATTTTCATATTTTGAAGACTAGTTTTGTTAGTAAGTAGGGACATATTGATCAACATCAATGGATCATGTTAAAATAAGTGTGGATTTTAGTTGAGGAAACGTCAAATCAACATTTAACCTTTACCAACATAGTAAATCATTTTTAGTTAATATCGTTCAATCCATACTTATTTGAATTTTGGCTAGGTGTCAATCACTATGTCTAAACACAATGTTAAGCCAAAAAAAAAAAAAATTTCACTATGGTTGGGTTCGGTATAGTAGATCATTTTTTTTATATGAGTATTCCAAAAAGTATGGATAATCCTTATATATGGAGGTCTTTAGTTTGTTTATTCAAGGCACATGAAGATTACCATAATGGTTTCTCATTCTATGAGTTTATTAGTAGTGACAAAGATAACTCTATTACTTTGATTTCTTTATTATTACCTCAAATATGTTTATCTTTAATTGATATTCTTTTGTAGATTTTATGCTAAGTAAATATTTTTATCTTTTGAAAAATAATATTAGAATATAAGAAAATATATAAATTACAATCATTTTTATCAAATAATCTAATTCAAAACATATGCTTGTAACATAATACCTACTACATCAAATGGAATAGGTTTGAATATCGCTTAATGGCTATTTCATTAAAGAAATTTTAATATTATATTTTTAAATTTAAAAAGGAGGGTGGATTTATCCTAGAATTATAATATAACAACACTAGTAATATGTTGCTTTAGGATAAAATAAATGTTGCTTATTCTTTTGAAATATTACTGGGTTTTGGACTTAAAGGTAACACTTGATAGCTGTGGCTATAATATTTTTCATAAGTGTTACTTTTGATAATTGGTCACACTTGATTAGACAACACATCCAAAAGTGTTGCCATAGCTTAAAAAGTGTAGCATTTGCCAAAGGCAACATTTTATAATATTTCAAGGCACACTTTTAAAGTGTTGCTGTAGACTATTTTTCTTGTGGAGTCAAGGTGAGTGGAATGACTTGGAACAACTGCAATCATTCATATCCTTAGGCAGGGCATGCTCCTAAACAACTAATTAATACAACTGTAGTTGAAGCCTAAACTTACCAGTAGGTGCAATAGGAGGATCATCACACATGTTGGTTGCAAGAATACATTTATCTTCTTGGCCATTGCTAAGGTCCCTACTAACCAACCTAATAAGAAAAAACAAATCCCTTTGAGCTCAATTATTAACATATCAAAAGAGCTTACACTACATTTCTTAAAATTGTTTGATGATAGCCTACCATGGATATTCAGGCAGCAGAGATTTAGGAACACCCCTTTGAATAAAATGGACCTAACAAAAGAAGTCAAACCAAAAGTTAGAACCAGAATCAACGAAACAAAACTGCTACTGCAAGTGCAAAATAGAATAATCTTTAACTTTGATCCCATATCAATAATGTAAATCTCAATGACACTGACTGCCACCTTGTCTGCACCAAATTTGGCCATTTCCCGAAGATGTCTTAAAAGATGGGTAGTTGTTGTAAGTACTGGAATGCCATTCTCATTGCAATATTTGTGAGTCTGCCAGACACAACAAAAAATTGATCGAATGCGTTAGACCATAATATCATATACGTATCGTTAGACTATTGCATTATAGATTATGATTATAGTTAAAGCAATTAATTCACATGTGTCTACCACATGCTAAAGTATGTAGATTCACTCTTATAGATTGTTCCATACTTTTATTTTATGTGGGCAAGATTAATAAATGGACTTAACAACTTTATTCCAAAATGAGTGTTGACGTTCTGACATAGGACTAGACCAATGATTTCCATTACAATCACAATCTTAACCTTGACTATATCCACTACTCATAATTGCATTAGGAGTTCAATTTTATACTTTCCTGATTTCATTAGCAGCCCTAGGAATAATTAGAAGCTAGGTAGGTACAAGGGTGCATCTATATATTAGGAGAGGCCTATTCCGTGAGGCTTATGAAGTTATGCCTCATTATACAAATAAAAACTTTGAATAATTGGGAAACAAGATAATGGTTATTACTATACCTTTAGTCTCTACCTATCACTAGGTTGTTGACCAAGTATCCCCTGCTCTATCCAACAGCATGTGTCTTGCATATATCATTCCATTCAGACAATCTAGTATCAATATAATGATATTAAGATGCCAAGTTCATGTGTAGCTTCCACATGCATAAGACAAGGGATGGACGGAGGGAAAATATAGTAGAATTATGACATTTCATGCCTTCTATGCAACATGATATAATAATATATATGGGATAAACTTATACTCTTTAAAGTAATGAATCAAACTTCTTGCCTGAAGAAATAGATAAATCAAATATGAAGAAAATATATTTTTCACAATTTATAATTGGAGGTGAAGAATAATTATTCACAAGAGTCTCACCATAGCCTTTGTAATGTTGTCTTCTGGTTCTCGTTTTTTGTTTTTCTTCTTTTTGCTTCCACTATGCTTTCCCTGTGGGACATTATTAAAGAAACTAGTTCAAGATACAAATGAATTCTAAGGTAGTATTTGGTTTGTGTGACATGACACAAAATGTAATGACATTGGAGACAAAAACATGTTTGGATGGGGAGATAGGAACAGGAGATAGAAAATTTTCTAGGACAAAAATTTTCTGTTCCTGTGATAGAAAAACACAAAATTTTTGTACCTTCAAAAAATGGAGACAGGATATGAAAATAAAATTTTTTTTTTCATTTCAATAATACTCATATACATATTTATTATTTATGTTTTTGTTTTTACTATCTTCATTGTCCCTATATTTCTGTCTCTGTCTCCCTACCAAGCACTACCTAAGTGTTTGACTCAAAATTTATGAAAAATAATAGGTTTTCAAATTAATATTCAACCAAAAAATTTAACATATGAATTTGGAAAATGGAACTACTAGATCATTGATTTCTAACATTAAAAAGGGGATACAAATAAGAAATAAAAAGAACTGATCTCCTTTTTTTGTTGGGGGAGGGGCCTGGGGGCGAGCTCCTAGCCCTGGAGGAGTCAAACCGGACTCCTGTCAGCCTCCCTAATGAAGTGTTTGAGGTCATATTTCTTCAATGGTCTCAATGATTCAAATATCTTTTTATTCACTTTTAGATGGAATTTTTAGTCCATTAATATAAATCAATCAATTAGGTTTTGCCAAAAAGAAAGAAAGAAAGGGAAATTTGATTTGAGTTTTTTTTTTTAATTAGAAAATGCTAGAATTTCAAAAAGAGTAGCAAAGATTATATTAAGAGTTCAATCAATAAACCATACCAAGCAAGAAAACAAAAACGACACAACACCCAAAACAGCAAAAGAAAAAATGCTGGCCAGCAAAAACAAGAAAAAATGGCAAAAAAAGAAAAAGAGAAAAATTTTATTTCAATTATACTTCATGAACTGAAAAAAAAAGGATGAAATAACTAACATGGATTATGGCATAAGGAAAAGAAAAAAAAAGAAACTTGCAAATTAAAATTATCACCTTCTCATAATGCAGTTTGTAGGTAATGTTGTAAAGTCGGAACTCTTCTCTTAAAATCAAAATGGCCCTGAAGTCTAAATTATGAAATACACTGTCTTGTCCTGCTCCAGCCAAAGCTTTTTGCTGCTTTGTAAGATTCATTGCCCTGTTTTTCTTCTCAACTGGATGTTTGTCATTGTCACAATTGGTTAACCCTTTGTTATAGTGGTCAAAGTTAAGCCTACGCTTATTTTGGAGCCCTGAGCTAACCCTTTGCTCCATTAAAGAATCCTTTGCTTCAGTCCTTTGTTATTGCTGTGTATGCTCAGTTCTAGGATGTGCCTAAGGTACCAGTTGTGTGGCCTTGACAACTCAAGAACACATGATCAACACCTTGATTTCGAAATGTAAGGAAGAAAGTTAATGGTACCACGTGAAGTTTACATTAAAAAGTAATACTCCCTCATGTTAAAAACTAATGTATTTGGCCACAAATTATAGTAAGATATTCTCTTAATTTTCTAAGATGACTATTATTCTTAGACGAAAAGAGTAATACAAGATGAAATCTATTATGACAAATACGATGGAAGGGGAATCTTACAACCAACCAACACAATGTTATGCAACACAAATACAATTACTCAAGACATTGATCAATGAAGCATCGTAATATCGTTGCTGCTTTTTACCAGAATAAAAATTATGGATATAATATGTGGGAGTTTATATATCATTTAACTCTACCAATTGGGATGAAAGTTTTCAAAAAGCACATATTTTTTTTCTACAGAAAGACATACATCTTATATGAAGTCTGCAAAATTTCAAATTTTTTATTGATTTCAAAACAAATTGTACTTAATCAAACTCAAACCATGTTATACTCATATCATCTCAAGAAATATCAAACAAACATATAATAAAATCATTGTGAAATATCATGATAATAATAATAATGATTGGGTTGTTGAGGGGGAAAAGTGAAGAAGAAAACTTTTATTTAACATTAGTCACTACAAAATAATAAAAACCGAACAATCATCCAATTCCTATATGATAATAGCAGAATCAACAGAAAAGTAAAAAACAAAAAAAGGATACCTGATGGTGTCTGCTAGAACTTATTATAAACGTTCTAATTGGAATTCTTCAATTGTGTCAATCAACGCTTAACAAGTAACAAGGATGTGAAACAAGAACAACTAAAGCATAAGGATAGTTTCAGTTGGATTTTGGAGAAAAAAAAAAAGGTGATTTGGTCTAGATAAGAAGAGGAGTAGTGTACACTCAAAAAGTAACAATAAAAGTATTCCAAATCAAAGGAGACATAATAACATGCATAAAAAGATTTGTCTCAAGTGCAGAATAACTAGATACATAATTAAAACATACCTTGTGGATTATCTGTAATCTTTTGTGATTCTTCTTCTTTAAGCTAACAAAAAATAATTAAAATATTATCTTCATTCGATATCATATAGGATATGTCAGGAAAGAATTTATTATATTAACATTATATTAAAATTTAATTATATATGTTCCTTATTTTGTATTTGTAATTGCTCTTAAATAATCTTTAATTTCTTACTCTTAAAAAAATCGTTAATTTCTTACTTTTTAAATATTTTCATCTTAGTCAAACATTGTAATAATAACATACTCTTAAATAATCTTTATAGAGTATATGGTTAATCTTAATTAGCTAAAAAGTTCAGCGGATCGAGGTGCCTATTATTCTCATAGAAACACAATAATAAGAAAGAGACTAATACTTGTAATTAAAAAATAAAATTATAAATTTTTTTACCAAAATAATTAAAAAAATTTAATAGAGGACCTAAATATTTATCTATAAGATAGTGGCTATAAATGTTCTTTATCGTTAACAACACTTATATATATATATATATATATATATATAGGGATATATTTAGTGAGAGGAGTGATTTTATATGAGAGTGAGGGAATTAAATTTGGATCATATAACCACATATGGATGATCATGATTAAAATATGATCACTTAAAAAACACATAATTTCATATTTTAATTCTGATCATTAATGCAAGATCTAATGAGCTAGATTTACTCCTCTAGCTCACATATAAAATTACTCCTCACACTTGATATGAGAATAAGTCAATGTTCTACTTAATATACATTAAATAGACGAAAAGGATTCAAAACTAATAAGAAATAACACACATGAGACCATTGGCCGAGAAATTAAAAAAGATGGTTAAATCTAATTAATCACAAGTGTTAATATTAAAAACATCAATTTAATTAATATAAATTGAATGCGAGACTTAAAATCAAAGAAAAATTAGGGCTGGTTTGGATGATCTTTTAGGAAAAAATCTTTTTTAATTGATCTTTTTAATTAAGATATTTTTAAAAAATAAAAATTTATTTATATTTAGATGTAACGTTTATTTATATTTGGATGTAATATTAAGGATTTTTATTTATTGTCAAACACCTTTTTTTAGAAGATAAAAATTCCAGCTTCTCAACAATATTTTTTCTTTCCCTAATGATTTATTTTTACTTAAAAATTACCTAAATAAAATAAAAATAAAAAATATTTTTTAATTAAAAAATGCACATCCGAGCTATTAGTATTGGATGATAATACTAAAATGCTTTCGACTTCTCTTGAGGTTCTATCCATTTTACACTTGCAACGTTTTTAGTCTATGTAGTGTTATGGATAATAATAATAATAATAATATAAGTACTGAATCCCCAATTGATAAAGAGAATTGTTATTTTTACTCACATTTTGTGGGACACTGTATCAACACACTCATATATATTATTAGATGGGGTGTAGGACCCAAATTAAGTGGGGTCTATATCCAATTCAATGATAGATGTGAGTGTGTCGGCACGACATCCCATAAAATATGAGTTAAAATAATATTACTCATTGATAAAGTCAAGTGTTTCATAACGATAAAATTAGAATTTATACCAAAAAAATTATTAAGAAAATACTGGAAGGAGATAACGTGCTTCCTCAATTAAATATCTTTCATCCCAATGAGTCTTTAACAGTCAAAAATCTTTTGATGCCTTTTAATTATCTGTGATAATTTAAAGAAGAAAAATATTAAAATTTTATTTAAAATTTTTTAAGATAATAGTAAAAATTATTAAATTTTTATAAAATAATGAGTGCCTATTTTGAGAAAACTTTCTATCATTAATTGCAAATAGTTTCAAATAAATTTACATTATTAACGTAAAATTAATGTCAATTTTTTTCATATATTATGCATTAATTATACTCCAAAATTTATAATAATTTCTCTTTTTCACAAAACACACACATATATATAATTAATGAAGAAAGAGAATACTGAAACAGATTTTCAACGAAGAGACAGACTACTTGAGTTTAATAATTAATGCAAAAAAATTTGGCTGTAGTTATATTACAAAAAAAAAAAAGAAAATATGAAGCTTAGATTAGGGTAGTGATAGGTTGAGCTTGGCAAAAGCGTTCGGCCTTGGGTCATTCATACTTGAAGAGGATGTTAGGTTGTACTTGAGGAATTTAAAAGTAAGTGTTAGGATCTCTCCTATACTCCCTTCGTATAAGAATAATTGTCATTTTTTATTTTTTTTTATATTTTAAAATATTTATTTATTTATAATATTTAGATATTATTAATTTTTTTCATTTATATTGTTAATATAAATTTATTAATTAAGTAATCAATACATTTATCAAAACGAATGATAATAACTATAGAATTATAGTTTTATCAACTTATATAATAACTATAGATATTTTTCTATTTTTCTTTATATATATATATTATTTAGTTTTTGACAATTAATTTAAAACAGAGAAAGTAACTTCAGTCATCTTAAAGATCACTTGGTGCCTAGAAATTATAATAAGGTTGCATATTCTTTAACACTCTTAGCCAAATTTCATATGTTAAAGTTGTTACTCCGCTCATTTTTTATATTTTATCAACTTCCTTTTAGGTAAAATCCTGTAAATTGTATTTGTAATATTGTAACTCATGAAATTTTGATAAAATAAATTTGGATATTTTATAAAAAATATCTAGCAAAATATTTTAACAGAATGAAATAATTAATGGCATCAATGATAATTTGTGAATGTTGACGACTGACAAAATTTCTCTCTCCTTATTTTTTATATTATTTATACAAAATTAAATCATAATAGAGAATAAATTAAACAATTCTTAATGAAATGGATGGAGTGTAGGCTTTTAAAACTAATGCGGGTTGAGTGTTATTTTCTGATACCTTAAGAAGGTTAGATGTGTTTTACTCTATAATTTATACACATATACATACATATATAAAGGGGATTTTCCACAATAACTATCTTTTTAATGCACAACTTTTATTCAAAAATTAAATATCTCTAATAAGTCTATTGCAAAAACTACTCCACATCTACAGGTTAAAGAATAACTGTCATTTATAACAGCTCCTCTAACTTCTCATTTTATAAATTATTTTTTCAATTAATAATTTTTAAATATTTTAAAAATAAAAATACAAATCAACTAACACATAAATGCCTCTCAATTTGCTAGTATATATAATATTGCTGATAGTTTAATGGAAAAATTAAAAATTAACATAAAATATTTAATTTTATTTAAATATAATTGAAAACAAAAGTTTATAATTTTACACAGTAAAGTTTAAATCTTTAATAAATATTTTAAACAGTTTATGTTCACTTCAATTTAAAATATAATTTTATTTTCCGTAAAATTCAAATCTTATATATGTACACAATTATAAATCACAATAAATAAAATTAGCTCAGTTTTCCCCTTCAAATATATTATCTTCACATTTTTTATTTTCATTTATGATTTTTTTATTCTTTTACTCATTTTTAACAAGATGCATAATTTTGTTATAAATTATAATTTATCTTCACTCTTCTTTTTTTTTTTTTGTTAGCATCTTCACTTGTGTTTTTTTTTTTTTATACCTTTTCCTTCTGGGAGGCATCGTGGCCCGTTTTATGTAGATTTCAATACAATGTTCAGTTTCAAATTTCAAATTCATTATTGGATCTTTCACCCGATCAATAATAATAATAATAATAATAATAAAACTTTCGCTGGTGTATTGTATATTTTTTTACAATGTGCATTTTATGCATTTTTAAGGCATTCACTCGGTATTTTTTATATTAACATGTTTAAATTTTTTATTTTATATCTTAACATGGTTAGATTTTTTATTTTTATATACTAACATATTTAGATTTTTATTTATGTAAATATAAAATTATAATTATATTTCAAAAATAAATAATAACAAAATTAAACATTCTAAAATTCTACAAAAAATAAAAAATTATATTTCTATTGTTTTTTATTTATTTTCATTTTGAAATTGAAGGCATAATATTTATAGAATTTATTAAAACAAAAAATTAATGTATACAAATATAAAATGTGAATTTTGATTATATTTATATAAAAAATGTAAATATTTTTCATTCTTTTTTTAGTGATATCTTGCATTGGAATCTTGAAGTTCAAGAACAAGAATTCTTCCCGAAGTTACCTTGGGATTGTAAGAACTTGATGCTTTCCATAATGAAGGATTGGTTATGGCATCTAGCTTTCTCATTTTCTTAATGGCTTCAGCGAGTATCCCAATGTATCAAAAAGGAGACCTGGAAGAACTCTGATGCCTATTAAGTTAGTAAGGATTCAAGAGGTAGTTGTATGTGGGTAGAAAACAAACCATTAATGATGTTCCCCTCCTCTATTTATGCTTCCTAGGACTTGCCCAAAATAGGTAACCCTAATAGTGAGCTAGAGTCCTTCTAGAAAACCTTATCCCTTTTCTAATTTGAAAGAAAACCATTAGGGTGAGTTAGCCTCCTTCTAGAAGGTACCAATTGAGCTCGGGATTCTGCACTCTTGTAATAATCATGGCTTCTTTGACTTCTCTAGGGATGGTTGATGTTGGTCGGACCCAGAGATGTATCCATACTCACCATGTCGAATCTCAGAGGTCGGATCCTTTGGCTTAGGACCTCAATCCGAGGTCCTCCTTGCAACAATAACACACACCCTGTGTCTCGAAGAAGTAGAACCAGAATGCTCAAAAAAAAGGTTCAAGAGAATGAGAGAAAATTTCATTCACTAAAAATGAAACTCAAGTCATCAACCAAAAAAAGAAAGAGGAAAATGAAATTCAAGTTACAAAATGAAGTATGTAAAGGAGAAAATTATATATACACGATTAATTAAGGCCAACCAAGTTAACATATTGTAACAAGCCAGTAACTAACACTAATTAACTCCGACTTGTAACAAGCTTTTCATAAGCATGAAGGCATAAATATCAACTATCATCTACTTCAGCCTTCAACTACTGTATTGAGTTCGCAGGTTGTTTTAGGCTTGGGTTTGTCTGTTGCCCATAGGTATAAAATGAGGTGTATGTACCACATCCTAATCATTTTGCCACATTTACAGTGTGGATATATTTAACCCTTTCACTAGACTTACTTTTGGATATATTTAACCTCAATTGATTAATGTGGACTTTTTTTTTTTGACAAAATTCCTAAATTAGTCCCTATTAAATTTTAAGTTGAATGAAATGGTCCCTCTAGAAAAAATCAGATAAATTGGTCCTTCCAAAAAAAGAGAATCCTGAAAAAGCCCCTAACAATTAAAAATACCAAATAAATTAGTTCTTCTGTACAGGGATTAATTTGGCTTTTTCCATGATTTTTGGTGAACTAATTTGTTTTAATTTTTTTGATAGGGATTAATTTGTTTGATATTTTAAATTGGCAAGGATTTAATTGAAAATTTTTTTTTCTAAAGGTATTAATTTGTTTGATGCAAAATTGAAGAGAAATCAATTTGGGTGTTTTGTCTTTTTTTTATTTTTGGTTGGGATTAATGTGGTTAAATGTCTTGCTGTGCTTCCATTTGCTTTGCCTAGGATATAACAGCTTCGGCCTTCAGGCTTTGGGCTTGCACTATCTTCTTGGGCTTTCATCTATTGGGCTTGCACCTTCTTCTTTTTTTTTTTTGGCAAGGAGAACCATTTTCCTTTGACAGTGTTGCACCGTGATATTGAAACTTTTATTTTAAAAAAAAATACAAAACTAAGCATGGAGACTGGAGAGCATGCACGATACAAGATTTGAATACAAATGAAGCCTCGCCTAAGAACATGCTTCTTGATATCTTCCAAAATGATGAGGTCATTTACACTCCCAAACAACTAATTTTGAGGTAGTTCAGTAAATTCCACTACACATTACGAATATATCAATAAGGTAGGGGCGAGACCTCAATACAATGTCTTGCACAATTATGATTTCAAATGCACATTGCTAAAATTAGGGATGTTCATGACCCGTCCTGTCCCGGGAACCCGACCCGACCCGAAGTTAATTTGGACAGGTTCGGGTCTTGAAATTTGACCCGATATATTTTTTGAGCCGGGTTCAGGTCATATGTCAAGTTGGCCCGACCCGCTCCGAAGTCAAATTATCCCTTAAGAGATATATATTTTTATAAAAATTTATGAAAAATTATAAAATTTTAAAGTTCAATTAATATATTTTACATAATTTGATGTTATTTCTAAATTGATATGGTTTATTTTGAAACCTATATTGTAAAATATCTCTAAAATTTTGTTTCTTACCTGTAAAATTTTATAACTTTATTATGTGCAATATCTAAATTTTTGTATATTGTTTGAATGCCGGGTTGACCTGGTACGACCCAAGATATAGCCGGGTCATTATCGGGTCGGGTTCGAGTTTTAAAAATTGACCCAATGTAAAAATCGGGCCAGGTTTGGGTCTTGTCTAACCCGTCCCTTGTACACCCCTAACTAAAACTACTGAGAAACATGAGGCTAAATACGTTCTGATGTTAAGAATATATAAAAAAATTTCATGAATGAGTTCAATGTGTAAATTATATTTATCTATAAAATTTTTACCCTTATTATTATCCTCCAGTCAAACACACTTTAAGAAGTTCAATTAAGCCATATACTATAAAGATAATGATAAAAGACATGATATATTTACTTACTCATGTACAAGTTTTATGTATAGCCTCTTCACTTTCTAATTTTTCCTGCCAAGAAATACGTGCCTTTGCTAACACTTCACAATTCTATTTAGTCATCTTCAATAATTTCAATACGATTAGTTGTTTTGTAATAGTCCTTATTAGCCATAGTCGATATAGTATTAGATTTTCCATGCTTTCTCCTCCATTAGCTGGCAAAACATGCAGCAGACAAAGCCATAAAATGGTGAACTTCTTGCTTAACTAATTAATGAGGAGATCCAAGCAAAACCAATATGCTCACAGTGACGGTGCCAAATTAGGTGACTACTATCATACAGTGGTCGGTCAATGCCTACCATACAGTTGGCTAGGTGGCTTTGCCTTTCCATAACACGTGTTCCACATCAAGTTCAACCCACACCTATAGTGCCACTATGTCAGTCTTCAAGGTGCCGCCGGAGAGGCTCATGTGTTGCGCTCCACCACTTTACTAGCGCTCCTCCTTCTCCGCCGTTCAAGTTGTCCGCGGTGGTTGTGCTTTTTTCCGCCATCTCCTTCGCGTAGCCTTCATGACCTCCATGCTGGTGCTGCATCATCTCGCACTACCATGAACGCCATTGTGCTTACTCCTCCATGCCACATCCATCAAGCAGATCTTCTGCCTTTGTAGATGGCCGGATCTCAAAACCCAAAATTTCCTAATTGAAAAACCTAACATGTAATTATTGCCTCTGGTGTGTGGTTTGTGATTACGTCTCTCTCAGATCCAGCCGTTGCTTCTCTTCTCATCATTAGAGCTTCTCCGATTGAGTTTCTGGCACCACCGCTTCAGGCAGTGGTTCTGTTTCTTTTCCGCTATTGTTTCTGTTTCTTGCTTTGGTTTAGATCTAAGGCAAAGTTTCTGATTTCATTCTTCTTCATTCTATTTCGTTTCAGTTTTGTTTGTCACCGGCGAGGATCTGGTTCTCCGACGCGACTCTCATTTTCTGGTGGAGCAGTTAGCATTTGGTTCTGTTTTTGTTTTAGATTTGATCTTGTTTCAAGATTGAGTACATTCTTGTGATTTGTTGTTTTGAAAACTTGCTACTGGTTCTCCTCTGATCTTGGTGTTCTACCTTGGGGTTAGTTCCTTTCTAATGATTTTCCTTTATTCGTCAGATCTGTTAAGATTCTTCAAATCAAATTGGAAAGATCATGTTTGGTGTTAGTGTTGCTTAGAGTTGATGAATGGTGGTGGCTTAGATTTAAGTGGATTCAAGATTTTTTAGGTGTTGGGGATGGCGTGGAAGGAAGCAGAGGGCAGAGCTGTTGAAGGTCTCTGAGAGAAGGAGAGGAGATGCAGGTGGCATTTAGCGACGTCTTATTTTTGCATTCAACCACATTTGTAAAGTATGGTTAAATGCAACTGTATCAACTGCATTGACCAATGACTACATGTGAGAATCCACCGCCAAATTAATGTTGGCCATTTTTTTTTTGTTTGGTGACGTTGACCTTGGTCTAAAGTTGATGTGACTTTGGTGAATGAACGAAGGAAGAAGATAAAAAAAATGCAAAAAGGATAGGGGTAGAGTAGGTAGCAAGAATGACATGTGAATATGTACAGACGTGAATGGCTGAATGGATGCCTTTGGCCTAATGTGCATTCCACATTTCCACTCTTTTTTGGTTGTAGCTGATGCCTCTCACCCTCTCAAACATCCCTGAGTCTATGTCTCTTCGCAGCTGTATCGTATTAGGTTACAAGCATGCATGGTTCTTGTCATCTTGCAATATATGGCTATCCCACTCAAGTTGGGTCAACAATAATACAGATAACCACACATCTTTGGGTTTCAATTATTGGCGATGTAAAGTTTTACGTGTAAATATATATTGCTTATAATATAATTTCGACCGAAGAACAAAATACTTTGATGTTTTGATTTTGGAATAAGATAACATCTTTTAATTAACCTCTCCGACCACAGCTAATTTTATTGAAAAGTGCAAGAGAATAAAAAAAATTTAATTTGTTCGAATTTTTTTGATGGAGTATGGTTTGATTACATGTTGATCTTTGAATAAGTAAGTGATACTTCGCATATTATTTCATCCTATAATCACTTTTATTTTTAGTAAAAAAATTCAAACCTGTTATTATGATATATATAATGTAACATCAGTCAACTCCATCTTCATCAAATGTATTAGTTTATGATCCAAACCACTAGCATTCGGTTTGCAAATTGATATTTTTTGTATTTATAAGTATTTATTTATGTATATGTGTGTTATTATATCTTTATATTTTTTTTGAGAAATAATAATAAAAAGAAAATTATGTTGTTCTTCTCTGAAGTTTTGTATGATTAACTTTGACTCTTATCTATTTATAAAATTTGATAGAAAAAAGTCATTAAGTTTGTAAAATTATTATCTCACCCTCCCCTCCACTTGCACATTAAATAGTGCATCTAAAGAAGATTAATGTCTCCCAGATAAATAATGAGGAGCTCACATAAACTTTACCAAATTTTAAAAAGAGTTTACCTAATATAAGTCATAATAAGAGTTAATTGGCTCTTTTTATGTGACATTGACTTATTATCCATATTCAACTTTTTTTCCCATGAAATGAGGCTTCAACATTTCTCTGTCAACATTTTTACTTTACGTTCTTTTCTTCGTCAATATGACTATGAAACCGGTAATTATAATAAGTAAATAATAATTTTTGTGTCTCCAAACTTTTTCAGTGATTATGGTAGAAGCAGGGCCGAAGATGCCCAACATGGGAGTGGGGATATGTCCCCCAGCCCCCAATTCCATTAAGAATTATGTCTTTGTCCGTGTTCCGATTGTCATCACATGTCCCGTTTTTCACCGTCAGAGTGTTTGTGGTAAAAGAGTAAAATTAAAGATATAAATTTTCAAATAAGTATTATGTATAATTTTATGTATAAAACTTATCTAAAAAAATTTTCCTTAACTTTTACTCCCAAATCAAACATACCTCAAAGGGAATTTAAATCTGAGAAGCTATTTGCAAATTTATTACAAAAATAAAAAACATCTAAGTAATACTTTTAAATATAAATAAATCTTCATAAATATTCATAATATATTAGTCATTAAACATTACCCAACATAGTTAAAATTAATAATAATATACATTATGTAAATCTATTTAAAAATAATTAAGAATATGATGGTTGAGATATTTTGGGTTATAAATATGGATTTAATTATCATGCACTGACAGTGTAAAATTTTTTTACATAATCATCCAATCATGTATTACACATAAATTATGATAGTTGACTTTTATACTCATTACATGAAAAGTCATCTATATTTTGATAGATGATAGTGTAAAACCTTTTTATACTGTCAATGCATCAAAATTAAACTATGTGAATATATACTTATTAAAAGACATTTACGTAAATTCACATTTATGGCAGTTTAGTGGGTCTTCATATGGTGGGACCTGAACATCCGTCCCTGCCCCTTTTAATAAATGGGGATTCTATCTTCATTCTCGTGGAGACTAAACTAGTCACTGTACTTATCACGGGTAATTCTCACGTATATTTGTCTTGGAGATATTGTTATCATCCTTATAATTTATACACAAAAATTAATATTTAATAATTTATTTTACACAAAGAATAATATTTATTTTTTAATTTCTATTATTATCTAAAATTTTCAAATATAAATCAATATATGAAAAATAAATAAATATTTTATCATCAAAACTTAAAGAGAGATTTAACGTTGAAAAGAGCTCTCGCATCAAAGAGATTAGTTATTATTATTGACAATTTATATTCAGGATAACAACAAAATTAATATTTGATGAACTTATGTAATATAAAATGATTCTAAGATGTGAAATGTCACTCAAATTTTATAGGAATCAAAATTTAAATGCAGGTCAATTCTTATCATCATCAATAAAATGGGAAATCGGGGGCGGGTCCCTAGGCTTTTAGAGCAGAAAGATAGCAAGGGACCACCTAGGCCAGGAAACTAGAAAAGGGGTGCGTGATGGGGAGTGAACGTGGATGAGGATGACCTCCAAATCTTCCACTGTACAGTTAGTTAAATGCCAACGTCTCACCTTCCTTCCAGCATTTACTTCTCATAGTTTACTTCCTATGAGGCTAAGTGCTAATGCCAGAAGTGGTAGATGAGTAGTGTTATTTGCAGTTCCATATATGATATTGATATTATATTGATATACTTTTATCTATCATTAAATGAGATATGAACCCTAAATTAAGTAGGGTTTATACCCCATCTGATGATAGAATAGAATGTGTTGATATGATATCTTATAAGTGGTGAGTATAAATAATATTTGTCTGGCTCGATTCATGTACCAGGAAGAATCATGTGTGTGCGTAATGTGTTTCCCGGAGATTGCACACACCCCTTGTAATAAGGGATGCTGACGCTCAAAATGATGAAAAAAAACCGTGACCTTTAAAAGCTTTTAAATTCATTGAGTAATCATACTATAATCTTAGATTTATAGTAAATCTTATATATGATAATATATTAACTATTTAAAGTTAAAATTATATAAATATTATAAAAGTATTTATTGAGATTGTATCACATATATGATTCATCGTAAATTTGAGTTTATATTAATATTTTTAAATCCATAAGACCATAACAACTTTCCTAAATATGAAGGAGTCTAATTTCTATATACTAAAAGTAAAGATTTCTTAATTGCTAAGTAATTACTACCTAAAATCACTTGATGCTATTTTATGAGGGTGTGTTCGGTATGATATATTAGGTGTGATGGTATAAGTAGACACTATATATTATGTTCTTATTCATTATTTGATGCAGGTAACGTATTAAAATACTTCATAGTCCCTTATTTTATTAAAATAAAATATTTCTTAAATAAATAAAAATAAAAATTATTTTACAATAAATGAACATCAATAATATAGGATATCAATTTATTTATATATATAATATAGATAAATATTATTGATAAATAATAAATATAATAGAATAATAAATATTTAATAACAAATAAATATCTTAAATAATAATAAATAATATATAATATGAAAATCATAAATTATTAACTAATAAAATATATAAATAAATAATAAATAATATACAATATATAAAGAATAAAATATTTAAGTATAAATAATTATGATTAAAAATATAAAATTTATAAAATATATAAAATAGTATTTTTATTTATAATATCTATTGATATAAAAAATAAGATTAAATTTAAATTAAATTTAAATTGATAAATATTTACATAAGTATAATATTTGAAATTATATTTAAATAATTAATGAAATTCCTATTTTATTATTATTTGATTTGATTTGATATTTACTTAGAGTATTAAAATTATTTGTAAATAAATGATGATATTATATAATGTAAAATATAATATCTTATATAGTGTTACACTAAATACCATAAAGTAATAAAGTTTTTTAGACCTTATTCTATCAAGTCTTGTATTGTCAACTCTTATCTTATTAGATGTATCAAATGTTTGCCTCGAGTTATGTAAACTGTGAGGAACTTACAAGATAGTAGTCATTTGTGCAACCATGGTTTTTAATTAAATAAAACAATTGCAATATTACCGGAAACACACTAGAAAAATAAGTTATATATGAGTTTAATTTATATACATTAATTGTGTAAGTCTTTTTATACTCTTATTCAATTAAATTATTTTATTTATATAACTTTTTAAATAATAAATATAAAATTTAACTACTTTTATCAATATAACAATACATAACTAAAGGATAATATAAAATAATTTACTCCCATAGTGCATCAACAGAAAAAGAAATCTGAATTCAAATTGTGAATATTGATAAGGAAGATGGGCATACTGCAGCAATTAATTAATGCGTCTTTGACATTACATGAAGCGAAACCCACCATCATCCTAATAATAAATTAATGAATATTAATTACAAATTACTACATATTATTATAAAATGCATGAATACACGGGAGATTTGATTCATTTAAAGTAAAAAAGTTTGAAAAGTATAAAAATAAAGAGTTAACTATTTCTAGAAAAATATTCACCATAAGAGAGTGTCATTAAATAAGCTAAGGATAATTAAACCATCATTATCCTACTTTGCTCCCCTCCTCGCCCTGTGTATGGTAGTGAAATCCAGAAATTTGTATGTGTGTCTATCAAGCCTTACTCGGCACACAGAAAGCAGTGCAGGCAGTGACTAGTGAAGGGAAACGACTAACGTTTGGCGCGTGAAAACGTCAGTGAAAGGCGTCAACAGTAGAGAGGCGACAAAGGCTGTGACACTGACCTCACCACACATGCACTCATACGTCTCCACACAACACAACACAAACACAAACACAAACACAAACACAAACACCCCCATCCATCTCATCATCCCACTCAACCTCTTCCCCCTCCCCTCCCTATGTCCACTCTCACTGCCTAACCGCTCCTCATCTCCATCCTCCGCCGCCACCTTTTCAATACTACTTCCTTCCTTCTCTCTTCAGCCAACCCATTTCCCCTTCTCTCTTTTTCCACTTCATTCTTTATTTCAACCAATTTTGCCGCACCTCTTCTTCTTCTTCTTCCATCCCACACCCTCAATCAACACCAACACCAACACCAATAAATACCACACCTTATCCCTACATTAACTAACTCCTAAACTCCATTTACTCTTAAACCCCAATATCTTTTTTCTTTCTCTTTCCCTCTCAAAATATAAATAAATAAATAAATTATATTAATTCCCCCAAGTGCATCCTCATTTAATGCAAAGAATTTTGTGGCTCATCATCATCCCAAAGAAATTCCCTCCTAATAATTGAGACAGATTTTACCTCACACTCACCCCACACACACACACAAACACAAACACATACAGTGTTGTCTATGTAACTAGAAGAAGAAGAAGAAGAAGCAGCTTGATGCCACCAACAATTGCGGCATCTGTGTAAATGGGCTGCATCTACTCCCGCGTCTGCATCGGCGACACCTGCACCGGCGGCGCCGCCTCCAGCATCAACGGCGATGCCATCACACGTCCTCCACGTGGCACCTCCTCCTCCGAACCCGACTCCTCCTCCGCAGCCGGCGCCGCCACCACCACCGTCGACGCAGACGCCTCCCCTGACAACAACAACGAATTCCGAGACCAACTACTGAATGAGCTGAGCATAACCAGAGACCCAGAAGCTCCAATCCGAAGGCTCGCTAGGGTTTCATCTCAGTTCCTCCCTCCAGAAGGTTCTAGAACCGTGAAAATCCCTTCCTTCAACTACGAGCTCCGCTACTCGTTCCTCTCCCAGCGTGGCTACTACCCTGACGCCCTCGATAAGGCCAACCAGGACAGCTTCTGCATCCACACTCCCTTCGGTTCAAGCCCCGACGACCACTTCTTCGGCGTCTTCGACGGCCACGGCGAGTTCGGAGCGCTATGTTCCCAATTCGTCAAGCGAAAACTCTGCGAAAATCTCCTCCGAAACGCGAAATTCCCCTCCGATCCCGTCGAGGCTTGCCATGGTGCTTTTCTGACGACGAATTCGCAGCTTCACGGCGACGTTTTGGATGATTCCATGAGCGGGACGACGGCGATCACGGTGCTGGTGAGAGGGAGGACGATATTCGCGGCGAATTCTGGCGATTCGAGGGCGGTGATTGCGGAGAAGAGAGGGAAGGATCTTGTTGCGGTTGATTTGTCGCTTGATCAGACTCCGTTTAGGGGTGATGAGCTTGAGAGGGTAAAGATGTGTGGTGCTAGGGTTTTGACTTTGGATCAGATTGAGGGTTTGAAGAACCCTGAGGTTCAGTGTTGGGGGAATGAGGAAGGTGATGATGATGGGGACCCTCCTAGGTTGTGGGTCCCTAATGGGATGTACCCTGGGACTGCATTCACTAGGAGCATCGGGGATTCAATTGCTGAGAGTATTGGTGTTGTTGCTAACCCTGAGATTGTTGTGTTTGAGCTCACTAAAGATCACCCTTTCTTTGTTCTTGCAAGTGATGGGGTTTTTGAGTTTCTCTCTAGCCAGACCGTGGTTGATATGGTAGAATCTTTCATCCTTTTTTCTTTTTATTTTTTTTTTAAAAAACCTTTTTGGTTATTTTTTATTTTTATGCTATATATAACTTTTATTTTCCTTTTTGATCAGCTTTAGTGTGATGCTAGAAAGGAAAAAAGAGAGAAATGTTGTTTGCCTTTTTGCTCTTTCTGTTTGTTGAAATTTGCTTTTTTTGGGGGTTATGGTGATAAAAAGCAAGTTGGGTGGCAGGTTATCATCACGTTTCAGTTGCACTCACGAACTGGTATCATTGATTTTTGGTTTACTGTGTTTTTTCTCGTATTTGGGAATTGGGAAATTCACTCCTGCAGTTAGGAGAAGCATACAAAAAGTGACTTTTTGAAGGGGGAGAATTTCACTATTGTGTGTGTAAAACCCACAAGGAAGCTATGGAAACATTGATTGTCCCATTAAAGGTTGGAGAAAGAAAGAAATTGATTGCTAACAATTTCTGGAATATGCTCCACCCGGATACCCCGCACTCACACTAAGTCCAGTCCAGCATAAAGAGCACAATGGCAAAGCACGTTATTGTCCCTACTACTCTCAAAATCTTTTAATAAGCTTAGCTGGTTATGACAAGGCATTGCTAGGAATAACCACTTTTTGGTGGTAATTTTACCAAAATGGATAATTGGAATCTTTATGCATACACTTTACAAAATGGGAGGGGGGCAATTAGATAATTTCATTATGAAGCTGCTTCTTGGTTTCAAGCAGGATTGGCATTTGCAGAATTGCAAGCACATTATCTGGCAGAATATCCTAGCCTACTATTTTGTGAATGAGATTGATTTTAAGGGAGAGGTGATATTTGGGAGGGTGCTTGTGCAATGGTCTCTGCGAGCATTGAAGTTGCTGTGGTTTCTGTCTCAAAACTCTGAAATTTAATCTTCTTTTATTATTTCAACCAAACTAATAATGGCTTATGGTCCACTTGCTTACAAACTCTGCATCTAAATTCCCCATGACTAAGACTAATCATTGTAAACTTAATTTTGAGATTCACATAATTAAATTACGTGATGCTTTTGGTAATTCAGTGCTATATTATGGTATTTTTCTCTGGTAAATCTTTCCTGCTCGTGCTGGATAAGTAAGGAAGCCTAACAAATTAGATTTTTGGTGTAATTTTAATTTCTTTTTCTGTCAAGGTGCTTTGTTGATTGTCACACTGTCCAGCTGTGACAATGTACTATGGCGTGTCTTTGTTCATAGAAGCTTGGTCAGAACTTTCTTGTTTACATGCTCAGATGAAGGAATCAATGACCTTACAGCTTATCTTTCTATGGTCCAAATTAAATCATGAGGCTAATCGTTGTGGTTCTCAGATAATAATATATATTGATGACCATGAGCTTTTGAATGTAGAACTAAGTTCTGGAAATTTTTATTCATGGCTTTTTTAACCTGGATTTGGTTTATCATCAAATTTAAGTCAAATGTTTTGCCTCTCAATTTGCCATCATGCTTCCAGGTTGCAAAATTCAAAGATCCCCGTGATGCTTGTGCTGCAATAGTGGCTGAATCTTATCGACTTTGGCTACAGTATGAAACTCGTACCGATGACATCACAATCATCATCGTGCATATAAATGGGCTAACTGAAGTATGCTGTTTTTTTATTTTCTTGGTTCTCTTCATGTATATTTGTTCCCCAAAATCCTTCATGCATTTGTTTTCCCTTGTTTGTTGTTATTAATTGATCAAGTATTTCTAAACAGCCTGCTGTTGGTCAGTCAGCAACTTATGGTGATGTTTTACGAACTCCAGTGCCTCAAGTTGTAGAGTTGACAGGTTCAGAATCTCCCTCCACCTTTGGATGGAACTCTAGAAATTATCGTGTAAGGCATGACTTGTCAAGGGCACGCATCCGAGCAATTGAAAATTCCCTGGAGAATGGGCAAACCTGGGTTCCTCCATCTTCAGCCCACAGGAAGACATGGGAGGAGGAAGTGAGTGCCAATTAATCTATTGCTTTTTCTGTTTTGCAATTGAGTTAACTACTCTATTTTTCATTTTTCATTTGCATTGACAACAATATTTGCATACCAGCGTAAATTCATAGATGTATATTCTCCCATTTTGCTTGTTCAAAAATGCAAATCTTTGATGGTGCTTCATCTTCATATGCCACAGGCACACATAGAGCAGGCGTTGCATGATCATTTTCTCTTCCGAAAACTTACTGATTCTCAAGGTCATGTTTTATTGGATTGCATGCAAAGAGTTGAAGTCCAACCTGGGGATATTATAGTCAAACAGGTCAGCTTTCTAGTTGATACTTGAAAATTCTAGAGCGCCATTTCTCTTCAGCTTTTGTAGATTGCTGTGGCACCAAATGGAGTATACTATTCTTGAATCGAAGTTGCATTAGATCTTAGTAAAAACCTCTCTTTATTTTGTTTGGTTTGTATTTTGTAATGGCACAAGTGTGACAAAAAGTTATACTTTGCAGGGCGGTGAAGGTGACTGTTTTTATGTTGTTGGTAGTGGAGAATTTGAGGTCTTGGCAACTCAGGTTTATAATATTTGTCATTTGATAGCAGTATCAATTTTATTGGTCTCTTTGATGGCTCCAGATATATTTTGAGGCAAATATTGAAATTTATCCAAGCCAGAGGCAAAGGC
Source organism: Dalbergia cultrata (assembly GCA_031216105.1). Lineage (NCBI taxonomy): Eukaryota > Viridiplantae > Streptophyta > Magnoliopsida > Fabales > Fabaceae > Dalbergia > Dalbergia cultrata. The sequence goes on from CM062344.1 coordinate 75,141,353, forward strand.
AAAGGCCATGGCACCTGCAGGCTTCCAAAACTTCTTTCTTTGCTTTATTAGCAAGCACTTTTTCATTCATGATAAAGATGACCCCCAAGATATAAACTCTTTTAAAAGCCACCTTTGTGTTATTTCTAAACCCTAGTTCGGCACTCCAGCTCTTGTAATTGGCTTTGCCTTGGGTATACTCCAGATGAAATCGTGTTTTCAAGGTCTTGGACCATATCATGAATGTTGCTTCTTCCTAATCATTTATAAAATTGTGCTAGTTTCTTTGTTGTCGATGAGATGTGTTAAAAATTATTGTGCAACATTTATCACAATGGCAGGAAGAAAAAGATGGGGAGGTACCGAGGGTTTTACAGCGTTACACAGCTGAAAAACTATCATGCTTTGGAGAACTTGCTCTAATGTGAGTTGGTAACGATTTTTGTTCCCTTATTGTGGTGGAAAAGATATCTGGCTATAAGTTCATTGAAGTTTCCTCTAGTTGAGACAGTAATATTAAGAATGGCATATGAAGTTCAACAATAATTGCAATATTCTATAACATGGGCAATTTTATATTATTTTTTCCATAACTAATGACTGTATATAATGCATTGCCTTTTTCGTTTTCTTTTTCTTATTTATTTGAAATATTTAAAAACCTTTTTCATGTCTTTTCTTATGCTTTAGTATGTATCTGCAATGACACAATGGATTTTTTTGCCCTTGAAATTTTTAACTTCTTTTTTTCCTTTGAAATGTGGCATTATAGGTACAATAAACCACTCCAGGCTTCTGTACGTGCTGTGACAAAAGGAACGCTCTGGGCTTTAAAGCGAGAAGATTTTCGAGGGATTTTAATGTCAGAATTCTCTAACTTATCATCCTTGAAGTTGCTTCGGTCCGTAGATCTTCTTTCAAGGTTGTCAATTTTACAACTGAGTCAGATTTCTGATGCCCTTTCTGAAGTTTCCTTCTCTAGCAGGCAGAAAATAATTGATCATGTAAGCTTTTGCTTGATTATTTTGTCCAATTATTCTCTGATCTTTTACTGAAGTTCTCCAGTATTTCTGTGCAGAATGAAGTCCATGCATTGTACATCATCCAGAAAGGACGAGTTAAAATCACTTTTGATGCTGATTTATTGACAAGTCCAAATGTTTGCAGCCTCAATCCTGACATCCAAAATGAGAATGATGACACACAGAGCAGAAGAGAAATATCAATAGAGAAGCCTGAGGGAAGCTATTTTGGTGAATGGGCCCTTCTCGGTGAACATGTTGGTTCCTTAAGTGCTGTTGCTGTGTGTGATGTTGTATGTGCTTTACTAACAAAGGAGAAATTTGAATCTGTAATTGGCTCCATACCAAAGATTTCTCAGGAAGGTCACAAGTATGTTTTTATGCATTCAAGTATCAGACAACAGCTTTTTGGTTTTTCTTTATTTGCTTATATGCTGCACTGAAAAACAAAGCTTCATTTCATTGGCACCATTATTTTGACTGTAGGTCTAGACATAATTCTAAGGAGTTGACTAGAAATTTTGACTTTTCATCCCTTGGAAAAGTCCAGCTCTCAGATTTGGTAAGATTTTTCTGTTGCCTTTTGATGCATTGGGCTTGAGATCCTTAAATTACCTTATGGATCGTTTCTTTGGTAGGAGTGGAGAAACACAGTCTATTCCACTGACTGCTCAGAGATTGGGCTTGCAAATTTTGGAGACTCAGGTAGATAAATCTTTCTCTAACTTAAATCTGAGTTATGCATGTTTATATTCCAGAAATAATGAATTTACATAAATTTATTCCTTCACTTTTTACTTTTTAAACATCATTTGATCCTATCAATCTCCTTGTTTGACTCAAGTCACTCAACAATTGTTTGATAGAATTTACATAAATTGTTTCATAGAAGTTTTTGCTTTGCAATTTGCTAACTTAATACATTTTGCAAGTAGAAAATTTACTTACTTTGAAGAGATTTTCTAAGCCGAAAGTGAAAAGGATGGGAAAAGAAGCACAAGTCTTGAAAGAGAAAGATTTGATTAAGGGTATCAGCTCTTCAGCTTGTATACCACAGGTGTTATGCACTTCTGCTGACCGCATGTATGCTGGAATACTGCTAAATACATGCCTAGCTTGCCCTTTGTCTTCCATACTTTCAAGTCCATTTGGTGAATCAGCTGCACAGTTTTGTGCTGCTTCTGTTGTTATCGCCTTAGAAGACTTGCACAAGGTCTTATGTCGAAATAATTCTTTTACGTCGTTTTTCGGCTTCTTTGGCTTTTGACTAAGTTTCTCTTTCTTTTCCTCATTCATGCATTTCATATTTGAATTTCAGAATGGTGTTCTCTACAGAGGGGTGTCACCTGATGTTCTGATGTTGGACCAAACAGGGCAGATACAGGTTTGGAAACTTTTGTTTTAATGTTTTTCATTCATGTTTATTTGACACTTATGTTTCGATTGACTGATTTTTTTGTCCGACAGCATACCTGTGGAATAGGGATGTCTTCTATACACAATTATTCATTTTTTAGCACAATGATATCTGTTATTCTTAATTATGTGTTTCTGGTTGTAGCTGGTGGACTTTAGATTTGGTAAGAAGCTCTCCGGTGAGAGAACATTCACAATTTGTGGGATGGCAGATTCGCTAGCTCCAGAGATTGTGTTGGGAAAAGGCCACAGTTTCACTGCCGACTGGTATAAATAACACTTGTATGAAACCATTGATCTCAGTGAAGCACACAATTTCTCCTGGCAGATGTGCACTTCTCTCTTTATTTCCTCGAAAGCATAAAGGAGACCTAAAATAGTTTCCGTTTTCTGAATAAAAATATTTGAATTGTCATCAATATACTGCAATTACTCCTGGCATGCAGTACATTAAGTCTCAGAATAGCTGTTGTCCTTAGTGTCACCAAAGTTTTTTGGGTTCGTCTTGTTTTAATTGTACTAATGCCATTGCCAATCCCATTATTTTCTAATTAATCTATAATTAAATCCCCCTGATATCCTATCATTGACCTAGCACTCTTTTTTTTTGGCTGATGCGGCAGTATTCCATGTTATCTGTACATTTGCAATGTTAATTAAAAAGAGTGCCATTTCATCGAATTGGAATGGGTGGTATTTTACCATATTCATTGTCATAGGGTTTTGGATAGCCCCTGAATCTCTAGAATGTAAAGCTTTTATATTTATGGTCTATGTCCCTTGATAATATTTTTGTGGATGTCAAGTTGACAAACCTTGCTGCTGTTTATATAGGTGGGCGTTAGGGGTTTTGATATATTTTATGTTACGGGGTGAGATGCCATTTGGATCATGGAGAGAAAATGAACTTGATACAGTTGCCAAAATTGCAAAACGGAAGCTACATCTTCCAGTGACTTTCAGCCCTGAAGCTGTTGATCTCATCTCCAAGGTATTGCACAAGAACAACTGTTTTCTTTCTCTTACTCTCTGCAGTGTGCATGCTCGAAATATATGCAGTGCATGCATGAAACATTGAGAATATCTGTCTGTGCATACTTAATTCTTTTTGTTTGACTAATTTGTTCAGTTACTTGATGTGGAGGAAAACACTAGACTTGGTAGCCAAGGGCCTGATTCTGTCAAGAGTCACCCATGGTTTAATGGTGTTGAATGGGAAGGGATTAGATCCCACACTTTTCCAGTTCCGCCAGAAATTATTTCTCGTGTAACACAATACTTGGAAGCTCATTCTGAGGATTGCACTGGTTCTCTAGGTTCCCCATTACAGGAGGTAGAAGAACTTAACGTGCCTGAATGGCTTGAGGACTGGTAGGAGAATGAGCATATAGGTTGTCAAATTTTTGAAGTTTGGCTCTACACCAATATTAATTACCTTTGCTTCTTTGGTCAATTGCCAAGATTGCAATTAACCAGAGAATACAAAGAGAGCAACAGATCCAAAATATATATTCCCCATACTTCACTTTTTGTGACATGGTTGCATTGGAAAACCAAATATTCTTGGAGTTTTCCATGCTGTCTTTATTTATTGAAGTAGCTGAATGAGTAGGGTAGGTTCAATATGTTCTTTATCTTCTCTTCACCTCTTTTCCTTTTTTTTTATAATCTTTTTATATTTTTTTATTTTTGGGAATTCCTCTCTGTAAATATTATATACTTGTACATGAGTGAGTTTCCTTTCACTTTTCAATCGAAATTCAAGCAGTTTAGAATTTGTGTATGAAAACTTAAGGAAATTCTATTGGCATGGACAAATATTCATATTCACATACGAGTCAAAAATGGAAACCCTAGTTGCATTTTTTCCAGTTTGCCGTATAAAACTCTAGCTGAATTTTTTTTCCCTCTATAGTATTTTTCTATTTTATACGGTAAGCTGCATTGAATGTATTTGTGTAACCGCATCATATATTTGGCCTTCTTTAAATCATGCCGTGCATGGTTATGGGATTAAAGAAAAGATTATAGTCAATGAGCTTAATTGAAGTGATTAGGAGTTTAATGGTATTGTGTGAGGGTCATTCTATCCTCATTTGTTCATTTCTTTTTCTATTTTTCTCTTACATTCACCAGAAGCTTCTTAGAATAATAAAAAAATTTATATATTGTAGTTTCAAATCTTTGCTCTCAGTCAAACGCGTGATATTATATAAGAGTCAAATTAACTGAAATGAAATGAAATGAATGCAAGTTCAAATGTATGAAGTAGTTTTTCTTTTTTTTTTTTTTTTGGTAATAAAGAAAAGTAGTAGTTTTTGTAGAATAATTATATATCTTTTGTTGTATTTGAAAAATTAATTTTATAAACGGTTTGAATAGACTGAATTTATAAAAATGTATTGTGTATATATATATATGATTTTTTTTAACTTTGATTGATATGCATTATCAGCACGAGAATTTCATGATCTCTATATTTCTAAAGGGGATAAGTCAATGCTGCAGATAGTAAACACCTCTTAATTAATAAAAAAAAATCTAATAATATATTGTTATACTGCTTATATTAACGATAATGTAAATCTCCTTTGTACCAAAAATACATAATCTAGAGTAGGTGGCCTCTAATATCAAGATCACAAAATCATCACGTCATCACTTCATCAGCAAAGTGTTAAACTATTGACAAAGCTGACGATTAAGTTTGTAAAACCTGGTGGATTGAATAACTGAGGAGGTGGAATCCTTCATTTTGCTGTTAAGACATTGGGATAGGGCTTATCTCTGACGTCAATGGTATTTCATTTGCACCTCTTGTGCCACGAATTAATGCATACTTCAGACACAAGAAAATTGACAAAAACTAACACTTTCTTTTGGAAGCTCAATGAGGTTTTTTACTACTTAATCACATAAATTATAAACTTTGTTCCATTTGTCTATTGGTTGACTTGAAGCAAAATTGGCAATTTTGGAGGGCAAGATTTTGTAGAATATTACTCTACAAACCTTTCTTTTTTTCTTTCTATTCCAAGACTTAAACTGGTAAACATATCCTAAGGGTATGTTTGTAAGTTTGGATTTTAAAGGGAAAGGGAAGGAATGGGAGGACTTGTAGTGTAAAATTATATTACAAGTCCTTTCCTCATCTTCCTTTTCTTCCAAAATCCAAACTCACAAACCCTTGTCAAGGATTTGTCAAGTAAAAGCAGCAGTTAACATGCTTAATCAGGGATTAGGATTTCTTTCTTGGAGTTCCTTGAACTTTTGGGATTCATCCATTTTATATTATTATCATTAGATTAATGAACTCTGGTCCCGCTTGCCCCTTGCTTAACAACAAAAAGGGAAAATTAATAAGAAAGAACATGCTTAATTTATGGAACCACGGTGGCATTCAGCTACTTGTTGCCTAAGTTTAGTTGTAATAGTTGTAATGATGTACATTTTTTTATATGCTAAGCAAAAAGAGAAGGGGCAATATATAAGATATGATCACGATTGTTATATTTAAATAAAATGGCTGTCACAAATATATACAATATTATTCATCGAGGCGGCTTGAAGCTGTCTTGTTGAAAATCTGCACAAACTCTATTGTCAAATGACAAAAAAAAAAAAAAAAAAAAAGACCAAATCCAATTTTAAGTCTGCAAGCGTTTCGATTATTCTTGACATGAGGGACCTAATTCATTTTCTGTTATAGGAAGATTAACAAACTTGACACGCAAATCATAAGAATGAAAAAATAGGATTGAAACAAAAACAAGAAATTAAGGGGTACCTGCTTTGCTTAACTATGTACTTTCCAACTAAAAGCTAAAATCTACATGAAGCTAGTGATCAAGCATTGAAATGGTTAAAACCAAACATATGTGTACCTCAGGAAGGTTATGATTGGACTATACATCTAATGCTTCTTGTTTATTCTGTGATTGCTGGGACCTTCTTTCTCTATTCACAAACCATTGAACTGTTCTTCTGGCAATTGGAAACCAAAGCTGCCTCATTCTCTCCTCCTTGAGGTTGTTTTCAAGCAAAGAGGAATCTTTAAAGGCCTTGTGTTTCATGCCTAAACCACCAAATCTAGAGACAGCAGTGATTTCTGACAGTGACCTTTTCCCACCATGATTCAAATGCTTTATTGAATGACTAGAATTCCCTGCAGAATCTGATGTAGAAGGATTACCCCTATCTGAAACTGAGTTAATCTTGTTTAGTTTACCGACCTTGCTCTCAAAGGAAATCTTCCTCCCCATCTCTTCCTTTATGTTCATAATTTGATCATTTTCTACTCCTCTTCTTGTCATCAGGTCACCGTTTGATTCCAAGTTATTGAATCTGCTGCTTGATGAATCATTAAGCAGCTCTGAATTCAAGAACATGAGGTCTGAAGAGCTCACACTGCTCCACCTGTGCTTGAACACAACATCAGATATAGTAATCCTGTGGTTATGCTTATGATAGCCCTTGTGGTCACCATCACTATCTTCTTCTGCGCCTTTTTGTATTGGCAATTCCTCTTCCTTAATATCCTTCACAAATAATTTCCTGAAGCTGCTTCCAATACTGAATCTTGATGAACCATGATGTTCTTCCTCTCTTTGGACAAAGAGCTCTATGTTGGATTCTTCACCTAGACGTGATGACTGGTTTACTAGCCTCCTTAAACTGTTTGAATATGTAAAGATTGTTTGGTCCTCAGGGTTGACCTTGTGCCTGCAAAGAGGACAGCTTGAGTGTTTTTCAAGCCAGTGGTCTATGCAATCAATATGAAAAGCATGCTTGCACTTTGGAAGAAGTCTGAGAATTTCTACATCTTCAAACTTTGATAAGCAGACTGCACATTCTAACCCTTCCTTTGACCCTTTGAGGGAAGAGAATCTGAAGAAGGGCAGTGACTCTATGGCAGTCTTATCAATACCTGAAGTTCTAGACCTTGATCTCCCAAGTGTTGGTTGATTCTCTAGGTCCCCAAGAGGAATTGTTGGACCCCTTTGACAGAATTTTGCATACATGAGGAGAATGAATGTTATTGAAAACATGACACCAAGGATTCCAATGACAACAGCAAGGCTTGGTTGGAAGTTGGAGACAGCATCTCCTGAAGAAGATACACCTTGTGCTCTAACATGGGAGAATAAGGCAGAGAGAACCAAGAGGCTAATTACAACAAGTTGATTCATGGTTTCTCCACAAGCATTCTGCAGCAGAAGTGAGAATTGGTGGGTTGGAAAAAGCTTATAAATTTATATAACGGGGTTGTTTGTTATGATGGGGTTGTTGTGCATGGACATTAGTTATTTTATGATTCTTCCCCAAATAGCAACCTTCTCTTGTGTCAGTTTTCTTGGTTCCTTCTTAGGCTACGTTTTGCGTCTCAAATTGATTCTTAAATTTAAAATGTCATTAAAATATTAAGAATTCATTAGTGACCACAAGGTGGAGGTGGCCTACAATTTTATTTAACTCTGTTTTTGACTTGGTAGGCGTGTCCATGAATTAAGAATGACATATGATATGACATCGCCCAATTAACTAGTACGTTTAATCCTTACGCCATATTTGTGTTAATAAGGCATTGCAAGTTTAGTCATTTTACCCTGAGTTTGAACTTTGAAACTGAACCCTCATTTAGTTTTGTTTGTATTACTGAATCCAATAAATGAAGTTTCCATGTATTTCGGTTACTTGGTGAGTAATTTTTCTTTCATTGAATTTGTATGTATAAGATTTTATTTGCAATTAAAAATGTCAAAGGCTGTTTTCCCATCACATCCTAGAAAGTCATGGAGTTGGGTAGTCTTAAGTCTACGTTGGCAGCTTGTTATTGCTTAGGCAAACGATCAAGACACGGATTTTAACTCACCTAGAATGTCACTAGATTTAATTTAAAATGTGCTGTGGTTAATTACCAATCTAAAATTGCATTTAAAAATTAAAAAAAATACAGAAAAGTTATCTGTAGATTCAATATTTACACAACTGAAATTCATACTTATTAAAACCGTGATCACCATATTGACTATAACAAATTGCAAAGAAAAAGAAAACAATGATCTGGCTGCATATGGTGTGGAATCTGCGCTTCTGTTTGAACATGGGAAATATGTAGCTCTATGAGGAATTAGCATTCCTTCACTATCCTTCCTAACAACCTGTTATGTTCCCATTATTTTTTTTTTCTAATTTTACCAATAACGGCCAAGTTAAGTGTACTAGTTTAGCTGACCTTGCAAAAGAAACTTAAAAAGAAAACGTTGAAAATCGATCTTTAATACACAAACTACAAGTTGATTTTGTCAATTATAAATTTATAATAAACCTATTAATAAAGGGCATGCTTGTCTTGCTGTTGCCTAATGAAAGTTGTACTGTTCCAAGGCTAGGTAGCAAAGAAGTGGACGGCTATCTAACAAATTTGGTCAAAGCATCTAGGTAAACTAATTTGCGAAGAATAGATTAGAACTCAGAACTGCTTACGTGGACTGCTCAGTAATCATAGGTGATATATTGTTCTTTTGGGTTCAGTGGAGTTTAAACAAGACGACCCCAGAAGTTAAAAAGTTACAGCTAGATTTTGGTGGTTATTATATGTTGCTGGATATGGGAGGAACAAAAGAGAGTATGACTATGATATACTATTAATGTTCAATCATCTGTTGATGCTTTGGTATTTTTGTCAAACTCTTTTAATTATGGATAAGTGATCAGATTTTTTTTACCCCTACGAGAAAAGTTTATGTTCGAGAGTGGCATATGCCATGAACCCAAGTCATGGCAATACACGAATAAAAGATCGACTAGATGAATAAATTCACATTGACTGATAAGTGATCAAATAATAGAATAAGATTTGCAGACAGAATTTTATCCGTAAAAATACGTGATAATTTTGTAATGTTTGAGGTTATATATCTAGACTAGCAATCCAAAAAAACATGGTGGTCGGCACAAGCCTTCTTCTCATGCTACTCCATTATCCTTTACAATAAGTGAGGCTCCATTTTGGCATGGAGAAAACAAAGGGAAATGGCAGTTGGTACCTAGTTCAGCAATGTCATTAAATTCCCTTTAAGAACTTGAGGGGTCTAGAAGTAATTTTTCCCATGCGCCCTTTCCCTGGCCCTGGCATGTTCGTAGCATGGGCAAAAGGCAAATCAGAGAGTAGTCCATAAGGGATTGTTTATCCTCACATTTTGAAGTACCGTTTAAGGCATAACAGACTCATAGCAGTCCCAAAACAGCATTACTATCTATCCGTAGCACCAAAACTAGGAACAGCTAACCAACTGCTGGCACAAGATCAGATGCTTGAGTACTATTTAATGGTACAGATGGATGATGGGCCTTTATTACATACAACTGCAATCTTGTTTGCAGTGACTACAAGTAATTAAAGGAAAACCGAATATGAAATTAAAATGTATACATAAAAATGGTAGGAATCTCATTCATCTGTACAAAGATTAGAGCCCCATTTCCCTGATTCTCTTGTTGATAACTATATTAGCAAAGTTCAACTAAGATGATACAGGAGACTAGCCATGCGAAGAGGCTGCAGGGTTGCCGTTTGGCACTGTCCCCAAAACGGGGGTGCCCTCAGGATTGGCTTGGTCTTCATTTGCATGGCGAACAAACTCCTCAGGAGTCATGTGAGAACCATGGCACGCACAAACGATCCTGATTTGGTTATTACTGTATCTATAAGTAACACCAGATACCGTCCTTCCATTTGGACCTGATCCTGTGGTGGATACCCAGGGCAGGTTTGGGTACGAACCAGATCCACCAAATTTCACTTCAGCAGCAAGACCTGGCTTAATATTTGAAAAATCAATCGTGGAACCTTCTCCTAGCGACTGGTCTGGTGCATCTTTGGCCCTGAGGTTTGTGCTGCTTCCTTTCACGTCATCGGGTTGTGAAGAGGAGCCTTCTTCAGTAACACGCAGTTTTCCATCTCCTTTGCCTCGTTCCAGTGGCCTTCCTTCAAATGGCAAGGCTTCAGATGGATTACTTGACATCATGTGCAGGGCTGCTATATCGACACAGCAACAGTATAATGTCATTCCAATATAAGTGCAGTAAGCATCAAACTAAAATTTCTGACATAAATGGGCTCCAGTTTTATCTAATATTTCAGTACTCCAGCTGTTTTAGAATATTTGGTCAATTTGTCAACCTATGGTTCATTCTAGAATATTTACACAATCCAAAACATTTACAATTTATAACCAATCCAACATACACATCTCAGAAGCTTGAATTAGAAAGACGGATCATTTACCAATATCATCCAACCACATCAAAATTACCTGAGCTAGATGGAACCCTTCCAGCAAAGGAAGGGTGTAACTGTTGAGGACGAGAAACCAAACCCCATGAGTTATCTTTATCCAACATGGGAAGCTGAACAGAAGGATATCCAAACATCACTGGCAAGCTCCCATTAGTCGCAGTTTGGCCTCCTGTGCGTTCACCAGCTGCAGTAGGCATCACATGCATCAATCTCTGAGAGCTAGGTGCTCCAACAGAGTTGGATTCTTTTACTGGAGAAGGGTAAGGCACATTCATCATTGGTTGAACAGAGAAGGAAGCACCATATGTCATGTTTGTGAGCTTAAAATCTCTCTCTGTTGACCCTATAAACCTTTTCTGGCCACTAAAGTCAGTGGCACTCGAGTCAGCAACTCCACGAACCTCTTTTGGAGCATCAGAAGAAGCACTAACCCTGATGAATCCTTTGGAACCATCACTGTGGTGTGACATAGGTCTAGAGATGGAGTTCTCAGCTTCAGAATCAGCCATATCTTCATTCTCAGCAGTTGACCCATCTTCTGTTAAAGAAATATGTGACGTTCTTGCCCTGTCATGTAAACTGGCATGATGAACATCACTGTCATGCTTCTTTTGATTACGTATCTCATCAAAAGACATCTTCCGCTTATTTACTGCCTCCAACCGATTATCATCCTCAATTTCAATAGGTTTATTACTGTTTGCAGCCCAAAATCCTCCCCCATTTAAATTCAGAGAAGCATTATCTTCTTTGGCCTTTGAAAGATCACTAAAGAAGTTTTCCTCAGGCTTTGCGGAATCAGATCTTCGAACCCCAGCAACTGAGTCTGGCTTCTGAGGACCAGCATCAAATATAAAGTCATCAGCCATTTTCCCACCCTTTCCAACTTCTTCTGCTCTAGTATCTGAGGAGCTACCATTCTTACTCTTGGGTTTGGCAGACGAGCCACCACAGGATAAACCCAAGCTGAGCTCCAGCCCACTGTCATCCTCCATATTGCAATCTCTCTGCCTATCGAAATTCAAACCAAACCAAATACCTTGACTGTCATATGTTCCGTACTACAGACAAAACCACCTTTTTACCATCAGTACCTATCCTCAAAAATCTGCATTCAGTTCAAATTAAACAAGACAATCCATATCAGCTGCATAGCACAGGCTCACATGACAAAAAAAAAATTATATAATCAAGAATTTCATTCACTCTATCAGACATAAAAACACAGCTCATTCCTATGTCTATACTCTATACTCAACGGCAGATCAGATTCCCTTATTACAAACTTCCATGGTTCTAAACTGTGGTCCATAGCAATACAGCAGTTGCTGAAGGCTACCCTCCAGCATCATACCCCAGTTGGGGTCTGTAGCCGTAAAACAGCAGCGCAACAACAACGATAAAACCAACAAACCAAACACATGCTTTCTTTTTAAAACAGATCAAGACTTTGAATAGTAAATAACCAAACTAAACTGAGAAAGCCCAAACACACAGCTAAATTTTGAAGGAGCAAAGAGAGTGAATCAGTTGAAATACCTCACCTCAACTTTCTGATCCAAATCTTTCCCTTCCCTCTCTCTCTCTCAAGTGATGGGAGAAACTTGTTGCTGCCACCCCAATCTGCATAACCCCAGACAGCCACAGGCCAAATCAGCAACTATAAATAGCAAGCTCTTCACCTCTTTTTTTTACCTCCTGTATTTCACTTCAATTTGGAAACTTTTGCACCCCAGATCTTTCCCTGAAGATTAATGAAAAATGGGTAAATCTTCGATCGGAGTTTCAAAGCTTACTATGTGAGATGCATGTTTTGGGGGCAAAAAAGGAGTAAGATAAAGTATATTAGGGTTCACATGGGAATGATTGTAGAGCTGAAAAGATGAATAGCATGAGAGGAAATCGTGGAGATACCTGAAATTCTTGAACAGTGATGATGAAACCCTAGGTCAATTCTCCGTCTCTGTGCTGAGATCAGCGGGGACATTGAGAGTGAAAAGAAAGATAAGAGAGCAAAATGCTTAAATAAATTATTAATATTATTTTTTTAATAAAAATTTTGAATTTTCTCAAGTTTGCCAATGTGATTAGCGTGTTTTTTAAATCCCATTTGCCAAATTTCCAGCGCCCCTGCTGCGGCCGGTGTGACAGTGAAGTCGAGTGAGCTTAATTTGTGGAGAAAAGAAATCTATAACAATTGAGTTCATGAAAAACACGAGATAAAGTAGAGTTGAAGATTTCAATTAATCATTTTCTTTAATTGAAAGGGGGAAAAATTGAAAGAAGAAAGTGCTAGAAAAGGAGAAACTTTTTTAGAAATTTATATTTAGAATTATGTATCATAATAACCCACTAAGATAGTAAGATTGGCCCAATCATGAGGAATTTAGATAATACGTGTGAAACCTTTTATTTAAATCTCAATTAGACCAATTAAAATTTTTGAAGTAACAAAAAAAATTATGGATCATAATTATTAGTTTTTTTATATAAAATAATGAGTCAGTTTATTTCATCTAATAATTACTTTAGTTTTTATCAAAATTTCCGTATGTATTTTCCTATTTTGAAAGAAAGGTTTGTGTCGATCCAAAACTAAGGTATTCCTAAACTTCCTTTTTCGGAGGTGAAAGGTACTCTTAACTTATAATAAACTTTTATCGAAATATTTATTGATAACTGATTAGAAATAAATTTTAAAATGAAACTCAAATCATAATAATAATATGAGGGAAAAGAAAACTACATGGTCGACTATTTCTCTAGTTTTCACTCTTAATTTTATTTTTTCAGACCCATGATTTTGGCTAAACTAACTGTTATTTAATAGTACAACTTATAATTTTTTTAATTATTTTAATAGCTAAAAGTAATATTTTTTATATTTTAGTTTATGTTTAATTAAATGGCTTATTACTTCTCTAAAAATTATTTTTAGTAGTTTTTGAGAAGTTATAATATCTAATTTCTTAACAAGCACTTTCTAAAATACTTATTTTAAAAAAATCACTTTTATAAAACTATTATTATTATTATTATGTATTTGAATATAAAATAACTTATTCATAAGTGGCTTTTTAAAATTATTTTTATATAAACACTTAAATAAATTGTTTATTCTAATGGGACCTCAAGTAAATATAGCTTTTATGATAGGTAATAAATGTGATTTGATAATTGTGTTTAATAGATTTAATTTTGATACTATTTCCACTCTCTAATAAATGTAAATTTTTAAAATGTAATTTTTATATAATTATTTGTTCTTTTAATAAACTAGATAATATAAATCACATTTTACCTTTTATGCACTTTATTAAATGGTATGACTAGGAGAGAGAGTAAGTGAATGGATTAACTTTAACAAAGAATAGTAAGGATATTTTTATAAAATACAGCTAAACTTTCCAAATGCTAAGCTTATTCAATCATTCCCTTAGTGTGTGTTTGGATAGAGTAATTATATGAAAAGATTTAAAATTTATCATGATAAAATATCTTGTTTGAATATTCACTTAGAAAAAATTACAGAATTTAAAGGATTTTATCTGCCTAAAATAAAGCATTTTAATTTTTACTTATAAAAAAGAAATTTAGGAAATCTCTATACACACAAGTATAAGCTTTTCTCATTTTGGCAAGTCTCACTTTTATTATATTTCATTAAATTTCTTTATGTTTATGAGATTTTCGTTGAATGTTACTTTTAGTTCATTTTATTGCATTTTAAATTTTTTAATATTCAGTTTATATTATATAACATTATATTTATGTATTATTCTATTTTATTTATATAATAATTAAATTTTATATTTTAAATTTTAAATTTTTTTATGAATGAAATTTAAGATAATTAATGAAATATAAACTCATTGTAATTGATTTTAGATCAGCTGAATTTTGATTATTAATAAAAAAATCTTATTTAAAAAAATGCATTATGTTTTCGAAATAAAATATGTTAAAATCAAGGTAATGTAATTACCTTACCCAAATAAAGTATTTTACAAATCAAGAAAATGCAATTATATCCAAAGAAAAAATTTAAAAATTGAAGGGAATTTAATTGAAGCATTTTAAATTCTCTTATATTTTGAAAATATTTCATCCAAACGTACCTATATTTAGATGGAGCATTGTTAGAGCCTTAGAGGTAATGTTTTTTCAGAAGATTTCAAATGACTTGGTATGAAATCTTTTGTTTGAATACTAACACAAAGGAATTTCAAAATTCCAAATATTTGTATGACGTATTTTCAAAATTTAAAAAGAGCAAGTTTCAAGTTCTCTATGAAACAATTGTAAAATTTTCTTTTATCTTTAACTCATAACTCTCACACTCGTAAAGACTATTATCATTCATTAACCATTACTTTTCCGTCATTAGCCAATCACCACTCACCGGTCGTTGGTCAAGTAGGCATAGTAGTAGATGTAGGGGTAAGTTCATTTTGGTCTTTATATATATATATATATATATATATATATATCTTATTTTAACCTGTAAAGTTAAGAAAATATCAACTTGATTCCTAAAATTATAAAAAACCATTAAAATCAGTCCTTAAAAAAATGTTTTCGAAAACTAATTTAAATCATTAAAAAGGCCAATTTCAATCACCTTTTGCAACTCTAAACTAAATTAAAAAAAACCTTAATTTCAATGATTAAAATGAAATACGTTCAATTTAAGTCGAGGGACTAAAATAATTGCCTTGATAGTCACACTAGCAACCAGCATCGCAGACACAGAATTGTGAAGGGTGAAAGTGCAAAGGCAACAACTCGTGCATCCTGCATGTCACCATATTTAAGCCCTTAAAACAAAGTACCCAAAAATCCCTGTGCGTTGTTCCCTCTGAGCTGCTTGACTATTCTCTTTCAACACTCTTATTCATTCCCAAGACAACAACAGTGTGGCTTGGCTTCTTCCCCAATGCCAATGGCTTCTTCACTGCGTCCCTCTCTCTCATCATTCAGGTTACCATCCCCTCGTTTCTGCCATTCTCTCTCTTCCTTCAACCCTTCTCAAAGGTTCCCTCTTTTCCATCACGGTAGTAAGCACTGCTCTCTCTCTCTCTCTCTCTACCCCCGACCCTTTTGCAAATAGTCCCCAAAGTTTCTTTCTTTTTAATGGACCCTTTTAGATTTTGATCACATTGTTATGTTTGTCTGAAAATTTCAATACCCAATTAGCCATTTTTTACAAAAAAAAAAAATCACCAAAAAAGTTTGTGCTTTGTTCATATGCTCATTGATTTCTGAATAACTGTGGGGCCATTTCATTGGCTCAATTAGCAATGCTGTGTCATTTGATGAACTGATAAAAATTATTTTTCTGGGTTGTTGTTGTTGTTATTCAGTTGTTCCACAGTACCATAGTTTTGGCATAAAATCAACCAGGCTATTGAGACATGACAGAAACTCAATGAGAATGATTGCGTCTGGGAACTTCTCCCAGGCTACTACACAGGAAAATGTGCTTGATTGGGTCAAGATGGACAAGCGAAGAATGCTTCATGTTGTATATCGTGTTGGGGACTTGGACAGGACCATAAAGTATTTATGTCCAAAATTTAAATATGTGACACAAACTAGTTATCTCTAGTACTATATTTAATCTTTATCTTGTGAAAAAAAACAACCTTGTTTGTGATTTCAGATTTTATACTGAGTGCCTGGGAATGAAGTTGCTCAGAAAGTGTGATGTGCCGGATCAGAGATTTACCAATGCATTTCTTGGATATGGGCCTGAAGATGCACACTTTGTTATTGAACTGACATACAGTAAGAGTTTGACTAAGTTCTTGAGGTTCCTCTTAGCATAATTGCAGACATTGTCGCTTTCTGAAGTCAATTTTACATGCCTGAGCAGTGGAAATCCTCAAGCTAATTTTCATATTCCGTGATTAATGTTTTAGATTATGGGATTGACGAGTATGACATTGGAAATGGATTTGGCCATTTTGGCATTGCTGTTGATGATGTAAGTTTACATAACTTTGATAGACATCTTTGCCCTCTAAAAACTGTGTTCTTTAATCTTTACTGGTGACATATTATTTTGTACGAAGTGTGAACTATGAAGTATAACACTTGTATCTTTCTTGTTCTAATTCTATTGGGGATGGAGATAATTTTGATTATTATTACTTTGGTTTTCCTCTGTGTTGTCTTTTGACCAATGGATATGATGGAGTTTCTTTTTCTTTTTGACCATTTACTAGATTTCAAGAATAGTGGACATTGTAAGAGCTAAAGGTGGGAAAATAACTAGGGAACCTGGTCCTGTTAAGGGAAGCAGCTCCATAATTGCATTTATTGAAGATCCTGATGGTTATAAATTTGAACTTTTGGAAAGGGCCCCATCTCCGGAACCTCTGTGTCAAGTAATGCTTCGAGTGGGTGATCTTAAGCGTTCCATAGTATTTTATGAAAAGGTGAGGGTTGACGCAATTTTTCATTGGTTTAAAGGCTTCATATTTCCTTTACCCGACATTAATGTATTTATGTGATTACTTGCCATTAGGCTTTGGGTATGCAGCTACTTCGCACAAGAGATAATCCAGAATCCAAGGTATCTCGGCATCCATTTTTTTATATAATTTGGTATGGAGATCTTTTTTGCAATTAATATTCCTAGTACTCAAAAATAAGATAATTAGAATTTAGAGTTCATATCAGATAGTGGGGCTTTAATGCCTTATCATTTTATCTGTTTCTTGTAGGAAAAGAGATATAGGATCCTTTTCTAATCAATGTTCCAAGATGCAATGATCCCTTGCTTGGGGGTTTAGAAAAACTGTGATTGTTCTACAAGTGTGTATATGTTATGCATTTAGGTGCCATGTTATTGTCGAATAACTTCTGTTTCACACATGATTCTCATAAAATATGCTGTTTTACCTTTCCTATTGTGGTGGTATGCAAAAGCATGTTCAGTCCATAACTGTACCGAGCCATCACTCGTTTAGAATGCAAGACTGCTCAATCTGCTCTTTGTATCTATTCTATAAACTTAACTCTTGTATTGAACCATCCGAAATCTTATATCTGATTGCGTGACTTCATTTTTTCTTCCTGACAGTTGCAGTTCCATAGGTGTCCATCTATAGTTTTGAAATACAAAATGAACAGGACACCAAAGTTAAGCTGCCGATTGTGTGTGACTGTGTTCCTTTCTCTAATACAATGTATTAGTGGTAAATAGGTTTTAGATGACAGTGCAAGTGCAAGTGTGCAACAGTCTATGTACCCTATCGTCCTTCAAAATTACCCGTGAATATGATGGCTTGATCTGCAAACTAGTCTGCTTGTGAGTTGACAACAGTCTAGAAAGCCAACATTAGCAGGCCAAAGAACTAACAGGAGAAGCAACTTGAATAGAGAATTTTGTACCTTCCAATATAATTATGAATATATAGCCCATCATCCTGCTTTTAACTTATTCACTCTTTCTTTTGGCAAAGATTCTTCATCTCTTGTGCTGATATGTTCTTCTGATTTATGTTTCTTTTGAAATATTCGTATACTTCACTGAGCTTTTGAATCTTAAGCTGTCTTTGCAATTCTCTGGTTCAATCTTGCTTGCTTTGTTGGTCCGAAATTTGTTTCCCCTAACCTTATTTCATACCTGCGGCATGTGATTGCCTTTGCTTCTCTGTGATCTTTAAATCACTTTTTCTCTTCCCTTGTGGCAGTATACCATAGCAATGATGGGTTATGGTCCAGAAGATAAAAATGCTGTTCTGGAGTTGACTTACAACTATGGAGTCACAGAATATGATAAAGGAGATGCTTATGCTCAGGTAGACAGAAGTTCCTCTCCTGATTCCTCATATTATTACAATCTGCCGAAGAGGTTTTCATTGCAGCAGTTATTATGTTAGGCTTTATTTTTTGTCTTGAAAAAACTGCTAGAGCAGAGCTTTTATGAGTAAAAATTCTTAGTTAGGAATGATCCATCATAGCAACACAAATGGTTATTTGACATGTGAAGGTTGTTGGAATCATAATAGAGGTGCACTTATCATTAAAAATGCTTTTACATATGTTAAATAATGATATAAGTGCCTAAGAGATTATGTGGTAGACAATGACTAGTTAAGAATTTCTCTTTTAACTGAAATGCTTGCTAACTTGTGTTTCACCTTTAACAGTTTCTTCCCATTCAATTAAAGATGATTTCTTTTACTTAATCCTCTTTTCATGTTTCTTCACAGATTGCAATAGGCACAGATGATGTTTACAATACTGCAGAAGCAATTAGACTTGCCGGAGGTAAGATTACTCAGGAACCGGGCCGGTACCCGGCATCAGAACAAAAATTACAGCATGCTTGGACCCTGATGGTTGGAAGACGGTAAGGCTCTCTGGCCATTTTCAGCACTATTATATCTAGCATGTTGTTTATTCATGTCTGGTAATGAAGCATTTGTGACTAACTTGTCTTTTTTTCCAATCTCTAATCTACAGGTTTTTGTAGATAATGTTGATTTTCTTAGGGAGTTGGAGTAATTTTTAGGTGGTTCATCACCATAGCAATCTTTT
Organism: Dalbergia cultrata; assembly: GCA_031216105.1. Lineage (NCBI taxonomy): Eukaryota > Viridiplantae > Streptophyta > Magnoliopsida > Fabales > Fabaceae > Dalbergia > Dalbergia cultrata. The sequence goes on from CM062344.1 coordinate 75,160,622, forward strand.
GAGATAGTGTTCTTTTTAGAAGCTGTTTGCGTCAGAGAATGTATCATATTCAAATCCATTTTTGTGTAGATGATTGAATAATGACTATAGTAATGACCCCTACAGCCAATGCTCACCATTATCTTTTGGTAGTAGACATCAATCACATCATAACTTCTTTTCTTATTCTTATCCTTTTAAAAATGTCATTGTACATCACAGAGGTACCAATTTCTTGCATGTGTCTTAAATATATTATTATTAAATAAAAAACCAATATCATTGAATAAAATCTTATAGTTGTGTGAGTCAACCAATTTGACCCATCGTTCAAACTTCAAAGACAAAATTAAGTACATTGGTAAAGTCTCATAACAACTTCTATGAGAATATTTTGATTAAAGACTAAAAAATGAATTCAAAAACAATAATTTGCTAATTAAATTACGGTTAAAATATATTTGCCTGTTATTTGGACAATTATATTTAGTCTTGTTTCTTGTATATAACAAATTTTGAGTTTTTACAATTGCAAATATGTTTAGAATGATTTATACCATCCATCATGTTCTAGCATCATCGGCTGATATCACAGTAAGGGTTAAATGAAGGTTTAATTAATTTATATGTTTTTATAATTTTACTCAATTACTAATAATCTTTTATAGTTTAAAATTTTATAATCAAGTCCTTATATTCCAAATGTTTTTGTAATCAAGTCCCTAAAATAATTTACTATTACAAAATTTAAAGACAATAAATATCCAAAGCCAAATTATCGGCCATTGCTAAGACTTGTCTTTTCCCTACCAAAAGCATTTGAAATTTTTTATTTGTCATGATAGATTGCATAAGGACTTTATTATAATAATTTTTATAATACACAGACTTGATTAAAAAATTTAAATTATAGAGATACAAATAGAAAATTGAGTAAAATTATAAAGACTTAGATCATTAAACCTTAGATTAAAAATAATGTTAGGCGCCTGAAAAAAACTTAAAACACGTGGCAGCTATTTTCAATTTTATTTTCGCACGTCACATTTTTGTTTAATTTGATAGCTAAACTTTAATTTTAACCCAGGTTCATAACACAATAGTAGCAACTCATGATAAGAACAGAGTAGGAAATGACAATTTTTCTAAGGATTAAAATGCATTTTGTTTATAATTAAAGACCAAATTAAAAATGAATAACATGTACAGTGACTAAAAATGCATTTTATACTTAAATGAATACTTTGTTATAATTAATTTAAATGTGTACATCCATATGGGTATAAGGATGATAAATGGTAATTCAAACCAATCGGTGAATGCCATTCAATTGTTACTAAAAAGCCACGATAACTAATTAACTAACTGAACAACTTCTTTGTATGTAAAGCTAGTAACTAACTTTGCAACAAACACACTCTAAAATAACTCTTGTTCTAGACTTCTATTGATTGACACTTGAAGATGGAAGAAGAACGAGAAGAAGTTAGAGAAGAACAAGAAGGAGTTGAAGTGATGGAGAACACATCATCACAAAATGAAGATGGAAAAAGTAGAAATGAAGGTCGAGGTGATAGTGATGAAAATGAAGAGGCTAAGAAACAAGGCATTGCGCGTAGACTTATGCACTTTGGCAATTTCAAGGGTTACTATGACCGACGAGTATTTCTTTCTTCTTCTTCTTCTTTCTTTTTTTTCTAATTTCCATTTTCCCTCTATCTTATTGCTTTCTTTATTTATGTTTTCATTTCATTCCACAAAAAAGTTTCATACTTTACAATGCCCATTATTTTTTAAATGATTCAGAATAGTGATAGTGGGTCGCCTGCTGATGATCGTCGTTTGGGAATCTTTAGGAAGGAATGGTTTGAAGGCAAGGATTGTCTTGATATTGGTTGCAACTGTGGGATTTTCACCATCAATATTGGTACATATATAGCTTCCTTTTATTTATTTAATCTTCAAAGATACATGTTTTAATTTACTTGTCAAGTTATTAGTAGGAACTATTGGAGTGTCAGAAAATAAATTTATGTATGGTTGGTGCAAAATTTACGCAAAAATTTATATCAAATTTATTAAATTACCCATTTTGCATTTAAAGGGTGTAATTGTGCTGTTTTAGGGCATTTATATGGAAATTTTCAATTCTAAGTGATGTCTTTTCTTATTATTATTAATTTTCCCGCAGCAAAAAAGTTCTCTTGCCGGAGCATTCTTGGAATTGACATTGATCGTAGTAAGATTCTTATCAACTCTAGCTTTTTGTTTCTCAAGATTTAATTTGTTATTTAATTTTAAAACTGTGTTCAGTATTTTGTTTCAATTTGATGTGCTCATTCTGATGAGTATGATCAAAGTGAGAGATTAAATTGTGTTAATCAGGCCAACTCAAACTATTAGTGAAACTTCTTCGTAGTAGTGCCACACGTGCTGCATGAAAAGTTGCATAATTTGGATACGGCTTCTTTAGCAAGTAGCTGTGATCAGGTTCAGTCATTTAGATTTTGTTTCTTAGGTTCAGTTTGTATATATTGATGTATAATAATATTATAGCATCATCAATTTCATTCATATTAAGGAATTCCTCAAGCTTTGAACTCTCAATTGGGGTAGTAGAATAAATAACTGTTTAACTATTCCTTTAATTCTTGATTTTTTTTTGTTCTTCTGGCCAATCTTCTAGAACTAGTCAAGAAAGCGAAAGCGAATCTGAGACAAGTTGCCATGTCCAAACCTCCTCCTGTGAATGCACCTGGGGAGGCTTCCAATGTGAAGGACAATGATCAAGCAGAAGATCATCCAGAGCAAAGTGTTGTGGCTGTTTCATCAAATGTTGAAGAGAATATTCCAAGTGAACCTTTGGAGGAAAGGAATCTGCTTGATATAGTTTCATTCAAACATGAAAATTTCGTCACGGCTAAGCACCCGCAGGAAGAGCTCTATGATACAATTATGTGGTAAGTTTCTGTTACCACATCAAATGAAACACTTTCATTTGGGAGAAAATGTTACATCAATATATGTTCCCCTATATAGTTAGGGTGTATTTGTTTTAGACTTTTAAAAAAAATATAATGAAACTTAAATTTTATATATAAATGAAAGAGCAAAAAATTGATTTGTTTTTTTATAAGCAACTATTTTTTTGTGTAAAAAAAAGTTATTTTGACACCCCAAAAAGCTCATCCAAATGCACCCTTAATCCCTTTTAATTGAAAAATGTTATTTGATGTTATTTGCCTTGGATCGACCTCTACAGAACAGTTGCTAATAAGTAGGCACAAATTAAGAAATTCTCATGCGTAACCTGACTTACACTTGTTATAAATAAACTGCATGTAGATTATTAGCTCTATTTTTTTATCGAGTGGTGTTATATATTTTCATCCTCCTCTTACGGATTGCATGAAACCAAAATAAACTACCTTGTGCAATGCAGCTTAAGCGTAACGCAATGGATACATCTAAACTGGGGGGACGAAGGCTTAATTACATTATTTGCAAAGATTTGGGAATTGATTCGACCTGTAAGTATCATCTTATATATCTACATCCATATCGTATTAATTAAATCACAATTATAGCTTTTTCATTTCCACAAGGCACAAACGTTAGAGTGGTTAAATACATTTTCCCTTTAAATTACTTTGAAGTATTCCTTTGTTTTTTTCCGGTGTCTATTTGATAGGGGGGTTTTTTTTTTTACATAGTATATAAATTTCTTAGCATTAGTGATCGCTGTTCAAATAGGTGGGTATTTTGGTTATGTTATTTTTTAATATCATGATATTAATTAAGAACAAATAAAGTGGGATCATTAGTTGTCAATTTAGATGTCTAAATCTTTTGATATGCAAATAATGAAATGGTTGGTGATTTGGTAATTTTGCAATTTGGCAGCAGGTGTATAATCCAACACTGTACACTATAAAATTTGGAATTGTGCACTAAGCAGCACCATCTCACTCCACTTCTCTTATCATAATAATATTTGTAAATTGGATACAGAGCTCATTCTTTTTTTTTTTTTTTTTGTGTACATATACATACATGTATTGGAAGAGTAACTGACTGAATGTTAAAGTTGTTTTTATTGATGAAAGAGAAGTGTTTATATATACAGTTACAGAGTAACTAAACGTGTTCTAACAAGTACATATAACTAACAGTGGTTAACTAAGTAACCGTAGTCAATAATTCTAACTCTAATATAACTAACTTAACTGTAGTTATCAATTCCAACTCTAATAACATGCATACACATGTTTGTACTATAAAAGTTGATCTATATACTTCTTGTGTACGTAAATATGTTTGTCTTCTTATGTTATCAGGGTGGCCTTTTTGTGTTGGAACCTCAGCGATGGAGGTCATATGAGAAGAAGCATAAACTCTCAGTTGTAATAATTACATACCCTTTCCTTCTCTCCTGTTGTTAATTGGACACACATCTATACATATACCGCCTCATTTCAAAATAAATGTATTTTTACTTTTTAGGCTTATTCATAAAGTGATGTATCTTGATAGAGTTTAATATGATATATACGTGCTAAGTTTAATTACTAATTAAGCACACTCTAAATGGTTATCTGCACTTATCTTGGACCTATCCATTCAATACTTTTTTGTTGATCTCCTAGGGGCTAGCTTGCTCTTTCTAAACCTTTTGCGCATAGTTTGGAACTGTTTACCTTAATCATAATCTATGTTGTTCACGGATTCTGGTGAACAGACCAAGGTCTGGTTTCAATGGACCTAGATTCTTGTGTGTTTATTTTATTTATGAGAGATTCTCATGTAGACACAAGTTTAATACTTCATATTTATATACTTACAATAAAAGTTGGTCTTAATAGTTTTATTTATGTTACACTCACTTGATTATGAGAGTCATCAATTTTATCATGAGTATATGTAAAAATATCACCTAATTTTTTTTAATTATTTTTTGGATATCTTTCTGTGTGAGTATTTTCCACTTTAATCTATTCCGTTGAATTTTGACAGTTGGTGGGGGTCCAAGGACGGGTTGAATTCTCTGTTAGTGGTACAATCAAAGCATTATCAATTTGATAAATTTTTTAATTATGCTTTTAACTTTTATCCCAATCAAGACATCACTTGCCAACAATAAGGGGCTAATGAATCATACTCTTTTCTTTTCTTTCTTTTTGGCGTGCTTTTTTATTTTATTTTTTATTATGCAGGTTACTGATCTCAACTTCAATGAGATTCAGCTTTTTCCAGAAAACTTCCAGGAAATATTGTTAGATAAGGTTTGTATTAAATTATTTCTTGAGAGTACCGCTTTCCATAATTGATGGTTGTTCAATTAATAACAAGCATTCAGGTTGCGGTGCTTATTTATTGCAATTTTACCAATACTATTAACCCCTGATATTAAACTTGTTGTAGATTGGATTTAGAACGGTGGAATATATTAATCCAAGTTGGCAAGGTTTGAAGATTCGTTTCAATAGACCCGTTTTGGTTTTCAAGAAATGAGCAATGCACAAGTCAATGCGATTCAATTTGGAGTAATTCTTCCACACACACACACAAAATAAAAACAAAAAAGAGGTCTTTTGTGTAATTTGAGATTTAGATTAGTTGGTTGGTCATATAGACAGCATAGTAGCACACAATGAACCACTTGGTTCATGATGATGACTTCATGTGCAACTTGGTGAAAGAGCAGCAGTGAAGCAAATTGAGGTTGAGGACCTACTTCTAAATGAAAATACATTCTTTTCTTCTTCTTTTTTTTCATTTTTTGTTACAACATGCTATGTCAATTAGATTCTCTCTCATCATAATATCTTGCAAAATTAACAGCAATGAAGGACAACAAAAATTGGTTTATCTACTCGATCTTCCACTCATCTATTCATCTATTGCATTTGAATTCGATTCTTATGTTTTGTTGTTGGTAAATAATTTATGAGTACTTCTATAAGCATTTAATGAGTTAGAAGATATGTTCTAACTTTAACCTAAGATAAATTTCCCCTCAACTTAAAACTTCTTAATTAAAAAAAAAAAAATGACTAGTGTGAAGTAATGAATGTGTTTTGCAACTTTTGTGTCACAGAAATCACAACTCGAGTTCTGTAATGACTAATGGCCCGTGAGGAGTTGACTTAATTCCAGGTGGGATTAATTAGGCCTCATTAGGTGATTTTATTAGTGGGTTTCGTGTGAAGGACAGGAAACAATTATATATATATATAGTCGGTCTACTCTGAAGTAATGTTTTACCTTCCTAATTACTAAGTGGACATCATTTGATGAGGAGGATGGATTGAATTCATTAAGGGTAGGGGTGGACAGAAAAGGACATATTTGATTCCCATTCATTCATGGCTCTGCTTTAGGCAACTGTTATTCCATTTGGTCCTTAATAATTAATAATAATGAATATGCTAACTTGGTCCCCGCTTTATAATTTCCCTTAATTGCCATTTGAATTCGACCTTGGAGCCCTGGGTAAGATATATGTTACAATTGTTGATGGCTTTTATGGAGCTTCCAGAAGCACGTAATGCTTTTCTTTACGACAACTAATAATATTCTTAACAAAAATGAAACTTAATTATTTCATCTGCCATACGTCACGAGTTAATTAAATTTCATATTTATAGAAATAAAATTATAGCTTAAATCATTTGTTCATACCTCAAAAATTCCTCGCATACTTATAACTAGTTCTAGTATCTTATACTAGATTTCGATAGTGATGGACTCTATTCACAAGAGTTAAAATTCTAATATTTCCTTTGTCTTCTTTGGCATAAATTACTAATATTCAGAGATCATTCAGTTTAACTAATCTGATTTAAGTTGGGTCGGTCCACTGTAAAAGTAAAATTCTCTAAACACGAACTCAAGACCTCATTTGAAATGAAAAATGTCAAACCATTTAAACTAACTAAGCGATACTATTTGTTTCTAAGGATTGCATTGGTTGTAGAGTCTTGGGAGCCATTAATCATCATGTATGATAATATTTCGCATCCTCACCTGAACGTGCATTTGTGTGTGAAGAGAAAGGGAGTGGGCCTTATGGGACCTATATATTGATGTTCATCTGGATTATTGCTTTCCCTAAGACACAGAAAAATCTTAGACTCCCTCTTTTCTCTAATAATTGTTAATTTCAAAAAAAAATTGTTTAAAAAAAATTATTTATTTCAAAAATTTAAGTAGCATTAATTATTTCTTATCAATAATACCCCTATTAAATGTTGTTGACTGATTAGTAAATGAGAAGAGAGAAAATTAAAATATTGTAAAGAAATAAGAACAATTTAGTAAATCATTCCTAAATTTTATCAACATCAATATTTTACTAATTATTTTTTTAATTCTAATAAGCATTTAACCGGACAATTATTAAGGGCGGAGGACATAGTACATACTTTGCAAAGCTACAAAAGTCAAATATAAGAAAACAGCAGTGTGCAAAGATAGAATCGTAGGCAACCGAAAAGTTCAAAAAGGACTAGGCCTCAACCCAAATTTCTATGACCATGGTCCAATGGAATTATTGTCATAATTAACTTATTACTACTTTCTTTGGTGCATAATTACATTACTACTTTACTCTCTTACATTTTCTTCATTTGGCCTAAGTCATTATGGCATTTAAGGACCAAGTCACTGATTTCCTTATATAAATATATGTAGCACCTGTGTTCTTTCTAATTGTACCTCCTAAGCATCACCAATGGATTGCAGAGAAAATTCAAAGATGCAACCCTTTGGCTTTGTAGAACAAGAACAATACACTTCACCACATTTTTCTTCCTACCCTTCTTCCTTCAGCCTCTACACCCCAAAAGATGATCACCACACCCATTTCAGCAAATTCTGCCCAATGTTCTCTAACATGGAATTATTCAATGAGCTAAACAATGCAAGGCCTGAAGACTCATCATCTTTTGCTAAGTCAGACACAGACTCATGCAGTGAGGGAGGTGGTTATACTGATGGTGCATCAGATGGAGAAGTGAGCTTGGATGAGTTGCTGCTTGATGGAAAAGCTAAGAAGAAGATTGAACAATTGGCTGCATTGGTTGGAGTTAACACTTCTGAGCCAGTGATTGTGCTAACTGAAGTAGTGAGAGTCCTCAAGGTCTTAAAGAAGATAAATATGTATTAATTAAATAAGGCCAAGAATTTAAGTTCTTCTCCTTTGGTGGGCTTAACCATTTTTTTTTCTCCCTGTTGAAATGTGACTTGTGAATCTCTTTCTCCATTTCTTCTTGTAGGTGTTTGAAGCTAACACCTGTAAAATACTGAGTTTCAGTTTTTTTTTTTAATTTATTATTATTTATTATTACTGACTGTTTCTACTTTATATTCATTTACCTCAGATAGTCAACACACAAAAAATTTTCATCATATGGGTTGGTGTTCAATATTTAAAAGCATAATGCATTCTTTGAAAAGTTTTTCATACTTGCAATGATGAAACGGAACTCACTTTTTTTTATTAAAATATATTTCTTCCCCTCTTCTGAACATTTATTTTTAATGTGTTCCCTATATGAAAACAAGTTTTTAATCTAGTCTCATACAATATATAATTGCTCTTTGACGTATTTAAATGCTCTTGTCATCAGCTCTACGGCCATAGTTCATTCATAACACATTGGCTTCACACAGTCACATGCTTGAATGCACTTTATTTTGGGGGTGTCTTTGATTTCAAGACACAAGAAAATTCAAGACACCTCCTATTTGGGTATAATTAAACTAGAAGGAACACTTTTTCAAAAGGAGGTTTCTACTGTCTTAAAGTATTAAAAATGAAACAGAACTATCAGTAGTGAATACCAATTTTCCTTTTTCTTTATTTTTTCGCATTACTTTCAAAAGTTATATAAAATGAAAAATATAATTTAAGAGCTATGCTATGTAGCTTGAGATATTTTATGTGAGGCCAACACGAAGTGATTTTTATTGGTTGATTTTATTCTAACAATTCACAATCAACGGAAATCACACTTAATGGTTGATGAAGATTTTTCCACCTAATTCGTGCGCACCAACTATAATCGTTGGGCATTTATGCATTGTTAGTGCAATCAATTAATTATGTATTGACACGTTCTTAATAATATCTAATTATCTAATTTTTTTTCCAAAAAGTTGCATGTAAAATAATATATTTAATTTTAATACACTGACATTATAAAATAATTTAACATTGTTATCCAATTATTCTTTTTTTGTATAAAAATATCTGTTCAATTATATACTATCCTATTAGTTAACATACTTGACTATCACACTCGCTAATTGAATGATCATAAAAAAAAAAAAAAAGATTCAATTAAATGAGTTACACTTGATTCGATTGATAATTTTTTTTTAAAAAAAAAAACCCTCACACAGAAATATATTAATATTGAACACAAAAAAGATGGTGAAGTAAGAACAGTCACCGGATCGACTTAAAAATGCATCAATATCTCTGTTTTTTTTCCCCTATTTTTTTCTCCGTCAAAATTACCATGTGTGCACCTTTATGATAAAGTAGTCTGGTGCTTAGATATAGAGGACAATAATTAATTACGCCGTATATCACAGACAAGCCTTAAGAGATTTTGCTTGGGTCAGCAAACAAATCCCGGAAGTTAACAATTACCAGTAGAAATTCTGGCATTGTATTCAAAAGCTATAATTCTTTACGGAACAAAAAGAAAAGCTATAATTCTTTAAAATCTCAGTAAAATTTAATATAATGTAAAACGAAATCGTACATCATTCTTATAAAATGACCCCACCTATGTTGCCCTTAAATCATATGGACATGCTGAGCATTGTCGCCCAAGAGGACGAAATGTAAATATCACCACGGATGAATTGGCAAATGGAAGTCCCCACCCAAAAATTTGTACTAATAAACCGCAATGAATATATTATAAGTTTTGTTATTGGTTTTAGTAGCTTTACGAAATACTTGCTTGTGTAACTGTTGCTCATGACTCTCCAGACTCCAGTGGATGATAATAAAGGGCCCCGTTTCTGCTTTTCTTCTTCTGCCATAAGACTATTTCATACCAAGACCAACAAAAGACTCGAGCAATCACAAGAGGTTGGATGGTGACGTCAAGTTGAACTTTACAACCTAAATGATTCAACTTTTGCTCGGTACCCTATTTACAAGTTTCTGCAAAAGCAAGTTATAGCTTCTCTATCCCAAACGGAGGTCAATTAAGACTTGATTACAGATAAAACTGATTATATGTAACCAAGATAGTGTAGAACATTAACCGTCAATCACTCACTGCCCCTCAATCATATACCAAATCCTATGATCAAAACGAATCTCACCACCTTACCATGATCTTTAAGACCATTGATTGGTAAAACAGGATCCGAAAATGTCAAGACTTGAGCTTCAGATGTCACACCATATAAAACGAACGCTGCATTTGATCTACAGCTTAACGTTTCCACACGCATTCATGTGTTACAGAACTCAGATAGTTTGGGCAGCAGCGCGGTATACACTGAATACCCAGATTCATATTTCCACCACTAATGTCAATTGAATTCCTGCATCGCCATCCAATAATCAACTTATCGAGGTGCACCTCATTTTATCGATGCTGCATTCCTGTATTTCAAGTACAATTCCATTCACCTCACGCCAGACAAGGCATTTTATACATCAACAGTTTCCTCGTATTTGATATTTGTGCCGAACACCACAGTATGTTCCTTGGAATCTAAAATCTCAATAATCTCCGTTTCATACCAAACACAGAGAACTTGAATTTGGAATACTAGATACTGGGGTGTCTACTATCTAGTAGAGTACTGTGTAAGTGCTAGCATGAAAATACCTCCAAAAGAGTGTACAAGTTTGTTGCTTCTATCCACCATATCAATGCACTTCATCTGACATTCTGCAGCTCCATAATAATGCAAAATATGATGTATATGTTAGTAAACAAAGAGCAATTACCTGTCACACTAAATGAAAGAAGCCATGAAAGTTACAATTATCTTGCTTACCAATAGATACCCATTACCCAAGCACCGTTGATCCAAAATGGAACTCTAAGACAACTCTTGCTAACATCCTCAAGATCAAGTACAGTTCATGATATGATAGTTAGGTGCCATCAGATGCACAGTTCTTGGAATTGTTCTCCAGAGGGAGAACTTCCCGGAACCAGTGCAATCAACTGAAAACAAAATTTGTAACCTGTTTACAGAATCATTGCAAACAAAGACAGATCTTCAAAAGATCTTGACCAATATCCATATCAAAAGCAATTCTCATTTTAAGCTCGTCATTAAGCCGAAATAGTCCCAAAGCAGTATGTCAATCCAATCTGTATGGAGAAGTATGTTCAGATTGATGGTAGCATCCATATGAATGCAGACTTTCACATTTCATCCTCCAGTATTGGTCCAAAAAGAAAATCCTGCAAAGGAGAACATGTGAACTGGTAATTGAGCTGCACATTTGCAATTAGTTTTACCACAGGAACTTCAAACATACATCAGTTTATCCTAACCATGAACTACTCGAAAATTAAACCAGACTCTACTCATTCATCCCAGGAATCACAGTGAATACTAATCTGGCTGACTGTCAAATTTGTGCTACCTACAAGTAAAGAAATGCTTCTTGAGCATCACGGTTGAATTAAAAAATTGAATAAACCAGTAGATAAGTTTATAAAATCAGATAATCTAAAGCAGCAAATCTCTGATTATTCCGACTACTGGTAATTATTTAAATTTGACACTGGCAAGAAATTTATGATTTTTCCTAGAATAGTTATCAATATTCAGGCCAAAATGGAATTCGAAAACATGAGACAACTACCTTCAATATCTATCAAGAAATCATTATTTCAGAGATCATTCCACCAACCTTTTTTGCCTCAGATTCAATACAACTTATATTTCGGATAAGCTCATCAGTAACAGGAATCAAACTTACCATCATGACGAGGAAAGAAGTCAAACGCCAAATAATTGATATTTTTAAAAGGAAGCTTCTCCCACTTTAGGTTTTCCCTCATTCAAATAAATTTCATTTATGGATGCTTCAAAACATGATGTATGGGCAATAAAACTACAAGGGCAATGTATGTTATTTATACCCAAAAAATAACATAATGCAGTCAAAATAAATGACCTATAATGAAAGGCCGAAAGCTAAAGATCAAATGTATCTTATCGAAAGAAACTAATTGTTCACCTGCAATTCATAATATTGTCAACCAATTTAAATGAAACTGTGTCACCACTTATGGCACAAAAATTATCATCAAGTAACAAAAAGGGGAAATGAGGCTACATCCACGCATTAATTTTACATAAAAAACATGAATACACAACAGTGCTGTGTGCCATATTTGAATCTATGTACAGCAAAGGAGCCAAGCCTGGGTAGTCTGTATTTTAAACCAAACAATCGTTTGTAGTCACCTTTGGAAAAAAGCAACACAGGATGGCCTCAAATGATGAGCTATGAAATTTATCAACCTTGCAGCACATTTGCAGTCTTCATGGATAGATCACTTGAAATATTGACCAAAAGCATAGGGAAAATATGCAAGCCATCCACCATGAACTGTAGAATCACGTATGTATACCAGGAATCTTCTTGATCACGTTCACAGCTGGAAATACAGTAAAAAGAATCAGTCAGTGGGGAATAATGACAATATTATTCAATGCAACAGAAGTTGTATGAACCAGAAAATTACCATATTGGACATTCATTTGGCAGAAGATATGCGGTTCAGAGATGAAATCCAGCTACTTGAAGGGCCAACTTTACTGCCTTGCCCATGGCCAGGCCCAGGATTGGCAGCTTCAGAGGGCATAGCAGGCTTCAAGGAGTTCCTTTTTGAGGTACCAGCAAGTGCATAAGAAGCAGAGGGTGCATTTGCTTCCCCGAAAATCTACAAAAAATAAATAAATTAATTGAATGCTTGCTAAACACTTACTTATTTCATAGATTTGAAACATAGAAGTGTGCAATTAAAGAATTGTGACTCTAGTGTTGCACCGCAATCATAGCCAGAAGAGAGGTTTTACTCCATGTAAGATGACTCACATTCTTTTCAAGAAGATTTTCAGAACTCAAATTTTTAACTGCAGGTGATTTGAACTGAATTTTAACACCAGAGCCAGCAGCATTTCCTGATTTAATGCGCTCTGTAGCATCACCTGAAACACAATTAAGAGCTTCTAATTAAGTGATAAATGAGACATTTCTTTATGGAGAAAAAACATCAACATTAGATGCACCAACCTCGATGGTTGTCAACATCCATTGGCATTGCACGACTGTTGCTTGCTCCAGGGACCAGCTGCAGCACGACAAAAATTAGTATCCTCAAAAGCATGGGAAGACTCGAACCCCTATATGTAAAAGCCCAGAACGAAAATTTTCTTACAGATGTCTGAGGCTGCACTCTATTCTTTTGTGCCTGCTGGTACTTTAAAATAGTCCAATCAAACACATAATCAAATTCATAACCTGTGATAAACCAGTAAGGGAAGAATAGAGATAGGGAGTCACAATTAAGAGTAGAGATGAAAACAAAGAAAATATTGCTGTCTTAACCACAAGGGAACATGAATTTTGCTTATTAAAAGTGTGTGTATATCTACAAAACCAAAAACTGTTTTAAATCATAGATTTTATAGTGGCTTGAACAAGGCTAGAGTTGTCTAGAGCACAACAGTATTATGCAAAGTGTTACTATCCTGCAATATTAGGAAAAGGTAGATTATCGTATAATCTATTTATCTTACGAAGAATCCAAATAACTAAGTTCCTCCATTCCTTTATTTAGATATGCTTAATGAGACAACTTTTTTAATCCCAACTTCATTATAACAATATTTCACAAATCCAAATATAGTATTCCAAAATATATCAACAAAATAATCACCTTCCCGAGCAAATAGTTCCCGAAATAGGCGCTTCAAGAATCCATAATCAGGTCGCTGATCGAAGGTCAGAGAGTGGCAGTAATGGAAGTATGAAGCAAACTCTACAGGATGAGATTTGCATAATACCTATGGAAAATAGCAAACTAATAAGAATTGTGACCAAATCCTTAGAGACAGATAACTGTCAAAACTCCAAACACACACCTCAATAGGAGTTGAAACTTTCTTCTCACATATTTTGTCATACTTCTGCTTCTTCGTTGCAGCCTTTAGACCTTGCCAAGGTAGGCTAAACACAAATATTTGGTCATTTAAAAGTTATCACATTGCATCATACTGCCCACTATAAGCAAATGAGAAAAATGTTTGTGGAAGAAAACCAGCTAAAGAAGAAAGTCATACCTTCCTCTGAGGAAGTACAGAAGCACATATCCTAATGACTCCAAATCATCCCGCCGGCTTTGCTCTAAAAGAAATAGATAGAAAGTGAAAATACAATTTCATTTTATTTGGAGTGAAGGAGTTGAATAACTTCTTCTGACTTTGGACTTACCAATCCCAAGATGAGTATTGCAACTTGCATAGCGTGCAGTCCCTGTTAAGCTTTTGTTCTCCCTGTGCGCAACAAGAGGGGATCAGAAGAAAAGAGATAGAGAAAGGAAAAAGATCTTCACAAAATATTAAAAGATATTCAAGAAATATATTAAGAAATTGGTTGGATCTGAAAATGACTCAGAAACAGATGAGTGAGACTTTCAAAATTACAAGATGCAAACATCAAAACCAAAATCAATGGGCAAAGTCCCAATATAGTTTTGCAAGCCCAAAATAAATGGAATATGATAGAAACCTGTAAGGGATGTGGCGATTGGTTGCAGAGTCCCGATATCGTTTTGCAAGCCCAAAATCAATTATGTAAACCTTACAAGCAGAACACAACATATATGAGGTGCCTTAATACCAACAAACAGTTGAAGGAATGACAGTGCCAGCCAACTCTATATCAAGGGAAACAGAAATAACAGGTTATTTACCTGGTTTGCTTTCCGACCAAGTCCCATGAGAAAGTTATCAGGCTTGATATCCCTGTGTAAGAATCCTTTAGAGTGCACATATTCTATTCTAGTCATCTGCATCCCAAACAAACCAAAAACGAGTTAATATCAAATGCATGGTTAACAACACAACATATAATAACACTGATACCACAGTGCCCCAGATGTCAAAATTTTCCGCAGAACTTCATAACAGATAAAAGCCAAGAAATCTCAACTCGAAAGGGCAGACCTTCATAACAGATAAAAGCCAAGAAATCTCGACTTAAAAAGGCCCGTAAGGGAAGGGCGATCTTTTCAGCTTAAAAGATTGAAAATGCATAAAACAAGAAAGTTGGCAAATTTGCTGGCAACGTGGTAACCCATATCTCCAATGACAACAACAATAACTAAAATAAAAGAGGTGAAGAAAGGTTACCATTTGATCAGCCAACATCAACACAGTCTTCAAAGAGAACTTCCTCCCACAATACACAAAGAGATCCTCAAGACTAGGCCCCAGCAAATCCAGAACAAGCACATTGTCCTCCCCATCTACGCCAGACCATCTTATACCAGGAATGCCACCTCCATATTTTAAGCAAAACGAATAAAGGGTCAAAATCCAAAAAAAAAAAAAATTCAAACATCAACAACTCCCTTACACCATCCACATAACAATTTCCTCACTCAGTCACAATTATTTTTTGCTAAAATTTTCAACCAAACAAGAAAAAATTAAAAAGATAAAAAGCATACTTCCTCCTTCAAGAATATTGTAAAGCTTGGCCTCATAAAGCAATTGTGGATGCTTCGTTTTACCGTTCTCCTGCCAAATAAAACCAAAAGAAAAAAAGTTAGCTAACTTGCAAATACAGAATTCCAGGGCTTAATAATCATAATTAGTAGTTTAACACCAAACAACGATTATTAAACATAGATTAACTCAAAGCAACAAGCTCAAAACAAGAAACAAAAAAGCACATGCGTAACAATCATATACACAAACGTAGCTCAAAACTGCTAAAAAAAGAAGAATTGAAAAAAGCGAGTGAGGAGAGGGGCATACGATCTTGACAGCGACGATCTCGAAGGTATCGACATGCGTGGCTGCGGGGATTTGAAGAAAACACAAGAATCGCAATCAGAACACAGTAACGGAATAACCAAATAGGAATCAGAGAGCGATGAATCGAGAGAGAGAGAGAGAGAGAGAGAGAGACCGAGGTAGATTTCACCGAAGGAACCGCTTCCGATCTTGCGGCCGAGCTTGTACTTTTCGGCGATGATGCGTTCCATTGTTGTTGTTGAATTGAATGGATGGCTTTTTTTTTTTTTTCAATTGAAACCCTAAAAACCTATAAAAACCCTCTCTTTCTTTTTTTTCTCCTATGGGATTGGGACCATCAACACACAGCGAATGGCAGCTCCAACGACAACTACACGATGCGAGAAGAGAGAGAGAGAGAGAGAGAGAGAGAGCGCAAAATGGGACACTGGTGGGAGGGAGGGGTGGTTTCGTCCTTTCACGTTGGTTTCGGGTGAAAATATACGGTGACAATAGGGATCCATCTTGCTGTGGGCCGGGTTTGCTGGGTTCATCGTAGTTGCTTTTTCGCCGTAAAATAGCAACAAAAGATGCAAAAAGCAAAAAAAAATAATTAACATAGTGATTGGAATGAGAAAGGAATGGAAATAATTTGATTTGTGAATCAAATTTTATATTTGGATTTTTCAAAAGTTAAAAATGATTTTATGTGTGAAATTTATGGAATTTTTTTTTCTTTCTTTTTGAAATTCTATCAAATTCAATAAGATTTTATGGGAATTGAATTTTTTTTCTTTTGTTTTGGAATTGATTTGATTAACTAAATCACAAATCAAATCAATTTAATATTAGCTATCATATTCTAAACATGAGAAGGAATCCATTCAATTCACGTTTCATTTAACCATGACAAATATAAAATTTAAATCAAATTAATTTAAATTATTTCAAATTAAGTACATTGACATGACAAATATAGCTTATTATTATTAATTTGCATAATGAACTAAAAAGGATTAATCAAGTACATTGTTGATGTTGATAGCTCAACTAATAAGAACTAGTTTTAGAGTATGTGATTAGAGATTACAAATTGATTTGGGAGGTTTATATGGGAACAAATAGGAAGGTGCATTGACTCTAACTAGAGGTTTAGAGAAAAAATGGGTGTTTGATGAGAGAGAAAATTAAAGAAAATGCGTTTTAAGAATGAGTATAGAGAAAGAAAATAGAGTTCAAAGTGAGTGTCATGACTTTGATATTATATTAAAATTCATGGAAACAGATAAAATGATAAATAAAATTGAGAGAAAACTAAATGAGAAATTTTTATTAATAACCAAGAAGGTCGTGATACAAGTGAGTTAACAAATTCATATAGACTAATAGAAGTAACTAACAACTAATTTAACAAACTCTAACCAATTTCTAATCTCTAATCACATGCACTAACAACTAGGAATATCTAAAGAGAGTTACGGGATTCAATCTTTTGCAAATTCTCTCCATCTCATTTTCTGTTGTGAAATGGCAGGCCTAAAAGGTAGAAATAGAATAGCGCAAAAAATAAATATGTAAAAGCGTAAAATAAATTATCCTAGGAACTTACGTGATTTATGTGATTCGATTTAAAGCCCACGTTCACGAGGTAAAGGTGACAACCAAATAACTCACTATGGAAATATAATGGAGATACAAAAAGAGAATACGCTCCACTCAACCCAAATCCCAAATACACTCAGAATACCTCATAGTATTTTTCTCACTGGTATATACTCTAAACTCACAAAAGATAAGAGCTCATAAGGAACAAATGTCAATAGATATCTAGCACCACCTTTTGACAGAACAGGCGCAGGGCCTCACAAGTCAGAGTGGATGTAATCCATTGTGCTCTTCGTCCTGTGAATAGCAGTGTTGAATTTAACTCTGGTCTACTTCCCGTATACACAATGTTCACAAAACCTGTTTGGTTTGAGTTTTCATTTTCAGTTTTCCAGTTTTTCAGAATTTATAAAGGAAAAATTGAAAATTCTGAAAATTGAAATTTGTGGTTTTCAGAATTTTCAGTTTTTCCTTCACAAATTCTGGAAAACTGAAAAACTGAAAATGAAAATTGAAAACTGGAAACTCAAACCAAACAGGCCCCAAGCTTCCCAATTTTATAATCACCTAGCAAACCGCGCTTGCTCAAAATTGATATTTCTATTTCACTCATATGCCCTAGGCGCATATGCCATAAAAAAAGCAATATCTAAATCTGAATCAAATGAAGATGATACCAAGGCAGCACCAATAACTATACTTCCTTAAAGTAAATAAGAGTCGTTGACTAACTTGCCTCTAATCACAATAAGAGCATATTTGGAGATTTTTAAAACTCCACCTTCACCAGAATACTTATAACCTTGAAAATCGAAGATGTCCAACGATATAAGATTTTTCTTCAAGTTTGGTATGTACCGAACATCAGTTAGCATTCTCACAACTCCGTCATGCATCTTGATTGGACTGTTGCAATGCCAATGACCTTACAGGGCATATCATTCCATAAGGACAACACCACCATCTATTGACTAGTAAGTTGTAAACCAATTCCGGTTCTGATACATATGATAAGAGCAACCAGAATCAAGCATCCAAGTATCACCAATTAAACTGCTTGATACTGCAAAAACATTATCTGTACTTTCAGCCACATTCGCTTCATCACTTAAATCTTTGTCCTTTTTGTCTTTGAGCCTCGGATATTTTGTTCTCCAGTGCCTTTCCTTCTTGCCATATCAGCACCTACCTTTATAATGTCTATACTTACATCTGAACCTTCCTTTGCTGCTACTCGATCCCATCTTCTTTGACCACCCTCTTGCAATCAAACTAGATGCATTATTATCATGATTGCCAATATTGTGCTACATTTTGTTATGACTTAAAAGTGCAGATTTGACCTCATCAATTTTGAGGCTTTCAGGACCATATATAAGTGTTTCACGAAAGTACTTGTATGAAGAAAGTAAGGAACAAAACAACATCATTGCCTGTTACTCATATAAAAATGTCTCGTCCATATTTTTCAAATCTATGATGAGTGATATGAATTCAACTATGTGAGGCCGGATTGATGTCTCTTCTGCCATATGGAGCATGTACAAACGTTGCAAAATATCAAAACAGTTAGCCACAGTTTGAGTCATATACAATGACTCTAACTTGGTCCATAGCGATTTTGTTGTTTTCTCCGAAAGGACCTTCTGCAACACATCGTCTGTAACGCATAACTGAATAATAGAAAAAGCCTTTTGATCGGCATCTTCCTATTCAGATTTTTTCATTGTCTTGGGTTTTTTTTTTCTTTGTTAGAAAGTGCCACTTTTACACCTTGCTATATAAGAACAACCATCATACGGACCTTCCACATATCAAAATTAATACACCTATCAAACTGTTGAATATCAAATTTTGCAGTAGATATTTTTAAATAAATTAGCCCAGAACTCTATAAGAACTAAGATACTAGTTTGTTGTAAAATGGTGGACCCAAAAGGCAAAAACAAAGTAGCGCAAAAAATAAATATTTGGAAACGTAAAATAAATGACACTAGGAATTTATGTAGTTCGGCTTAAAACCTACATCCACAGGCAAATGCAACAACCAAATAATTCACTATGGAAATATGATCGAGATACAGAAAGAGAACATGTTCCACTCAACCTAAATCCCAATACACCCAGAATACCTCACAATATTTTTTTCATTAGGTGTATGCTTTCAACTCATAAAAGAGAAGAACTCGTAAGGAATAAATAATTCTACTATATTATACTGAAGTGAGAAGATGGTTGATTATTTCCTTCATTTTGTTCTGCTTGAAATGTTGCAAGACAAATTTTTCAACTTATTTATTATTCATTTTTCGATGCCACATGCTTCTACCTACACAATTTGAAAATTTTTTCCTTTCTCCATTTGATGATGCTGTCACCGAAAAGCAATACAAGCTTTTGTGTCCATATGCACTCTACATTTTATTATCTTCATATATCCTTCATTCCTTCCCCATATCCCATTAGAAGGCTTCTTAGGGCCTTGCTAGGAGAGCTCCCCACCATATCCAAGTTGTGGAGAGCTCTCCACCATATCCAAAAGTTGGATTCTAAGCCTTACCAAAAGCAATAGTTACAATTCTTCTGCACTAACAAAATTATCTATGTAGTCTTGTGTGCTAACATGACCTGCTGCATCTTTATTTTTTCAAGATTGGGGAAGAAAACTCTAGCATTATTAATTAGCTTTATGAATCAGCACAATTTTTTTTTTCAGTGGTTGCCACCTAGTTTGTATGTGTCTACTTGCTATGCATTCCCTTTTGCTTAGTTTAATTCCAACCTTATCTACATACTTGGTCTATCACATTTGAATCACTCCTTGTTGTATGTTTGTGGATTTGTAAATAGATCCTATCAAATCAAATTTAAATTCATTTGCAAATGAATTCATTTAAATGCTATAAATGAAGTGTTTCAAGCACAAGGTGGGAAGAAATGCGTTCTGAATTCTAATGTATAAATGTGCAAAGCCCTCATTGTATAGGCCTTGAATTCATGTGTGTGCATAGGAAAATGATTTATCATCCTACTTTATTTTCCTAAACATCCTCCTACATAGTATATAACGTAACAATGATTTACTTTTTAAAGTTTCAAAACATCGATTTATCATTTTTTTTACCTCATTTAGCATTTAGGCACATCTTTAGGCACACTATTAGGAAGATATTGCAAAAGTCAATCTTGGACAATAATGAAATCACAAAGTTTGAATCACAAACAAGAATATGAGACAAAAGCAATAAATGGGCAAAAAAAAGTTTTAGCATGTTTGCCACCTTTATGTTTAGAATTGTGCCTTGAAACATTCAGAAGGCATCTGTCCATAAAATCCTTTGGTATCATTGTAATCGTCATAGATGATGAAATTCTTCCTAACCCAATTCAACTAGCCCAACTAGGCATAACTCAACTGCTTGCACCAATTTGCAGGGACATTGGAGGCATATTGGTCAATGCTATCCACATACCACTTGATGATACAAAATATATATCAAGTTATATTAATACATAAGGATTTCATTTCTATGCTGAAGGTATTTTATATTGTCATCTAATAAAAACAACAAAAGAAAAATGTAACCAACAATGCTACTCAGTACAAAAAAAATTTCGTAGATGTCACAAAAGGTGTTTCAATCAATCACCATGGAATTAGACGTAAACTGGTGGAGAGAAAATAGTAAAAGCCCAAAAGGAAAATATTCTTACAGGTGGCTGGACTCTCTTTTGTGCCTGCTAGTACTTTAAAATAGTCCAATCAAACACATTATCAAATTCATAACCTATGATAAACTAGTAAGAGAAGAATAAAGGTAGGGAGTTACATTTACAAGTAGAGATGAAAACACATAAACATTGCTTTCACAATGGAGCATGAATTTTGCATAATCAAATAAAAAGTGCGTATGTCTACAAAAGCAAAGGCCTGTTTAAAATCATAAATTTTGCAGTGGCTTGTAACAAGGGTAGTGTTGTCTAGAGCATATTAACATAATTCTACAATTTAATCAATCCAATAACATTCACAGAAGTTAATAAGATAATCACCTTCCGGAGCAAGTAGTTCACGAAATAGGCGCTTCAAGAATCCATAATCAGGTCTTTGATCGAAAGTTAGAAAGTGGCAATAATGGAGGTATGAAACAAACTCTGCAGGATCAGCATCGCATAATACCTATGGAAAATAACAAACTATTAAGAATAATGACCAAACCCTTTGCGATAGATAATTGTGAAAACTGCAAACACTTGCCTCAATAGGAGTTGACAGTTTCTTCTCACATATTTTGTCATATTTCTGCTTCTTTGTTGCACCCTTTAGACCTTGCCAAGGAAGGCTAAACACAAATATTTGGTCATTTAAAAGTTATCACATTCCATCATACTGTCCACTATAGGCAAATCAGAAAAATGCTCGTGCAAGAGAACCAGCTAAAGAAGAAAGTCATACCTTCCTCTGAGGAAGTACATAAGCACATATTCTAGTGACTTCAGATCGTCCCATCGACTTTGGTCTAAAGGAAATGCAAATGAGGAAGAAAAAAAACAATTTCATTTTATTTAGAGTGAAGGAGTTTAATAACTTCTTCTGACTTTGGACTTACCAATCCTAAGATGGGTATTGCAACTTGCATAGCGCGCAGTGCCAACTACGTTTCTATTCTCCCTGTGTGGGACAAGAGGGAATCGAACAAAAGAGAGAGAAAAGGAAAAAGATCTTCATAGAAATATTAAAAGATATTAAAGAAATATGATTAGGAAATTGATTGGATCTGAAAATGATTCATAAAAAGATGAGCGAGAATTTCAAAATTACAAGGTGCAAACATCGAAACCAAATGGGGAATAGGAAACAAAAATGGAATTGGCAAAGTCAATGGAATATTATAGAAACCTGTAAGGGATATGGCGATTGGTTGCGAAGTCCTAGTATCGTTTTGCAAGCCCGAAATCAATTAAGTAAACTTGACAAGCAAAACACAGCACACTACACATATAAGGTGCCTTAATACCAACAAACAGTGGAAAGAATGATAGGTTAGCTATCTAGTTTGCTTTTCAACCAATTCCCATGAGAAAGTTATCAAGCTTGATATCCTTGTGTAAAAATCCTTCAGAGTGCACATATTCTATTCTAGTCACCTGTATCCTAAACAATCATAAGGAGAGTCAATATCAAATGCATGGTTAACATCATAGCACATAACACCATTAACAAGTCAGTGACACTCATGTCAAAATTTTCAACAAACTTCATACTATCTCTGTTCTCAAATAAATTGACTTTTCAATGTACAAGTTTGTCCAAATGGACAACTATTCGATAACAGAGGTAGTAACAAATAAGGGCCACAAGGGAAGGATGTTATTTTCAGCTAAATAGATTGCATTGAACAATCCATAAAACAAGAAAGCGGTAAATTTGTTGGCAACATGGTAATCTATGAGAAACTAACTCGACTTATATTTTGTAATGTCAGAGGCTAATTTAACTTATTTTAAAAGTTACGAACTAAATGACTCACAATTATAAAATTGAACTAAAATCAACATTAACTCTTAAAAATAAATATTTCATTTGTTAAATTCATGGATTTGTTTCCTTTGTTTTTAATCAAATTTGGTATATGATTTAATGAGGATTGATTTGATTTTATAATTTAATTCAAAATCAATTCAATTCTTATATTATTTAATTTAATCCTGGCAAACATTAAGATTTAATTTATTAATCAAATCAATTCATAATTTAATCTTTACAAACACTATCAAACATTAAAGATAGTGGATATGAAAGTCAATTATTTTTATTTTTGTGATAGTATTTGAGTGGATGTTAGTGTAAGATTATTTTACAGGAACAGTCTATACAAATTAAACTCTATTTTTATTTACTGTTTTTCATATTTCAGCATTTTGTAAAAAATGTAAAAATATCAAATGCAACTTTCAATTTATATATTTATTCCTCTTAGTTTCTTCTTAAAATTATCATCGAAAACAAAAAAAAATTGAAAATATAAATCAATCAGACTTTTAAATTTTGAACACATGGAATGTATTGAAAACTACGAAAAAAATTTCTTTCTTTTCTTTGTAAATGCTTTTAGAATCCTTGTTAGCAAAATTCAAATTAAAATAGCTTATTATTGTTTTTTTTAGGAACCTCCTTGCCAACCCAGGGAAAATGAGAAAGAGGATGGACGGATGAGAATGCATTCAAATCCAACAGCATTCTTATCATAAGAGGTGCTAAACTCCAACGTTGTTAATTTGCTCTAGAAATCAGCAAGAGAGTTATTTTCCTTCAGAGGTTGGCACCTTGTTTGTATTTGTCCACTTGCTATATAGCCTATAGTTTTCCTACAGATCCCTTTGCTTCTTTTTTGAAATCATGGTTAGTTTAATTCGAGTCTTGATTGCGTTCTTGGTTTATCACAATTGAATTCGCCTTTGGTAGCATGCATGTTTGAGGATTTGTAAATTGATCATAGTGCCACACCAAATTTCAATTCATTTTTGAATGATTTCATTTACATGCTATAATTGAAGTGTTTCAAGGACAAGGTCTGAAGAAATGGGTTCTGAATTCATTTTCCTATGCCTTGATTTTGCTGCAGGAAGCTCTTGTTTCTAATGTGTAAATGTGCCAAGCCATTTGTGGTACAGGCCTTGGATTCGTGCTTGCATATATTGACTTACAGGGTAAACAAACATGTATTGTTCTCTTTTTGTGGTAATTCTGGCTTGGGGACACTGACTCAGCCTTGGACAAGAGCAAGATAGTAATATGCATTGGTATAGCCACATCAATAAAATTGTCATCTAAACAAGGCGCGTGATATATGTTGTAAGGATATTGGTACGAGTATTTAGTACAACACAAGTACAATATAGAGTTATGCTATAAATCAAATAAAAAATATATAAAATATGACTAAAATTAAAAGTATTGGTAACATATCCGATACAATATGTATTTAATATATGTATATCGACTCAAAATACAATATGGGTAATAAGAACAATATGAGTAGGGAACGAAGATGAAAATAAATGAATTGCAAACCATTATTATTCAAATGTTGGGCAGGAATGAAATCAGAGAGTTTAAATCACAAACAAAAATATTAGACAAAAGCAATAAAAGGAAAAAAGAAAAAAGTTTCAGCATGCTTGCCACCCTTATGTTTAGAATTGTGCCTTAAAACATTCAGGAGGCATTTGTCCATTGAATCTTTTGGTATCATTGCAGTAGTCATAGATCATGTAATTCTTCCTGACCCAATTCAATTGACCCAAATGTGCATAACTCAGCTGCTTGTACATGGGATTAGTCCACCAATTTGCAGGGATATTGGAGGCACATTGGTTAATGCTAACTGGTCCATTCCATTTGCAAGCCCTTGCTCTAAAATGATTATGCCTTGCTGTGAATGGAGCATTGCTCCAGTTGGTCTTAACAAGCCCACCTCTAGTGGCCCAATCATCTGCATTCCATAGGCTGGTGTAAACCTTCATTCCTTGCTTGTTTGGGTATGCTATGCCTTCATTCTCATAGTTGCGGAAAACCCGAATTGGTATGCTATCCACATACCACCTAAGGATACAAACAATAAATATAGAACATGTTACATTAATACATGAGGATTTAATTTCTATTCTAATGGTATTTTAAACTATCATCTAATAAGAACATGATTAGATTTTTACTTTTGCATGTCGTCATACAAATTTAATTTGTACTAAATTGTCGCTTTTCCAAAGTGACAAATAAAAGTGGATGGATGAAGTATTAAGTATTTTCCATAATAAATTGCCATGTCACTTTAAGTGTATGCAGTTGTTCATGAGGACATGCCAGTTTCTTCTTTCATATATTTACATATCTATCTGTGTATACAAAATTAAACTCAATACAAATATGGTTCTTTCTTTCTCATGGACTTGATCAAAATGAATAGTCCTGTGTTGGTAAGAGTTTAATGGCTTATCAACTTACACTACTTCAGTGGGGTTCCAGTGAATGGTATAGTTGTGAAAGTCAGCAGTTGGGTCGAACCAGAGGTAAAATTGTTGCTCCCTGCTTCCATTTCCTTGTGTATAAATGTTTGTATGGACAATGTATGGTTGCCCTGAAATGTTTCCTAAGAACTCAAAATCTATTTCATCATGCTGGCTTCCTGTAGAGGACAGCTGCACACATTTAATTAATGAAGCATTAGCGCTTTCCCTTACAATAAAATCTATACATTGCGACTTTTTTATTATACATTATTCTATAGATTAGGCCTTTTAAGTCCAGAGAACTTACATAGTAGGCTGTGACTGTTCCTGCAGAATTACCAGGTACTAGCTTGATTCTCGATTCAATACTTCCAAATAAGAATGGTATCTTTGTTTGAGCTGCGGATCCTGAAATTCAAAGACAACACAACATATTTCCACTTAAGCTGAAGAACAGATGAATTCATCTGTGTATTTATTTCGCTGCAGTTTACACATTGTTTACATTGATAACAAGTCTTGCCTAAAACTACTACCGAAACAGATTAATGTTTAATTTAATCCGATGCACTGATATTTATGTATACCTGAATGTGATTTTATTTTATCATGATTAATCTTTAGTTTCTACTAATATTCAATCGCGCGACATGTTGAAAAATGCAGCATTCTTGCATTAATTCTATATTACTCTCTAGGAAAAGTCTACTCCAATTAAGCTATTCTTTGAATTGAGCAAGGTAAAACTATATTTTTCCTTAAATCCTTTAGATAGTTAAGATTTCAATCTGCATTTTATAACTTAGATTAAGGGTGAATAGTAAATACACCCTTACTGACCTCATTAAAGATAAGCTCACTTTTCATTTTTCATGAGAACATCTTCTTTTTTTGATCTTGTAGATGCAAAATTTTTCTATATATTGGTAAAGACATATATCTGTCAAATTAAAATCATCTAAATTGGATGGATGTTAAGCATAGATTTTCTACCTGAGGTTTGATCCAACACAAGCAGGAGGTCTTCACCCTGAATTGATGCATGTTGGGCACCCCAGGTGATGTACATGCTCTTAGCAAAGTTGGCATCCACTAGGATGATGCCCGGTGCGACCGCAAAGATGAACAATGCTAAAACCATTTTTTCAAATAATGTTGCCATTGCCATATTGATACCAGATGCGAACAACTTCTGCAATGTGTTTGATAATGTTCTACGGAGGACTTGAAAACTGGGATGGTTTGTCTTTTGGTTCCTGATGTCTTTATATACATAACAACAATGTGATGTGACATTCTATAGATGAAACCTGCCTGATCATAATTTTAAAATCTAATTGGTTTCCGAGTGTATTGACCTTTTCATAAGATTTGACAATCTAAATTATTGTTTTAAAAGAGAGAGCCTAAAGAATTTATATCAGCTATAGCAAAAATTAAGTTTGGCTCCTCACATGTTGTTATTACAAGTATTTGAAATCTAAACCTGGTTTTGTGAAGGTTTTGTTTTCACATAAAGTAATATATATACTATACAACTAGAAAAAGTTAGTCAGAACTCTTCATAGAAGACAATGATAGTCATCTAATAAAATGTTAGCGTAGTACAACTCATTTGTTTAGGCATATAAAATCATTCGCATGCTCCTACTTAACAACTTAAATTTTTTAAAAAGATATATAGTTTCATGACATGGTATAAGATCTATCATAATTAAGGGGTTAGAGATTCAATCCTTCTTATTTCTCATTATGAAAAATTGCTCACACTTTTAAAAGAGACATTCATGTAAAGAATAAATATTAAAGTATAAAATTGTTCATGTAAGCTTTTAGGAGAGGTACTTTCATGACAATCACTAATTCATTTAGAGATGAATATACACTTATATGCTAACAAATTTCAGCCGAATCTATAATTATTTTTTCACTTTATGTGTTTTTTTTTCCCTGAAAAATACTTCCTGGGTAAGCATAGATTTCTCTCTGTCATTAGCTATATATATATATATATAGAATTAAGTGGGCACAAAATCAATAACTGGAGTCAACTTAGAACAAAACGAACCTTTTAAACTTGATGTTAGGAATCAGGGCTTAAAATCAATTGAGACAGATGATATTTTGGTGTGTGTGGTAGGATGCATGGGAAAGTTGGTGTGGAGCTGCTGAAATAGCTAAGCTGGAACGCGGTGAGAGAGTAGAAATAGAATGTCGTGCATAGGACTAGTGCAATACTAGTAGTAGTAGTGGGAGTCATAGGTAGTGATTCACTAAAAAAAAAAAAAGGGACGTGCAAGCGTGATTGAGGAAAATAAATTATATATATAGAGGCTTGGTGTTCTTTCTCTCTCTTTCTCTATGAGATCAAGAGCACACTCTTTTTTTCCTCTATAACCTGGTCATGTTGCAACTTGTAATACAATAGGTAGATAATGGATATTTATGTGTGGCACCTTCATGCCATTTCCTGCTATTTGATGCCACTAGAAAGTTATAGGAAAATAAAATTACACTGTTGTTAGTTAGAACATTTTAGTGTCAGCATTCGGACCCGGAAAAGGAACACATTCACGAATCACCATACCAAGAAGAACTCCTTAATTGAGTCCTTAACATGGACAACAGCACAAGTAAAGACGAAAACCAAAAAAAAATAAAAAAGAAAAAGAAAAAGAACAAGAGATGAGAATATTTAGCTAAGAGAAAATGACATGGAGAGACTTAACGTATTTGATCTTGCATTTGTAAAAATGATTTTAAAATAAAATGATTTATGTTTGATAATTCTTTTAAAAGTAATTCTGACAAAAAGTATAAATTTTTACTTCTGGCGGAATCAATTTTAAGTGCAAGAATTAATTTTGAAGTTTTTCAACTAAACAAGATAAAAAATTTTACAATCAATTTTAACGGGTAAAATCAATTCCAAGCCTCCCAAACGGAAAATCAACACATGCTAATTGATCTAAAGAACCAAATTCAAAGACTATTTCGGCAAGCCTCTCAGTGCAAAAAGGATTACATTTTTTTCTCTTATCTTATCTTTTTACCTTTTTTTTTTTAGGATATTGAGCCATTGTTCCTTTTATTCTTCCCGTTCTTTCCCCAGCTACAGGGTGTTTTTCAACCTTCAAAACCGGAAAAAACTTAGTTATAATTAATCAAGTTTAAAATTTTTATGTGTTTTTTGATACATAATTTTTATGTGTATGGCAATGATCACTTAATTAAAACTTGAAAAATCAATGAATTCTTATTCATTTAGTTTTCATTTCAAAGTTCAAATTAAAGGAAATAAACTACAGAATTGATTCTAAACTGACAAGTTGCCTTTTCTTTTTTTTTTTTACATGAACAAATTTGTATATTAAAAACGTCGAATATTGAATAGTTTTCTACGGAAAAACTGATAATTCCACTCTTTTTTTTTTACGATATCTTTAACACAATTTATCTTCCATGCAACAATGAACTAGCTAGCTAGTTCCTCCTACGTCACAAACCTCTTGTGCAAGTTGGACGAATTGTTGTGAACGAACTAAATAACAATGTAGCTTATGCATCACTATTTTCCACCATTCTTGCTACATAAAAAAAAATGAGGAATTGCAAACTATTTACAAAACACCCTAATGTGACCCGCAAAAAAATAAAGATAAAAATAATGAGCCTACCAATTGCCTTAATTAATGTGCACCCACATCCCCTTGCTAGGCACCCCACGATGGACAACAAAGAGCAAGTAGAATCCCGGAGGAGCAACCTCGCCACCCGGCGGCGCCACCAAAGTTACACTGTAGACCCCTTTTGGATCTTCAACAAAATCCTCAATGTTGAGAACTAGAAGTCTCTGGCTCATAGAAAACCCATGAGTGGTGAAAGGTGGGAAATACATGGTGACCCTAATGTCATTCTTGGTCAATTGATCTGCCACCTTCACTGAAAAATGTGTCTCAAAGTTCATTCCATACCTCAAATCCTTCTCTGACGTGTCCTCGGCAATTTGGGGTCTAAACTGGTCTAGATTGGGGTCCAGATAAGGAGGAGAAAATCCCTCAACCCTAGTCTCAGTTGGGAACTTACTACCATCCACGTAGGTGTCATGAGTGTTGCTACCACCAACCCAAATCTTGCCATTAGGAATCACTGCTGAGGTTGAGTGGTACATTCTTGCAATTTTTGTAGCAGCCATTACCTTAAACCTCTCACCTGTGGCCTTCTCTGGGCTATATAAAACTGGAGTTAGGTTTGGATCATCTGCGTCCCACCATGCAGCTGTACCCCTTTGTGCACCGTTGATGAACAAGATTTGTCCATTGGGGAGGATCAAGGCGTCCCCCATGGTCCTCCTTGATGGCATTTGTTCTTTGATCCAATTGGGGTTAGGGTCTGTGATCACCATCCTATTGCAATCTTGAAGGGCAGCGATGAACATTTTCTGGGTTTCAGCCAAGAAAAATGCGTCGGGACCGTTGCCCCCACATACGAGTACCTCCGCCTTGATGGGGGTGTCATTGGCGGCGTCGTTGAGGTTTATAGGGAGGATAGCGGACATGCCGGAGGCCGGGTAGTTGCGAGAGCCGCCGGGAAGGACAGGGAAGGTGCGAACGACTTTGTTGGTGGTAGGGTTGAGGAGGAGGGAGCGGTTGTTGGAGAAGATAAAGAGGTTTCCATCGGTGGAGAGGTGGACAAAAGGATAAAGGTTGTTCTCATCAATGTCTGAGGTCTCATACAGGAATGGGAAGAAGTAGGGTTTGTCAATGGTTCCACCTTCTTTTATTGGGAGGAACTCATAGCTAAAAGATCTACGGCCTCCTATCACAATGAAATTCCCTGTTGGAAGGATTGTTTGAGTTCCATACCTAGCATAAAATGATAGTATCCAATATAATCAATGTTGCATGATGTTCTTTCAATATACATGAGATACTTATGTATCCATAAAATGGGATGAAAAATAATTGAGTTTAATTTTGATGCATGATAAATTTTAGACACTGTCATTCAATTAAATCATTTCAAGTCTAAAAAGGTAATTTCAAGGAAGATCTCCTAATTAGTTGTGACAATATTAAAAACAACCAATATACGCTAATTAATTAATTAAATATTTGAGCATCAGACTCTCAAGTTAAAAATTAATTAATATAATATTTATATAGTGAATATAAACAAAAAAAAAAGCAATGAATAAAAGTATCACAACATTATTATGGTACTAACCAAGGTTATCGTATTATCGAGTTAACTCTCACGAGTTCACTAGTTGAGTTTTAATTTTATGAGCTTACGAGTTAAAGAGTTTGTCTAAACTCAATGAATTTGAATATAGTCCCAAGTTTGATAACCTTGGAACTAACAAATTCGTAATGAGCTTAACGTTTTATATCATATTTTTATTTTGATGACAAGAATTCAATGAAATATGTACACCTGTAGACATTTGGTCAAGTAATAAATTAAAAAAATGTGTGTTTGGTTTGTGGCTGAAATGCATGATTATTAAAGACAAGCATTGTAAGTTTAAATCACATATAATGATGATTATATATATAAAATTAGCCAAATGAAAAAAATAATTTTAGTATCAGTAAAGATAAATGGTTTATGCACAAAAAAGAAGAAGGACAAATGGTATAAATTGAAAATCCGTACACATGCGAATGGTGTCATAAGTCTTCCTTCTCCCTTTAGCATATCACATTTACGGATTTAAATTCAATCTGTTTTCCAATAGAGAGGGTCATTTATATTCTTCCGGATTTTCGTAAAAGCAGTTTCGCGCTATATAGTCGCTATTCTAGTAAAGACTTTAGGCATCATAATGTATAAATACCATACATACTTACCATCTTTCATCTTTCAATATGTCGTTGTGTTCCCTCCAATCACAATCTTTTTGGCAGTTAGGACCGCCATAGTATCTAACAGTTTTTGCTCCATCTCGGAAACCCCCAGAACTAACAAGGGTACCGTCAGGTGCAAGCCCTCCACAAGAGCACCATGGATCTGCCGTTACCTGCATCAAAGGTTTAATGTCATGCATTCAATCAACTCATTACATTATGGGAGAAATTTTTATATAGATATAATAAGCTTGTTTAAAATAAGTCACGTCATTGAGAAATTCTTATGTGATGCGAGAGTTAATGATTGCTCTTGTTTCAATCCATTGATTGCCCATTATCAAGGATTAAAATTATGGATTGTATCGGCAGTTATTACACTACAAACATGGTTCTACTTTAAATCATAAGAATAAAATGTAATGTAACTACTACATCAAAACTGTAATAGGTCACGTCACGGCCACAACGGGCTACATTAGGTTCATAAATGTTGCATTCGGCTCCATTTCAAGTAAGTATAAATTCATAAAAATTTCACACCGCATCCGTACATCCGCAATTGCAATAACTGTTATTGTAATCGCAATGGCAATTTAAAACCTTATTTGTTACATTAATTTTGTGGTGGCCAAGACTTACAAGAATACATGATTCAACTAGATAAGAGCAAAAGTAATTACTCAAGCAACACGTGTGAGTTTCTCCTCATATGCGCTTAGGAAAAAGAAGAAAATCTCATTGGCAAATAAAATTAGAATAGTGTACCCTTTTGAAAGTATGTAAAGAAGGAATAAAGATATTGGGATGAGACAAATAACCTTGAGTGGCCTAGCTATATTTGTCTCAAGGTCGTATTCCATTGAATGAGCAAAACAATCTTGTCTTGTTTCTTGAGTCTGGTCATCTTTGAATGGAACACATGGCACCCCTTCTGGATATTTGAGTCTAGATATTCGGTAAACGGTTGCATCATATACAACAAGCTTGTTTGTGGGCATCAAATTGATCTGCATGGCAGATACACCCGAGTTCTCTGAAAGTATCTCCCAACTTCCAGTGAAATTTGTCTCAAAATCAGGCTTAGCAGCTCCCTCATCATCATTGCCATTATTGCCAATGCCATCATTGTTGCCATCAACTCCTGGAAGAAGCTCCGGTGGTTCTGGTTCTGGTTCATTGGTATCTCCTCCGAATATAGGGAAGGGTAATGGGAATCCAGGAAATCCAATATTGGAGTTAATCTTATACTTTTGGTGTTGATGAGATTTGTGTTTATATTTTCTGTGTTTGTGTTTGCCATCCACGGCAAGGATCAAGAGAGTGAGAATGAAAAGAACCTTGTGCAGAGGTGCCATTATTGTTTGTTGGATAAGGGCAGTGTTTGATACTTTTTCTGGGGATTTTTTTTTTTTTTTTTTTGGGAGTAATAAGTGCCTAATGATTTTGGTGTGTGTTGCTTATGTTCATAAGTTTGGTAGCCTAATACTACTTCACGTGGACTCGAATATAACCATTGGTCGGTTAAGGCTCTTGTTGCCAAAATAGCAAATGGTTTTTAAGCCAATGTTTATGAGAGAGGGAGACCCCTTCGTACCTAGTTTTTGTTTAGGGGAAATGGCACTTTGCAAGGCAGAGAAGGCATTTATTTTCTAACAAAAAAAGAAAAAAAAAATACACCGTTATATGTTTGTGGTAATTCACTGAAAAGCCCTTGGAATTGCATAACATGCGTTGCTTGGGTTCCCTTGTTTTTCTTTTTCGGGGGAATTCTTCTTAACTTTATTAGTACAATATTGTGATAACGAATTAAATATCACATTTGTTGAGACCTACATACTCGTATATAGAGTTCCTTATTTCAAGAAGACAAAATAGCTGAAGCATAATAAGCATATATATATATATATATATATATATATATATAAAAGCATGTAAACACTATATAGTAATAAAGTCTAAGAGTGACTCTAGAGATAAATAGTTTTAAATTTAGGGTGTGTTTAATTTGTTTCACATTTTTTAAAAAGTGATTCTAAAACTTAAATTTTGTATACAATTGAAAAAGGTGAAAACTATTTTTTATGTTAATTATTGTTTAAAATAATCCAAATATACAAAAAGTATATTTCTTTTGAGTTAAAAAAGTGGTTTTTATCCAAAATAATCACAAACAAATACATCCATAATGTGTTTGTATTAACTTATTTGAATTTCAACAAACATCATATAATTGGCTAACATTACACTTCTATGATAAATGTGCAGCATTTGAAAGATATTGTCTATGAAAAAAAAAATACTACCTTTGTCCTCAAATAATTATCCATTTCACAAACTCTGATAGTATTAATTATTTTTTGCTACAAATGTCCTTATTAAATGTCCTTATTAAATAAAGAGAAAGAAATTAGTAAAGAACGAGAGAAAAAGATAGAGTCAAAAAGTAAAAAGGTAATTTAGTAAATTACTTAAAAAAATTTCTATTATTAATGTCTTCTCAACTATTTCCTTAATTCCAGTGTATATTTATAACTGAATTGTTATTTGAGGATGAATGGAGTAGCAGTTAATAAATATAGATTTTTCTATTGAGTGCTCTAAGAGCACTTGTTAAGGAATGAATTCAAATAAAATTTTAGCTGACAAGTAGAAGTTTTTAAATTTTCAATGCATTATATTGAATGGAGATTACAAAACTATCTAACTTTTTTTGTTAGGTGCATAAACCATCTAACTTTTATTCCTTAACAAAACTTGTTAACAAAATCTATAACTATATAACTATAACTATATGTGGTTCTAAATGAGAGGTCCGTAGGAATAAGAGGAGTAATAGGGTTGGAAACACTAGATGTCATTCTTAAATTGGAATTAATGGTAGCTTGTTTAATTTAGCATACTCACTGTCCAAGGGAAGGAGAGGACTTTTTTTTTTTTTTTCCAAGGGGGAAAGAGAGAGCGATAGAGAAGAGTTTACATGCCTCTCCTGGGCTCACTTGCCTCCAAAGGGTCATTGGTCTACTGGGCTTATTGGGCTCATTATACACTGTTCTGTTAGATACAAAATGATGCATTGTAAAATTTTGAATGTACAGTAAGGAATGAATGAAAAAAAAATGACATATGGAGAAATAATTTTTTTCCTCCTTGAGGAGCCATGTTGCATAAATACGGGTACAAGTATCCAATATAAATTGAGTATGATATGGATATATGATATAAATCAAATTAAAAACATACATAAAATATAAATAAGAATATCTAAAAGTATCGATAAAATATCTTATATAATATGTATTTTATATGAGTATGTCAACTATTTTAAAGAATCTATGTATCATATCTGAGGAGGGAAAAAGTTCTCAAAACTGAGATGGAGGTTTCTAATGTATTAATGATAAGTCTTACTTTGAAACTGAAAGAACAAAAACAATTGTGATTGAAAATTAGACATTAAAGGTAGGGTAAGGTATGTCTGCAGCTTCACACCCTATGCCTCCTTTCCCTTTCAATCCCAGGCTCATACCTCCAACGGAACCTGTTTGTTGGATTGAGGAAATGATTCTTCAGGTTGTGATGTGTGGGGTTGATTTCAACGTGTGGAAGCAAAAGGTGCGACCGACTAAAAGCAGAAGGGTAAAAGTAGTTATGATGACCAACAATATTTTTTTTCCTATATACACAAGTCTAGATGGATTCGCTTCTTTTCAATGTCTAAAATGTTGGCTGATAATGCTTAACATGACAAGATGGAGGTGGGGGATATAATACATGCAAATTAAAGAAAAAACAAGGGACTGTAATTAAGCAAAAAAAGGAAAAGAAGAAGTTTAAACATGGGGAAAAAAATAGTATGTCTATATCTTCTTATGAGAGGGTCTAGCTTTATAAAGTTAGAAAAAATTATTACTTTAATACTTAATACTTTAAAATGAGTTTCTATATAAAAAATTGATTCCATCACTATTAAATATGATAGAGGTCTCTACCATCTCCACTACTCATTTATAGTATCTAATAATGATACATGAAGTAATTGTCTCACTTAAACACACTCATTTTTGGGATAATATTGCTCCTAAGGCGCAATATAGCTTTGGCCTAGAATCCCTGTTGCCTTTTGACATCTTTAAACACAGGGTACGCCGAGTACAACTTACAGGGCCCATATTCAATTAACAATGACATTAATCACTCTTAAGGCGCATTTGGCATGCAGTGTTAGATCATATAGTAGAATGAATTGATATACAATATATTATACTTCTGTTAGTGGTTCGCTCTAAGTGATGGAATGTATGGGTTATCAAAACTTATCTATATATTAAAATATTGTTAATTAAATTTAGGGAGATAAAATTAAGTTTAATTAGTTTTTTAAATGTATAATATCTCTTTCCCTCTTTGAATTTTTATATTTTATATTAAAATAATAATTATAAACTTTGTTTATGGCAGAAACTCATCTATTGGGAAAAAAAACTAATATATTGTATTAAAATAAAAAATAATAAGAATTATATCAATAAAAATGGAAATTAAATTTAAGAAAAATTTAATAGTAAATGAATATTCTATTATAAATAAATAACAATCTATTGTATCAAAATATATAAATAAATAATAAATAATATTTTATAATAAAATAAAAAATTTATATACAAATTATACAAATTATATTAATCTTTATTGAAGTTTAATAAAATTCATCCAACTTCCCCAATTTGTAAAATTTGCTTTAGAGATTTCTTAGTTTATGAAATCATCGCGCTAACTTCTTTTAAATTTATAAAATTATTACACTATCTGTCCCTCATGTGCATATTGAATAATATATTTAGAAAATATCAGAGTCACCTAGAAAAATGAGAAGAGCCACTATGATTTAATTAAATTCCATAAAAGGTGAGTGCAATTTGCCCCAAACATTTTCATTCATATGACACGGTATTTGAGAAGCCCATTTGAATGAAACTATTTCTGTTTTAGTTTACGCTGGCATTTGGAATTTATTAAATTCAAATTAATTAACTTTAAATGGAATTGACTCATTGAGGGAGTAAAGTTTTTGAACATTATTATTTTTTCTTCTATTAACAGGATTTGAACTTCCTAAATACCAAATCGCTTATTTAGCAATTGATCATAGTATCAAGTGGAATGATAACATATTTTTTGGATAAACGTTATGGGTAATCTTTTGTGTGATGCATTACACATCAAACGTATATTGAAATATATTTCCTAAAAAGAAACAAAACTATCATTCAGCCTATTCGGTTATTATTTCTGTCGCAACCGGGATCGCGACGGGGACGGCGAAAAATAATTTTTGAAAATTGGGAGTCGCCACCAAGTTTATTTAATTTGGAAAATCTTGGAAAAACCAATTCTATTTTTTTTCAATGAAAATAGTGTTTGAAAGCCAGATATGAGTTCGGGAGTCGGTTATGCATAGGGAAGGGTAGGAACTTAATCCCACGCACCCCTAATACACCCGTCCTTAGACGATACCTTAGTAAATTATGCAGATTAAATAATAACCCCTTTTAAAATTCAAATAAGGAAGATAAAAATTATAATTTTAGCACATAAATTAAGTAAAATTAATTTACCAAGAATATTTACAATTTAAACACATTAATTAAGAAGATTTAATTATGACAAATATATTTACAATTTTAACACATAAATTAAAAATAATTTACATAAAATATTTACAATTTAACAAATAAATTAAGAAAATTAATTTTTGCCAAGTATATTTAAAATCTAAATAAATACATCAAGAAAAATTGGTTTTAGAAAATACATTTACAATCTTAACAACTAATAAATAATTTACACAAAATATTTACAATTTAAACATATAAATTCAAGAGATTAAATTTACCCAAATCTATTTATGATTTGAACATATAAATTCAAGAAGTTTAATTTACAAAAAATGTATTTAATTTAAACACATAAATTAATTTACACAAAGATATTTACAGCTTAAACATATAAATTCCAGAAATTTAATTTACATAAATATATTCATGATTCAAACACATAAACTAGGAATTAATTTTGACAAACATATTTAATTTTAACGAATACATTAACATAAATTAGTTTTTTTGAAAATATATATATATATATATATATATATTTACAATTTTAACATATAAACTAGAAAATAAATTAAGAAGAAAATTACTTTAGCAAGATACTTATAATTTAAACACATAGATTAAGAAGAATTAATTTAGACAAATATATCTTACAATTGAAATGTATAAATTAAGGAATTTAATTTATATAATTACATTTACAATTTAAACAAATTTAAGAAGATTTAATTTTAGCTTGACAGGGATAGCCTGCTCCTACGTATCCTCCGGTACAATGAGGAACTCAAAGTCACGTAGTTCTGTAGAAAATATTTGTGTGTTGGTCAATTTTAATTAATGAAAACCTTTCTGAATAAAGAACCCTTTCTTTTAAAAAACAAAATCCGCTCTTGAAGAGGATCCAAGTTAGCACTCGGCTACTCAATAAATCCTAATGATTCAACAATAATGAAGATAACATTTGTTACTCAATCATCATCATTGATCATTACACGGATTCAAAAAGATTTGAGGTAAAATTTATAAAACTCATTCCTACCCAAGATTCAAGTTAGCACCAGGCTACTCAATGATCTTTTGTGATCTGACAATAGTGAAGATAACATTTGTTACTCAATCACTATTACTGATTATTACATAGGAAAGTATTTTTATTTATTTATCTATTTTTATACTGATTTCAACATGAATTGATAAAACTAATTTATAAATAAATAATAAGCATGCAATTAACCTAAGAGAAATACCAGAACGATTAAGGTAATCAAAGAAATACAAAGACCCTTATTACAATTTAAAAAAAAACCTTTTTTTTAATTTTTACATTCCTTATTATTTTAATAAAAATTAACGTAAAATTTTCTAGCATACTGAATAAATAACTGAGCATTCCCTAATCTAGTTTATCTTATTCCTTCACAAATAATTAAAACAAGTTGCTAAAAAAACCTATTAATACCTTCTTTTTTTTTGTTGATTTAAGAGAATTAATTCTAAGATAGAACACTTCCTAAACCCAAAAAGAAAAATAGAGTCCATCAAGCCCATCACCTAAACTGATGCTGCTAAGAAGGAATCAATCCAAAAAGACAAATAATAATAATGAATAAATAAAAACTCAAATAGCCCAACTCACATCTTCACATGCTCAACTCATATACCCATCGATTCATTAGATTACAAACAAAAGCATATTTAAAAGTGCGGGTTACGCAAGCATGAGAGAGAAAACGAGAGAGGGATACAACCATGTGGTCAGCAAGAAAAAGGAAGGGGAAGCCATTCTTACAGCAATCGACTGCCAGTAGAAGGAAGAGAGGAGGGGCTTCGGTGAGGTGGAGGTCAGGCAGGGAGCCGAGGCGTCAAGTGGGTGAGGTCGCGATGGGGGGTGGAGCGCGGTGTTATTCACGGGGATGGCTTCAGCGTGGGCGATTTGCAGGCGAAACCTAACGACCCCCATGGAGGCGCGCCGCCAGTGCGATGAAGGAAAGAATGACGGCTCTGCGACTCTGCTGGTTTCGTGATCTTGGCGGCGACTTTCCAGGAGGCTTCACGGTGTGAGCTCGTGATGATGTTCAGCAAATCTGCAAGCGGGCTAGCGGCTTCGTGGCTGTACGAGGGGAAAGGGACGGAGCTTCACGGCGGGGATGCGATCTGCTGGGGCTATTCACGGTCGCTGCTGGGCTTCGCGCAGAAGGGGGCAAGCGTGGGATCATGGTGGTTCTCTGAGAGCTTCACAGTGATGGTCCGCGTCATTGCAAGCGAGGGTGCTGCTTTCAAATGCTCGTGGATCTAATTTTCTTTCTCCTCTTTCCTTTTTAGTGTTCAGTCTTGATTTATGAGGGCGATAAGGGGTTTAGAGGGGAGGAAATAATGGTTTATGTGTCTGGTTGTTGATGCAAGCCATGGAAGAAATTATAATGATGAAGGTTGTGTGTTAGTGGTGATGGTAAAGATTATGTGATGATAATGATGGAACTAAGGATAATGAAAATAGTGGTCTTGATTGGTTAGATGAATTTGTGATGGTGGTAATGAAGAATTATGTGCTGGACACTGATGATGAGTTGGTGGTGGTGATTGCTATTAGCTGATGGTTTGGGTGTGTGCGATGGTGATTGTGTTGATGATAATACGTGAATGGGGTTGTCATGATGATGGTAATGGTTGAGGGTTATGATTTTATGGTTTTGGGGAGGGGAATAGGACTGACTATTGTTGATGGTTCGATGATGGAAGTGAAGGAGTGATGACTACCCGCCCCCCGATTGATTTTCCTCCCCCCCTTTAAATTTGATGCTTCTGCTTATCTTTGGATGATTTTTTCCGTTAACATTTCCCTTTGTCCTTGATTACAGGAGGACCAGTGCCCTGTTCCCCATGTGTCTATGTGGCCCATCCGTTGTGAGCTCCACACTAACTTTGTCCTCCACGCTGCTTATGCCGCTTATGCGTTGCCTATCACTTGTAGCTTGTCCATCTCTCGTTTCAGTGCTTTGGCAGAGTGAAAATTGAGGGCGTCGAGGAATGGAGATGAAAGGCAGTGTCTGCCACTTCTCTTTCTTTAATTTATTTTATTTTTTTTTGCTCCCAATGCCGTGATCCACCCGCTTTGTTTTTTCTTTTCAACATGATCAAAGCACTAATGGACAAAGATGCTCCATTGTGCCATGCTACTTTTTCCCTTTTTTTTCATATATTTCCCATCACTTTCCTTGTAGCTTGTGCGTGTGGGTTCGTAGAGTCCATCCTGTATCTACACCATTTGCAAGGAGTAACTCCATGACGTAGCAATAGTAGGACCGCTTGCTTGTTTTATTATCTTTTTTTTTTTTTTTTTTATTAATTAAGGAAATAAATTAAAAGATGGCAAAAGGAAATATGGGTACTACAAAAATATGCAAAATTAATTAAATGGCCGGACAAAATCGAGTGTTCACAGTTGCCCCTCTTTGCTCATTTCTTATAAAATAAGCTGATAAACTTAAGTTTTACATAAAATTTTGCAAGGAAGGAGCAAAGATATGAATACTGATTTTGTTCGGCAATGCAAAATGTGCTGACTTCAAATAACGAAAGAAACTAAATGCTTATGAGTGGCATGTGCAACGCAATGATGCAATTCAGAAACCAATGTATGAGTGACAAGAAATATGAAATTCAAGCAAGAGATGACAAAACTAATAAAAATTGAAGATTCTTGTGATCAACTGGCTACGGATCAACAAGTGACAGAAAATTAGATGCAATGGCAATCTGAGACCGACTGAAAACTTAAAAACGGCATTCTGAGGCCG
This sequence comes from Dalbergia cultrata, assembly GCA_031216105.1. Lineage (NCBI taxonomy): Eukaryota > Viridiplantae > Streptophyta > Magnoliopsida > Fabales > Fabaceae > Dalbergia > Dalbergia cultrata. Next base: position 75,201,509 of record CM062344.1, read on the forward strand.
ATTGGGTTAAAAACGGTAATCTGAGGTCGACATGAAAAGTTAAAACGGTCACCTGAGGTAAGACAGGAAATGTAAATTCGGCAATCTGAGGCCGACTGAAAAATAAAGTGGCAATCTGAGGCCGACTGAAAGTAAAGTGGCGATCTGAGGCCGATTGAAAAGTAAATTCGGCAATCTGAGGCCGATTGAAAAGTAAATTTGGCAATCTGAGGCCGACTGAAAAATAAATTCGGCAATCTGAGGCCGATTGAAAAGTAAACTAGCAATCCGAGGCCGATTGGAAATGTAAATTGGCAATCTGAGGCCGACTGAAAAATAAATTTGGCAATCTGAGGCCGATATGAAAAATAAAGTGGCAATTTGAGGCCAACTGAAAATGCAAATTGGCAATCTGAGGCCGATTTAAAAAGTAAATTTGGCAAACTGAGGCCGACTGAAAAATAAATTTGGCAATCTGAGGCCGACAGGAAAATTAAATGGTGGCAATCTGAGACCGACATAAACTTGGCAATCTGAGGCCGACTGAAAGTAAAGAGGCAATCTGAGGCTGACTGAAAAATAAATTCGGCAATCTGAAGCCGACTGAAAAATAGATTCGGCAATCTGAGGCGGACTGAAAAAATAAATTTGTAATCATGGAAGGCAATGATTTTCACATTATCTTTTTTTTTCAGGTTATATGCACAAGTCATCAATTTTCAGTTTATTTATAAAAGACTAACCGTAACCAAATCAAGCAAGTCTCAAGGAAGACTATAACCGATCAACCTCGTAATTCCCCACTGGATCTTCTGGCATAAGTTTTCTTTTCTTCTTCTGTAACTTTGCTTACTTCGTTCCCTTTTCCCCCTTTTTAGGATGATGATCGCTTTTCTGCCAAGTTTGACTGAAACTTCTAAATTTTCTTGGTGTGATGCTAGTCACGGATGCATCGCTATGAGAATTATTAGGATTGTATAACTTTAAACTTAAATTTATGCTTACTTGAGACATCATAAATAAACATACATTTAAAGAGAAAATAAAAGGATTGGCCGAATAGATATCTTTATTGTTCAGTGTATCAGATGACAAAAGTTTGAAAAACAAGGTAACAACACGAAGCTGAAAGACGAGATTGTGAAAGACATAAGATTTTGCCCCAGTTCCAGTCCTTTGTGGCTCGTTCAATTGATTTCTTACAGTAGTTGAACACCATAGCCCTGATCTCTGAAGATGTCTGCCAACCTTTTTTCTGAAAAATTGCCCCAGTTTTAGTCTTGGGTTATTTGATTCACTGGACAAATTCAACACTAAAAATTGCCCCAGTATAGGTTGCTTGAGACGATGTTTATCTTTTTGCTCTAATTTTTGCCTAGGTTGCTCCTTCGAGTTTTCAACCTAACGAGCTTTTTCTTTCTTTTGTTTTTCTTTTTCTTTTCTCTTTCGTTTTACCCTAACTTTTGCTTAGGTTGCTCTTTCGAGTTTTCAACCTAACGGGCTTTTTCAACATCTTTTCAAGCATAGAACCTTTTGACTGCATCGGTATTGATTGGTTTTGGCAATTCTTGTCCATCCATGTTTTGCAAAATCAACGCCCCACCTGAGAATGCCTGCTTGACAATGTAAGGACCTTCATAACTTGGAGCCCACTTGCCCCGTGCGTCCTCTTGATTAGGGAGAATTTTCTTCAAAACTAAATCCCCTGGATGAAAATCTCTAGGGCGAACTTTCTTGTTAAAAGCCTTAGCCATTCTGTTTTGGTATAGCCGCCATGACAAATAGCCGCTGATCTTTTCTCTTCTATCATGTTGAGCTGTTCATATCGAGCCCTCACCCATTCAGATTCCTCCAAGTCAGATTCCATCAAAATCCTTAAGGACGGGATTTCCACTTCTATGGGAGATACGACTTGCTCCATATACTAATGAGAAGGAGTAGCCCTGTGCTTGACCGTATGTTGGTTCGATATGCGTGTAAAGCATATGGTAGCACTTCATGCCAGTCCTTGTAATTCATCACCATCTTGGCAACGATCTTCTTGATGTTCTTATTTGCGGCCTCAACTGCGCCATTCATTTGAGGTCTATAAGGAGCTGAATTGTGATGCTTGATCTTGAAAGTTTCAAAGAACTTTCGAACCCGGCACCATTAAGGTTAGGAGCATTATCTGTGATAATTCTTTCTGGAATCCCATATCTGCAAATAATGTCCCTTTTAATAAACCTGAGAAATACCTTTTGTGTGATGTTGGCATATGAAGCAGCCTCCACCCACTTTGTGAAATAGTCAATTGTGACCAAAATGAAACGATGGCCGTTGGATGCTTTGGGGTTAATCGGGCCGATGACATCCATGCCCCACATTGAGAAAGGCCAAGGAGATACCATGTTGTGTAATGGAACTGGAGGAGCATTGATTCGATCTGTATATGTTTGACATTTGTGACACTTTCGAACATAACCGATGCAGTCATTTTCCATGGTAGACCAATAATATCCACTTCTTAGGATCTTGCGCGCCATCATGTGCCCATTAGCGTGAGTTCCACAGATTCCTTCGTGGATCTCGATCATGATCATTCGAGCTTCATGAGCATCCACACATCTAAGGAGAGTGGTGTCATGATTCCGCTTGTAAAGGATTTCGCCATTTAGGAAAAAGGTCATGGACAACCTTCGAATTGTTTTTCTTTGCACTTCATTTGCTCCAATCGGGTATTCTCCTCTTTGAACATATTGTTTGATGTCATGATACCATGGTTGGCCGTCTGGTTCAATCTCTACGCTGTCACAGTATATCGGTTCATCTTGCACCTCTACGCGAATAGGTTGTACATTTGCGTGGATCTCCAACTTAGTCATCACAGCCAAAGTGGCTAAAGCATCCGCAAATTGATTTTTGTCTCGAGTTAAGTGAGAAAATGATATATCATCAAAGTGCTCAATTAGTCGAGATAAATACTTCTGATAAGGTATCAATTTTGGATCTTTTGTGCGCCATTCTCCAATAACTTGGTAGATTATGAGCGCAGAGTCTCCAAACACCTTTAATTCTTTGATCCCTAAGTCAATTGCAACTTGCAAACCATTCGCACAAGCCTCATATTCTGCGATGTTGTTGGTGCACTCAAAATCCAACTTGATGGAAATTGGAGTCGCTTCATTTGGTGATACCACTACAGCTCCTATTCCACATCCATTCATATTGACAGCCCCATCAAAGTACATTTTCCATACATTCTCCTTTTCTATTTCGTCTTTTTCCATGTAACACTTCACCATCAGGGAATTCAGGCACGATAGGTTGTATATCCTCAAGAGGATTTTCAGCTAGATGATCTGCAATTGCACTTCCCTTGATAGACTTCTGAGTCACATATTTGATATCGAATTCGGATAGCACCACTTGCCATTTTGACATTCTCAACGACACATGTGGACTATCAAATATATATCTCAATGGATCCATTCGAGAGATTAACCAGGTAGTATAGTATAACATGTACTGCCTCAACCTCTTGGATGCCCACACTAATGCACAACAAGTCTTTTCAATCGCCAGATAACGGGATTCACAGTCATTAAACTTCTTGCTCAGATAATAAATTGCCTGTTCCTTCTTACCAGACTCATCATATTGACCCAACATTGCCCCAAGTGACGTGGGCAACACCGTGAGGTATAATATTAAAGGGCGATGCAGTACAGGTGGAGCTAGAATTGGAGGCTTCATTAGATAAGCCTTTATCTTATCAAAGGCTTCTTGGCATTCATCATTCCACTCCCCAGGTTGATGTTTTCGCAGCAGCTTGAATATAGGCTCACATGTACTAGTCAAATTGGCAATGAATCTAGCAATGTAGTTGAGCCTTCCAAGAAAACTTCTCACTTCTCGTTCAGTTCGGGGAGCTGACATTTCTTGTATCGCCTTTACTTTGTCAGGATCCACTTTTATCCCTTCTCTACTGACAATGAACCCGAGTAACTTCCCTGTAGAAGCCCCAAAAATGCATTTATTAGGGTTCAATCGTAACTTATACTTTCTAAGCCTCTTGAACAGTTTTCGCAGAACTGCCACGTGGCTTTCTCCCTTCTTAGACTTGGCGACCATATCATCTACATACACTTCAATCTCTTTGTGCATCATGTCATGGAACAATGTGACCATAGCACGTTGGTAGGTGGCACCAGCATTCTTCAATCCAAATGGCATGACTGTATAGCAAAATGTTCCCCACGGCGTTATGAAAGTAGTTTTTCCTTTGTCATGAACATCCATAGGGATCTGATTATACCCAGAATATCCATCCATAAAGGAAAATCGGTGACTTCTAGCTGTATTATCAACAAGGACATCAATGTGAGGGAGAGGAAAATCGTCTTTTGGACTAGCTTTATTCAAATCCCGATAATCTACACACATCCTGACTTTTCCGTCCTTTTTAGGCACGGGCACAACATTAGCCGCCCAATCAGTATGTCTTGAAACCTCCAGGAACCCAGCCTCAAGCTGTTTAGTCACTTCTTCCTTTATCTTCAATGACATATCAGGCCGTATCCTCCTCAACTTTTGCTTCTTGATTCACCAGGATACAAAGGGATCTTGTGTGAAGCAATCTCCGGGTCTAATCCTGGCATATCACGATAGGACCATGCAAATACATCCAGGAATTCCTTAAACAACGCAATCATCTCTATACGTTCAGGATTTGCCACTATTTTCAACTCCTTTTTCTCTTCTTCAGTGCCCATGTTAATCACCTCGATCACCTCATTGTCCAGATCAAATCCTCTTTCTGTGTGTTCTAATAAGCTTGAAAACTGCTCAATATCTCCCTCATCCTCTTCAGATTCATGGTTATCGCAATCAAATGCAGCAAGAGAATCAATCGATAAGTTTCCAAATTCCTTTTCTTGTGGCAAAATTTCTATGTCATTCATGTTCCAAGTAATTATGGTAGGTTGGAATGCTAAAATGGATCACAAACAACATAGGACAAACACGAATTAACGAGCTGGGAATGAAAAAGTAAAGAAATAAGGGAAAGGAGAAAACAAAAGAAAGGAAAAAGGAATAAAGCAAAACGGAAAACATAAAGGAAGGCTATTGAAAAATCATGTAAGCTTATTTAAACGATGTCTCACAGTAGCATAAACAAAAGCATAAATCTTAATTAATACAGCCCAACAAATTACTTTGCAGCAATAACATCAATCACTGGTTCAGCAGTCCAGTTCATCAGCATCTCATCATTGTCGACAGCATGAGCATTGTTGAGTTCTTCCGCCGTCTCAGCATCCACCATGTTGATGGTAGTATAATGGCAAGGGGAGTGAACTATTCCAACTGTAATTACTTCAACCGGGCCATGAAACGTCTCTCTTAAGTGAGGGATTTGCTTCACTTTTCCACTTTGTTCTTTCCGATCCAGACTCAAAGTTCTCATCTCATCGTTCAACGAGTCCTTGTACCCCAGACCAAACCGGTTGAACTTTTCAGGGACCGATATAGGGGTTTGGGTGCCTTGCAAACACGATCGATCCTTTGCCTTCCAAATATCCGTTCTTAGCCATGATGTGGGCCACCACCTGACTTTGTATTGGGGGTTTAGCTTGCTCCTGTTTCAATCCTACTACCTCTAAATTATGCCATAAGCTACTCTCCACCAGCTCTACATTCTCCACATATGGCAATGCCACTGGTTTGGACACTAAGATTTCTTTTTCTCCATGAATTGTAACAACCATTCCATTCTCCACATATTTAACCTTTTGATGCAAGGTTGAGGGGACAGCTCCGGCATTGTTAATCCATGGTCTTCCCAGTAGCATATTATAATCCGACTCAATCTCCATCACTTGGAATAATACTTCAAATTTGCTTGGGCCCATCTCAAGTAGCAGTGTTATTTCTCCAAGGATGCTCTTCTTAGCTCCGTCAAATGCTTTCACTACCATTAACTGTGGCAGTATATCATCCTTACTCATTGATAAATAGTGCAGGGTTGATACTGGCAAGACATTTAACCCTGACCCTCCATCAATAAGGACTCTGGGCACAATGTAACCCTTGCATTTAAGAGTTATGTATAGTGCTCTCGGGTTGTTCTGAGATATAATCTCTTTATCTGAAAATGTGATCATGTTAACACGCTTCCCCGGATCCACCATGTTTACTACATTCTCTAATGATGCATCTGGCTTGACATAGGCCTCCTTCAACACCTTCAACACTGCTTTTTGGTGGAGTTCAGATGACAAGATTAGTGACAAAAGTGATATTCTAGCGGGAGTCTTCTTTAGTTGTTCTAGAATATCATACTCACTTTGCTTCATAATCTTTAAAAACTCCTCCTCCTCCTCTTCTCTTTCTTTTCTCTCTGAGTCTAAGCTTTTGTCGATGTTACCTTCGACAACAAACTTCCCCTTCTCTAATTCTTTGGGCCCATAAACTCTTCCACTCCTTGTTATTCCCTTTACTTCCATGACACCTGTCACTTCCTCGTTTTCTTGGGTCTTCGAGGTTTCTCCTATGTCTCCACTTGTCTTGACTCGAGTCTCATAATTCCAAGGAACAAGACGTGTGTCCTCATAACTGAAAGGTGTTGGCTTCTTCACAGTGATCACTATCTTTTCAAATTTTGGAGTTTGATTAAGTGGAGGCACTTTGAGTACAAAACGCTCAATCACATTCACCCCTTCAACAGAATTCTGCTTCTTTTTTGCCTGTATCACACCTAAAGTGAGTAGTTCTTGTACACGCACTTTGAAATCCCAACAAGTCTCAATATCATGTCCCAGACTTCCACAATGGTATGCACATCTTGATTCCATATCATATTTCTCCTCTTCTTTCATCATAGAGGCAGGTCTTTGTGATGTTATAATTAGCTTCCTTCAAAGCAATAAACACTTTCTCCATGGGTGTTCGGAGACTCAAAACCTGTTTGATCAATTGTTTCTCCACTTCCAAGGCATTCACACGACTTCCTCTTTCATGATTTGGGATTGGGTTATTAACAATATCGGGCTTTTGATCTTCTTGGAGATCCAGTCTTCCACAAGCAATTAGTTTTCTCACTGCCGTCTTAAAACCTTCACAATCTTCAATCGAATGTCCCGCGACATCCATATGGTATTTGCAAGTCAGGTTTGGATTGTACCAAGTCGGAAATGGAGGTTGTAATGGGTGCACAGGGTATGGTGAAATCAAATGAGCATCAAACAACCGTTGATAAAGGTCGGCATTGGAAATGGCTAACTTTGGAAAAGGTGGTAGGTTTGGGAAACGATTGCGATTTTGGTTTTGAGAATTGGGTCGAGTCTGTGTTTAGGAAGCTCGAGGATGTATGGTTGGATATGTTGGACTAAGCGGGTCGATATGGCCGTATGTGGATGTTGTTGATTTGTGGCTGGGAATACGGAGTAGTGTTTGTGGTTTGGGTGGTTTGGTAAAACGGGTATGGAGAGTTTGAGGTATGGTATGATGGTGTATGGAGTCCTGGGTGCATTGGTGCGTATCTTGGGGTAAAAGGCTGCTGGCTTTGTACATAATTTACCTCCGTCTCTTTCTTTCTGGGCGGGAATCCCCTCTTGGTGTCTTCATTGCTCATCGGGAGCTTTCCAGCTTTAGTCAAGCTCTCAATTCTTTCTCCAGCAGTTATTAACTCGAGAAAAATCTCGGTATCTTTGCTCCGCCATTGCCCCGATGTAAGGAGACCCTAGAGTTGCTAGGAAGTATGAACACATCTCAGATGGGATGAGTGGTGGTTGTACTTGAGCAGCCAAAGCTCTCCATCTCTGAGCATATTGTTTAAAGGATTCATCTTTCTTCTTTTGCATTGTACTCAGCTGTTCACGGCTGGGCGCTATTTCCAAGTTAAACCTATACTGGTTCATGAATTGGTCAAATTGACTCTCCCCAGAAATCTTTGCATGATCTAACTGGATGTACCATTCTAGAGCCGGTCCGATCAAACTCTCGTGGAAAAAGCTAATGAGAAATTTTTCATCTTTGGACCAGATTGACATCTTGGTACAGTAACTCTTTAAATGGAAGAGTGGGTTGCCAGTTCCATCATATTTCGAAAAATCAGGAATTTTAAAATCTTTAGGGACAACCGTGCTAATGGGAGGGCAAAGTTGCTCAATCTCCATGTAGCCATAATTGTTTGGCCTTTGGATTGCCTTAATTTGTTCCTGAATCTTTTCCATCCATTCTTCTCTCGACTTGTCCTTCTCTCTCTGTCTCGCACGATTATTCCCCGAGGAAGAGAGTTGCCTTGGGATGACATTTGGAGGCTGCTCCCAAATGTGGGTAGCGTGCCCATGCCCTTCAGCATGTATATTCTCTACCGCGTGATATCCTTCTCCAATGGGACTAGTAATAGGCATTGTCGGTGGTGGTTGTTCATGGGATTATCATTCACCCCTTGCGTGACATTTAGAGCTGCATCCGATACCACAGGTATGGTTATCGTCGTAGCACTTGGTTGTACCCCTCCTGAGTTTTGGTGGGCTTTCAATAAGTCGAGTGACTCCATCATAGCCCGCATCATCTCCTCCATTCTTCCCTGGTTATTTGACAACTCGTTCAGTCTTCCTCTCACTGCATCAACTTCCATGCTTAAGTTTCTTTCGGGTTCAGAAGTAATTATAGCCGAGGTGGTTACAGCTGGAATAGTTCTTCCCGCTTAAGTAATTGCGCACGGGATGGTCCTTCCCGGTTCCGTGTTTCCGCCGCCATCTTGGTTCGAGCTCTAGTGTTATGAACACGAGTTAGATCGGTATCCTCTTTCCTTGGGCCCAATGGTTACGAATCTTGCGCTTTCACAAACTCGTAAGTCGAAGTTAAAATCTTGTTTTATGTTGTTTTTTTTTTATATATATATATAAGAAACAAACGAAAGAGGTCCAAAAGTTCTCTTTTTTATTTTTAAAAGCAAGGATGCCCTGCACCCATTCTTATGGATATATCACCCTATAAGTCGAGGTGCAGTTGATAGCAAATCTAAGGGAGGATTCACTCCTCTATAGGTACTATCTAATGAACACTAGCAATGTGGTTCCTTTTCATATGTCTGAGCATTCTCACACTTTTACACAAGGACGAACTATCTCAAGGTAAAAATGTGATTGATTACTTTCTAAGGGAACATCTATTCCTCTATAGAGAGCATCTGGCGAGCTTGAGAAGTCACAATTGTCAGTCATAGTGAAAGTACAAGCGTTAAAGTTTCATTCATTCTTGGGTGAAGTTACAGTACAAATCGTTTCAAGATACATTTCATGAGTTTCAATCCTCTTTTCTTAACAAGGAAATTCAACAATCCTTGACTCATGACAGATGATTACGTCAAAGCTTTCATTTTCTTCCTCTTGAGGCCTTTAGTGATCCTTTCGCATGAATCCATGAATTCTGTCACCTCTTGAGGCAATCTAAATGGTGGCAACTTATTAATTTGCTTCTTGGCTTGCTCGAAACGGTAAATAAAATTTGGAATGTAATGACTCAATTCACTGGTGAGCTTTCCACATTTTTCTTCCCATTCTAACGCCTTTTCTCTCCATGACTTCAGATTACATTTGCATCAACAAACAAATCATGATATTGGTTTGCTTGATGCCCATCCTTGAGTAGCCTTACGCTCGATGCGTGTCAACATGGTTGATAGGTGCTTCACTTGTCCCTCCAGTTTTTCTCTCATACCTTTCTCTTTCTTGACCTCCATTCTCAAGCTCCAAATGTCCTTATCTCGTTGGCTGACTTCCAATTCTACTCTTTCCACCATGCGATTTTTCTTATTAACCTCTCTCTCCAGCTGATTCTTTTCCTTCACAAGCTTGTGGAGTCCTCCCTCTAGCTCTTGGATTTTGGCCAGATGCATGCTCGAGATTTTCTCTTTGCCCTTCCTGGACTTGGTGATTTCTGCTGCCTCAATACATTCGTCTTTTAGGGCCTCAATTTCTCTGGCCATTTTCTTGCATTGTTCTTGAAAGATGTCAACCTTCAAGTCTGCTGCTTCCTTTTTCTCCTCCAGAAACCGCATTTGGGCCTTCATCATTTCCATCTGTTGGGCCGACTCTGGAGTTTCTTGTGGGGCTAGGTTGTTGGGAATATCTTTTGGGATACTATCTTTCCCGACCCTTGCCTTTCTCCAGTCTTTGTATTCTTGAGAAGAGGTTAAACGCTGTTGGCCGAGCTCCGTTTTCCCCAAGATTTTGACATCATTCCATGCCATTTTGATCTTCCTTTCTTGCTCCAGGGTACTCTTGTCTTTCTGGTATAGGAAACTGAATACTTTAAGTTGTTCTTCTTGTGGCTTTGTCTGAGTCCAGTGGAGTTGTCTAAGCACTAAAGCAGGTGTATAGGAAATACATCCCCTTGGACCCATCAGCGGAACATTATGGAAGTCACCACAGCTGTAGATAACACTGTCTCCACGATACCAAGGGCATACCCATTTGAAAGTGTTTGATTGGATCTGTGAGAATTCCTTTTTCCATGCCTGTGCTTCTTGACACTTTATCTGTATGCGATGGAAGTCCCCTAACGGATTAGGAAGAAGGCCCATACGGCTATTAGCATATACATGAGTCATGAACCACACGTATAGCATTGGCAAACAACAGCGCAGCCTTCCCCCCCTCTTTTGAGTACAAACCCCCAAAGAAAGGAATGTATCTGCTAGCATGGCCGGGATAGGATTCATGCCACGCGTTTCGAACTTGAAAAACACATCCATGGCAGCTTGGTCAATGACATCGGGCGTGAATGGAAACAAAACCAACCCATAGATAGTCAGTGCTAGTGTTCGTTTGAAGAAATCCCAATCTCCTTGTTGAGCCAAAGTTTGCATATGAGTCTCCAGCAAACTTCTCCTGATTCCTTGAGTAGACCCCCTTACTTCCATTATCATCAGGTTTGAATCAACTCCGATTATCTTGGCAATGTTTTCCTTATTAACATAATGCCCTTGGTATAGATATACACCTGATTTTTCTTGGATCGGTAGCCTCATTATGACCACATATTCTTCTATGGTCGGCGCGGCATCAAGATCGGGCAATTCAAAGCAACAAAGAGAAGGATTCCAGAATTGTGAGAGAGCACTTAATGCTGGTGCTTCCACCGGAATGGACAGTAAATCCAATATGTACCCGTAGGTATTCTTGAAAGAGGATCGGACTTCACGAGGCATCAGCTGGACTATTTCTTTTACTTTCTCTAGCTCATTGCTCGTCACTGTAACCTTGATATTTCTTTTCCAGTCATGTACATTGCTAGTGTTCATCGGTATTGCATCCATTTGCTTTGAACTGATGATGAATCAAAAACCACACACACTGTGTACAAGAATGAAATAATTGAGTAGAATTAAAAAGATGGAAGAGATAAGAATGCATGCTTTAATGAAAAAATTTTTTGATGCTTCCTTGAGAATTTGATGATGCGCAAACCTATGTAAGTGAACAAAACTGAAGAAACATTTCATGTAAAAACAAGTTATGTTATGAGAAACGAATGGAATGAATGCATGTGATAATGAACAAAATGCCTAAACATCTTGAGGATGAATGTCAACATTAAGCTATGAGATGAGCAACTAGCTAACCTAAATGCAATGTAATAATGTTTGATGTAAAAATAACTAAAATAAAGCATAAAGGAGTGTAGTGTAAAAGGATGAAAGAAGCATGCTCCCATTGTCCTAGTCGGGTAAAACCTAATGGGTGGGATGTTCTAAGGCCAAAAATCCCTAACGTGGTAGCTACTAGGTTTGACTATACGTGTACACATTCATGGTGGGTCTAGACTTCTAATGACCATGGTCCCCAGATTGCCCTTATCCACAGGACAAGGATCCGACCTTTGAACCAACCATAAGTAGGGATAAACCCTCTCAATATGATTGACTCACAAGGTCAGTAACAATCTGAGTGGTGTCCCAACAACTACCAAGTGAGCATGAAGCCCCTCATGGCAATGTCAAGAAACCCCCTAATCCTAAGCTCGTACGGGCTCGGGTATAGAGTCCAAGAACACAGTGTGTGAATTAAGTGATCGTGAAGTGTGTCTTTGGGAGCATACAAACCTTCCGATCCTATCACTCTGAGACACTCTGCAAAACAAGATACAAACAACACATATATACAAAATAGTCATCTATCCTAAGATTTTAATACATAAAGAAAATTTTACACAATTCAAACCACAGGTATATACAGAATAACAATAGTCGTCTATCCTGGAGTTTTAACAAATATTATATATAAACATCAAGAAAATTAAGCTATACAAAAGAGAATTAAAGAAATACTGTACAAAATAAAGTGAAGGAAAAAAAAGAATAAATGGGGTTTATATTTAATTTGCACAACTAACTATAATAGGCCTGACTCTCTTACTGAAGTCCCCAGTGGAGTCGCCATCTGTCATGACAGGGATCATGACGGGGGACGTGAAAAATAATTTTTGAAAATTGGGAGTCGCCACCAAGTTTATTTAATTTGGAAAATCTTGGAAAAACCAATTCTATTTTTTTTCAATGAAAATAGTGTTTGAAAGCCAGATATGAGTTCGGGAGTCGGTTATGCATAGGGAAGGGTAGGAACTTAATCCCACGCACCCCTAATACACCCGTCCTTAGACGATACCTTAGTAAATTATGCAGATTAAATAATAACCCCTTTTAAAATTCAAATAAGGAAGATAAAAATTATAATTTTAGCACATAAATTAAGTAAAATTAATTTACCAAGAATATTTACAATTTAAACACATTAATTAAGAAGATTTAATTATGACAAATATATTTACAATTTTAACACATAAATTAAAAATAATTTACATAAAATATTTACAATTTAACAAATAAATTAAGAAAATTAATTTTTGCCAAGTATATTTAAAATCTAAATAAATACATCAAGAAAAATTGGTTTTAGAAAATACATTTACAATCTTAACAACTAATAAATAATTTACACAAAATATTTACAATTTAAACATATAAATTCAAGAGATTAAATTTACCCAAATCTATTTATGATTTGAACATATAAATTCAAGAAGTTTAATTTACAAAATATGTATTTAATTTAAACACATAAATTAATTTACACCAAGATATTTACAGCTTAAACATATAAATTCCAGAAATTTAATTTACATAAATATATTCATGATTCAAACACATAAACTAGGAATTAATTTTGACAAACATATTTAATTTTAACGAATACATTAACATAAATTAGTTTTTTTGAAAATATATATATATATATATATATATATTTACAATTTTAACATATAAACTAGAAAATAAATTAAGAAGAAAATTACTTTAGCAAGATACTTATAATTTAAACACATAGATTAAGAAGAATTAATTTAGACAAATATATCTTACAATTGAAATGTATAAATTAAGGAATTTAATTTATATAATTACATTTACAATTTAAACAAATTTAAGAAGATTTAATTTTAGCTTGACAGGGATAGCCTGCTCCTACGTATCCTCCGGTACAATGAGGAACTCAAAGTCACGTAGTTCTGTAGAAAATATTTGTGTGTTGGTCAATTTTAATTAATGAAAACCTTTCTGAATAAAGAACCCTTTCTTTTAAAAAACAAAATCCGCTCTTGAAGAGGATCCAAGTTAGCACTCGGCTACTCAATAAATCCTAATGATTCAACAATAATGAAGATAACATTTGTTACTCAATCATCATCATTGATCATTACACGGATTCAAAAAGATTTGAGGTAAAATTTATAAAACTCATTCCTACCCAAGATTCAAGTTAGCACCAGGCTACTCAATGATCTTTTGTGATCTGACAATAGTGAAGATAACATTTGTTACTCAATCACTATTACTGATTATTACATAGGAAAGTATTTTTATTTATTTATCTATTTTTATCTTGATTTCAACATGAATTGATAAAACTAATTTATAAATAAATAATAAGCATGCAATTAACCTAAGAGAAATACCAGAACGATTAAGGTAATCAAAGAAATACAAAGACCCTTATTACAATTTAAAAAAAAACCTTTTTTTTAATTTTTACATTCCTTATTATTTTAATAAAAATTAACGTAAAATTTTCTAGCATACTGAATAAATAACTGAGCATTCCCTAATCTAGTTTATCTTATTCCTTCACAAATAATTAAAACAAGTTGCTAAAAAAACCTATTAATACCTTCTTTTTTGTTGATTTAAGAGAATTAATTCTAAGATAGAACACTTCCTAAACCCAAAAAGAAAAATAGAGTCCATCAAGCCCATCACCTAAACTGATGCTGCTAAGAAGGAATCAATCCAAAAAGACAAATAATAATAATGAATAAATAAAAAAACTCAAATAGCCCAACTCACATCTTCACATGCTCTGAACTCATATACCCATCAGATTCATTAGATTACAAACAAAAGCATATTTGGGTGCGGGTTCTGCAAGCATGAGAGAGAAAACGAGAGAGGGATACAACCATGTGGTCAGCAAGAAAAAGGAAGGGGAAGCCATTCTTACAGCAATCGACTGCCAGTAGAAGGAAGAGAGGAGGGGCTTCGGTGAGGTGGAGGTCAGGTGGAGCCGAGGCGTCAAGGGGTGAGGTCGCGATGGGGGGTGGAGCGCGGTGTTATTCACGGGGATGGCTTCAGCGTGGGCGATTTGCACGACGGCGCTGAAACCAGAACGACCCCCATGGAGGCGCGCACAGCAGCGCGATGAAGGAAAGAATGACGGGCTCTGCGACTACTGCTGGTTTCGTGATCTTGGCGGCAGCTTCCAGGAGGCTTCACGGTGTGAGCTCGTGATGATGTTCAGCAAATCTGCAAGCGGGCTAGCGGCTTCGTGGCTGTACGAGGGGAAAGGGACGGAGCTTCACGGCGGGGATGCGATCTGCTGGGGCTATTCACGGTCATTCTTTGGGCCAGCGAGAAGGGAACAGCGTGGGATCATGGTGGTTCTCTGAGAGCTTCACAGTGATGGTCCGCGTCATTGCAAGCGAGGGTGCTGCTTTCAAATGCTCGTGGATCTAATTTGCTTTCTCCTCTTTCCTTTTTAGTGTTCAGTCTTGATTTATGAGGGCGATAAGGGGTTTAGAGGGGAGGAAATAATGGTTTATGTGTCTGGTTGTTGATGCAAGCCATGGAAGAAATTATAATGATGAAGGTTGTGTGTTAGTGGTGATGGTAAAGATTATGTGATGATAATGATGGAACTAAGGATAATGAAAATAGTGGTCTTGATTGGTTAGATGAATTTGTGATGGTGGTAATGAAGAATTATGTCTTTGGACAATCGATGATGAGTTGGTGGTGGTGATTGCTATTAGCTGATGGTTTGGGTGTGTGCGATGGTGATTGTGTTGATGATAATACGTGAATGGGGTTGTCATGATGATGGTAATGGTTGAGGGTTATGATTTTATGGTTTTGGGGAGGGGAATAGGGTGACTATTGTTGATGGTTCGATGATGGAAGTGAAGGAGTGATGACTACCCGCCCCAGATTGATTTTCCTCCCCTTTAAATTTGATGCTTATGCATTTATCTTTGGATGATTTTTTCCGTTAACATTTCCCTTTGTCCTTGATTACAGGAGGACCAGTGCCATGTTCCCCATGTGTCTATGTGGCCCATCTTTGTTGTGAGCTCCACACTAACTTTGTCCTCCACGCGTTTATCTTTGCTTGCGTTGCCTATCACTTGTAGCTTGTCCATCTCGTTTGATTGCTTTGGCAGAGAGAAAATTGAGGGCGTCGAGGAATGGAGATGAAAGGCAGTGTCTGCCACTTCTCTTTCTTTAATTTATTTTATTTTTTTTTTGCTCCCAATGCCGTGATCCACCCGCTTTGTTTTTTCTTTTCAACATGATCAAAGCACTAATGGACAAAGATGCTCCATTGTGCCATGCTACTTTTTCCCTTTTTTTTCATATATTTCCCATCACTTTCCTTGTAGCTTGTGCGTGTGGGTTCGTAGAGTCCATCCTGTATCTACACCATTTGCAAGGAGTAACTCCATGACGTAGCAATAGTAGGACCGCTTGCTTGTTTTATTATCTTTTTTTTTTTTTTTTATTAATTAAGGAAATAAATTAAAAGATGGCAAAAGGAAATATGGGTACTACAAAAATATGCAAAATTAATTAAATGGCCGGACAAAATCGAGTGTTCACAATTTCCATTAAGTAGACTTCCTTCAGAATAACTTTTCAAAATTATAGCTGAGGTGAAAGGCAAATTTAACGCAAGATTCTTTCAAAATCAATGAGTGTGATATATGCATAAAATCAAAACGGAGTTAGCACTGTAATCAATTGGAAGATGCGGGGGAAGTTATGATTATTCATGTTTTATCTAATAGCATCCACTTGGAGTGATTTCTATCAACTAGTTTGTCTGCATTATTCTTTTCATTGATTGCCACAAATAATACAGCTGTTTTCCCATCATTTGCCTATGGAAGCCGATCAATTCATTGATAGCTTTACACTGTAAACATATATGAATTGAAGGAAGCATTGCAAAAGTAGTCAGCCAACTTTAATTAAGAGTTATCTCTATAAACAAGACTAGCTAGCTAGGATCACTGTAAAATCAATCTCTTCCCTTATGGTACTGACTTGACAATTATATCAAAGGCTAGCTAGATTTTGTTACTACAGAGGAAAAGAAAATGTTAGTCTTAATTTTGAGGTAATATTAAAAGTAGATTCACCATTATTATATTTGCTTTTATAGTTCCAAATCTTCGAATGACAAAAGGTAAAAAGATTGTAAAAAATAATAAGGGGCACATTAAAAAAAAAAATATAGGCTGCACCTATATTAAAGTCATAAACTAGGAAAAAAATCCCAAAATTAGAAAGGTATCTAGGAGATAAATTTGAATGGAAGAAAAATGTTATTTTTAAATATTTTTATGAAATATCAAATTAATTTATATTTTATTTATTATTGGATGAGATGCAAGCCCTATATAAATAAGGTGGCTAGCATAGTAGTCCATACAAATTATGTACAAAGGAACTTCCCTATTTGCCAGGAGACCTTCAAAATTAGCCGCATCAGCTTTCAGTCTGAAAGTGTCATTAGAAGACTTTTTCTGCATTGATTTTTTCTTTTCTTTTTTCATTTTTGATTTGCGTAATCTTAAAATGGTCGTTTCCACACGTGAAAAATGAATTTCTCACTGGCTGCTGGCATGTATAACAGACTTTGATGTGAAATATTAATGAGAATCTTTGACGCAATTCAATTAACAAGAATTTTTTGTACCTGATCAAATATTAGTCATGTACAAAGTATCTTCATAGTCATGGTTGGCCAAAAGAATCTCCTGTGGCACCGAGTCAATTCCATTTAGCTTTGATTAAGCATTCATATGTTAGAAGGCGGCAATCCATCACAATTAAGGATATAGTGCTTCAATTTTCTTATTTAATGCAAGAAATATATAGTTCTGATGCTAAGCATGACTTAATCCTCTGGAACCTTACCACTCAATCATAAAAAATATTCGTTGGAAAGGGGAATTATGATTGTTCTTGAAAGTGATCAGTGATACTACATAGCAAACATAATTTAATTTGATTATGTTAAACTATAAAAATAATTCATATGCCTTGTTTAGGAAGAAATGAGTACATATAACATTATATATATATATATTAGAATCTCTATGGTCAGTTCGATCCATATTATCTACATTCTGATAATTAATAATTCACCCTTTAAATTAAAAGAGGGATTATGATTGTTCTTTAGAATTTGTCAAAATTTAAGGAAAGTAATCCGGTGTTAAAGAAATAAAAAACATTCATC
Organism: Dalbergia cultrata; assembly: GCA_031216105.1. NCBI lineage: Eukaryota > Viridiplantae > Streptophyta > Magnoliopsida > Fabales > Fabaceae > Dalbergia > Dalbergia cultrata. The sequence goes on from CM062344.1 coordinate 75,219,337, forward strand.
CATTCAAATGTTTTTAAAAACATTGTGTGACATTATTTTGACAGAAGTTATAATAATAAAATGTTAACTATATAGTATTTGTCATATCATTAACGTTACGCTAAGTCACTACAGTTCCAGGTGTTTAGATCAAACAAAGAATGCACAACTAAGTTGGTATTATTTTTATTTTTCAGCTTCTTATATTGGGAGTTCCTTGCACATTACGTTTTTTTAACCTTTTGTCACACGTACTTGTTTGAACAGAAAAAATATTGCGTTAAAAACGTGCTTCTTATTTTATCATTTAAATTTATTGTTGTTTTCATATTGTACTCCTGTATCTTGGTGTGCAAAAATAATGAAACTCATGACTTCGGTCCTAGTGTGCATTTGGACAAAACAATTACAGGGGAAATATAATTTTTAAAAGGATATAAAATATTTTGTTTAGATATTTACTTAGAAGAAATATAATTGTATAATTCAAGATATTTTAAAGAAAGATTTTATTTACCTAAAATAGAAGATTTTAATTTTCACTTATAGAAAGAGAATATTGAAATTCTCTATATTCGTAAGTATACACTTTTCTCATTTTGATAAGTTTCACTTTTATTATATTTTATTATAATTTCTTCATATTTATGATATTTTTGTTTAATGTTATTTTTAATTTATTTTATTTCATTATGTGATGTTATATTTATGTATCATTTTATTTTATTTGTATTACAATTAAATTTGATAATCCAAATTTAAAATATTTTATGAATGAAATTTAAGATAATTTATGAAATATAAGCTCATTATATAATTGATTTTAGATAAATTAAATTTTTCTTATTAATAAAAAATTTATTTAAAAAAGACATTATATTTTTCAAATAAAATATGTTAAAATCAAGATAATCTAATTATGTTACCCAAACAAAATATTTTACAAATGAAAGAAATATAATTATTTATCCAAATAAAAAAAATTTAAAATCAAAGAGAATTTAATTAAAGCTTTTTAAATTCCTCAGTATTTTGAAAATATTCCGTCCAATTTAAAGTTTCTAAATAACATAAAGACAAATTAAAGTTTCTAAACTCGTTTGTGCCACTGCCCTTTCTTTTCCTTCAATTAGTATGTTCTCTTCTATTTCCCTTCTAGCTAGCTCTCGAAAAATGGCTTAGTTCGATAGTTAGAAAATGTTAAACTCTTAGAAAGAGAGATCAAAGAGGGAGGGAGAGAGTAACTAATAGTAAATACAAACAACTCAAAAACGACATAGGTGGAGATTACAAAATACATCAATCACTGAACCAAAAAAGAACTGAAACCAAAACAACGCCACCTTAATGAAGAATGAGAGAAAACAAACCAGAAACAACACTCAACATATTTAAGACAAGCGAATATCACATTTACGGGCATTTGTCAAGGCATAAACAATCTCATCCTCATTTAATGATGAGGCGATCCGCTCCCAAGTGCGGATTTATTAGCTTCATTCTTGTGACAATGAGTTGTAAGTGGAAAATATTTTGATTGGATTTCATTGCCATGCATATATGGCTCTTCATACATACGCTAATTAAATTGGCCAGCTTGCTTTAATTGGGTTTCTTAATCATTATTGCTGAAAAATATATTGTGTATATCTGTTCAGCTGTAGTTGAGGGCCTCTGCAAATAGAGGATTTTTTTTTTTTTTTTTTACAGATGAATAGCGTCAGTACTGCCCCAAGTAATCTTTGTAAGCTCACTCTCACCATTAAATGGAATAGGTAAACTCGTATAAAACCAAAAGACGAAAAAAATATGTATCTAATTGTATTAACGAGTCATGTACTATTTGAATTGAAGTCCTAAAGAAGGGTTAATTTTGATCAAAGCTAGTGTACATGATTCTTATGCCTATAAATACGAAACAAATAATTTGGACGACCTCCACAAAATGCATCCAATTTCACAATGGTTATATACGTTGATTATATTGGTTCTTTCAAGAAAGTGTCTACACCTTGTTGCTTTCAGTACCATCTGTCACATGTATGGATAACGTATTAGAAAAATGAGAATCTTGAATTCAACAGTAAAAGAAGAATAAACTCTTGAATTCATGAATTCATGAGAGATGCATGCTCATGCTAACTAATATGAAGTTAACAAAAACAAGGACCAGAATAACAACAGCTTTTCTTTTCTTTGAGAATTTATGTTAAACGGAGAAAGTTTTTGCATTTTCATGCAAAAGGGTCAATATCTATCTTCCAATACACAAGGGTATGATGATCTCCCGATGAAACTTCAAACCAAATTAAACGTACATTGGCTTGTTCATTGTGCTTTTGCAATTCTAACATGTTGTAAATAATAAAAGCATATTACAAATACTAGAATCGCCACACTTTCTAGTGGCATGCAGATCAAAGAGACAATCTTAGCTCCAGATCTGGTTCTTGATTGTCACTTGATTCAGAGTTCTGACTGCTTGAACCACTTCTATGCTTCTTGGTATCGATGTGCGGCGAGTCCTAATTACAGAAGCAAACATAGTGAAGGTCATTGTGAATTTACATATAAAAAAGAATTATACAGGAATCTGATTATGTATCATTACGCATCAATAAAAATATTTTAACTCACACAAACACTACCTCAAGTCTCAGATATGGTGGCATGCAATTGGATGTTTTTATATAAACTCTTTCACATTGATAATTATGTATAAAAAATAATCTCTACTTTCTTATGCTTGGAAATTGGAATATCAAATGAGATACACGTTGAAAAGATTTCTTACATGTAGATTGAGAAAGGGTCTGGTTGTGTTGGGTTGGGGCTCCATGATGGCATTGGCATGTTCCCATCTGGTTTGAAGTAAAGAATTTTACATATCAGCAAGAAGTTCATCATGACAAATAATTATAGAACAAGATCAAGAAAATAATCCAACATGCATTAGACAAATTTCTATTTGCTTACTATCATCAATTACAAAGGATCTATATTCTATATATATAATAGTGTTGGAAGCTTTAAGTACCTAGCTGTATTAGATGGTTGAGAATCCCCATATCTGATATTATTCGACCTTTCATATTCGGGTAGGCCCATCTGCACTAGCAAACAATGTTGTCCAAAGTTCAGGATCCTCCATACTCACTCTTGCAAAATATATTACTACACTTCATAAACATGTTTTGAAACAAAAAATAAAATTATCACTTGTACTCTTTTTTTGCACCATTAGATGTAGCAATTAATTTGGCTACCCGAAATAAGGAAATGATTTCAAAGACTGTATATTCTCTTCTAATCAATTTGTATGATTTTTATGTATGTTTATCAGCTAGGAAACCGTACAATTCATAACTTATCACCTAGGGCTAGTTCTACCCTTTGAAATTTAAAATTCAACCAGAGATATAGACGAGAGATAGGTCAATTCAGATTCAAAAGGAAGATTGCTAGGGTTATGCTATAAACTTTTCAATAGTAAGAAGATAATCTCATGTCATATCATCTCCCAAAAATTACAAAGGGCTAGAAAAAAACACCGCCTTGATTGCTTTTGGGTACAATCAAACCCCACTTGCATATCGATTTTGCAGTTATGGTTACTATAAGCCGTGATAACTGACAAATGACAATAGTGTAAATATGTGTGGAGCATCTTCACTCATCACAAAAGAACAATGATGAGAATAAGTTAATTAAATATGGCCCAAGAAAAAAATATAAAATTTAAAATATAGTACAAGTAAAGTGCTAAACTAATTGGAATCAAAGAAAAGCCACAATTACACATACACATACCACAGTGTTTGGTTGGAAGCCATAGGAAGATGAGTATGATGTAGATGAAGATGAATAAGAAAAAGATGAAGATGGCGCTGGTGAATATGGTGCTTGCACTCTTGGATCTTCCTGCATGTTCATGATGAGGAACAAAATAAAAAATAAAATTAAGCTCCAATAAATCCCACAAACCCAATTCAAGAGTATATAGAGAACAAGGAGAGGCTTAATTACATTGGTAAAACTAGATGGACAAGGGCCGTGCAGAGGAGGGTGATAGGTGCAGGCCATTTGACCATGTAATCTAATTTTCTCCAACTGGGCAACACCTAATCCTCTTTGTGGCTGCTTTGGCTTGTCTTGATTATTGTTCTTCTTCCCTTTCCTTGAAGAAGATCCACTACTTCCTCTATCATTCCCCATGTTTAGCTCTCCAAAATAGCTGCTACCCATGATCTTATTGTCTATTCTTTCTGTGCTTTTGCTGTGTATTGAGAGGGAGTGAGAAATAGGGAGAGGAGACGGAGAGAAAGAGAGAGAGAGAGAGAACTGGTGTGGCTTTTGCAAATCGCGGAAGAACTTCTTCCACTTGCAGAAAATTAAACTTTCTGGCAAGGACCTGCAGCTGGAAAATCAGAGATCTCCAATAGTCTTTTAAGCTTGCTAGCACCCCAGGAATAATTGCATCGCTGGATCAGATTGTGTATTGATTTCGATGTTATGTTATATATACACCTAGATTCTATGCTCTTTATCTCTCCTCCTCTCCTTCTATAACCTCTATTTTTTTTATTTGCTTTTTCAGTTTTTATAATTATTATTATTATTTAAATATTTTAAGCACACTAGAATTTAACTGATCTGATTTGGGTCGGATCGGGTAATTGAATCACTTGAACGGATGAAGAGTTAATTCTTTCTCGTGCACTTCCACTTTTTTTTTAACAAAACATTCATTTTGGTCACTTTAAAATTTCAAGTTAGATAAATTAGTCCTTGTAAAAAAAATTCTCAAATTGGTCCTTGTAAAATTAAATAGTCCTGCAAATTGGTCATTGAAAAATAAATCTCTCACATTGGTTCCTATAAAATTTCAAATCGGAGAAATTGGTCCATAAAAATTGAATAACCAACTAAATTAGACCTTTTGATAAATTGTGCAAAGAGAACTAACTTGTCTGACAATTCACTTTTGCATGGACTAATTTAAGGGTTTTTTTTGTAAGAACTAATTTATCCAATTATTCAAGTTTACATTGATCAATTTGAAAGTTTTTTTTATTACAAAGACCAATTTATTCAGTTTGAAATTTTAGAGGGATGAAAATGTATTTTTTGTTTTTTTTTTATATATATATACAAAAGTTTAGGTTGGGAAACAACTCATCCTAATCAAAGGTTAAGATATGTAACGAGTATAAGTTGTTAGGAGATTATACCTCAAAAGCTAGTTATTTGAGTGGAAGAACCCAAATCTTTATAAGGTTTCTTTTTATAAAATAGCATCCTTAATATAAGACTTGTTACCGATATCAAATAATTAAAAAAACTTTAGGGTCGAACCTAAATCATATTAGTACATGAGCCAATCGAAAGGTTGTATTTTCAGTCTTTAATGTGAAACTAATTACTACTTCAAACAGAAAATAATATGGTTAAACTCTTTATTATGAATTATAATTTTATTACTCAAACCTTTGTCTTCTCACACAAGTGGAATTCACCTAATGCTGCGCCCCAATCCTTATTGGTTGCCCTTATTTTTTTGGAGTGCTATAATTTCATTATTATAATAATAATGATTACATTGTTTATTAATTTTTTACCCATTTGTTATATGGACTTTGGAGACTACTTCTGAAAGCGATTGTCTCTCATATAAAATGTTATGTATGTGTAGCCACACGCGCCACATTGCAGGCTGCAAGTGCCATTAATTTTTAATTTACACCTTTATTTATTGCTCATATAATATTGCTTATTGAATATTTGTATTGTTTTCATGTCGATGTTTGCGCAAACTTTCTTTCCATTAAAAAAATTGATCGGTGTATGCTACGCTATGTATGCCCAGGATGATGATGAGGTTGGCAATTCTCAGTCCCCCAGCAATCAGAATATATAGTCTTCCAAAGACTTATATGCAATTAATTAATTGTATCTGATTCTTCTCTATTTGATGGTTTTTTTAAGGTACTTTTATATAAGATTACACTGATCAAAGTAGATAACACAAACCTTTATCTACCAATAAAAGATATAAAAATAAATAAAAATAAAAAGATAGCAAAGCCTTAAGTAGGTTCCACTTTGCATGTGGTTTCCTAGTTCTCGGTCAATTTGTCTCAGCTGATCGTACCCTGAAGGGCCTAAACTGAAAAAGCCCCAGCTGTAAAATTAAGCAAATTATTAAAATAGGAAAGTAAACGTAACTAATTAAGTGTTCTAGTGAATAGTTTATAATATTAATCTGGGACCAAATCATGTATATGAATCGCAGATCCCCAAATTATTTTCAATTTTTCAGTTTCAGATATAATAAATATCTTATGGACTCAATTGCAATCCACACATTAATTTGTATTGTTTCTGAAACCAAAAGTGATAAAGACACAGCAATATTGCTTAGTTAATAAGGAGGGATTGACCTAAAGATTGCGATAAATCCAGCAATATATTAATGTATTATAATAATAATAATGGGTTTTTAATTAGTTGTTAGCGATACCAAATGATCTAATTGAGCTGTTTCACGCATGGTTTGTGGGTCATATTTTATGAGTTGTGTGTGTGGTGGAAAGTGAGAATATCCTCCAATTTGTTAACCAGACATGTGAATTCATGCAAATTACAAGAAACCCCACTAACCCCACCAAAAGTATGTCATTTGTTGCTTAAGCAGATGACAGATTATAAACATATACAAAGTCTCAGTTTCAAAAGAAATATAGTATCTTGTTGCTTTACGTTATTTGGGGATCTGCTTCCTTCAATTCCCTTTCTTTTTCCCTTTTCTTTCTTTATCCTTTCTCATTTTTCCTCTTCCTTTTTTGGATGAACCACGGAATCCATCACCAGAAATAGTTACTAACCATTTTAGATTTATAATTCACAGACATGTGTATTTTATTTGACTACAAAACTCTTGTCATACATAGCACAAAAAATTGAACCTTAACTAGAAACTTAAGGAGCATAATTAGATACTAACGCCTTGTGATTTTCTTCCTCTTCTTCTAATCTTGGTGCTGATGGAATTGCTGACCTAAAAGGCACTACTTATTTATCTTAGTTTTTATTGTCCTCTGCTGCATCCACTTTGAACTAATCAGTTGGTGACTTCACAATGCAAAATCTTGAATAATTTAAGTTACACCAATCAACTAGGCAACAAAAGCAATTGATATAACATGAATCAAGGCCTATTATAATATATATATATATATATATATATATATAGAGGGGGCAAAGCTATACTATTATATCAGAGGTGGCTAATATTTAATAGTCAATTTTATATAAAAAATTATATCTTAGTAATTTTTAGTCTTATTTAAAAAATAAATAAAAAAATCATATGTAAAAGAAATAAATATTTTATAATTTAAATTTAAGAAAAATATGCATATTTACATAGCATATTATCTATTATAATACCTAAATATCATGTTAAATAAGAAAAATTAATCAAAATTAACTAAGTTTTTTTTTTTGGGGGGGTTAAGGAAAATAAACAAATTATAAAAGAAATTGATAATTTTAGGAGGGGCCATTGCCTCCCTTCGTTCCCTATTAACTACCCTCCACCCCTCTATATATATATAATGTACTGCATTTTTTTTTTGGTATGAATATACACTACATATATATTTAATTACTTAAACAATTTGACAAAAGAACATTTTGGCTTTCATTTTCAATAGTCAATACAACAAGAACAGCCAGTAAAAGTCAACAAACAGAAGGCATTTTCTTTCTTTGTTTAATCATAGTTTATAAGATAGAATAGGTTTTCCTAGTATTCCGTCGACATAAATGTTTTGTCACATCTTTCAAAATAGAAACAGACAGTTAATTAGAAGAACGATAATAATTTTGAATAAATGTGTTATATGTTGAAACATTTGCCATATAAAGCAGAAAAGAAAAATACATATAAATTTAGGGCTAAAAAATTTCAAAACGCATAATTTTCATTTTAAGGGTTTTAATTTGCTAAATTTATATTTTTTTTTATTTTCTGCTTTTTGTTCTTCTGCATTTCGAAATTAAAAGCCTTAATAAAATTATATTATCTAAAATTCCTCCATCCATTTGCCTCTTAATAGTACGACGTTATTCTTTCCACTGGCACTACTATTCTATTGCGCGTGATTCAAATCATTGAGATAATTAAACGCAGTCTACTCAGCTATGATTAACTAACGGAAAGCTTATTCAGTCAAATCGTGAAACAGGTGATTTCAATTTCAAATATATAATTACACATTTTTTGCGTCCCATTCTAATCTGGCTCACATTCCTTTTTAGCATATGAAGAGAATGGCATTTGTTTATCTTCTAATAGAATCATGCCGCGTGTGCGCGTTAGTAATGTTCTGATGACATTAAATAATACTCAGCTGAGTACTACGTACATATGAAAATTAATGTAATGATTAATTAATTGATTAATTTTCGGTAAACACACATAATCTTTCTTCTGGTTTGCATTTGTTTATAATTCAAGGTTTTGAATATAGTTCTCAAGGATATAGCACAAAGTAATTAAACATAGTCATCCTATTGTTGATTAGTTTGGCAACTATATATGGTCATGCTTCTCCGTCTCAATCGCCTATAATTCAAGGCATTGAATTCAATTAACAAAACACACATATTTATCAATATAAGTTTATTATAAAATATATATATCAATATAAGTTTTAAAACCAGCCGTACGAACTGCTCGATAGAGAGTTGACAAATGCAAACATATGCTGTCATAATGAGCTGCTTGATAAATATGACATTGAACAAGGAATTGCGCGTACGAAAAGAGGAAAAATTAAGGAAACCCATCGATTCTTCCTTTGATCTTCATATATATACGCCTAAGCAATATTTTTTTTTTTATTTCATAAGGCAGTAGTTTCAAAGTTGAGAAATTGTTGTTTGTTAAGCTGCTAAGATTGAATTAGTGGTCAAAGACTTGAATAATTTACATAAGGTTATAAGTTTAATTAAAGTTTAAACCTTAATTAGTACCCTCAATGTATCAAAAAAAGAAAATTGCTTCTTCACTTGAAAATTAATCTCAAACTATGCCCTGATTATTTTATATTTTCATTAGGTGTGTTTATATTTTTGAGTTTACAAGTAATTGTATTTGAAAGGTATCAGAGACCAAGGGAAAGGAAGGAAAATCTTAATAGAAAAACAGCTAGAGAAACTCATACACTAATTAAATGCTTGTGTTATCTAAATTGAAATGAATAGTTTCTTCTTTATAAAATATCTGTTAAATTTGGACAAGCACATATATTAAGAAATATAATAAATAATATAGTAATATACTATTCCTATATAACATTATTGTATATGTGCTAATATATCCTGATCATTAAATATACATTGGTTGATCGAGGAACAAAAAAGTTATATTTTATTAAAATATGAGATTGACAGATATTTTGAAAGGGATGAAATAACAATTACAAGAGGAGGATCCTTAAATATACATTAGTTGATTAAGGGACAAAAGATAAGGCAATCCGCAAACTAACTAACAAAAAGACAAAAACATAATGAATTCCCTTACAAACATAAGGGAAATTAAGAAACTACAAGGTGGCTAATCAGGAATTATATATACTTATCAGTACTGAGGTTACTTCCGCCGATCTACAAATTCTGCGGGATTCAAACTCTCATGACATTATAAGGTAAAAACTTATCTTAACAAGGCTTAAACTAGCTTACTTATCACTTGAGATATATGTTGGGTATAGAATTAGGGTAGGTGTGGATAATATAATTTATAATTTTTTTATCTTTCTGAAAGTCAAAATTGAATTTTAATTTTTTGTTCTGTTTAGTTAAATAATTTATTATTTTTATAAAAATTAGTATTAATACTTTTTAAAATGTTAAAATATTTAGTTTTTTAAGAACCAGTTTTTCAAATACTAAAAATAAATACTTTTTCTATTACACAATTGAATACATAAAATAACTTATTTATAAATTACTTTTTAAAAGTTACTTTCATATAAGTATTTAAATAGATTGTTTACCTTATTATTTAATCTTCACATAGTAACTTAAACTTCTAAAGTAGTCCCTTTTTGACTTAATATCAAGAGTCTGTAACATAGTGATACTGAGTAATTCCTTGTTGTCTCATCCTTCTGAAAATAGTTGAATGTCAGCAATATATATATATACACAATTCTCGAAGAAAATAGTAAAATTATATATCAATAGCTCAATCCGAACAAACCAGAAAACAATAAATATCACAGCATCCAAAACAACAAACCAGATTGCCGAACATCCAGAACACGAAAACGGAAAAATAAAAAGGGAAACATGCAAAAAGGAGAAAAACCCCAAGATGCTAGTGAACCAGTGGGATCTGACAAGCTATCCTAAATCGACTTCTGAATTTTTACCAAAGAACAAATAACTTCATCCTCGTTCAACGTGTTCAGACCCGGACTCTTCCCCAAATCTCATGCTCGCGCTGCACCTCAAGAAACCTATCATTAGAGACGGTAATAGGGATAGAAAGTCTCTTTGAAGCGCTAGAAGTTAATTACTTGTTTCACACTTCTTGTGGGGACAACCTTCCTACCTTTTTTCTTTTGCTCTTTGAAGCTTTCCCTTTTCTCTTCTTCTAAATCCTGTTTATAATCTTTCTCAAATCATCCATGCTTTAAAGTCAAATATTTGTTTAGTGAATGTTTAATATAAAATCATTTATTAAATTTTACTCAACAACTTAAACTTTTAAGAGATCATACGAATCACACTCTTGCTGGTATTAAATTATGTTGTTTATACTTTTTGCTATAATAATATGGTAAAAGCAATTTTAGTTGTACTTATAATTATGTAATTTGTGTTAAATTATCATATACTAATTAAGCTCCACGTTAGCAAAGTTCGTGGCATGAGATTCCATTGGTGTTCAATTAGCTTAATATTTTGGTTCATAATGATGTTAATAGGTGCAATCCTTGTACTAGAAGCAGTTTTGAGAAATTAAAAAAAAAAGTTACAATTTTATTATTAGCTATAATATTTTGTGACCTAATAGTAAGCGTTACGTTTAATCTAATATGTGGTATTAATGTCATCGGTTTGAATCTCGCCTAATATTTACGAAGATTATTCATTATATTTGGGTGCGGCATCCCCTTAGATTTTGATTAATTATTTAGCATCTTGTTTCTATGCACTTATAGGTGGTTGATCTCTTTTTTGGATACATAAGAATTTTAAAGAATTTTGAGTTTGAATCTATGATTTAATATCATGAGTTTGAATCTTACCTAATATTAAGGAAGATTATTCGTTATATTTGGGTGCGGCATCCCCTTAAATTTTGATTAATTATTTAACATCTTGTTTCTATGCACTTATAGGTGGTGATCTCTTTTTTGGATACATTAGAAATTTTAAAGAATTTTGAGTTTGAATCTATGATTTTATGCACACTATACCCATATCTTTTATCATTAGCTCAAACCTAATGACTTAAGCTGGTCCATTTCTTTTAAGATTTAATCGGTTAATTAGATGTACTCCTAAAATTGTTTTTTGGGGAAACAAAGTGCATAAAAGTATATTTTATGCAAAATTATAAACTTATCATTGTAAAGAAAAGAGAAAGAACCATCATGAACAATCGCATTGATGATAATGATATCGGTAAAGAAGGGATGAAAACAAGGGATTATGTTGATCGGGTTTGGTTTTGTTTATTAGGGACAGAGAGGTATATATATATATATATAGTGCTTGTGCGTGCCTCTGTATGTGTGTGTGTTGTAATTAATGTAACAATAATAAGAAAAACGAAGACAAGAGGAAGTGGAAAGAGACGTAGGGAATATATGGTATCTAACTGTAGATTTATGGGCACATGCAGCCCTTACAGGTTGCAATAGCTTCACAGGATTCGAAAAGGAAAATGCTGAGAGTTTAAGAGAAGCCAAACAAAATTAAAGCTTCACACCACCAACACCACCACCAGTTCCAAATCCGCACAACTCAACCACAATATCTCATATTATATGAGATTCTCAAATTTTTTATTTCATTCAGATATGTGTATATTACACACACGGGGACTTGAACCTACCTCTCACAATGGTTAAGGTTAAGACTAAATAATATGTTGCCAGAATACAGATCCTTATGTCACAAACTTTTGGATATATATTGGGAAAAGAAAATAAAGCAGAAAGAATCTTCCAAAATTCTTTCAAGATCATCATCGACCCAGAATCAATTTTTTCCCCGGATGCGTAGTTGATAACTGAAAAAACTAGATTGAATATCAACTCCTTCTCATAGTCATATGGAGATCCGGGGGTAAAAATTATTCGAATTCAGAAAGTCTTTAAGTCAAAAGGGTGTGATCTGAAGATAGAACGAAATAATTCTCATGCTCTTATCTTTTTTTTTCGTCCAAGATCTGCGTGTGACAATGATCAGAAATAAAATAATTATATTCATGTTCATGAAATTAAATATTCAGTGTTTATTTAGTTTAAGAAAATAATTTTATAATTTTACTTTTTATTTTTTATTTGATTCTTATTTTTTGGAATGTTGTGAAAAAAAGTAAAAGTTCTCAAAAAAATTCAGGTTTCATTTATTATTTTCATTAATTCTTGAAAAATAGAAAATGAAAAAAAAGAAATAAGAAATGAAACAGAAACTAAACGGAATCTAAATTGCTAAAATTTTGTTATGAGATTTTTTTTGTTAAAATGATGTGACATTATTTTTAATATTTTTGATAGATGTGCCATTCTCTTTTTTTTTTGTGGTTTTTTTATTTTTTCCGGCCGAGAATGTATAATTCTTTTTTCTTTAATTTATTCAACCGTCATTCTTGAATTTTGACAAATTTTAGTAAGAAAGATATTAATATAAATTCAAGTTTATCATAAATTTTATGTGATACAATTTTCATGAATACTTTTATAATATTTAAATATTTTTAAACTTAATTATATTTTAAATATTTGACATGTTAATATGTGTATAATTCACTATAAATATGAAATTATATTATTATTACTCATTTAATAATAATTTTAACAAGTCTAAATATATAAGATTAAAATAATAATAATTCAAATTTATTTGCAATATATATTTAGGTGATGGGTCAAATTTATGTATACGTGTCAGAACGTTTGCCATAATTGCTATGTGTGTATTAATTTGCGGTCAGGGGGAAAGAATAAGTACATATATAGATCAGATTTCACTGTCAGTCATCATTTCAATGAAGAGGTTCAATCAACCCCGTAAATTAAGAATTCATCAATTCTAAGATTTTCATTTCATTTTTTTATGAAGAAGATATCATCCACAAAACTTGCATGTGCAAAAATGCATGGTTAGTCTGAAGCTATTTTATAAACTAAACCATGCTGAGTTTGCAGCCACAAGGTACATATTTTCGTTATTTTTAGATACTTTGGATGTCCAACAATCAATGAGGTCCCCCCCATTCCTCCTGACAGAGGCTCTTTAATTAAAATGCATGATTGATCTGAACCCAGTTAAAAACTTGTGGATACCTTATAACCTAGATCTATGTAGCCTAAGATATTTAAGAAATATTTTGATGCCCACCATGTAATCCATGTTTTGCTTTGGTGGAAGATTTTCTTAGAATATAATAATAAAACTACAAGAAGTCTCTATGGTACTACATACATTATACATTTATAATTAGGACTACGTACTGGAACAACTGGAATGGGACCTTGGAAACTACAAAGAAATTGGTCCTGGCCCACATGTTGCAAAATTCAACACTTGGCTTGCCTTTGGATATGAAAACGTCAATATAAAAACCCCATAAGGTCCCACTGATTACTTGGAAACCTGGCACTATTAATGTGATTGGGCCTCCTTGTCTCAGAAAACCAACATCCCCCAGTGCTCTTATAATCTATCTTGGATGTGATTTTCTGATGAACTTGATTCTGATCGATCATATCGAGCATGATTAATGAGTTAATATCCTATCTTTAATTTCATTTAATTTGTTATGTGCGCTGTATTGATTAGGAGCGCGCAACATCTTCGCATTATTTTATGGATCAATCATATGTTTAAGAGGGCCTTTAGCTTTAAGGGTTCATATGCATTCAACCATCCAGCGTTACAGAGGAAACAGAATAAGATTTTTTTTATTTAATTTAATTTTGGATGTGATGTGTATAGGAAAGATTCAGTGACACAGGTAAAGTGGTTATATCTGTTTAATTTAAGGAGATTCGTACAAACAAATGAATATATATAAGTTTTATTATTTTTCTCAATTTGGATTAAAATTTTAGCCTCCTAAGGACTTGGGCTAAATCAAATAAGCCTCCCACCCCTCCCCCGGCCCCCCGGTTCGTTTTCATAATAAGCAGATTATTGACAGCTTTCTTTATAAGAAAATCTAATGACATTTTAATTACAAGTTAAACCTTATTGAGCAGAAATTTGTATAATTTACAACAAAGAATAAAAAAATAATCTAGAATCTTCATGCCTTCAGTGTCAAAAACATATGACATGTGTCAAATCTTAGTCTTCTTGAATGTGTGGATATTCTCCCTAGCATTGGTAGCTAATAAATAGATTTCTGGTGGAGTTGATTTGGAAGAGATAATCAGGGAATACAAAATTTATAACGTCATTGATTTTCCTCGTTCATTGTATATTCACGCACACAATACTTACAATGTGCTAGTAAGTTAATTATATATGTCTAGTATTGACTCATGGAGCAGCCACGTTTGGTCATGGATGACATGACACATATAGACTCTCTCCTTTTCACGTGCATTTAGATTTTCTTCTCATATTAGTTTGGTTGTTTTTGAATAAAAACATCTGCCTCATAAAGTTTAATTAGTTTAAAATTTAAATGACAAATTGGTACTTACCCTTAAATTAATTAACGCAATCTCTACCATACCGATGATGTCATTTCCATCGATGATGAAATTATTATTCAGAGTTCCACACATGGTTGGATTAGTTTATTAGTTCCGGGGTTGAATTGATCCCTTGCACTTAACTTTAGGTGCCTAACAAAACCAAACCCGTACTTCCTCTAAATAAACTATGAAATTTTTCTTCCACGCATGCATGTGGTCATACTGTTAAATTTTCCATTTTGCCAGTGTGATTTTGAGTACTTGTTATTACCTTTTATGTCATTTAAGGCAGGCCAATGATTAATATTTTTTGTCAAGTCGACTACAAAGGGTGTGCTCATAGGTAAAAGTAGCAAATAATGGAGGACATTGCATTTTGATATAATTTACAGTTCTTTTCTCTGATGGCAAGAGAATGAGTTTAAAGTACCCCTACATGCGTAAATGCTTTTTATTTTGGTTACATTAAAATCCGCATGGGGGGCATAAGTATATGAAAACTGCATCAATAGTGTTTTACTATATGTTTTGCATATATTTGCAATAAGATTTTCGAGTTTTTCTTTTCCCACATTACTTGTTGCTGTTTGTTTTTACTAAATGCTCTACTTTTATCAATTACTAGTGTGGACGTGATAATAAAATAAATATCGTACTTTTTTCACCCTTTTAAACATTTTTATCGAAAATAATTTTATTTAAACATTTTAAGTCATATAAGAAGTAAGGTTGTTTGACTTTTTTCGACACCAACTATTTTGTATATGCAAGACTCAAACCTAAAATTATTGATTAAAGGTAATGAACATCTATCACTCCAATCAACAATAAGGGTAGTTATATTCAATAAAATAAAATTATATGTCCAACTCATTTATCCAATAATATAATTAACAAATATGTTATGTCATTCCCAGAAATTGATTTAGGCAAATATTCACTACAAGAAAAATGAATATTTTCAATGATTTTTAAAATTTAAAGTGTTAATAAAAGTATTATCAAAAAAGATAATTTTGATAGAAAATGATAGTTGAAAATACTTATAAATTTTATTGACAATTATTTTATACTTTTAATATGTAATAATTATTGATAAAAATTTATAATATCTTCAATGATCACTTTATATTAAAATTATTTTTTTAATAATACTTTTATTAATGTTTTAAATATTAAGGATGATTGAAAATATTCATTTTTCTTTTTTCTTGTAGTGTATTGAGCTGTATACTATTTTTCATCAAAATTGAATAACGTCTGAGACATTATGGGTCTTCATGAAAAACTTTCCATCATCTTTTTGCAAACATCTCGTTGAATAATACTTTCAATTACATCAACTAATCAAAATGATTCCATTTAACAGTTAAACTTGAAGAAAATTTATCTCTAAGATGCGGAGTCTAGTTTTCATTTAGTTGTAGAAGCTGGGTAACGTTTACATCATGCTTTAATTCTTCCAATTAATCTATTAAATATAGGTATTCTTTCAACATCTGAACTTGCCTAACTGGTGTGCATACAAGCAGATGGCAAATTTGAATAATTGTATCTGTTTGGTATAAATTTATAAATTATTTTGTGCAAATGTCTTTGTCTTACTATTTTATCTGCTATATTATCATGTTTTTCCAACATACATGTATGACTAGACTTTCTCATGTCTTTTTTGGACATAGCATTTCTAAATTTGAGATGTTAAAATAGAAAAACATTTAAATGTTTCAATTAAATCCTCATTTTTAAACTTTTCTATTTATATAGAATAATTATATTATTTCTCTTTGGAGAAGCGGCTTAAAGAAAGGAGTACAAAATGAGCCAATAATCTAGTGATAGACTTATGTATGCCTCAATGAGTTATAGGAGATCATGAGCTTGACTTTTATCCTAACCCTCATTTCTTAATATCTTAGCTGAGACAAAAAGGAAGAGGGTGTAAAGAAATAAAAATCGAGAAGCATAAAATAATCTTTTTATTTTTTATTTATGTTTTCATTCTCTGGTTTTATTTTATTTTATTAATTTTAATTACAAAAAAAACATTCCTTTTTGTCTGCTTCTGCTTTCAATATCTCGTGAAGAAACAATAAAAAGAAGAAAGTGTTATTTTCAATATTTCTCCAACCGTTTATTTTTTTGTCGAAACAAAATCACAGGACTGTTGATAAAAGCGAACCTGAATGCGTGGATACAGATTTAAAGGCCTAAGCCCAACTTAGAACGCAATTTAAATGGGCTTTCCTCACTTGGGCTATGAAGCCCAACTCTGAACCCCAAGTACCTTGCTCCGTGATAGTTATCGGCTTGGCTAAGCCGATTGACGTGGCTCCATATGGCTCAAGCCGAAACCCACTGAGCCGAACAAGAACAAAAGAGACAAGGACATGAGCACTGTTTTAGCACAAGATAAGGATTTAAAGCCTCGCCATTCATTTCCCTCCTTCCCCTTCCGCACTTTATCGTCAATACCCATTTCCGGTTACACCATAAAGACTCCGTTTTTGTCCCCAAAAAAAAAAAAATTCCAAAACTTCTAGTACCAAAGTTTCTGTGATTTTTTTTTTTCTTTTTGGGGGCACTTTGAAGCTTCTAAGGTACTGATTTTGCTTCAAACAATGATGGGTCTTTTTTCCCCCTGTGTGTGTGGTGATTTTTCTTATTATAGTGTCGATTTTCTAGTACTGTGTTTTCATTGGTTAATTGAACCTTGGACTCACTACTAACTGTTGCATAGTTTATTTAGAGCATTCTTGTACGAAATCGTGATTGAAAAGAAGAATGATCCTTTCGCTTAATCCACTAAGTTAGCATAATTAATTTTGCAAAAAGGACTCGTTGGGGGGTTCCATGGCCTCGCCGATTATCTGCATGAGTGTGGTATTTTCATGAAATGAGCTCAATCAATACTTTCTTTTTTATTTATTTATTTTGGTTTAATGTAAGTATGATTTACATTTTAGACTCTATTTTATAATTTGTGGGGTGGGTGAGTTCAGAATTGTATATACTTGTGGCAATTTTGGGGTGGTGAAATATAGTATCATGTTATTTTACATTCTAGTGGAAATTTCAATACAAAGTGGATGAGAATTTGTGAGTTTGTTATTTGTAAAAAATGAAATTGATGATGTAAATGGGATAAATAAACTTCGTCAGAGAGTTGGATAGCCAAAACCAAGTATTGAAAGTCAACATTTTGACTTTTGAGCTAGGCCGAACGGTTGGAGTTGGAGATTTGAACACTTAAAAACATCATGCATGAATGAAGTGATAAGATGGATATAACCAATCTTGTTGTAGCCGAAAATAAACTGTTTTAAGGAAAATTATATCATCATATTAGCTACGCTGGATGTACAAAATTGAAGTCCTGATTTACAGTATGTGCCTAGCATTTGTCATGTAGATGGAGGAGTTCATTCACTATCTTTGTCATACTAAAATTCGTACTGGGCAATTTTCACAGAGTCATGTGAACTGCGATTTAGTGAAGTCAGTGTCAGTATTTACTCATGATTTGAAAAGATGTGATTGTGCTAGATGTGCTTGTGTGGTAGACATTGATACTGAATTGCTGATGTATGGAGCAGCTTATGTACTGTGATTCATGTATTTGTAAAGTTTTGCTTGTGAACCAATTAAGTGATTTCTATCTAAAGTTGTCATAGTTTTATCTTCTTTGAAGTGGCTGCAATGTATTTAGTTTATTCATAAGCTGTACTGATGTTTCACATTTTTAATATGTCTGTGAAGGTGACGCAAGATGATCTGATTCTGATATATAACTCAAGCCAACATGAATCCTGTAATACCGTGCTCTGTCGGCAATGTTTCTCTTATTCCTGGAACTTCTTTTTCGACAAGGAAGAGTAATTCTTTAACCAGACTCAGTTTGCTAAGGAGCTCCGTAAAACAAGGATCATCAACTTGGAGATTTCTCTTACCTTCATATGCTGCCAGTGGAGTGTTTCCACAGAACACAAGGAGATGCTTTTTTCATAAAAATTCTAGAACCTCCATATCAGCCACTGAAACAGATGTAGCAGTAGAGGAACCGGGTTCAACTGTTACAGATAAAGTTTCTGGTGGAACTCCTTCAGATGAAGTTGGAACGAGTGAAGATTTATCTCCTAAGTCTGAGGCCAATCCTGCTCCAGCGAAAGCCAGACGTTCAAGATCTTCAAGGAAAAGTGAGATGCCTCCAGTAAAGGATGAGGATTTGATTCCCGGTGCAACTTTTACTGGGAAAGTAAAATCCATCCAGCCATTTGGTGCCTTTGTTGATTTTGGTGCTTTTACGGATGGGCTTGTTCATGTTTCAATGTTGAGCGATAACTTTGTTAAGGATGTTTCTAGTGTTGTTTCTATAGGACAAGAAGTGAAGGTGAAGCTGATTGAAGTGAACACCGAAACTCAGCGTATTTCTCTTTCCATGCGTGAAAATGCTGACCCTGGTAAGCAACGTAAAGATGTGCCCACCACTAATACAGACAGAGCTGGGCCTGGGAAGAGGAGTACTTCAAAACCCAGTCCTAAGAAAGATGTTGCGAAGAAAAGCACAAAATTCGTCAAAGGGCAGGACCTGCAAGGCACAGTGAAGAATATGAATAGGAGTGGTGCCTTTATATCCCTTCCTGAAGGGGAGGAAGGATTTCTGCCCATATCTGAGGAATTGGATGATGGATTTGGGAATGTTATGGGAAACACTTCGCTGGAGGTTGGTCAAGAAGTCAGTGTACGTGTTTTGCGTATCAATAGAGGACAGGTAACATTGACTATGAAGAAAGAGGAAGCTGTTGTAGAAATGGACTCTGAAGTTAGCCAAGGGGTTGTCCATACTGCAACAAACCCTTTTGTATTGGCTTTTCGTAGGAATAAGGATATTGCTGCATTTTTGGATGATAGGGAGAAAGGTCAGAAGGAAGTTGACAAATCATCAACTACAAGAACTGTGCAAGAAACTGAGGGAACTGTCACGCAAGGGGAAACTGTATCAGATGTTCCTGATGTGCAGGGTGAACTAGAAATCACCAATAAGTTGACAGATGGTTCTCCTTCTGCGGTAAAACATGTTGAAGATGATATTTCTGAAAGTGAGGAAGATGTAGGAGCCAGTGCATTGGATGGTTCCTCAACAGCTATTGTGGATGATGAAAGAAGTGCTGTCAGCGATGTCTCTGGCCCAACTTCAGGTATAGATGGTACCACTGAGAAGGAAACAGAGGTGGCTTCCGGAAGTTTGGCTGCTGAAGTGGATCTATCAACTGCAATTCCAGTTATTGAGGAAGCTACGCAGACAGATGTCACAACAAGCAGCCTAAATGCTGACTCACCCCTTGAAATAGTTAATGAGAATGTAATAGAAAGTGGAGTTGGTCATATTGCTGTAGAAGACAAAAAACAATCACAAACCTCTAGTGCAAAGGAAGAATTTGCTACTGCAGTGCTGACAGACAGTGATGCGGTGGAACCCTGCCCTGACAAAGCTGGTACTGTTGCAGGGTCAGAAATCTCATCAAGCATACTATCTCTCCAAGAAAATACAGGTTCGGTGTATTCTGTCTTACACTTTCTCTGCTGAACCTTTCTTTCTGTCTAATTGTCAACCAGATATATTACGTATGGAAATACCAATTGTAAGTCCATTCCCAAAAAGAAACTAAAATCAAGCATATTATATGCTATAGCATGATGTGTAATGCCTTCCAATTATCTTATTGAATAATATTTCCTTTGCATCAGAAGTAGATGACAACATTGGCGCTGTTCCTGAGAATAATGATGGTGATATTAGTTTGAGTGAAAAAATTGCCAAGCTGTCTCCTGAGGGCAGCTTGAATCAAGGTTATGCTTCAATTCTTTTCAATTCATGCTTGTCTGGTTCACTTTTGACCAGTGAATTAAAATTGTTAGCAAGTTTTCTGAAACAATTATTTATTTCATCTTTATATATAAAGCATACATTTCATGATATTCCCCCGCTGTCATTTCCAGTTTGATGCAGTGAATTAGTTTCATGTTACTAGTGCAATTGACCTCATTATTATTGGCATACATAACAGTGGAGGATTTTTTACCCTTTAATATAACAGATGGAACAGAAGAAAATGATCAAATTCCCTCTCCTGAAAGTCCTACCACTGAAGTAGGGAAAAACTTCATTGATGGCCCCGAAGAAGATGGGCAAAAGCAAATCCCTCCCACTGAGGATGGAAATTCATTTACCTCACAAGTTGAAGACAAAGAGGTTGCATTTGCATCGAAGAATGATAGCAATTTTGGAGCCATTCCTGAGAACAATGACGGTGATACTAGTTTGAGTGGACAAAGTGGTGAGTTGTCTTCTGGGGGAAGATTGAATAGAGGCTATGCTTTGATTTCCTTTCAATTCCTGCTTGTCTAATTCAACTTAGGCTAATGAATTAAACTTGGTAGCATGCTTTCTATAACTGGTGTTTATTTGATCTTCATCCATATAATTCAAAAATTGGTATATTGCATTATATTGCACTCCTTTCATTTCGGATGCTATCCCAATGAAGTAGTTTTATCTAAATGAAGCTATATTATAATTGGCATATTCAACAAGTGGATTTTTTCCCCCTTTACTTTTGTTATAAAGGTAGTGTTCTTGAACTTTTAATCCTCTGTCAGCAGATGAAGCTGAAGAAAAGGATCAAATTCCCTCTCCTGAAATTCTTGCTACTGAAGTTGTGAACAACACCATCGATGACCCCAAAGAAGATGAGCAGAAACAAACACCTGCCACAGACAATGAAAATTCTCTGAGTCCCGAAGTTGAAGATAAAAAAGTTGAAACTGTATCTGTGAGCAACAGCAGTGATTCTAATTCTAATGGACAAGGTCCCATTACTGCTTCAGATCAAGCCTCGAGTAAAGGTTTAACTTTCATCTTATTCACATCCTGTTGCATTTCACATGTTTTCCTGCATCAACTTGAAGTGAATATTGCGGAAGAATTTGAGCTTATATATGTATATTAGCTTTTACATTTAAGATTTTATGGGTAAGTAAAGGCATATGATAGATGAAGGGATTGCATTACATAAATCTTTCTACTTCTCATTTTTCCATCCTTTTATATCTTTTATGTATTTGACAATTTATTATTGAATATATTGAAACCTAGTCCAACAGGAGTTTAGACCAATCAATGAAGATGCTCTGCAATTCAATCTTGATCAGTGGCATTACCTTTGGGGATTAAATAAATGAGAATTTTGATCAACAATGCTTTTCCTTCATTGATAGTTCTTGGTTTTTTCCAGCCTTTTATATTCTTTTCTTTGCATTCTTACGTTGGATTTCTAGTAGTTAAATGTCTGCCCTTTTTGGTGTATTACAGCAACTATATCTCCAGCACTTGTGAAGCAACTTCGGGAAGAAACGGGAGCTGGAATGATGGACTGCAAAAAAGCTCTTTCTGAGACTGGAGGGGACATTATCAAAGCACAAGAGTATCTTCGGAAAAAAGGGTTGTCAAGTGCAGAAAAGAAAGCAAGCAGAGTAACTGCCGAAGGAAGAATAGGCTCTTACATCCATGATAGCCGGATTGGTGTTTTGGTAGAAGTAAACTGTGAGACAGATTTTGTCTCCCGAGGTGAAATTTTTAAAGAGCTGGTTGATGATATAGCCATGCAAGTGGCTGCATGCCCTCAAGTTGAGTATCTTGTCACTGAAAATGTTCCTGAGGAAATCGTGAACAAAGAAAAAGAGATAGAAATGCAGAAAGAGGATCTCTTGTCAAAACCAGAGCAGATAAGATCGAAGATTGTTGAAGGGCGGATAACAAAAAGACTTGCGGAGCTTGCATTGCTTGAGCAGCCCTACATTAAAAATGATAAAGTGGCAGTAAAGGACTGGGTCAAGCAGACTATTGCAACAATTGGAGAAAATATCAAAGTTAAGAGGTTTGTGAGGTTCAACCTTGGAGAGGGTTTGGAGAAGAAAAGCCAGGATTTTGCTGCTGAAGTGGCTGCACAAACTGCAGCAAAACCAGCACCTACACCAGCAAAAGAGCAACCTGCTGTAGCTGAAGCCAAAGAGACTGAGCAAAAGTAAGCAGTCCTATGAATTCTTACTCATTATAAGTTATTAAATTATTAAATTTAGGTCATTAGTTACAAGAATGAGCATTAGTTGAGATTCAGAAACAGTGGTGCTAAAATTGGTGTAATTATGCTAAAGGAGATGTCTCCTTGGTGATGGCACTAAAATTTATGTTTAAATTGGCCCAGTAATATACATAGAGGTGGAAGCAATGGCTTGCAACCCCCCCCCCCCTCTCTCTCTCTCTCTCTCTCTCTCTCTCTCTCTCTCTCTCTCGCATTCACATATAATTTATATTGCTCTTTTTTTTTTAACAAATAAAAAGACTGACTGATTTAAAATCTAGTAAATGGATATAAGACTTCAAATCAGTATATTTAATCTTTGGTTTTTTCCAGCATGTATTTTTACCCCAACATTCCTGATATATTTAAATGTTATCTTTGAATTATTCTTGATATAGGTGAAACTTAACCTAAGGTGATGGTTGTTACTGGCATGTATGTTGTCTGTTATACATATTTTCATTAGAATTTTTTTAGCCAGGCCAAAAGTGATAAAAATGTCGTCTTTGCAAGTCTTAAAACTTAAATTATTCAACCTTCTGCCACAGGCAACCAACAGCAACAGTCTCTGCTGCACTGGTCAAGCAACTAAGGGAAGAAACTGGAGCAGGGATGATGGACTGTAAGAAAGCTCTTGCAGAAACTGGAGGGGATCTTGAAAAGGCACAAGAATACCTCAGGAAGAAGGGTCTCTCAACAGCTGACAAGAAATCCGGCAGGCTAGCAGCTGAAGGCAGAATTGGTTCATACATTCACGATTCGCGCATTGGGGTTCTGATTGAAGTGAACTGTGAAACCGACTTTGTTGGCAGAAGCGAGAAATTCAAAGAGCTGGTTGACGATCTCGCAATGCAAGTCGTGGCCTGCCCGCAGGTGCAGTTTGCATCGATTGAAGATATTCCAGAGACCATTGTGAACAAGGAAAAAGAACTTGAGAGGCAGAGAGAGGACCTAGCTTCAAAGCCTGAGAACATCAGAGAAAAAATTGTTGAGGGAAGGGTCTCAAAGAGGCTTGGGGAGCTTGCTCTTCTGGAGCAACCTTTTATTAAGGATGACAGTGTCTTAGTGAAGGACTTGGTGAAGCAAAGTGTGGCTGCTATTGGAGAAAACATTAAAGTTAGGCGTTTTGTTAGGTTCACTCTTGGGGAGACTGCTGAAAATGAAACACCAGCACCAGAAGCGTAAAAAGAAAAAGTGACATAAAGTATGCATGTCTATTGTTACAGTTACAACAGTATGTGAATTATGGAAGAAGGGTGAGACAAATTTTGAAAAGAGCAATTTGATTCTTCATAATAACCATAAGTGCAGTCGGCATGGACACGTTTTTACTAATCTGTATCTACATTGAGATACACGAGGACCATATCTTTTGTTTTGTTGATTCTCGCATTTGTAAGCTGAAAATATAATTAGTTGATGCATTTTTGAATTACCAGTTTCAATATCATCAGTTTCATTAATTCTTGATCGAATTTTCTCATGTAAATTACATTGTTTTTCAAAAAAGAACTTTTGAAAGGATGGGTACTCTTTGCATATGGTACGCTGGTGTACTGAATTAATTGATTGGATGAAAGTGATTCATTCTGCTCACCATGGAGAGAGTTGTTCCAGCCTTCAAGTTCTATGATCTCTTCAACGACAAGGTCAAAGGAGGGCTTTGTTAATGTTAAAACTAAAAATATTTGCCGATTACAAATTAGCAAAATCATCTTGGTATGGATATTAAGAACGAAATTATTTAGAATGTTTGACCAACTATTATTATTAGGATGAATTATACTGATTTCACACAATTGATTATGACACTTCTTGATTTATAGAATCATGCACTAATCTATCTTGAATTTTATGTGATATTATATTCAATACCTTTATATTTTGTAGAATGACACTGAATACTTCTATAAACATAACACAAAGTACCCAAAAAAAAAAAAAAGAAAACACAACACAAAATAATCCTAGGAGTATAATATAGACATGATACTTTAATAAATATAATATCAAACACCTTTATAAAGGGTGTCAAACGTTAACTTGATGAATCAAAAGGTACCCATAATATCACCTCATTTCAGTGGAGATAAGTATAATTTAACCCGACATGAACTCATGACCACGTGGTAATGACATGCCTATGCTTATTGATATACACACTTTTTCCCCTTAAGATGGCATATATGTATCACGCGGAGTTGAGTGATTTGAGGTAATGACAAGTTCCTACGCATCTTGGGGGTAATGGTTTACCGAAAACATCACTGTTTCATAATCAAACTCCCCGCTATGACCAACTTTAGCAAGATGCCATATACATAAAAGTTGAAAGGGGGCATTGTTACTTGCTCAACTATTGAATTCATAGATATGCACAAACTATAAAGGTGGCGTCACTGAAGTTTAACATCCAAAGAGCTTGTAACATTGAGAGAAACATATTAGAGAGATAAAAAAAAAAAAAAAAACTCCTTTAATCTAGCATTCATATAATATCATCTATTACAATACACATTTTTCCTTTTTCGCACCATATACCTTTAGCTTTGATGCCTTTCTGGTACAAAACGCCAGAGGTCAACCGCAATGTCTACCTCCTTCTTCTTATGAAACTTGTATAGTTTTGGTACATCAAATCGAAGCTGTCAATGCAAGAAAACATAAATTTCACCTATAAGAGGCAAGTCCATAATTACACAATGGTTACTTCTTGAATGGCTGCAATGAGAAGAAAAACTGTAAAAGCAGATCAGTCGAATGGAAGAGTTTGGGTGCGATTTAAAGTTAAACCCGAACTATGAAAGAATCAGGTTGTGTTTTGGACCTGGGGTTTTAATTAATGGCTTCACCACATTTTGTTAGAGATGACATCCATACAAATACTTCAATTACTCTCGGAATGTCAAAAGGAAAAATTCCTAGGTGCTCTAGAATAAGCAAGAGATTTGTCTTGCTTGATACCATTGAATATTTTATACCTCAGCTATAGCATTAAAAATGTGATAAAATTGGGAAATAATAAGGCCAATATAGCTATAATGGTATAGACACAATAGTGTAGTTTATCTATCTCTAGGATCACCTAAGAATCTCTTTTTGGAAAGTGTGGTTCACAGATAAAGGGTGAGAAGTTTGGCCAGATACCTGCCAACAACGTCTGATGAGTTAGCCTCAATGATAAACTGGGATTGTTAAATTTTCTGTACACAATAGTTATACCAATCCTTTGTTTGAGACGAGGATATAACTAGAATATCTACTTTTCAATGGCGAAAATAAGGTCAATTTTGAGGAAAAAGATCATTATAGGACTTGAACATTGAGTATTCAATAAAGTTCACTCACTTCACATAGAACTTCAGCACTGCTAGCATTGAGATCCCTTAACGCCGCTCGTTTCACATGCTGCAATCAGGCAAAACCGAACCCATGGTGTTTTCAAATATGAGGGAAAAAAATCCTTACAATGTTGAGAAGCCACATA
This sequence comes from Dalbergia cultrata, assembly GCA_031216105.1. Taxonomy (NCBI): domain Eukaryota; kingdom Viridiplantae; phylum Streptophyta; class Magnoliopsida; order Fabales; family Fabaceae; genus Dalbergia; species Dalbergia cultrata. Next base: position 75,245,898 of record CM062344.1, read on the forward strand.
GTAGTATTGATTACAAGTGAACACATGCTTATGCAGTAACAGAACATACAGAACCAAGTAATCAACGAGGAGAAAAGGTCTTAATGGCATACTACTACGAAGATACTAATGCAAAGGTTCGAGAAAATAATATAAATGACATCCTTTTGAAATGGGAAGATGATTAACTAATGACCAGATATACCTTCTGTAATCAACACATATGATACACAAGATAATCAGTCAAAAACAATCTGAACAGGCTAGCAGAACTTAATTACTCAATATCTAGAATTTAAGATATAGATAACTTACATCTCTTGTCGAAGTCTTATGCAAAGAATAAACAGCTTGAGAAGCAGCCTGACAAATAGATTGGCATGCATTGTTAAACGATTTATCCTCATAGGAATTCTTCGTTACTTTTGGATCTTTGTAAGGATATCTTGTCCTCTTTTGTTCTTCTAATGAAATTTCTATATGTGCAATATGGGTAAATAAATTAAAATTCCCATCAACCGTATGTTTATAACCAGCATTCGTGCTATTGCTTACCTTCAAAGCAACACAAAGAAAATCCAAATCTGCACCCTTTTTCCGAGTTCCAAATGGAGGATTCATGATAACAGTATCAACAACTTGACCTAAAGAATATAAGAAATGATAACCATACAAATGTGTTAGATGGTAGTTACACTGCCAAATTAAATACTTTCTAAAGACATATGAAGATCGTAATTCATACAATGAATGATGAATGATCCTTCAAAATGGTACAACGTACAAGCTATCATACAAATAATAACTCAATTCAACAACACAGTCTGGACTATTACACTCTCAATCGGACATCCTGGGGACAAGATAAGAATCAACTTTGCAAATCCACTTAAGAGCAAGTCAAGGAAAGCCAAAAGAGGAAAGAGGGAGAAATCCAGCAAACTAATAGAAGCTAATACACACAGGTAACAGAGAACTAACAGAAATGTATTGTATTACTGAAAATTAGAGAAAGATGAAATGGAATCAACACAATGATAGAGGGACCTTGAGCACTATAGCAACTCACGCTCCCAACCAAATTCTAACTGAAAAGATATTCCCCACCCTCACTGATTTCAGGGGATTTATACCCCTTCTCTGCTATATCTCACGTGTCTCACCACACACCCCCCCCCCCCCAAACCTAAAACCGTTAGGCCTCTGATTCAGTAGGAGGCCCACACGATTGTTTCTCATTAGCACAGTCAACAAGCATCCCCATTCCCAAACTACCCCTGTGCTTCCTCCTCTTGTAAACTTTAATCGGCTCTCTGAATTTTTCTCTAACAATTCCCCCTTCTTGAACTACCACCTTGTCCTCAAGGTGGAATTTGGGAAAACTCATCTTGATATCAGCTGCTGCTTCCCAGCTATCCTCAAAATCTGGAAGGTCCTTCCAACGAACCAGTACCTTCTCCACTCCCTGTTCACTCCTCCTGGTAGCCATCACCGCTTCAGGTTGCAACTTAAGCTCCCACCCCTCAGTAAGTCCTTGAGGCAGGGGCTGGCACTTAGCTTCAGGCGCTAGGCATTTCTTGAGCAAGGAGACATGAAAAACCGGGTGTACTAATGAACCAGGGGGAAGCAACAATTTATAGGCTACCTTCCCCACCCGTTCTACAACCTCAAAAGGTCCATAGTACCTGGGGCTGAGCTTTTGATTAACTCTGTTAGCAAGGGTCCTCATTCTGTAAGGTTGAATCTTCAGGAACACTCTTTCTCCCACCTTAAACTCTACTTCCCTTCGCTTCTGGTCAGCCTGAACCTTCATTCTAGCTTGAGCCTTATTTAAATTCCATTTCAATTCCTCAATCATGGCATTTCTCTCAATCAATAATTGGTTTACCTCCTCCACCATGGAAGGCTGTGCGTCTCCCTTAATTAGAGTTGGGGGATCCCTCACATACAGAATTTTAAACGAGGTTGTGTGAGCTGCAGAGTGATAAGTGGTATTAAACCACAATTCAGCCCAAGCTAACCATTTGCTCCACTGCTTAGGTTTGGTACCCACAAAGCATCTTAGATAGGTCCCTAAACACCGGTTCACTACCTCGGTTTGACCATCCGTTTGAGGATGGTAGGCGGAGCTGTACTTTAGTTTCGTACCTGCTTGTTTGAACAATTCAGACTAGAAATTGCTCATGAAAATTTTGTCTCTATCAGTCGCAATCGATGATGGAAAACCATGCAACCTGACCACTTATTTAACAAAGAGTTCAGCCACCATCTTAGCAGAATAAGGATGACTAAGCCCCACAAAATGGACATATTTAGAAAACTTGTCCACTACTACCAGAATTGTATCCAGCCCATGAGATCTTGGTAACCCTCCAATGAAGTCCATAGAAATGTCTTCCCATACTCTCGATGGGATCGGTAAGGGTTGAAGGAGACCCCCTGGTGACAGAGTGAGGTATTTATTCCTGCTGCACACCTCACAACTCTGAACATACCTCTGGATAGTTTGTCTTATACCCTCCCACCAAACTAAATTCGAGATTCGCTTATAAGTTCTAAAGAAACCTGAATGTCCCCCAGTTATTGAGTCATGAAATTCCTGCAAGATGACCAGAATTCTAGGCGAATTCTTTGGAATAACAATTCTCCCTTTGTAGTATAACCTTCCCTTCTTGAGTTCATACCCCTCATATTCTTCCTTTCCACCAACCAGCCCTTGTATGACCTTCTTCAGGCCTTCATCAGCTTGTACTTCTTCCTCTAGTCCCTCCCATTCTTGGAAGGTAACTGAAGATATTGCTTCTAAACTAATACGCCTAGACAGCACATCTGCCACCCCATTCTCTTTCCCCTCCTTATATCTTATCTCAAAATCAAATCCTAGCAATTTAGTTATCCATTTGAGCTGTCCTTCCCCCATAAGCTGTTGATCCACCAGGTGCTTTAGGCTCTTTTGGTCAGAATGTATAGTAAATTTCCTGCCCAACAGGTAGTGCCTCCACTTTTGGACTGCCATTACTATGGCCATGAGCTCCCTTTCATAAAGTGATTTTTGCTGGGCCCTTTCTGACAATTTCTGACTCATGTATGCGATGGGTTTCCCTTCCTGCATCAACACCGCCCCAATTCCTTTTCTTGAAGCATCAGCTTCCACCACAAAACCCTTCTCAAAATTCGGAATCGCTAGTACTGGCAGTGTAGTCATTGCCTTCTTTAGTGTCTCAAAGGCTAACTAAGCTTCCACTCCCCAATGGAAATTATCCTTCTTGAGTAGTTGCGTCAATGGCCAAGCAATTTTCCCATAATTCTTGACGAACCTCCTATAGTAACCTGTGATGCCCAGGAACCCTCTCAGCCCCCTTAAGTCCGTAGGGACTGGCCAAGCCACCATTGACTCAATTTTTTTTGGGTCAGCCTTAACCCCTTCGCCAAAGATTAAATGCCCTAAATACTCAATTTCCCTCCTAGCAAATGAACATTTCTTCTGGTTGATGAAAAGGTTGTTTTTCCTTAACGACTCCATAACCTGCTGTAAGTGCTTCCAATGTTCCTCTTCTGACCTGCTGTAGATGAGGATATCATCAAAAAACACCAATACAAATCACCTCAGAAACGGTTTCAGAATTGTGTTCATGAGAGCCTGAAATGTTGAAAGAGCACTAGTGAGCCCAAACGGCATCACTAAGAACTCATAATGACCCTCATGTGTCCTGAAAGTAGTCCACGTCAGATTCCTTCATTCGAATCTGGTGGTATCTGGATTTCAGATCTAACTTCAAGAAAATCTAGGCTCCCCCTAACTCATCCAATAGTTCCTCTATTACTGGAATTGGGAACTTGTCAGGAATAGTGATCTTGTTTAAGGCTCTATAATCAACATAGAAACACCACTCATCATCTTTCTTTCTGACTAAAATCACTGGGCTAGAATACGGGCTAGTACTTGGCCTAATGATACCCGAAGACAACATTTCCCCAACAATTTTCTCAATCTCATTTTTCTGGAAGTATGGGTACCTGTAAGGTTGTATGTTTGGGATGATGGCTCCCTTATGAAGAGTGATGGAATGGTCTTGAGGTCTCGGGGGAGGTAGCCCCTTAGGGAGTTTGCAGATGTCCGCATACTGAGACGAGTTTTTGGAGCTTGTCTAGTACTTCTGGTTCGGTGGTGTCCTTCTGATCTCTGCCTTCATTTGTGGCCCATGTTGTAACCATAAGCCCTTCCCCATCTGATTTGAGGGTCTTCAACATGTTACGACATGACGCTTGAGTTGTGCTCAAAGAAGGCTCTCCCTGAATACCCGTCCATTCTCCCTCTGACTTCCACTGAATGTATTGCTTCTGGAGGTTAGCTCTAATGCCCCCTAGCCCAGCTATCCACCCATACCCCAGGACCATGTCTGCACTTCCCAACCCAAGCACAAAAAATGATTGGGATATATGGTTACCTTGAATTTCCACCTCCAGGTCCTAACATAATCCTGACCCCCTCTTAATATCGCCTGTTCCCACCTCTACCGTGAATACAACATCCTTCTATGGTAATTGGAGGCGCTCAACAAGTGGTGCTGAAATAAAATTAGCATCTGCCCTAGTATCGATTAGTATGATCACCTCGGCCCCCTTCACCTTGCCTCTTATCTTGAACGATTGATGGTTGTGAATCCACAAAGACTATTGAACGTTAGACGTAGGCTTTTCATGGTCAGCTCAGCATCTTCTCCTTCACGCTGCTCTTCCTCTTCTTCGTATGAACTTTCAGTCTCAGGGTCCTCCCATAGAACTATCTGGTAGTGTTTCAGCTTGCAAACATGGTCCTTGTTCCATCTTTCCCCACACTTAAAGCATAAGCCCCTCCTACTCCTATCTTGGAGCTCCTCCTGCGAAAGCCTCCTTCCTGCTCCGCCATTTGTCCTCTCAGGAGCTCCCATGTTTCCACTGGTCCCAACACTACGTCCCTTGGTGCTTTTGGAAGGTTGGGGATTAAACTTTTGTCCCACTGGGCCTTTTGGTGGTCCCCATTGGCGTTCAGGAGGCCCACCGCCTCCCCCTTTCCATTCTTTGTTTCGCTCCTCCAGCAAAAAGGCTTTCTCTTTAATTTCAGCCAACGAGCCCAAGTTTAGGCTCTTAAGCTCAGCTCTCAAATTTCCCCTCAGCCCATTCAAAAAAATTCCTCTAAGAATCTCGGGGTCCAAGTCGCGCATTGGGCCTGAGATCCATTCAAATTCATCTATATAATCCAACACTGGGCCTATCTGCTTTAAGCGTAAAAGCGGGCCATATGGGTTTCTCATCAGTCCAGGCTGGAACCTCCGAGTCACTCCCTTCTTGAACGACCACCACAACGGAAACTGGGTTTGTGTCTCCCAAATTTGATACCAAGACAAAGCTCTCCCCTCCAACGCTAGGAGTACGACCTCGAACTTCTCATCACCTTCGATCCCATTCACGCAGAAGTAGCGCTCAATCTTCATGAGCCAACTGCCAACGTCGTCGCCGGAAAACAGCGGAAGCTCCATTTTCCTGTCACGGTCACGGTTACGCGGAGGAGGGTTGTCCGAATACTAGTGAGGAGGTCGGTTATGCCATGGTTGACGTTCCCAGTGGCGACGACCATTGAAGGAGTGGGGGGAGCCCCGATCGTCTCGGTCATGCAACCTCAATTCACGATGCTCTCTGCGAGGAGTCGGGGGAGAGTGGTGCCCCCCATGAGTTCCTCTGGAACCCCTATCCCAGCAGTCATCCGAGCCGACTCAGATCATCTGTCTTCATGGCGGCGATCGACCTCACGAACGTCAACGGTGTCCGTCGCTCCTCTCCAGCATGCGCATCATCTGGTCCATCTGTCTCCTCAGTTCAGCCACGTTTTCCTCCATGTAGCAGCTTCAGTGAGATGAATACCCCCTCACACCCAAAGATGAAAGGACTGATACCAGATAATAGATCCCAGGTCAAATAACCCACAGGTCCCAGGATCGAAACCTGGCTCTGATACCAAATAATAGAAGCTAATACACACAGGTAACAGAGAACTAACAGAAATGTATTGTATTATTGAAAATTAGAGAAAGATGAAATGGAATCAACACAATGATAGAGGGACCTTGAGTACTATAGCAGCTCACGCTCCCAACCAAATTCTAACTGAAAAGATATTCCCCACCCTCACTAATTTCAGGGGATTTATACCCCTTCTCTGCTATATCTCACGTGTCTCACCACACACACCCCCACCTAAAACCGTTAGGCCTCTGATTCAATAGGAGGCCCACACGATTCTTTCTCATTAGCACAGTCAGCAAGCATCCCCATTCCCAAACTACCCCTGTGCTTCCTCCTCTTGTAAACTTTAATCGGCTCTCTGAATTTTTCTCTAACACAAACTACACCTGGAAACAATTCCTCATTTGAGACCGTTGCTCCAAAATGCCAATAAAATTTACGTCTTAACAAATAAGAGTCAAGATTGACATGGTCAGACCCATATTTAGTCCATAAAGTTCAAAAATGAAAAATGTAGCTGTTGTCAAACTGCAAGAATTCAACCCTAAACCATGTTTTATTTCTAATATTGCGCTTCCTGAAATCAATTAGTATCATGTCATATGACATGAAATTGAAGAGCTTAAAACCTGTTATATCAAAATTCAATTCTCCAACACTGTCTATAACAAAGGTTATGGTTCAATACACACAATCATGAAATGCTATAGTATCATAAGAGGAAATGATATGAAAGTCTACCTTTCCATCCCAACTCCAAGACATTAGACTGAATAAAATCCATATCCACCTGCAGTATTAATTGAGTAACAAACGAATGGTGTATCGGTTATTACTAGCCAATTTTAAAATAAATATATTGCATACGACAAAAATTAAAAAAACCAACTATTCATTGCCTCTACAGCATAATACTGACTACTTTTCATCCTCTCTTTTGCCATTAGAATGTCAAAATATTGTCCTGAACTTCTTTCATTCAATACACTTCACCTTTATGTACAATATTCAAAATTTATCGAGTACTATTCTTTTCTCCAAACAAGAGACTTGGATATCAGAAACCTATGCACTCATTTACCATAATAATCAGCAGAGAAAGATACAATACCTCAAGTTCCTCAGCATTAAGAGATGCTATTTCAAGAGATTCTGGATCAATGTCAATACCGAGAACATGTCTGACCAATGCTAACACAAATAAAGAGAATATTAGATATATTAATTGATTGGAAAAAAAAAAGCATTCAGCACCCTCTTATCAAACATGAATTTTAATTTTATACTTGATTCACAAAGGAGGATTGCAATGTGACCATATATGTGAAATGGTGTACAGTTCAGAGACTGGAAAGTGCAAATTCATTCAAGACAGTCCAGCTGGTTCTATAGACTATACAATAGTAGTTCAAAAGTTTAGAATAACTATAACGAATGTGATTCTATTCTCAGCTCAGATTTAGATGGCATGAGAGAAGGAAGAGAACGAGAAACTAAAAGAAGACAAACAGGTAAAAGATCCTGCAAAAGTCAGAGGGGAAAGATGTAACTCACTCTGCACTCAAGAGTGCAGCTGCAATACCTAAGGTACCACAACCACATCCGAAGTCAGCCACTACTTTGTTGCTCACATCCCCAAAAGAATTCTCTGCCTGACACAAATGAATCACAAAGGAAACAGGACTTCAACCACTAAAAGAAAAGAAGCAAAAGCTATATTCTTTCTCAAACCTTTTGCAAAATTCACACACACACACACACACTCTCCATTGCATTGGTCAATTTACTACAACACCCTCCCCCATCTTTCCCCACCACAAGAAGTAAACTAATCATATGGCTATCAAACAAAGTACCGAGAACATCAATCAAATATTGAAATATTTTCTTAAGAATTTAATTCCCGTGCATTTTCGGTGTACAAAAATTTTACACAAACATTCAACCATGTTTGACTCAACCATCCACTATCTTCAAAGTCTTATAAATAGAATCAAATGATTGGATGCAAGTGTCAAAGAGACTCTTTTACAGTGCATCAAAATTAATCTCATTTGCTAATACCCAAAAAAACACTATTAAAATGTTAATAATCACATCATGTAATATAATGTAACTAACATGCAGCATATTCTGGGGTGTTTGGTCAACTTCCACAACCAAATAAGCATATATAAAAGATACCCAATAACAAGCACAACAAGATGAGCATGGGATAAGGAAAAAAGAATCCAGCTTTAGCATCTTTGATGAGTAAAGTTTGACAGACAAATAAGGAAAACAAAACCAAAAAGGGAAATACGGAACATGACAGAAGAAGGTGAATAAAGAAGAGAATGAAAGGGGATTGATTACAGTGAAGAGCATTCGAGAAGCGATGTGGGGCCCCGTTGGGTACTGTTCAAGCTCCACCTTCAACCACCAACAACAAGGGAGAAAACACAAACAAAAAAAGTGTGATTCAGAAGAAGTGAAGAGAGAGAAGGTACTGCTACGGAAGAAAAAGAGAGAGATAGAGAGAGAGAACCTTTGGGTTAGAGAACTGGTCAAGACCACCCAGGAGACCCTCCAACTGCTTCAGCTTCATCTTTTTCCGGCGACGGCGATGGCAATGAAAGAAGGGAAAGGAATTGGATTTTCGGTTGTAGTTCACTGTTACTTGCTCCTTCCTGCCGTTTTCCGTCGCTCAGAGCTTCAGTCCCAGCTGACACAGGATGGCTCGGCCCAATTAATGGGTAAGAAGCCCAACTATTTGGCCCAATATCTGTGCCAGCCCAAGCCGAGTTGTGCTCAACTCATTTTTACAACTTGACTGATTCTTTTTTCTAATGTACAGCACTGTCAGTCTGTTACATGTTCCAAACCGCTGTCTTGGATAAAGATGGCAAAATAGGCCTAATAAAAAAAATGTTTGATGTAACCAAATAAAAAAATGTTTGTGGGGTGTAATTGAGTGGTTCGGACTCATTCACCCTTTACCAAATATTAAGGGTTCGATTCCTGATTTTGGGTATGAATATCCTTGGTCGTGCACAAAAAAAAAATGCTTGATTACTCCTATAGTTTTATTTGATTTTTAATTAAGTTCATATAACTTCAAAATTTATAATTAATCAAGTTCCTAGATATACAAATATTTCCAGTCAAATACCTATGGTTTAAAATTTTATAGTCAAATCACTATGTTGTATAAAAGCATTCAATCAACTCCCTGTATTATGTTGAAATTTTCGATCAAATCCCCATTATGTACAAAAATATGAGGACTTGAGCTCAAAATTTTTAAAATACCAAGACTCAATTGAAAATTTCTATATAGTATAGAGACTTGATCACAAATTATTAAATTATAAGAATTTAATTGAAAATTTTTGTATAATATAAAAGTTTAATTAGAAAACTTATAAAAAAATTAATTAAAAATTGAGTAAAACTATAGAGACCTCCAAAATAATTAAATCTTTATTTTAAGCTAAAAATCAAATATATTTATATAAAATCAGCCAAATCTGTATCAAATGTTAGAAATCAATAAGCGTATGTATTTCCACACTGTTCAAGTTGTTTCCCTCAGATTAAACCCGATCCGAAACCGTACCCCTAGTTTCACTTGTTCTTATTTTCTTGAATAATATGTGAGCATGCACCTCTTTTAAATAGTAAAAACTAGCTAAAAACTTTATTATCTCATAATAGATTAACTTAACACAATTAAATTAATTGTGGTCTAATATATTTTTATATAGTACTTTATCGGGTTGAAAATAACTGTCCAATTTTAAATATACATAAAAAATTAAAGAAATGATTGAAAATGTCTCAATATTAATAAAATATAGATGTATTAATTATATAATTTTACCCTTAATACTAATCATCTATCTTCTTAATTATTTCTTCTTACTTATTCTCTCTCTTCCACTAATTAAGGATATGACTGGATAAAAATAACAAGTATTGTCTAAAATTTTTAAACGAATAATTATTAATAGAAAAATGAAATTTTAAAAGCGGACAGTTATTTCCAACGTAAATGAATAATAGTTAGAGGGTAAAAAAATAAACTTCTCCCAACACGAAAGAATCGAATGAAAAAAAGCAGCCACAGCTATTACATCGAGAATAAATGCTAGTTAATTAGAAAAGACAAATTCTGTACATGAAAAATAAGAAATCGTGAAGAATAATGCTTCCCTACCCTTTCGGTCCTCCACATACAGCAAGTGTGTCTATAAAAATTTGCGATTTATACAAACCCAACCATGCAAGCAGGAGACATGAGAAGAAATTTACCCCATCGAGTGATGCATATAGTTCTAAGATCATAGGTGTAGTCCATCAGATGACTATACCGAATATATTTGATGGGAAACAGCCCTCCTAACCCCACCAGCCTTCGTCTTGGCGATGGAGATCGGCGTCACCAAGTACAACTAGGAAGATCTGCTGCTCTTTACTTCAGATGAAGGGAGGTTGAACAAGATAGCGATGGAGACACTTTCGAGTCTGGCAAGTGTCATACAAGGTAAGTAAGTCAACTAGTGACATCAAGTTAACCAAAGTGAAACACAAGCACTCCTGTTGCGATCGTCACCAATCTATGACCTTAAGTATCACCATCGATGATGATAGTGTTGGGTTGGGCTCCCTTCCATGTGGAGAAAAGCCCAAACCACCCAAGCCCACTTATGAGTCACTTACCTATTGAGAGTAGTCAGCTAGGGTAAGGCGAGAGAGCTCATTTTGTGTGAAAAAATCTGCAGCCACAAAGAGAGAGAAGAGAGAAACATAACCAAACCGTATTTTACTTTCCTTGTCTGAACAATCTCCGTAAATCAGCCATTATGAATTCGTTCACCGTTGGATCAGGCTGAAATTTGGACAGCAGGTTCCTGACAGGTAGTTCTTCATTCTGAATGGTCGGTTATCGAGGAAAGGTCTGGAGTGTGAGATATTGAGCTCGAACACAGGTACTGTTTCGGTTTGCAGAATCAGCTTTTCTAGTTTAAGCTGTCACTGTAAATCAGCATTTATGAAGTCGTTCACCGTTAGATCGAGTTGAAATTTGGACAGCAGGTTTCTGAGAGGGGTTCTTCATTCTGAACGGTTTGATTGTTGAAATAAGGTCTAGAGGGTGAGAAACTGGTCTCGGACAGAAGCTCCAATTTTAGGGTATTTCACATTTCTTTGTTCTCAATTTTATGAATTGGTGATTGGTTGATTTAGGTTGTTGTTAGCACGATTGTGCATTTATTCGAGACTCTCTTGTACCTGTTTTGATCATAATTGAGCTATTTCATTGGTCTGGATGACTTGTGATTTTTGTCTTTCACATTGAGGGAATTTTCTACGTTAAAAATCTTGATGCATTGTTTCGATTATTATTCTAGTTTATTTATGTTGATTGCTGCCATTATTTCACTGCTAGAATTGTTGCTCCTCTTGTTCTTGCAAGTAGGAAATTGTGTGTTTATTTCCCAACCGATAGATGCAATTGCAAATATCTCTTTTGTCGTTCAAATGCATTTCACTCTCCTCAGTCCTCACGATTGTCGTTTTGACCCCTCTGTAGAATATATATAAGTAGGTTTCCCTTTACGGAACCCTCAAAGATCACTTCCAGTACAACAACTAATGCACTGGGTGGCATTACAAATACTAGAGTTGATTTTTTTGGAAGGGAAACAAGGTTGGGTCTTGTAGTTTGCGAGTGGATAAAAAGGAGTAAGAATGATGATCCTTATGTGGGAACCGTTGCATATTATTATGTTAACACGGAGAATGGAGAAAATGTCGGTCTCTCTGTGATACTGAAAAGGTTTAGATTGTCAGGTAATGGCGTTTGGAATTTCTCAGTGGATGGACCTGAAGAACACCCTGTTGATGCATTGCATTACATGTTTAAGGAAGTCCGTAGAACAGTGACTTGGAAGCCTTCTGATTGCCCTCATTGTGCAAAGAAATACATCAATGAGAGGCAATCTGAAAGTGAAAGTGACATAGACAATGTTGTTGCACCATGGTTCTATGGTGGCAGGCGAAATCCAAGAAAAATTGTTTCCAATGATGGAAAATTCAAGGGCAATAATAATGCTAATACCTTTATCAACAGGTTTTATGGAAGAAAATGATGACTTCATGTACTGCAAATAATTTTTTTCCCTTTTTTTATTTTGTTAGGTGCACAATAATGTAGTTTTCTTTTTATCTCGAGGATTGTTAAATGTAACCAATAACTTGGGAGATCCAACTTGTGCCTTCTTAAAATCTACTATTGCTTTGTACTTTTTATATTTAGCTGCTCTAGTGCTTGTACAGTTTTATATTAGCGTTCTAGAAAATAAAACATGCATTATGGCTATATATGTGCATTATATTCATATATCTAATCACAGAAATAAAGTGCCACATATCCTGCAATCTGAGAAACCGTATCACGTGTTCGACAACACGTACAAATGCAACTGGCTTGTATATTTGGCATACATAAGTTGAAGACAAAATGTGATTTTAGATATATTTGGCATCCATTAGGTCGTGTCTTCATTTTCGATCACGGTTTTGATATCTGCGTGTGTGATGGTTCATGTTCCACGGGGTGGAAGAGAGACAGCTTGAGTTTTCGTGTTTCGGTGACTGCTGTCTTTTCATATCTGAATTTTTTTTCCGTTTAGCGGGAGCTTCATTTTCGAGTTCGTGGTGTGTTTTCGGGTTATGCGTTTTGGGGGACTTCTGTGACTTTTTCAGCTTATCCTTTGAGTGTATGTTTTGTTTGTACCCCTTTGAGTGTATTTTCGGGTTATTCGTTTTGGGGCCTTCTCTATTTTTTTCATATCTTGACGCAACACCCCACCAAAACCCACATCACCAGTATTACTGAGGACAGCCCCATCTGTATTCAAGTTAAACTTTCCTGCAGGAGGAGTCCAACACAGATCAATGGCGAAAGTATACGAAGAAGCAACAAGGACATCTTGGTGCATGAGACAAATGTCGCTGAAAACTGAGTTTAAGGTCCAACATTCCCCACCAAGGGCCATTTGCATTTACGGGTCCGCCATTGCCACCACAGAATAACCAAGAAGTAGACCCAATCACTACCAATAGGAAGAGAAATTCTCTTTCATAATAAACCGCTAATCCCTAAGCCAAATTAAAGGAATCATAGATCATCATAATCTTTTTTGACCACTATAAATTAAAGACAGCAAAATATATATTCATATACAACTTTATAACAAATAATAAAATAAGATAAACAAACGTTCCCACATACATACATTCATATTGTTGTGATAAAATTTGTTTCGTTAAATAAATAAATAAATCTAAGAAGCAAATCTACTCTTGATCCCAAAATGCATAAGTAATTACACACTAAGGAAAGAAATCTACTTATTGATTATGGGTTTTCTAAATATTAAATTACAATAAATTCTAGACTATGATTGAAAACGAGATTATGGTTCATAAAAAATGGAAAATAGTACAACATCAACAGCAAGGCTAAAGAATATGGAAACAGAAATTCAAAGTTTAATGAACTACACCATACTATGCCTTAAAGGAAAGAAAAAAGGTAAACTAAGGCAAAAGTGATAAAATATGTATAGATGTAACTTGTCTGTGTCCTCTCCCATCCATCTGTGATCCTTTTATACTGATCTCGAACTCGTTTCAATTAAACAACTCTTTGTGGTAACCGTTCCTAAAGTAATTTGCATCTCAACATGTGCCAAACGGTTACCACGGCTATAACCTTTCATTCCGGACACACGCTCCCAAATGTTGAAACCATTCCCGCCTAACCTTGGCCACAACTTGTAACTCAACATGTAACATCACTTTATCCAAGAGAAAAGACATGAATTCTATTCATGACGAGCGTTTAGATATTCAGATTTATGATGCATATAGAAAAGTATCAACAGATTCGTTTCTTGTTATGGTATCATCAGAGTTGGGTACACCCCAAGTGTAATAAACACTTTCTGGATGTGAGCGGAAGCGTGCCCAAATTGAAGAGACGGAAAAATGGAATACGGTGAATAGTAATTCACAGTGGGGTACATCACTATTCACGTGAATAGTACTATATAGTGGACCCTCTTCACTATTTATAAATAGTACTCGTTACTATTCACACCAACAAAATAGATAAAGAGAACTGTACACCAATATTTTAATGTGGAAAACCCTCCTGTAATTTTGAGGGAAAAACCACGGGCCAAACTCCGAAAAATACTCCACTATATTTAAAGAGTAATTACAATATAGTGTATCCCCAATGAGACTCTCTTCTACTATAATTAGTAGTATTATAGAGATCTAGAGAATATATCCAAAACCCCCAGTGTATACTCCCACTATACTATTGGAATTTTCTTACACACACTCTCTATTTTTATCTCACTATAGGAAGCCTATACTGCTTCTTCCTATACAGCTGAGGAAATGCGTCTCTGGATGCAGAAACCATTCGGTTTCAGCCTCTATTTATAGATGATTTTGGAGAGTTACTCTGCACTTGCACAGTAACTTCCCGTGATCTTCGGCACTATCATTCGCACAGTGACTTCACATGATTTTTCTTCGTTCGGTGCCTCCCTTCTTGACTGTAGCAAAAGCAAGCCACTATTCTTGACATTTCTTGTCCCTATCTTTGAGAAAGAAGCTACAGGGGTTCATCTTTTTACAGCCCATTCCTAGAGTCGATTCAGTCTCCATGTATCAATTTTCCAGAACCCCTATCGCTTCTAGTACAACGAATGCATGGGGTGTCGTTAGAGAGACGAGCTTTGGTTTTTACGGGAGTGGAACAAGGTTCGGTCTTTATAGTTTGTGAGTGTAAGAAAAAGAGTAAGGATGAAGAGCCTTATATGGGGACTGTGGCACATTATTATGCTAATACTGAGAATAGACAAGAGGGTGGTCTTTCTATAGCATTGAAAAGGATTAGAATTTGGCTTGTTTATTCTCTGCTGGATATTTACTAGTGCATGTACTTACATAAGTTTTATATAGTTGAAAATAAAAATTGTGGCTGGCTATGTATAATATATTCACATATCAATCCCAATAAGTGCAACATCTTGCCATATGTTGACAACAGAAATTCAACTAGCATGTCTTTATTGAATGTATGAAGAGGTTTATAACAAAATAGAAAACAAAACAACAATACACTGCATCATGATGAATCAAGCCTGAACCTATCAAGCCACAGATGATAATTAATTTTAATAAATAAATATATTTATTTATTAACCCAGACCATCATGATCGGGAGCAGAGCTAACCAATTTTATTGAGAGTGATTAATGTTTAATTAATCGTTAACTTTATGTAGAAAAAAAATGTATATATATAATATATATGCTTTTTATTTTTATTAAAAAAATTAAATAAAAGTAACAATATATAAAAGAAAATAATTATTTTACAGTCCAAACTTAATATATATATATATAATATTTTTTTGTCTTTAAATGCCTAATTAATAAAGTACAAAATTTATATGAACTAACCAAATTAAAAATAAATAGAGGGCCAAATAAAAAAAGAAGGAAGTTGGCAGAGAGAGACAAGGAGCCGCCCGTGATCGGGAACTTTTGATTGTTGTTTTTGGCCGAGGCGATATTTTGACTATCACTGTAAAATAGACACTAAAGTATATATTCTAGATAATTATATTTTCATATTGTTTTAGTTATATTATTTTTATGCTACTTTTGTTTTAACAAATAATAAAATTATGATAAGCAGTAACGCACTTTCGAATACGCATTTAAATATATCAAACAAGTGTTATTTTTTTGAAAAAAAACAATAATGTTAAAGAATAGTGCATAAAAACTAATTTTTAGTGATTTTCATTAATTTAATTAAGTGGTTTTTTTAAAAAAAAATTTTTGGTGCACAAGTCGTTTTTATCAAAAGAAGTGAAGTACACCTGTAAATGGAGAAAACGAGGGAAAACTTTGTTATCTCCTAAAAGACCGACTTAACACAATTAATTTAATTGTGGTGTAATAACAAGATTTTGGTTAAAGTATAAAAACCATTCATTTGATCATGTCCATAAGTTTAAACTTTTGAAAAATATGGTTTCATGTCATCCAAAGCAACCTGCACTCTTATGTGAAAGAAGAGCTCGTCAAAATGCAGGAATCGAATAAAAGGAAAGCAGCATTACCTTGTGGAACAAATGCTACAACATCGGGAACAAATGCTAATTAAAAAAGAGAGATTCAGCGTGTAAAAAAAATAAGAAATCGTGGATGAGTGAATTAGATGCCGTAGCACCATAACACATTGCGGAAGAATAACGCTTCCCTTTCCTTTATACATAATACCTGTGTCTGTGTCTATAATTTCGCAATACGAATGCTTACATGAGACAAGAAAAGAAAAATTATTCCATCAAGTGATGATACATATGGATGTAGTCTCAACTATATTGTACATTTGATCAAGTTAATATCCACATGGGAAACAATATCCTTCTACCACCTCCGATCTTCGCTTCTGGAATGGATATCTTTTTTACCTACAACTAGGAGGATCTGCTGCTATTCACTTCAGTGGAAGAGAGGTTAAGCAACAAGCCAATGGAGAAGTCACCAAGTCATGGAAAGTGTCATACAAGGTAGATAACTCAACTTGTGACTTCTCTTTAACCAACACCACAGGAAACACCGAGAGTCTAGATATCAGAATCACTGATGGATTATGTCTCTGCAGAGCCAGACCGCAAGCATCTTCCAATCTGAGACTGAAGACAGCGACACGGACAATGTTTCTTCACCAAGATTTACACGACGACCTTGATGGCCTCAGGCAGAGTGGAGAAGGCTTTCTTGTCAATGATAGAAAGATTAAAGATAGCGACAGAGGAAGTGTTCCTGCACCGCGACTTCATGGCCGTAGCCAAAGCGGAGGAAGCATTCTCGCCAATGATGGTGGAAAGATGAAGGGTACAAACAATGGTAAGCTCATCAATGTCAGTGAATCTGATCAGAGTGAAGACCGCCATGCATGATGTTCCTACAGTACAATTTCATGGCCGCAGGCAAAAACGGAGGAGCCATTCTTGACAGTGTCGGGATGATCAAGGGCAATCATAATGGTAAGCTCAACATCAGTGGCTTCTCGCAATCTGCGAGTGAAGAAGACAGCCACGATGTTCCTACAACACAACTTCATGGCCGCAGGCAAAAATGGAGGAGGCATTCTTGCCAGTTATGGAAGGATTCATGGCGATCATTGCGGTAATGTCAATATCGGGAATGCTTATTTTGTTTCACCATCAGTATTCCCTTGGCCATAGGCTTATCCACAACAGTACGGTGGACGCCTAAAGTAGACTCTTACAACGGTGTTATTTTCGTACACATGAATCCCCGATTATCAGGAACAATGCTAATGTTGGTTTTAGAAAAAACGCAACTGTATGTGCTACGTACTGTAGTTTTTCTCTTTTTCATTTTGTTGGGTACACGAGAGTCTAATTGTTTTATCTTGGAAATTTTATTATGTAACTTTGGAGATCATGCAACTTGTCTATGCTTGAAATCTGCTAGCTAGTGCTTGCGGCTTTTTTTTTTTTTTTTTGTATCAGCATATATAGTAGAAATTAAAAATCTTATGTGTATTTTATATTCACATATATCATCAAGGCCAGGAAGAAGTGCAACAAGAAGCTACCCGGAAGGGGCGCCATCACAAATTGTCAGCTTTAAATTTTTCGAATTTGGAAAATAATTGGTTGATTTAAATATTTTATGAATTTAGTTAAAAATAATAAAAATAAAAAGTAGAAAAAGACACACGGTTAAGCCCAGATTTTATAATTCAATTCAATAAATAAGTTGGCCCAATTCGGAAAAGCAATTTACTAGTTTCAAGCTAAAAGAGACAATGAACTAAATAGAAGAAACTCAATTCATTTGTGAAACTTTTGTACACTTTCCTTGTGTGTCGGTATAGCTGAAACAATAACACAACTAATCTGTATGAAGTAGTATTTGGAAGGATTAAAATTAGAAATGATTTGATTTGAAATAATTTAAATGGATTTGATTTATAAGCTCAATTTTATGTTTGGAGGATTCAAACTTTGATATATAGCTGTGTTAAAAGTTGGATGGAGAGTTAATGATTATTACCAGAGGTCTCGAATTCAATAGAAGGGTGGATGTGGTTTTCATAAAAATAATAATAATGTATGATTAAACGAAGTTATTTAGATTTTCTAATACATCAAAATTAATTTTTTCCTTTTAAATAACGGAAGTTCACTAGCCCCTAGACTTCAATGACTCATACTCAAATCACCAAGAAACAAGCACCAGATCATCATGATCTTTTGATCACTATAAAATAATCAGCAAACTATATGTTATAGAGGATTCAAATCCAAAAATTAATTAATTAAATTAAATATTTCGTGAATTTAATAAAGAATAATAAAAGAAGGCACATGATTACGCCCAAATTTTATAATTCAACATAAACAAAAATATAGCCTAATTATAAAAGGCAGTTTACTAGTTTTCAGCTAATGAAACAAAAGAGGCAATAAACAAATTAGGAGAAAGTCAATTCATTTGAGAAGATTTGTGCACTTTGGCCGAGAAACCCAGAGATAGAGGGGAGGAAACAGGTCATGTTTTTCTCTTAACAAATCAAATCTGTATTACATTCATTTGGCCTATTCGTAAGTGTGGCGAAAGATTTCCCCCAATTAAAAAAAAAAGAAAGAAGGTAGTGACCTATTCTTATACCACTTTTTACAAATAATAAAATAAAATAACCACATTTTCTACCATTTATTTCTTGCCTTTTTTTTTCTTTCAACTGAGTATTTAAATAAAAAATTATTTTTCTTCCTATCACACAAGTTTTATTTGAAAAAAGAAGTGTTAAAGGATAGTGCACAAAAGCTATTTTTCTAATGTAACAATGCTCGTTTTTCAATTATGTTTGTTAATTTAGGAGATTTGGTTTATTCTTGTTTCTCTTAAGTTAGTTGCGGAGTACTCAACTCTGGTAAATAGTAAAAATTAGGATAAATTATAGAACTTTATAGTTATTTGTGATTAAAATTGTACAATGTGTCTCACTTATCTAATTCATTAAAATATAAAAAATAAAAATTTAATCACAATCATTGAAAATAAAAATGATGTTGGTACCTTATATGTACAAATAAAAAATAAAAAAAACCTAAAAGTCTTGAGCTCATTTGATTAAAATTCTGGGAGAAATATTTCTTCAAAAGTAGAACTAGAGGCAGAATTAGAAAATTTGTATACATTTAAATGTAAATGCAGCGGTATTTTTTTTTTTTTTTGGTATAAACGAGGGCCTAAGCCCAAGAGAGAAAATACAACTAAGCAGAAATAACACACACAGGAGGAGTATCCCAAATGCTAACTCCTCCTATAGATAAGCTCAGGTTTGCAAGCCAGTCAGCGCAAGTGTTTCCTTCTCTATAAGTGGATCTGAATTCAACTTTCCAATTACGTTTAACAAGATCAGAAATCCTTATACCCAGTATGCGCTTTTCACTCGAATGAGTGGTTCCTCAGCAGTTGAATCACAGAGGAGGAGGCCGATTCAACACACACTTTCTTGAAACCTTTATCCTAGAGCAGTACTTTTTATTATAATTAAAAATTGTTAGTTTGTGTTTTTTTTTTTTTTGGTGTACAAATTGTTAGTTTGTTTAGATGCAATAGATATATAAGTACTTATTTAGGTAAATTACAATTACCAGAAATTGTTAATTTGTTTGGATGAAATAGATATAGAAAGTACTTATTAGGTAAATTATAATTAAGAATATTATTTGTAATTTATATCAGACAAGTGACGAGAGTTATTTAATGAAAGATTATTATTTTATTTTTCATAAAATTTATAAGGATAAATTTATAATTTATTTAATTTAAATAAGTAATCAATAATATTCTCTCTATTCTACTATTTTTGCTTCTATTAAAAAGTATTGTTTTCAAACTCAATCTTGTGATTAACCTGACTAAGGCACTGGACCAATGGTCCAACCGGTTGGTTACTAGTTCAGGAGTTGAACTGGATTTTATAAAATATTTATGTAAAAATATATTAAATATATAATATACACAAGTTTTAAGACAAAAAGATACAACATTGACAGCCTACTGATTATGTTCTACTTCTATTTCTTTTAAGAAACACAAACAAATATACAACTAAATCCTAAAAGTATTTATTTTTTTAAAACTTTGGAAAAAAAAACTTTTTTCCCTCTCAATATTTTATCAAAATGAGCTTATTAAATAATAAAAAACTTATTACAACAATTTTTTTGGGTCAGAATGAGGTATTCATTAATTAGGCAAAAATCCACAAGTAACTACACAAGGAGAGATAACATCAGGGTGAGATGCAAAGCCCCCTAGTTAAGCAACCATTCATTAGATGACCAGGTAAATAAAATCTAAGACATCAACCCTATCCATCATAAAATTAAGCTTCCTAACACACTATAAATAAAGCTTGTACATCACAAGATTTTTTTTTTTTTTTTTTGTGGTTTACACATCACAACAATTTGTACAAAAGCTAAATTAATCACTCAAAGTACAACTGCTACAAATACGTTGGATTGGCCCAATTCTTAAAGGAACCACCTATTCACCAAAATGAAAATAAAATAAAATAAAGAACCCATCAGTACAATTTCTTAGAGAGTAATATTACATGTATAATAAAATTACATAATAAATATACATTATACACCTTATCACCATCAGACGTAATAAATAATCCCCACTTATACCACTCACTTATCACAGTGATAAGATATGTAATATATATTAATTGTATAACATTACTCTTTCTTAAAATAACTCAAAGACAGGACATAGACTTTCATACCGAAACTAGTATAGAACCCGTGCAAAGCACAGGAATGATATAACAAAACTCATTACATAATTAACTGATCATTTTAATTTAATGAGATGTTTTATTAAGTTATGTACAGTGAAGCTAAAAAAGTTTGAGTACGTTTTTTTCTTCTTCTAGTCATTGGTTTAGATTTCGTGAAAAACACATAAATATCAAAATCAATTATAGTACATTTGAGTTAAGCTACAAATCAATATTGTCGAAGACAAAATGCAATAATCTAGACTATAAGAAAATTTTGTTGGATAGTAAAATAAGTAATTAAAAATTGAATTATGAAAATAATATAACAATGTTCATTAACCTCAGCTAAAAATATAAAAGTAATAGTATTTAAAATAATTATACTCATAATTATTTATTTAAAAAATAATATTTTCAATCGTTCTTTTTTTACTAAGTATTTTTAATCTTCTAAACTTAAATTTTTTTCATGTATATTATGTAACAATATTAGAAATCAAGTATTCGAATAGTAACTTCATAAATCGACTCTAATGAATATAAGGCATGTATAAGCTTCATGGACATAAACTAATGAGCATATTAGAAAATCTTGTCATTAAATCTATCGGAATCATTACTGATACACCTATCTCTTAGGAATATCTTTTGTACCTGCAGGTTTGATATTATAATTTTTGGTACACCTTTAATTTTTATTACTTATGTTAATTAAGTAAATCTAATAAACCTATGGCCGGCTAATGGACAATAAATCAAATACTTAATACATATAGAATCAAATATGATCGTATATCCATTGTAATCAAGCATCCAAAGCATCTTTGATTGGATATCGATATTTCATCATCCTACAAGTTTGATCGTAAATTTGTGATGCCTCTTTCTAAATTCCTTTATACTCTTTAACTTTGCCCCCATAGCACAACATATACCGTGTGGATCATATGATATTTGTATAATTAAGAGCCAAACCATATGATTTGACAATGGAAAAATCTTTAAAATCTAGCATGTGAGGATCAATTTTGGGTAACGAATAACTGACATGATTGAGATTAACAAAATTCCAAAACATTATGAAAAAATTATCATTTGTTCACATGTAAACAAAAAGTAATCTTGTTTTGGACATATAGAAAAGGTTTTATGCAATACTACCTTAATGAAATGTGGACATCTTAACTTGTCATCAATTCAGATTAATAAATGAGTAACCCAAAGCATAGATATTAACTTAGGTTTTGCTGATGAAAGGAAATGATATTAAAATAGATTTATAAGTCAATACTATAAGGTTCTTTAATATAGGAAAAGCATTACAGTCACTTCTCTTAAACTATTACAAATAGAACATTACTTTCAAATTACTAAGCAAACATCAAATTGAACTAGAAAAAACACAAATTTAGAACACCAAACAATAGGAACACAGAGGAAATGCTTAGTAGTTCAAAACATAGTATTTCAAACACAGCTTACCTATATCAGTACAAGAACAATCAGCCTTTGATATTCTTTTTATATATCTAGAGCAGCATTCATGGCTCTTTCACATAACCTATTCCCCACGAAACCATCTCTATCACTTTCACTTGTCATAAAGTGCATATGTAATAACTTAATGACTTTAGTTTACTGGTACATTAGTCATTTAAGTATAAAAATTGATAATAATTAAATAGCTGAAACCAGAAAGTTAGAAAACCCTCACTTGGAAGATTTACTGGTCCATCAATACTTGTCCAATGAATGATGTTTGTTCTCTTAATGTGAAAAGAAGAATCAAATATGGTGTAAATGAAATGAATGTTAACCAAACCATTAATGACCAATTGTCCAATATTTGTAAGTTTTAGGCCAACATCCCTTAGAAACAAAGACACTATTATTTTTCCATGCATGCTTAAGTATATCAGTAGTGACAACGTAAAATTGCCTTTGCCTTTTCAAAACATTACATAACTAAATTCTAGTGTGCTACTCTGAGGTTAAGCACATATAGAATTCAAAATTTTTCAAATGCAGATGTTTATTGACTTATGTTCCAACAGTAAACAGATTGAAATTGCCTCAGAACTTACAAATACTAGATCCGCAACTGGTATAAGAAAATTAGCATCATGAAGCATGTTTTCTAAAACATATGACAAACTTGATTAGGATTCACATATTCTAACAAATCATTCTTATCAAGTAAGGCAATTGTTGCGAATTAGCGAGCCCAAAGGTAGAAACAGAGTGACGCAAAATATAAATGTGTAGAAGTGTAATGCTAAATGACACCAGGAATTTACGTGGTTCGGCTTAAAGCCTACGTCCACGGGCAAAGACGACAATCAAATATTTCACTATAGAAATATGATGGAGATACAAAAGTGTTTACACTCCACTCAACCCAAATCCCAAATACACCCAGAATGCCTTACAGTATTTGTCTCACTGGTGTATGCTCTCAACTCTCAACTCACAATATAGAGAGAAAACAAAGTAAACAAATGAATCTCTAAATGCTTAGAAAGGAGGAGGAGAGGAATGGATTCTTGTTGGTGTTGGTGTTTTGAGCTTGAAGAACCAAGCTCTATTTATAGAGCTTGATAGCCACCTAATTTGAGGTTGTTGGCCACCTACCATGTGTGAAGGTTGTTAGCCACCATAGTTGAAGGTTGTTGGCCAACCATGTTTGAAGATTTTAACCAAAATCTAGAAGATGGTTGTAGTCACAATTGTTGAATTGTTAAAATCAAGTCATTAATTCAACAATCTCCACCTTGACTTGATTTTCATCAAGTTTCTAAAGTCGCCTTTTCCAAAATGCCCATAAGGGCAAAACTCACATATTGTGAATGCCAACTAAGTCCAAGCAATGCTTGAACTTAGCAACAGTGATTGACTTTGTCAACATATCAGCTGGATTGTCTGAGGTACTAATCTTCTTCACAACAATAGCACCTTGAGAAATTATTTCCCGAATGAAGTGATATCTGACATCTATATGTTTGGTTCTCTCATGATACATTTGATTTTTGGTCAAATGTATAGCACTTTGGCTATCACAATAAACAGTTGTAACATCTTGTTCCAAACCCAAATTGCCTACCAAACTCCTGAGCCAAATGGCTTCCTTCACCGCTTCTGCTGCTGCCATGTATTCGGCTTCTGTGGTGGATAGTGCAATAGTAGACTGTAAAGTTGCTTTCCAACTAATTGCACTACCTGAAAGCGTGAAGACGTATTCTGTCAGAGATCTCCTTTTGTCAACATCTCCAGCATAATCTGAGTCAACATAACCAATAACACTACCAGCAGTGTTAGAACTCCTGTCATATACTAAGCCAACATTTGCAGTACCTAGAAGATATCGAAGTATCCATTTCACTGCCTGCCAATGCATCTTGCCAGGATGCCCCATATATCTGCTAACAACACTAACGGCATGTGAAATGTCTAGTCGAGTACATACCATAGCATACATGATACTTCCAACTGCACTAGCATAAGGAACGTGTGACATATGTTCCTCATCTTCAGCGGACTGTGGTGAATGTGCAGCTGATAATCTGAAATGAGCTGCCAACGGAGTACTCACAGGCTTTGCATCTTGCATTCCAAAGTGCTGAAGTACTTTTTCAATATACTTCTTCTGTAACAAATATAATTTTCCAGCACGCCGATCCCTATGAATTTCCATGCCCAAAATCTTCTTAGCTGCACCCAAGTCTTTCATTTCAAATTCACCACTGAGTTGCTCTTTCAGCTTCTTGATCTCAGACATACTCTTAGCAACAATGAGCATGTCATCAACGTAGAGCAACAAATAGATAAACGAACCATCTGAGAGCTTCTTGTGGTAAACACAACAGTCATAGTCACTCCTTGAGTAACCTTGACTTAACATAAAAGTGTCAAATCTCTTATACCACTGGCGAGGAGATTGCTTTAAGCCATATAATGACTTTTTGAGGAGACAAACATGGTCCTCCTTGCCTTGAGCAATGAAACCTTCAGGCTGCTGCATATAGATCTGTTCTTCAAGCTCACCATGAAGAAAAGCTGTCTTGACATCGAGCTGTTCAAGTTCTAAGTCAAACAGTGCAACCATAGCGAGCAACACTCGAATGGAGCTATGTCTTACTACAGGAGAGAATACTTCATTGAAGTCTATTCCTTCCCTTTGGCTAAAACCTTTTGCAACTAAGCGTGCTTTGTACCTAGCCGGCTCAACTCCAGGGGATCCTTCCTTCTTCTTGAAAATCCATTTGCAGCCAACGACTTTATGTCCTTTAGGTGGTTTCACCAACTCCCATGTCTGGTTCTTATGAAGAGACTCCATCTCTTCACTCATTGCAGCAATCCATTGTGCAGACTCTTCACTCGAGATAGCCTCATGGTATGTGGTAGGATCTTCTGATTCCATATCCTCTGCCACTGATAATGCAAAAGAGACTATGTTTGCATGACCATACCTTTGTGGTGGTTTTATTTGCCTCTTTTCTCTGTCTCTTGTAAGACTGTAATGCTGCAACTGTTGTCGTACATCTGCGACATCATCAATATCTTCTTCTTCTTGAATGGGCTGATCAGAGGCATTTTCTTCCATCTGCTTTGGTGGTTCAGTTTCAAACTCCACCTGCTTGCTAGCATCTTGGTCTCTTTCTGCATCGTCAACCTCCTTTTTCAGATGAAACATGGATGGTTCATTGAACTTGACATCTCTGCTGATTATGAATTTAGATGACTTAGGTTCAGTGCACCATAATCTATAACCTTTCACCCCAGTTGCATATCCGAGAAATATGCATTTTAGTGCCCTTCGCTCAAGCTTTCCATCATCAATATGAGCATATGCAGGACAACCAAAAATTCTTAGATTTGAATAATCAGCAGGAGCACGGACCATACCTGTAGGAGTCTTCAAATCGATCGCAGCTTGATGGAGACCGATTCACCAAATAGCAAGCCATATTGGCTTTCAAATTTCAAAATTCTTTTGACAAACCAGCATTAGAGAGCATACAGCGAGCCCTCTCCAAAAGAGTTCTGTTCATACGTTCAGCTACTCCATTTTGTTGCGGAGTCTTTCACACAGTACGATGACGTACTATGCCTTCATTTTCACAAAACTCATTGAATTGACCTTCACAGAACTCCAAACCATTATCTATTCGGAGGCGCTTGATTTTCTTGCCAGTTTGGTTTTCAATAAGCGCTTTCCATTTCTTGAAAGTATGGAATACATCATTCTTGTGTTTCAGAAAATAAACCCATACCTTCCTTGAGAAATCATCAATGAATGTCAATAGGTATCTGGCACCACCTTTTGAAGGAACAGGCGCAGGGCCCCACAAGTCAGAGTGGATGTAATCCACTGTGCCCTTAGTCCTGTGAATAGCAGTGCTGAACTTGACTCTGTTCTGTTTTCCGTAGACACAGTGTTCACAAAAGTCAAGCTTCCCAATTTTCTGATCACCAAGCAAGCCGCGCTTGCTCAAAATTGACATTCCAGCTTCACTCATATGCCCAAGACGCATATGCCACAAACGAGTAGTATCTGAATCAGAATCAAATGAGGATGATACTGAGGCAGCACCAACAACTGTACTTCCTTGAAGTAGATAAAGGCCGTTGACCAGCTTGCCTTTAATCACAATAAGAGCACCTTTGGAGATTTTTAAACTCCACCTTCACCAGAATACTTATAACCTTGAGAATCGAAGACGCCCAAGGATATAAGATTTTTTCTTCAAGTCTGGTATGTACCGAACCTCAGTCAGAGTTCTCACAACTCCATCATGCATCTTGATTTGGACTGTTCCAATGCCAATAACCTTACAGGGCATATCATTTCCCATAAGGACAACACCACCATCTATTGACCGGAAAGTTGTAAACCAATCCCTGCCCGACACATGTGATAAGTGCATCCAGAATCAAGCATCCAAGTATCACCAATTGAACTGGTTGATACTGCGAGAACATTATCGCACCTTCAAAGAACACTTGCTGCATCAGTTGAATCTTTGTCCTTCTTGTCTTTGAGCTTCGGACATTCTGTTCTCCAGTGCCCTTCCTTCTTGCAATATCGGCACCTGCCTTTACGATGTCTAGACTTAGATCTAGACTTTCCTCTGCTACTACTCGATCCGATCTCCTTTGACCTTCCTCTAGCAAATAAGCCAGATGCAGTATCATTACGATTGCCAGCATCATACTCCATTTTGTCACGACTTAAAAGTGCGGATTTAACCTCATCAATTTTGAGGCTTTCGCGACCATATATGAGCGTTTCACGAAAGTGCTTGTAGGAAGGAGTTAAGGAACAAAGCAACATTATTGCTTGTTGCTCACTTGAAAATATCTCGTCCATATTTTTTAGATCTGTGACGAGTGACGTGAACTCAGCTATGTGAGAAGGGATTGATGTCCCTTCTGCCATACGGAGCATGTACAGACGTTGCAACACACCGAGACGGTTAGCCACCGTCTTAGTCATATGTAATGACTCCAACTTGGTCCACAGCGATTTCGCTGTATTCTCCGAAAGGACCTCCTGCAGCACATCGTCTGTAATGCATAACTGAATAATAGAAAGAGCCTTTTGATCGGCATCTTCCCATTCAGATTCCTTCATTGTCTCAGGCCTCTTTTCCTTGTCAGAAAGTGCTGCTTTTACACCTTGTTGTACAAGAACAGCCAACATACGGACCTTCCACATTCCAAAATTAATGTGCCCATCAAACTGCTGAATATCAAATTTTGCAGTAGACATTTTCACACAAATTAGCCCAGAACTCTATAAGAGCTCTGATACCAGTTTGTTGTGAATTAGCGAGCCCAAAGGTAGAAACAGAGTGACGCAAAATATAAATGTGTAGAAGTGTAATGCTAAATGACACCAGGAATTTACGTGGTTCGGCTTAAAGCCTACGTCCACGGGCAAAGACGACAATCAAATATTTCACTATAGAAATATGATGGAGATACAAAAGTGTTTACACTCCACTCAACCCAAATCCCAAATACACCCAGAATGCCTTACAGTATTTGTCTCACTGGTGTATGCTCTCAACTCTCAACTCACAATATAGAGAGAAAACAAAGTAAACAAATGAATCTCTAAATGCTTAGAAAGGAGGAGGAGAGGAATGGATTCTTGTTGGTGTTGGTGTTTTGAGCTTGAAGAACCAAGCTCTATTTATAGAGCTTGATAGCCACCTAATTTGAGGTTGTTGGCCACCTACCATGTGTGAAGGTTGTTAGCCACCATAGTTGAAGGTTGTTGGCCAACCATGTTTGAAGATTTTAACCAAAATCTAGAAGGTGGTTGTAGTCACAATTGTTGAATTGTTAAAATCAAGTCATTAATTCAACACCAATCACTAAAGATTAATTCCAATCTTCAGTGTAATGAAGCCCTTGTGTTCACCCATATGTTAATCAATCATCAAATTCAACACCAGCCAAGCAAGTTTAAATCCTGCTTGAAGTAAAAAAAAAAAATTGTAATTCATTTGTGTCAAAAGAAATAATCATTGCTTGTGGCCAATTCTGATGGTTCCCAACAATAGAAGCAAAAGAATTTCCATCCTAGATATAGCTTAGGAGCGAAGATTTCAAATCTTTGAACCTTTAATTAATAGCCAACTAAATTCTATTTGAAGCAAGAAAAGGAGATTCATCGAATATGCAACCACCATAGTTTAGGTAAATAATATTTATAAATCACATATTATGTTGAATTCTAATTGATGTCATGAACCATCAACCAAATGTTAAATTTTTATGCTTTGAAACAACTAAAAAAGGGAAGTGTCTATTTTTCATTACAACATAATCAGGTAAGCATTTGAGCTAGGTACAAAATTCAAGATGTGCAAATATTGTAAGGCAAGTAAGGAACATGATAAAAAAGCAGTAGCCAAAAAAAAAAACCAGCAGAAACAGTAGGAAACAAAAACAATAACAGAAACAACAAAAAATCAACAAAACAATAAAACAGTAGAAAATAAAAAATCAGCAGAAACAACAAAAAGCCAGAAAAAATAAAAACACAGCAGAAAAACCAGCAAGATGAGTTGTGTCAAAACCTACAACAGCACTGGTATATCTGATATCTGCAATAAATCAAGCCTACAAATGCATCCTCACTTTATGTATTTGAAATTTTTTTAAAAAAAATTGACAACACCATGAACAGCAGAGATGCACCAAAAAAAATGGCAATGATTAAATCAAGAAATACAAATTTGGATATTAGTTCATCAATAGCATACCAACGAAAATGTATAATCATATCATACTATGTCATTCGCTTACGGAATCTCTTACCTTCATTCCCTAGTTCAGAATTGTAACTGAAATCACATGGCATTAATTCCACTTAATTTACTCCTAGTTCCTACAAACAAATAAAATCAAAGGAAATCAATTCATTATGAATTAACTAATAGTTTGTTAACTCGTTTGCTTTGTACAATAAAGTATCACATAGGTAAGATTTGACTCATTATGACAAAAACCAAAAAACTACTTACAAACTTGTACATGGAGTCTATGAATCCTCTATTCACTGAACTCAAAGACAAATTGAGCAAATTATTTAGTACCAAGTTCTTCAACTTAAAGGAATTCAACTTTTGCCTTTGTTGTGATATCAAGCAATAGAACTAATTGAATGGTTAGAAAGAAAATGAGAGCCTATGACAAGGATTCAAAACTTATAATCAACTTTCATTAGCTATACTCCTTTGACAAATTTAGGACTTTCAATAATAACCTCAATCTCATAACTTATAGATGTAGCCATCAACATGCAGTGTGAATAAAACATAAGAAGAAAGTTGATTATATAGATAACCGTGGATTTTAAGAACAAATCAATTAGATTTCTAATCAACGCAGCTGTAAAAAGCTTTTGCTGAAAAGCGAATTTGACATTTATTTAAAATTTAAACAAATGAGATAAATCAATTAAAAATATATATTGGTATATATTGGTAAATTAGTAAATAAATTAAGAAGATTTTGATCATACTGACCTTTGAGTACATATATGTGCCTTTAGTTTAATATAAAAAGCAAAAAAAATACGTGCCTTTAGTTAGGGGCAAAATAGCCTGCTGGTCCTAAGTAGCTGTGCAAAGCTTTGCAGGGGTTAAATCAATTGAAAATTGTTGGGAAATTGTTGGGGCTGGAGGGCATTTGGTGGGACCATTTAGAAGTGGTGAAACCATAAAAGTAGACCAAGTAATCTATATAAGTAGACCTGTGAGCTCACTGTAGTCTCCTATTAATTTGACCAGCCAAATCATACTTTGTGTTCCAAAGCATGCGGCTATGAGACTTCTATTAGTTAAATCCAATCTAAAAAATTTTGGGCTTGCCACATGCTCAATGAAGAGTGAAAGCTACAGTGGGAATAGTAACTGTTATAGTGTATATATTTTTTGTTTTTATTCTTGTCAATTTGGTGTGTGTTTGAATTGGAGTTTGAGATCTTGATTTGAATCAACATGATTTTATAG
Organism: Dalbergia cultrata; assembly: GCA_031216105.1. Classification (NCBI taxonomy): domain Eukaryota; kingdom Viridiplantae; phylum Streptophyta; class Magnoliopsida; order Fabales; family Fabaceae; genus Dalbergia; species Dalbergia cultrata. The sequence goes on from CM062344.1 coordinate 75,276,326, forward strand.
AATTGGTTTTAATTAGAAGTGAGTTTAATATAATGTGATTTATGTCTGGAAAACTTCATCTTAAAAGTGATTTTGGCAAAATGAATATTATTTGGGTGACATTGACCAAACTCACTTTTTATGTTTGAGATTACTGAAAAGGGTATATATTATGAGGTTAATGTCACTGAAAAGTAAAACTGGGCTTAAAATGTTGAGGATAAAATTGGAAAGATGACATAAAAAAACCATTAAAAAAAAAAACCTTAACCTGAAAACAGTAAAGGTGAAAGCAACTTGAAATTGCTTTAGCCAAAAGTGGGGCTAGGCCTCAAAACCTGCTAAAAATTTTTCAGGGTGAAGACAGCCAAGCATCCTTGGTGTTACTTTCAAGGAATGAAACTGGGGTTTGGTGGGCACAAATGACAATCCAAACACATCCTTTGTTTGAATTTTGGAAATTGATCTACTATATCATGCTGCATCCTTTGTTATTTTATTTGTTTTTATTCCGGTCAATTTTGTTTGTCTGTGTTTTAGAAATTGATCTCCACTGTATGACATGCAGACGAGATGTGAGCTTCATTCCACAATGTGTGAGAGGGAAGATAATTCTGCGGCGCATTTGTCGGACCATGATACATCATAGAATTGTAGCAATTTCTAGTAAAGTGGGCCATGTAGTTGAATATGCCACACTGCAATTTGTAGCGTGGATAAATATGAATACTTATAAATAATTATAAGACCTTCAAAACCCCAAGATGGGGCAGAAAGTTTACAGACCAAAAAACAAAACAAATAAATAAAATCCGGTTTTATAGCAAAATGTTTTCATTGCACTATTGAAAATCAATTCCACAATAAATGTAGTTCAATATTACCTAAAAACTAGAGGTTAATCCCGTGCACTACACGGATTTTATTTATATTTTTTAAATTATCTTAATGAGAATATTTACAAAAAAAAGTATGAAAATGAAAATTATATGTAAATATCAATAAAATATTTTGAGAATTATTCTATTTACAGAATAAAAAAAATATTGAGAGAGTTTAATAACCACTTTATTGTGTCCATGAATTTATAGAGGAATATCATTTTTTTTATAAGAATTCAGTGGCTAGTTTTGCATTTTTTAGTCTGTTTGGATATTTACATTTTCATAACTTTGGGATGATTTTGATAGGTGATTTTGATATGATTTTTCTATCGATCTTGACTTTCTTCTTGCATGAAGATATCATGGGCCTTTCATGGGTAATGTGTGTTGCATTCATATTAATGTGGAATGCATTTATATCAATAAAATTATTTAAATTTTTTGCATTGATAATAATTAAATCAATATTTTGTAATATACAAACTTAGAAGAACCATCAATTGCATATGTTTTGTATTACTAATTTGAGATATCAGTATTAATAATAAAATTGTTCTAACTGCTCATTTTGTTTGTCATGTAAGCATAATTATGTTAATTTTAATATAAAGTTGTAGCATAAGTTCAAAAATTACATGTAGGTTTGAGATAAACTAAGATATAATAAATTCTAGATTGTACATTATACATATAAAAAACTCTAAACTATAGATCTAATATATTATAGCTTTATGACTTATTATCACTGTTATATTGATATTAAATCAAATTAAGAATTACAAATTTTAATTAAAAGATAAAAGATTCACCCTATTTTTATATTTTAACATAAGTTACTTGATTCTAATTTTTTTTCAAGCACTGCTTGATAATAATTATAAAAATTTTCAACTCTTTTGCTAAGGTTATTCTATTGACAATACAATATATAATTGTCTACTATATATATATATATATATATATATATTGACAAATATAATTCTCATAATTTAATGATAGTCTTGATTTATGTTTATGATTATTATTGTATAACATAACGTTATCAAAAATTATTTTCTTCTTCTTCTTAAAGAAAAAGCCACTTTGAGTCATTTATTACTAAAATTATTTGCTGAATAAGAATTATTGTGCAAATATTACTTGACATAATTATTTTCTTTTAATTATATAATTTTCTCAGTGCCTAAAAAGTAACTTTGTTCCACTTGCAAATTTTTAATGTAAAATTTATACTGTTAAGGAGCATAATAATTAACATTTCTTCCCTTTTGTAGGGGATGGGTCAAACTATATTAGTAGAACACTAACTTGTTAATCAATAGTGACACATGTAGTTATTTTTATTGTTATTATTTATTATATAATAGCCTAGGCATAAAAAATAGTCATATTTTATTGCATATTTTTTATGATAAATTTATGCTTTTAAAAAGGAGTATAATTGATAATTTTTATTTTTCTATTGCAAGCAATGACTTAAAAATTTAATTAAATTTATTAAAGTATTGTAAATTGTAGTACATAAGCTCTTGTTCAATATATTGTCAATTTCTTTGTCAATCACATCCTAAAACTCTATAATATTTTGTTAACCTTCAACTGTATAGAAAATGTAATAATTAATTCAATTAATAATATCATTTAAATGAGTGCATGATGTTATTTCTAAACTTTATATAGAAGTATTTGAAAACTCTTGAAACTTTTTAATAAACAATGTGTCTTCAATATTTTGATTTTTTGAAAGCACATGCAGGTAAAGCAAATATGTTTTTAAAATTTTAGAATTCACATTACTTTAAAAATAAAAAGAAATTAACTTTTTAAACAAATTTTTTTTAGTGTTTTATAGACAATTAGTGATGACAAATTTGTTGCTATTTTAAATTCAAAATGATAACTATTTATGTAATATTTGAGATTTCATTTATTTTTCTAGTAATTATATTAATTTGTAATAATATGGAATTATTTTTTTTTTACTATATTTTGTATAATTAAGCAAGTTTGAAGAAAAGTTTGTATGTTGAGTAGCACAATCATTATTAATTAAATTAAGAAACTATAAAGTTTTATGAAACAGAATAATAACAAAAGTAAATTTAATCTACATGGAAAAATATTAGAAATAATTTTTAAATATTTATGATCATATTAAATAATGAATAGTAAAATAAAATACCAACTAATAAACAAAACAACATACTACATGTAATTTACAAAATTATTAGTAAAAACATTTTATTTGTTTGATTTAAAAATAATTTTAGTTTTTCATTTTTTAATAATTAAAAGATGATTAATGTATTTATGATATCCCATATTAAAGTATTAATTTATAATTTAACTTTTAAAATTAATATTAACTGATAAAAGATTAATATCTTATATGAAACTAAATAAAATATATTGCGTGAATTTTTTTTAAAGATGTTATAGTCAATTCTATTAAACGTGGTGTCACGACCCGACTTGGGAACGTGACCGGCACGTGAGGAATCTCATCCCCACATAAGCCTTCTAGCTGGCGTGGCTCTCTAAATGCATAGTTTATGAAAATATTTATTCTTAAAACATAATTTCCTTTAAATCTTTATTTAAATTCTCATCCAAGACCAAATCTCTGAAATCAAAACTCTGAAATACTTTAATATTTAAGGCTCAAGAATCCTTCAATTCAATCTTTGAAAATCTGTTTAATACTTGCAAACTAAATCATCAACACATCTCTAGCTATTTACAAAATTCTTTGCCCATACTTTACATTTAAATTTCATACTCATACTTTGAGAACATATACATAAATATTTAAGTCTCTAAATACATATACATAGTCTGAAAATAATGTATGGCTGGATCCTGTCTGCACATCTACTAGAGCACTCTACTCTAATAAAACTCTAAACTAAGCCTCACTCTAAAGTAAGACTTACCACAGGGAAAATAACAGCTTCTCTGGAATCGAAGTCTAAACCGTCTCTGGACCTGCAACTATGAGAGGAAGAGAGAGGGGTGAGTCAACGGACTCAGTGAGTGAGCTATTACCCATCACCCACATGGGACAACCAATAATATAGTCTAATATACATGTGACAATCATAATCTGTTTAATATCTACATACATAGTTGTATAACAAAACACTTTTCACTTTATATATTCATAAACACGCATTCAAAAATTCATAGAAAACCTATCTAAGTTCTTACTCTAAAGGAAAATCATTTTCCGTGTATATATATATATATATATATAATAGTTCTAAAATCAAATGTTCTCTGAAATCATAAATATCCTTTGATAACATAAATAACTATATGCTAATAGAGAAGTATGGATCTCTAGTTATGCATTGCATAACGATACATTCTCTGGCTATGCATGTCAACCATGACATAGCGAATTTTTCTGATCTCTAGGGTTCCTCGTGGATCCGAATCGGATAACTAACTAGGTTCCATTCTCTGCTCAGTGAGATTGTCTTCTTTGGACAACTTGGTACCAAGGTTAGCGATCATTTTTCCCAAGCGTTAACTCACTGTTTGTTTCTCTATAGCTACCATCTAGTCTCTAAATCATAAAAATATATCATTTCTCTAAAACTCTGTGTTAGACTTTGCTTTGGAGTTTAAAACTCTATAATACATAATTACTTTACTCTTAAAATCATTGGGGAAATTCATAAAATCTCTAAATCAAGTCATAATCATACTTTAGCTCTTTTAATGAAATTATTTCAAATCTGAAGGGTGGGTACTCCGTCCCTCGCCAACGCGACCCCTAAATCTTAGTACTCTGAGAGTTCTGGACTCATATAACTCTTAACAATCTGACTTTAGTATAACTGTGGCTATGAAAATCAAGTCCAAGGGTTCACCACTTGTAGGCTTTCCGATTTCAAGCCCATAGAATATATATCTGACAGTTGCTAGGAATCATACTGAATTCTGTACCTCTTGGTACCATGAAACTGAAGTTCTAAATCTATTTCTGAAGCTAGCATATATTTTCATATACATAAAATATCTAATATCACAGTTCAAACTCTAAGGTTCAAAATCGTAAACTTGGAAATCATTTGACATATTTATCTATAGCTAATCACACTCTTGTTCATATTTCTCTAAAATATAAGACTGTATTAACTGAATATTCTAAAATCTTATTTTGAAATCTCAAGTCTTAAAACAATAAGATATCATAAACTCTCAAAACATGTTTAAAAAAATAACAACTTATTAAAGCATATATTCTTGCAATAAATCTCTTCATAAACATATAAAACATTTTCATCACACACATCATTAGCAATTATGGTCCCATAGTTTTTCTAAATTTCATTTTAATGCTATTATCATAAATCATAACTTTCTCTAGCTTGCATAAGCATATAAAATCATAATATATACTTTATCTTGTCTCTAGCTTCATATTTAATAACTATCATGCATAAAACATACTTGTAATGGCAAAAAATAAGGCTATGAGTTTAAACCCACTCACCTAGAGGGGAGGGAGATGTGACGTTAACATCAACTGAGCTCCGAGGAGCCGGGGGAGACACCACATCGACTATAACAATCATAAAAACTCTAGATTAATCTCTATTAACCTCTAAATAACTCTAATCTAGCTCTAACAACATTGGGGGAGTACCTCCACTTGACAACAATGAGAGAAAAGACAATACCCAGCTCAAGGTTATGAAAGAATGGAGAGAATGGGAACAAAATGTAACAACATCACATACCTTTGAAGCTTGGATGATGAGCATTGGAGTGGGATGAGAGAAAGAGAGAAAATGAGGGTTTGGGGGAGAGGGTTTCGGTTCAAGTTCGAAATAATGGGGGGAGGGAGAGTATGATGGTCTTTTAAAGACAAAAAATGAAACAGTGTCGTTTTTGGTACTGTTCATATTCTTGGGGGACCACTGTAGCGGTATATGACCGCTACACATTTTGCCCATGTCCCACTTGTGTTACTGTGCACTTATGACCGTTATAGCGGTCTCTAGAACCCAAACCCTTGTTGCAAACCTCCCTGTGACCGCTACAGCGGTGATAGGAAACCCAAAATTCAGCAGAAATACTGTCATAGTATTGGCTCACCTCTATACTCTCTCACTTATTTCCATTTCTTTATTTTAAGTTAAATCATTTATTTAACTTTAAAACATAAATGTAAATAAGAAAATACTCCCCATTTGGATTCAAATAAAATATCTAAAAATTCAAAACTCCAACCAATCAAAATCTCATTTTTGAGTTCTAGTTCAAATTTCAGAATTCCGGCAATTTTCTAAACTTGGGGACTAGGAACGACACATCTAGAGGCTTTAAAAAATTCATTAAAAATCACTCTTCAACTTGTTTTTCTCTAGGGCACAATTACCGGGACTTTTGATTCCAAGATTGTGGCTCTAACATATAGCCCTCCAAGGAGGTGCAGGGCTTCAGACTTAACGAAATCCCGGACCTGACAGTATGGGTGGGTCCCAGGGGATCTTGAGGCCGTACAGAACGTATCTACTGACACGTGTACACCAGGTATTACACTTGGTCATGCATTAAATATTTTAAAGTTGAAAAATATTTTGATTTAAAAAGGAAATCAAATTAATTTTTAAAATGATAAAAAGATTAATTCTCAAAATTAATATTACAAAAATTATGTTGTTATGAGTTAAAGTTCAATGCAATTATTGAAGTTTTAATCTAACTGTCTCAAAAATAAAGATTAATAAATACTCATATAGTTGCAAATTATTAGAAATTACAATAAGCTTTAAGTACAAATTATATTCTTATTTATGATAGTTATAAATTAAAATGAATTTTTATTATAAAATATAGAATTCATATAATAATTGCAAGTTTGTGTGAGTAATGAAAGCAAATGTAATAAATTTTACTATTTGTAATTTAACTTTTAAAATTAATATATGAAACTAAATAAAATATTGCATTAAATTTACTTTTTTTTTTAAAGATGTTATGGTAACTTCATTTAAACTTGGCCGTTTTGAAAAAATTGATTAAAAAAATCAAATTAATTCTTAAAATGTTAAATAGATTAATTCTTTAAATTAAAATTACAAAAATTATGTTGCCATGAGTTAAAATTCAATGCAATTATTGAAGTTTTTATCTAACTATTTCAAAAATAAATATTAATGAATACTCAAATAGTTGTAAATTATTATAAATTAGAATAAATTTTCACTACAAATTATATTATTGTTGATGATTGTTATAAATTAATATGAATTTTAATTATAAAATATAGTAATAAATCATATAATAATTGGAAGTTATGCAGTGAATTTTACTATATATATGGATACTTTAATGTTTAAAGTTAATAAATGAAACTAAATAAAATATTGCATGAAATTTATTTTTTTAAGATGCTATAGTCACTTCCTTTAAACTTGACTAATTAAAAATATGATTTAAGAATAAAATCAAATTAATTTTTTAAATATTAAATAGATTAATTCTAAAAATTAAATTTATAAAAATTGTGTTTACATGAGTTAAAATTCAATGTAATTATTGAAGTTTTTGTCTAATTGTTTCAAAAATAAATATTAATGAATACTTATATAGTTGTAAATTATTAGAAATTAGAATAATTTTTCACTAAAAATTATATTATTGTTTATGATAGTTATAAATTAAAATGAATTTTAATTATAAAATATAGTAAATCATATAACAATTGGAAGTTAGTGTGAACAATTAATGCAAATGCAGTGAATTTTACTATATATATATATATTGAAAACATTTAAAAACTCTTTGATCAAATTTTTAAAATGCTTTGAACCAAAAAAAAAAAAAAAAGAGCTGCCTGTTTTCAAAACTGCATACATACCAGATAATTTTGTTTTCTAAATTAGTTAGAGTTTTAATGAATTTAAGCTTAAAAATTTTTAATCAGATTTCTTATACCAAAAAACAAAATGAATAAATAAAATCCGGTTTCTAGCAATAATTTTTTATTACATTATTGAAAATCATTCAACAATAAATGGGGTTCAAGACTCATACTTTCCATTTTCCATGTGGGGAGTGCACCATCATGCTCAAAGATTTTGCTATTTTGATAGGGTTTTCGATAAATGGTTGGCCTGTCATTAGATGCACTGTTAATAGTTATGAAGCACTCCCTGGTTACTGCCAATATATAATGGGCATTCCTCCCGGGCCAGCAGATAAAATTGTGATTCTAATTACAATCACTAAAAAGACTAAATTAGAGAAATTAAATAATAAACCAAATAATCAACTTAAAAATTGTTAAATCAACTAAAATTGTACATTTAATCAATCGCTACAACTAAAAATGTAACTAAATCAAGGAAATTACCTAAATCAACTTAAACTAATTAAGTAAAAGTTTCAACTAAAACTAATTAACTAAAAACTCCACTATAATTAATCAACTTAAAAATTAATTAAAAAATATTACATCAAATAAAATTATGATTCTAATTACCACTACAAAAAAAAATACTAAATCAAAGAAATTATATAATAAACTAAATAACCAATTTAAAAAATTCTTAAATCATAACAAAATAAAAAATATAAAAATATATAAAACTTTTAGAATTAAGGCTACATACCAATGTTTACATACTCTGAAAACTCGAATACTTGCATAGCTTCCAAATCCAAAGCATACATGAAAGATAGCTCTTCATTCATATGTTGCCCACCTACTATATTTGATATGCCATCATTATCAAGATCATCATCTACATCTTCATCGCCACTTCGATAGTCATTTTCATCCTCCTCCATTGCTTCCAACTTTGTGTCTTCATCTTTAAATTTAATTGACCCACATTCTACGTTCTGAGCAACAATTTCAAAATCAACATACAACTTAATGGCTGGAAAGTTTGCCTAATGCTACTGATGTATCCTAAATATTTGTTGAATATCATTGTCGTCCCGTATTGCAACTGCTTGATATTGTCTGAACTTGCCAAAAATTGAGATAGGACATCTATATCTCATTGCCACCACTCTCTTTGGAGTGTCACTATTTATTAGCTGGCAGAGTCCATTCTCTAGCTCTGCATATAAGAAAGTGTAGGGAATAAAGAAATTTAATGGTCTCTTACATATAAATATGACACACTTATTAGTATTTGTAATAACTTCACTATCAAAATAAATTATTATATTTGCTACATTATTCATTCTCACCTCTTACCCACACCCTCTCTACATATTAAGACTAAATCTGTTTGCTGTGTTCGGAGTTATAAGTTTATATAGAGAGTGAAATATTATTTTTTTAATAAGAATTCGCCAAAGGAGAATTCATACCCGAATTTATATTTAATTCAACAGTAATTATTATTAATTTTTTCTTTTTTTGTCATCTAGTGAATCCGCTACTAACGAGTTCTATATTATTTTACTATTTTTTCACAATTTGTTTTTGGCGGATTCACTTTTTCAGTTTTTTATTTTAAAAATATTTTTTTCTCCACCTATAGCAGATTCACTTTGCAATGCTATATGCAAAATTTTCCCCAAAACAGATCATATATATGTTAAACACCACTTTGAAAGTCTATATAAAAAAAAGACCCATTAATTTTAATTTATATTAATTGATATAGTTTAAATGCTCTTATTATTAAAAAAAAAAAACGTTGCTTTAATTTAACCATTCTTTTACATGCTTAACAATTTCGGTTTTCCATAATTGTTATAAGAATTAAAATGCCATGTTTATGTATATTAATTAATATTATAGTCATAAGTTCTAATTCCTTATAACGTCGTATTTTTTTGTGTATTACCTATTTTTTTTTCCCTGACTTACATTTAAATGTTTTGTTTTTATATAATTGTATCTGCCAAAATTCTAAGGTCTACGAGTGGCGAAATGTTCAATAATAAAATAAAGATTAACATAAACATTTCAGTTTGTTTGCATGACACGGTGCTCCCCCTCCCCGGCCCCCCGGGGCCCCCCTTGACTTACTACAAATACGAACAGTGATGAGATATTTAAGTCATTGGACAAAAATCGAAGATTGTTCTCTTTCATTACTTAAAATTTATTTGCTTTTAATTTTTAATTTTAATTTTTTAATTTTTTAAATTTTATGAAGAAAAAATTAGAAATTCTGAAAACTATAAATTTTAATTTTTAATTTTTTCTTCATAATTTCTTGAAAACTAAAAAAATAAAATTGAAAGCTAAAAATTATAAATTGAAAACAAACGCCCTTTAATACGCTTATCAGATTGAAAATTTATGAGCAATAGTCTATTCAAACTACAACATCAAAGAAAACAAAATATTTTTCTCTATTTTCCTAGTTCTACCAGGTGTATGTAGAATCCACATTGAAGCGACAACAGTTCTCACTTTTATTTATTTTTTATATAAATTTTATTTTAATGCAAACATTAATATAAAACATATTATCTATCATCTTTTGCTTTTCATTGTTTTCTTTGACATTTTTCTCTTTTAATGAAAAAGCAAATAAATTTAAATATATTGAATCATATATTATTTATATTTTCACATTAACCCTACAAATTAAACTGGGTGGGCCAAAGCAAGTTGAGACACCATAATAGTAGCTTGACCCATTTAAGATAGGTCGATGGGTTAAATGAGAGAGCCTGTTAAACCGTTTTTTAAATAAAAAATTATGGAAGAAAGGAAAAAAATTAAAAAAGAAGAAATTCAAGTTTTTAAAATAACTACAAAATATGGAAAAAAGAATTGAAAGTGAATGTTTGGCTTAAATATTGGATTGTAAAACATATTAAAACTTACATTTTTAAAATGAATAAATGAATAAATACATAAAGGGGTAAACAAGTCAATCCAACGAATTAGGCAGGCTAGCCTATTTCACTAGCTACTTAAAGATGTTGAGTTGAAAACTAATTAGTTTAAATGGGTCAGGATATCACTATTAGCACTATTAGCACATACAAATTAAATTATTTTAATATTTATATACTATTTGTGTGTATATTAGCCATCCTCTCATCCTAATGCTTTTACACAAAAGGAAAAAAAATGCACAATAATAAGGAAAAATTACATCAACCTTTTTTTTAAGATTTGGTGAAATTCACCTAAATTTGTAAAATTTGATTAGAATATTCTTAAGTTTCTGAAATCATTACAGAGACTTCTGATAAGTTTGTAAAATTATTACACCACTCCTTTTATTGCATAATGAACGATGTATTTATAACAGGTCATTGTCACTCGAACAAATATAAGAGTTAGAGTGAATTTCATTAAATATAAAAAAAATCAATATAATTTACTTCATTAATAATTTATGACTGTGTAGCTATAATAAAGTAAAAAGTTAGCCGAACGTAGCAGGGGCATAGTGCTAGTTTAACACAAAGTTGTTCATGGCACATTACCAAGTTGAATTTCAGCTGCAAAAGAATAAATTTCAACAGGAATGAAACTTTATATATTAGGTGGGTTTGGATAAACTAGGGTTCTATAGACCAGACCAAATATCAAATTGAAAAAATACCGGCTGAACCATACATATTAATTATACATTATATTAATTATATATATTAAAATATATATTACTTATTTTATATGTATATGTATATGTATGTATAATCATATAATATATCTTATTCTAAAAGAGGGTTCATGGCTCAGTAGAATGGATAATGTGTCATATATCATATATTATATATCTTTACCATATTTCTATTTTTATGTTCTATTTTTATATGATATCTTTAAATGTTTTGATACAAAGCCCTGATCCCATCCAACATGTTATGTTCTAGGTTAAATAAATTATTTTCACTAATTTTAAAATTTTTATTATTCTAATGTAGACTAAATTATAATAGTTTATATAGTTATTATGTATACTTATGTGAGGACATAAAATAGAATTTGAATAAAATAAAACATTAGTAATTTCAATATTAATTTTATTAATTAATTTTTTAATCAAAATATTCATATTATGAATTTAAAAACTTGAAGATGTAGGAGACTTTTATTTAACTAGATAGAAAATGGAACATAATATTAATCTTTTCTTACAAAAGTAAGTAGATACATTTAATAAGTTTCTTATTTTTAAGCATTTATTTTTAGCATTGAAATTATACAAAATTGTTTCATTACAATGCTAGAAATGGATGAAGCGCCTACATTGTCAGCCAATCTGTTTCATCTTTTTCATTACCCAACCCAAACTTTTTCATTCCAAACCCTTTCCCTCCTATCATCTTCCCATCACCATCTTTCCACTTTTCATTCCTTGCACCCCTCCATTCTTTCAACAACACACACATAAACACACAAAGACCGTCTTTAGGACCATTTGGGTTGCAGGGGGAGAGAGAGAGAGAGCCTCCGGTGATCCTGGTGGCAATGAACGTGGCAACAACAGAGGAGCGACACGGTGGAGATATGGCTTGTCGATGGTTCGTGGCGGCTTCGAGGGGTCACAACATCGCAGTGCTAATGATTGGGCTACGACAATGGCGGCTAGGGCAAAGGCTCCGATGGCTATTTGCAGCAGTGCGTGATGGAGAATATGGCAGAGCTCTGGACGGAGGACGGGTGGCTCAATTAGTGCAATATGGTTTGTATTAGGGGTGTACAAGAGACGGGTTGGGCCGGGTTAGATAAAACTCGAACCAAGCCCGATTTTTAGACCAGGTCAATTTTTGAAACTCGAACCGACCCAATAATGACCTAACTATGTCCCGAGTCATACCGGGTTAACCTGACATTCGAACAATATGCAATAATTTAGATATTTAAATAATAAACTTATAAAATTTTATAAATAAGAAACAAAGGTTTAGAGATATTTTTCAATACAGGTTTCAAAATAAACCATATCAATGTAAAAATAACATTAATTTATGTAAAATATATTAATTGAGCTTTAAAATATTATAATTTTTCATAAATTATTATAAAAATATATATCTCTTAAAACATAATTTGATTTCGGGCCAAGTCGAGCCAACTCGACGTATGACCGAACCTGGCCCAAAAAGTGTATCAGGTCAAATTTCAAGACCCGAACCCATCTTAATGAGTTTCGGGTTGAGCCAGGTTGGCAGGACACGACAGGTCATGAACACCCTTAGTTTGCATATCATTTATCCATTTTTGTTGAATATCTGAGTGCATTTTATTATGCATTAATTGATTTGGATTTTGGATTTAAGCTTGTTTGGATTGGTATTTTCAATAATGATTTTGTGGTTACAAATATGAAATTAATAATTATGTGATTAGAATATAATTTTCTAAATTAATAATTAGTCTTAACTTTTAAAATAATTAATAATTAAGGTTATGAAAATTGTGGGCTCTAAATTACTTTGAAAGCGACATTGTAAAACTTTGCTCCAAAGTAGTCATGAATATTAGTATTATTATAGATAGATTATTATATTTTATTATTGACTTTTTTAATTAAATGTCAACAAAGTTTAAATATTTTCATTTTAAATTATATATCATTTTCGTGAATTGTACATGTTATGCAAATATAACTATTCAGCTTTTATATATATTCATTTCATTTAATTTTGATTGATATATCACAGGGTCATGGAGGATGCTTAAAATCTTATTTGACATGTATATATGATAATTATTCTAATTATATAATTTACTTTGCATCTAATCTAACTAACTTTCTCATATATCGCACGAGTTGGGTATAAAAAAAACACAAAAGTTTTGGTGCGAGTTGTGTAAATTAATAAGACTCCTATAGCCCACAGTTGTAAGGATAAAAAAAAAACAATTTGGTCATGAAAAAAAAAACTAATTTAAGCAAACTAGGACTCAGAACCTCACCCTCCATAGGATATTTAAAATTGATCCAAAAAATAAAAAAAATGGAACCAAAATGATTAATTTTTCTTTTTATTTCTTTAACCGAAACAAACCAAATCAAATTCCAACATATTATATTAATAATTTTATATATTAATTAGATATATTACTTATCAAAATTTTCAATCCACATATAATTTTTCTCATATTTTAATTCAATATTTAGGATTTTTAATTATATATTAATTTTTTTAAATTTAATTAACATAATTTTTTTCAAATCTTTTATTTATTTAACTCATCATTTAATAGTATTATATATTAGCATAAATTTTAAAATTAACTTAGATTTTATAATTTTATAATAACAATTAGCCTAATTTAATGGTGTTTATAGTTACTTTTGTATTTTATAAATTTTATAGTAAAAATAAAAAATTGAACCAATCCAAACTGATTTAAATTGATTTAGTTTGGTTTGATTTTTCAAAAAGAATCAAATTGAGTCAAACCAAACCCAAAGAAAACATATTGATTGGATTAGTTGGTTGTTACCTGAAAACCAAACCAAATTAAACTAATAGGTTTTTATTTTAATATTCACAAGAAATAAAACCTTTAAATATTTACTATTTTATCCTGTTCTTTCTTTCAACATCGTTACTGATAAGCGATGGATAAAGCGAAGAGAAAGAGAAAGACAGTGATGAGGTTAGGGCTGAGTGTGGTAAGCCTCCAATTCAGTCTCTGCCTTTGTCCGGAATGCCATCTTCTCCAAATCTCGTCCGCCTTCCCGCCCCGCGGTCCTTTCTTCTTTCCCTCTATCATATTTTCTAATCCCTCCCCTTAATCAATTACTAATCCATGGATTTTCGTTATCATGCCTCGGCTTTGCTTTAATATTATGGATTTATTGAAACTCTGGTCCTCCTCCATTAGGCTTCCACAAAGAGAGAAGAAACTGAGCATTTCCAGAAGCCCAAGCCAAAGAGTGAGACCTCACCATCACATGAAGGTTGCAGAAGCGATGCTTAATTGGATGACTCAGGCCCCTCAACTCTTGCCTCAATGCTTTGTGTGAAGTGGATCTGAGATCTGAGTATCACACCCTACATCACCTCACTTGTATCAACACACACTCACGCCTATTCCCCTCCTCCATCTTTCTCGATTGTATTTAAATACTGATGCAGTGAATAAGAATGCAAGCTGTTGAATTCTTTCCCTGCATATTTTCTACGGCTTTAGTATTTTGAGAGTCTTTTTTTTCTTTCCTCCTCTTTTCATGTGGTGAGTAGCTGGGCCAGTGAGGAGCTTGCAGGCATCAACGGCATCTGGCTTATGAAGTTCACGGGTGTTTAGAGAGGGCTAATGATATAAAATTGAATTGAAGTTCATGTAGAATTGAATTTTAAATTAAATTAAATTTTTATGTTTAAAATGTGTTAGTAAATTAAATTATTAATATTTAATTTTTTAATTTAAAATAAATTTAAAAATAAATAAATTTTATTATTTTATTATTTAATTTATAAATTAAAAATAAAATATTATATTTAAATAAAATTATTTAAATATTTTTATTTATAAAAATTTAATTTTCATAAATAAATTTAATTTTAATTATGGATTTCAATTTTTATTAACTTTTTAATTTATTAACTTATATTCGTTTTAAATCAAGAAAAAAAGTTCAATTTTTTCATAAAATTCTATGGCAGGATTTTCACACACCATGTCATTGGGGTTGGAGGATAATAACGAAAGAGAGAATTAAAAGTAATGGCAGAACAGTCATTTCATTATTTTTAATATTATAATATTAGATGTCTACTTGTGGTGACAAAGTCGGTCACTTAGCAGCACATAAGAAGGCGCCCGACCTTCAGCGTCCGTCCCTCCCTCCTTCCTTGATTCTGGGTGTGGCCCAAAAGCTACCCTGCCCTCCTTCGATATACTGCCATGGCCGCCGAAGAATCAAAGCTTGGGGATCTCAGCAACAAAAGAAGAAGGAAGCTTGGGGATCCCAATCCTGAACGAGACACAGCAACAGCAACAACAACTCTGGTGGACGACGACGACACAGTCGACAGGATCAGCAGCCTACCCGACTGCCTGCTCTGCCACATCCTCTCTTTCCTCCCCACCAAAGCCTCTGTCGCCACCAGCATCCTCTCCCGCAGGTGGCGCCACATCTGGAAGGATCTCCAAGTCTTAGACTTGAGCCAATTCTCCTTTTACCGTGACAACTATGACGGACGGCTCATGGAAACAAGAGCGCCAGCCCGCAGGCGATTACTCGCTTCCCTTGACGCCGTTCTGGCCCTCCGCAATGCACGTAGCATTCGAAAGTTTCGCCTCAAGTGTGACGTCGATGAGAGCGAAGCAACCACCGTCACGACGTCGATCCACGACGCCATTGGGCCCCATCTTGAGGAACTGGCGCTCTCCCTCGCTTTATTGGACCACCGGAAGAAGCTGGTGGTTTCCCCCAGCATACTCGGCTGCACTGCGCTCGTGACCCTCTCTTTGGGTAGTTTTTATAAGGCTGTTACGGTGGAACTAACTCAATGTTCTTCGTATCACTTGCCATCCCTCAAGACGCTGGATCTGCTTATCGAGTCTCCTGATAACGTGGAGGCCCTTCTCTCGGGTTGCCCTGTTCTGGAAACTCTGACGCTTTCCTTTGAGAGATGCCCTAAACCACCGAGTGCGCCGAAAGTTCGCGTGGCTTCTTCTTCGTTGAAGAGTTTGACCATCGATGCCTCTGTTCACTGTGGAATTGAGGAGCTCGAGATAGACACGCCATCTCTTGAATACCTATGCCTTGCTATTACCGCAAAGTTCGAGCGGCTCTCTGCTCGCAACTTGCACAGTGTGGTAACTGCGGATCTTGATCTTTGTCAGCCAGAATATTCTGTGATCAAGCTTCTCGGAGAACTTCGCAATACAAGATATTTGACCGTGCAGCCCTCAACAGTGAAGTGTTTACTTCGGGCTTCTCTGGATCTTCTTCCGGAGTTTAATCGTTTGCTTCGGCTAGAGGTTACTCTTCCATTTTTCGACACGCCGTCTGTGATTGGCATGCTTGCGAAATGTCATGTGCTTCAAGATCTTACAATTTATAAGCGTCAGGTACGTTGAGTTCTAAGTTCATTCTTTGGTTTATGCACTTGTTGTCTGCTGGCACTCTTTTGTGCTTTGTTGTTAGGATGCACCACCACAAAGATGGACACAGCCAATCAACATTCCCAGTTGTCTTGTATCACACTTGGAAAATGTTTCGTTTTCAACGTATTGTGACTCCGGAAATGATACAAGATTTATTACCTACATTATACAAAAAGGACTAGTTTTGAAGACAATTACAATCTTGGCTGATTTCATGAAATCTGATCGGATTAAGAAAAAATTATCTATTATACCAAGGGGTTCTAAGATGTGCCAACTTCACTTTCATTAAGGTATCATCGTCATCATCTCTATCATCTTGTTGTTGCCTTTTTTGTAGCATTAGCATATAATCCTTACTTTACGAGTCGGTTTGTGGAATCCAACAAGACACTCATGTAGTAAAAAACATGTCGACCATGCAATTGTGTTTGATCAACACTTGGCTTTGATCATGCTTCTTGCCATCTCAACAACGGTTATATTCTTTCTGTGATCCTGTTCCGTTGAGGAGAATGGCGAGCTGTAAGCTGCCTTTGATTGCCATTTTCTCTGCAATAATCCATGAATGGTTTGAAAAGAAATCCTCTACCACAATCACTCCTGAGAATGTTCAATTGCCGTCCACTTTGTCTTTCTGCAAAATCTTTAAACTGAAGAAAATGAGTTAAAGCTTCTCACCTCTGTTCAAGAAAATAAATCCACATCATTCTGGAATAGTCATCCACAGAAGGAAGAAAATATCTCTTACTGCCAAGAGATGGAGTTCTCGTTATTCCCCAAATATTAGCATGCACAAGCTCTGAGGGAGCATGAGCCCTCCATGATGTTTTTGGAAATGGAAACCGATGCATTTTGCCATAGATGCAGCCTTAACGTGTTTTGTCTATTCTCTTTATAGGATGGCAATCCAACAACCATGCCTTTTTCTTTTAATAGGTGAAGTCCTTGTTGTTTCAAGCGTTCCTACCTCAAATGCCACAAGATTCTTCACCATCGTGACTCTTGCAAGCTAATGCTTGTTTCAAACCATAACAATTTGATTTCCTTCCTTGTCCACAATAGCGCATGGCCCCCATTGTCAAAAATTATTTTATAGTTTTCTTCACTATCTGGTCAACATGTGATTATTTGTTAGTCTTGAAACATAAAGAACATCCTCATGAATATTTAGTTTTGCTTTCTTTATTAAGAACAGCAATAACACCTTTGCCATCAACTTTTACTAATTTACCATAACCATCCTCAGCCCGAGTGGAGTAATTCTTATCGAGCTCTACAAAGGCATTTCTGTCACCTGTCATATATTTGCTGCAGCCACTATCTATCTACAAACCATATTCATCCCGTCTCATGAACAACTGCCATACAAGAAAATAATTGATCATCTTCAGTTTCTTTAAAAAAAATTTGCTTCACTTTTTTTTTTTTTTTGATAAAAGAAGAAATATTATTAATACAAGTGAAGGATAACATAGAGGTTAGAGGATAAGATATCCTCAATACAGAAAGGCAATACACAAAAATTCAAAAGAGCAAAGCTCTCCAGTTTCTCCATCAGAGAGAGGAATCCCTCTTAAAAGACCATGTGCCTTACACCAGGTAGACACAAGATGCTTAATCTTATCTCACAAGACCTGCCGAAAGCCTTCCATTAAAGATGTGCGAGTTTCGCTCCAACCAAATACAATGGCATGGAAAGCACATTGCCATAAATATTTGGCTTACTTTCTTCTCCCAAAACCATCAAACCTAATTGATAAAACTGATCCTAAGTTCCCGGACAAACCCAACATTCATAAAATCTGATCCAAAATTTGCTTCACTTTTATTTTCACTTTTCTCCTTTTATCCTGAAACCAGCAATCTCTATGTGACTGATTTCTAACTCTGTATCTTTTGCGTATAAAATCACATTCTTTAGATGAATGGCCAGATTTTTTTTTTTTTTTTTTGGGCAAATAAAGCAACTGGGGTTGGAGTTAGCAGAATTTTCTTGTGAATTGTCACCTTGATGGCAGTGACCTTCATTCTATCTTCCACGGCCTCTTCCAATTCTTTGAGGAAAAAACCTCCTTTATTTTGTTCCGCAGTAAAGAACTTCTTGTCTGAAACTCATGTGACTGAATAGCCTTCTCCAACGGTTGCTTGGCATGCTAGTTCATTCTCTGCTCATGTACTTCAAGAGATCCCATTAACTCAGACAGAGTTACAGTTGACAGGTCTTTCACTTTCATGATGGCAGTAAATGTGAGATCAAATTTATTAGGAAGACCTCTCAGTATTTTTTTATCAGCTCTCCTGTCTTCTACAGTGTCTCCACAGCTGCGAATTTTATTTATGATTTCTTTTGTTTTGCCGAAAAAATCTCGAACCTTGTCATTTTCTTTCATCTTTAAGCTATAAAACTCCATTCACAAGGATTGAAGTCTAACAACTTTGTCAAAACCTTTGAACTCCTTCTGAAAAGTCTCCGATGCTTCTTTGGCTTTTCTTTATACCAAAAATTTTAGGATATATTGTCTTGCTGACTCTCCGTTGCAAAATCTGCAAAGCCGTTGCATCTTTCTTCACATTTCCTTTGCACTCATTTTTCTTCTCGAGTGGAACTGCTGGTACGAGAAGGTGGCTCTTATTAGCCATTTTGGACAAGGTCCCAAAGATACCGTGAGATGAAGATGGTCCCCTTTTGTGAACTCCAGTAGTCATAGTGCTCTCCCTCAAATATAGGACCTGATTGGATGAAATTGAAAATAGAGAATCAATGTTGTTAGTTGCTGCCATTTGCAGCTTTGATACCAACTTTGTTGGCTCAGAAGCAGCGTAGTAGAGTATTAAGGGAAATGCTATATTGCCATGTACCCAATTTTACTTGCATTTTTCACTCACCTACTTTATTTACTTTAGAGGGTGGGTCTTGGCACAACGATAAGGTTGCTATTTTATGATTTGGAGGTAATGAGTTCAAATCCTGAAAACAATCTCTCTACAAAGCAGGGGATAAAGCGGCGTATATCTACCCACCCCAGACCCCATCAGGTGGAAGCTTCGTGCAATGCGCCATCCCCCTTTTCACTCTATTTTACTTTTACTTGTATTTTCACTCACCTACTTCAATGGGACTTACATGAGTTATTTATAGTAGCACATAAAAGAGTGAATATATGCATATATCATAAATTAGCCCATACGAGTATTAAAAGATCGTATATCATGCAGAAGTTCTTTCCTGAATGTATTCTTTTGTTCTCGTCACCTACTCATCACATATTGTATATCAAAGCTTTCTTCACTTTCCCATGATTGTTGATTGATCACTCCCCTCAAATACAGGCAAACAAATTATCTTAAATAATCATATTAGGTCCTGGTGTGACTTTCCACAAATGTTTTTCTTGCTTATGTGAATTCCTGTGAATAAGCCTAATGGTCTTTTGCTAGAACTACTCTTCATTGGCTTAGTCACAAATGCATGTTTAATTTATTTCTATCCATAGTCGGTTCCTTTATATTTTCTAAATGCACTTCAACTCAATGTTTTTACTAGATGCTTGCTCCTAAGAATTTCATGTAGTTGTTACTTCATAAAATCCATGTAACTACTTTTATCTGATTTCTTTTTGCAAATTATGCAGTGCGTTGATGGCGGCAGAAAACTACTACAGGCTTCATCTTAAGAAGGCAGCTCTTGTAAGGTTGAGTGCTGTCAATAGAAGCCACAAAGTGAAGAGTGAAAGTGAATCGAGAAGAGTTATATATTGCATTCGACCCTAGCTTTTATTCCCCTTCTTATTTTGTGTTTGTAGAACTCCTTTGTTTTTATTTTTTCGGTGAAAAGCAATTATTTAGTGTTCAATAAATTATAAAACTGCAAGTCGCATGTTAATGCTTTTTCAACTGAGTTGGTGTCTTCTACCCCCTTATGCATATGTTGATATGACGGGTGCGATTATTTATTTATTTAATTTTTTTAATGGAAAAAATGATTTTTAAGTTTGTATGTTTACAATAAGTTTATCAGAATTTTTTTTTTCCAATAATACTTTAAAAAATTTTAATCTGACTTACAGGAAAATGTAATAATTTTATTTGTATTGTCATGACTTGTGAGTTTGTAATGTAAAATCTTGTGAATTTACTTGTGTAATTATATTTTAAATTTGTCAATTGTGATTCGTGATTGGGAAATGTAAACAATATTTAAGAATTTATGTTATTTATTTATATTTTTTATCTGGACCTCTTAAAGAGTGTCAAATCGTTAATTAGTTATCGTTTTATTTAAATTTTTATTTATTTTTATATAAATTTGATTCAATCGATTCAATCAGTGACTCAACGATTGAACTAGTGATCCAATGATTTGATGTCTCAATCTAGTTGATCACTGGTATGAAAAGTATGCCATCAAGTGACACATATAATTGTGTAGTTCTCAAGTCTCAACTAATTATATCATATTAAGGGATTACACATGGGAAACACTCTCCTCTCGCCAGCTAGTAGAATCTGCTGCCATTTACTTCAGAGTAAGAGAGGTTAAGCAACAAGGCAAACAGAGAAATCAGTAAATCACCAAGTCATCATGGCTAGTGTCATAATGGTAGATAAGTCAACTTGTAGCTCCCATTTAACCAAAGACCAGAGGAAATAACACCAAGAGTCTTCATTGTGATGAGAAGATAAAATATTACCGAAACGAGTCTGGATTTTTATGGGAGTTGAACAAGGTTGGGTCTCATAGCGAGGGAGTGGAAAAAAAAAATTAAGGACGAAGTGCCTTATATATGGGGAGCATGGCACATTATTTATGCTAATACTGAGAATAGACAAGATATTGGCTATTCTGTGGCAGTGAAAAGGATTGGAATGCCAAATGGATTTTGTTGGGGATGGCCTTGAACAACACCCTGCTACTACATTGCTTTCATGTTTGATGAAGTTCTTAGAAATTATTCCAACATTGGTGATCACCTAATCATCATATCTAGATGTTTATATGGACTATGTGGTGACCATGTTGTTGGGCTAACAAACCCTCTTCTATTGGAGGCAAAATACAAGGAAAAAAAAATATATAAAGGAGATAATAAACGTAAATTTTAATGTAATTCGATCTCTTCAATCTACATTCATGACCCGAGTTTGAAAATATTTTACTATTCACAACTTTTGCACATCTAAAGTTGCAAATTATTCATACAAAATATAAAATCATATGAACAACTTATAAAAGCTACCCATACAATTGATCTCTAAATGATATCAAAACCAAACAATCAAATGTCATATTTATAAGTCAATATCTTATGAAGCTTTTACTCTCACTCGATGTAAGACTTTGAGTTAAATGACAACAAATCTTCCTTTTAATTAAAAGTCCAACCAAAAGTTGACTGCAACTGTCTTCACGAATATTCTTTTGGCAAATCTTTATATTTTCTAAGTATTCAATGGTGTTAAAAGATCACACATGCTCTATTCACTTATGTTAAAAGGTCACACATGCTCTATTCACTGATGTACTGTATAGCCATAAAGACATTGAATATCACTTATTTGATAGTGAAAGTGTAAGAAATACACTAACGAGCACTATCACACTTGAGCCAACAATGTGTCCACAACTTTTGTGCAGTTAAAATCGTAAAATCATCTTTACAAAATATTAAATCATATGGATAACTTCTAAAGGATACGTAAACAACTTATCACTTTCACTCTTGAAGGACGTCTAAACTAAACAAGCAAAGACTATATTCATAAGTCAAATATCCTATGAGGTTTCTAGTCTCACTTGATGTGGGACTTTTTTAGGTTAAATGTCAACAAATACTTCTTTTAAGTCAAAGTTCTACCAACAATTGACTGCAATGTCTTCATGAACATTTTTCTTGCAAATCTTTGTATTTCCTTGTACTCAATTATGTTAGAAAGAGCCACACCTACTTTGTTTACTTGTACCGCTGCTACATACGAGCCGTCTGACATTCACATTGTCAGAAAGATTTTCGACGTAAGCTCTCTTTGGTTAACAATTGGTTGTCTAAAAGTATGAATTTTTCATATGTATTTATTTTATTGAAGTCGGAAAATTCCTATTTAAAATTCAAAAAAGAAAATGTAGGTTTTGTGAAATCGAATGAGGTCAAACATAAAACAATTTCTCCACAAAGAAAACAACCTAACAACAAGGACTTACTCTAAACAGATGCAAAGAAAAAAAAAAGACCATATCTTATTTCAATCCTGTGCTTCCTGAAATCAAACGGTATCATACATATGACATGGAATTCAAGAGCTTATAAACCTGTTTAGATCCAAATCCAATTCTCCAACTTTATTCTATAATAAAGGTTATAGCTCAGTGCACAAATTCATGAAAGTTTGCTATTAAAGGACGAAGACGATATGGAAAGCTAGCTACCCCTTCATCCCGAGACATCAAGCTGAATAAAATCCCATATCCACGTGCTGTTTTAATAGTAACAAACGAATATTGGAGTATCGGTTATTGATCGCCAACGTAGCATAAGAACAGGAAGGGAATGAGAAGCTAAAGAAAAACTGGTAAAATATACTTCAAAAGTAGGAGGGCATGCAAAGATGCAAAAATGTATGCGATAATATATAGTTTTATTTGTATACATTCAGTAAGTATTTATTACTTTGATTCACATGTAGATCAGAAATGCATTAAATGATGATCTATATAACATTTCATCAACTTTTAATCCAACTGGATTTCATTACATGTTTGATGAAATCCTTGGATGGCCTTAGAACTAGGGTCGTATTATGTATCCCATAGCCTGAAAAGGCAATATGTTCAACACGTGTAAATTACAATTCCCCGTTAGTCATATGTATATAACAAGTACACATGCTATTGCTCAAATTCAAAGCAAAACAGAGGAAATCAAAATCTGCACCTTTTTGTAAAAGTATCAACAACTTGACCAAGAGAAACTACCAAGATAACCATACCGATATGTTAGATAGTTACATATAATTAAATACTTTGTAAATAACTGTTTACGGTAAATTTATTCAGCTAAGTTTAAAACAATAAACTAAGCCAAGAAGCAAAATACCCTGATCCCAAGTATCAGACAATTTCACCACGAAGGGGAATCAACTCCTTGATTGTGAGTTCTCCAAATACTTCAATGAAATACAAGTTTCGGACTAGGATTGATAAAGGAACTGAATTTTATTGATGAATAAAAGAAGTACAACATCAATAACAACACGAACATAACATGGAAACTGAAATTACAAGGTTGATAATCTACTCTAAACTATACCTAAAAACAAAAGTTTAAAAGAGAAATTTGTAAAAGCTTGTGTGTGCTTGACTTCTTGTGCCTTTCTCTTTCTCTCTCCCTTTTTATAATGACCATTGAAGCTTCAAATTGATCCTCATAACAAGGGCGGTTACCACAGCTTACTGCGGCTTAACTCGGCTATAAGGAATAATAACCATTCCTTCTCTCAATTCTTCACTGCCACAGTAACCGTTAATGAATTCAAACTCCCTAGAACTAGTTACCACGGTTTCATGATCATCCCATAGTGGCATCAGTATTGGCAACCGTTCCTGCTTTAGACTCCAATTTACACCCATCGTGGTTTCATTAAAAGATAACCGCTGTCACATGCTTACCACGGCTAACCACCACATCACTAACTGACCATAACCTCTTGTCACAGCTCCCTCATGGAAACCCATCAGCCGAGATGGCCCAAATGAGATAACCGTAACAACTTGTAACCCCAAAATAATATCTGGCCCAGTTCCTTATGCCAACTATAAGCCCAAATCAAACCCAATCCAAAAAATCTCATTTCACTTTTATTTTGGTGGTAACAATAACACACGACTTAGTCATGTTAAGTGTGACCCTTGAAAAATGTATCGAGTTATCGCACAGATATGTACTCAATTCAGAAACACAGTCAGAACTATTACATTCTCAATCCGAGATCACTGTAGACATGACAAGAATCAACTTTGCAAATCCAATTAAGAGCAAGGCAAGGAAAAGCCAACAAATGAAAGAGAGAGGCAACAGGCTCTCAATTCAGACTATTGTTGAGTGCCAATCACATTTATGTTTTAAAAAATAAGTGTCAAGTTTGATATGATTAGCTAGGAATTTTGAAAAATGAAACCATTGATGTTGTGAAATCGCAAGAGTTCAAAACATAAAACAATCTAGTCTCGTGCTTCCTGAAATCGAGTGGTATCATAAAATGACACGGAATTCAAAAGCTTATAAATCTGCTTAAATCCAAAACCAATTCTCCAACATTTTCTATAATAAGGGTTATGGCTCAGCATACAAACTCAGGAAATGCTATGTTTTGCTAGGATGAAGATATGGAAACGTATGCACTCATTTACCATAATAACAAGCAGAGAGACATACAATTAAATAATTAATTACTTTAAGTTTTTAAGCATTAAGAGCTGCTATTTATTTTCAAGAGATTCTTGCTTAGCTTCGATGCTGTGATCACTTCGTCTGACGAATGCTATGACACATATAGAGAGAATATTGGATATAGTAATACAAAATAGATTTTTTTTATAAAAAAAACGGCATCTGGTTCTCTCTTTTATCAAACATGATGAATCTGAATTTCGGAACTCAGAATTCGATTCACTGATCTCTGTCTACTGTTTTGATGATACAAACAATAGTAGTTCAACTTCGAAAGTTTACAATAATTATGACGAATGTGATTCTAATGTCAGCTCAGTTTTATGTGGCAAATATAATGTAGGAACACGAAGCAAATGAGAAACTAAAACAAGACAAACTAGTAGAAGATCGTCCAAAAGAAGGAGGGGAAAGATGCAAAAACTTTGTCTCAATCCCACAAAAGAATTCTCTATCTGCCCCACTCATGTGAATTATTACAGAATAAGGATGACTTAAACCACTAAAAATAAATAAATAAATAAAAATACTTGCACCATTAAACCATTTGCAAATCCACACACACCATTGCAAATTGCAATTGATTCGAGATGGCTTGTGAAAATATCTTTTTTGTTCTCCTGTGCATTACTTGTTCCAACTTTAATTTATTCTTATCATAATAATTTCCTTTATTTATTTTGATGATTTTCATTTTACTGTTGCCAGTAAAAATATTTATTTGAATTTTAAATACTAATCACTAATATTTTGAGTTCAAGGGATAAAAATCCTCACCATAACTGTTTGGACGTAGGACAAAAAGATGACAACATTAGATGAAAAACTTGGGAAAGGATCATCAAGATTTGAAGAGATAGTTGATTGGAAACAAGATCTGGAAGACCCAAACAATAAGTAGAGAATTTCGAAAACTTGAGTCTGTACTCTCTCTATTTATATGTGTTGAGTGGAAGATTGCTGAATAACATTGATGTGTTTATTAAGGAAGTGAAACATGTTTTTATACACGTAAAGGAGTAAACCAAAAGAAGAGCAGGAGAGTAGCTAACATAATCATTAATTAGGGATAGTGCCGGCTTTTAAGAGAGATATAGGCTAAGTTTTTTATGCTTTAAATGGTGGATCTGACTCCAAGGTTTGCGGTTTTCATTTCTTTTGCCACGGCTTGCTAAATTTCTTTAGGTGTTGGGGATATATAGTCTTTAGGGAACTGATTTTGCATTTCTTTTAATTTTATTATTTTTTCTTCAATTAATTACTTATTTTCTAGTGTTCTTAATAATAGTTTTGGTTTGACTAACCATTAATTGATTGATATATGATTTTATATTGTTGAAAGGATTTCATGCTGAAATAAGCTAAACTAAAAATTAATACAGATTAGAGTAACTAGGAATATAAGCACTCACTTGCGTGATCGTTTTGAATTTTTACTTTTTATTCTTAGGATAAATTTATAATAGTTTAAAAAATTAAATTGTTCAACTGGTCGTAAGAGTGTCTTAGTATATATCAAGAATTGTGCTATGACTATAGTTTTTGAGTAATTTGATCGATAATGAGATATTAAGAAATTGATTTAATTTTTGAGTAATGTGAAACTAGGTAAATTAGACAAAATCAAATCCTAAAACCTGCCTTCCTTTCATTCTTATTCATTCTTTCTTCAGCTCATTATTTGTTGACTACTTTTGTTTAATTTCAATTTCTCAATTCTCTTAATTGTGCTTGCTTGAGCAGTGATGTACCCAAGTGGATTGTGATCCTCGAAAAAATGATAATTTCATACTCATCTTTATTATTAGTAAACCGATATATATTTGTCTGAGCTGATTTTCCAAATTAGCTATCAATTAATTTAATTACTACAATACCAATATTTCCCTACTAAATTGTCACCAACTATACCACCATAAGCACATGTTCATAATCACATCACATGTAATGTGGGTAGCTTATATGCAGCTAGTCAAATTAGTAAGCATATTAAGCTATCCACTATCGGGCACCACAAGAATCAACGTGAATGAACGTGGAATAAGGCAAAGTAATCCAACTTTAGCACCTTTGATTAGCAAACGTAACTTTAGCATGGAGAACAAATGCAAATTGAAGAAAGAGGAATTCGGTGTGGAGAAAACAAAATAAATAATGGAGGAATTAGATGCCACCATGACCTTACGGAAGGATAAGGCTCCCCTTTCTGTCCTCTATATAAAACCTATGCATCTATAATTTTGCCATATGAACTCTATCTATACATAAACTTATTAGAACCAAATACATCACAATAATACATTTGATATCAAAGCAATACACATGGGAGAAATGGAGAAATCACCGAGTCATGGGCAATGTTTTACGAAGCAGGTATGTCACATTGTGCCTTCACTTTAAGCAAGACTTTAGATGTTCCCATGACTCCTCATCTTCCTGATAAGTTAGATATCAAAATTTGTGATACCGTACAAGGATTAAATGAATGCTTTGTTGTGACTGTGCAAAGAGACGAAGCAGGTCTTCTTTTCCACACAAGCAGGACGCATATGAATTTCTGCATTGTGGCCAATTTAACTACTATTACTACTAATGCATACGGTGACATCACCGAAATGAGTTTTGATATGTATGGGAGTGGATCAAGGAGGGGTCTTGTGGTTAGGGAATGGAAGAGAAGGAGTAAGGATCAAAATCCTTACACGGGGACAGTGGCACATTATTATGCCAGTGTTGAGAATGGAGAAGATGTTGGCCTTTCTGTGGTAGTCAAAAGGATTAAAGTGTCACCTAATGGCCAATTTGATTTTGCTGTTGATGGCCCCGAACAACACCCTGTTAATGCATTGTCTTACATGTTCAATGAAGTCCTTAGAACCAGGACCTGGAAGCCTACTCATTGTCCTCACTGTGCTAGTAGTTACATCCATAACACACAATCTGAAAGTGAAAGCGACATTGGCAATTTTCCTTCAGCACCGTCTCATGGACACGAGAGAAATGGAGGGGCCCTTGTTTCCAATGATGGAAAGTTTAGAGGCAATAATAATGGTAATACCTTTATCAATAACTTTTTTGGAAGAAAGCGATAACTTGTACTCTTAGTTTTGTTTT
This sequence comes from Dalbergia cultrata, assembly GCA_031216105.1. Lineage (NCBI taxonomy): Eukaryota > Viridiplantae > Streptophyta > Magnoliopsida > Fabales > Fabaceae > Dalbergia > Dalbergia cultrata. The sequence continues at coordinate 75,304,768 of CM062344.1, forward strand.
GGTTTTGTTGGAGACACAATAATTTCTTCTTTTTTTTTTGCTTTTTTTTTTTGGCTTGGGGATTGTATTATGTAACCAATAAGAACTTATGTCCACTTAAAATCTACTGGAGCTTGTACTTCTAATTAAGTTTTATGTATCATTTTACAAAAAAAATAAAACAAGTTGGCTATGTATACCAGGAAGTTCAACATCATGCAATTTGAGATGCCATATGGACTAAGTAGTGACTCTAGAAATTATTCCAACGTTGTGACCATCTAATCATGTTACATATTTATATGGACTATATGTGTGGTGACCATGATGATGAGAGGTGAAAGTGTAAGATATTAACTAATAAAAACCATGACACCTAATATAGTTGGTAACTAGTTTGGCTCTTCAAGCATCTAGTCAAGGATTCGATTCATGACGATATGTATAGAGTGGATTTTGTAGCCAAAGGCTTACTTCCAGCAATAAATACCGTTGGTTCATCTAATAAATTAAAGCCTTCCCACACTAAAGGCAATAATAATGCAAGGAAGAAAACAACTTATATAACGGAGCCAATAAACACAAAATTTAACATGATCCAATTCCTTCACTCTACATCCATGATCCTTAAAAAAGAAGTTTCAAAATATTTTATTCTCAACAACTTTTGAACGATTAAAGTTGCAAAACATCCTTAAAAACTATTATATCATATGCACAACTCCTAAAAATTGCTCATACAATCGAGCAATCATACTTTTGGAGGATATATAGATTAAACAACCAAAAGTCATATTTATAAGTCAAAAGTCCTGTGAGGCTTCCACTCTTATTTGATGTGGGACTTTGAGTTGAATGCCAACAAATCATCCTTTTAAACTAATTCCTATCAAATGCTAATTTCAACAACTATCTGCACAAACATACTTCTTGAAAATCCTTGTATTCACTGATTATTCACTTGTGTTAAAAGAGTCATACATGCTCTATTCACTTATACTTTTGCTGTATATGAAACTAATCACCTAGCTTCCACATTGTCAGACAAATTTTCAACACATGATCTCTTTGACCAGTTATTATGAATTGATTATCTAAAAGTATGAATTTTTCCAAGAATTTATCTTAATTTAATGAAATTATAAAATTCTTAACAAAAATAAAACAATTTTCCCACAAAAAACAACCTAACATCAATGTTCTTACCTGGAAGTGGAAGTAAAGATGCAAGTAGCTCTAATATCTATGCAAACAAGGGTGGGGTTACCTGCAAAGACACTTTGATGCTTAGGTAGAGAGTCGTAAAGTACTATGAAAGTCGTGAGAGTCAAGTGTCATACTTGGGGGGTCCCTTATGTAATGAGATGTAATCCCGTATCAAATCTGGGGATAATCTTCTTTGGATAAGGGATATATTCCTAAGATTTAGTAAGAAGCAGATATGATCCGTATTATAAGAAGATATGATAAGATAATAGGAGATATATATAGAGAGGTAATAAGAGATTCTGCGAGTGATTTGGGGGGTATCTCTTGTTAGATTTCAGTGTGATTTTTAGGAGATCTAGTTGCCTTAGGACCGATTACTCGGGCCCCATATCCGAGCTCTACAGGTTCAGCCGATCGAGGTACCTAGCCCATAATCCTAGTTTAGTACATAGCCCCTGAGCTTAATCAAAGGCTAAGTATAGTGGACCGAGCACATGCGAGCCGAGGTGTTGGAGTCGAGGACTTCATGCCAAGCTCGAATGAGTCAATTTATCATGTGTTTTTTTCAGTTGTCATGGTGGTGATTATGGGAGAACATGTTGTTTCACATGTCGTTATGCTAACGATGGACAATCATTTCCAAATTAGCTATCAATTAATTTAATTACTACAATACCCTCTCTATATTTCCCTACTCCTAAATTGTCACTAACTATACCACCATAAGCACATGTTAATAATCACATCACATGTAATGTGAGTAGCTTATATGCAGCATATAGTTGCGTCTGATCAAATTAATAAGCATACTTAAAAGCTATCCACAACGGGTCCCAAAAGAATCAAGGTGAACGTGGAATAAGGCAAAGTAATCCAACTTTAGCATCTTTGACGAGTCAACTTTAGCATGGAGAACAAATGCAAATTGAAGAAAGCGAAATTCGGTGTGTAGAAAACAAAACAAATAATGGTGGAATCAGATGCAGCCATAGCCTTACGGAAGGATAAGGCTCCCCTTTCCGTCCTTTATATATAACCTATGCATCTATAATCTTGCCATATGAACTCAATCGTACACATAAACTTATCAGAACCAAATACATCACAATAATACATTTGATCAAAGCAATTCACATGGGAAACAGTCCTCCCAGTGGTCTTCGTCTTGGAAATGGAGATAATACTTACATAGCAAATGTAAGAGGATCCTCTGCAAGCCTTATGTTCAAAGGAAAAGAAGTCGAGCAAGACGACAATGGAGAAATCACCGAGTCATGGGAAATGTTATACAAAGCAGGTATGTCACATTGTGCCTTCACTTTAAGCAAGACTTCAGAACATGTTCCCATGACTTCTCATCTTACTGATAAGTTAGATATCAAAATTCGTGATACTGTACAAGGATTATATGAATACTTTACTGTGAGTGTGGAAAGGGACGAAGCAGGTCTTCTTTTCCACACAAGCAGGACGCAGATGAATTTCTGCATTGTGGCCAATTTAACTACTATTACTACTAATGCATACGGTGACATTACTGAAATGAGTTTTGATATGTATGGGAATGGACCACGGAGGGGTCTTGTGGTTAGGGAATGGAAGAGAAGAAGTAAGGATCAAAATCCTTACACGGGGACAGTGGCACATTATTATGTCAGTGTTGAGAATGGAGAAGATGTTGGCCTTTCTGTGGTAGTCAAAAGGATTAGAGTGTCACCTAATGGCCAATTTGATTTTGCTGTTGATGGCCCCGAACAACACCCTGTTAATGCATTGGCTTACATGTTTAATGAAGTCCTTAGAACCAGGACCTGGAAGCCTACTCACTGTCCTCATTGTGCTAGCACATACATCCATAACAGACAATCTGAAAGTGAAAGCGACATAGGCAATTTTCCTGCACCACCGTCTAATGGACACAAGAGAAATGGAGGGGGCCTTGTTTCCAATGATGGAAGGTTTAGAGGCAATAATAATGGTAATACCTTTATCAAGAACCTTTTTACTGGACGAAAGCGATAACTTGTACTCTTAGTTTTTGTTTTTGTATAGTTGGGGACGCAATAATTTCCTTTTTTTTTTTTTTTTTTTGGCTTGGGGATCGTATTATGTAACCAATAAGAACTTGTCCACTTAAAATCAACTGGAGCTTGTACTTCTAAGTTTTATATATCATTTTACAAAAAAGAAAAATACAAGTTGGCTATGTGTATTATATTCACGTATCAGTGCCAGGAAGTTCAACATCATGTAATTTGAGGTGCCATATGGACTAAGTAGTGACTCTAGAAATTATTCCAACCTTGGTGACCATCTAATCATGTTACATATATTTATATGGATATGTGTTGACCATGATGAGAAGTGAAAGTGTAAGATATTAACTAATAAAAACCATGACACCTAATATAGTTACTAGCTATCCGGGCTTCTCAAACATCTATTCAAGGATTTGATTCTTGACAATATATATAAAGAGGGTTTTATAGCCTATCACCATCCACAGATGTGCAACCAACTTAGTAAACCAATAACCAATCCTGTTTGAGTTAGTTAAGTTAGTTTTCCTAGCTGGTACTGAACTCAATGTATAAATAGACAATTTCTATAGTAAGCTTTAAGTTTTTCTCCAATGAAATGAGATCACCTTCACCCTCTAGTTTCCCTCTTTCTTTCTCAGTTTCAGATATGAATACTGAATTTAACATGGTATCAGCCTAAACCCGATCATCGCTCACCTTCCGCACCCGTTCTTCTTCCTTCTTCTTTCTTCTTTCTTTTACTGATCATCTTTCTTGTTTCATGGCGAATCAAACACAAACCCCGCCAGCCCTTACTTCATTCATTCAAATGAAAATCCAGGTGTATCCATCATATCATCCACGCTCCAAGGGCAATCAAACTATCATATCTGGGCTCGTGAAGTCACATTGGCTTTAGGACTCAAAAACAAGATTCAGTTCATCGATGGTACTATTAAGAAACCTAACCTTGCTGGTCCAACATTCGAAGCATGGTCCAAGTGCAATACCATCGTTCTTTCATGGATCACATGATCCCTCAGCCTAGAAATCGTTCATTGTAAGCTTTGAGTTTTCTCCAATGAAATGACATCACCTTCATTCTCTAGTTTCCCTTTTTCTTTCTTAATTTCATATATGAATATTGAATTTAACATAGCCAGAGGCCTACTTCCAATAGTGAATACCTTTTGGTTCATCTAATAAAGCCTTCCCACACTAAAGGCAATAATAATGCAAGGAAGAAAACAACTTATACAAAGGAGTCAATAAATACAAAAAAGAAGTTTCAAAATATTTTATTATCAACAACTTTTTAAATGACTAAAGTTACAAAATCTTCTTAAAAGCTATTATATCATATGCACAACTCCTAAAATCCGCTCATACAGTTGAGCAAGTACTTTTGGAGGACATATAGATCAAACAACCAAAAGTCATAATTATAAGTTGAAAGTCCTATGAGGCTTCTACTCTTATTTGACGTGGGACTTTGAGTTGAATGCCAACAAATTATCCTTTTAAGCCAATTCCGATCAAATGCTAATTGCAACAACTATCTGCACAAACATATTTCTCGAAAATCCTTGTATTTTCTGACTATTTACTTGTGTTAAAAGAGTCATGCTTGCTTTATTCACTTATACTTCTGCCGTATATGAAACTAACCGCTTAGCTTCCACATTGTTAGACAAATTTTCAACATAGGATCTCTTTGGCTAGTTATTATGAATTGATTATCTAGAAGTACGAATTTTTCCAAGAATTTATCTTAATTTAATGAAATTATAAAATTCTTAACAAAAATAAAACAATTATCTCGCAAAAAACAACCTAACATCAAATTACTCTTAACAAATGAAAAGAAAAATACAGAGCATATCTTATTTATAATTTCACGCTTCCTAAAATCAAACGGTATTATATTGTATGGAATTCATGAGCTTTTATACCTGTTTAGATCCAAATCCAATTCTCCAACTCTTTTCTATGATAGAGGTTATGGCTCGGCACACAAACTCATGAAAGTGTGCTATCAAAGGACGAAGATGACATGGAAAGCTACCTCTCCATCCTAAGGCATCAGGCTGAATAAAGTCCATATCCATGATAACGAATGACGATTATTGGAGTATGGTTATGTTTATTGCAGATTTTGACACTTATATTGTCAACAACAAATAATTGACAATTTCCTTGTGCAGGAGGCCAAATTGCGTTAAACCAGGCGTATATCGACAAACTCCAGGAGTTTGGATGACAGCCTTTGCTTTTCAGGATCTCAATTCGGGGAGCGAAAAGCTACTCCTCTTGGGTTCTCCACCGAAGAAATCTAGTGTCAAACTTGTTTTTATGTAATAAAGATGGAATGTAGGATGATTCATATGATAATTCGTGTGTGCTATGAATGTAATGTGAAATTGAGAAATTAAACGAAGAAGAAGAAATGCAGAAAGTAAATTGATTAACAAACTGAAGGTAAAGTACAGACATGACAAACTGAAGATGAAGAAATTATAAAGAAAAGGAAATCTAATCCTAAGAAAACGAAAGAGAGGGTTGAGAACAATACTCAATAAACTCTAGACTCTGTGTTGGAGACGTTTTTAGAGTGAGTATATGAGTGAAAATTCCAACCCTTTACAATGTGTACAGAACTAGTATTTATAGATAGCCTAGGACTCTAGAATTTTGACACTTGTCTTCTGGCTGCCCTTGGATGTTGTCCACGTGGCTTTGACAGTTATTTTCTTTGTCATTTGTCCTTTGCCACTACTTAGCCACGTTCTTGTCACGCTTCTGTCAATAACCGCTGGTAACCGTTGATAACCGCCATTTGATGAACACATGTGAAGCAATTATCTGACAGTATCTTCAACATCTTCAAAATTTTCTAAGTCTTCAAGTGACAAACTCCAACTTCGACTTGTCGAACCTCAAGCATGAGAACTACTTTGTCATGCGCCTTTGTCGTCGAACAGTTACCACTTTGTCGCATCTTTATAAGGCCTTTATCAATAACTACTGGAAACTGCTGTTAACTGTCACATGACCAACATCCGTCTTTTACTGATCACTGTAACGATCTTCTTAAGATCTTCAAAATTTTCTAAGTGTTGAATGACAAACTCTGACTTTGACCTGTCGAACTTCAACTTGACAAACTCCAACTTTAACTGACGAACTCCCACTTTGACTGGTCGAACCTCTACAATGAAGACCGGTCATTCTTAGCCTCTAATTGGCCTTGAAATATTAAGTCCCAAATGACAGACTTTGACTTGGACTTGTCAAAAGCCGAATAGAAGAATTTTGACATTGTCGAACATTTTGACAATGCAGAGTTGTCGAATTAGATATCCAAGCTTTATGACAACTGGACTTTTATCATATTGTTTGACAAACTAGATGCTTTGTCAATTCTTTCCACAACAGGCTTTTGACTAACTGTCAAGCTGTCAAAGTTAAACATCAATTTGGTAATCTGATACTTAGTGAAATTTAGTGCCAACAGGTTATTAATAGCCAACGTAGCATTAGGAAGGGAATAAGAAGCTAAAGACAAACAGGTAAACGATACTGCAAAATCTATAGGAGTGCAAAGATCAAAAACATTGTTGCTCAATCCACCAAAAGAATTCTCCACCTAATTCATGTGAATCACTGAGGGGAATACATGAGTTCAACAGCTTTAAAAAAAATTGAAAAACAATATGCACACTTAAACCATATTTGCAAATTCACTCACACACCCCATTGCATTGATTACTGCAACACCCTCCCTTATTTTCCTACCGAGCATGAGATGCATTGAAACTTATCAGATGACTATCAAAATACAAAGAACAGCGATCAAATCAAATAATATTCGAAATGTTATCTTAAAACCCAAAATCTCCTTATAAATTGCCACTAGCTACAACCAAAACCGTTCGTTAATAATCACATCACTTGTAACATAGCATATAGTTGTTTGTAGTCAAATTCCACAAATAAGCATATTTGAAAGATACCCACTAACGGGCACCACAAGATGAACATGGGATAAGACATTGGAATTTAACTTTAGTATCAAGAACAATTGCTAAATAACAAAACAGAAATTCGATATGGAGAAATAAATAAATAATGGAGGAATTAGATGCACAGTATCCTTGCAGTAGAATAACGTTTCCCATTCAGTTCTCGACACCTCTCTCTATATATCAATGTTTTACTTTGCGGTTGCGGTTGTGTTCGTTGCAATTGTCGATACTGTGGTTACTGTGATGCAGATTGTGCCCATTGTTGTGTTTTTTTTTTTTTCTTTTCACGAAATGCAAAATAAATAGAAGTATAACAATTGTAGAACCAAAATAATATGTCGTCAACGTATTTGATAAAAATTTAACATAAGATAATTAACTTTAACACAAGATTTTAATATAGAATACCGTTAATAATTGACTAAAAATGTATAACTCAACTAAAAAATACAATATAAATAAAGTTTTAATAGTCAATTATACTTTTTTAGATAAAATATTACATATTTGATTATTTGTTCTTAAATATTTATTGCTTCAACTTTTAGAAGATAATCTTAATATATATAAAGATAATCTTCGATTGTCTTACTTCTTAAAAAGTTAGGGACTATATTGTAAGTTTTTTATTTTTACAGATAATTTGTCCAACACAAAAGTTGATAGGGAGCAATAGGGTTTTACTCTCAGTTTATATCAATATACAAGAAAATAGAATGTTGTTACTATGTGTGCATTATATCGTAGTTATCAGAACCAAACCAAACTGTTCGGTTCAGATTGGAAAATGATTGACTAGTCACTGGTCTAGTTCAATTCTTTGATTGGATCAAATTTGTATTTGAACTGGTAAAATTTGGTCAATTTTGAAGTGAACCGCTCGGTCTAGCTATAGTCGAATGGGCAAGTATGGGACAAGGTTGGGAATAATCAGCAACTATTAGGTCATTTGCTTGGTTGAGTCATTATGTCTCGTTATAGATATCTCTATATGTGTGTGTGCGCATATGCACATGGCTCACTAGTTGAACCAATAATCGGTGACTTAATGTCTTTACTGAAGTGATCGTTGGGTCGAGTCTAATAACTATATATGCATTATATATATACACATATCAAGGCCATGAAGGGCAACTTAATTTGTGCAGTCTGAGAGAGGGTCATATCATAAATTCGACGCCACAAATAAATTCAAAGAGCCCATCCTCATTTAACATTTGAATAGGCATGGGGAGTGGAAAACCAAAACAATTTGAACAACCAATTAGGAGATTACTTTCGAGGTTAAATACTGAGGGAAAAGAGAAATACTGTTATACTGTTAGTTAAGTGTAATGTATCAAAATTCTGTCATCGTTATATATATATATATATATATATATATATATATATATATATATTATGACGAGTTAATGTTCATTTTAATTCCTTACTTTATATTTGTAAGTCATTTTAGTCCTTAATTTTTAAAATGAGACAAATTAGTCCATAACATTGCAAAATGTTAGTCATGTTAGTCCCTTAACCCACTCTTATTTAATATTCTATCAATTAAATGAAAACAAGTAACCTTAAGTGATACATTGATATATTGTATGTTATTTGAAGTATAATAAAGTTTAAAATGACTCATTTTGGTATCTAAAATTATACAATATGAGTCATTTAAACATTCATTCTAAGCCATAAAATGACTCATGTTGTGCAATTTTATATACCAAAATAAGTTATTTTAAATTTCATTTTACTTTAGATGACATTTGATATGATAAGTTATCACTTAACCTTACACACTATCATTTAATTAATAAAATATTAAATAAAAGTGAAATAAAAGACTAGCTTGACTTACATTTGGTAATGTGAGGGACTAATTTAACTCATTTTGCAAGTGAATAACTAAAATAACTTACGAATGAAAAGTTAACGACTGAAATGAGCATTAACTCTATATATGACACTCAAAATAAATTTTTAAACAGAATGACTCATTTCAGGTGTATATTTATTTGTATTTTTCTACTTTTAAAATTATTTAACTATTAACTTATTTTAAAAATAAATTTGTATTAACTCCTTTTTTTTGTGGATATATGAAGGCTCCTATAAACTATATTCAATTAAATTTTTATTTCTTTTAAGTACTGAACACAAATTTTTTTAAATATTCACATTTTTATTACATGACTATCAGAATACAAAGAACGGCAACCAACTCAAATATTTGAAATTTTTTTTTTGATAAATGATATTATCTCAACCACCTAATGAAGGAGGGGAGCAACATTTGGAGCATACACAAACAGTTCTACACCAAACATACACAGAAAACCACCATGTCCTAGAGATATATATGCTCAACATCATACCCAAATGGAAAAATAGAAGAAAACAAAAGCCAATAACATAACACAACATAAAAAAACAAAGGAACATCTGTTACAGAATACGCTAACAAAGTGGAAAACAAAACTGCCCATTCTCGCTATAAAATCATCACACCTCATCTTAGTACCAGCAAATATCACAATTTGGTTCACATTCAGATAGAAATCATCACTCCATCAACATTATAGCAGTAGCAATAGAGAGGACATCCACAATCCAGTAAAACCACTGCAAACCCATTTCGCATAGGAAGGCCAATACAATGGAACAAAAAACAATGGCATATTGCGCTTTAGAAACAGACATCTTGTTACCCTCTCCAATTGCGTATCTGTTCAATGTTGGTTATAAAAAGTTTTATGCAGAAAGGTAACTTATCACACCAAGCTCTAGTCCAATAGCCCAATCTACATAAAATGGTATGCACTTCCAACTTTCAAATATTCGAAATGTTATCTTAAAACCCAAAATCTCCTTATAAATTACCACTAGCTAGCTAGTAGCTACAACCATAATAACATTCGCTAATAATCACATCACATGTAATGTGAGTAACTAATACGCAGCATATAGTTGCTTGTGGTCGAATTCCAGTATTCCACAAATAAGCATATTTGAAACTTCAAAGATACCCACTAATGGGCACCACAAGATGAACATAGGCAATGGAATCCAACGTTGGTATGGAGCACAACATATTGCTAAATAGAGAAAGAGAAATTCGATTAAAAAAAAAATCAATAATGGAGGAATTAGATACCACCATAGCCTAGCGGGAGAAGGACGCCCCATTCAGTCCTCAACACATCTTTCTGTATATATAACCTGTGAGACTATGATTTTTCTATATGAACACAATTGTTCATAGTGATACATACAAGTTAGTATCAACCAAAATCATAAATTTGACCAAACTTCAAAGCAATACACATGGGAAACAGTCCTCCCACTGGTGGACTCCGTCTTGGCAATGCAGATTGTTCTTGCGTAGCAAGTGTAGGACCATCTGTTAGAATTCAATTTAGAGGAAGAGAGGTTAAGCAAGGCAACCAAGGAGAATGCACCGAGTCATGGGAAACTATATATATTGCAGGTATGACAAATTGCTCCTTCTCTTTATCCAAGAGTTTTAGAAATACCATGAATCCTACTCATCTTGATGCCAAGTTAGAAATCATTATCAAAGACAGTGCACCTGGATTCGAGCAAATCTCTCGTGTGATTCTGCAAAGAGGAGCAATAACGGGTCTTCTTAATTTCTCTGACGAGTCGCTAGCGATGACATGGGAGTGGGAACATTACAAGAGAGACAATTTCAATAATTCTACTACTAATGCATACGGTGACATTACTAGAACGTCTTGTGAAATTTATGGGAATGAAAAAACAAAGGGTCTTTTTGTTAGGGAGTGCAAGATTAGAAGTAGCGATAAAAAAACCTTACACGGTGACCGTGGCGCATTATTATCTTAATGCTGATGATGGAGTAGATGTTGGCTTTTCAGTGGCTGTCAAAAAGATAAGATTGTTGTATAACAGCAATTTTGATTTTGCGTTGGATTACATGTTCAAGGAAGTCGCTAGAACTAAGACCTGGAAGCCTACACATTGTCCTCACTGCGCTAATAAATACATCCTTGAGAGGCAATCAGAAAGTGAGAGCGACATAGACAATGTTCTTGCACCACCGCTTCATGGCCGCGACCAAAATCCAGGAAGCAGCATTATTTCCAACCCTGGAAGGTTTAAGGGCAAAGATATTGATAATGCCTATATCAACAAGTTTTATGGAAGAAGAAGGTAAGCTTATGTACGTAGTTATAGCCCATTTTTTTATCCCTTTTTAAATTTTGTGGGGTACACAATAAAATGTAGTTTTTCTTTTTTCCTGGGGAATCGTATTATGCAACCAAACCAATATATAAGTTTAGGAGATCCAGCTTGTATCTTCTTGTAATCTACTAGTGCTTTTCGTACTTTTTAAAGTTTTATATCAGTGTATTGGAAAAATAAGACGATGTTGCTATGTGTACATTATATCTACATATCAAGACATTGAAGTGCAACATCATATCGTGCAAGGGGCATCACAAAGTTGATGTCACAAATCCAACTGGTTTCTCCTCATTAAACTTTTGAAGAGGTATGCGGAAGTGCAAAACATAGCATTTAAAATAACAACTTGTGGGGAGATTACTTTCGGGATTAAATAACAGGAAAGGAGGCTGAACTACTGTTATCTTACTTGTATATATTGAATTACTGATGACCTGTTGTTCTTCCCTTTAATTGTTCTAGAAGTTCTCATTAAACTATTCTTTAATATGTTGATCATAATTACTTCATTTATTCCCAACGAAAGTAACCCCTTCACCTGCATTTGCATCCTCATCTCTGGAAATTAAGATGTATTTCTTGTGACCTTCTACTTTAATAAGGAGTGCTTCTTGTAGGACTTAGGTCCTATTTGTGTAAACATCTTATTTAAGTGTCTATACAAAAGTAACTTTAAAAATTAACTTATGAATAAGTTATTTTATAATCAAATATGTAATAAAAAAATGTTTATTTTTAGTGTTTAGAAAGTGCTTCTTACACGTTAGACATTTTAATTTCTCAGAAAGCATTGAGAGTAACTTTAAAAAAAATAAGAAGTTGTTTAGTTAAACAAGATGAAAAGTAATAATATAACTTTTGACTTTCAAAAAGTTAAAAAAAATTTCATAAGCTATACTATCCAAATGAACTCTTAAGTGTCTCTAAGAAGACCTTCTAAATGCCTTGACAAAACTTCTCTGACATATTGAGAAAAAAGTTGTTACTGAGTCACCTTGAGATAACCACATACATATTGCAAAGAAGGAGAGGTGCCTTAAGAAGACTTCTTAGGCATTCCCAAGAAGGTGAAGAGCCCTAAGAAGACCTCTTAGGTGTTCCCAAGTAGATCATTAAGGTGGTGATTGATTAGTAATACAAGGACAGAAATATAAAAATATTGGAGACATAAACCTATTTGGTGATGAAAACAAGAACAAGGGATAAAAAGGTTTTCTGTCCAAGTATCAAGGTATTCCTTTCTTGTCAATGTCACTGTGCAAAATGCTGAAGCACGTCTTCTTCACCCCTTGATGGAGGAACATTTTGATCGACCGAGAGGAAGACTAGGGATTGAGTCTGCAATGGCATTTACCTTCTCTCCCAATGAAACCATTTTGGAACCTGGTAGAACTAACGCGCGGGGTGGCGTTACAGACACGCGCTATAATTTTTATAGGCATGGGGCAAGGCAGGGTTTTATAGTTGGTATGTGGGAGAACAGGAGAAAGGATAAAGCGCCTTATACGGGGACGGTGGCACATTATTATGTTAACACTGAGGAATATTGGCAAGATGTTGGCCTCTCTGTGGCATTGAAGAGGATTAGAGTGTCTGATGATGGCCTTTTGGATTTTGACGTGGAGGGCCCTGAACAGCTCCCTGCCGATGCACTGCTTTACATGTTTAATGAAGTTCGTAGAACCAAGACTTGGAATTCTACTTCTTGCCGTGCTAATAAAGTTATTTGGGGGCAGCGTCCAGAATGGCAACATAAGATTGAAGGCAATTGCTTCGGACCTTCAATTCAAAAGGCTATTAAACAGGTTCTTCAAGCCAATGATGGATTCTTCATTGGCGATAATAATGCTAATATCAATATCAACAATCATTTCCTTGGACATAGAAGAAGATAACATCATGTGCTGCTATATAGTTTTTTTATTTTATTTTTTATAATTTTGTGGGAGCACTGCACTGTACTCTCTCATTCCCAGGGTCATACTATGTATCAAATAAGAGTTATGTTATTCCAATATTTAAGATTGAATATCTAAGTGAGACACTCACTTCATCATCATTGAATATAATGGATGGATAGAAATAGTGGAGACCATCGTCATATTCAATAATGATAAAATTGGTATCTTATTTATATATCTAATATTGAATGTTGGAATAACATTTTTTTATCAAATAACATGGGAGGTCAAATTTGTGTCTGCTTGAAATATACTAGTTGGTGTAATGTTAAGCTTTATATAAGCTTAATATAAAATAAAGGCTTTTGTATGTATGTAATATTTATATTAACAAATCAGGGCCGGCTAGAACCTAGAATTGCAACAACATGCAATATGAGAAGGGCATCACAAGATTTGATTGGTGGACATGAAAGGATATATGATTTGGGGACAGTCAGATAGGTGATTTCCCTCCGAGACTTAGGATACTGGGAGTCTACGAAAACATAAACACTCATCTGACGTAATATAATTAGATGACGTACAACACCTCAAGTTCCTCAGGTTTTATAGACAGTAGTAGTTCAATTTCATCAAAAGTTTACGATAACTACAACGAAATGTGATTCTAATGTCGGCTTAATTAGATTTAACGGGAAGGGAATGAGAAACTAAAACAAGACAGCGTGGTTCCATATTAAAATGTATATTATTAAAACAAGACAGCATATATTATAATGTATATTATAACCTCAAAATCAATATGAAAAAGAAAGACCCGCGTAGTAAAAGATCCTGCAAAAGTAGGAGGGGAACGATTCAGAAACATTTGCTCAATCCCTCAAACGAATTCTCCGCCTAACTCATGTGAGTCACAGAGGAAACAGGACTTCAACCACTAAAATGGCAAAAACTATATATGTGCCTCTTAAACCTTGTTGAATTTATGCCTTTAAATTTTAAGCCAAATGAAATCAAGTTAGACAAAATGTCTAAGTATTCAATAATATTAGTTGGAAGATGCAAATTTTTTCAACAATCCAAGATTTTATTTCAAATGATTATACAAAACAACAAATTGGCGGTTGCAATTTTACAAGGGGTACACCTAAAAAGTAGAAATCAAGCACCAATCATACGCCTGTGTAAAATATATCAAACAAGTGCTATTTCTTTAAAATAATAAATTTAGAGCAGTGCGTTAAAAACCATTTTTCCAAATATAATAAAGATCGATTTTAATGATGCCTATTAATTTAAAATTTAAGTGATTTCACTTGTTCTTATTTTTCTTAAATAAGATGTGCTCCTCTAGTATATACTGCAAAACTAGCGGAAATAAACTTTATTACCATAATAGACTGACTTAAATAATTGTAGTAATAGTTTATGAGGAAAAAAAAAATCATCCAATAAAGCAATAGTCGAACCTCCATAATTCTTCTATAAAAGTGGAGTATCAAGATGTTCCCTTCAAGTCGATGTCAGCCTGAAAAAAGCTGAAACAGGTCTTCTTGTGGGCAGTATGGGGAAGATTATTAATCCAGAGCAAGAGATTGGAACAATTCATAAGCTTTTCCAGGATTCGCTCCATGATTAAAACATTTTTTCATCTAGTACAACTAACCCATGGGGTGGCATTACAGACACGATGTTTTACTTTTATGGGCGTGGAACAAGGTTGGGTTTAATACTTGGCGAATGGAAGAAAAGGAGAACGGATGAAAATCCTTATTCGGGGATGGTGGCTCAATATTATGTTAACACAGAAAGTGGAGAAGATGTTGGCCTTTCAGTGGTACTGAAAAGGATTGGAATGTCACATGATGGCCATTTGGATTTTTCTGTGGATGGCCCTGAACAACACCCCGTAACTGCATTGCTTAACATGTTCGATCAAGTCCGTAGAACCGTAGAACCAGGACCTGGAAGCCTACTTGTTGTCCTCACTGTGCTGATAAAATCATTCAGAGGCAGCGCGCAGACATCTGGCAATCTGGGAGTTCAGACAGCGACGTGGACAATGCTCCTGCTGCACTGCTACCTAGTTGTGGGCAAAACGCAAGGGGTCTTCTTGCCAATGATGGAAGGTTTAAGGGCAATAATAATGGTAATCTCAATATCAAGCATTTTATCGTTGGACAAAGAAGAGGATAGCTTTATGTGCTGCTGTATAGTTTTCTAATTTTATTTTTTTTAATTTTGCTGGGAACACAATACTGTATTTTCATTCTTGTTTTGACTTGAGGGTCATGTTATGTATCCAACAACATGGCAGATCAAATTTGTGTCTGCTTGAAATATCCTAGTCAGTGAAATAGAGAATAAAATAAAAGCTTTTGTATGAACATAATATTTATATTAATGTCAGGGCCGGCTAGAAGTGCAACAACTTGCAATTTGAGAAAGGGTATCACAAATCCAACTAGCCTGTACGCCCTCATCAAACACTTGACTATATAACTAACCGTACGTAGAAAACGAATTTTGTATATATATACACACACACAAAACAATCTAAACCACAACTCAGGGGAAGATTACTTTACAGATTGAATTAAAACCCCAGTCCCAATCCTTATAAAAGTATCGAGAAACAAATGAGTCCCTCTAAACTTGAAAATCCACTTGAGATTCCTTAACTTTCACAGTAGCTTGTGGGACACTTGTGACCATATGATGATCAACCATTTATCACTGTTCATATTGTCTCTTCAGAGATCAAAATGTCCTGCATTTTATATGTTGAGAAACCTTGAATTGACCTTCGACTCACGAAAAACTAATTTATCCCTTGATGTTTTTGTGAGAGATCAAATTGGAGTTATTGTCTTAATTACATGAGAAAAGGGATGCCACATACGCTCTAGGAATGAGGTCTTTCTTCATGCTGCAGAATTCACACAATCTTCGCCTTCAAGGCCCAAGCCAATTAAAACAAAAGATTATGTGGATTTAATTAATTCCAGGTCTAACTGAACGTGTATAGCCTCCTCATTTCGCTTTTCTCAAACATTTTTGCTGATTTTATTTTATTTTATAAATGTGGAAAGGTTTAATTATTTGACTCAACAAAATTAAACTTATTTAATGTTGTCTCTTTTTATAATTTATTTCATTATTTGCAATTTCTCTCTAATAACATATGAGTTTATAATCGCGTCGCTACAAGAGCCGCCATCGGCCAAGAAGTAATTTCTTGCTCCAGAATGTGGGAGTGGCTATTGCCACTCCTATTTGGCTATTGCCACTCCCACTAATATCATTTATATTAAATTTTATCAAAATATCCTTCTTATATTTTAATTAAAAGAATAGCTAGTTAATATTAACTATTTATTAATTACCATAATGGTATCAAATTTTATTATTGTGAATTAAACCAAAAATAGTTTAATTAATTACAAATATTTAATATTTATCTAGACACTAACCATTACGAGTATTTATCATCATCATCATCTTAATATAATAATTTGTATTTATATAATGAATCATTTTCTTTAAAGTTTTTGTAATACTATAATTACTTAAACAATATAAGAGCCAATATTCAAGAAAATAAAAGTAAGAGTAAATAACTATAAAGACGAAGAAAGCTACTACTTGGCTTGAATTATTTAGTGTGAAATAGATCACAAAATGAATAACTTAATTTGGTAGGATGTTCAGTAAGTTAAGAGCAGAAATTAGCCAGAGGTTAGTGTTAAAATAACTATCATTTCATGTTCTCACTGATTTCGTACTTTGTTTTTTGAGCCAAAAAGTATTATGCAAAGATAAATTACTAAATTGAAGCATACAATAAACATCAATGTTTTATATTTCAATATTCATATCATTTAAAAATATTAAATAAAGGTAAGATGTTAGGATTTTCCAGAAATCACTTACTTTTTTACTATAATTTTTTAAATTGCTCGACATCTCCATTCTTAAACAATAAGGCAATTCAATACATTGAATTAGTTATATACCTAATCGATATTTATTACCATTAATAGTGAATTGAAAGATACATATATACTTGGCTTTTATTTATTTATTTAGATAATAATTTATCTAACGAAAAATAAATAATTGAACCTTTATACTAATTGAGAGTCAAAAACAAACTAATCATTTTAAACTCTTTTTGATATGGATCAGTAACTAATTTAATGTATCACATTATCTTAATTTTTTTTATTAATAAGAAAGCTCAAAAACTAACCCAATAGGCAAGTAGCAACAGCAACCATTCACAAATATTGTCAATATTCAGACGAAAAATATAATAACAAAAACATTATTGTCAATATAAGAGGTCATAAAATACCATTGATAAGTTGAGAACCAACACATACCAGAAGCAATGCGCTTGCATGGACCAAAACTTCGATGAAACAGAAAGGTAAAAGCAAGAAAACAAACCAAAAAACAGAGAAATCAACAAGAAATGTAGCAACACAAAGGTGCTCTCATCCAATACGAAAAGTATATGGGAAGGAATCATTTTGAAGTTGTTTTTTTTATTTTTACAAAAAAGTCTAAGTATTAAAATAAGTATAGGGACATTTCAGGAATAATGCTAATTGAGGTATTAAATATGGAGTGGCAATAGACATTTGAATATGGCTAAGTTTGCAATTTGAGAAATTATGCAGTAGTTTTTTACCTTTTAATAAATTTGCCTCGTTAGAGGTGCTACCCTGTTTCTTCTTCCTTTCTCTGTGTGTATATATAAATTCTTACCTTCTGTAGCTTTATTTATGACACCGTCTCTCTTCTTGCTTTTTTATTTTCTTTTTTTCATCATTTATTTTTTTTTCCTCACTTTCTTATCATATGATGATTTGTTTACTCTTGTCGATGAGTTTTCTCAATGGTTGTGGTCTCCAATTAGTTTGAGATAATACGAGCCTTGTTCACATTTGATGAATCTCGCTATTATTGACATGCCAGGCAACATCAACAGATTGCATTGGGTTAAGTATGAGCAGAGATCACTGTTGATGGTGGATATGATGAGGTTTTATGTTTTGAGACTTCTTCTTGAAGGTGCTTACTAGGCAACAGACCTCAATCTCTGGCGTGTGACCAGATTTTTGTTACTGGTGTGTTGTAACGTTTGATACTATGTACTTTTGATGTCAAGTAACATCAAAAGATTGCATTGGGTCAAGTATGAGCAGAGATCACTATTGATGGTGGATATGATGAGGTTTTATGTTTTATGTTTCGACACTTCTTCTTCAAGGTGCTTACTAGACAATAGACCTCAATCTCTGGTGTGTGACTAGATTTTTGTTGCTAGTGTGTTGTAACGTTTGATACTCTTGAGCATTTGTTTTGTTAGAATTGTGGTTATGTTGCTCTAGGTAAGAATTTAAGCTTTTAGCTGGTAAGATTATGGTGTGCTTCTTGCAAAGTTAGAATGGATACAATTGACCCAATCTAAATATTCAATGGAGGATTAATCATAGGAAAACTGAGAGTTTTTGCAGAATAGGTCAACCTGTATGCATCTTTTCTTATACAGGATTGAAGAAATTAGATAAAGCTCGTGGAGAAGGCAACATACATTGGATCATATTATTAAATATAAAACCATTAGTATGCCATAACCCAACAGCTTGAGCTTTTAGGACAAGGTAGGGTGGGTCTGTACATTGTCCACGCTTCAAGCTAAAAAAAAAAAAAAGGCATTCGCGTGAGGGGGTTTATTAAATATAAAATCATTAGTATGCCATAACTCAACAGCTTAAGCTTTTGGCAGAAATGTTTTCATGACACATATTGATGATGGCTCTCATTAGGTTGTCAATGTTCCGTTATCACTTGGCATGTAATGGTGTTATTTGAATATTGGGTCCCAACCAATTGTGGGTCATTAGGTTGTTCTAAAACTTGTAGTGTTTTATCTTGTGGGTAGTTGGCTTATTAAGTTAATGAATTATACCTAGTTGCGTAAAAAAAATAAATATAAAAATAGGAGTTCCTCATAGTACACACCAAAAAAATTTAACAAAAAAATAGCAAAATTTTTTATTATCCTATGATAAACCAATTTAGCTCAATTGAATTAGTTTCTAATACATTTTCATAATTTAATAGTTTGAACTAATTAAACAGAAGAATTGAATCTTCAAAAGAACGAATGATCACAACCTCTATCTAATTTTAAAATAGAGTTAATCAAATAGTAGAATCGAATAGGAAAAAAAAAGACATCCAAATGTATAACTTTGAGAACAAATGCTATTAAAAAAATATTCAGTGTACAGAAAAAAGAATCATGAAGGAATTGGATGCCATGCCACAACTAATACAACATGTGGTCCATTATAATATCACATTTAATTCAAATTTTTAAAAGGTGAACAAAGTGGACAAGTTGTCAATATTTTATTAGTTGACAATATAAAAATATTTTATATTGTCCATGTATGCCAATTAATTCCAAAATATATCTATAAAATATATTAAACAAGTATATATTATTTTTTTAAGAAAAATAATGTTAGAATAGTACATAAAAACTGGTTTTTTCTCATATAGTAAAAACTCAATTTTAGTGATGCTTATTAATTTGAAATCTAATTTCACTTGTTCTTATTTTCCTTACATAAGATGTGAACTGAACCTCTTGTAAATAGTGCAATAAAATAGCAGAATTTATTACTATCTCATAATAGATAGACTCAAATTGTTATAGTAATTAATAGTATAGGAAAAACAGATAAAATAAAACTTCATCGAAAGCAATAATCGAACCTCCATTCTTATTTCAAAGTGCAGTATGGTGAAATGCAATAATTGAATATAAAGAAATTAAAGCAGCCACACAGTGTAAGGTGTGCAGAGAAAAAGAGGAAACAAGAGAAAGAAAGAATGACTTGAACTTGTATTGAATTAAAGTGTATTATTGTATGTGTTAAGATACAAGACTGGCTATATATATACAACTGAGATTAACTGAAATAACTAACATTCAACTATTAACTAATATTATCCCTTATTAGCCCCTCTCAAACTTAGGAGGAGAAAAAGACTGACCCCTTTGTTTGTTGCAGTGGTAAGCAAAGCGGGTACTAGATATTGGTTTGGTGAGAATGTTTGCACTTTGTTCTTCAGTTAGAACATGAAATACTTGAACTTGTTGCTGGAGAATTCGATCATGGACAAAGTGCAAGTCAATTTCAAAATGTTTTGTGCGTTAATGGAGAATTGGATTGGCAGATAGGAGAACTGCACTCAGATTATCACAATAAACATGAGGAATGGATGGAGAAGAAATATGAAGTTCAGAGAGAAGGGTCTTGATCCATGAGATTTCAGAAATTGAAGCAACCATAGAATAATATTCAGCTTCAGTGCTAGAGCGAGAAACAACTGACTATTTCTTAGAAATCCAAGAAACAATATTCGGACCAAGGTAGACACAAAAACCTGAAGTTGGTCGTCGATCATCTAAATCTAAGGCCCAATCCAAATCACAGTAAGAAGTGATAGAAAAATCAAGTGTAGGATGAAAGGCAAGGCCATAAGTTGTAGTGACTTTGAGGTAGTGTAGAATATGTTTGACAGCAGTCCAATGAGATTGCAAGGGATGATGCATAAATTGACAGACTTTATTAATGGGAAAGGAAAGTTCAAGGCAAGTAAGAGTGATATACTGCAAAGCATCTATAATTTGGCGATAAAGGGTATGATTATCAAAAGGGAAGATAACTTGTGAAAAAATGGTGGCTTCATTTTCAAAGCCTTTGACATGAAAGTCTCAAACAATGAAATTATTTGGTTTGAAATATGGAACGGAGCATGGAATAAAGTATTGAAAAAGTATGCATCTAAAGTCTAAAAATAGAGCTTGCAATCCAAGCTCTCAGGACAACACAACAACAATAAATCCTCTCCTCCCTTCTAGTAATAGAATAGAATTATTTATTTCATATAAATTCTTCTCTTTTGTGAGTTGAGAATATACACCAATGAGAAAAAATTGTGAGGTATTTTGGGTATACTTGGGATTTGGGTTTAGTGGAGTGTGTCCATCTTTTGTATCTCCATCATATTTCTACAAGGAAATATTTGATCGTTGCCTTTGCCCGTGGACGTAGGCTGTAAGCCGAACCACGTAAATTCCTAGAGTCATTTATTTTACGCTTTTGCATATTTATTTTGTGCCACTCTATTTCTACCTTTTCGCCTGTCATTTTACAATAAACTGGTATCATAACTCTGATAGAGTTCTGGGCTAATTTGTTTAAAAATGTCTAATGCAAAACTTTATATGCAACAGTTTGATGGGCGCATTAAATTCCTAGTTTCATTTATTTTATGTTTTCGCATATTTTTTAAGCCGAATCACATAAATTTCTGGTATCATTTGTTTTATGCTTCCTCATATTTATTTTGTGTCACTCTATTTCTGCCTTTTGGCCTATCATTTCACAATGAACTGGTATCACAACTTTTGTAAACATCTAGGCTAATTCATTTAAAAATGTCTATTGTAAAATTTGATATTTAGCAATTTGATGGGCACATTAATTTTGGCATGTGGAAGGTCTGTATGATGGCTGTTCTTGAACAGCAAGGTGTAAAAGTATCACTTTCTGACAAGGAAAACAAGCCCAACACAATTAAGGATTCTGAATGGGAAGATGCCGATTAAAAGACTCTTTCTATTATTCAGTTATGCACTATAGATGATATGCTGAAAGAGGTCCTTTCAGAAAAAATAGTAGAATCACTATGGACTAAGTTGGAGTTATTATATATGACTAAGACGGTGGCTAACCGTCTTGGTGTTTTGTAACATCTGTATATACTCCGTATGGCATAAGAGACATCAATCCAGTCTCACATATTTGAGTTCACATCACTCGTCATAGATTTGAAAAATATTGACGAGACATTTTCAAGTGAACAATAGGCTATGATGTTGCTTTGCTCCTTACCTACATCTTAGCAGCACTTTCGTGAAATTCTCATATATAGTCGTGAAAGCCTCAAAATTGATGAGGTTAAATCTGCACTTTTAAGTTGTGCAAAATGGAGCATGATACTGACAGTTATGATAATACTGCATCTGGCTTTGTTGCCAAAGGGAGGTTAAAGGAAATGGGATCAAGTAGTAGCAATGGAAGGTCTAGGTCTAGATCTAAGTCTAGACATCATAAAGGCAGGTGCTGATATTGCAAGAAGGAAGGGCACTGGAGAACAAAATGTCCGAGGCTCAAAGACAAAAAAGACAAAGATTCAAGTAATGCAACAAGTGCTACTGAAAGTACTAATAATGTTCTAGCACTATCAAGTAGTTCAATTGGTGGTACTTGGATGCTTGATTCTGGTTTCTCCTACCACATGTGTCGGGACCGAGAATTGTTTACAACTTACTGGTTAATAGATGGTGGTGTTGTCCTTATAGGGAATGATATGCCCTGAAAGGTCATTGGCATTGGAACAGTCTAAATCAAGATGCATGATGAAGTTGTGAGAGCGCTGATTAATGTTCGGTACATACTAGATTTGAATCAACTCGGTACAAAGTACGCTTAGTTGTAAAAGGTTTTAGCCAAAGGGAAGGATTAGACTTCAATGAAGTATTTTCTCTTATTGTAAGACATAGCTCCATTTAGGTGTTGCTCACTATTGTTGCACTATTTGACTTAGAATTTGAACAGCTCGATGTCAAGACAGTTTTTCTTTATGATGAGCTTGAAAAACAGATCTACATGTAGCAACTGGAAGGTTTCACTATTCAAGGCAAGGAGAATCATGTATGTCTCCTAAAGAAGTCGTTATATGGCTTAATACAATCTTCTCACCAGTGGTATAAGAGATTTGACAATTTCATCTTAAGTCGTGGTTACTCTAGGAGTGACTATGACTGTTGTGTGTACCACAGGAAGCTCTCAAATGGTTCGTTTGTCTATTTGTTGCTCTATGTTGATGACATGCTCATTATTGCTGCTAAGAGTATGTTTAAATCAAGAAGCTGAGGGAGCAACATAGTGGTGAATTTGAAATGAAAGACTTGGGTGCAGCTAAGAAGATTTTGGGCATGGAAATTCACAAGGATCGGCATGCTAGAAAATTATATTTGTCTTAGAAGAAGTATATTGAAAAAAAAATACTTGAGCACTTTGGAATGCAAAATGCAAAGCCTGTAAGTATTCATGTGGCAGCCATTTCAAATTATCAGTCAAGCATTCACCACAGTTCGTTGAAGGGGAGGAACAAATGTCACACGTTTCCTATGCTAGTGCAGTTGGAAGCATAATGTATGATATGGTATGCACTCGACCAGATATTTCACATGTTGTTAGTGTTGTTAGTAAATATATTGGGCATCCGAGCAAGATGCATTGGTATGGATACTTTGATATCTTCGAGGTATGACGAGCATTGGCTTATTATATTACAAGAGTTTTAACACTGGTGGTAGTGTTATTAGTTATGTTGACTTAGATTATGCTAGAGATATTGATAGAGATCTCTGACATGATATGTTTTCACGCTCTTAGGTGGTGCAATTAGTTGGAAAGCGACTTTACAGTCCACTATTGCACTATCCACTACAGAAGCCGAATACATGGTAGCAGCTGAAGCAGTAAAAGAAGCCATTTGACTCAAAAGTTTGGTATGCAATGTGTTTTGCTGTGGCAAAGGAAAAAATGAAGGAAAAAGAAGGGGGGTTGATGTGATGTGAATAGAAAAGGGTTTAGGGATATTTTGATACTTTTAAAAATAATTATTTAAATGTTTAATTTTATTCCAATTTTATATGTTCTATATAATTTTATAAATTTAAATCTTCACCATTCAAACACAAAGCAGCTATTGCTACTCTTAAATATCTAATCCCACTCCCACTATCAATAATTTTTAGTTGATTAGTCTAGAATGCCCTTCTTTTTATATTTTAATTTGTCTATTATTAATCATGATTTTTTTGTTTTAAAAACTAATTGAATCTTAATTATTTATTATTACTCTTTATTTATTATTTTTATTTGTGATATTACTAAATACATTTAATTAAAGTTTATTTGATATTTATAATATATCATTACTATGATATTTTAAATTTATATTTAAGAATACTGTTAATTAATACTAAACATAGAAATTAACTCTAAGTAAACTTTTAGCATAACTAAAAAAATTTTCTAACTTAAATCTAATGTTTAACTTGAATTAAATAAACACAATGAAATAAAATTTAAATAACTTGAAAATTTGATCAAACATAAACTATAAAACTTTTTTCAAGACATATTTGTGAAAAAAATAATGCATAACCAATCTTAATTTAAATATTACAATGCTATAAAAAATAAATTTATCAAAATTCTTAAAATGATATTTGGCATTACAACAATGAATATATATATATATATATATATATATATATATATATATATATATAGAGAGAGAGAGAGAGAGAGAGAGAGAGAGAAGATACACCAGACAATATCAAATATATTTACACTCGTAATGCCTATTGCCACTTCCACTATCAATAATTTTTAGTTGATTATTTAAACATTTTAGTTTAAGAAAATAATATATAGTTGAATATCAGTGTTTTTTTTATATATATAAATTAAATTCTTTATATTTATATTTGTTTATAAGAAAATTTTGAAAATGATAAACTATTTTTTTGGTACATGAAAACAGTAAAATATTATTACAATAACATGTCAATTTGGTGCAGACTTACAATAGAAAACATTAATATTCATTAAGAGTGGCACCACAACACCGAATATATATATATATATATATGTATATATGTATATGATGTGGTTCCAAATATCACTTTAAGAATTTTGATTTTTTTTTTTTAGAGAACTGCAATATTTAAATTAAGATTGGTTATGCATTATTTATTTCTCAAATATGTCTTGGAAAAAGTTTTATATTTTATATTTGATTAAATTTTCATGATATTTAAATTTTATTTCACTATATTTATTTAATTCAAGTTAAACATCAAATTTAAGCTAGGAATTTTTTATGTTATGCTAAAAGTTTGCGTAGAGTTAATTTCTATGTTTAGTATTAATTAATAATATTCTTAAATATAAATTTAAAATATAATAGTAGTAATATATTATAAATATGAAATAAACTTTAATTAAATGTATTTAGAAATATTTCAAGTGAAAATAATAAATAAAGAGTGATAATAAATTATTTAGATTCAATTAGTTTTGAAAACCAAAAAAAAAATCATGATTAATAATGGACAAATTAAAACATAAAAAGAAGGACATTCTAGATCAATCAACTAAAAATTATTGATAATGAGAATGGCATTAGACATTTAGAAGTGGCAATGGCGACTCCCTCAAACACAATATAATGGTTACATATGATGAACCATGTAAAAGTCCAAATTTGGTGCTGGATCTAAGTATCGGCCGTGCGTTTAATACCCTTTACAAATTTACATGCACGTATAATTTCTTTTAAGTTATTTTTCCTCTATTATTTCCATGTTGATTTTTGCTAATACAATACTGAATAATCTGATAGTACGACACTTACACCAAAGTCATTCTACAATTCTCTATGGAAGAAAAGTTTTCTACCTCAATATAGAGTCAGCCCCACCCATCCAGTATCTTATGCTTCATTCTCTCTGTACTTTTCGGTTTTGTGTGGTTGAAAAACACCCTGAGGAAGAAAGAACTAAATGAAGGACAATTTTCCATTTAAGAAAGTAGTTAAGGACAAGAAGTTAACGAAATGACCAAATAAGGCTTTTGTTTCATCACTTTCATTCCTCAAACGAGCTAGCTACGTGATTTATTACTAAAGAGCAATGCTTGTTGGCTCGAACACAAATTCGTGACCATGGTATGAATGTGTATAAAACCATTCACTGCAGTTTTGCGAATTATTCTCAAAACGCAACGACATTGTTCATTGCAATGTCATTCGTTTGCCATTTCACGAATTTTTTCGAACCAATAAGTATTACTAAAAATGTATGATTTCTGGATATGCAATTAATGGTTTTATACACATTCGTACCATAGCCACGAGTCTGTGTTCGAGCCAACAAGCACTGCTCATAGTGTTATTTTCTTTTCCATGTCGTGGAAATTAAAATGCTCACTTACACTTAGAGAGAGAGCACATTAGTTATTGAAAAAATTCAAAATTTACATATACTGACACAGTTTTAGCTTTATGAAGTCCACAATGACAGTGATTTTAAAGAGATGTGAGGGGTAACAAGCCTAAGAAAGCCTTAAATGTCTACTACAACATATGTTGCCTACTAAAACTTTTGGGAAACTTGGGGTCCCATATGTAGAATAGAATTATACATAAGCAAGGAAGAGAGTCCCCAGCTTGCTTCTGCCCTGCATGCCTCTGGACTCTGGTGTGATGTGCTTAAATGTGATTTTCGATCATTCTGTATTCTGTAATCAGCAACAGTGTTCTAGTTGCGACTTTTGCACTTTTCCATGGCTCTTGGTGCTGCAGGAATCAGATGTAGACAAGTACACCAGTAAAGATGGGTCTTCTCCCATTTATTTTATAGACAAATAAATGCTAAATATGTGAACTTCTCCCATTAATGTTGATTGTTCAAGAGATGATATGCGTTTCCATTATTTTCATAGAATATTGTAAGAGGAAATGGACAATAAAGACCATCCATTCCATAAATACTTCAGGTACTGCTATGTAAACAATACTTCCCACATGATATTAACTTATAGCATGGTTCCAATAATTTAATTTTGATGCAATAAAAGTGTCAGATCATGCTAAATAACTACCTATTATGATAACTACCCACCGTGATTTGGCATTTTCTTACGTTTCTATTGGTTAACAGTTAGTGTCTAGAAACTGAACTCTTATTCAAATATTTAGAAAAGGATAGTTTGTGGATCTCAACTGAGTTTTCATAATACTGGGGTTATGTGATATGGCTATATGGTGTGACTGATGAGGTTTTTCTTTTATAGATAAGAAGCAGGGATATAATATTGGTAGCCCTACCTAGTCCAATTGCTTCAGAACTCTTCATTATCCTCATCCTCTTGCAAGAGTCAGTGAACATCCTAAAACAAGAACAATAAGATCATTTCAGAACTACATACTCATCAATTTGTCCTTTGTTGATTCTGATATTTCTCAGATTATAAAATAATGTCTGTCTTTTACGATTTGATTGTAAATAAATAATCAGCAGCATCATACTAATTAACTACTAAATACCAAAGCTGACACCTCATAGAAATCAAATCAGAAAATGCAAATAGCACTATGAGACACAATATGCGCTTACTCCCATGGAACATCACCAACTAGCATCCAATCACCATCCTTGTCTTCATAGGTGAGCACATATTCTGAACCATGAAGGAGATCCATCAATCTACTTTCACTCAAATTATCACGGCCAGAAACTCCATGAGAACCACATTGACCTACACTTGTCAATGATAACAGCATCATCATAATATGTAACATAATGAACATTTTATTGTTAAAGAATAAATTGACCTATTCATAGCACTCCTGTATATTTCCCCAGCTCACAGGACCAACTAGCTTGAGCCTGTCACATGCAAAGACTTAGGATCCTGATTTAATCATCACATGGACTAAAGGATATATGCCAGTTCTGATCAGGACAAACTCTTTATATTTCTCTTATCAAAATCAAATTAAGTTAATAATTGGTATCACAAGCGCATATTCTTCTGTTCTAAGCTATGCAACAGAAAGTGAGGCGATTACAATTTGAAGCTGAAAGAAAAACTCACTGATTGTAAAGCAACTAAACATCTTTTCCAGTGCTGAAGATAGTTCCATGTAAGTGGCAAAGTGTTTGAGATCCACTTTCCTCAAGTATGGAGCGCCATCCATGCTGACTTTCACATAAAGGCAGCCAGACTTGGCTTCTGCATCCTCTTCATTCTTTTGGGGCAGGGTAGTCATTGAGTTCTTCCTGAAAGAACGGATTGGTGGCCATCCCACAACCTGTTCCCTGATTCACACAACAAGAATGCAAAATTACTCAATATAGAAGGAAGTGCGCAGGTAGCCCCAACTGAGATAAACATTTTTATCATGGTGGCCAGGAGTGGTCCAAGATAAGAATTCAGCAGAAGGGGGCAAAACAAAAAGAACTTTCACTATGGAAATTAAATTTTCAGGAACACTCAATTGGATGAGATCAATCCAAAATCATATAAAAAGGAAAATCATAGAAAAGTAACATGAAGAAGTCAAGAAGAACTAGCAACCAACACATCCATTAGATGATTCCTAACATAGAAGGAATATCCTCTAAATTACATAATTAACAGCAGCTTCTCTAACACCGGAGGGAAACATTAGAAGACCAAACAAGAACAGCTAGCTCCAATTTTCACCTGAACAGATTTTTTTCTCCCTTCATCTCAGTTAAACTCTAAACCAAGTAAAGTTTTATTTTTTTTTTAAAAAAAAAAAACCTCCTCTTCCTTTTCTCTGAATTATCCCATCAGAAATTACCCAACGACATAATTTTCTTTTTCCATCCAGCATCTTGTCAACATGCACACACAGAACTACAGAAATCTGAAAACCATGTAAAGGGACAGGACAATTAATAAAAAAGAAAAGACATTCACAGAACACAGAACCAACATCAACAACAAAATGGACGAATATTTTGACAAGGAAAACATAATAAAAGGGCAGCCTAGTGTACGAGACTCGTAGGGTCTAGGGAGGTCAGATACACGCAGCCTTACCCCCGCTTTGCGGAGAGGCTGTTTCAGGATTTGAACCTGCAAGGAAGCAACCTTACTATAGCTCTCGGGCTCACCCTCACAAGGAAAACGTAATATACCCCAAAAAATAAGTACTAAAACCAATTAACACCCCAATTTTTTTTTCAGCAGCAAAAAAAAATGATGAGACTAAAAGGAGGATGTTGCTACTTAGCAGCAGGCGCAGGTATCTTCTCATTCACTGGCTTTGGAGACTGAGGAATCTTCTCTTTGACAACAGATGCTTGCTGGTTAGTGCAGTCAGGGACAGCAAGCGCCCTACCAGCACCAACACCCCTTGGAGAGAACAAGCCACCATCTTTACCAATACCAACCTCAGATCCATTTTTTACAGAGAGAGTCCACTTCCCAGAACCAGCATCAATGGCATCAGAGAAACCCCTTTTGGCCCCAGACACCAAACTCTTCAACACCCCTAATGAGTACACATTCTTGTCCTCAACACCAACACCAACACCTTCCCTCTCTGGGGACTCAGAACCTGGCAAACCAAGCCTGAGCTCAGTAGCCTTGAGGTTCAAGCCACTGCTTGCCCTCTGAGAAAACTTGTCAGTGCTTTCCATTGAAGGAGCCTCAGCTAAGCCTACATATCCTTGCTCTAATGGCACAGACATCAAACTTCAGCTCACACTGTACTGTCACACTGTCACTTATTCTCACAAATGGAAAGAAAAAAGAAAGCAAGAAAGAGAAGAAGCTGAACTTGAAGAATCAGAATTTAACAGTGGAGGAATAATAATAACAATAATAATAAAAAAAAAAAAGTGAGTTGATGAAGTGAAGGTTCTCTGAGGTTTTGAGTTGAATGTGTTTCTGTTTGTTTGTATAAAAACTGAAAGACTCACTGCATTCTGTTGAACTGGTTCTGTAATGACATTTTAAGTGGTGTAACTAAAGAAAATGCAAAATGGAAAAAAAAAAATGAGGCGATGTTGAAATAAGAATGAGGACCTGGTAGAAATGGGATATTGGAATATGCAAAGACAAAGAATATGGAACTGCGTTTGCTTTATTCTTCTCAAAATAAATTTTTTTAGAATAAAATTCTTCGAATTTTAATAATTTGTGTGAATCTTTTTGTGGGTAGCCACTCCGACAAACCACAGAAAGTCACTGGACTACCTTTTTTTTTTTTTTGGGGTGAATTCCCTGGACTACTTTACTCAGTTTATACATTTTCTAAATGAATAATGTTTTATTCTATCACAGTTTTTATTTTATTTCTAATAAGAATATTTTCCTATTAAAAAAACATCAATAGAACATTTAAAAATAAATTGCATCTTAAAAAAAAAATAGCGCCACGCCATTATATAATTCACCTTTTTTTTTTTAGGTTATATTTTGTGCTGTGTGAGACAAAAGCTAAGATGACACCCCAGTTGAGTGGAGGCAGCGTTTGGACGAAAGGTAAACCAAGGCTTAAAAAAGAGTAAGCAAGGAATCGAACAGAAAATGATGGGACGAACAGTGTCTCTCAAAAAGCCAAATTTTCATGGGGCTCAGAATATCACTGACAATAAAGAAAAAGGAAATTTTGAAAAATGAAAATTATATTTTCTCCTCTTACATGCTTGCCCTTCTTGGATTCAAAAAGGAATGGATAGAGGAAAAAATTATAAATATACACAGATCAATTCTGACAAACAAGAGGATCTACAGAAAATTTAAGAAATGAATTGAAAAGTACAAAAAAAAAATTGGAAAAAAAAAGCCATCTTTTTCTGGGGTGAAAAAGAAGTGACTCTGGAAATTGGTGTCTGTACTTGGTGATCTGGAAAATTTTGGTTTTACTTCTTTTTTTATTTCTCACGATTTTTGCATGACCATTTTGCTAAAGCTACTCATGTTAAATTTGGAAGTGAAAGAACAAAAGTAAAACATAAATTAATGCAAGATGCAGCGGGATGTGCTATGATTTAACTCCATAAAGTAGTTCAATTCACATCAAATTCAATTTTAATTTATATCATAGAATAATTTTTTAACAAAATATATCACTAGATTGAAAGTTCAAATGCTATAAATCTTAATCATAAAATTTCACATTGATGTTTTTTTTCCATAGGTATTTTAAATCGTAATTAATATAAATAATCAACATGAAAAATAATTATAACTTGATGATTGAATCATAAATTTTATAACTTTGTTCATTGAATCAATAAAAATTATACTCCTCTATAAAAAAATTATTAAAAATATAGTAAACAGCGAACAAAGAGATTAGTAAAAACTATCCAAAAAACAAAAAAAAAAGGGGTTAGTAAAGGGTCATTATTTTGAATATGGGTGTAGGGTACGTGGTGAAATAAGTGCAATATTAAAATTTATAAAATTTATATATAATATGATGTTTTTGAATACAAATTACTACCTAGCAATTTATATGCAATTTGGATTAAAAAATTGGTATTTTTTATACATAAATTGTTATACGCATAACAATTTATGTGATAAAATAATATTTTATTTTTAATTGTTTCACATTTTTAGATACACACAAATCGTTAATAAGTGATTTTATTAAAAAAATAACATCCTAAATAACTAATAAGCGATTTGTAGTGATAATATATTAAAAGAATAATTTTATTTGTCTATATAAACTCTCAGCTCAGCTTACTTCAACTCGGTGTTGACCTGTGTTTTACAAATCGCTGAAAAGCAATTTGCTTGTAAGATACGTCATCTCAATCCAGATCTCCTCCTAAACTCATATTATACCAATATACAAAGAGAAACGCCATTATCAAAAAACTTCCCCTTTAGGAAAACCTGAAAAAGAATAAAGAAAAACACACGAGGGGACTGCATCAATGCAATAATTACTTATCCTTGGGCCAGATTATAATTGTTGCGTGGTCTAGGACCACAAACATTATTTGCCTTCAGAATCACATTACTGCTCATTTCCTACACACTGAACCATCAGTATTAACATGAGTACTCAACCCAAACTTGGATTGTGAATAGGTAACTATATGCCTGTCATTTATAGCAACATTTTTTTATATATAAATTATGCATATAGCAACAATTTTAGGTTAGAGAAAGAAGGCTGTAAAATTGCATCCACTATATTATTCTTATATTTATATTGAGTAAAGTTTCAATTTGGTTCCTAAAATTATATATATACTTAAATAATTTAGTTTTTAAAATTAAGAAAATATTAATTTAATCCCTAAAATATCATGAAATATTTAAATTAATCATTTTGATAATTTAAATCAGTCTTCATAAATCTTGTTATAAAGACTAACTTGATTCATTTTTTTATAAATTCAAGGACTAAATTAATTTATTTAATTTTAATGACTAAATAAAATACGAATGGAATTTCAAATATCAAAATTATCATTTACTCTTATACCACTCTTTCTTAATTTGCTGAAAAAACAATTGCATGGAGATAATGAATGGTGGTTAGATAAAACAAGACCATCATCAGAACGCTGAACAAGAGAATCCCAACAAAGGACCCCACATCTCTTAAGTGGATCCCAGCCAAAAAATTATTAGGACTTATTTGATTTCAATTTAGATTTTGTGAAAAAAAAACTTCAAACTGTAAAAACTATAAAATATCATTTTAAATATTTTCTTAACAAAATTTTAAAAATTAAAAATAAAAATTGAATACTAAAATCAATCATTCCTTGGTTTCTAACAGTTTGGTGGCCCAAAGAACATTAGAGCCAAGAGTATTTGCCATAGACAAGTGCATCAATCTCTCCAGTTTTTATTCCTCCCTCGAAGCAAAAATTATGATGGCTACTCCACTATGTTAATATTCAATAGGAATATTGTTAAGAGGCTTTCCTCTTCCTACCATCCCAATCAACCAGTCCTATGTTTGATGCTTGTGTGTGGCAATTTGTGGGTCCAATCTCTGCCATGCACTTTTGCTACAGTTATATCCCACCATGCTAACTGGATAATAAGATAAGTCTCAGCTTTTAAGTAATCCCCCCACTTATTAGGATCCTAATCCTTGTTTCCTCAACACTCAAAGCATCTGCATCCATTTGTGCATGGAATAATGGGCTTTGCCTATAGTCCTCATCAATCATCATGGGGTACCCTTTTATTCCATAGTGCCAATGGTTATTTTATACGTAGGCCTTGTTCGAATCTAGAGACCACAACAGTACTTTCAAAAGTCATATACTCTATGTATAGACCGAAGAGCTGTGCTTTAAGCATACTTTGGCGCTAATTTCTTGCATTTAATTTTCATCCCCCTTTTCTACCAATTTCTTATTCCACTTTGCAATTATTAGAAATCTTTTAACTCTAGCAATTTATTTCAATTCCACCAAGGCTTTTCTACAATAAATTAACTGGTGTGAGACATAAATCTCATATCTAGCTAGAGTGATTAATTGGAATAGGAAAATGCTAATTATTCATAATTAATTTTAAGAAAATAATTGTCAAAATGATGTGACATAAGCATTAATCTTTGAATGAACAAATGAATTTTATCACTATATTTAATCCAATAATAATCATTTATTTTATACAAAATTTTAGTTATTTTATTCTGGTTGAATAGTATTATTCATTAGAAATTTAGAATATAATAACAACCGTAAAACATAGCTCTCATGAATTACATCTTTTTTCAGACAAGGGCAAATGATTAATTAGGAAACTAAATGATCAATATTTTGACTGTTGGATCACCCTTTTACCTATCACATGCAGCTGGATATGTTACAGAGTTAAAGTCTTTTTGTTTTATTTTTAGAAAGTAACAATAAGCCAAAAATCCAACCAAAAAGAGCAGCCAAGAAGGACAATATAGCATCACCAGATTAAAAAAGTGAAAAAAAAAAATAATTACGGCTACCGAACAGGGACTCCAATAATGGCTAACTCCAACATGTGAAAATGATTGTCATAATCGGAGCAAAGACTTTCTGGAAAGGCATAGGAGACAGCTTGAATCTTCAAACAACACTCCCTTGACCCCATCTAGGATTTGATTGAACATCAAGTGGAGTCCCAACTTCTTCTTTTCAATTTTTTTAATTAGTCCCAAATGGACTATCATAGTTCTGTATGAATAATGCCACAGTCTGCACATCTGATACACTTGATCAGAAGAGACCCTGGACCCACCACCATTTCAGTTGCTTGCACAAGATTCTCCTTACTCTCTGCTGAAATAACAACAATAAATAATAATTATAAAAGATACATAAAGATATATACATATATATACATGGCCTAGAATGTTTTCACATAATTCATTATCACAACTTCTAGTTTAGTCACAACTTACAAGGGTGCTATGAAAATACAATAGTAATCCAGCTTAATAAGCCTGAGGTAGGTAGAGTAAGCCAGCCATCTTTCCATATGGTCAATCAGATATCACATCCTTACTTTTCATTTGTCCAATCTTCAGTTTTGTTTTTTCAGTCAAGGGGAAGAGATGACGAATTAGAAAATCATATTTTCACCACGGAGACATCTTAATTTTGGTACTGTTAAAACATTGCTACTAACATGTATAAAAAAATGTGAGATTATTATGTGTGAAGAGTGCTTAGATTGTATATAGATATTTGCAATAGTGTTGATATAAGTGAACGGATCTAGCGATGATTCTTATAATAGAAAGGGAATGTGAAAAACGTAAAAAAAAGTAGTATAACTTCATAAAGGGTACTACTATACTATGAGTGACCAACAGCCATAATTGTCAAACCTTTTTTGTAACTAAATGAAACCATGCATTGCATGGTTGCTACAGAAGGAAACAACGACCAAATACTGTACAAATATATAAGGTAGTCATGGTTTCGTAATTGCTTTGGTATGGACGAGTCTCTGTAGCTGATACTTGGATACTTTGAAATAGTCTATGTATTTGGTAGGGGTACATCTTATATCAAATATTTTATCCATACTTTTAGATATTTTAATTATATTTCACATACTTTTAATTTGATTTATATTATATTTTTATATCATACTTGTATCATACTGAACATTTTTATCGGTATCCATCTAACATAGCTTTGCAATGAACAGACATGTGTTAACTATTCAGAACTCTGTGGAAACCGTCAAGACTAGAAGTAATTAGAGGGATTCCAAATTCAAGTGTTGGCTCTTGGCACCTACATCACTTTTTTTTGTTTGGAGCTGAAATAAAAACGTCTTGATTCCATTGTGAAATTATCATTTACATGACCGTTGGTCTTCCAATTTCATCATGTGGGCACAAAGGAAGAATATATATATATATATATATACGAGTTTCAAAATTTTCAGTGCAATCCAAGCATACCACTACCCTAGTCAGGTCATGCTTGTGCTCGATGGAATGCCTATTCATATACCTTTTTTTTCCCTTCAAAAGAGAGAGTCTTATCAAACAATTCACAAGGCGTGTTTAAGGCTTGTCATCTTGCACAGCTCTGTAGTGGGATACTGCAAAAAAAAGCCTGCAGGTTTTAATGCATTCCAACTTGCATTGCAACCAGCCATTAGGGGGCCCTTCATCAAAGATGAATTATTGGGACTCAAGGGGCCTGCACCATGTACTTTTGATTTAACTTCAAACTTATGGATCACCACAATTCTATTGCTGCAGAGAAAACCAAAGTATTATTTCATATGTAGTGCTGCTGCAAACCTTTTCCACCTGGACCCAAAGCATATATAATTTTTTCCGGTAACAATGTCTTATGTGCCATTATGATTGTTTGGCTGTAGGAAATTATCATAATGTCTTGAGGAAATGAGGAACATGACCAAGCATATTGCTTTTTACCTAGGTAAAATGTCTTGTTCTGTCTTATATGTATCTTGAAATCAACAAGAATCCTCTACCTTGTGATGTTGTACAGACAAGTAATATGGTCCTTATTATATAGTCAGTCTAATTAAAAAATATACATAGTCAGCTGGATATTTATTTCCGAGTGACTTGCTTGGATTGATAGGATGAATGATAAGAAAGATCTATATTGTGGAACATTCAGTGAGCTTTCTGGACCTAGGTTTTGTTTGAAAATTCTCTATGATTGCTGTGTCATCTCATTAATTCTTTTTTATACTAAGTGGCTAGTGTTGTGTTCCATGATGCAAAGCAAGGTCTAAAGTTCAGCCACCGTAAGAGTGTAAATGAAATTGAGCATATGACAAGCTTCATTTTGTCAGAGTGTTATTAGTACTTAATTTAAAAGGATTGGAAAAGTGAAATGAGTAGCATATTTAAATATTTGAAATGGCATTTACTATATATGACGCTGGGTGCTAGCAGTAACATCAGATTTATTTGGATGAGTTATTATTCACAAAGAACTTGTATATATGCAGCGGATGTAAAAAGAAAATTGATAATGTATTGGTCTAGTTTCTTGTGACTGGCAAGATATAGCCCACTCGCAATAAGCTCGAAAAAGGGGTCTACGAAGTTGACCCTGCACACCAATCTAATATTAACATATTTGATGAATGAACCAGGCACTATGGTGATTTGACTCTTTTAAAGTGAAAATTTTGATAAAATAAAAAAAATGATGGGTTAATCATCATTGAATTATTAGGTTAGAGCCATGCACACTTATTGTAGGAATCTCTCCTTAATAAGGAACAAGGGAAAGATCTATCTAAAATATCAGTTTTCTTGGGAGTGAGTGAAAGTATTATCACATGACTTATAGTAGTCACTTGGTATGAAGTTTTAGTAAGTTGATGGAATTTGACTTTGGAGACACAGCCCCATCAGCATAGAAAAGCTCAAAGACATTTATTCAGAAGCCGTGGCTCCTCTAGCATGCTCATCTCATCATATTGAAATGCTATGTATCTTTATGCTATATAACAACAACAAAACAAGCAAACTAGTGGAAAATACATACGAGCAACAAGTGGAACTAATCATTTCTTTCATTTGAAATTGCTCATCTTCAACATACATAAAATAGGAAAAAGACCAAAGCAACTTAGCCATTATAACATGATATCTCAAATAGAGGTGCTAGAAAAACAGGCATGCCTCCACTACTTCATCTATTTTCAAAGAAAAATATTGGATAGTAAAAAATTTTGCCTAAATTTAGTTGTCATTATGATGCATGTGTTATATTTATTAATTCTTGAATATAATTCAATGGTCACCATGTTTTTTGTTTAAAAGTTTGACAATATTTGTTTGACTATACAACATTACTCATTTTTTTAAACACTACATAAAGGTTAAGATAATAAGCGTACGTGCATAAACTAATTTGTCCCATGAAATGCATGGTTAACAAAAGTGATCTCGGTTACAATGGGGGCACTTACAAAAAAAGGTTATCAAGTCATCATAAGATAGCGTACACAATTCTTCATTGTGTATGTCTCTACAATTATATAGTATATATATACCCTGTTTTCAGCATAATCGGCTATATATATATATATATATACACACACTATAACATAGAACTGGCACGTCCTACTATATTTATTGGCTAAATCATAAGCGATAAGAAGGACTTGATATGAGTAGTCCACAATAACAAGTGGCTTTTCTTTGCTTTGATGATTGGTTCATAGAAAATCTATATCAGACACAACAACTGTTCTCCCAACACGGGGAACTGTGAACTTACATTTACATATTTGATTATGAGTCAGATTATTCGCACATTAAAAATTGATATCAAAATTGGATACTATAATAAGACATTAAGTCTTCTAGAAATGTTATTTGTATTTACTAAAAAATGAGTCAATTGACCATGAGAAAATCTATATAAATGTTAATTAAGGGTAGGGAATTCACATTATTGATTATAGGAAATTGACAAAATGCACAGTTAATTATCCAATTCTACTGATAATTTACATAAAGTTCTGTCATTTGCACATGAATATTAATCGTCAACAATATATTATCACTTATACATCAATTTCCTTTATTCCCTATCACTAACATGAATTCTCCATCGTTAAACACATGCATCTTCCAATAATCAATTGACTCGCTTCAAAAGTGAGTACCAATAACATTACTCATAACGGCAACCCCACCAAACACTATCAATTGTTTTGCATAACTCTGTAGTCTCTATGCTAGCTTTTAATGCACAGATAACTACTTTAGTTATGTCACAAGTTTTCACTACCCAAAACTCTATCACAAAGACAAAAGGTAAGGCCTGAATGGCTATTGGCCAAATCAGTTCAAGGCCATGCAAAGAGGACCGCTTGAGTCGGAATCTTTCTAAAATGGCTCATATCTTGTTGAATTTATTTCATCTCCTTATGTTGAAAAGTAGATGAGTATTGGGTGATGTGATAGAAGCAAGAGGGTTAGTTGGTTTTATGTTCATAACAGAAATTTTTTGAAGATTAAAATTAATTATTTAATTGAAAAACAATTAAGCATATTGCACTCAAATATTGTACAAATAATTTTATACTAATGATCAACCTTAATATATAATAATCTATCTCCAAACAATAATAACCGAAGATTTTCTTTTCACCTCCTCCATTCAATTCCAAGTATAGAGTGATTTGTTGCTTACAAGAATACCATATAAAAACCTCCCTCTATCTCGACTCGAAATAAAGTAATATGCGAATTCTTTCTCCTAATGACACCATAGAAAGCTTGGATCGTTCCGAGGATGTTAAGTTGGTGGTTAGTGGAAGCCTAAGAATTAAAAGACATAGAGTAGTTAATGAGTTAATTAATGTCTTAGTGACGCTCTTCATGCTATTCCATTGAGGAATTTAAGTTTTGTGTTACACATTTCATTTATCGAGTTTCAAGTATTTTGTATCTTGAATTATGTGTTTGTGTAGTGGGGGCCTCCAAGTGTTTTCTGTGGCTTATGAGTTTGTATGTTTTGAAGAGTGACTATTGCTGTTATGAGTTCTTTCTTTTCTGTTTTTTTGAGTTGCATCAAATATGATGTACTTATTGCTCATATTTTTTTAATAGCAAAGCCAGATTTACCTATAAAAAAAAGTATTAAATTTCAAAATGAGCTTTTCCAATATATACCTTTATAAAATTCAAAGGTACTAATAGTATATGTAACTAAGAATTAGCTATTTGTTCTACTAACTTAATTCTATAAAACTTATGATTAAACTACAACTATTTAAAAAAAAAAGTGATATCATTAATTACTGATATGTATAGAAAGAAATCCCTGCACTTCATAAGAAATTTTTAATAAAGTAATTAAGGAGGAGGATACAAGTTACAATAAATTATCAATCGGAGTTTTTATTGTTATAACTCCTTATTAGAATAGAAATGAATTGAGACCTGTCCAATTCAATATAGGCATGTTTGAATTGAGCTAAAACCCATCCCAATTGACCCATCACCAAATGTGGCGGAAGGGGAGCACCAGAGTGATTTTCAAAAAATCCCTTTGTCACATTACAATTAGTGAGCTTTAATAAGGCTTTTTCCCTTTTTAGTTAAACGGTAATAAGTCTTTTTATTCATTTTTAAAAATAATTTTTTTAAAAAAATCTATCTTTCTTTTGGTCGATTTAAAAATCTTTTTTTTTCATGAAAGAAATTGAAAAATCTATCTAAAGCACGCCCACTTCAATCTAGAGGAGATCGTTTAATTGGGCCTACTCCAGTTTGTTCAAAGTTTAAAATACTAAATGAATTTCACGTTTCTCTCTGCCATATGATTTATGAACAATGATATAATTATCTCGTGGGACAAAATAAAAAATGGCACAATGATCTTTGTTTATACACCAAAAAGAAAATTGATCTTGGCCTATGTCAGCACTGCTTGCTATATAAGTTTTACACCTTGCACACCGAAAGTGTGTTCAGCTAACTGTTGAGCAAATAATGAAATGGCAACAGCAATAATGTCAATTAATGATAGTACTAATAAACATAATGCTCTCATAGCACTGTTAATAATTCTCCCCTGGAAGCTCATAACTGCTTGGAAAGCACGCTGTCCGGGATCAGGAAACAGCTAAATCTTAGATTTTGGCAATTATCATTGCTTCAGTGCTTATTGTGTGATCACTGTTTGTATTGCAGTCCAAAATTCGTGCCCCTTTCTAACCTAATTAGCTGTCACAGAAAGGCACAACACTTCAAAGATCAAATTTGAAAAAAAAAAAAAAAGACAAATTTTGCAATTTAATTAACCAAGCATTGACACCATCACCTAACTATTCTAGCTAGATCTATCAGTCCGCCATGCGAAATTGGCCTTTTTTGAAAATAATAAATGCCATCAGTTTTGTATTCTTACAATTAAGTTGATGTCATTTAATTTTAATGCCTAGTTTAATGTCAAAAAATGCAGTATTGTTAGACAATTTTCTTTTTTTTTTTTTTTGGTCCCGCTGTGGCAACGCCTCGACTGCGACAATTTTCTTTTTAAACCAATTGTTAGGCATTTTTTTTGTCTTTTTGGGTCTCACGAGACCATTTTATGATTTTGATCGAATACGAGACCAATTTGATGTTGCATACTCCTGTACTCTCCTTCTCTCTCTCTCTCTCTCTCTCTCTCTCTCTCTCGTTTTTGGGTTTTCTATCGGTCTTGGCATATTGGGCCCTCCTCCGGACATTCATAATACCATTCTTGGGTCCGGTTATAATGGGCAAAGAGGCCAACATATTATTCTGGCTTCAGGAGAATTGCTCATTTTGGGCCTCATGAAACATAATGACTTGGGCCTTGTGATGTTTAAAGTTGTAAATGGAGTCGAGTTGAATTGTTAAGGACAAAATAAAACAAAAAAGGAGAATTCCTTGACCTAAGAATGGAAAAAAAGTCGAGCTGAATCATTTAGGACAAAAGAAAAATGTCTGGTTCGACCAAAAGCAAATGTCTGATACGACCCCGAAAAAAAAAAAGAAGAGAGAGAGAGAAAGTATCCGACCAAAGAAAACAGAAAATGGATATTCAGACCCCAAAAAAATAAATAAATGGAATTACTTTTTCTTAATTACATGTTACTTTTACCACGCCAGTGACAAAAAGGTTGATTGATTAGCAAAGCTATAATAGTAAATGTCTTTAATCAATAGACACAGTCATATAATTGTTACCCTTTTTTAGATCCGGATTTTCTGGATAGGTTGTCCTTTTGGTGGAAATTTGCACGGAAAGTAACACAAAATTATGAGTTATACTACGCAAATATACATAAATCATGAACCATTTTTTATTCAATTTTAAAACTTGAACGATGGAAGTAAATTGGCCAAGTTGTTTCACTAGGTATCAATATCAAACACGGAAAAGCTTCTCTAAAAGTGTAGATAATTGCAAGGTGAGAAAGTGAGGATCAATCATCTATAGGTTATTTGATGAGACTTATATATAATAGTAGTTATTGATTTAAATATGGCTATTCCCTTACTTTCTAACTTTATAACTACATACAAATTTAGAGGATCTAAATCTAAAACTATATATCCCTGACAAGTAAAGACATGTGTTAATGGTGCCATTAGCTAGGTCAACAAGATAATATATGATGTATCTTCGGAGCGATGCCTTGGTTAAACGAAATAGATAGAGTTAACAAAATTAGTGTTTACTTTAACAAATTACAAACCATTAAAGTCAACTTGAATCCCAATGCAAAATGGATGTATCAACGAGAGCTTATCTCCAATCGATAGAGAGGATAAAAAATTAATCAAATTCAGTTGAATCAGTACAGTTGATCAGTTTCTAATTTTTTTTTCCAATAAAACTAAATTAAACTAATCAGATTAAGATGGAGTTAATTATTAAGTTACAGTAAAATATTAAAAAAAATTATATTTACTTAATTTTTATACTTATTGTTTATAATATAAAGTAAGGTCATAGATGCTTAATAATAATTTGAGTAAGCAATAAAGTTATGAGTTATACTGCACATATAAATCATGAAAACTAAGCTGGTATAAGGTGTTTCACCTTGTGAGGATATCAAACTATCGACGGAAAGTTATGACACGTGTTAATGGTGCCATTAGCCATGTCAAAAGGGTAATGTGTTTTGGTGCGATGTGTACTATGTAGGTTAAAAGAAATCGATTGAGTTAATAAGCTTAAACCTTTACTCTTAAAAATCATTAAAGTCAATTACAATATAAAATGGATGTATAGTATGTCCCCTCCTCCACACCACCCCGAACAAATTAAAAAGAGAAAGAGCTTCACAGATGCTCCAGTTATGATGAGTTATATATGACCCCTCTTAATTTGCAAGCGTATTCTTGGTTATGTGATTTCGTAGATATATTCCCTCTATCCATTTTGTTTCGTTTATAATAATCACTTAAAAAAACAAGAGGATGCAGCATGCTAACTAAGAATATTTCAAATAAGAATTTACTTACAGTATATAATAAAATTTAATTGTAATGTTATTAATTAGAGCATGTAATTGAGATATATAAATTAGTTAGAGTTGGTTGAAGCTGTTAAA
Organism: Dalbergia cultrata; assembly: GCA_031216105.1. Taxonomy (NCBI): domain Eukaryota; kingdom Viridiplantae; phylum Streptophyta; class Magnoliopsida; order Fabales; family Fabaceae; genus Dalbergia; species Dalbergia cultrata. Next base: position 75,347,421 of record CM062344.1, read on the forward strand.
TATTAATTAGTTTCTTATTATACTCCTTTTATATATATATATATATATATACACGTTTTCTAGCTCTCAATTCTCTCTATCTTTTTCTCTACTACCATGAATTTCAACAAATATAATGTTAAATATCACATTAATGTGTCACTTATCTTTTGTGATAGAAAGGATCCTATCATGTATAGTAGTTTTGCAAATGCCCTGATTATGTACATCGATTATCACAATTGATTTATCTCTTTTTAAATTCTCAACTTTTTAACATGACTACATCAATGATAAGAAAAAAAAGTATGTAAACTGCACATTTACTCAATAACGAACGTGTACGTAGGTTACATCAATTATGAAAGTCAGGAATCCCATATCGTCGTCGGTGTATAATCCAGAATGGAAAAGAAGTAGTTATGTTCACTATAGTTAGTTAATGGTGCCCGTAGGACACTAGGACGGAATAAGTAGGTTTAGAGACTATGGAAAAGTGGGGTTTGAAAGTCATGAGAAGCACTTTTTTTAAGTCAACAAGAGTCCTCAAGTGCCCGTGACAAACGTATAATGTTGTAACAAGTCAAAACAAAAATCCGTGACACAAAGAATGGCGGAATATTTAAGGTTGGGGGTTAGTTGTTCAAGATATATAACCAATAACACACTGAAAATTTAACCTTCTTTAATTTCTATCTAGAATTAGGAGTGGGGATCATAGACAATTTGAAATTGAGTTTTACTTGGAATTCAAGATGTTTAAGGACCAAGCAAACAATTCCCATGTCTTCTATTCTGTCGTCCTTGAGCGCGAAGATAATATGGTAAACACTGAAATTATCACCTTGCACAAAATCAGCATCTAGAATAACAGTACGAATTTAATTTCATCACTTTTACACAAATACAGTTTGTAGCCTTTACTCTTCGTTGTTCCCGCAACAGCTCTCCTTCATTTTTGCCCATTTGTATTTCATTCCAATAATAAAGATGTTACACGTGTTCATACTCCTTTTTGCACATGAATTCTTCGAGCCAAATAGGATTGTTCTTAAAAATATAGCAGAATTTATGGACAAACAAAAAAAAGAAGAAGAAGGGTTTCTTTGTATCTCTATTCGTACAGTTACATATTATCCAGTAGTTGTTCTTAAAAACAACGGTTTACTCTCTGTCATATTAAAGTCTTCTCTTTCCTTCTCCTCCCCTTCAAAATTGAACTTTTAAACAAAACAGAAATAAATATGTATCTTAACATTTAGTTTGAATCGGTTAATTTATTATGAGAGTAAAATTATTCTGGGATTACTGTCTTATTATATGAACAATGGTAGCTTCATGAACTTTACTTTATTACTTGAAAATAAAAAATACAAATCCTCTATCCGATGCACCAAATTGCACTCCTTCAACATGTTAGTGTAAGATATGTATTTACTCTGTAAACTTTAGGATTTCTTCTTGCTCTTTCATCCTCAACCGCTTGGCTCTTTCATCCACAACTGCTAGGTTAAATGAATTAGCTAAGCTCATAAGCTGTTTTTAATTTGATCTCATTTAAAGTTCAATAAGCTAAGCTGGTGTGCTCATGGGTTGAGCTTAATCTAAAGATTTGAGCTTGTTTATTAAGTGAGCCAAATTAACTTGAGCTTTAATATCGACTAAATAACTCATGAGCTCACTTAAAAAATATATATACACACAATTATATATATAAAAAGAATCACATTTTATTATTATATTTTGGTGCATATTATTATTGTTGCAGCAGTGCTAAGCAGCCCAAATGGGTTGCAAAGATGATTTAGTACCGACTAATGTCGAAGTAGTTTATTGAATAGTGAGAAGCATAACTAAACATGATTAGATGATAGTAATACATATTATTGTGACACGTAAGTCGGGCTGCTCATTTTTATCAGGCAGAGAGTGTATTTTCATCATTGTTGTTGTTGAGGTTGTGTTATTATCACTAAATAACTTAGTGAGTCGTTCGCTTAAATCACTTCAAGTTTTGTAAATGTTAAACATGTTATTCGTTTGCTTAAGAGGACTCACCTTGAAACCAAAGTTGTTTGTTCGAAGAAACACAAACAAAATTGAACACTCTGAATCTAGTTCATGAGATCCTCAATCCAGCGAGGGGCAAGGAAACATGATGTCATATTGGACGTAGGGATGATGTAGTAATTACATTTTCTGATAAAAATAGACCAATTTTGTTAAATAAAAAAAAATGAAACGTGAATGAGAAATAATTTGAACGTGGGCCCATGGTTGATTTTAGGGCGTGAGAGGGAGGGGGAAGGGTCGGTGTCCCTTCGGCTTTATAGGAAGGGGAGGCAGAGTGGGCCTAGAATTAGGGCCCACCCCACTAGCACAGGGAAGCAGAGTCCAAAAACTTTAAGTCACTTTCAGACATGAAAAGCTAAAATGAAAAGGAGTTCTGTTTCCATAGAACTCTTTTACGGACGATTGCAGCCCCTCGTGCCCCACAAACCGCCTCTCTTGCCTTCATGACAACTTTTCAGTCAACCTCTTTCTTTCTTTTTACTATGCTTACATGATTTCTTTTCTTTTTTTTTTTGTTGAAATGCTTATATGAGAAGGCAAGTGTTATTTGGATGTATTTATTTCTAAAATAATAATATTCATATGAAAATTCTTTTATAAGGATTTTCTGTCTTTTAAAATGAGAAGATTGACAAAATAAAAAGAAAGTATTCATCTAAGAATATGTTTACAATTTTAGATGGAAGATAAAAATAAGGGATGAGTTTTCATATATGAACCCTATTTATCCATAAAAACTTTTTCCTTATTTTTACTCTCTAGGGCATAATTGGTTGAGAAGTAAAAGTAAGAGTAAAATATTATTACGTAAGTTTCATATATAAACTTACACATAAAACTCAACTAGAGGATTCTTACTCTCATTTTTATTCCCTAATAAAACATATTATAATTAATCACTTATTTTTTTACTTTATTAACTTCCTTATTTTAAAGAAGTCGAATCCACTTCTCTAAACTTTCATAATATCATGCAAATAGCATAGACTAACTGAACATGTTTTAAGGGCATGTTGATGAATGATGGATTATTTTTATAGGAATGGCTATTGCCGCACTATAATGTTCTATTTCATAACTCTTGTTATAAAGTTTCAAAATATACTTTTTTATGATTAAACTAATCATTTGTTATTATTAAAAAGTGAAATATTTTATATATGGTGATTGGATAAGATATATACTGAGATATAAAATTACGGGGGAATTTATGTAGATATAATGTTTCAGTGAAATTATTGTTGCAGTTTTATGGAAGAAACAACTTATGTTGCAAATTGATTGAATTATTTTTATTTAACTAAAATTGTCTTTCACAATTTATAAATTGGTACAATTTCTTTTTTGGTTTTAAGCCGATTTCAATTGCATCTCAAGTTTCAGTAAATTGTTTCAAAAGACCACATTTTGGTATATATGGGCTGGGCTTCAAAACCCATTTACAGGGGAAAAACTTATTTTAATATTATTTAAATTTATTATTATTAATATTATAAAAAAATTATATCCTGATATTTTTATAAATGTAATACGCATACAAATTATACTACAAAACAATTTTATGATATTTTATATAATTTAATAATATTTTTAAATTGTTATTACATCATAATTGTGATAATGTTAAGAGTGTAATAGTATGGTTGCTGTCCTATAACATAACATGAAAGACACAAGTTTGATTCTCTTTATGAGAGTAAAACGATGCATATCTACTCTCTCTAATAACCTTAGGTGTTAGGTCGCCCTTTTTCACCAAAAATAAAATAAAATTTAAGGTCCAAACCAACAAACTCAAATGACAAACTACCCAAATTGTATCAAGTGGTAAATTAGTGCTTCAAAATTTAAAAGTTTCAGAATTTAAAAAATAGAATAAATTTATTATTTTATATAGTTTCGTACAATGCTTTTTAATTGTATAAATTCATGCTTAAAGACCAATTTATCTATTTTTTAAAATGTAAGTGACAAACTTAAAACTTTTAAATTTTAATAAGTAAATTTATCTTCAATATATTTTTAAAAGATAAATTTGTACATTTAATCCTGTAAAATAAACACACTACATGAAGCAAACATTTCGGGAAAAGAAAAAGTGACACAAACACGGAGAGACTCCAATAGATGCGTTATCCTTCGAACAAAAGGAAATATCCTTAGCTCAGTTAGCTATTAATTATTGGCAATTAATGTCAAACTGTCACTTTCCATCACTTTTGGTTTGATGGCAGTAGGTATACAATTTCTATGATTTTAACATTTATAATATTAAAAAAAATTAGCATTTGGAATTCATAATTTTCATACTTAAAAAAGGAAAATTTTATATTGCGTTGAAGAGATTTAATGTTTTTAAAATACAAGATCAACCATTAAACTTTGAAAAATTACTCTTTCGGAAATCCTTAATTACCGTAGGTAAATTTTTTATTATTTTAATTGTTTTACTTGAGACAATGAATTGACCCTTTGATTCCACTTCTGAGACTTATAGATGCCAAATTACATATTTAATCTAGTATTGGCATTGGAAACAATCATGATGAAATTACTAGAAAATGACCTCACGCTAACCTCAAAACCTAGATATGTACCATTGTTATCAGGTAGTCAAAAATTCATATTCGGTTGGGACATTACTAAAATTGTAATATTATTTCGACACTTAAAAATAAGTGTTTAAATGAGATATCAATTATATTATCATTGAATATGAAAGATGGATGAAAATAATAGAGTATGTAATCATATTTAATAATAATAAAATAAGTATTATATTTAAATACTTATATTTTTAGGTATTGAAGTAATATTTTTATTAACAAAAAGAAATCAATCAAGCCGCTATAAGTTTGACCCTAACGAGTAAGAGAGTTCTCTCGTAGGTTTATTTCCATATGAAAATAATTGTGAGAAAAAAGGACAATATTGATAGCCCAAATAAGAATTAGCTTCACACACATTAAAAAAAAAAAATGCTTCACAGTTATACTAGCTCTCCTAGAATCTCGTTGTCAGAATTAATTAATATATTAATAGAATAGAAGGATCATATTTTTTATCTCATAATTTTTATATTTTCACTTTATTATCATAAGATTTTGACACATCATTTTTGCATTATATTTTGACAAAATATTGACCGTATTACACAGTAAAAAAATGAGGGAGATATTACCCAAAAACGAAAAAGATAAAATAGCTGAGGTCCTTTCATAGTTATTAGAATAAATAGAATAAACACCCAACTTAATCCTCAAGGATATTATATCCAATAATTTGATCTCTCAAGAAAATAAACTCCTTTAATGACCCCTCAAGAAATAAAACATAATACAAATTAATTCATCTACAAAAATCTATCCATTGAAACTTAAACTGGATGACATACATGGCTTGTTATTTAAGTCAATAGTGCCACACCTCATGTTATACGTGAACATCATACTCATACATCTTCAGCGATATGACGTTATTTCCTTATTTATTTTTTCTCTAAAACTTAGAACAACATAACATAAAGAAATTGTATTTCTTGATATATCCTTCCAAAAGATGTCATTTTAGATATCAACGTGTCGATTTATGTGATTAATACATTGCAACGCGTCACGTGCTTCATTCTATTAATAAAAACTTAATAAATGGACTAACTTATTATATATTTTAATTTCTGAAGGACCACCAGCGAGATTTATTTTCTTGAGACCAAATTATCCCGATAATATTATTTAGGGACTAATTAAATTGGGTGTTTATTCCAGTTATTATTTTCTATCAAATTTGTGAGCTAAGAACAAGAGATCTCCAACTCTACATCTCATCTAGAACATTCATATAAATTTTAATACAATTTCTCTTTCCTATTTTTGACATCTAGCGATTAAAATTCATTTAGAGTAAGAAAAATTGCATGTTCCAGGAGCACACGAGGCAATCCAAGTTTGTTATGTTCCCGTCAAATAGTTGATTGTTTTCTATATTCGGCGTTATTGCGAATACGCATTTAATAACTAGAATTTGGCTATGTTCCAAGAATATGGAGCACAAGACAGGAGAGACTTGAACATGCTAGCTGTGCCAGATACTCTCTCTTTCTCTCTCTCTCTCTAGAAGCCAGGCTTAGTGAATAAAGGGGTCATTTTAGATATATACTTCACCTAGAATTTATTACTTGTGCAGTGCATGAAAAATAAATCTTTAATTATTAAAATTTTTAAAAATGTAAGTAATCAATAGAATATAAAAATTAACATAAAATATATCATACAATGGTTGATCCTGCCTAACAATTAACTTTAATTATTTATATTTTTATTCTCGATGAAAAAATTGTTTATTGTAATATTAATAATATATAAATATAATTTTATTAATTTAAATTAATAATAATTATAATGAAGGTAAAACATTATATTATACATGTATACGTAATACATGTTTTGTCATCATCCATACATCGTATAAATTTGACATTACCTATAGTTATTTTTTTTTTCGTGTGAACATTCAGATTATTAATATAAAAAAGAATTATTAAGGCATTAAAAATATATGTATGTATAATTTATTAAATTATATTTAAATTAAGTATTTAATAATTGTAATGTGTATAATTAATCATTATCCAATAATTTATATGTTTATTTCACTCATGCAATGCATGTTTGGTGTTACTCATTTGAAATATCATTATTATAAAACAAATTGTTCTATCATTAGTTCATTTTGTCATGTAAGTATTATTGTAGTAAATAAGATTTTAGTATATATTTATAGTACAAATTGTTAAAAAAAATCAACCTTATTCATTTCTTGTTCTCTACTTTTTTAAGCCATTAAATCCATGATATTTAGTTGTTAATTAAAGAATAAATAATAGGGTTAAATGCATTTTACCCCCCTGAACTTTAGATCATGCGCAATTTACCCCTGACTTTTCAAAATGTGCAACGCGACCCCTTGAACTTTTCAAATTGTGCAAAAAACTCCCTATTATTCAAAATGTGTAAAAAAACCCCTTGAATTTTTCAAATTATGCAAAAAACCCCTTTATCGGGTTGCACACATTAAAAAAGTCAGGGGGGTTAATTGCATATATTATTTATGAACAAGGTGTCGAGTTGCACAAATTAGAAACTTCAGGGGGGTTAAGTGCACATAATTTTATCTTTATAGTTAGCAAAATTATACTAGGGGATGTTTTGCACAGTTTCGAAAGTTTAGGGAGTCGCGATACACATTTTGAAAAGTCAGGGGGTAAATTGCACATGACCTAAAATTCAGGGGGGATAAAATGCATTTATCCCTAGATAATATTTCTAGTTAAAGTTGAAAGTAATATAATAGATATAGTTGTTAAATATGCAGGATGGTGGGACCAATTTTTTTTTTTGAGTAAAACCTCAACTTAATCATTTAAAAGAAGTGTAAATTCAATTTGAAACTCAAAACATTTGTGATACTAACTTAATCAATGATTAAAATTTATGTCAAGTTAATCCAAAAGACTAAAGAAAATGATTAACTTGAAATAAGTTTTAATCCTCTAGGTCCAAATTGATGTAATAAATCTTTCGAGAATCAAACTAATGTCCCACAACTCTAGAACTAAATTGATATCGCAAATATTTTAAAAGCTAAATTTATATCCTACGCCCCTTTAGATGAACAATTCAATGTTTTACTCCAAGCTTTTTATAATATTACTTTTGGAATACTATCAGGACATATACATACAGTTAAAAAGTTTAATACTGTATATCAAGTTACCATTAAACTACACATTTAAAAAATGATAATAATTAATTTTTTTACCTGCAAAATCGATCCAACATTCATTAAACACAAATAGTATAATCAGTTTATTAAAGTCTCATCCACAATTAGAAATATTCTCTAAATAGTGGAGGATTAAATTCACCCTAAAGGTGACATATAAAAGTTTTCATGTTTAAACCTCTAGAATATCTATAGTATAAAATTATGCTAATTTTGTAGTGTTTAAGTTTTACACGTGTGGTACCACGTGGGAAGAATCCTCCACCATTTTTCATTCGTCATCTTGCGTTTTGTACTGTAACTCGTCGAGCATAAAGTTCCTCTTCCACGGCAGTGTGACACGTGATCTAGCACGTGAGCTAACAATGCCTTTTACTCTTTTTCGTTTCGTACTTTTTTTGACGTTAATATTTTCTTATTTGTTTATATTACTCTAAGAAACACTTACACTGTAAGCAAGTATAAAGATTTTTAGTTACATTATCTTCACTCTTATCCTAAACATAAAGGCCTACCTTTACAAAAATATAATATTTTTAAGTCATAATTAAAAAGCTTATCATAATATGTTAAAACTATTTTCGGTCTTTACCCATTATCAGGTCCTTGGTTGCAACAATATTCTTGGTCCCTCATATTTAAAAATATTTCCACTCCATAGTCACGTTTATATTAGTTTAAATTCGCATATTAAAATACATATAAATAAAAATATTTTATGGTTTGACGAGGTTAATTGGTTATAATATAAGATCTATAGAGAGATTTGTTTAAATAGAAAAATAAATGATGATAAATATAAAAACAGTTATTTACACATTTTCGTTAAGTCTCTGTTATATCTAACAATAATAATAATAAGTCTCTGCTATTTTTTTCACCAAAAGTTTTCCCTAATCAAACCTCAGGCACGGTGATAACTTGAAAGTCCTTCGTGTGCTTTTACATCATTATTTCCTTCATGTAGTAGCTTAGGTATGAGGATAGAACGGAATGATTTGTTAGTGCCAAAAGATAAGTACAAACAAGTTTTTCGTAAGTGATTCTTCAACCATTTGACTTTATTTCTCTTTACACTCACTTTTGACACCTGTGAGGCTAGAAAATTAAAGCTAGTGAGAAAATGATCTCCCTTCAAATATTTTATATCCAACATTTAAAATGATATAAAAGAGAAAGTGGGCATTATTTTTCAAATGATATATAAGAGGACAAGAGGAGTATACAAAATTATATACAACAAAAAGCGATGATATATGAAGAGTATTGGGATTTGCAACAATATATATGAAGAAAAATATTATAAATGTAGCTATCGATCTCCTACTGAGAATGATTGAAGGTTTTGTTTACAAAATTCACTGAGATATTGCGTTTTCCTTGTCTGCCAACATTATAATATATATATTAAGACTTTAATTTCTTCAATTAGGACACTGATACTCTATATATCATCTTATAAAAAATTTATTTTAGAACTAATTCTAATTCAAAACATTAAAAAATTACATATAGTAAATATTTTTTAATTATTAATTAGTTGACAGTATGAAGATATTTTTGTTAACCATAATTTTATTTTTAGTATGCAATACAAAAAATTACAAAATCCTTAAGGTTCTTAAATTTTATGATTACCACACAATGAGATATAAAATGGAATATAATGACATACCGAATCTATTTTAAAGTCCTTGATCTCTTTTTATTGAGTTCCTTGTTCCTTTCAGTTTTTCTCTAATGGTAAAGAAATTACCTATGCTATTTCCTTTGGTTGTCTGTTATTTTATCTGGAGTAACCGTCAGTCTTTTTAAGAGGAAGAAGGGAGAGACTTTTTAAACAGTTATTTTAAAACCTTTCGTTTTCTTTATTTACTATTAAGAAATTAATAACCATCATCTTAACTCTTTTTTATTAGAGTGGGTCTATTAGTTTTATAAGCCATACCATAATAATATAAAAAATAATCTTACAATTTTACACTATTAATGTATAATAATCAAGCTCTAACAAAAATATCATTGAAGAAAATACAACATTACGTGTTCTATCACCAAAAATCCCTTTCAAAATCTGAAGGGAAAAAGCCGAAAATAAGCTGAAATAATGAGGATAATCAACGCAATTATGCATGTATGAATATACTTATCCAGACGAGATGTTATTATAGCTGTTTATAATGGATTGAATTAGAATGCGATCCCTAACTAAAGAATGGTAAACATCAAGAATGATTGGCACATAGGACATAAAACAAAGCCATATCTGGTTAAGATTGATTGGATGCCTCGAAATGCGTGCACGCATAAGCCACCAAACGCAATTTTGTCAAGTTCATATTCGTGTAGCCAAAGTCATTTTCTCAAATCACCTGTGACTATTCCTTTTAGATTCTTTGCCCCTATGATAGGAGCAACTCCTAAATCTCTAGACGATTTTTCAGCATATTCTACCAAATAAACAGCATCAACAATATGCAGAATATATTAGATGTATCGGTCTCCTCCATAATTCAACCATTACGGTTATGACGTGATCTTCACCTTCTAAATTCTGAAGCATCATCACGTGAATTGGTTTCACCCTAATTTTAGTATCAAATAATTCCCCTCACTCGCTGCCTGCTTTATTGAACTTTTTAAATTGGCCAAATTAGTGCACTATTTTCAACCCATCAATTGATAGTGCACTATCTTACAATTTTTTAAAATAAAAAATTCAAAATAAGTTAAAATTAACGAAAAATATCTACATCTATATGTTTGTCTATTGCTAGCTATATCTTGAATGGGTTTCAAATCATAGTCTTTCATGCCTAGAGGGAGAGGATCAAAGTAAATCTAAGTCCATGTAGATTATAGTTAGGTAATAATTATAATTTTTTTAACTTAGTTAAAAAAAAATCAAAACGTTAAGTTATATAGATGAAAGTGTAAGAGAAAAAAAAATTCCCCTCAATTTTATTCTTATTCTTATTTAATATTTTTGTACTTTTTTATATGTTGAATTATTTTTTCAATTGTGTGGTGTTTTTTTTTTAATTTTATTTTAGCGCCTTATGCGATATGAGTAATAGCCCGGCCCATTTAATCAAATAAATGAGAAAGGAATATATATATATATATATAAAATTAATCGAAAGTCTATTCTGAAAAATATTAGAATAAGGATGACACTGTTGTTCATGGTTTTTTTTTTTATCCTCCAAGAAGCAAGTTATGTAATGAGATTATTAATCAAGGATAAAGAGTTTATTGACGGTATCAAGAAAAGTATCTAAGTATCATCCAGGCTTCAATGAAGAAAAGCTTTTGGTACAATGTTAATATCTGATATAATAAATATCCATCACATATCTAGAACTAAACTCAATATCTATTAGGAAAATATATTGTTTATTTAAAAGAAAATATTAACCTATAAAGGTAATATTAATTGAATGTTTATTGTCTGATGTTTATTTTAGATATTTATATTTAATTTGTATATAGGGTTGATAATCTCATACAAAGATTTGAAGACATTGTGTTTAGTTGAGATTGAAAATTTGCTTAAGTAATGAAAAACATTCTTCAAAGGTTGTTTGTTGGATTGCTATTTATAAGCTAAAGATTTACGAGTGAATTTTTTAATAATCTAATGTTCCTAAAAGAACTAGATTATAGCTAGAAAGAAATTAAAGAAATAACCAATGAACATAATTAATACTACAGGTAATTTACTTCTCTCACATTTTATTAAAGTTTCACTTTATTCCAGAAGTTTATTTGTTATATTTATTTTAAAACATAAAAAATATTTAAATTATGAGTGTGAACTTGATATTTTATATTTTATTGTGATCATTTAATGTAATAATTTGATATTTATATTTTGTTATAGATTTTAACATTGTAGTTTTTTTTAGAGGATTTTTAACATTGTACTTTGACCTTTACATCAAGTTTTTTTTTTCTATTTATTATTTGAATTCTTTCCATCAAAAGGGCAATATTTAAATTTTTTAAAAATGTTAAGGATGTAAATAGAATTTCTTTTTTAAAAAAATGACTAAATTAAAACTTTGGTAATGAATGAAGTTTTACCCTAATATAATATTTTTTGCTCACTAAATATTATCCTTTATTATATATGAACAAGAGCAAATATATAGAAATAAATATTGCTAATTGCATAATAAGTGAAGTTAGTGATTTTCTTTTTCTTTTTGGCAATCAACTTTGTGTATATTTATTTAAATAATGCACATTAATAATTTATATATCTATTATAAAATAGTACTAACAGTAGGGTAGCATGTGTACATTGCTAGTATCTTACAAATGTTATATATAAAACAAAATTTACAAATGTACAAGTATCAAAGTCTGAGCAGAAGATAAGAGTAAGAATTACATAGGTCAGGCAGCTTGTCAGAGTCAATGGCGTGATCAAGAGGGGCCAATGGTATGAGCATGAGAAGCCTAAACATGCGATAAACTAATACCATATGTGATGCCTTTATCAATTGGGTTATGGTTTATAGGGAAATTTGCATTTTATCTTTATAAGATATAGGTCATGTATACTTTAGACTCTAAAACTTGAAAATGTATAGTTTACCCCCTGAACTTTTTGAATGTGTAAATTGACCCTCTTGTTAATTTTTTCCACAAATTCTTAACAAAAGTATCACAAATTTAAGAAAATATAGGGTATTGGGTTGCATAATTAAGAAAGTTCCTTGGGTCAATTTCAAAGTGTTTCAAGGTTCAAGGGGTATAGTACATATATTTTAGCTAAAATGCATATTTGTGAAAATTTAGGGCAACAATTGCATATTTTAAAAGTTTAATTTAGGGGCTAAAGTGCATATGGTATAGTTCAAAAGGATAAAAATGTAATTTTTCCTTTTTATATATATATATAAAAGAGATGTTTAATTATTCTGCAAATCTATATAATTTCACTTAATTTTTAATTAGGCCACTATAATTTAAATTTTTTAAATAAATCCCTATAGTATATGAGATTTTTCAATCAAGTCTTTGTCGTTATTAAAAACAGAATATTCATGGATTTTTTCATTTCATGAGAATGTGAAGAAGGAGATATAAATATAATATTTTGTGTTTATAATACAGGACCTGATTGAAAATTTTCATGCATTATAGGATTCTAATTAAAAATTGAGTGAAACTATAAGGATTTACAGAGTAATTAAACAAAAAAGAAACTCAAACCGATGTAAACGCATAAGGGGAACGTAACTACAAAGGCTACATAAATATCAGTCAATTGTAGCGCACAAAACTATACCAAACTCCATAGGAACATCGATATGGAACATACAAGGAAAAAGAAAAGTGCTATTTGTACAATTCTTTAAGACAACTTTGAAGAGATGCCTTGAGGTGTGCTTTAATTATTAGTTGAGAGAAAAAAAAAAAGTTGGGATTTACTTTCTACTAATAATTAGAAGAAATTTCAAAATGTCTCTTCAAATTTATCTCAGAGAATTGTACAAATAATATTATTGCAAAAGCATAAAACAAAAGGCAATAATATAATGACTAAGCAGGGTATTAATATTTCAAAAGATCACCAAAAGCAACATATTATATATACTGGGGATGTATCAAAAGAAAATGGAATGAGAAAGGAACTTTCAACCTTTAGATCAATTTTTATGGCTCAAATGTAATCCTCATTATAACATACCCACATGACCAATTACAACTTCAATTTTCTCCTAACCTTGTAGTTACCAACATCTTCACAATGCTCTGCCTAGAGACGGGAAGGATTAACCCGTTTTAATTATTTGAATTGAAAGTGCTAATTTGCACTATAAAAAAATGTGAATTGGTGAGTCAACTAGATTTTAGTTAGATTCTAGCTATTTTTGTTAACCTGTCCTAACTCGCTGTGGGTTGGTCATAAAGCAGGTGGGGTGGGTTGAAAATTTTTACTGGTTAAAATTCCAATACATCCCGTCAAAATTTTGACCCTGATTACACAATTGCTGTGTTTCCGATTTCCTTTTGATAACAATGAGTGTTTCCTCTAATTTATGAATCATATAATATACACATTTGATTTAGAAAACAAATTTTACCTAATATATCAATAATTTTAGTGATTACAAGCCACGTATGGCTCGAGAATGAACATTGTTTGGTTGAATTTGCCATTTTTTCCTTTGGTATTGCACGGTAATGAAAACGATCTGATATTGGTCTCAGTAATTCCCCCATCAGAACCCAACACGCGCTTAATTGAAAATGGCTAAAAAAAAAGTGACACGCATTAGTATAATTGACTAGACTATCTCAGCTAACAAGGGTTCACAAAGTTGGAAAGCTTCTTGATGATGGAGTAGGCGCACATTATAATCAGACGGCAAAAATATTTGGGTTGAATTTTCGGTAAATGGTCACGCGATATGTTTAAATGAGGAATAAATCTGGACCATGAAAACTAATCTAAGGGTTGAAAATTCTTTCTCATTTCTTACATAAAAAAGTCATTTTCGCTTGATGCATCTCCCACATATATATATATATATATATATATATATATAGACAAAATATTCAAATTGATTCATAAAAATTATATTGGGGGCTAAATTGGTTTTTTATATTTCAAAAAGAAGGGACAAATTGACTCTCCATATGGTTTTACAATGTACGAAAAGACTAATTTATCCATTTTCATTATATAGAACTATACAACTGGATCAATTTGTCCTTTTTTTGAAATATAAAATATCAATTTTGGTCTTTCAAAATTAGAGAGACTAAATTGTCCCTCAATACTTTTCAGACACAAATACACAGAGATATATATATATATATATATATTCTTTCTTATATGTCAAAATGATAAATAACTTAATCAAAGTAGAATTTAAGAAAATGGCTCGTTCTTTTAATGTATAGGATCTCTCTTTTACTTTTTCTTTTTAAATAGTGGCCGGCCAATAAGTAGTCATATATATAATAGGGTGTAAATTTAAGAAATTTTAAAGTAGAAACTTAAACATGTGACCCTTGATTATGATTGACTAACCATTTCAACACCAATGCAAGCCACAAAAACTTTGTGTTAGCTTCATACAAAGTTTATAATTTTAAAAATATCAACAATACAAATGAAGAGTGAAAACTCAAATCCCACGTTGCTTAGACTAAAAACTTTTTGCTTTCAAGATTATTATAAATACTATGTGATATTTTGCTTTGTTCTTATTTCATCTATTTTTTTCCGGAAGAGATTTTAGTAATCATTGGCTTGGTTTGTTGAGAGTGTTTGGAAGGAAAGAAATGAAAGAAAATAAATTCCAACTCCAAATCCCATAACTCAAAGATACAGCAGTAAGAAGCTTCAGGACGGGCGAAAATAATGCTTTAAGATCATATTAAATTTTATGGTGATCAGGGACGATAGAAGAATAATTTAAAGAATTGAATATTAAATTTCATTAAATAGTATAAAAGGTTAAATAATACAAGAAAGTAAATTCTTATATAGGTAATAAATAAAATTAACTAATAACCAACCTTTATCAATCTAACTAACCTGTCACTAACGTATCACTACTCCCAATATGGTTAGCCAAAGTGTATCTTTGGCCATCTTTTCTTGTTAGATTGGCTTACGGTTTTGACCGGTTCGCAACTTTTTGTTAGTTGTTCAAATTTCAATTTTAGCCGGTAGTAGATCTAGGCCTATTTGAGGCTTGTATAAAGGTCGTCTATTTAACGACAGGCGTATATGGTTGGAGCATTTAATTGCTAAAGCTTGTTAGCTTATTAAAAATATTTTAAATTAGGCCAAATCAAGGTCAGACTTTTAAATATGCTAAGCTCAGACTAAAAAGAAAATGTGTAGACATTAGGCTGCATGCTGATAGGGCTGTTGAAATAGACTGAGTTTGAATACTCTGAAAAAAGTGTGTGGATTAGACTAAAAGAAATTACGATAAAAATAAAAGTTGGTCAGATTGACGATTTGGCCTGGCATGATGCCCTAGATCATTGAATTTTTTTTTTATTAATAATCAATTATACATATGAGATATTACTACTTAAATTTGGATCATTTAACCCATTTTTGACTTAAAAATGTCTAAACTAAAAATAAATATTGACAAAAAAAATTCAATTCACTTCACTTTTACATTGAGTTAAGTTATAAAAAATTTAACTATTGAAAAATATCAAATCTCATTTCTCATTCTCAATAAAGTAGGAATAAGATCACTACTTACTAATAGTTTATATTTTTATTCATTGACCTTTTATATGAACTATAAACTTAAAAAGAATGACTCATGGGCAAGCAAGTGATCCGAATAGGTTAAACTGGGTTAATATATTTTTTTAACCCGAAACTAACTTATAGCCTAAAAATGACCTGAACTATTTTCACAGTTACATGCTAGGTTTAAATTGGGGGATTTTAATATAGATCTTGCCTGTTTAAGATGAAGTTTAACTTGACTTGTCTTCACAACTAGCAGAGGGATAGAAAAATGAGAGAGATGTTTTGTCTCCTTGTGGACTACCCCAAGGTTTTAGAGAGAAAGAAAAGGATAAAGATAAATTATGCAACTCATTTGCAATATTCACACACACACACATACATATATATATATATATATATATATATATATATATATATATATATATATATATATATATATATATATATATATGTGTGTGTAATTAGAAAACACGTGTAATTAGAGAAAAACTATACTTGGAAAAAACTGAATCGAAAATGAAGGAAAGCTTAACTTTTAAAACTGAACAACTTTTAATCATCAATGCCAATTTGACACAGGAACCTTTTTCGGAAATAAAAAGAAACAAGCGTGCATGCACACACATAGGCATGCATAAAGGAAAAGATGAGATAGCTAGAATTATATATAACTGTCAATTCACTGATAATGACTCGTAAACTAATTCAATGTTTCTTATTTATTTTAATGATATATGCATCTCTAGCAGAAAAGCAATAATTCCATCCTATATAAATATAAAAATTTAGAGCAAAAAGTTAAGTAATAAAGATACTAATAACTTCTATAGCCAAAATAAATAAATAAAAAAAGATACTAATAACTTTGAGTTAAATTTAAAAACCACGTTCATGTATAGTGCCTGTATGTTTGCCTAACCTAGCTAGAACACCACCATATAAGTAGGGGCGACAAATATATATAGGAGCTTTCGTATTTGTTTCTTACTTAAGAAGATAGCCATTAACCAACTTGTTCTTAAATCCTCTTTTAGCTTTCTTTTTGGTTCCCCTTAAAAGGGGAAGGTGTTATCCTTTAAATCATGAAAAGAAAGTAATAGGAATAGGGACTAACTCTACCTTTTGTGGATATCATAAAAAGCTTTGTTGTTAAACAAGCCGTCTTGGGATCATCAATCATAATAATAATGAGAGTAATTTTTAAGTGAATTCTAATCCATGTAATGAGAGGAATCCAATGAGGAAAATGTTCTTTCGATGCAAAATTTTAAAAAGCACCCTCTTTTAGGGGTTGGTAATCGTGGTTCAAGCAAACGACATCTCAAGTTTCAATATTGCATGTGTTGCACAAATAAATACTAGCTTTTTGAGTCATTAGTTCAACATGCTTATGATATGATTTTTTTTTTTTTCTAAGAGCATGGTGCTTATCACGCCGTTGCAAACTATTGTCGGTGGATGTAAATTCTTCCCTTGATTTTATGATGACGAAAAAAATAAAAAAAAAAGGTTTGGGGACACCGCAAGTTAATTTACAGCGTGTTTACTAAAGAATAAATATGAGTTAAAATAAAGTGTACGCATGTAGGAAAAAAGATATATATATATATATGATCCAAATATAATCCAAATCCTGCAAGTTACTTTTATATATATATATATATATATATATATATATATATAAAAGTAATTCGCAGGATTTGGATCATTATCTTAAAAATTGGATTGGATGGATCAACTAGTTGGACATAGAATTGATATTTAGGTCGGGTCGGTCACATTAGAAAAACCAGATTTTTAAAGATGGTAAAAAATGGATAAAAAGTAGTGATGGACAAAAATTGGATTATTATATTAGATAGCTGATTAAAAAAGTCAATCGATAAAAATATAAACTATCAGTAAGTAGCGATCTTATTCTTGTTTTGCTTAAGAATGAGAAATGAAATTTGATATTGTTCTGATAATTAAATTTTGACAACTTAACTTGATGTGAAAATGAAATGAATTAAAAATAATATTTTTAATCAATATTTGTTTTTAGTTTAAACTATGTAAGTGAAAAAATGGATTGATTTAAATTAAAAGGTTGTCATTTCCCTTTTTTTTTTTGGGTTATTCTAGAGTACAGCTAGGTGTTTGAGCAGTAACCTCTCTCAATAGTATTTTTTTCATACATATTAATTTCACGATTAAATTCAGAATCTCATACTTAATTAACCTCGTTCCCTTCCGCTAGAACTAACACCTTCTTGGTAATTGCTGTCATTTTCACTCCTTTAACTTATCCAATTGGGCCGTCATTTTAACTCCTTTAACTCATCCAACTACCCTTTTAATCTTGACAAATTCTAATAATAACTATCCGACAAATAATTCTAATTTCTAAGCATTACTTTGTCACAATCCACAAACATAAACCACCCACTTTTCCAAATTACCTTCATTAGCTAAATTAAACTTTTGCTAATCGGTTTAAATAGCAGTTGGCATAATGATTTTAGTTTTGAACGTAAACACACATGTTAGTACATACTTTAACTATTTCTTTTTTATCATAATGAATATACGTGACCCCAAAACCCATAGCTAGAAGTTTGTATTAAGTTCACTTGACTTGATCGTATATGTTACTAGTGATGGAAGAGTAGAACAAAGTCGGAGAAGTATAATACATAAAGAGGAAGAAAAATGATGAGGCGATGAGTATGAAAATTGAAAAAGTAGGCACACGGAAGAGGAACATGCATGGAATGGATAGAAAAGTCAAAATAAGGGGAGCATTCAAAGGACAAGGGGATCCGTTAATGGGTGGAGGCAATGCCCCCTGCTCGTTTAGTATTTTTATTTCAACTGAACATATGCATATATTTGTTTGTTTTTTAAAGAGAGAAAACATGTATTAGAAAGCGAGTTTTTTACTCAAATAAAATAAAAAAGGAGAGATGTTACGTACTTCTCCTAATTTTTTGTTTGTTACGTAAATGTCCTGTTTTATTTAAATAAAAGTCGATTTGAATCGACTTACCTTGAGTTGCAATTTTTTTGTGCAAAATTACACAGAAGTCGATTACAATCGACTTATGTTACTGAATCTTGGCGGTCTGATGTTGTTTCAAGTCAAATCATGTTGGATGCATGAAAAATATACAAAAGTCGACTAGAATCGACTTCTAAAGTCGATTAAAACCGTTTGCACACATGTCAGAAGCTATAGACTTCTGTGTAATACAAAAGTCGATTGCAATCGACTTGACACTGTTATGACATGTGTGCATAAACAATTTTATGAGACATGTGAAGTCGATTCTAGTCGACTTTTGTGTCATTTTTGGGCTACTTCACCTCTATAAATAAAGCTCCCAACTCTCAGCATGCATAATGAAAAAATCTAGTGAGTTGTGAGTTGTTATACAAATTTTGGTAAGAATGGCAGAGAATTACATTCATATTCTTGTCCATTATGATGGTGAGATTATAAACACAATTGAGGGCAAGACCTTCATTAGTGATAATCAAGCCTAGTTGGTTATTTGTCCACCTATTAGCTTGTTAAAGTTGCAGAGAAAAATATTAGAGGAGTACAAGGGTAGCAACGGGAAAATAGCAAAAATATTTTATCGAATGCCGATTCATATTGGGCCAAATGAGATTCGATATAGAAAGTTTTGAATTCGGAAGGATAAGCACATCAATCACATGTTTGCTTATTTTCACGCATTTGC
Organism: Dalbergia cultrata; assembly: GCA_031216105.1. Classification (NCBI taxonomy): domain Eukaryota; kingdom Viridiplantae; phylum Streptophyta; class Magnoliopsida; order Fabales; family Fabaceae; genus Dalbergia; species Dalbergia cultrata. The sequence continues at coordinate 75,367,230 of CM062344.1, forward strand.
TGAAGTTCGGACAATAGATTTATTTGTCGAACTTCAAGATGGTTTTTCAAGCTCTAGAGGTTCAGCTCCAAGTCCAGCATTTGTTGCCGGACCTAATGCACCTGCCTCCCTTGAAGTTCCATGACGCGATCATATTCAAATGGACCGCACATATGTGTCTTTCTTGAGTCTACGAATCAGCATGCCCATGTGGATTATCATATTATCCAAATTTGCCAATTAAAATTAAATTAAATGCCCACAAGTTTTCTAAAACTTGAATAACTTCTAATAAATTATTATAGCAAATAAAGTATTTTAAGACATTAAATAACCAAATTTAATACCATTTTTATTCTTTACTTACAAAATAATATACAACAATATTAACAATAAAATAGTAATAATTGTTCCCATTCTGTTTTAAAGGAAATGATAAAATTAAAAATAAAATAGAAGATAAAACCTTTTTTTTTTTCAATTTTGTAACAATATTATGGAAAAGATTAGAAAGCCAATTCCAATCGTTTCTGCACACACGTCATAACAGTGTCAAGTCGATTGCAATCGACTTCTGTGTAATACAGAAGTCGATTGCTATCGACTTGACACTATTACTGATAGCTTCTGACATGTATGCAGAAACGATTTTAATCAATTTTAGAAGTCGATTCTAGTCGACTTTTGTGTATTTTTTGCGCACCCGACATGATTTGACTTGAAACGACATGAGGCTGCCAAGATTCAATAACATAAGTCGATTATAGTCGACTTCTGTGTAATTTTGCGCCAAAAAATTGCAACTCAAGGTAAGTCGATTCAAATCGACTTCTTTTTAAATAAAACAGGACATTTACGTAACAAACAGAAAATCAAGAGAAACATGTAACATCTCTCCTTTTTTATTTTATTTGAGTAAAAAACTCATTAGAAAGCACAAGCATTAAGTAGGAAAAATTCAGCATTAAATTTAAAGTGGCCTCTCACTAAATGGTTAAAGTTATGCAGCAACATTAACGCTTGAGAAAAAAATTTGTTATTCTAGTAGTCCTGCCCAATTCGGGTAAACGGATACTTATGATTTCAATAAAGAAAAAAAAAGGGCTAATTTGCAATTATGCCCCTTGAGGTCTCACTCCACTCCTAATCACCCTAGACACTAATGGAGATTAACTTGGGGGTTTCGCAAAATGTTTGAACATTTTCGAAAATCTGAAATTCAAAATATAAAATTCTCTTGCAAATTGAATGTCCAATGACATTCCCAAAATGTAGTATATTCTTCTAAAAAGTATTTGGCTATAATAAAATGGCACCAACTAATTGTAGTCCATCGATCAAGTGATGGTCGTTAGTGGTTTGGTGGCGACATGTAGTGGTTTGACAGTTATGATGGTTGTACAAAATTTATAGTTTGGGGTCAATTTAGTCCTTTAAATTATTTTTAGAGAGATTTCATTTCCAGCTGAACCCAACATTCCGATAAGAGAGCATAAGAATTAAATTTGGAAAGTTTTCATTCACGAGAATGTAATTTGTTTGGGAATATTTGTTGAAATGTGAATCAAGCATAACTTGAAACTATGAATCAAACACATTTGTTGAAACTATGATACAAGTTTGAGGTTTGGTGTTATATTCTAAAACCTCAACGGTGTGATTGCTAATTAACAAAATAAATTAAAAAAAAGGCCAAGTTAAGAATGTTCACGGAAAAAAAATAATAATATCATAAAAGAGTGGTATTGATTGATCAGGAGAGATACATGTCAATCTAGCTATTTGCAAATCGAAATTTTAAATGCCTAAATAACAAAAAAGAGAGTGAGGTTGGAAATCGGGAATATATGAGAAAGAAGGTAAGGACAAGAAGGAAGTGTTGTTCACTGTTGTTTATTTCTCGGAAAGACAAGGAGGAAAGCCCAAAAAAATAAAATAAGAAAAAGGATGGAGGAGAAAAGGATGTTATGTTGTATGCTAGAAAAGACACAGAGCCTCCGACAAAGATATGGCATTACGGCCAAGACAAGGCAATTCATAGCTATTGTAGCTTCCTTCAACCTTCCTTGATAGTTGATATATTTGGCCTTACCCCATCAGAATATGAATGGAGGAAACTATAGTATATTATAATCTTTGGTCAGGATAGTCTTAATATAGCTCGGGATTTAAGGGTTTGTTTGTTTGTTAGTAACATCAAAATGCGGTTCAAGGGAATGTTTGCCTGTGGAATTGAACTCAACAATATAGAATATTAGTTTTGTTGATTTGTGATGGCTTAACTTGCCAAAGGAATAATTCAAACCATTGGTTTGTGTTTTTTTCTTTTTTTTAGTGCGCATCTGGTTAAGAATGTTCATAGAAATATGAAATTGCAGGCATGTGCGAGTGTGACCTGTCTATGGCATTTTTCCCCAATAAAATTATGGGTAGTTCTACTGGGGGGAAAATTATAACCCCAATATAACAACTTGCTGGAAAGAAAAATCTAACTTGGACCAACAAATAAAAAAATAAAGAAAGAGAAAGAAAAGTCTCACTATTCTTGACTTTTTATTGCCTGGGTTTTCTTTTTTAATTTGGTTTAGAAAAATTACCATTTTTCCCTTACGATGAAAGTAAGGAAATTACAATTAAATATACAATATATAAAGAAAGTACCAAATTCCAAGTAAACTATGTGCTCCTGGTCCTTCAAGTCAAGTCAGTTACTGGTTGGCCGATAAACAATGGAAAAAATATTGTTTGATGAATTTTTAATTGTTGGTACGTATATATGTTTGGTGGATTATGCCTCAGTTAATTAGGGAATGAGATTCTAATTCGGGTGCCAAATGGAATGTCTAAAAGATTTGGATGAATGTTTTAAATTCTTGGAAATTGGTTATCATTTTCTTGGAGAAACTATTAGCGCGATGATTTTGACCTCTTTGACAAATGTGGTGTCAGTTGGACATCAAATTAACAACTATGTTTGATTCTCATGCCCGCTATATTCTTGAAAAATCATAAACATCACCATTGAATTTTTAAAATATATTTTTCTAAAATATTATTGTCATATCAACCCTTTACTGTTACAACTGAAAAACTCTATCCACAATAGCCATAATTTTTCTGCTCAAATTTGATAATAACCCAAAAAACTTAATTATTCCTCATATCATTCAATTAAATCAACAAGGGAATTGGCATAGTGGTAGACATATAGTATGATGATGTGTGGTTAGCGGAATATTTTAAAGTTTTCAAGAATGTGAACATGAAAATAGAAGATTCTCATGTTTGATTCACAGATAAAAAAATATTTTTAGAAAAGTTGTACTCTCAAAAATAAAAATGGGCCCATTTTTATTTACACCATCCTCATGCATGGCAATGTTTGATTCTCAAGAAAGAAAGTGTTTCAGAAAATGAAAAGATTAAATTGTCCTCAAACTCTAAACCTTAAACAACCATCACAACCTTTGGACCATTGTCGTCCAATGCTGGACCACCACCGATTGAGGATGGACCATTATACCAACGGAATTCAAACCACCGTTGATTGAGACTAGAGCACTGCCGATCAAGGTCGGACCACTGTTGATCGATGCTGGACCGCTATTGATCAAGGCCGGACCATCGCTGATCAAGGCTAGACCATCGTTTGCCAGTGCCAGAGCACTATTGGTTCATGTTAGACGACAACAGCTATAGTCAACACTATTTTATCATTGGTATTTTTAGAAAACTACATCATATATCCAGGCATACTTCTTAGTATTCAGTTTGCATACCAAACATGTCTATATTGTATTTCTGGGAAAGTTATTCATGGAGTAGCTTTATCGGAAATAGTAGGGACTTTGGTTTGATAACATGAGTCCGGAGAGTACATTAGTTGGTAAGATAAGTTTAACTGCACCAGAAAGAAATTATAGTCCACTCTTAATAATAAAGAGGAGGAGAATGCCCTTGCCAAAATAAATAAATTCAATTAAATTGAAAAAAAAAAGATTATATGGCAAAATTACAGTTCTATTATTGTCTGAAAAAAAAAATTCATATTCAGCGTGTTTTCAAATCGAATCAGTCTCGTAAAGTAACAACTATATGCATCAAGCATCAAATTTCAAAACACTGAAGTAACGGCAGAAATTGACGCTACACACATACGCGCATTTGAAGTTACTACGACAACCAGCCTTCACATCACAATCAGTGTGGTCGTTGACACCATATCAAGTTGCGTTTCATTGGTCAATGATAGAATCGTTAGCCAAAGTGACTTCATTGACTTGTGCATGACTTTTCCAACGAATTATATAAATAAATGCAATGTAATCAGACGAAGAAGATGAAGGAAAATTCATAGCTTCAGTTAAACGTTATCCAAAAATTAAAAAATAAAAACGTAATACTATATATGTTTAGTTTGTAGACGATGTAGGTAATATATCACATATTCTGTTTTGCGTCTAAGATTCTCCTGAATTTATTTTGACACGGTCATCTCATATTTAATCCCATCCAATATTAGCCTACTTTTTGGGGTAGGTTCTGTTATTGGACTTCACTCATAAGTTATAACAACTAGTACTTTTATTTGGAGCTGAGTTATAAAAAGTAGGGTGTAAACTTGGTGATTCGAATTAGGTTTTAGGGGAAAAAATTATCTGAATTAGTAGTCACTTTTTAATTTGTTTTGATTGGTTTGGATTTATAATTTTTTTTTTTTTTTTTACAAAATCTAAACCACATTGATCCCATAAACTTTGGGTTTGTTCATATTAGGTCATTGGATTTACCTGTTTATTTTTTTTTCAACTTTTGTCCAAAAAATTCAATAAAAAATACTGTAAATTATAAAACACCAAAATTTTATATAAATAAACTTTTATATGTTATAATGCTATTCTAACATTCTAAGACTTGAATATTGACATAAGTGTGTGATGATTATGATGTGATGTTTGTTTGAAGTCTCAAATTACATGTTAATAATAGTAAATGATAAATGATTAATGAGAGTGAATAATATAGATAATAATAACAACAACAATGACAAAAGGGTTGGTTCAGGTTGAAATATGTAAATTCTATAACTGATTAAATATGTGATTAATTTTAATTAGATCCAAACCAATTGATTAATCTAATCCGAACCAAACGAACCTAATTGAATTAATTGAGTCAATTTGATCTACTTACACATGCTATAATAAAGACTAGCTCTATGTTGAATTAGGATGCAATAGTAAGAGCGTCGTTTCAAACGTACACTAATAAAAGGGCTACCTGTAGTACTTTCATAATCAGGCTAATATTGAAAGAGTAAAGTCACCGTTTTTTTTTTGTTTTTGTGTTGTTTTGGGGGTGGGGACCACCGACCACCCATTTTGAGCCCACCTAAAAAGATTTACTTATTAGCTGAGAAAAAGATGCTGTGAAAATTTCATGGCTTAAGTGTCAAATCGACCTATATATATATATATATATATATGGACTAGCATTTTATTATTGAAAATTTTTAATTAACCTCTTTTTTTATGTAGGTCATACATGTTTTTTGTTTTCAGGTCATAATTTTTGGAAAGAATTATACATTTAATTTGGGTAATATTGAAAATGAAACAGAGAAATTCCTATATAATCGATCTAATAGCAGGTTGACTCACCTTTACGGTGTTTGCTTTTCCATTGCTATAATTGTTACCCAATGGATATGTTTAGTTAGGAAATAAAAATGAGCGTAAATTTTCTATGAATAATATTTATATGTAATTTTACATATAGAGTCCATCCATAAAAATTTACATCTTATTTTTATCCTCTAACCAAACATACCTTAAGGAGAGGAAACAAGTTAACACTGTTACAGTAAGGAGGGGAATAAAGTGATGAAATATTCGTAGGCTTGAAACAAGATCAAATATCACCCAACCTTTATGGTGTTAATTGCCCTCAACTAGTTGCTCCCGAGATTATTACAATCCACCCTAAGGTTAATCCAAGCACGTTGAAGTTTAGGGAGAGCAAGTCCGAAAACTTCTTGTAGAGTGTTTATGAATAAGAGAAAATTTTTATTGTCTATGTGTTTTGATTGTGGGCAAAAAACCATGTGCATATAGATATTGTTCTGAAAGAAAATGACTGTTAGACATCTCTCTTGGAAGCGACAAAACTATTGATAGTAGCTTACAAGAAAAATAAGTATTTTTAATAATTATTATATTTAAAGTGTCAATAAAAATATTGTCAAAAAAATAATTTTGACGAAAAATAATTGTTGAAGTACTTATAAATCTTTATCGAAAATTATTAGGCATTTTTTATATGTAATAATTGTAGATAAAAATTTATAATTATTTTCAACAGTCACTTTCTGTCAAAATTATTTTTCTTAACAATACTTTATTGGCATTTTAAGTGCTAAGAAGTGTTGAAAATACTTATTTTTTTTCTTGTAGTGACCCCTTGGCAGTAGACATCCACTGATAGTAGTTATACCCCATGGACATACCCATTGCCATTAAACTTAATAGCCAAGTTTGTTTTGCAAACTACTCTACTGCCAATTCTTGAATTTCTTTTTTCCTAGATAATTTTTTAAGTGTTCAATGAGTTAGGAGGTATTTCTTGACCCTAGCCTTCAGCGAAGATAAATTCTTTCCTCAACCTAAATTAAAATAATAATTGAAAAAAAAGAAGAACTGGAAATGCAAAGAATTAGTTTGGTGTAGGGAGAAAATGCACCATGTATCTGAGCTAGGGGTGTACAAGGGACAAGTTGGGTCGGGTTAATAAAACTCAAACCTAGCCAGATTTTTAGAATGTTTGGTCAATTTTTAAAATCTGAACTCGACTCAATAATGATCTGATCATATACCGGGTCAACCTGACATTCAAACAATACATGGGAATTTGAAGATTATACATAGTAAAGTTATAAAATTTTACACGTAAAAAATAAAATTTAAGAGATATTTTACAGTATAGGTCTTAAAATAAATCATATCAAGGTAAAAATAACATCAATTTATGTAAAATATATTAATTGAACTTTAAAATTTTATAATTTTTCACAAATTATTATAAAATTATATAACTATTAAGAAATTATTTGATTTTAAATTAGGTTGGGCCAACTCAATATATAACCCAAGCCCCACGTAGAAAGTGTACATGATCAAATTTTAAGACCCGAACCCATCTCAATAAACTTTGGGCCAAGTCGGATTGATGGGCCAGGATTGTGAACACTCCTACTCCTGGCTAATAAAGAGGTAACATTTGAACGTATGTAGAAAACTTATTACAGGTTTATAGATCAACTATGGTGATTTATTGCTTCGAATGCTGGGAACACGGGAATGTTGAAAAGTGGATTTATCAACTTCTTGATAGAAGAGTGAACAAGAAAAAATGAAAAACAAAAGAAATAAAAAATTTCAGATTATTAAAATCAGAAAAATATTATCAAAATTATTTTACAGAATTTATGATAATTACTAAATGAAATAGAGTGATATGATTCATTAAGCATATCATATAGTTTTAAAAATTAAATTGTCATAAAGTTTATGATTCTTTAACATTTTTTAATAGTTAATATGTAAGGGGCATTAGATTCCAACCTGTCCTGCCTAGTATGAAATTATGAATATTTTGTTTTGGTACAATATTATCACAGAGGTTTGTACTTATAATTTTATTCAAACTCTAGCTCTAAAGCTCACTTCTAATGCCTTTTGTGTGCCTTGTATGAATAACAAACCAACGTTATATATGTACATTGATTTTACCGCTAATCAATAAAGAAATTAAATACCCATCAATTTATGTTTTAATCAGCTAACAAGTAAAAAATGTCATTCAATTAAATATAGAATTAAAACAGACAATAAACTATTAGTACAGTATGTGTATGACTTGCAATTCGTATGCATTTAGTAAAAAAGTTTTATACTGTCATATAATTAAATCACCTAATTTGTATAAGTTTTTAGGGTGTGACACAAATTTGAATGTCGAGTTAAGCATGGTCATGAATAAGAAGGTGTGTTTTAATTAACTTGTTTTAGTCAAATTTTTTAAATTTTAGACAACCATCCTTAAAAGGCTTTGTAATGTTGAAGCCTGCATAGGATGCCACGTGGGTAGATATGATAGAAAAATATCATGCACTATAGAGTGATTTTTGGTGAGACGCATGTATATATTTTGGTTTTCTTAATTATAGGAATTGCTACCACCTTTTCTGTCCCACTTTAATATAAAGCAAAAGCAAGCGGGGTGGAAATATAAAAGCAAAGCAAGAAAAGAAATAACACGAAAGCAAGAAAGAAAAAAAAAATTAAAAAAGCACAGCAATAAAGAAAGGAAAGAAAAGAGAGGAAAAACAAAGACACAAAGCTTCTCAAATTATTATTTCAAATTCTTTCAAAAACAGCTCCAAGCAGTGGTAGTGTTCCCCCCTACTTAATCAACCTCAAGAGCACCTCCCAAAGTTTCCAATAAGAACTTGTTTTTTTGGGGGGCAAGAACATCAAAAAGGCAAGAGAACAGAGAAAGAGAAAGGAAAATTTCTTTTTCTCTTCGCAAAAAAATATCAAGAGTGAAGGAGGAGGAAGCATGAATAGAGGCGCTGTTCACAGTCCACCGGTGCAACAAATGATGGCCGGGAATCCTAACTGGTGGAACATCAATAGCATGAGGCCCCCTCCTCAACAAGCTCCTCCTTTCTTGCCCACTCATTCAAACTTTCTCACCCCACCATATTCTTCTTCTTCTTCTTCTCTTCCTTACCCTTATTGGCATGAGAATCAAGAGATTCCTGAGTCATGGAGCCAACTACTCATGTATCTCTCTCTGCTTTTCTCTCTCACATGTACATAAACACACACTAATAGCATGGCTGCATGGCAAGGCTTAACAATTATATCCAAAGAGAGGATCATTTGATATGAAAATCACATATGAACTGGTGGTGTGCACATTTTTATTATTGATTTTTATCTACCTTTTCTTTTTTTAATATTTTTAATGACCAAATCAATAATGAGGATGCACACATGACCCAGTTATGTGCAGTTTTCAGATGACAGGATCCTCCCTTTTTACATATAAGTTTGGTAAAGAAAGCATCAAAAACGTTTTTTTTTCTTTTCTTGTTTTAAATTTTTCTTCTCTTTAGTTTATTGATGCGGTTTTGGTTATAGGGGTGGACTGGTGGCAGAAGAAGATAAGGGTGGTATGGGCATGTTTCAGACCAAGAAGTTAGAGAACTGGGAGGATCATCAAATGCTAAGTCAGGCTCCAAATGCTTCTCTTGTTGATGTCAAACAAGAAAGCTCGGTTAACAGCTATGTTTATGGGCATGGAAATGAAGAACTTCAGCCATCAAAGCCTGCAGCTTGGTCACCAAACTCCTGTGTCACAAGCTTCAGCAGCAACATGCTGGATTTCTCTAACAGTAAGACGGATGCAAGGCACCCTCCACCAGATCGATCCTCTGAGGTAAAGAGAAGATAATAGATTTGGAAGTATAAGCACCCTCGATTAAGGATCTTATTGATAAATTGAGAATCCAAAATTTTCTGGGTTATTACCTTTTTGCTTGGTCAATGAGTTGCAACAACTTACTTTATCATCAAACTTTACTAATTAGAACCTTTAATCTTGTCACATTGAAAAGTTTTCATATTTTACAATATTTAAAAATCATATTTCTCTTTAAACATATATATACATGCGCTAAATGCAAGAATCGTCCACCCATCTCTCTTTTTTGTTCTTTAATCTTTCATCATCATTATCTTCGTGTATATATATATATATTATATATATATATATATATATATATTTGGTTAAATTAGGATGCGTTTCGTTTTAGTTTCAATTTTTAATAACTTTCAAAATTTTATGAAGAAAATATTGAAATTAGAAACGACGAAACGTACCATTAATTTCTCTTATCTTTTAAACTCAAATGAGTGATGGTGTATACATACTTGACCAATTTTTCACATTGGTGAAAACTTAGACATAAAAAAATTTCGCATTTCTTTTGCTTTTAAGAATATAAATTTAACCAAAATTTCTTTCTTTCCAAAGTGCAACAGCTCTGCAGCTGGTGGGGCACTCAAGAAAGCTCGGGTTCAGTCCTCCACAGCAACTCAATCTACCTTCAAGGTATAATGCAAACTACTATGCAGAAACTTCCAACCCCTCAACTCTCTTTCAGGGATACAAACACACAGAAGCACACACAAATACCATGTGGGGGTTAACAGTTGTCTTTCTTGGTTGTCCAGTTCCTAATCATGATGATTCTTTATCTATCTTTCTTTCACCGTTTTCTCTCACAAAGAAAGAATCAAAATCAGCCAAATGAAACAACAAAATATAAACAAATTTTGAGCATGTGCCTTGCCCGACACAAATTTTACATGATATCTTCTTCTCAATTTCAGGTCAGGAAGGAGAAGTTAGGTGACAGAATTACTGCCCTTCATCAGCTGGTTTCCCCATTTGGGAAGGTAATTAATTAAGCCTTGTTTAATCAATTCAACATTAATGCAGATAAACTACTAAAATTAATAAAATTAAATATATCTATTTTAATTTAAAAAGTTAAAGTAGAACGGTCAGTTTTGTTTCTATTTTTTTTTCATTTTCTATATTTCCTATTTTCATTATTTTAAGAAGGAAATAGTAAAAATAAAAAATAAAAATATGTAGAATTTTATTTTTTTATAAAACTCCAAAAGTAAAAAACAATAAATCAGAAATTAAAGAAGCCGGGCCTAACTATTCCTATTCATGTCAATAATTTCGAATTAACCCCTATACATTAAAATTTTTTAAATCAGGCCTATACTTACAATTATTTATAAAATGCCACTATCATTATTAATTAGAGTTATTAATATACTTACAATTAATAATTTTTTAATTAGAGTTATTAATTAGAATTATTTATATGGTTAGCAGTGTATGTATGAACTAATTATTTCACCTACTTATTCAGCCTCAGTCTCCAACTTCGAAATAACGAAACAAGATCTTTAAGAGAAAAACTGAGAAACCTACTATTTTTCCAGTTATAAGTTTTTCCTCATCAATCTTTCATTTATCTGCATATTACTTTTTAAAGAAATAAAAAAAGGGGTTCGTTTATAGCATTATACATATAGAAGTGATGACCGAGAATATAACTGTGGAGGATTTAATTTTAATTTGGTATGGTATATTTAAACTTTTGCAGACTGACACGGCCTCAGTCTTGTTAGAAGCTATTGGGTATATTAGATTCCTTCAGAGTCAAATTGAGGTGATGTTTCTTCTTCCCTTTTGTTTTCCCAAACAACCATGAGTCAGTGATAATATGGCACGCTGTTAAAGGTCCATTTCACATTTGTGTTCTTTCAACACACACCCTTTGGTTATTGAAGTTCTAAAAATACTCTTCTTCTTTTTTCAGGCTCTTAGCTTACCATACTTTAGCAGTGCATCAGGAAATTCGAGGCACCAACATTCTGTAAGGATGTTATAAAACCATTTCAGTAAATTAGCATATATATATATATAAAGCCATTTCTCACTTCCCAAAGCAAAAAGAATAATCACACACACACAATCTGTCTTTCTCTCCGCGCCGTGCTGCTTCTTTCTTCTTGCATGTGCCGACTATACTGTACTAATTAGTAGTAATTAATGAGTTAATTATGCGGTACTAATTAAGTGATGATTGTAAATATTTAATGTTAGGCTCAGGGAGAGAAGAATTGTATATTCCCTGAAGACCCCGGTCAGGTATGCTTTTTCATTGGATCCATTAACCTCTTAAAGGGGTTTGGTGATTTTGCAATTGGAAAGAAAGTTATCAATTCAACTTACATACTTTTATTAAATGAAAATAAAGCATATAATTAAAGATAAATATCAATAGCTTTATCCGATATGATATTATAACATGACTAATCAAATTATAGTGGCTCTCTGCCTCTCTTCAAAAGCTTTACTAATCGCAAAGTTGAATTATTAAATTCTCATGTTATTTTACTTTTTCGTTATAGCTACTGAACGAAAACTGCTTGAAGAGGAAAGCAGCTGGTGAGCAGGTATAGTTGCTCTCTTCAAATTCAATGAAGTTTTAATTTGTTTCATCTTCCTCTATTTCTTATATAATTACATAAAGCTAAATCAATATTTTTTATTCTTTCCTCTAATTTTATTATTTTGAATGTAATTCATTAGCATTCTCAAGAGGAACCGAAGAAGGACCTGAGGAGTAGAGGGTTGTGTTTGGTTCCAGTGTCATGCACACTGCAAGTTGGGAGTGACAATGGAGCTGACTATTGGGCTCCTGCCCTTGGAGGGGGCTTTCGGTAGATTAAGTTCACAATTGGGGCAGCATGCATATACATATATATGTACACATGGTAGCACACAGAGACGTTAATTCATGGACATGATATAACATCATGAGCAGTCAATCTGCTACAAAAAAAATCCAAGGCTGATTGCTCATGATGCTATACTTCATTCCTGAATAAAATGTGTGCTAGCCGTGGCAATTATATTGAAAGCCCCCCCTTGAAGCTTCTAAATTCTTGGAAATCAAGCTTTTTAATTATTTACTTTCATTAGCTTAATTAATTAAGATATGGTGGTACAATGCAAGATTTCAGTGTATATGCAATATTTGTATTATTAGCCATTCTACTTTTTAAGCGGCATTAAATTGGACTGATGATCGTGTTCACATGTATATTACTAGCTCAGTACTATTTCAAATTAACTAACTCGCCCCATGTTATATTAGGCTCATTACGGAAACATGGGAAAGGTAAAAGTCATGACTCATCATCATGGAGCTATCAAATTAAAGCATCTTTTTAAGTCTCAGGTTCTCTAATTTTATGATTAATATATTGGTATGCCATTAATTAAATCTGAAATACGGGCCATGAACAAAATTCAGAGGTATTCCTGAGTACTTTCGTTTTTTTATATGGTCAACTTGAATCGTACATTTTGGGTACTGCAAAGTTAAGTACTATCCACGAGTTATTAATTTGCACATGTAAAAGTTAGTTTAGCGGCACATGTTCACATATATTCTATCCACTGGCAAATTTATTTGCATATAAAATGTGTAGGACATTGTGTTGACTCATATTATATCTATTATTAAATAGAGTGTAAATCCATTAAATGATTAATGAAATTTGTTGACTCATATTATATCTATTATTAAATAGAGTGTAAATCCATTAAATGATTAATGAAATTTATATCTTATTCAATACTAAATAGAGTAGTAGCTAGTATGATGCTTGTTTATCGTCGATACGGGTGTTCCCTCGTAACGTGAATGAATAGAGGTAAAGGTAACGTGAATGAATAGACGTAAAGGCGTTCACACTTGGAATAACAAACACCAACATGCACGCTCACAAGTCACAACCACGCACTTGTCTGTAGCGGTAGCAAGATAGGTTACCCTTGCTCGATTACTGGAGACTTTTGGTTACAATGCACAAGTCATGTTCATGAAAATTTCTCCCCAATTCTTACCTCAGTCAAATATATCCAATATTGATTTTCAATATATAAATAACATTACACAATTGGTTACTAGAGCTGAACAATGAACCCTCTAGGTTGACTAGGGCAGAGCGATTGATGTTCGTTTTCTTGCGTTTTATGTAGAAAACAAAGACTTCCAATTTAGGATAGAGACAAACATGAGGCAAGTAATTTCTCCATAGCTATAATCAAAGCAATACTATTCCAAGAGAGAGACATGTCGAGTCGAAAGTTGATTCAACAACAATGACTACACCAAATATTAGGGATTGAATATGTATAGTGTAGATTATTTAAATTTTAATTAGTTTCCTTTATTCAAAATACTCAGATAGGGATTAATCAAAAACAAAAACAAAAATCAAATAGGTGTTTTGGCTTGCATTTACGCAATTAATCCTTGATGATCTGCAATTTGCGGCAATCGAGGTTCAATTTTGTTAATTTTTCGGATGCATCTGCATGGTGTGTGCACATCAATGGACAATGTATATCCCTTGTAAATATTAGAATTTCTTATCCCACTTCCCAATCTCTTCGTTTTCTCGTTCAGAATTCAACACCTATAAAATTATACAATATCATCCCTGTTTCCTCTCAAATAATTTTTTTTTCTGCAAAAAATACCAAAAATAAATAATAAATTTTCATTGATGACACAGAAAAGAATACCAACACTATACATAGTGAGATGCTGGGCAAATAGCAAGGGTTCAAGGTAACACCTAAACTGTGCAAAACGAAAGGGAAAATAAAATATACGGATCTAGGAGAAAAACAGCAACATTTAGAATAATCATATGCAAACTCACATAACTAGAAGCAAGATAACTCGACAACCCTTCAAAAATACAAAAAGACGGGGCCACGTATCAACAACATGAAGAATGGAATAGACCTCTTCGTAAATAAACGAGAGAAACATTCGAAATAATCACAACTCAGCCAAAGCACTATGTTTAGGCCTCAAGCCCACCAAAAAGCTCTCTCCATTCAACACACAGGCCCAAAGAAATCGAGAGAAGCAGATCAAATGGGCTTTCTTTTCTTGCACAATTGAGACCACATACGTGCCTAACATGAGCCCAAAGGAACCCTAAACATTAAGGGCATGTTTGCTTTACATTTTTCAATTTTCAGTTTTTAATTTTTATAAAGGAAAAACTGAAAAAACTAAAAACTGAGGGCTTATTTGGTTTGCATTTTCCAGTTTTCAGTTTTTGTGAAAGAAAAACTGAAAAGACTCAAAACTGTTTTTCCTTCAAAAAATTGAAAACTGAAAATTGGAAAATGCAAAGCAAAGGCCCTAAAACACCCTTCCTTTTCCTTCTCTTGAGGCCGCCATTGCTACCCTCAAGAAAGAAAAGCAGAAACCAAAGAGGAAGCCTTGCATGCATGCGAATACCACAATAAGGCATAACCTGCACAGGAAGCCACCACAGAGGAAAACCAGAGGAGGACATCCACTATGATGGATTGTGAGGGAAGGCTAAAAACCAATTGAGATGATGAATGGGGCAAGATGAAGGTGGAAGGATGGTAGGATGCTAGGGCTTCTCTTTTTCGAAGAGAGGATCAAAATCAACTTTTTTAGAACTAATTTTATCACTAACAACTTTTATTACCTACATTGTATAAAATAATAAAGTTAGCTTTTTAATTTGACATTTTAAACAATCATATCCAAATGGTCTACAGAGATTTAAAAATGTAATTTTTTTATATAAAAGAAAAAATCCTATAGAATAAGAGCAAACAGACACATCTATACACATATTATTTGATTTACACTGTAAGTTTACATTTTCTGCTTAGAGAGTGAACTTAAAGCACTTGTTTAAAATTACTCCATCTTGTAGTTTTAATTTTTTTTTAACCACAAAATTATGATGATGTGAATTAAATCTTGATAACCGATTCAAGGAAAACACGTCAGTGGCTATTATACACATATAATAATATAGTATTCACAGATATTTCACGCCATAGCCATATAGGTCATCATTAATTAATTGAAACTCGGCACTCTTTGCCCTGAGTAGTGTAGACAGATGAATCAGCTGCCCAGGGATATGACAATGGCTAAAGTGACATGAAAATTTGTATTAACATATGGAGATATATCCTTAGTAAATACTCTTCTCTATATTGCCTCTTCTAACTCCTTACTTTTAGGTAAACTTATTATTTATTACACTTATGATAAAAATAAGACTTCTTTTTTCATAAAAAAAAGTCTTATTAATTTCATTTAACATACATTCATTTATTTTTACCCGCAGAGAAAGTCTTATTAATGTCCTGCTAATTTCATTATGAATGTTTCTAAATATATAGTGTTAAATCTATATCTATACTGAATTTTTACGATATATATATGACAATGACCGATATCTAATCTTGCACACACTCTTAAAAAGGACAGTGACAACGAAATAGCAACCCCCTTATCAAATCTAATACTCTAATACGCACTCTTGAAAATAGTGTTCACACACAGGGTAGGGGTGTATATGGTATGGGTTAGACAAAACTTGAACTCGATTCAATTTTTATATTGGGTCAATTTTTAAAACTCAAATCCAACCTGATAATGACTCGATTATATCCCGGGTCGTACCAGGTCAACCTGACATTTGAACAATATACAAGAATTTAGATATTATACATAATAAAGTTATAAAATTTTACAAGTAAAAAACAAGATTTTAGAAATATTTTACAATATAGATTGCAAAATAAACCATATTAATATAGAAATAATATCAAATTATATAAAATATATTAATTGAACTTTAAAATCTTATAATTTTTCATAAATTATTATAAAAATATATATCTCTTAAGGGATAATTTGACTTCGGGCCGGGTTGGGCCAACCCGACGTATAACCCGAACCCGGCCCGAAAAATGTACCAAGTCAAATTTTAAGACCTGAACCCGTCCAAATTAATTTTGGGTCGGGCTAGATTGGCGGGACGAGACAGAACGGTCATGAACACCCCTACTTTCAGGCTATGCTTTTCTTTTTCTTCAAAACTTCCTTTGTTTCTTTGCAAGAATTCGTTGATAAAAAATTAACTCCATGGAATTGGTTTGCATTTTGGAAATAAGTACCCTACAATAATGCATGAGAAAAATTATATAGCAGCAATGATGGACGGCACCGGCATGAGGTTGGCAAAGCAAATTAAAGCATCATTCTTTGCAGGTGAGGAATTAGACGCCAGACATCCCAACCACGCGAGACCTTTGTCATTTCCACTGCCTAATTATTATGCATTTTGATGTTCTAAGATGTGACATGCCTAGCTGGTCATAGTTTTCTTGCTCCACGTTTGTATTTTGCATTCGATGTGATGTATATTTCTTCTTGTCTCTTGATCATTACATCAAAGCTAGGTTTCACTTTCCTATATAGGGCCTATTAATGATGAAGGCTTGAAATGAATTGAAGGCTTGAAATGAATGATGAAAAGTGTTTTTCTTGTTTTCACTCTGAATGATGAAACGTTGAAGCGAAAAAGAATACAATGAGCCAGGTACGTTGATGCTAGATCAAATTGGGTTGGCCCATATGTGTCCATGGCAACAAACGGCCCAAATAGAATACTAAGACCTTCAATAATGAAATTACCCAAGAAAGACAAACCGAATTAATGGACCCAGATCTATGGTTGTACCACCACTTTTTGTCATGCTTCGACATTGGATCTGTAAACAGGCCCACTAAAAATGTAAGGATACCCGTAATGAAATGAATTGGACACATATATTGATCCAAGAAAATTGAAGACAGGTTATTCAAAAATGTCAGATTATGAGTGAGGCCCAAAAACTAAAATTAATGCCACCTTTGGTCTTATAAGTGAAAAAAGTTCTGACCAAGAAAAAAATAAAGTGAGAAAAAAGTTTGACTTTGGACCCTCTCAAGTTGATTTTTAACATGAATCATGATTTTGTCAACCATTGACAAGTTTCTTTTTTGATATAATCAAATTTCTTTTTAACTTAATCAAAAGTGTGGATCAAAACATGACCACATTATGTCAAAAATTGACATAAGAGGATCTAGACTCATTGATTTTCTATTTTTTAGGATTTTATAAAGAAAACAACGAATATTATAAAATCTAATTTCAATTTTTAGTTTTAATTATTTTCTTTATAAAATTCTGCAAACAAAAGACAGGTTGAATATAGAAAATTAAAATTGAAAGCAATTTTGTAAAATCAAAAGCACAATCCAAAATGAAGCTTTTGGATTAACTTTAAGTTTAAATCTTTCAATTAAGACTTGCAATTTCTTAATTAATTTAATCAAGTGTTTTTAATAACATCTCCTTAATTCTTTTCTAGAGTCTAATTACCATGCATTGATCATGAATATATTTTACATGACTTCTATAGCACCCCTTCAAATTTAAGGGTTTAAAACCTTTTCATACGTGGCTCAATTTTATTTGACCATGTGTTTAAGTAATTGTACACATGGATGATGACATGTCAATAGTTTACCATTTAGGTTATGATCGTTACAATTTTTTTCCTTCCAATTGTGTCCCAAGGATTTACAAACAAAATTAAAAACTTTTTAATCATAAACAAAAACAAAAATAGTTGTTATATGCTTAAAGATTCAAACATTCTTTTTATGCTTAAAAATAATTGAAGATAAGAACCCTAACATTCTAAACTCTTTCTGTCAACCCGCCAACCACCAATCTCTCTAATTATAGATATGGTCCTAAATTGTATTCCATTTTTGCTCTATTGGTTGTTGTTAACATCAAGAAATTTCTCAAATTGCAATACATATCTAGCCTGGTATAATACATTTTAGTATTGCTATACATTCATCCACTACATTTACCCTAATTACAATACCTGTATGGCTTGATAACATAGTCTAAGGCATAGTTTTTAGAACCGGACTAGTGATTAACTCAGCCAAGACATTAGGTTACTGGGTCATTAGTTCAACTAGTGAGTCAATGGTTAAATCAATTGAACTGAGTTTTATTAAATTCACATTTCAAATTACAATTTAATGTAAATAAGTATGTTATATATATATATATAATGAAGCTAAATAACACAAAGTTGGGTCTGGTCCAGTATCACCCTAAAGACCTTAGTTCAAACCCCAACATGGCATTTTTGGGAGCAATTTAAAGAAAAACATTGTTGTCTGGTTCATATGCAAGTCATCCACCAATTCTTTGCCCAGTTTGACGGAACTCGACTAGTTCACTCTTGTTATTGACTAGTTTGACCAGTTTAAGTGCTTAACCGGTCTAATTAGCAACGAAGCCGATCTAATGGCCAGTTCACTGGTGATGGTATCAAGAGTTGAAAAAAGGGGGGGGGTTTGAATTAACTCATTTTCTTCTTTCTTAACTCAAAATCTACACACTGAATGCACTAGTCAAAAAATTCTCAAGCAAAATTAACAATATAGAAATATAAAATATAGAGAGGGATAGAAAGACTTATCAAGACAAGATTTATACTGGTTCGACTTCCAATTCTGAAGTCTACATCCAGTTCTCGCCAAATGGTGAGATTTCCACTAAACACCAAATACAACCTTTACAAAACCTTTCTCAGACTCAACTCAGATCTTTAGTACCTCTACTATTTGTGATTTACTCGCTTTGAGGATTTGTCACACAGCTTTTCTTACAAACAGAATTTCTTGAATACAAGCTTAAAAAAAATTACACAAATCGTGACTTGTCAAAAGAAATATGCTCAGATTTGCTAGTAATTTTCAATAAGTACTATATGAGCTTAGGACCTTTGCTGTTTCTTCTATATATTTCAAGCAGAATGAAATCTTGCCAAAAAATAAATGATTGTTTCCATATTTGTTCCTAACGGTTGAATAACAATTAATTCTTTTTGGACCCAATCATTGGAGATAACATATTTCTTGAATCTTGACTGATATATCTTCCAGCTTCTAATCTTCCCTTTCTGCTCTCACTTGGTCTGCGTCAGATCTTGTGCTTGTAAGGAGTTGTGATCCTTTGGTTCCAATGACATTTAATGAATGACTTAAATTGCTCCAGCACATGATTCTCCTTTTTTTTTCATATGTAGTATCTCTTAATGACAAATCATATCCATAAATTACTCACAATATCAAATACGAACAAGTTACATATTCATTCCATATTTGCATCATTGATTGATTTTTTTGCTCAAACCTTTTTATGTCATCAACATTTAATTTGTCATCAATATTTAAAATTCTTAAGTAAACAACTGGCTTCAATCCGAACTGGACGGTTCAATCCGGTACTTAAAGCTATGGTCTAGGGTCCCTATTTATCCATTCAAGCTACCAGAATTGTTTCACCTATATAGCACAACAACCAATCAGAGTTGCATTTCATTTTTTATAGGCCGAAATTCTTCTTTTCTCATTTCAGATTTTTATTAATGGTGTGTGATAAAACTGGCCCGTTGATCCCAGAGAACAAATCTTGCTACATGATATTCAAAATAAGCTAGGGAAAAGACTCAAAGAAAAATTATTAGAGAGGAATATAAAGTGATAGGAAAAGTAAGAGTTGGATGTAATAGTGAGTTTTCCTTTTATTGTTTTTAGGTTGCCCCGGGGGGGTGTTTAGGATTTTAGGATTCTTATAATGTTTTGGAGAAAAAAGTTGTTTAGATATTTTTTTTAAAAAAAAAACTTTATTTATGTTTTTAAGTTTTTGTTTTTTGGTATTTTTCTTAAACCTTGGGGCAGAATTATGAGGAAAAAAACTAAAAGGGTTTAAATCTAAATATTAAGATATTGACATGTTACAATCACTTGCCATATGGTGGTCAAATAAAATTGAGCCACATATGAAGGGTTGTAAACCCCTTCATTTTGAAAGGGTACCAAAGAACCCACCTATATTTTATTAGCACAAAAAAAATCAGGGGAGAGTACAAGTGTACAACTGGATGATTCCAAATCGTGGTCCATCAAATCAAATGGACTTGGATTCCCAGTCAATTTTTTGGACATGGAAAACGACGGCCTAATTTGACCCAACAAACAAAGAAAACAGCAGCCTAGTGATGAAAGTATAAAATTTCTTATGTTAGTAGTACCTTTAAATTCTGAAGATCTAATAAGTTAGTAAAAAATTTTCTTTTAAATTATGAGTTATACGGGTGAAAAAAATCACATTCAAATTGTGAAGGTTGGACTTAAATAAATGATCTTTGTCCTGTTTTTGAAACTTGACCACTTGCTCTACAACGAAAGTATGCAGTGAAAAGTTAAAACAAAAAAATGAGAAAAAAAAACTGTGAAGTAGAGAAAACACATACCATTGGCTAAATGATATGTTCATTGGATTTAGTCAAGCTGATAACAACGTAAGTATTCACGCAACCCAAAAACAGATTCATAAGAATACTTTTTGAAATAACTTTTAAAAACTTAAAAACTAGCAAAATGCAAGTGAGTTCAGGCTCTGATATGTCTTAATGAACTATTAGAGATTATAAGTTCGATTCTCATTTTTATCTCTTATACCTTACTATCTTAATAAAAAAAAACTAGCAAAATTTGAACTTTGGAATCTTATGATCAAGAGGGAACAGTGAATCCAAATAAAAGGACATACTAAATAAGATTCCAAATGGATTATATCAACTTTTTTGTCCACCCAAACAAAGGTTAATATCTTCTTAAGATACTAATTCACATAATTCCAGATTCTCTGTAGTAGATCCCAAATTTTCGCCGGCTGTCTCCTGTTCTTGGATGCGGACTCTTAAGCCATTAGAATTAAGAACACAGCTAAATAGTACTATTCCCGGTTTTTTCGGTAAACGACGGACACAGTTAATGTTTCCTACCTTGTTTCATTAATTAGTGTCCAAAGTTACTGGTTAATAAAACCTACAAAATATTTATAAAAAAAAAACCCCAAATATTAAATAACGACAGTTGACCAATAAAGATATATTAAAAAATATTTCGGATGTTCAACGGACTATATCTTAATCTATTTTCATGCATTTTGTTGATATGTCTGTAAACACTAGTGAAAAAAAAGAGAGGAGAAATCCGGATATATAATATAATGAGCAACAAAAAAAAAAAAAAAGAAGAAGAGAAGTTTGAAATAGGATTCAACGAACATGACATTGATAAAAAGAACAGAAAAACGCTGATTTGGAAATTAACACCCCAAAATAGTATATGAGTATCCGAAATCCAATCGAAATCCAAAATTAATTATTTGATCTGTTGGAGTCAAAATTTTATTTCAAATTATCATCATTAATTCAGCAATAATTCCCTGATTTTATATCATTTTTTCACTTCTTGATTAGATTATTTTTTTCTTACTTAATGGTTTATTTCTCATTTTTCAGATTGTCGCATTAATTGAGTTTAATTAATAGGCAGTATTTGGTGTGAAAAATCCCATTCATCCACCATCATATTATTTATTACTCCCTTCATTATGTTCAAATTCATTACTTTATGAATAAACTTAAAAGATGAAAAATATATTTATATTGTAACGAAGAGAATATAAGTTCAAGTTAATACGTTAACGTGTTGACCAGTCTACGTTCCATGTCTATAATACGGTTGCAATAAAAGATCTTCATTATTGTTTTGAGAACTCGGAGAAAAATATAGACGCGTGAAGAAGATGGAGTTACTAGGTTTTCTTGTGTTGTTATTGGGTGGTACCATCCAAGCCTATGGTGAAGTTTCTGAATCTACATGGAGAAAAATCAGCAATATCAATAGCAAAGGGCCATATATCGGTATAGTGGTGCCAAATGCCTTTGAGCTGAATCCTCTTCTTCAATCAAATCTCTTTGTGGCTGATCACAACTTTCCTTACCTTGATTTTGCTGGTAACTTCAAGAACCATGAGTTGTTCCATTATTTGATTATACTTCTATTCAAATTTTTGCTTTCTTCCCGTTTCTTGTTTTTGTAGATAACCATATGGACTAAAATGAACCGCAATAAATACTTGTTTGGATAACAATTTTCTCATATGAGAATAAGTAATTGAGCTTTTCAATTCACTTTTGTAGAATTTTCTTACTCTGCCTAAAGATACTTTTGGGAGTAAATTAAACAAACTTGGTATTAATTTGGTCCCAATATAGACCCTTACAACTGCCCCATAATCATCATAGCTTTTGTTTATGCATGAAATTAAACACATCAACCATGAACCAACTTCTGAAACTTTGATTAGTGGATTCAACACGAAGATTGCAAAATGGAAAAAATAAACGGATGGAGTTAAATGATAGATTTTGATAGTTATATATATAGCCACAGCAAGTATAGTGGCTGGTTGCAAGATTTTATCCATGTCAAGCTTTTGCTTCCCTTAACTCAAACAAACACTTTCACTGCCTCATATTTTGTCCTATCTAGTGCATTACTTTGATAATTGCTGGTTATTGTTGTTGCAAAGTGGGCATTTTTCCCCCCTCTTGAAAGTGGTATAATTGATTTTTCTGCTAATGTTTTTGGGCCCTACATTGTGTAAGAAAATTATAGTAACCATCATATAGTAAAGGTTATTGACCATTCTTTGCATTTGATGCAGGAAAACATTTTCGCATTGGTGAATTGGAAAAGAAAAAGGTTATAGTTGTTATGACAGGATTGGCAATGGTAATAATAAGCTTGAGTTTCTGTTCAGCATTCTTGTTAAATTTCTGTTTCCATTTCCTTTTCCTTCTTTTTTCTTTTTTTAAAAAGTTCTTTGGTTTCTTTTTTTGTGTAGCTTAACGCAGGCCTTTCCACCCAATTGTTGCTTACTCTGTTCAATGTAGAAGGTGTTCTACATTACGGAATAGCAGGAAACGCAAATCCTAAACTCCAGATTGGAGATGTGACTATTCCTCAGTATTGGGCCCACACAGGACTTTGGAATTGGCAGGTACAAATGTGATGTCATATCACTAATAAGAGTATCAATATTCTAACACAAAAAAGTAAATATTTATTTGACTAATTAATTTATAATTATTAAATATAATAGTATTTATTACTTATTTTTAATATTTATCACATCTAATAGTTATAAAGTAGATGTATAAATAAATATCTATTTTTTTATATTAAAATATGATTATCCCACCAATAATCTCATGGTGATTGATCAGGTGCCTTTGTTAGTGTATGGCATTGGTGCCTGTGGTTTACTTTGCACTTTGCAACGTTCTCGTGTCCCACCTCATCTGCTCCATTACAAATGAACCAACCAAAACCCAGGAAAAAAAAAGAAAGTTCCCAACTTTCCTTCAATCTTGGTTTTGATTAGTACCTTACCGGGTGAACAATAAATGACCACCACCCCCTCAATCCCATTCCCACCACCGAATAAAAAGTCAAAGGGGTAGAGCCTCATGATCATGCTCACCATCATCATCCTTAATCTACTCTTCCACGTCCTCTCAATGCTCTACCTCCATTGCTATGCCTGTTGGTACCACACCCGCGCTTGGCAGCGCCACTTCCTCCGCTGTTTTCCCACCAATATCGTCTTCTACATCAACTCCCCAGCCGCCACCGCCACAGTCCCCTCCGCCCCTCGCAGCCTATCGACACCGCCATGATTGCCTCCCTCCCCGTCTTCACTTACAACTCGAAGAAACAAAGCAACAAAAATGGGAGCTAAGCTTGGTCCATGTTATTTCTGTGGGGTTCCTGGTTCTTTTGGCAGATGGTGAAAGGCAAAGAGGGGTGACTGGAGAGGGTTTACCCATTTAGCCACGTTTTTTAAATGTGGCTAAATGCCAACGGTATCATAACCATTGGCTGCCAAAGGCGTTTGACCGATTTATTTGGACATAGAAAATGAATTTCAAGATTAGATATTATGAAAAAGGACAAAAAGAATTTGATGATGATACATGAGATTAGAATTTTTAAGATTTTGCATCCCTCAGTCTTTTTGTCTTCCATCAACATCCATTTTAAATGCTGCATCACTCCTACATAATTTCTTTTGACTTTTCCATCCCCTTTCACAACCACAACTTGGGTTTAACACTAATAAAATATTAGATGAATAGTTGATCACGTAAAGTAAGTTAAGACCAATTTTCTTTATAT
The DNA here is from genome assembly GCA_031216105.1 of Dalbergia cultrata. NCBI lineage: Eukaryota > Viridiplantae > Streptophyta > Magnoliopsida > Fabales > Fabaceae > Dalbergia > Dalbergia cultrata. The sequence goes on from CM062344.1 coordinate 75,391,903, forward strand.
TAAATGATTACGTAAAAGAAGTTGAGATCAACTTTCTTGAACGCTATTTTCATCACATCATTCTTCTTCCCTCACATTTGTCATAGGTGGGGGAAAAAAAAAGGAAGAAAAAAAGACAAATATAGATAAAACACTTAATTTTTTGCTCAAACAAAAGAAGTGTATTAGATCGTATCTATGATGTATAGGTACGGGTACGAGATACGAAATTTTTTAAAAATTTGGGATACAGGAATAAAAAGATATATTATATAAAATTATAATTAATATAATAATTATATCATAAGATAAATGACTTTTTATGATACTCAAGTAAAAATATATTAAAAAAATGAGATTTGAATGGATAAAATAATAATTTAATTCATTTAATTGTAAAATTTAGTATTTTATAATGATTAATTTGCATTTAAATAATATTTATTGGTTGAAATTGTTAATTAACAAGTACTTAGAGTATTACATAAATATCGGTATCGAATATATACGGGGTACGAGTATGGTAACCATTTTGAAGTTCTTATACTTTAGAGGATGGTATAAAACTCTGGTGTGCAAATTTCATATCCACAAACAAAATTGGTCGTAGTAGTAGCACTCATCATTCAATGTTCAAACCAAGAGAGATTGAAAGCAACGTAAACCAACCAAACGTAGCCTAGTATATTAACTTGATATGACTTTTCTGATATAATTGAGCAGAGGTTTGGAGATGGTCCTAATGATGAATTAGCTTTGGAAGCCAACGGAGATTACAGCAGAAGATTTGGTTATCTTAAATTTTCCAATTACAACAATTACACAAAACTTTCCAAGCCAGTGACTAATCTTCTGAACAATGTCTGGTATCAAGCAGAGGAAATTTTCCCAGTGAATGGAATTCCTGAAGTTAGGCAACATGCTTTCTGGGTTCCAGTTGACAAGAGGTATTTTGAAATTGCAAGGAAGCTCAAGGTAATTAATTTTAAACCCACTTCACAATTTCTGTAAAAAAAAATTTCAAACATATAATTTAAACAGATTTATTAGACACCAATGATGGACACCATGTGGGATACACGCTAAAAAACAAGTATACTTTTTCTTTTCAATTTTTTTATTGTATCTATTCAGCACTTAGTTTATATAAATGTCTAAAATAACGTTCGAACATGACCTACAAATATTATTTTCCAAAATATTTGTCTGATTATATGAGAATTATTACCTCGAGTAATAATATTATAGTCGTATACTCATGATGAATCTACACATGACAATTTATCAATCATTCAAGATATAATTTAAAATTATAAATAAATAGATATTATAAAAACAATAGTTGACATTATATCACATATAGGATTCAACCTATAAACTTGATTTTCTATTAACATTTCTCTATTGCTTTATGCATTCCCTATAGAATGTCGAATTGGGTGGTTGTGTCAATACAACCTGCTTGCCAAGAAAGCCTGCAGTGGTGAGAGTAAAGAAAGGGGTCTCTGCTAATGTGTTTGTTGACAACCGGGCTTATAGAGAATTCTTGAACACCAAACTTGGAGCCACTCCAATTGACATGGAAAGTGCTGCCGTTGCTTTAGTTTGTTTACAACAGAAAACACCTTTCATTGCCATTAGAGCACTGTCAGATTTGGCTGGTGGGGGTTCTGCATTGTCCAATGAAGCAGATGTGTTTACCTCTTTAGCATCCCAAAACGCTTTTGATGTTCTTGTCAGATTCATCTCCCTGTTGAAATCTTAGCTCTATAGTGTTTTTCTCAAAGGGGACGCAAGGTACGGTTTGAGCGAGGGAGATACTTATTCAACGTTCTTGTTATGTCTTGTTATGTCAAAATAAAAGCTTAGCCATAATACTTATATGGATTTTTGGCATGCTTGCTTTTTCTGACCGTGTAATTGTTTTCTATGTTCAAAGAAACGCAAATAGGCGTTCATTAAATTATATTGTGAGAGGAAGCTTTTGTCAATAGTATATGAGAATTTTTGTTGCATGACTTCTCCATTTGTCGGAAGAAGTTCAAGTCAGTCTTGCTCCTTCGTGCTAGATTTTACAGTGACCTAAGGTAATGGGGCTTGGCTTTGGCAGCTTCAAATTCAGCACGTTGATTTGCTCAAGTAAATAAATGAGTAAACACCAAGGATATTCTTACGTTGATGATGTTTTGGTCAATAAAATTTAGTCTCTCAGTTTCGCTTCTCTGTAAAATTAATTCAAGGTAAATATACATAATGTCAGGAAATATACCTAGCATTAAATTTATTTCATGCTGAATTCTTTCAATTGCACCCTTGCAAATCTTTATTACATCCTAGCCACCCCATGATATCCATTGTTAGTATGTTGTCGTTGACTACATCATCTGTCAAGTTTGAAACCAATCAATTCTTGTTTCCCATGCTTGAGTCGTCAATAAATGAGAGGTTTTAAAGTGCTTTGTTTTCTTCCAAACCTTTAGTCTATAAGAAGGGCAACATCCTTTATGTTGTAATATACTCAAATAAGTGAAATAAGAAAAAGCTACGTACTATTTGTGCCTCAAAGCTTCTCTTCCTCAATTAAGTTTTCATGCAAGAATGTATATACTTTTTGTGAGTAACAGTGTGTATCTAATATCGAATAATATATGAAATCAAATCCTTGACTTGAGATAAAAAGGAAAAAAAAAATACTATTCAGTTAGCTTTTCAGATTATCAAAAGTATTCACAAATCCAAAGGTTAGAAAAAATTGATGCAAAGGGTTTTTAACTTTCAAGCAATGTAGAGGGATGGGCGGCAAACAAGTCACTATCTGATGCTATTTTCACTCAACAGCTATTTGTTATGCGCTAGATTTCAAAGTGGGTAAATTACCATATTGTGTCTACTCATTGGTTTATTGTAAAGTATAACCCCCAGTAATTCTCAACAGCTATGAAGCTGTTACTATATTTATTAATATTGATTTACTTCGAATTGTATGAACAATATTGTTGAATGATAGGACAGAAATACTTTTGGCTCGTTAAACTAGTTTTTTCAGGATGTTCATATGCTTGGTTGCTTGCTATTGACTATACAAAAATGGAGATTGTAACATAAGTGAATACAGTACTCTTAAAAAAAAATCAATGAACCAAAAAAAAAAAAACGGATGCTTAACTCAAAATGTAATCCAAAAGGAGTTTGGTGAAGCTACTTGAATAAGAATAAGAAGTATGAAATTGTTTAATTTGTTGGATAAGAGTTAATTAAAATCACATATAAAACTAAATTGATCTCAAATCACTATTGTTTAGCTTGCTGGTATGACAAAGATGTATAACTCACTGATGTTGATATGGGAGTAGTTTGACACTTACATACATATTAAATGTGTTAATCAATTTCTTTCTCATAAAATCTTAAATTTAATTATGAATATAATAAAGAGTTTGGTTGTTATGCACTTACATAGTATAAAATATTTTTACATAGTTAGCTAGTAAAAAGTTATCACATAAGGGTTTTTATAACCAATTCTAATTCAAATTTCAAAAAACTATATATAATAGATAATTTCTCATTTATTTATTAGCTGATAGTATAAAAAATATTTTATACTACCAGTACATCACAATTAAATTCTACAACAAAAGGGCAACTTTCAATGCCAACCAATTCTAACACCAACACTAGTGAGATTTTATAACTATATATATATATATGTATAAAAGTTGTTTCACAATTGTACTGTAACTTGTAAGTGCTACTAAATTAAGGGGAAAAAAAGCAAAAATCAGGCCCATAAATAATAACTGAATATTTTACTAATTGATTCACATACAATGCATCAAATATATCTCACCAAACAATTTTTAATCTTTATACCAGTTGTTTCACAATACTAATACCAGCAATCAGCAATGTAAATCACAGCTACTGTTTCAAGGTAAAAGGTTTGTCATCAAAGAGTATAAAATTTTGTAAAATGTGACAAATAAATTTTTTCAAAAATAAAAAAATTTTAAAAAATAAACCTCACCTAGTTGGGTCAATTGGTCATTTCACATGGCCGTCCAAAAGCATTTCGCGCCTTCAAATACCAACCGAACTACTAACCGTACTCAACAGTGTAGCTGTTATTTCCGTTACTTTCATAACCGCCGTCTTCCGCCATGACCACCGCCGTCACTTCCGCCGAGATCCTCCGCCACACAACCGCCTTCCTCTCCGATGTCATTTCGAACCGCGACCTCCGCCGCCGCCTCATCTCCACCCTCCACAACGACACCTCCTCCGCCCCGATCCCCGACGAATCCGTCGCGAAACTCGCCGGCGACACTCTTGAAACCGCCATCTCCTTTTCCAGCACCGCCTCCCGTTCTTTCTCCCTCTCCCTTGCCGAGAACCTCATCCTCCCTCTCTCCGACAACCACCATCACCACCATCCGCTCCCTTCCTTTCTCCTCTCACTCATCCGAACCCTCCGCAACCGCCACCACGACGCCGCCGTCTCGCTCCTCCGGATCTTTCGATCCAATCCTTCCCTCGCCCGATCGGAGATCGCACCAGCGCTCTACGACTGCCTGTTCTCCGTCCACCTGGTAGCCGTGTTCCGGTGGCTGCTGGAGCGTAGGGCGCAGATCCTGTCTTCTTCGTCGAGTTCGGAAAGCGGCCACTCGCTTTCGAAGATAGGCGAGGAGCAGGCCTCGAAGCTGAGGGAGCTGGAGAAGGAGTACGAAGAGATTCTCGACGAGAATTGCAGGGTTGTTGCGGTGCATTTTGAAGAGGTTTTAGTGAGCGGAGATGGAAACGCGACGGTCGGTCCGCCGGTGCTGACGCTGAAGAGCGGCGGAGATGGCGGCAGAATGGAGAGCAGTAACGAGAGGGAAGAGGTCGAGGAAACCGAAACGATTGCCTTCAAGAACGGACAATATGATAATGTAAGATTAAAAGATAGATAGAACTTTTTTTTTTCCCCTAGAAAATAGGGGCTTAATTAAGGTTTAAACAAATTTTGATCAGTCTTTGAAATGTTTTTATTTGGTTTCAGTTGTAACATTTCTAAAGTTACTCAGTTTTAGTCTTTATTATTAAACTGTCAAGACCTGATTAAGAGAATATTGGGTAGTTTAATATTATATGACAACCTATATTAATCATATATATATGACATGGATTGATGAAACCATACTGTTTTTAAAATATTTTGAGTGAAATCAAGTAGAAAGTTTTTTTAAGAATCAAAATCAAAATTCATTATTTTTCACAGTATTAGAAACATAATTATGGAGTAAAAAGTAACAAGATTCACTTAATCATGTAAAAATTGATGGAGATTCTACTGAATTTTGACAAACAAATTTAAACTAAAAAATTATTTCTTTGACATTTTTCACGATGCAGTATTGTGTGTTCAGATATACATGCACATGCATTGTCTTGAAAGATGTTTTATGAAATGGTTTTGATATAACAGGTAAAGAAGGTGCTTATCAAATTTATATGAGTAATTAACGTACAAATAACCGTTGATTATCAAGTATTATGGAATCATTGTGAGTAATAATCAAAGTGGTTATAGTAATGAGTATATCATATGCCAATCAGTTATATTATGTGATGACTAGTGTACATTGTGCTATAATCGCGGTGATGAAAATGGTGTCTAAAAAATGGTGTGAATGACAAAACTGTAGATGACAATAGTTGGTAATTGCTCTTTGTTTAGCTGCTCAGTAGATTTACATGATACTCTTTATTTAAACATTAAATAAGGATATTCAGATAGGATACTTGAAGCAAAAAATTAGAGTTTCACGATAATGTGTATGTACTAAAAAATTGTCTGTTAGTAGGTATTAATGAACTAAATGAAAAAATTATTTTTTGTTCAGCGATATTTTGATTGGAATGAACCTGTGGATTTTATTATAAACTAGAGACAATTAGGAGCTTCTTTGTTTTTTTTTTTTTCAATCTTTTTGATGATTTCGAGAGCATGCAATTGAAATGTCGTAGAACCATTATGTCTTGTCACTGTTTTCCCACGTCTGATTCTTGCAGCCAATGTGGAACGAAAGGGAAGAATCCAGTGAGTTTTTGAGCAGTGCTTCTTGCAGCGATTCCTCGTATGCACCATTTTATCCACAGAGAGTCTCTCCCAGAATCCTCAAACCCCAAAAATCTCCACAAAACTTGACAGCATCCGTCTATTCAAACTCATCAGCTGAAACCGAGTCTTCTTTGGATGAGAATTTGATTTGTCCCAGTTCAGAATCTGAAGCAGAAAGTAAGGTAATTGACATTACAAAGAGGACAAGAAATCCAATGAGAATTGAAATCAAATCCCTGTTCTCTCCGAACATCCTTAATCCACAAAAATCTTCTAAAAATTTGAAAGCAACTAAACTCAGCTGCTGGAGCCGAGTCTTCTTTAGATAAGAATTTGTCTTGTTCACCTTCAGAATCTAAAGCAGAAAGTAGGTAATTGACACTATCCACAGGAAAAACAAATCCAATGAGGACTGAATTTCTTATGCTAGTTACTTTTGTTCTATAAATGCTGAAGTGGTGAAGTTCTGTCCCGCAGGAAAAGGACGAAAAAATGGCACTGTCACTGTTGAAGCCTCAACAAAGCCAAACTCAAGAACAAATGAAAATTATTCTTACAAGATCCATGAGGTATGTCATTAAAAAATAAAAAATCACCCATACATTTCCTAAACAATTATGTTATTTGAACAAGAAAATTTAGCACTTAAGTACACATCAAGATTCTTACACTCAATATATAGAATCTATACCATGTCTACACAGTAAGATTCAAAAAAATCATTTTCCTTTCTCTAACCTTGCACTCTTCCTGTTTAGTTGCCCAGATTATAATTTGGAAGACAACTATAGCCCGCGGCATGGAAGTGAAAAACAGGCACCTCCCAAGGACTTTGTGTGTCCATTGACTAGTAGCCTATTTGATGATCCAGTGACCCTTGAGACAGGCCAGACATTTGAACGCCAAGCTATTGAAGAACGGTTTAACAAGGGGAACACAACTTGTCCCATCACTCGCCAGAAGCTGCAAAAGAGTCGTTTGCCTAAGACAAATCTTGCGCTCAAACAGCTAATTGCAAGATGGAAAGAACAAAACCCCAATTCAGTCCCACTGTTTTGTGAGATTCCATATGAAGATACCGAGCCAATAGAGCAGTCAGTGATGCATTCAATTTCTCCTAGCGGTGTTATATCGGAAGCCACATTTCATGGAATGCTTAGTGAATTGCGCCATGCAATCAACAACCTGTGTGTGACACAGTTGCTTGAGGAATCTGAAATGGCTGTGCTTCAAATTGCGAATCTGTGGAGAGAACTGAACCTAGGAGCTGATATTCAGAGTACGCTATCAAAGCCCCCTATTATAAACAGGTTTATGGAGATACTTTCCAATTCTGTTTATTCTCAGGTGCTGCAAGCAGTTGTTTTCCTATTGGCTGAGATAAGTTTTAGAGAGAATATTGTTATTCAGATGCTTACCCAGGTGGACGCCGGTGTACAATGTATCATGGCTCTTTTCGAGAAGGGGTTGAAAGAAGCTGTTGTGTTGATATATCTCCTAAAACCTTCCCCTACGAGTCTTGCAGATACGGGAATAGTAGAGGCTCTCATAACAGTTGCCAATGAGAAAGAGGAAGAGTTGCTTGAGATGTGTTTAAAGCCCAAAACAGCTGCAGTGCTTTTACTTGCACAGATTATTGGAAGCAGTGAAGAGAGGATTGCATCTTCGGTTGCCAAGACTGTGTTATCTGGAAAAGTAATTGGAACTGTTATTGGCAGTTTGGGAGCCGAGTGGGCAGAGGAGAGGATTGCTGCAGTTGAGATCTTACTGAAATGCATGCAAGAAGATGGGACTTGCAGGAACATCATTGCAGAGAAGGCACAACTGTCTACTGTTTTGGAAAGCTTCATGGGTGCGACTGATGGAGAACGTTTCAAGATAGTTCAGTTCTTTTCTGAATTAGTAAAACTGAACAGGTAAGTTTACAAGAATTAAAAACTGTGTAGTTTCGGATTGGTGTCTGATGATTTGATTTCCTATTGGCTCCCTCCAGGAGAACATTCAATGAAGAAATCCTTCACACTATAAAGGAAGAAGGCCCTTTGAGTACAATGCATACTCTCCTCATTTGTCTGCAGACAGCCCGTCAAGACCAATTTCCAATAGTGGCTGGCTTCTTACTTCAACTTGATCTTCTGGTACGAATCGGTCTCCCGCCTCACCTGCAGGTCCCATATAATGCTCCATTTGCCAAAGAAGAAAATTACTTTGTACCATTCGTCATCATTACTTAACACATTAGCTATGGCATTAACAATGTAAGGGAAAGTGGGACAGAAACAAATGACCAACAAAACTGATGTATTGAGTAATGAATGGTATCAAGAAAAAATATATATATTAAGCTAGGATCATCTAAGGATGGACCTTCCTTGTGCAAGTCACTTTGAAGTTCACTACCTCTTAGGGTATATTTGGTTATGGGGTAAAAATAAGGTGTATATTTTCATAAATGAGTTCTATATGCAAAATTACATATGAACTTCATCCATAGAAAATTTACACCTATTTTTACTCTCCAACCAAACACAACCTTAGGGATTATTGATAGAAACAAGCTGTATGATTTCTCGATACATTTTCTAAACTATTGCCTCCAGGTCCCATGCTGGCATGCTGTTGAATTGATAATATACAGTTAATATTCATCATGCCATTTACAGGTAAAGCCAACAAAGATGAGCATATACTCTGAGGAGGCAATAGATACTCTTATCTCATGCCTGAGAAACACTCATTACCCTACTGTCCAATTAGCAGCTGCTGAGACAATCTTGTCACTGCAAGGGAGGTTCAACTTTAATGGAATGCCTCTTAACAGAGAAGTCCTTCTCGAACGTGCTGGTCTTGACAGAAGTTATAAAACTTCTTTACAGATGGACGAGATCAGCAACTTCTACGAAGGAATTGAAGCATCAATGGTATAGTACTATGAACTGTATTTCTGAACTTTAAATTTCTGCTTGCCAAATTTTTGCTAGTTGTTTATTTTACATCCTGTTGTTAAAGATAACAATGCTATAGACTTAATTATCCTTTTTCTTTCCAACTGTCAACAGAAAGAAGAGAAAGCAGCTGATGACTGGGAAAGAAAAATTGCATCTGTTCTAGTTAGCCATGACTGTGGTCGACTTTTTGAGGCTATATCAGATGGCTTCAAGAGCCGAAGTGCAGAACTACGTTCAGCATGCTTTATATCAGCTACATGGCTCATATACATGCTCACTATTCTACCAGATACGGGAATACAAGATGCGGCCCGAGTCTTCTTTCTCAAGCATTTCATATTCATATTAAAATCTGCCAAAGACAAAGAAGACAAAATCCTTTCCATGCTTGCTCTGAAAAGCTTTCTTCATTTCGATGGTGAGTTGCACAAAGAATCGCTTTTTATTACAAATATCATCTTAGTTTTGAAAAATATGGAACTTCTGTACAAGACATGCTGAAGACACCAAAACTGTCTGAGAAGTAAAAGCAGATTGACACCTCTTGGAAGCCAGAATGATCAGTACTGACAGTACATGATGACCATTGGTCACATTTGTATTCAGTTCACCAGAAATCTTTTCCTTATTTAGATCATTAATCAAAAAATTTCCTTTATTATAGCCTTATTTACCTTACGGAATGATCACCTTCCTAATGTGCAATTTCAACAACTAGAATAAAGATATTTTAAACATTATAATTTAAGTGCTTAATTTTCCATCACTAACAAATGGAGTATTGTTTTCTAATTTTATCAGAGGCAAAAGACACCCTTGGTTCAAATGTTGTGTATATTATCGTTGGCATTTATATTCGTTAATTATTTGAAAAATCAAAGTGAGCTCGATAAGGTTTCTGCAAGAACTTATGAGCCTTCCAGCAGAGTAATTTGTTCAAACTGTTTGGTGATAAATATGTGAATACCTGGATGTCATTGCTATGTGAAGTTAAGAAAATAATTATCGTAACATTAAAAAAGAAAGTATCGAAAAAAGGAAAGTGATTATTGTAGTTGTTATTGTGAATTTCAGATGGCTTTCGTGATCTCACTTCCAACGCTAAGGATATCTTAAAAGGATTGCGAGAATTAGAGGGGTGCTCCCCCATGGCATCAGAAATTATGAAGGTTCTGGTTGAAGAACCTGAATGTAAAGCAGTAAGTTTGATGTATTCTTAAACCATTGTAAGGTACAGGTACTTTGAATCACAAACTTAACATTCTTGATTGGGATAGGACATCTGGATACATAAAGAGCTAATTCAAGCAGATTGCAATGAGAATGGAGAGGTGTTGTCTGTCATTTTCTCCGAAGACAAAATGTTTTCAGGCCATTCAGATGGAACTATTAAGGTAAGTAGAGATAAGATTGTTCACGTCTCCAAATTCTACTGATTCAAGTTTTGAAATTGAGCATATCATTATTTATTATAGGATGTAAAGAACAGATTCCTGATCGTAACAATTATGATCTTATGCCTAAGAACTGAATTGATTATCAGAAAGGAGTGGTTTTATATGAGGTGGATAAGATTGTGCGGCTTGGAAAATGCTAAGGAAATAGTTTACCATTAGAAAATCTATGAATGACAATGTTACCTGCACCTGTCAGCTTAATATGAGCTCATGGCGAATTCTCCTCTACTTCTGAAGGTCTGGAAATTAAAGGACAACTTACTCCATCTCTTGCAAAAGACTAGAGAGCACATGAAGGATGTTACAAGCTTGGCAATTTCAGAATCTGGTGGCAGATTATACAGTGGTTCACTTGATCGAACTCTAAAGGTAGCATATGGTGAAGTAACCCTAGTATCTATGTCATGCACCTGCTTAACAGTAGTTGTCTTTCGTTGAAGCCAGGTTTGGTCTATTGGAAAGGCAGAAATACATCATGTACAGGAACATGACATGAAGGACCAGATTCGTAATTTAGTTGTAACAAATAGCATGTCTTGCTTCATTCCTCACGGCACTGGTATCAAGGTACTCCACTAATCATTAGTTCTTTGAACGGCGAGGCAGAGGTTGATATGTCCACTTTTTGGCATGTCATATACCAAAATAACTCTAGGATATTTTCCTTTGCCATGAATACTATGTTTAGCAGACAAATATCATGCTTGACACATTGCTGTGAGCTGCAGTTTGTACTATTTCCTTTTTTTCTTTTCCTAACTGAACAGATTCTGCTGCCTGACACAAACAATGACTGTACAAATAGCTCTTACTTACTTAAAGAAGCAACATCATATGTACTGTTGTGAAACGATGGGCCACAAAAGCAAAAATAGAGTGGTGCAAAATAAATATGCGAAAGCATAAAATAAATGACACAAAAAATTTACGTGGTTCGGCTTAAAACCTACATTCATGGGCAAATGTTACAACCAAATATTTTATTATAAAAATATGATGAAGATACAAAAGGTGGACACATTCCACTCAACCCAAATCTCAAATATACCTAGAATACCTCAGTATTTTTTTCACTGGTGTATACTCTCAATTCACAAAAGAGAAGAATTCATATAGAGCAAAGAATTCTACTCTATTACTAGAAGGGAGAAGAGGATTTGTTGTTGTTGCTCTGATTTCTGATACTCCAAATGCTGATGTAATGCTCTATTTATAGAGCTTCTCGTGCTAAGTTTTTCAACAATCACAATTTTCAATTCAGTGCCAACCATCTAACTTCATGCACCGTTTTAGAAAATCTTGTCACTTAAGTTGCATCCCATGTGCTGTTTGTTTCCGGACATTTAATGGCTTAATGACTTTTTGACATTTATAATCCATACACATAGGTTAGGCTTAAAACACATGGGGGTAGATTTGAAAAAATCAAACCATCCTATCACAAATCTCTATATTGATTTGATTTTTCATCTATCTTTAAATTTCTAAAGTCGATTTCTCCAGTGTGCCTACAAGGGCAGACTCTCTTATTACGAATGCCAACTAAGTCCAAGCAATGCTTGAACTTAGCAATAGTAATTGACTTTGTCAACATATTGGCTGGATTGTTTGAGGTCCTGATCTTCTTCATTGCAATACTACTCTGAGCCATAATCTCTCAAATGAAATGATATCTGACGTCAATATGTTTGGTTCTCTCATGGTACATTTGATTTTTGGTCAAATGCATGACACTTTGGCTATCACAATAAACAGTTGTAACATTTTTTTTTCCAAGCCCAAATTGCCTACCAAACTTTTGAGTCAAATGGCTTCCTTCACCGCTTCTACTATTGCGATGTATTCAACTTCTATGGTGGATAGTTCAGTAGTAGACTATAAACTCGCTTTCCAACTAATTGCACTACCTAAGAGTGTGAAGGCATATTCTGTCAGAGATCTCCTTTTGTCAACATCTCCAGCATAATCTGAGTCAATATAACCAATAACACTACCACCAGTGTTAGAACTCCTATCATATACTAAGTCAACATCTGTCGTACCTCGAAGATATCGAAATATCCATTTCACTGCCTGTCAATGCATCCTGCCAGGATACCCCATATATCTACTAACAACACTAATAACATGTGAAATATTTGGTCGAGTGCATACCATAACATATATGATGTTTCCAACTGCACTAGCATAAGGAACGTGTGACATCTATTCCTCCTCTTTAGAAAACTGTGGTGAATATGCGGTTGATAATCTGAAATGAGTTGCCAATGGAGTATTCATAGACTTTTCATTTTGCACCCCAAAGCCCTCAAGTACTTTTTCAATATACTTATTTTGAGACAAGTATAATTTGCCAGAATATCGATCCCTGTGAATTTCCATGCCCAAAATCTTCTTCGCTACACCTAGATCTTTCAATTCAAATTCACCACTCAGTTGCTCCTTTAGTTTCTTGATCTCAAACATACTTTTAGAAGCAATGAGTATGTCATCAACATAAAGCAACAAATAGACAAACAAACTATCTTAGAGCTTTTTGTGGTAAACACAACAATCACAATCACTCCTTGATGAGTAACTGCAACTTAACATGAAAGTGTTAAATTTCTTATACCGGTAAGGAGATTACTTTAAGCCATGTAATAACTTCTTTAAGAGACAAACATGATTTTCCTTACCTTGAACAATGACACCTTTAGACTGCTGCATGTAGATAAGTTCTTGAGAAAAACTGTCTTGATATCAAGCTATTCAAGCTCTAAGTCAAACGGTGCAACCATAGCAAGCAACATGCGAATAGAGCTGTGTCTCACAACAGGAGAGAATATGATGCGGAACCCCGTGGATATTAAGATCCAGAAACCCCAACACATAATTGATATGAATGATAGAATTGAAAACTAAATAAAATATCACAAGGGAATCACTCTACCTTGTAATCCTCTATTCAGCTTCCTGATGCAACAAGTCAAGGGAATCACTCTACCTCACTTGTACGCACAAAGTTTCTTAAAGAAACCAAGAAATTTCATTCAAACTAAAACTAAAAAACCTTGTGTCTGCCAAGTTTGGAGGTATTTATACCTCTTATTTAGGTTAAACCTATTTCCTAACCCTACTAGACTAAGCCCAAATTACTACACTGACAATTGGGCTTAACAAACATAAAAAAAATAAAATAAGTCTTGAACATTTTTTTTTAAATAAAAAAAAACTAATAAACTAAATAAACCGACTTGGCACCACATGACCAAAATATTTTATCAATGCCAATTCACTAATAATAATATTTTGGGCTTTTGATAATTGTCAATAGGAGTCTTGGCTAATTCTTGATGCATCTCTTCAACAAATGGTTTAGCCAAGTTTCCAAAATTGTTTTGAATTCTTTTAGCTGACGCCCTTGTGATAGGTCCCATGGGCATGCTACAATTCTCATCTGTTCTTCCAGTGCTAAAATGTCCAATTTGCCCTTCTGAGCATGTATCATTCCCTCCCTCCTCAAAAAGATTCGTCCTCGAATCTACATCCATATGAAACGGAGAAAGGTCAGAAACATTAAAAGTAGCAGACACATTGTACTCACCAGGAAGGTCAATCTTATAAGTATTGTCATTGATCCTCTCGAGCACTTGAAAAGGACCATCTCCCCTTGGACCAAGTTTAGATTTCCTTTGACAAGGAAACCTCTCCTTCCTCAAATGAACCCAAACCCAATCACCAGGTTGAAAGACAACTTGTGTCCGTCCCTTGTTAACTCTGGCAGCTGTCACCTGGTTCTTCCTTTCAATCAACTCACGTGCCTTTAAGTGCATTGTTTTAACCTTCTCAGCCTTGCTTTCAGCATCTAAACTAACAAGATCACTCAAGGGTAAAGGCATTAAATCCAAAACAGTTAAAGGATTAAAACCATCCACAAGCTCAAAAGGAGAAAACCATGTAGAAGAATGAATAGTCCTGTTATAAGCAAACTCAATAAAAGGCAAACAATCTTCCCAAGTTTTCAAATTCTTACCAACAACAGCACGCAATAAGGTCCCCAATGTTCTATTTACCACTTCAGTTTGACCATCAGTTTGCGGGTGACAAGTAGTAGAATATAACAATTTAGTTCCCAACTTGTCCCACAAAACTTTCCAAAAATGACTCAAAAATTTGATATCACGGTCAGAAACAATGGTTCTAGGTACACCATGCAAACGCACAACTTCCCTAAAGAATAAATCAGCAATGCTTGTGGCATCATCAGTTTTATGGCATGCAATAAAGTGAGCCATCTTACTAAATCTATCCACCACAACAAAAATGCTATCTCTGCCTTTCCTAGTTCTAGGTAAACTAAGAACAAAATCCATAGATATATCAACCCACGGATGGGTAGGAATAGGCAATGGTGTGTACAACCCATGTGGCATAGACTTAGATTTAGTCTGCTTACATGCAATACATTTAGCACAAATCTTTTCAACATCTCTACGCATGTGTGGCCAATAAAAATGCTCGGATAACACATCCAAAGTCTTATGCACACCAAAATGACCCATTAAACCACCACAATGTGACTCCCTGATAAGCAATTCCCTAACAGAACAAACTGGTACACAAATCCTATTGCCACGAAATAGAAAGCCTTCATGCCTATAGAATTTTTTAAATGCACCATGCTCACATGAGGCATAAATACTAGAAAAATCAGAATTAGTGGCATACAATTCCTTCAAATGCTCAAAACCTAATAGCTTAGAAGTAAGAGTAGTGATCAAAGCATACCTGCGAGACAAAGCATCAGCAACCACATTCTCTTTACCTTGCTTATAGGCAATGACATAAGGAAAAGTCTCAATGAACTCCACCCATTTAGCATGTCTTTTATTCAACTTTCCTCGGCTCTTCAAGTACTTCAAAGATTCATGATCCGTGTGAATTACAAACTCTTTAGGAAGCAAGTAATGTTGCCAAACCTCCAAAGCTCTAACCAAAGCATACAACTCCTTGTCATAGGTGGAATACTTGAGGCGAGCTCCAGTTAACTTTTCACTGAAGAAAGCAATGGGTTGTTTTTCCTGCATCAAAACAGCACCTATACCAATCCCAGAAGCATCACATTCAATCTCAAAAGTCTTATCAAAACTAGGCAAAATAAGAATAGGAGCAGAGCACAAATAATCTTTTAAAGTATTAAATGCAAGTTCTTGTTCCTTTTCCCATTTAAACCCAACATTCTTTTTAATGACTTTTGTGAGAGGAACAGCAATGGTAGAAAAATTTTTCACAAATCTACGATAAAATCCAGCTAAACCATGAAAAATCCTTATCTCAGAAGCACTCTTAGGCATTGGCCATTCTCGAATAGCCTTCACCTTATCATCATCAACCTCAATTCCACGTGCACTTACAACAAAACCAAGAAAGACAACTTTATCAATGCAAAATGTGCACTTTTTAAGGTTGGCAAACAACTTCTCTTTCCTTAATACCTCTAAGACATCCTTAACATGCAAAATGTGATCATCTAGGCAAGTGCTATAAATGAGAATATCATCATAATAAACAACAACAAACTTGCCTAAGAAATCTCTCAAAACATGGTTCATCAAACACATGAAAGTACTAGGTGCATTTGTTAGCCCAAAAGGCATAACCAACTACTCATAAAGACCATATTTTGTTTTAAAGGCAGTCTTCCATTCATCCCCTAGTTTCATTCGAATATGATGATATCCACTTTTTAAATCAATTTTAGTGAATATGCATGCACCATGAAGCTCATCAAGCATGTCATCTAACCTAGGGATAGGATGACAATACTTTACAGTGATTTTATTGACTGCACGACAGTCAACACACATCCGCCAAGTGCCATCTTTCTTTGGAACCAATAACATTGGCACTGCACAGGGACTCATGCTCTCCCCCACGTGCCCTTTTGCTAGTAGCTCATCCACTTGCCTTTGAAGTTCCTTCGTCTCCTCAGGATTACTTCTATAGGCAGGCCGATTCGAAATGCTAGCACCAGGTACAAAATCAATTTGGTGCTCAATTCCACGCAATGGTGGCAAACCACTTGGTACCTCAACAGTAAACACATCTGCAAACTCCTGTAACAAAGAAACAAAACAACTAGGCAAATTTGGGTTAAGTTCGATGTCAGATAATAAAACTTCCCAAAACCAAATCATAATCAAAGCTCTCTTGCCTAACCAAGCACTCTTTAAATCTCTCTCTCTTGCATAGAAACATGATTTGCTCTCAACTTTGTCACTTTTTTCTTTTCTCTCACTTTTTTCTTGTTTTTCACTCACCAGTGGGCCTTTGTCTTTATTTTTGTCACTCATGGCCTCTTTTCTCTCTACTTTTTTACTGACCTCACTTCCCATATTTCCCAAAGTAGTCTGGTGAAGCTTCACTTGATCAAGATACACCTCCTTGGGCGATAACGGTGCAAGAGTGATTTTGTGACCATTATGCTCAAATGAGTAGCGATTCTTAAAGCCATCATGTAGCACCCGTCGATCATATTGCCAAGGTCTCCCTAACAGCATGTGACTGGCTTGCATAGGTACCACATCACACAACACCTCATCAACATATTTCCAAATAGAGAAAGCAACCCTCACTTGTCTATTGACCTTCAACTCACCACTATCATTCAACCACTGCAACCTATAAGGGTTAGGATGCTTAACACACTTCAGCCCCAATTTCTCCACCATAACAGTACTAGCAACATTAGTACAACTCCTTCCATCAATAATCAAACTACACACCTTGCCACCAACTAGACATCTAGTCTGAAAGATGTTTTCTTGTTGCTCTAGGCTATCCTCCTTCACCTGCAAATTTAAAGCACACCTAGCAACAAGAGATTCACCATGCACAGCATACTCCACATCACCATCAGAATAATCCTCCAAAGGTAGCATACTATCATGATCAGAATCATCACCATGATCAGATTCAGACACAACATCACCTTCCCTAATAACCATCATTCACTTGTTTGGGCAATCAGCAGCATAATGACCCAATCCATGACACCGAAAACATTTAATATCTCTGTGTCTAGTAGCAGAAGAAGAAGAAGAGGAAGGAGGAATACCTTTCTTCTTTGTTGAATCTGGAACGATCTCCTTGGAATTAGAGCCATTGGCTTTCTTTTTCTCATCATCACGAGACCATCTTGAACCCCATTTGGAGGTGGAATTTGAAAATGGTTTTGATGCCCGCCATTTTTGTTGCTTTTCCACCTTCATGGCCATGCTTACCAAATCTTCCATCTCCACATAATGGTGCAATTCAACCACATCAGCTATCTCTCTATTAAAACCACCAAGAAACCTTGCCATAGTTACCTCTGAATCTTCCTCTATATTGGCCTTGATCATAAGCATCTCCATCTCTTTATGGTAGTCTTCAACGGATTGTGAACCTTGAATGAGCTTGTGCAACCTGTGATGCACCTCCCTATAGTAATAAGAAGGCACAAATCGCTTCCTCATGACACACTTCATGGCATTCCAAGTCTTAATAGGAGACTCTTCATTCCTTCGTCTGGACTTCACTAACTCATCCCACCAAATTAGAGCATAATCAGAAAACTCTACTGCAGCCAAACGAACCTTCTTCCCCTCAGAATAATTGTGACAAGCAAAGATCATCTCTATCTTCCTTTCCTACTGTAAATATGCTTCGGCATCATTCCTTCCTTTAAATGGTGGTATTTGCATCTTGATGGCATTCATGTTGTTGTCCAACTGCCCTTTACTCCCAAACTTCATATTTCCAACTGAATCATCATCATCAGACTCCTCAGAATGATGACGGTAGGAATCATTGTGACGATGTCGATGCCTTGTAAAAAATTTTCCACCACCCTTGGCCATAGTTTGTGACACCTCATTCACTCGTGTATCCATATCATCCAATCTATTTTGTATTTGCTGAAGGGTCTTCTACATGAGCTGCATGTCAGAGATTGTATTTTCCTCAGTGTCACTCTTTGATGTGTTGCGAGCCATTCGAACAACCTGCAAAGTGATAAAATAGACAACCTCACAAAGCACTCACTCACGTGTTTCACTCAAAAGTGGACACGCGTGTTTGCACTCAATATGGCTTTTATCCTCTTTTGTACTCACCACTCTTGTCTTTTACCACTCTGGACCCCTTGTAAATGTTGCACTTCAGAAACCAAACAAACTCAAACAAGATAAAGTCTCAAGTAATATGTAAATGGCACAAGGAATGAGCAAAGGACTCACAAAATAAGAAAACCAAATAAAAAGAAAAAATGACCCAAAAAGAGATAAAATAAAAGAAAATAAAATTGGAAGGAAAAAAAATAAAAGAAAAGAAAAAAATGAATCTGAGATTTTTTTTTTTTTTGCTGTTGCGCTGAAGCTTCCTGGCGTTGCAAAATGAGAAAAGGAAAAGAGGCAATTGACTAAAAGCAAGCTTTTTGTTTTTCTTTCTTTTTTTTTTCTTTTTTTTTTTGGCACCTTGGCTTTTTGTTTTTCTAAAGCAATGCGCTATGCTCGTGAACAAAAAGCAAAGATGATCAACACGTAATTTTGGTGTTTTTTTTTTTTGGAAAAGTAAGGAACTTCTACGCTAAAGCGACTGGAATTTGCTTTGCCAAAAGAAAGAAAAAGTAAAGAATGGAAGTGAGGGACGTGACGACGTGAATAGGGATTTTTTTTTTTAAAAAAAAGAAACAAATCAATAAACAAGGAATAACAATTGACCAGAAAAAGACGAGAATAATAATGGATCGTAGAAAGGAAAAACAAAAATTAGATAAATAAGAATTTACCTAACGCCTGAAACTGATACCAAATGATGCGGAACCCCGTGGATATTAAGATCCAGAAACCCCAACACACAATTGATATGAAGGATAGAATTGAAAACTAAATAAAATATCACAAGGGAATCACTCTACCTTGTAATCCTCTATTCAGCTTCCTGATGCAACAAGTCAAGGGATTCACTCTACCTCACTTGTACGCACAAAGTTTCTTAAAGAAACCAAGAAATTTCATTCAAACTAAAACTAAAAAACCTTGTGTCTGCCAAGTTTGGAGGTATTTATACCTCTTATTTAGGTTAAACCTATTTCCTAACCCTACCAGACTAGACCCAAATAACTACACTAACAATTGGGCTTAACAAACATAAAAAAAATAAAATAAGTCTTGAACATTTTTTTTAAATAAAAAAAACTAATAAACTAAATAAACTGACTTGGCACCACATGACCAAAATATTTTATCAATGCCAATTCACTAATCATAATATTTTGGGCTGTCGATAATTGTCAATAGGAGTCTTGGCTAATTCTTGATTCTTCAACAAATGGTTTAGCCAAGTTTCCAAAATTGTTTTGAATCCTTTTAGCTGATGCCCTTGTGATAGGTCCCATGGGCATGCTACAATTCTCATCTGTTCTTCCAGTGCTAAAATGTCCAATTTGCCCTTCTGAGCATGTATCAGAATACTTCATTGAAGTATATTCCTTCCCTTTGGCTAAAACCTTTAGCAACTAAGCGTGCTTTGTATATAACCGGTTCAATTCCAGGGAATCCTTCCCTTTTCTTAAAAATACATTTGCAGCCAATAACTTTATGTCTTTTAAGTGGCTTCACCAACTCCCAAGTCTAGTTCCTATGAAGAAACTTCATCTCTTCACTCATCGCAGTAATCTATTATGCAGACTTTTTACTCAAGATAGCATCATGGTATGTGACAGGATCTTTTGATTCCACATCCTCTTCCACTGATAATGCAAAAGAGACTATATCTGCATGATCATACCTTTGTAGTGATTTTATTTGTCTCCTTTCTCTGTCTCTAGTAAGGCTATAATGCTGCAACTGTTGTCATGCATTTACAGCATCAACAATATATTATTCTTCTTTTTGAATGGGCTGATAAGAGGTATCATCTTCATCTTATTCAAATTTGGACACTACTTGTTTATGGCATATGCGCCTAGGGCATATGAGTGAAACAGAAATGTCAATTTTGAGCAAGCGTGACTTGCTTGGTGATCACAAAATTGGGAAACTTGACTTTTGTGAACACTGTGTCTACAGGAAGCAGACCAAAGTCAAGTTCAGCACTGCTATCCACAAGACTAAGGGCACAGTGGATTACATCCACTCTGACTTGTGGGGCCCTACGCTTGTTTCAGTTTATTGTGAAATGGCGGGGCCCACAAAGGTAGAAACAGAGTGACGCAAAATCAATATGCAAAAGTATAAAATAAATTATACAAGGAATTTACTTGGTTCGGCTTAAAGCCTACGTCCACGGGCAAAGGTGACAACCAAATATTTCATTATGGAAATATGATGAAAATACAAAAGGTACACACACTCCACTCAACCTAAATGCCAAATATACCCAGAATACCTCACAGTATTTTTCTCACTGGTGTATACTTTCAACTCACAAAAGAAAAGAATTTATATGGAACAAATAATTTTACTCTATTACTAAAAGGGAGGAGAGGATTTGTTGTTGTTGCTCTAATTTCTAACGTTCTATTTATAGAGCTTCTTGTACTAAGTTTTTCAACAATCACAATTTTCAATTCGGTGCCAACCATCTAACTTCATGCACCGATTTTGAAAATCTTGGCACTTTAGTTGTATCCCATGCGCCGTCCGTTTTCAAGCATTTAATGGCTTAATGGTTTTTTGACATTTACAATCCATACACATGGGTTAGGCTTGAAACACATGGGGTAGGTTTGAAAAAACCATACCATCCTATCACATTTACTAAAATTACTTTGCTATTTCATCAGGTTAAGTCATGGAATGGAGAATCAAAGTTGTTAAACTCTAGTAAATATGCAAAGTGCTTGGCTCTTGATGGGAGATTATACTGTGGGTGCCATGACGCTAGCATTCAGGTATGAAGTTTTCAGGAGTGTGAATTTTGTGTTCTACGTCCACATTCTGGTAGTAATGTTCTTGCTATATTTCAGGAGATAGATTTGGCCACAGGAACCGTCAGAACTATTCAAAGCAGCTCCAAAAGGTTACTTGGGAAAACAAGTCCTATTCATGCACTGCAAGTTAATGGTGAATTTATATACGCTGCTAGCTCTTCTTCTGATGGATCTGTCATAAAGGTATCCCTGACACGCATATGTATAAATGCGCATTTCATTTTCAATATTAAAAAAAAAGGGTGCTATGTAAGCATTCAACCATCTCAAGGTGTTTAATAATTCCCCTATAAAAAATAATGGTTTCCTGCAAAATGAATTTGATCAATTTATTTGAATATCATTAAGGGATGAAAATAGCATTTCCCCTATTTGATTCCATAGCACTACCTGCTTGAACATTTATTCAGATTGTCAAAATGATGATAATTCTCACTAGAAACATTGGGTCCCACCATGTCTTGACTCTTGAATAATGTACCATAGAAAATGTTTTGATCTTGTTGATGCTAGCTCTGTGTATTGTCACATCAAGGTATGGAACACTTCCACTTACAGTATGGTTGGATCACTGCAAACCGCATTGGAAGTGCGGGCTATGAAAGTGAGCTCAGAGCTAATTTATTTGGGGTGCAAAGGAGGAGCTGTGGAAATTTGGGATAGAAAGAAACACAACAGAGTTGACACATTACACAGCCGTGCGAATTGTAAGGTTCTTTGCATGGCTCTAGATAGCAATGAAGACATTTTGGTGGTTGGAACTTCCGATGGCCAAATTCAGGTACCATTTTTCTTCTTGAATATACTCCTTTGAATATTAAACTTGATGTTGCTTTTTTTTCTCTCTCTTAAAGTTAGCATATTCATGTGGTCTACATAGTGGTTGGTAGATTTCTCAATGATATTCACACCAATTAGCCTATTTGCTTATTCATTAACCAAGTGTGGTTGGTATATTTCCATTTTTCTTTCCCTGTTACGCTTACAAATAATTCTGTGGTGATTGCAGGCATGGGGTGTCAAATAAAAGAAAAGCATGCTCGAAGTTTTGTTACAGGAGCCAAACGCGAATTTATGTGAATAAGTGTATTAACTTCGTGAAACCTTATATAAGCGCACATGTTCGAATCTTAAGTTCCTTGCCTTATCGTTATCTCTGTCCTCCAGTTTAAATATGAGTACTATAGTTTATACACGGTGATAGCAGACATCCTTTTTGGCAATAGTTTTAATCATGTATAAATAAGTAATATTTCAATTAGTGAAGTTGTCAATTTAGTGAAAGGATTAAAGACTAGAGTTCTGATGGAGTTCTAGAAAGACATTATAATAGCTATAATGGAGTTCAAGAATTGGTGTGTTTTCTTGTGTTGTAATCGAGAGATTGGGGGATATTATCAGGAAAAAAAAAAAAAAAAAGAGATTAGAGGCCCAAAATCACACAACAAATTTGCAACTAGCGTAGGAAGAATGTAATTCTCAATGTGTCATTGCCATAGCCAACAATCAAGTTTTGCTGCAAATGGCTCCGTTTCTTCAAAGCCACCTTATCAGCGCAATATACAACGAAAAAGATAGTCACCAAAAGGAAGTCATCACCAACTTTTATTAAAAAAATATATGCTACAGCTTCTCATTCATCAAATGGGAGAAGCACTAAACCTAAAACGAATAAGATAATACTCCTACATGATTCGTTTCTTTTGTCTATAAGAAAGTACTCAAAACCCCTTTTAAAAGTATTCAAAGCCAATCTATACAAGAGCCCCACTAATCTGTTGAGTCATTAGGATTGCTTGCAATTCTTATACTACTATCATTAGGATTGTTTGTAATGGGATAAAATTCTCTAAATAATACTATTTTTTCCATTAAGAAGGGCCGAATTTTCATACTTACTGAGAAAACAAGGGTCAAATTGTTTGAATTATCCAAACATCAATCAATACATGATTAATTTGTGTATTAAACCAAAAAAGTAAATATATAATCCATGTAACAAATTTAGCATGAATTCAAAACTGAAAATTTCAAAATGAAAAATTTATATATGGTGTCTCTTTAATCTCCATTCTCGATCAGTATGCATGCTTGGTTCACATTTTTTTCGACAACAAGGCGATTAATTACTCAAAGGTAGATTCATGTGGAGCGAATTAAGCTGAAACAGTCACACAGATCGAGGAGTATACATATACAGACATACATACATACAGACACACACACACAGATATATATATATATATATATATATAAAGTTTGAAACTTGACCCAGAAGATTAAAGATAAATAACAATTAATAATCCATGATCTAATTTGATGAGAATTAATTCTCTTATGTGCTGCTGCTATCCCACGTAAGCGATTCTCTTGTGTCAAAATTTCGGGTATTATTATGTATAGATAGATTTTTTACTATTGATTAAGAAGGTAGAACTGATAAATAAAGTTCCACTAAAATCTAACAAGAATGTATCTGTTTCCAAATTATATATTCTGTATTTAGATATTTTATAGCGTAAAATTTTGGCACAAGGGGATCTTTATTTCCCTTAACAAAAGTTATTTTCCTTAAAATTAGACATGATTGCTTTTATGTTTTAACAAATAAAAAAAAAATTGAGAATGAAAGGGCAAAAGAAAATTAATACGGCTTGGATCCTTCCCATCTGAATTCATAAAATACGAATAGAGCCATAAATCATTTTCCTTTCCTTAATTATTCAACCTCCTAGCTCAGAAGTTTCCATTTTTCGAAATTCATTCTACATTTTTGCTTTCCTGTTCAACAGCTTGAAGCATGTACCTGGCTTCATTGAGAGAACACAAGAGTTTAAAGGAAAGGGGTGTGGATGATCAAATCTGCATCAGCGGTATGGATCAAATCTTATTCCATTCCTGTATTGGTTTTTCATTACTGAAAAGATAGATGCACATTGCATTACTCAATTCATATGCATGAGATTGCAAATTTGTTCAATCTTCATGTGCTATACAACTTTATTAAATATTCTTACTACCTGGCAAAATGTCAATCTTCATGTAATTACAAATGTTTCTAACCTCAAATGAAATGGGCAAAAAAAAAAAGCGAACAAAAAACTTCAAGCAATGATTTTGACTTGGTTACATGACAATTTTGTGATTTAATTGGATCGAATTTTCTAGTGAATGGCCCCAATGTGATGCATGCCCCAATGTGATGCATGCATGGTCCAAGACTTACCCGGACAAGAAGCATGTGAAGTTCCTTGCTGATGGGTCAGCCAAATACACACGTTTTCTTGGGGCTGACCTTGATTTGACTGATATGGGTGGGGTCTTGGGCCTCCATCTAAGAGATTTGCTTTGATAGTGGAAGACCTCAAGGTCAAGGCTGCTAAGTGCTAACTCACCTACAAACTCATTAATTTTTAACTATATATTTTATTTGTGAATTCACGGTTTCAAGTTCGCGGCAAACTCTTTTAGACTTTCCGTAGGATTCATTATTGAAGGATTAGTGATCTGCTTATAGAAATTAAAATACAAAAGAATAAAATAATCGTAGCCGTCTGATAGGAAAACTAAACAAAAACAATGAGGTCCATATTTAAAAACAAAATCAGGATTTAAATCGAAATGGATGTGGTAGTACTACTTTATTAATAAACTAGTCTTTTGACCCGTGCGATGTATGAGGAAATAATAAATATAGTTTGTTGATCATTATCGAAAATAAATAATAATTTATTTAAATTTATTTTATAGAAAATTGAGTATATAAATTTATTTTAAAAGTAATTTAATAGTTAAATAACTAAATAAGTGGATAAAATATAAATGTGTCATTCTGTTTTATATCTTATTTTGAATATTATATTTATAAGGTTGAAAAAATCTCAATAGATGATCTATAACTAACAATAAAGAGCTTATTTTATGAAAATTTTGCACTTTTTGAAAGTTGAAATTGTTGAATGAAGAAAGATAATAAATGAATAATTTTACTATATCATGAGCCATTTATAGAGATGAAAATGAGTATTCATAAGAAAGAAGACGTGTCTCACACCTCCCATCACCGTTTAGAATTTTACCTCTCATCTCTATCCACTACAGGTTCCCATTTCCTATTTCCCATCCATTTCCCATTTTCTGTGGGAACTCTAAATTCCTATAGTATTCATGGGTTTATTAATAACAAATATAAATATTTTAAAGATATTTATAATTTGAAATATAAATATTCATAATAACAAATACTATTAACGCAACATAATCCAAATTAAAATTAAAGATGCATACATAATGTAAATACAATAAAAATAATTTAAAAAAATGAAGATATATTATCCCCATCCTTATCCCGTTTAAGAAACAGGGACTTAGCCTTCATCGATCGTCTGTATGAAGACAAATTATGTCTCAATTCCTTTCCCCATTGTGGATAATTCTCACGTATACCCACTTTCAATTTTGTTTATCATGCCTAGCCATTCATATCTTTTTAGTAAATTAAAATATTTAATTTATAAAAATTATAAAAATATACTTTATAATTAATAAAAATAATGAATAAATTTAATAACTATGATTTCAAATAAGTGTAAATTGTGGAATTAATTTTTTTGAATATTTTAGCTGTGAAAAATTGAAGGTATTTTTTTCAAAAAAAAATTCTATGAAAAAGTTATGGAATTGATAGATTGAACTATTTAAGTTGTAAAAAATTAAATAGGATATAGTGATATAGATAAATAGATAATTTCTTTTATTGTGATTTTCAAAATTTTTAAATTTGAAATTAGAAGATTTTTCCCTACTTCTATTCTCAGTTAGAATTTTATCTCCATTCTCATTTACATCCACGTCACGGGTTCTCATTTCTCATTCCACATAGAGATTTGAATCCCTATTGATGCTTACAGGCTTATTAAAAAAATTTCAAAAAGGAAAATTTTAAAAAATACTTTGAACTTCAAAATATAAATATCCATAATAACAAATACTACTAATACAACATAATTATAATAGCTTTATTATCATTAATACTATAATTATATATATAGAATTTGTATGGTATAATATATTGAATTATAATTTTGTTTATGTTATTTTTTATTTTTATATTACTTTTATTAATGATAGAGAGATATGAAGGTATGATTAGAAAAAATAATTGATAATTAGAAAGTAAATTAAATTCAAAAACTTACTTTAAGTATTAAGATTATGAAAATGATAGGATATAATTTTCCTATGAATAACACATAGAAGATTTTGGAGTTAATGTTCGTTTTAGCCCCTCACTTTTCACTATAGAGTCATTTTAATCCCTACTTTTTAAAATGAGTCAAATTAGTCCTCAATTTTACAAAATGCGAGTTATTTTCATCCATCAATCCAATCTTACTTATTATTCTATCAATTAAATTATGGTAGGTAACCTTAAGTAATATCTTGACATATCATATGTTATCTGAAGTAGAATAAAGTTTCAAATGACTCATTTTGTACAATTTTATATACCAAAATAAGTTATTTTAAACTTCATTTTACTTCAGATGATACATGGCATGATAAGATATCACTTAACATTATATATCATCTTTTAATTGATAAAATATTAAATAAAAGTGGAATAAATGACTAACTTGACTCACGTTTTATAATATCAGGGATTAATTTGACTTATTTTAAAAGTCATGGACTGAAATGAGCATTAACTCAGGCTTTTTATGTAATGAGTTTTAAATGTTAGTATTATAATTAGCCTTAAATATTTGATTAAGAATAAATTTGATAAAAATTGAATTTTGAATTATTATCATATCCAAATCAATCAATTAGCAATTTCTTAACAATTTGACTTGCTTGTTTTCTTAGGGAAAAAATATGTTGATTTTAAAGCTTATTTATATTGGAAATATTTCCTTTATAATTTTTTATATTACCTTCATAATGCGAGGCTATTAATAGTTTTTAATTTAATTGTAGATCATAATTATATTGGCATGAGTTCTCTCTTAGTGCAAATTATAATATTTAATAATTGTGATATTTGATTCTTTAATGATTGTAATATTTGATTTTATTTCATAATGATAACAAAATAAAAAGTAATGATCAGCTGAAAATCAAAAGATCATAATCCGATCGAAATCCAAAATGGTTTAGGGATTTAGGATTCATGGTGAAAGCAAAATAAAATGTCATGATCAAAAAATAAAAAATCTTAATTGAAAACAATATCGAACATTTTTCTTGGGAAATTTGCAAGAGCTCAAAGTTTATGACCATCTCAGGTGATCTGATTGCCATAGACATCTCTTCTTTACTATCATTGTCCATTGCACAACAGGAAAAACCAAGAGTAAGACATGGAAACTTTCCTTTTTTCTTTTTTTTTTTCCTTTTTTTTTTTGTTCTCGACAAATAGGAGGTCTTTTTGTTGATATGATTAAGGCATTTCCCTTTTTTTTCATATCACCTTTTTTTTTTTTTTGTAATGGAGACTTTTTTGTTAATCTGATTAAGGCATTAAGGCATTCCCTTTTTTTTTTATCTTTTTCATATCACGTGATTTTTCATTGTAATGACCCCATTAATATTTTAATCACCCCAATATATTTATATTTAATCCATTTTTTAATGATTCTTAATTCTATATTTTTTCCATTTTTAGTGATTCTTAATTTTAATTGTAAATCGTCATTTTAATGATTCTTAATCCCATGAATATATCTTAATAATTATAATTTTATTGATTCATGTAATCTTTAATTATTGTAATATTTGATTTTATTAATAATTAAATTATGAATTAATTTAAAAAAATCTGTAGACATAAATGTTGAGAAAAGTGGATCATGAATCACTATATGAATAACATATGTACTCTAAAACTATATAGGAAAGACACTTGTAATAGTTTCCATGAAATGACTCTCAAATATTATAATAGTAGATTATTGAATAAACTAACTAATAAAGGTTAATTAAAAAAAAACTAATAAAGTATCACAGACCACCTTGGAAACTCCCAATCTTTGGCAAGGCGCAAGGAGGATTGTATCCATGGAGATAATGAAAAGATATTGATTCAATATTTTCTGTGAATATTGATATGAAAATTTTTAAAAAAATCAAGTATTTTATATTTATGCTAAAAAGTGGTTGATTACAGCAAAGTAAATTAATTTACATGGAAAAGATTCAAATTTTAAAATTATTACTTTAGAAAGATTTTTGCTTGGGTGCATTATTTAGGCTTTTAAAAATTGATTATAAGACTTAAATTTTAAATATTATAGAAAAATTGACAAATAATTACCAAAATTTAAAGTTAGATACATTCACTTTTCAATGTATCAAAATTGCATGGGTTCCTAACAACGACTATTAATATGGGATAGAGGGGGTATCAAAAATTTCTACCATTGAAAATCCTATAAATTAAGATTAATTACTCTACAAGTTCTTATAATTTCACTAAACTTCCAATCAGGTTTCTATTATATAAAAGTTTATAATTAAATCCCTATATTATATAAATTTTTTCAATCAAATCCATACAAATAATAACTGTTACAAAAAAAAATAGAATATTCTTAATATATTTTATCTTGCCCCAACCTCCTTCGCCATTTGTTCATTCTCCTTCTCCTTTTCCCTATGGACACACACACACACACACACACAATTTCCCGACTCCATGATCTATCTTCACAGCATTCACCCTGCAAACAAACCATTGGCTAGGACATGCTCCTAATCTTCTCCCCCTTTAACAATTGCCTCTCCGCCATCTCTACCCTCATTGATGGCGGAGTTGGAGACGACACCAAATCTCCTCCGACGATGACGACAACGACTAAGGTGGCAGCGACGACAGAGACCTCAGCCACCTCAGTGCCACCAAGCGCCTCATCCTCCAGTAGGAAGACTCCTCCTGTTTCAGTGGCAGCAATGTACCCTCGCGCCACCTCGCCTCCTTCCTTGACTCCCCAGAAGACGCTATCGAGTACTTCTCCGTCATCAATGATATCACCTAGTGGATGGAGAGCCTCTTGATCTTGTCGCCGTGCAGTTGAGCCATGGCGGAGAGCGTCGAGAATCCGATCCAGATTGCGATGTCAAGGCGGGAAGATGAGCTCCGCCATGCTTTGCTCCGCAACACCGTCCCTCTCGACATCGACAGCCTCTACGACTCGATGCGTAGGGCTTCCCTTTTGTTTGCCTCCCACGACAGCGATGACGCATCCATCAACGACCTCGTCGAGGGCTTCGACGAAGCCTCTCCCAGTGCTAGTGAAACTAGAGAACCCATCGTCCTTGCAAGTAAAAGAAAATAATGCAAAATCAATTCGAATCAGCAATAACTATGTTGGTGTGTGCGCCTCATAGTCTTGTCCCCACAAAACTAAAAAGCAAAGAACCTATCAGTTGCACATCCACCACCACTTTCTTTTGTTTTTTTTAACCTTTTTTTAAGTGCTTGGCTTAATTTACTTTTTACTTATTTTTGGTAGACTATAATAAAAGAGGGTTTTAATAGTTCATATTATTTTTATTGATGGGTTGCGATAAATAATAAATTTTATGTTACGTCTAATTTTATTAGGTACACTATAATATTATTAGATGTATTTTTATAATGATGGTTAATAGTAGAGATTTAATTAGAAATTTTCATATAATATAATAATTTAATTAAAGACTTTTAAATTATAAGGGTCTGATTAGAAAATGAGTGAAATGGACATGAAAAGTAATTAAATAAAAAAAAGGGAAATGTTGATTATATAAGTAGGGTTTGTGATAGACCTTCCGACGCACACAAAGAGGTCACCTTTTTTCTAGTCCTTCCTCTCATCCAACACAGCGCGGACAGACATAAGTTAGCATCCTAAGATGGCACCGATTGCAGCTGGAGATGTCATTCCAGAGGGCACCTTGGCCTTCTTGGACGATGAAAACAAGCCGCAGGCTGTCTCCATCCACTCCCTCGCCAAGGGCAAAAAAGTCATCATATTTGGTGTTCCCGGCGCCTTCACTCCCACTTGCAGGTCCTCTTTCTGGAACCTTCCTTTCCCATCATCAACTTGCATGTATCTGAAATGAAAGTCATAATTAAAATTGAAAATATAAAGGAATTGGCTTGGTGGGTATTTTAGATTCACCTCTTTTTGCATCAAAGTTTCGATTTTTAATCCGTTTTTCTACGTTGATATGAAATATTGCTTTGGTGGATTAGTAATCTTTTGAGAATTTCAAAATGGGGTGGTTAAAATTTCAGTCTTTTGAATCCCCTGTTGTTGGGGCTTCTTGCCGTTTTATCTAGTAAAGTTCCCTTTTGAGTTGAGTTCTAGATGTTAACGAAAGTCAAAAGGTAGAAACTTTTTCAATTTTCCTTGACCGGAAAAAAAAACGAAAAAATAAAAGGTTTGATATGATGCATTGGATTGGAGTGTAGGGTTCGGGGCCATGGTATGGATTTGGCGCTAAAGCCTTTAGTTGGGGATATCTTTGTTGTTCCACTTTTTTTGAGTTTCTGAACTTGAGGTCTGAACTTGTTGCTTTGTAACAGCTTGAAGCATGTGCCTGGCTTCATTGAGAGAGCAGAGGAGCTGAAAGGAAAGGGTGTGGATGAAATAATCTGTATCAGCGGTGAGAATCAAATCAAATCTTAATTTTCCTCTGGGTTCTTGTTTTATTACTGGTTGTATTGCTAATTAACTCAATTCATGTGTGCATGGATGTAGTTGGTAGTTTTCTTGTCCCCCTCTTATTTAACAATTTTCATGTGCAATCCATGATTGAAGGATATTCTAAATCTGCTAACAAATTGTTGGATCCATTAAAAAAAATCTGAAGGGGCTTTACTGATTTGTTAATTATTAGTAGTTAATCCCGCAGGCATACGTCTTAAATGCATAGTAATGTGTGCTGTACTATGTTTTGAAAATCCTTCTTAATTCCTAGTGTTGCATGGTTTAATCTGAACCTGGAAGGTGCTTGCCCTGTATTCACTGACAAAAGTAAACCATTTCAGCACAATGAGTTGTCCAAGGCTCCAATACCTTTTAGTTTAGAGG
Source organism: Dalbergia cultrata (assembly GCA_031216105.1). Classification (NCBI taxonomy): domain Eukaryota; kingdom Viridiplantae; phylum Streptophyta; class Magnoliopsida; order Fabales; family Fabaceae; genus Dalbergia; species Dalbergia cultrata. The sequence continues at coordinate 75,423,423 of CM062344.1, forward strand.
TCTCTTTCTAGATTCCAAATTGCCTGTTGCTTGTTTAAAACATGTTTTATATATGATTGTTGGATCAATTTTTAAACATGAGTAGAAAATGAAAAGCTTTCATGCATTGAATTGGATTTGGTAATTGTGTTTTGATAATTTTGTCTTACTACATGCCTGCATGGACTGATACTTCATCATTGGGACTGTCCTGTGGTGAATAAAATTTGTTGGACATGCTTAATTCTTTGATCTACTAAACAAATTACTCATTAGGCTAGTAATCGAAGTATTGGATTGGTGAATGGCTAACTTGTGATTAAATTGTGACTTTTGCAGTCAATGATCCCTTTGTGATGAAGTCATGGGCCCAAACTTTCCCAGAGAACAAGCATGTCAAGTTCCTTGCTGATGGTTCAGCAACATACACCCATGCTCTTGGGCTAGAGCTTGACCTTTCAGAGAAAGGGCTTGGCATCCGCTCCAAGAGGTTTGCTCTACTTGTGGAAGACCTCAAGGTGAAGGTTGCAAACATTGAGGGTGGAGGAGAGTTCACTGTCTCCAGTGCTGAAGAGATCATCAAGGCTCTTTGAAGAACCATCATGCATCCTTCTACACTTTTGTGTCTAAAGGGTCCTCGTTGTCTCTTTTTAACTGTTTCTTGAGTGTGTTAGCTCGTTGACCCCAGAACATTTTGCTTTATATATATGTGATGGTGCTATGCTGTGTGTAGCTGGGGATATGATATGGACTTATGGTGCATATTATGATGGAAATAAAATTGATGCTTTCTTGTACTAAAAATTAAGAGTTGGTTTTTACATTATAGTTTCGACTGCTGCTGTTATTCAGAGAATCAAATCGACCTTTTCATTCATAAAACGTGATAGATTTTATCGTTATTATTAGGGAAAATTGTAGGCAATGTGTATTTTAGCTTTTAAACATTAAAAATTTGGAAATTGATCCCTTGAATTTTCATCATTGTGTGTTTTAGTCAATTTATCCTTAAATTTGAAAATATGTACAAATTGATCCTTTTATTTTATTTTTTAAATGTACAATTCAATATCTTAAAATTTTTTTATATTTATGATATTTTTATTTAATGATGGATGAAAAATTAATATAAGAAAGCAACTTTAGAGGGTTGAATTGTTTTAAGATTTAAAGTATATATAATTTATAGTTTGGGAGGTAAATTATAATTTTTTTGTATTTTTATAACCCAAAATGCCTGATCAAATTTGGGCCAATAAGCTCGAAGCCCAAGACCTATTTTATAAGGGTTAGGCTCTAAGATCAAGAGGTTTAAACGTATGTGAGAATGATGTGCAGTCTTTGTCGATCAGCGTGTCGATGTTGAGATTACAAAGCCCACATCGAAGTTTTTAGAAAAGTGTGGCTTAGTGGGAAAATAAAATATGAAGATATGGTGGCACATACATCATGATTTGGTGGGTGCGGTGGAAGCTGTGTGTGAGATGCAAGGGCGAATAAGCAGTGATCTTGAAAAAATTATGGAGCCTTAGATCACTAGGGAAGAGATCCACACAGCAGCTAAGTGGAGGCATTGGTTAAGGCTATGTTTGAGAGTTTTGCAAATGATGCAAGGGCATGATTAATAATGAAATGGAAAAAAAAAAATGAGAAGTGGAGTGAAAAATAATATGTCATATTCTTATTTAAATGTCTAATAAGTTTAATGAGAAAACGAAAGAAAATTTATGGTTATTTTCTCTTTAACGCCTTCCAAGATTTAGAGGATAAAAAAAGATGAGGATCTAAAGTCACAAAAAAAAGGGACACATGATCTTATTCTCTCCATTCTATATCTATTCTCTCCACTTAAACTATTTGGTATTTACCACTCAAACCATTGGCCCCTTCCAAACACTATCTAAAGCCACCTAGCTCTTGTTCTTCACCAAAAATTATGGCCTATAACTTGTGAAGAAGTGCAGTTTTAGACCAAGGAGCAGCGCTGAAATGGACTAAACCACTCCTTCATCTGCCTTATAGCAAAGGTAAAGAAGTCTAAGAACACAAAACAAATTTGATCATCTAAACACACAAAACAAATTTGATCTATCTCATTAATTTGGATAGGTCAGAGATCTTAATTCTGTGGTCAAAATAACGTTCCACCAGATTGACAAATGTTGATCCAAGAACAATTGAATATAAAGGCAATGAAAAATCATTCCAAGTATCTAGGTCTACCAACATTCATGGTAGATCAAAGAAAAATATTTTGACTTTGTTCCGGATAGTCTGCGGAAGAGGTTTAAGAATTTGAGGGAAATTATTCTCTCCCGAGCAGGAAAGAAAGTTTTTAACAAAGTTGTGGCTCAATCAATTCCCACATACATTATGAATTGCTTCTTACGCCCCAAGATCTTTGTAATCACATTCATAGCACATTTGATTTTAAAATAAAATGATTTATATTTTATAGTTACTTTAAAAGTGATTTTGGCATAAAGTAATGAAATTTCACTTCTTCCAGAATCAATTCTAAAGGTAAAAAACAATTCTCACCTGTCAAAATCAAACATCATAAAAAAAATTTAGTTGAATCAATTTTGGAGATCCAAAATCAATTCTAGACCCCCAAATGATTTTTCAAACATGCTATGAATCTTTAATTATCAAATTTTGATGGAGTTGTAGAAGTAATAAAAAGAAAATTCGTTGGTTGAACATGGATGTTAGAGGAAGGATTTGGGTGAACTTATGTAATATATGCTCAAGTAATGTTTAGAATAAAATAAAACTCTCTCTCTTAGGAGATGATAATATTACTCTTTTTTTGGCTCTCTATTCTAAAATATATACTTTTCTCACGTACAAACTTAAAATAAGTTACACTTTATAATCATAAGAAAATAAAGAATAAATAAAAAAATTGAAAAAGTATTGGAGTAAAGGTTATCTTAATATGTTTTAATTTATAAATAGAGGGGTGAGGAATGTAGTGAAGTCATCTCTCAAGGGAGAGAGTTATATTTTATATTTTATAGAACAATAACATAGATAGATATGATTTATATTATAATTAAGTTTTAATTTCTATGTACTGATGATGTTATATCTAATTAAATCACATTATTTGCATGGATTTTCAAATAATGGATGTAAGACTAATCATTTTGATTGATGTGACAATACATAACTGGATGACAATATAAAAAAAATTTGCATAGAAATTAAACTATTGTAGATTTATCTTCATAAAAATAGAGCAAATTACAACCACCTCCCCTACGACTTAATGCAGTTAAACTCGACACCCTTTTATTTTGCAAAATTACATTGTAATCTCCTATAAATATTAATTCATTAAGTTAAGTAACAAAAAATGTAACATGTAACATATACATGATTATTAGAAATAAAATTACAATATTTTAACGATGTTTCACATATATTGACTAAAATACCTTTTTTTTTAATCATAAGTTAGAGTTATAAATTTCATCTCCACATGATAAAAAAAAAAAGTGTTTTATTCAATTTATATTTTAAATGTTGTCAAAATATTATAATTTTATCTTTAATAATTATATATGCTCCATGTTATCTTTTTCTTATCACTTTAATTATCGAACCAATATTTACAAGAGAGATTAGTGATAATTTTATAAAATAGAGGACACCAAATATAATTATTCTAAATTTCAAGGAAAGTTAGTATGATTTCATATATATGTGTTTGTGTGTGTGCGCGCGTGTGCGTGCATGCATGGATCAAAAGGATTATTATCATGATTTTTTTTGATAATTTGATTATTATCATTATTGTTAATAATAAACATACAAATACAAAAGCATAACAAACGTGAACAATAAAAATAGATAAAGTACCAGGTATTTTTTTTTTACATATAGTTTTTGAATGGTATATTTACATTAATATGATATTTTGAAAAAAAATTACACAATATGATGCTTTCAGTATAGAATCCGCCAAAGGCAGATTCAATATTGAATTCATCAAAGGCGAATTCAATAAAAAAAATATTTGTGTACTGAATCCGCATCGAATTCAATGTAAAAATATTATTTTATTAAATCCGCTATTAATGAATTCTAAAATAGTATATACAAGTAAATTTATCTATTTTATCGTATTAGTGTAAATTACCTATACAAATACCATATATAAATTATTTTTCCTAAAGTACCTTAAAGCCTTTATATAATAGAATGGTGACACGTGAGCTCGGAAAAATATCCTGTTATATGTGCTTTGGACATGCGACAGTTATATCTCCATCCTCATCTTTTATTTTTGTATATATATATTTTTATGCTTTTCAAATTAGCATATCAAGAAAGACCAAAATATGACGCTATCATGTGTAAATTAAACAGAAGAGGATCGTCTCCCTCTAAGCTCAATTGTGATAGTTGGAATTCGGTAACCACCTAACTAGCTTTATAGCTATCCAAACTTTTACTCAAATCGGCATAATGTCCAACAAAAGCTAGACATTTTTTACATTAGAAGCGCAAAGAAAGGACACGAGAGGGTTCATGCACGTTAATTGCGACAATCAATAAATAAAGACTTTGATTTGGAAACTTCTTGTTAATCACCATATCGCTAAAAGTTTTGCCTGTTGAATGAATCGGGCCTGCATTCTTTGGACCAGGCATATTCACCATATCTTATATTATTGCACCTTTTTCTTTTTTCTTTTTCAATTTGTTGACCTCAAAATCCATAATTCACAATGTTTAAATATTTTTTCATCCTTTAATAAAAAATATCAATTTTTATTTCGGTCCTTAGGTTTTTTTATTTAATTTTGATGATTTTTTTTGTTTAGTTTTGATTCAAATATTTTAAAAATTTCTTGGTTTTATTACTTGTCAAATATTATTTCATGCTGTTATATAAGATTGAATAACCTAATCTCGATAATTAACCTAAAAAATTTAGACAATTGGAGCTAAAATAATATATAGACAGAATAAAATGTTGAATTTAATATCTATGTGCTGATTGTCATCTAATTATGTATTGTCATTACAATAAAGATAGATAAGTCTCATATCCACTACTTGAAAAGTTATCCAAATGTGATGGTTTAATTGAACAACAATGTAAAAAAAATTTACATTGTAATTACATAAAAATTAAATTCTAAAAAATCTAACATAAAAAAAACTAATAAAATAATAAAGGTAAAAATATTTGTACACTTATACGCCTCTATTAACCCCAACATCTAACATATTGATATGTTCGTGCTTCACCCGATGCTAACCACTGTAGCATTTAACATATACTGTAATCTAGTAACATAATTTCAGAAATGTTTATATCAAAATCAAATAAAATAATTTATAGGAACTAGAATCAAAATTGACTTAAGTACAAAAACATATCCAAACTTTAATTGAGGGTTTTACCTCATGCTAATGCTTGTAACAATTATGTAATCAATTTTATTTTATTTTTTGGTTTAAATAACTCATGTCTGCAGTATACCTAGCCCAAAAACTTGAAATAATCAAGTATATTCCCATTCATCCGTATACGTGATTAATTCAGGATGGGAAAATCTCACCTAACCATCAACCATCAAGTGCTAGTTAGGTTGCTTTAATTTCTCAGACAGAAGCATAGTGCAGGCCGGTTCAGACAAAGACAACAGCTTCAACGGTTGAATACATTTGAATTGAATCCTTTGGGATGCAAGCTTTTCATCATAACTGGAAAACCATGGTCGGGATATGGACAGGTGGGTCCATCCCTCCCAATGTTCTACACGTTCATCAATAGAGACAACAATGGACATTTTTAATTGTGTAATTTATATTTATAATATATGAGGTATTATATTGATTCACATTTTATTCATTATTGAATGAGATATGAACCTGATATAAATATAAATGAAGTCCACATCCCATTTAATAATGGATGAATTATGAGTTGATATGATGTCTCATATTCTATGAGTAAAAATAATTTCTTTTTTGGACATTTTTCCATCCAAATTATTTTAGTAAATAACCATCTGGTTAATTTTGTCCTCTTCGTTTTTGTTTTTTATAAGCAAAACTAGATTAAGGGCTAATTTATCTCCTAACTTACGGAGAAACGAATATTTAAAGTTAAAAAGAAAAGAAGTGCACTATAATTAAGCTTTTACGTGGACACAAAAAAAATGCTTTTAGGTGACTCTATGCACGGTTATATGACAGCCTAAAAATTGACATGTGTTTGCTTTCTTCTTCGTTTCTACTTTATGTATAAAAAGTGGGATTCTTCTTCTACAAGTTACAGCAGGTCAAAGAGTTGAGATTGCTTACATAAAAAAAAAAAAAAAAAAGAGTTGAGATTGCCAAGAAAACTTCAGAAAATTTAATTTCAATGTATCATTTAAGGGCAAGTATTATATAGATCAATTATAATACATTATAGAGTGAAGTAATTTTACTCTATCATTCAACTGAATTTATCTATTTGTACAATTTTTAGGATAATGGGGGATGAGTTAAATATTTTTAGTCTTTTAATGATATGGTAATATATGCTTAAATATTAATATAATTTTTTTATATTTATAGTACATATAAATTAAACTCTTATTATGTTACCACTTTGATTTTCATTTGTTATTATAATATTATTTAATCTTGTATTAATCTACCAAGAGTTAGTTTTTACATAATTAGTATGATATTTAATCTAAATCATCTTAACAATAACAATAGTTGTTAGCTCAGCTGAACCAAGAGACAGACTGAAACACTGTAATTTTTTTTATTTTAATGCAGAAACACTGTAATTTTAATATGAAATAATGTCACTAATGGTTGATTAAGTAATAATAACAGTTACTGTACTCATTAGTGGCTTATAGTTGGAACCTATAATAATAAGAAGGAGGGTTAGCTATGCCTAATAGGAACCGTTTGAGAGAGGGTCCCATTTTGTGCGTTTCAAAAAATTTTATGTTGGATTTGAAATTTATTGAGTGGGACGAAAAAGTGCAGCAACAACAACATTTGACTCCATGCATTAGCAACTTCTCTCTCTCTCTTTCTTAACTAGTAATTTTTTATTTCTTGTTTCTTGAAACAAATAAGAGTGGCCTCTCAGTGGTGTGTTTATATATCACATCCTTGAATGCAACACAGAGATCAGAATCCAGACCCATCTTTGTCTTTGTTCATTTTCCTTCTGCACACACGCTCTTTGTTGTTTTGGAACTCTAAGTGAGCTTTTGAGGGTATTTTTCTGTATTAAGAACACAAGTGCTGTAGCTGATTAATCTTGGCCTTAGCTTAACAATTTGAAATGATGAGTGCTTCAAAGTTCATTAAATGTGTTACTGTTGGAGATGGAGCTGTTGGGAAGACCTGCATGCTCATTTGCTACACCAGCAACAAGTTTCCCACTGTTAGCCTTCTTTTCATTTATCCATCAAGATCCTTTGTTTTTCATTCTCATTTTATTTATTTATTTTGAAGGTAGTTTTTGTGTGTGTATCTTTGGATTAGCCTTTTTTTTTTCTTCCTTTTCAAAACAGTTTATGCTCTTAATTAAGCTTCTTAAAATGGTTTTTGAAAAAAAAAAAATTTCTTCAAAATGAATCAACTAGTAAATATACCTTTTATTTGGATGGGGGTTTTCTATTCAAATACATGCTTTATAATGAACAATGATAAAGTTTTGGACTTTCTGTGAAATAATATCTGGGTTTAGTGCCAGTCACTCTACATTTGTTCCACTGTCTTGAGATGTTTCATTAAGTCTTTTGATTTGTCTAAGATTCAAAACTGGCTATGATTCTCACTATTGTTATTTGCCTTTTTTTCCTCCCTTTTTTTTTTTGGGGGGGGGGGGGTTGTGTGCGCATTACTGTGTGACAGGATTACATACCCACAGTATTTGATAATTTTAGTGCCAATGTAGCTGTGGATGGAAGCATTGTCAATCTGGGGCTCTGGGACACTGCAGGTACTAGGAGCTCCCCCTCTTGAGCTTTTGTGATTTAGTACTGTGTTTTTTGGACCTTTTGGTTTCATTATTCTTTACCATTGACACTTTTTTTGCTATTTATTTTATTTTATTGTTGCTTTTTACTGTGGTGTGAAGGCCAGGAAGACTACAGCAGGTTGAGGCCACTTAGCTACAGAGGAGCAGACATATTTGTCTTAGCATTCTCCTTGATTAGCAGAGCTAGCTATGAAAATGTTCTCAAGAAGGTTCATTCCACTCTCTTTTACCTTTTGCCTCTTGTTTGTATTTTTGGATTTAATTTCTTTTATAAAGTGGCTGGTCTTTTCCCATTTAGGATTCCTTTGGGTATGGGGGCAAAACGGGAGTGAAAAAAAAAAAAAAATAGACAAGAAAAAACACTTTGAAAATCATTTCATCTAATATGGTACTAAAGAAAATTGAGATTGAGGGGGAAAAAATACTCTATAGTCCATACTTTATACTCTTGTTACATGCAGGCTATGTTTGGTTGGGGCTAAAAGGGGTGAAAATTTTTATAGATGGGTTCCATGTGTAAATTTACATATAAAGTTCATTCATGAGAATTTTTTCCCATTTTCACCTTCTAAACGTAATTTTTTTTTCAATTTCTCCTTAAATGTTTGCTCTTCATTGTGTGTTTAAGTATCATGGTAGTTGATAGAATTGTTGAAATGTAAAATTTACTTTTGATATGTTAAAACTTTCTCATACAAATCATTGAAAATGGAATTTGAAGTGTACTAAATAAATTAACGGTCATAAAATTCAAATATGATGTCAGACCAAGAGGAATCAATGGTCTTGATCACTAGTTAATGTTCCACTGTTTTGGGTCTTTGGTCGGGTTTTTTGGTATACCTTTGTTGACTTTTGCCTATTGATAGCTACATAAAGGACAGGAAAATAGGAGCGGTGATGAAGAAGAGGGAACGGAACATACCGGTTCTATCTGATGCAAAGAAAAAACAAATAAAATGATGTTGTTGAATGGGAGACTTATTGGATGTTAATTAGTATTAATGAATGTTTAAACATGCAGTCCAGAATAATAAATGTCTGACAACTCATCTGGAATGAGGTACCCAGGTTATTTTATATTATCACATCTATCAGTATTATTATAAAGCAAAGTTTGTTTGACATCATCCAGGCTCTTTTTTCTTTTTTACTGGGCAAGACTTCTGTATGTTTTTTGGACATGGCTAGTTAAATCTTAGTCTAACAACATTCCAAAAATTCAAATTCATATTCAACAATTGTATAAAGGGTCACTTGAGTCTGCCACAGTTTGTAAATGTATTGTTGGTTCTGCATGTAGCTTTTACTGTGAAATGCATGTATGTTTTCATTGTGTAGGAGTTATCAATGACGGACCATTTTCAGCAGTGTTTGTGCACTTGAAATTTCCTTTCCTTTTCCGTAATTCAGTTATTCATTTCTATTTTCTTCCTATTCTATTTCAGTGGATGCCAGAATTGCGTAGATTTGCACCTAATGTTCCAATTGTTCTTGTTGGTACAAAGTTAGGTAAGTGGCAGCACATAGAAAATTTTTGTAGTTTTGTTATGCTGATTTTTCTGAGCTCTCAATAGAGAGAAGTGAGTGACATCAACTATTGAATTACTTATTCCAGATCTTCGTGAAGACCGAGGATATGTAGCTGATCACATGGGATCTAATGTTATAACATCTGCTGAGGTTTATATTCGTTACATTAGCTCTTCATTTTATAATTTTTTGGTTAAGCATGAAGTACTTAATGTGTCTTTGTAAAGAATGGTTCTCATTCATCAGCATTGTACACTGCTAATAGGGAGAAGAATTGAGGAAACAAATAGGTGCAGCAGCTTACATTGAGTGCAGTTCCAAGACTCAACAGGTAGTAGATCTTAAATTTAATGTTGATATCCATAAAAGTCATGTGTTTTATGATATATGTTGGTTTATCCAATCTTTTGACACAAACTTTGATAATGGTTCCTTTTGTCATGATTTAGAACGTCAAAGCAGTATTTGATACTGCAATTAAGGTTGTTCTGCAACCTCCAAGGAGGAAGGAAATGACAATGAAGAAAAGGCATAGAAGATCTGGTTGCTCATTTGTGTAAGTGCCTTGCTTCTACACTATGAAACATGACAGTATCATAATATGCTCCTAGTTCATTCAGGATTTGATGATAGAATAGTGTATAATTTTGTGGAGAATTTCATAATAAGAAAATAAAATTACTGGGCAAGGTGAAATTGCTGATCTCTTATGCATTGAGTTATTGTAGCTGGTGATATCGATGCCACACAATAAAGTTTAACAGACCAAAAAAGGGAAAACCCTGCACAAATTTCTATGATGCTGAAAGACCAGTGAATAGAGATAGTAGTCCATTCCTTCTGAACTCTGCACAAATTTTTATGACTGGGTTTTGAAAGCAAAAACCCTTTTTGTTTGATTGAGACTCAACTGGGGATGTGTTAATTTCCTTGACCTCGGGTCAAGATCATCTGAGGCACCACACAAGCTTTCAACTCTGCAAGCAAAATATTAATTACGCATACTGTGATTTAATAGGGGGAAGTACATAATTCATAGTAATGTTATTTGCACGTAACATTTGTAAGATACTGTGCTGACACACTTTTACCATTGAATGGGGTGTTGACCTCACTTGGTCAATGTCTCACATCTCAGCCAATAATGGATGAAAGTGTGTTTGCATGATGTCCCACAAATGTTATGTTCAAATAACATTTCTCCATAATTTATCATGTATCTTGCTGCTTTTCAAATTATAGCATTTCCATGAATGATGAGTCTTTGTGAATGGGTTAACATGTGCCTTTTATTATTGATTAGCAGAGGTATTGTGTGTGGAGGCTGTGCTGCTTAATACACATCAATTGCATCATCGGCTACTTTTGATAGGGTGTTTTTGGGGAGGAAAAGCTTCAAGGTCCAAGTGTGTGGAATCCTGACATCCGATTACATATATCTAAATGTGTCTTCATATGCTTGTTTTGTAACTGATGTAAGCTATTATATCTATTTATTATTTCACTTCAAGGATCTCATTTGACAATGGAGGGAATTTTTCATTCTCTCAATTATTGCCTGGGCATGTCATGTATTATATATATTACGAATTCATTAAGCCAAGAGAACCGTTATTTTCGTCTTGGAAGCTTCATGCCCCTATAAATTTTTTCTGAGGACATATATATTTATATTGATTGTTCATCATCAATAATAACTAAGCCTTGTAAAACTTGACTGGTTCTCATGCTAAATTAGAAAACTGTGAAGTGTGCCACAAGGTGGAATGGTCATACATTGCTTGTTTAATGAAGTAAAATTTGAAGAATGTTTTCAAGCACTAGTGACATTGTATGTTTTCATACATGATAAGATTTTTTGAAGACGTTTAGTAAGACATGTGGGTTTCATGTCCCCATGATTGACTTGCAGGTGGTATGGTATTGTAGTTCGAACAAAGCTAGGAGGATCAATGAGAACTGATAGCCTGCTGAAATTGCTTGCAGAAATGCGGTTATTACTACTCAAGCTCCTCAGCAGAGTTAAAAGCTCATACAAAATATTGGGTTATTTAGGTGAAAGAGCTTTATGACCTATGACTTAACCCATTGTTTGTTGGAGGTGAAAATAATAGGAGAGGAAATTTAATGAGATGAGATCATTTTGACATTTTCTTTAATTTGGTTGAGAAGAAATACATTTTTTTTTTATTTTCTCCGCTTTTATTTTATTTTATTTCCATTTTCCACCCAACATATTTAACTTCTTTGATAATTTGTTGAATAGGATATTCATATTCATGACATTGTATTCTCTCTCTCTCTCTCTTTTTTAAAGGTCGAAATTTATTCAAACAAAATAGCACGAGTTACAAGAACACAAATACAATTTCGAACCTTCTCTGGCCACAATTTTTTATATATAAATTTTAGCTAAGTAGGCTAGAGAATATGCAATTCTATTACAAGTTCTAGGTACAAATTGAGCTTTAAAGTGATCAAAGCTCAATCCTCAAATAGAAGCCTCGTGCATTAGTATTCTATTATAGGATAAGTCTCTAAGGCTACTACTCTCAGATTCATTCAAAAACGAGTTGGGCGTCCCATTCAACTATGATAGATCTGAACCCTAATCCTTTTGCACCTGTGCACTGACCCTCCCCATGTAACATCTATGGTAGCATAGTTTGAGCATTAGTTTACTGAGTGGAATAGATTTATAGTTTAAGTAGTAAATTGACTTTTATTTATTTATTTGCTAACACTAAGTAAGAAAACCACACAAGCACGTTATATGTCACATCTTAATTAAAAACCTTAGCAATAGATTATGAGTCTTTTTATTTTATATACATTTCATTCCGATTGTTCTAAATTAATATAAAACTTCCCCTCTCATACTTAAAACCGCAACAAGAGTTGATATACACATTAACTTCGTCCCATCAACATCAAAATAATAGTATTAATTTCACTCTTTTTTTAATGCTTTTTACTCATCTATCATCGTTTAGTACACTACTATCACCACTGTGTCTAAATCAGCTTATAAATAAACCTTTCATACTCAATTCACTTACTTGTTTTATTTGTTCAAACGTCAATCTCATAATAAATTCCACCCTCTCAAATCTCCTGCTGATCTGGGGGGTCAATTTTTTTCATGTCCACTGGTCCTAATTGATTGACGAGTTTGAAGGCAGACAGAAAAGTCACTCCGTGGTACCTTCCACAAGGTGGCCATGTGACTTGTTTGATTCATTACAGCAGGACCTGTGTGCTAATAAGTTTTGAAGGACCACATAACTTCAACTAATTGTTGCAATGGTCATTGCATGATGTTGGAGTATCATAAATAACGATGTGGGAATTGGGAAACATCATTTTGAAAAGCAAAAATGGTTTGGTTGCTTGGTGTAATTGGTTTAGTTAGTGAAACAATTTGGAGAGCAAAGGTGAACACTGATGACACTGAGGAATTAATCGCCCTTGGATCATTTAGTAGGATCTGCACATATGCATAGATAATGAAAGTTATTAATTCAAAAGTGATTAATATCTCCCTTTTATATTTTATTAACTTTCTCACTTTAGAGTAGTCAAATTCTTTTACTATAATATTAAGTTGTTAGTTGTGCTAGATTATGATTTGTATTTTGAGTGCTGTCTAAAATGTATTGGATCTCTGAAATAAAGGAAATATATATATATATATATATATATATATATATATATATATGTGTGGGTGGGTGTGTGCGCACGCACGCACGCACGTGTACTTGACATCCAATTTAAGTTAGTTTACCTTGTTGATTTTTCTTTCATTTATCATTACAACTTAAATTTGATTATCAGATTTTTCTCTATTAATAAGTGAAATGTGAGTATTTCTGTAAGTATTTAATGAGTATTCTTCTCACCTGAACTCTTTCTTTTTTTTTACTGTTTAAAAAAATATACATATGCCCTTGATAATATAATCCTCATAGATAAATGGTGATTATAGCTAGCACTTGAAGCGAGAGTTTAAGATAGAAAAAGTTGGATCCAAGTGAATGAATGTTGGCCAGTAACACGATTGCAGAAAGTATAGTGGCATGTTACAAAGTTAGGATCCAATTATTTAGTATGAAACTTGAATTTCACATGATGGTGACGGGAAAAATAAAAATCAGATGACAATATGCGATTCTCATTTGAGATTTTTTTCCCCCTTTTTTCGGTATGATTTCCCGTTAATCTTTATTCTGAAAATCTGATATAAGTGGATAATTATATTCTTCTCAACAAATTCATGTACCTTTCACAAAGACGATAACCATCAGTCAGTCCAGTATTTTTCTTTTCGTAAACCAGTGACATAGCGCAGGAAGAAGTTCAAGGTTTGAAAAACAAACATTAGTCAAAACCAAAATCGTCAAATTGCAATAATTTAAGGCAATTCAATACCCACAAAAAAAAAAAGAAAAATGAAGAAGAAGAAGAAGAAAGATATCATTCCCATTGACACAACATAATGGCCCTAGGCAAGATAGAAAAGCAACCAATCAATATAATTGAATGTCAAAATTGACAGCACCGTCAATTTTTGTCTACCCCTTCGATCATTAATTTGATTAGTAAAGTTATTTTGTACACTCAAATATTACAATATTATATATATATATATATATATATATATATATATATATATAATGATAAATTAATTGGAACTGTCGACCTCCGTATTTTGCGTTGGAACAAATCCACCACCCCCTCCTTTGTTAAAGAACTTATAATATGGGGATCAATCAAATAATACACCATAAAATAATATTTTTGAATTCCATTATCATTATTATTGTTGTTGTTATCAATATATTTATATAAAACACAGTTTATCCAAATAAGAAAATTCAATGTGGCAATCTCTTCTTCATTTATCCTTAATTTAATTTGATTATTAAAATGAAGTGAATTATTTAATTAATATATATTTGATTAAAAGAAAGTCACACAGATTATCCAAATTGATCTCATTCGTAAAATAATTATTGTCTAAAATTAATGTAGGATTCACATATATTAATATATGATCCACAGATATATTTGATATTTTTTCCTACTAATATTGATTCTCTAATATTATGCTTTAGTCATATCATTCTTATGAATTTGATATAATTTCTAATAGTGATATTAATTTCAAGAATCTGATATAATTTTCAATTTTTATGAACCAAAATTGGACAAGTAATATCAATTGTTCTGGACAACTAATATCAATTGTTCTATCATTTTTATTCACAATTAATTTTTCAATCTTATTTAATACTAACTGTTAACATTATGGTCGCTTGATATGTTATATTAATATTACAAGATTTCAATTTATATTCTGAAAATTAAGATTGTCATTATTGTTATATTCCAATTTCCATTATTTTAATAGTTGAAATATGATTCAAATCTCAATTATATATATTTATAAGGAAAATACTACATGACAATTTCTCCTTCACTCATTTTTTTGCCCAAAATTCTAATTACTTTCATTTACCATTTTATTTTATTTTTTATATTCTTGATTATTTATTTTAAAGAAAAGTAATATATGATTCAAATCTCAATTAATATATGATTTTATTCTTAATTTATATATGATTGAAAGTAAGATCCTTGCAATATAAATTGATTCAATTTACAATATAAGAATAAATAAATATATTTTGATTGCTTTTATTCTTAATTTTAGTTGTACTTACTATTTCCATTTTTATGATTTTCATTTTTATGATATATGAATATCACATTTCAATTTTTAATTTTGATTTCAATATTTAAACTTAATACATATAAAAGCTAAAACATAAAACTAACATAAAATTAATCTCACCACATTTTTTTATTATTTATTTTAAGCAAAATTAATATATAATTCAAATCTCGATTAATATATGATCTTAGTCTATCATTGGTTAAAAACATCTTTCTATTCTTTTTTCATTTTAATTCTTAAATGCTTATCTATTTGTATTATTAATTTTTAATAATTATCATACTAATTAATATTATTAGCTTTTTCAATTTTCCTTTAATTCTATTTGGTTTGATGCACTTAGTTCTTTTGATAGATTTGATGTGCTTAATTTTAGTATATGTACATATTTGATCATTGCATATAAATTATAGTATAGGTAATGTTTCTTCTGCACATCCTATTTACACATGCGTATTTGTATTATTTCCTTTGTTTTTTTCTTTTTTTGTTCTTTATGGTTTTTCCTATTGATTTAATGTTTGATTTGTTTTTGTTTCTTTCATGTTTAGGTGATGTGTACAGGGTTATTTGAAGCCATTTGGTGAAACCATTGTGGTATATTCATCAATCATCTATTTTGATTTTTACATTATATATATATATTAAATAAATTTAGAATGATCTGTCATTAAACTTTTC
Organism: Dalbergia cultrata; assembly: GCA_031216105.1. Lineage (NCBI taxonomy): Eukaryota > Viridiplantae > Streptophyta > Magnoliopsida > Fabales > Fabaceae > Dalbergia > Dalbergia cultrata. The sequence continues at coordinate 75,439,373 of CM062344.1, forward strand.
TTTGATTCAACTTTGCCTCATTTCTTTTACAATAATATTAAGATTCTCCAATTGTATTGTTGGTAATTTTTTTCAAAATTTTTTTCTTTTATTTGATTTGAATCTTACTATTCTTCATTCATCAAGTTTTTATTTTATTTTCTTTTTTAATATTTTAATTTATATAGCTCATATAGCTTCAAATGATTTTTATTTTTGGATTAATTATTTCTTTCAGTATATTTTTTTTCTAAATTTATTCATTTTTACTTTTGATGTATTCTTTCTTAGTATTTAATACTATATTGATTTGAGTTTAAAATTAATCAGTGATAGTCTATTGTTTTTAATAAGTTTTAAAAATTACATTATTAAAATTTAATATCATATTTCCATTTTTAAACACTTCCTTAATATTATATTCGTCTTTTAATATTACCACACTAATTATTTTAAATGATTCTTATTCTTCAATATTATACTCTTTTTTACAAAATTAGAATATCATATCCACATTTCAAGTAAAAAATTCAAAATATTTCTTTATAATCTTATATGCTAGGTTGATTTAATAATGAAATTAGTTGTTAATATTACTTTAATTCTAAATAATTTTTATTTTATTTGATTTTAAAAGGATCAAATCAATTAAACAATTATCTATTTTTAATTATGATTTCAACTATTTTAATTAAATCTTCACTTATTATTTTAATTGTCATATCCATCGGTAATTTATAAATTTAGAAATATTCACATTAAATATTAATTTTATCATTTTAGTCAAATAATTCTTAATTATTAAACCATATCCATCTTTTACAATATTAGAAAATCATATTTCCATTAATTATATTTTTTCATATTAATTTAATTCTTAAATATTTCTCTTTCTCTTGATTTTCAATAAATGATTTCTAATAATTACTATGTAAACTAAACATATTTTATATGTATCTCATATCTTAAATCTCAATCTCGATATCAATTTCAATCTTCAAATTTAATATGTAATTTAATTTTTAAACAAAAAATTATTGATATTTGCATCCATGTCAATTTGTTATTTTCATGTTATTTGATATCGATGTTTTGATATTATTCTAAATTGATATCATTTAAATCTAATATTAATTTTAATATCCTGACTAAGAGATTTAATTACAAATGAGAATTCCTTTCAATCAATTACAAATGGTAAATGGTTATATAGTTAAACATTTTTATCGTAAACACAAAAACAATTCATTTGTTTAGTATACAAAACATATCTATTATTTATAATAAGTACAAAAATTATAATAATAATCTTAGCATCAATTGAAATTAAATACACATTCAATTTCACTGTTTTTGTCATTTTTTAATAATAAAAATATAATGTCATTTTTTTCCTAACTCAAACAATCTACAACACCAGTAGTAATAAAAACATATGAATTGCACACGTAACAATTAGTGTGCCATATATATATATATATACCGAATTCATATATTACATGAGTGCTAATAAAAATTTACATTGGGTAATAATTTAGTTACAACTTGATTAATATCGATTTATATTAAATTAAAATTAGTCCTAAGTTACAAAAAAATAGATACACCCACATATTGATATATAAATGTAAAATTTTGGTTAATTATTTATCTTAAAAATAAAACATATTTATCTTAGAAAAAAGGCCATGATAAATTATTTTCATAATAAATTACACAAAATTAATATATTATAATTCAATTCAATTTTATAATATATCTTTTATCAAATTTTCTTAAAATTTATAAACGTAAAATCCCGTGCATCGCACGGGTAAAACACTAGTTGTTATATATTTAAGACCATTATTTAGGACAGAGAAAAGTAAAGAACATATATTATTTAGGTGAGAGAAATAATGAAGAGAATATTAATTAAGTGAGAGAAAAAGCCAAGTAACAATTAATGTGAATCTTTTTAATAAAATTATCCATAATTATAAGTTATTAGTTAGGAGTAACAAATGAAGAGTGTGGATTTTTTTTTTGTATAAAATAAAATATAGAGCTTGTTAATTTTCACACAAAGATGTGGAGGTTACCAATCCCCAATTAATAATTAATTGATAAAACTGCTTGCTTAATAAGCTATTTTTTTTAAAGAGATTAATTTTAATATATTGTTAGTATAAAATATATTTATACTATCATTCAATCACATATTTTAATGTATAAGAGTTTTAAGATAATGAGTAATTGAATACATGATTAGTGTGAAATTTCTTTAAATTGATGGCATATATAAACTCTAAAAATAAATTACTAACTTTTTGCGAAAAAACAAAATAAATGTGAAATTTCATAAACCAGGCAAACAATGGTCAATGAATTATCAACTTATTAATTAATCAATAAATTACCATCAATCGACAATTCACTCTCTTTTTTTTATTACTTACAATAAGATTTGAAACTAAAAAATTACGTATATTATCAAAATTTCTCAATATTAGATCGATCTCGATGGCTTCAACAATTCAGTTTTTGTCACTTAACATGGTAAGGTGTGGGATTTTATACATAAAAAGAAATATTTTCTTGATTAACAACTTTACCAATTTGGGGTAAAAAAAAGAGAGGGAGAGAGAATTTGTGCTAAAGCTTTCTAAATTCCAAGCAAAAACCCATAACACAACAAAAAGAGACAACATTCCTCTGTTTTTCCCCTTCCTTTTTGCTGCAGAAAACACCGAAACCAAACTTGACTGAGACAAACAACTGTGTCTCTGTTTTTCCTTTCTTTCATTGTTTCCATGATGGACACAGACCCTCCTCCACCATCGAACAAGAGCTGCTGGAGCATCCACACCCGACCGGAAATAACGTCCAAGTACGAGGTTCTAGACCGTGTCGGGTCAGGCGCCTACGCCGACGTCTACCGCGGGCGGCGCCTCTCCGACGACTTAACGGTGGCTCTGAAGGAGGTCCACGACGGCCGATCAGCGTTCCGGGAAATCGAGGCCTTAAGGGTCCTTCAGGGATCCCAAAACGTTGTCGTCATGCACGACTTCTTCTGGCGCAGCGAGGATGATGAGGACGCCGTGATCGTGCTCGAGTTCCTGAAGACTGATCTTGCTACCGTGATTGCAGAAGGTGGTTTGGGTGTTGGTGAGGTGAAGAGGTGGATGATGCAGGTGCTTAGTGGGGTGGACGCTTGCCATAGGAACATGATCGTGCATAGGGACTTGAAGCCTGGGAATTTCTTGCTTTCTGATGATGGGGTGCTCAAGTTGGCGGATTTTGGACAGGTATATATAATGGGGAAAAGGGTTTTTAATCTTAATCATGGGTTTGTGAAAAGTTTTGGTCTTGATCCTTTTTTTTTTGTTTCAGAAGTTTGATCTTTGAGTCTTGTGAATTTTAGAGTTGTGAACGGAAAAAAAAAAAAAGGAAGGGGGCGCTAGAAAAGCTTTGTGAGTTGACATGATTTGAACAAGATTAATTGGGTGTAAAAATAAGATGTTAGATATTGATAGTTTTAGTCCCAAAAAATCTTCGCTTGTTGTGAGTTGTGACTCTATTGGAGTCACTTCATTGTTACGTGTTTTTTTCTTTTCCCCTTGTGATTTGGGTCAATCATGCCTGGTTGCAGTATTTTAGCTTCTTTTCTGCTCTAGTTTCAATAGCAGATCATCTTTTGTAGCTATCGTTTTCTATTAATATTTTAATTTGGATGGAGGAAATAGGAGTAAGCAAGCAGCTAAGCCAGTAAGTACTGTTGATCAAATGCTGCTATCATTAGCAGTTGACCCTTTAACGATGATTGATATTTTTTTCTGTATTTTTTTCTACATTTGTTCGATCTATTAATGTTTAATTAGACTTTATTTTCAGGCAAGGATACTTATGGAGCCTGGATTTGATTCTGTGGAGGAGAACCCACCACCATATGAGCATTATGATGCTTCAACTCCTCCTGAGAGTTCACTCCAACATCCTCCTGAATCTCTCCCTCAGGATCAGGGAACTGTGAGCCATGAAGAATATTTTAGAGTCCTAGATGAGATGAAAAACAAGGGCATCGCATATGACACCGATAAGGACACAAACATCCATGATGGAAACACCTCTTGTCTCGCAACATGCACAACAAGTGACGTAGATGATGATCTCTTCAAGGCTTCATTCGAATACGACGCCGATAAAAGGAATGAACTTGATTGTTGTCTCACATCATGTGTCGGAACTCGTTGGTACAGGGCTCCTGAACTGCTTTATGGATGCACAGACTACGGTCAAGAGGTTGATCTATGGTCTCTTGGGTGTATCTTTGCGGAGCTATCAACCCTTAAGCCCTTGTTTCCTGGAACATCTGATATAGATCAACTCGGCAGAATCATCAGTGTTTTGGGAAACATTGATGAGGAGGCTTGGCCTGGTTGTTCCAAACTTCCTGATTATGCTACAATATCATTTGGTAAGGTGGAAGAGCCTATTGGTCTTGAAGCCTGCATGGAAAAGTGCTCACATGATGAAGTGTCTCTGGTTAAGACACTGGTTTGTTATGATCCAGCTAGGAGAGCCACAGCAATGGAGTTGCTTCATGACAAGTACTTCAGCGAGGAGCCTCTTCCTGTTCCTGTTTCTGAGCTGCGTGTTCCTTTGACCAGAAATGGAAAAGCTGAAGACTGAAGAGGGTTTCCCTCCTGGCTTTCGTGGTTACAATGACATGGGTTCTGATTTTGATTTTGGAGGACCTTGGTCTTGTGATTGGCACCAGAACTGGTGCTGTTGCCTCCATACAATTCCTTTTCAAAGGATGTGATCCCCCCCTGAATTTTGTTTTTCTTCTCTTACTATTTATCATCGTAAGAAACGAAATTCAAGGTATTCAAGGTGGATCATACCCTTGGTGCCGATTTTTGGCATGTGTGGTTTTCGTTCGACTGGTATTTTGTTTGCTGAACAACACCAGTAAAATATGATGTTTTTTTAGAGAAAATAAACATTTTTTTAATTTCATTTGGACCCAAAATAAGAACAAATGGATTGTTATGATCATTCAATTAAGGAGTTTACTTAAGGACATGGTGTATATGAAATAGCCAAAGACCTTGTAAGCATCTTTCTACAACTGATCCTGATAAGTTGAATTACCGGTCCTATGTATATCTTCAGCTCACCAAGTTTCTGCCCATTTTCCTCTGTATTAAACGACAGATTTTAACATACAAGAGGATTCACCATCCAAAACTGAAGCGACTATAAATTTTGTCACGTACAGACGTAGACAAGTATATTCCATACAGAACATTTTGGTATTGTTATGCGATACATTTTTAGGTGAATGGATTTCCCTTTACACGGACCTGAAATCAGAGATACCACAGCTCCGAGCAGGGAACACTGAATAATATTGTAAGCCGCAAACAGAGCACCTACTCAATTAGAACTTGCCACAGTAGTACACTAAACCTCTTCGCATCAATCTTACACTATAACAACGCATGGTTCTTCTTGCCTTTGAGCTTCTCTTTCCAAGTGGACGAAGATGTAACACAACCTGATCACAGCTGAAACTACAAGGCTCGAACTATGCAAAATCACATCAATGAATGCTGCTTCATAAGAAGCTCTAGTCCTGTGGAAGAAGTGCAATCTCAATTTCATGAAGTGACTTCCCTTTGGTTTCCACCACATTCTTTTTTACAAAAATTACTGCCATCACGCAAAAGGTAGCAAATATAGAGTAAAGCAGCTGTGGACCAAGTTGCTCTAGCAAACGCAAGAACAGTAATCCAACAAAGAAATTTATGACCTGCACAACACAACCATGATTCATAAGAGAGATGGATTCCATAAATATTGAACATGTCCCTTATCTATTCCAAGTCATTATTAGAACAAATAATCGATTTCAGTAGTTTGTGAAGACTGCAGAAAATTGTTGCAGGCTTAATTTCCTTTATTCAACCTTTGTAGAGTAATTCAGTAAGATCATAGAATCAATCAAAACCTTAGAACATAAACCAAGCTCATCCAGACTGACAAGTAAAGCCAATATCCTGATGCTGTAGTGTAATAGGACAACACAAATTATAAAATCAAAGAGGAAGAAAATTACCCAATGCACTGACATACACACTGCCATGGCTTTGGCTCTGATTCGACTAGGAAAGATTTCTGGTAGGAGGAGACTTGGAACTGGGCCAGCCCCAAGAGCAAATGCAAAGACAAACCTGCATGATAGAATTGCAACTTATTGTTCATATTCTAGCAGTGTCTGCCCAAGAGGCACTGCACGCACCCCTACCCCATGGTGACTGTTCCAAATGACAATAGTGTACACTTTACAGAGCTACTAGATATTGGAAAATGAAGACCAAGTAATTAGATGTAGAAGTTTCAACTGATTGTCATTTTGTCCTCAATTTCCATATATAAAAAGACACATCAAGTTCACACTTAATGAATTTTTCTGATAAATTTCTGATAAATAATTACCACCAAAGGTTCTATTAACAGCAACATGAATTCTGACAATGAGTCTAATATTTAAATAATTCTTGCAGAACTGAACACTGAAAGATCTAGGAAGTTCAATTACAAGAATCAGCATACGATGGACGTTACACTACCATGTTCTTGTTCACTGGACATGGATTTATTCACTGCCTCAACAATTCTCCATTTTTTTTATTTTTATTTCATAAATATAAAGCCTCCTTAGCATTCTCTTTTGAGATATCACCCACAATCTAATTATGACCTTAAATGTCATTAGTAGAACTGTAGAAGCAACAACTACTGCAAAGAAAATGCACATCAGCCTTTCAGAAACATGGATTCAATTTCATCCAAGATTAACATTATAAATGCATCTACCAGGATCCGTATTCTTGTAAATTAAATTAAAAAAACAAAAAGATGACTCACAGTAACATGCCACCAACAGATAAGTACAGAGCTCCTGGGTTTGACACGAGTGAACTTGCTCCTGTGGCTTGAAGCATCATTGCTATCGCCTATGCAGTACAAAATATAATAAACAACTTTCTGATTGAAGCCCTAGCTTTTATTATTAAAAAAAAAAATACAAAATAACACAACATTGGGCATTTTCCCCTCTCTTGTAATTTCTACACTTATACCAGTTGATATTCCAAACAAAACCAGGCATCTTCCTTACCATAAACACCAATTCAGCTGTGAATGTCTTGACAGATTACAATTGGGATATTTGAGAAACTAATTCAATGGAAAATGCATTGTGTGACTTACCATGCTGCAGAAACTCCAAAAAAGAAGAACCTTCCTTCCTAGCTTATCCATCAAAACCATAGAAATGATAGATCCTGAGGAAAGCAGAAATAAAACCCAGCATTTTCAGAACAGAATTACACATCAACTATAGGTCAATAACCTAACAAGCACAAGGTATGCATACCTGACAAATTAGCAATTCCTACACAGCCATTTGCAAGGTCTGATGGCACTCCAGCACTTTTAAAAACAGTTGAAGAGAAATAAAATACAGCATTTATACCAGATAGCTGTTGTAAAGCAAATAGGGTTGACCCAATAAAAACCACTGCAAAACGAGCTCGTGAATAAAAATAACTTATGGAAGCCTAAAGAAACCAGTGACAAGATAACAACAATGATAATACACTACAGCTACAACCCAAGAGATAAACCACAAAAATTATGTACCTTTAAAATGACGACCATGTAGCAATTCTGAGAGCTTCACAGTATCAGTATCATCTCCTCTGTCTGCCTTGGATAATTCTGATATAGCAAATTTTGCTTCTGATGCACCTAGAACCCTCTCAAACTCAGCTTCTGCTTCAGCAATTCTTCCTTGCTACAACATAACAGAGAGGAAGGAACAAATAGAGGAGCCAGAGAGATTTGGGATGAATATTCATGAGTAGAAGTGAGAAGAAACTTTCAAAAAAGGACATGAGTAATCCTCACTTTCTTGCTGACCAATGAACACCAAAAAAAATTGTTAATCATATTTGACAAAGCTAAAAAGGATGTGGACTGTGTATTAATCACTCTCATAAAGTTGGCTCTAAATTGGACAATGAGAACATGCCAAGAAGTGAATAGAAAGCTTTCAAGAACTATCAATGCTAAGACATGAATGCTCCTTATTGTTTTTACTGACTAATGTGGACCACCGCTACCCTAACAATGGGGTTATAACTGACAGGATTCAAAAGAGAATTGGACAAGGTTGATGAGAGGGGAAAGAATAGAAATAAAAATCGGTAGACCAAAGAGTAAAGGAGAGGTATTTGCATTCTTATTCCACTTCATTTTAGTTCGAAATGTCATCACTAGGGGAAAAAAACTACAAATGAATCAGTACAGATTGAAAAACCAACACCAGAAGTAGAAAGAAACAGAGGCAACATAAGAGGACATCTTCAAGCTTCCACTTGATAATCAAGCTATTGCCAAAGCAAAAAGAAACATAGCAGCATAAGAGGGAATCTTCAACAAACTATTTGCTTGATTAGCATTAGATATTTCAAGTGGGTTCTTGCAAACAAAATGATGATAACAAATAAAATCTAAGACGAAATAATATTAGCTGTCAACCTTGTATAACCAATGTGGACTCTCTGCACAGAAGATCATAGCCAGAGCAAGTATAGCAGCTGGAATGGTAGATACCCAGAAACAAACCCGCCACCTGAGCCAAAAAAGTTTAGGGTGCATTTTGAAAAGATCATGTGGGAAAAGTACATAGCATGAATTTGAAATTTATATCATACCATCCAGAAATTTCTTTAACAGGCATTCCAATAAGTAAAGCTCCGAGCAGACCAAGGCAATTAGCAATCTGGAGGAAGGCTCCAAAGGTACCCCGTACAGAAGGAGGAGAAACCTGCCATCCAAAAGAGTAATGACATCAATAACCAGGTAAATTTTCAGCCTACTCAACGGGACAGATGCAACCATATGCATACCTCCGTCACATACAGAGAGGTAACAGTAGGGCCCAGACCCAGGCCTGTCCCAACAAATAACCTTCCCACAAGCATGCCAAACAAATTGTTTGTTGCTGCACTGAAAATGAAGAATTTTCCAATCAGAGAACTAGCCATAAAAATTTGTATTCGAAGCATAAAGGAAAATTGCAACTAGACCAAATTGAGAATGGGGTTAGACTTTCAGTAAAATCAGCTTGGGAAAAGCTACTGACTGCAGTATAACAAGCATAACAGAAAGCAAATCAAAGCCTTGCCCTTTAAATAAAACTAAAGTTCTGCTTACAGCGCATCCTGCTCAGCTGTAATGTAAAAAAGGCATAAACCAAGACATCTGCTCTGTTATATTATTCCAGTAAAAGATATGCACAAGATAAATGAAAGAAGAAAAGCATATGTTCTTTTCTAGGACTGAGAAGGTAACATGAAAATATCCTAATAGGGAAAGAGGACCTATGGAAGATGACAATCAGGTGCATCAGGGATTAGGGAGAAATAAGTAAAAGGATGTTATCACATTAGAGAACACAGAAATAATCCATGCTGCAACAAGTGATTGATACAGCATCTTCAGTCCCACTTCCTCTGTAGACCAACCTATGTTAATTTGCTATGCCATTGCAAGGATACGACATAAAAATGTATCTTGGGCATACTGCAGTCTTATGAAATCAACAAGATCACTGGGTCCATAGACAGAACTTTAGAAACAGAGAGTATTATTTCGTCCATAGAAAGAACCTTTAGACATATATTAATTGTCCTCTGCCAAGGTACAAGGGATGAATTTAAAACTAAATCATGGGACATCAACCCCATTGAAAGAGGGATAAAACCATAAATTGCACAGGAAAATTCCATTATTCCATGAGTAAAACAGGGTGAATCAAGTAATATATCTTGGTTCCAGAAAAATAACCTCATAGAAGCTCCGATTATCATTGGCAAAGCACCCAACTGGAAAGCCCTACGGCGTCCCACCCCATCAGCAATCCAGCCACTCAGTAGGCATCCAATTAAGGCACCACCAAGACATATGCTCACCACCAGACCTTCATTTAAAACCAAAAAGGAAAAATTAAATTCTAATTATTTTAAACTTAAAAGACATCAAATTATGCGTGGGTTTTGGAATCTTCTTTGTCACCTTCTGCCAAGGTATTTCCACTGAAGCCAAGATCCACAGAAATGCTTTCAAGTGGTTCATTAACTACTCTGAATAAAACCCAAAAAACAAGGGATCAACATTGAAGTGTTCACTGGATTCTCAATTAAAGCCAAGGAACCAAGAAAGAGCATGGTAAAGGAGAAACAGAGAAAGCACAAACCCAAGATGGTATCCAAATAGGAATGAAGTAATGGTTGCCACAAGTACATGAGGTAAAGAAAGCTTCCATGAAGGGTTCGAGGTTTCTTTATCCAAGCCACGGTCTAAAAGATCTATCAGGCATGAAAAACAGATTGGTTAGTAGTCAGCACTATTGAATAACTAATCCAAATTTGCAGTATATGACTAACTCCAATCATCTTTTCAATTATCATTTTCAGCTCTGCCTATGGCATTCAATTCCAGATTATCATAGAAACAATGGCAACAGGATAGAAATGAAAGTCAGATCTAAATGATTGGCCTTATATTTCTGAAAAGTGGAATCTCTAAAGGATTCTGTTATAAAGAATGAAATAGTTTCACAAATTGGAAAAAATTCCTTGAATAGATGTTCAGGTTACATGCTATGTTACACTGTCATCGAATCAGTGTTGCCACAACAGCTAGGGTGATTAAGTCTCGCATCCACTACTTGAAAAGCCATGCAAATGAAATAATTTGATTATTGAATGATATGTAAAATAATTTTACATTGTTAGTACATAGAATTAAATTCTATATATCAATATAATGTAACCCAAAGTGAATTCGTGTAGGTTCTATAAATGGCGGATACCAGAGTTTTCTTCCACGTCTGTCATGTTTGAAGAATCTCTTGAAGGAGTGCGTTTGTACATAGACGAATTTCCACGATAATACGCCCACATGCCAATATTCGACCTCTGTGCTTCCGGAATCAGCAAGATTGAAAAGTTTCAGAGAGGAACATTTATTATATATATATATATATATATATATATATATATTGCATTACCACATGAAAGCTCAGAAAGAAGAACAAAATCACTGTTAAATAAATCAATAAAATGCGCAAGACTAAAACGATACTGTTTGGCTTATAGAAAATCAAAATTCCTCCGAGAAATTAAGATATAATTCTTGATTGTTACCAAATAAAGCGTTCAGACTGCACTTCAATCCACCTCTCACATACAACTTTTCTTCAAAATAAGATCTTAATAGAATAATATCTTAAAATATCTATGTATTAGAAAGATTCAAATATCACACAAAAACTCAGTTCGACATAACGCAAGGAGAGTAAAACTTGCAAATCACGTTGTCATCAGTTAAACCCTACCGATTCAACATAAAATCACCAAGAAAACAAATCAAGGTGATGCTAGAAACACGATTCTTCTATCTACGAGCCAGTTCAAGCATCGAAAACGAACGAGACAAAAAAACCGAATAACACACTTTCTTTCATCATTTTTTTATTTTACAAAAAATTAAAAACAAAAAAAAACTCAGATATGAACTCGAAAGAGCACGCTGAATTGATTTTGATAAATATCAAGCACTTAAAGCCTCCATTCGCGCATCGAACGAGCTCCTCTGTTTTTCTCCGATGAAAGGAAAAAAAAAAAAGAAAGAAAGAAAGAAGAAGCAACACAACAGAATCTAACGAAAACTTGTTCCCAAAAAAGAAAAAACCGTAAACGAAGCAAAACACAACGGAATCGAACTTACAAATGGACCAAAAAAGAGAATAAAATGGCAGCTGAAGACGCACCAATGAAGAGAGAGCCCCGATCGCAGAGCTCTATTTCAGTCTGATTCAATTTCTCGTAGCTCAGATCCTCCCGAGTTTGGTTAGAGAGAGAGAGAGAGAGAGAGATCTTGTTACGAGAACTCGAGAAGTTAAATAATGCTAAGGCGGTGAAACAGAAACGGAAACGGAAACAGTTAAGGCGAAACGGTAGCTGTGGCGCTATCGTGCGCCAGGGGTGGTGTGGGTGGGGTGGGGGTGTTGCTGCTTTACGAAGGAAAAGAGAGAGAGAGACGAATCCAATCAAATACTTGTGCTGCGTTGTTGTTTGGTTTGGAACCGAAAAAAAGAAGGAACGCACGCGAAGATGGCAGAGAGAAGCAATATAATATAAATAGAAATAATAAGAAAAACATACTAATATCGTATTCTAGGTAATTAGTTTCATCGGTTAATTAATTAAGATGGGATAATAGAGAATATTGGGGCGTTGTGGTAGATTGGGATTGACGGTTGGAAAGGTGCCACGTGCTGAACCAGAAAAGGACGCAAGTGGGGCCCAGAATGAGACAGGTGTTATCTAACTATTATTATTATTATCATTATTTTATTTTTTTGTGATGGTATAGGGGCTTGAATAAGGTGTCAGTGTTTGTCAGTCCTCGTACGTAAAATAGAACCCACCCCGGAGACTCATGGTCCAGATCTTGTCTTTTTATTCTTTCTTTCTGCGCATTTACCAAATTATTAAAAAAAAAAAATTCAAGTTTATTTGATTTTAATTGTAACTAATTTAACATTTAGGATTTTGAGCAAGAGTAAAAAGTTTTAAACTTTTATTACTTATTTTGGAATCGCTGTTATTTAAAATTTTATAAATTTAAATTAATTCAAGTAAATTTGTTATTAGAATAAAATTCTCTCAACTTTTTTTAATTCAGTAACCTCAATATAAATTTTCTTAAATTTGTCGAGTTGTTTGAACAAACTAAATTTAATTGTTAAATTGCTTTTGCATTTATTATTCAATCACAGAATTTATCAAGAAGATTCAGACTTAGAATGTGAATAAATTGGTTAAAGTTTAACTAGTTTATGAGTTGTGGTGTGATTACTTAGTTTAATTTGTTTGGATTTTATGGATTAATTAATAAATACAATTTAAAATATTTATGTTTGGTACACCCAACAAAAATTTAGGTCTGGTCGATTTAGATGGTTTGACTCATTTTTTTTAAAATAAAATTTTAGCATTGAATTTTATAAATAAAAAAATATAGCATTAAATTATTTTATTTCACATATATTAAATTGATCTTATATTTCTCAGGGGAAAAAAATGATCTTGTTCCAATTAAGTTTAATAATTAATACACACTTAACATTGGTAGTTTAGGGAAAATATAAATATAACTTAATTGGGAATTGACCCTAAACCCTAAACTAAATGAGAGGAAGTCTCTACCCAAAATCAAAATGTAAGGGAGTGTTGGGTCATTTCCGCCCTTCTGGCCGAACCGCAGAAACGAAATTCGATTTACTTCCAGACCAAAGCCAAAAATCGATTTGCTTTTGGTCTCGTTCGTTAAAAAGTTCATTTAAGCACTTTTAAAGTAAATAATGTTTTAAAATTAATTTATAAATATATTATTTATATTTAAATATATAATAGTATTATTATTACTTTTTTAATATTTTAAAAATTACTTTTTAAGAAGTTAGATATTTAATTTATTATAAAATATATTAAAAATTAAAAATAACTTTAAAAAAAAAACAAAAAATAAAAATGTAACCTGTAATAGTGGTATTAATTAAATTAAAACATTATTTCATAATTTTGCGTGCAATTAATTATTTGGATGGAACAAGGGCCATGAACCTCAATGACAAGGAAAAGCGCACTATACCTGGAGACCCACGTGGGCCTTACACGTAGAATACTCTTCCGTTGAAAAGTAAAAACAAAAACAGATTTCAGCATTAATTCTGATTATTGCATTTTTTTTTCGTGGTATTAGTATGAAGTTGATATTGATTTTGTTATAAAATGATTCTGACATAAATCATAAATAGAAAAAATTTTCAATGATATTGGTTAATGTTACAAACAGATAAGGAAGTAAAATATCAACTACATGTATTTGTAAATATTTTTAAAGTTCTAACCGTATTCCATGTGCTCACATTTTTCCCTCGATAACTCACATAATTACACATTACAGAATGATGTAGATAAAAGTAAAATCAAATGATTCAATAGTATAATTGATCAAATTAACATTGAAATTGATACATATAGTGATTCTAATCGATGAAAAATAATTGAAATAAATTATTTTATTTAATAGTGATTCTATAGTAAAACAATAGAAAGCTTATAGTTATAAAATTTTCGGCTGAATTTTTATATATATTTAAAGAAGAATCTCGTATAATAGATGTGACACAATTCTTTAAGTATGAACATTTATTAAAGTAAAATATAAAAATAATAAGGCATTATGTATTATAAATTAAGTATATAATAAAAACCAAAAAAAAAATCAAACGATACATATTGATGATTTGAGTGTAAATCATTTATACGAAAAAAGGTTAAATAAAGTTAGTTAGTGGAAAAATATTATTTTTAATAAGATTTGAATATAATAATAGTGATAATCCTATATGGAGGCAACTTTTATTGGTCCACAAAAATGGAAATGATGAAATGATTGGTAAGAAAGAAAGAGGAAAATCAAATCAAATGATAGTTACACTCACATGTAATCTATTATTGAATGAAGTGTAAAATGGGATCTATATCTCATTCAACAATAAATAGGAATGCCTCACATTTTATTTTATGGATACAAACAACACTCCTAAATGAGGAAAAGCGAGATCGTACCTGTGCCCTTTTGTGTAATATCAGCTCGCGGTGCTGAAAATGGAATAAAAAAGAAAACAGAATACCAAATTTCTTCGCATCTAGGGTTCATAATACCGCCATCGAAATCTCGTCAATCTCACTCAGAATCCGAGGAAAGAGTAGCTATGGCTTCCAGGGACAAGGACCAAGCGCCACCGCACCATCACCAGCCCCTCCTCAGCAGCCTCGTCGTCCGCCCCTCCCACACCGAGGGCGGCGGCGGTGGCGGTGCTGCCGCCGGAGGCCGCGCCGCCGACTACGATCCTGTTGAGCTCCGCCGTGATCCTCCTCCCCCGTATTCCCGCTCCGATCGGTATCCCGACGATCCTGGTTCGTTTCTTCTCTCTCTCTCTCTCTACTATTTGACCTGATTATGCTGGCAATAAGGATTAGGGTTTCAATTTTTTCTTGCATCGGAATTTAGATGAAGAAAGTGGTTCGGTTCATTTGACCCTGTTTGGTTCTGCTTTGGCTTTGTTTGCCCTTGAATTTGTAGGCTTTTTAAAAATATTTATTTATTTTTATTTTTGCTGCACCTAAAACGTTATTGATATTTTTTTGGGTCTGCAAGCGATTAAACAGAAGAAGGGAAGGGATATAGGTTTATAAAGGTTTCATATAAGTATCAAATGAGCTGTTGATTGTGATAAAAGATGAAAAAAAAAAAATAATTGGGCTATTGATGATACCACCAATATCGAATATTTGTCATTTGTTGTTATATATTGTATTGTTGTTCATTGTTCGTTGATAACAACAAAACAAGTGAAATTGAGAATAATTGAAACGCATTTGTTGTTTATATTGTTTTGTTGTTTATAGGTGACATAGTATCTATGACAAAAATTTTGAAGTCTGAATTTGTGAAAGCGTGATTTTCAAGTAGGATTGGGTGGTTCAAATTTTTCTTTTTTGATTTATTTCAGGGTTAGGTGAGAAGAAAACTTTCATACATATTTTCTGTTGTTGTATTGCTAGACCTGCTGTCTATTCATTATGTGCAGATAGATAGGTTTTGCTAGACCTGTGTTCATTAACTATCTATGTGCATGCCAAGCATATGGATCTCCTACCGGTTGTGCTGTGTCAACAGTGAATAAATTTTGCATTTGTGTGTTTCAGCTCTGAAGCTGATGTTGCCTGCAAGATCTTGGGCCTTGGGAAGGCATGTTGTCAATTCAGCTTTGGATAATGATCTGGGAATGTTTTTTAATTTAAAAAGGTTAATAATGTGTTGGATATTGGAAAGAGTCCATTCTGCATGAACTTGTGGGGTTTTGCACCCCAAAAATCTGTTAGATGGGTTGTCATTTTGCTGAGTCATGGTCATATGTTTGGTTTAGGTTGGGTTATTTGTGAAAATAAAGACAGTGTCAGAATGGAATCTGGGGTACAATTTGAAGTGATCTGGGGTCCTTGGTTCATTGTGTGCAATGCGCTAGAACATCAATTGGTCACAGGTTTTTTAGAGGACAGAGACTGACCATTACAGATTTTTTGCAGCAAATAACCTTATTCTATAACTGATGGTTGGCTGGCATGCAATATGTCTAGAATCCGCCACAAGGAATTCTCTGTGGCTGGGCGAATTGCTACTTTGTTGATGCTGACCTGATGTCATGGAAAGATAACATTCACTGATGATAAATTTCACATTGTATTGGTTATGTATGGTATTTTCTGTTATTGAGCTCCCGGTATTCAATTCCAGCTACGCATGTGGTTTTCTTTGGGAATAGTCCTTACTGTGATTGTTTCCGGGTGGTGGTTCTGATTTTAGTCTCTTTGGGTTTTTCTTCTTTGGTTGGTTAATTAGGGATGATTCAGATGTTTGTTTATTAACAACATGCAAGGTTGCTTTCCAGAGTAATAATTCGGCAGGGGAACTGTAGGAACTTCTGTTATTGTGTGGTTGTGTAGCTTCTGCTGAATCCTCAACATTTTAATATGATGCATTGACTGCAGACATTGATATGTGCAGCGAAAGGGATGTAAAACTTTCTTGAAATGAGGGAATGCACTTCTCCATGTACATTTTCATTCTCCTGTTGTTTTGAAGTTTCTTGGGGACATAGTTTTCAGAAAAGAGGTGAATTGGTTATTGGAATTGTTGAACATGGTTTCAATGGGTTTTGTATGGCTGGGTCAGTATTTTGTATGGTTTGCTGCGAAATTGTCAACTATGTTGCATGAATCTACTTTGGGTGACGCAGCAGACTAGCAGAGATGGTTCCAAAGAGTTGAAAAAGTGGTTGATGGGGGAAAGGTATTAAAACATTGGGAATCTTTGTGCATTGGTGGTGTATGGTGGTGATTTCCTTATGGTGTTATTCTCTCAAGTGTGATACTTTCTAAGGGTGAAATGACGTCGGTCTGTTGTTTGTCATGTCAGTTGGATTAGCTTTTCATAGGAGTTATTTCGTACCATTGAACTGGTTTTGGACTTGGTTCTTATTTTACACTGCAGTGCCTATGTTGCTGTTGCTCTGGTATTTGAATTTGGATTTGCTATTTCAGATGCTTAGATTAAATGATTTATGTATTTAACTATTTCGTGGCCTATGAGACAATTGGATGTAGGCATGTAGCATTCAGAGGTAGGAAACATTGTGATCAAGGATATAAAGGAGGTAGCTTATGTGTGAGTGGAAAGTCCTGCTCATCCAATCTGTTACTTTTGGGTCATGTGGTTCAGGTGTCTGGGGAGTGACATTGAAGCTGTTATCATGTTAATTTCCTGCACACTTTTTAATTTACATATTGATGTGGAGGACAAGCCCTGTGTGGTGGTAACCTTCCTTCTGAAGTGTCAGAGTAGTTATATGACAGTTGCAGGGTCACAGTCAGTGTATTGGGATTTTACTGTAGACTTCTAAATTTTTCCTCACAGCTTGTGCATTGCTTGTTTTCAGACTTCACTTTCTTTGTATTCCCAGGATATAGAATTCGTGCTGGTTCTGCATCTCCTGTTCGCCGTAGAGATGCAGGTCACCGATTTACTTCTGATTATAATCCCTTGTCACGAAGCCGTGGATTTGGTGGTGGGAGAGATCCTGGAAGATATCGAGACCCTTCACCTCCTTATGGTCGAGGAAGAGTAGGTGGTAGGCCAATTGGTAGAGCTTTTGATGGACCTGGCTTTGCTCGTGGACTGGCTAGAGGGGAAGGCAGTGGTAGAAATAATCCCAATGTGCAACCTAGAGAGGGAGATTGGATTTGTCCTGATCCCGTGTAAGTACAATTCTTTTGGATTGCGATGAGACTTCTATTGGAATTACATTGAGACTTAACCTTGTATTGGAATCACACCTTTCCTATCTTTTAATCAGGCTGAAGTTTTTAAACCCATAATTCTGTTTGGCTAACCCCCCCTCCCCACCAGGACAAAAGAAATCCGAGAAATCAGTAAATCTTTCCCTTGGGTTCTTAGCTTAGCTTTACTATCTTGCAGATGTGGCAATCTTAACTTTGCAAGGCGGGACTACTGTAACAACTGTAATAGGCCTCGTCATGCCCCAGCTGGAAGTCCTCGAAGGGCTTATCCTGGTCCTCCACCACTTCATGCTCCTCCCAGACGCTTTCCTGGACCTCTGATTGACCGTTCCCCAGAGAGGACTATGAATGGCTATAGATCTCCTCCTCGTGGATTGGCAAGGGATGGTCCCAGAGAGTACGTATCTACTGCTCTGCCACCCCTCAGGCATGAAGGCAGGTTTCCTGATCCCCATGTTCGAAGAGACCGGACAGATTACATGGAAGATGCCTACAGGGGGAGGAGCAAGTTTGATAGGACACCACCAGTGGACTGGGATAGTAGGGATCGTGGAAGGGATGGTTTCAATGATAGGAGAGGATTTGATAGGAGGCCACTGTCTCCTCCTGTACCTCTGTTGTCATCACTTCCTCCACTCCGCGGTGATCGGTGGGCTCGTGATGTGAGGGAGAGAAGCCGATCTCCAATAAGAGGAGGCCCACCACCGAAGGATTATCGCCGTGATATGTTGATAAATCGTTCAAGAGATGATCGGCGTGGAGTGGGACGGGAGAGAATTGGAGGAATGTATTAGCTGCAGGTCTTAAGTAATTTATGGTGTAACTTTAGCTTAGTTGGATATTGAGTTTTGTCAAGAGTTTTGAGAGCTTTGTAAAACTTTTTGATGGTATGTGTCTTTGTACTTAAGTTAATGGTATATTGGATATTCTCTTTTATTTTTATTTTTTTCAAACTCGAAAAACTTGGGAGAATATGCACTATGCTTTGTATCCTTTTAACCCTCCAAGTGCGGAAAAAAAGGAAAACCAGTAGATGGTTAATATATTATCAGGGTTCACGGTGAACTCAAAATTATGGTATCATCATTCATGGGCACCACAAGTCCTAAATTATACCTCGTTTGAAGTTTACAGGCCTGGTTAACGGAGTTTTGCTTAGGCAGCAAAGCAGCTGCCTTTGCATTTTTCAAAGGTACCCTCTTGCGAAGTTCAATTGGTTGTAAACAGGACTTTCGGTACAAAAATAAATGTGAAGCCGACATATTAGGAAAAGGATGTCAGGTTAACCTTCAACACAAACCAGTTTAGGAATATAGCAAAGTGAAATTACATTTTATTTTATTCTTGAGTTTAAGTTAAATGCATTGTTGGTGCAAAATAATTTTACACAGATATTCAATTGCATTCCTACTTTAACAAAAGTGTTTGATTCAATTACTCATTAATAATCCTACAAATAGATGCACACGATTGATGATAGTATAAATTATATTTTCAATGCATCAAAAATTTAAACTCTTTATTTGAAGTTGGGTAACCTTATATCCAGTAGTTTTGGTTTTGGAATTAAACATGATACATTTTATTTCGGTGACACAGATGATAAAGATACTGACTATGGGTTTTTTTAATCACATAAATTTCTCGGAAAAAATAGATAACACATAAATATTAAGAAAGTACATAACAAATATATGTGTGTGTGGAAATCCATTTACTCTGAGAGTAAATTTTGTACACTTATTCTATTTAATAACTCTTTATGCAGATTGAATTTAATCAATTTGACTGCTGGTTTATGTTATATTATGTTGATGATTAAGCATGCTAAATTTCAGAAAAATTGGATAGCAATAGACATGTAATCTAATAATCCATATTTACTTTTATTTTTTAAAAATGTTATCTGTAAAAAAAAAATGTCATGATGAACTATCAAATTATTTTCAAATTCTACGAAACATTATATATTTGATTTACTTGATAGGAACTTTAAATTCAACGATTGGATTGAAAAATTTTCATACAAAAAAAAAGTTATCAGATAAAATAAATATGCCAAGACTTACTATTAGAGTAAACAGATCCTCACTCTTTTATATATACATATATGTGAAGTGGGACTTTTTTCTTTATTCCCTTGGGCAATAAATACAACATAAGCTATTACACTCGAACCTGTTAATGCTACAAGTCGATCTAAAACTCAAACTAGAGATGGCAATGGGGTGGGGCAAATGCGAGGAGTACTTCCCCATTCTTCATCCTGAACCTCCGACCTCGTCCCCGATCCCTGTAGGAAGATTTTCCCCTATCCTTGAACTCCACGGATCCCCAATCCTCCATAGGGATCCACGGATATTGTAAAAAACTAAAAAAAAAAAACAAATTGGTTGTTGAACAAAGAATCAGTTAGAAAGTTAATCGCTAAATAGCCAAACATGAAAAAAAAAACACTAAAACAAAGATGATCCAACAATGCTGAGTGGTCGAGCTAGTTGCTTGCTAAACAAGACTTTCACAAACAAATTACAATTAACAATTTCCCATCTATCACATGCAATCAACAATTTTCCCAAAAAAAAAACTAAAATAGAACATAACAGAGGCTAAAATAAAGGCTGGAACTTCGAAACAAAGGGAGGGCACCGATCATTAGGGGGGTTTCATCCACTAAAGCCTTGCAAGTTGCAAATTGTCGATCACCTTGCACTTCCTCTTTATTGTGTTGCGCTATGAATTGGTGGTGGTGATGGTTACCTCGCAATCGTTGGTTACATCATGCTGTGGACTGTCAGTTGCCTCGTGGTATCAAATAAAAAACAGAGGGGGGGTAAGAGGATGAAAGGGGAAGCAAAGCAGGGGTTATGGAGCTTGGATTATGAAAAGGACAAATAGTGAAGGTCATTAGGAAAGGGCCAAAGTCATTGTGGCTTTTGGTAGTTAAGGATTTTAGGATGGAGAATGAGGGTGAATCGCTATGTTGCTCGAATATCGATATGGTACCCATACCCGGTAAGAGTACGGGTATGAGGTATGGCAATTTTATAAAAAGTGGGGTATGAGTACGCCAATAGTAAAAAAAAATCATAAATTTCATATGATAAAACTAGCAATTTCAACATAAAATAACTTTAAATTGATATAATAAAACCAGTCTAACAATTTCATACGATAAAACTAGCAATTTCAATATAAAATAACTCTAAATTGATATGATAAAATCAATCTAACAATTTCATATGATAAAACCATCAAACTTAACAATTTCAATCTCATAATTTCCTTCCTCAATTTACACAGCAAGCTAAAATACTAAATATTGCATTAAGAGGAAGTTCATTCACAATAATAAAGAACTATATATTGTATTCTCATATCTGCAACGCTTTTTTTTTAATCTTTTGAATGAAATTAATTTGGCACATATTCAGTGGGCAAAAATGATAAAAAGGTAATGACATGATAGAATTAGAATAGAACAAAAGGCTAAATTCTAATTTTATATATTATTGGAGCAATTAAGAAAAGGAGATTCTAGGTTTGTTCATTGATGTAAACAACCAGAGAACAATCTAAGAGAGAGACAACGACATCCACACCTCTGGATCGCCGGAGAGAGAGCAGCTGTTGCCACGATCGAGGCTGAGGGAGTCACCAAAGACCGTAGCTCGAGTGCCACTATAAGGTCGCGTCGTAGATCATAGGCCGTTCCGTTGCTCCATCACTGCAAGGTCGCGCCTCCACCGGCTTCATATGCCGTTCTGCTGCTCACTAGGCTGCGTCATATGCCACTCACTAAATCGTAGGCTACTCCAGTGCTCCGTCGTTCCATCGCGTAGTGTCGCCGTAGTGGTTGGGTGTCCACCGGCGATGAAGAAGTGGAGAAAGGAGAGGTGAGGAAACTAGGGCTGCCTATGAAGCAATTGGGGTATTGGTCCATTTAAGAAAGGAAAAGGAAATTAAAATGCAGTAGTTTTGCCTAAAATGGCGTACCAAATACCGGGTATACGTACCCACACGTACCTAATTTTTTTTTTTTGAAAAAGGTGATGGATACGTACCCACACCTACTTGTACCCGATACATACCCGGTACGAGTACTTTTCCAAAATCCACGTACCCATGCTTTAGTAGTGAATAGTGAACTAGGGAGTGTGCAACACTGATGTATGAGAGAGTGATGCTAAGGTTAGGTATTAAATAAATGAGAAGCTATTAAATTACCCTTGAGGTGGGGGTATTGTCCCCGCCCCCTCCCTAAATCAACCGTGGGGGGAATTATTGTCCTCATCCCCCCATCCTTGCAGGGACAAATTTCCTAATCACATGGATCTAAATCCGAGGATCTATACGGATATCCCCACGAATAGATCCTCATTGCCACCTCTAACTCGAACAATCGATTCAATTGAGAGAATGAAATATTCAATTGTGACTAAAAGAGACCAATGCTACCTAACCAAAAATATATGAAGTGAAAAAAAGACAAGAGTTTAATTATTATGCACATTATCATTTAATTATGTGTTGATATATTAATAAAGGTGAATAAGTGTCATATAAATAAAATGATTTGATTTAACGAAAGTATACAAAATTAAATATAAAAGGTGATTTTAACATGAACAAATGTTCACACCCTTTTTGTGTCGCTTTGAATATTTAAGCCCATGTTAATTAAGTTATAAGCTCCCTTTGTTTCTTCTTCATGATATTTAGGTTGACTGTCTAACCCCACACAACAACTTCATTGGGATCCCTCTATTTTAGCGCCAAATTCTTTTTATTTTCACTTTTAACGGAGCAGCGAAAGAATCTTAAGAAAAAAAATTAATAATAAACAACAGAAAAACTACTAATTAAATGCGAAAAGAATCCCTCGTTTTCAACCCATTTGCTTATAATACACTACCACCCAATCAAAATCCTCCACGTAGGCACCAACGGGGACTGAACCACAGCAACTCACACGTGTCGTGTCTAGCTCCTTCCGGTGGTGCCAGCCGCACAGGATAAATCCCTCACGTGAGGGCCAAAAAAAATGGGTCGTGAATCGCCCCTGCAAAACCATTTCCAATCACAACCCAATCCAGCGGCGCAGAACGAAAGTTGAGCCACGCTTCTATGAATTAAGACCGTCAATCATGTTCCCCCAATCATCCACCGTCCGATGGAACATACGCGAAGATCCAACCGTTGAATATTCACAAACTAAAAATTGAATTTTCAAAAGCTTCGAAGAGAGAGGGAGTGAGTGTGTGTGTTTGTGTTCTTCTCTCAGCTCCTCCTCCTCCTCCTCCTCCTCCTTCTTCCATCTCCGCAAATCGAAGTTGCTGTTTCGTTTCTCTCTCTGAAACCTATCTGTTTGTTTTTTCTCTCTCTCTCTAGAACTATATCTTCACGCGCGGTGTGTTTGGATCGAGGCTCCGTTGAAATTGTTCTGTGTGTTTTCGGGTGGGCGTTCCCGAGCTGAAGAATCGCTGGGTGGAGAGTTTGTGGTTTAGAGTTTTGGAAATGAGAATCATCGAATTCGAGCTCGTTTAGGTTTTTTTTCGTTTTTGTTTTTTTCTTTGAGGGAATAATCGGAATCGGTGGTTGAAGTTGTCTTTTTTTGGCGTTTTCGATTTCTGGGTAGGAGGAAAGTGAGGAATTTGGGACTTGGGTGTGATCAAAATTTGATTTTTATTTATTTTTTCAAAAGGGCGTGAAAGTGTCATCATGGGGGAAGGTGAAGGAGGAAGTGATTGTGGTTCGAAGAATGTGACGTCATCGGATGCTGCTGCTACTGCCGCAACGACGCCGCCTTTGGATGCTCCGGCAGCGGCGAAGAAGCTCGCCCGGCAGCTTGATTTTACGGGCTTGCCGGAACAACCGCAACCGCAATCACAGCCACAATTGCATTCTCAGGTGCAGGCGCAGCAGCAGCAGCAGATTACGGCTCAGGTGGTGGCGGTGCAGCCGCAGATTGTGACTCAGCCACCGGTGGTTGTGAAGTCAGTGCCGCCGCCGGTGCCACCTCAGGCACCTTTGGTGAGGGTCGGGTGAGTACTTGGAACTGTGACTGAACCTCACTTGAGCTGATTAGCTGCTAATTTTTTTAATGTTTGAATCTTGATTGTGTGTTTGAGTGTGTGTGAAAAAGTGGTCTTTTGAATTATGGGATTGGAAGTTGGTGTTAAAGTTCGTTGTTGTTGTTGCTTTTTTTTTTTTCTTTTGGGTAAGTTGATATATGCGGCTTTTGAATTATCGGTTGGGGGGGATCACGGTTTTGTGTGGAAGGTTTGATTTTTCTGTGCAGGATTAAAATGCATGTGCAATGTTTTGTCTTACACCTTGCTATTTACAATTTACCCATGCACATCTTTTTTTTTTCTTCTCTATTTGTTTCGTTTTTGCTTCCACTCTGGTTAAGATTTGTTTATTAGCTTATATTGGTCTTCTGTAATATATCCTTTTACACAAAGGTGGCCGGAGGTCTAAGTTGCTTTTAGGGGCTTACGTAGTTAGGAACTTTTGTGCTGTAAGTTTTCTTGCAAAAGGCCTTTTCGAATTATGAAGCTTGTGTTTGTTTAGTAACACCAACGGGAAAAGAAAAAAAAAAACGCTTCCTAATGTGATTTTAACAAAAGGGCGCGTGGCCTTTTTTTCATTCAACGCCTGCTGGCATTGGAATCAATCGCAACCAAACATGCTGGAAGTTGTTTATAGTAATTTTGGTGTTCTGGTTATGTTAGTATCTTTCGAAATTCATTTACTTTTGAAACTAAGTCACTTGTCAATTTAAATTGCTGTTTGTTTTCCTCTGTGGGTGGGAGCAAGCGTTATGGTCATGGAGATGGTATATGTTATTTTCTTTACATTAGGGTTTACCTAATATGCTTCCATCACTAGTATTTTCCCTTTTTTGTACATCGAATTATGTCTGGCTTTTTTTTACACTAATATTTGCTCATATGATCTAAATGATTTACACTCCTTGTCTTTATAATTTTTAAACAATGCCTAGGCATACATAATTTTTTAAGTCACCGATTGAAGTGAAGCAGGCATTTCGCAGTTGTTGGTAAATCATTTTGATGATCTGACTTCTGAATGGTGATGACACACTATAACTATGAAAGTGATTTTGAGAATCTGCTTATATCTTGACAAGCTTGAACTTATGGATCTTTATGTGAATAAATCAATGCACAGATATCCACTTTGACTTTATCTGTATGACATGTGAATGTCTTCACAAAAAGCTCCAGCTGCATGTTTTGGTTTCACTAGGCTTATCTTTTCACTTCAGGAAACCAGATTCTCCAAAATCAAGATCAAGACCTAACTTTGAAATGAAAGAAGCTACTCCAAAGAAGCAAAAGCAGTGCAATTGTAAACACTCCAAATGTTTAAAGCTGTAAGAAAATTATGTCTTTCTCTCTGCATGTATACATGTGTGGACATGTGTTTTCACATTTACAGCTATGAAATTAAAAATTGTTCTCATGTCACCATCCTCAATTCTGTATGATGTGTGATTTTGTTTCTATTCATAGTTTACTAATTGTCTGAAATTGATTTTCTTTTTTTCTTTCAAATGAACGAAAAGGGAATTTCAATGAATGACTAATCATATTTTTATTTATTTTATTTATGACTTTATGATTATGCTGAGAATTAATGTCAATTCTTTATTTCATTGTTAGTTAAGTTTCCTTGTATTAAAGGACTCATTGTTATTTTGTTTAATTTCTTTTTCCCCTTCCCTCTTCTCTGGCATGGTTGTTTGTTTCGATCCCCTTTTTCTCTTTCTTGGATTTCGGCTTTTTACCTAGATTGATAGATGATCTTAAAAATTAAATGCATATCAGGAAATCTTTTCCTTATTATGTTGCCGTCATCAAACCCCTTGCTATATTATGCATGGGCAGTTTTTACTTTTAGGGTATGATTGGTTGAAGAGTAAAAATGAGTGTAAATTTTCCATGGATGAGTTTCATTTGTAGTTTTACACATAGAACTCTTCCATGAAAATTTACACCTCATTTTTATCCCCTAACCAAGCATACCCTTGAGGTGAATTCATTGGTTCCCATGGCCAATTTGGCTCAATTTTTTTTTTTTCCAAATTATGGTTGTGCAACAATATATTTTTCTTTGTGGAGTATCAAAAAGGTTATGATAGAAACGCTTTACTGCCCCCCTCCTTTTTCTTTCAGTGTAGGTCATTGCACCATTGCACCTTATCAGCTGTGACACAATGCTGTATGATGCTAACTTTCAAAAATGTCTTGAGCAGATATTGTGAATGTTTTGCATCGGGAATATATTGCGATGGTTGCAACTGTGTAAATTGTTTTAACAATGTTGAAAATGAAGCTGCTAGACGAGAAGCTGTTGAAGCTACTTTAGAGCGTAATCCAAATGCATTTAGGCCAAAAATTGCAAGCAGCCCTCATGGAACACGTGATAGCAGGGTATGTAGGTCTTACTTTTTGTGACAAGTAGCGTTGCATATCATGTTCTATTCTGTGGATGATGAAATAAGTTTAAGACTTTAAGATATGGTGGTTATATTGATTAAAAAGTTTTAATTGTTTCTAGTTTTTGTTGGCATATATAAGGGTTCATTGTTTATTTATTCTGTGCTGACGATGCAAGACATTGTCATTTATATCTTTATTTTTCATTTATTGTGTGTTTTATGCAAAATTAACAGTAATTGGATGTCACTTTTCTTCATGCGAATTTTTTTCCATAGTAAAATCTGAGCCATTCTGTTAGGTGCATCACTCCATAATCATGAAGTTGCTTACGACAGAAAAAAGCAATGTTCCAGACACAAACAAGTTTACTTGATATTAAATATTTTTACCGTTTCTAGTAGTAGCATTTGTCCCTTTTCAGTAAAGGCTTTACCTTCGCTATGTTGACTTTATTTTTACCAACGGATGAGTTTGATCAGTTTTTCCTTTTGTCAGCGTCCTTAAATAATTGACTTGTTGATGAAACTAATGCATTTTGTATTTAGTTTCCTTATATTTGGAAATTTACGTATAGAAAGTCAATATAAGATGCTAAAAGTTAATCAAAATTAACTCAGATAAGTTATATTTTTTCAATGATGTGCTTATCCAATGATGTGTCTTTGCTGGAAGTTGGACTTTTCATGGCATAAATATATGAAATGACTATAGCTCATTATTAAATTACCTGGCAAGTGCCTTTTATATGCTCTAAATAATGATGAATAAAGGTTTATGGAATTGGTAATATCCCTTGTATGAGAAACTGTGTTGAACAGTTTTTTTATTGTGTACTTGAAAAATCCCTTGTTTTTCTGTTGTTGACTATCTGAATTTGAAAATAAATGTAGGAGGAGGCTGGGGAAGTTTTAATCTTAGGAAAGCATAACAAGGGGTGTCACTGTAAAAAATCAGGGTGCCTCAAGAAGTATTGTGAATGCTTCCAAGCCAACATTCTTTGTTCTGAAAATTGCAAATGCATGGACTGCAAGAATTTTGAGGGGAGTGAAGAGAGACAGGCTTTGTTTCATGGAGATCAAAATAACATGACATATATCCAGCAGGCAGCAAATGCTGCCATAACTGGAGCTATTGGTTCCTCTGGTTATTCATCACCTCCGGTATCCAAGAAAAGAAAAGGTCATGAACTCTTCATTGGGCAAACAGCCAAGGATCCACCTGTTAGCAAGTTGGGACAACAGGTAAAATTTGCTCATAGTGTGACCCTTACCCATGAAGTAACTTATTTTAAATTAGATAATTGGTAAAATCAGGGAAATGAACAGTTAGTCCAGTGTGTGTAGCAGCCTTTAGTTGCATAATATTTTCTCATTAGGAGTTAATTATTATTTTGTTTAAACAATGCATTTAAACCTGAATTAAAGTTTTTACTAAATTGAACTTGGCACCCTATTGTTTGATCAATGTGTAAAATTTCTAATTTTAAATTCTAATGATGAGACAGAAAAAGTATGAGGCTGAAACTTTTGGTTCTATACCATGATGACTAGACAGCTGTTCCAACAGCTCATTCATAAACTAAGTCATTCGTATAGCTTCCGTTTACAGTGAATGCTATCATGGATTTGTTTTATTGCTTGACTTATATACACTATCATGCATGAAATATATTTTAATGTTCTCTAGGTAAACCATGTCCGAGGTCCAGCACCCTCCTCATCCTTGTCCCCTATCCGTGGTACTCGTGTGGGAACTGCAACGCTTGGTCCTTCAAAATTTCTGTACAGGTAAAATTGGTTATATACTTGAAATGAAGATAAATTTATGATACTTAGTTACTGACTTGATTATTGTCAAAGGTCTCTTTTAGCAGACATCATACAGCCACAGCACCTGAAAGAGCTTTGCTCAGTTCTGATGCTAGTATCTGGACAAGCTGCAAAGACACTTACAGGTATAATGACTTCATAAAGCACTCATCACTAATTGTGCTGTTAGTTTGCGAAGTTCCATTATGTATTATTTTATTCTCTGTTCCCTCACTTTCCCGCTTTTCCCTGTTTTCCCAAACAAGCCCTAAGTTTGAGTAGTTACATTTAATGAATGCACACTATGAAGGGGCCAATTGCATGTCCTTCAATTTGGGTTGTGTTAAAATTATCTCTTAGAATTCAATCAGATATTAAAACTTTCTAAAATGCAGCTCTAGACTCTAGTGCATCAGAAATATCAAAATCAAAGAGTTCTACAATCACACTAAGTTTCGGATTGCTTTTTCCGCTAGCCTCAATGACTTGCCAAATGGCAATAACAAGATACGGATCAAAGAATCTTATATCTTGCTTTTATTCGCTGTGTTGCCCTTAATGTGATATGGTTGGCTGCCAGAGACATTATTTTTAATTACTGGAAAATGACTTGATGGTTGTTGTTTAATGATTGTTTCAACCAATAATCCCATACCATAATATAATAAACTCATAACCTAATATCTTGCAGGCAGTTTCTCTCTTTTTATTTAGTGTTTATGTATTTGGTTAATCCTTTATTCCATTTAATAACTAAAATGCTCACAAACTATAATTGTGCATTTTGCATATGCATTAGGATAACACTGTTGACTTAGGATGAAAATTCCAATGGTCAAAGATGCTGGGCCCAAAAACATTGGGGGTACCTTGTCCATGGGTTGTAATGTATTGTTACACAAGTTTTGAGCTAAATCTTCAAGGTTTTTTTGTTTACTTGATGCTTCTAGTTAGATGCCAAGTGATATCAACCTTATAAATGTATGTTGATTAATTTTCTCTTACCAAATATCGTTATTAATACAACCAGACCAGAAAAATTTGATGGAAAAGCATACAGAAGATCAGACAGAAACTTCCCTTGCTTCTTCAAGTCAATCACAATTACCAAATCAAAAGGAAGGTGATGTTGAGAAGGCTATGGCTGATGACTGTTCGAGTGCAAACCAAACAGAGAAAATGAGCCCAGATAACTCAAGTTCAGATGGTGCTGACGTCCCGAAAGGGAGGCCAGTGTCTCCTGGGACTTTAGCCTTGATGTGTGACGAGCAAGATACGTTTATGGCGGCTGCCTCCCCCATTGGGACAATGGCCCATGGCTGCAACACTTCTTCGCAATTTCCTTATGGACAAGGAATGACAGAAGTCTACGCTGAGCAAGAAAGGATTGTATTAACAAAGTTTAGAGATTTTCTTAATAGAGTTATCACTATGGGAGAAATAAACGGCAAGTTACTATTTTCCTCTCCTTCAGTTATAATTTTACTTTTGGAAACATTCATAAGACCCTTTTCATATCATTACGACCTTGGCAAAAAGCCTCAAACTTTACTTTTTGGCAATCAACCCTCTTAGCTTTCAAAAACATCTGAATAGCTGCTGTTATTTATATAATCTATTAGTTGATTTGTGTTTGTCACCATTCTCAGGCATGATTTTTTGAACTGCTAATCTATTCATATTCCATTTATTTCTCAGCAAGAGTTTTGTTTAAACACCAAGACTATATATTTCTCTTGAACGCTTTAGCTATTAAGAATTTGTGGAAATGTGTTATTGTATGACTGTCTCATGCATTTTGCACTACCGACTTCATTGTTAAAAATTGGCAACTTCTATTTCCAATTTCAGAAACAAAGTGTTCCTCATTAGCCAGAAGTGAATTAGAGAGCCAGAAGGATCCAACAATCAACAATGGCACCGGAAATGCCAGTACTGAGATCTTGCATCAGCAGGGAGCCACCGGCAATGGTGTTGCCAAATCTGTAGTTCTACCGGCCCCATCCACGGCCACAGCTTCAGCCTCTAAGATCCCTGGTAATGTCATTTCAGAAAATGGGGAAACTAAGCTGAAGGTTGAAAAATAGAGATGTGAGGAATCTAACTAAGTATGTGCAGAGAAACCATTGTCACGCTAGGACTTCTCTAGTTCTATGTAATGTAAAAACATTGCTGTTATTTATTTTTCTGTCTTCTCCTTTGAAGGGGCTGTCAAGCATACAGGCCCCACCAGTTAGTCCATTTAGGATCAATTTTCTTCTAATTGGGCCATTCATACATAATCTAAATTATTAATTTTTCAGCTTCAACATGGCTTGATTGCGAAGCTTGTAAATTGTTGAGTTGTAATTTCATAAATTATACCATTTAGATTTTGTTTTCATTTGATATTTATAGCTTGTAATTTAGAGTATATTCATTTTTGTTTCTTTTCTTCTGCCTTGTTGATTAATACATTGTCATAAACTGCAGTTCATTATTACATTTTTTTATATATTCCTCTATCTATTTTTTTAACAATCTAACTGGTACACATACTCGTTAATTACATTTTTACCTGAAATTGAAAGATATCAATACGCTCTTGGATATATAATCCATGGTTATCTACCAAAAAAAATATAATCCATGGTCAGTGTAATGTCTCAAGCGTTTAAGCTCTGCTGATTCAACATGCTGTAATGTGATTGATAGGACGAGACAATAGCATATTTTACCGAAATTTCCACTAAATATTCTTTTATATCACTTTTATAGTAATACAGTTTTAAAGTCACTTTATTCATGCACAAATATTAATCAGAACTCGGTATAAAACACGCACAAGAATTTAAATACTACTCCATACGAACAAAACACAACCTATAAAAAATAATAAAGTGAAAAACCATCACTTTAATCCTCAGAAAAAATAAAACAATAGGTCACATTACTAATAAAATAGTTCTCGAAAAAACTTATATTCAATTGTGTTTTTTTAAAGAGACATTTTGTTTGACAATTTTTCTTAAATATCACTTGACTTTTATTTTCATTTTAGAAGAGATTGCGTCACATTTTATGCCTAATTGGTACTATAGAAACATCATTTTAATTATCAAAAGATCATATTTTTTACCCCAAAAAAAAATTGAGACAATCCCTTTGGTTAAGTAAAATAGAGTGTGGACCAGTTGACGATTTGATAGATCTGTCATAGGTAGTTGAACCCTGTAATAGAGATATTCAATTTTGAACCCATCATATATCATATCATACCATGGGAGGAAGAAATTATTTCGTCCAAAATAGCCAAAAATTGAGGGGAAATATCGTACACCCAACGGCACACTAGCTTCATGGATAGTATATGAAGCATGTAAATGGTAACCACTAAATCAAGTAACATCAAAACACATCAAACTTGAAGGAATCAGCCTACATTCAAGAGAGTCTCAACAATGGGATCAAAATCCCAATCATTACACTGAACCAACCACACCCCTTTTGAATTTTCTACCGAGAATATAGTTTTGGGAATCCAAGTTTTATTTATTATTTGACTTTCCTAGAAGCATCCAACATGCTAGAGACTTTGGCCCATCGTTTCTCATAGGCGAGCCTTTGGTGTAGATGAAGCAGGTGCACTCTGCAGGCAAATATAAAACACAATGTCAAGCATTTGTTGTTGTAGATAAATGTAATGTGTGTGTGTGTAGAGAGAAAAAGAATTTTCTATAATTAAAATGACAAAAAAAATGCTCGTTTAATATTTCTTTTCTGTTCAAATACAATACAATAAATTAGCATTTTGGTCATAGAAAATGTATCACACTTGCAATTTTGTCCTTAATTTCAATTGTTCAAATTTGTTTTTCCATGCACAAAGAGGAAAATGACAAAACCAAACTCCATGAAATTCGAATGGGTAATAAAGAGAGCAGGTGTTACCAATGGAATGCCTTTAATTGCTCTTTCTTCCAAAAAGCTTGATGGTCTGTAAAAGTTACCATATAATTCTGACCATTTTTTTAGGCTGGTATATACATGCTTAGCCCCAACCAGATCTGCCCAGAAAACAACGCCACCCCTGCCACAAAAAGTGATTGCAATGAGATAGAAGTTAAAGAATGAGGCCCACTTATACAGCATGGGAGAACAGAGTTAAAACAGTTTTCAAATTATTACAATGAAATCATCAAATAACTTTGCGATGTCTTCAAAATTCCCTTCGTAGTAATACATGCACTTTTTGGTCCTTTATCAACACAAAATAAACAGAAAATTTCGTTTGTCACCCACCACAGTCCCCTAGTTTAGTTTTTCATTTTTGTGGTTGTTACTTAATGCACATGGTCCAAATTATTTTTAAAAACTGTGACCCTTTCTTTGTTCCCACAATTCAAAAAGAAAAGATAAAAGGGAAAGCATACCGGTAATTTGGAAAGCTCATTCCAAGAACAGATGCAATGTCAAGGTCTGATGCTCGAATAACAATTCCTTCTTCTAAAACACGGCATGCCTCATTCACTATTGGAAAGAGTATCATCTCCACGATCTCTTGGTCAGTAACAGATATAGGCTGCAATAGTAATAAACACTATTAGGTCCCCCTTCACTCACTGACACGGGCAAATTGGCAAAGATATATATTCCATCTAGTGAGACATGAAGCATAGGATTAAACCATCACTTGTGAGGCAATAATTTCAACTTCAATGAAATGTTTAATATAGATGGCAGTTGTAATGACAGTGCAAAAGAAAAGCACCTTTCCACCAGGCATAATATTGCAAAGTCTTCTAGACTGTTCAATGATTGGTAGTACCGAAGGATCTGGTCTTGGCTTGCTACCCTTTTCATAAATGTAGTACCCTTTCCCATTGTTTTTGCCTGGTAGCACGAAGGCAGCGAAGGACAGAAAGCATCAGGTACACACATAGGAAATATGTCCTTGTAAAAAGAAAGCGTGATTTGATTTAAAGTTCAAGTATTACCATTTCGCCCACTTTTGATCATAAGATCAACCAATGGAGATTCAAATGTGCGACCACGGAATGCACCAGCAAATTCTTTCGCAACTGCTACAGCAACTCCATAGCCGGCCAAGTCCTGAAGCCTACAGGTCAGAGAAAGATTGACTTCAAACTAAAACACAACAAAGGACTAATGCTTGTGCTTTTCACACCCATGAAAGCAAGATTATATTTTCCTTTTTTCTTTTCTTTTTATTGAAGCCATGAAATTTTTTCTTTATGTACATTAACTTCAACCAAAGGTTCTATAGCTTAAGGTTTAACTGGAAAACTCTCATAGAATTGTTTAAATATGCATAATCGTAGGTCTTTTTGTGTACATGTTTCTGCTGTGGCTGTGGTGGTGAAGGTTAATATTGATGAAAAAGTACATAAAAATGTAACATTTTAACTGGCATGTATTATGGAAATAAAGAACCCAAGAGAAGAGTATTACTGGAAGGGACCAAAAGGAAGGCCAAAGTTGCCAATCAGTCTATCGATTCTGAAGGGATCCACACCCAAGTGGGTCAATAAATGGGCACCTTGTGAATATGGGAAGAAGGTTCTGTTTACTGCAAAGCCAGTGCAGTTACCCACCACAACAGGAGCCTTTTTTGTGATTTTGCCAACTGTCACCAGATCAAGAATAACTTGTGCAGAAGTTTTCTGGGTCCGTACAATCTCCAAAAGCGGCATAATGTGAGCAGGACTGTACATCAAGAGAAATCAGAAAGCATCCATGAAACATGTATTCAAACAGATTATTTATTGATTTATTTATTTTTTCTACAAAATGTGTTCAGTACAGTAGACAAATGTCACGTTGATATCCAAGCCTTGCAACATTGACTACTAGAATTCAATAGAGCAAACATACGTTGAGAAAATTAGGGTGCGTTTGCTTTGCATTTTCCAATTTTCAGTTTTCAGCTTTCAATTTTTGTGAAAAACTGAAAACTGGAAACTGGAAAATGCAAAGCAAATGCACCCTTAATGATGTCAAATAAACTAAATAACCTCGTGACCTTTTAACTAAGATCAAGTGTGGGATCTCATCAGTACTGCAATCACTGATTTTTTTCAAAAATCAAATTTCTCATTAAAAAGCAAGAGAAATGAGTTAAATAACCTGAAAAAATGAGCACCCACAATGCGATCTTGAGACCTGGTCTTAGCACCAATGACATTAAGATCAATAGTTGAAGTATTTGATGCCAAAATGCAGTGGGGAGGACAGATCTTCTCAAGATCACTAAATATAGTTTGTTTAAGACTAACATTTTCAATTACAGCCTGCAAAAGAGAGAAAATTAATGCTAATTAATTTCCAACAGTATTACCAAACACCTGTAATACTATAATTATAAAATATTCAGTACCAAAGAAAATGAATTCAGAGTAACTGCATATAACAAAAACACTTCACCAACTTCTTTAAAAGGATCCAAGAAAAACAAAAAGGGCTTTAGGCAACCAACCTCAATGACCATGTCCACATCTTTAAATTCTGAGTAATCCAGAACACCTTTAAGCAGTGATAGCGTTCCATCAGCCTTGTGTTTTGTCAACTTTCCTTTCGCTACTAAGCCACGAACATTACCTGTCATACAAATAAAACAAAGAACATATTAAAATATTGTTGTGAAATAAACTTAATGCATCAAGTATGAAACTAGTTTACATGAAAGTCTTCTTCCATTTAATTCTAACGAAAGTTTTGAAGGGGACAATTTACACTTGCTAAGAAGGGTCTTCATCCCTCAAGACTATACAGCCAAAGTTACAATAACAAATTCTCTATAAATGATGAAGAATAGTACCTATAAATCAGAGATTTAATATGCATTTGAACAGCAATTAGGTATGTGTACTGCTGATGATGTGCATATTAAAGTAACCTTTTGATAGCAGGTTAAAAGAAAGTTCTCAGCAATCATTCAGCAGAGCATACCGTTTGTATATAAATCCCATAAAATTGAAGACACTACTAACTAATGCCGACCACTTAGAAATCCATCTTCTGTTTCCCTTTATTTCTACTTCACCCACATGACAAGAATAATCACCTTCTATCATTTTTATTCCCCTTTGAAGATATTCAGAACTGACTTCCTTGAGTATGACACGAATGTTGCTTAGTATCAGAGCTGTAGCAATGCCAGAACCCATTAGACCTCCGCCAATAACAGCAACTTTTTTCACATTTCTTGGCTTGAGCCCAACATCAGTTACACCAGGCACCTGCCACAAGACATTAGTTAGTGAACACATTCAAAAATCAGGAGCAAACTCTCAATTTATTGTTTTCTCCAGTTCAGCAATGACAAGATGATAAATCCAGATTAAAATTAAACCACATGAAATTTTAGTTTACCAGTAAGTTACATGAAATATGCTGTCAAATACAATGAGGAGAACTCAAACATTATCTGAAAACACACTATTGTTCATTCTAACTTTCGAGGGGGAAAAAAAAAACCCCCTTCACAGGATACAATTATGGAACAGAACCAGTAAACCATTTTAACTATCCCAAACACATTAGAAAAAGGAAAATAAATTAGTATGTAAGTGTAGGACCATAGATAGGTAGACAAACTCTATCTCTATGACAGA
This sequence comes from Dalbergia cultrata, assembly GCA_031216105.1. Taxonomy (NCBI): domain Eukaryota; kingdom Viridiplantae; phylum Streptophyta; class Magnoliopsida; order Fabales; family Fabaceae; genus Dalbergia; species Dalbergia cultrata. Next base: position 75,475,297 of record CM062344.1, read on the forward strand.
TCACCAGCCAATATATACAAAATTTTCATCTCAAAACACCGTGTATTGTCAACTAGAAACGGATGGCTAAATTTCTGATATGCTATAGATCTAGCAAAGGGATCATCTAGCCTCGTACCTTTGATATTGCACGCTGAGCAAAGAAGACATTAATTAAACCTTTTGCAGTGTCAGATAAGACTAATTTCTTGAATACTTCTGTCTCCTGCAATGAATTTTATTTATTAGCTTGTATGTGAACTGAATCAACTTATGACAATTTACCCAAAATAGATAGCAAGATACTTGTAAATGCTACCCATGATGGACCTCACAAAAAAGATTCATTTATCTCAAACTCAAAAGCAATATGACATGAAACTTGGTAAATAAGAGAAAAAAAAATACCCTTAGAACTCCACTGTAGCCTCCATGAACAATTCCATGCTCAATCACATCTATGCAAGCTTGTTGCTGAGGCAAATGTGGAGCAGTCTTCTTGACATGTTGTCTGGCAGCCTTCAATACCTCACGTGCTTCAGACAGGGAACCAATTTTGTCCGTCTTATGAAGCGAACGAATCCAAGGTTTGCGCATCTCTCCAATCTCAAGTGCCCACATCCGAGATACTTTTAGTAACTCCTCAGGAGACACAATAGCATCGACAAGTCCAAGTTTCTTCCCTTCTTCTGACGTGATTGGTTTTGATGTCTGTAAGAAATGCAATATGTAGTTCAACTTAACATTCTCGTTGCACCATAATTTTCATTTATAAAATGAATTTAATAAATGCATGACAGCTTCAGAGAAAAAATATTATTTTTATAAGAATGAAGTAAGCTCCCCAATTTTCTTTTGCACATTCTATTCCTTTTCTTTTTACAATGCACAACTCATAGTCATTACTAAACAAACTTTGAGTTCATCCACTTAAGTGCAAATGCTATGGAAGCACAAATAATAAAAAACGAATCGTCAACATCTTACCAGCATCATTTCTACAGCCTTAGAAAGCCCAATAAGCCTGGGAAGACGCTGTGTGCCTTAAAAAAAAACAATTTTCGTCAACATTCTAGTTAGTGCAAGCAATTAAATAGTGAAACCTTCAATACTCCTAATCTAGACTACTAAATACATGTACGTCAAATTGCCTGATTACCTCCAAATCCGGGAATGATTCCAAGTGACAGCTCTGGCAGTCCCAGTTGAGTTCCAGGAGCAGCAACACGCGCATGGCACCCCTACACAATGGCAAATTGACAAGGCATTACATTCCATGCAATAATGAAGACACTCAAATAACAATTCTTCTTTAAATCTACAGTATGCATTCTCAATGACAAACACTAACGATGGCTAGTTCTAAGCCGCCACCAAGAGCAAGCCCTTGCACTGCTGCAACAACAGGCTTCTTCGAATCTGTAATTATCAATAATACTAATTAATAATATCGCAAAGGTAAAACTAACACCAACATCAAGGCAAGTTCTCCTCTCAGGCACAGCTTAAGGAAAAAGTTACAACCTTCAATCACGTTGACAACTAGATCCACAGATACATCAGGAACAAGTGTGACATCCCCTATAAGAAAAAAAACAGCAAAAACAGTGATTTAAAGGTCATAAAATATAATCGTAATTCAACCAAAAAATTTGCGTCTAATTCAATCATTCAATCATAATACACATACACGTAATCAAAACTCACCAGTTTGGTGAACTTTCTGCATAACACTGATGTCAAACCCACCAGAAAATCTCCCACCTTTGCCTGATCATAAAATAATAAACAATTGCAAATTTTCTTACTTCTACAATCAAAGTCAAAGCCACTATCTCACACACACACACACACACACACACACAAAAGCATATGTGCAATTAAAAGGGGAAAAAAAAAACTTTACCCGTCAAAACTATGGCTTTCACATCATTCCTCCTAGCTGCCTCTTCGAATCTATCTTTCAACCCCATGATAACTAATTCAACCGGCAAACAAATGAAAAAATAAAATAAACAAAGCATCACATAAATTGAAAACATAATAAAATCAATATAATTAACGAAGATTGAAGAAGGATGCGAATTTAGCTCTTACTTGGAATGGCCAAGGCATTAACAGGGGGGTTGCACATGGTGATGAGAGCAACCCCATCATTTCCAACCTCAAATTCAACCTTCACAGAACCCATTTCTGATTACTGAGAGAAAAAACCAATCCAAAGTTCCTTCCTTTCTGAATCAAGTTTAGACCTTTTGGCACTAAACAGGCACGGCGAGAGCGGTGGAGATAAGGGGATGAGTCCAAAAGGCTTCGATTGCTGTTTTGGCTGTCATAGCACAATATTTGTAATGGTGTTTATGTGGACCCTTCATATAATAGTGCTTTCTTAGGTATTAATGTTAATAAACATATAATGGTGCTTTGTTAAACAACAACTATGGCATTCACTACGAAATTACGAACGAAATTTCTCTAGTTGTAACAACTTTTTTTTGTTTTTGTTTAGTGGTCATTGTGGGAATTATCAATTGAATGAAAAACGCTTTTTGTCAAAATTTGTTTGAATGAAAACACTTTCATCTATTTTTTTAATATAGATTTCTTTAAAATAGAATTCCTCTGCTAAAAGAATTAGGATAAAAGATTAATTTTTAAATTTTATCATTATAAAATATTCTACATTGTCTGAAAATCATATAATACCATATATATGATTCTTATTTTGAACCAACGGAGTGAGAGAAATTTAAATATTTAACCATGAGATATTGAGTTTGATTTTAAGATTTATATATATGAAAAAAATTCGTTGAAAGGGCTTCACTTATTTTGAATCAACATAAGAGACTAATTTTTCATGGCGAGGGAATATGATAATTAAGATTACTTTTCCAACAATAATTAAGATTACTTTATTTTTCACACTTATACTTTGAATATATCTAAAATAAAAGCATTTTATTGTGAAAATTATTAAAATTTCAAACAAGAAATTAAATTAAATAACAGTGCATGTTAACCACTTGCTACACAGTTGAGAATTTCTTTTTGTGTCGTGTTTGTTTCCACTGAAGTAAGGATCTCTAGTTCCTAGAAACTAACATGAATTTGTTTTTGGTGACTTGGGAGTGTGAAAGTGAAATTGCTTCAACAACCTCCACGACGGCGTGTTGCTCGTGAGACCAAAGGAAGTGCAATAGTAATCACAAAAAAGAAAAAAAACAGTGCAATATTAGTACAGGAGGCCCAATCACATGGATGCATCACCACATCAGGGTGGTGAAACCCAAAGTTTGATTGGCTGGAGCTCATAGATGATTGACAAGACAAAAAGATGGTCGGTGCGGTTTTTTCTGGAAAATAAAATTTAGAAATAAATTATATTGACCCCACTTAAAATTTAATCTGATTTCCTTCTATTTATAAAATTTACTCAAGAATTCTCTAAATTTATGAAATTTTTATATAATCCTTAAGTTTGTAGAATTATTACACTGACATTTTTTCTATCACACAAAGAACAATATATCTCGAGGGAAGGAGTTTTGGACAAATAGATAAAGGCTGAGATGAATTTCACCGGACTGTAAAAAAGTTAATATAATTTTTTTATGTTGTTGCTACATTCAAATTAGATTCATACTTTTATAAATTTTGTATATTAATAGAAGATTACAAAAATCGAGTTTGGTTATGCATGTGTAAATAAATAGAAAGATCCTGTGGGTTCGGTTATGTCACATCATGCATTGTGACCATAGATGCTGTGATTGAGAATGGGTCAATTCCTTAACTGTCATTGCTTATCGTATGGCAAATACTAGTCAATCATGCCAGTATGGAAAACAGCATCGGAAACAAATCCCACGAGAAAACTAAAACAAATAAATCAAGAGGAGGAAGGAAATGTGTTTTACAAACATGTTTAATTGTTAACTAAATAAAAATTATCCTTCTATTTAACAACAATGATATTTTAAAGTGAAGCTATTAGCATTTAGAAAATAATTTGATACTGGGCTTGTTAGCCCCCTATTTTTTCACCAAAAAATAATTTAATAATTTATATTTTTAAAAAATATAAAAAATAATTTATCGTTTAACTTATACTTTTAAACAGTAACATTAATTAAATTACAATAACTTTTTTAAAAAATATGATAACGAGACGAAAAGAGGAAAAACGTTATACAAAGAAATATTTAAAAGTCATAGGTCGCATAATTAATGGAAATAAAGATAAAGTTAATATAAATTAACGGGTTTCTTATTCTTATTTTTTAATAGTACACTGGTACTTTGTTAGTGTTAATGGCTAATATTAAGCTACATATCCTAATTTTTCCAAAAAGAACTTACAAAAAATACATTTCAAATAATAAATATCTATTAATAAAAGATATTGACACTTTTAAAACTATTATGAGTATCAAAGAACCTCCACAAATTAATTAAGTTTTTGTTTGAATTTTTAAGCAATATATGATACGAACTGATTTTAAAATGACTATTATTACGAAATAAGTGAAGTAGTTCAAGATTACATAAGTTCGGTAAAGATGACCATTTTTAAAAGGACCCTTTTAAACAAGAAAAGTTTATTTTATGATTAAGTGAAAAAATAATTTATATATATTTAGATATAATATTAAAATATTTTTTTTATATAACATTTTCTATGCTATAAAAAAATCTTTCTATAGAAAACGAAAATTATAAGTTTTAAAAATATATATATTTCTTCTACTTTTGTAATGATTTTATTTTTATTAAATAATTTATCCAAACATATTAAAAAAAGGTTAAAAGTATTTATTTAATTAAAAATATTTTTTGAAACAAAATAATAACGCAGAGACAAACTCGTACCAAATATATGCTCTAAAACGATTCAAAATTCAAACGTTTTTTTTTTTTTGATAATTTTCAAAATTCAGACGTATTTTCAAAACTCAAACGTATTCTTCCCCTTTTGCGTCTCCATGTTAAACTCCGGGTATAGTCCTAAACTTTTTCTGTTGTTGTCCCTTTCGATTGAGTACCCGGATAAGGTTAACTCGCAATCCACCAAAATACTGAACCATCACGTGCTTACTTCTGCACATTTCGTCCTTTTTGTCTACTATCTTCTTTCTCTGCCAAATCATAAACGTTTGTTGTGATTAAAATTGACAAAATTAATTAATAGGAGTTGGAACCATTAAATTTCATCCCTGTATTTGTGAAATGGAAATGTACTATATGGTACTATATGCTCCTCAAGCCATGTGCGCATAATAAAAGTTACGTAATCTGTACTCATAATACATATGCATCATATTGACTCATATCTAATTACTTATTGGATAGAGTATAAATCTTATTTGAATAAGGTCGACACAATATTCAATAATAAATGATATATGAGTTGACACGATGTCTCATCTATCATTAATATAAATAACATTTTTTCTTAAATAATATCCTTTTGCGATAATGACAACAAAACTCTATTGTTTTTCTATCCAATAAGATGCAATCAACATCATGTTATTAACTTCATTGTGCTTAGCCAGAAATGAAATCTTCAAAGAGGTCATTCATGTCTATTTTTAAAAGAATGATATACTTAGATATAAAATAGTGTATAAATAATTAGACAATTCTTTCTGGAATAATCAAACATGCATAGAAAACTACATTTTTTTATTTTTTTGAGTAGTTATGAATAAATCGTACCCTGCTATATTGAAACAAAAATGAACTGTCAATGTGTAAAGGAGGTAGGATAACTGGAGGGAAAGATGAATTGTCAATACTTAATTTTGAAACAATTTGATTTTGGTTAGCAATGAACTTATTATAACATGATTTATATTTAGAAATTTTTACAATTTTAGAAGTGAGTTTGACGGTTAAATGATATTGATTAAAATTATCTATTGTTATAAGTGAACGTGAAAATTTTCAACACAAAAGCAATAATTTATTACTTCCACCCAAACCTTGGGCTGCCACCAAAATCATGACTGGTGAACCATTTCAAACTCGAAATTTGCCAAACATCTTCGGAGCTAGGTTTAGGTGTTGAAAATTTTCAAAACAAAAGCAATAATTTATTTATACGAAAATACTGTTTACATTACTAAGAAGCTACTACAACATAAATCCAAAACACTAGTTGATGTATCAGTCGTACATGGAAGAAAGTTGAAGTGATCTTGAGACAAAATCAAAGTAAGTCTTCGGAACATCTTAATGCGTTATATGCCTTCAATCCCTTGAATGGAATGAAGCAAAAAGAAATGAAAAGCATGAATTGATCCATACCAACGTACCATTTATATCTATAAAAGAATCTAGCATTGCGATGCAACAACAACAACATACAATTAAGCCTTATCCAATTAGGTGACGTGATTATATGAATCAAATGGCAACACAGTATTCTATCAAATACCATATATTATAATTTAATCATAAATAAATAAATGATCTTTTTAAATAAATTTTCATTTCTTTAGTAAAATACCAACAACTAGAAGCCATGAATGGGGATATACAAATCCAAACCTGGCCCAATTTTCAAGTAGATCCTTTTTAAGAGTCTGGACCTGACGAGCGATGATCTGATTAATGAACATGTCAAAATGAGTCAACTTTACTTTTAAACAAGCTATAAAAATTTTGATATTATACATATTAAATTATAAATTTTTTAGAAATAAGAAATAAAAATCAAAAGATACTTCACAATACATCTTTCAAAACAAAATATATGACTCTAAAAATAACATAAAATTATCTAAAATATATTAATTGATGCACAAAATCTTATAATTTATCATAAATGATTATAACAAAGTAAAACATTAAAATAATTGTTTGACTTCGAGTCGGGTCAGGTTGGGCTGAACCGACTCGAAACATAGTCAAATTCAAAGAATTGAACCAAACCCTATAAGGTTTGGATAGGACCGGGTCATATGCGCCCCTGGCTATGAAATCAGGCTTTTATTTTTGTCAAGAAAGAGAAACAGGTTAGACTATACTCTAGCCACTTCCTGTTGGCCATCCTCTTTGTTTGGGCCGATCCACTTGGGATTGTTGGGCCTAGCCCACAAACGGATAGACCCAATAAAAAAAAACCACAGTAAGACTCCCTGATTTTCTTCAGCTCCGGGTCCCGGGAGAGCAATGCATAGTTGTAGTTCAACAACAACATCAGCAGCTAACTAGCGATGGCAACCTCAAAGGTGATTCTGTCTAGGTTGTCATGTCGATTGAAGCTTCTCTCTCACACTAAGCTTCCCAAGCAGCCATCATCATCATCATCATCATCATCTTCACTCTCTCCTCCCTCTGCACCCCGCATCATCATTTCTCGCACTTCCCGGTGAGTGTGTGCTGTTCTGTTTCTCGCATCTCGTTTTTTGACCCCAACCTATCCAACATGAAAAAGATTGCGTTTTTCTCTCAACCCCAGAAATAAAAACGTGTCCTTTTTCCTTGTGGCCGGGTAAATGTAATGCTTTGTGTTTGTGTTTTTTTCTTAGGTTGCCGGTGGAATTGGGTGGAGTCGGATCGATGATGCCGTTCCATAGCGCAGTAGCTTCAGCTAGATTAGTGTCAAGCTTGTGCATTGAATCTCAAGGCTGGTGTTTAGTTCCTCAAGGTGAGTTAATTTACCTCTGAGTGGGTTACTGGCATATCACGGATTGAACTCGAGGATTAGAAAAAGGCCAAATAACACTCGCCGGAGTTCCCCCTATTTGTAAAATTTGATCATAAGGTCCCTGAGATTGTGAAATAACTATTTCGACCTTCTTTGAGTTTATAAATTCATTACAATGTCATCCTTTCTCTATCGCAAAATAAACTGTGCAATGTTACCGGACAAATAGAGGAGAGTTAGGGTGAATTTCACCGAAACTCAGACGAGGTGTGTAATTTGCCCTTAGAAATTCAGAATGTTCTAGAAGTTCCTTTAGCTGCATATAGATACTTCACATTAGATTGGCTTTTGTTTTGCACCAAGAGAAGTACACTGGTCATATATTGAATTGGGTATGCTGTGTATTTTTCATCTGCTGAAATGGAAAAAAAATAAATAAATAAAAGGGAAATTTGCTATCTTGAATTGAGTTCCTTTCTTCTTGCCTGCATATGTTGGTAACTTGCGGTTGGTTTCAGAAAACAGTATTCAGTTTTCATTTTCAATTTTCTAATTTTAGAATTTAGTGAAGAAAATATTGAAAAACGAAAATGAAAGTTAAAAACTGAATTTTATAGTTTTCATTGTTTCCATTACAAAACCCTGAAAACTAGAAAATGAAAATTGAAAACTATTTTCTAAACCAAATGCACCCTAACATAAAGGTACAATTTTTCCCAACATTATGAACTTTATTGACATGACTTGGATTGCTAATAATTGTGCTTGATATGAGTGTTGCCTCAAAGATGGGAAGTTAGACAAATACGCTGAAAATTGGGCAGAAAATTTGGCCTGTTGAGTGATAAGCTTCATACTGAAAAATGGGCTCAGAGCATGGCTTTCTTCCATCTAATTTGGAGTACCAAGTCTGATAGTTGAATAAAATCAACTCACTATGCTGTTTATGTTTGTCAATTCTACAGGTATTTCCATGCCTTTATGACACTAGCTATCTACAGGACGTTGGTGGACATGTTACGGTTGATAACAGGCTAGGGCTTATGTTGATGTTTTCCTTTTGTTGCAATCTTGGGACTTCATCTGATATCTTTGAGGAACTTGTGATCTTGGGATAGTGTAATTTATCTTCATACTAAAAAGAATTTTTTGGTCATTAGGATCTCTGAATGAGTTTTTTTCGCTAATCAATAGTGCATTACAATGCACTGTGCCGGAGGATCTAATAAAAAACATTTCCTTGATGCTACAGTTTTATGGTTTTTATATAATCACTGTCAAACCAGCTATGATATTTTCATGTTCCTGTCAGGAAGACACTGTTATTGTTTGGCTGAAACTGGTGGCTTGGGTACAAATAGATGGTTGTTTTAGGATTTAATAATTAAGTTTCATGATATTTGCATCTATCTTTTTCATTTGCATTACTACGTCTACATATTATAGCTTTGGAATATTTTCAGGTTATTTTTGTAAATGTCTATTATTAGTTAGTTGAATTCTGGCTTAGCTTCTTTCAAATACCAAATTATAGCTTGCTGAAGCTTTCTGTTACCGTTGGTGCATCTATGTTTCCATTGAAACTACAAATTCAACCACATAATAATCACTTATGGATGCATAGCTTATATTACTCAGTAGAGAGAGGTCTGTGCATGGTTGCAATTTTTGTGCTCAGTTCTTGTATGATTGAGCATTGTTTTGGTCAAAATTTGTGTTAAGCAACATGGGAAATGCTGCATGTTTTGCCTAAAATTCAATTGGATCTGATATACTATATCAGCAAACTTATAATTAGCTTGGATATGTAAGTGAAGTGTTTCAATTCTTCTGGTCATATCCATAAGACTGTACAGGATCTGTGGGGAGGGATTAATTCGACCCTTTTTTTGAATTGTGAGATATTAATCTAGAACTTTCAAATCTTTAGGTAATAATTCATTCCTGATATATTTATGAGGGATTACAGCTTATTCGATTAATAAAAACCTTCCTGTTGCGTTAAATATGATTGAGTTGGACAAAAGAAATACTGTTTGGTTAGTAATTCTGCTGTCACTAAAAAGTGCTGTGCGTTGATAAGAATCAATTCCTTCTAAAGCATCTCATATTAACTTTTGATTTTTGAACTTCAAAGAAAAAGTTACTGTGACTATTTTACCCATATTTATATCTTCATTTTACAAGGCTTATGTATCATGATTCTCTACTGAAAAGATTACTTTTTTGTTGTAAAAAAAATGTCAATTTTAACAATTATACATTCAAAACTATCATTTTAAATAAAAGCAACTTTTTCAAACTCACTTTTTTAACTTGAACTTCATTCTCAAATATAAATTAATTCTTTTAAAATTAATTTTTTTAACATTAATTATTTCAAAAATAATTTCACCAAAATTTAAACCAAACGGGCTTTAAAATGTGTATTGTGTGGATAATTTTTGTGTTCATTCATGTATAATGGTTAATGGACACAAACATGAGCAAAAATGTACAACTTGAAGCCTATTTTTTCCATTTTTGTACTCAAGAGTAATCACTCTACTGCATCTCACAAAAAACTGTAAATGCGATTTTGAGAAGTTACTGCTAATGGAAAATTTTCTCTTTACATGTCAATTTGAAGAATTAACTTGATATTGTGCTGATGTTTCCCCAGCCCCCTTTTCAATTTTACTTTAAGGCTCTTTAAGTTGGGAATTTACAAGAGCTCCTACAACTGCATCTACAATGAAGGTTTAACATGTGGATCTTGGCAACCACGAAGGAATAAGGGAAACACCTCAAGAGTGTTGGAAAATCCTGTTTTCTCAGCACATGTGTTCTCATATGGTAACCAGATACTATCTGATAGAGTCAATAAAGAAGACTGGTCATATCATTGCTTATTTATTTGGCAAATATAAAGTTCACTCTGACATGTTAAATGCTCATCTTGAGCTGCATAAGGGAAAAAATTAACTGTGGTCCGGTAGCCCGAAAGTTAGTTATATATATATTCCATAATGTTAATGTGTGGTTCTCATCTTTTTGGTGAACACATGGTATCTACCATTGAAAGCAGTAACTAATTTTTTCAAGGCATAGAGTTCATAGATATGGATTTTACTTTTGGTCATGAGACTCTCTATATATACCGTTAAGAATTAAATCCTTGATTAGATGCTTATTGAACCTAATTAGTTATCAACAATACTAGAACTTGTGGCTAATCTAAGGTTGTAATCTGAAATTAAGTTAGCCATTTATGAGTTTTTAATTGCTGCTGGTACATAGGACGAGATGGATGGATGGTTTGGCATTTCAGTTTCTCGCAATTACAAGCAGTTTTCATCAATAGAAATGTTACTAAATCTTTTTATCAGTATTATATGACTTAACGACTTTTGGAATTTGAGAAAAGAGAAAAGAAGTTCGTTAGTGTAAGAGACCTAAAATAAATTAATCATTACTCCTAATCAAATGGTAAATGAACAAGGAGATTTGTAAGGTGGGAAAGTGACATGTTAGTTATTCGTAAATCATTTGGTGGGAGCTACATAAATAGAAGGTATTAATTGAAAAGTAATTAATTTATTATTATTTTTCATTTTACAAATCTCCTCACGGAGTGAAGTCCTGTGCTTTGATTGAAGTATCAATTCTAGAATTTCGGAGACACTGCTAATGGATGTGGTATATTTATTGTTATTTGGCATAGTTCTATTCAAATTGATTCAAAATCTAGCTTTTAATTGGCATTTTCATAATTGAAATTAATAGTCCAACCAAAAACTTCTGCACAAAGCACACGTTACTAAAGATATAAATATAAATTAAAAGTCTTTCTAGCCTTTGTGTGGGATTTAAGAATAGCATTCCCCATCACTTCACATGCTTTGCTAATTTTCTGTGCAGGTCAATGTTGTGAGAAGCAAGTATGATTTTATTTATTTTCCTTCCTTTCCTTGTTCCATATCTCCACGCCAATTTTTCTGCCATATATTAATCTTACTTCGAATTAAATATTATTTTTGCTGGCACCATCTCTCAATTCCACTTAAGCACATTCTCATTTCTTCGTTGCACTTACAATTGAGAGTGTATTCACATGTATGTGTCACATGAGCCTTTGCATGTGCTGTTTAGCACAAAACCAAGCCAAAACGACATCTTCAATTCCAACAATTCATTTGGCATTCAAAATGCAATGAATGAGGTAATTATTAATTTTGTTTTTATGACCTTTTGAGTGAGACAAAAACGAAGTAGAGTAATACTGTAATAGTATGTTAGTAACTCAATCTTGTCTTTATCAGAAGAATTTCAGATGATAATCTCACTCACCAATTCTATGCTACACAATTGTGCTTCTGCCAAATTTTAAAAGGGTGCAATGTTAGTACACTAGAGCCTGTCATTGCATCATAGTGTCAGTCATTAGTGTGTCTTTTACCCTTTTTTAGATGAAAAAGTTACACAAACGGAAGAACAAGAATATCACGGGGCTGAAACTGTTATTTGTCATCTTCCACCATATTTTTGGTGCTCGGTGTGTGGTGCAGACTCGTCTTTTTATTCAAGTTTTTGTTTGTTTCAGCACACACAAGCCTCCACAAGTGACATGACATAACCCATCTTTGGTCACTCTCTTCTGAGCTATGACAAAAACCAATGCATACATCCACAAGTCTCATTCATAGAAAATATAGTAGTTACTTTGCCTTTACAAAACATTATTGTCATTACCACAACCTTTGTTTCTTCACACTGTCAACCAGTAACAAGATCATCATATGGAGGTGATGAGTTTCAAGCCATCTTCTCTTGAGAAACCAGAAGCTGAGCCTGAGGTAGAAGAGAGCATGCAGTTTTACAAGTCTCTTCAGGTAATTCATATCCTTGTTGTGTTGTACTCTTTGTATTTTTTACATTATCTCTCTCTCTCTCTCTCTTTTTTTTTTTTTTATAGAATAGTTTCATCTTATGCTAAAGATGGTTGCAGGAGTTAAGAGAACTAAGGTCTCAGCTTCACCATGCTGCAGACTACTGTGAAACAAGTTTCTTGAAAGGCACAGAAAAGAGAGAGTGAGTCCTCTATACTCACTAAAGTTTTATGCCAGTGTGAAAGTTGTTCTCTGCCCTTTGGCTTCAACCTTTCTGCTTTCCTTCTTTGCCAGTTTGTCATCAGGTCCAGGCGGATTCATTCACCTTCTTGTGGTCCATGTCTTTGCGGCAATATATAGTCCTTACTTAGCTAACCTCTTTTTTTCCTTCTTTGATTTCCTTTTTTTTTTCTAGTTTAATTTTATGCACTAAAAGTGTAAAACTCACACTATCATCCAATCAAATTGCTCCGCTTGCATCTGTCTTTGGTGGGTGTCACCACCACGAAGCTGCACAGTGCTCAGCCCATATCAGTATCAGCACAAACTTGGGCTTAGAAATTCATTTTCCATTCTTGTTTTGGGTCTAAGTTGATTCCATTGTCCATAGACAGGCAGTCAGGCTCAATTATAGAAGCCAAGGTTACTGTAGAGTTTAATTTTGATGCACTTTCAGTATTAAACTTTTTTACACGCTTAGTCAATCAAATTCTCCTATTTGCATGACTTTTCAAGTTGTAGGTGTAAAACTTAATCACCTTTGTTGAGTTCGTAATGTATAATTGAATGACAATGTAAAAATAGTATTAAACTCTAAATTTTTTGAAATTTTGGAAACAAAAAAAGGGCAAAAAAGGTTAAAAAGTGTTGCATTTGTATAATTGGGGGACCACTCACTCACTGATTCAGTACTGTTTAGTGTTGGCATAAACCAAATTTCAATGAGGCTTTTTTATTTCTATTTTTTGGATACAAAAATCAATGAGTTTAAATTAGCTCTCCTCAAAGTTTGCTAAGGTTTACTGATGAATTATTCTCTCTTGGGCTTTTTGCGAAACACAAATACTAACCATAGATTATTGAGGTTGTGATTTTTGAATCCCACAATACTTGCTTAGAACTCCAATGCATGCTACAAAACAGTTCAACATTTAGACCATCCAGTTAACACTTTTTAAAAACTCTCTTTCTTTCTTTCTTTCTTTCTTTCTTGGGACATGAGCTTTCTAATTTTTAATGAAAGAGAACTTGTTTTGTTGCTGGACATGTTGGTTCTGACAGATTAGAACTTGTACATGCTGCAGTGTGATGGAGAACACAAAAGAATACATATGCAGAGCCGTGGTCACTGTAGTTGATCATCTTGGAAGTGTCTCTACCAATCTTGAAGGCCTTATTTCTCAAACAAATGCATTTTCTGAGGCTGAGTTACGAATCCAATGCCTAAAACAAGTTAGTATTGTTACTTTGTACTTCTCCAAAATATGCATAACAGAATGTTTTCTGAAACTTGTTGATCTGCCTACAAATAAAGAATAATATTATTCTCACACTAAATTGTTGTCTTTCTTATACTACTATTTATGTTAGCTAATAAACATTTTGGTGCTTAATTTATATTTATTTATCAGGTAAGTAGTAACTTGCTTGTAGCATAACTTGTTAACAGTAAGAAAGGGTGGTTCAGTGCACAAGCCTCCCACTTAGTGGGGTTTGGAGAAAGTTAATGTACGTGGCCTTACCCTATAAGTCAATAGGCTATTTCAAACATAGCTTATTAATAGTGATCAAGAATTTTTAACCAAAACATAATATATCACTAGCTACAATAATATTATGTAAAATGCATGTATGAATATCATTACCATCATAGACTCAACACATAAGTGAAAAAAGAGGTTGAAAAAAAGAATCTTGCAAATTCATAACATTACTAAAGATGGTGTTTATTTGACAGAGACTTTTCTCATGTGAACAATATGCTGATAAGGTCGCCCCCACAAAAATGCGATGGAGGGAGAAATTGCCAAGATTCCATTCAAGATATTTATCATCACGTAAGTACTTCATGTCACTTATTGATTCGTCTGAAAGGAACAACAATTTTGCAAATCAATTCCATTATACTATCACTACTTTTCCATTACCTATTTCATTGTTTCTTTTTTAATTTTCTTTTTATAATTGCTTTCCATGATCAGCACCCATCCTTGAGAGATCAAGCAGTGAAAAATCAAGGTACCTCTTCATTCCTCAACAACCGCTATGAATCTATTGATGAGAGATGTTTCACCCTATATTTTCTGATTTTCAGAACCAAGAAAGACCATGCTTAATGTTGCATTCTCATTATGAAAATGAAACAGATAACAGATTTTAGTTTGGCATTTGTTATATCTTTTTTTTCATTCAATGCAGAGATTCTAAATGTGAAGTTCCTTCGCAAATAGAAGATAAACATGTACTGGAGACACAGGAGGATTTGCCACTTTTTATGTACACACAGAAGCCACTTTCAGCAAAGAATTTGAAGTCAAACACTGCTACATTTAACGGGCATAACAATTTGGCCAAGGGTAGCACATTATGCACTTCTAATTGCCAAAATAGAAAATTTTTGGGATGTTCTCATGCATAACTTTCTTTTGGGTTGCATGTCTAATGCTATTTTCTTTTCATGCTAAAACTACAGTAGTACCTGTCCGGGATGGTTTGTCTGTCTTAACCAAAGTTTCAAATCCCACATTTCATTTCCAAGTGAGTTTGTCTTCTACACTCTACCTGTTTTTGCATTCTTGATGCATGCTGCATACTAAACTTGGTTCTCTCTTCTGTAATGGATTTCTTATTGTGAATGGTTTAATGTGTTTGAAGGGTACACAGAAGGTTGGACGCCATAGAAGATCCTTTCATGGCAGTGACATCTTATGGCTCATTCGGCGTACTAAACGAACCCCTTGAAAACTGGAGAGCATATAGCTTCATCTCATGGTCTTAAGCATTCATGGTGGTTTATTTGTTTCTTGAAATATTTCCTCATCTTGTTCATACGTAGCAGTTCAATGTTATTTGTGTGAGTCGAGTACCAAACGTTATGAACTACTTGGTATTTTAGGTACTTTGAAAGTAGTTAACTAGCTATTATTGTAATTTTTGTAGGAAAGGTGATGATGATATAAGGGTGCATTTGTTTCGAGGATTGTCTTATTCTTAAGAATGTGAACTTAGGAATAGGAATAAGACATGCCACGCTTAATACAAGCATAAAAAAAAAAAATTATTCCTAGACATTATTCCCAAGAAATCTACATTATCATGTTTTGCTTTATTTTTATTTCAGGAGTTCCAATCAAGTGGATTGGTTATTCTATTTTCCATGACATGGGAAATGCAAATTATCTTGTGAAAGACCAAAATGAAAGGAATGAGGATTTCAATGATCTTACATAGATCAGAAGAACTATCAATTTTCTACTATTTTGAAGAAGTAAAGGAATAAAGAATTTACATGAAGTCCAGAAATTACACAACCTAAGAGCCTGACTGACATAGTGTACAAGCTGGTTATGTTAAGAAGCACATGGCCCAATATTGATATACAAATACTTGACTTCCCTTTCCATGGAAGGAAGGAAGAATAGTACTCAAAGAGTATCTAATGAAGTAGGATCCTACAGTCTGAGTTTTCACTTCTGCGTTGTGACTGTTTTTACGTCTGTGTTTCATTCTTGTACTCCTTCCCCCTCCCTTCTTCGTTGTTGATATTAATGTCGAGCTATTGGGCTTTTTATGGTGTTCAAATTTTCAAGCTTCTCCAAATAGTAAGCTCTCTTTGGGGTTGCAAACTTAGGAGATCTATTCGAAGCCGTTTCATCATTTTCTTTGAAGTAGTCTTCTAAGTCTCCTGTAGAGTTATTCTTCTTCATATCACTCCCTCCTTTGGTTGAACTCCAACCCATGAAATCTGACAGAGTCATTGACCCTGGTGTCTCTGCAGATTGCAAGTTGCCTGCCTCTTCTTCCCCAGCATTTGGGGACCTCTCCTCTCCCATTGGCATAGAATCCAGCGAATACTTCCTGCTGCTCACTGCCAATGATGGGTTCTTTGTCATCGAATCGGCATACAAGACATCCTCAATCCTTGACATAACTGTGTAAGCCAGGCTTTCTATTACTCTTGAGTAGCTCTCTAGAATGGCTTGTCCCACATCCTGTGCACATTTTGGAAGAAATCAAAGATCATTAGTGACAATATAGTTTGAAGACATAAAAGGGCAAACCAGTGCACGAGACTCCCATGTAATGGGGTCTAGAGAAGATAAGATGTACACAGCCTTCCTCGCAATTGGAGAGGCTTTTCTAAGACTTGAATCCGTGGTCTTTAGGTCACAATGCAACAGCTTTATTATTTTGTCAAGCTCACCCCTCATATAGTTTGAAGATTTGTAACATAAAAATTAGTTGGAGTGTTGTTTTTACCTTGTTATCTTGGATTTTGCTGATGTCAAGTGAAGATTGTGGAATTCCTGGGAAATGCTGCTTGAGTAGTAGTAATATTGTCTCTGCTCTCTCTTCAAAGAGTTCCCTCTTCTCCATGCTCACTGCTGAACCCCATGAAGGCTTTCCATCCTTGTGGTTCATCTTCCTTTTCCATATCACTATCGAAGCTTCTATCCTATTCTTGAGGTCAAGCACCTTATGCTCTGTGGTCAAGTCCATCATTGTGAAAAATTGCCCCGGATCAAAGTATTCCACAGTAATGCTTCTATAGATTGATTCACCAAGGCTTTCTCTACCATTCTGCCAAAAATGTGGAAAAGAAGATTAATCCAACACTTTTGAGTTGTGATGAAATAAATAAGCCATTTAGATTTTGTTTTTTTCAGTCCAACTATATTACCTTAGGGAGTGATTCAATGTAGCTATCAGGGATCGCCATCTCTGATAGTACCTGGGCGTTTATTGCCATGGCTGCTTTAAGTACTTGGTTAACTGAGTCCTTCTGGAACTGTATCCATTTCCCAGCTGCTTCTGACAACCCTGTTGGTGGAACCTTAACTGCTGGTAGCCACCACTTGTCACTCTTCCTTTTAGTGTTAGTGTTGCCCTCTGACTCTTCATTTTTTGAGCCATACCAGAACTCATTTTGATCTTTAAAATTATCCAGTGTGTCCTGTTCCATTGCCAACCAGTCAGTCCATTGTGATTGAAACAAAGCCATTTGAATAGTGATGCAGATAGGGTCTAGCTACTTACAATGAGCATTGCATCAAGCTTGCGCAAGGCAGGGATGTTCATGAGCAGATCGGTTCTTTGTCGAGTTGTCATGATCTACATCAAGTCAGAAATTATTATTTTGTATGAGCAAAGTGCAAACAAAATTTTTGGACCGCTCATTTATATAAATTAGCAACAAATGTGGAGGGTAAGAGAAGGGGGAGGAGGAAGGGTGAGGCAGAATGAGGTTGCTCACCTCCATAGTTGTTCCATCCTTAGCAACTTGTTGTGATGGAACAAATTCAACAATGTGCTCTGTCACAGATAGAAGCCACTCAATCTCTTTTCTCCACCTGGCCTTCCTGTCTGAAGACATTGGCTCCAGCTTTGATATTTCTCCAAAAACAGATGCTGCATTGTATTAAAAACAAGCAGATTATAGAATGGAAATTTCATTAGATAATATATTTTAGTCACTCATAAATCATAATCTTAGGTGCTGAAATTTGAATTAAAAGACTAAAATGATCATTTCTTGTTTCATATCAAACCCCATATAGCACATTTTTAAAACAATTCTTCATCTTCCGGATAAGAAGAAACAAGAATTTGGTAATAGTCAATTGGCACAGATATGTTGGGAAGAAAATGTACATACCAGCAAGGTTTGTTATAGCGTTTGACAAAGCCAATGCTGAAGAAACACCATTTCCTGCACCTGACATGTCTTCTCCTAGTAGTAACTTTGCAAACCTGTCCTTCATCAAGTCGTTTTCTGAATAAAAGCACCAAAAAAAAAAATATAAACAACTTATGTGAAACAAGCAAAAATGAAGGAATTTTTGAATTATGCAATAGCTCATGATCTTATTTCATCACTTTTGGGGTGATCAGATTGATTTAACAGCAATGTAAAAAAAAACCAGACACAATATTGACATAAAATTTAAAGGGTATATAAATATACCTGATGGTGGCTTGGGAGGCATCCTAGGTGCTTCAACACCAGAGCTTGGTGCTGGAATAAGATCACTATTGAGAACAAATCCTATTTGCTGAACTTCCAATGGCTGATCAAATGGTCTTGAGTCAAAGCTTTTAGAGTACACCTTATCATTTTCATCCTCTTCATCATGATCCCTATCAAACAAACCATGAATATGTCTCCCTGGGTTCTCAAACATCTTCCTGAAATGAAAAGACCTGGACTTCTGCATGCTGGCTTGGTGAGTAAAAGCCCGAACCATTGTTGATTAGATTACACCTTCTTTGAGTTCCACCTTTGTTTCACACAGAAAACAAAGGTAACTGTTGATGCAGAAACTGGCCTTGAAGATGCAAATGTTTTGTTGTGTTCCTTCTTCTTGATTGCACCAAAAACAAAGAAAGTACTATTTGATTAAATGAGAGAAAGAACAGAATGAAGGGAAAGAAAAAGAGAACCCCTTCAATCAAAATTAGATGATAAAGATTGTAAGCAAAAGCAAAACTGCCCAACAGAAAAAAGACTAGTTTAATGCTGTTTCATTGAATTGTGGTGTACATGTTTGGAAGAAGCAAAATATGGTAGAAAGAAAAAGGGAGGGGCTGCAATTCTGTTGAGTCCGTTTCATGAATGAATAGATGAAAGGTTAATACATGCTCTTGCTTACCACAAATATGACTATAAAAACCATACACACCTAACTATAGATTATAGAAGCAGTTTTTCTAACTCTATTTCTCTACCATCCCTTTGCTTAAGTCTAGATACTTTTGTTCTTATCAATGATACCAACTTCCTAAAATAAAAAAAATGTGCCGGTTGAAGAAAAATAAGAAGAATGAATGAGTGAATGAAATTGTCTATTAATGGCTATGATCTCTTTTGTTAATTTTGAAATTGAATTTGGATTAATTGCCGGAGAGCCACAAATTGAGCTGACTATAATTAGAATAAAGTATGCCATGCCAGGTGAGAAGCGGTTTGATCTGTAACTCCCTGATTCTCTAAGCAAATAATTAATTAAGGGGATTGGTTATGCGTTATTCACTGATGGCTAATCACCAGCAGCAATTCTAGGACATGGTTTTTTACTTTTTTAATAAATGTTAGTGGTGCATGTAGACTATTATAAGAAAGGAAAATGATAATATAGGCTTAAATTTATGGTGAATTCTACACATAGCACAATATCAACCAGTACTTTTATGATATCTATATATTTATCTTTAATGTTTTGAACAGTTGAAATATTATTTTATATATAGGATTTATCGTGAACTGAATCTGTATTATTATTAGTCTATAAGAAAAGGGCCACAATTATAATATTTGTACTTCTTTGGGTTTTGGATTTGGTGCTAGTCCAAAAGGCTTCAGGCTTTTGACGTTGGGCTTTAACCCTATGGTCATCTACTACCACAGCTCGGGGTGAAAGACTTCTCTTTTTTATTTGACATGTATACGAGTCCCTATGTAATCATAAGAAGAAAATGACAAACTTCAACCAAAAAACAGTTTTTGACCCCAAAAAAAATGCTTAAATGAAAACCATGAAGTAATTATTAGATTGTAATTTACAATTTTCAGAAATAGTTTATAAATTTTGTTATTTTTGCATAGTGTAGTTATAGTAAAATATACGCAAATTGGTTGCCTTTTGAGCATGACCATATTTTTTTCACAAACTTGTTCCTACAAAGAAATATTTTATTGTGTATGAGTCCAGCTATTTTGGTTATCTAGAAAACAAAAAGTTTTCCAAATAAATAACAAACGATCGAATATAAAAAATATATTTTCAAAGATGTGTTCGCTTAACATACAAGAGTGAGAACACAGGGAGAAACTTTATATTAAAAATTTGCCCTATAACTCGTCCTAAATTTCTAGCCTTCCAATTGAAGAGACTGCCCAACTAATTTTGAAATAAATTATTTATTAATTTTTCTTTAGCATTTACCTGTTTTAACTTTTAAGTGTTGATCTTTCAAGGTCCTACATTTATTATTTTTCTAATGAAAAATGTTATTCGAGACCTACACAAATAGTAAACGAGTGTACGTTGACATAATGTTTCACAAATGTTATGTACAAATAATATTATTTTTTCCTACAAAAATATTGGATTAAGTGGTTCATTCCCTTAATGAGAATTTAGGTATGTCATATTTGAGTTATTGAAATGTAACAAAAATTTTCATTAGGAGACTTTAAGATTTGTTTCCGACCCTATAACTCAAATTGAATTAGTCAAATTCCTAATAATAGGATACAATTAGTGATCTTACAATGGAAATAGTGTGAAACAAACATTTTCCATGTTTATAGGGGTTTTCATTTGACAATTGGCCTGCAAGGACTAGAATTTGATTCTCATTTCAACCTTCAAATATGAAGTCAAACATAACCTGCTGTCCTTGCCCACTCTCATCTTCCTCTCAGCCCGAATTAGGGGGGAGGTGATAACTGGGGACTGGGGAAGTGACCCTTGAATAATAATTACTATAAAACTAATGATAAAAGACAACCAATAACCTTTGATATTGAATTGAATATATTGAGTCTCACTCCAATATATATAATCCAGAGAAGCCTTCTGCACTGATTCATCAGCTGAGATATTGTCTAGAGGAGAAATTCGATTGAGAAAAAGAAAACCTTTTTAATTTGTTTTGCACCATTAAGTATTTATCATGTAATCACGTGAGTTATTCTTGTCTATTATATATTTCACTTAAATTTCAAATTACATTATAAAAACTATAGGGGATGTATCTAGTAAGGGAGGTGATTTTACATGAGAGTAAAGGGATTAGATCTAGGTCATAAAACTATTGATGGATGGTCATGATTAAAAATTATTAAAAGGTCATACAATCACTTAAAAAAATCATATAACTCTGTGTTTTAATCTTAACCATTATTGTAAGATCTGATGACCAAAATTTGCTCCTCTCACTCTCATATAAAATCATTCATCTCATTTCGTTCTCTCCCATAAAACCAAGGTGGTAAATATTGAATTGAATGTCACAAACAATATATTTTTTTTATTAATTAAAATAAATGTTGAAGGATATAGAATATTCCTTTTGTTTCATGATATCTACTTATTTAGGAATTTTTAAATATTTTGAATTATTTTTTGCATTTTAAATATAAAGATGTTATTATTGACTTTTTTCAAAATTTATTTTTGTACTGATTAGAGTTATTAATGCAGTTAGTGAAAAATATAAAGGTCTTAAATATAGAATTTTTCTAGTTAATGAGTGCCCTTAAGAAAGCAAAAGTAGTAAATTTTGGATTAAAAACTTAATATATGTTTGATTTTGTAAATATATTTCACTATTATCAAAGTCATTTGATAAATTTCTTTGATATGTACGTTAACTCAAAAGTTACCTCTACAAGTGAGTTTGGTTAAGGGATAAAATTAGAAAAAAAAATTATAAATGAGATTTATATACAATTTTATATGAATATATATATCAATTAGTTTGGTTAGGGCTTGAGTTGTTACCCAGTTTTTCCATGTCTTTCTTTTGTTTTCCTGTGTGTTGATGTTAGTTGTTATATGCCTCTGTCGTTTTGATCCATATTTATCTGCCATTTTCTTAGTGTACGTGTTTGAGTCACTTGATATACACTCTTGCTCCTCTCTTTTTGAGAGTTTGGTGTCTTTTAATTATTTTTAAAAAAATTATATATAATTTTACGTATAAAATTTAAACATTCAAAAATTTCTCCCATATTTACCTAGAACACACCCTAAAACTACAAATACATAAAATAGAGGGAGTAACACTGACAACCCAAAAAAAAGAGGGAGTGACACTTTTTTTTTTCTTCTTATTTTTAGAGTAAGCGTATCTATTGGAGGAGATTATTTGAAGTGCTTTTGGAACAATAAAAATTATTGGCTTTGCATTTAATTTATATATTTCTTTCTCCCATATTTTTATTCTGTTATTTTAAAAGCGCAATCAAATAACTACTCCCTCATTTTCAAAATTAATTATTGTCAACCTATATTAAATTTTGAGAAAAGTAATTGTAAAAAACTAAATTACCCTTTGACTAATTAAAAAGGAAAGATAATCATAGGTCAATGGAGGAAGATGAAAGACAACGAACTGATTGCAATATTTGATGAAAATAGGGATAAAACTATTAGTATAAAAATATCAATTCTATATTGGAATTATAACTTAAAATGACATACTATATTAAGCCAACAAAAAAAATCCATAAAATGACAATTATTTTGACATGAAGATCGAGTAAAACAAAGATTTTCAATGTGATAACTTTTTTTTCTTTTAAGAAATATAATCAAACGGGCTCTGTAACATTAAAAATGTTAGTAAAGCAAGACTAAATGATGATAAACAAAACTTGGTAATCAAACAATATTGAATGGTATAATACAAAAAGTTTTTTTTTTTAGGGTATGTTTTGTTAGAGGGTGAAAATGGG
The DNA here is from genome assembly GCA_031216105.1 of Dalbergia cultrata. Classification (NCBI taxonomy): domain Eukaryota; kingdom Viridiplantae; phylum Streptophyta; class Magnoliopsida; order Fabales; family Fabaceae; genus Dalbergia; species Dalbergia cultrata. Next base: position 75,498,482 of record CM062344.1, read on the forward strand.
GTTAAATTTTTTCTATGTATAAAATTACACATAAAATTCAATCATGAAAAATTTACTCCTATTTTTATCTTTCAACCAAATATAACTTTAACATGTGTTAATTTACATACATAAAGTTCATTTATTTAATTTTTCCTCCATTTTCACCTTTAATTTAATTAACCAAACACATCCTCACTCTAATAACATTTAAACCTTGATCGCATAGATCAGCTTCTACAGATATATAATGAGATAGACATTGACCAAAAATATGGCATATTTTATGCAAATAACTTTACAGTGGTTGTTCCAAGTTTTCTACAGCATTAATATTGGTCAACCTTTTCACTATTGACAATATGGCCAAAAATGTATGAAGCAATCGCTAGTACTACTTCATGTCCACTACCACCTTGTTGGGTTTTGTCAGCAGTGAAATTCCTAAGCCTCTGGCTAACTATCATTATCTTACCCTTAATTTAAACAATTTTCTTTTATACGGTGTATAATTTGCTGCCTTAAAATCAACTCGCTAAGAAACTGTGCCAAATCTCACTTCAATTAGGCAAACCAGTTTCATATATTATTGACATATATATCCATAGACATACAAAAGGACAAGGAAAAAAAACCAATAAAATACATCTAATCGAGAGCATATTGAGAGGATAAGATAACAGGATGCATGTCTCATTCTACAGTCCAACACATATCACTGATCACAAAAATACAAGCAACACCACCACCAGCTATCTTTTTTTTATTTTTGTTTTTTGTTAATGGGACCATATGTCTGAGGATTCCTGCTCAACATTTTCAAAGCCAGTTATGAGCCTAATAATGTTGTGAAATATTCTTCTTGGCTAGAACTTGTGCCTTCTTTTTTTTTTTAATGAATTACAGGCCCTCTAATTTTGTCTCTTAGGGTCACTGCTACTGTGCTACAATTACTTGTCACTAGAATTGCCGGCTTGCCCCATATACTGCAGTGTTAGAGAGTAAGCAAATTGGTGCAGGTATATATGTCATGTATTGTAGCATCTCTGCACAAGCTCCATTTGCCAAGACACAATAGTCGATTAGGACTGCATGCCAAATGCCACCCTATCATTTTTGTTAGTTTAAAATTCAAATTTTGTAGATAATGACTTTTGATAGAGATTTTGAAGGCGTTTTGTAAGTGATGTGAACCTTGGACAACAAACAAGAATTGGCTTGGTTTAGTTTTATTTTTGTATCTTCAAGATAGTCTAGACAAAAGTTATTAGAGACAAAACATTTGTTCAAATTGTGATTTGAATTCTCACAAAAACAAAATCGGATAAGCTATTATTTGATTTAAATTATTTTTACTGCAAATGAAAGAATTTATCTTTTTGAATCACTTTGGTTAAAAAGTAAAAAAGCGTACTCAGAAGTCAGATTTTATGGTAAAAGGAATTTAAATTAGATAAATATAATATATGGTAGAATTAATAATTATGACGAAGAAAAAATGATTTTTTTTTTATAAACAGAGCTCAAACAATCCAGGTGCATGTGAGCAAAGTTTACAATTTGAGTCCAAAAAGGTATCAAAAACACTGCTTGAACAGAAAAAACACAGCCACTACCAGAAAGATATATGGGAGAAAAGAAAGCAAGTTTTATAGCCCCTACACCCGTTCTACATTGCCATGAAAGCTACAAGGACTAGATGAGAATATGTGGAAATCAAGCAGAACATAGCATAACAAAATATCTTCTATGTTAGTGTAACAAACCAACAATCATAGTAGCACCATCCACAATTGATGTTGTGTGTGTATATATCATACTTGAATTAGGTCCGATCCAGACCTTATTTAGAAATAATTAAAATATAAGTTGACAAACACGATACTCCGTATATATCACTACAAATAAGTGAATAACATAACCCATATATATGAGCAGGGGAGGGGCTTATAGGCTATAGCAGTTTGATCCATCCATAGGCTACCCACTACCCAATATTTCTCTGTTGATTGCAGGTTTTCACACATCTACGCATTTGCCAAAATTCAAATTATCGTGTTGCTAACATTTAATTAACCACAATCATAAATAATTTATAATCAAAGAACCTTTCCTCTTTCATGCATTTCCGTCCATTTTCTAAGCCACTAGAAATTGACAAAACACGAAGACAGATAAAAATAATTTGGATTAGGTGATAGTGAGTTGATAAAGAAGAGTTAACAATACAAAGCAGAAAAAAGAACAAGTATTATCAGCCAAGGCTATATTCATTTTAGGATTGTACTCCATACTTGAGAAATGGGCCAAACCTAAATGTCAATTTTTATTTTCCTAGTTCGTGTCCATATCCACCAGTTGCAACCACACTAAATTCCCCCCCCCCCCCCCCTCCTCCTATAATTGCAATTCCTGCCTTTAGAAAACAATATTTGTTTATTTTATTGCAACTAACTAAATTTCTTTACCCAATGTCACGGATGTTGGATGCTATCGTGTTCAAGTGGCTTGAAAGTGAACTCTGACTTGTACCCTTTTTTTTATATATCAAATGCTGACTACAATTCAAATTAACAACCAAACAAGGGAAAAGGTTTTGGTGAGGATTTCAATTACATTTATGATATTGATGGGCACCAAGTGTAGTGTTGGCAAAATGCAACAAGAGTCCTGTGACTGCATTTATAAAAAGCCATTTGAATTGCTTCCTGTTTGCCACAATCTTTTAACTTTACTCGTAAGTACCAAGTGACAGGTGTAAAATACACATATAAAGTTACAAGTTAAAGGGTGAAATTTGGAATATTGTAGATGGTGACTAAAAAGAGGAAACAAAAATTTGTAGTAATAAGAGTTCTGTGTGAAAGTGCAAGTTCCCCATCCTCAAAAATAATTCGGTTGTTCCTGTTTTTATTTCTTATTTTTAGTTTCTATATTTTGTATATTAAAAGATTTTATGAATAAAATAGTGAAAATAATAAAATTCTATTTTCTATGTTTATATCGTGTTTTCATTTCTTTTATCACAAAATTTTGAAAATAAAAAATATAGAAAATAAAAATAGAAATGATAACCAACCAAGCCCTACTTTTGAATTTTTTTTTTTTATCAAATTTAAATACAAGATACAAATCCCTATATCTTATTTATTTTCTATGATTTTCTTAAGTATAATGCACAAAATAATAAACAAGAGACTTAGTTTAAATTTTAAAACACAGACTACACTAGAACAAACCAGAACAATGCAGAGAACAAATATTTTAATCAAACAATTATTTTTGTGATATTTTGCAAAAAACTTAAAATCATTAATGCTAATATTTCACTCTGCATATACATTAAAACAAGGAAATTTGGCCGGCAAATTACCCGTGGTGGTGCGTGTACTATTTATTTATGGTTGGTTGGTTGGCTAGCTTAGCTAATTGCGTTACCGTTTACTATTCAATGCGTACCCTACAAAATGATTGAACTATCAGTTTTATAAGAGATTTGAACTAATACAAGCTTTATGCAATCAGAAGCTATTCAACATTAAAGGTAGGTGGGGCTTATATGTGTGGCTTTCAACAAATTCAATACCTAAAAGTTTCAATGAATATTATTTTAAGTGGGGAGAGATATCATATATATGACGTATATATGTGAACAATGAAGGGACGGATTTTCCTTTCTCTTCGCTGAACCAGCGCAGAAATTGAAGCGTCCCACCATGCGCTTGTTCAAACAATCAACAGTTCAACCCACTGAATAGTACAAAACTCGCTTCCATAGGATGCTTGATAAATGACAATTTTTTCCCTATGTACTAGTCGTTTTCTTTCTAGTTTAAATTTTTGTATTATGAGAATTTTCTACACTCTTTGATAGTGTTAGCCGTTAAGTAAATTTTTAAGGAAAAAAAAGTTGTTTGTATTAATCAAGGTTAAAAAAATTGGAGCGGATGTAGAACAGAATAGGACATTGTTGATTAAAAAATTGGTCAAACTGATCCTATTTTCTTAACTATGATCATTACAAAAAAAAAAAAAGAGTACTTTAAGCCATTAAAACTGTCAATAAAAATATTATCAAAAAAAATAATTTTAATATAAAGTAATTGGCAAAGATATTTATAAGCTCTTATTAACATATAATAATTATCAATAAAAATTTATAAGTATTTTTAATGATAATTTTATGTTAAAATTATTTTTCTCAATAATAATTTTTTTATGCTTTCAATTCTTTAATTGTTAACAATAAGTATATTTTTTTTGGTAGTGGATATTAATATTAGACTTCTAACACCAAGATATGATATAAACGGAAATTGTTGACTTCTATGTATATGGGCAAACTTCAACTTTGGTGCGTGAATTCAAAATTTACAAGAAACACGTTGTGTCCATGATCAAGTATTTATTACCTGAGTGAAAATGAATCAATAGCGGCAGAGTATAAAAACAGCTTGTGTTCTTGCTAGATTTTTAAAAGAGAAAAGGTTTTTCTGTTATCAAATAACAAAATATTTGTTCTGTCACCTCCATTTCCAAAAAATTCTGCGGGTGGATTTTTGTTTTATTTAAAATTCAAATTTAAACAACAACATACCATTTCACCTTAAATTTAACCAATAATGGCTTTACTACCATATTTAGAATTTATAGAATTCCTCAACTCATAGGTTTTAATTAAATTTCTTTTTTTGTCGTTTATATCAAATGTCTGCAGTAACGTAAGCCCTTTTTCAGTGAAGCTACAAGATACAACATAACAAACAAGACCAGCTAATTCGCATAAAATAAAGAAATAAGTCTTCATAGGCATAGTTCCATTTAAAAATCATGCTGAGTATATCAAATCATATTTTATCTGAATAACGTATGCTACAGCATGCCTCGGATGTCATGTTATCAAGCCAATCATTTCACGTATGAAAGCTACCAATCAATTAAATCTTAATTAATTGTCCCAATGCCATCTCCATATGTCAAAACAGTAACTGCCTTGATGACTAGGCTCTAATTATATTCCTCATTTAAAATAATCATTTAATTCTCATCAATACCATTATACGTTTTCATTATTTAAACATAACATCGTGCGCTAAAATTAATTAAAAAAAATATTGTACAGTGAAATACATCACACCCCCATATGTATCCTCTTCGAGCATTATAGCTAAATATATAAGAAATTAATTAGATATTCATAGGCTACCGATTAGCATTATATGCCAACTTATAAAATTACACTTCAAATGATAGAAAGGCTTACCACTAGTTAGTATATTTATTTGAAATGTCACTTTATGAGTAAATAAAGCATATTTATAGCCATGAATATCTAATAATTTCTTTAAATACACCTTATACTGTATTATTTTAATTTTCCATACACACATTGTTTTTTTTTTAATGAAACACATTGTTTAATATTTACTCATATTTATCGAAACATACTGATGTATCCCAATTATCTGAAAATGAAATTTCACATTCAATAATGCACTTCTGAAAGAACGAAAAAAAGTGACTCAGAAAAAACACCCTTTTTAGCCTTTTATGGCAATAAACTATTCAAAATCAATTATATAATAATGATCGTCAAGGAAAGAAGAAAGAAAGTTCCAAAATTTCTGAATTTCATCAAAAACAGGTTGGGTACGGTGGAGCCAGTTTCCACCGTGTGACTACTGATTGTTGCACATTTATCGATAGAGAATCCGGGGCAACACCAATATCATAGGAAGATACAGTATAAATTAAATTTAAAAAATGTAAAATTTAATTCAAAATATCTAAAAATATCAATAAAATATTTAATGCAATATATCTAAATACAAATGACTCGACAATTTTAAAATATCCGTAAATTACAATACTCACCCTGCTGCTGCCCCTTTGTTTTTTTTTCCTCCCTCTGGTGCTTTTGAAACAGCTTTGCTTGTTTGGTACACTGCAGCATGTGTACGATCATAACCATTTGATTTCATGACACGCACACAAATCTTTGAGCGATCTCATTGTCTCACCAACATGCTCATTAACGAAAACAACAACAACAACACCATTTAACCTTAAAACGCAAACACTTAAGCTGTTTTTGGAAACATACTGTTGTTGCTAGTCTAGTTTGCATTCTTTCTCTCACAAAGCCACCAAAGTCAATGCCACCGACTGATATGATCTTACCACGTGGATCTGAGCCTCTTGCAGCTCCTTCCCATGGATGAACCTTCTCAAAGCCTTCCTGGGTCATCACGACTTCACTATCACAGCAACATGTTTTAATTGAAATGCTCCTTGTGTTTTTTTTTTCTTTTTCTCAAGAGTTACTCATCTGGGGTGGTTGTTTTTTCATTGTTTTGGGATTGGTGCTAAGAATGAGGAGTTGGAGAAAAATAAACAAGGGTGAGTGTTTTGTGAAAACCATGAATTCTGGCCTTTTCTTGTCTGTGTGCTTTTGGTTCAACTGTTGCATTTTTGCTGTCTTCTCTGTTGTTGGGTTCTGAAGATGAAAATCACAGAATTTTGAGTGTGTGGTTTCACAAACTCTTAGGAGCAATTAAACAAAATGTGTTTTGTTTTTTCTTTCCTGGAAATGAAAAATTTTGACTGGGAATCACAAAAAATATTTCAGCATTGCCTATGTGGATTCATTGAAAATTATGACTTTGTGTGATCAAAGTTGAGTTTTTTTTTTTTTAATCATTATGATTTCAGTGAAGAATGACTTACAGATCTCCCTATCTCTTTCTCCCTCTCCCTCTCCCTGTGCATGATTCAAGAATCTGATTGGAAACATGCAAATAGTTAAATTTCCAAAATCCAAAGGCTAATGATCTAGATTTTTTGTTTTTTGGTGTTTTTTCCCAATCTTGATCTATATCCGCTTTTTTTTTTTATGTATTTTGATTGGGACTGATTAGTTAATTGCATATGTTTCAGGGGGAGGAATAAGTGAATAACTATTATTTTTGTCTAATGTAGACAAACTGCTAGATCCAAGAGGACAAGACGACAAGACCAAGTAAGTATTCTATTAGATTTTAATAAGAATTGGTGTTTTGTTTTGGTCGTTTAGAATGTAGTTTTAGTTAGCCCCTCAGTTTGTTGATGAAATTTCTGTGACAGAATATCCCACCCCAGGACTTAGTCATGTATAGGCCATTCATGTCATGTGATGATCCAAAAGGAGTTGTTGAGTGTGGGACAATAAGGAAATACCGGACCAGTTCTCAGAAGATGAAGGACAAGACCAAAATCCGGAGGCCGGCCGAAAATGCGGAGTCATCATTGACAAGCAAAGAAGACAAAGAAGAGAAGGTCTCAAAGGGATCCACCGAAGGATCTTTCAATCCATCATCCTTGCAGCTCATGGAGGTATCGCGAGGGGCTCAAAGGTTGAACAAAATGATTGATTCATGGTCTAGTGGCCTAAGGTATGATGGAAGTTCTGAAGATATTGCAAGAGATTTGTTGAAAGGAGCTCTTGATCTCCAAGAGTCTCTAGTTACGCTTCGGAAGGTGCAAGATGCTTCACTTATGGTGCATTTGAAGAGAAAACAGAATGAGAAACCTGAGAGAGGGAGAATCAATGCAAAGATGGTTGAAAGAGCACATTTTTCTAATAAATCCAGTGGACAAAGTTATCCAATGGGATTTCAAAGACCTTGGCCTTCTGCTGATGGTTCTTCAAGTAGCTGCAGAGAGGAACTTAAGAAAGTGATTAAGGAGAGTTTGGTTAGGCAAAATCTATTTCCAAGCACAACCGCTGAAGCACTGGATTCAGCATCAGAATTCCCTTCTACAAGCTCAAGCCAATCTTCTTTGGTTCAGAATGATAGGTTTTCTGATTCTTCTTTCTCCCCAGCAATTACAAGAAAGGAAAGAGGACCTAGTCTGGTTGCTAGGCTGATGGGTTTAGAAGAAGCACCCTCAAGATCATTTCCAGCTGTTATGCAAAAACAGTTGGAGAGTGAAAAGATTGTGAATCAGAAGAGGCCTATATTTGAGATAGATGTGCCTAAAGTAAGAGCGAATAGTCCTCTAATTGAGAAGGATTATCCAGAAAGACATAAGACCCTGAGGGAAATTCTTGAGACCACTCATTTCAATGGACTTCAAAAGAGTTCTTCTGCCAGAGAGACGCGGCATCAAGTCCGTCATTTCAGTCATCCCCATTACAAGAAGTTTGATGATTTACCACCAATTGTGATCATGAAGCCTCGATGCTCTTCGTATAAGGAATTTGCGAGAGTCCATGAGCCAGTTCCCCAGGAAGAGTTGTCCCTCAGAAAACTCAAAGCAAAACCAGTCCCTTCTGAAACTTTCAAGCAAAGAGGAGGTTCAACCGCCAACGCGGGAAAAGAAATGGAAGAACATGTATCCAAAAGGCTAACCAAAGATGAAAGAACTGAGCTCCCCAGAGCGGTGGGGGAACTGGATGCAAAAGAGATCAAGCCTATTGAAAATGAGAAGGCACCAAGAGGAAAGGTAAAACTGTATAGGGATGTTCGTAAAAAATCACAAGAAAGAGAGATAGTTGATAAAAAGGCTAAGGTGACGAGTACTAGCAAAAGGCAACCAGAAAAGGAGATCCCTAAGCCTAAAGTTGTGACAAAATCTCAAGATCAAGGAGCAATCAGCTCCACAAATTTGAGGAAGCCCCAAAGTGGATCCAGAATTGACAAGAATGAGACTCCCCGCAAAAAGATTACTGCTTCAAACACAATCTCCAAAACAAAGAATCAGAAAACTAATAATTCCAAGGAACAGATGAAGAATCAGATGAAGAAGCAGAGACCTGCTGCTGAGCCAGAAGCAGCTAAAACAGCTGTAAGTCTACTTTTTTATATAATTTTTTTAATATTTCTAGGGAATGCAGCAATGCTTGAACTATTTTGTAGAAAATGTAGTTTGAATGATGTAATCAATGAATGAAGCAAGGTGTTCAATTAGATTTTTAACTCACTATCTCTCTGCACAGGATGAACAATTAGGACAAGGAGAAGAAGGAAATAGTATTGATATTTCTTGTAAAGATGATTGCACCGAGATTAGAATAATTGGTACGATAGCTGATGATCTTGCAATAGATCATGACGCAGATGCCTCTACAAATAAGATTAGAGGTAAATTTCTCAAGTTATCACTAGTGGCACATATTAAAGTTAAATGATTATATGATGAGGGGTTATGCTTGTAATATTGATGTAAAAAATGTATGGGTGGCGGCACATATATCATTAGACTAGGAATAAATTGGTAACTTCTGCGTGAATCATGACATAACAAGTATATTTTTTCTCTTGCTTTTGGATATATTACAGAAGATTGTAATCAGAGCTGCAGTTCTTCAAGTGATGATATTATGTTGCGAAAATCTGAACTTGAAAATGGTGCAATCCATTCTGAGGCAGCTCATGAAAGCACCAATGGAAGCGAAGCTGATTGCAATGCTGACAAAGATGGGGCCGAGCTGAAATATTTGCTATTAAATAGTCAATCATTTATTTGTCATGCAGAGGAGCTCCTTAATCTTGATGTGGATTGTCCTAAGATCCTACCAAAGAATGAAAGTAATGGAATAGCCAATGTCAGGCTCTATTTGGATTGTGCAAACGAATTTACTGAGCGCAAAAGCCTTCAAGGGTCACAACTAGTCCACCCTTTATTGCTAACTTGTTTGGGGAACTCAAGATTACACATCTCTTTAGGCAGGTTGGTTGAGGAAATCCATGTTGGCATTGAGAATCTGACATCCTACTGTGAAAATTCTGGGAAGAAAGTTCCTTCAGATAATGTATATGCAATGATGGAGAGGGATATAAGGTGCAGTGGAATGATAAATGGAATATGGAACTGGGGTTGGAGGCATGGATTTTCTGCAGATGAGGCTGAGCAAGTTGTGAATGAAGTAGAGAGCCTAGTTTTAAGTGGATTAATTGAGGAGGCAATTGTAAATTTATTATGATTACATTACACATTTTGAGACATATGGAATTAATCACACAGAGTCTTTGGAATCATGTTAGCATCTTCATGTGGTATATAAAGGATGATTAAATTGATACAGGATACAAGAGTTGAACCCCTTTTGGCTGCAGAAGTCGCATAACTTCTTGCTATGAAAAGTTTTGGTTCAAGAAAACAATACTCAAACATTTGGATTATCTTTATCTATTGTGCATCCTTTGACCTTTGCGTAAATCACGGTAGTCGTAGTTAATGGTCATTTGGTGCAACTTTTTAACAAATTACTGTTTTTTCTTACTAGTATCTTTTAAAACATGGGCCACTTTATTAGCCATGGAAATAGAGTAACAAAAATATGTGTTTCAAAGTTGCTCAAGATAATTCTGAATTTTTCCTCTGCCCTGAATTATGTCCATGTGGTACACAACTTCTGTGTCAACGTAAAGAGAATTTATTGAAGATTATACAAAATGTACGAGCTATGAGTTAACTAGTGGTTACAAATACAGCTGAAGATGCGATTTTCATTTGAATTTAAATATAAAAAGATTTTAAGATACTTACCACTTATACAATTGCAGCCTTTGGACGGCTTTTTCTTTATTCATGTTTTGTGTGTGTGTGTGTGTGTGTGTGTGGTTGTTTTTTTTTGGGGGGGGGGGGGGGAGGGGAGGGGACTATTTGTACTGAATATGGGGTAATTTAAGAATCATGTTTATTTATTCATTCCATTTTAGAAATACTCGTAGGTATCTCTACACACAGACAGTGAGCCCTCGAAATTTTATGATTGTCACATCACATTTTAACATTTTTCTAAAACATAATGTACAAATAATTTTTTTCATGTTCAAATCTTTATGGACCTACAAATTTTAAAATCTCGTCTTATATACTTTTCTTTTGTCAACATAATTTTGTTTTAGAAAAAAAAAAAAATTAACCCATATTCACTGATGATATTTGAAAAAGCTTCCCAATCAAAGGTTCAGGTATGCCTTTGAGGTATGGCTAGAAGCCTAGGGGGGTAGTTTATAAGGATACCTCTTTTTTCCTCTCCCCCAGCTCTTGTCCTCCATGCTTAATCATTTGTAGTAAAATCATGACAAATCGTGACTTCTAGAGATTGGTAAATGCTACCCTCATAAAGTTGTTGCTAAGAACAGAACATTCATAGCCAAATAAAAACATGGGAATATGGAAGAAATTAATGAAATATAGCGAACATTGTTATGGTTTGATTTGAATTAAAAACTTTAGACAGGAGAGGGGAATAGAGTCTAAAAGCTTCAATTGATAGGAAATAGTGAAGACCCTTTAGCCTCTATTTCCTCATCAGTACACAACTCTTCCACATAGCAACACACATATTCCGCTTGTACATACAAGAAATTAAGTTCAAGGAGAATATATGAATCAACATAATTCTCTACTCTTAGATGGTAAGAACTAAGAGGAGGCTCCCTTATAGATGAGAAAATTAAGGGTCTCCAAAGCAAAATATATGAAAGTCCCTGGTGAATGACTGAAAAAGCACCCAAAATTGGAACCCACCACACATTGCCATCCACCCCCATACATCTTATCAAACTCCTGAAAAATAATAATCAAACCCATAAAGCAAATTAAAAAACCATAAATCAATGACAACGGAAGCTATCACAAAAAAAAAAAAAAAACAGAGAAAAAAAAGAGAGTAAAAGTGATGTGTGTGCACCTTCTTGATGTGGCCAGCAATGGATATGCAATCACAAACATCATAGAGATCAAGGGCCTGAGAAGCAAAGGACATGGCATGGAGTTGCATCTTCTCTGGCATGTCTGTTTCCTTCACAAGAGCTTTTCCTTCCAACATCTTAGATTTGTTCAAAAGTGATTCTAGATTCCACACCTGTTGTTGTGCTATATATGCAAGGCTATGTAGCAAGAGATAGTGGAAGAAAAAATCAATGGCTGAGATTCTGGCAGCAGATAAATAAGAAAAAGAAAAGTGAAAGTACCCTCCAAGTCACATATGTTGTTGTGAAGCTCACCTTTCAACAATGATGCATTTGGAATTGAGTGATTGATTAAGGAATTGGCAGCACTTTGAGAGTGGCACGTAATTATAGTAGACCGACCCTCTAAGTGCACCTATGTTGTCTGCATTTGCATTTGTCTAATCCCATCCCTTTGCTTCCTTCCATTTACTCATATATCCCTCATAAAATTCAAAGTTCCATGTCGAAACTGAAAATACCGAATGATTTTTTTTTTAGATACCAACTTGATAGCTTTTTATAATTATATAGAGAAAAGGTAAATTCTTAGAAAACAGAAATTGGAGGATTCTTTAATTTTGACTAACTGAGAAAGAATGAGCATGGTTATTTATAAATGTTTTATTATGTTTCTTTAATAATGTAAAACGTGCAATTGCAAGGATTTGTTTAAGTGGGAACTCAAATATCGTAGACACAAAAATTGACTGCTGTTTGGAGCAGCCAAATGTTGCTACCCGGTCATAGAAGTAGCACACCTGCGAATGTTCATATGGCTGTAAGTTTAAAAGGTGTTGAACTAGTAAAAGTTACAGGAGTAAGAGTAATCATATAAGATTGCTTTACGTAGTTAAATAACAGAAATTTAAGAAGTTACAATTCATACTATGCAACTACCTATCATTGTTTGATATATATATATATATACATATATTTACATTTTTCTTAAATTAATAGTTATAAAATTATTTTATTCTATTAGTATATACAAAACCAAAAATGGATAATTTGCGCTCATTTTAAACATATAGTTAGGAGGCTTGAACCTTATGAAAAGAGTCTTATGACTAGTGGTCAAACTCATATTTGCGAGTTCTATTCTCGTGATTAGTCACTATTTTTGGCAATATATACTCTTGGGTTCCAAAAAATAAAAAAATAAATTGAAGGTTAACAACTAAGAAGGCATGTCAACTTGAACAAAATGTTATATGCCATAGAACCATAAACCATTATTCCAATCAATTATAGTCGAAGTGGGGGCATAGCTTTTGCTGGTGTTGGGCTTGGCAGCAGCCAAGCTTTACCCTTGTATTATTAACACCAGGATGGTTCCATTCCAGCATGTCCCTCTTTTCTTGAATGAAAGAAGGTTCTTTCCAATTTCCTCTTTGAATCAATTTTGGATTCTCTGACCTCTTCTGGTAGCATGTCATGTGCTGTAGAATAATGTCGTTTAGTTAATAGCGTAAAGAATGGGATGTTCTCGTGTTCACTTGGGTATATGGCCTCCTCAAGAGCCAACAAAACTTACACTTCATTATTTTTCTAAGTTACAAGCATTTACTTTGATTGTGTTGGGTCAATTTCTAATAATATAAAGCTTTTTTACACCAATTTTTTTATGCACAATAATTGAAGTAAAGACCTTATTTTTTGAAAAAAAAAATAATATTGACTAACTTCTCATAACAAAAAATAATAAATGTGATGTGTGACTTGAACCAACAAAAACGTTGCTAAACCAATTGATTACATAAAAGGCGACTTGACTCTTGACTCCGAATTTTTAGAAGAATTATGTTCGCCGATTATATCCTATCAGAAAAATAAAGTTCACCAATTATATTTAATAGATAAAACATGAAAAGTCAGCATGTTGCTCCAAAACAAAATACAGTAAAATAAAGAGAAGGCCATCCGCAGATTAAGCTTCGTGTTATAATTACGACCTTGGCTTCACTTGAAATTGCAAGACGAAGTGAGGTTTGGTTTAATTTTATGAGGAGTTAAGGACAAACCGTGAGTGCAAGGATTATTTGAAGAAACATATTAAAGCATAAGCTCTTCGTAGAGGATGAGAAAAGAGAATATTCATTCTCTCCCTTTTCTTGAACTTCAAGCTAAATATTTATTTTAAATTGAAATTGAAACTAAAGAGGAAAAAGTTTACAAGAAAGGAACAATTGGGAGATAATTTTTATTTACCTTAGCCCCATCACCAAGGCTGGGACCTCCAATAGGATATTACCCCTTCACCTAAAAGGCAAGAATAATGCAACAAAAAAAGAATAATGTTACAAGTATACTCAAACCCGTGTATATTGCCAACGACTTTTTAATTCAATTTAAAAACTTCAGTAATTAAGTAAAGAATCTAATAACGTTATTTAGTCTAATCATTATCGCCAAACGCTTTCAAGAATATGATAACCTGTGATGAATACTAATTCATAGTAGCCAAAAGTCATCGCTGACGACAATTCATCAATTTGCACTTAACAAAACACTATGAACACACTATCTGAGTATTCGAAACAAAAAATAGATGTTTGCTATTACTTGTTAAATTTTGTGAATGATTACTAAAGAGATTTGTTGTGACGTATATCAAAATTTAAGTTGGGATTTTATTAACTCAATGATTACATTTTTCATATGATATTCAATGATTTGTTTCATACTTATACAAAGAATAGTTTGGTATATCTTATATACTTTTTGGATTTATTTGATATTTTTTTTAATTTGACAATTTAGATTGAGGAAAAATATATAATGAAATAAATAAAGCATATATTAATGATTAAATATTACCTGCTAGTAAAATAATTTGACTAGTAAACTATAAGAATCTTAATAGCAAGTTTAATACTTGGTATGGTACCCTATGTAATAATGATGACTTTTATATAATAATTACCTACGTAATAATTATGACTTTTATATAATATTTCATCACATATGAATTTATAAAATTTAAACGTATAATTTTAATTTATACATACTTTTCAAATCTTTTACTATTAACCCAAATTTAAGAGTAAAAGAATTAATTATATCCATAAATGTGATGATACACACTATGAAATTTTTTCTTTTTATGTCAATTCGTCTGACTTAAATAAATCAAACAGCAGAGTATAAAAGCAAAAATCTGAGACTTAATATATTATTATTATTTTTACTGTTTTTTGAATTCAAAACACCAATCATTAATAAATGAAAAAAAAAGCAGAAGGAAAAAGGGGAAGGGGAAGACCGATTGAAGGTTGAGAACAGTGGCTTGTGTTTGTCACTTGGTGGTTATCTTCGGTTTCTCCGAGGGACACACCACACAGCACAACACTACATCTTGGTTACCCGCTTTCGAATTGTGAAAACGGCGTCGTTTAATGGGCGATGAGAAGTCCTCCATGGCAATGACACCCAGAGACAGAGATCGAGAGCTCCTCATCCCCGTCGCCGACTCCGCCGCCGGAGACAACACCGCCGCCGCATCCTCCAAGCCGTCCTCTTCCTCCTCCTCCTCCTCCTCCGCCCACCATGCTGGCCGCGAGGTGACTGATTGATCTCTCTTGCGCCGCCCAACTAGGGTTTTTCTTGACTGATTCAAAGACTGGAATTGGATTTCATTCTGTTTATTTTTTTGGTTCCCAATTTGATCAATCTGAATTGCTGTTGAATGTGTTGGGTTTAGGAGATTGGAGCTTCCTTTGAATTGGATTGGGATTTGTGTTCGTGTGTGTGTGTGAATTGATGTAGCAATTAGAGATGATAGGAGCTGAATTGATGAAGCAATTGTTTCTTTTGGTTTCAGAGCATGGTTGAGCTCATGCTATGCCATGCTAAGGGTACAAGAAATTGGTTTGGTTTGCGAAAATAGAAAGCTGTGTGTCGTGGATTCCATACAGAGCAGAATTTAAGTAGACAAACCATGTTTTTATCATGCATCAAATTTATTTCAGATTTAAAATAAAGGATAGCAAAATTAGCAAGGAAATGAAGCTGTGTAGTGCTAGTCATAATTGGACGTTCATTTTTATGTATATATAAACTAGATTAATTTCTTGTCATCTACAAATTGAATTAGGGTCGGGGGTTTAGTTCTCAGTTCTCAGTTCCCAATCCAATTCAGACAAAGCTCCAATCTGCTCACTATTCATGATTCTGAATAAGAGTTATCCTACTCTTTTAGTGTCATGTGTGAACTTTCTCTGCCTTCATAACTATTGTTTTTTTGACAGATTGCTATTTGTTGTTTCTATCAATTTTGTAGACATTTTACAAAGTTGTTCGGAGCTGGGCATCCAAAAAGTTCATGACTGGATGGTGCGCAATTCTTTCTTTGTTCCCTTTTTTTTTTTGCGTTCAAGAAATTTATACATTACATGTCTATTACTCGTTGTATATTGTCACCCATGAAATTAGTGCTCAGATGGTTACAGAATCTTTTCTTAATTTATTTTTGTGTCTGGATGAAATACGTCCTTTGCATGCTTTACATTTTTCCAAACATCAAGTTATTTTCTACATTTTTTCATCTATATTTTATTTCTATGGCTATCTTGTTGTATATGGTGCTTGTGTCATGATCCAAAGTTACAGTGCATAATAGTTGCTAATGTTGTATATTCGATAACTCATACTCCCCTTCTCTTTTAGTGTAGGAGGCCTGTTTAGAAGTTTGTATTAATGATTAAAGTGATACTATTTATATTTGGAAATCATGATGAAATGAAGAACCTGGATTCTAGAATCTGAACCATAAATCTTCAAATCATTTATTGAATCCAGTAATTTATGTTCCTTTATGACTCTTTCCAAGATAGTTATGGCAAAAGCATCTAATAATCTTATTGCTATCTTATCACTTGTTTTGAAAGGATAAGGTGATTGTGAAATCAATCAATGTTAAATCATCAAAGATGATTCTATGTGAATACTTGCTGCAGAGAATTTTTGTTGTTTTCCAGTATTCACCCCTCTGCCTATCATATGTCATATCTAAGGTTTGAAGAATTTTGTTTCTGCGCCGTGGTGATCTGTATTTTATTGGGACCTGTTGTTGCTGTAGCCTCTTCAAATTCATGATGTCCTTTCCTTTGTTTCTTATAGTGAATTAGTGATAGCTTACTATTAGTTCTTTTGCAGCGTCATTCTCTTTCCAATTGCAATCACCTTCTATATAACATGGTGGTTTATTCATTTTGTGGATGGATTCTTTTCTCCAATCTATGATCAACTTGGAATTGATATTTTTGGTAAGTTATTCTGTTTTAGTGTACTTCAATTGCATGTATTGAAAAGAGATTGAGAAGAGATATATCTTTGGCTGTTGTTTTCTCTTATTAAGCATGTTGGCATTATTTGCTAATACTTCTTTGTTAGGTCTTGGATTTGTAACTTCCATAACTTTCATCTTCCTGGTTGGGGTTTTCATGTCCTCATGGTTGGGTGCATCTGTCCTGGGCCTTGGGGAGTGGTTTATCAAGCGAATGCCACTTGTTCGCCATATTTATAGTGCCTCCAAGCAGATTAGTGCTGCTATCTCACCCGGTGTGTTTTTGCCAACATCTTACTCTTAGTTGTGATACTGATATAAATGTAATTTTAGCTAAGAATAGTTTTTGTTAACACTTGTATTGTCACAGATCAAAATACACAAGCCTTCAAAGAAGTAGCCATCATACGGCATCCACGTATTGGTGAATATGCATTTGGATTCATCACCTCATCTGTTGTTCTTCAGGTTTCTAGGAAACTTCTAAGTTGGTGGCTTTAAGTTTGGAAATCCTTTTTATATAATTGCTTGACTTGGTGTATTGTGATGTATGCCATGCGCCGCCACTACTTGAATAGTTTAATACTACTTGCTTATACTGTAATTTTAATTATTCTTTGATGAAGCTGAGTCAATCTGTATTTGTCTAGTTCTCTGACTCTTTGTTGCTTCACGCTTGTATCCTATGCTAATCTATATCTTGCTTTTGTGATGTACAGGTTCATATGATCATGTACTTCATGAATCATACAGAGCATGAATAGCTAATGCTTGTTTGGCATGTATCAATAAATAATATAATTGTTATTTTACTTGGCTATTTTTATCCAAAAAAAATTTTACTTGGCTATCTGTTATGAATAAGAAGTCATTTCTAGGCCTGATGCAATTGCTCCCTGTTGTTGCCATACCTTACATTCATTATTCTCATGCTGTTGATTGCCAGTCTGTGTTTTAGCTTCCTTTTCATTAATGGTGCATCTTTAAAACCATATACTATTGGTAATTGTGAAGTTTCACAATGGATAAGCATTTGATGCATTGAGTTCTATGAGACTGGGTAATTGTCAAATGTTGAAAATTATCTGTGTTTATGAAGGTTTCAGACAACATTACACGTTGAAATTAAATTATTACTTTTTTTGCCCTTTTCAATTAAACTTTTGCAGAACTATTCTGGAGATGAGGAGCTATGCTGTGTCTATGTTCCAACAAACCATCTTTATATTGGTGATATATTTCTTGTCAACACCAATGATGTCATCAGGCCAAACTTATCAGTTCGTGAAGGAATTGGTAAGTGGTTCTGGTTTTTGTAGCTACATTGAGTCTCGAAATATGGAATTCAAAGCAGGTTCATTTATTCAGAGTGCTCTTAGATGATATTATGAGTCCAGTTTGTTTTCTGAGTCTCCTTTCTGGGGCCTCCCTCTGCTTATGGTGCCTGGAAATTGAAAGAAATAGGAATTTTGGTCTTGATAGTTGGGGGATAACTGAAAGGGTTGGGACTAAACGAGTCCTAATTGCACATACACTTAGTCACATATTCCTTGCATATCTTTTTCTGCATGTTGCTAGATGACACTATAGTCCTATTGCAACAGACAGTATAGACTCTACACTTCAGATAATATGTGTAACTATCATTTTCTTGGCTAGAATATGTACTTTAATTGCAGGCAATGAATGTGTATAAGTATGATTTGCTTTTTCTTTTTTTGTTTGGTTGTTTTGTATTTTGGGAGGTCACTTTCTCCTGAACATGCTTTAAAGGCATAATAATAACAGTGTAACAGCAACAAGAAGAATAATGTCATCTAATTCTCATTCACTCGTGTTTTAACATATGCTAAGTTGAATTTGTTACAAAATTGCAGAAATTGTTGTTTCTGGAGGCATGTCAATGCCACAGATCCTATCAACGATTGATCCACGCATCATGCCAAGGGATATAAGTAGACCAAACAGAAGCTGATACCATGGTATCATATGGAGTCATCAGAACGACAGTGCAATCATTTGGTGTTGCAGATGCAATGTGTTGGATATACATTGTTGATTGCCGAGAAGTGTTAGAGTCTGATGGCTTGTGTAACATTCATTTCTGTGTAATAGAATGTAGAATTTAGTGTTTGTTTGGAAAATATAGTTTGGGTGATGACTGGGATACAAAATTCTATTCTCTACATGGAGGCTCGAATTTTAACTTGTGCATAATCTAGTGGTTTTCCACTCGTTATAGCAATTCAATTTTGTTGTGCTGATTAATGGTTTTCGTGTGTATGTAGTGTGTGTGTGTGGGGCTAAAATTAACCATCCAACATGTGAGTGTGTGACCAAAACCCATAAACACTCCTCGGTTAAGGTTTAGTTTGTTCAGAAGTGAAGTTAAACGTCCATACTTTTGGGCGTCTACAAGACTACAAAGCACATCTACAGAAAAAAGGTATACCGTGACTTACACCATCTTTACAATAGAAAAGCTCAGTGCAAAACTATAAAGTAAAGGTTTTGTTATGGCATTGGTTAAAGAAAAGTTAGACGTTGTGATTCCTTTGATGTATTTAAATATTTATATAGATTAAAAGCCTTGGAATTTTTTATTTCGTTACATGAGAAAAATGGTTCTAGGACCTAACCTGCTTTACCGGTAAGTTTTATGGAAATGGATCTTTCTCATTTGTAAATTATGAGTAAAAGGATTGTGTTTTAATTTACACAAGAAAATTATTACTTGTAATAATGATATATGAGATATCATATTGACTTATACCTTTTCTATCATTAAATAAGACGTGGACATTATTTGAATGTGATTTATATCTCATCTAATGATAAATAGAGCATGAGTCGGCACAATATCTTATGTCTCATGAGAACTAAAACCACAACTCTTTGCACAATTGATTTTTCAATGTGTACTCTGTTTTTTTTTTTTTTTGGAAAAACATTGTTTAAAAGTAAGAATATTGATAGCGTAGATTGAGATAGGACTTTATGTACACGAGGGGATTCCCTCCAAGTTTTATTTTTATTTCTTATTTTTTTCATATTTCTTCTAATAGGATAGCACAATGCTTTTATTTAAAAGTCTTGCTAAATAGAAAGTTAATTTCTCATTAGAAATTTAGTAAATTGTAAAAACTATTGAATTAAATAGAAAATAATATAACGTATTATGCACCATCTTTTATATTTATTAAATTACTTTGAACAAAAATTTTGACCTTTTCTTTTTTGGATTTAATTTTAGTATACTAACAGTATAAAATTGAATACCATCCAATTATGTATTATAAAATTAATAAACATTGTTGACTTTCAAAAACTGTTATAAAATTATGTAAATGATATGGTTTGATTGAATGACAATATAGTAAAGTTTTACAATATTAGTATGTCAAAAATAACCTTTTTTTTTGGGCATATTAAAGTTTGAAAAATAATTATATCTGGTCCTATAGTTTTTATCAAAGTGTTTCGTCACTAGCTCAATTCTAGTGGGTTATGCATTTTTCAGTTTTACCTAGTTTCCTTCATGCAAACATGGCTTGGGGTTTATGGTTATGACTCAATCACAAATACAACCGGCAAAAAATTGCAGAATAATATGAATATAATATTATCATTCTAATTATTTTGACTTTAATCATAATTTAAATTTTGATTTTTTGTACTTCTATTTTTGAACAAGCCACTAATATTTTGTTTGTGGTCAGAAGCCCACTAATACTTGGAAACCCTGGTTATGGGTGCCGCAACCCCCGAACATTCTAGAGAGTGGCCCAACACTGCTCTTTAAAACCCTAGCTAGCATAAACCCTCTTTATAAAAGCATCAGCTATCGATTCCTCAAAATCACAGCCTTAACCTAATCGATTTCGTCAATCACCGTCTAGGGTTTCTCCTTACCTGTGAAAAGATCGTATTTTTATCTCGTACTTGGTATTTAAGTTCTGGGTATATTTATGCTCCTTTTTGTTATTTGTTTGGTCATGAACTTGTTTTTTCTGTAGTTGTAGCTAAGATTTTAGCTGAGAAGCAAAATGGGACAGTGACGATTTCGATGTAATTAAGGTCTCGTTCGTCGTAATTGGCCTAATTGGCCTTGCCGACCATCCTGATATATCACCACCCATATTCCGAGTCCCTTTCATCTTCAAAATATTTATTTTGTTTTTGGATCTTGAATTTTCGTCAAGATTAATGTTTTTAGCTTTTTCGTACATTATTTTTTTTTGTGTTGCTTTTAGACTGCATTTGAGTTCGTGTGTTATAATGTCGGCCAATGATTAAAATAAAAAACTTGACAAGCATATGTCTGAAATTGTTCATGTAGACTAACCTAATCTTCTCAATGAGGCCAAGTGTTTTGCTTTAATGAATGAGATTTCGAAGCCACTCTACAACATTCCTTCTCATTTTTGTGTGATTTGTTATGTTAAAAATTTTCTCCTTTTCCCATTTTTTTTTTATTTTGTATGTATTGTTACGCCCTCCTAGACTATGCAAACACCTTCTGAAGGGGAGTTTTTGTATTGTGTTAGAATTTGGTTATCTTGAGATGCAAGAGCTTCTCATGTCTTTGGCTTTGGTTATCTTAAGAACTTAATCATGTTTTGGTATGCTCACAATCGATGCTCATTTGGAGCATCTGGTTTTCCAGATGTTTACACGTGTTCTCTAGAGAGTCATAGTAAAAACATTTTCTTGATCATCAGATGCTCTAAATCATTTGGTGAGCGTACTAAAAACTTCCCCTGCTACTGTCGCTCTTCCTTGTATGTCTTGATAGTACGTTTATGAGTATTTAGTTTGGAGAACAGTTTCCAATTTAAATTCTGGTGTACAGGAGTGTTTATAAGCGATGATGGTTTGTTAATGTTTTTTATAATCCTATGTTCTAATGTTAGATGATTGCATTCTCTGTCATTGTTTTGATTGTCATTTGTTAGGAGGAGCAATCATTATGTGAGTAGGACGCTACATGTTGTGTTTTGGTTTTGCATTTGTTTTACAACTACTCATTGTTGATACACTTGTGTATAGGCACTATTGTATCTTCCATATACCCCACGTGACTGTAGAAAGAAGTTTACCATTTCATTGGTTCTTTTGGTTCTTATTAATTTACCAATGATGACAAATCCAAAGGCTTGTTTCTCTAAACATTCGCAGTGGCCGCCTAAGAGCTTTCGCCTTCGCCAGGCTTGAGAGCTAATGCTGCTACAATCCTTCCTTGGATGTCTGAGGTCAAATCTGCCTTTTGTGTTTCTTATTTTGTGCCAGGGCCAGTACTGTATTATGTTGGTGCACATCAGTACTGTATTTTGTGTACTATATATATATATATTACCCCCCCTATATTTAGTTTTCAAAATTCTTCACCGGGTTTCATTTAAGTTGTTCAGGCATTGTTTCAACAGTGTGAATAAAAGCATTTTCTATTTGTATCAATCGTTGTTTCTTTTTTTATCAACAAAGTTCTATTGACGAATTTTTTTACTGTTACTAGATGTTGTCCATATTTGCTCAAAAGTTCAGTGTTTTGTTATCCTTAAAATGGACTATATGAGGAATAATTTAAATGACATAATTGTTTTCAGTGTGACTAACCGCAGAAGAACGTACAAGTAAAATAAGAACCTTCAATTAATTAGAGGTATAAAAGGCAGAGAAAGTTTGGGAGCCAATTTCCGGTAAAATACTTCGGTGTCTAGGCAACGAAACTTTCAGTAGAGTCCACATTTAGCCCAATCAGGCTGGTGATGGCCAAAAGCCGTAACAGCTGTCTAGGTTTTGCTTCACCACGAAAGCAGAGCAATAGAGAATAGTAATAATACGCGTAAAGAAAAAGTGCTATGACATGTAGTATTTGCCCGTACCAAATAAAAAAATCTATCCCAAACTTTGTAAGTTAGAAAGGTAAGGAAGACATGCTTGTTGCTCTAGTCCTGCTCAATTAAAATAATATGTAACTCTCATTTGTCAATTAGAAAATTATGGCTTGCACCCTTTCTCTGTAATGTGAATGTCTCTTAGATTATTTAATTTTATTTTTTAAGTGCTTAATATCTTAAGATTGAACTGTAGTAGATTCGATTACACATTCTTTTGTCAATGATTAGAAAGGAAACTGAAAAGGATAAATACCATAGGCACCTGTCTAGGAAGCTGACTTGTTCCATCACTAACTTCCAAATTGTTTTTGATTTTATGCCGAGAGGGGAGGAGAGAGGGTTGAAAACATTTTTTTTAATACTTAGTGATCAAACTGAGAATATAAGGATTGTATGTCTTTGAATATTCTCTGAATGATCTTTGAGTCTCATTCAAGTAGTCTCACACTCTGAATGATTTCCACATCATCATAAAAAGAAAACCTTTCTAAATTCCAAAATCTATTATGAAATTGTTGTAAGTGATGTGTGGTAAATCATTGAAAACAATAAGCTCTGGATATATATATATATATATATATATAGTGTAATAACAAAAACATTTGAATTTCTTTGTTTATGCATATTAAATATGATATAATAATATATTTTCTGGTTATGCATAATGAATACGATATAACAATATAATTTTCTATTTTCTTGGGGGTACCGTACTAGGTCTCAATTTCTCTCTTCTCTAGAAGTTTTTTGGACATATAACTCTAATAATTTGACTTTAGTTTAAGTATGGTTATGAAATCAAGTTTAGGGGATTACTAGTTTGTAGGCACTCTTATTTTAAGAGCTCATAGAACATGTATTTGGCAGTTGATATAAATTGCATATATTTCTTAGTTTTATGAAAACTCTTAAAAACTAGTTTATATAAAATCAAATAAATCCGAAAGCTATTAAAAACTCTTAGTATTTCAAGAGCTTTTAATCTATGTAACTCTAACAGTCTGACTTTAGCATAACTGTAGATATGAAGTCATGTACAAGGGATCACCCATTTGTAGACATCATGATTTCAAAGCCCACAAAGTATGTAGTTGCCAAGTCCAAGTGCCATGAATCATAGGGAAATTTGTACTCTAAAAATCTTTTTCATTGAAATTCTAAATCATATCTCAACAAAATACTTTTAGAAACTTGATAATTCTAACGTCTCATGTTTTAAAATCTTGAAAATTTTGAAATCATAATAAAATTTCTGTTCATGAAACTAAGTCATACTCTATTCAACATTTTTCAATACATCTTAATTGGGTATTCTAAAACATAGTCTAAAATATGAAATCTTGAAATCGTAGTGATATTGTAAACTCATACAAACATGTTTGATAAAATATAAAACTTACGAAAATACATATTTTCTTAATAAATCCTTCCTTGAGCATACAAGATATTTTCATAGCATACAACATAACAATTATGGTCTCATGATTTTCTAGAACACATTTTTCATATCATAGTCAAAACCATTATCTTTGCCATAGCTTGCAAAATTATAGTCGATACATATTTTCATTTCTAACTTTTTGCTTAACAATCATCATGCATAAAACATATTTATAATGACTGAAAATAAGGTCATGAATTTGAACCCACTCACCATTTGGTGTCGGGAGTATGTAAGTACCAGCAACTTGGCCTTGAAAGCTTGAAATAACATGAACTGCCATAGAGTAACATAGACACTTGAATAATTTCTAACAACTCTAGAAAAACTCTAAACCAACTCTAACAACATTGAGGGAGTATCCCTACTTGACAATAATGAAGAATAACAGTATCTTAACTCAAGAACATGGAAAGGGAGGAGATAAATAGAGCAAAACCTTAAAAATCTCTTATCTTTAAGCTTCGAGGAGATTAGAGTGAGTGAGGTTGAGAGTGGGGAGGGAGGAAGAGAGATGGGTTCTCGATTTTTTTTTCCAAAACGTGAAGAATATGGTATTTATAAGGGTAGGGGACGATTAAACGAAACTACATCATCTCAGTACTATTTTGATATTAAGAGGTATTACTATGGAGGTTGACAGAGACCTTAACACCTAGAAAAAGCATGCATCTGACCATTGTAGGACTCATTCACTTGGTAAGGATGGCGTCCTTACCCTCTACGACCTCTATAGCGGTCTAGTAGTATCAGAGACACCTGCTCTGTATGTTAAGGGTCCTTCAAGCATTTGGGGCCTTCTCGATCAACACGGGTGGGTCTCAAGGGATCCTAAGGCTGTACTAGACTTATCTAAGGATATGTGTACTTGAGGTATTATATGGTAGTTGTAGGTCTTTGCAGCGGTGATGATCATGTCATGAGCTCCTAGCAGTGGCAGCGATAATAAGATCCTTGTGGAAGGGAGAGAGCTCTTAAATGAAAATAGCTGAATTTGTGATGTTATAAGAGGGTGGTTTGAGATTTTACTTTGTCATCCTTCCCCAGTAATAAAACATTCCTGCCTTGAAGATGAGATAGAACACGAGATCTATTTTATTTCGAGGAATCAAATTTGCTTAGGAATATTTTTTCAACTTGTCTACCAAACATAGGAATGTTACATTCCCACGCTAAAATTCCCTAGAATTAAAAAAAAAAGTTGCAACACAGCCCCTAGGGGCTTTCCACGTACAAAAATTTCTAGTGTGCTGATTTAATCTTATATATATTTGTATTCACTTTGCTTATTTGTTGATTGCTTTGCAATTCACATAGAGAAGAAGTGGAAACCTCGCAAAAGTGTGAGCTTATCAATATTGCATTTGGTTATTGGGTTTAGACATCCTCCAATATTGGAAGCAATGTTTTAAAACTCGGATCGAACCGGTCGATCCCATCGGTGAACCGATGAATCGACCAGGTGATCGGTCCGAGTAGCCTGGCAGATTAGAGATGCATACCAACCAGTGTGAATCAGTTTGACTACTCGATTTTTTGGAAAAACCAGTGTCCCTGTGAGTCATTAGTTTCCATGGTTCAACCATCTCAAGAAAGAAAATCTTGTGAGTCGCTGGATTGCTGCCTCACCGTTGCCACCTCAAATCTGCTACCAGTCACGAGGAGATCAACAAATATACCATGTTGCTACCTGTCGCTAAGAGGACCGCTATGCCATGCCACTATCGAGAGAGAGAGAGAGAGAGAGAGAGAGAGAGAGAGAGAGAGAGAGAGAGAGAGAGAGAGAGAGAGAGAGAGAGAGAGAGAGTTGAGTAAAGGAAGAATAGAAGGAGACGACAGTGGGGATGGTTTGCAGCACTACCAGTGACTGTGAAAGAGAAGGACATTAGGATTAGGCCACTTTTGACCTTTTCTTTGTTCACTCATTTTTTCGTTTTTTGGTTTTGGTCATTTACATTGTTGCTCTACCATTCATTGTAAATTATGGGCCGAAGCCCATGAGCCATTCATTGTTTAACAACATTGCATATGGATCACAAAGGGAAAATGAATGGTTTTTTTTTTAATCGTGGGGATTTTGAAAAGAATAATAAAATATATCTTTATTTTAAAAGTACATATTTTATAATTTAATTTCAATAATTATTGATTGCATAGATGTTATATATATTTATACAAGCACACATTGTTAAAATGTACTAAATTGTTGCTTACTTATGTTATTTTATTCTATATATGAGTTTAAATATATTTATTTAATTATATCCGATTCAACCGGTTTGATCAGTGACCCACTAGTTGAACCAGTAACCCATTGACCTAATATTTTAACCGAGTCGATCACCAAGCCGAGTCTGAAAACTATAATTGAAAATGATCCATATTGATAGTTTTAAGAGCTATCTATGTAATGAAATATTTGTATTTTGTGTTGTTGCCTTTAATTATAGAGAGTTTGGCTTTGTATTGTCTACTTCATTGCCCAACACAAACATGTTAATATAGTACATTTAATTAAGATTTAATATACTTACAACTCTATCATTCAGGCTACATTTTAACCAAATTATATATAATACAATCAATAATGTTGATGTAGTTCAGATGAATGGTCATTTGTAACCAATGTTCACAATTCTATGAGAAAAAAATAAAAAAAATCTTATAGTTTGCTTTCTTTGAATACTCTGGGTGTGGGGTTCTCATGCTGTAAGCAAGTGATATTAGTAATGAGAAATTCAATCGAAAATAATATTATTAAAAAATAAGGATAACAATGATATAATATAAGACTAGTGAACTATGATTAAATCGACCCCTAACATATATTTTCAACAAATCATTTCACATTCTTTTTTAATTTGACTAGTTTTATTTTACAATTAATTCAAATCACTTGTTTATTTCATTTCCAATTTTTTCCTGAGTATTAAGAAGCACCTAGTTGAATTGATACTTGAATTTGAATCCTCATGGAACAACAACCCCTTTCTCTTATTACTTGAGACTCAATGCACTTATTGAAACCAATTTTAATAAATTAGATATCAATAATTGTAGAAATACAATCTCCGGCCATAAAGATATGGCTAGATCAAGGAAAAATTATCCGCAAGTACACATAGGCATGCCCAAAATAATAGCATATGAGTTACACAATTAAAACCTTTCAACATCATTTGAAGCATCACACTATACAAATTAGGGTGAAGGTTAATTATTTATTATTTGGTACAATGGAACAAAAGCCTAAGAGTGTGTTTAGCAAAGGAAAGAAAATGAAAGGAAAGAAAAGAAGAGGAAAGAAATAGAGTGAATTGAAAGGAAAAAAAAAGAAAAAAAAAAGGAGAATAATTGTTTTTCCCTTGTTTGTTCGTGGGGAAAAGTGATAGAAAAGATAAAGATAATGTTATCAAATGAGAATTTTACCCTTCTATAGTTTTGAAAGGTTATTTTAGTAATAAAGTTATCTATCGGCAAAATGTAAATAAATATAATAAAAAATAATCTTCTATATTTATATAAAACCATTCATTTGTATACTTTTAATTTATGTCTAATAATTATATTAAGGATTATTAAATAGAAAAGCATAATTAGCAAATGGTCTCTCTACTTAGAAGAATTTCTACTTGCACAAGTAATTTTTTATTAAAAAAAATTCTTATACACTTATTATTATTATTTAATTTGTAAAACCATTAAGATTTTTCAAAATCCACTGCAATATAGCAAGTTCAGAATTCAAAATAAGAAGATATGATGTTGCAAGGATATTATTGGAATGTCCAAAAATTGCGCCCTCTCATTTTTCACTCATTTTCCACCCAAGTGCGAGGGGGAAAAAAAAAACTTGGTGAGTCTCACCTCCTAATTTTCCTTATTTTATCTTTCCTGACATATTTTCCACTAATAATTACAAACCATATATGCAATATAAACAAATACTGTCTGTACTTGCACATCTAACTAAAATATTCTCTTATTGTTCGCTTGATATCTCATTTACAATTCTAAGTTTATATAGTTAGGGGGAAGTGATGTTAATTCAAAATATCTAACCACAGAATAACGTACAAATCAAATAAGAACCTTCAATTAATTAGAGGTATAAAAGGCAGAGAAAGTTTGGGAGCCATTTTCTGGTAAAATACTTCAGTGTTCAGGCAAAGAAACTTTCAGTAGAGTCCACATTTAGCCCAATCAGGCTGGTGATGAGCAAATCCTGACCGTTAGGTGCCACATTTAGCCCAACCACTTTTAATATGCGTAAAGAGAAAGCGCCATGGCATGTAGCATTTGCCTCTCAATCCTGACCGTTAAGTACCAAATCAAATTCGTTACCCCAAACTTTACAAGTTAGAAAGGTAAAGAAGACATGCTGCTTGTTCTAGTTTTGTTCAATAAGAGATGATTTTAGTTTTCAGTTTTTATTTTTAATTTTTAAGTTTTCATGATTTTATTGAGAAAATATTAAAAATTTAAAATAAAAATTAAAAATTTAAATTAAATAAGTCATTAATTTTTAAAATTTTTAAAATTTTTTTTTTTTATAAAATCTAAAAAAATAAAAAATTAAAAATAAAATTGAAAACTCAAAGTAAACGTAATAAAAGTAACATATAATTCTCTTTTGTGATTAGAAAATCATGGCCCACTTCCTTTCTCTGTAATGTGAATGTCTCTTAGATTATTTTATTTTATTTTTCAAGTGCGTAATATCTTAGATTGAACTTTAGTAAATTCTATGCACATTCTTTTTGTCAGAAAGGAAACTGAAAGGATAAAAACTATAGGTGCCTGTCTAGGAAGCTGACTTGTTCGGTCACTAACTTCCAAATTGTTTTCGATCTTATGCCCAGAGGGGAGGAGAGAGGGTTGGAAACATTTTTTTTCTAGTACGTAGTCATGAAACGGAAAATATGAGGACTGTATATCTTTGAATATTCTCTGATTGATCTGAGTCTCATTCAAGTGGTCTCACGCTCTCAATATAGAAAGAGATTGCTATTATAACATCAAAAAATTGAAATATCTATTTTAATATTTTTAGATGTGATAAATAAATTAAAAAAATTGAAACTATTATTATATCCATTTTTAGATATTGGAATAACTTTTTCAATATAAAAAATAGCAGCACATATTGAAAACAACAACACAACCCAAACATCAAGGGCAAGAGAGAAGTGTCATAATCATAACTTCTGCAACCTAGGGCAAAAATCTCACGTTGGTAATTAGTTAAACATAATCTACCCGTGACTCAATGGACTATATAATCTCCTAGCAACAACGCAATGTAAGGAACCAAAAAAAGAAATTAAATAAGGGATGGAAGAGAAGAAGGGAAAGGACACTATTAAATTAAAGCATTTGCCTTTTGGGATAGTGGGCAGTGGCGGTAGGTACCTGGATATGCCCATTCTACTGCTGTTATGAAGATGGGAAAGAGAGGGATTAGCTATAATATTTGGTGGATTAAAACCGGAGTAAAAGTGCAGAGACACATTAAAGCGCGAAAGAGGGAAAAACAACGGCTTTTCTTCCACTAGATTTCATTCATTCTCTTTTGCTTTTGGATAACATCACTGTTGCACATTAAAAGATAATTCTTTTCATAGTATCATCAGGTCAAGATCTTTTTGTCGCTATGCCAATATTGCACATGGGGACTAAATTCGCCAAATTAGAACAACTTGCGACCATCCAATGTTAATTGGTGATATTGGATCAAGGAATTTACATTGTGAACAAAGGTTTTAATTGGATGTCAGAAACGGCAGAAATTCATCACTAGTATGAACAAAACAGTAACTTTTTTTTGTTTATTAAAACCTTTTTTTTTCTTTATAGAAAAACAGTAACTTTAACTTAAATTAGTGCAATCTGAGCTTCTAAAACTAAATTCATCATATGCTGTAAACTCGGAAGCTACAATTCTAGCAATCAACATCTCAATTTTCGATTAATATTTGCTACAACGAAGGAAACTCGCACAACTTTCCAATCATACTTATTAATTAAATTACATCAGTTTTCCTATGGAGAAATTGTGGGATTGGTATGATTTATTATATTAGATCTAATTTATATATTTTAAAAAAATTAGCATAATAAGTGCATTTTTATCACAGGCTAGTCCTAGGCACCGCTTTGCACAGAATGGTATTGCTCAAGCTATTCCACTGTTCGGCCCATTTTCGCTTACAGAAGGCCCAAAAGAAAAAGTAAAAACACGCAAAGATATGCAAGCGTAGTGCGACCTTTATGTAACCTGCTTAAAAGAATTCGGCAAGCACTTTGCAGTGTAACTTCACGAGACAAAAGTCAAAGACTTCATTTTTCTTATCCATGAGATGATGATCTTAGGGGCCAAAAGAAAGGTATGGTTAAACTCTTTCCTAATGTCAAATAGCTTTGGAGGAGTGACTATTGCTACTCCTATTTATCTAATGACACACCTTATTAATTACATATGTTTACATTATTCCTTAAATGCCCTCAAGTTATTTTCATTATTTTTCTTCTTTTTTATTTTTAAAATTAAAAAACCGTGATGCCCTCTCTACTTAAATCAAAGATTCATCTAAGCCCTTCAATTATTAATGGGCCATGACATGGCAAAGTAAATTCTACGTGTGAATGTAATTTAAGGCCACACTCGATAAGAGTTCAAACCTGAGAAATCCCACACGGAAACAATTAACGTATAGTGAATGATCAAAACAATAATATTCTCAGACCCAAAAAAAAAATATTAATCTTTTATGAAAAAAAAAAACAATAATATTAATCTATTTTCATAGCTAGCCACTCACAATAATAGAGAGAGAAAAGCTAGGAATCACACAGTAATAAGTAATAATTGTGGTAATAAAATTAAACTTATGAACTGAAATTATACTCATGGCTAAAATGACTCAAAGTGATCACACATGCGGAAAGCAAATAATTGAATCAATAAATTTACCTGACATAGACCCATTGTTATACTTGCATTATTAGGAAAAGCAAAGTTTCAATTTTGCATGAAAATCATAACAATATAGCAAAGAAAATTCCTCAAAAAAAATAAATAAATAAAGAAACCCAAACATGATATTATGAAGAGAGAGAATAAAGAAACTTAGAAGATAACTTTGAGGGCATTTTAGAAATAATATTAATGTAAGTAATTAATAGGAAATGGCATTAGATAAATCAGAATGACAATAACCACTCTAGCTTTTGAAGGGGAAAATGCATGAGGGGATTGTCACATAGCTACAAGAAAATGTGTAGCTGCAGAACTATACGGTATCCCCAGTAAAATAGGCTTGTCTATCTGCAATGGTTCAGAGTGGAAGTACTAAAACTTCCTGTAAATCCCTACTTAAGCCCAATTGCCCAAACTAACATGCTACAGAAACAAGTGTAGACACTTATTTTGTGAAAAACTAAATCTTAATTTCACATGACATTTCTTTTCTCATATAACTCTTCTAAAGAAAAAAAAACGAAAAACAAAAAACAAAAATTTTTCCTTCTTGGGAATTTGTTTCACCCAACAGAATCAGAATGTTGGTGCATGATTCCTTTTGGGGGACCACAAAGCAGTCATGAAACTGATAACGGAAAGGTTGCTTGAATCCCAAGTACAAAGACAGTGCAGAAGGGGGAAAAACACATGGATTTTCAATCATGAATTTGACAGATTAAAGGCTGTGGTGTTTGCTAGCAGTTAAAACAGAGAGGACTTGTTGGATGCAGTTAATGAGAAGAAGGAAACAAAACATAATTCATTAAACAACCAAGAATACAGAAATAACTAATGTCGCACTTGTCCTAACACTTTCCAAACATACCAAAAGTGTAAATAAGTGTAAAGATATATAATAGAACATTGCTTGAAGAACTCAAAGGACCCAAAGTGGCCATAGTCCATAGGTACAAGTACAACAACACTTACCCTTCTGCCACTTGTTTAGCGATGAAAATGCACAGTTCATTGCTTCCGAGATGGCGAAGCACCCACATCTTCACGCCATCCCCTGGATTCAAACCAATTGCCTGACAAACATGGCTCCACCGTCTTTCAGGGAATCCTCTGTGTGTGATAACATATTTGTTATCACAACCCCTCTGCTTAAACAGCAATGGGTAGTAGTATGTACCATCGCTTATTAGGTACACACAGATGGGAACGCCCTCTCTGGCGTCTTGACCAGGTACATGAGGTAATATGTGATCCCTCGCATGAGCTGCAGGAATCAAGAACCTTTGTTGGCGGTCATCAACATCAGCAGAAGAGCAATACATGAAGAAGCCTGTATCTGAGGATAATAAAGTAAGATTGCATTGCACACGCAACAATTCTGATAGTTCACTTGGATTGAGATGAAGAAGTCCCTCCACAGCAGTGGCTTCTTCAGGCGTGTAGTTGTGCCCCAAAGCTTGCACAACCTCAATCTCAATACCGTTGAATCCCGGCTCATTCATTTTGATGATTTTCCTTGATAAGTCATAGTGACAAAGCAAATTATTACAAAAATAAAGCTTAATTTACCTTCCGAATTTGCAAGAGCACCAGGGTGTCACTCGCATAACACTTCCTTAGCTAGCACAGTGTGTATGAGGCATTGGTTTATTTCAACAACCCTATATACAGTTACAGTAAATACGAACCGTGGTATTTCAATTTTAGTCAACATGCTGGATTTGTCCACCAACGGTCCACAGCAAAGCAGTTGAACTGTAGTTTTTTTCTTTTTTGTTTCTTTTTTTTCTCATTTTAAGTATTGGCGAGGGATTTTGGTGCCGGAATCACTTGGCAAACGATTAAAGATTAATTAATCCTATCCTTATTATGCTGATTTCCTTTTCTGAAAGTTTTGTTTATTTGACATGCTAAGTTTTGTCAAAATTCTAACAAAGCATTAATTATTTTATCGTAATTTTACCTTTGTCAACATTAATTATGTTGTTTTGTGTTGTGTAAGTAAATAGAGAGAGTTAATATCATCTAGTTACATTAAGAGTAAATATAATATCCCCCTTTAATTGTTCTTAAAAGATCAAGACTATTACTCTTTTTTTTTTTTAAATCCTCTTATTAAAGAAATGGCTCATGCTCTGAAAAGTGAGAGGAGGCCTTTGTAAGAGAAAGCCTGACTGATAGATGTCCAAACCAATCACTAGACCGAGACAAAATTGATAAAACAAAAACACTATATTAGGAAACTTGGCCAACCTACACTACCAAATAACTAGGTCTACGTTTGGAGTAACAAAGGTGCGTCCAGGAACACATAAGTCCGATGCCGATGTAATTTCCTGTTTCTACATAGCTTGAATGATGCATTACCCTCAAGGCCATATTTATTACTCTTTCAATTCTAAAAGAGTAAACCACCAGATCGATCCATGAGAATGTCACCTATAAACAGTTTGGTTCTTGACAAAAATAAATTAGTCTCGAAATACCTTACAATCACAACATATGAACATATTAGTCTACAGTCATTTATGACATAACCCATAAATTAATTGATAACCATGATTGTCATCTCTCCCAACCTCATTTCTCTCCTTTATCTGTGCTTCTACCCCTAGAAACAAGGTTAAATTTCGATTTTAATTTGTAAATTTATTAATAAAAACAAAAAACTCTTTATGTCAAGAAGGAAGCCAAAAAAAGAAAAAAGGAAATCAAGCAATTAACATACAATATGATGATGTATGTATTAAAATTAAAAGCCCCAGGTTTTGAATTAACAAGCCTGCAAGAATAATAAAGTGTTTCAAACAATTGAGTACTATCAACTAATGGGTGTGGGAGATGGAGATGAAGATAGGACAAGATTGGAAGTGAAGGTCAAGGAATTGAATGAGATAGGAGTGCGGTGGGGTGAAAGTGATAATTTATTGATTAATTTATCAATTGTTAGTAACCAATGACTAGTATGTCCATAATTAATTGCAGCCATAAAAAACCTTGAGTTAGTGACCTAAATGTCCATAATTTTTTTTATAGCTATAAATAGCTTAACTCCCAAATAAGAGTGGCATAAAAAACAGCATAAAGCCGAATAACAAAAAAAAATGACATATCAGGCACTACATTGCATGGCAAAAAATTAAAAAAAATAAAAAATAAAACAGACAAAACGCAGATATAAATATAAGGAAATTAAGAGAACATCAAATAAGAAAAGAAAACGAGCAAAACAAGGATAAATCTTGCATTCAAGCAAGAGTAGATCAGAAGCATCGACCCGCAGCACCGATCCAAGTCCAGACCTTTGTGCCTGAGCCAAAGTCTCTGCCGCATCAGTACCATATCTAATTGTCCATAGTGTTAGAAATTAATTTAGGGGTTTACTCCATTCTAAATATATAATATCTTTACCATAATAGATTATTGAAATAATTTATGTTTACAACTTATCTAAGCACACCCTGTATCAATTTAAAGACTTAACCTATGTAATGATTAATAAATCTATCGTACAAAAATTCTAAAATTCAAAGAATAAGTATGTGCCATTGAAGGTGGAATGACATCAGTATATATCATTAAAGCAATAGAATTCTAGATTAACTTCTAAGTAACTCAAATCTGCACCTAACATACTAAAAGACCCTCATCTCTTGAACTACATGAGAATCATCACCCCAAGAATAAGGAGTAATTGAAGAAAAGAGAGCAAAAGCAAGAGAACAACATATCTTAAATCCTTATAAATGAAAGATTGAAGTTAGATTTAAGAGAAATGGAAGAAAATGCAGTTTTTGAGGGTAAATTGGGGTGGAGAGCGAATTTTTCTGCATTTTTAGGGGTAGAGGTCATGTTTTAATGATTTGGACCCTAAAATTGGGGTTTTAGGGAAATTTCGAGCATTGTAGCGCTCACCAAAATGTATAATTTTTCCATCTGCACCATCTTACTGTTTATGACTACTGTAGCACTCTCTACAGTGATTTTTCTCCAATCTCTGAGCAATAATACAAGTGAAGCCTACCCTCAATATGAGTGGGTCCTGAGAAATTCCATGGTAATTCTGGATTTACTTAGGGACACGTGTATTGCTCTAAACTTTCCTAGAGAACAGTATACTTAGGGTATTACAGTGCCCAAGTGTATAGGAGAAAATTTTCACTTTTTTACGCTTCAACAAATTCTAGGAGTTTCTAATTCGTGTTAACCTTCAAATCAAGTGAGGGTTTCTGTGAAAACCTTTCTATTTTATTGCTTTTGGCATCCTTTGTCTGTACCATGAAAAATTCTTGTGATAGATTGCGTTGATCTGTGTAGCTTTTCACAATATTGTATTTATGCCTTTCTATTAGCTTAATCCCAACATAAATTGAATAGGATATTCGATTTCGAATTCATTATCGTAATACTTGTTTATTTTGTACACTGAATAAACTTTGCACTTGCTGTATAGGTAGAGTGGTTTCGTTGGTCACTTTATGCTGTGAATGCTTGGGGCCTTGTTTGTTACTTTACGCCATGAACGCCGGGCGTTGTTTCAAGAATATATATATAAGTTTAATTTTGATGTATTGACTGTGTAAAGTAGTTTTACACCATTATCCAATCAAAATATTTAGTTTGAATGACTTTTTAGGTAGTGAATATAAAAGTAACTATCATGGATTATGTGGTAATATATGATTGGATAATTGTGTAAAAAAATTTATACTACTATTACATGACAATTAAATCCTATATATGTATAAAATAAGGCCTTGAAATGCATGTGGTTTTACCTTCATATATAATTTTGATGGTATTTGACACTTTATATTGCTTTAACATATTTTACTTAAAATTTCCTGAGTTGCAATATAATGATATGTCTATTAAATGTGACTGTATAAAAAATCCATATATGTAGATATTGAGTTGATTATCATGCACACATGTAAATTTAAGAGTGCATCCATGATAAGAAAGATCGTATTAAAAGACACATTCATCTCAGGTAAAGATTTTTAGAGCTTATTAATTGGATTTTTAGGCATGTTCATTTTTTAAAAAAATAAACCGAGGTGGCTATAGATAATTTCCATAGCCCTAATTTAATGTGTGCATTTATCATTACGAGAAATAATTACGTGCATCGAGAGTAAGAGAAAACTATTACTCTGATCCATTTATTAAGTGACACATCATAAGTTTTATGGGTCATTATTGTCTCCTACTTTTCCTTTATTTTTAATATAACATCTGATTTGTCAATTAATAAATAGAACAGAGTAAATATTTTATCTTATTCTGAAAGCATCTAAGAATTTCTCTTATCAGAACTTTCAAGTTCTCACCCCTTTCCTTTTTCCGTGTCATCTCTAGATATAGAGCAAGCTAGTGAGGTCCTCAAGGAGAGACACATACCTGAAAAGTAGATAGCATGTAATTCCGTTTATAATATTTTAGTTTGTTAGACCTATTTAATTGTTCACTGTTTTAGTTTACTAATGACTAGACTATTATTACTTAGTTGGAGAATTGTTATTCTTCATGGTATTTATATCATAGCTAATACATACTTGCTGAAGTTATTTATATGTTATTGCAATATACTATTGTAGACTTGTGATTGGATGAATGAGTTTATTATTACCTTATTAGTTCCACTATAAATTAGTAACTTTTACTTTGACTTTTTTTAAATAAAGAAATATCATTACCATATTTTATCTGCCTATATTATATTTTGATACTGAAAAATTATATCATCAAAGCATAATAATCTAATAATAAATTTTAATATGACTTAAACATATGAGATTAATTATTAGGATGTTACAAAATGCTTCATTGTCTAGGCAACGAAACTTCCACAATTGGCCCAATTGGGTGGGTGATGACCAAAAACTATAACAGCTGGCTAGGTTTTGCTTCACCACCAAAGCAGAGCAGTAGATAATTTGCGTAAAGAGAGAGTGGCATGACACGTAGTATTTGCCTATCAATCCTGACGGTCAAGTACCAAATATATTTCTTTAATTACCTCAAACTTCATTAGGTAAAGAAGACATAATTGTTATTCTAGTTTTGCTCAATAAAAGTAACATGTATTCTCATTTGTCAATTAGAAAATCATGGCCCACTCCCTTTCTCTGTAATGTGAATGTCTCTTAGATTATCTGATTTTATTTTTTAAGTGCGTGATATCTTAGATTGAACTTCAGCAAATGACACGTTTTATTGTCAATGATGAGAAAGGAAACTGAAAAGGATAAATACTGTAGGCACCTTTGATCTTATGCCGAGAAGGGGGGAGCGAGGGTCGGAAACATTTTCTTTTTTTTAATACTTAATCATCAAACTGAAACCCGCAAGTGTGGTTGAGTAAATTTGTTTCTGGGGTGGTCTCTGATGAAGCTGCCTCACTTACGCATATGCCTTCGAATATTAAAACAAAATATATAGACTTGTTCAATTGTGAATTCAGGTGCACGGTGATCGACCCCATATACAGTACAATGGTTTGATTACCCCACCATCTCTAGCCCCTCACCCTCAAGGCCACAGAAACAAATTCTACAGTGTCATTTGCAATGCTATACATTTTTTGGTAAGGTTTGCAATGCTATACATTGCTCGTGATTAAAGGCTGAAAAGGCCACAGAAACAAATTCTACAATATCATTTGCAATGCTCTACATAACATTTGCTCATAGGATTAAAGGTTAACAAGGCCACAGAAACAAATTCTACAGTGTCATTTGCAATGCTATACATAACATTGCTCATGATTAAAGGTTAACTAATCCTACCTCCATTTTTATGCTGATTGTCTTTTTAGAAAGTTATGTTATTTTGACATGACATGCTTACTTTTGCTAAAATTCTAACAAAGCATTAATTATTTTATCCTAATTTTATCTTTATCAACATTAATTATGTTGTTTTGTGTTGTATAACTGTATGAGTGAATAGAGAGAGTTAGTATGATCTAGTTATATTAAAGTAAATATAATATCCTCCTTTAATTGTTCTTGAAAGATCAAGACTATTACTCCTTTCTTTTTTTCTTATTAAAGAAATGGCTCATGCTCTCAAAAGTGAGAGGAGGCCATTGTAAGAAAAGGCCTGATTGACAGATGTCCAAACCAGTCGCCACTAGACCGAGACAAAATTGATAATCAAAATAAAACACTATATTAGGAAACTTGGCCAACATACACTACCAAATAACTAGGTCTACGTCTGGAGTAACAAAGGTGCGTCCAGGAACACATAAGTCCGATGTCGATATAATTTCCTGTTTCTACATAGCTTGAGTGACGTATTACCCTCAAGACCATATTTATTACTCTTTCAGTTCTACAGGAGTAGACCCCAAATCGATCCATAAAAATGTCGCCCGTAAATAGTTTGGTCCTGGATAAAAATAAATTAGTTTCGAGGTATTTTACAATTGTAATATATGAACATATTAGTTTCAAGTCATTTATGACATAACCTATAAATTAATTGATAACCATGATTGTCATCTTTCCCAACCCCATTTCCCTCCTTTATATGTGCTTCTACCCATAGAAACAAGGTTAAATTTCAATTTTAATTTGTAAATTTATAAATAAAAATATTATTTTTATAATTGTATTTTTTTTTGTTAGAGTAAGGAGAAAATTAATTTTATATTAAATATATACACATACGAGTCATCGATATGTTATGTAAATATTTGACACGGACACATATCTGCAAGGTAGAGCTAGACCAATTTGAGGAGGGGCCAATATTTAATAATTAATTTTAGATACAAAAAAGTATCTTATGATAATTACTGTTATTTAAAAATTTAAATAAAAATTATATATGAAAGAAATAAATAGTTGATAACCAAAACTCGAATATATATATATATATATATATATAAATATATATATGTGTGTGTGTGTGATCTATTATAATATTTAAACATCTAATTAAATAAAAAATTTATAAAAATTATTCAAATATATTTTCTTTTGAGGGAGCCAAATCAAAAAAATAAAAAAACTTGTAACAGAAATGAAAACTTTAGAATCAGCCATTACCCTCCTTGACCAATACTAGGATTTGCCCATGTGTGTCCAATACATAAACACTGACACTTAAATAGTATATCCATGTTTCATAGATCTCAACCAATTAGCATCTACCCCACACATTGTTCTTTTGTTAAAAGATTTAATTTAATATTCGTTCAAGATTCAAAACCCACAATTTTTTTTTTTATGGGAGGGCAAACGATACGTAACTCTTGGATTCCGGAATGAACGCCACTCAGGTTTATTCTTTCTCTGGATATTACTCCATCCTTTTCACTTCATCTTTAAAACTAAAAATGCATATATTAAGAAATTAATAAATATATCTTGATAACGGTAAAAACATATACGTATGGACTATATTACTCCTATTAAAATATATTTAATTATTCTGAAAATTCCTATAATTTTACTAAATTTTTAATCAAATTCCTATAATTTAAAAGTTTTTAAGTAGGTCTTTACATTGTATAAAATTTTTCAATCAAATCTCTACAACTAATATCTATTACAAAAACAAAATATTCTTTATATATTCCATCTCTATTTATCTTCATTTTCTTCTATATCATCCATCTTCCATCCCCATCTCCGAAACAACCATACCCATTCTACTCAAACCATGAATCAAAAAACTCAAAAGCACAGCAAATTAAAATAACAATACCTATTATGCATAATTCACGAGAAATCATCCCAAAAATTGTAATCAGTATCCTAACCACACCCACCCTCCTCTATTGCTTCAAGGCGCATGCGTCCTCTATTACTGTGCACCCCCATCACGGTCTTCCTTCGCCACCACACCATCGCGAGCTCTGACAGTATGCCATCGAAGCCATCATGTTGTGAACTCGCCAAATCCGCCGCTGAGGTTGTTGATATGCCGCCGCCCCTTCCTTTTTAGCTCTCTACCAACCCCTTTACTTTTCCTCTTCGCACAATGTTGAAAGGAGAAAAGAGTGTGATTGCTTGCACAACTTGTAAATTTTGTTCCGTGGATTACAATCATAGCCAAGAAAAAAGTAAGAAAAATAAAAACGGGAAATTGCTTGAACTCTTTTTTTTTTCTCGCTCGTCCAACCCAAATTCTCTATTGCCATTGTGCTTTTTCTTTTTGGATGGATTTTTTTTCTTTTTTTTTTCTTTCCTTTTTTTTGTTTTGAAATAAAACGAGATGAATTTTTTTTTTCCAATGAGCTCTGCTCAGAAGCAAGTAGCTGTTGGTTGTGCTTATCAACATACTCAGAGAACATTTTCTTGAATGTTGCATTCTTACAATTGAAAGAGAATTTGTTTTTGGGCAGTCGAAAGTTTGGAAGCTTCCGACAAGGTGAACGGGGATGGCGACACATGTGAACTGAGACGTGAGGAAATTTTGTGTGTGTGTGTTATTTAGTGTTATTTGTATTCTCATTGTGACAGAGAAGTATTGGTCATGATTGAAACTAATAGTGGTGTTGAACCTAAAAAAGTGTTAATGGTGATGCTGGTAGTGAAGAGAGAGCGGTTAAAAGAAAAGAAAATATGACTTCTTACTATGCTTTGACATGAATTGGTATATGATTACACGGTGAAATCTCATCTTTTAAATTACATGGTATATGATACCATATACTTTCAAAGTATTATAGAATTCTATATATATTAAATAGTATAGATAATAAAATTTATGGTACATCTTACTTCATTAGGTGTACCATGGTATTATTGGATATATTTTTCGTAACAATATTTAATGACATGGACTCAATTAAAAAATTTTATATAATATAGTGAACTAATTTAAAACTTTTAAATTATAGAAACCTGATTGGAAATTGAATGAAATTATAGGGTCTATAGATCAGAGTAATTAAACATAAAGTATAAATTTATATGATTATAAGATTATTGAAAAATAAACACAATTAATTACATCAAGGCAATATTAGAAACAAAAAAAATTTAGTACTTCTTAATATAAGAAATGGACAGATATTTTGCAACAAAAAAATTTAATAAAATGGATACATGAAATAGGGGAGTATTATTTTTCTTAACGCCAAGGACGGCCGGATAAACTAGTTTTTATGCACTAGAATTGAATACAAAATGCGAATAAACTCTTGTCAAATACTAGTACTATTTTTGTCTTGATTTTTTATTGTTCAATTCTCAATAAAACAGAAACTTTTTTCTGTTGGTAAATTTCTTCTCATTCCTACATAACAAAACATAACTTTAATTACTGTAATTCTTGCTTCTGAAAAGCCAAACTCATGGTATCTCGTAAACTTGGAATCGAAGGGAGTACCACCGGCTATCAACATTTCAATCATTATCTAATTAATGTGTTGAGAATTTATTAGTTAGGTTATATTTTCCGTGGTTTTCGCCAAATGTCATGGTAGTTTTCTTAGTAACCCTATCTCTTAGTCATTCTTATTTCTTCCACCTTCACATGTCTTTTCTCTCAAGCAACCTGGCCTGGGTATCTCTGATCTCTTATTTATTCTTGTCTGTTTGGGATTTGTTTGACCGGAAAAAGTGACATTCCAAACTTTTTAGTACATGTTCTGATTTTGATTTTTTGGAATCACAAAGGAAAAGGAATCAACGGAAAATGGAAAGGGAAAGATGGACCTCCACATTCATCAAACAAGCCAAAACTACAAAGATACTAACGGTATTGGAAAACGCGTACATATTCAGTCAAGATGAAATCCTTGGAAAAAAAAAAAAAGAAGCAAGAATATTAATGGAGTATTGGCATGTTTGGGGATCTTTAGTTTGAGAGTAAAAAATGAGGGTAATTTTTCTTTTCGTTACAATTCTCTTTTATTTTTTTTAGTTAACAAAACAATAACTTACATCAATGCGATCTGAGCTTCTAAAACTAAATTCATGATTTGCTGTACACTTGGAAGCTATACTTCTAGCAATCAATATTTCAATCTTCGGTTAATATTTGCTAAAACGAAGAGCACTCGCACAACTTTCCAA
Organism: Dalbergia cultrata; assembly: GCA_031216105.1. NCBI lineage: Eukaryota > Viridiplantae > Streptophyta > Magnoliopsida > Fabales > Fabaceae > Dalbergia > Dalbergia cultrata. Next base: position 75,540,830 of record CM062344.1, read on the forward strand.
TCTTAATAAGTAATTAAATTCTATCATCATTTTACCAATGGAGGAATTGCTGATAGGTACGATTTGTTATATTATACTAGTGTAACGGTTTATGCGATGCACGGATATGATAACTATGTTTGATGCATAATAATGGATATAATTTGATCAATATTAATAATGATAATATTTTATAAACATATACTTGAATACTTTATTGTATTGCAATTGTGGTTTAAATTGTGGATAACATATAAACCCAAAATAGTTCTTTATACTAAGTTAAACAGTAAACTAAAAGAAAGTAGTAAAGATCACCAAATAGTTCTTTATCCAACAAAATTTAAAAATTGAAATAAGACCCAAACATGTCTAATTTTGTGATGGAATTGTCCTTTAAAATTGAAATTACCAAATTGCCCTTCCTCAAATAAAACCCAAAACACCATAACCCAAATAATATTTTATTAATGAAGGATAAAATAGTCAATATATACAATTCATTTTATTTGAAGTTCATTCCAAACTAAGAAAATGAATTTAATTCCATAATTTAAAAAATTTATTTCAAACATAAGAATTCAGTTCAAATCCAAATGGAATTCAATTCTTAATGGAATTGAATTCAATCCCGACTAAGAATTTTCCAAATTCCTAATCCATTTCGTAAATGTCCATCTAGGGTTTCTCATCACCTATGAAAAGATCGTATTTTATCCTCGTACTTGGTCTTTAGGTTCTGGGAATATTGTTGATTATGCTCCTTTTTGTTATTTATTTGATCATGAACTTGTTTCTTTCTATAGTTGTACCTAAGATTTTAGCCGAGAAGCAAAATGGGACAGTGACGATTTCGATGTTATTAAGGTCTCGTTCATCGTAATTGGCCTTGCCGACCATCCTGATGTATCACCACCCATATTCCGAGTCCCTTTCATCTTCAAAAATATTTATTTTGTTTTTGGATCTTGAATTTTTCTCAAGATTAATGTTTTTAGCTTTTTCTTACATTATTTTTTTGTGTTGTTTTTAGACTGTATTTGAGTTCGTGTGTTATAATGTCAGCCAATGATTAAATCAAAAAAATTTTACAAGCATATGTCTGAAGTTGTTCATGTAGAGTAACCTAATCTTCTCGATGAAGCCAAGTGTTTTGCTTTAATGAATGAGATTTCGAAGCCACTCTACAACTTTCCTTCTCATTTTTGTGTGATTTGTTGTGTAAAAAATTTTCTCCTTTTCCCATTTTGTTTATTTAAATTTTGTATGTATTGTTACGCCCTCCTAAACTACTATGCAAACACATTCTCAAGGGGAGTTTAGGTATTGTGCTAGAATTTGGCTATCTTGGGACGCAAGAGTTTCTCATGTCTTTGGGTTTGGTTATCTTAAGAACTGAATCATGTTTTACTATGCTCACAAAATGATCTGGAGCATCTATGCTCACAAAATGGTTTGGAGCATTTGGTTTTCCAGATGTTTACACATGTTCTCTAGAGAGTCACAGTAAAAACATATTTTTGATCATCAGATGCTCTAAATTATTTGGTGAGCGTAGTAAAAACTTCCCCAGCTATTGTCACTCTTTCTTGTTATGTCTTGAGAGTATGCTTATGTGTATTTAGTTTGGAGAACAGTTTCCAATTTAAATTCTAGTGTACAGGAAGTTTTTATAAGCGATGATGGTTTGTTAATGTTTTTTATAATCCTATGTTCTAATGTTAGATGATTGCATTCTTAGTCATTGTTTTGATTGTCATTTGTTAGGAGGAGCGATCATTATGTGAGTGTTGGGAAAATACACCACTTCCCCTCCTTGAGAACCACCCTAAACAGAGAAATAAAATAGGAATACAATCACAACACAAGAATTTAACGTGGAAAACTCCAAAACCGAAGAAAAACCACAGCCGCTGTCAAAAAGACAACCAGAGAATATCACTATGTGAAAATTGTTACAACACACAGAATTCTCTCTTAAACTCCCACACCCCAGTACACCCACACTCTCCAAAGCAAATATTTAAACTACACCTCACAACACTCTAAAACAAGAATACAGAGGAAGAAAAGTCAGATACAAGCTTAAAGTGTTTTCCGACCGGTGCATCTTGAAATGGAGGATTTAGGCTCATATATATAGCCTTGGCAACCCACTTCCATCCCAACTCTTAGCAATGTGGGACTTCTTTCCCCAAACTATTTCAATCAATACTAACAATCTCCACCTTGATTGAAATAAACACAGCTTCATCTTCCATTGTCAACACCGACAATCCCTTGCTGTCATTGTCTTCACCGACAATCATAGTTCAAAGAACTATCATACTCCACCATAAAAAGTATACTCACTCGGAATGAAACAATTCCAAGAATTTCACCCTGACACATGTCGAAACCTTGCTGAAAATATTATGGTGCAACTTCCATGTTGACTCTCCCCGGAAGTTCCTCAGCCATCGACATAACTCCCACCACACACCCTACATCTCAACGTCAACCAATGCCCGTGTGCAATTGTGGATCCACTAGCAACAACTTATCCTTTTTCCATGGCAGCGCGGTAATGCCATGAGGATAAACTTCTTATCTTCTAGTAAAGATCATCCTCTCCCTCTAGGAGAGCAATGTTGCAAGTATCAGATTGAGAACCCCTCTCCAACACCGCGCCACTTGGACAATTTTTCTTTACATGCCCAACCTTTCCGCATTTCCAGCATGTCACACTCCTTCCACGATTCTTTTTATAAGTGTCACTTCTAGCTACGAACAATGAATTTGATGAAGTGCTACCCTCATTCCTCATTCTTCTTTCTTCAACAATGACTTTACTAGCAATTTCTTCAAAATTCAGAGTTTCCTTCCCATACATCAAAACAGGCTTGATATGTCCATAGGAATATGGAAGAGACAATATAAGCCTTAGTGCCTTATCTTCATCATCAATCTTCACTCCAATTGCCTCTAATTCAGAGACAATACCATTGATAGCACTAAGATGGTCGGAGACTTTCACGCTTTCATCCATGCGTAGATTATGAAACTGCTCCTTCAACAATAACCGATTTGAGATACCCTTTGCCTGATATAACCCTTCGAGTTTCTCCCAAAGTTCCTTGGCTGTCAATATTCTTTGCACATTTGCAAGAACATTCTTAGCCAAACACGCATTTAATTGCACTTGCTGCTCTCAAATCTAGTTCCTCCCAGTTTTCATTATCCATATCGGCATTCTTCCCTTTCAACGCCTTGTGTAAACCTGATTGTATCAACACGTCCTTGACTTGTATCTGCCACAAGCCAAAATTGATTCTTCCATCAAATTTCTCTATGTCATACTTCACAGCACTTGAAAAACTTGACATTGTTGCAACTGTGTACTGAAATAGTGTAAATCAACTGTAAACCGTGCACAGGAAGGTTCCCAGGAAAGAGAGGTGGGTCACAATGGACACGCTTAAATATCAAGTCTTTCCTTAGCCAGAACCTTTCCAAACTGCACTCACAGTATCACACTATCTTCCAGCAACAGTAACCAAGGATGATCTGCAAGCACCAGGGGCAAATTCTTTTCTGATGTGGAAGATCAGACTAAGCTGCAACCACAGAGCATACTAAGAATAAATCCCACCGAACCAAAGCTCTGATACCAATTGTTGGGAAAATACACCACTTCCCCTCCTTGAGAACCACCCTAAACAGAGATATAAAATAGGAATACAATCACAACACAAGAATTTAACGTGGAAAACTCCAAAACCGAAGAAAAACCACAGCCGCTGTCAAAAAGACAACCAGAGAATATCACTATGTGAAAATTGTTACAACACACAGACTTCTCTCTTAAACTCCCACACCCCAGTACACTCACACTCTCCAAAGCAAATATTTAAACTACACCTCACAACACTCTAAAACAAGAATACAGAGGAAGAAAAGTCAGATACAAGCTTAAAGTGTTTTCCGACTGGTGCATCTTGAAATGGAGGATTTAGGCTCATATATATAGCCTTGGCAACCCACTTTCATCCCAACTCTTAGCAATGTGAGACTTTTTTCCCCAAACTATTTCAATCAATACTAACAGTGAGTAGGACGCTACATGTTATGTTTTGGTTTTTGCATTCGTTTTACAACTACTTATTGTTGATACACCAGTGTATAGGCATTATTGTATCTTCCATATACCCCACGTGAGTGTAGAAAGAAGTTTACCATTTCATTGGTTCTTTTGGTTCTTATTTACCAATGATGACAAATCCAAAGGCTTGTTTCTCTAAACATTCGCAGTGGCCGCCTAAGAGCTTTCGCCTTCGCCAGGCTTGAGAGCTAATGCTGCTACAATCCTTCCTTGAATATCTGAGGTCATATCTGCCTTTTTTTGTTTCCTATTTTGTGCCAAGGCCAGTAGTACTGTATTATGTTGGTGCACATCATTACGCTAAGTCCTTTTGGGTCTATTTTTTTTTTTCACTCATTTTCCACTCTAGTGTGGAGGGAAAAAATTCGGTGAGTCCCGCGCCCTACTTTTCCTTATTTCATGTTTCCTCACATATTTTCCGCTAATAATCACAAACCATGCAATATAAACAAACACTTTCTGCACATCTAACTAGAATAAGTTTATATAGCTAGGGGGAAGTAATGTTAATTCAAAATATCTAACCACAGAATAACGTACAAATTAAATAAGAACTTTCAATTAATTAGAGGTATAAAAGGCAGAGAAAGTTTGGGAGCCATTTTCCCGTAAAATACTTCAGTGTCTATGGAACGAAACTTTCAGCAGAGTCCACATTTAGCCCAATCAGGCTGGTGATGACCAAAAGCCACGACACCTGACTAGGTTTGGCTTCACCACCAAAGCAGAGCAGTGGAAAATAGTAATAATATGCGTAAAGAGAAAGTGCCATCACATGTAGTATTTGCCTATCAATCCTGACCGTTAAGTACCGAATAAATTTCTCAATTATCTCAAACTTTTATAAGTTAGGTAAAGAAGACACGAGTGCTGTTCTAGTTTTGCTCAATAAAAGTATCGTGTAATTTTCATTTGTCAATTAGAAAATCCTGGCCGACAATGTCTCTTTTATTTAATTTTATTTTTTAAGAGGGTAATATCCCAGATTGAACTTTAGTAAATTCTATGACATTCTTTTGTCAATGATGAGAAAGGAAACTGAAAAGGATAAATAGTATAGGCACTTTTGATTTTATGCCGAGAGGGGAGGAGCGAGGGTTGGAAACATTTTTTTTCCTTAATCATCAAACTGAAATTATAAGGATTGTGTATCTTTGAATATTCTCTGAATGATCTTTGAATCTCATTAAAGTAGTCTCACACTCTCAATTTAGAAAAAAACAGCACATATTGAAAACAACAACACAAACCAAACATCAAGGGCAAGAGAGAAGTGCCATAATCATAACTTGTGCAACCTAGGGCAAAATCTCACGTTGGTAATTAGTTAAGCAAAATCTACCCGTGTCTCAATGGACTATAAAATCACCTAACAACAACGCAATGTAAGGAACCAAAAAAAGAAACTAAATAAGGGAATCGAAGGGAAGAAGGTAAAGGACACTATTAAATTAAAGCTTTTGCCTGTTATGAAGATGGAAAAAAGAGGGATTAGCTATATTGTTTGGTGGACTAAAACCAAACTGAAAGTGCAGACAATAAAAACGAAAAAAAGGGAAAGAGAAAAGCTTGTCTTAACTCGAGTGCTTTCATTCTCTTTTGCTTTTGGATAACATTAATGTTGCACATCAAAGAGAAAGTTTTTTTGTTTTTTGGTCATCGTATCATCAGGTCAAGGTCTTTTCCTCGATATTCCGATATTGCACATTGGGATTAACTTCGCCAAATTTGAACAACTTGCAACCAGGCAATGTTAATTGGTGATATTGGATCAAGGAATTTACATTGTAAACAAAGGTTTCAATTGAATGTCGGAAACGGTAGAAATTCATCACTAGTATGAACAAAGCAGTAACTTTTTTTGTTTATTAATACTTTATTTTTCTTTATAGCAAAACAGTAACTTAAGTTAGTAACTTAAATTAGTGCAATCTTAGCTTCTAAAACTAAATTAATCACATCCAGTGAACTTGGAAACTATAATTCTAGCAATCAACATCTCAATTTTTTATTAATATTTGCTAGAACGAAGGAAACTCGCACAACTTTCCAATCATACCTACTAATTAAATTACATCATTTTTACCTATGGAGAAATTGTTGGATAGGTATGATTTATTATATTAGATTTAATTTAGATATTTTGAAAAAAATTTAGTACAATAAGTGCAGTTCTATCATTGATTAGTCCGCAACTATGTAATAACTTTACAAACCTAGGCCCCGCTTTGCACGGCTTCTCTTTTTGGTCCATTTTAACATACAGAAGGTCCAACAGAAAAAGGAAAAATTTGAAAGATATGCAACTTTATATCACCTTTACGTAACTGCTTAACCCAAAAGAATTCGACGAGCACTTTATACGTAACTTCACAAGACAAAAAGTAAAAAATTTCAAATTTCTTACGCATGAGATTCTGGCCTTAAAGGGCAAAATGAAAGATATGGTCAGACTCTTAACTAATGTGAAATAGCTTTTGTGGGGGAAATGCATGAGCAGATAATCACATAGCTACAAGAAAATGGGTAGCTGCATGACTTTACGGTGTCCCTGAAAGAAAATCACAATAAAATCACAGTAAAACTTCCTGTAAATCCCTACTTAAGCCCAGACTAACATAGTACAGAAACAGATCCAAACACTGTTATTTTGTGAAAAACTATATCTTATTTTCACATGACATTTCTTTTTGTCATAAAACTCTTTCTAAAGAAAAAAACCAAAAACAAAAATTCTTCCTTCTTGGGAATTTGTTTCACCCTACAGAATCAGAATGTTGGTGCATTATTGCTTGGAGGTCCTTTTGGGGGACTGCAAAGCGGTCATGAAACTGGTAACGGAAAGGTTGCCTGAATCCAAAAGTAACAGTCCAGAAGTGGGAAAAACACATGCATTTTCAATCATGAGTTTGACAACGAAAAGGTTGTGGTGTTCGATAGCAGTTAAAACAGAAAGGACTTGTTGGATGCAGTTAATGAGAAGAAGGAAACAAAACACAATACCCTTCATTATATTAAACAACCAAGAATACAGAAATGATTAATGTCTTACTTGTCCTAACACTTTGCAAACATAGCAAAATTTAGTAAGTGTAGAGATATATAATAGAACATTACTTGTAGAACCCAAAGGCCGTATTGTTGTGCCCATAGTCCAGAGGTACAACAACACTTAACCTTCTGTCACTTGTTTGGCGATGAAAATGCACAGTTCATGGCTTACAAGATGGCGAAGGACCCACATTTTTACGCCATCGTCTTCATTCAAACCAACTGCCTGACAAACATGGCTCCACTGGCTGATTTCTGGGGATAATAAAGTAAGATTGCATTGCACAAGCAACAATTCTGGTAGGTTGCTTGGATTGAGATGAAGAAGTCCCTCCACAGCAATGGCTTCTTCAGTCGTGTAGTTGTGCTTCAAAGCTTCCACAACATCAATCTCAACACCGTTGACACCTGGCTCAGTCATTTTTATGATCTTCCTTGACGAGTCCTACTGACAAAGCACGAGGAAAACGAAAGATTAGACGCAGAGCGCAAATCATTACAAAACTAAAGCTTAATTTACACTGCTACATTTATAATCTATAGCAACACTTTCTTACTAACATTCATAAAAATGTTACAAATTCTATATTATTTGCAACATTTATAAGTAAAATGTTACTAATTGACAGAATTTTTCTATCAAAACCGTAAAAGCCCAAATTAACACACCATTTCCATTTCCATTTCCAGATTGAAAAATAAAAACTCACAATTTCACCTTTTCTTTCTCTCGTACTCACTCCTACGGTTTCGCTTCCAGTGAGCTACCTTCTCTTCTCGCACATGGTTCGCAATTGATTCACACTCAGATCAAACTCCCTCTCATGTTCATCGTGTTTATTATCTATGACCTCTGAAATCGATTTTCATTTCTCTCTCTTCATTTCTCCGTCATTCGCCATCATGATCTCCAACCACCGACGAACACCGCTGCCACCACTACCACCATTGCCAGCGCCACCGACACTTCCCGTCTCCCAACTGCCAAAGATCGCGACGAGCCTTTCTCCCTCAAGCAGGAGCCTGCATCGCCACCTCTGTTGCCGTTGCACAGAGAAGACTTTAACAAAACGAAGGTTTGTTGTATTCTCTATTCTTTCTTAACATTGGCTCTAAGGAATAAGTGGCGACAATCAATTTGAGATTTTGCATATTTTTTAGAAAAATTCTACCAATTTGTTGCTGTTTTTGTTTCCGATCCAATACGTCATTGTTTTGGGTGTTATTGATATTGTTAATTCAATTAGAGGTGGAAGCTTCGAGAGGTTTTGATTGCTAGAGATGTTAGAATTTGGTTCTAGTTCTGTTTGGTTTTCAATATGCTAATCAGGGTAAAATAGATAGCATTCGTATTGATTTTTCATACTATTATAGTGATACTATTTCACATATTCTGTGAGTATGCAGAGCTTAATCCATAATCAAATGATGGTGAATGTTAAGCTAATCTCACAATAGAGTACTGAATACAATGTGATTTTCCCTTACTGGGTTGTTTACGTTGGCATTGATGTTCTTTCAGAGGAAGGTGAAAAGTATGATTGGGTTTTCAGTGCTGACCATATGGAAAATGAAGGAGGTGTATGATATATGTGGGGCTTTTTATCTTGTTTCCTAATACATGGACAAGCTTATTCTTGTTGGTTTGTTCTAGTTATTATATTGTTGCTAAATTTTATCCCTTTTTTCTTCCCTAGAGGAGAAAGGTTATATCTCTCACAATCCAGCCAACTCTCTTGGTCTGTCAATTAGAGAATGTATCTAACTGCAGAAGGTCGACAACTAATGATAGTGGCACAACAGCTGAAGCTGTCGATGCTGCTATTGGTAGCCCTGCAATTTTCTAGTTGAGGTATAATATTTGATCATTTACTTACATGTTTCCTTTCATGTGTAAAAATATTGACCATTATTAAAACAAAGAATCCTAAAACAGAGAATTAAGATATTGAAAGACCATACATCTAAAATTAGCATTAACTTTTATTTGTTTTTTTTTTTAAAAAAAAAAAGCAAAGCAAGATTATTGGTGCATATAATGCTTAATCTTGTATGGGGGGCCTCTTCACCTTGTGAGCGTGTTGGGGTGTCCTTAAGCATGTATATTAGCCCTACGTACTTGGTACTCTTTATTTTTCTACGGTTGTGCATTTCAACAAATACCTATTGTCTTAAGTGTCCAATCCTCTATATGGTCAATGTTGGAAACAAAACAATCTTTCTTGTACTATAAGGTAACTTTATCTAGTTTTCTCATGTCGATCTTGCCCTGTACTAAAACATCCTATTTTTTGCAACTTGTTATTCAATTTACATTTAGATGTTTAGGCTGTACTAATGTTAATTTTCTGCTTCTGAGTTTGTAATGCTTTTCAAGTGACTACTTAATTCCTATGGAGGTGAAAGGTTTGGTTTCTCAATCTTAGTGGAATGTATAATACTATGGATGTAGTTTCTTGAGGTTTTATGATTTGGATATATGTAGGCTTGGGAAAAATGTGACTATTATGAAAAGATTATGGTGTCCATTTTGCACAGACTTTGTTAGGGAAAGACTAAAGAGGTCCAGCCCCCTTAGTCCTCAACTTTAATTTCATATTTTGATTTCATCAACTTAGTTATAATTAGAGTCTAATGAAATATTTAGCCATTGCAGAGTTATCTCTAATTCATTGGCTTTGTGGCTGGAAAGAGAGAAGCAATTTTTTTTTTTAAAAAAAATCTTTTTAAGTAAGATGGGCCTGGGCCTAAGGTGAGACTAGAGCTAAATTTTTTTGTCTTTGATAACTATTAGATATTAATCATTATCATAATCAACATCTTTATCACCTTTAGCTGTAAGTTTTAGTATTGTGTTATCTAGAAGCTTTATACATTCATTTGTGTAAGCATCTCTGAACTTTTTGTTTGATTCCTGTTAGAGATGGACATCATTAGCAAATGGCCTGTGACTATTGCTTGTTCTAGATCAAGGAAAGCCGTTGTTGTAAAACTAATTGGGCATAACAATTTCAATACAAGAATCAGATTCAACTTTCTATGGATGTGCATGTACTTGAATGAATCATGATGTTAGGAGAAAAAAGGAAGTATATATGTAGGGATAGCTCAAGAGCACAAACATTTGTATGTTATGCATTGATCCTTCAATGTTATTATCCTTTTTTTTCCCCTTTACCTTTTTGTTTCTCAATTCTTATGGACTTGGTTGATCACTTGTGTGAACACCCGATTTTTATTCGGCTTATAAGATAAAAATTCAAATTAGCATGTTTTTAAAATTTAGTCCATTTAAAGACTCATGTGGTAATTTTATTTTGTTAAGTGAAATTTCAAACCATTTCAAATCTTGTTTATAGATAGTTCATAGTTGTGTTTAATCCAAACTTAATTTTTGTTTAAGTTCAGTTATTACCGTTTTACATTTTTTGTTTCATCTGCATTAAAAAAAAAATGTTTTTGGTCAACCCATCCACTCTGGTCCATTTCCATTTGTTTAAGTAATATATATAAAAAAAAAAAACCCAGCCCAATCTAATAATAAAAATAAAAAAATGAAACAAAAAAATAATAAAGGAAAGTCACGGGATGTTGGTTCTGTGACTCTCCACGTGAAGCAACAACATAATTAGCAAAATAATAATAATAATAATAATAATAATAATAATAAAAAGAAAAAGAATACAATGATGATATTCTATTTTTTTTTTTTTTTTTTACAATGAGCCAAAACTCCTTTCGGCTACAGAGAGCATGTGAACTGGGGGAGATCATTCTTTAGCTCTAATATCAACACCATCCACATGGGGGAACAAAAAAAGCCTCGACCGAAATCATCATCATCACAACCTCATCACCACAGCTTCCTTCCTCCACCCAGCTCACCTCACAGAACCTCCATAACCCCCTTTATCATCATCATCGCATAGGACTCCCTCCCATCAAAGCTCACAACTTGGATCCCACTGCCAGCACAATCCTTTCAATCTAACACAACAATCATCACTCTCTCCCAGCGGCATCATCACTGCTAGCACCATCACCACCATTACAACTAACACCTCCTCCATCAAACCACTTAAATAATCATCTTCTTCACTCAATAAATCATCCTCTCACCATTAACATCCTACCACAATCATTACTACTATTCACAACTCAACTAATATCAAGCCAGAAACAAAAAAAAAAATCCCAACAGCACATCAAAACCAAAACCAAAATCAAAACCACAAGCAAAAAAAATCTGAAAAAGGAAGTGAACATCACAGTGGTATATATTTTTCTTTTGTTTGCTCTTATTTTCTATTTTGATCCTCTTCAGGTATTCCTAAATCATATATTGCACATTCTCAAATCTCAACATAGTTCATTCATTTTCAAATCACAAAACACAAAACAGAATCATTTCTCAGCATCAAACACAACTCATCACAAAACATCAACCCAAAAATCACAACACAAAGCTCAACCTCTCATAACCAAATATTACTAATAGTCAAACCAAGAACCAAACACAAATCAGAAAAAGCCATCTTAGTCAATCACCTCATCTCAAAACGAAATAAATCAGAACCAAAAATAAATATCAGCCTCTCACAGCAAACATAATAAAAAAGAAGAGAGGAACCAAGAATAGAGGAAGAAGAATCCAGAAGCAGAAAAGAAGGAGAAGACCGCGACCTCCCTTGCGCACCCTTCCTTCTCCATTGATGAGCAAAACCCCCTCCTCGCACCACCAAACCCGAGGCGTTTCCCCTGTCCTCCCGCAAGCTCAGCGCCGATTCTCCCTCTTCGCAGCGCACCCTCTTGGCCTGAACAGGCTCCACGAGCCAGCCTCCCTAGCACCAGAACCGTTCCTCTTCTCTTCGACCCACCCACGCCGCAGATTGCCTCTGCGTGCCGCGATCTCACTCGCGCAGTCCCTGCTCAAGATCGGGCGTATGCGTTCTCTCTTCCCATCGTCACCGCGACCTCCTCTCTTCCTCACCCATGGCCACGGCGCACCGCGAAACAACCCCTACACCAGCACCTTTCCCATCACCGCAAGTGAACCCCCCTTCCACTGCCAGCCTAGCACCACCGTCCAGTTCACCGCCCTTGTCCCCTTCTCTTCCCTTGGCCGCGTGACCCTCTCATTCTCTCCGCCTTGGGTTCTCTCTCTCACTCAATCTCTCTCTCGATCTTTCTTTCTCTCTCTTTAGATCTCTCTTCATTTCTCATTCCCTTTCTATTTCTCACTCTCTATAACTCTCTGCCTCTTGCCCACTCTTTCTTTCTCTCTCTCTCTCAGCATCCGCGTGTGTGTGTTGTGTGCGTGTGTGCGTGTGTGTAGGTGTTGCGTGCGTGTGTGGGTGGGTGTGTGTAGGGTAGGGTAGTATAAGGTTAATGAAATTAGTTTTAGGAAATTAGTAAGTTTAGATTTTGTGCTATTTATCTATTTATTTAATTTTTGGTCATGAACGTGTTATTGGGTCAGGTTAGAGGTTTATTTGTTTGAGTTTAGGTTTGATTGTTTGAGCAATATATTCTCAACTTTTGGATTTTTTTTTATTTATGCTTAGTTTTTTTATTAGATTAATTCAGTTAGAGAATAAACAAATAAATAAATAAAAGATTTTTTTTATTTAAATTAAAAAAAAGGGAGAAGGTAAGTTTTTTTTTTATTTAATTTAGGTTAAAAAGAGAAATGAATTCTTAAGTGTTTTATTTGATTTATCTTACAGATTAAACTTTGATAATAGGATCAACTAATCCGTGACGGTTTGTTAATTCTATGATTGAAGAATATTTTAACTGCGACAGTTTGATATTCTGAAAAGTAGTTGTCATGAATAAAATCAACCAACGACACTCATTTTAAAACAAAACTACGTGACTTTGAATTCCTCATCGCACCAGAGGATACGTAGGAGCAGGCGATTCCTGTCAAGTCAAAATTAGATTTTATTAGGTTATTTTATGTTATTTCATTTTTTATTTGTAAATATTTATTATTATTTTGGGTTTATTTATAAATACTTATTGTCTTTTATTGTTATGTACTATTTTAATTTCAGCTAATAATCAAATTATTTTAAATGAGGATGTTAATTTAGCCGTGACGGCTTATTAACTCAGTTAAACATCTGAGCTGTGACAGCTTGATGTTTTAAATTTTAAAAAAAAATTAGATTTTTATAATTTGTATTACTTGTAAACATCTTCTTTAATATCTTTTTATTCTTTAAATTTTAAATTAACCAATTATTTGTTGTATATATTTTATTTCAAATAAAGAAGTTAATTTAGCCGAGACGACTTATTAACTTAGTGTATTGGATACCTAGGCTGTGACAGCCTGATGTTTCAAACTTTCAAGCTAAAATTAAATTTTATGACATTATTTTATTCTGTTATGCATGTAAATATTCTTGTTCATTATCATTATTATTCTTGTAAATATTTGTTTATTTATTCATTTATTTATTATTATTATTATCCTCCTCTTTCTTTATTATCTTAATTTAAATTAATTATTGAAATGTATATATTTTATTTCAAATAAAAAGGTTAATTTAGCCGTGACGGCTTGTTAACTCAATATTACGGATACCGAAATGTGAGCTTTGGTATTAGGAATTTTCTTATTCTAAAAGATTTTCTTTTATAATTTTCTTGAAATAAAAACATAAATAAATATTTTGAAAAAAGGTTATTAATAATTTGCACAATTAATTAAGGTACCGTTTAAAGGACGGGTGTGTTAGGGGTGCTGTAGGATTAAGTTCCTATCCTTCCCTAAGCATAACCGACTCCCGAGCTCAAATCTGGTTTCAAAGATCATTTTCTTTTAAATTAAATGGGTTTTTCCATAATTTTTCCCAATTAAATAAAATTTGGTGGCAACTCCATTTTTAAACAAAAAATCAATTTTTCTCGCAGTCCACGTCGCGATCCCGGTTGCGAGAACTTGGTTTTAGATAACTTTTTAGTTGATAATTAAATACTTAGTAAAATAGTAGCATCAGAGGGATCTTTCAATAATGTAGAATGAATGTGACACTCCACTCCGCTTTTATACTTCTAGAATTAAGTTGAATAAATCATATCTCAATTTTATGTGACATGAAAGCTAAACCTTACCAATGGATTAAACTGTGGATGGAGGTATATATGGATGTTGGATGAAGGGGTTTCTACTTGAAAACTTATTAGTATTATTTTCTATCATCTATTATTTTTTGTTAAGAATTCCATGATGTAAGTCAAGAATGTTCAAGTACATCTGTTGAAAAAATGCTATTATCATAAATGATAAGGAAATTTCAAAGATGTTAATATACTTTCATTCGGTTCATGAAATTCTTAATATTCACTTGAAGCTCTATTTTTTTCCCCTGTTTTGTTCTATTTTTTATGCATGTCCAGATGTAGCAGTTGTCACATTTAAGAATCCTAAGAGGAAAAATAGTCTATTGCAACATTTTATAAGTACTAAACAAAGTCTATTGCAATATTTTATAAGTGTTATTAGAAAAGGTCTATTGCAACATTTTATAAATGATACTGAAAAAGTCTATTGCAGCATTTTATAAATGTTACAGAAAAAAGGTATCTTGCAACATTTTATAAATGTTACCAAAAAAGATATTGCAACATTTTTCCAAATGTTACTTAAAATATAAAAAAATGTTACTAAAACCTTTTAGCGACATCAACTAAATCCAGCATTTGTAAAAATGTTGCCCATGTAAATAGCTAATATTTTTTCATGATTTACTAACATTTTTTAAATGTCAGTAAACATTAATTATGTAGTAGTGTTACCTTCTGAATTTACGAGAGCAACAGAGACTGGTGTAGGCGTAACACTTCTCGTTTCCTTAGAGGTTTAAATTGAATTGGATTACAAAGGGGCAACGTTGTTCCAGTTATTCGATCGCCATCAAGGCCACAGGGAAAATTCAATACGTCGAAATACCAGTGATACAATTGTCAACAAAATAAAGTGAAAGTGGTACCCACACACACTGACCACGAATCAACATCTTGTGGGTAAAAGGTATGTATTTCAATTAAAAAAATATATAAAAACAAAAAGTGATAAAATTATTAACTGTTGATTGCGGATTTGTTGCTTGAAGGTGTCGACCTGCATGTTCATGGTCATGATTAAAGATCGACTATACCTCCATTTTTATGCTGATTGTCTTTTCAGAGAGTTATGTTAATTTGACATGCTTACTTTTGTTAAAATTCTAACAAAGTATTAATTATTTTATCCTAATTTTATCTTTGTCAACATTAATTATGTTGTTTTATGTTGTTTTTTTATGGTTTATAGGAAGAAAAAAGAGAATTAAGATCCGTTGGCAGCACACAAAATTAATTAATTCTTATGCATGAAGGCTTAGTTCACTCCATTTTGATTTTTTATGTGTTTATGATTTATATCCCAAGACATGAATTATTATTTATTTATTTTTAGTTTTTTCAACAACAAAACAAACTAAAAATAGTTCTGTTAGAAGTTGAGATTTGATATTATTCTTGAAAATTGGGTTAAAAGATTTTAAATGTATGTTACAAAAAGTTGTAAACTAATACCTAAAAAGTTACAGACCAGTACACAAAAATTGTAAATCAATTAAGGACACATACCAAATATGTTGAAAATTAAATGTGAAATCAAGTGGAAAAAAATTGTAAATCAACATGTAAGAAATTGTAAATATGTATGTAAAAAGTTATAAACTTGTATGCAAAATACCATAAACCAATTACAATTAAATAAGATGCATGAAAATAATATAAAATTGAATATTTCAAATTTTATATGTAGTATAAGAATACTTTATGAATTAGATTTATTTACTGTTACTTTTAAAATTATTTCAATTTGAATTCTTCAATCAATACTATTAAAACATAAGTTGACAAAAATTTTGAAATGCTGTTATAATTGAGTGTGCTTTAGTAGTGAGACATAAAGTGCACTAAGTGAAGTGCCCGTGTGTGTTGAGTGAGTTAGTAAAATAGTGTGTAAGTGCTCAAGTGCACTAAGAGTAAGTTATTACTTGCACAAGTCTTGGTATCTTGTGAGTGGAACTTGAATACGAAGTGACGGGCATAATTGGAGTAGATTATTGTGCACACAACACTCTAAGATGCACGATTGTTTTTGTTATTGTAATAAAAAGAAAACATCATTACTTTTACCAAGTTGTCCTCTTCCTTCTCCTACATCATATTATTTGTTATTTAAAGTTTTTTTCCCTAAATTAAGAAACCGACTATTTAATTTCCTCAAGAATAGTGGCAGATATGAATAGTGGTTGAAAACAGTAGCATGAGGATTAAATAAACAATTTGATAATTTTGATTTTTGGAGAAAAAAAAAAGAACTATATGAAAGATGCGAGAGAGAGAGAGAGAGAATCCTATAAATGGAGATAAAGATAAAGTTGTATACAACAATACTTCATTGAATTTCAAAATTAAAATAAGTAACAATAAACAACGAAGTCAGAGGAAAAATGTAATTATGTATAAATAATTTTTATAGATATTATATTTTATTACAAAGAAAAAATTTATATTATAATATTTTAAAAGTCTACTTTCTCCTCCTTCTAAGAAAAGAACAATTTAATAATGGGTTACATTATTCATTTTCTTTCCTCTATTTTTTTAAACAAACAATAAGAAATTTCCTATTATACCCTCATTGTGTCCTCTTTCCTTGTTTCTTTCCTTTGTACTTCCACCTTAAGTCAATATATAAAATTATTTTATTTTTTAACAGTTGATGTTTTAATGGGACACTCACCTTACGATGACAATTCTCATTCAAGCTCACTCATCCACCATATTAATAGCATAGCTAGTCTAGTGTTGTAGTTTTAAATGCTAACCATTCACAAAAAAAATAATAAACATCCACTTTTAAATACTAAAATAATATTCATCTCAACCTATGAAGCGTACGTACTATCATGGATACATGATATGACATAAACATGAGGGACATATTAAAGTTGAAAAATTATAAGACACAAATACTTTTTTTATAATCTTATTTATATTATATTTTTTATGTTAGAGTAAAAAAAAGAGTTAATTTTAGATTAAATATATAAACACATGTGTCATTGGTATGTGTTGCAATTATCTTACATAAACACATATCCACAAGGCGAAGTAGACCAATTTGGCATGAGAGGCCAATATTTAATAATTAATTTTGGATATAAAAAAATATCGTATGATAATTACTGTTATTTAAAAATTTAAATAAAAAATCATATATGAAAGAAACAAATAGTTGATAACCAAAACTCGAATATATATATAACATATGATCTATTATAATATTTAAACATCTTATTAAACAAAAAGTTTATAAAAATTATTCAAATAATTTTTTTGAGGGAGCCAAATCAAAAAAAGAAAAAATTTGTAAAAGAAATGAAAATTTTATGGGGAACCATTACCCTCCTTAACCAATATTAGCATCTGCCCATGTGTCCAGTACATAAACACAACACCTAAATAGTGTATCAATGCTTCGTAGATCTCAACCAATTAGTGTCTAATTAATGTGTTGAAAATTTATTAGTTAGGTTATATTTTCTGTACGTAGTTTTCACCACATGTCATGGTAGTTCTCTTAGTAACCCAATCTCTTATTTAATCAAGTGACCCTCTTTTAGTCTTTCTTATTTCTTCCACCTTAACATGTCTTTTTTCTCAAGTAACCTGGTATCTCTCATCTCTTTTTTATTCTTTTCTGTTTTGGATTTGTTTGACCGGAAAAAAGTGGGGAAAGATAGATAAAGTAAGAACGTTTAATAAAGGACATTCCAAACCTTTTAATACATTCTCCCATTTTAATATTTTGGGATCACAAAGAAAAAGGAATCAACCGACTTGAAATTCACAGTGATCAAAGGGGTAAGAGAGCAATAATTGATACCACATGTCATGGTAGTTCTCTTAGTAACCCAATCTCTTATTTAATCAAGTAACCCTCTTCTAGTCTCTATTATTTCTTCCACCTTCACACGTCTTTTTTCTCAAGTAGCCTGGGTATCTCTGATCTCTTTTTTGTTCTTTCCTGTTTGGGATCGGATTTGTTTGACCGGAAAAAGTGGGGAAAGATAGATAAAGTAAGAACGTTTAATAAAGGACATTCCAAACCTTCTGATACATACTCCCATTTTAATTTTTTGGGATCACAAAGAAAAAGAAATCAACCGAGTTGAAATTCATAGTAATCAAAGGCGTAAGAGAGCAATAATTGATAGAAACTAAAATGAAATTTTACTAACAATCAAAAGATGAACTAATACAAGTGTAAGCACTCTTATATAAAGTAAGGGGTAAAACAAACTACTAACTAATATCTAACTAACTAAACTAACTTCAACTAATTTTTAATTACAATTGTATCCTCCAACACCGCCTGCAATCTGGAAAATACGTACTTTTCATATATCCAGCTTGGATGAAAGTGTAAGACAACTGAAATAGAAAAATACAACGTAATCAAAAAATATAAAGTATTCATATGAACAATATAGGATGAATGCAATGGTAGTGCTTCCTAATTCTATCTTCTTTCATGTCTCCACAACAATCATTGCAAAGCAAAATCCAAATATGTCAAGCAAACAGTGGTGGTGTCTAGTCCCTGTTACGTTCAACAGTTCCACAGCTCTCGTTGCAATAGAAGTGACAAATCACCAATAGTCCCAAAATAGGAATATCATCAATTTTTATTTAACTTTTCTAATGTGTCCCTATCTCTCCTCATGTGATACATTTATACAGCTTGCTATTTATAGGTGATTATTTTGCTGGCTAGAGATAGGAAGTAGGAACGTTCCTCCTTTAAATAGACACACATTATATTCCACACTTTCTAAAGCTGAGAATGCCACTCTCATCAAAACAAGCTTAGAATACCACCCCTATTTTCCAAATCCTTCAGTTGTGTCTTGTATTTTTTTTATTCTTAAAAAGTAAGGTATTTGATACATTAATTTAGATATTCTCACCTACATTAAAAACACTTTAAAAATTTTAAATTATTTCCTTTATCATGCATTGCACTAACACTAAAAATTTATAAAGACTTAACTGATTATTTCTGTTAAATAAATTATTTTTTATATACTTATAAATAAATAATTTAATGAATTAAATTATGTTAATATTTTTACTTTGCGGAATTGATAATACATCAATTAAGAATTGAAATTTGTTGTTAAGTAGTTAAGGCCTCCCTTAAAGTAGCAATTTCAGGATTTGAATCTGGATGCCATAGTCACAATTCACTTCTACAACCAACTATTTTTTGGTAACAATTTCTAATATCATATTTATTTTTTGATGTGTAATACCATATGTTTTTCATAACATTTTTAAGAATTATATATACAATAGACGATAAAACATTCGTTACGAGTGTTGTACATTAATTTTTGATAAACTTGCTATCATTTCCTAAAAAATATTCACTTTTTTTTATTGTTTATGTACCTATATATTACAAAAACTTTAAGTAAAAGAATTTAATACATAAATTTAAGTATTTATAATAAAATTTAATTATTGATACTTTTACGTACTCTTTATTGTTTGTATAAAAATTAGATAATGAAATTAATAATAAATATTTAAAGTATCCGTATAGTTGTTGTGATTGCTAAGGATGGCAAACAGGATGGGGTGGGTCAACTTTCCCCAATCTGCCATAGGTTGGCTATAAAATAGGGCAAGATGGGTTAAACTATTTTAGTTATTTTGGTTAAAAATATCAACTCACCTTATCAAAAAAAGGTGGGTTGGCCGATCAACCCAATTTTGGTTAGTTTTTAATTATTTTTACCAACGCCTCCCGACTCGTTGCAAGTTGGTTATAAAACGAGGTAGGCTGGGGTGGGTTGAAAAATCTAACCCACCTCGCCAAAAAGTGACTGGTTGACCTCATGGGTTAGCTCAACCCATTTTACCACCCCTACTGGTGCTTGAGTTCCCACTGTAACTCATAACGCAGTGAATATAGATATTGCAATTGCAGGAATATGCAAGACATTACTTAAGAATTTGGAAATTACAACAAAATATATAAATGTATCCCATGAAAAGAGGGGAGGGTAGGTTAGGGAAATCAAATAAAAGTTGTGGGAATAACAATAGTTATTTAGGAGTGAGAATATTTCCTCTGCTTTTATATATGCATTTGGCAGTCCAAGACAAGGAAATCAGTAGAGGAAATCACTATTGATGAATACTAAAGAGGATGTGCTTCTTCAAAGATTTATTACAAGACCAACTGTGATTAGAGGACGACGGAAAAAAAAGAAAAGAAAACGCTTGATGGAGAGAGCAAATAATGCAGGGGAGAAATTGGAGTTGGTTGCAGTTGCATATGATTATTGACTAAGGTTGTTGATGAAAAAAGCCGAAGAGAGAATTTGGAAGGGTTAGATATATGTGTTGAGTTTAAGTGAACAATTATTTGTGTATTCATATTAATTTTTATTTTTTGCTAAAATTAAGAAACCAATAATTTCCTCTATTCCACAAGAATAGTATTTGAAAATAGTGGCATGAGGATTAGAAAAACAATTTGATAAATTTGATTTTTGGAAAGGATTTTGGTAACAAGTACCCTTAAGGCATTATTTAATAAAGTAAAAGAGATAAATTTTAAAACTTTATTTTATGGGCCTCATGCTTTGAAAATATGCTGTATCATTTTTTAGATACCAAATTTTTCCTTTTTTTGATTTTTTAAGAAGTTCTCTAAGTACTCTCAATAAGAAAATCCTTTTGGGAAAAAGAACTATGAAAGACTAGAGAGAGAGAGAGAGAGAGAGAGATGAAGACAATGATAAAGCTGTATAAAATAATACTACTTTATAGAATTTCTAAAGAGTTTAATTTGATATACTAAAAATGTAAAACTATTTTACATTATCGTCTACTCAAAATATTTTATTTGGATAACTTTTCAAATAGTAAGTATAACAGTTAATTATTATGACTTATATGATAACAAATGATTGGATAATTATATAAAAAAATTACACTGTCAGTGCGCATTTTAGAATGGAAGGAGTAATAGTCTTGACATCTCTTTTGAAAAAGTCAGAGTAAAGTTTACTATTAATTGGATTATATCAACATTAATTATCTCTATTTACTAACGCAACACACCATAAGTATTATTTGGATAAAGTAAAGAGTATTCATTATCAAAAGTAATCTAATTCTCTTGAGACGTAGAACTCACAAATAAATAAGTATAACTAGTGTTTTACCTGTGCGATGCAGGGGATTTTACATTTATAAATTTTAAAGAAATTTGATAAAAGGTATATTATAAAATTGAATTGAATTATAATATATTAATCTGTATAATTTATTTTATATTATGAAAATAATTTATCATAGCCTTTTTTCTAAAATAAATGTTTTATTTTTAAGATAAATAATTAATCAAAATTTTATGTTTATATATCAATATGTGGGTGTATCTATTTTTTGTAACTCAGGACTAATTTTAATTTAGCACAAATCGATATTAATCAGGTTGTAACTAAATTATTACCCATATAATGTATATTTTTATTAACACTCATGTAATATATGAATTTGGTATATATATGGTACAATAATTGTTACGTGTGCAATTCATATGTCTTCATTATCCATGAAAGATATATTCATCGCTACTTGTGTTGTAGATTATTTGAGTTAGGAAAAAAATGTCATTATATTTTTGTTATTAAAAAATGAAAAAATCAGTAAAATTGTATGTATATTTATTTAAATTGATGCTAAGATTATTATTATAATTTTTGTATTTATTATAAATAATAGATATGTTTTGTATACTAAGAAAATGAATTATTTTTGTGTTTATAATAAAAATGTTTTACTCTATAACCATTTACTATTTGTAATTGATTAAAAGGAATTTTCATTTGTAATTAAATCTCTCAAACATAATATTAGAACCATTATTAGATTAAAATGATATTAATTAAGAATAATATCAAAACATTGGTATCAAGCAATATGATAATAACAAATTGACATGGATGCAAATATCAATAATTTTGTGTTTAAAAATTAAAGTACATATTAAATTTGAAGATTGAAATTGATATCGAGATTGAGATTTAAGATATGAGATACATATAAAATATCTTTAGTTTACATAGTAATTATTAGAAATCATTTATTTAAAATCAAGAGAAAGAGAAATATTTAAGAATTAAATTAATATGAAAAAATATATAATTAATGGAGATATGATTTTCTAATATTGTAAAAGACGGATATGATTTAACAATTAAGAATTATTTGAGTAAAATGATTTGTCGTGCTTGACTATAGAGTTCTTTCAATTTGGGCTACCGAAAAGAAGATGCATTTTATTGGTATAGGTAGCATAAATCAATTCATATAAGTTTTCCTCAACTGTATAGTCTCATACCTATATAGTCTCAGGACCTCTCTCATTCGGGTGTGTAATCGGTTCATTCATGTACCCTTCTGCTTAGAGGGCCTTGTAAGGAGACACTCCTTGTCCGTGCCTTCTTTTACACTGGCGATCACTTCTCGCCCTCATCCCCAGGCGTTACAAAATTTATCTATCAACATAATGTAAATAAATATAATAAAAAATAATCTTCTATATTTATATAAAACGATTCATTTGTATACTTTTAATTTATGTCTAATAATTATATTAACGATTATTAAATAGAAAAGCATAATTAGCAAATGGTTTCTCTACTTAGAAGAATTTCTACTTGCACAGGTAATTTTTTATTAAAAAAATTCTTATACACTTATTATTATTATTTAATTTGTAAAACCATTAAGATTTTTCAAAATCCACTTTAATATAGCAAGTTCATAATTCAAAATAAGAAGATATGATGTTGCAAGGATATTATTGGAATGTTAAAAAATTGCGCCCTCTCATTTTTCACTCATTTTCCACCCAAGTGCGAGGGAAAAAAAAACTGGTGAGTCTCACCTCCTAATTTTCCTTATT
The DNA here is from genome assembly GCA_031216105.1 of Dalbergia cultrata. Taxonomy (NCBI): domain Eukaryota; kingdom Viridiplantae; phylum Streptophyta; class Magnoliopsida; order Fabales; family Fabaceae; genus Dalbergia; species Dalbergia cultrata. The sequence goes on from CM062344.1 coordinate 75,564,061, forward strand.
TTATCTTTCCTCACATATTTTCCACTAATAATTACAAACCATGCAATATAAACAAATATTGTCAGTACTTGCACATCTAACTAAAATATTCTCTTATTGTTCGCTTGACATCTCATTTACAATTCTAAGTTTATATAGTTAGGGGGAAGTGATGTTAATTCAAAATATCTAACCACGGAATAACGTACAAATCAAATAAGAACCCTCAATTAATTAGAGGTATAAAAGGATAAAAGGCAGAGAAAGTTTGGGAGCCATTTTCTGGTAAAATACTTCAGTGTTTAGGCAACGAAACTTTCAGTAGAGTCCACATTTAGCCCAATCAGGCTGGTGATGACCAAAAGCCATAACAGCTGGCTAGGTTTGCTTCACCACCAAACCAGAGCAGTAGAAAATAGCAATAATATGCGTATAAGAGAAAGTGCGATGACATGTAGTATTTGCCTATCAATCCTGACCGTTAAGTACCAAATCAAACTCGTTTCCCCAAACTTTATAAGTTAGAAAGGTAAAGAAGACATGCTGCTTGTTCTAGTTTTGTTCAATAAGAGTCTATTTTGATTTTAGTTTTTAATTTTTATTTTTAATTTTTTTAATTTTTATGATTTTATTGAGGAAATATTAAAAATTAAAAATAAAAACCGAAAACTCAAATTAAATAAGTTCTGAATTTTTAAAATTTTCAATAATTTATTCCTTTAACAAAATCTAAAAGACTAAAAAATAAAACTTAAAAATAAAACCCTCAAATCAAACGGCTAAAAGTAACATATAATTCTCTTTTGTGATCAGAAAGGAAACTGAAAGGATAAATACTATAGGTGCCTGTCTATGAAGCTGTCTTATTCGGTCACTAACTTCGAAATTGCTATCCATGCCAAGCGGGAAGGACAGAGGGTTGGAAACATCTTTTTTCTAATACGTAATCATCAAACGGAAAATGCAAGGACTGTATATCTTTGAATACTCTCTGATTGATCCGAGTCTCATTCAAGTGGTCTCACGCTTTTAATATAGAAAGAGAATTACTATTATAACTTTAAAAAATGAGTATCAAATTGGAATATCTACTCTATCATTTTTTGATATGATGGATGAATAGAAAAAGTTAAAATTATCATTATATTTATTTTTAACTGTTGAAATAGCATTTTCAATATAAAAAATAACAGCACATACTGAAAACAACAACACAACCCAAACATCAAGGGCAAGAGAGAAGTTTCATAATCATAACTTCTGCAAAAATCTCACGTTGGTAATTAGTTAAACCTAATCTACCCGTGAATCAATGGGCTATATAATCTCCTAACAACAACGCAATGTAAGGAACCAAAAAAAGAAATTAAATGAGGGAATGGAAGACAAGAAGGGAAAGGACACTATTAAATTAAAGCATTTGCCTTTTGGGATAGTGGGCAGTGGCGGTAGGTACCTGGATATGCCCATTCTACTGCTGTTACGAAGATGGGAAAGAGAGGGATTAGCTATAATGTTTGGTGGATTAAAACCAAAGTAAAAGTGCAGAGAAATTAAAAGGCGAAAGAGGGAAAGAGAACGGCTTTTCTTCCGCTAGATTTCATTGATTCTTTTTTGCTTTTGGATAACATTAGTGTTGCACATCAAAGATAATTTTTTTCATAGTATCATCAAATCAAGATCTATCTTTTTGTCGCTATGCCAATATTGCACATGGGGACTAACTTCGCCAAATTAGAACAACTTGCGACCATCCAATGTTAATTGGTTATATTGGATCAAGGAATTTACATTGTGAACAAAGGTTTTAATTGGATGTCAGAAACGGTAGAAATTCATCACTAGTATGAACAAAACAGTAACTTTTTTTGTTTATTAAAACCTTTTTTTTTCTTTATGGCAAAACAGTGACTTTAACTTAAATTAGTGCAATCTGAGCTTCTAAAACTAAATTCATCATATGCTGTAAACTTGAAAGCTATAATTCTAGCAATCAACATCTCAATTTTTTATTAATATTTGCTAGAATGAACGAAACTCGCACAACTTTCCAATCATACCTAATAATTAAATTACATCATTTTTTTCCTATGGAGAAATTGTTAGATAGTTATGATTTATTATATTAGATTTAATTTAGATATTTTTTAAAAAAAAATTAGTATAATAAGTGCATTTTTATCATAGATTAGTCCGCAACTTTATAATAACTTTATAACATAGGTTCCTCTTTCCCCGACATGGTATTGCTCAAGCTATTCCTCTGTTTGGCCCATTTTCGCTTACAGAAGGTCCAATTGAAAAAGGAAAAACAAGCAAAGATATGCAAGTGTAGTATCAACTGTATGTAACTGCTTAACTCAAAAGAATTTGGCAAGCACTTTGTATGTACCTTCACAAGACAAAAGATAAAAAATTTCAAATTTCTTAGGCATGATATTATGATCTTAGGGGAAAAAGAAAGGTATGGTCAATCTCTTAACTAATGTCATATAGCTTTTGTAGGGGAAAATGAATGAGCAGATAATCACATAGCTACAAGAAAAATGTGTAGTTGCAGAGCTTTACGGTGTTCCCTGAAAGAAAATCACAATAAAATATGCTTGTCTATCTGCAATGGTTCAGAAGTGTAAGTACTAAAACTTACTGTAAATCCCTATTTCAGCCCAGACTAACAAACTACAGAAACAGATGCAGACACTGTTATTTTGTTAACTGTATTTTAATTTCACATGACATTTCTTTTTCTCATATAACTCTTTCTAAAGAGGGAAAAAAAAAAAAACAAAAAACAAAAATTCTTCCTTCTTGGGAATTTGTTTCACCCTACAGAATCAGAATGTTGGTGCATTATTTCTTGGACGTCCTTTTGAGGGACTACAAAGCGGTCATGAAACTGATAACGGAAAGGTTGGTTGAATCCAAAAGTACAAAGACAGTGCAGAAATGGGAAAAACACATGCATTTTCAATCATGAGTTTGACAACGAAAAGGTTGTGGTGTTTGCTAGCAGTTAAACCAGAGAGGACTTGTTGGATGCAGTTAATGAGAAGAAGGAAACAAAACACAATTACCTTCATTACATTAAACAACCAAGAATACAGAAATAATTCATGACTCACTTGTCCTGACACTTTCCAAACATAGCAAAATAAGTGTAAAGATATATAATAGAACATTACTTCAAGAACCCAAAGGCCCTATTGTTGTGCCCATAGTCCAGAGGTACAACAACACTTACCCTTCTGCCACTTGTTTGGCAATGAAAATGCACAGTTGACGGCTTCCGAGATGGCGAAGCACCCACATTTTCACGCCATCCCCTGAATTCAAACCAATTGCCTGACAAACACGGCTCCACCGGTACCGTCTGATTTCTGGGAATTCTCTATGTGTGATAACATATTTGTTATCACTCCGCCTCTGCTTAAACAGCAATGGGTAGTAGTATGTACCATGGCTTATTAAGTACACACGGATGGGAACGCCCTCTCTAGCGTCTTGGCCAGGTACATGAGGTAATATGTGCTCCCTTGCATGAGCTGCAGGAATATGGAACCTTTGCTGTTGGCCACCAACATCAGAACGAGAGCAGTACATGAAGAAGCCTGTATCTGAGGATAATAAAGCAAGATTGCATTGCTGAGGCAAGAAGTCTGGTAGGATACTTGGATTGAGAAGAAGTAGTCCCTCGGCAGCAATGGCTTCTCCAGGAGCTTCCACAACATCAATCTCAATACCGTTGACACCCGGCGCATTCATTTTGATGATTTTCCTTGACGAGTTCTACTGACAAAGCATGAGCGAAACGAAAGATTAGATTCAGAAAGCAAATCATTACAAAAATAAAGCTTAATTTACCTTCTGAATTTGCAAGAGCACCAGGGCGGGGTCTAAGCGTAGCACCTCTCGTTGCCTTGAGTGTAATTTTGTGCATGAGGCGGACTCTGATGAAGCTGAGTTTTTCAATTGCGGTTCTACTGCATGGTGATGGTGATGGAAGGGATTCCCCACCACCCGTCACATCAAGACCGCAGAATCAAATCAAACTTATCCACGTTGATAGATGCCATAGTTGTCAGGCTTGGTCATGATTAAAGGGCAAAAGGTCACATACAAACAAATTTCTACAGTGACATGAATAAACCAGTAGTATGAAATTCATTAGTTTAGGAGAAAAATGTAATGTTGTAATTTAGTTTTCATTGAAGTATTTGCACTCAATCAATTAATTTTCAGTTAAAGAAATCAGTTTTTCTTGAAATAACTTTCATTTAATTAATTTGAAAAAAGTTACTATTATAAAGAAAACATTTGACCCATACATGTAATATTAATTTGAATGCATATAGGTGATATTAAGCTATGAGTGATTATTATCTGATTTTTGTTTTAATATTTTTATTTGTATACAGGGTTGATAATCTCATATAAAAATATGAAGAAATTGTGTTTAGTCATGATTAAAAATTTGCTTGAGTAATGAAAAATCTTCAACATCTTTTGTTGGAATGACTTTTATAAATTAAAAATGTATGGGTTAATTCAATAATTTATTGTTGCTAAATGAACTAGATTATAGAAAGAAATAAATAATCAATGAACATAACAAACATTGCAAGTAGGTCTTCATTTACATCTCTTATATTTTATTAAAGTTTCACTTTAGTCCCAAAGTTTGTTTGTTTAATTACTTTCAAAATGTAAACGATATTCAATTTTTTTTTTTCCCTGGGGACCCCTTTCCCAAAGTAGTCATCAAATTGCATCGGAAAGGTTGGTATGCTTGCTTGCAGAGAAACATAGAAGAATTCTCGTTCTAGTTTGCAACAAATGGCTCGAATTCAAAAGTAAAAAGATAGAAAAGGACGCGCAGTGGAAAAGCATTTCAATCATGCATTTGAAGGGATTAGGTTTTCGGTTGTTGCTGCTAGCAGCCAAAGCAAAGAGAAGCACTATTTTTTATTGAAGACAAAAAGACACTTCATTAATTAAAACAACCCAGGAACTTATCGCTTCTCATAAAACCTTCCAATCATCCCAAAACTGAATAAATAAATGTAAAGATATATAGATCTTGCTTGAAGAATTCATGCTCCTTAATTGGCGCAACCTTGATATTAATTTAAATATTATAATTTTAAAAGAGAATCGTGTGTTCCAAAATTCGATACCTTTTTGATTAATTTCCAAAATCGTGCTAGGTATTACTGCAATGCTAAACATCAAGGTGACTCTTAGCCATGAAGAAATTTCGGTGTTTGGGGTTGCTTTTTCTTTTTCTAAGGAGTTATAGGCTTAAACTTAAGCCCTCTTTTTCTTGTTATTTTGTTCAAGACTTGGAGATGGGTTGAGCTGTTCACCATATTTGATTTGGATGCCGGAATTATGTGGTCAAATGATTCAAGATTAATTGATCCTACCTCCATTTAATGCTGGTTGTCTTTTCAGGAAGTTTTTTTTATTTGACAGGATCTGTTTTGTTAAAATTCTAACAAACATTAATTATTTCATCTTTATCACCGTTACTTAATTATGCTGTTTTGTGTTCTATAAGTGAATAGAGAGATAGTTAATATGATCTAGTTACATTAAGAGTAATATAATATCTTGCTTTGATTGTTCTTAAAAAGATAAGTGCTCTTTTTTGTATTATTAAAGAAAGGCTCATGCTCCAGAAGCGAGAGGAGCCCTATGTAAGAGAAAGCCTGATTGATCGATGTCCAAACCAGTCAACTGAGAACATAAGACACACCCCACCTGATGTATACTACTAGCAGCAAACAATACAGAACTGATACTCAAAACAATACACTCTACTGGAAAATTAGGCCAAAAAACACTGTCACTATCAAATAACTAGGTCTTCGTGTAGAGTAAAACAAGAGAAATAATATTTGTACATCTTAATTTTATAGACACCCAACACCTTTTATTCTTACTCTTCAATTTTTTTTTTCATCTTTTCTTCTTTCTTTTTTTTTTTAAAAATAATTTTTTATTTCTCTCTCTTTGGGGTGTCCAAGAAGTAAGAGGTTCAAATAACACTCATCCGGTAAAGGTGTGTCCACGAACGCATCAGTCCTATGCCAATATAATTTGCTATTTCCACGTAGCTTGAGTGATGCATTACACTTAAGAGTATTTAACACTCCTCCTATTCTGAAAGTGTGAACTCCAAATTAGTCCATAACACTATTATATATAAATAATTTGGTCTCTAGGAAAAATAAATTAATCTTAAGATTTCTCACAATTACAACATATGAACACATTAGTTCATACTCATCTACAATCTATAAATAATTGATAGATAACCATGATCGCCACCTCCTTGAACTTCGTTTCCCACCTTAATCATCTCCTTTATTTGTGTTCCTACCCTTAAAAACAACATTAAGTTTCAGTTTTTTATTGTAATTTTATTAATTATATATATATGTTAGTCAAGAACCAAGATTAATCAGGAAAATTAATCAATTAGCATATAATGATGATATATGAATAAAAATTAAAAATCACAAGTTTTGAATAAACTAATAAGAGCTAAGATTATGTCTCCCTCATAAAAATATCATCTAGATGCACGTGACAAAAACTTTTAAGTCAATGAATTTGGTTGCCTTAAAATTAATTTAGAGGGAACTCTTATATGTATAAGTTTTCAACAATTACATTATTGAAATTAATAATTGTATAATACATATGATTTTTTTGACACATTCGTGAATTATAAGAATTGTTTTATTTGTTTTTTTTTTTAAAGAGTTTTGTAAATTTGTCCACTAATGTTTATTAGCTGAAACTACGTCAGCATTAATAATTGCATCATGTTAAAAGTGCTATATGTTTCAGTATATGTGAAAAGTGATAGAAAAATATTATTTGTATTGTACATATAAAATATTATATCAAAAGTGCAATATGAATATATTTTCATACGCTTCGTAGTAATGTATCATACAAAAGTAATATTTTGATGTTATCTATATATACAAAACACACAATTTTTAAAATAATTTTCCAACTAACTCGTTTACATATGAAAATAATTTCATCACAATTGATTGGTGAAATAATTTATTTTTACAAATTATCTAAATGCACTCTAAATCAATTTAAAGACTTAACTTATTTTTTTGGGTGGGAGAAATACAAAGACACACCCAAGACTAATTGGTTAGATTGACAAGAAGAATACTATTAAGCTCAAATCCAGGATTACGTCATCAGAAGAAGCCCAAGCCTAATGCAGCGCCAATCTTTACTACATGATCAACGGCCCAATTAGTAGTCCTAGGGATCAAATTAAAACGAACACTCCAGTTGCACAAAGTCAACGCATAGATATGCATAAACAAACCTAAGTCCAAGTGATGAGGAGAAATTTGATCAATGAATACAGCCAAAAAGGTCTCCAAACAATCTGTATCAACATACACAGTACGGTAGCCAAGCCTCCAAACCATGGAAAGACTACAATAGACAGCTTCGAACTCCACCCGAAGAATTTCTATCTCATCCCTAAGAGTAATGAATTATGCAACCAAAGCCAGCTAAACCCCGATCTCATAACACACTACCATCAACATTCAACTTAACAACATCATGGGGAAGAAGACGCCAAACTGACATATCGACATAATTGACTTGAGAGCAGGTAATGTCATCAGCTAGAAGTCGTGCCCAGCAGGCCACCATAGGGGCCGACCAAGGGTCAGTTTGGAAAATATCTTGGTTACGACTTTGCCAAGTCCACCACAAAGCAGTAAAAAAAAGAACACCATTGACACCAAGAGCATTATCTTTCACCCAAACAATCGGATCATCAATTTCAAAACGAGAAAAGAAATGCGTGCCAATGTTATTCCAAATGCTACAACTCTTAAAACAGTCCCTCAGACAAAGAAGAAGAGTCTCCTCTTGGCCACAACACGAGCATGAAGTGCTAGCTGCCATGCTACAATAAAAACGAAAACAATTGGTAGGTAAGCTACCATGAATGCATAGCCAAAAGCAAAACCTTGACCTTCTCCGGAGCCTTCACCTTCCAAATCCAGCTCCAATTAAGATTATGATCCCAAGGAAAAGACTGAAACAATAACCACCTATAAGCATTGGTGGCAGAATAAATGTCATTCCCAGCTGGTTGCCAAAACCAACCTACTCAAGAGGAAGACTAACTAATACTAAAAAAAAAATCATGAATTAAGGTTCGAAGTTGAGGCGATAAAGAAGTCCAAAGAGATGAGATATGTCGAGTGCCATCATTCCACAAATCACCTATACTAAGATGAGTATCCGAAATATGCACATAGTCAACAAGCTCACATAAGCGAGTATAGTCCATCCCCTACGAAAATCACTGTCGAAGCTTATGGACAATAAACACAATAACACGCCAAATTGGAGAAGACTTGGGCTAGAGTTGCACCAAGAGCAAATTAGACCCAACCACATTAAGATAATTATGGGAATGGTTAAATGCATTTTACCCCTTGTGTTTTAGGCCATGTGCAATTTAGACCTCAAATTTTTAAAATGTGTAACGCAACCACTTGTGGTTTTAAAATAGTGCAAATCAGCCTTTCCGAAAAGAGACATCCATTTACACTGTTAAATGATATTTTTTGGGCAAATTGCCCCTACACTTTTTTGAATTTTCCCAACCCTCATTCCTAACCCTTTCACTTTCCCTTACCATGCCTTCAGAAAAGTTAAGAAATTTCCCAACCCATTTCATGATCACCGTGAGGAATTATTCCTCTTTTCCTCCAAGCCCATCACCATTGTGAGCTATTGCAACCACCACCACAAGTAACAACCATTGGCGATGACAACGCTCTTTACAACCATTCCTTTGCCATGCTTCCAAATCTAACTTTTGTGGGTTCTGTTTGGTTTTGGGACTATGGGTTGTAGAGATAGAGAGCACAATGGTGGCAGTTTGGTAGAAAAACGATGAATGATGGCGGTGACATGGTGACAGCGACCTGACGCGGCAATGGCTCAGTGGCATGACAGCTATCGTGATGGCAGATGGGTGCGACAGAAGAGGAGGAGGGTCATGGTGATGAACCACAAGGTCAAAGATCCAGCAATGGTGGTGGTCGCGTATGGCTATTATGCGTAAGGGAAGTGACGAGACGCAGCGACGACGGAGGAGGAGGAGGAGGGTCGTGACAGCTTCGTGATGATAAAGAATGTCTCCAACAGTAGCTATGGAGTGGAAAAAGATGACGGTGGCAGTTGCCAACGTTACTTGTCTTTTTTTTTCTTTTTGGTTTGAGAGTTGAAAATATTGGTTGGTGCTGAGATTTGGATTGTTTGGTTTTGGTCTTCTTTGTTTTTCCTTCTTCTTTTGCAATTGATGAACAAAGAATGGTGTTGTTACCGATTTGTATTTCGTTATGGTTTTGAAGTTACCGATTTGTATTTCGTTATGGTTTTGAAATTTAAAGGATTTTTTATGTGACTGATGGAGATGTTGTGGAGGGTTCTTCTTTGTTTGAAATTAGGTGAAAGGGGTGAAAGAGATGATTGTGAGAAGGGGATGGGGATGTGAAATTGGAAATTTAAAAAAGTGTAAGGGCAATTTTGTCCAAAAAATATCATTTAAAAGTGTAAATGGATGCCTCTTTAATGGAAGGGCTGATTTGCACTATTTTAAAACCACAGGGGGTCGCGTTGCATATTTTAAAAAGTCGAGGCCTAAACTGCACATGGCCTAAAATACAGGGGAGTAAAATGCATTTAACCCTTATGGGAAAGAGTACGAGCCCAAAGGCTGCTATCTTGAATCAAGATTTTCCAAGCCAGCTTACCAAGAAGTGAGATGTTAACACATCTAGCTTCTCTAACACCAAGCCCACCATATTGTTTCGGAGCAATAAGGGTTTCCCAATTCACTAAGTTGAAACTCCTATTACTGTTACAACCATTCCAGATAAAAACTTTGGTTTTCCTGTCAATGGCATCACAAATCCCACTAGGCAAGGCCATAACTTGCATTTGGTGCACAGGGATAGAGGCAATCACAAACTTGGCAAGGCAAATATGCTCAGCCCTGTTAAGTAATTTCCCTTTTTCCAACCTGCAAGTCTGGTGTTGATATTATCAAGAATATATTGAAAACGGGCCTTCGTTACTCTACCACCAATAAGAGAAACTCCAAGGTATTTCCCTAGATTAGTAGTAAAACGATAGAAGATATGCTAGTAAAATTGTCCCTACGATACCTTGAAACTGCTTAGAACAAAGAGCTTTAGATTTATTGAAGTTAACCTTCATTCCAAAGGCAGAACAGAAGACATTAAGCACTTGCATAATTAGATGAACCTAGGAACTCTGAGCCTTGCAAAATAAGATAACATCATCAGCGAACATAAGGTGAGATATCTTAGGTCCCCCGCGCGAAATACAAACCGGCTTCCAATGCCCAACCTTTATTAAGTTATCGATCATGACTATCAACCTCTCTATACAAAGAACAAATAAGAAAAGGGACATATGATCCCTTTCTCTAAGACCCCGATTTGGGGAAAACCCTTCCAACTTGCTCCCATTCCATAGAATACTAAGCACAGAGGATGTGACACACATCATAATAAGCTGCACAGTAGCCTGGGGAAAACCAAAATCACACAGGGTTCTCTCTAGATAATGCCAATCCATTCTATCATAAGCTTTTTCAAGATCCACTTTGAAAGCAAGAACCCCTTTCTTAGTTTTTGCCCTCCTCATGTAATTCATTACCTCTTGAGCCACAATCACATTATCCGCACAACCCCTACCAGGAATAAAACCCCCTTGCATAGGCCCCACCAACTAATGCAAGAAAGACCTTAGTCTATTAACAAAAACCTTAGTAATAATCTTGTAAATCACATTATAGAGGCTTATATGACAGAAGTTCTTTATACGCATAGGTTGATCAACCTTAGGAATAAGAATAATCAAGGTATCAAAGGGAGTTGGATCACACTGACCTCCACAGAAAACATTCTGAACAACACTAACAACATCATTCCCCACTATATCCCTATAATCCTTGAAGAAAAGCGCATGAAACCCATCCGGGCTAGGGGCCTTATAAGAATTCATTGTCATCACAACATCCTTAACTTCTATAGCAGAAACTGGCTTGCTTAATGTTGAGCAACCCTCCTGGCTAAGTTGAGCAAATGATTATTACTTAATACATCCAGGTCAATATTTTCCCTGGAGCAAAAGAGAGATTGATAGAAATGAAGGGTCTCTTGCTACAACTCACCAAGGTCAACAAACCAAAACCTAGAATCTAAATACAAACCCTCCACCTTGTTCAGCTTCCTTATAAGCAAAGTTTGCAAGTGAAAAACCTTTATATTTCTATCACCAAACTTAACCCAATTCTCTCTAGAAGACTTAACTTGTTTAATGATTAATCAATCTATCCTACAATAATTCTAAAATTCAAAGAAAACATAATCACAACATTGTTATTTTAAGGGCTTGAATTTTTTCGGTAAGGTCATCAAAAAATTGTAATCAAGCTCAGTACTTGTTTTTGTTGCTTTGTGTTTTTCTCTTTTTAAACATCATCATTCAATGGTCGCTTTCCATGACATGTTGGTTCAAAACAAGCATTAGGCATATTTAAAAAAGTTTGGCATTGTGGGTTTTGATAGTCTTCTTAAGTGTTTTTATAGTCAACATTAGTTTACTAGATTGGCACTAATGTTTAGACGGAAATTTTCTATCCCTAAAATGTGTCTGTTTTCCTGTTTCTCAATTATTTACTGACATACGGAAGATACATATTCTATATTTTATAACTTATAAATTTTTAAATTTTTTTTATTTTTTAAATATCAACAAATAATTGGGGATAGAAAAAAGAGACATCATTTGAGAACAAATGATTTCCATCCCTATGAATGTGGTTCCGTGGAGAACGGCATCCGTAATTGGTTATATGCCAGTCCAAGACAAGGCAATTAGTTAGCAGAGAAAATTATCACTTGTTAGTAATAAACAAGGACATTGTAATGCTTTTATTTGGGAATGGCTATTTCACTCGTAAATATCTATTATCACTTCTGCTATAATAAATTATATTTAAGTTCTCTGACGTGTCCTTGGCTCTCCTCATGTGATACACTTATATAGCTTGTTATTTATAGGTGATTATTTTACTGGCTAGAGATAGGAAGTAGGAATATTCCCCCTTTAAATAGACACACATTATATTCCACACTCTCTAAGGTGCAAGGTGCCACTCTCATCAAAACAAGCTTAGAGTACCACCCCTATTTTCCAAATCCTTCAGTTGTGCTTGCATTTTTTTTTATTTTTAAAAATTAAGGTATTTGATAAATTAATTTAGCTATACTCACCTACATTGGAAACATGTTAAAAAATTTAAATTATTTCCTTTATCATGCATTGCACTAACACTAAAAAAATTATAAAGACTTAATTGATTATTTTTGTTAAATAAATTATTCTTTATATTTACACACACACACATACACACTTATATATAAATAATTTAATGAATTAAATTATATTAATATTTTTACTTTAGGACTTGATAATTCATCAATTAAGGATTGAAATTCATAGTTAAGTAGTTAAGGCCTTTCTTAAAGTAGCAATTTCAGGATTTGAATCTAGATATCATAGATAAAGCTTATTTGGAATGAAAATTCACTTCCAATACAACCAAATATTGTTTGGTAACAATTTCTAATACTATATTTATTTTTTGATGTGTAACACCATATGTTTTTCATAACATTTTTAAGAATTATATATACAATAGATGATAAAACATTCGTTATGAGTGCTGCACATTAATTTTTTATAAATATATTTTTGTCATTCCTATTTTTACTTGCTCTCATTTCCTCTAAAATATTCACTTTTTTTTATTGTTTATGTACCTTTATATTACAAAAAACTTTATGTAAAAGAATTTAATACATAAATTTAAATACTTATAATAAAATTTAATTATTGGTACTTTTACTATTTACTGATTGTATAAAAATTAGATGGTGAAATTAATAATAAATATTTAAAAGTATTGATATAGTTGTTGTGACTACTAGGGGTGGCAAACGGGACAAGTTGAGTCAACTTGCCCTAATCTGCTATAGGTTGGCTATAAACTAGGGCAAGATAGGTTGAACCATTTTAATTATTTTAGTGTCTTGTAAAAAAAAAGGTGGATTGGCAGGCCAACTCAATTTTGATATTTTTGTCAACCCATCCCGACCCGTTGTTGCAGGTTGGTTATAAACCGAGGCAAGGTGGGGCGGATTGAAAAAGTTTGGCGGGTTGAAAAATCCAACCCACCCAGCCAAAAAGTGGCAGGTTAACCCCATGGGCTAGCTCAACCCATTTTAGCACCCCTACTGGTGCTTGAGTTCCCACGGTAACTCATAACACGTGAATATAGATATTGTTACTTGTATGCCCTAGAGCTAATAAATATATGTATCAATAATTCCTATTAATAGCAATTTATTATTCTTTTACCCATAATTTATGTTTAGTAGAATAAGTCCATAAGATATTTGTTTGATACTTCATTCTCAAGAGTTGAGAATATGAGTGACGGAGTAGTTTAGTACAATATCTTTAAAATAATTCATGATTATAGGAATTCAATTTAGACATTATTATTTCGGAAGATCGTCACCTCTGTCTGTTTCCATGATTGGTATAAGATACTAATGAAGATGAAGTAGAAGTCTCATACTATACAACATTAGATGTTAAAATAGATATGTGGACACTTATAGGATAAATGAGTTGAACGTGACAAATAGACAAAGTTCACATGGTAATGTTACTAATGTCAATGAAACATTATCTGGATTATATCAATTCATATAATCCCTAGACCTGAGATGGCACAGTTATCTTGCACATAGGCAGCTATAGTTTGCGACTCTCCATATACTCACGACATGCATTATTATAAAGCAGTATGTGGCTATAGTTAGTTATGTATGGAGATATGTGACCCGTCAAGATAGGATTCATTATCTCATGTAAATGAGGATAGGTCCTATGGATGAAGAGTTATTCTTGATCATGAAATCCTTAGCCAAAGTACTTGGACTTAAATAGAAAAAGAGTTTGTGGTTCATGTCAATTGATCAAATAATGAAAAATTCGAAATCTATATGATCTAAGCTATAGGGTTTGACATTATCCATTACCCTAGCTGGATTGGGATACTATAATGAAAGGATTTGAGTGCATGGGAAAAATGATTATCAGTTCACTAGAATGTTCTAATTGATACATTCATCATTATTTGGGTAGTCGTGGTATGTTATGCTAAGTGTTACCCATGACTTATGAGAACCAAAGGTACTTTGGGAATTGTCCTTTATGTTCGGAAATGAGTTTCTGATAAGATCAAACGTTTGATTTTGTGATCTCATTACTAATTAGTGATGAACCTAATTAGTCACATACAATAGAACATGTATATATCAAGAACGGATTAATTCTAATTAATATAGCTAATTAGATGTTAATTACCGAATTGGACTTGTAATTGGATTGTAGGGTTGCTAGCATATCCCAAAGTCAAATTCAATAAAGTGGTAAATCCTCAAAAAGGAGAAAGGTTTTATATGGAAAGCCTATATTTTAGAAACCTATGTCAGGGACATTTTTGTCTTTTCAAGTTTGGGTTAATATAAGACATCAGATGACTTATATGTGAGATTATGTTATTTTGGTAAATACCAAAATTACTTAAGCCTATTTAAAATAAGAATTATTTGAAAATAAATTAATTCAAATTTTAAATAAGTTTTTAATTAGGAATCAATTGAGGATTGATATGTGACATAAATGTCATCCCAATATTTGCACATGCCAAATAAAAAAAAATCTGCAACCCTGATAAGAAAAGGATCTAACAGTTATTGAAGAGAGAAGGTGTGGCTCACAATTTTAAAAAAGGGAGAAACCTTTTGAGCAGACAAATCTCTTTATTCTTAAAAAATCACTCCACCACCCACTCCATACTAGTCTAGGTTCCCAAGTGCAATAAAGACCGAGACTTGGACAAAAAGAGCTCTTTGATACTCTGTGTTCCTATGGACAAGCTAGATGTCGTGCGATTACACAGCTACGTGTTTATAAAACGGACAACTACTTTCTACAGGACTTCGCTAGAAGAAATACATGTACAATTTATTCATCCTTGCTTTAAGCGTTTATGTTATCTAAATGACACAAGGTGATACTAACCTCATGAAATATGATTTCATTTAGAGTGTTTTCTGTCCTATATGAACAGTTCATTTGATGGAAAAGTTTTTATTCACTATTGTTTAATATTCCATTGCATTAATCTAATGTTTTCCAATTGATATTGCAATTATAGGAATATGCAAGACATTACTGAAGGACTTGGAAATTAAAACAAAATATATCAGTGAATCCCATGAAAAGAGGGGAGGGTAGGTTAGAAAAATCAAATAAAAGTCACTTAAGTGGGAGTGATGATAGCCATGTAGAAGTGAGCATAGTTTCTCCCTTTTTATTTACGTATTTGGCAGTCCAAGACAAGGAAATTAGTAGAGGAAATCAATATTGATGAATACTAAAAAGGATGTGCATCTTCAAAGATTTATTACAAAACCAACTGTGATTAGAGAATGACGGAAAAAAAGAGTGATATTAGGTGTACAACTAAATTGTATAGCAAATGCACGCCATATACCTTATCACCATTGAATTTGATGAGTGAATAGGATAAGTGGGGACCACACATGACACCCAATGATGATAAGGTGTATGGTGTGTATTTGTTTTGCAATTTAGTTATATATCAAATATTATTCAAAAAGTAAAATACTTAATGGAGAGAACAAATAATGTAGGGGAGAAATTGGGGTTGGTTGCAGTTGCATATGATTATTGACTAAGGTTGTTGATTAAAAAAGGTGAAAAGAGGATTTGGAATAGTTAGATATATGTGTTGAATTTAAGTGAACAATTATTTGTCTATTTATATTAATTTCATTTTTTGCTAAAATTAAGAAAATAATAATTTCCTCTATTCCACAAGAATAGTAATTGAAAATAGTGGCATGAGGATTAGAAAAACAGTTTCATAATTTTTTTTTTTGGGAAGGATTTTAGTAACAAGTACCCTTAAGGTATTATTTAATTAAGTAAAAGAGATAAATTTTAAAACTTTTTTATGGGCCTCATGCTTTGAAAATATGATATATAATTTTTTAGACACCAAATTTTTCATTTTTTGATTTCTTAATAAGTGTTCTAAGGGCTCTCAATAACAAAATTCTTTTGGGAAAAAGAACTATGAAATAATAGAGAGAGAGAGAGAGAGAGAAATGAAGACAACAATAAAGTAGATAAAACAATACTACTTCATAGAATTTCTAAAGAGTTTAATTTAATTTGATACACTAATAGTGTAAAAATTATTTTACAATATGGTCCAATCAAAATATTTTGTTTAGATAACTTTTCAAGTAGTGAGTGTAAAAGTCAATTGTCATGATTTATATGATAATATGATTGAATGATAATGTGAAAAAATTTTACACTATGAGTGCATATTTTAGAATGGAAGGAGTAATAGTCTTGACAACTTTTTTCAAAAAATCAAAGCAAAGTTTACTATTAATTGGATTAAATCAACATTAATTATTTCTATTTAATGACACAACACAGTGTAAGTATTATTTGGATAAAGCAAAGGATATCTATTGCTAAAAGCAATTTAATTTTTTTGAAATGTAGATGATACGAGCTTAGAAGGGCAAAATTGACATTTCAAGACTTGAATTATTGGCTTAATTTGCATCAAGCATATGTTCCGGTTATGTTGGGCTAAGTCTTATTTATTTATTTGATTAGTTTTTATTTTTAAATATTTCAAGACTTATTTTATTTTTATGTTTGTTAAGCCCAGTTGGTAGTATAGTAATTTTGGGCCCAGTCTAGTAGGATTAGGGTTAGAAAATAAGTTTCCAAACTCAACAGCCATGGGAGCTCAGTTTTAATATTGAATGAAATTTCTCTGTTTCTTTAAGAAACTTTGTGTGTGCAAGTGAGGTTGAATGATTCTCTTATCTTATTGCATTAGGAAGCTGACTAGAGGATTATAAGGTAGAGTGATTCCCTTGTAATATTTCATTTGGTTTTCAATCCTATCATCTTTATCAATTGTGTGTTGGGGTTTCTGAGTTAAATATCCACGGGGTTTCACATCATTTGATATCAGTTTCAGGCATTAGATAAATTTTTATTTATCTATTTTTCACTTTTCTTTGTCAAATTTGTCATCATTCTCATATTTTTATTGGTTAACTGTTCTTCATCATTCTCCATTTTGTTTCTGTTTCTGAAGAAAAAAAAAAAGCTTACCTTATTGTTCGCGTCGTCACGTTCTTCACCTCCATTCTTTACTTTTTCTTTCATTTAGCAAGACAAATTCCAGTAGCTTTGGCTTAGAAGTTCTTTATTTTTCAAAAAAAAAACCACCAAACTTACCTGTTGGTCATTTTCCTTTTCGTTTGACGAGTATGCGCAAGTCTTTTAAAAACAAAAGAAAAAAAGCCAAGGCACAAAAAAAAAAAAAAGAGGTGCTGAACAAAAAAAAAGAAAAGAAATCGTGCAAAAAAAAATTCATATTTTTTTCTTTTATTATTATTATTATTATTTTGTTTTGTCCTTCCAATTTTTTTTGTCTCATTATTTCTTTCCAGTTATTTGATTATTCCTTATGTCATTTAAATATTACTTGGAACTTTATCTTGTTTGAGCTTATTTGGTTTCTGAAGTGCAATATTTATAAGGGGTCCAGAAGGTAAAAACCATATGGAGTGCAAACACGAATGTCCACTTTTGAGTGAAACACGTGAATAAGTGCTTTGTGAGGTTGTCTTTTTTATTACTTTGCAGGTTGTTTAAATGGCTATATTAATATATCTGGAAGTGGTAAAGATGCTGCTAGAGCGAATGCCATAAAACTCTTTCTACGCCAATGTCAGCAAATAAATAGTAGATTAGATAATATGGAAATGCAACTACAGGAGGTGTGCCACTCTAGGTCCAAGGATAGTATCAAGGTTATTCCACGAAACCGATATCGTCACAATGATTCTTATCATGAGCAATTTGAGGAGGAGCTTGATGCTAATTTTGTTTGGCATTGACGAGTTGGAGATAACATGAAGAAGAAGAATCCAAAATCACACTGTGACAAAGGTACCTCTAATTCATCTTCTCCTATTGCCACTTCGAGGCATATAGATATTATGTGCTTTCGATGTTTGGGATTGGGTCCTTGTACATATGATTGCCCAATTAAAAGGACCTTGGATGTTAGGAAAGGTGAAGTTGTGTCTGATTCTGATGATGGTTCTAAGTCTGCTGATAGTGATATTATGCCATTTTTGGAGAATTGCTCTAATAACAATGAACATGTTGACATTGTTGAGCATGATGAACCTCTTGCTACTAGGCCTGCATTGGATTTGCAAGTTCGTGTGGACAACCTAGAGCACACTGAACATATTGTTGTGCCACTATCTCCCAATGGGGTGCATCATGATCAAATCAAAATTGAACAATATTCTACTAGGAATTCAGAGCATGAAGTACTAGGAAAAGAAGAGCAAATAGAGGTCAAAAGCGAAAAGAATGTAGCAAATGGCTCATTGGTGAGTGTAAAGGAAGAACAAAGTGTGAAAAATGAGCAGGGTGACAAAGTTGAAGGTATACAATATTTTTGTCTAAAAGAGGAAGATTTGCAGGATATTTTGTTCGGGATTAGAATTTTTGTTTCGATATGGTTTAACGAAGTTTCACTCTTTACAATTGTATTTCCCCCAAATTTTCTATGTCATTTTATCTCTTTGTTGCAAGCATTTGAAGATGTTGTGTTTGACCCTGGACCATGTTTGGTGCTAACAAGGACAAATAAAAACACCTACAAGATTCGAGGATGAATCTTTTTTGAGGAAAGAGGGAATGATACGAGGTTAGAAGGGCAAAATGGACATTTCAATACTTGAATTATTGGTTTAATTTGCATCAAACATATGTTCCGATCATATTGGGTCAAGTCTTATTTATTTATTTTATTAGTTTTTATTTTAAAATATTTTAAGACTTATTTTATTTTTATGTTTGTTAAGCCCAGTTGGTAGTGTAATAATTTTGGGTCCAGTCTAGTAGGATTAAGGTTAGGAAATAAGTTTCCAAACTTGACAGTCATGGGAGCTCAGTTTTGATGTTGAATGAAATTTCTCTGTTTCTTTAAGAAACTTTGTGTGTATAAATAAGGTTGAGTGATTCCCTTATCTTGTTGCATCAGGAAGCTGAATAGAGAATTACAAGGTAGAGTGATTCCCTTATAGTATTTTATTTGATTTTTAATCTTATCATCTTCATCAATTGTGTATTGGGATTTATGGATCAATTATTTACGGAGTTTCGCATCAGTAGAGCTCACAAACAAATAAGTATAATTAGTGCTGACCAACCTTAAAAAACTAATATTGTATTAAACGAGTATAACTTCCTAAAAGGTGCCGGTCTTGATCTTGGTCTAGTGGTTTGTTTTCTTCGAATCCACTCCATGGCTCCTGGATCGAGACTTGTGCGCATCATTCCTCGGCAGAATCATAACTTCCTAAAAAGACGATATATATAATATAACTAGTATAAAATGAAACAAGGTGGTTTCAGCTAATCTTTATTCATTGACCCAAATAATTCAGGCATCATATATAAGCCAATATGTTGATGACCAGCTTACCCATATTTATGATTTACGGAGGAAGAAAAATGCGCAATTTCAACGTAGCCACTAACGTACCCATAAGTGTAAGAAAAAGATTCCTAAAAGTACCAGAGGCACGTTGATCATGATGGAAAGATCCCTGGCAACCTTTGCAGTGGGTCATGGTGGACCCAAATTCTCCGGAAGTTTAAAGCATATTGGGATTGCTTCCTCCACAGCCTTGATCAGCACATTCCTACCGCCTGCTGATAAGAAATTCCTTTTCCACCAGTGCTGCAACTTTTCACTAACTTTCTCTTTAATGTCAGTCATAGCGGAGCAATCAACCTGAACTCTTGAAAAGACAAAATAGTATAATTAAAATTATTAGAATGTATGATAAATTCATAAATGACACATTTTTTTTTGGATTAAAAGGCACTAAAAGAATAGGGGAATGGCTATTGTCATTCCATTTGTGTCACGACCTGATTTAGGCACTTGAGATATTTGCATCCCACGTAAGCCTTGTGACTTGGATTCCTTTAAATGTATAGTATATTTAAAAATAATTTAATCACAAAATCTTTTCCACATACAAATTCTTTGCCTTTAAAATATATAGGTAGTATTCTTTCAAACTGTAGTCTCATATTCTCTACTCTGAATTCTACTTTCATAATATCAACAAGTATCATAAAAGTCTATAATATACATAATCTCTATGATAAAGTCTTATAATACAGTCCAGTAAAACATTATATATGCAAACTACAACATGCTCTAAGTCTGGGATCCTGCCTGCAACTACACTGGAGCACATTACTCTATACATAAGGGCTTCACTTATGTGAAGCTTACCGGCTGATACTCTAATGCCACTGTAGAGAAAAGGCTGAGTAGAGACTGTAGCAGATACCTTATCTGTAAAAATGAAAAGAAATAGCCGGGTGAGTTTTGTGGTCAAAACTTAGTGAGTAAATCTCTACCTGAAATCCCCCATCATGGGACACCAAAGGAACAATGCATGAAATCATGATAACATTATTAACATTTAAATGCCTTACATAATCAAATAAATGTAAGGATATATATATATCTGTGTGTATGCCAGTGTGTGTACTAGTCATCCTCTTTCTAATTCCAATCAAAACATTTTCCTCTATTCACTTTTGTATCTAAAATTATATTGACCTGTCATGTAATAACTACCAAAGAAATAATAATCTCTATTTTGGTTCTGTGTTGTGAGTGCTCAGTTGCTCGCGAATAACACCCCTCGTGGGCTAAGTTTCTTGGTTTCACATAGTTTCATAGTTTCTTGTAAGTTGTGTCCCTCGTAGACTAAGTTCCATGGTTTCTCTGAATAAATTTGCCCCTCGTGGGCCTTTCATGGTTTCTCTGAATAATTTGCAAAGTCTCTAAAACTTCTAAGATCCTTGAATCTCTCTAACTCTGATAAGTTGACCTTAGCATAGCTGTGATAATGAAATCCTGCCCAAGCCATAATTAGCAATGGACATTGGAGTTTCAATTCACAAGATATGTAGCCATCAACTATCCTGAGTCATGTGAGGATTTGTGCTCTAGAATGTTTAGGTTCAAAATGTGCCTTGCAGGGTGGGACAGACTCCGAGCACCTCTGCAAATATTGTTCTCTATGGGCCTCGTGCCCTTAAGGTTTTGCTTTTCCCCTGGACCAACTTCGATGGGGGAAATGCATCTTTCCTGCTTTACGAGCTGTGAACCTATCTGATTCTAACAGTCTGACCTTAGCATAACTGTGGCTTTGGAATCATGTCCAAGGGATCACCTTTTGTAGCATTTATAATTCCAATAGCTCACAGAATATGTAGCCATAAATTGTTTTGAATCTCATGAAGATTCAAGCTCTAAAACCGTTTTTGTTTAATTTTCTAAAACATAATTCAAACCATTAAGTTTTTCATAAATAGAAATCTCCATATCATATTTTCAAATAGCAAGGTTTGCAATCATAATTCTATTCTCTTCTCTAAATTGTTTATCTAGTATAAAACTACTTCTTGTACATAAATCAGTTCCATAATCCAATAAAACAATTATAAAGGTCTCTAACCATTACACATAGCATCAATTCTATCTAAAAATAGTACCACAAACTTGGTCTCATGAGTTTTCTCAAAAATAGGTTTCATGCTCTAAAATCAGCTGTTCAAGACATATAAATCAACAGTAAACTTCAATTCTCTTTGCAGAAATCTCTTAAATCAAATAATGCATGATATCTTTATGAAAATAACTATAATGCAGGACATAGAGATAACAAGTGCGAACCCACTCACCTGGAGGGGCAAGATGCACAGACACAACACCAACAAGACCCTTATGAGGAGAAATGACAGTAATATCTGACATAGAGGTAATAGAATTTCAAATCAATCTCTAAAATCTCTAAATATCCAAGAATCCATCTCTAACACACTAGAAAATTTCTCTTCTTTGAGAAGCATGGAGAATCACCCCAACAACAAGGAAGAACTAGAAAAAAAGAGAGAGAAATTAAGAGAATAACATACCTTGAAGCCTTAGGAATGAAAGATTGGAGTTAGATTGATGAAAAATGGAAAAGGAATGGAGGTTTTGGGGTGAGAAGTTGAATTCTTCGCGTTTGGGGGTGAGGGAATTATGTTTTTGGGGTGTGGAAATGTTTTGGACCCCGAGCAAGGAATTTTATGTGTTCTGTTGATCGCTGAGCGCTACAGCACGAAGAGTGCTGCAGCGCTCACTAAAGAGCCTAAAATTTGTCTCCCGCACTAACTTACTATTTAACTGACCGCTGCAGCGCTCACCAGAATGGATCTTTCACTCTCCAGGATGGTTTCTCACTCCTCAGAATAGTCTCTATAGCCTCCCATTCTCTAAAACTCACTTATTTTAAGTTAATGTCCTCATTTATTTTAATCTCCATTAACTTTAAAACATAAATGTAAATAAGGGAATACCCCCCATTTGGATTCGAATAAAATATTAGAAAAATCAAAATCCTACCAAATCAAAATCCAAATTTTGGGTTTTAGTTCAAATCCATAAATTTTTACGGTTTTATAAACTTGTACACTAGAAATGGAACGTTTAAAGGTTTTAAAAAATTCCTAAAAAATCACTCTTTAACTTTTATTTCTCTAAAGAATAATTATCGGGACTTTTGGTCCCAAGAATATGATTATATTATATAGCTCTCCAAGGAGGTGTGGGGTCCAGACTTAGAAAATTCAAGGCCCGAAATGACATATGAGGGTAGCTCGTACCCTTCTGAGTTTGAAAATGAATTCTAATCTTTTAATTTAAAAATTGGGGTATTACAATTTGGCTAATGCCACTCCCTAATAAATGATAATTTGTTTAATTGTCTAAAAATATCCATGTTCCTTTTTTATAAATAGCTTGATCAATTATATTATTTATAATTTATACATTTTTTTTAATAAATTTTCTTGAAATATTTTACTTATGTAATAATATTTTATTTTATGAAAATATTTTTTTTAATTTTCTCATGAAACATATTACATAAATTCAAAAAATAAAATTATATAATAAATTGATTCTCTTACTCTTAATAATAGTCTTTAAATTGGATTAAGTTTGTTGCTTTTACTTCAGATAAACTTTTTCAACCTAATAATATTTTTTTCTTTTTATTTTAATATTCTATAAATATGAAAAAAAATAAAATTAAGTTAAAAAAATAAAGCATGAGAAATGCTCATGAAATGAAAAACTTATCACTAATAATTTAATATTATATTTAATATTTATGGTCAACACATAAAAAATTATACTATCATCTAATGTTATTTTATCACTTTATTTAATTAATTTAATATCTCACATACAGTTAAAACACATTCAATTTTATGAAATATATCATCAAATGTTTGTATACAATTTCACAATATATATAATTATGAAGTAAATAGCTAACTTAATATATTATGTAACCTTAATTTTTATGAAAAATAAAAAGGTAAAATTTATAATAAAATTTAAAAGATTAATGTGTCAAATGTTAATATAATATGTTTATTTAATAATATATTTAATTACATAAAAAAATATGAAAATTATTTTGACTATAATAATTTTTTTGAAAAAATACCTCCCTTAATTATTTTTATTTTTTTAATATTTTTTTTAAATTAATATTGGTATTTTATATAAAATATAATAAAAAAATTTAAAAACTAAATTATTTATTATTAAAAAAAATTAATAAATTTATTATGAATTTTTTTTGCAAAATAAAAAATGTTAAAACACAAACTACAATATATATTAATAATAATGGGTTTAAATAGTACTTAGGTATAATAGATTGTTAGTTTAAGTATGAATGAGAATGAAAGGTGTTGTTGAACAATCAAATAAATTTGCATTAAATAGAAAGTGATATTAGCAAAAAAGGAGTGACAATAGCTATCCCTAATCTTATGATACAAAATAGACCTAATATGAATAGATTACAACAAAAATTAAAATTTAACATTGTCAAGACAAAATGGGCCTACATTAAATATTCCACAAAAATAAATTTAATGAAAATTATAATTAAATTTATTAAATTTTGTCAATTACCTAAATGCTTGCTCTTAAATGTAATTATATATTTATTTATTATAATAAGTAAAAAAAGTTTACACAAGAAATAAAAGTTACCATTCATTTAAATTAAATTTTGACAACACTTAATATTAAAATAATAATATAAAATTTCAACTAGTATTATATAATATTATATTTTACTAAATTATATTGAAATAAATAAAAGCAAATTAAACTATGACAAACTTAAATTAAGTGCATTTCACAAACAAATTAAACTGAAAAATGTTACCTAACTATTACCTAAGTTAATTATGTTTTATGTCTCAAAAATAAAATTAACAAAAATTGGATTGTTTGCTTTCAGTTTTCAATTTTTATTTTTAGTTTTCAGTTTTCCAGGATTTATGAAATGAAAAACTGAAAAAACTGAAAATTAGAATTTATAGTTTTCAAAATTATCAATTTTTCTTTCATAAATTCTAAAAAACTAAAAAATTAAAAATGTAAAATAAAAACTGAAATCAAACGGACCTAAAATCACCATGTTTCTTATTTTGTGTAACGCCAGTACCGTATTATGGTGGCGCACGTCATTAAGCTAAGTCTTTTTGGGCTCACCCTATATTCAAAATTCTTCACCGGCTTTCAATTAAGTGATATAGGCATTGTTTCATCAGTGTGAATAAAAGCATTTTCTATTTTTCCAATTTTTTTTCTGCTTTTTATCACCAAAGGTCTATTGACCAATCTTTTGACTTGTTACTAGATGTTATCAATATTCACCTGAAAGTTCAGTGTTTTGTTATCTTTAAAATGACATTAGATGACGAATAATTTGAATGACATAATTGTTTTCAAGGACTGAGCTTAGGAAAATTCCTAGGTGATCACAAGGGTAACATTTAATCTTTGTTGAAGGTTTTTTCCGTAAGAAATGTGATGTGGAATTTTTTTTTTTATGAAAAAAAGGATATTAATTGTGAAAAGGCGTAATTAATTTTCCTAAGACATAGAGTTCATAAATGTACGTCTTGTCTCTGGCCACAAAATATTGAGAATACATCATCATTGAATGTATAATATTGGGTATAGAGATTGGGCCTTGGAGCGAGGTTGGGCCTGAACATCGTGTCTCCGTGCGTTGGGCTCCAATAGCTATAAATATCATGTATGCTACAAGTAGCTTGTTCTTGGGGTCAATCCACAGGTAGGTGTTTAATTTTAATATGACAAAATTGAGGCATGAGCCACAAAAAAAAAAAAAAAAAAAGCGAGGCTGATTAAATATTGTGGCCTCATCAAACAGCACCAGGATTCCATTCTGAACCCACTCCGACCCCTTCCACCACCCCGAACTCACTTGAGAAAAAAGACGAAAAAAAAAATTGTAGTATGCAATTGAAAGAGCTAATTTGGAATTTTATTTCCTTAAAAAAAACTATATAGAATTATTTTATGAATGAGAAAAATGATCCATTGCTCTATATAACCGATAGATTCTTTTCCAAATAAAATCCTGATAGTTGAAAGAACACACTGCCATAAAATTGTTCTGAAGAAAATTTGTTCAATAAACGTGCAACAAAAGAAAGTGAAGAACTATTGAAGTAATAACCAACCTGCGTTAGCTGCTACAAACATATCTCAAAAAATTATCTAATCTTAACTTCGATCAAACTTTATTACCATACGCAGAGATAACTTCAATAATACAATATCCAACCTATCAGTTCGTGCATTTGGTTCAAACTCTCTGCGGCCGACACATGTTCTTCTTCGAAGCAACAGCTGTAGAATACTGTGTCCAAAACTGTAAAATGACCAAAACCTTGTTACTATGTGTCCCTCTCACAGTCGTTATCATTCACTGTCACAGCTCACGCACTCTTCACATTTATTTCGGGTCACACACACTGTCACTGACCTAAAAAACCGCCGTTCAGTTTCACCTTTTTCCCATATAACTCATCTGCCTCACTGATCCCAATTTCTCACTCCCCCATCTTAACTTTCTCCCAATGTCTCTCTCAAATTCACAACCCTTTTCCTTTCTAATCACACTGAATTCTCTGTTTTCAAAAGGGTTTTCAATTTTTTTTAAGTGAATTTGGTGAAATTCTGCCATTTAAAGCTCTCGAATCTTTCTCATCTGGGCACCATTGAAGGTTTCACCTTTGTGAAGATTCTCTTTGAATTTTTATTTTTTGTAATCTTACAATGATGCGCGGCAACAACAACAACATTATGCATGCGAACACTGATTCTGATGTCACGAGCTACGATCCATCATCGCCAAGATCACCAAAACGACCCGTCTACTATGTCCAAAGCCCTTCAAGGGACTCACATGACGGTGACAAATCTTCAACATCAGTGCATGCAACACCAGCGAGTAACAGCCCCATGGAGTCACCTTCACACCACTCCTATGGCCACCATTCGAGGGAATCCTCTGCAAGCAGGGTCTCTGGTGCTTACAACAACTCTGCGTGGGGGAAGAGAGGGAACAGGAAGAGAGGTGAGAAAGGGTGGCCCGAGTGCAAGGTGATTGAGGAAGAAGGTGACTATGGTGATTTTTATAGGGAGAGGAGTGAAGGTTTGGCTAGGAGGACTCAGGTGTTTGTTGCTGTTGTTGGGTTTGTTGTGATTTTCAGTGTGTTCTGTTTGATCATTTGGGGTGCTAGTAGGCCTTACAAGCCACAGATTAAGGTCAAGGTAACATGGATTATGATTTTGTCAATGCCTTTTTTCATATTAAGGAATTGCCACTTGCTTCTCTTGTTTTTGTTTTTAATTTAATAAAT
The DNA here is from genome assembly GCA_031216105.1 of Dalbergia cultrata. Lineage (NCBI taxonomy): Eukaryota > Viridiplantae > Streptophyta > Magnoliopsida > Fabales > Fabaceae > Dalbergia > Dalbergia cultrata. The sequence goes on from CM062344.1 coordinate 75,591,205, forward strand.
AAATGGTGGAATCTTCGATTGTATGTATAGATATAATAATGACTTGTCTAGCTGTTGTTGTTAGTTAGAAGAAGATTTTTTATTTTTTTCATTTTTATATGGTTAGAGGGAAACGGTTATAATATATTTGAGGTAGTTTAAGTTAACCCTCTTGGATTTTGGATGATGTTTGAGACGGGAGAGTGTGAATCAGGTCCTCTTCTGTTTCGATTTGTGACTTGTGATGAGGGATTTGATGGTTAAGCGGATACTAGGAAACCGGATTATTTGAGATTAAAGAGCCATCACTAGTAGTTGCTGGAATCGCAGTGATTTGAAAGGAATGTGGCCAATAAATTTATGTCATTATTCAGCTTCTTGTTTGTTGCAGACCCATAATGGTGGTAGACTATACTACCTTGATATTATGCAGTTCAACCCCAATAAAGAAGAATTGCATAACCTCACTCCCAATTTTCATTGTTGTGGAGCTTTCTTTTTCTGGTGTGTGAAATTTTAGATTTGGCTAATGACCTGTGTTTACATGGGGCTTGTTCACACCCTTTGCACATGTGATTTATGAGGACATATATTGTTTCTCACATCATGTCATCATCATAATGAGTGTCTTCTTGAAAACTTTGTTCCTCATCTATCTATTGTTGCCTGTTATGGTGTTAAAGTTGAAAAATTCCATTTTTCTTTGGTAATGATGGAACTCAAGAGTATCATGCTTTTAATATTCATCTTTATTTCTCTATTATATGTCATTGAGCAACTTTCCAGGTAACCTAATGGTTCTCTTCTTCCAGAGTTTGACAGTACATAACTTTTACTTTGGAGAAGGGTCAGACCTGACAGGAGTTCCAACCAAGATGCTGACAGTAAACTGTTCAATTAAAATGACAGTGCATAACCCTGCAACATTTTTCGGCATTCATGTCAGCTCCAAATCAGTGAATCTCATGTATTCCGAGATAACCGTTGCAACTGGTGAGGTAAGAATTCTAAGACTACTCTTTTATTTAGGACTGGTATGTGCAGAACACATGGAAAATATTTATTAGTTATTCATTTGATCAACACTCGTAGGTTCTGTTTAGGTAAATAACTTGTTTAAAAGTAAATTTTGAAAAAGTTACTTATGAATAAGTATTTTTAAATTGCCTACATAGTAATGAAAGTGTTTAGTTGGAATGTCTTGAAAAATGCTTCTTCAGAAGTTAGATATTTTTACTTCTCAATAAGTACTAAAAGTGACTTATGAGAATAAATAAATTGTATAGCCAAATAGGATAAATATGACTTTTGACTTCTAAAGAGATGAGAAAAATCTTATGCAGTATGACCCAAACGGGCCTTTAATGTTAAATCCCATGTTCACTTGCATTTTTGCTGCTGCAGTTGAAGAAATATTATCAGCAGAGGAAGAGTCACCGGACAGTGTTTGTCAACCTGCTAGGAAGCAAGGTCCCTCTATATGGTGCTGGTGCTAGCTTAGCGGGTTTGGTGGACAATGGAAAGTTACCAATGAAGCTTGTCTTTGAGGTTAAGTCACGAGGGAATGTTGTTGGGAAGTTGGTGAAGTCTAAACATAGACGGCATGTCTCTTGCTCAGTTGACATTGATTCCCACAACAACAAACCCATCATACTTAAAGATAATTCATGCCAATACGTATGAGTGGTTTTTGGTCTAGCTGCGGCAACCGGTTTCTAGGGTAGCATCTATTTCAATTCATTCAGCTTGCTTAAGTTTTCGCTCGAGACAGATAAAGGGTGAGCGAAATACTACTAGAGATTACTTGAAACTAGAAAGTGTGCTTAGCTTATTTTGAGGGTAATGTATGGTGCAATTCCATTTCCCCCTTCTCCCTGCCACTTTCAGTTTGCCCTTATTTTCAATTTTTTTTATTTTTTTTTTAATGGTATCTTTTCATCTGATAGGTGAGAAACTAATCTTTTGGATATGGTTAAGCACTTAAGAGGGGACTCCTCCCAATCATATTTTTTCCCTATACATATGAATTCTAGGATCAAACCCAAAATCTTGTGTTTAAAAAACCTGATTCCATTTCACTTAGAGCAACTCTTAGAGCTGTAAAATTTAGCCAATCTGGCTCACCATCGTTGGTCTCCCACGGGTCATAGATTAAAATAGGTAAAAAGAAAAAAAAAAAGGTTGGTTCATTTTAGTATTGAGCCAAAAAATTACCAACCCGGTTTAACCCACCTGATTAAATGGGTTGACTACCTTACACAGTAAAACTAAGAATGAAAGATCTAAAATCTTAAACCAAAGCTTGCAAACTTTAAAACCAGGCCAAAAAATTGTAACATGATAATCACAACCACCCCAACACAAAACATCAGACCTCACAATCTTAAGCTCAAATCTTCTTTTACAACCCGAACACGGATGAAATAAAAACAACCATGAAGTGCGGGTTTTTTTTAAGTTAAATGTCAATGAATTGGAGCAAGACACTTAGTCTGTCGGTTATATGGGTTGAATTCACTTAACTTGTGGGTTATACTTATACAGGCCAAGTCAAATTAAATGATTTAATATTTTATTGAACTTCTGGTAGGTTTGGGTCGTGGGTTGTAGTTCACTTTGACAGCTCTACTTTTCTTTGATAACGCCATTTTTTCACGTGCTAGTTTTGCCCCCATGTGATCATTAAGTTGTGGAAATAATTCTTTTCTCTGGTTCAAAAAGACGGGAATTAAAATTTAATTTCTGAAATTGTTGGCATCATACTGATCGTGACTCACCCAGCTATTCTATGAAGAGTTCAACATTTAAACTTGCGGTTCCAATGAGAAAGTGGACTACTGATTATAATTTGGCAATTTTCACTAGAATAAAAGAGAGGGCGCTTAAAAATCTTCCCATAATAAGGCCCCACTCTTATTTCTTCTACTAATGTCACGTTGTAAAATTGTATAACATGTAATGTAAAAAAGGATGATATACAAATTGGTCCAAATTTGAGTAATCCATAGTTTGCGAACCATCCTTTAAGGCTCAATCTGCTATGCACCACATAAATATGGTGAATGATCCATAGGTTTTTAGTCGTGTTCGAGAAAATGTGGGCAAACGCATTTAGAAGTGTCGCCAAATGCATTTGGTTGAACCTCTGCACCGCACATCGTGCCCTTCTTTGTCTTATCCTCCACATACTCCTTGTTTTCTCCTTCAGCGATAGTCTTTCCATCCTCTTAGTAAGTAGCATGAATGCTCAATTGTCGTCCCCGCTTCGACAACCATTCTCGTCAACTCTATACCACTCGCCTACCTCAGTTTCATGCCGTTGTCACAACCATCCTTATTCTTTTTGGGTCATTAGGGCATCTCCAATATATGATCCTATATTAGATTCCACTTTTCATCCTACTGCTTGTCGCATCAACAATGCTTCATAAAAGCTAAAATGGGATTGGGATTTGCTGCTCCAATTGAAAAGTACCAACTTCAATTTCACTTTTGATCCCACATAAATGTGCCACTTGTCATGTGTTAAATAGATCAAGCAAAAATGGGATCAGCATAATATAGTGGAAGGTGCCTCACTTGCTGGGTTTTCTCTAACGCCAAAAAGAAAGTGGAGCGTCCCACCCCACCGTGCATGCGTCAAATTTGGACTCCAACTCCTAGGATTAGAGTTGCTCTAATAACCCTTTTTCCTTTTTGTTATTGAGTTGTGTTTTTTATATTCATGGGACATGGTACACTATACCAATTCACACTCTATCTATTATTAGATGAGTTTGGAATTCATTCAATTAGGATTCACACCTCATTAAATGATGGATGAAATATGAGTCGATACATTATCCCATACTCTATGAATACAAATAACATTTTTTCTTTGTCATAACCTTTCTTTTTTGGCCATGTGCAGAACCTTTCGTGCTTCTTTTTATTGTCAACAGCAGAACCTTCCTTTAAAACTTTGCTAGCACTCTTAGTTGGTGCCCTATAACAATTAGCAAAACGCAGACGTGGGTTGAGCTTGATCCAGTTGCTTCTTTCCAAATGGGCTATTTGAAGACTGAGAATAGAAGGCACAACATGTATGACCTAAAGAGAATAGCTAACCCGAATCACCTCTCCAATATATTCAGGGCTTCCGCTTGGAGTTGGAGTGAACACCGTTGCATGCCCAATGTAATCGAGTTATTAGAAATCTGTCAATGAAAGTGAAATATACTTTGATACCAAATTCAGACGTATATAACACATAAGATGATGAACTAGAATATTTTGTTTATATAGATGTTTGTATCCAGCGACTCAGTTATAAAAGTTTTATAAATTTTAAGGACCAAATTCAAACTATTAAAGTATAGAGATCTAATTGAATTTTTTGACCAAAAAAAAGGGACTAACAAACTCATTTAGGATTTGTGCTTGATATAATGTATTATGTATGATAGTATTAGTTGTTTGTATTGTATAACCCCCTTATAGGTTGTCACAAAATGTTGTATAACCTAAGAGTATTAGCTCCAAAACAATTTAGAAAACTTCAGTGTTAAATCTCTTGAATGATAACATAACCAATTTTGAGAAAATATATATTTTGAAGAAGGACTAATCATTTCCTAAAGTTTTTTGAAGTAACAAACAAGTCTTTTTACATTAGTATATACGCTTCTTAAAACGAGAATGTTTTTACAATGACAGGTGCAAATATGTTTAATCTCATTTTAAAAGATTGAGACTTAACATAAATGAAAATATATTGTGGAATGAACATATATATGCTCAATGAATTAAAGAAAATTCTCAAGTACAAGAAACTAAAACTCAAATCTTCAGAAAGTGCAATTCAAGTAAAGATTTCAATTCAACTTTGAAGCAAGTGTGTACTACCATCTTCGACCATTATGATCATAATCATATCATCAACAACAAGCTTTAATTAAAGAGTAAAAGATCAAAGAGAAGTCAAGAAATTGTGAGGACACTTCAGAAAGCACGTTTCACTGTAAATGGTGCAATTTACAGGAAAATTAAGGAAATTTTAAATTTAAATTTAAAGTCAAATCCAATAAAGGACAAACGTGACATCTCTTTTGCCAACTTGATCAATTTGCCCAACTTCTAGAAGAAAAAGTTTAGAAACATTATTTTAAAAGTAAAAAGTAGTTTCTGAAAATGGATTCAGAAACATCTATTACACAATGACTTCTGCAATTGCTCTGACATGCCAAGCTACTCCTCTAGACTGTATTTCCAAGACACAAAAAATAAAGATCAACACATGTAACTGGGGGAACAGATCAAGGGCAATGGTAATAAATAAAGATCAAGTGTAAAACGAGATGTTGTGCTTACAAAGATAGAGACTTTTCCTGGTAACAGTGCTGAAACACTGAAGAATTTTCTCTTCATCCTTTATAGAGTTATTATTGTTTCTAATCAGTTTCTTCCTTATAAAAATCTTCTTTATACTTTTTTAATAGATTATACATTCTTCTTAGGAAGAATAGACAGAAAGAAGTCATTTAAGTTTTCCAGCTCTGTTATTATTTATCACACGAAGACTTGAGAGTGTTGGTTAGTTTGAGTGATTTAACCCAAACACGAATCTTTGTAATCGTGATCTGGTAGTGATTGTTGTGAGTTAGTTTGAAGAGGCTAAGTAAAGACTACTTGTAAGTGACAGTAGAATGAGCTGCTAGTCACAGAGTTAGCTTGGAGATGCTAGTTAAAGACTACTTGTAAGGTGACAGTAGAGTGAGCTACTGGCCACGAAGTTAGCTTGGAGAGGCAGAGTGAACTACTAATCACTAGTAAGAGCTTAAGAAGGCTACTGTCAAGACTATCTAACTTTCTCGAGTTAAGAAAGGTTTAAGTGCAAGCCAATGGTGGTTGAGAACTAGATGTAGGCAGGTTGGTCGAACCTATATAAAAACTCCTATGCAGTATCTTCTCATTTCTTAACTATCTGTTATTTACTGCTTAGTGTTGTTTATATTGTGTTTTCTGAAAACCTTCTTCTGCACATTTTTCATATCTTTAACATAGTTCATAAAGTTACTTTTTGATGTATACTAATATTGTTTTCGCTGCATTTCAAGTTTACACATGATAATATTTGTTCAAATTTTTCAGAAACGAAAAAGGAAAGAAAAGGCAAAGTATGATTCAACCCCAAGAGCACTACTCCAAGGAACGAATCGAAATTCATACTGTCATCATGAACAATTGATAGGATGAGAGAGAAAACTGATTCACAATCAAGATGCATGCATTATGTATTTCTCATAATTTGCACTGCATTCTACGAAACTATTTTCGTAGTGTTCAACATTTTACATAAATTAATAGAGCAAGAGAGACTGACTCAAATCTGATTGGTTTTAACATTTAAAGTCACTTAATAATACATGCTTAATTGGTTTTGTGACTACAAAGGAATCAACAAGCCAAAATTATGAAAGACACTAACAATATTGGAAAACTATACATCTTCAATCAATGAAAAAAAAAATTACTCCTATTTTTTACCCTCAAACCAAATATATACCAAGATGAAAGTTCACATTATCTATACTTGTTTCAGGAAGCATAGATCTTCAGTTGAGAAATCGGTAGCACCCAAATCTTCACGCGATCATCTGCCAGCAAACAAAAGGTAATGGCTGACATCTCGCCACCTTGCGATATGCAGATGGACTCTGTGTGTTACCAGAGCATCTCTTGAAGAGGAGTCGAAATTGGACGGGTGTCAAGGTAAATTTGGACAAAAATTCCCTCTCTAGGAACTTCATTTTCATATAAATAGGGCAAGATGTGTCACAATGCTACATAAATCAAGAACTTTGTTGAATGTCATCAACATCAGAGCCCGTACAAGGACAAACGTATGTAAAGTTGAAACATAAAGCTTAAGAGAGCACAAACATATGTGCAAGACCCCAAATACAAGATTACATTCTTAAACAAACCATGCTGACAAGAGCCCTTAGTGCATTAAATTCAACTACTATAACCCCAAAACCCATTTATTCATGAACAAATTTTTATACAAATTTTTCTCTTTTTTTTTTTTTCAATGCCATTTTTAATATGCATAATTGTTTTTATTACAATTTTTTCATTAACTTGGTACTCTTCCCCACACTTAAATACTTGCATGTCCTTGTGCACACACTTATGGCCAAGCACCTATATCAAAGAAACTAATGCTCTCCTAATCCTTGAGGTTGAATAAATTATGATTTTTTATTTTTAGGCTAATTATGTGGTGCTAAAACAAAGAAACTGGAATAAAAGCTCAAAGAGGCTACAGGGCCTTCAAGTGTTAGGATTTTTGCACTTTCGATTCTTTTCTCCACTTCCTTACCTCAAATACTTCCAAGTAAGTTGCCTACAAGTTAGAAACACTATTCTTAAGTGTCTAAAACATAGAGAACAAATCAAAACATAAAATCTCGACAAAAAGGGCATATTCATGCAAGATTTTCGCGTATATTGCAAAAGAGTTAAAATATGAATTCATGCAAAGAGGAGAAAAATAAGTACAATTTAAGGCTAATAAAATACTAAGATAGGGAATAAAATGTGTTCAAAATCACACTTACCAACTCCCTACACTTAGCATTTTGCATGTCCTCATGCAAAACCCAATACAAGCACATAATTTTCCTTCTTCTTTTATTTTTTTTTTCAATTCTACATTTTTATATGCAAAAATTTTATTATTACCACTTTTTTCCATTTTTGCAACAGGGAGTTCATCTTTCCACAATTTAGTACTTCACCCACACTTAAACATTGGCATGTTCTCATGCACATCCCACACACTTATGTTCAAGCACATATCAATGAAACTAATGCTCTCTTAATCCTTGAGGCTACGTAAATCATGGTTTTTCACTTTTAGACTTATCTTGTGCTAAAACCTAGCTATTCATATATGTATAATGATGATAAAGCCTTAAACAAGATTCAAGAAATTAGTTCTATAGTGACAAGTCCAATAAGGGAATACACATAAGAACGGTAAGAATGCCATGCAATGTATCCATTAATCATGATGTCGAAAAGCTTACAAATGTAATATCCAAACACTTAATCCAAGCAAGATGAAGATGAGGTTACCAAGCATGCAAAACATATGATTAGAAGCTTCCTTTTGGTTAAAAAAAAAAAAAAGATTATTCGTTCAATGTAATAGAAGTTTCATAAGTATCATTTTTGGGAGGATGAAGAGGCTAAATTAAGCCAAATGTATGGTGCAATTCCATTTCCTCTTTGTTCTTGTCATTATGGGAATTGAAATTTTAATTTCTGAATCTGGTATCATACCAATGTTACTCAACCCAGCTATTTTATCAAGGGTTCAGCGTTTAAACTTGTAGTTCCATTGAGAAAGTGGAATAGTTATAATTTGGCAATTTTCACTAAAATAAAGAAAGAGGACTAGAAAATTTGCCCAAAACGAGGCCCTACCCTTGTTTCTTTTACTATTTTCATACAATGTAAAATTGTACAAAATGTAATGTAAAATGGATTATATACACATTGATTCAAAAAATTTCTTTTTTTTTTGTTGGCTTTGATTAAAAATTTTCTTCTTTTTTTGTTTTTTTTTTTGGGGGGGGGGGGAGGGTCAAGATGAAAACAAATTCATTGAAATACTACATTAGTTTTTCACTAATAGTTATAACCAGACATGTCTATTCGGACTATAAATGAGCGAATCGACCATCAGTCTAGTTCGGTTCATTGTGAGAACCAAATATACAATCAAATTGGTCAAGTTTAGTAAAAACTGGAGTGAATTGACTGTGTTTGGAATCGAGCCGGATTCAATAAACCATTTGAATTGAAAATTTTCAAAACTTAGGGGAGCATTTAGTTTGTGAAAATATTTTCTATTTTCATTTTTTGTTTTCATTTTTTGAAAAAAATTTTCATTTTCAGATTTTTAAAATTAGGAAATGTGTTTGGTTTGTAAAAGTATATTCTATTTTTAGCAAATAAAAACAATGAAAATATGTTTAGTTTGTCTGTTTTCAAAATTTAATTTTTAGAATCAAATTTGAGATAATAAAATCATGTTTATTATTAAAGATAAAAAGTATACATATTTGATTTGTACAATAATTATTAAAGTAATAAATAGTTTTCTAAAACAAAATACTTTCTAATAAAATCACATTTAATGACAAAATCTGTTTGAGATTATACATTATTTTTTAGTAAACTTGGAATATTTTTTAATTGATTTTGTTCATTCTTTATTCATAAAGAAAAGGAACAGCATTTTACTTAAGAAGAAAAAAGGGGGCAGAGCAACTGTGCGCCACCAACATCATCTCTACGCGCATCACACAAGCTCGAACAGCTATAACCAGCATCCATCATCACCTCCGCCCACAGCCATTCATCAACCTCGACCACGATCATCTCCACCCCAAGCAACCACCATCATTCGCCTCATTAACCTGAAAAATGAAAACTTTGCCAAGATCAATGTCAAACCATCACAGCAAATAGTCAGCAACCCCACAACAACCACCAGGTATGCCTCATCGCCAGTCACCTCCGCAAACTGATAGCATGAACCTGACATTTAGCATTGTCGCTGCCTTTTCATTGGAGCACCCTTTAGCCTGCAATCGCTGCCTCCATCTTGGTCGCACCATCACAAGCCCGTTCTTGCTGCTGCACGCATTAGTCAAGTTAGGGTATATACTTTTGCTTTAGCAAGTTCAAACCCAGGTGGCCAAAGGAAATCTCCAATATGTACGGGTATGCCGCCGCGTTTCCAAATGAAAACATTTTCAACCCAATTGAAGAAAAGACTAAAAACGTCAAAATGTTGTTTCCAAAATTTTCAAAAATTTTGAAAATATTTTCTGAAACTCAGAATCCAAACAAGTAACCAAATGTATTTTCCATGACATAATGAAAACAGAAAACACACAAACCAAACACCCCTTAAAATTGCAATGAATGGGATTGTCCTAGAAAGGGAGTGGGTGCAATGCACTACCATCACGCTATGTAAGCAGTTGTCATCATGTGAAAATATAATATATATTGTATATTCATTGTATTTTTATATATTTATTTAGTTCAATCTTGTTCAATCGATGACTCAGTCTCACTAGTTCTGATTGAACAGGTGACCCAATATCTCTGCTAAGTCTTGTGGTTAAATATGCTTACTATTCTCAGGTTTTGATAGGACAACCATCGTGTTTTTTTAAGTTCTTTTTGAGACTTAATAACCCCTTTTTTCCCTTGTTTCAGAACCTTTCTTTTTTGGCAAAACTCTCTAACTGGTTCCTCTTAAATTTTGCCCCAGATAAATTTGTCCATCTAGAAGAAAAAAAATACCTAAAGAAGTCTCTGTCCATTTAACACACGAAACAATTGGCCCCTTTATAAGACACAAATTAGGATAAATAAATCACTCAAGAATCATAAAAAAAGATCAAATTGATTTATGTGTTAAACAAATAATTTGTCCTGTATTTTTAATTGACAGAGACATGTTTGGTTTTTTTTTTTTTCTTTAGAGACTAATTTGTTAATTTTTTTTCAGAGAAATCAATTTGTCAGACATAAAATTTAAGAGAGATTAATTTGAGGTTGTTTGTTTGTTTTTCGGATTGTTTTTTTCTTTTTTCTTTTGGTCCGAGGCAGAACCTTTCTTTGAGACTCCGCTAGAACTCGTATTTGGTGGGTGATGGCCTAAAGCAAATAGCAAAACATGGGTTGGCCTTGATCCAGTTGTTCTTGTACCGTACCTGTTCCGAATGGGTTTTTTGACGGCCGTGAATAGGAGATCCAACATGGCCCAAAGAGAATAGCTAAAAAAAAAAATTGTTTTAGTATGTATTATTTATTATTTGATGCATTTCTATTACATTATAATGTTAAAAAGAGTAAGAAGAAAATAATAATTCATAAAATTAATGTATTATATGATAAATATATAATATAAAATAAAATAGTTTTCTTTCTGTAATCTCTATTACATTATCTATTATTTGATTGATTTACTGTCATCCTGAATTAATTTGCTGAGGCAAAGATTAGCTTGATTGGTGGAGGTGACATTATAACAGCGAAGATTAGGCTGTTTAGGTAGTCTTTTGTGTTTAGCTATATAGCGTGTTTAGATTTGTGTTTGGAGCGTTTCAAAATTGATTTTGGGACTAAAATTGATTTTATTCAGTTTTACACCTGTCTGATTTTTAGTTTGTTTTCAATAGTGGGTTTGGCATCATAGAAATGATTTTTACCATAAGCAATATTTTGTTGTTTTTATGGTTGGTTCACAATTAACATAAAATATTATTTAATATTTCAAATCAAAACTATCAAATATAAATTACTTTATTTCATAATCACCTTTAACTAAAGTCAATTATGATACAATCGATTGTATCCAAAACTAGTTCTATAAATACAAAACCAAACACACATACTTAAACTTTTATACCTCCCATTGGACTATTGAGTAGTTTGAGCTTTCTCCTTACAAAAATGAAAAAGAAAGAAAGAAAAATCTTCCATTTATGATTTGTTTGGAGAAGAGAAAAATGTGAAAATAAAACTATCTTTTAAAAGTAGGTTTCATTGTAATAACATTGAATAAATTAATCTCTGAGCAATAGAGTAAGCCTTTAATACACTTTTAAAATAGACTTTCATATTACAATATTCCAAAAGTCTATTTTCTCCTCCTTTAGGAAAAGAATATTGTAAAAGTCGGTTTCATTATTCGTGTTCTTTTCTTTCTCATTTTTCTTTTGAAACAAACAATAAAAATGTTTATTTTATACCCTCATTTATCTTCTCTTCTTGTTTCTTTCCTTTTTTCACTTTCACCTTAAACCAATCTATAACGTTATTTTAAGGGCAAATTACACTTAACTCCCATAAGCTTTATCGAAATTCAACTCATTCACCATTAGTTGTCTAAACTTTACAAACCTCCCTTAATTTGGCCATTTTTAGGGTGAATTTTATTAAAAATACTCCGCTCTTACCCTCACCGTCTTTCTATCTCTCACTCACACACTGCACTTTCCTTTGCCCCTTTCCCCTTTCTATAGTACTATCGAAGAGGGGAAATAGTGTTGTGACCAAAATGCATGATCGGCATCTCAGGCCCCCACTTTGTCTATCCACTTCATCTTTCAGCAACCCATGTGTCTGATGAGTTCAATTTTTAATTGCAGGGGTGATTTGTTCTCTGGTGATACTTGTGGTGCTAGATTTAATGAGTTTTTTTGTTTTGGTTAATTCTTTGCCTCTATAAATGTAGACCCTATTTGTGACACTATAGCATACTACTTTCAAATGATATGAAGATACATGGTTTGTAATGGGCAAAGTAGTAGATGTGTCAATGGGATACTCACCCTTTCACTTTGAAATGTGATGGTAGCTCTCATTTATCCATATTCTTCTATGACATTCAAGAATATATAATAGATTGACTGTTCCAATTTCAAATGTTAAAATAACACTCCTATAAACCAATAGATTCTACTGCTAGGGTTGTTCACGAATCTAGGTAGACAAGTCTACCAGGCTAACCCAACTCGACCAAACACAAAAAACCGAGTTGGGTCAAGTACATGGTTAGTTCGGTTAGCGCCTACTTAACTCGTTTTACTATCAGGTCAGGTATTAGGTGAAAATGTGATACCCGTTACTTGATTGGTGTCTTGAACCCATTCATTTTTTTCATATATGAAGTTATCAACATCGAGTCCTTAATTTTGTAACTTCCTCCATCTAAAAGAAAAAGCCAACGCTCACTAGTCCTTAACCACCTTCATTTGGCCATCTCTCATTGCTCTTTCACATCGTTGCACTACCATCGATGACTGCACTCCACTGTTTCTGAGAAGCCGGCCATCGTAAGAAGCATTGTGAGGTCCGTGAGAACCATTGCAGACTCGATCGGTCTCCATAACTATTCGCCATATCTAAGAAGCAAGCTATTGCCATGCCCGCTAGAAGCTTGCCGTTGTCATGCCGCTTGAAGCTTGTTGCCGTTAGCCACAAAGAGAAGACCACTGTGGTTCATCTTCTTGCATTTGTATTTGTTGATCTCCAGTCACACTCCATTGTCAAGTTTTCTCCTTCTAGTTTTTCTCTCCATTAGTGTTCAAAAACCATCTTGATTTCTGATATGTGAGAAAAGAACCAATCAATTTGTATATGTGAGAACCACATGATGAATTGTGATCCCTAGCTCCTCCTTTAATTTTTTTTTTTTTTATCATCTTCCATATATTTCTTGGCTACGTATATTATGATGTTTGAGTATTTATTAAAAAAAAAATGTAATATCCTGAACACCTGATCCATCCCAATCTAATAAAATTAAGTTGGATTATGCAACAAAAAAAAATTAAGTTGGATTGATTTGAGTTAAACCAAAAGATTTATGAAACTCAATCCAACCCAATCCAGCCAAGATTGATTGGGTTGGCTTTTATTTTACCAACTCAAACCACCCACTCAATGGGAGTGGATCATTTCATGTGTAATTACATGTGAGGGAGTCATGATTTAACCATCACCTTTTATTTCTCCAAATATACTTTTTCATTCATTTTAAAATAAAGAGATTAGAGCTTTAGATTAAAAAATGGCCCTTTCATGCATTATTACACATGAGAAAATTCATTCCCCATCAATAGCCCTAGCCTTACCCTATACATTGTTAAATGATTTAATCATTTACATATAAATTACATATAAATGTTGAAGTTTTGAGCTAGTTATGAGGTTGAAGATGGTGGAGATAATAGAGCAAGAGTTCAGAAAAAATGAGATGGAGTGTTTTTCAATGAAAGAAAAAATGTAAGTGTGTTAATGGAGGAGGAGGCTACAACTAGGGTATGTGAAGAGGGAGTGGTTGTGTTTTTGTTTTTGTGTAGGAGTGGTTGGAATAGTTAAAGGGTATTTTGGATATTAGGTAAAATTTGAGGGTAAATTAGGTAGAAAATGTACTAATAGGAGTAGTTAAGTAAAAATAATGGTCAAAGTTAAATTAATCATGTTCTATCATTATTAAAGGTGTGATTATTCATAATAAAGTGGTACTTTATCTTTAATGGTATCATAAGCATCTAGCCACTAAAATACAAGTGTACTGGTTAGTAATATCATCATATTTCTTTGTCTTTATGCCATTAAACTTTTAATTAGTGATGTGATAAGTGGTAATTAGATAATGTGATTGATTAGAAATTCTTAAGCAATTAATAACACGTAATTTTGTCAATTAAGATGATTAAGTCTTAATTAAATCAATTATTCTTAATTAAGCTATATTAGCACAATTAAAAGCCTGATTTAGTTCTTTGAGGCCTAATTACTCATGCAAGTACACACACCGCACACCCTTAGTTACTATATGGTCATTTAGTTTTTATATACAATGCAGAATATTTTAAAATTATGTAATGATATAAATATAAAAGTATTTCACTTAATTCTCATCGCAATAAATGCAATATTCAGTCAATTTTATGTATATGATAATATATATATATACATTCTCTTATTTTAGATTTAAGAATGACCATAAAATATCTTAAAAAATAAATACTTTCAAGGAAAATTACCAATATTTTAGATTTTAAAAATGATTGTAAATTATCAATTGAATTGAATATAAAAAGAAAAGATAAATGCATTTTATCCCCCTGAACTTTAGGTTATGTGTAATTTACACCTGACCTTTTAAAATGTATATCGCAACACCCTGAACTTTTTAAACTGTACAAAACACCTCTCAGTATAATTTTAGTAACTAATGAAAATAAAATTTATATACACTTAATCCTACTGATGTTTCTAATTTGTGTAATCCAATATCTTGTCTTTGAATATTATATACAATTAATTGCCTAGATTTTTTTGTTGTTTGCAACTCGACACCTTGCTATAAAGTAGGTTTTTCTGCACAATTTAGAACGTTCAGTGTGTTGGAATGCATATTTTGAAAAATCAGGCTGTAAATTACATATGACCTGAAATAAGCAATATAAAAAGATTAATTCGTGATGATAAATAATTTATTTTGGCCCGAAGAAAATTAGTATAAAATAATCAGCTCAATTACGGTCCAAATTTAACTAAGGACGTAGATTTGCTCTTATTTTAGATTTGGAAATTACCATAAAATATCATAAAAATAAATATTTTAAAGTTACCAATATTTTAAATTTTGAAAAATGATTGTAAATTATCAATTAAATTCAATATAAAAAGAAATATCAAATTAAGCAATATTTTGTAAGAAAACAATATGAAAAAGCAGTTGCTAATATACATGACTATTATTTTTAATTTGATTAATTTGTGATAGCAAAAAAGAATATTACTATAAAATAATGAGCTCCATTAAAATGCATTTAACTTCACAATAATTTGATAAATTTGGTTAAATTAGAAAGTTTAAAATAAATATTCATTAGCTAGCTTTTCTCTAAATATGCATTAAAGGCATACTGCAGTTAATTTTTTATGTATAATAACATCATGGTGCAATTTAGTTTTTCCTATATAGAATAGACATATTTCATATTATGATGTAATTTAAATGTTAATGCAATAAATGCTTATGTTGTCAAAAGCTACGGCACTATCAGTTTCAAGACAACAGAAGCAAAAGGTACGGAACTGTCAGATTCAAAACTCCAGATCATTCATGTTTATTCTTTCTTTCTCTTGATATTATTATTTTACCTAACACCAAGGGCGGCTCGATAATCTAGTTTTTATATGCACTAAAAACAAATACAAAATGCGAATAAACTTTCTCAAAGCTATTTTTGTCTAATTTTTCAAGGTTCAACAAAAGAGCAAAATTTTTCCTTTTAGTAAATTTCTTTTTGTTACATAACAAAACGGTTTGAGTTTGAAAGTAGGAATCCAATTTTTGTTTATCAGGAAAATCTCTTACAATAGTATGTAAAAAATTATGAATGTTATATTTTACTTGAAATCTAATTTATTAATTATTTCCTCTTTCATATGAATAGATGATACTCCATCTGACCCATCCACCGATGAAAATATGTCAGGACTTTTATACAATCCGCTATTTGAACAATCTAAAAATGAAGGTAACTTAAAATAATATCTAAAGCTTTTGTACTATATATCATGTAGTTATATTGAAAATATTAATCATAAAAGTTTTCTTTTTGATAAAATGCTTGGATTTTGGAGACTTTTCATTACAGTGTGAATTTTGTTACGCTTCTATATGGCACAAGGAAAGATCGGAAAAGTACAGAAGCTCTATAGATCCACAATTTTCAATTTATTGTATGAAAGGAAAGATCTAGCTCTTTTGGTACAAAAGCTCTACAAATCCACAATTGCTGCTCTTTTCGTTTTCCTCGGGCATTCCAATATCGATTGGTGCAAATGAGCCACCAGTAACAATTTCCAGTTCCATCAAATAAGGGAAACTTTTTTTCTAGATCAAATTGAGTTCCTTCCATGGTGGAAGGCCTCAATGAAAGCATTAATGTTAGACCTCCCTTTTCGAGTCAGGAAGAAAGACTCCACAATGAACCAAGTTCTTTTAAAAATTAACTAATTCCTTGTCAATTACACCATTGTAATACCTTATTTATAATCCTAATAAACTACTAACTCCCATGGGTCCAATTAGTGGACCCAACTACTAATTTGGGTCCTAACAATTAATGGACCCATTCTGTTAGAACTATATTCGAGTTTAGTTCCCAAACTTCAAGAATTCCATAAAATCCACTAATTTAATTATTCTTAGTGTCCTTTACAATGAGGGTAATTACTATTATTTATACTACTAACTAACTAATAAACCTAAATTAGCTAATGGGCTTAGTCTAATTGACTTGGACCGTAACATTACCCTTCCCTTCAAAACAACCTTGTCCTCAAGGTTGAGAGAATATTGCAATATTTTCCCAAGTACAAGCTATTATTTTCCAATGCAATACTTTTGCTTTTATCTTTTATTATAAAGTACAGATATTGGTCACCAGGATCCCATTGCCAAAAATAAATCAGGCCTAATGCTTTATTTCCACCAAATTGGGCTTGGTGCATAAGAAGAACACACAACCTTGAGGGAGGGAGAGAGCTTGCCCCAGACTTTCCTTTCCTTCCCTGGCCAGAGTGGGCTTGGCCCATGAGGGCAGTACCCAATAGCTGCAATGTCCCCTGAGATGCTTGTTGATTCTGCTTCCCGTTCACGTTGCAGCAGCTGCGGCTACCTTGGTAATCCATTGTGCTTCTTGTTGCTGCCTCTGCAACCGCCACCCGTCGCAGACTTCGCTGGCCGCTGCGCGTGCTAGTCACTTCACCGCCACTGAAGGCCGATGATGGTAGTACCCTTTCCCTGCAATGCCACAGCAGCGCACTCAGTCCCTTCCCAGCCGCCGCGTGTAAGTTTGAGCTGTGTGGCTTCGGCAGTGGCTCGCCTGACTCGCCGCTCTTGCCGCGTGAACCTCTTCTTGTGGTTCCACCGTCGTCACTGCCATCGACGATGTCTCGCTGGGCGCCGTGCTTCCCGCTAGATTTGTCGAGGTATGAACCCCTCCGAACGCTGTACTCGACTCCGTCTGGATGGTTGGCCGCGATCTCGCCCCATCGTAATTCTCCCATGCTTCCTTGGCTGGTTGTGGCTCCGATGTTTCTTCACGGTATTTCTCCTTCAATGGTGAGGTTTCAAATTCCCATGACCCGCTCGCCTTCTTGGGAGAAGAATTTGGGGTTTCTTGAATTTTTAGGCAACAAATTTGTGATTCCTGATTAGATATTGCATGGGCCTCTTGAAATTTTAATGTTCATGCGAAACCGTGATGTCTTTCTAAATTTGCCATTGCTGTTGTTGATTCTCTGTTATGTGCTTGATCTACAATTCTTGCTGTTCTTGTGTATGTTGGGTCTGGAATTTTTGTTGCCTTTGTTGTTGATGCTAAATCTGCAATTTCACGTTTTGGTTGTTGGAACCCTGGGCGCTTCAAGTTCTTGAATCCTTTCATTGAAACTTTGCTTCTGCCTTGACGTTGCTTGCTGAGTTGCAATTCCATTTGTTTTTGGGTGAAGCCTTGACATTGCTTCGAAATTTTGAGTTATTGCACCCCTTTGCCTTTGTTGTTCCATCCGTCTTTCAAGCATATCTAACCGATTTCTTTCATGCCATTGAGCTAATGCAACAACCTCAGAATAGGAAACTGGTCTTGGTATATTGCTAATCGTAATTGACACCTGAGATAGTCTTCTAAACCAGCGATGAAAAAATGCACCAACCGACTTTCACGAACACCATGAATCTTGATTGAAAACTCTTCAAATTGTTCTTGATAATCTGCCACTAACCCTTGTTGTTTCAATTTCTTAAAAAATTACTCCACCACGGAAATTTGTGGAGCCATTTGAGTTCCTCCGGCCATGGACAAAAAATTTCTCTCAATGAAAGCGCCAATGTTAGAACTATATTCGAATCTAGCTTCCAAACTCTAAGAATTTCATAGAATCTACTAATTTGATTATTCTCAGTGTCCTTTACAATGAGGGTAATTACCATTATGTATATTACTAACTAACTAATAGACCTAAATTAGCTAATGGGCTTAGTCTAATAGACTTGGACCGTAACAGTACAGCTGTATAAATTTTACTCTCTCTCATTTCTTTCAAAATGTGTTAAAGTTTGACAAATTTTCAATTTTGTCACTGTCTGTATCCATACCTCTGTTTTACAACCGTTTTGTCATTTTGTAGTCATCCCATACAATGTAATTACGGTGTTGCACTGTTTTGGTGTGCAACAAACATTTCTCTAGGGAATACTACACACTAGCCATCAACATTTCAATTATTATCTTTAATGATAGCGCAGGAAATCTTCACCCTTTCCAATTTTACTGAATTAATGTGTTGAGAATATATTAGTTTTCGCCATATGTCGTTGTCATATAATTCTCTTAATAAGCCTACCTCTTATTTACTCAAGTAGACTCTTTTAGTGTTTCTTATTTCTTCCACCTTCACAAGTCTCCATTTCTCAAGTAACTCTATCTCTTATTTATTCTTGTCTGTTTGGAATTTGTTTGACCGGAAAAAGCAGGGAAAGTAACTAGTGCATTTTCGTTTTTGTTTTTTGGGACTGCAATAGCAAAAGGAATCAACCTGGAAACGGAAAACTGCTTTCCACGTTCATCAAAGAAGCCAAAACTGCTACGTACAAGAATGCCAACAGTATTGGTAAAGGTGTACATCTTCAATCATGCTGGAATCTCATAAAAGGAAACAAAATACAAGTGTATATATATATTGGGCATGCTTAGTTTGAGAATAAGAAAAAGAAGTAAATTCCATCCATTTAAGGACACATCATAGCCCCTCCAAGTGAATTGTGCTATAGCGCTTGCTTCTAGTGATGGAGCTTTTGTGAGTTGTTTCAAATTTATCACCGCTGCTGCTACCACTGTTGATATGGTCCCATAGATACGTTGCGCACGGGCACACTCCTCTTTATTTTTGCCTCAAATGCATCTATGGTTTAGTGGCCGTAGTATGATGTGGTTATTATGACCATGTGATTGAAGAACTAAAGGACATTTGGAGTATTATGATGTGTTGGCTGTGTTAGCCCAAAGCGGATATGAAAACTCAACATGCCCGTGATAATCACGACCTCTATTGATCAGCGCACTTGCAATTGCAAATGTGCAAAAAAGCGACAGGACAATATAGTAAATTTATCAATTAGTTAATGCTCCAATGATACTATTTCAACACCTATTTTTTGGTATTTCATTCACAGACCCACTTCATTATCATTGAATGAGATAGACGAGTGGGGATAAATGTAAATCACAATCTCATCCAATAATAATTCAGACACCTAAAATGCATGTGGAAATAGCATTATTATTAACGTAATTCTCTTGTGCTTTCCTTCTCCTAAGTAGAAAAGTTTTTTCAGTTGGGACCTCTTCTGTGCTACTTTTCTTGTGATCAAAGGGGAGAAAACTCCCCGATCCATCACTTTCCTCTTTTTTGGCCGAGCAAAGATGATTGTTTTCCATGCACCTGCAGATCTTATGTAGGTGTTGATATGGTGTGTTTAAAGCAAGGTTTCGAAAATTGGATCGGTCATCGAACTAAATTAGATAAAAATTTAGAAGTTCAAAGGTTCAACCATATTCAACCGGGATTTAATTGGAGTATAGTAAAAAACTTATATTTTTATAATATAAATATATTATTAAATATATATACTATGAAATTATATAATATAGAATAAATAAAAATTATTAAATACTATAACCTTATGTTATTGTTAGTAGTCTAATATCATTTCAATTTTTAGTTTTAAATATTTTTTTGGTTAACCAATTTTTATTATTCAAAATTTTAAAAAGAAAAAATAAAGAGGATATGAGCTTTTATATTTGGGTCGAGAAAGGAAATGAGCTGTTACCAAATGAGCTCCTCTCTTGGCACACAAAATGGGCTGGGTAACCATGTAACACACATTGCCGCACCTAATGTGTCTCACCTTCAGCCACATATTTTTAACCCAACAAACTACATCTCTCATCATCTAGTGTGTAGCCACTTGGTGGGGTTTCTTCCATTATTAACTTTGTGTTGCTGCAACAGTATCACACAAAGTAGCAAGAAGATTTTGTTGAAAAAAAGATTGGGGATATAAATCAAAACAGGGAGAAAGAAACCCCTACTCCCATGAGTTCCACGGTCACAGGGTCACGACACAGCACCGGCCTCTCGTGCATCACCACCCCAGTGTTCTGCTAAGAGATCTGACTGGGTCGCAGAAGGAGCAGGATGTGTTACAAATTGTATCCTCTTTTACCATTTGGCTCATGCATCAGTGCATCACCACCTCTTTATTGCAAATCGTCCCTTTCCTTCTTCTTTTCTCTTCTTGTTTTGCATTTTTTTATTTAGAAAAAGACAAAAACAGGCCAACCATAATAAGCCGGTCCACCAGTTTTTTTTATCGATTTTTAAGTTTTAAATCTGGTTTTGTACAATCCTATTTTCATCCAATGACCGGACCGGATGGATGACTGGTTCCAGTTGAACCGGACGGTCTGATTCTCAAAACATTGGTTTAAAGTGATTGAAATAATAAATGATGTGTGTGATACGATAAAGCCTTCTTGACATTGCAGTTCCATGGCTTGTAACATAAAATTATGTTTCTTTTTCATTATATATATAAAAATATATTAAATTGTTAAATTTTTATTAAAAAATAATATATTAACTTTTTATACAGTTATTAAATTAATATTACTATATTAATAAATTTATTTAAATCTTATATATATTATTAAAAAAATAATATAAATAGAATAATTTAATTAAATAATTATATAAAATTTATTTTATGCTATCACTTTACTCGCATGTGAATATAAAATTAACATCTTTACCTACATTCTCTCTTTCTATGTCCCCACCCAGAATCTCAACATGTGAAGTGTTGCAAAATCTCTCTGCTACTGACACTCCCCTCCCCCTCCTCTATCTACTATCTCTTACCACTCACAAAGTCACACTTGGCCGACACAAACTTTTTCGTTGTGTGTGATGTAATAAATGTGTTTAAGATATCTAAATTTTGCAATATTTACTTACATTCTTTGCCCAATATATATATATTCATCAAAGACCTCATAAGCAAAGTACTCTCAAGGCAACTAGAGCCGTTGCGCTCCGGCCAGGCACCTCTTGCTCTTATATTCACAAGGTAAATTAAGCTTTTATTTTTGTAATGATTTTGGTTCTATTCTTTCATTTCCCTCGTGCTTTCTTAATGTCGTTGTCTATATCTTCCAAGGTAGAACTTGACAGAAAAGCACAAGAAGAGACTTAACAGTAGCAATTAGACCATACACCTATTGCAAGATGCAGATTGGCAATATCATTTTCATCTGTCTCCTTCCACTTTTTGTCAGTAATTTCAGCAGGTATGCTTTCAATTACTAGCAAGCAATTTTCCTCTTTTAAAATTGTATTTATCTTTAATTTTCGCAAGAAAAAAATATTTCCATTGAACCTCTCAATACTTTAAAAATATTATTAACATATACTAGATTTGAGAAACAAATTATACTAGTTATGGAAACAAATTAACATAACTAAAATAGAGTTGAGAAAAAGATGGAAGTGACACAAAATACTTACGTAGAAAGCCCTTTAATGATGCGGGAAAAATTGTGGACAAGATCAAGAAAAATTTTCACTATAAGGTTAAAAAATTACACCTCTTTCTACTATAAAAAGATAACAATGATACCCTCTCTTAGATTAAAAGAATATACTTTTCTTTATAAAAATAAGAAAAACTCTAGTAAGACAACGCTATATGATTACTCTCTCTAGAGTCGGATACACACACTTTGAATTGGGATGCTTGAACTCATGGGGAAGAGCTTTGTATATAGGCAAGTCTCCCCCTCTAAACCTTCAAACACTCCACCAACTCCATCTCAACCAATCCACCAACTCCATTCCACTCACTTTCCAAATGATTTTATAATTCACAGTAACCAACTAGAATTCTTGTCTCAGCAATCCAATTTTACTTTGTTATCTTCAGATGCAGGCTTCTTCAAGTACTGCTCTGCTGCTGATGTTGGTGACCGCCAGCAAAGGTTCTTGATTCCCATAGCCCGTGCAAAGGCTCACATATTACCTTATCTGCTGCCTGGTCAAGACCCTAGAGACGGTGTTCCCATCCGTGTGTACCTAAACGATGGTACGTACTACCCATTGCTCTTTAAGTAGAGGGGGTGTGATAAGTATGTGATCACACACAGAGGACCCCCAGCGATCAGACGGTGGAGCCATGTTCGCTACGCGATGGGTCTGCAGCAAGGGGATGGGGTGAGGATGTGGGTCTATCGCCATCTCGGAAGCCATGAACTGCGCATTTTGACTGCCAAACAAGTGAGGGAAGGGTGATCTATTGGTGAAGTGGTTAAGTTTTTCCACCGCTAAATTAAAAGTTCTAGTTTAGTTTGGGTCCAGGGTCGTTCTTCAGGTTATTTGCTGTTCTTGTATGTCTTTACCTTTGTTTATTTTTCAGTTTTGGTATGATGGGAAAGTGTTATGAGAAGTGTGACATTAATCACTTACTTAGCTGTTTGTAATTTGGGTTTTTTAATGAAGTCTGTTACTTCTTTCGATCAGATAGCAGTTTTCTTTGTTTTTAATACTGCATGGGTTGTTGCATAAGAAGAGCGAGAAAGCAAGCAAATTCCGAAACCCTTTTGGTTGACAGTGGTGATCCTTCCTCGAGGATGGCAGCGAGTGCGGCGGCGTCTCGTTGGACCGCCACCATCATGTAACTTAAAAAAGTCATTTGTGATTTTTTTTAATATTATAATCTTTTTAACGACCAACTTCCTCATTAACGTATTCTATCTGTCGTTGCAGTACTGTCCTGCAGGAAGCAGATCGAGCTACCTCTTCATTATCAGTTTCGTGCAGGAGCATTCTAATTTTGTCTGGTCAAACAAATTCAAACAATAAGTTGTATGAGAAAAAGACATGTCCACTGAAAGA
Source organism: Dalbergia cultrata (assembly GCA_031216105.1). Classification (NCBI taxonomy): domain Eukaryota; kingdom Viridiplantae; phylum Streptophyta; class Magnoliopsida; order Fabales; family Fabaceae; genus Dalbergia; species Dalbergia cultrata. The sequence goes on from CM062344.1 coordinate 75,614,800, forward strand.
TAGTTTTTTTTAAAAAAAATAAAATAACATGCCCTTTTCCCATCTTGTGTTACCATTCTCTCTGTGTCTCTCTCTCCCCCCCCCCCTCCCCCCCTCCCCTCTCTCTCTTTTAATTGTTAAACCTATAGCATTTTCTTTAATTTTAATACAAGTATCAGTAGTACTGCTGAGTTAAGGTTTTGGTTAGTTCGGAATTACCTTCTCTCTCATCTTTCTTTCTGTTGTATGTTATATTATATTGGAAGAGCTGTGGCTTTGCAATGAGGTGGGCAGTAATTATCTAAAGAATCCAAGTGGGGATTTACTGAAGAAAAATTCTTGCATTTTTTCCTACAGAAAGTGTAGTACACTTCTGAACCATTGCATTATAGTCACAGGAAGAGTTAATTGTGGGTGGTGGTGACGTTTCGATAGCTAAGTTTGTCAGACCAGAAAGAAAAACGAAAAAAAGATCGCTAAGTTTGAGGTAAGGCATGTCTAGGCCTTTTTAAGCACCCACGTGTTAGTTCCATTCTATTCCAAGTACTGTTACTGGAGCGTTGATGCTTTGTCCTCTCTCTTCTTCACATAGTAGGATGTTCATTGACTCTTTTCTTGAAGCTATGTGATTATTATCTGCTCATACATTTTCCCCCTGAAAAGCTATATATATATGGTGCATTTTAGGGTGCAAGAAGCATTTTTGAAGGAACAGTGAAGCAGTTACGTGCCCCAATATGGTGCAGACATGTGTAGGAGTTGACTGTATCAGTTGAATGTATTGGGCACTAATTAGTGTGTTCCATGGTTAAAGCACCTGCTATGAAGCAAAGGGGTACAGAAGACATTTCAACAGGGAAGAAGCAATAAATTGAGCTGGAGTCAATTAGAGACTTGGGACAGGTGGCAACCTCTGAGATGGGGAAAGGTCAAATGTCACAACCCACCTACGGAGTGTGATCGGCACGTGAGGATTTGGATCCCACTAGTTCTTTGTAACGTGAATCGACTAATATGCATAAATAATCCAAATTTATTCAAAATATCTCAAGTTCAACTAAAACTTCAATAATATGAAATTGTTCTCAAAACATAAATTTTGAACATAAATCTGCATAAAATCTATATTCTAAGCCAAAGCTAAACATAACAAAACAATTAATAGAAATTCTGAAAATATATCATGCATGTCCGGGGATCCTGCCTACACAATTTATTGGAGCACTACTAGACTGACATAATTGACAATAAGCTCCACTCCAAAGCGAAGCTCACCAAGGAAGCTGTAGCACAACTACTGAGGATCCTGTGGTACAACTGAAACTGTAGCTGTATCTGTAGGGAAAGGAAAAGAGAGGGTTGAGTTCATCAAAACTCAGTGAGCGAGCCTCCACTCACAACCCACATGGGACAATAACAAAATATATAACATATACATGCAACTGATGTGAAATATATTACATATATAATTACATATAAATTAACTGAATCTATGGCAATAACTAGTAGAGAAATATGAATTATTCTGTACATAATTATCTGAGCTGAATAGTTAAATTATAGCCAATGGCTAATCTGATGGGCACCTAACTAGGTCCCATAAATGGACACCTCACTAGGTTCCTTATTGTGGGTGAGCTAGTCCTCTAGCGGACTACCTGGTACCAAGGTTAACGATCAATCCTGCAGCCGTTAACTCGCTGATCTGTTTCTCACTAATTAATATAAAATAGTTTGTTCATAAACCAAATAAATATAAAATTTTTGAATTCATATAATTCTAACAATTTGACTGTAGCATAACTGAGATTCTAAAATCATGCCCAAGGGATCACCAGCTTGTAGACATAGTGATTTCAGTAATCAATAGAATATGTATCTGACAATTGTTATGAATTATACTTTATTCAATACTTTCAATAAATCATATCTAATATTCTAAAATCTTCATAGGAAATACATAGTCTGAAAACATGATAATCAATATTTCTACTCTAAACATTGAACTAAGGTCTCACAATTTCATAAACTAGGAAAAAGATATTCTATAACACGCAAGGTATCAATTATGGTCCCATGAGTTTTGCTAAAATGATTAATTTTTATGATAACTGTAAAAGTAATAATATTTCTAAAACAGGCATAATTATAACAATATATTCTCTTGACATAAATCATTCTAAAATTTCATAAATAATTTATATAATATAAAAAATATTAATAATGACCAAAACTATGATCGTGAGCTTAAACCCACTCACCGTTGGTAGTCGTGAGTGTGCTTCTACTAATAACTTTACTCTGAAGTATTGGAATGGTACAAATAACCAATCTCACATATTAAAAGAAAGGAGCGTCACAACGTCCCAAGAGAGGATTAGCTAGGCTTACTGAAGCTCGGCCATGAAGATCATGAGCTTGACAAGAGATGAGTTCGACCAAGAAGAGGTTTGGTTTAGAGGAGGTTTGACTTAGAGGAGGTGGAAGCAAAACTTAGCAAAATGAAACTAAACATTTCTTACACATACACACTCCTACACTCATATATTTATACACAAATATAATAATCATGAATAATATTAGTGCTATTTGTCTACACTTAATAATAATAATAAATATTATTAATGCTAACTACACTTAGTAATTATAATGTTAAATAATAATAATGCTAACTACACTTAATAATAATAATTATAATGCTAGCTACACTTAGTAATTATAATGTTAAATAATAATAATGCTAGGTACACTTAATAATAATAATGATAATGCTAGCTACACTTAGTAATTATAATGTTAAATAATAATAATGCTAGGTACACTTAATAATAATAATGATAATGCTAGCTACACTTAGTAATAATAATGTTAAATAATAATAATGCTAGGTACACTTAATGCTAATGCTAACTATATTTAGTAATATTAATTATTATTAATATTAGTGGCATATATCTAGACTTAATAATAGTAATAACTAATATTAATGCTAACCACACTTAGTAATTATAATGTTAAATAATATTAGTGTTAGGTGCACTTGATAATAATAATAAATAATAATAATAATAATAATTCATAATAATTATAATTTCTTTATTTGAGATATCACACCAAAGAAGGAAAATCACTAGTTCGAGGCTCAAGGAATATGCCACACATATAAGGGCTAAGAGCCAAGAAAAGAGGCAGCGATAGTATTAACTTCTCTGTCCTTTGGGATTTATTTCTTCCTCCATTCTTACATTTCTTGATCCAATTCCTGGTTCTTGCAGGATGAACTCAGGGGTCGATGGACAAGGAATTTAGCCTATTTCTGTCATTTATCTTTTTCAATTTCAGTTTCTGATACTCATTTATTGATAGAGTGATTTTTCCTTTTACTTGATACATACTTTACACATATTACCAGTACATGTCAATCATACTGTTACGGACTCCTTATATTTCTGAATTTGCAATGAGAGTGTTACATTTGGTGCTTTCATTCACTACCATGGCAGGCACCCCTTCTCGAGAGGACAAACTTGACGCACTAGCGGCTGATGTTGCCAGTATTCTTCAGTAGTTTCAGCAGAATGAAGATCGCATGCAGATGATTGAAAATGCATTGCAAGTGTTGCAAACGCCCTTGCATCAGCACGCTGGCGCTTCCCATGGTGGCCACCATCAGCGCGGCGTTCTTCAACCATGGGCGCCTCATGTGGAATTTCCCCGATTTGATGATACTGACGTGCTACAGTGGATCTTTCGAGTTGAACAATTTTTTTACTATTATCAGACACCCGAGGAGCAACTCATCACCTTGGCTTCAATTCACTTCGAAAAAGAGGTGGTGCCTTGGTTTCAGATGATGCAGAGAACATACCCTTTCCACTCATGGCAGCTGCTCACTAGGGCGTTGGAAACACAGTTTGGACCTTCCCCTTTTGATTGCCCACGTTCTGACTTGTTTAAATTGATATAAACAGGATCGGTCCAACACTATTATATGGAGTTTAGTGCATTGGCCAATCGCAGTTATGGGATAAGTCCAGATGCAGTACTCGACTGCTTTGTGGGAAGATTGAAACCGGAGATTCGTCGTGAGGTAATTGCCCAAAACCCTTCCAATCTTATGAGAGCATTTGCTTTAGCCAAGCTGTATGAAGACAAGGCTGAAAGCAAACCTCGTGTTTCTAATTGGACCCCCCGCCACTTCCATAACCCCAAACCCTTGAACCTGATAACCCAAAACCCAGCACCGACGGCACCCAAGCAACCACCGCTTCTCCAATTACCACCACCCAAACCAACACCATCAAAGCCAAACCCCATCAAACGCTTTCCACCTGTAGAGTATCAACGTCGACGAGAATAGGGCCTTTGTTTTACTTGTGATGAGAAATTCGCCTTGGGCCACAAATGCCCAAATAAGCAAATGTTATTGCTGCAAATTGAAGATGATGTAGAAGTTGATGTCTATTATGACTCGGTAGAAGATGCTAGAGAAAATGACATAGAAAAAGAAGACGCGGGCGGAGCCAATAAACCACCCCTTTACTTCAATGCTCTCAACAATAACAAACGAACCAATTTGATGAGATTCGAAGGCACTATCAATGGCTTACCAGTGAAGGTACTACTAGATAGTGGGAGCTCAGACTCTTTCATCCAACCACGGATTGCTCATTTCCTCAAGCTTCCTGTTCAGGTTGAACCTCAGTTCCCAGTATTAGTGGGGAATGGCATGACTATGGCAACTCAAGGATTCGTTCAGGATATGCAAGTAGAGATACAAGGGTATGTTTTACCTGTTTAAGTTTTCTTACTGAATGTTCCAGTAACTGACCTGGTGTTAGGTGCTTCATGGCTCAAAAGAATTAGAACTCATACTGCTGATTACGAAGATATGTTTATGAAATTTTATTGGGCAAATAAGTTAGTCACTTTATAGGGGTTGAAAGACTCACAGCCGGATCAAACTCAATTTAACTCCTTGTCAAGGTTGCAACACACACAGGGCATTGCCGAAGGGTACACCTTATTATTGAAGCTAGCTGACCAGCTGAAACTAAAGTTACCAGAAGAGACGGAACCAGAACTAGCTTTACTATTACACACTCATCAGTCAGTGTTTGACAAACTAGTGGGCTTACCCCCTCAGAGAGCTCACAATCACATTATTCCCTTGATTGAAGGCTCAGCACCAATTAATTCACGACTGTATCATTATCCACATAGCCAAAAGGAGGAAATCGAAACCATGGTTCAGAATATGTTGGAGGAAGGGATTATCCAACCGAGTTCCAGCCCATTTGCTTCACCTATTGTTCTAGTGAAGAAGAAAGATGGAACATGGCATTTTTGCACGGACTACCGAGCTTTGAATGCGATTACAATCAAAGACAAATTTCCCATGCCTACAGTAGATGAACTTTTGGATGAGTTACATGGTGCTCAATTTTTCTCTAAGCTAGATCTCAGATCAGGTTACCATCAGATTTTGGTGGAACCAAAAGACAGGTATAAAATTGCATTCAAAACTCATCAAGGCTTGTATGAATGGCTTGTCATGCCATTTTGTTTAACGAACGCCCCTGCTACTTTTCAAGCATTAATGAATTCTGTTTTTCAAGGAGTCCCTAGGAAGTATGTACTGGTGTTTTTCGATGATATTCTGGTATATAGCCAAACTTGGCAAGAACATTAACAGCAATTGGAACATGTTTTACAACTGCTGGCTGCTCATCAATTATTTGCAAAACTGTCCAAGTGCTCCTTTGGGTTGAAAGAAGTAGAATATTTAGGACATGTTGTGTCCGGAAGAGGGGTCCAAATGGATAGTAACAAGGTGAAGGATGTTTTAGAATGACCCAATCCTAGGAATGTCAAACAATTACGAGCTTTCCTAGGACTCACGGGATATTATAAGCGATTTATAAAGCATTATGCTTTGATTACTGCCCCTTTAACTGATTTGTTAAAGAAAGACAACTTCAAATGGTCACATGATGCCCAATATGTGTTTGAAAGGTTGAAGCAAGACATCACTGAAGGACCTGTCTTGGCACTGCCAGACTTCAATCAGAAGTTTATACTTGAAACGGATGCTTCAGGGTGTGGAATCGGGGCTGTATTGAGCCAGCAGGGTCACCCCATAGCCTACTTCTCCAAAAAATTATCACCACGCCTGCAAAAACAAGGGGCGTATGTTCGGGAATTGTTTGCTATCACAGAAGCAATAGCAAAATTTAGACATTACCTATTGGGGCACAAATTTATCATTCGAACTGACCATCAGAGTTTGCGCCATTTACAGGACCAATCATTGCAGACGCCAGAACAGCAAGGTTGGTTGCATAAACTCTTGGGCTATGATTTTCAAATCGAATATAGAGCTGGAAAGGAGAATGTAGCTGCCGATGCCTTATTCAGGTCGTGTTTTATAGCCTGGAGTGAACCCAAATGGGATCTAATTGAGGAGATTAAAAGGACTCAACATACAGATACTACCATCAAATCATGGCTAGAAGGCAAGAATAAAACGGAAATGGTGGCTAAAGGACTGGAAAAAAGGGGTGATATCATTTACAAAGGCAGCAAATTGTTAATTCCACGAGTTACTGAACTAATCAATAAGATTTTGCTGGAATTTCATTCATCTCCAGTTGGGGGACATGCTGGAGTGAAAAGAACAGCGGCACGTATAGGAAGCAAGTTCTTTTGGAATGGCATGTACCAAGACATCAAGGTATTTATCAACAAGTGTAGCATTTGCCAAAAAGCTAAACACTTGACTTCATCACCTGCAGGATTGCTGGCTCCTTTGCCCATACCGCAACGAATATGGGAAGACATCAGCATGGATTTCATTACAGGCTTACCTCTTTCTCAAGGCTACACAATAATTATGGTGGTTGTAGACCACTTATCCAAGTATGCTCACTTTATGCCACTGAAAACAGATTTTAATGCACAGAAAGTTGCTGAGGTATTCTTCAATAATGTGGTCAAGCTCCATGGTGTTCCCCAAACGATTGTTTCTGATCGAGACAAGGTATTTACTAGTAAATTTTGGCAGCAATTGTTTAAATTGCAAGGAACAACTTTGGCCATGTCCTCTGCCTATCACCCACAATCGGATGGGCAAACCAAGGTGGTTAATAAGATACTCGAGATGTTTTTGAGATGTTATACCTATGATCACCCGAAAGAGTGGTCAAAAGCCTTGACATGGGCTGAACTTTGGTACAATTCTGCCTTCCAAACAAGTACTGGGATGACTCCTTTCGAAGCAGTATATGGTAGACCACCGCCATCTATTGCTAAGTATTCCATTAGCCACGAAGACCCTCCTGACATTCAACAGCTACTAGTTGACAGGGACCGAACGATAAACCAGTTGAAGATCAACTTATAGAAAGCCCAAACTAGAATGAAAAATCAAGCGGACAAACATAGAAGTGACAAGGAGTTTCAGGTGGGAGATTGGGTTTTGGTTAAGTTGCAACCGTATAAACAGCATTCGATGCAACTGAGAAAAAACCAGAAATTGAGTTTGTGGTACTTTGGTAGCCCGTTTCAGATCATTCAAAGAATTGGCAAGGTGGCTTATAAGCTACAGTTACCAGAACAAGCTAAAATTCATCCAATATTTCATGTGGCAATGCTGAAGACATTTCAAGGAGACCCAAGTGACACATGTTTTCCCCTACCTCCACTAACAACTGAGCAGGGTCCAATTCTAAGACCAGTAGCTGTGTTAGCTGCTAGGAAGTTGAAAATTGGAGATTCGGATCACTTTCAAGTCCAGGTCTAATGGGAAGGAATGCAGAAAACTGAGGCAACGTGGGAAGAATATGACGTAATAGCAGCCAATTATCCAACATTCAACCTTGAGGACAAGGTTGATTTTAATGGGGGAGGAATTGTTATGAAGCAAAGGGTTACAGAAGACATTTCAACAGGGAAGAAGCAACAAATTGAGTTGGAGTCAGTTAGAGACTAGGGACAGGTGGCAACCTCTGAGATGGGGAAAGGCCAAAGAAGGAAAATCACTAGTTCGAGGCTCAAGGAATATGTCACACAGATATAAGGGCTGAGAGCCAAGAAAAGAGTCAGCGATGGTATTAACTTCTCTATCCTTTGGGATTTATTTCTTCCTCCATTCTTACATTTCTTGATTCCAATTCCTGGTTCTTGTAGCATGAACTCAAGGGTCGATGGACAAGGAATTTAGCCTGTTTCTGTCATTTATCTTTTTCAATTTTAGTTTCTGATACTCATTTACTGATAGAGTGATTTTTCCTTTTACTTGATACATACTTTACACATATTACCCATTCATGTCAATCATACTGTTACGAACTCCTCATATTTCTGAATTTGCAATTAGAGTGTTACAGCACCCATGCCTAAATTAGTCATTTTCCCATTTGGAATTTTCCACTAACACACAACCAAGCTGGATGGTCCTTGGATTTTTCCTCCAGTTAACAGTGATGGGCATTTCCCCCATAGCGACCCCCGCCGGCACTTTCTCCACCACGTCGGTGGCCTCCACGGGGTGGAGTTTGTGGCCAACGGAGTATGTGACCCTTCCTTTACCTCTATCTCTCCCATCGAAACTCTCTCTCCCACTGGTTCTCACTCTCCCCCAACCCCAACCCTCTCTGCCCCGAACCTTTCCTATTCCCTTCCACCCAGTCCACACCATGCCATCTTCCTCGTCGTATGCCCTCCTAGTCTCCGAGATCTACATCATCGGCGGTTGATCTGTTGTCAAAACTCAAAATCCGTTCCGCGGAACTGTTGTTCTTGGATCGCCGATTCAACCACTGGTGTCAGGGCTCTCCCCTTCTTCAACGGTTGTTCCTTCCTTTGATTTGGTATTGTAATATTTCTTTTTTTTTTTTAGTAATAAATATTTTTTATTGATATATATGATTATTGTGGCCATAGGTTGATTGTTTAAGATTGCTTGAATAATTGTATTTGTGTATTTATATAATACAGACATCATATACTCAATGCCGTGATATCAATGTGAAGATTTTCAGCAGTTGCAGTTTGAAGCCCAGCATTGCTGGTTGAGACCAGCAGAAATATGTGAAATTCTTCATAATTATCGGATGTTTCAAATCACATCGGAACCTCATAACAGGCCACTAAGTATGATTACTACATATATTACTGATAAATTAATTGGTGTCTTATCACATGTTCATATATATATATATATATATATATATATATAGGTAGAATGAATTTCCCAAGAAGCTTATAAATTTTCCATGAAATGTTTTTCTTAACTAGGTGTTTACGAAGTTGTTAGCAGGAATTACTAACAACTTTCTTGGTGCAAATTATTGCATTTGGACATGGCTGTATTGCCCTCCTTATATTCATTTAACTGAATTTAGTTCCTTTAATGGTGTAAAGAGTTTTTAATTGTCATTATCTAAAGTTAAGGTGTTCCTGTTCATATAGATCCTGTATATTTCAGTTCAAGGATTACTGGCACACTTGCGGCAATTTGGTAAATCACTTTTTTCATGAAATATGGTAGCAAAAGAGCACCTTATATGCTTGTAGGATATTATTAGTATTAGTCTGTTGTTCATGTTAAAATCTTGCTTTTGTTGTTGACTTCAATTCATCTTGTGGCTCGTATTTTCTTTTCATGCTCTTGAAGATGTTGCTTCATGACTTGTATTTCACTGTTGTAGGTGGTTTACTATTTTTTTTTTATGGGAAGGTTTTGAGATACTTCAGAAAGGATGGGCATAACTGGAGAAAGAAAAAAGATGGGAAAACTGTGAAAGAAGCTCATGAAAAATTGAAGATGAGCTTAGAATTTTCTTGAGTTTTAAGTTTGTATATAATCAACTTTGTAAGACAAGTATATCAGTAAGGCAACTCAAACCCTTTCAATTAATCTTTTCTAATGGAAAATTCTTTATACCCTTAAGTGTTATTAGCTGTGGTTGTAACATCCTCCAATCAAATTTAGGTGGGAAGTGTTGATGTGCTGCACTGCTACTATGCCCATGATGAGGAAAATGAAAATTTTCAGAGGTGAAGTTATAGGATGCTTGAACCGTGAGTATGAACTAATTTACCTAAAGATTCTGTAATAATATTTCTTGGAAATGAAAGTACAGTCATATTTCATATGTCTTTTTTACTTGGTATGTTTCTAAGTACTGCTTCAATGTGTTTGCAATCACATTGCAAATCAGTTGAAGACAAGTTTTTAAGGGTGTTTCGTTGCCAAACTTAGTGGATGAAGCTAAATTTTTGGTTTTTCATTGGTGTTCTACTTATGGGTGTGTTGGGGAGTTGCTAGCTTAGATATGTTAAGTAGGCAACTTCATTTGTCTCTTAGTTTTCCTGTTCTCAGAAGTTTAGTATTTTCTGTTTGGGAGGATTTCTTGTCCTCCCCCTGTTGCGATCCACTATTGCTCCCAGTAATCCCCCTAATAAAATACATTTTTCTATTGAGAAAATTGTAGATAATAATTTTAATTCTTAACTTATTTTGCTGTGTGTCAGCTAATTTTTGAACTTTCAAGGTGTCTAGCATGGTGAATCAATTTTCGATTACGATACACCAGGGCCGAAAACATAGTGAACCTGAAGGTCTGTGAAGAGGGATGCAATGACAACCTCATAAAGCAATGGCATGACCCAGGTTGTGTTGGATTTGAGGCCCAACTACTATTTGATTGGTGGATAAGCTTTTCAAACGATGGCGACTGGTGTTGAAAAATACGCTTTCCTAGTGGATTGGAACGAGGAAGAAGGTTAGGCATGTGTTCATTGAACTTTGATGCGTTTTATGTTGTTGGTGCTGCTGGAAATTTGTGGTTCTTCAAGTTTTTTTTTTTTTATTTGGTCATGTTGTAGTTGAAGTGATTTTTTGAATCTTGTTAGCTTGATGATTCAATAGCATAATTTATCTTGGAATCAAAATTTTTGAATGACTGTTTTCAGGGAAGAGGCTGAGTATGGTGACTCTTAGACAGTAGATTCTTGCAGTATTACCTACAACGATCAGAGTGAGTTTGGCTAGTTGTGAAGGCATTATGGAAGCTCGTGATAAGAGGGAAGGACTGAAGAAGCTGTTCATTGGCATTTTAATGATAGATTAATTAATCTATGATTTGTTTTAGTAACTTAAATGGAAGCTGATGTATATGTAATTATCTATGTTTTACTTACAATTTGTATGCTTAATGAATGAGTTCCCAATTGATTGAGCTATAGTTTTTTTTTCTTTTTTTTGAGAAAGTTAAATAACTTTTGATACCCTTACTGACTGCTAATCGTTGTAAACATTGGAATGGTTTTATGGTGGAAAGTTTTTCCTACGATTGGATATTTAGTTAAAAAATTGTAAGGATATGAATTAAGCAGTAGGATATAAAAGTAGTGAGTAAATAATTTAACTAACACAATTCAACCAAATGACATGCACATGAGGTACAGTATAGTAAATGCTTTCATTCCATAATCTTGAAATTGCAAAGGTTGAAACGCCGAAGCAGAAGATAGCTGAAATGGGTTTCATAAATGAAAGCCTAAAACAATGAAATTTAATTATGATCACTGATTCATATTTAAATTTCTTTGCGGGGGGGTGTTGTATTTTTAAACTCCACCAATTGGTTAAAGCTACCCCCATATGCAATTGTAAATGCTAAAAAAATTATCTTTACAAAGAATGCCCTTTTTATAGTGTGGAAATGACCGAGAAATTCACAACCCTGCCTTTATGAGAGGTGATAAAATTTCATTTCGCTTACTAGATTAGGTTTATACATATAGTAAAGTACCAGCAATTCTAAGCATTCATCTACATACGGTTGGATTAGTAGATTAGATTTATACATATAGCAAAAACTAATTCATAGAGTATGATGGTATATCCTAATAGATACAAAATATAACGGTAGACACACTTTGTTGTGTGGTCAGCAAAAATGAGCTTTGCACCCTTGATAGATTGACTTTGATTTCCTCAAAATGTGGCTTTCTTTGACAAGCCATTCACCTGCAGTTTTTGAATTAGTTATTTGTTAGCAATTGTTCATAGACATTTAATGAGAGCAAGGCGATTCCATTTCCATTTCTTCATCCTCCACCCATCATTGATGTCCTATTGAGAAGCTCCTTAGGATCTCCACTTGAAGGCCTCTCACTCAGTCCTCAAGGAGTTTTAGACCTTGTCTTACCGAGACAAATAAGAGAATTAACATAAACGAGGCAAATTGATAAAGGAGAGGGAAGAACAAAACCATCTAATTTCTTGCCTTTATTTTTCTAACAACAATTTAATAGGGAGCCGTACTACATTCCCACTTGAAATTGCAACTATTGAACGAATATCAGAAAGAAAAAAGGGGGGGAACAAAGGAAGCAGTTTTTTTTTTTGGAAAAAACAATCATTTCTCATACTCCTTTATTTTTGCATTGCTTTACTATATACTATAGTACGATCAGCTCCCTATAAAACAAAAAGAAACTAATTTTTGATATCTTAGTGTGCTCTTTACGCTCAGAATAGGGAGCGTGATTGTTTCACTAGTTCCTAGCTAAGAGTCAGTGCTTTGCCTTAATCTATGTGATGCAACCTATTCTTGATACTCTACTCCAATAGCTTTCTTATCAACCAAAGGGGAAAATACTTTTAACACCCATTTGGCCAGAGAAACACATTTCCCCCATCACTTTAATATTCCAAACCATGCAATCATAATTCTAATTTCTAAATATAGTTTCAAACTCAGTAACATGATCTCTAGTCTAACCGAGCTCCTCTACACCGTCCACTGCTCGAGTCAAGTGGCAACACAATTGTGTTTTGATGCACTTGTTAGAGAGTATTTGATGATGGCTGCAATTTCAAGTACTGCAGAAGGAAACAAATCAATGCATTGATCTTATGGACCAATCATCTAAAAGATACATCAACTTCAAACATTATTCAAATTTAGTTATAGCAAAAGACACAGTTCCAAATAGATAATAACCTTCTCATAGAAGTCTTGTATCTCCTCCTCAGTGAGGCCTTTATCTTCTCAATCACTTTCCTCCCAGTCAAGTGAACGTAAAAATGCAATCTCTTCATCTAGACAGAGAATTGGTTTGGTGCTATATTGCTGCTCTCCATTGCTTGAAAATTTCAGAGCTTCACTGGAAGCAGTGCCATTTTCAGTAATTACACAGCTGCTCTCAGTCGAGTTCACACAATAAGGGGCAGTGCTTTTGCCAGCTTCAGACTTCTCCAAGTCACAAGATATGCCATTTGGGCAAACATCAGAGCAATGGTTTCCTGTGGAACTCTTCCTTGATAGATCCTTCAAGAAATCACTTCGGCTCTCAGATTGAAAAGTTGGTCTCTTCTCTAGTGTCAACCACATAGAAGGGTTTGAATTGTTGCTAGAGGTCCTAGAGGGAGCAGATAAAGAAGTGGATGAAGCTGCTCCAGTTTGGCTGAGCACTTTGCTTCTACTAGGACTTGAGTTGTCCTTTGCAGCCAAAGAGACACCATTCAACGAGACATGGGATATATCAGAACTAATCTTCTGTATATCTGAGTTTCCAGGAGCATGACTTGGAGAACGGCTGGGTGAACGTGAATATGAGAAGGAATACTGCTGCTGCCCTGTCTTGACCTTTGATTTCTTTGAAGGGCTAGCAACCTACAAGACATAAATACCAAACCAATTCTGAGGTTACTAATATATCACATATTTTCTATAATCATTTACTGCTAGCTAGTATATAGCTAATTTTCCAGTGCCACAAACTCATGGATGTCCTAGCAAGTTTGAATTGCTCAATTTCCTGTGTGTTTTGGGACAATAATTGTTTAAATAGCTGGTTTATTTACGTCCAAGTACTTTGGGTATTGACGCACCAAGCATTTCAGAGATTAAAAGCATACAACAGGATAACAGTTATTTGACAAAAATGAATCCTCAATCAAGCATAAGTGAAATTCAACTGTTAAAAATTGGACTTTTGGTCATGTACAACAGAGAAAAACATATAAACTAGGGAAAAACTGATACACTTCAAGTCAGAAAAATATGAAGGGTTTGGGTATAGGATAAAGTTATAGGCACCCTGGAAAGATAAAAGCCAGAAAGTACATGATACTAAATGGACCTAGCTTTAGGCAGGCTTGCTAGGAAAGAGGTATCATGTTCAAAACCTTCAATGAATATCCACTGTTACTAGACTGCCTCCAGTGCCAGTAATCGTTGAGCTGAAATATACAGAATCTACGTGAACAGGAACATCTTAACTTCAAACTACAATTGCTGAAGATCTTCACGTTGATATCATGGCATTCAGTATGTGATGTCTGTAGTATATAAATACACAAACACAATGATTCAAGAAAGCTTAAACAATCAACCTATGGCCACAATAATCATATGTATCAATAAGAAATATTTATTACTAACAAAAAAAGAAACATTACAATACCAAATCAAAGGAAGGAACAGCCATGCTATCAGCCAAGAGCAAAATACCCAAGGTCAAACGGTCCGGTACACAACTTGAGCATCCCATTTGTACCCTAAGAATCACTTTAGCTACCGACTATATTTTTAGCAAAGTTCCCTAAACAGAAAATCATACAAACCACATCACAAAATAAAAGGAAAAAAGAAAAGCCAACCAACACAGATTATAAAAAAAATAATAATAATAACACGCAAACAAAATAATCATAGATGCACATGTCAGCCAGATCCCCATTCGAGCTAAATAAATGACAATATTACATAGCTATAGAGGGTAACCAAAAGGCGATGGTCCAAAACGAAGAAGTTGTGCTTGTGGCCATTGATGAAGGGGAAGGCCCTGACACTAGCAATTGAATCGGCGATCGAAGAACAACAGTTTCGCAAAAAGGATTTTGAGTTTTGACAACAGCTCAACCGCCGATGATGTAGATCTTGGAGACTAGGAGGGCATGCGACGGGGAAGGTGGCATGGTGTGGACTGGGTGGAAGGGAAAAGGGAGGGTTCGGGGCAAAGAGATCTGGGGTTGGGGAGAGTGAGAACCGGTGGGAGAGAGAGTTTTGATGGGAGATATAGAGGTAGAGGAAGGGTTACATACTCAGACGGCGACGAACTCCACCTCGCGAGGGCTGACGACGTGGTGGAGAAGGTGCCGGCGGGTGTTGTTATGGGGGAAGCACCCATCGCTGTTAACTGATGGGGTGTTTGGAAAGGCATGGAATCGAATTCCTTCAAGAATTGGAATTCAATTCCATGTTTTGGAACAAAATTTTATCCTAGAATTGTATGAGAATTGAATTCCACAAACACACTCAAAAATAAATCAGACATGTTTAGGTCTGAATTGGGGATAGAATTCATCTGAAAATTTGAAATTACCAAATTAGCCCTTCCTTCTCTTTTTGTGCAGCAGAAACGCAACCCCCCAAACCAAGAACCCTCTTCCAGTCCGTCCACTCCCACCGTCGGCCACCGCCACATCATCAACAGGAGGTATTTCATTACAGGATGGGGAGGCTAGGCGGGGGCTGTGGTTAGTGATGGGGGTCGAGGAGGAGGGCGTGCGAGCAGGGTGGAGAGGAGCACCAGTGCTTCAGCAGTTCGGACTACTCCAAGGGATTCTCCGGTGAGTGGCGGCGTCTAAAGGAAATGCAGTGGGGGGCCTGCAGCGGTGCTTTCGATGCTATTCGTAGGATGGGGCAGGGGCGTGATTCCGCGGGGCACAGGAGAAGTTGATTGGCGGTATCCTTGTCTGGTTGTGTTGGGTCTTGTCAGCCATGGGACTGTGATGAGCTGAGGTGAGTTGTTGATCGCTGAGCTTGCAGTGGCGCGATGTTGGAGGGACCAGTGGCGGAGGCTATCCGACGGGGTTTTCGGAAAGTGGCCGGTCTGGAAGGAGGGTGGGCATTGGTCTGGCAAGGGTGCCTTCCAGAAAGAATTATTGATAGAAGGGCAATATAGTAAAATTAAATAAATCAATTCATTTTTAGATAAATTTCAAATCAAGAAATTTAATTTAATTCAATTCCTTAATTTATTAACTCATTCCACATATAAGAATTGAATTCAATTCTCACGGGAATTCAATTCTCACATGAATTTAATTCAATTCAATCACTCAAAAACTTTCTAAGGAAAAATACAAGGACCATCCAGATTGGTCAGGTGTTAGTGGGAAATTCCAAATGGGAAAATGACTAATCTGGGCATGGGTACTTTAACCATAGATCACACTGATTAGTGCCCAGTACATTCAACGGATACAGTTAACTCCTACACATATCTGCACCGTATTGGGACACGTAACTACTTCAGTATTCATTCAAAAATGCTTCCTGCACCCAGAACACACCTATATATATATATATATATATATATATATATATATACATGAATCTGACATTAGTTAAGACTTGGAGAGTGACCAGACCTTTTTTTGCCCCTAAGATCATAATCATGCATATCGAATTTGGACCTTTTTTTTGTCTTGTGAGGGAATAAATACAAAGCGCTTGCCTTGCCTTTCGAGTTAAAGCTGTTGCATACAGGTTGTTTGCATATCTTTCCGTGTTGTTCCTTTTTCAATTTGACCTCTCGAAAGCAAAAGTGGGCGAGTCTCGATTCTCGAACCTCGAAGGATCAGGTTTCGGGTATGAGATTGTTAGGGCACCTCCCGTGCGTCCCAGATTATAGATTATTTGAATCCTTTGCGTACTCCCTTTGACCACCCAACGTACGCCGAGAGAGAAGGAAAAAAAAATTATATAAGAATTGTATAATATATTATGGTTTTTAATTCATTCGTGAATTATTAGAATTGTTTTATTTGGTTGTTAAAAAGAAAAACACTATTTTAAATTAGAAGTCGCTCTGACATATCAATCCTATCGTAATTGTTTGCTATTAATGCAATACTCAAACATATTCATATAGTACATTTAATTAAGCTTCAAATATTCAAGTATTAACATTAAATTAAACCTAATTATAATACAATCAATAATGTTGATGTAGTCAATCAAAAAATAAATAAATAATGTTGATGTAGTCCAGACTAATGATCATTTGTTAACGAAATTTACAATTCTTTGATAAACAAATAAAAAAATTTCTTATATAGTTCACTTTCTCTGGATACTTTGGGGTCCTCAGGCTGCAGGCAGGCATTTATTGTGGAAATGTCGTTGCATTACAAAATTTGGTCAAAACGGCATTTACATTTTGAAATTGAAATAACCTAAGCATTTAAGACTTTAATTAGTACCATGGAAAAAGCATTAATTAGAACGTGGTCGCTAAACGCTTTTGAGTTTTGACTAATTTTGTTTAGGGAGTAATGAATCAATAGGTAAAGGGTTAATAATACCTGTTTCTTGTTGGAATATAGTACGAGTAAAACAATTGGTGCACTGCACCTAATGGAAAAGAGACCAAATAAGATTTGGTGGTCACACTGTGTGGCAGGTTCTGATAGTGTTTGCATCATGGCATTGGTCTATTGGGTTTGTTCCTTGAAATGGGTTGATCTATAAGGTGTTTTAGAGCCTTTCTATATGGCCCCTGTGCAGTGATGGATGGAAGAGATTTGCACAAAAAGCAAAACGCGTATGAAGCCATGTGTACGCTGTTTCCAAGTGTGAGGGATGCTCGTGTTAAAGTGCAACGGATCCTCAATTAGTTTGAACGGACGTGAGAAAATAATTAATGTTGCTTACGTTAAAGTTGTACAAATATGTTCAGTTCCGATTCTTAGATAGTGTTTGTTTACTGTCCTGGGATAGAAATATAAAGACAGTGGAGTAGGAGATATAAATAATAAATATGTACAGAGATATTATTGAAAGATCAAAATATTAAATTTCTATTTCCATTTTCTATCCCTAGTGTCCCCGTATTTTAAAGGTACAGAAATCTTATGTTTTCTGTATCGGGGATAGAAATTTTTTTTGTCTCCTATTCCTATCGCCACCATCAAATAGGTTTGTGTCTCTGTATTTCTGTCCTGGAGACAGTAAACAAACGCTATCTTTGAGAAGGATATAGCAACATTGTGGCTTATGCTGTTTTCGAGGTTTAGTTGTCTTTGATTATCAACATTGTGACTTATGCTTTTGTTACAGTTGTGGAAGCTAATTTTCTAGTGCAATAGTGGGTCAAGTGTAGAAGGTTATTTGTATTGCTATCTTAGAAGGTTGCAAGAAGGGTTTAAGGTTTCACTACAAAAAAAGAGGTAAATTATGGTATTTTATTTTGTAAATTGCGGTGGTTCTAACTGCTGTTTTTTTCCAGTAATAGCGGTTCATTGAACCACCTTAATTACCAATGTTATTTGATAAATTATAATGGTTATAAAAAAAATTATTGCAATCACCCTACTTAACCGTCATAATTCTCTTGTGCATTATGGCAATTTCAAACTACCACATCACCTTATATAGTGGCCATAAGTCAAGTAAATTATGATGGTTTCAAACCATCGCAATTTTCAGTGAAATATTTTTAAAATAAGAATTAAGGCGGTTCAAAACCGCCACAATTTGTGGTAATTTAAAAAAATAATCATAATCATGGCAGTCTAAAACTACTGCAATTTGCTACAAAATATTTTGAAAAAAGATTTATTAGAACAATTTTAAACTATTCTAATTCCAACACCAGATATTTCTTCCTGTTTTAACAAAATTCCCAGCTTTTGATCTATTTAGTATTTACAAGCAATAGAAAAAGCCAAATGGAAACGTTTGCCCAATGAAAGACAACAATAAAGAAATCACTAGATTGGAGCAAAAGTACTGGTATTTGTCAAAACAGCTCAACACAACCATTCTTCACTATATTTTTCATAATTACTACCTTGTCTAAACTCCTCCACTGCATCTCATTTAGCATGCAGCCTTTTCCATGGAAAGATGCATCGTTTTGCTCCACATTATGTTTGATGATTGGAGGAAAACTGGTATTCTCACCATTGCTTACAATATCAATGCTTAAATCTTCTTCATTGGCACCCATTCTAGTAATATCTGAGACAAGCTGATCACATTCTCTTGGCCTAATTGAGCCTCGAGTTCCTATATTCCATAAGGTTTAGAGCCTACCACTATTTCAAACTCATATACCAACCAAAATAATAATAATAATAAATGTTCTTTTCATTAAAAAATTATCACATAGCTACATCCCACATATTTACACTATAGGAGTCAGGACGCAAATAAAAATTAATGACTAAAACACTAAATAGAGAGAAACCTATCAAAAGACATCATATGATCAATAATTAACGACATATGATAGCTAAGGAAAAAATATGCTTAGATACCTTGTGATTATGGAATACTAGAATACATAAGTCCACATAATCAGAGCAAAAAAATAGTCACTGCCTTAAAAGACAAGCATCATTAGGCAACCAAATCTAGGAACAAGCTTCAGTAAAACTACTTTGGATATAAGTTGAAACCTGAAAGCCCATAAGCTTACAAAGAAATTAGGAATTATACATACGTAGATAACCAAATTTTTTAAGTGTCAAGCTAGCAAAGACAAAACACATAGAAGAGGCTCAGAATTTAATGATAAAATGCAACCATGAGAGATGACAGTTCAAGTATTTGTGATAACAAGATTAAAAATCTGCTCCTCAAGTTTCAAATTAAGCTAAATCACATAACTAGAATACATAAAGATACATCAGTCTTAATATAAAAACAAAGTACTTATTCTATCAATTAGCAAAGCACAATCAGGTAATGACAAAATAATTATCAAAACTAACAAAAGTAATGACCAATAAAAAAGACTCTATCAATTAGCAAGCACAATCTGGTAATGCTTACTACTTAAATCTCAAACAAATATCAGTACACTTAGCACCACAGCAGTATAGTTCCACAATGAACAAAGTATATAACCTTGATCTTATTTGAAGCTCCAAACCCATCTAATTGGTTGAGAAGTTCTAGCATAGTGCGCTGTACTTCACTGTCACCATTGCCACTTCCAGATTCCATACGAGCATAACCAATACTGTCAATTTCGTCCATGAAAATAATTGATGGAGCATGCTCCCTGTGGAAAGAGTAGTGTTCCATCATAATCATAATATTATATATGTAATACCGGTTAAGTAATTCTTCATACAGTATATGCTGCCCTCTTGGATTATCTTAACACGGAAATTAATGAATCAAGAAAGTTGAGCATAATTGTTTTAGGGGAATATAAGCGCTCATTTTTCTCTCTTCAAGTTCTGCTTAATGGAAATTAGGAAAAGGATTTAATATTCACACCAAATTCCAGTCATAATCCATATGAATCTAATTCCAAATTTGACAACCATAATCTCACTAACTGCGAAAATAACTTCATCCTAAGCTAAGTTATAACTCATGCCCTCTCTTAAAAAGTCTTCAACCCACAATGTCATCAAGACAAAAACACGTTTTCTCCTTTCCTTTGGTGTAGGGCAACATATAATGAAAAGAAGCTGAAGTAAAGAGGATGCACCTGACCATCAAGGAAGCACCAATATGACACGGGATACGGATACGACACGACATGGACACATGGACACATGGACACGGTGATTTTACAAAATATAGGATACGACACGGTTAGGATACGTTATATAATAAAACATAAAAATAATAGGCTATGATGAGAAAAACCAAATCTAAGCACTCTTATGACTAAAAAATACTACATAACTAAGAATTGACAAAAAAAAAATTACAAGAATTAAAAAACCTACACAAGTTTTAATTCATAAAAAATAATGAACAAATGTTTGCATAATGAAAATGGGGTTTGTTGCCATGTTTGTTTAAGTCAAAACTATTTCAGGGGCTCTCGAGATCGAGAAATGGAGTGGTACAGCAAGACACCCCTTAGATAGAGGTGTCTGAATATCGCCAAAGTGTCGGTGTCGTAAAAGTGTCCGACACGGGTGCGGCAAGATTTTTGGAGTATCTGTGCTTCTTAGCTGGCCATAACAAAAAGTTCCCTGACCATTCTTGAACCCCTCCAATGTATTTTTAAACTAATTCAGAACCAGGTACCCTGATAAATGTACAATTAGTGTGATTTGCAATTGCTCTAGCCAACAATGTTTTCCCAGTACCAGGTGATCCATATAGCAGAACACCCTGTGATATGTTAAAGAGAGTCAACAAACAAGAAAATATAAAGAGTGCAAGCAACCATGAAAGAGATAAACACATCTAAGTATGCTGACAGAAGGATGGAAAGTAGAGTGACAATCCCAGAATGAGACACTACCTTTGGCTGAGCTATTCCAAAACTTTCAAAGAGTTCAGGATATTTAATTGGTAGCTCAATGACCTAAAAATTTTACCACATACGTGAGGCCCAACAACAATGATTGTTTTGTCTAATACGAATAAATTTACAATATAAATTTACAAAGGCATACATACTGATAGAAACAGAGAAGAGTGGTGCATGAACAGAAAGATGGATAAATAGCTAACTCAAGAGCCCTGACAAATAATGACCTTCAAATGCAAAGGTTAAGTTAGTCAATCAGTGTATTATACTAACATCTACCCTTCTTTTATTTGTTTGATTTGCTGGTCTAGGCCACCAATCATGTCATCTCAACTTGCATATGAAAATTTTCATTCAAGGGGTACAAACTGCAACTTCTATATAGCAAGAAGATCTTCAAATCATGATTATCCAGAGAAGAAATAGAGTTCTAGATTATTAGATTATTATTATTATTATTATTTTCACTTTCTGAAATTCATCCAACATACCAAATCACTAAATTAAACTCACAAATATACAACTGAAAATGAGAAGAAACTTGGAATCAAAAGCAGAAAATGAGAAGAAGCTTGCAAACTACACAAGTACACAACATCCTTCTCTTAACAATTGTTGATACCAAATGCAACTAATCAAGCTTTGATTTATTGATGATATCATTTATAAACCAAACATCTAGAACACAAGAAAGTTGGCTAAAATTTTGTTAACATATATCAACAATTCTTGCTGAGCATATGATATCATACCATAATTAGAATATAGGGAATTTTAACTTTACCCAAATCAAATTGAAAGATCAGTAACCAATGCCCATAACTTTGATATATATGCAATCAAAGACCTATAACTTTATCTTATTTTCCATTAAAGAATAGTTTTCCAACAAAGCTCTCTTATTTTCATCATTTAGATCATAAATTATGGAACCTAGGGATCAAGTGATGATGTGAAATAGAATGAAAAAGAAGATGAAGAGATCAACATCAACCAAAACCCAAAATAGCCTCAAACCATAAACCAAACACAAACTATCCACAAATCAGTAACCTTTCCAAAACAAAATCCCCAAATCATAATCACAACAAACCAAAAAAAAAATCACAGTAAAATCCTAATAGATCAGACACCAAACCTTTTCAAACCTCAAACCAAAAATCTGGAAAAAAAAAAAAGAAGCAGAAACAGAAAGGAAGGAATGAGCCATACTCTACTGGGGCTTCGTCGCCATCACCGGCGCGAGGAACCTGTCAGCACTGCCACAATCACCACCGCTCCAGCCACTGCTCACGCCTCCCTCACTATCGCGTCGCTGCTCAGCTCAGCCGTGGACCTGTGCTCGAAATCGCGGCGGTCACTACCAAGCGCTACAAGTTCAGCCACGACTTCCTGTCACCACCGCACTTCAGTCTATCAACCACCAACGCCGCCGTGCCCATCTGACGTCAGCATCGCGTCCTCCACCTCACAAACTGCGAAGCCGCTGCCCCCACCTGTCCCCTGTTCGAAGCCACTGCACCGCCACCGCATGCTTCCCCACCGTGGCACCGTCGCCAGCACTCCTTGCCGATCTGCCACCGCCCCCTGCCGATCTGCCACCGCCATGCCCTACTTCCTTCTCTGTTTGTGTTATGAACCCAAACCTCTAATCCCTAACCCTTGTTGCTAATTGCTGCAGACCCTCTCTCCATTTTCATTTTAGTTGTTATAGATTTGCAGAGAAAAGTGCGAATCGCACGCGGCAAAGGATGGCAGCTCGTAGAGTGAATAACTTGAGATGGAGATGCCATGAGAAATCGAGAGTGGCACTTGAGTGAGATATGGGTAAAGAATAGGGTTTGTGAAGCGTATTGAGGGGATACGGCTGTGATGCATAAGTGAGACATAGGGGCCTAGGGGGAGAAAAAAGGCGGTTCTTAATGCTATAATTTCAGTCATTTTTTTAACTAAAATTATGGCAATTAATAAAACTGCAGTAATTTATTAAGAATTGTAGCAATTTTAAAAAATCGTTCTAATTTCACAGTCATAATTCACTTAATTTTTTGTAGTATTTGTTTTGGAATACTATATGTACTCCTCCTATTTGTATGATACCATGTGTTTTCAAAGACATCATGATCAATTATCCAAAAACAAAAGGTTTTCTTTGATTATTGCTAGTTCAGGGTGTGTTGGCCAAGTTCTATGGTCCTAGTAGTTTCACAGTAATTTGTTCCAAGTTAAACAAAACAACGATAATATTTCTACAAGGAGGGTTTTCAATTCTAAAAGACCGGTTTGCAAATCACAAAATTTATAAAGACTGGAAGGAAAGGGACAAGAAAAATAAATGAAATGTAATGACCAAATTTCACGGTAACGTTTGTGGTGGTCTAGGGCTCAGAATGGGATACGAGTGGTGATCCAATTGTTCCAACTATGATAGTTCCAGACAAAATTACGCCAACTATACACACCCAGTTTTCAGGTCCTTTGCTTTCAAAATTAGAATTTATCACATCTGGAAATTACTATGATAGAAATGATAAATGTTTTGTTTTATTTTTTCTGCATTCGTGGACACATGCATCAATTTTTGCCTATATCTGATTGTTTAGACAAGTATTGCGTAGCTATAAACTAGTCTATACTAATTAATAAAAAAAAAGTGTAAAATTTGATGACTTTGGCTTTTAATAATAATGGCTTGCAGACAAATAACATAAAATTAGTCATTTTAACGAAAAACTTAGATAAAGATTTTTGTATCCATTATATTCGATTGGCTTTATATTTTTTTTTCTATCCTATAATAAAATATAATTGGGAATATAATTTATTTTTGAAAAAATAATGAGAATGTAATACGTCTTTATAGCCAAGGGAATTTTCTTAGGGGAGCTCCTACGTCAAAGGAATTAGTCAATACCATTGGCAATAGATACTCTAAGGACCAAAAAAACTAGTAAATCAAATCATCAAAACAACGAATCTTTATTATTAGATAAATCTTTAAAAAATAACACATTATTTTTCTATGATTGATTTAACATTTATTACTTTCTTTTGTCGATAAAAATATTCATTAATGCATCCAATTGGTATTCCTATTTTTTTTTCAATTTATTGTTGCAATTATGAAATTTAATTCATTATGGTATGATAGTTTTCTTTTTCTGCCGTCCTTATGTTGAAGATTTTCTTAATTATGTTTTTCTGTTAATTATGTTCTTGCATTCTATCATGATTGTCCATATTTTATAATTTTAAAATTTAATATGACATCTTCACCTAAATCATCAACGAGATTAAAGCACTATTGATTGTTCAATTGTTGCATATGTTGTTATGCCTAAATCTCGATAATAATGGTTTATCCATTTCACTTTTGTTTTTTTCTTATTAATTATATCTAATCATATTGTCTCAATTTAACCTAATTTTATGATAATATTATAAGCAATATATTTTCAATATAATTTTCTCATCCATGTTTCTGTATTGTTCTAATATATATTACTTTTCTTCGTCTTATTCAATTTAATCTTTATCAGTTGTAAGTAAATATTACCTTCCACTATACCAGTGGTTATGACATATGTAATTCGAAATGCAATGAGGGAAGGAATGAACTTTTGCTTAGGTTTCTTAGACAATGATTGCCAATAAATGCAATTATATTGTTTTATAATGATTTTCCTTATTAAGAAATTCTCTTAGAACGATGTATCTTAAACTTTTTAGCTTTAGGCGTTCAACATTGTAATAATCTTCCTATGCAATGAACATAATGAAAGAATTGTAATTTTTTTTCAATAATGTCATTAATTCTATTTACATTATCTTGAAGTTTATCCACTTCTCATTCATCAAAGTAAGGATGATTAGTAAAATTTAATTCAAAATAAAAATGATTCACACTGATTACTTAAACAAAAGTTGAAGATAAATATGAAGGATAAATGTAATATTTCTTTGAGTAACTTTGAGCAAAACATATGATAAATATTAATATAATTTAGAATATATATTTATATTTTTAGAATATATAGATATTAATAAAATTTAGAGTTGACTCAAAAAAATAATATATATTTTTTTTACTTTATTTCTTAAATGCTTCTCTCTCTGATAATTTCCTATAATTTCTATAAATTTAAAGCAAAATACCAAAGATAAATGTAATTTTTTATTAAGTAACTTCGGGTAAAACATATGATACATATTAATATAATTAAGAATATATGACTTTTAGAATATATAGATATTAATATAAAATTTACGGTGTATGACTTGAAAAATTAATATGACTTATTTTTACTTTAATTGCTAAATGTTTCTTTCTCTTGATTTACAATAATTACTTTATTAATTGTTATATGAATTTCTCTTGCCAATATTATACATATTTATTCACAGAGAGGATAGTGGGTTTTGTGCAAAAATCAAAACGAAAAAAGGGAAAATCGTATAAAACAACAAAAGCCATTAAATTGAAAATCAAAAATCATTTTAGAGAAATCAAAATGAAAAAAAGGGGAAAATCACATAGACAATAGTGGGTTTTGTGTGAAAATCAAAACAAAAAAAAGGAAAACCACATGAACGAAAATCGGTTTTGTGCAATCTCTGCAACAATCCTTATATACATCTTTGAAAAAATCAGAGAGAAAGGAAGCGACGAGTCGGTCATCACTGAACAAATCGCATATCAGGTATCAACAAAAGAAGGTTTTCCACGAGGACCTACCGGGAACGTGTGATTTGCGAAGTAATTTTATATTTTTAGGAATAGCATTATCCGGAATCCTATTCTCACGAATAAGTTATTTATATGTTTGGTTTGTGTGTCAAATTCCAAAGAATCTTACATAATATGCTCAGGAATAAACTGTTCATATGTTTGGTTGACATAAATATTCCTGGGAATATTGTATATTTTTCCCAAAATATATATCCTTACAAATTTAAACTAAAAATTCAATTTTTAATCACTTTAAACTCATAATTATGTCTAATTCCCAAAATACCCCCATCAATTTAAACTAACACAATTTTTAATCACATTAAACTCATAATTAAGTATAATTTCTAAAATACTTCTATCAATTTAAACTAAACAATTAATTTCTAATCACACTAAATTTATAATTAAGTATAATTTCCAAAATACCCCATCAATTTAGACTAAATAATTAATTTTCAATCACATTAAACTCAATAAGTTTATAAATAAGATATGTAACACAGACCAACTGATGCAAATGTCACAACATAAGTTCAAACTCAACGATAATCCATAAATATGGTACATCAAATCTAAGTACCAATTCAAATCCAACATAAGAGCTAACAATTTAGACATATTGCCACTCGATTGTCCTAAAATAAGAAAATTAAAATCTAAGAATAATTGTTAAGAACTGTCTTCACGAATACTAATATATCTTCTGGTATGAGTGAAAAAGACATATCAATCAAGCTGCTGTCCCTTGAAATAATAATGGTAGCCTTCATTTTTCCATCAACAAACAAGCCATAAACATCTCTTAACATAGCCATTAGCTTCATTCTTTTATCAACTCCCTCCTTCTCGACCTTAAAGCAAGTAACCAAGTCCAATATATGGGTAGAATGCAATTCAAATGCAGATTTTATATCTTTGATTGAGTTGGCTATCACCTCAGCTGTTTCAGAGGTTAAGCCTTTGTTATCTCTCTTCCTTTTATTCTTGTGTTGGGTAGATGAATAAATCATACCACCCAGAGATTCAAGCATCTAAAAGTATAATAAAACCAAATGTTTATATGCACTTTCTATCAAAATAAAGTAGCAGAGAATAAAAGCAGGTTATAACTAACAAGTTCACCAAGAAAAGAAAAAATGGGAAACATGTTATCTGATAAGCATATCATAATAGAATTCTAACCAAATTATCAATCACATGCTGCCCAATCAAATGAAAAGTTTATATAGTAATAGCGTTCAGGTAAGATAATCCTTATTTGTTTGCTTTTCCTGTCTTATTCGGTGGATATCATAATGCAGGATCAAGAACACAACAATGAAAGAAGCTATCAACTAAGAAAGAACATATAGATAGTTAGCACAAAGACCTCAGCATCCAAATCCGTGTTGAAATTCGTAGTTTGATCTATATGCCGCATGTGATCATCCCTACATAATTGCAATGCAATTAGAAAAATTAATAAAATTTGAGGCTCAATTCAAATGCCAAAAACAATCAATTTCCGACAATACTAGTTGGCAATTAGCATCCATATAATACAAAACACTTACCTGAGTAGCTGACCCAATGTTCCAGATGGAACAAGATGATTGGATGTTAATGAGCTCCCATTAAGTGCCATGGCATTATCATCGCTAGGTGGACAGGTGCCTAGTGGCATATCAGCAACAAGTTCTGATTCAGGATTTACTTTGCTTTCCTGTGAATCATCCCCACCTGAAATTGCATAGAAGTGATCCAATAATCAAACAACTAGCCTTACAAAAGGAAAATATCCATAAAATTTGTACTGAAGACAGAAATGATTCTTCAACTTAATTGGTCTATTACATGGGCATTGAGTAAGCACAGGCGCAGAGGCACCTATCCATAATAAATTTATGAAGTTTGAAATCAAGGAAATGTAGTCTGCCATTTAACTTCAAGATCTGAGTTGAGGCGAGAAGATTATTTATTTCCTTAGTCACTTGTACACCATTGTAAAACATTATTGATAGAGAATTATAATTAGGATTTGCAAGCAGTAAAAAGAAAATTCAACTTCTACATTTTTTTACTTTTATGCTGAACTGAAACTCGAATCAGAAGCTACTGTTGTCGAAGGCATGGTTCTAGGCATTGATGATTCTAATATAAACTACATATTAGAATTAGCTTCAACTGGATCTAAATCTCCATTCTGAATAAAATTTGCGACCTTTTCCTCCAAAGACAAGCTGGCCAAAGGGTCTGGATTAATGGAACTGCTGTCAGCATGAGCAACTGAATCATCTTTGTTCTCACCAGATAAATTTTCCATGATAGAAACTTCAGAAGTTGAGGTAACATTCTCAGAAATATTGTTATTGCTGTCATGTAGACCTTATAATGCACACCAATCCTTTTGCTCCAAGGACAAATCCTTAGTAGATGATGCCAAAGGACCTAACCCTTTGTCTTCAGTTTCACAAGCAGAGTCATTAAATGAATAGTTGTAATCCTTTTCCATTGAAGGATCAAGAACACAACAACTTTCATCTTCTTTTTACAATCCATGCTGTGAAAACAATAAGGAAAATCTCACAATCAGGTTTCAGAATCAGATTTATTTAGCAAACTGTGAGTACTTATTACTATATTCAAAATGATTGAAATTTCATATTATAGCTAAAACAGAGTAACATCAAGTCACAAGCAAGTAAAATGCTTGTAGACACACTTAACTGTTTGACAATGGTTTTTTTTTTTTTAAATTCTGATTTTAGTCTTTGATATTCCAATTTGAAATCAAATTGTCAATAGCCTCTCACTCTCTCAGTTCCAACCCAACATTTCTCCAAACAGGCAAACATAACATGTTCCCACTGGTGCCAAAGGTAATATTTCGATTATCAGCAAGTTGCTGTGAAACTTATTAACACCAAAACAGAAGTTGAACATACAGAAACAAAATCGTAACTACAAGTATATATTATTTTTACCACAGTAATGATAATCTAAAAGGGATTGCCGATAATCCCAAAAGGCCAAAAGAGAGGATAACAGAGACATATATACTACTATCTTTATACAGTTCAACTGTCACTAGTCCCTACCATTGTTGCTAATCTCTTAGCCCATGCAAACAGAAAAAAAAATCTAAGAACATCACAAAATCTAAGAAAAAAATCTATTCATTTTAATTACATGAAATGCACTATCCTAACAGTTCAAGAGAAATGCATAGCATAAAGCCCCCTAAAATCAAAAAATGCCACACAATTATAAAACATATTGTGTCATTTACAATCAACAAACATGTGGATACTGAAACTCACTAAACACACATCATTAGAGTAGTTTGAAGAATCCTTATTGGACAAGAAAAGAAAAGGGTGAAAAAAGGTCTAAACTACACAGACCCGAGCTGGGGTCATATATATTGAAATGATACAAGTTCTTCATACTTTGTCACACAACACATTGGGAACCCCTTGCCCACCTTGCACGCAAAAATGTCCTATAAACAGCTAGGTGGGTAAAATGTATAGTTACAGATCTAACCTATATAGATCACAAACATGAAAGCGATCCCAAATTAGCAATGAATTAATTTACTATCATCATGCCGGACTGAGCAACTGTAACAAAATATCAACCAAATAAACCGCAGCATTTTGTCGACAAAAAAATCACAATTATCAGCAAAATGCAGAAAAGAGCGCAGCAGATAACCTCAGCTGAAGTAAAAATCTATGTGAAAAATCTAAGATAATTATCAGAAGCAGTTTGTAATGATGGTATGAACAAACTCAATCCAAATACTTAGAAGTCTAATATCCAACAGAACCAATATAAACCATGGCAAGATTTTATGTCACCCTCCATAAAACTCCCACACAGATGGTACCGAGTGGCAATGTAAAGTTGGGAGAAAAGGGTGAGTATTTTTAACATCTGAGACAGCAATCAAAAGCTATATATCAATATTTTTACCTTCTTCAAATCCTTGACAATGCTCTTGCTCGCCAAATCAAACCAACAATGCCTTCAACCCTTCCTACATAATCCAACCAGCAAAATTGTCAACATCAATCCATAAAATCCTTTAATGAGTGCATGGGTGTGAGGGTCTATAATGGCTAGCAAGCAAACACATAATTATGCCTAAAACAAAACGTGCAATAATCAGAAAATAATTTTACTTAAACTCCTTATTTACCCTGCACAATACCATAGCAAAGGTACCTACATCGTATGATTTGTTCCTAAGCACAAAATTCATTAGTGGACTAAAAATAGAACTACAAAACATCAGCTTCAAGTATGTAATCCTATGTTTACATTACATATCAAAATCAAATATTCATCCTGAATAATTCTCCCTATCAGTTAAGAGAACAGATCATCACCATAATCCAAAATAAAAATCAAACAACCATACACCTTAAAGCAAAAATCTCAAAAAAAAAACACATCTAATCACAGTGACTAACACAATAATCCTTCACAAAACAATACCCAAAAGAAAACACACACACACAAGCAAAAAAAAAAATCAATGCTCAAAACACAGTTCCTTGGAGACTCTGCTTCTTGTTCTGCAAAAAAGAAGCTCCGATGCGAGAATCGCGTCTGCTATGGCGTTACAATCCGTCGCCATAGACGCGGAATCGAAGCTCTTGATAGCAGAAAAGGAACGCACAAGATCTGTGTCACTCGCGGTAAGCCACTTAAACGAGAATCGGTCGCCGTGAAGGCTTTCTCGAAGCTTCTGTCGGAGTCGATCTTGAGCGCCTCCGCGGCGGAGAGAGTGCTGAAGCTTCGGCGGCGGAGCAGAGTCAAAAATGGAAAACAGAGATGCATGGAAGAAGCCGAAGATGGAGGAAAAGAAAAGGCCAAGGAGCGAACCTGGTGCGTGGTGCGCGGCGTCCACTACCGGAGCTGTCGCCAGTGGAGATGGTGGACATGGCGGTCGAAGAGAAGCTGGCTCTGCTAGGGTTACGTTGATGTCAAATGGAGTGAGAGATCGATGAATGAGTCTCGGCGGCGTCCACTACCGGAGCTGTCGCCAGTGGAGATGGTGGACATGGCGGCCGAATAGAAGCTGGCTCTGCTAGGGTTACGTTGATGTCAAATGGAGTGAGAGATCGATGAATGAGTCTCGGAAGGGAGAGTATTTTTGTCTTTTAAAAATTTCACACTGATTCCCTTTTCATGGGAATCCAACGTTGCAATGGTGTAAGGTAAGAATAATAAGTGGATTGTATTCATTTTTAGGAATGAAACATTTCCTTCGTATAAATTGAAATCTAGAAATAGAAAACTAAAAACTAGGAAACTGAAATGAAATGCACCGTAAGGATCTATTTGCTTTGATGAAAATAGTTTTCAGTTTTCAGTTTTCAGTTTTTTAAGTTTTTCCTTCACAAAAACTAAAAACTTTTTAAAATTGAAAATTTTCCAGTTTTCAGTTTTTGTGAAGGAAAAACTGGAAAAACTGAAAACCCACAAATTTCAGTTTTCAGTTTTTTCAATTTTTCCTTTACAAAAACTGAAAATTGAAAACTAGAAACTGAAAATTGAAAATTATTTCCAGCAAAACAAACAGGTCCTAACTTTTCTAACCATGATCCAAAAACAGGAAACCTTTATTCCAAACACTCTCATTGAGGCTAGAGTTCAGTATCTCTAATATGGAAAGGGAGCCTAAGCAAATGAGTGGAGGTGGTGTTAAAGAACCTAGGCGTGTTTTTTGGTGTTAAATGAGACTTGGCCAGACTTAGGTTGGCTTCCCATCTCACCTGTTGCCTATACATGTGGGCCTCGTAATAGTTGGTGGATCATCAAAGGGAAGACATCCAAATATATGTAGTGTGGTCATTGGGCCGAAAAATAAAGTAGCCAACATAATGTTATTATTTTTTACGAAAACCAAATTCATGTTATTTAGCTCGTTTGGATACATTGTTTTTGTATCAAAAGAAGATTTCTCTTAAAAAAGTACTTTGATTTTATATGTTTAGGCAATTTTTAAAAAAATAAAATCAGTAAAAAACACATGAGATTTTTTTTCTTCAAAAATTACCATTTCATTTCTGGAAAATATTTTCAAAATTCTAAAAATATATATAAAAAAGAACATCTTTAATATTATATGTGAGTATAAATTAATTTTACATTTTGAATTAAATTTTATTCTTTTTAAAAAAATATAACTTAACCATATAACTATTATTTTATCTACTAATTTATACTACATGGACTGTCAATAAGAAGTCCACCAACAAATTCTAAATTTGTTAATTAGAAATACTAACAAAAGTACATAACTTCATATTTCCTATAATAGTTCATCACTAATAGTATATAAAATAAAATAAGTAAAGAAAATATTTCATCATAATTTTATCTTCTAACAATTTCAAGTTAAATAATTGCCTCCTTCAATTTTATTACAAGTTAAATATTTATACTTTAATCAAATCTTTTATATTTTTGTAAAGTGAGGGGGACGATTGTGTGCCCTGTCTTTTTTGTAGAGACCTAATAAGAAAACTAATATATGAGGATGGCTTTGCAATTCCATGAACATAGATAGCTCCCCGAGGGTTCGGCTTTGCAATAAGACATTATTACTTTTCATGTATTAAGAGCGGATTTCACTGGCCATTTTTTTATAGAGGTATTTTTTTAATCCAAAAAAATAACATGAGAGAGTGGACTAGTGGAACAATTGTGAGGCTGTCCACGTTGGCCTGACACCAGATCTGTAAGGGTCGGTGAAGTATCAGTTTCAAGACTCCACATTCCGATTCATTCTAGAACAAAGACAAAAAGTACGCAACTGTCAGATTCATGACTGCATATCATTCTTTTTTTTTTTTGATTAACTTCGGGGCATAAAAGCCCAATTCATGTTTATTCTTTCTTTCTCTTGATATTATTATTTTTCCTAACATCAAGGGCGGCTAGATAATCTATTTTTCATATGCACTAAAACTTAATACAAAATGCGAATAAACTCTTCTCAAAGCCATTTTTGTCTTATTTTTTAAGGTTCAACAAAAGAGCAAATATTTTCCTTTTAGTCAATTTCTTTTTGTTACATAACAAAACGGTAACTCTAATTAATGTAATTCGGGCTTTTGAAAAGCTAAAGCTAAACTCATGGTATACTAGAGATATTGCCGTGCATCGCACGGGTTTATTTGTACTTACAACTATTTTGATAAGAATCCTTATAAAAAAAATGAAAATGATTGAGTTATATATGGATCAAATATTTTTAAAATTATTTTATTTATTGAATACAGTGAAATAGTTAAAAAAGTTGTTGATAGACTTTATTGACCACATTTTTGTAAATCACAATATTAGCCTAGCCTATGTATTTTTTATTCTCTACAATTATAAGAACTCTCAATCATTTGGCTAATATATTATATTGAAAAATATTTTCTTCTTGAAAAGAAGGCTACTTTGAGTTTATTTCCAAAAATATTTGTGGAATAAGAACATTTGTATCAATATTTATTACTTGATATAGTTATTTTTCTTTCAATTGTATACTCTTCTCAATGCCTAGGAAGTAATTTCCTTCCCTTTTGTAAGCAATGGGCCAAACTATTCGCAAGACAATAACTTTTAAATCAATAATGCTCCATATAATTATTTTGATTGTTATTATATATTACCCTATGTGCACAAAAATTAGTTATATTTCATTGCAAAACTTTTATACAAAATTTATGCTCTTAAATAGTATAATTAACATTTATTTCTTTTGCAAGAAATGACCTGAAAATCTAATCAAATTTAAAGTATTATAAATTCCAGTACATAAACTCTTATTCAAATATATCATCAATTGCTTTGTCAATCTTATCATAAGCTTCTATGTTGTTTTTTTGGACTTTGAATGATATAAAATACTTAATAATCAATTCAATTAATAGCATCATTTATATGAGTGCATAATGTTATTCCTAAACTTTATATTGAAGTATTTTAAAACTTATTGAAAATAAAAAAAAAATCGTTTTCAATGTTTTTTATTTTTTGGAAAAACACATAGGCAAAGCAAATATGTTTTTAAAATTTGAAAATTAAAATTACTTTTAAAAATTTAAAAAGAATTTTTTTGTCATTTTTATACTAACAATTTGTGATAATTAATATGTTACTCTTTTGAAATCAAGTTTACAGACACATACCTTGCCACAGACCTATAGTATAATTTTCGTTTAAATTGTAAACTTCATAGACTCCATGTAGCAATCTGACATCCACGATGCAATCTACATTTTGGCCAACATATATGTCCAATACAGGATTTAAGTTTCAAGAGAATAAAGAAAAACAAATTAAGTATATTGAAATCAAGCAAACCCATAAGGAAAGTGGTCAATTATGTAAGCTCCATAACCCTTAAGAAAGTATAAGTTTTATTATTTTGAATAACAACAAAGCCAATTTAAAGAAAATATTTTGAAGAATGGCTAATGACTGCCTTGAGTTTGTTGACTAAACTTAACAGGTATTTCCGAGAATAATTTCACGGACTAAGCATTACACGAACTTGAGCGAAAATATTTTCACTTTGTATATGCAAACATATTTTACCTCGTGGGAAGAGAATGAGTTTAAACGAAGTGAATATTATATAGTGTAAAAAACGCTTACATGCATTAAGAAATGAAACAGATCAATGTAAGAATAAGAAACCTAAGAAAACGGTCTTCAGAAAGTAACACGGAACTTCGGAAAATACACTGAAGAATGAGGAAATCATGTTAACTCTGAAAGTAACATGTTACTCAGTCGAAAACCATCATAATCGCAAATCATTCATCATCAAAAAGCCAAGATTGAAGACTGAAAGTGATAACAAATTGGCGAGTATATCAAATCGTTTTCAGTAGTACCACGGAAGTGGGTATCGTTCCCACGAAGACTAATATAATTGAACAATAGTTTGCAAGTTCGCCTCTAATTAGATAAATAAAATGGTTTGGATTGAAGGTACCTCTAATACTAAAACTTGACAACTTATAGATAAAAACTATGACTTAAGAGACAAATTCTAACAGGTAACAATTATATGCAAAAGCGTTAGGGGTGAAGGATCCTTTGGCTCTTGTGTCTCAAACTTGTTAACCGGATTAACTCGAGTTGGAAAACTATAAGAATTAATGGAAAGATTATATGTAATTAGTCCCTAATTCCTTAGCAAACCAATTCCCCTCTACTTATCAAAGCATGTTAATTCCCCATCTATGTTTAACAAATAGCAGGTTTAAGCATAATCTCTAATCCAATTTCTACACAACCACAAGAATTATTCCTAATTCCTGAAAATCATGTTATTTAACCTTAGAGCAAGAATGCAACCAAATTTCGCAATTTGGATATGAACCTTAATCAAAATCTATGACAAACCAACTCATAAACTTGCAATAACAGCAAAGGTAAATGATTAATCCATACACAATCCAAACTCAAGTAAATTGGTTCAAGAGAAACACATAACAAGCCACATTCGTCCTACCCCTAACTATGAGTTTAACTACACATCATGAAAGTAACAGAAAATTGCAAGAAAGAAGATAAATTAAAAAAACCCAAGGTTGGTGATGATGGATTCCTCTGATCTTCTCCTCTTCTTCAACTTTTCTCCCTTTCTTCGTACTTTTCCTAGTCCACCTCCATGTTCCCATCGTTCTGCCCCTTTGTTCTCCCTTAAAAACCTTCTCTATATCCTCTCTATAACCCAACAAGCATAAACATAAGGAAAACATGGGTTGCGGGCGTTGAGACATTGAGTTCTGGTGTTGGGACACCAAGTTCAACTGACAGCTTCAGCCTACATGGTCCTGTGGGCGTTGTGATGCCGGATTTGGGCGTTATGACGCCAAAAGTCATCTGAAGTATTTTTCCTGCTAGGGATGCAACGCCAAATTCCAACGTTGAGATGTTAGGTTCCAAAGGATCATTTCCTTTTTGTCATGTTCATGAACCTGATATTAAAATGCCAAATTATACTAAAATCAAGATAAATTCTAAATCTTACTAAACCATTTGCAAGACATGTATATACATTAAAATGCAACAAAGACTTCCATTAAAGGTTAAAATTCTACAAAATTGGGTGCTCTGGGCTCTAAAAAATCGATAATAAGAGGAACATAAGGAAGATCGAAGAATGATTAAGGGATTGATTACGCATGTTAGAAAGCTCATTTAACTGTGGAGCACAAAACGCTACAGGAAATGGAAGGAAATTCGAAATTCAAATTTCAAATCTCCTGTCAAACCCAGCTTTATAACTGGTATGTCATCTCTTCTGCCTAATTGGTCAACCAGTCTAACTTCTAGAAGAAAGAGTTCATAAACCACGATCAAAAAGTAAAAAGAAAGAGGGACATCAGAAACCTCTACAATACAATAACTTCTACAACACCGATATGACAAGTCGTCAGCCTACCTCTCTAGACTAACGTTCCAAGACATAACATATAATCTACACGTGTCACTTGGAGATCTGATCAAGGGCAACAGTTATGAAGAAAGACCAGTATAAATGGAGATGCTATGTTTGAATGCATACGAGAGAGTTGAAGATATAAGAGTGGAAACTCTAAAAAAATCTATCCAAACTTTTTGTGATGTTCATCATAATATGTAATCAGTCTCCTTGAAGTGTAAAATCCTTTTTCTATGTTTCGTAATGATTTGTATGCTCTTCTTAGGAAGAGATGTTAGAAAGAAGTCGCTTTGGTTTCCTAGGTCTATTTTATTGAATATTTGTAAGGAAACTTGAGTGTAGGTTAGTTTGAGTGGCAACCCAAACACATAACCTTTGTAATCTTGATCTAGTAGTGATCAGAGTGAAATATAACTTGGAGACGCTAAGGTAAAACTATTTGCAATGCGATGCCAAAGGCGTTCTGCTTATCTCGATCCAGCTTGAAGAGGCTGTGTAAAAACTACTCGCAACTTGATGATGGAGGTATTCCAGTCATCATGGTTTAGCTTGGAAAGGCTAGAAAGAACTACTTGCAACATGGCAGTAGGGGTTGTTTACAGGTCACGGTTCAACTTGGAGAGACTGGTGGTTCAATACTACTCAGTTCAGCTTGGAGAGGCAGGTACAGAACTACTCGGTTCGTGACAGTAGGGGTTGTCTACTATTTACTGTGAAAGCTTGGGAAGGCTAATGTAAAGACTATCCAGTTTGCTTTCCCAGGTTAAGAAAGTTGTTGTTAGTAAAATCTCAACATGTGGTGAGTGTTAGATGTAAGTTGGTTTGGCCGAACCAGTGTAAAAATATGTGTCATTTCTCTTTTTCCCGATCTCTTTTTTTCGTTACACACTTTAATTTAATAATTGCTACAATACTGTTAAAGTTGCGTTATTATTAAAATGCTTAAGAGATCTACTTTCTGAAACTACTAACCACAATTCTGCTGCACTTCAAGCTTAATGCTTGATAATACTTTTGTTAAATGTTCTAGATTCGAAAAAAGCACAAAAGCATAATTTAACTCCCATTCTCGTACGTTTTTTTACCCATGGATTGTTCCCCATCTTGAAGTTCTTCCATTTTATTTTTCAGATAATTAGAAAGTTCAACATAATCCTAACTCATCATAGGGGAGCAAAAAGAAAGACAGGAAACAAAGCACCAAAATACATAACAACATAACTCAACATCCCTAAAAGAATATCAATGACTATTGTCCAGCACTTCATTCCATTTGATGAGCCTTTGAGAGAAGTTTTCTTCTAATTTAGATGAGCCCACCTGTAATCATATAGCTCTGGAATTTTGGCCTATACATAACTGAGATTCGATGCATCCAATTTTGAACATTAAGAAATAAATTATGATAAAATCTCAGCTCCTAACTCGATATTGCTCTGCAAGTGAACCATGAAACAACCACCTATGACCGATGTTGTTATGTACATAAAACAACGATACATATACAGATGTGGAGATGTAAACCAAAGGCTCTCTCCAATTCATCATTTCCGTTTCGAATGCTTATTGCACTTCAGTTTCAATATTAAAAAGTCACTCTAAATTATAAATCCTAGGCCTTTAATGATGACATGAAACGTAGAATAATGGTGATCAATTCTGTTGAATGTTTATGTTATTAGTTGTCTATTTTACATTTACAATATATATATTGAATAATAAAAAATCCAGTGATCAATGGGTTAATTGCAATATGTTGTCAATAATGATTTTTTTTCGATTACAATGGATTGATGATATTTAAAATTATATAATATAAATATTTTTACTTTGATTTCACATTGTATTAAATGCTAAGTGCAGTGAAGTTTACATATATATATATATACAACAACCTTCCTTGAGGTTCTTTGATACTACACTTACTCCCATATAGTTTTTAATATTACACTTACCTCCTTTATTTCTAAATAACTTTTTAAAATTCCAAAATCACCTTTTATTTAAAAACATCCCCAAACTTTCTTCTTTTCCTTCTCCTCCATTACCATTGCAACCACCCCTTATCCTCCTTTTCTTTGAAGGTTCTGCATAAAAAAAGCAGCAGAGTTACCATCACCGTCGCCGACACCTTAGCCTCCACCACCGCCACTGCCATTATCACCCAAACAACAGCCACAAATTATAACCAAAATGAAAAACCAAAAAGATTAGCACATTCAACACCATCACAGTCTCTTCTAATTCACAAAATCCTTTAAACAGAGTGTCCTCAAGATCAAACCAATTTTCAAACCAAATCACATCAATAAAACCTAACCAAACCCCTCAAAACCTAGCAAAGAAAAAAATGATGATGAACAGAGAACTAAAAATGAAAGAGAAGGAAAGGGAAGGAGGCCGCGGCTTGCTACCCTTCGCGTTGTGAGCGCCGCGGTCATCACTGCCCTTCGTGCTACCATAGCACGCTGGCCATGGTGGATCGACTACCGCTACATGATTGGCCAGCTTCTTCCTCCTCTGTCAGCCACGGAACACCATGACCACCATGTACCTCCATTCTCCGTTACCCTCTGCCTCGAGATGTCGTACCTCTCGTGGAGCGCGACGACTACTCCAACAGCCGCACGTTGGCGAACGTTGATGCTGGTGCAGGTGCCAGTGTCGCTGCCGCTGCCTATAAAGATGCAGATCTCGTACTGGCATCGCCAAGTGTAGGTGGCAACACTCTTAAAGGCGTTGCGGCCACTCGCTACCTTGAGGATGTATGTGCGGAGCATGTGACTCGGCATGTGACTGAGGGAAGAAAAGT
This sequence comes from Dalbergia cultrata, assembly GCA_031216105.1. Classification (NCBI taxonomy): domain Eukaryota; kingdom Viridiplantae; phylum Streptophyta; class Magnoliopsida; order Fabales; family Fabaceae; genus Dalbergia; species Dalbergia cultrata. The sequence goes on from CM062344.1 coordinate 75,654,082, forward strand.
GTGAACGTCGAGGGAGAAGGGAAGTGGTGACTTGCGATGCATAGAGGGTGGTGGTTCGAGGCTGACAGCAACGATGAGGGTGATGACTCTGATCTGCCGTGGCAAGCACGTGTCATTAATAAGGGAAGAGGGTAGATCATGATGTGGCGGAGAGGAAAGTGGCAGCAATGGCTATAGAAGGCAAGGCAAGGAAAAAGAAAGGGAAGCTAATGGTTGGGCAAGGTTGATGGTTGGGTGATGGTGATAGCGGCTCATGTGAAGGGGTGAGAGAGGATGAAGGTACAAATGTCATGTTAAATTTGTAAGGGGTGCCTATGTAATAACATAAAAATAATTAAAAGAGGTAACTATAATATTGGAAATTAGTGGGGGTAAGTGTAATATTAAAGAATCTCAGGGGAGATTGTTGTAATTACCCCTTTAAATAATTATGCTAATGTGTTAGCTCAACTTATTGTTTTTTCTTTTTAAATTAATTTGCACAACATTTAAAATTAATTTTTATAGTAGAATGAAAATATTTTGATTGACTTTTGAATTACTTAATAGCCAAGTTTAAAGGAATATGATCCTAACATTCTAAAAAACAATAATTTTTTATGACACTTTATATAGTAAAACATAATCATTTTAATTTTATATCTTTAGATTTCATCAAGTTAAATTTAAATAATAAAATCAATACTTTATATTATTATGACTTTTAAATAATATTTTAGCTGAGATGTTAAGAGTTGATACTCTTAGAGTGTAATTTGTCTTTTACCTTTTATATTCACCAAAAAAGATAATTATGACTTTATTTTTATCATTTGAATGTTTATAATTAATTATCTTTTTTTTAAAAAAATAAAACTAAATTTATTTTAAGATTAGACAAAATATTTTTATTCTTAAACCATTTAATTGAATTTTATTTGAAAATAATTCATACCAACTTCAAAGCAAATAAATAGTATTTTTTTTTTGCATTTCACGTTGATTATATATATATATTTCGATAAATGTAAACTTCATTGTAAAAGCATTAATTGCTTTAACATAACTACACACTACATGGTTAATAAAATTGACTAATAAAATATAAGCTAAATCATTAATTACGACTTTGCTCTATTATTTTCTAATATTATATATATATATATATATATATATATATAAATTCCATAATAATTTAAATAATTATGCTAATGTGTTAGCTCAACCTATTGTTTTTTCTTTTTAAATTAATTTTCACAACATTTAAAATTAATTTTTATAGTAGAATAAAAATATTTTGATTGACTTTTGAATTACTCAATAGCCAAGTTTAAAGGAATATGATCCTAACATTCTCAAAAACCACAATTTTTTATGACAATTTATATAGTAAAACAAATAATTTTAACTTTATATCTTTATATTTCATGAGGTTAAATTTAAATAATAAAATTAATATTTTATTTATTATGACTTTTAAATAATATTTTAGGTGAGATGTTAGCTAGGGGTTGATACTCTTAGAGTGTAATTTGTCTTTTACTTTTCATATTCACCAAAATAGATAATTATAACTTTCTTTTTATCATTTGAATATTTAGAGACAAACAGCTAGTCATGAAATATGCTTTATTTCCATGGATGAAGATCGAATCATCAATCACATAGTTAAGAGATAAAATGTGCTGCCACCTCACCACACTTTATTGTTTGTTAGTTGTTGTTATTATCATTATTATATTTTTATTTTCCCACGCCACGCAATGAGCATTTGAAAGAGGCGTTGTTGCTCTTGTCGAAGTTGTTTGTTGTTTATAATTAATTATCTTAATTTTTTAAAAAACAAAACTAAATTTATTTTAAGATTAGACAAACTATTTTTATTCTTAAACCATTTAATTGAATTTTATTAGAAAATAATTCATAGAAACTTCAAAGTAAATAAATAGTATTTTTTATGCATTTCACGTTGATTATATATATAATATTAGAAAATAATAGAGCAAAGTCATAATTAGTGATTTAGCTTATATTTTATTAGCCAATTTTATTAACCATGTAATGTGCAGTTATGTTAAAGCAATAGATCCTTTTACAGTGAAGTTTATCACTTCATGTTCGTTAGCTTAGTTTTTAATTGCAGTGGTTTATTGTTACGTGTTTGCCTCGGTGAATAAGAAAGAAATAATAAAAAATTTGTAAATAATCTTTTTTTTTAAATGAAATTAATCCAACTCACGCTTATTTTTTAGAATTAGAGTATACGTAGGAGCAAATATTTTTTTATCAAACCAAAATTAAACATTCTTAAATTTGTTTTCTCTTTTTGTAAATATTTTTTTATTAAATTCTTTAGGTAATCATTTTGAGACAAATGTATTAGAAGTTCACTAAAATTAAGTTTCCATCATTCTCTAATTATAAATTAGAATCTCAAACCCAATTTTATCTTAAAATACTGGTCTTACTAAATTAAAAAGGTTTTTTAATTTTTACTATAAATAAAAAAGACTGGCAACTATATTGAAAATCATTGATAACCTTTGAAAAATAAATTTTTTCGTGTCGCGCCCCGCTTGGGGACGATGTGACAAGTTTCCATTTTTTTTGAGGATAAAGACACTGACCGAAGTCCCTATTTGCATTGCATTGTCACGACAAGCTGGCACGTGATGTGGTAAAGAAATAGATCAAGTGTGGACATATTATCGTAAGTACATTAAACTCAAGGTCTAATCCTCTATGATTGTTTTTATGAGGAAATTTGCTTGCTTTCACGCTCTTCTTATGCAGCAACGCATGCAGTATTAAAAAACAGAGAACTATTTGATGGAAGAAATAACGGACTTCATGAAACAACCCAAATTACACACAGCTAAGTGATTAATGTCACACTTCTCATAACACCTCCATCATACCAAACCTGAAAAATAAACAAAGGTAAAGGCATAAAACAATAGCAAATAACCTGAAGAACGACCACGGACCCAAAGTAAACTAGAACTTTTAATTTGGGGATGGGAAAATTTGCACCACATCACCAATAGACCACCCTTCCCTCACTTGTTAGGACGTGAAGATGCACAGTTCATGGCTTCCGCGATGGCGATAGACCCACATCGTCACGCGATTCCCTTCCTGCAGACCCATCGCGTGGCAAACATGGCTCCACCGACTGATCTCTGGGGGTCCTCTGTGTGTGATCACATACTTGTTTTCGGACCTCTGCTTAAAGAGCAATGGGTAGTATGTAACATCATTTGGGTACACACGGATGGGAACACCCTCTGTAGGGTCTTGACCAGGCAACAGATTAGGTATTATGTGTTCCCTTGCATAAGCTACGGGAATCAAGAACCTTTGCTGTTGGTCATCGACATCAGAAGCAGAGCAATCCTTGAAGAAGCCCTCAGAGGATAACAAAGTAAATTCTGTTTGGTTATTGCTGAGAAGAACAAGTGCCTCCGCAGCTGCGACATCTGCAGGCGCAAAGAGCCCGAAAGCTTGCTCGTTCTCATCACCGTTCACACCTTCTGGCATGTTGTTCATCTTTGCTGAGACCCACATGAGAAAGCATGAGGGAAATACATCAACTCCACAGACATAGAACTCAAGGATTATAATTAGAACCAAAAAGTCATTACAAAAATAAAAGCTTAATTAATTTCAGCTTGTGAAATTAATTAAGGGCAAGAAGTGCAACAGGTGTGTGGATTGCTATAGATGCTCTTCTTCTTGTACTTTGCTGCCAAGTCCTGGACATTTGAATTGGAAGACATTGAGAAAGCATGAGGGAAATGAAAGATTAGAACCAAATTTATTACAAAAATTAAGCTTAAGTCACTTTAGCTTAAATTAACAAGAGCAACAGGTGTGTGGTGTAATTGCTACTGTTACTTCTCTTCTTGTGCTCTGCTGCCAAGTTCTACCTTGGAAGATATAGGCAACGACATTAAGAAAGCTAAGCATGAGGGAAATGAAAGAACAGAACCAAAATCATTACAAAAATAAAAGCTTAATTTACCTTGTGAATCTAAGAGCGAGAGGAGGACTAAGCGCTCTAGTTGCCTTAGAGTACTTTGCTTATGAGGCCTTTGCTGAGGCTGCCTTATGCATTACTATATAGAGTTTCTTCAAATGCGTTTTGCGCCAAAGAAAGAGACCAGAGGAGGCTGGTATCAAGTGTGAGGGTGACTTTAAGAGAGAGGAGAGGGGGAGGGAGGAGGAGGTCCGCTTGAGCCAAGTGTGACCTTGTGATTGGTAAGAAAGGGAACTTTGTGATTGGTAAGAGAGGGGAGAGGAGGGGAAGAAAGGAGGCTTGTGTAAAGTGTGAGTGTGACTTTAAGAGAGAGGAGAGGGGGAGGGAGGAGGAGGTCCGCTTGAGCCAAGTGTGACTTTGTGATTGGTAAGAGAGGGGAGAGGAGGGGAAGAACCGAAGAAAGGAGGCTTGTGTCAAGTGGGAGTGACTTTAAGAGAGAGGAGAGGGGGAGGGAGGAGGAGGTCCGCTTGAGCCAAGTGTGACTTTGTGATTGGTAAGAGAGGGAACTTTGTGATTGGTAAGAGGGGAGAGGAGGGGAAGAAACGAAGAAAGGAGGCTTGTGTCAAGTGTGAGAGTGACTTTAAGAGAGAGGAGAGGGGGAGGGAGGAGGAGGTCCGCTTGAGCCAAGTGTGACTTTGTGATTGGTAAGAGAGGGGAGAGGAGGGGAAGAAAGGAGGCTTGTGTCAAGTGTGAGTGTGACTTTATGAGAGAGGAGAGGAGAAGAGGATGTCCGTTTGTGCCAAATATGACTTTGTACAGAGATAGGAGAGGCCGGGCAAAGGAGGGGGGAGAGATTCACTGGTGGAAGGTGTGAACCCATATTGGCACAGACATCATCTATGTATTGGGACCCACAATATCCGCATATTACATATCTTTTTTCGACCAAAAAAGATTATTTCAATATTAAAATATGGGTGTCCATTAGGACTTAGGATTTAGAATATCTATTTTATCACTTTTAAATGTGATAAAATAATAAAAAAATTAAAATTATTATCGACAAAGTGAATGTTACAGTTTGTAATACCCTAATTTTTTTTCAGAAAATAATTGAGGCTTTATTAATAAGAATATCAAAATTGTGATTTACATAGAAATGATGAGAACAATGTAACGAACGTAATAAAAAAAATATATAAATAGTGTCTTTCGGGCCCCGTAGGCCCACCGAGACAATCAAAACCCTAGAACTGGGCCCCGGAGATGTCCAAAATTGAGAAATTATAGGATTAAGATTAAAAATAGGTAGGAATAAAATTTTTATACTTAGAATTAATTTTCGGACAACGTTTGATTTCCCGGGTACACTGTTTTACTCATTCAGCAAAATTTCGGTGTGTGCTTTCTAACACTGAAAGCTAATTTAATCTTTAAAAAATAAAGGAGCTTATCCATTTATATCAAGTGAATGGCTAAGATTTAATCTTGGATTACAAGATCAAATCCTAGCCATCCATCTTACTTTATCACTTTGATAATTATCCTTTTATATTATATAATATCCTACAATTATTACATGATAAACACAAACTCAAATCTTCTTTAAAAAGCCAAAGCACTCATCATTCTCGATCATGACACAGCCACCATTTCCATTCATCTCAAGAGCTCAAGTTTTGTTTTCAAACCACCAAAATACTTGCTCAAAGTTCCTAAAACCATAAACTCCCTTTACTAAACTTGTTCTACTCCCCAATACCTACCAAACTAACCGATTAGAATTTGAATCCAACAACTTTTGCTATTTTGAGAGCTCAACACCTGCTGTTTAGGGAAGGGTTAGGGGCTGATTGGTAGGCCTTGGAGTGAGCAAGATCACTCTTGGACACATCCTTGAAAACCAAGATCCTTAAAGCTACAAAGTAGGTTTTTATTGAGTCTTTTCTTACCAAATTTATATTTCAAACCTCTGACTTTTTCTGCTCGAAATTTTTTGTTATTTTGGTTAATGATATATGGTTGTTGAAGTATAAATTTTGTTGGAGGGTTTGGATGAGGTTAGAGTAATCATTTAATCAAGTGAAGTTTTAGATAGTGTGCTGGAATTTCGATTTTGCTGAAAACAGTAAAATATCATGAATTTTTAGACATATTTTTAGTTATGATCATAGCCTGAAAAAAATATATGTTGGACCTAACATCTTGAACTACTTACAAGAAAATTCTTGAACACTAATTTTATGTTTTACTATCTCAAAAAAATCAGAAACCGAAAAGGTAACCTTGCAGTCTGGATTGTGGGGACTGAAGCTCCGATTTTATATGATTTTAGTACCATAGTAAATGATTGAATTATCATCTGAAATTTTTACAGGGTGTTTACAACGTCTTGAAGTGTAACTGTGATTTTTATTTTGGGTTGATTTGATCAATTGCTAGGATTAAAAATTATGAGAATTCTGATCTGAGCTGTGAATAAGTGGTCTCTGACCATCAAATTTGTATAATTTATTTAACCAGGTTACAAATTTTTTTTCCCCTGAAATTTTTACAGGGACTATTAAACACATTGAGGTGTTATAGGGAATTTTTATGGCTCTTAAATTAGCCATTTGATATGGAAAGTAAATGTTGCTACTGGAATGATAAATCTGCCAAGTTGCTGAAATGGTGGAAATGTCTTAAATTGATAATGGAATGGCATTTAGTCCACATATATGATATATGAATGCATGCTAATGGTTTTAGAGAGATACTTATAAAGCATAATGAGACTCTAGATGTAACTAAATTTCCTACGTGTGATGTAAACATGATTTGTCAAAAAGAAAAGTACATGCGGCTGTTATATGACAAAAGAGAATATGAGAAATGTGATGGTGCATATTTTAATATACGAGGAAAATAGAAACAAGGCTTATATGGATAAAGAGGGAAGGCAAAAATAAGAACTTTCCAGGAAATGTTATGAGTCGGTAGACATATCGGCTAAAAGATAGAACTGTGTGTGATTCGGAAATGGAAAAGAAATATGAAGTCCGATAATCACGAATAGGAATGAGCTCATGTCCTAGCAGTCTATGGTCCTCTGAGGAGTTATCCACTACATATGTTACCTGATGTGAAACTAAGCCTTCCCTATGTTAATGAAAAGAAACAACTGCACTAATTGAATTTCGTGGATTACAAGAGAAAGATTTATGGTTACCATCATGTTACATTTTGACTTTACTTGAATTATATACATTAGTAACTATTCCTATGACTATGCATAGTTTAATTGTTATTTTTGCATATAAGTTTACTTGATATTGCTTATAAGAATGAAATTCCTTCTTATGTTTTGTTTAGTAATTTTGATTACTGGTGAGGGATTACCCTACTGAGAATTATATAATATTCTCATCCCTATTTGTGTATATTTTGTCAGACGCTACAGATGCCGTCAGTGATCTTCTTCCTTGACTCACCCCAATGGCAATGGCACTACGATCCTGACTTGGATTCACTATATGTAGTAGCATATTCTCATATACGAGCTTATGTATTCTTCAGCCGTTCTTTTAGTACCTCTGTTTTCTTCTTTGAGTTTGACCCTGCTTTTCCTTATGACGGTGTGCCCCTACACATGGCACACCCTGTTGAGTTTGTAGCTCCACCCGCACCACCTATGCCCCCTCCTGGAGATGATCCATCCTCGTCCTCCTCCTCGGACTCTGATCCACCAGCTAGTCCTGGTGCCCCTGCTGAGGGCAACGCCATTCCACCGATGGCGAACGGTTTTCTTTAGGGGAGCATGTAACATTCAGGGACTCATGTTATGTATGTAGTTGTAGTTTAGCATTAGGAACCCGCCAGCCTGTAGACTGATTTTGTGAGATACTTTAGAGTCCATTTCTGTATGTATGAAATTTTGCTGGATCTGAACTTTGAGCAGGTCAGACTACTTAGTAAAAGTGTTCTTTTGTATACTAAGTTCCTGACTAGTTAGGATATAACTAGTTTGTCTTTTTTTTTTGTATGATGTACCTAATGTGAACTTAACAACAATGTATATATATATATGTACATATTAGTTTGATAACTTATACATCTATAATATTTTATTTCAGTTATTTCCGACTAGAATAGAGTATGTGAGTGAGTAATACTTTTCTAATTACTATGTGAACACTCGAGTAAAAACATGGTAATTAGGAGGATGTTACATAGTTGATTCCTCACATTTTAGGTGATCGAATAGATCTTTTATGTTAATCCCAACCCGTCTTCGTTCTTATGCTTTAACAGTACAATGGTCGTAAAAGTTCTTAATAGTTAGCGGGTCCCAATCTTTGTTCGTTCTCATGCTTATAAAGTACTATGGTCGTAAAAGTTCGATGGTCCCACTCCGGACCTTTGTTCATTCCTCCGCGGTTGCGATCCAATTGTTCCAAATCATTGATAAATAATTAAATTTTTATTTGGATGATAAAGATGATTTGTCGTACATCTATTATAGTTTCAGACAGAATTACCCCAACTATACACACCCAGTTCTCAGGTCGTTTGCTTTCAACATTAGAATTTATCACATTTGGAAATTACTGTAACATAGATGGTAAATGTTCTGTTTTATTTTTTAATAATGTTTGATATAAAATAAAATTACACAATAAATATAAATCACACATCTTATCACTAGTAAATGTGATGTGTGGTCCCCACTCATCTCATTCACTCATCACATTCAATAGTAATAAAGTATGTGGTGTGCATTTGTTGAGTAATTTTATTGTACATCAAACATTACTTTTCATTATTTTCTACATTCGTGGACTCATGCGTCCATTTTTGCCTATATCTGATTGTTTAGATAAGTATTACTTACACCCTTCAATAATTCTTTATAGAAATTTAATTTAATTGATCCAACTATTAAATAATATGATATTATATTGACGATTAAACATATCAAATTTCAAAAGATCCATTCACTTCAAGTGTAAAACTAAAAACTTACTCTCAATCCTCACCGTTCAATCTAATCAAATCTAATGGCATCAATCAGTAAAAGATGCATGAGAGAGGAAGATATTGCACTAACTTTATTCTATATAACCAATTGCTATGCTCAAAAGTTTCTCCACATATTATGATTTAGGCGATGTAAAAACTGCTTCGTCTGTTAAAATAATTTTATCCATGTTATTGGTACAAAAAATACTATTACATCGTCTCTCAAACAATTTCACTCATATCTATTATTGGAGAAATCAAATAAGAATTAGGTTAATTGAGCAAAAAGAAGGGACACACTACAAAAAAAAACGTTATTACTGACAGTTTTTTTGGATTATAGACAATAAATTTCTTTTCAAACGGATTTTCTAATGGATTTTGTCAAAAATAACGTAGTCGAAAATCATTATTGGTGGAAAAACTATTGATAGATGCTTTACAAAAATCCGTCAGTAATGAGCTAGGATAATTCGCTAGAAAATTAGTTAGGGATTAATAATTATTGATGGATTTTGTTTATTATCGATAGATTTTTTTGTCAGCAATTTTTAATTTAATTTGTTATTTTTTAATATCCAAGTTTTATCGATGGAAAAATCTGTCAATAATTATTGAATTTTATAAATTTTTATTTTACTGACAGAAAAATCTGTGTTTATCGACGGATAAAATTATTAAATGTTGAATTATGATATATGTTCTTATCCTCTTCCATAAGTGTGCTTGATTTTGTTTACATGATGAAAAGGAAAAAATATAAAATTTGTATATAGATATAATTGCAAACCAAAATATACTTATTGGCAAGTAAGGATAAATTGATAAAATTATAAAATGGTAAAAAAATGAGTAGATAAGATCTCGAACATTATTCAAGAGTGAGTATAATAAACTGGATGCAAATTTCTAGATGTACTCCTAAAATATATTTAGTCTTCCTACAATAAGTGTAATAATTTAACAATAATAATTAATAATTTAAATATCACTACAAATATGTATTTGATACATTCACATTGTAAAAAACTTTTATACTCTTATCTAATCCTAAAGTGACATTAGCAATAATGGTTAATTTACACACTTACTACTTAAAAGTTTTTTGTGATATTTTCTCTCATACAAAATTTATACACAATCAGATATTATGTTAATTTTTATCATGCCTGCATATGTATCCTACACTACTCTATATATGTATCCTACTTAAAAGTGTTCCTTCCATACAAAATTTACACACATGTGAAGTATATGTATTTAAGTTTATGAAAAATGTTTTCTTCGAATTAATATCATTCGGTTGTACTTATTTTCCAAGACTTTAATTTGAAAATCATCATCATGTATCTAAATTAATACCTCTTCATAAAATTAAATATATAACCTCTTAATCTCTTAAAATTCTTATGCTACATTTCCTGTCAAATTAACATATGTATTGGTAAATATTGACAAACAATGATAAAATGATAAAAAAAAAATTTGAATAAAGAAGATCCCAAAGGTTTAGTCTAGAGTGAGCATAATACATAACCAAATATTATACTCAAAGTAACACCCTTATTGGTAGAGTTTTCATTCCATTTGTACTTGAAATAAAAAACTTTATATGTAGTTTTTCATATTGCTAATTCAATATTAATGCGATATAAAGTTAAGCATGTAAATGCATATTTAATTATACTAATACCCAAAAAATAAAAAATGCAGCTTAGATTATGTAAATTTTAATTAATTTCAGCTAAACTTATTTTACAATAAAATATACTAATCATACTTTATTGATACAAAATGCAATAACATGATAAATATTTCAAATATTCGATCACTTTTTGACCTCCTAATTAAATCTGAGTACTATCAAGTATAATTGAAATGTCATTTAAAGAAAACATGTTACATAACTTTGAAAAATACATTACTTAAGTGTATAAAATTAATACTAATTTCTTTTATTCTTTTTCTATTTAATATTTAAACATATTATATTATATTTAAATATTTATTTTTTTGAAATAAAATTTTTTATATGTAATATTTATCACTAATCACAATCATTTTCAAGAAATAAAAAAGGTGGCTTGACAGTATGTCTCTCAAGTCGCTATTGTATGTAGGGCGGATTTCACTGGCCATTTTTTTATATTTTTTAATCCAAAAAAATAACATGAGAGAGTGGACTAGTGGAGCAATGGTGAGGCTGTCCACGTTGGCCTGACACCCGATTTCGTTTTTCACCAAATGTAGCGGCTGGTGAAGAATCAGTTTCAAGACCCTGCCTGCATTCCGATTCATTCTAGAACAATTGCCCATAACAGAAGACACAAAGTACACAACTGTCAATTCATGACGGCACAAGACATAGAGTTTATATATGTGTATCTTGCCTTTAATTATGAAATTTTTTCTATACATATCACCAAAAATCAAATCTATAACTAAATGTTTAAGGAGTTCAATTAGTTACCAATTGTACTAGACTTTATAGTTGTGACTCCATATCATTCATGTTTATTCTTTCTTTCTCTTGATATTATTATTTTTTCCTAACATCAAGGGTGGCTAGATAGTCTATTTTTTGTATGCACTAAAATTAAATACAAAATGCCAATAAACTCTTCTCAAAGCTATTTTGTCTTATTTTTTAAGGTTCAACAAAAGAGCAATTTTTTTCCTTTTAGTGAATTTCTTTTTGTTACATAACAAAACGGTAACTCTAATTAATGTAATTCGGGCTTTTGAAAAGCTAAACTCATGGTATACTAGAGATATTGCCACGCGATGCAAGGGTTTATTTATACTTACAACTATTTTGATAAGAATCCTTATAACAAAAATATGAAAATGATTGAGTTATATATGGATCAAATATTTTTAGAATTATTTTATTTATTGAATACAATGAAATAGTTAAAAAAATTGTTGATAGAGTTTATTGACCACATTATTGTAAATCACAATATTAGCCTAGTCTATATATTTTTTATTCTCTACAATTATAAGAACTCTCAACCATTTGGCTAATAAATTATATTGAAAAATATGTTCTTCTTGAAAAGAAGGCTACTTTGAGTTTATTTCCAAAACTATTTGTGGGCTAAGAACCTTTGTATCAATATTAATTACTTGATATAATTATTTTCTTTCAATTGTATACTCTTATCAATGCCTAAAAAGTAATTTCCTTCCCTTTTGTAGGCAATGGGCCAAATTATTCGCAGGATAATAACTTTTAAATCAATAATGCTTCATGTAATTATTTTTATTGTTATTATATATTATCCTATGTGCACAAAAATTAGTCATATTTCGTTGCAAAACTTTTATACAAAATTTATGCTCTTAAAGCGTATAATTAACATTTATTTCTTTTGCAAGAAATGACCTGAAAATCTAATCAAATTTAAAGTATTGTAAATTCTAGTACATAAGCTATTATTCAAATATATCATCAATTGTTTTGTCAATTTTATCCGAAGCTTCTATGTTGTTTTGTTGGACTTTGAATTATATAAAATATGTAACAATCAATTTAGTTAACAGCATCATTTATATGAATGCATAATGTTATTTCTAAACTTTATATAAAAGTATTTTAAAACTTTAAAACTTATTGAAAATTAAAAAAAAAACATTTTCAATGTTTTTCATTTTTTGGAAAAACACATAGGCAAAGCAAATATGTTTTTAAAATTTGAAAATTAAAATTATTTTTAAAAATTTAAAAAGAATTCTTTTCCATTTTATACTGACAGTTTGTGATAATTAATATGTTACTCTTTTGAAATCAAGTTTGCAGACACATACATTGCCACAAACCAATAGTATAATTTGCGTTTAAATTGTAAATTTCACAGACTCCATGTAGCAATCTGACATCCACCATGCAATCTACGTTTTGGTCAACATATATGTCCAATACAGGAATTAAGTTTCAAGAGAATAAAGAAGAACAAATTAAGTATATTGAAATCAAGCAAGCCCACAAGGAAAGTGGTCGATTGTTCCCCATCTTGAAGTTCTTCCTTCTTATTTTTCAGATAATTAGAAAGTTCAACGCAATCCTAACTCATCATAGGGAAGCAAAAAGAAAGACAGGAAACAAAGCACCAAAATACATAACAACACAACTCAACATCCCTAAAAGAATATCAATGACTATTGTCCAGCACTTCTTTCCATTTGATGAGCCTTTGAGAGAAGTTTTGTTCTAATTTAGATGGGCCCACCTGATATCATATAGCTATGGAATTTTGGCCTACACATAGCTGAGATTCGATGCATCCAATTTTGAATATTAAGAAATAAATTATGCTAAAATCTCATATCCTAACTTGGTATTGCTATGCAAGTGAATCATGAAACAACCACCTTGGACGATGTTGTTATGTACATAAAACAACGATACATATATAGAGGTGGAGATGTAAGCCCAAAGCTCTCTCCATTTCATCATTTCCGTTTCGAATGCTTATTGCACTTCAGTTTCAATATTAGAAAGTCACTCTAAATTATAAATTCTAGGCCTCTAATGATGACATGAAACGTAGAATAATGGTGATCAATTCTGTTGAATATTTATGTTATTAGTCATCATTTACAATATATATATATATTGATAATATTGATATTGAATATTGATATATTAACTGGCTGCAATTATACGTAATAATTAAATTTCTTATTGACCATAGATCAACAGTTTCTGGACCAATATGAAACGTAAATTTAAAAGGATTTATTTAGTATAAACATTTGCTTGTTAGTATTATTGAATGAATTATAGACCTCCAATACATTATAATAGTTGAATGAATTCATCTAATTCATTCATCAAATATGAAACATTATAAAAAATCCAATGATCAATGGTTAATTGCAATATGCTGTCAAGAATGATTTTTTTCGGTCACAATGGATTGATAATATAAATATTTTTACATTGATTTCACACTATATCAAATGCTAAATGCAGTGAAGTTTACACATACACACACACACATATATTTCATAATAATTTGAATAATTATGCTAATGTGTTAGCTCAACCTATTGCTTTTTCTTTTCAAATTAATTTGCACTGCATTTAAAATTAATTTTTATAGTAGAATAAAATATTTTGATTGACTTTTGAATTACTCAATAGCCAAGTTTAAAGGAATATGATCCTAACATTCTCAAAAAAATAATTTTTTGTGATACTTTAAATAGTAAAACATAATAATTTTAATTTTATATGTTTAAATTTCATCAGGTTAAATTTAAATAATAAAATTAATATTTTATATTATTAAGAATTTTAAATAATATTTTAACTGAGATGTTAGGGGTTGATATTCTTAGAGCTTAATTTATCTTTTACTTTTCATATTCACCAAAAAAGATAATTATGACCTTATTTTTATCATTTGAATGTTTATAATTAATGATCTTAATTTTTTAAAAATAAAACTAAATTTATTTTAAGATTAGACAAAATATTTTTATTCTTAAACCATTTAATTGAATTTTATTAGAAAATAATTCATAGCAACTTCAAAGCAAATAATTAGTATTTTTTATGCATTTCACCTTGATTATATATATATATATATATAATAGGGCAAAGTCATAATTAGTGATTTATCTTATATTTTATTAGTCAATTTTATTAACCATGTAGTGTGCAGTTATGTTAAAGCAATAAATACTTTTACAGTGAAGTTTACATATATCCAAGGTTTAGGCTATCCCGCTTAACCTTTATAGTAACTCTTACTTAACAACGTTTAAGTCCAAAGTTGTATCTAGGTTTTAGAAAAAGGAATATATTTATTTCCCATATGACCATGTTGAGTGGACACCACACAGAGGGTATTGTCTGGGCTTTCTAATTTTAGAGAGGAAGTGGGGTAAGGTGGATTTTATGGTAGGTCTTTTATCTGTGAGTTTATTGTGAATTTATTATTATTAGTTATTAAATCAAAGCATCTAATAAAAATAGTAATTATTTAATAGTTAACAATAAGAGGTCTATGATAAATTTTAAAATTTGAGACGCATCTTATAATTTGTATAGAAATAATAATATAATAAAAAAGGAAATATCAACAATAAAGTAGCAGTGGTAAATTGTGGGCCATTGAACGACGAACGTCCACTAGAAGACAAGGGAACGCAGCGCCACTCTAGCATCGCCACACAATAACAGAGCCCTTACGGCACCGCTCATTCGTCCCCGTTCCCCCCCTCCCCACTTTATCATCTTATTTTTTTTCATTATTAATTAATTTTTAAAAAACTAATTACTAATTTATTTGTTGACTTATTATTATCATTATTATTATTTTCTTGTGAGAGTGAAGGAAGTGGGCTCCGTATACGGAGCTGCTTGTTGTGTGTGTGTGATTAGCGGCTTTTACCATAAAGTAACAAACAGCTGAACATAAAATACTTTTCATTTTCATAGGTAAGCATTGAATCCTCAACCACATAGTTAAGAGATAATATGAGCTATTATCACACCACACCTTGTTAGTTGTTGTTATTATTATTATCATATTATATTATTATTACATTTTTATTTTCCCACGCCACGTAGTGAGCATTTGAAAGAGGCGTTGTTGCTCAGTTGCTCTGTGGAGGTTGTTGGTTGTTTATAATTAATTATCTTAATTTTTTTTAAGAAAACTAAATTTATTTTAAGATTAGATAAAATATTTTTATTCTTAAACCATTTAATTGAATTTTATTAGAAAATAATTCATATCAACTTCAAAGTAAATAAATAGTATTTTTTATGCATTTCATGTTGATTATATATATATATATTAGAAAATAATAGAGCAAAGCCATAATTGGTGATTTAGCTTATATTTTATTAGCCAATTTTATTAAGCATGTAGTGTGTAGTTATGTTAATGCAATAAATGCTTTTAGGTAAGGTTTATTTACTGTCTTTGAAACAAAAATATAAAAACACTAGAGACACAATCCTATTTGGTAATAGAGATAGGAGTAGGGGACAAAAAAATACAATTTATATACCTCCAAAATGTGACAGGATACAGAAATAAAAATTTAATATTTTTTCTTCTAATAATACACATACGTATTTATTATTTATGTCTCCATCTCCACTATTTTTACTGACAGGGTATTTCTATCTAAACAAACACTAGCTTACGGTGAAGTTTACACTGAAGTTTATCACTTTATGTTCGTTAGCTTAGTTTTTAATTGCAGTGGTTTATTGTTACGTGTTTGCCTCCATGAACAAGAAAGAAATAATAAAAAATTTGTAAATAATCTTTTTTTAAATGAAATTAACCCAACACATACTTATTTTTTAGAACAAAAGGATATGTAGGAGTAGATATTTTTCTATCAAACTAAAATTAAACTTTTTTAAATTTGTTTTTTCTTTTTGTCAATATTTTTTTATTAAATTCTTTGGGTAATCATTGTGAAACATATATATTAGAGGTGTAGTGGAATTAAATTTTCACTTTTCTCTAATCATAATTAGAATCTCAAATCCAATTTTATCTTAAAATACTAGTCTTACTAAATTAAAAGAAATTTTCAATTTTTGCCATAAATAAAAATGACTGGCAACTCTATTGAAAATCGTTGATAACCTTTGAAAAATAAATCTTTTTTCCTGTCGCGCCCCGCTCGGGGACGTTGTGACAAGTTTTCATTTGTTTTAGGAAAGAATGCTGCTATTCTGCAAGACACTGGCCGAAATCCCAATTTGCATTGCATTGTCAGCATAAGCTGGCACGTGATGTGGTAAAGAAATAAATGAAGTTCTAATAAAAAAAAAAAAAGAAATAAATGAAGTGTGTTGAATTAATGACTTGATTTTAACAATTCAACAATTGTGACTACAACCACCTTCTAGATTTTGGTTAAAATCTTCAAACATGGTTGGCCAACAACCTTCAACTATGGTGGCTAACAACCTTCACACATGGTAGGTGGCCAACAACCTTCAACTATGGTGTGCCAACAACCTCAAATTAGGTGGCTATCAAGCTCTATAAATAGAGCTTGGTTCTTCAAGCTCAAAACACCAACACCAACAAGAATCCATTCCTCTCCTCCTCCTTTCTAAGCATTTAGAGATTCATTTGTTTACTTTGTTTTCTCTCTATATTGTGAGTTGAGAGTTGAGAGCATACACCAGTGAGACAAATACTGTAAGGCATTCTGGGTGTATTTGGGATTTGGGTTGAGTGGAGTGTAAACACTTTTGTATCTCCATCATATTTCTATAGTGAAATATTTGATTGTCGTCTTTGCCCGTGGACGTAGGCTTTAAGCCGAACCACGTAAATTCCTGGTGTCATTTAGCATTACACTTCTACACATTTATATTTTGCGTCACTCTGTTTCTACCTTTGGGCTCGCTAATTCGCAACAAACTGGTATCAGAGCTCTTATAGAGTTCTGGGCTAATTTGTTCAAAATGTCTACTGCAAAATTTGATATTCAGCAGTTTGATGGACGCATTAATTTTGGCATGTGGAAGGTCCGTATGATGGCTGTTCTTGTACAGCAAGGTGTAAAAGTAGCACTTTCTGACAAGGAAAATAAGCCCGAGACAATGAAGGAATCTGAATGGGAAGATGCCGATCAGAAGGCTCTTTCTATTATTCAGCTATGCATTACAGACGATGTGCTGCAGGAGGTCCTTTCAGAGAAAATAGCAAAATCGCTGTGGACCAAATTAGAGTCATTGTATATGACTAAGACGGTGGCTAACCGTCTCGGTGTTTTACAACGTCTGTACATGCTCCGTATGGCAGAAGGGACATCAATCCGTTCTCACATAGCTGAGTTCACATCACTCGTCACAGATCTGAAAAATATGGACGAGACATTTTCAAGTGAGCAACAAGCAATGATGTTGCTTTGTTCCTTACCTCCTTTCTACAAGCACTTTCGTGAAACGCTCATATATGGTCGCGAAAGCCTCAAAATTGATGAGGTTAAATCCGCACTTTTAAGTCGTGACAAAATGGAGCATGATTCTAGCAGTCGTGATGATATTGCATCTGGCTTATTTGCTAGAGGAAGGTCAAAGGAAATTGGATCGAGTAGTAGCAGAGGAAAGTCTAGATCTAAGTCTAGACATCGTAAAGGCAGGTGCCGATATTGCAAGAAGGAAGGGCACTGGAGAGCAGAATGTCCGAAGCTCAAAGACAAGAAGGACAAAGATTCAACTGATGCAGCAAGTGTTGCTGAAGGTACTGATAATGTTCTCGCAGTATCAACCAGTTCAATTGGTGATACTTGGATGCTTGATTCTGGATGCTCTTATCACATGTGTCGGAACCGGGATTGGTTTACAACTTTCCGGTCAATAGATGGTGGTGTTGTCCTTATGGGAAATGATATGCCCTGTAAGGTTATTGGCATTGGAACAGTCCAAATCAAGATGCATGATGGAGTTGTGAGAACTCGATCGAGGTTCGGTACATACGGACTTGAAGAAAAATCTTATATCCTTGGGCGTCTTCGATTCTCAAGGTTATAAGTATTCTGGTGAAGGTGGAGTTTTAAAAATCTCCAAAGGTTCTCTTATTGTGATTAAAGGCAAGCTGGTCAACGGCCTTTATCTACTTCAAGGAAGTACAGTTGTTGGTCTTTGCCAAGATCATCCTCATTTGATTCTCGATTCGATACTACTGCTTTGTGGCATATGCGTCTTGGGCATATGAGTGAAACTGGAATGTCAATTTTGAGCAAGCGCGGCTTGCTTGGTGATCAGAAAATTGGGAAGCTTGACTTTTGTGAACACTGTGTCTACGGAAAACAGACCAGAGTCAAGTTCAGCACTGCTATTCACAGGACTAAGGGCACAGTGGATTACATCCACTCTGACTTGTGGGGCCCTGCGCCTGTTCCTTCAAAAGGTGGTGCCAGATACCTATTGACATTCATTGATGATTTCTCAAGGAAGGTATGGGTTTATTTTCTGAAACACAAGAATGATGTATTCCATACTTTCAAGAAATGGAAAGCACTTATTGAAAACCAGACTGGCAAGAAAATCAAGCGCCTCCGAACAGATAATGGTTTGGAGTTCTGTGAAGGTCAATTCAATGAGTTTTGTGAAAATGAAGGCATAGTACGTCATCGTACTGTGCGAAAGACTCCGCAACAAAATGGAGTAGCTGAACGTATGAACAGAACTCTTTTGGAGAGGGCTCGCTGTATGCTCTCTAATGCTGGTTTGTCAAAAGAATTTTGGGCTGAAACTGTTAATATGGCTTGCTATTTGGTGAATCGGTCTCCGTCAACTGCGATCGATTTGAAGACTCCTACAGAGGTATGGTCTGGTGCTCCTGCTGATTATTCAAATCTAAGAATTTTTGGTTGTCCTGCATATGCTCATATTGATGATGGAAAGCTTGAGCGAAAGGCACTAAAATGCATATTTCTCGGATATGCAACTGGGGTGAAAGGTTATAGATTATGGTGCACTGAACCTAAGTCATCTAAATTCATAATCAGCAGAGATGTCAAGTTCAATGAACCATCCATGTTTCATCTGAAAAAGGAGGTTGACGATGCAGAAAGAGACCAAGATGCTAGCAAGCAGGTGGAGTTTGAAACTGAACCACCAAAGCAGATGGAAGAAAATGCCTCTGATCAGCCCATTCAAGAAGAAGAAGATATTGATGATGTCGCAGATGTACGACAACAGTTGCAGCATTACAGTCTTACAAGAGACAGAGAAAAGAGGCAAATAAAACCACCACAAAGGTATGGTCATGCAAACATAGTCTCTTTTGCATTATCAGTGGCAGAGGATATGGAATCAGAAGATCCTACCACATATCATGAGGCTATCTCGAGTGAAGAGTCTGCACAATGAATTGCTGCAATGAGTGAAGAGATGGAGTCTCTTCATAAGAACCAGACATGGGAGTTGGTGAAACCACCTAAAGGACATAAAGTCGTTGGCTGCAAATGGATTTTCAAGAAGAAGGAAGGATCCCCTGGAGTTGAGCCGGCTAGGTACAAAGCACGCTTAGTTGCAAAAGGTTTTAGCCAAAGGGAAGGAATAGACTTCAATGAAGTATTCTCTCCTGTAGTAAGACATAGCTCCATTCGAGTGTTGCTCGCTATGGTTGCACTGTTTGACTTAGAACTTGAACAGCTCGATGTCAAGACAGCTTTTCTTCATGGTGAGCTTGAAGAACAGATCTATATGCAGCAGCCTGAAGGTTTCATTGCTCAAGGCAAGGAGGACCATGTTTGTCTCCTCAAAAAGTCATTATATGGCTTAAAGCAATCTCCTCGCCAGTGGTATAAGAGATTTGACACTTTTATGTTAAGTCAAGGTTACTCAAGGAGTGACTATGACTGTTGTGTTTACCACAAGAAGCTCTCAGATGGTTCGTTTATCTATTTGTTGCTCTACGTTGATGACATGCTCATTGTCGCTAAGAGTATGTCTGAGATCAAGAAGTTGAAAGAGCAACTGTGGTGAATTTGAAATGAAAGACTTGGGTGCAGCTAAAAAGATTTTGGGCATGGAAATTCATAGGGATCGGCGTGCTGGCAAATTATATTTGTCACAGAAGAAGTATATTGAAAAAGTACTTCAGCGCTTTGGAATGCAAGATGCAAAGCCTGTGAGTACTCCGTTGGCAGCTCATTTCAGATTATCAGCCGCACATTCACCACAGTCCGCTGAAGATGAGGAACATATGTCACACGTTCCTTATGCTAGTGCAGTTGGAAGTATCATGTATGCTATGGTATGTACTCGACCAGACATTTCACATGCCGTTAGTGTTGTTAGCAGATATATGGGGCATCCTGGCAAGATGCATTGGCAGGCAGTGAAATGGATACTTCGATATCTTCTAGGTACTGCAGATGTTGGCTTAGTATATGACAGGAGTTCTAACACTGCTGGTAGTGTTATTGGTTATGTTGACTCAGATTATCTTTGGAGATGTTGACAAAAGGAGATCTCTGACAGGATACGTCTTCACGCTTTCAGGTAGTGCAATTAGTTGGAAAGCAACTTTACAGTCTACTATTGCACTATCCACCACAGGTTTAATACATGGCAAAGCAGAGCGGTGAAGGAAGCCATTTGGCTCAGGAGTTTGGTAGGCAATTTGGGTTTGGAACAAGATGTTACAACTGTTTATTGTGATAGCCAAAGTGCTATACATTTGACCAAAAATCAAATGTATCATGAGAGAACCAAACATATAGATGTCAGATATCACTTCATTCGGGAAATAATTTCTCAAGGTGCTATTGTTGTGAAGAAGATTAGTACCTCAGACAATCCAGCTGATATATTGACAAAGTCAATCACTGTTGCTAAGTTCAAGCATTGCTTGGACTTAGTTGGCATTCACAATATGTGAGTTTTGCCCTTATGGGCATTTTGGAAAAGGCGACTTTAGAAACTTGATGAAAATCAAGTCAAGGTGGAGATTGTTGAATTAATGACTTGATTTTAACAATTCAACAATTGTGACTACAACCACCTTCTAGATTTTGGTTAAAATCTTCAAACATGGTTGGCCAACAACCTTCAACTATGGTGGCTAACAACCTTCACACATGGTAGGTGGCCAACAACCTTCAACTATGGTGTGCCAACAACCTCAAATTAGGTGGCTATCAAGCTCTATAAATAGAGCTTGGTTCTTCAAGCTCAAAACACCAACACCAACAAGAATCCATTCCTCTCCTCCTCCTTTCTAAGCATTTAGAGATTCATTTGTTTACTTTGTTTTCTCTCTATATTGTGAGTTGAGAGTTGAGAGCATACACCAGTGAGACAAATACTGTAAGGCATTCTGGGTGTATTTGGGATTTGGGTTGAGTGGAGTGTAAACACTTTTGTATCTCCATCATATTTCTATAGTGAAATATTTGATTGTCGTCTTTGCCCGTGGACGTAGGCTTTAAGCCGAACCACGTAAATTCCTGGTGTCATTTAGCATTACACTTCTACACATTTATATTTTGCGTCACTCTGTTTCTACCTTTGGGCTCGCTAATTCGCAACAAAGTGTGGTGCTGTCTCTTGTGGGTACATTATAAGCAATGATTTGCTTTATTTACAAACCTATTATCGCAAGTACATTAAACTCAAGATCTAATCCTCTACTTTGATTGTTTTTATGAGGAAATTTGCTTGTTTTCTCGCTCTTCTTATGCAACAACACATGCAGTATTAAAAAACAGAGAACTATTTGATGGAAGAAATAACGGACTTCATGAAACAACCCAAATTACACACAGCTAAGTGATTAATGTCACACTTCTCATAACACCTCCATCATACCAAACCTGAAAAATAAACAAAGGTAAAGGCATAAAACAATAGCAAATAACCTGAAGAACGACCACGGACCCAAAGTAAACTAGAACTTTTAATTTGGGGATGGGAAAATTTGCACCACATCACCAATAGACCACCCTTCCCTCACTTGTTAGGACGTGAAGATGCACAGTTCATGGCTTCCGCGATGGCGATAGACCCACATCGTCACGCGATTCCCTTCCTGCAGACCCATCGCGTGGCAAACATGGCTCCACCGACTGATCTCTGGGGGTCCTCTGTGTGTGATCACATACTTGTTTTCGGACCTCTGCTTAAAGAGCAATGGGTAGTATGTAACATCATTTGGGTACACACGGATGGGAACACCCTCTGTAGGGTCTTGACCAGGCAACAGATTAGGTATTAATACAAGGCGTTTGGAAATCTTTAATGAGATGAAATTGAATTTAATTCTTATGTTTGGAATGACCCCGTAAATTAAAGAATTGAATTCAATTCCTTCGTTTGGAATAGATCTAAAAATGAATTAATTTAATTGTTTTTACTATTTTATTCTTCATTAATAGGTTAAGAATAAAATATTATATTCAAGTAAGGTTATTTAGTATTTTCATTTATTGAAATTCAATTCTCACCCCAAATCGCACCTCTTTAAATCTGATTTCAATTTCTTGGTTTTGATAAATTTCAATTACTATGAGAATTCAATTCCTTTACTTAAGTTGCTTCCAAATAATAGAATTCAATTCAATTGGATTTCAATTCACTTGTTCCCTTTCATAAGCTACGGGAATCAAGAACCTTTGCTGTTGGTCATCAACATCAGGAGCAGAGCAATCCTTGAAGAAGCCCTCAGAGGATAACAAAGTAAATTCTGTTTGGTTATTGCTGAGAAGAACAAGTGCCTCCGCAGCTGCGACATCTGCAGGCGCAAAGAGCCCGAAAGCTTGCTCGTTCTCAACACCGTTCACACCTTCTGGCATGTTGTTCATCTTTGCTGAGACCTATATGAGAAAGCATGAGGGAAATACATCAACTCCACAGACATAGAACTCAAAGATTATAATTAGAACCAAAAAGTCATTACACAAATAAAAGCTTAATTAATTTCAGCTTGTGAAATTAATTAAGGGCAATATAGATGCTCTTCTTGTTGTACTTTGTTGCCAAGTCCTGGACATTTGAATTGGAAGACATTGAGAAAGCATGAGGGAAATGAAAGATTAGAGCCAAATTCATTACATAAATTAAGCTTAAGTCACTTTAGCTTAAATTAACAAGAGCAACAGGTTTGTGGTCTAGTTGCTACTGTTACTTAAGTCTCTCCTTGTGCTTTGCAGCCAAGTTCTACCTTGGAAGATATAGACAAAGACACTAAGAAAGCAAGAGGAAAGGAAAGAATAGAACCAAAATCATTACAAAAATAAAAGCTTAATTTACCTTGTGAATCTAAGGGCAAGAGGTGCCTGGACTAAGCGCAATAACTCTAGTTGCCGTAGAGTAATTTGCTTATGAGGCCTTGACAAGTGCAGAACTCTGTTTTGGAAGTGGTTGATGGAGAGGAAGAGAAATGACTTCGAATCGCCTTATTCCATATACTGGCATAATGTATGTAGTTTCAGGAAATAATCTCCGGATGAAATCTTTGGTCTCTCTGCCCAGCAAATGAAATTTGGATATGTGGCATTATGTTTGAAAATTAAACCACACTTCCTCCTCCACCTTCCTTCCTTTTCTCTCCCTGAGATTGGAAAATGAAAAAATGGCATGGCAGGGACCGATAAGGTGCCACGTGTCCAAATCCATTTGCTGGAGAAAATGAAATTTGGTGAGTGCATAAGCACATCACCCACAGTATCCAAAAAACGGCAGCAGCACAGTCAGGCTTTGGGGATGTATTGAAAAACCGGAAAATACTAAGGTAATATTCAATGTGTAAGTGAGACACTCTATTACCATTGAATGAGATTATGATTCCTACTATCTTCACTTACTCATTACATCCAATTGTAGTAGAGTAAATATCTCACTTAGACACCTACTTATGAGTGTTGAAATAATAATACTCTTTTGCACTATCACACATGTGTATTTGTTGTATGAGGATCACTTATGCAGCTACAACAAAGTTGTAACTGAGTCTAATATTGGAAGCTTCTCACTTCCCCAATATGCCCACAATTTGGAATTTTAATTACGACAGCTACCATACCCAAAATTTCGTTTTATATAAATTTTAAATCCCCAAAATGTTGTAATTGAAAATTATTTTAATTAAAACTTTGTTTGGGTCAGCTATCTCACCCATCGAGGTGCCTACAAGTCAGTGCGGAGATTAGTTCTCGATAGTGAATACCTTGTGAAAAAAAATAATAATTAAAGCTTTGTTTAATGCAGCAGTTTTAAAATGGAAAGTTGGTTTCCTTTCAGCATTGGGGCAGGTTTCTAGATTCGTTCGAGAATTTCTTCTTTGCTTATATTTACCAAGTCAACTATTCTTCGAGTAGTTAAGATTTTTAAGGGTTTAAGTTTTTCGGTACGGTAATCACAATATTATATTGTAATCAAGCTTAGTCCTTGTTTTTGTTACTTTGTGTTTCTCTAATCTTCATTATTCAATGGTCGCGTTACATGACGTGCTGGCTTTAAAAACAAGCATTAGTTATAAATAAAAAGTTTATGGTCAACATTACTCCATTAGATTCACACTAATATACGGTCATGGGTCCTGTGGGGCACTGCATGCTGTATGCCACCAGTCCAAGACAAGAGAATTTGGGACAGTCAGATATATGTTTTGAATTTATGAACAATTTAGTTGTCTACTCATATTATTTGTTATTTAAAGTTTTTTCGCTAAAATTAAGAAACCAACTATTTAATTTCCTCAAGAATAGTGCATATATGAATAGTGGTTGAAAACGCATGAGGATTAAATAAACAATTTGATAATTTTGGTTTTTGGAAAAAAAAAAGAACTATATGAAAGACGAGAGAGAGACAGAGAATCCTATAAATGGAGACAAAGATAAAGTTGTATAAAATAATACTTCATTGAATTTCAAAACTAAAATAAGTAACAACAAATAATGAAGCTAGAGGAAACAATGTAATTATGTATAAATAATTTTTATAGATATTATCTTTTATTATGAAGAAAAATTTATAATTCATATTCCCTAAAAAATTTGCTATTGAATAATTCAAAAGTGAAAATATTTTTCATGATACTTTAAAAATTAATTTCAAATGCTGTGCAAATTAATTTAAAAAGCAAAAACAATAATTTGGGCTAACACATTTGTTACACACATAGAAAATAGTTAGCACTCTGAATCCTTCATTTTATAAATTTTTGCTAATGATTTACTACATATTAGTTTTGAATCGTTAATGAATATTTATTGCAACCATACGTTTCAACCTTTAATTTTTAACGTTTCAATAGCATTGTTACTGGGTAGTAATCAACCGCGGACAAATCAAGTCTCTCCAATGAACTTATAGGAAATTGCAACAGCGAGCCAATATCTGTAGCCTTCATTTTTATGTATGCTTATTGCTTGGAAAGGTTGGGGTGATTAAACCTCTAGGTTGTGTTGAAATTGTGCATTGTTTGGTGGTAAGTCTTTGGTCCTTTTTCTACAATGGGTGGTACATGGTGGCATACTTGATGCATGTTCAACATAGCCTGCTTTTATATATACTCGACAGGTGGCTCGGCGGTATGATGTTGTATGGACGTGGGATTAAGATGAAGTTATAGTGATAATACCAAAACATCTGTCATAAGGTGATTTAATATGAATATTAAAGCTCTTGATAATCTTTCTTTTTCTTTTTTTTTTCTATCAGCTGTGATATATTCTTTGTGTTGTGAACGGATTTAGCAGATGTTGATTTTTTTTTTTTCCCTATTCCTTCTCTCTCTTAGAGTGGCTGAGCTTTCGTAAACAGGTTTGGCAGGTACTGATTTTTTTTTTCCCCTATTGCTTCTCTCTCTTCAAGTGGTAGAGCACATTTATTACCTATAAAAAAAGATTGTGTTCTGAATGGTTTTTTTGTATTGCTTCTATATTTTGGGAAGCTTCCATATTTTACTTTTTATTGATGGGTTTATAAAGCAAGGTGTAGGATGATGCCCAGGCAGAATTTACGAAGCCTAATAAATTCATGAATGGTAACTGATATCTATCAAGGCCTTTTATGGAACATTTTTTGTTGTTCTCTGCCTAACAATTACTGTATATTCATGAATTGTAATTGATACGTAATTAACGGTTTTTATGGAGATTTTTTTGTTGTTCTGTATATACTGAGCACCAAACCTCAATCACTTTTGAATATCATTGAAGAAAAGATCTAAGTGCAAAATAAGGTACGTAATTTTATCTCTTTATTTGCTTACTTTTTGTATTTTTATTTTTAATTTCATTGTAACCCGGATAAATTTTATAATAATAATACTAATTATTCTGAAAATAATTTTTAAATCAGCACCATTTGCTTTCTTTTAGATTTTCACCAGTTTATACAACATTCTCACCAATTTATTGTAGTATAATATTTTACAATTAATATGCTCAAAGTAATGTTGCTGATGACAATATAATAATTGTTTTTTATGAAATGCAAAGAGAAAGTTATCTTTCTTAATCAAAACCATGATTACCCCAATCAAAAAGCTTTTTTTTATGTTTATAAAACATATGTGATAGGAATGAAAAAAAATTAAAAGAGAAAACAAAATATCCTCTTAATAAGACATAATAACAAAAAAAATCTTTATATTAACATATTTAAGGAATTTTAGAAATTTTTTCCATCACACAAATTTTTATAAAAATTTTAAGATGCATATTTTATGATTTTTATAATATAAAAATGTATTTAGGCTCTCTGATTTTAGTGACTCATAATTCATTACAGGTCCAATAAGTTTAATCACAGTAAGCTACTTAAATAAGTATCTAAAATTTTATTTTCAATCACCACAATATATTATTTTAATAGAAAATTTGAATTTAGACTCCGTAACCAAACAGACAATTTAAACTCTATTGAATTCTCAAACCATTGTTGTCTACTCACAAATGAAATGACAATTATAGTGCAAAAAAACATAAATCTCACACTAAGAATTTGTACAATGTAAGAAGAGTAATATTTATATATCAAAAAACTAAATAATAGAAATAAAAATAATTATTGCATTGCCAGTACAAAAGTATTCCTTCATAATTTTGATAGTGATTAAATGGATCAAAATAACCCTTTATCTTGAAATAGAAACAATTTCAGCAAAAGCAAGATATGCAATGATAATAAACAAAAATCATTGTCAATCATTGAAATATAGGATATATATTCTACTTTACAAAAAAAAAAATTATTACATTTTGTCACAAATAATTATATGTTATATTGTTCAAATTGACTTCATCAAATAAGTTGAGAGTTCTTAAAGTTGAGAAAGATAAAGAAAAGAAAAAAAATACATATAATACACTAAAATATAAACATTCGCCGTGGCCGCCTATGAGCTTTCGCCTACGCCAGGCTTGAGAGCTAATGCTGCTACAATCCTTCCTTTGGATGTCGGAGGTCAAATTTGCCTTTTGCATGTGTTTCTTCTTTTCGTGTAAGGGTACTGTATTATGTTGGCGCACATCATTACGCTGTCTTTTTGGGCTCACCCTATATTCAAAATTCTTCACCGTCTTTCAATTAAGTGATGAAGGCATTATTTCATCAGTGTGAATAAAAGCATTTTCTATTTTTCCAATTGTTTTTTTGTTTTTGCTTTTTATCATCAAAGGTCTATAGACCAATCTTTTGACTTGTTACTAGATGTTGTCAATATTTTCCTAAAAGTTCAGTGTTTTGTTATCTTTAAAATTACATTATAATGAATAATTGGAATGACATAGTTGTTTTCAAGGACTGATCTAAGAAAAATTCTTAGGTGATCACAAGTGTAACATTTAATCTTTGTTGAAGGGTTTTTCAGTAAGAAATTTGATGTGAATTTTTTTTTTGGATGAACTGAGGGCATCTATTATTGAAAGACATAACTAATTCTCCTAAAGCATAGAGTTCATAAGTGTGGATCTTACTTTTGATCATAAAACCCTCCCTCTCCATATACACACTGTCATAAATTGAACCTTGATTAGATAATTAAAAAACTTAATTGGCTACTAATTGAGCTAGGTTTTGTGTGAATTTTTTTTGAGGAATAAAATTGGTTCTAATCAATTTCAGGCCCGTTATCAGTGCATGCGAGTTATTTTGGCACCAAATTCTCTAACTTCTTCACTTGTTCTCTTTCACACAACACCGACTGGAAGAAAACCTGAGGAAGACTGAAAATTGGAATTTCACAAAGAAGGGAAAGTTTAGACGTGGAAGTACAAATAAATATTGTACAAAACAAAATGAGGGTTAAAATTGACAATGGCAGAAATTTGTGCTTGGATGGTGCTACCATGCATTAAGTGAACGTAATGTCATAAGAGACAAACAATTACAGTTCACAGTGAATGTGAAACGCAGCTCTAGAATCTAAAATCCATGATTCAATAGAGAAAACTGAGGAACGAATAACACTTGGGACATAATGTGAGGGGTTCGGGCTTTTGTTGTAAACAAGGTTTACATTGGAAACATTAGATTGAGCAGATGAGATGACCCCTTGGATAAGATTCACGAGACCTTCAAAACTTGGTGAGGATTCTTGGTTTTGAAATCGAAATTGGGAGAGAAATCATGCTTCTTATAAGTTGTCTAACTGTGGCTCATCTCATGACAATATGTGCACACCTTAGTTAGGACACCTTCCTAGAGAAGATCATTTATGTGAGGGAGCCTTGTTTAAAGCACAAGATTTCTTGTTGAATTTCTGTGGTGGCACTCTCGATGGGGTCAAGACTTTGCGATGGAGGGGAGACCACAATGCATAATCAAAATTTTTTATTTTGGCTCTTTAGAATACATCATCATTAAATGTATTGTGTTATTGGGTATAGAGATTGGGCCTTGAAGCGTGGTTGGGCCTGCACATCATGTCGCAGTGTGTTGGGCTCTAGTAGCTATAAATATTTAGGAATGTGCTACAAGTAGTTTTTCTTGGGGTCAACCCACTGGTAGTTGTTTAAGTTTAATATGAAAAAAATAAATTGAGGCATGAGCTACAAAAAATGCTACAGTGATTAAACATTGTAGGCTCATCAAACAGCACCAGGATTCCATTCTGAACCCACTCCAACCCCCTCCGTCACCCCAAACTCACTTGAGAAAAAACGGAAGTTAAAAAAAAAAATTGTAATATGCGATTGAAAGAGCTAATTTGGAATTTTATTTTCCTTAAAAACAAAGTATATAGAATTATTTTATGAATGAGAAAAATGATCTATTGCTCTATATAACTGATAGATTTTTTTCCAAATAAAATTCTGATAGTTGAAAGACCACACTGCCATCAAATTGTTCTGAACAAAATTTGTTCAATAAAGATAAAAGTTAAAAAAGAAAAGAAAAGAAAAGTTAAACGTGTGACAAAAGAAAGTGAGGAACCTGCGTCAGCTGCTACGAACATATAATTATCCAATCTTAACTTCGATCAAACTTTATTACCATACGCAGAGATAACTTCAATACAATATCCAAACTATCGGTCCGTGTATTTGGTTCAAACTCCCCGCAGCCGACACATGTTCTGTGTCCAAAACTGTAAAATGACCAAAACCTTACTGCTATGTGTCCCTCTCACAGTCGTTATCATTCAGTGTCACAGCTCACACACTCTTCACATTTAGTTCGGGTCACACACGCTGTCACTGACCTAAAAATCCGTCTCTCAGTTTCACCTCCCCATATAACTCATCTGCCTCACTGATCCCAATTCCTCACTCCCCCCTCCACTCTCTCCCAATTTCTCTCTCAAATTCACAAGCCTTTTGCCTTTCTAGTCACACTGAATTCTCTGTCTTCTAAAGGGTCTTCAAATTTTTTTTTTCTTTTTCAGTTTTTGTTATCAGTGAATTTGGTGAAATTCTACCATTTATTGAATCGGATTCTTCCCAAAAATATATATATATATATATATATATATATATATATCATCCATACCTACATGCAATTGAAGTTAAAGCTCTCGAATCTTTCTCATTTGGGCACCATTGAAGTTTTCATCTTTGTGAAGATTCTCATATGGGGTGTGCTTCTTCTTTGAATTTTTATTTTTTGTAATCTTACAATGATGCGCAACAACAAATCTTCAACGTCAGTGCATGCAACACCAGCAAGTAACAGCCCCATGGAGTCACCTTCACACCACTCCTATGGCCACCATTCGAGGGAATCCTCTTGAAGCAGGGTCTCCGGTGCTTACAACAACTCTGCGTGGGGGAAGAGAGGGAACAGGAAGAGAGGTGAGAAAGGGTGGCCTGAGTGCAAGGTGATTGAGGAAGAAGGTGACTATGGTGATTTTTATAGGGAGAGGAGTGAAGGTTTGGCTAGGAGGACTTGGGTGTTTGTTGCTGTTGTTGGGTTTGTTGTGATTTTCAGTGTGTTCTGTTTGATCATTTGGGGTGCTAGTAGGCCTTACAAGCCACAGATCAGTGTCAAGGTAACATGGATTATGATTATGTCACTGCCTTTTTTCATATTAAGGAATTGCCACTTGCTTCTCTTGTTTTTGTTTTTAATTTAATAAATAAATGGTGGAATCTTCGATTGTATGTATAAATATAATAATGACTTGTCTAGCTGTTGTTGTTAGTTAGATGGAGATTTTTTATTTTTTTTATTTTTATATGGTTAGAGGGAAACAGTTATAATATATTTGATGTAGTTGAAGTTAACCCTCTTGGATTTTGGATGATGTTTGAGACAGGGAAGAGTGTGAATCAGGTCCTCTTCTGTTTGGCTTCGTGACTTGTGATGAGGGATTTGATGGTTAAGGGAATACTAGGAAACCGGGTTATTTGAGATTGAAGAGCCATCACTACTAGTTGCTGGAATCGCAGTGATTTGAAAGGAATGTGGCCAATAAATTATGTCATTATTCAGCTTCTTGTTTGTTGGAGACCTATAATGGTGGTACACTATACTACCTTGATATTATGCAGTTCAACCCCAATAAAGAAGAATTGCATAACCTCACTCCCAATTTTTCATTGTTGTGAAGCTTTCTTTTTCTGGTGTGTGAAATTTTAGATTTGGCTAATGACCTTTGTTTACATGGGGCTTGTTCACACACTTTGCACATGTGATTTATGAGGACATATATTGTTCCTCACATCATGTCATCATCATAATGAGTGTCTTCTTGAAAACTTTGTTCCTCATCTATCTATTGTTGCCTGTTACGGTGTTACATGAAGTTGAAAAATTCCATTTTTCTTTGGTAATAATGGAACTCAAGAGTATCATGCTTTTAATATTCATCTTTATTTCTCTATTATATGTCATTGAGCAACTTTCCAGGTAACCTAATGGTTCTCTTCTCCCATAGTTTGACCGTACATAACTTCTACTTTGGAGAAGGGTCAGACCTGACAGGAGTTCCAACCAAGATGCTGACAGTAAACTGTTCAATTAAAATGACAGTGCATAACCCTGCGACATTTTTCGGCATTCATGTCAGCTCCAAATCAGTGAATCTCATGTATTCCGAGATAACGGTTGCAACTGGTGAGGTAAGAATTCTAAGACTACTCTTTTATTTAGGGCTGGTTTGTGAACAACACATGGAAAATATGTATTAGTTATTCATTTGATCAACATTTTTAGCACCTGTTTGGGTGAATAACTTGTTTAAAAGTAAATTTTGAAGAAGTTACTTTTGAATAAGTAAATTTTGTAATTGCCTACATAGTAATGAAAGTATTATTTTGAATGTTTTGGAAAGTGTTTTTTCAGAAGTTAGATATTTTTACTTCTCAATAAGCAATAAAAGTGACTTATGAGAATAAAAAAGTTGGATAGCCAAACAGGATAAATATGACTTTTAACTTCTAGAAAGTTGAGAAAAGTCTTACACAATATGACTCAAACACACCTTTAATGTTAAATCCCATGTTCACTTGCCTTTTTGCTGCTGCAGTTGAAGAAATATTATCAGCAGAGGAAGAGTCACCGGACAGTGTTTGTCAACCTGCTAGGAAGCAAGGTCCCTCTATATGGTGCTGGGGCTAGCTTAGCTGGCTTGGTGGACAATGGAAAATTACCAATGAAGCTTGTGTTTGAGGTTAAGTCACGAGGGAATGTTGTTGGGAAGTTGGTGAAGTCTAAACATAGACGGCATGTCTCTTGCTCAGTTGATATTGATTCTCACATCAACAAACCCATCATACTTAAAGATAATTCATGCCAATACGTATGAGTGGTTTTTGGTCTAGCTGCAGCAACCGGTTTCTTTTGTAGCATCTAGTTCAATTCATTCAGCTTGCTTAAGTTTTCGCCCGAGACAGATAAAGGGTGAACGAAATACTACTAGAGATTACTTGAAACTGGAAAGTGTGCTTAGCTTATTTTGAGCGTAATGTATGGTGCAATTCCATTTCCCCTTCTCCCCTCCCTGCCACTTTCAGTTTGCCCTTGTTATCATTTATTTTTTTTCAAGGGTATCTCTTCGTATGGTAGATGAGAGACTAATCTTTGGGGTATGGTTAGGGTATGGTTAGGCATTTAAGAGGAGACTCCTCCCAATAGTATATTTTTCCTTCCATGTATATGAATTCTAGAATCAAACCCAATATCTCATGTTTAAAAGGCCTGATTCCATTTCACTTAAAGCAACTCTTAGAGGTGTAAAAGGTAGCCACTCTGGCTCACCATAATTGGCTCACCACGGCTCATAGATTAAAATAGGGAAAAAAAAGAGAAGGTTGGTTCACTTTAGTATTGAGCAAGAAAAATACCAACCCGGTCTAACCCACCTGGTTAAAAGGGTTAACTACCTTGTGCATTAAAACTAAAAATGAAAGATCTAAAACTTTCAAACCATAGCTGGCAAACTTTAAAACTAGGCCAAAAAATTGTAAAATGATAATCACAACCACCATAACACAAAACATCGGACCTCACAATCTTAAGCTCAAATATTTTTTAACAACCCCAACCCAAATGAAATAAAAACTAAGAGTAAGTGCGGGCTTTTTTAGTTAAATATCAATGAACTAGACCAAGACACTTAGCTCGCCTGCTATACAGGTTGAACTCGCTTAACATCGGTTATACGGACCAAATCAAATTAACCCACTTTTAAATGAGTTAATATTTTATAGAACTTTTGGCAGATTAGGTTGAATTGAGTCGTGAGTTGTAGTTCACTTTGATAGTTCTACTTCTCTTTCGATAACGTCATTTCTTCACACGTGCTAGTTTTGCCCCCATGTGATCAATAACTTGTGGAAATAATTCTTTTCTCCAGTACAAAAAAGATGGGAATTAAAATTTAATTTCTGATTTGTTGGCGTCATTCTGATGGTGACTCACCCAGCTATTCTATGAAGAGTTCAACATTTAAACTTGTGGTTCCAATGAGAAAGTGGACTAATAATTATTATAATTTGGCAATTTTCACTTGAACAAAAGAGAGGGCGCTTAAAAATCTGCCCATAATAAGGCCCTACTCTTATTTCTTCTACTAATGTCACAATGTAAACATACACAAAGATGAAAGTTCAGAGCTATACTTGTTTCAGGAAGCATAGATCTTGGGTTGAGAAATGGGTAGCATCCAAATCTTCACGCGATCATCTGCCAGCAGTACCCATGGCAATGATGGACATCTAGCCACCTTGCGATATGCAGATGGACTCGATGTGTTACCAGAGCATCTCTTGAAGAGGAGTCGAAATTGGACAGGTGTTAAGGTAAATTCGGACAGAAATTCCCTCTCTAGGAACTTCATCTTCATATAAATAGGGCAAGATGTGTCACGATGCTACATAAATCAAGAACTTTGTTGAACGTCATCAACATCAGAGCCCGTACAAGGACAAATGTATGTAAAGTTGGAACATAAAGCTTAAGAGAGCACAAACATATGTGCAAGACCCTAAATACTAGATTACATTCTTAAAGAAACCATGCTGACAAGAGCCTTTAGTGCCTTAAATTCAACTACTATAACCCCAAAACTCATTTATTTATGAACAAATTTTTATGCAAATTTTTCTCTTTTCTTTTTTTTTTCAATGCCATTTTTAATATGCATAATTGTTTTGATTACAATTTTTTCATTTAGTTGGTACTCTTCCTCACACTTAAATACTTGCATGTCCTTGTGCACACACTTATGTTCAAGCACCTATATCAAAGAAAGTAATGCTCTCCTAATCCTTGAGGTTGAATAAATTATGATTTCTCATTTTTAGGCTAATTATGTGGTGCTAAAACAAAGAAACTGGAATAAAAGCTCAAAGAGGCTGCAAGGCCTTGAAGTGTTTGGATTTTTGCAATTTCGATTCTTTTCTCCACTTCCTTCCCTCAAGTACTTCTAAGTTACCTACACGTTAGAAACACTATTCCTAAGTGTCGAAAACGTAGAGAACGAATCAAAACATAAAATCTTAACAAAAAGGGCATATTCATCCAAGATTTTCACATGTATTGCAAAAGAGTTAAACTATGAATTGATGCAAACGAGGAGAAAATAAGTACAATCTAAGGCTAATAAAATACTAAGATAGGGAATAAAATATGTTCAAAACCACACTTACCAACTCCCTACACTTAGCATTTTGAATGTCCTCATGCAAAATCCAATACAAGCACATATTTTTCCTTCTTTTTTTTTTTTTCTCAATTCTACATTTTTATATGCAAAATTTTTATTATTAACACTTTTTTCCATTTTTGCCACAGGGAGTTCATCTTTCCACAACTTAGTACTTCACCCGCACTTAAACATTGGCATGTCCTCATGCACATCCCACACTCTTATATTCAAGCACATATCAATGAAACTAATGCTCTCTTAATCCTTGAGGCTAGGTAAATCATGGTTTTTCACTTTTAGACTTATCTTGTGCTGAAACCTAGCTATTCATATATGTATAATGATGAGAAAGCCTTAAACAAGATTCAAGAAATTAGTTCTATAGTGACAAGTCCAATAAGGGAATACACATAAGAAGGGTAAGAATGTCATGCAATGTATCTATTCATCATGAGGTCCAAAAGCTTACAAATGTAATATCCAAACACTTAATCCAAGCAAGATGAAGATGAGGCTACCAAGCTCGCAAAACATATGATTAGAAGCTTCCTTTTGGTTAAAAAAAAAACAGAAAAAGATCATTCGTTCAATCTAATAGAAGTTTTAGAAGTATCATTTTTGGGAGGATGAAGAGGCTAAATTGAGCCAAGTGTATGGTGCAATTCCATTTCCCCTTTGCTCTTGTCATTATGGGAATTGAAATTTTAATTTCTGAATCTGGTATCATCCCAATGTTACTCAAACCAGCAATTTTATTAAGAGTTCAGCGTTTCAACTTGTAGTTCCATTGAGAGAGTGGAATAGTTATAATTTGGCAATTTTCACTAAATTAAAGAAAGAGGACTAGAAATTTTGCCCAAAACGAGGCCCTACCCTTATTTCTTTTACTAATTTCATACAATGTAAAATTGTACAAAATGTAATGTAAAATGGATTATATACAAATTGATTAAAAAAATTTCTTTCTTTTTTTTTTTTTTTTTGGGGGAGGGCCAAGATGAAAACAAATACATTGAAATACTACATAATATTAGTCTTTCACTAATCCTTGTAACCAGACGGGTCTATTCAGACTATAAATCGCGGAATCGACCACCAATTTAGTTCAGTTCAATGTGAGAACCAAATATACAATTGAATAGGTCAACTTTGGTAAAAACCAATGAAGAGAAAACTGGATCGGACCGGCCGGTCCGACCGCGATCTCCTGGCAGGTCCGATTAACCTCCCAAAATCGAAGGAAGTCAAAACCAATCAAGAGCCGGTCAAAACTGGGGAAAACCAGCGAACCAGACCGATTCGGAGCTTTTATTTTATTTTATTTTTTATTTCAAAACTTAAATACTAATATTTTGTGACAGTCACAGATCAAAAATGAAAAAATGGATTATGTTTATTTTATATATGAAAAAAATACCGATATATGTAGGTTGCTCACCCTAAAACTTGCTAGTTACCAATAAATATTGTTTTCAAATACTTTTGTAACCATGTTGTGAGGCTGAGGTTAGAAAAATTTTATATGGATTATGTTTATTTTTATAAACCTATGAATATATATATTTTCTTGTTGATTATGTTAATGTTAATAATTTAATATATTTTTTATATTCTAATTAATCTTACGTATATATTTATATACATTTCATTATATTCCGGTTGGACCCTGGTTGAATTGGTTAGACCTCTAAACCTCTGAACCAGTACCTTAACCAGTTCAATATCCGGTTCGATTTTCTCTTCCTTGGTAAAAACTGGATTGAATTGACTGAGTTTGGAATCAAGCTGGATTCAGTAAACCATTTGAATTGGAAATTTTCAAAACTCTAAAATTGCAATGGATGGGATTGTCCTAGAAAGGGAGTGGGCGCAATGCACTACCATCACGCTATGCAAGCAGTTGTCATAATGTGAAAATATAATATATATTGTATATTTATCGTATTTTTATATATTTATTTAGTTCAATCTTGTTCAATCAATAACTCAGACTCACTAATTCTAGTTAAACAAGTAACCCAATATCTCTGCTAAGTCTTAGTGGTTAAATATGCTTACTATTCTCAGGTTTTGATAGGACAACCATCCTATTTTTTTCCTTCTTTTTGGGACTTAATACCCTCTTTTTTCCCTTGTCTCAGAACCTTTCTTTTTTGGCAAAACTCTCCAACTGGTTTCTCTTAAATTTTGCCCCAAATAAATTTGTCCATCTAGAAGAAGAAAATACCTAAAGAATTCTTTGTCTATTTAACACGCCAAACAATTGGCCCCTTTATAAGACACAAAATAGGATAAATAAAGCAATCAAGAATCATATAAAAAGATCAAATTGATTTAAGTGTTAAAGGAATAATTGTTCCTATATTTTTAATTGACAGAGACATGTTTGGATTTTTTTTTCTTTAGAGACTAATTTGTAAATATTTTTTTAGAGAAATCAATTTGTCAGACATAAAATTTAAGAGAGATTAATTTGAGGGTGTTTGTTTGTTTTTTTTTTTTTTTCCTTTTTGGGGGTCAGAGGCAGAACCTTTCTTTGAAACTCCACTAGAACTCGTATTTGCTGGGTGATGGCCTAAAGCAAATAGCAAAACACAAACATGGATCAGGCTTGACCCAGTTGTTCTTGTACCGTACTTGTTCCGAATGGGTTATTTAATGACCGTGAATAGGAGACCCAACATGGCCCAAAGAGAATAGCTAAACAAAACAAATTGTTTTAGTATGTATTATTTATTATTTGATGCATTTTCTATTACATTATAATGTTAAAAAGAGTAAAAAGGAAATAATAATTCATAAAATTAATGTATTATATGATAAATATATAATATAAAATAAAATAAAATATTTTTCTTTCCATAATCTCTGTTACATTATCTATTATTTGATTGATTTTTACTGTCACGTTGAATTAATTTGCTGAAGCAAAGATTAGCTTGATTGGTGGGGCTGACACTATATATGACAGCGAAGATTAGGCTGTTTAGGTAGTCTTTTGTGTTTAGATGTATAGCGTATTTAGATTTGTGTTTGGAGCGTTTCAAAATTGATTTTGGGACTAGAATTGATTTTATTCAGTTTTACACCTGTTTGATTTTTAGTTTGTTTTCAATAGTGGGTTTGGCATCATAGAAATATAATGATTTTTACCATAAGCAATATTGTGTTGTTTTTATGGTTGGTTCACAATTAACATCAAATATTATTTAAT
Organism: Dalbergia cultrata; assembly: GCA_031216105.1. Taxonomy (NCBI): domain Eukaryota; kingdom Viridiplantae; phylum Streptophyta; class Magnoliopsida; order Fabales; family Fabaceae; genus Dalbergia; species Dalbergia cultrata. Next base: position 75,692,300 of record CM062344.1, read on the forward strand.
ATTTCAAATCAAAACTATCAAATATAAATTACTTTATTAATTTCATAATCACCTTTAACTAAAGTCAATTCTGATAAAATCAATTTTATCAAAAACTAGTTCTATAAATACAAAACCAAACACACATACTTAAACTTTTATAGCTCCCATTGGACTATTGAGTAGTTTGAGCTTTCTCCTTGTAAAAATGAAAAAGAAAGAAAGAAAAATCTTCCATTTATGATTTGTTGGAGAAGAGAAAAATGTGAAAATAAAAATATCTTTTAAAAGTAGGTTTCATTGTAATAGAATCAGATAAATTAGTCTCCGAACAATAGAGTAAGCCTTTAATATACTTTTAAAATAGACTTTCATATTACAATATTGTAAAAGTCTATTTTCTCCTCCTTTATGAAAAGAATATTGTAAAAGTTGGTTTTCGTTATTCCTTTTCTTTTCTCCTTGTTTCTTTCCTTTTTTCACTTTAGCCTTAAACCAGTCTATAAAGTTATTTTAAGGGTAAATTACATGGCTCCCATAAACTTTATCAAAATTCCACTCATTCTCCTTTAGTTGTCTGACCTTTGTTGACCTCCCTTAATTTGACCATTTTTAGGGTGAATTTTATTAAAAATACTCCATTCTTACCCTCGTTGTCTTTCATTTTATTAAAAATACTTCGTTCTTACCCTCATCATCTTTCTATCTCTCACTCACACACTGCACTTTTCTTTGCCCCATTTCCCCTTTCTATAGTACTATTGAAGAGGGGAAATAGTGTTGTGACCAAAATGCATGATAGGCATCTCATGCCCCCACTTTGTCTATCCACTTCATCTTTCAGCAACCCATGTGTTTGATGAGTTCAATTTTTAATTGCAGGGGTGATTTGTTCTCTCGTGATACACTACAAGAAAACTTAGCATTATTAAGGGTCATTAGTGTTGAAAAAGACATGCTTAGCCGTCAAAAATAGTTTTTTCAACAATAATTTAATTGTCGAAAGGTGTTAAAAAAGATATCGTCAAAAAAAGAAATTTTGATAGAACGTGACCGTTGAAAATACTTGCCAATCTTTTTTTACAATTATTGACCGTCGAAAATATTGTTAATTATTGTCAACTAAAACCATATCCCAACTCTTGTTCTTTTGGACAATTATAAATTCTGATAGTTATAAACATTAACAATTATAAAAGATTACTTCAATTAGGTAGACAACAAAATATCAATTTATAACATTGTATCAATTCATATTAAAAGTATGAAGTTTCTAACAAAAGTACAAGTCAATCACATGTTCTAATACAGTAAGAACAAGCAAAGTGTTTCTCCTTTTCATACTTCTTTAGGACTTATATATATAAACTGACAAAAAAATATCAAGATTGTTGTATCGTATTTGGAGTTTAAGGCTATCTATCTTAATTTTATTCAGTTTCAATTGTTGTATTGTTTTCTATATATTTTGCAAAGATAGTGGCTCAAATTTTGTCCTCAATCTTGATCTCCTTCCTACAATGAGAAATAAAAAAAGAATTAGAAACTATAATAAATTTATTTAAAAATACAAAACCAATAACTCTACTTAAATACTAATACCATACTACAAATAGAGAAGAAAACTTATCATATCAGTGGGATGATCAACAAATGTTGGAGTATTTTTCCCAAATACCGACATCCTTCCCTCTAATATTTGTTCAAGAATTCCGGCCATATGATCCACTTTCTTCTTCAAATCTTCTACCTCTGCCTTCGACTCTTCAAATTTCCTTTCAGATTCCTGGAGTTTCATTGATAGATCACAAACTAGAAATGAATTAGGACCCCATAATTGTGTGGGGGTCACACCAGCTCCATATCCACGAACTCTTCCATGCCACTCAGGCCCAAATACTTCCACCATCACCTCATGCTCATTCATCTCCAACAATCCTTCATTGACTTGATCATATAGTTCTTTAATTTGATCATGTAAATCAGATATGAACTTTTTGGTAAACCAATAACTTCATCATCTATGATTTATCTAACACATGCCATTACTCATCCTGGTAATTTGACATCAACAGAACAAAAAAAACATAGAGTGTTCTGCTGTGGAAAAGCATAGTACCTATGTTTATTTTAAATATCATTATGTAAAATATATTCATATCACACTTAAGAACATAAAAGCACGAGTCAACCTCTCCAAGTCAACATACACATACAAAGCCGCCACTGATTAATGGCAATTGTATTACAGGCAATTATTCAATGTTCAATCTAAGCCCAACGAACTAGCCAAACAACTATTTCCATCTCAGATAAAGCACACTACACAAGACAACTCAGAACAAAATATGCGATTGCTTGTATGTTATCTTTACTCTGTAGTTGTACCAGTCATATCACAGTTGAGGATTGTCGCAACCGAGATCGCGACGGGGACGGCGAGAAAGAGTTAAATCATGTTTTAAAATGGAGTCGCCACCAAGTTTATTTAATTTGGAAAATCTTGGAAAAACCAATTTTATTATTATTTTTTTTAAAATAGTGTTTGAAAACTAGATATGAGTTCGGGAGTCGGTTATGCATAGGGAAGGGTAGGAACTTAATTCCACGCACCCCTAATACACCCGTCCTTAGACGGTACCTTAGTAAATTATACAAATTAAATAATAACCCCTCAAAATATAAATTAATGAAAGAATACAAAACAAATAAATTCAAAAATTTACTTACGTGAATATATTTACAATTTAAATAGATAAATCAAGAAGAAATTAGTTTAACGAAATCAACACATAAATTAAGAAAAATAATTTACACATATATTTACAATGTAAGAAAAAGTAAATAATTTACATAAATGTATTTACAATTCAACGAATAAATTAAAGAAAAATTAATTTTGGCAAGTATATCTGAAATTTAAATAAATACATTAAGAAAATTTAGTCCTAGAAAATATATTTACAATTTTAACAATTAATAAATAATTTACACAAAATATTTACAATTTAAACATATAAATTCAAGAGATTAAATTTACCCAAATCTATTTATAATTTGAACATATCAATTCAAGAAGTTTAATTTACAAAAAAATGTATTTAATTTAAACACATAAATTAATTTACACAAATACATTTACAGCTTAAACATACAAATTCCAGAAATTTAATTTACATAAATATATTCATGATTCAAACACATAAACTAAGAATTAACTTTGACAAACATATTTACAATTTTAACGAATACATTAACATAAATTAGTTTTTTTTTAAAAAAAATATATTTACAATTTTAACATATAAACTAGAAAATAAATTAAGAAGAAAATTACTTTAGCAAAATACTTATAATTTAAACACATAGATTAAGAAGAATTAATTTAGACAAATATATTTTACAATCGAAATGTATAAATTAAGGAATTTAATTTATATAATTACATTTACAATTTAAACAAATTTAAGAAGATTTAATTTTGGCTTGACAGGGATAGCCTGCTCCTACGTATCTTCCGGTACAATGAGGAACTCAAAGTCACGTAGTTCTGTAAAAAATATTTGTGCGTTGGTTGATTTTAATTAGTTAAAACCCCTCGTGGTAAAGCATATTTTCTTTAAAAATGAAATCCGTTCTTGAAGAGGATTCAAGTTAACACTCGGCTACTCAATGAATCTTTATGATTCAACAATAATGAAGGTAACATTTGCTACTCAATCACTTTTATTGATCATTGCATGGATCGAAGGATTTTCAAAAACATTCTTTTATTATTTTTTTATGGAAAGAAAATCATTTTTTATTTTTAATGACAAACACTAATTTTGACATGAATGGACAAGACATATTTGTAAATAACTAATAAACATATAACTATTTACTCTAATCAAAGTACAGGGACAAGCAAAATAATTCAACTAGGAAATGCAAGGTCCTAGATACCATTTTTAATTTTTAAAAGCTTTTAGCACGAAATTCACTAACATTAAATAAAGTAACTAAATCACCTACAAAAAATGAGTACAAGACAAGTGAAAATAAGCAAATAATTGACAAAATATATACAAGAAAGGGAAAATAGCCCAACTATCTATAGCACATGTTAAAATAAATAAAATAAAACACCCTAAACATTCTCATTATTCATTTCTAGTTTTAGAAAAAAAAAAATCCAAACATTCCCATCATCCACACCTTATTATTTATTTATTTTTATATTTTATACTAAAATAACTCTAACATTCTTATCATTCAAACCCTTTTTTTTCATATTTAATATAAAACACCCCAAATGACATCATACTAGTTGAGTGCTAATGCACATCCCACATCCATTTTTAAGTGGCTGGTCACAAAAACTAATCCCTCCTAAAATGATCCTAACAGCCCAAACATTATTAACTAAACAAGAAAGGAAAAAAAATGAATAAATAAAGGAAAGCAGGAAAACGATGAAGAAGGGTCTGGAATATGGGTTTCACTGTCTCAGATGGGATTGAGACACAAACACAGAACACAGAGAGAATAAGAGAGAAGAGGTTAGCATGTAAGGGAGAGGGAGCCGCGGCCAAGGGAGGAAGAAAAGGGGAGGGGCGCGGCGGTCAAGAGGGAACCGAAGCCGTCGCCATGGCTGGTATTGCGAGGAGGAGGTCGCGGCGCCAGGCTGGAGGGGGCGCTGCGTCGCACGAGGTCATAGCATGGAGGAGGCCGGCTGGGAAGTGCGCGGTCCGATCTAGGGACGAAGAGAGGGAGACGCCGTCGCATGGCTGAGAAGGAGGCGCGGCTTTTGCACCTGGGCTGGTCCGCGGTGGCACGAACAAAAGTGGAAGGGGGATGCACGACGGAGAGGGAGCATGAGAGAGGACCGCACAGCGGCACGGCATGGGGATGGGGCGGCGTCCTTAGCCGCCCCGCGGGGGTTGTGATTCGGTGGTTCGCGGCGGGGCAGTGGGCTTTCTTTTCCTTCTTTTTTTTTTCTCTCTTTTATGCATTGGCTGGCTTATGATTGATTTTGAGTTATGATTTTCAGCAAGGATCTTGGACCATGGCAACGGCTTTGGTTAGCAGTGATGGGATGGAGCTTAGCATAGTTTCCTTTTTCTTTGAATTTGGCTCTTGATTTTGGGTCTATGTTGAGTTTGATGTGTTGTTCAGCATTTTTGTTTCTGGCTTGATTCTTGGTCAGGTTTGGCTTCCATTGAGTTCTGGATGTTTGATTCGTGAGTATTGATAGAGAGGATGAGAATCAGGTTATGGTGATGATGCTATTGGTGAAGGCCAAGAAAAAAAATGTATGCAAGGATTATGCTATGCATGTATTCTGGAACTCATTTTTTATTTACCTTTGCAAAAGCTCTAAGAATAAAATGGAAACTCACTCCTTGCTGGCTCTTTTGTCACTCACTGATATTGCCGGTTTCCATCTTTACGTTTCTCTTCCCCTTATATTGAGTTCATTTGGATAATTAACATTTGACTCCCTGCTTTCTCTGGCATACAGGGGAACCATGTGAACTTGTCTCTCATGCTTTCTTCCTCGGACCAAGCGAGTGCGGGGATGGAGAAAACTGCCCAAGTCGGAACCGAGGCATCTTGTGCTGCATTTCCCCCTGTTACTGACAAGTGTATTTATTATTTTTTTATTTTATTTGCCATCAATTCTTGTATCAAGTTCACGCGTGTGCCCTGAGTGTGTCATGGGATGGGACCCCCTTTTTTTCACGCACAGCATCGTGTCCGTTTTCTGTTTTTTCCTTTTATTAGAGAATGGGCATATATATTTTTAGAAGCGTGGGGCTCCTATATGTATTTTATTAGAGAATGGGTATGGCAACAAGGAAGTGGAGGGGAGCTCCACGAGGGAGTGTCTGCCACTTCCCTTTTTAATTATTATTATTATTATTTTTTGTATTTTAACCTTTTTTGATTTTATTTGATTTGAAATGAAAGTGACTGAAACATTAGAGGTGAATCTAGGAAGCTTCTTTTCTTTTTTTTCTCTTTTTTTTAATTATTTATATATATTTTTTTAAAAGACTTTAAAAGAAACTGCAAAATGTGCAAATTTTTGGAATTTTCTTGTTCAAGGGACCGTACAAAATTGGGTGTTCACAAGGATTATGCATCATTTATTCATTTTCTTTGGATTTAATTATGGAAGAACAGAGCCTCGTTCAGGTAGAGGTTAAATGGATTTATATTCATTTATACCACAAGTATAGTAACAAGAAAACATGCTCAAGTCAAGATCACTTTCAAGCAACAAATGGAATATGCTTATACAGGAACCAAACACTAATATGCTTAATTTCTTACAAGTTTATCCTGATTTTCATCATTGCAAGCTTCCCCATCAACTCTTGTATGCGTAACTTCCCAAAGACGAAGGCGGCCTATTTCTTGCCCAGTTTGCTTAAACTATTATTCATAAATAATATAAATTGCTAATATAATGAAGGATAAATGTTTTTAAATAAAAATACTAAATTAAATAAACTTGTATACCGCCTTTTCAGCCCTTTGTTGGACACTCTTAGAACCAGTAGTATGGATGATCTTGTTTGCAATTCAATTTATCTTATTTTGCTGCTCAAAAGAAATCCTGATCTATATATGTTTGTTACTGGTACGAAACACTCGATATCGAGCAATCTGAATGGATTGCAATATATTCTTGACAATACATACTACCTGCATGTAAAACCCTTTTTGTTTTCATAGTCATCACCAATCGCCAAACAAAATGCAACTCCACTAATTGAGTTGATAGGAAATTAATAATTCTACTACAATGAATAGTCCTCTTATTTTGTGATAGCCAAGGCAATCTACTAATTGAGTGCTATATAGAAAGGAAAAATCAAAAGGAAAAGCAGGGAAGTAGTACTGGTAAAGGAGAGATATGGGTCAGACAAATTTTCCATGAGTGATATCCCAACTCCCTTAAAAATATTCCTTTATCACCCATATAGTGAGAATCATAACTGTTACAATCATGTTGACTAAAGGTTGAGACATAAACCGCATAGATCATCTCTCAACAAATCATTTCTTATCATTATATTCTTCTTGATTTCTATAATTTTACCCTTTAAAGGAAATCAAAGAGTTAAACTTCGTTTTTATGAAAATCATGGGATTGAGTTAACAAATTTTGGAATGAACGTAGTGACATGTTTCATTATTGCTCTGCTATCCTTCTTTTGTTGTTTGTCACTGTAGAACAATCAAATATATTACTAACTCTTTCATTCTATATGCCGTTAATGACACTTTTTGTTCCTTGAAACTGCGTTAGCAAGGCTATATGATTGTAAGTTAAAAGAGTGCATTCTTCTATCAGACTAGTTTAAAAAAAATGGTCATCGTTGATCTCCATCGCAATGTCCTTCGTCAATCTCTGTTGTGAAGCCTCAGATTTGTTTAGGTTTGAAAACAGAACGTCGTGAATTTGAAAATAGATTTGAAAGAGATTTGAAAAGAAATCATGAAACATCACTGAAAACTAGTGGCAAACTCAGATCTAGGGATTTGAAAAGTTTGAATCAGAACTAGATGCAAGGAAAAAAATATCTAAGTGGTGAATGCTTACCTTTTGGATGAATTGGAGAACGAATGAAAAAATCTGAAGAAGATATCTGGAGAAAATGAAAGCATTAGGGATCGTGTGAATGAGAAAATTAGGGAAAAATTAAGGAAAAAATGAGAGAAATCTAAGAGAGAATGTTTACACTAAGTCTGAAATGGTTAGAGCTAAAATATGCAATTCTCTTTCTAAATGCCTCCAAGTCCAAGAATGTTAAAAGCTGAAACAATTTTGATGGTGATTAGTGTTTTTTTCAACAGTCAGTAGATAAACCATACAACCCCAACTCTTTCTTGACACAAGTGTTAAAAATAAGAAAGAGGGGAGAGTATTTTCAACACTCATGGATACTGTTAAAAAAGAATTACATTAACAAATATATTTACCAACACTTATAAAAAGAGAGTCAATAATAATACTCTTTTTCAACATTTAATGTAGACCCTTAAAAATACATTGTCAATAATGCTAGCTTTTCTTGTAGTAATAATTGTAGTGCGAGATTTAATGAGTTTTTTTTTTGGTTAATTCTTTCCCTCTATAAAAGTAGATTCCATTTGTGACCCTATAGCATACTACTTTCAAATGGTATGAAGATACATGGTTTGTAGTGAGCAAAGTACCGGATAACTCACCTTTTCACTTTCGAAATTGATGGTAGCTGTCATTTATCCATATTCATCTATGACATTCAAGAATATATAATAGATTGACTGTCCCATTTTCAAATGTTAAAATAACATTCCTATAAACCAATAGATTCTACTGCTCGGGCTGTTCACAAATCTAGGTAGATAAGTCTACCAGGCCAGCCCAACTCGACCAAAACACGATAAACATAGTTGGGTCAAGTACATGGTTAGTTCGGGTAGCGCCTACTTGTTCTACTATCACCAGGTCGGGTATTAGGTGAAAATGTGATACCCGTTACTTGATTGGTGTCTCGAACCCATCCAATTTTCATATACGAAGTTATCAACTTCGAATCCTTAATTTTGTAACCTCCTCCATCTAAAAGAAAAACCCAACGCTCACTAGTCCATAACCATTTTCATTTGGCCATCTCTCATCGCTCTTTCACGTCGTTGTACTGCCATCGATGACTGCACTCCACTGTTTTTGAGAAGCCGGCCATCATAAGAAGCATTGTGAGGTCCGTGAGAACCATTGCAGACTCAGTCTGCATCACTATTTGCCATATCTAAGAAGCATGCTATTGTCATGCCCGCTAGAAGCTTGCCGTTGTCACGCCGCTTGAAGCTTGTTGCCATTAGCCACAAAGAGAAGACCATTGTGGTTCATCCTCTTGCATTTGTATTTGTTGATCTCCAATCACACTCCATTGTCAAGTTTTCTCGTTTTAGTTTTTCTCTCCATTAGTGTTAAAAAACCATCTTGATTTCTGATATGTGAGAAAAGAATCAATCAATTTCTATATGTGAGAACCACGTGATGAACTGTGATCCCTAGCTCCTCCTTTAATTTTTTTTTATCATCTTCCATATATTTCTTGGCTATGTATATTATGGTGTTTGAGTATTTATTAAAAAAAGTGTAATATACTGAACTCCTGATCTATCCCAATCTAAGAAGATTAAGTTGGATTGGTTTTGGTTAAACCAAAAATTTATGAAACTGGATCCAACCCAATCCAGCCAAGATTGATTGGGTTAGCTTTTATTTTACCAACTCAAACCGCCCATTCAATGGGAGTGGATCATTTCATGTGTAATTACATGTGAGAGAGTCGTAATTTAACTATCATCTTTTATTTCTCCAAATATTTTTTTACATTCCTTTTAAAATAAAGAGATTTGGGCTTTAGATTAAAATATGGCCCTCTCATGCATTATTTACACATGAGAAAAATTGGTAATATATACGAAATGTAAAATTTAAATCCAAATTTAATTAAGGATATATATTTTCTCTTATTTTAGATTTAAGAATGATCATAAAATATCTTAAAAAAGAAATATTTTAAAGAAAAATTACCAATATTTTAGATTTTAAAAATGATTGTAAATGACCAATTGAATTGGATATAAAAAGAAGAAATAAATGGATTTTATCCCTCTAAACTTTAGGTCATGTGTAATTTACATCATGATTTTAACTTTTCAAACTGTACAAAACACATATCAGTATAATTTTGGCAACTAATGAAAGTAAAATTTATATACACTTAATCTCGCTAATGTTTCTAATTTGTGCAACATAATATCTTCTTATTTATGCATACTATGTGCAATTAATCGCCCTGATTTTTTTGTTTTCTGCAACTCAACACATTGCTATAAAGTAGGGGTTTTTTGCACAGTTTACAACGTTCAGGGTGTTGGAATACACATTTTGAAAAGTCAGGGTGTAAATTGCACATGACCTAAAATTCAAGAAGGTAAAATGCATTTAACCCTAAAATGAGGCTTTTTGACATAAATAAAATAAAATGAATATGAAATTACATATATGTCTGAAGTTTGATCCGTTTACAAATATGTCCTGATTCATAGATAATAGAAGTCGAGTAAAACCGACTTGTGTGTGACATAAAAGTCGATTACACTCGACTTCAACATGGCCATTTCTGCAACTTCCTGTAACTCTCTGTATGTGTCAGGTCTGTGTGGGAAGTCGATTTTACTCTACTTTGTGAGCATGTAGAAGTCGATTTTACTCGACTTTATGGGTGTGGGGAAGTTGCTTTTACTCGACTTCATGCAGCTGGCAAAAGCACCCAAGGAGGCGACTGTAATCGACTTCTAAGTGACCATGTGCCTCGATTTAAAGCTGGATCAAGTCCTTCCCATTCTAGAAGTAGAAGTTCTGCGGAAGGGAGGGAGAGCAAGCCTCCAACAGATCTGAGAGAGGGAGCAGGGAGGATGGAGATATGAGAGAGGAAGCAGGGAGGAAGGAAAGAGGAAGAAGTGAGTAGGTTCGTGGTTTAGACAGTGGTGGTGGAAGTATGGATTATCTATATCGCCTAAATTTTATTGATCATATTGCAGGCAAACTAACAATACAAGTACTTTTATTTATTTTTAAAATTTTTAATTGTATTTTATTTTATCATTTAATCTGGTGTTAGTGAATTTCAATTTTTCTATTTATAAATATTTGTAGATGTCAATTTAATTTTTATTTATTTATTTATGTTTGATGGTAATATGTAAGCATATCTAGTCTTAGTGTATAATATGTTAGTTGATCTGTGAAGAAGATAAATTTTTTTAAATTGCTTTATGTTATTTTATTTTATTTTAGTATGATTTTTGTAGAAGGTTGCTGTAATTTTAATTGTAGTCTTTGTTAAATTTATTTTGTGAGTATTTAATTGAAGAAAGAAATAAAAAATTGTAAAAAATAATTTGAAGAATTATAAGCTATTGAATTCATTATTAATGGTAGTTATTCTTAAAGTGTTAAAAGGGTTTAACATATCATAGCTAGTGGAATTATTATTAATAGAAGTTATTTTTGGTTATATATATATTATGGTAATGTGTAAGAATATTTAGTTTAATTAATTGCAGTTTTGCAATTATGTAGCTATGTTAGTTGATTTATGAAAAGTAAGGTAGAGTTTCTTTAATTTGCTTATATTTTATTTTAGTGTGATTTTTATAGAATGTTGTTGCAATTGTAATTGTATGCTTTGTTGTATTTATTTTGTGGGTATTTAATTGAATTGAAAAAAGAAATAATAAATTGAAAAAAGTAAGTAGAAAAATGATAAGCTAGTGGAACTAGTATTAATGTTAAATTTATTTTAGTACAATTTATAATTTTATGTTTAGTTTGCATGATTTAACAATGTGTTATATATATTTATATTATATGAAATAGGATACAAGGACTGTAAAAGATAGGCACTTCAATATGATGGTGGCACCATATCCGAGGATGGAACCTTTTCTCAGGCAGACTGGGTTTTGGTATGTTGCGCAGTTGGTCCCAGCATTTGATTATGATAGGGCGCTCATTAGTGCACTTGTGGAGTGGTGGAGGCCTGAGTCACACAATTTCCATTTTCCGTATGGAGAATGTACGGTCACATTGGAGGATGTTGTGTTTCAGCTCAGTTTGCGTGTTGATGGGCTTCCTGTGAGTGGCTGCATAGGAGACTGGGAGAAATTTTATAATCAGGATATATGGGCTTTGTGTGCAGATTTACTTGGAGTGGTTCTGGAGAAGAAAGACATAAAAGGATTCTCCATAAATTTGCATTGGTTGACAGAGACATTTCAGAGATTGCCACATAATGTTGATGGGCAGATGATTATTCGATACACCAAAGCATACATAATGGTTCTATTTGGTGGAGTATTGTTCCCAGAAAAATCAAGATTTAGGGTGCATATGAAGTGGCTGCCTTTTTGCACTGATTTTAATGGAACTGCAAACTTTAGTTGGGGGTCTGCAGTTCTAGCATCCCTTTATTGTGAGCTTTGTCGTGCAGTGAAATACAATGTCACTGAGATTGCAAGCTGTTTAGCTTTTCTACAATCTTGGGCATGGTATAGAATACCTTAATTGGCCCCTAGACAGCACCATCCACTTACTTTTCCACTAGCACTGAGGTACATATTTATTTGAATATTTGACACTAGTTATTTATTTGTAAATGTCCAAATTGTAATTAGGAAAACCAATTATGTACATTTCAGGTGGAGGCGTTATAGGTATTCGACGCGATCAGACACAAATAAGCTATTGCAATACAGGCAGATCATTGATTCAATTGGCATTAATGGGGTAAGTTGTATTTAATCAGTATAATATTAACACTTCTATTAAGTTGTTTTAGTTGTGAGTCTAATATTTCTTATTGACTGTTTCAATTTAGGTGGATGCCCTACAGCTGCGATGAGGTCAGGGACATTATACTTACTTTTGTTTATGAGGAGGCTAATGTCTGGGCATCTGTGACTGCACTGATACACTTTGCTGTGATTGAATGGCACGCTGCCGATCGTGTGGTACGACAGTTTGGTGAAGGGCAGCACATACCAACTGCCCTAATAAACATTGATCGGTTGCACGCAAAGGATGGTCGAGGTGATTTACATATATGGTGGCCTGACTATCATGTCACATGGCATGCAACATGGGAGGCATGTAGGGAGTGACGAGTTCAGTATCTGCTATCTGATGATGATCAGCCATCTGTCGAGTACTTTCAGTTTGGGCTACCGAAAAGAACTGCACAGTTAAGCGTGCTTGACCTGGGGTAATTTTGGGATGGGTGACCTCCTGGGAAGTTTTCCTAGGAAGCGTGTGAGTGAGGACAAAGCATGCTGAAAAGACCTGTGTTGGTTTGTGGGGACAGTTGTCAATCCATAAAACAGCAGGGGATGTTACAAATGGTATCAGAGCTTGCACCTCTCCCAATACGGTGTGGTTCGGGGACGAACCAGGCAGAAGCTGGTAGGCATGTAACGCCCGGGGACGAGGACGGGGAGTGATCGCCGATGCAAAGAGGGCACAGACAAGGAGCGGCTCCTCGCAAGGTCCTCTAAGCGGAGGGGTACATGAATGAACCGATTACACACCCGAATGAGACGGATCCTGAGACTGTATAGGTATGAGACTATACAGTTGATGAGGGTTTATATGAATTGATTTGTATTACCTATACCAGCAAGATGCATCTTCTTTTCGGTAGCCCAAACTGAAAGAATTGTGGGGACAGTCGTCAATCCATAAAGCAGCAGGGGATGTTACAAATGGTATCAGAGCTTGCAGCTCTCCCAGTAAGGTGTGGTTCGGGGACGAACCAGGCAGAAGCTGGTGGGCATGTAACACTCGGGGACGAGGATGGGGAGTGATCGCCGGTGCAAAGAGGGCACAGACAAGGAGCAGTTCCTCGCAAGGTCCTCTAAGCGGAGGGGTACATGAATGAACCGATTACACACCCAAATGAGAGGGATCCTGAGACTGTATAGGTATGGGACTATACAGTTGAGGAGGGTTTATATGAATTGATTTGTACTACCTATACCAACAAGATGCATCTTCTTTTCGGTAGCCCAAACTGAAAGAACTCCACAGTTAAGCGTGCTTGACCTGGGGTAATTTTGGGATGGGTGACCTCCTGGGAAGTTTTCCTAGGAAGTGTGTGAGTAAGGACAAACATGTTGAAAGGACCCGTGTTGGTTTGTGGGGACAGTCGTCAATCCAAAAAGTAGCAGGGGATGTTACAAATCCTATCCAGCAAGATGATGCTCAGTCATGACAGGCCCCAGTCGGTAGTTCATGTCGGACCCTAGCCAGTAGTTCATGCTAGGCCTTAGCCCCCAGTTCATGGCAGTCCCCAACCAGCAGCAGTTCATGGCTGGCCCCTCTCACCAGCATTACATGGGTGATCCATCATAGCAGCAGTACATGACTGACATATCTTAGCCCTAAATAGTGGGGGCCCACCCATCAGTTCATGAACCCAAGCTAGCAGTTCATGACAGGCCCTAGTCATCAGTTTATTTCAGATTCTTTTGTTCACCCCAATCTGGCACAGCAGTTCGTGATGGATTTGGGCCAAAGTGACATAGCATGACATATATTCTTCAGTCCGCAATTCATGTCAACTTCTGACGTAATGGCATTCATGGAGTTATCCTGTACAAGGAGATCAGTCTCAGTACTTCAGCCACCGGATCATTATTATCGACCATCAGTTGAGCATATACTAGATCCATCTCATCAGGGCTCGCATCATGAGGATTAGGCAAAGGTAGCTAATGAGGGGGAGCAGGAGGAGGATCAGCAACAAGAGGCGGATCAAGAGGAGGAGGATGAGCAGGTGGGGGAGAATTAGGAGGATGATGATGAGCAGAAGGATGGGCAGGATCAGCAAGAGCAGGAGGATGAGGAGCAGCTGCATCACAAGCCTGTACGACAGATTGTGTATTATCGTTGTGCCACAGGGAGTCACATTACTGACCCTAGGTGCAATAGGCGTGTCGAGTAGTGATTATGATGGTTATGTATTTGTTTTTTTTTTGCAAGACTTGTTATAATTATATAGTGGTTAATGTACTCTGGACTCTTATATTATGTACTTTCTATTAGTGTTGATTATGATGGTTATGTACTTTGGACTCATATTATATATTTTGGACTTTTGTAATATACTTGAGGTTAGGGCATTCATTTTATGTGCTTGAGGTTAGCAAGGTTATCATAAACAAGCTTTACGGATTTACACAAGTAAATAAGATTTTCATAAATGTACATTGACTAGTACAAGTTTATGGATTTACGGTAATCAATAAACAAATACAAATTGAACTTAACAATGATGCTCTAAGTAGAACACAGATAATGACACTACAACAATTTTTAGCTATGGCAATGCCAAAGTTGGCAACACCATAACAACCGTTACCTAAAAGAGCCTATTGCCACGGTTTATTTCACTATTGCTATTATAGTTCAATTTACATAGAATGTTATTGCAATGGAAAAAAACCGTACTCTTAGTGTGTATAAGCACCGGTTTAGTCACTGTTGCAGAATTTTTATATTAGGCAACGGTTCTTTAATTGTTGTCTATATAATTAGGTAAATAGTATAGATTAAAACCGTTGTTGTTGTCTACTAAATATAGACTATGAATAAAAACCATTCTTTATATTTAATAGTAAGATGGCGCGGACACTTTTCCTTTCCCACCATCTAAATATTTTTTTCCCAATCTACATAGAACAATTTTTTGTCCTCTTTCCCAAAGTCTGTGACAAAGAAAAAAGGGACACACTCCCTCATCAGGTTCGTCTCTCTTGATCTCTCTCCCTCTCTATCTCTTGCTTGTGTAACCCTTATGTTACTTTCCATTAAAAAACTCTTAACCCTTACCATTGCTTCCAACCAAAAGAGACAATCTCAGCCATCAAAAAGTGTTCCTGATTCTAGCAATCTCCCATCCTCTCTCCCAATTCTCTTTCTCCATCGGTTTCGCGAACCACCGCTATCCCCATAAAATCGCCGTCCCTCCACCGCCCAAAGTCATAGCGAAACCATGAACCAGCCACCGCGAAGCTGGTACCAAACAGCCAACAGCCACCGTGAAACTGCGCCGTTGCTCCTCTGCCACGCCGCCGCGCCTCTGCTTCCTTGCTCCGCCACTCCACCACGGCTCTGCTTTGTGCTTTGCTGCTCCGCCGCTCCGTCTGGGTCTCCTTCACTGCTTCAGGTATGTTATTTTACTAGATGTCTAGACTTGGTGCAGGTTCCCATGGGACTCCCTGTGATAGAGACCTTTTTCCATTGTCGATGCTCATAGATCGCAGATCGGACTTCAGGGAGAATAGCAAGATAGTCAGAGGAAAAACCTTTGATTGTGCATTGAGCCATTGCAATTTCCACACAATTTTATTACTTTAACTTGATTCAATTTTTTAAAATCTTGATTTTGATTGCTGAATTTGTTGTTTATTTTTCCAATTTTCTTGTCTTTGAATTATGATAAGAACAGAGTGTCTCCGATGTGAACATTGAGAGAGAAAGAACAAGGAAAGATTGTTAATGAAGCTCCATTGTCACAATCTGTGGTATGTCACTATTTTTAGTTTTTGTATATTATATTTAGTTAATTTTTTAATACTTTTGTAAAAATTAATTTGTGATTTTCCATTAATGAATGGATGAGAAGAGACTGAGGAATGAGGAATGAACCTTGTTGTCTAGGTGAAGACTCACGAAGTGGCATTGTTTGAATGTGAAGCTGGTGAAGAGGAGTGTCAAGTGTAGAGTACGGGTTTGACTTGTTCATAGTTGATGTGTAGGCCTGATTTTGGAATTTAAATAGAAATTATTTTTCAACTTGATTGTAGCTTTCACTGAATTCATTGATGGTCTTGTGGAGACATTCTTGGATTTATCTCTTGCTTAGCTTATACTACCCCCATTTCAATGGTAAAGGAAAATCTTCACACTTGATGAGTTTAGAATCTTTAAAATATGATAGAGTTGAAGTGATCATAGTTAAAGGCTTAAATTCATTTACAAATCATTTTGTGTGAAACATCTCATGACTTGTTACCTTTGGTAGGAACGTGTCATAGATTCTTTATTTAATGGTTAAATCCTATCATAGATAGGACCACCTACCTATTATTCATATTTCTTGGATGGGGGAAGATGGCTCTCAATAAGAAAATGCAATTGTTTTAGGCCATCTGCACAAGTTGCTTCATCTTCTAAATCTATATGTGGCATGAATAGGATATTTGCTAAGGGAAAAAAGAGCATTACCTAGCCACTTTTTAGTTATTCTTCGTACCTGAGTTATTCTTCTTACCTGTCTTTCTTTCCTTAATTAATTCAAACTCACTCTTGGTGATATGGAGACACTTGAATAATTATGATATGGACACGAGAAAAGTGGTCAACATAGGATGTTTCTAACATCTTGAATGCATATATCAAGTTAGAAATATTTCTAGTGCAGCAAATGTGCATTTGGCTTCTTTTTGTTGCCATTTCCTTGCTATAATATGATTAGCTTCTTTCATTTGCAATCATCAAAGTCTTACTTTTGCTTCTGCTTTTTAATTAATTATTTTATCTAGGATCCTTCAGCTATGGTTATAGATCACTCAGCATATGCAATCTCTACTGTTTGACCCCATAAAGTTGTTTTGGGTAGAATCGTTAGCATTTATGTGGTTTTTTATACTTATATGAGAACTAATGAGCAATTGTCTCCCAATTCAAGACTAAATTACATTGTATTTTATTGGGAATGCTTCTTATGGACCTCATTGTATGTTACTCATCATTAGCCTCGTGATAGAGACTAGATATAGGAATTCAGCTTGGTGAGTTGACATAACCATATTATGTTTTACTTATCTTAAAATATTCATTTCACTTAGAGTGTTGAAAGTCCTTTCTACATCTCCTAAACCCTTCAGTCTATTATGCAAATCCAAAATCTAAGTTAAGTAGTCCTCTATCACTTACAGGATCTTCAATCTCATTAGTTTAAGCTATTCAGGTATGTCAAATATTTTTATTTATTTATTTATTTTGTTTGTGTGGTATTTGATATCCTCATTCTCTATGTCTCTAGTTGTATTTTGACATGTCCTTGTTCTATTGCTTTTAAAATAATTTGTTCTGTTTTACTATAATCTGTTCCAAGTTATCTAGCTCCCTCTTATAATATTATTATGTGCTGCTGCAATACATAAATAAATTCTTGGAATCAAATGAAAGTGTTTTTTTCTTTTGTGTTCTTTTTAGGATGCAATGTTGCAATTTGTTTTGGTATAGGTGGAAGAGCAAGGAGGAAGCTGTGTCAATTAGGAGTTAGTAAAGCTTATCTTTCTTCATTTTGTTCATTTGGAGGTTTCTATTCTTCATTTGACTGGCAAGTTCATTGTGTTAGTGTGAAGATTAGTTTCTTTAAGTTTTAGTTTTAGATAGATTGTAGTTACAACCTTTTAGGTTACTTTTTTTATGCCACAATATTGTGCCATTGCCTATTGGTGGTGAATCGGTGACAATGATCTATTGAATCTACTCTATCTAATTTGTAAATGCTGCTACAGTGTTTTCAAAATAGTTTTGATATATTGTTGATGCTTAAGTTTCTTTTGATGATGAGTAAATTTAATATGTTCCACAAATGATAATATGCTTTAAGATTTGTTTCTTGTGGATACTGCATCAGCGATGTGCCCTTCAATTTTTATCTGAATACATGGGCACTTAATGATAGACTTCCATCTAGTGGCTTTTTGGAATTGACGTAAAATTGGAAGTGTGAGTCTTTTTTTTTTTTCTCTATCAAACTTGTTATGTATTTCCTTAGTATGTAAAGTACTTTTGGTTTATTAATTTAAAGACATGGTATATATACTTGCTACTACATAATGCTAAAATTAAAGCATTGGTATAATATGATATTTTTGTATTGTGATGGTTTGGAGGGTGATGGCTAATTTTTTTAGACCTTATTATTCCTTCTATATTCTAGATTGAAACTTGTATTATTTTGTCCTTTGTACTTCCAAGAATCCTGAGTGTCATATTGGTTTTCATTAGACCAAGCATACGTTCAGGCTTTTACATATGACATGAAAAGGTTTTTAACTTTTTTTCTTCCTTAGTGATATTCACATGTTGAGCTATATCCACATGTTGTGCCTGATTAGTTTTTGACATGTTGGAAGACCTTGCCATCTTATTTTTCCTTTGTGATCTTTACTTCTTTGTAATTGTTGGTCAACTGCAAATTACCTTGTGAACTAAATTTTCTTATTAGATGTTCAAGGATATGAACTTATTTAGAGGTTTGTAATTGCTCACAGTTATTAGGTGTTCATGATTTTGAATTAATTTGAGTGAATGCTTGTCTGGTCAACAGGAAAAATGTGTTGAAGTAGAGAAAGAATCGAACCACAGAATTTGAAGATCAAATAGATGAAGAGTAAAAGAGCTCAAGATTATGGGATGATAAAGGACTTTAGTGTTGCACTTTATGAATTTTTTTGTGTATAGTGAATATTTTGTTGCTATCAAAACTTACATGTTTTGAGTTAGATCCTATTATTATGTGATTTTAAAGTAGTATTTCATATGTCGTGACTTGTAAGCCACTTGGGTTAAAGGTTATTAATATGTATTTAAATGGATCTTATGGATTTAAAAATGGAATTTGACAATTATATGTGCACTTGTCATGATTATGTTGATTTAAAATGAGTTTTCTCTTGTTTTTTTAGTAATATATTATTGTAATCAACATATTAAAAAAAACTTATTGAAATAGGCAACCCTTGTAAAACTTCTCTTTATAAATGGTAGTACTAGTTATAAAACCGTTGCCTATTGGGTT
Source organism: Dalbergia cultrata (assembly GCA_031216105.1). Taxonomy (NCBI): domain Eukaryota; kingdom Viridiplantae; phylum Streptophyta; class Magnoliopsida; order Fabales; family Fabaceae; genus Dalbergia; species Dalbergia cultrata. The sequence goes on from CM062344.1 coordinate 75,711,709, forward strand.
AATAGATAACACTTGCAAAAGTGCTATCATAAATAGTAATACGGATGATAAAATCGTTGCCTATTGGGTTAATAGCAACAATTGCAAAACCATTGCTTATTGGGTTAGTAGACAACACTTGTAAAACTGTTCCCATAAATAGCCAACAGTTATAAAACTATTCCAATTGTCGAATAATATGTTACGGTTAAAAACCGTTGCTTTATGGTTGGCAACGGATACAACCGTTGCCTAATACTGGCAACAAAACTGTTGCCTATTGTATTGAAAAAAGCAACGGTTTTTTCCACTATCGTGGCCGTAAGCATAAAACCATTGCCTAAATGAATAGGTAATAGCTGCATACTCCACAATTAAGATACCGTTGCCTATTATAAAGGCAACGGTTTTTTAACATGTAGCCACGGTTTTCAGCCGTTGTTGAAGAACAAAACCGTAGTAGTGTGAGTAATAACAGCAAACTGATCTAGCTAAAAAACTAACACATACCACGTACCAAAAACAACAGACTGACTTAAAAAAAAAAAACCAATACATACCCCACAATGCAAGGAGCAATAACAGTAGACTAACTCAAAAAGAGAAAACAAAATATTGAATCAATTGTGTTGGCTAGAGGATGGAGCATGCGGGCATGATCATTTGGTGTGGCCCGTACGTTTACACAATCCACAACGTTTTCCTTGGGTTGGATCAGGCTTGTCCATTTCATTGTGAATCCTCGTGGAAACTGGACGGCCTTCAAGAGTTCACTTAAGTGCAGGATTTAGCCGTATAGGAAGCAACAACAGAGATTTGGCCACATTTCTTCATTAGCAACAGCAGAGAATTCTGCTCTGTGCACATTGAAGACCGACTCCATAGTGTAAACTTCGTGAACAAAAGAGGTCCAATCTCGTCGAACGTTTGAGCATGTGGCAAATGCATGACGGCATGGATAATGCAATTTCTGGAATTCCCTACAGTCACACTATCACTCTGTTAAATAGACTCTGAATTCCCGTCTTCCACCACTTCCTATGTCGTTTCGCTTAAACACCAAGTAATCCAAATCATCTCGGGTCACTCGAGTGGTACTCATGATGCCAAGGTGTCGCCTGTTCTCCTCAATTGCATTCAAGAGGGTCTCTGAAAATTTTTGACCACTTGCAAGCTATGTCTTTGCCTCTATGCCCTTTCGGACAAACAACTCAATAAGGCAATAGTATGTTGACTTCACTATGGCTGTAATTGGAAGAATGCGAGTGCCTTTCATGACAGCATTCATACACTCTGACAAATTTGTTGTCATATGCCCAAAGTGACGGCCCTTATTAGCATAGTGAGCCCACTTTTCACGCAGTATGCTGCTAGCCCATGCACACATTTCGGGTTTCACATGCTTTAGAGCTCTAAACCAATATAGGAAATTATGCTTAGTCTTTGCATATGCTGCATTCATTAGCAAGCGCTTCGCATCTTTTTTCTTGAACTTTACAGCAAATTTGACACAATGTGTTGCGCACAGTATGCATGATAAGTTGAGGAAGGATGCCAGCCACTCCCTTTTGCCTCTAAAGCTGACTTGATAGCATGATGCCTATCAGATATGATAAGAATGCCCTCTTGTGGTGTCACATGCTGTCGAAGATTTCTCAAGAAAAAAGACCATGCTTCTTTTGTCTCTCCTTCTACCACGGTAAATGCAACTGGCAAAATATTTGAGTAACCATCTTGGGCAATTGCCATCAATAGTGTTCCAGCATACGTACCATAAAGGTGCATTCCATCAATTGAAATAAGCATTTTGTAGTATTTGAAAGCCTCTATGCATGGTGGATAAGTCCAGAAGAGATGATGGAACATAATGCAACCCTGATATACAACATCACCAATATAGTATGGTCTAGTTTGCATTTGAACAGTAGTACCTGGCATATAAGATAGTAGGGCACCGAACCATCTTGGAAGCTCATTAAACGATTCTTCCCAGTCACCATAAATCATAGCAATAGCTTTCTATTTGGCCAGCCACACCTTTCTATACGTTTTCTTGAACATCGATGCTTGTAGAGATTTGATGGCGATCGTTGGATCCGTTTGCACCATAGGGTATATGTGGGCACAGATAATATGATAATCCATCTGAGCATGCTGGTTCATAGACTCTGGAAAGACACATGTGTGCAGTCCCGTGAGCTTTCACACCTCCCACATTTGCTAAAGCGTGACACGTATACTCCACTGACAGTCAATACCAAACTTTATACACCTGCAATGAAATTTTATATGGTCAGACTCATAAACTTTATACTGCACACCTCTTCAAATGTTGTAGTGTTTAACAGCAAACAAAACTTCATCTTTGTTGCGAAACACTTGGCCGAGTGCCAAATCAGTCTCCCCTCTAATGGCCAAACCTGAACCAGACCCCCTACTCCCATCAGACCGCATTGCATCTAAATCCACCGCTGAGTAGTGACTAGGATGCTGTCGAGATTGAGATTGAGACTGGGACATTAGATGTTCACCAAAGTTTTGCACATGAAATAACTGTTGATCTTCTTCATCAAAGTTTCTCGCATCATCAGGGTCCTCTTCTTCATCATTTTCATCGTCCTGGTGCTGCATAATAAAATCAAACTCCCCAATTGGCCTAACTTCTGCTATTGGTTGTGGATTTAGAGGCAATGGCTCTTCAATCTGTCTAGCAAAATGTTTGAGACATGGAGAAGCTACCTCTTCCTGGTGGACATCATGGCGGCACACTTCAAAAGATGGGGATACATCAGCAACTGATGGATTTGGAGCTGAACCTCCAGAGCTAAAAGGACCACATTGGAGTTCAATAAATAGCTCTATTGTGCGAGCTTCAGCAAACGAGTTAAAATAATTGAACATGTAACCAATATGCTCGTCTTTCCGAATTCACCACCTTCTATATCGGATTCCATTTGGTCCGATATCAACCGGCATTCTATAGAAGATTTTTTAGACTTGCACATTATTTCCTTCATACTCTTCCAATATTCGGCACTGCAACTGCAGAAAAATAATTGGTGGACTGACAACCAACCAAGATTGATTGTCATTACAAAATGTTTCTCCCTCTACTGTGTTTATAATCTCACCATTATAATATATCAGAAGATGAACAAAACTCTCTGCCATCTCTCCCTCTAAAATAAAATTTCACGCTTAGACTAACACACGAACATGAGTGAAAAATTCACTCTCAACCTCTAAGATTTTGTACATGGGAATGCAATCTGGGAGCTCTATATATAGTGGAAAACTAGGTGAAAGTCAAGTAAAATCAACTTCTGAAGTCGATTATAACCGATTTTAAGAGATGTGTCAGACCGTGTCGGGTTTGTACAGAAGTCTATTATAATCGACTTCTGTGTTGGGTCAACAAACTAGATTTTTCCAAACACTGTGTGTCTTAAACGAAAATCGATTAAAAATCGACTTCTATTAAAGTCAGATTAGGACATATATGTAAACGACTTTACCATGAGACATTTTTGTAATTAGCTTCCTATTTTAATTCATTTATGTAAAAAACACCCTAAAAAGAAATATCAAAGTAAGCAATATTGATTAATTCGTGATGATAAATAATTTATTTTGGCCTGAAGAAAATTAGTACAAAAAAATTAGCTCAATTACAATCCAAATTTAACTAAGGATATAGATTTGCTCTTATTTTGGATTTGGATATGATCATAAAATATCATAAAAATAAATATTTTAAATTTTGAAAAATGATTGCAAATTATCAATTAAATTCAATATAAAAAGAAATATCAAATTAATCAATATTTTGTAAGAAAATGATATAAAAAGCAGTTTCTAATATACATGATTATTATTTTTAATTTGATTAATTTGTGATGACAAATAAGAAGATTACTATAAAATAATGAGCTCCATTAAAATGCATTTAACTTCACAATAATTTGATAAAATTGGTTAAATTAGAAAGTTTAAAATAAATATTCATTAGCTAGCTTTTCTCTAACTATGCATTAAAGGCATACTGCGGGTCTTTTTTTTCTATATGGTTTTTGAGTGGTGTATTTACATTAATATGGTGTTTTGAAAAAAATTTACACAATATGGTGTTTTCAGTATAGAATCCGCCAAAGACGGATTTAACACTTTACATAAATATTATTTTATTGAATCCGCCAAAGGCGAATTCAATAAAATAATATTTATGTATTGAATTCACATCGAATTCAGTGTAAAAAATATTATTGTATTGAATCCGCCAATGGCGGATTCAATAAAATAATATTAAAATAAAATCCCGCCGCCAAAATCAATTTCATAATCTACCAAAATAATATTTTTTTATTGAATCCGCCATTGGCGGATTCTAAAACACCATATGCAAGTAAATTTGTCCATTTTATCATATTAGTGTAAATCACCTATACCAATACCATATATAAATTATTTTTCCGCATACTGCAGTTAATTTTTTATACATAATAATATCACGGTGCAATTTAGTTTTTCCTATATAGAATAGAGGATATTTCATATTATGATGTAATTTAAATGTTAATGCAATAAATGCTTATGTTGTCAAAAGCTGCGGCCCTATCAGTTTCAAGACCCCACATCATATTCTGGGGGGAATCTAGCTCTCCAATTCGTTCAAGGACAATTGTCCTAACAGAAGACAAAAGGTACGGAACTGTCAGATTCAAAACTGCACATCATTCATGTTTGTTCTTTCTTTCTCTTGATATTATTATATTTCCTACCACCGAGGGCGGCTCGATAGTCTAGTTTTATATGCACTAAAAACAAATGCAAAATGCGAATAAACTTTCTCAAAGCTATTTTTGTCTAATTTTTTAAGGTTCAACAAAAGAGCAAATTTTGTCCTTTTAGTAAATTTCTTTTTGTTACGTAACAAACCGGTAACTCTAATTAATGTAATTCGGGCTTTTGGAAAGCTAAACTCATGGTATATATCTCGTAAGGGAGTAGCCACTTTATTTTATTATTGTCATTCTATTTATTATTGATTTTTATTTAGGTTAACTAAATATCCTTATTCTATTATAATGGAAAGACCATATAAAAAGAGCATATAGTTAATATTAATTATTTATATATTTATAATGATAATGATATTGAGAGTTATTATTTATTGGCTTAGTTGAAAATTAAGTTAATTTTTTTAAAAAAATTAATCCTGATCTCATTTCTAGTTTTCATATAAGTAACTAAATATTATAAATGTTTAATATTATCATTTATATTTATATATTAAATTATTTTTTGTAAAACTTTATTAAAACAATAGTTACCCACACAATATACTAGAAAACATTTTAGAAAAAAAATAAGTAAGAATAAATAACAATAATAGTTCAATATTGATAGTATTTTTTTTACATGATCATTCAATCAAATTCTTTTCTTTGAATGATTTTTTAAATAGTAAATATACAAGCCAAGTATATTGGTTGATGTAAAAATTTACAATGCAAAACTGTAATTTTCACTATCAATAAATTAACCTTCAATTTAAACAAATTATTGAATTGAAATATATAATATAATAGACATACTGGTACTTTATCATCGAATTTTGATATAATTTTAAAACATACTAAATAAACATATGGTACTAGAATTTTTTTTGACAATCACTTGTTATTATTGAATTTTTTTTCTATTTGACGTCTTTGTTATTGAAGTATCAAATTATCTTAATTTTATATGTTAAATTACCTTATTTTTAATTTAACAATATTAACAAAGAAAAAAACTAATAAAATAAATGGTCAATAGTAGTAAATGATGGTATCATTTATTTATTTAATAGTTTTAAAATTATATAAACGTTATGTGTCATAAAATAAGATATGTAATTGTATACCACAATTTATTATTTCATTCTTTTTGTTATTCATTTTATTTATTGTTTTAAAAAAATCAATATTATATTATTCAGATAAGTTTTATGAAAAACAATTTAATATTTGAATTTAAATAATTTTATTTAATAGATTAATTCAATACATACAATAATAGTAACTACAACTACTTTTTTTTATGCAATATGGGCCTAGATGCCTATACCTTTAGTGCTTACCAAAATATAGCAACACTGAATTTGCGTGCTTCTCTTATTTTTTTATTAGCCAAATTTAGTTAGAGAGAAAATTAATTCTTATTCACAGCCAGGGTATAATTTTAGTTCCGTTAAATATTTACAAAAGTATATATAATTAACGTATCTTATTAAATAATTGCTCTCATTTTATAAAAAAGACATGTTTTTGTTTTAATTTGATTAAATGATTTTATAGATATATATGTGATTGAGATACACTTTTATAAAAAAAAAAAAAATTGAACTTATGATTATACTGTATGAATAGAAAAGAGGATTGATGAGTCAATTTATATATAATATAAGATATCTTTTATTATCAAACAGTTAAATTAATACTAAAATAAGAATATTTTAGTGAATCAACAAAAACATTAATGTAATAAGAGTGACAATAGCAAAAAAGGAGCGGCTTCCTCATAACTATGGAACTTACGGAGTACTCCGCACTATAGCCATCAACATTTCAATTATTATCTTTAATGATAGCGCAGGAAATCTTCACCCTTTCCAACTTTACTAAATCAATGTGTTGAGAATATATTTGTTAGATTATGTTTTTCATAGTTTTCGCCATATGTCGTTGTAATATAATTCTCTTAATAAGCCTATCTCTTATTTACTCAAGTAACCCTCTTTCAGTGTTTCTCATTTCTTCCACCTTCGCAAGTCTCCATTTCTCGAGTAACTCTCTCTCTTATTTATTCTTGTCTGTTTGGAATATGTTTGACCGGAAAAAGCAGGGAAAGTTACTAGTGCATTTTCTTTTTTGTTTTTTGGGACTACAATAGCAAAAGAAATCATCCTAGAAACGGAAAACTGCTTTCCACGTTCATCAAAGAAGCCAAAACTGCTACGTACAAGAATACCAACAGTATTGGCAAAGGCGTACATCTTCAATCATGCTGGAATCTCATTAAAGGAAACAAAATGCAAGTACATATATATATATATATATATATATATATATATATATATATATACATGCTTTGTTTGAGAATAAGAAAAAGAAGTAAATTCCATCCATTTAAGGACACATCATAGCTCCTCCAAGTGAAATTGTGCTCCAGCTCTTGCTCATAGTGCTGGAGCTTTTGTGGCTTATTTCAAATTTATCACCGCTGCTGCTACCACTGTTGATATGGTCCCATAGATACGTTGCGCACGGGCACACTCCTCTTTATTTTTGCCTCAAATGCATGTATGGTTTAGTGGCCGTAGTATGAAGTGGTTATTGTAACCATATGATTGAAGAACTAGAGAACATTTGGAGTATTATGATGTGTTGGCTGTGTTAGCCCCAAGCGGATATGAAAACTCAACATGCCCGTGATAATCAATACGACCTCTATTGATGAGCGCACATGCAATTGCAAATGTGCAAAACAGCGATAGGACAATATAGTAAGTTTATCAATTAATTATTGCTCTGATGATATTTTTTCAACACCCATTTTTTAGTATTTCATCCACATACCCATTTCATTCTCGTTGAATGAGATTAATGAGTCAGAATGAATGTAAATCACAATCTCATCCAATGATAATTTAGGCACCTAAAATGGATGTGGAAATAATATTATTATTAACGAAATTCTCTTGTGTGCTTCTAAGTAGAAAATTTTTTTCTGTTGGGACTTCTTCTATGCTACTTTTCTTTCTTTTTGTACTTCTATGCTACTTTCCTTCTTTTCTTGAGATCATAGGGGAGAAAACTCCCCGATCCATCACTTTCCTCTTTTTTGGCAGAGCAAAGATAATTGTTTTCCATGCACCTGCAGATCTTATGTAGGTGTTAATATGGTGTGTTTAAAGCAAGGTTTTGAATATCGAATCAGTCATTGAACTAGATTAGACAAAAGTTTAGAGATTCAAAGATTCAACCGGGCTTTAACCGAAATATAGTAAAAAGTTATATTTTTATAATATAAATATATTATTAATTATATAAACTATGAAATTATATAATATAGAATAAATAAAAATTATTAAATACCATAACCTTATGTCATTATTAGTAGTCTAATATCCTTTCAGTTTTTTAGTTTTAAATATTTTTTGGTTAACCAATTTTTATTATTCAAAATTTAAAAAAGAAAAAAATAAGGAGGATATGAGTTTTCATTTTTGGGTCGAGAAAGGAAATGAGCTGTTACCAAGTGAGCTCCCCTCTTGGCACACAAAACGGGCTGGGTAACCATGTAACACACACTGCCTCACCTAATGTGTCTCACTTTCAGCCACATATTTTTAACCCAACAAACTACACCTCTCATCATCTCGTGTGCAGCCACTTAGTGGGGTTTCTTCCATTTTTAACTTTCTGTTGCCGCAACAGTATCACACAAAGAAGCAAGAAGATTTTGTTGAAAAAAATATTGGGGATATAAATCAAAACAGGGAGAAAGAAACCCTTACTCCCATGAGTTCCATAGTCATAGGATCACGACACAGCACCGGCTTCTCGTGCATCACCACCCCAATGTTCCACTAAGAGATCTGACTGGGTGGTGGAAGGAGCAGGATGTGTTACAAATTGTACCCTCTTTACCATTTGGCTCGCGCATCAGTGCATCACCACCTCTTTATTGCAAATCGTCCCTTTCCTCCTTCTTTTCTCTTCTTGTTTTGCATTTTTTTTATTAGAAAAAAGACAAAAGCCGGCCTAACATAATAAGCTGATTCACTGGTTTTTGATCGGTTCTTAAGGTTTAAATCTGGTTTTGGACAATCCTATTTTCATGGCACGACCGGTGGATGATTGGTTTCTGATTGAACCGGCTAGTCCGATTCTCAAAACATTGATTTAAAGTGATTGAAACAATAAATAATATGTGTGATACGATAAAGCCTTCCTGAAATTGCAGTACAATGGGTTGTAGCAGAAATTTACGTTTGTTTTTTCATTATATATATAACAATATATTAAATTATTAAACTTTTATTATAAAAACAATATATTAAAAATTTAATTTTAATATTAAATTTTTATACACTTATTAAATTATATATGGCTATATTAATAAATTTAGTTAAATTTTTTATATATTATTTAAAAAATTTTATAAATAAAATAATTTAATTAGATAGTTATGTAAATTTTTTTTTTTACGCTATCATTTCAGAACATGTAAAATCGCATGTGCATACAAAATTAACATCTTTACCTGCATTCTCTCTTTCTCCGTCCCCACCCAGAATCTCAACATGTGAGGTGTTGCAAAATCTCTCTGCTACTGACACTCCCCTCTCCCCTCCCCATCCTCTACTATCTCTTACCACTCACAAAGTCACACTTGACCGACACAAACTTTTTCTTTATGTGTGATGTAATACATAAGAAATATGTACTTAAGAAATCCAAAATTTGTGGTAAAAATTTGCAATATTTACTTACATTCTTTGATGAATATATATATAGACCTCATAAGCAAAGTACTCTCAAAGCAACTAGAGCTGTTGCGCTTAGGCCAGGCACCTGTTGCTCTTATATTCACAAGGTAAATTAAGCTTTTTATTTTTGTAATGATTTTGGTTCTACTCTTTCATTTCCCGCATGCTGTCTTAATGTCGTCGTCTATATCTTCCAAGGTAGAACTTGGCAGCAAAGCACAAGAAGAGACTTAACAGTAGAAATTAGACCACACACCTGTTGCTCTTATTAATTTAAGCTAAAGTGACTTAAGCTTAATTTTTGTGATAAATTTGGTTCTAATCTTTCATTTCCCTCATGCTTTCTCAACGTCTTCCAATTCAAATGTCCGGGACTTGGCAGCAAAGTACAACAAGAAGAGCATCTATAGCACTTAGAGGCCACACACCTGTTGCACCTGTTGCTCTTAATTAATTTCACAAGCTGAAATTAATTAAGCTTTTACTTTTGTAATAATTTTTTTCGTTCTAACTATAATCTTTGGGTTCTATGTCTGTGGAGTTGATGTATTGTGTTATGTGCATTTCCCCTCATGCTTTCTCATATGGGTCTCAGCAGAGATAAACAACATGCCAGCAACAGGTGAGAACGGTTGAGAACGAGCTGCTTCCGGAGGCTTTGAGGCACCTTACTCCTGCAGAAGTCGCAACTCTGTGGGGGGCTTTTTCTTCTCAATCCAAGTAACCTTCCAGAATTATTGTCTCAGCATTCCAATTTTATAGATATTAATATGATTTAGAATATATATATATAATAAAATTTAGAATTGACTAAAAAAACTAATATATCATTTTTTTTTACTTTAATTCTTAAATGCTTCTCTTTCTGCTCATTTCCTATAATGGCTATAAATTTGAAGAAAAATACCAAAGATAATTGTAATTTTTTTAGTGAGTTACTTCGAGTAAAACATATGATACATATTAAGATAATTAAGGATATATAACTTTAGAACATATAGGTATTAATATAAAATCTACGATGTATGACTTGAAAAATTAATATATGATTTATTTTCACTTTAATTGTGAAATGTTTCTTTTTCTTGATTTACAATAATTACTTTATTAATAGTTAAATGAATTTCTGTTGCCAATATTATACATATTTATTCACAGAGAGGATAAGGGGTTTTGTGCGAAAATCAAAATGAAAAGAAAGGGAAAATCACATAAAATAACAAAAGCCATTAAATTGAAAATCAAAAATCAATTTTAGAGAAATCAAAATAAAAAAGGGAAAATCACAGAGACAATAGTGGGTTTTGAGCGAAAAACAAAACGAAAAGGGAAAATCAGAGAGAGGATAGACGATGTGGGTTTTGTGCAAAAATCAAAACAAAAAAATGGAAAACCACAGAGACGAAAATCGGTTTTGTGTGATCTCTGCAACAATCCTTATATACATGCATCTCTGCAAAAATCAAAGAGAAAGGAAGCGGTGAGTTGGTCATCACATGACCAATCGCATATTGGGTATCAGCAAAGAAGGTTTTCGGTGAGGACCTATTGGGGCTACGGTTCAGTATCTCTGATCTGGAAAGGGAGCCTAAACAAATGAGTGGAGGCGGTGCAAAAGAAGATAGGGTTTTTTGGGTGTTAAATGAGACTTGGCTTCCCATCTCACCTGCTGCTTATACACATGGGCCTCGTAACAGTAATTAAGTGTATGTAGTGCGGTCATTGGGCCAAAAAAAAATAGTCAACATAATGTTATTATCTTTTTTACGAAAACCAAAGTCATAGTTATTTAGCTCGTTCGGATACATTGTTTTTGTATCAAAAGAAGATTTCTCCTAAAAAAGTACTTTAATTTTATATGTTTAGGCAATTTTCTAAAAAAATAAAATCACTCAAAAACACATGAGAAATTTTTTGAAAAAGTTACCATTTCATTTCTGGAAAATATTTTCAAAATTATAAAAACATATAAAAAGAAGAGCATCTTTAATATTATATGTGGGTATAAATTAATTTTACATCCAAACATATTTTTTTATATTGAATTAAGTTTTATTCTTTTCAAAAATATAACTTAACCATATAACTATTATTTTATCTACTAATTTATACTGCATGGACTGTCAATAAGAAGTCTGCCAACAAATTCTAAATTTAGAAATGTAATTATAAATACTAACAAAAGTACATAACTTTACATTTTTTATATCAGTTCATCACTAATAGTATATAAAATCAAATAAGTAAAGAAAATAATTTATCATAATTTTATCTTCTAACAGTTTCAAGTTTAATAATTGCCTTCAATTTGATGACAAATTAAATATTTATATTTTAATCAAACCTTTTATATTTTTTATAAATATAGGGGAATGAACTTGAGCCCCTATTTTTTTCACAGATACCTAATAAGGGAACAACACTATGAGGATGGCTTTGCAATTCCATGAGAGTCCAAGAATCCAGTCGATGCTTCTTCCATGTGGATAGCTCCTAAGGGTTCGGCTTTGCAACAGGACATTATTACTTTTTATGTATGTAGAGCGGATTTCACGGGCCATTTTTTATGGAGGTATTTTTTCAATCCAAAAAAATAACATGAGAGAGTGGGCTAGTGGAACAATAGTGAGGCTGACCACGGTAGCCTGACCCCAGATTTAGTTTTTCACCAAATATAGCGTTCGGTGAAGGTACGGCACTATTGTTGGGGTGGGGGGAATGAATCTAGCTTCAGATTCATTATTTCTTGGGGGTGGTGGGTTCATTATGGAACAATTGTCCATAACAGAAGACAAAAAGGTACGGAACTGTCAGATTCATTACTGCACATCATTCATGTTTGTTCTTTCTTTCTCTTGATATTATTATTTTTCCTAACATCAAGGGCGGCTAGATAATCTATTTTTCATATGCACTAAAATCAAATACGAAATGCGAATATAAACTCTTCTCAAAGCTATTTTTGTCTTATTTTTTTAAGGTTCAACAAAAGAGCAAATTTTTTTCCTTTTAGTAAATTTCTTTTTGTTACGTACATAACAAAACGGTAACTCTAACTAATGTAATTCGGGCCCTTGAAAAACTAAACTCATGGTGTATATCTCCTGAATATGGAATCTAGGGAGTACTACGTACTAGCCATCTACTAAATTAATGTGTTGAGAATATATTAGTTAGATTATGTTTTTCATAGTTTTCCCCATATGTCCTTGTAATATAATTTTCTTAATAAGCCTATGTCTTATTCAGTCAAGTAACCCTCTTTCAGTAGTATTTCTTATTTCTTCCACCTTCACATGTCTCTATTCTCAAGTAACCCTATCTCTTATTTATTCTTGTCTGTGAGGGATTTGTTTGACCGGAAAAAGTAGGGCAAGACTGCTACAAGAATACCAACAGTATTGGCAAAGGCGTACATCTATCATGGTGGACTCTCATAAAAGGAAACAAAATGCAAGCACATAAATATACATCATGTTTGGGCATGCTTAGTTTGAGAATAAAAAAAAGAAGTAAATTCCATCCATTTAAGGACACATCATAGCTCCTCCAAGTGAATTGTGCTCTAGCTCTTGCTTATAGTGCTGGAGCTTTTGTGGCTTATTTCAGATTTATCACCGCTGCTACCACTGTTGATACGGTCCCATAGATACGTTGCGCACGGGGGGCGCAGTCCTCTTTATATATTTTGCCTCAAATGCATGTATGGTTTAGTGGCCGTAGTATGATGTGGTGATTGTGACCATGTGATTGAAGAACCAAAGGACATTTGGAGTACTGTGTTAGCCCAAAGCGGATATGATAACTCAAATATGCCCGTCCGTACGGAAAAATAATTTATATATGGTATTGGTACAGGTGATTTACACTAATATGATAAAATGGACAAATTTACTTATATATGGTGTTTTAGAATCCGCCAATGACGGATTCAATAAAAAAAATATTATTTTGGTAGATTATGAAATTGACTTTGGCGGCGGGATTTTATTTTAATATTATTTTATTGAATCCGCCAAAGGCGGATTGGCGGATTCAATAAAATAATATTAAAATAAAGTGTTGAATCCGCCTTTGACGGATTCTATACTGAAAATACCATATTGTGTGAATTTTTTTCAAAACACTATATTGATATAAATACACCACTCAAAAACCATATAAAAAAAAAAAAGACCCCTGTGCGTACATCCAATTGCAAATGCGCAAAAGCCAACGGATTCTATACTGAAAACACTATATTGTGTAAATTTTTTTCAAAACACCATATTGATATAAATACACCACTTAAAAACCATATAGAAAAAAAAAGACCCCTGTGCGTACATCCAATTGCAAATGCGCAAAAGCCAAAAAAAAGATATAGTAAATTTATCAATTAATGCCCTTCTCTTGTGTTTTCCTTGCACTTCTAAGTGGAAAAGTCTTTCAGTGGGACCCACAGTACTTTTCTATCTCCTTTTCTCTGCTACTTTCTTTGACAACCAAAGGGAGAGAACTCCCTGATCCATCACTTTATTCCTCTTCTTTTGTTAACTTTCTTGGCATTTTCAGTAGAAACAAACTAAGACCAATTGTCTTTTTCACTTTTTGAGGAAGGAATTATGCTATTCTGCAAGACATTGGCCGAAATCCCAATATGCATTGCATTGTCAGGATAACCTGGGACGTGATGTGGTGAAGAAATAGTAGATCAAGTGTGGTGCTGTCTCCTGTGGGTACAAACATATTATCATATGTACATTAAACTCAATATCTAATCCTCTACTTTGATTGTTTTTAAAAGATCAAGACTATTACTTGTTCTATTCAAATAATAGTCACACTTACAAAAAATTGTTTCATACTGTTATTTGTTTTAGAAATTCAATGAAGTATTAATTATTTTATAATAGCAATTGTTTCACTTTCTCCCCCTATCATATATTATAACTCTTCGGTAAATCAAAATATAATTTAGTCTTTCATAGTTGTTTTTTCTAAAATAAAAATTATTAAATATTTTCTTAATTCAATGTCACTATTTTAAACTACTATTCTTGTGGAATTGATGAGGAAATAATTGCTTTCTTAATTTTAAGTATGTTTGGTTTGAAGTAAAAATGAGTTGAAATTTGTCATATAGATCAATTTCATATATAAAATTATGTATGAAGTTAATTGATGCATGAACATTTCCATCACATCTTGATCCGAACCACAGACACATGGAAAAAAAAAATCCTTACGTAATCAGAGAAAATAAATTGTTCACTTAAATTAAAGACATACATCTAACTGTTTCAAATTCAACCTTTGTCAATAATCATATGCAACTTCACCCAACCTCAATTCCTCCCGTGCATTATTTGCTCTTTCTGTCAGGTGATTTCTTTTTTCTTGTCGTCTCTCTTCTCATAGTGGGTTTTGAAATAAATCTTTGAAGAAGCTAGCACCTCCTCTTCAGTTTAAATTATATCATTTTACCAATGGAGAAATGGATGGATATGTATGACTTATTATATTATTTAAAAATAATTTTAATAACGAGTGTATTTTCTCCACAACTTTATACATGTTTAACAATGAGCTCACCTAGGCACCGTGGTTGGAGAGTTGGCAAGCCACTACAACGTGGTTGCCCATCTCAGTCATTGAATCCAGTACTTTTAGTTTGTCATTTTATTTTTTGCTGATTCGGTTCAACTAAAATTTTTAAAATGTTGGCTAAATTTTAACTTAGGTTTGTTTGGAATCTTTTGATTGTTTTGGTTCTGGATTCGGTCTGGGGGAAAAGTAAGGATGCTTCCCCTGTGTCTATATTCTCTTTTTGAAGTTTGCTATGCATCCCTATCTAAAGTAATAAAGAATTAAACCGAGAAATAAAATCGAAACTTGGAATGAAAGTTACTGGAGTGATGCTTTAGCAAAGAATGTGAGAAAGAGAAGAACATTACACAGAGACTTCATATTTTGATAGAGGTTTTGAAAAATTGAAAAAAAAATGTACGTTTTAGTTTATTTAACTACAGATAGACTTAAAAGTAGTTAGATTTTTCAGCATTTCAAAAATATTTTATTTTATGGGAATGGGGGCCCACTAAGCGTATGTATGTGTCACCTAATATATGGATCAAAGCAAACCTTTTGTTTTGAGAAAAGCTAAATGGCACGAATGACATTTCGTCAAATATGTGCGAAAATGGTTTTGTAGTTGTTTTTATGCAAAATATTATCTATCCAAATTTGTCTTGGCCGCGTGGGTCTTTTTTTAGATACAGGATTTTGGTGGTATATTTACATCAATATGATATTTTGGAAAAAAATCACAAAATATAACTTTTTCTAGGATAAAATCCACCAAAGGTAGATTCACATATATTCTGTCAATGTCAGATTAAGTGTAAAATAAAAGTTAATATAGGATTCGCCAAAGGCAGGTTCAGAATCTGCCAAAGGTAGATTCAAAAAACTGAAAATAATACAGAATTCGCTACAAGCGGATTCTATAAATACTATATATAAGTAAATTTACTCATTATCTCATATAAGTGTAAGTCACCTTTCAAAACGCCATATATATATATATATATATATATATATATAAATTATTTTTCCTCGCCGCGTTTTCCTTTTTTTTTTTCTTTAATTCCCACCAATCAGCTCTTGAGCTTTGCAATTCGCGCCATTTCGTGGGTTTTATTTTCGTACCACCACGCAGCAGAGCTCTTGCTTTGCCTGCAACGCGTGGTTGCCCATTTTTGCTTCCGAGAGGTGAAATAGAAAAAGGAACAACACGGAAAGATATGCAAACAAACCTTATTTACGCAACAGATCTAGCTCAAAAGGGTAGCCAACTGCATTGTATTTATTCCTTCACAAGATAAAAAAATTTCCAAATTCGATATGCATTATGATCTTAGGGGGAAAAGGGTATGGTCAGTCCTCAAGTCTTAACTAATGCATGTCAGATTCATGTATATATATAACCTTTTCAGGGGGATAATGTATGAGCAGATAATAATCACATAGCTTCAAGAAAAGAATGAATGAACATCCTGCCATGTGAAGAGGAGAGAGGACAAAGCATCAACGCTCCAGTAACAGTACTTGGAGTAGAATGGAACGAACATTTGGGTCTTAAAAAGACCTAGACATGCCTTACCCTAAACTTAGCTATCTTTTTTTTTTTTTTTTCTTTTTTGGCCTGACAAACTTAGCTATCCAAACGTCACCATCACCCTTTCTGTAGGAAAAAATGCAAGAATTTTTCTTCAGTAAATCCCCACTTGGATTCTTTAGCTAATTACTGGCCACCTCAATGCAAAGCCACAGCTCTTCCAAAGATATTATATAATATAACATACAACAGAACGAAAGATGAGAGAGAAGGTAATTCCGAACTAACCAAAAGCTTAAAGTACCACTGAAAGATACTTGTGTTAAAGGAAAAGCTATAGGTTTAACGATTAAAAGAGGGAAAGAAGGGGGGGGGGGGGGGGAAGAGAGAGAGAGAGAGAGAGAGAGAGAGAGAGTGGAAACACAAGATGGGAGAAGGGCATGTTATTTTATTTTATAAAAAACAATATTTTTCACTGGACATGTCTTTTTCTTGTATAACTCATTGTTTGAATTTGTTTGACCAGACAAAATTAGAATGTTCCTGCACGAAACTGATAATGAAGAGGTTGCCTCTGCTTCCTGCCGGGGAGTGCTGCAACGGCCGATCGAATCGGTTAATGAGGAAGTTGGTCATTAAAAATATTATAATAATAACAATGAAAAAATCACAAATGACTTTTTTAAGTTTCATGATGGCGAGCTCCAAGGCAGTCCAACGAGATCGCCGCCGCACTCGCTGCCATCGTCGAGGAAGGATCACCACTGACAACCAAAAGGGTTTCGGAATTTGCTTGCTTTCTCGCTCTTCTTATGCAACAACACATGCAGTATTAAAAACAAAGAGAACTATTTGAAAGAAATAACAGACTTGATGAAACAACCCAAATTACAGACAGCTAAGTAAGTGATTAAAACTGAAAAATAAACGAAGGTAAAGGCATAAAACAATAGCAAATAACCTGTAGAACCACCCCGGACCCAGACTAAACTAGAACTTTTAATCTGGGGATGGGAAAATTTACACCACATCACTAATAGACCACCCTTCCCTCACTTGTTAGGATGTGAAGATGCACAGTTCATGGCTTCCGCGATGGAGATAAACCCGCATCGTCACGCGATTCCCTTCCTGCAAACCCATCGCGTGGCAAACATGGCTCCACCGACTGATCTCTGGGGGTCCCCTGTGTGTGATCACATACTTGTTTTCGGACCTCTTTTTAAAGAGCAATGGGTAGTACGTAACATCATTTGGGTACACACGGATGGGAACACCCTCTGTAGGGTCTTCATCAGGCAACAGATTAGGTATTATGTGTTCCTCTGCATGAGCTACGGGAATCAAGAACCTTTGCTGTTTGTCATCAACATCAGAAGCAGCGCAATCCTTGAAGAAGCCCTCAGAGGATAACAAAGTAAATTCTGTTTGGTTATTGCTGAGAAGAACAAGTGCCTTCGCAGCTGCGACATCTGCAGGCACACAGAGCCCGAAAGCCTGCTCGTTCTCAACACCGTTCACACCTTCTGGCATGTTGTTCATCTGTGCTGAGAACTATATGAGAAAGCATGAGGGAAATACATCAACTCCACAGACATAGAACTCAAAGATTATAATTAGAACCAAAAAACCATTACAAAAATAAAAGCTTAATTAATTTCAGCCTGTGAAATTAATTAAGAGCAACAAGTGCAACAGGTGTGTGGCCTCTAAGTGCTATAGATGCTCTTCTTGTTGTACTTTGCTGACAAGTCCTGGACATTTGAATTGGAAGACATTGAGAAAGCATGAGAGAAAAAGATTAGAACCAAATTAATTAGAAAAATTAAGCTTTAGTCACTTTAGCTTAAATTAATAAGACCAACAGGTGTGTGGTGTAATTGCTACTGTTAAGTCTCTTCTTGTGCTTTGCTACCTTGGAAGATATAGACAAAGGCATTAAGAAAGCATGAGGGAAATGAAAGAATAGAACCAAAATCATTACAAAAATAAAAGCTTATGTGAATCTAAGAGCAAGAAGTGCCTGGACTAAGCGCAGTAGCTCTAGTTGCCTTAGAGTGCTTTGCCCACTTATGAGGCCTTGATGAGTGCAGAAGTTGTGTTTTGGAAGTGGTTGATGAAGAGGGAGAGGAATGACTAAGAGCTGCCTTGTGCATTGCTAAATTCATATATATAGTCTACTCAAGTGTGTCATTCCATGAGGAGAAGATTATTAATGTAGTATAAACAGCGATGACTTTCCTGAAATTACACACTACTCCCCGATTAGATGCTGTCCTGTCCCCTTTTCTTTTTCGGTTCTAAAGATAGCGTCCTTGATAAAATGATGCCAATTACAAGTGGGTCCCAAAAGTAAACAGCTGATTGAGACTCAGTATATTCAAAATAATACCAAGGTGGTCCTGAAACCTGTCTCTCACGCAACACGTTTCCCATTCACAGAATCTTACATACTTGTTCTCCTTACCGTCTTCTAGCACAACATAAAGCACCATCAGTTATACCTGTGGTAACCCTTACCTTCTCCTTTTGGCTAATTCGAAACTGTTTCCTCGCATCTTCTTCTTTACTTCCAGTTCCAAAATGCACTTTTCCCGGTTCTATCACCTCTCAAGCTTCCTTGTTCTATCTAAGGTGTTATGTCTCATCTGTCAATATTTGTTACATGTTTAATTTGTCTAAGCGGTTTGAGGCCCACGTACAATTGGCATCAGTGTATCATGGACAAATCAATTTCTACTTATGGTTTTACATTTTATCCTGAATCTATTTACTATTTATTCTTAATCGGTTTACAATTTTTCAAAATTGATTTACATGTTTTATGCACATGATTTATAACTTTTTGCATATTGATTTACAACTTTTCTGCATATAGTTTCATATTTGATCCTAAATCTATTTTGTATTTATCCCCAATTGGTTTATAATATTTCAGAATTAGTTTACAACTTGTTGTAAATTGGTTAATAACTTTTCATAACACGTATTTATAATTTTCTAACTCTAATTTCCAATAATAACAACAAATATCAATTTCTAGCATTGTCATTCTCAATTTATTTTGTTACTAAAAAAACTAAAAAAATAATTATTTATATATTGGGACATAAACCACAAACACATAAAAAAATCAAATAGAATGAATTAAGTCTTCATGCGTGAAGATTAGTTTTGTGCGCTGCTAATATATCTTGATCCTCTTTTATCTTCTTCCTATGAATGATGAAGAGAGAGAGAGAGATGTGACAGAGAGAGAGAATAAAAGCTTTTGAAGGGATAATGAATGAAAGAAATAACAAAATAGGGAAAGGGAGAGAGAATATATGGGAGGCAAGTTTTTCCTTTTTTCTTTTTACCATTTTATCTCTCCATATATCATATTCCTATTTTGTCTTGTAGTGAGGTATAAACATAGTTTTCAGAATTGGACCGGTGATTGACCTGACCAAGGCCCTGGGTCATTGACTCATTGGTTGAATCAAATGAACCGAATTTAATTAAATTCACATATAAAAATATAATTTAATGTGATTAAATAGGTGATATATATAAATAATGAAGTTGAATATCACAAACATAATGTTAGCTTGGTGGTATAACAGGCGCTACTTTGCACATATGACCTGTGTTCAAACCCATGTGACCAGTTTGACCAGTTCAAATACTTAACTTGTCTAATTAGTGAACCGAACTGGTTTGGCAATCGATTCAATGATTTTCTATTTGCATCGACTGGTTTGGTCTAGTTTTTAAAACTATGAATATAATTGTATGGTGGTGTGTATATATCATTCCTCTTAAAGTAGGGTTGTTATTTGAATATCAAACTTAACGCTAAATATGCTATCTCCCACGTCCATGTATAATATATCTTCTATTAAGATCAAAGCAAACCATTATAACTTCAAGTAATTTTCATATTATTAAATAATAGATATATATAAACTAATGTAATACATATATTTAAAATATATACAATATGAGCTATGGTGTTCGCACCAAAAAAAAAAAGGAGTTACGGTGTTCATTTAAATGGCTTGCATAATAAATAATCAGAAATTAATAATTGAATAAATAAAAATTTATTAAATAATGTAAATATATTTAAAGTTATATTAATATAATTTGATTCTGATATATTATTAAAAAACTAAAAAAGGTATATATATATATATATGTGTGTGTGTGTGTGTGTGTGTGTGTGTGTGTGAAATCCATCAAATTTTGTTCTTGTTTGTAAAATCCATCATCCTTACCGACGTTATAAAATTGATTCACCATCAGTTCACGATTGATGCACATATTTACCTGCATTTTGTTATGATCAAGTGTTATCTTACCTCTTTTTTTTCCAATTTTGCATGCGTACTTACCGCCGAAGAAAAAACAAATGGGGAAAGGGGGATGAAAGGCAACATGTCAAAGCGGTGATGTGACATGAAGAAACATAGCAACAACCAGCAAATGCATAAAAAAAAAAAAATAAAGAAAAATTGCACTGTTACTGCAACATGAATGCGTGGCGGTGGAGGCGGTTGAGTCTAGACAGGGAAGATTGAAGTGGCATATGTTCCCCTTATTAGGCTCATTCAATAGAATATCCCCCGATTGTACCAACCATATAGGAAATTAGTGAGGTGAAATTCAATATTAACCTTTGTTTGATTTGTTAAAAAAAAATGAGACCGGACAATTAGCTGAGATTAGATTGGTTGGTTGTGATGAAAAACAAAAGTGAAGACCATACTATTACCACAGTATTCACGCATAGGAAAAAGTTTGAAAGAAAAATAATCACATGAAAGATCAGGAGTACCTGCAAGACCATGGAAAGAAATTTTGCCAGGCACATTATGTCCTCAAATTTTCAAAGGACAAAGATTTTGTATATCAATAACAGTATATCCATGCTGTAAACAAAGATCAACCAAAATTTTAACAGCAATATAAAAACAACTTCTATGAAAAAGAGCAATATAATTTATGCAACAAAGGGCATTTCTAACATACGTATTATTTCTCGTATAACAACAGCATAGCTATCCCATACCCAACTTCAAATATCCATCAACTATGCAATGAATTTAAAAAAAAAAAAAAAGGACAAAGAATACTCAAACCCATGATCACCACAGCACGACTCATCAAACTATAGCAATCTTGATCAATATATGCACGTGTTATTCGACATGCAGAAATCATTCCTAGGAGCTCAGACTTGAATCCAGCTGGAAATGTAAGAAACCAGTCATTGAGACTACTCAAAGCTTTTGCTTGCCCATATAAGTCATGAATATACTACTGATAGTTCTGGGTGGACAAGAACGCGTATAACCAAAAAGAAATATTGGCTGGAAGAACTAATCACCTAAATAAATTCCAAAATTACTGTTAAAAAAATTAGTGTGTTAATCAAAACTTACTTGATGACAAATCACTCAGATCCATTCGTATCCTATTACATGTGAATAATGGGCTTTGATTTTTTGGGTCTTCTACCCAATCCTCACTTACAACTTGGCATATTTGTAAATGTCAAAATAAATCATCCAAATTATTAAGTAAACAATCAAATGGGAGACGGAATAAAATGACTAATGCAGAAATAAACACATATGTCACACCAACCTTGTACATATCTTCCTTTGAAAATTCCAGAAGTGGCCGCACAACAAGGATACCATGGTTTTCTTGAACTTCATTGTAGGGATGTTTATATATGTAGGGAAAATCTGGGAGAAGAAAGGCATGCCTGCAAGTCCAAGGACACCACAATTTCGAGAAAGCCTTAAATCATGTCCCAGTGATTTACAAGTCTAACATTTTGAGCAAGCCTTTGATGTTGCAATCAACTTGTACGATAATAAAACACCGCATTAGCCATTTTCCAGTAGAAAATTCAATTATTTCTTCAAAAGAATGACCTAATATATGCATAAATCAGTGCCCAGATGTTACTAACTAAACTGTTTATGACCTCTGAGTCACTGACCACATGAGTGACATCTATATTTCTAAAGCTTCTATGAAGAGTTACTGGCCTCTCATGTCGCAAATGAAATTCACCCTAGTAATCTAGAAGAATGGAGACATAGATACACTTAGAATATGTTTGTAAGTTTGGGTTTTGGAGCAAAAGAGAGAGGTGGGGAGGACTTGTAGTGTAAAATTTTATTACTAGTCCTCCCCTCCCCTTCCTTCCCCTCCAAAATCCACATTCACAAACATACCTTTAAATACTGCAAAGCAAACCTGATCATCAGCATGATGTGCGATAAGCAGTACACCTATCTGTTGTCGGGCACAAACTTTTTGAAAGATCTAATATCTAAGGTCCAAAAAATCAACATCGAGAATCAATATACTTTATTAATGTTCATGCCTTCCTGTTACAGACTTATAGTATCTTCTCACATAAACGTTTAGATACACTACTAACCTCGTTTCACGAGCAGCTTTTTGCAAATGACCCTGTTTCGGCCTGCCACTTCGCCAATCAAGGTGAGTAACTTCACATCTGATTCCTGTATGAACCCTATGTCAAACAAATTCATAGTTGGATAAGTTTAAGCACTCTACTCACATCACCAAACTTAACAATCCCGCATAAACAAGCCAAATTTGGAGGTACCCATTTCAGAAACACGGCAACAAACAATGTTGATAGACAATGATAAACAATTATTGCCAATAGAGCATCTATGAAACCACCATCGTCGGTCCTGACAGCATTAGCACCAGCAGCTATGTTACCCGGCTACGGGTACAAATACAAATACGGGTATGAAATATAAAAATTTTATAAAAAGTAAGGTATAGATACGTCAATATACAAAGAAAAAAAAAATTCTCAATTTTGATACGATAAAAACTAAAACTTCAATATAAAACAAGTCTAAAATCTAAATTGCTTAGCATTATGTACCAAAACAAAATATTTGAACCTTGTGAAAACATCGTAAAATTAATTGCATAATTTCAGCAATTATTCTAATCCAGAACACTCAATGACAGCAATTATTCGAATCAACAGGAAGTCAAGAACAAATATAGAAAAAGACAGCAACAGCAGCTTAGGTGAATAATTGTTGCAGTAAAAAAATTATCAAAACCAATCAACCTTAAACTCAGAGAAGACAGTTCCCATACCTCAGTGACAAGTAAGTGAGTCAGTAAATTTGAAAGAAGCCTCTGCAATGAAGACAACCCAGAATGGATGTACCAGAGAAAAGCCTTTGGTCGTGCCGGAGACATACCAAAGTCGCTGCGTTGGGGCTCTGCAATGGATACAACCTGCAGTTGCCGGCAGTCTTGGTCGTGCTCCGTCGTTGTTGTGGAGTGGTCTTGCCAGCGATGAGAACAGAAGGAGTAAAGGAGAGAGATATCGTTGTGGGGGTGAGGTTTCGGTTTGAGATTTTCTTGTATGCTCTGAGAGCAAAACTTTCTATTTGCTCTGTTCCACTCATGTTCTTCCACGTAACATTGTGGGTCTGCCTGAACCATGGCTTTTTAAATTATAATTTGTAAAATTAATTTAAAATAAAAACTAAGCAGAGTTAAGTTCCTATGTCCTTTTTATTTTTGGTTTGGGTTAAGTTCCTAGTTTGTGTACCCTTATTTCCTACGCATAAAGAAATCACTTAAGTCCATTTCTCCCTCGTTGCCGGTCATCGTTGAATTTAGATCTTTGCCTCAACCTCCATCTCATCATCGGGGTGCTCCATTCCGCCATCGCGAAACACAACAACCCAGCCGCCATCGGAAACTGGTTCACGGTTCACCATTGTACCTCATTCATGCACCCACAACATTTCTGTTACTGCTCCATTTGAAGCAGAGTCGTGCTGTGAAACCTCTGTTAACCCGTCGTGAACATCGTCTTCGTTGGAGAGTCATTCTTCGTCACCCATGCTGCTAAATGTCCAATTTTTGTTTTCTTTCCTTCCCGGTTCTTTTTTTCCTTCAAATGAAGTTCCTTGTTCTTTATTAGTTTTTGATCGTTCGTTATTATTCTCATTTCAAAAAGTGAATCTCTGTACTGTTTAGTCCCTTTTTTCATCTTTCATCCATTCCAAAGAAAAAGAAATAGAAAAGAAGCCTTACAAGCAGTGGATGGCAGAAGCCCTATAGTCCAAGAGTCTTAATTCTTCACAATTAGAATGGAAACTCCCATTGGAGGCGGAGGAGATTGCTACAATCAGTAGAGGAATTTGGGTACGGGGATGGGACCAAAAATGGAAATAATAATATATAAAAATACTTTTTGTTTATTTTTATTTAACCATGGTTAGGTTTTTTAGCATTTATTCAAAATGTAATTTAAAAATATTATGGTTGGCCCACAATGCCCACGTGGAGAAAAAATAGTGGTGAGAGCAAAAGGAGAGTTTTGCTCTCGGTGCATACAAGAATATCTCGGTTTGGGAAGACGGAAATGAGTGTTAGGGTTCGAGTGAAACAGTGAAGTAAAAGGTTTGGAAAAACTATAAAAATTAAAAATTAAAATCGCGTACCCACTCTCGTATACGCGTACCCTGGCGTTTACCCAACACGTACTCGTATCAGATGCATACCCAGTACGGGTACTTTGCCAAAAACCACATACCCGTGCAGCAGTCTTCCATCCAACAGTTAACACACAGTGCAATACTATCAGGGCCACCGGAGATCCCCAAAGCTGATAGGAAAAGATCCATGATAATACCAACCGATCAATAAACTATGCAGGAAACTAATAGGTTCATTCATTGCATCACTTTCAAAAGTAAAACATGAAGAAAGTTTCTTTGTTTTTCTGGTAGAATAATTTCACAAAACAATTATATCTGATTTATACTTCGGTCTATCAGAAAATTACCTTTTTCCCACTTCTACTCAATCGATAGTTTGAATCTAAAATTATATTTTACAAAACAATTAGGGTACTTGGTCTATCCTTTGGTCTATCAGTAAATTACCTCTTTTTCACTTCTACAGTCTACTCAATCTGTAGTTTGAAACTAAGATCGTGTTAAAATGTAGCTCCGTGTGATTTTGACAAACAATTTTGAAAATTTTTATAAAAACCGAAACTCATTTTCACACTTCAAACCATAGTTTGAGGTGAGTAAACTAAAATCCAAACACATTATTAATCAGCATGTTACTTCTAAGCTTTAATTCTGAAACTAGCTACAAAATATAACAAAAAGGGCACCCTCCAAATAGCTTAAAAATAAAAAATCCCGGAAGTAAAGAGAAAAAAAAAAGGTTTAATTTTTCTGCAATTTACAAGAACCAAAAGGAATGCATCACACATATAGGAAGTAAGAAGCAAATAGAAACTGACCAATACGATGGTGAGGTTTGATTCCAGCCATGGCCATGCGCCTGGAAAAATATTCTCTGTAATTGGAAAAGTCGATTGAGCATTCGGAAGGAGAAAGAAGACACGCAGTAGCAACAAGACAGAGGAAGAGACTGGTCACAAGGTTGGCACAGAGTGAAAGCGTGAAACTTTTTAATGGGATTTTTGGGAATGATGCTGCTACAGGAGAAGTTGCAGTAAGAGTTCGGGAAGATAGGTTTAGCCCTCGCGCCATAACCTCTGTTGGGTCACGACAAAACTGCATGAAATCAAACTCCATGAGCGAAACAAAGCTCTAAAACTTTCAAGGCCAAAAAAGAAAAAATGCAGCTTAAAATTTCAAAATTAAATTAATCAAATCACAAACACGGAGAAAACCAAGGCATAACATCATCAAGAGGAAGACCTTGGAGCTGCTGCAGCAACAACTTGATGCAGCGCAGCAGAACTGTCGTGGCTGAAATGGGCTAACAAGGAGAACGAGCAGCAGGGCGGACTTCTCTGGCGGCAGCGGGTGGAGACGGAAAGAGGACGGAGGCGGTGGTTTCGCTGAGCTGGAAAGTATCTGTGTATGTAAGTGTTTTGGAATGAGGGCTTGAAACTTCGCTACGAAGCAAGAGAGTTCACTATCAGAAAGACCAAAATGAGAAAGAAGGATGAAGGTCGATAACCTCTTTGTCCCTGTTCCCCTCCTTCCATTTTTCCTATGATTTATATAAAGAAAAGGTGGCAGAAGCAAGTGGGGTGGAGGAGAGTGCTTCAACGTGAAGAAACCTTTCCTCCTTTTGTCTTTTCCATGTTACATCATTGTTAGTATTTTTTAAATTGAACAATGAAGCGATACAGTTAACTATGACAAATCTTCCACGATGCTTTAATGACATATTCACATTGTTAAGTGGTCCTTTAATCGAGTGTGCCATGAGCACACTATCCCGCTTAAGTGTTCCCTTTATGTTATTGTTGTCAACATATTCTTAGGGCAGCCTATTAATTTCTGGGGCACTGCAAAGAGGCTGGGCTTCCGGGCAGAAATTTTTTTTTTCTTTATTGTATTTTTACTCTGAAACAGTAAG
Organism: Dalbergia cultrata; assembly: GCA_031216105.1. NCBI lineage: Eukaryota > Viridiplantae > Streptophyta > Magnoliopsida > Fabales > Fabaceae > Dalbergia > Dalbergia cultrata. The sequence goes on from CM062344.1 coordinate 75,738,747, forward strand.
TATTTATATTTCATTGTAAAGATATTTGTCTATCATATTACAAACTTTAAAACATAAAATAATTTATTTGAAAACATAATCTAAATTAAAAATCTTAAAATTAAATCAAAATAGGAAATATATAAATTTTAAAAACTATACTAATAACAGTGCAATACAAAACAAAGTTATATGAATATAAAACAATGTTTTATTGAGAGGAAAATAAAATAAAATATAATAAATAAAATTTACCCGCTGCTAACATTTAAAAATTTTAGTATAGTTTTTTTATTTATTTTTACTGACCAAAACCAAAAATAATTTTTTTTGGTGAGAGGAAGAATTACTAATAATATTAATCTTTTATCTTTGATGAATAGCATAATTTTATGATTTAAATTTTAAGAATTAATATGCTTCATTTTGAAAAATTGAATTTATATAGTTACTCTTATTTGTAAATTTTACATTATCAGTAATATTTTATAGTTAAAATTCACTTTAATTTGTCATAATTACATAACAATATTATTTAATTGTGTTGCATAAAATAATATCAAATTTTCGTCTTTGATTATACATCGTCACAAATGCTATTACCAGATGTGTGTGTGTATGTATATATATGTATATATATACCCGCTTTCTCAGTCTTCCTCATGCCCTTCTGTCCTTTGACAGGTCGATGAACCCTTCAACTTGAAAAACCAAACTTTGGCAAATCAAAGAAGGAGGGTTTCTGGAATGGAACTTATCGGACTTAGCCATCTTTTTTCAAAAAAACCAAAGTCCCTTCTTTTTGTTCTTATTTTATATAACTTCCTTCCGTGATGGACTTCCTTAACCTGATCAGCTTTCCCGACCCTCTAAGGCTAAGCCCACTTATATCCAACGGAACGATATATCTATATATATATATATATATATTGCTTGGGGTTGTCAAAAGCAACGGCACTATCACTTTCGAGACCCCACATCATATTTTTCTTATCTTTGCGGGTGGAATCTAGCTCTCCAATTCATTCAAGAACAATTGTCCATAACTGAAAGGTACGGAACTGTCAGATTCATAATCGCACATCATTCATGTTTATTCTTTCTTTCTCTTGATATTATTATATTGTAACACCAACGGGGCTCGATAGTCTATTTTCTATATGCACTAAAATTAAATATAAAATGTGAATAACTCTTCTCAAAGCTATTTTTGTCTCATTTTTTAAGGTTCAACAAAAGAGCAAATTTTTTCCTTTTAGTAAATTTCTTTTTGTTACATAACAAAAAGGTAACTCTAATTAATGTAATTCAGGCTTTTGAAAAGCTAAACTCATGGTATATATCTCGTAAATATGGAATCTAGGGAGTACTACGTACGTACTAGCTAGCCATCAACATTTCAATCATTATCTTTAATTATAGCGCAGGAAATTTTCACCCATTCCAACTTTACTAAATTAATATGTTGAGAATATATTAGTTAGATTATGTTTTTCATAGTTTTCGCCATATGTCATTGTAACATAATTCTCTTAATAAGCCTATCTCTTATTTACTCAAGTAACCCTCTTTCAGTGTTTCTTATTTCTTCCACCTTCACACTCAAGTAACCCTATCTCTTATTTATTGTTGTCTGTTTGGGAGCTGTTTGACCGGAAAAAGCAGGGAAAGTTACTAGTGCATTTTCTTTTTTGTTTTTTGGCACTACAATAGCAAAAGGAATTCCACGTTCATCAAATAAGCCAAAACTGCTACAAGAATACCACAAGTATTGGCAAACGCGTACATCTTCAATCATGATGGAATCTCATAAAAGGAAACAAAGTGCGAGTATATAAATATATATCATGTTTGGGCATGCTTAATTAGTTTGGGAATAAATATAGTGCTGGAGCTTTTGTGCCTTGTTTCAAATTTATCACCGCTGCTACTACCACTGTCGATATGGTCCCATAGATACGTTGCGCACAGAGGGCACACTCCTCTTTATTTTTGCCTCAAATGCATGGATGGTTTAGTGGCCGTGGTATGAATGATGGGGTGCTTGTGACCATGCGATTGAAGAACTAAAGGACATTTGGCGTATTATGATGTGTTGACTGTGTTTGCTCAAAGTGGATATGAAAACTCAACATGCACGACCTCTATTGATGAGCGTAGATGCAATTGCCAATGTGCAAAAAGCAAATGCACAGTATAGTAAATTTGAGTTAAGAGTTTTATTATTTATAATCATGGGGTGTGAAATATCGTACCAACTTACATCTCATTAACTATTAATAGATAATGTGTGAGTCAAAACAATATTTCACATGAATATAGATAACATCTTTTTTTTCGATTAATTAATGCCCTTCTATTGTGTTACCTTCGCACTTCTAAGTAGAAAAGTTTTTCGGCGGAACCCACATTACTTTTCTATCTTCTCTTCTCCGCTATTTTCTTTGACGTCCCCGAAAACTCCATGATCCATTACTTTCCTTTTCTTTTATTAACTTTCTTCGCATTTTCATTAGAAACAAACGAGGGATACTAGACTTTTTCACATTTTTGAGGAAAGAATGCTGCTACTCTGCAAGACACTGGCCGAAATCCCAATTTGCATTTCATTGTGGAAAATAAATAAATCAATCAAGTGTGGTGCTATCTCTTGCGGGTACCTTATAAGCAATGATTTGTTTATGTACAAACATATTATCGCAAGTACATTTTTCCTATGATTTATATAAAGAAAAGGTGGCAGAAGCAAGTGGGGTGGAGGAGAGTGCTTCAACGTGAAGAAACCTTTCCTCCTTTTGTCTTTTCATGTTATGTCATTGGTGGTATTTTTTATAATGAACAATTGACAAAGGATGAGTTAGTTAATCTATTAATTCTGTTAATGAGTCAGTTGTAAGTTTGTTAATGATAGATTAAGCTGTTAGCCTTTTTGTTATGGGCAAACCTATCATCATCTTGTGTACTATAAGTACCCCTTCTGTCAATAATGAAAGGAATGCAAAAAGCATACTCACAATCCTTCACATACGTGTTAATCATCCTAGCCTTAGGCATTTTCTTTCTTTCTTTATCAGTTATAGTCCGATACCTTTCATGGTATCAGAGCTATACTGATCCATGGAGATGCCTACAGTTTCTAACACGTCTGCCATAAGCTCCGCACCTGCATTCACTCTGAAAATGTTTGCAAATCCCATAGCTGATCGATTGGATGAAGAAAGCTACCTTACATGGGAACAGCTGGCTTTGGTCACCATTGAAGGTCACAAGCTAGAAGATCATCTCGAGGCAGAGAAAGTTCCTCCGAGATTCAAGACAGATGAAGACAAAGTCGCTGGTGTACAATCTAAAGAATACACCAACTGGATTCAACAAGATAAGGTACTGATCTCTTGGCTGCTTTCCTCAATGAACTCTACCTTCAAGAACAGAATGGTGGGTTGCAAGTTTGCTCACCAAATTTGGGGAAAAGTCCAAACTTTCTTTGCGTCTCATACCAGAGCCAAAGTAAAGCAGTTGAAAACTCAACTGAAAGGGATCAAGAAACAAGGTCCCGCATGTGATTACCTACTCAAGATTAAGAAAGTGGTGGATTCACTAGCTGTTGTAGGTTCCCCTGTCACCACTGAAGAGCACATCGAAGTTATACTTGAAGGTCTTAGTGAAGAATATACCCCTCTGATCTCCTCAGTCTTGTCCCGATATGAGCCATTCTCTATTGATGAACTTGAAGCACTCCTCATGGCTCAAGAAGAAATGCTAGAAAAGTTCAAGAAAGTAGATCTTAATCTAGTTCAAGCAAATGTAGCTCAAGGACAGATTCAATTTGCTTCAGGAAGAGGAAATGGTGGTAGAAGAGGCAGAGGGGGTAGAGGGTTTAGAGGAGGAAGGTCATGGAACAACACAAATCGACCTCAATGCCAATTGTGTGGTAAGGTGGGCCATGTTGTGTGGCAGTGTTACCATCGCTTTGATCAATCTTTCACTAACCCCACAAGAATTGCTGTCAGTCATGCTACACCACCTCCTCCCTCTTTTCACAACTCAAGAGCATACCTAGCTGGACCTGCAACATTGACTGATAGTGCTTGGTATCTAAACTCAGGGGCAAGTCATCATCTCACTAATGATCAAGCAAACCTGCAGTCCAGCTCAGAATACAATGGGGGAGAACAAGTTCTGATTGGAATTGGTACAGGTATGGTTATAAAACACATTGGCAGTTCAGTTCTTCATTCACTTTCTTCAAATAAAACTTTCAAACTGAAAAATCTTATGCATGTGCCATACATTGCCAAAAACTTGATTAGTGTTTCAAAGTTTGCAAGAGATAATCATGTCTTTTTTGAGTTTCACCCTGATATCTGTCTTGTCAAATCACAGGTAACCAAGGAGATTGTTCTCCAAGGCTCTCATAAAAATGGGCTATATCGATTTGACAACACTGTAATTCCTAGAAACATTCCTTCTGCTGTAAATAATGTCATTGCTGCCTTTCATACTTGCTGTAATTCTTTAGATACATGGCACAAAAGGTTAGGGCATGCAAATTCAAAGATTGTAAATTTGGTTTTGTCTCAATGTAACATCACTGTTCAAAGAAATAAAAAAGTTACTAATTCTTCAATTTGTGAATCTTGCTGTCTAGCAAAAGCTCATGCTCAACCACACTTTCCTTCCACACACACTTATAAACCTCTTGATCTAATATTCTCAGATCTATGGGGACCTGCTCCATGTTTATCCAAATATGGAAATAGGTACTATGTAGTTTTCATTGATGCAGCAACTAGATACTCATGTATGTACCTGTTAGAGTCTAAGGCTCAAGTGTTCAAAGCCTTCCAACAATACAAACTCATGATTGAAAAACTCACAGGTCTGTGCATAAAAAGCCTACAAACAGATAATGCAAAAGAATTCTTGTCTCATGCATTTACCAATTTTCTAAACACAAATGGGATTACACATAGACTCACATGCCCCTACTGTCACCAACAAAATGGGAGAGTTGAAAGGAAGCATAGGCACATTACCGAAACAGGTCTAGCTCTTCTAGCCACTGCATCATTACCAACCTCTTTCTGGGATGATGCTTTTGTCACAGCAATCCAACTCATAAACAAACTGCCCTCACCTACTTTAGGCCACAAATCACCCCATGAACTTTTACTCAAACACAAACCAGATTATAGCAACCTTAGAGTCTTTGGTTGTAGCTGTTTTCCCAATCTCAGACCTTACAATGCACACAAGTTAATTCCCAGGTCTTACAAGTGTCTTTTCCTAGGTTATGCACCAAACCATCAAGGTTATAAATGCTTGTCTCCAATAGGAAAAATGTTCATATCTAGAGATGTTGTGTTTAATGAAACTGAATTTTCCTATAAGCACCTGTTCAAAAGTACAGGCACAAACAATTACCCAACTTCCACTCCATCTATGCCATGCATTCCACTAATTCCCAAAAAGCCTACTAACCAGTCTACAACTGCCAATTCTGTTTTATATCCTACACCTGTAGTTGCTGTGCCTTCTATTGTCCCTGCAGGTATTACTGTCTCTCCCTCTCACATCGAACCATTTGTGGATCGGTGTACAAATTCAACAGCCAATCTGTGAGCCAGCTGCAGAAAGCTCCTCAAAACCGGTTAATGCTCACCCTATGCAAACAAGAGCCAAAAATGGGATTACAAAACCTAAAACCTATGCTGCTGCTGTAATTGGATCAGATACAAACCTGGCTAACACTGAACCTCTCACTGCTGCACAAGCATTGCTGTCTCCACATTGGAAACAAGCTATGCAAGAGGAATACCAAGCTCTTATGAGGAATTCCACTTGGTCATTAGTTCCTCCACCATCTAATGTCAAACCAATAGGGTGTAAGTGGGTTTTTCGTATCAAAAGAAACCCCAATGGAACTATCCAAAAGTACAAAGCCAGGCTGGTTGCAAAGGGGTTTCATCAGAAAGAAGGCATAGATTTTGGAGAAATATTTAGCCCTGTGGTCAAACCTTCAACAGTCAGAATCATGCTTAGCATTGCCTTATCTCAGGGTTGGAATATAAGGCAATTTGACTTCAATAATGCCTTCTTAAATGGGGACCTAAATGAAGATATTTATATGGTGCAACCTGAAGGATTTGTTCAGAGTAATCCCAGATCAGTTTGCAAGCTCACAAAGGCTTATGTGGGCTGAAACAAGCCCCTAGAGCATGGTTCTCCAAGCTCAGCACTACCCTAAACAAATTTGGTTTCTGCAGCACAAAATCTTATCCATCTTTGTTCACTAGATTTGAAGGTAACACCACAACCTACATTCTAGCTTATGTGGATGACATCCTCATCACTGGAAATAATCCTACTGAAATTTCCAACACCATCACTTAGCTGAATGCCATTTTTGGTTTAAAAGATCTAGGACAGATGCACTATTTTCTAGGTCTTGAGGCTCACAGAACCAGCAAGGGTACAATTCATCTCAACCAAGCCAAGTATGTCAAAGATTTACTCAAAAGAGCAGGCATGGTATCAGCAAAACCGATGCCTACTCCCATGGTATCTTCATTGAAACTTTCTGCCTCTGGTGACACAGCCTTTCAAGATCCCAGTTTATACAGGTCTGTGGTTGGTGTCCTCCAATATGCCACAATCACAAGACCTGACATCTCTTTCCCTGTAAACAAAGTCAGTCAGTATATGCAGCAGCCATTAGAGTCACATTGGAAGGCTATAAAAAGAATTTTAAGATACCTCTCTGGCACCATTGATCAGGGACTTCAATTTCACAAATGTAAGGAATTTAGACTGCTTGGTTTTTGTGATTCTGATTGGGGATCTGATGTGGATGATAGAAAATCCACAAGTGGCTATTGTGTTTATTTAGGTCCCAACCTTATTTCTTGGTCCAAAGAAAAAGCAAAGATGCAAAGATCAAGGTCTAGTACCGAAGCAGAATTTAGAAGTTTAGCCTCTATTATGGCTGAAATTTCCTGGTTGCAAACCTTACTTACTGAACTACATGTCACCTGCAATGCTTTGCCAACTGTGTTTTGTGATAACTCTAGTGCAGTCCTCCTTGCCTCCAATCCCATTCTCTATCAGCGCACAAAGCACTTTGAAATTGACCTGCACTTTGTCAGGGACAGGGTTATACAAAAGAAGCTGTTTGTCCAACACATTCCCTCCACTGAACAAATCGCTAATGTTCTCACAAAGCCCTTATCTACACCTTTGTTTCTCAAATTTCGTGACAAACTCCGGATGCTTCCTACCAAATTTCACAGTTTGAGGGGGGATGACAAGGGATGAGTTAGTTAATCTGTTAATTCTGTTAATGAGTCAATTGTAAGTTTGTTAATGATAGATTAAGCTGTTAGCCTTTCTGTTATGGGCAAACCTATCATCATCTTGTGTACTATAAGTACCCCTTCTGTCAATAATGAAAGGAATGCAAAAAGCATATTCACAATCCTTCACATACGTGTTAATCATCCTAGCCTTAGGCATTTTCTTTCTTTCTTTATCAGTTATAGTCTGATACCTTTCAACAATGAAGTGATACAGTTAACTATGACAAAACTTCCACAATGCTTTAATGACATATTCACATTGTTAAGTGGCCCTTTTATCGAGTGTGCCATGAGCACACTATCCCGCTTAAGTGTTCCCTTTATGTTATTGTTGTCAACATATTCTTAGGGCAGCCTATTAATTTGAGGGCACTTGCAAAGAGGTGGGCTTCCAAGGCGAGAATTTTTTCTTTATTATATTTTTACTCTGAAACAGTAAGTATTTGTATTTCATTGTAAAGCTATTTGTCTATCATATTACAAACTTTAAAACATAAAATAATTTATTTGAAAACATAATCTAAATTAAAAATCTTAAAATTAAATCAAAATAGCAAATATATAAATTTAAAAAACTATACTAATAACAGTGCAATACAAAACAAGTTATATGAATATAAAACAATGTTTTATTGAGAGGAAAATAAAATAAAATATAATAAATAAAATTTACCCGCTGCTAACATTTAAAATTTTTTGTATAGTTTTTTATTTATTTTTACTGACCAAAACCAAAAATATTTTTTTTTTGGTGGGAGGAAGAATTTCTAATAATATTAATCTTTTATCTTTGATGAATAACATAATTTTATGATTTGAATTATAAGAATTAATATGCTTCATTTTGAAAAATTGAATTTATATAGTCACTCTTATTTGTCAATTTTACATTATCAGTAATATTTTATAATTAAAATTCACTTTAATTTGTTATAATTACATAACAATATTATTTAATTTTGTTGCATAAAATAATATCAAATTTTAATCTTTGAATTAAATTTCATAATAATTTAAGTAATTATGGTAATGTGTTAGCTCATACTGGCCTATTTTTTTAAAATTGTTTTTCAGAAAATTTCTATTTTAAAGCTATATATTTTTTAAAGTATAATAAAAAATACTTTGACCTTTGAGTTGTTCAATGGCCAAGTTTAAAGGAATAAGTGATTCAAAATTCTAATTTTATGTGACACTTTATACAATAAAATTTTATAGCTTTGAATTTTATTATTTTAAATTTAAATAATAAAATTAATATTTTAGATATCATGAATTTTTTTCCATTTAAATATTAATAATAAATTATCTTTTTCTAAAAAAATAAAAATAAAATTATTTTTAGATTAGAAAAAATATTTTTATTTTAAAATTATTTAATTGATTAAAATTATAATATTTGTTATTGGAAAATAATTTGTAACTTCAAAGTAGTCATAATTATATAAATATTTTTTCCGATATATCTCAAGTTAATTAATTGCATATAGCATTAGAAAAACTCGTAATTTCAAAGTATAATTATAATTAGTCATATAAAATAATTAAAATTTTTTTTTGGTCGATCTCACTTTGAGTATACATCGTCACAAATGCTATTAGCAGTATATATATATATATATATATATATACACCCCCTTTATCAGTCTTCCTCATGCCCTTCTGTCCTTTGACAGGTCGATGAACCCTTCTACTTGAAAAACCAAACTTTGTCAAATCAAAGAAGGAAGGTTTCTGGAATCGTCCTCATTGGAGTTAGCTATCTTTTTTCAAAAAAGCTAAGTCTCTTCTTTCTGTTCTTATTTTATATAACTTCCTTCAGTGATGGAAGCTATCTTTTTTTAAAAAAGCTCAGTCCCCTCTTTTTGTTCTTATTTTATATAACTTCCTTCCATGATGGACTTCCTTAGCCTGATGATCAGCTTTCCCGACCCTCTAAGGCTAAGCCCACTTATATCCAATGGAACGAAAGTCGTTCCAGCAAGTCAATCAGGAGGAACAGTACTCGAGGGATGAGATCTTGACTATATATGTGGATGGATGATTGATTGAGCTTGTCAAAAGCAACGGCACTATCACTTTCAAGACCCCACATCATATTTTTCTTATCTTTGCGGGTGGAATCTAGCTCTCCAATTCATTCAAGAGCAATTGTCCATAACTGAAAGGTACGGAACTGTCAGATTCAAAATCGCACATCATTCATGTTTATTCTTTCTTTCTCTTGATATTATTATTTTTCGTAACACCAACGGGGCTCGATAATCTATTTTTTATATGCACTAAAATTAAATATAAAATGCGAATAAACTCTTCTCATAGCTATTTTTGTCTCATTTTTTAAGGTTCAACAAAAGAGCAAATTTTTTCCTTTTAGTAAATTTCTTTTTGTTACATAACAAAAAGGTAACTCTAATTAATGTAATTCAGGCTTTTGAAAAGCTAAACTCATGGTATATATATCGTAAATATGGAATCTAGGGAGTACTACGTCCGTACTAGCATCAACATTTCAATCATTATCTTTAGTGATAGCGCAGGAAATTTTCACCCATTCCAACTTTACTAAATTAATATGTTGAGAATATATTAGTTAGATTATGTTTTTCATAGTTCTCGCCATATGTCGTTGTAACATAATTCTCTTGATAAGCCGATCTCTTATTTACTCAAATAACCCTCTTTCAGTGTTTCTTATTTCTTCCACCTTCACACTCAAGTAACCCTATCTCTTATTTATTGTTGTCTGTTTGGGAGCTGTTTGACCGGAAAAAGCAGGGAAAGTTACTAGTGCTTTTTGTTTTTGGTTTTTTGGCACTACAATAGCAAAAGGAATTCCACGTTCATCAAATAAGCCAAAACTGCTACAAGAATACCAAAAGTATTGGCAAACGCGTACATCTTCAATCATGATGGAATCTCATAAAAGGAAACAAAGTGCAATTACATAAATATATATCATGTTTGGGCATGCTTAATTGGTTTGGGAATAAATATAGTGCTGGAGCTTTTGTGGCTTGTTTCAAATTTATCACCGCTGCTACTACCACTGTTGATATGGTCCCATAGATACGTTGCGCACAGAGGGCACACTCCTCTTTATTTTTGCCTCAAATGCATGGATGGTTTAGTGGCCGTGGTGTGAATGATCGGGTGCTTGTGACCATGCGATTGAAGAACTAGAGGACATTTGGCGTATTATGATGTGTTGACTGTGTTTGCTCAAAGTGGATATGAAAACTCAACATGTTGGGTACCAGAGTAATGGAAACAGATCAACACAACTAAAATAGAGCTGAGAGTAATAGAACTGACACACAATATTTACGTGGAAAACCCCCTAATGATGAGGGAAAAATCACGGGCAAGAATGAGAAAGATTTTCACTATGTGGAAGATAAAATTACACCTCTCTCTAAATATAAGGAGAGAACAATAACACCCTCTCTTATACTAGGAGAATACACCTCTCTCTATAATAATAGGAGAAACTCTCAGAAGACACTATATATTTTTTTCTCTCTATTATGCTCTCTTTATTTTCTGCTGATGCATTTAGAGCGTTCAGCAGCTCTCTATTTATAGAGGCTCGAGAGTTACTGTGCAATCAATGCACAGTAACTTCACATGCATTTCGGTAGGTGCACCGAACCCTCTCACATGTGCACAGTAACTTTTTACTGTGCATGTTTGAAATTTTCACTAATCACATGTATGCACAGTAGAAATTCTACTGTGCACTTTGAAAATTTTGCTCCTATGCATGTGCTTCTGATTTCCTTCTTTGACTCTTTTTGTTTTTTTGTTTTTTGTTTTCTTTTAAAGTGGCTTTACGCCACTAACAATCTCCCACTTAAAGCCACTTTTGGTAAGCTTTCAAAACCTTTTCTCATCTTGCCGCCCATGTCGCCTCGTTTCTGATAGACCACAGAAAGATCTACACCATTTAAACTTGTCAGTGTTGATCGGCTTTGTCATGACATCTGCTAGGTTATCTTTCGTATGAATCTTCTGCATGTCCACATTTCCTTCTTCCACTACTTCTCGAACAAAGTGATATTGAACTCCTATGTGCTTTGTCCTGGAATGAAAAGCTGGATTTCTTGCAATATGCAAGGCACTCTGACTGTCACAATACACAGTAATCTTTGACTGCATGTGCCCGTGTTCCTCCATTAACCTTTGAATCCAAATAGCTTCCTTGCAAGCTTGTGTAGCTGCCATATATTCAGCTTCTGTAGTAGATAGAGCTACATGATGCAGTAACTTGGATAACTTGACTCATGACTCACTTTGCAAGTGTAAACACATAGCCTGTAGTAGATTTTCTTTTATCAAGATCACCTGCAAAATCTGAATCAACATATCCTCTGACAACGAACTCTGATCCTCCAAAACATAGTGCAACACCTGAGGTTCCTCTAATATATCTCAGGATCCTCTTCACAAAGATTCCAATGCTCAAGCACTGGATCTGCCATAAACCGACTAACTAATCCAACTGCTTGAGCAATATCTGGCCTAATACAAATCATGGCGTACATAAGGCTTCCCACCGCTGATGCATATGGTACTCGAGACATTTCCATCCTCTCTGCTTCACTGCTAGGACACATATTTGAGGATAATTTGTAATTCACAGGAAGTGGGGTTGATACTGGCTTGTAATCTTGCATGTTGAAGCGTCGCAAGATTTTCATCAAGTAATTCTTCTGTGAAAGCCAGATCTTCCTGTCCTTTCTATCTCGGTGAATTTGCATCCCTAAAATCTTGTTTGCGGGTCCCAAGTCCTTCATATCAAACTCCCTAGCCAATTGTGCCTTCAATTCTTGGATTCGATCTTTGTTGGGGCCTACTACCAACATGTCATCCACATACAACAACAGAATGATGAAAACATTGTTATCAAACCTCTTGTAGTATGTACAATGGTCTGAACTCAGTCTGTTGTATCCAAGGCCAATTATGAAGGAATCAAATCTCCTGTACCAACACCTTGGCGCCTGCTTTAGACCGTACAGAGATTTAGTCAACCTACAAACCAAGTTTTCTTTTCCTTTTTCCTCAAAGCCTTCTGGTTGGAGCATATATATCTCCTCTTCAAGTTCTCCGTGAAGAAAAGCAGTTTTCACATCTAACTGCTCAAGATGTAAATCAAATGCAGCACACATAGCCAATACTACTCTGATAGTGGTAAGTCTGACAACTGGAGAAAATATCTCATTGAAATCAATACCTTCCTTCTGAGCAAATCCTTTTACCACCAGTCTTGCACGATATCGTTCCACTCGATCATTGCCATCTCGTTTGATCTTATAGACCCATTTGTTGCCGATGGCTTTTCGACCTTTTGGAAGTGCAACAAGTTCCCATGTTTTATTCCTATGCAAGGCCTCCATTTCTTCTTGCATTGCTGCCATCCACAGAGAAGCATCTGGACTATTCAAAGCCTCCTGAAAGTTTGATGGCTCTCCTTCTTCTGTTAGAAGACAAAATGCATCGTGGCTTGCCATAACATAGTCTGAATGCCATGAAGGTGGCTTTGTTTGGCGTGATGATTGCCTAACTTCTGTATCATTAGCCTCTACTGGTACTTGTTCATCATGCTCTGGTTCTGCTTCAGAATCTTTTTCTTCAGTTTTCTCATCTATCTGAATAGTAGTGGTCTCCTTATGATCTTTGTCATTTTTTCTTCACTTTGCAGTTCATTTTCTGCAAATATAACATCCTCACGACAATAACCTTGCGGGCAGTGGGATCCCACAAGCGATACCCCTTTACACCGTCAGCATAGCCCAAGAATATACATTTCCTGGACTTCGGGTCCAACTTTGTTCTTTCTTGGGAATTGTACATCACATATGCTGGACATCCAAACACCTTTAGGGAAGAATAATCTGCCGGCTTGCCATTCCACATCTCCATTGGTGTTTTTAAACCAATTACAGTTGATGGCGATCGATTGATCACATAATGTGCGCTTTTGATCGCTTCGCCCGTAAAGACTTGGCTAAACCTGCTGTTCTCAGCATTGCTCTTGTTCTTTCTGAAGAGTCCTGTTTATCCGCTCTGCTACACCATTTTGCTGAGGTGTATGTGCAACTATAAATTGCCTTTGAATACCTTCATGCTTGCAAAATGCTAGAAAATCTCCATCTGTATATTCTCCTCCATTGTCTGTCCTCAAGCACTTTATCCTCTTTCCGGATTCAAGTTCTACTCTTGCTTTGAAGTCTTTGAATATTTGAAACACATCTGACTTTTTCTTTATTGGATACACCCATAGTCTCCTAGAGTAATCATCAATGAATGATACAAAATATTTTGCACCTCCCAAGGACATTTCTGGTGACTCCCACACATCAGAATGAATCAAGTCTAGAATGTGCTTACTCCGGGCAGTTGATCTATCAAACTTCAATCTATGTTGTTTGCTTGTAACACAGTGCTCACAAAATGGTAAGTTCACCGATTTGAGCCCAGGAATGAGATTACGCTCGCAAGAACCTTCAAACCACGTTCTGACATGTGGCCTAGTTTGCGATGCCACATCATCGTCGTTTCTTCTTCATTTGCTGATGCAACTGATGCATCTGCCTCCTGCAACGTATCTCCTTGAAGTCTGTATAGATTTGTTGTGGTCTTTTCTGCTTTCATCAACACAAGAGCACCTTTAACAACTTTCAAGATTCCCCCTTCAAGATGTGTCTTGCAGAGATCATCCAGTTGCCCAATAGACAATATATTCTTCCTCAAACCCTTCACGTGTCGCACTCCTTGAATTGTTCGAATGGAACCATCAAACAATTTTATTTTGACAAGATACCAACACCAGCAATTTCTAAGGCATGATCATCTCCCATGAACACAGATCCTTCCGAGACAGGTTCATAACTGTAAAACCAGTCACGATGTGGAGTCATGTGCCATGATGCTCCTGTATCCATGATCCAAACATCAATGAGCCTTTTATTGCCTCTAGAACCAATTGCTGCCTCACTACATAGGATTTCTCCATCCTCAGAGGTACTTGCAACACATCCTTGAGAGGTTGATGCTTCTGGGGCTTTATCTGCATTCTTCTTGTTATTTCGACAATCTTTCTTCAAGTGCCCTCTCATGCCACAACGGTAGCATTTGAAGTTCTTCCTTCTTCTTGACTTTGATCTACTCCGACCATGACTCCCACTGGAATCATGCTCCATTGATCTCCATCTCATCACCAACAATGCCTCTCCATGCTTTGAGTTCTCCAATCTATCTTCCTTATTCCTGCGCCTGGACTCTTCTTCAAGAATAGCACCGGCGACATCATCAAAGGATAGATAGTTGGCAACATTATTATTTGTAATGTTGATAATAAGTTGATCATATGAGTCAGGTAGACTTTGAAGTAAAAGTTCCGCACGTTCATTCTCCGTTATTTTATAATCTGATGCTGTAAGCTGGGAGAATAATGTGTTCAGATTGTTGATGTGATCCGTTACCGACGTGGACTCACTCATCCGAAGAGTATACAGCCTCCTCTTTAGAAATATTCTATTGTGAAGTGACTTGACCTCGTACAATTTGACAAGAGCATCCCAGATCTCCTTTGCTGTCTTCTTTTCTGCAATCGGACAATCTTGACCGCCATTGCAAGATGCAGATTGGCAACAAAGATTATCATCCATCTCCTTCCACTTTTCATCAAGAACCCGGTTCCGCCTTCAATTGCTGGTAAGCAATTGTCCTTCCTCAAGATTGCCTTTATCTTCAGTTTCCACAGAGAAAAATTATTCCCATTGAACTTCTCAAACTCAAATTTTGTTGCCATGGTGTTTACCGGAATCTGTTTCTCTACTAGACTGGTCACTTTTTTTTTACTGTGAATAGTACCATATACGTGAATAGTACCGTATACGTGAATAGTGCCTTATACGTGAATAGTATCGTATACGTGAACAGTACCGTATATTTATACCGTATATGGAACAAATCCAGTATACGTTAACAATACTGTAAAAGTATACAACTACACGTATAAACAGTGACCAAGAGTAGTAACCCGCAGCGTGAACTATAACCAATGGCTTTGATAAGTTCCAGGTAAAAATTCTTTTCTGATGTGGAAGATCAGCCTAAGCTGCAACCACAGAGCATACTAAGAAAAATACCACCAAACCAAAGCTCTGATACCACTGTTGGGTACCAGAGTAATGGAAACAGATCAACACAACTAAAATAGAGCTGAGAGTAATAGAACTGACACACAATATTTACGTGGAAAACCCCCTAATGATGAGGGAAAAACCACGGGCAAGAATGAGAAAGATTTTCACTATGTGGAAGATAAAATTACACCTCTCTCTAAATGTAAGGAGAGAACAATAACACCCTCTCTTATACTAGGAGAATACACCTCTCTCTATAATAATAGGAGAAACTCTCAGAAGACACTATATATTTTTTTCTCTCTATTATGCTCTCTTTATTTTCTGCTGATGCATTTAGAGCGTTCAGCAGCTCTCTATTTATAGAGGCTCGAGAGTTACTGTGCAATCAATGCACAGTAACTTCACATGCAGTAGGTGCACCGAACCCTCTCACATGTGCACAGTAACTTTTTACTGTGCATGTTTGAAATTTTCGCTAATCACATGTATGCACAGTAAAAATTCTACTGTGCACTTTGAAAATTTTGCTCCTATGCATGTGCTTCTGATTTCCTTCTTTGACTCTTTTTGTTTTTTTTTTTTTCTTTTAAAGTGGCTTTACGCCACTAACACAACATGCACGACCTCTATTGATGAGCGTAGATGCAATTGCAAATGTGCAAAAAGCAAATGCACAATATAGTAAATTTCAATTAAGAGTTATGTTAATTATACTTAAGGGGTGTGAAATATTGTGTCAACTTACATTTCATTTATTATTAGATAAGATATAAATCTTATTCAAATAAAATTCACATTCCCATTTAATAATAGATAACGAGTGAATTGAAACGGTTTTCATGAATATAGATAACTTTTTTTTTTTTTTTATTAATTAATGCCCTTCTCTTGTGTTACCTTCGCACTTCTAAGTAGAAAAGTTTTTCAGTGGGACCCACATTACTTTTCTATCTTCTCTTCTCTGCTATTTTCTTTGACATCCCCGAAAACTCCCTGATCCATTACTTTCCTTTTCTTTTATTAACTTTCTTCACATTTTTATTAGAAACAAACGAGGGATAATAGTCTTTTTCACATTTTTGAGGAAAGAATGCTGCTATTCTGCAAGACACTGGCCGAAATCCCAATTTGCATTTCATTGTCAGGATAAGCTGGTACTGACGTGGAAAAGAAATAAATCTATCAAGTGTGGTGCTGTCTCTTGCGGGTACATTATTAGCAATGATTTGTTTATGTACAAACATATTATCGCAAGTACATTAAACTCCAGATCTAATCCTCTAATTTGATTGTTTGTAAAAGATCAAGACTATTACTTCCTCTATTCAAGTAATAGTCACACTTACAAAAAATTTGTTTCATACTATTATTTGTTTTAGAAATTCAATGAAGTATTAATTATTTTATAATAGCAATTATTTCACTTTCTCCCATCACCTCCACTGTTTCCGATCATATATTATAACTCTTCAATAAATCAAAATATAATTTAGTCTTTCATAGTTATTTTTTCCAAAATAAAAAATTATTAAATATTTTCTTCATTCACATCCACTATTTTAAACTACTATTCTTGTGGGATTGATGAGGAAATAATTGCTTTCTTAATTTTAAGTATGATTGGTTTGGAGTAAAAATGAGTTAAAATTTGTCATAGATAAGTTTCATTATATAAAATTATACATGAAGTTATTCATAAAATTTTCCATCACATGTTGACCCCAACCACATACGCATGAAAAAAAATCCTTAAGTAACAATTAATATGAATAAGAGAAAATGAATTTTTCACTTAAATTAAAGACACAACTGTTTCAAATTCAACCTTTGTCAATAATCACATGCAACTGTATCCAACCTCAATTTCTCCCGTGCATTACTTGCTCTTTCCGTCAGGCGATTTCTTTTTGCTTGTCGTCCCTCGTCTCATAGTGGATTTTGAAATAAATCCTTGAAGAAGCTAGCACCTCCTCTTTAGTTTAAATTATATCATTTTTACCAATGGAGAAATGGATGGATATGTATGACTTATTATATTATTTAAAAATAATTTTAATAATAACTGCATTTTCTCCACGACTTTATACATGTTTAGCAATGAGCTCACCCAGGCACCGTGGCTGGAGAGTTGGCAAGCCACTACAACGTGGTTGCCCATCTCAGTCATTGAATCCAGTACTTTTAGTTTGTCACTTTATTTTTTGCTGATTCGGTGCAATTAAAATTTTTAAAATGTTGGCTCAATTTTAACTTTGGTTTATTTTGAATCTGTTGATTGTTTTGGATCTGGATTCTGTTTTAGGGAAAAGTCAGGAATGATTGTGCTGGATGCTTCCCTTGTGTCTATATTTCCTTTTTGAAGTTTGCTATGCATCCCTATCTAAAATAATAAAAAATTAAACCGTGAAATAAAATAAAAACTTGGAATGAAAGTTACTGGAGTGATGTTTTAGCAAAGAATGTGAGAAAGAGAAGAACAGTACACAGAGACTTTATATTTTGATAGAGGTTTTGAAAAATTAAATAAAAAAAAGAATTGTACTTTTTAGTTGATTTAGCTGTAGATAGACTTAAATGTAGTTAGATTTTTCAGTATTTCAAATATAGTTTATTTTATGGGAATGAGGGGCCCACCAACACTATGTATGTGTCACCTAATATATAGATCAAAGCAAACCTTCTGTTTTGGAAAAAGATAAATGGCACGAATGACATTTCGTCAAATATGTGCGAAAATGGTTTTGTAGTTGTTTTTATGCAAAATATTCTCTCTCCAAATTTACTTCTCCGCGTTTTCCTTTTTTTTCCCCCACCAATCAGCTCAAGAGCTTTGCAATTCGCACCATTTCGTGGGTTTTATTTTCGTACCACCACGTAGCAAAGCTCTTGCTTTGCCTGCAACGAGTGGTTACCCATTTTTGCTTCCGAGAGTTGAAATAGAAAAAGGAACAACACGGAAAGATATGCAAACAAACCTTATTTACGCAACATCTTTAGCTCAAAAGGGTAGCCAACTGCTTTGTATTTATTCCTTCACAAGATAAAAAAAAAAAAGACTTCCAAATTCGATATGCTTTATGACATTAGGGGAAAAAAGGTATGGTCAGTCTCCAAGTCTTAACTAATGCATGTCAGATTCATGCATGTACATATATGTAGCCTTTTCAGGGGATAACGTATGAGCAGATAATAATCACATAGCTTCAAGAAAAGAATGAATGAACATCCTACCAAGTGAAGAGGAGAGAGGACCAAGCATGAACATTCCAGTAACAGTACTTGGAGTAGAAACTTGTTTCTAAACTCTTTAACTAACTAAGAGTTAGTTATCAGGTAACAGAACGAACATGTGGGTCTTAAAAAGGCCTAGACATGCCTTACCCTAAACTTAGCAATCTTTTTTTTTTTCCTCTTTTTTTGGCCAGACAAACTTAACTATCCAAACGTCACCACCGCCCTGTCTGTAGGAAAAAATGCAAGAATTTTTCTTCAGCAAATCCCCACTTGGATTCTTTAGTTAATTACTGCCCACCTCAATGCAAAGCCACAGCTCTTCCAAAGATATTATATAATATAACGTTCAACAGCAAGAAAGATGAGAGAGAAGGTAATTCCGAACTAACCAAAACCGTAACTGAGCAGTACCACTGAAAGATACTTGTGTTAAAAGAAAAGGCTATAGGTTTAGTTGATGTACCAAAGTCTGTCAATACCTATGATACCTATGATACCTGAGATTATGTGGTTGCATAGGTATTTAGCATGTGTCCACGGTGTGGGGTGCTTTTAATTGCTAAAAATGAGATTAAAATTACATATAAGAAGTTAATTACGTTACAGTTTTATGAAAAATAATAAAAATCCCCAAAGAAAAAAATATTTGATTTGCTACAGTATGTTTTGCTTTTTTAATTCTTTATTTTTTAAAGAATCCGGATATTCCATAATTTTGTTCTTCAAATAGTGTAGTGATTTTTTTTATTCTTTAAAAGAATTTAGATATTTCCAATTCTGTTCCTCAAACTTTTTATTTTTTTAAAGAATTTGGACATTCCAAATTCTATTCTCCAATTATTTTTTTACTTTTTTTTTATTTTTTAAAGAATTTTGGATATTCCAAATTCCGTTCACCAAACAGTGCAGTGATTTTTTTACTTTTTTAAATAAAGCGAATAGCACATCCACCTTCTCATATTTCCAATGGGTCTTCAAGATTCCCACGCCCAGCTTCGTTTTCACCATACGCAAACAGATGGTGACCCACTTGGTCATTCCCTGGTTCACCACCTGTGAAATGCGGTTACTGCTCTGCCATAAACTGTCATCGACCCATTGCTTCCATGTTAGGTTGCTACCACCGCCATGGACCCTCTCCACAATGCCATTACCTTACACTACCGCGCTGAACCTTGACCCATTTATCATGGATCGCCTCCCATTTATCGTCGATGTGCCTACGCCTCCACCAATCTAGGGTTCTACCATATCTTCTATGCTTTTTTTCCCTGTTTTTGAATTTTTAGACTTATTCAATATTTTTTCACAAAATTTTTGGTAAATACATATTAATAAAATGAACTCTCTTTTTTTTGTCCCCAAATTTGAAAAACTAATATAGTAACACACTTGTTAATTCAATGCCTACTTTGTTTTTGCTAACTCTTTTTTTTTTGTTCAAGTGTTAGAGATCGATTGGAAAATATGTTAGGATTTACGAGTTGGGCTACTCACCACAACAGGTTTTGATACCGGAATCATGTGGCAAATGACTAAAGATTAATTAATCCTACCTCCATTTTTATGCCGATTCATTACCAGAAAAATAGTGTTTAGTGGCGGTTTTAATTGGATTTTTCGGCGATTTGCACCCGCTGCAAAAAGGTTTATCGGCGGTTCAGAAACCGCCACGGAAGTTGGCGTCCTTAAACCATTTAGCGACGGTTTATAGCAACCACGGGAATGACCGCCACCAAAGTAGGTTCTCTTGGCGGTTAGTTTTGTGGTGGTCCCATATATTTAGTGGCGGTTTTAAACTGCTGAAAAACCCTTCTAATGGTTGGCACTCAAGATTTTTTTGAAGTGGTTTTATCTAAAAAGCGGTGGTTTGAAACCATCTCAAAAGTGATGATTGGTGCCAAGTTATCTTATTTAGTAGTGGTTTTGAAACTGCCACAAATGCCAATTACTGGTAGTTTGAAACCACTGCAAGAAAGCTCAACACATGTTCTTTTATCCTTTTTGCTAGCAATTTCAAACCGCCGCAAATAAGCTTGGTGTTAACCGTTCTTTTTCCTTTTTCTTTTTCTTTATTTTACTTTTCAATATTTTATTTTGAATCATATGAGTCAAAAACAGTAACTAGTATCCTATACAACAGTAGTAATCAACAATCATAAACATAAAGGAAAATTGAATAGAAATTCTTAAACTTTTAAACAAATAACGTGTATATCAAATGTCATAACATAATTTTGACTAATAGTTAAACAAATCCAAGTGTCTAAAAAAAGTGAAAGCTAAAAGAGCATAACAACAACAAAAAAAAGTGTTTCAAGTGAAAGCTAAACAAAGCAGCAGCCTGAGCTACAATGCATTCATTTTGAACTTTGGTTGGAATGATCATGATAGCTGAGGAAAACGGTCTTACACCTAGTGAAATTGGTGCACTCTCTTAATATGGGGCCTGAAATTATAAATAGAAGATAAATTGTAACATATTTTTGCACTATTGTAGTGTACATAGTTTTATACAACACAAAATAGTAAAAGTAGTCTGATTAATTTTAGAAGTTCTAAAATATGTACCATCACATTAATCAAAGCAGCCAAGTCAGTTGGCAAATTGCTTCCTTGCATTTGCAGCATATATTTAACAGCTCTCTCAATTGCTTATCTTTTTAATCTTTCTGCTTCAATCATAGATTCCAAATTCTGCACCCTCAATCGAGAAGCTTCTAATTCAGGCTTCATCTCATTCATATCTGTTTGGAATCTATGATCAACAGGTGTATTTGAACATGCGGTCTGAACAAAGACTTGAGTAAGACATGGCCTAGAACCTACACCCCAAACTCGACCAGAGTGCTCCTTCCCTGTAGCTGGAGAAAGTGAATCATTTTGTGGAAATCCCTTAGAAGAATCATTTCACGCTCAATATTCATAATTCTTTCCTGGAAACATAGGATTTTATCCATTAAACATTAAAAATTAAGTACCTTTTTTTTTGTTGAAGAAAGCAAGGTATGGCAACTTTAATTAATACAACACTTACACCAATGACTTGGGCATTGTCGTGAATATAAGAACCATCATTTTTCTTGTGCAACATAACCCATAACTCCCCTCTACTAATATTGCTTCCATGTTGTCATTCCTGTATGTCATTATTGGATATGGTCAATAATTAAACAAAAAAATTGAACCAATAAGTCAAATAAAGGGTCTATCACCTCCTCATGTTTTCTCTTTGCTATGGTTTTTGAACCACCTGTGTGGATATATAATTGCTTCTTTCGATTTTTAGCATTTTTCTTGCATATTTCCTATTATTGCATAATCATAAGTACAATTACTTGCCAAAATTATCAATGCAGAAAACACAATGATAATGATGTAGCTTCAGATTTGTGGAAAACCTCATATGGGACAATATATCTATCATTCATGTTTAAATACCTATATAATTTAAAACTATGTTTAAATAGTAATATCGGCATGTGTAGAATCTAACATGAAGCCAAATCCATATTATCATCACTTCTTATTTTCAGCAACTAATAAAAACATGCAGGTGAAGCTATAATAAGTTCAACCTTGAAAAAATTAAAAAGCAAGATAAATAGTAAGCATTGGTTCAATTTGAAGATTAGCTAGATAAAACAACCTATTTACAACCCAAGTCAAATAGGATATTAAATCGGCCAGATGATGCAGAAATTTGTTTGTAATATCAAATATGATTTTTTTTAAAGATGACAGTGACCACTAGAATTTTCACTATATAAATTTTGTTTTATTACTCTGATAAACTGTGAACTTTAGTTTCTATGAAACTAATTTAAAGCTTAATCTCTAAATGGAATCAAAGTACAGTTTTGTCTTTGGAATCAATTTTTGGGGTGCAAGTAATTTTCTAAAGCTTAACTAGAAGTTGGTGGATACTGAGTGATATGCCACAAAAGGATGGGTATCAATATATACCTATAGATATGTAACATTAACATTCACAAGTTCTTCCACTTTCCTTGTCTAAACTTTGTTCTGCTTGTATCTCATGCCTCTCAAAAAAGTGAAAAAAAAGTGCAACCACTCTTGAGGACCACAATGTGAGTCAGACTACACTTTCCGTCAGTAGTATTTGAAGTTTTGAACTATCAAGTTCATAGACAAAACAAGGGCTAACGATTTGTATAATGTTAAAAAAAGTTATTAGTGACTAAGAGAGTTCTCTAAATTTTTAAAGGAAAAGGAAATGATTTGTATATTAGTGACTTGCCTTAATAGTCTAACCTCTTAACACATTTTGTGCAGCCATTAGTAAATGTGAATCTTCTTGCATGTAGGGAGAAAAGGTGGCTGCCAGTACCCAACAGCAACATGTAACAAAATAGCATTGCAGATATAGATTATTCCAATGTTCCTAGACCATGACAACTTGGAATTTAAAGTGACAAAGTGCAAGTAAACCTTTTCCTTTTTCACTTTTAGATTTCAAATTATCGGCCTTCTCATCACACAAGCGGGTATAAAGCAATCACAAGACTGAATCTCCCATAGATAAATAGATTCATTAAAATTTCAAATTATCAGCCTTCTCATCTAGGGCTGGCAATGGGGCGGGTTGGGGTGGGTTTTTGCTCAACCCGACCTCGCCCCGTACCAGAAAATATCAATCTTAACCGGCTCTGACCCTACTCGCAGGTTTTACAGGTTTAAACCCGCACTCGCTCCGCCTCGCGAATTTTTAAAACATATGTAAAATTATCTCAAAATCAAAAAAATCTAAAAAATCAAACACAAAAATATATAATGCAACCAATGACAATGTTAATATTTAAATTCCAAAGTAGTAGTAATCAATAGCAAAAAATAATAGAATATCCTTAACAGAATGAGTGGGTGTTACTCATTAATGTATTAGGGATTTAGGGCTAGATAATTTTCTTTAAATATACATATATATGATATTAATAATTATTTTTTAAAAAAATATATAAGGGACATAAGGCAAGTTGGGGCTGGTTCACCCTAAACCAGTAAACTCGCACCCACCTCGACCAACAGGCGAGCATGGCGAGTTTTAAACCCGACTCGAGCGGGGTGGGTAAGGCGGGTAACTTATAGGTCGGGTTGAAATTGCCACCCTTATTTTCATAACTCTTTTAGATGCATGTGGGTGCAACATAAACAACAAACACCTCATATCCAAACGCTAAGAGAAGCTCAATACTGAAAATATGCAAAGTAGCAGAATCAAGAATCCCTCATAAGCTTGAACAAAGGTTAAAAGAACAAGACACCTAATCTTGCAATGCATTTATATGTTACATTAATCAATTTTGTTCACAAAGTAACATCTCTAAAGTGAAATCAATTTTATAAGCTAAAACATGCATATATGCATATGAAATTAGAATTGTAGATAAGTGAGTTTCTCACTTGATATGTTAGGGTCCTTACGAAAAATTCTCAACCTGTGTTTTGATTTCCCCTTCACTTGAAATAAGCCTCTCCGCGGCCTACAAAAAATGTTTCAGTAATAATGAAATTAGCAAAGAGTACATGTTTATTTGGTTTAACTCTTTATAGAACCTTAAAAACCCATGAGTTGGAGGACATGTTTGCTCACAAATAGTTCAACTAGATATGGAGTCTTGATACAAACCAGTTGTGCTTTGATTTCTTCTTGCAACTTCTGCATGTCCAATTTTAATTGATTTACAACACTTCTCTACAAAAGCAAGAACCAAAAAACCCATTAAAGCAAATAAGAGGTATTGTCTACTCTTGTAGACAACTATGCAACCTCAAAAGTAAACATAAGTACACAACGCAACAATTTAAATTAAAATTCAGATTCTAAGTAAAGCCCCAAACAGTATAGAAACAAGTACTACGATTAATAACTTAGCAGAAAGAAACAATTAAATCTACCCTTCAAGACATTTACACAATTGCTATATCTTATAACGTATTAAGGTCCTTTTCTAAACAAATACACGCACAGACCAATAATATCTAAATCTTCTATCCCATACCAAAGCAGCACACACAGACCCAAATGTCAATGCCTTAATGAAAGTCATAGAAAGTACTACCTTTACAATTAGAAACCTAATGTTCTTAAAAATTAATTATTGACAAGCTCAAAAGATAAACACATTAAATCCAGTATTGACAAGCCCAACACATATATTTAACCAAGAAATGAACTTACCTCTTACATCTTAACAAATTCTCCTTAATATAGGTATAGTTATATTTGACACTTCTTAATGGAAGTAAACAACTGAATTTGTACTTCATTGTCGTATATAACAAGATAAATTATTGATTATGCTCTTTAGTGTTTCTTAGTCCTCAAAAGTCAATACAAATATCAAGTGTCTATGATGTAAACAGCTCTAGCACGATGTGTTGCATGGGAAATAAATTCTTCAGCGGCCTGTTTTTCATCAATTTCCTTCTAGGAAAGATAATGGTCTTCCCTAATTAGACCTATTTTTTAGATGCCGTAAATGTCTCCTAATTTATTAGACAATGAAAAGAAGATAACACATGTGCATATATTTCATGTTCACTTGTTTAAGATCTACGCATGCACATTTAATTAAGCACCAATTGTGGATTTTCAGCAGATCAGTAACAGATATAAAACCCTGTACTCAATTTCTGTGAACTGCCTTTGCAATTATTTTTATTGCAACATCGTATTTTATAGGGGCCCTTCCTAACAAAGTAAGCACACAACACATCTTCTCTCAACAAATCTCCTTCGTTTTGCAACTCATAAATAGAAGCAAAATCAGGAGCACTAGTATAGTTAATAAGCAACTACTTTGTCTGCATTTTTCAATTCAATCATAGAGAAAAATAGAGCATGGAGGAGATCCTAAATTTGCCACAATTTGAGGAGAGAGTTCCCACAATTTGCTTTAAGTAAAAATAAAATTATGGAACTAATCCTAAATGTAGAAAAGTAACATACTTGGCTTGAGTAAAGGGAGCCTTCTTCGTTGGGCTTTCTACTAGGAGGCACCAGAGGCTAAATAACAGGGGAGGGCAGCTAAATAGAGGAGATGGCAGCTAAACGGAGGAGACGGCAATGCTGATGTAATTTGGAAGGGAGACGGCGAGGCCGCATTGCTGAATGGAGATGACAGCTTACGAAATCTGGAAGGAAGACGATGGCTTAATGGAGATGGCAGCTGAACTAGTCTGAAGAGAGAAGTGCCACTGGGAGTCACTATCCAAGAGAGAGAGGGAAGATGAGAGAGAGGACTTTGAGAGTGAAAGAGTAAGAGAGGGAATTTGTCTCGGTACAAAAAATTGTGTTAATTGCTGCGGCTAAATTAGGTCAATTCTTTGAAACCGCCACAATATACAGTAAAATTACCAGAAAAATGCTGCTTAGCGGTGGTTTTTTACAGCGCGGTTTCTTAAACCGCCGCTATATTGTCTGTTTCGCGGCACTTTACCATGACAACTGCAAATCAAATTGTTTTGCAGCGGTTCCTTTTGGGATTGAGGCGGTTCTAATTTGCTAAAACCGCCAAGAAATAAAAAAAGGTAAAAAATTTAAACAAAAAACTAAAACCCCACATCTAATTCCACTCTCGCTCAGACTCAAGTTTCCCTCTCTCAGACTCATCTCCCCTCTCTCTTGGTCTTCCTTGATGGCAGTGCTTCCTCGGTGGTGACGCGGCCTACTGCGTCTACGAGTTCTTCAATAGCATGACCAACAGTGATGCGGCTTCTTCAACGGCAGCGGCGCTTCCTTGCCTGTGACTTCAACAAAGCCATCGAAGCCACCGCCGCTTTCCACTCCTTCATCACTCTTCAGCTTGTCAACTTGTCAAGGTCCTATTTTATTTCATTTTATCTTATTTTTATTATTATTACAGATCCTAGTTTGTCCTAGATTGATCGCGAATCACGGCGTCATCCACATAGTGGTGTTGTTGTTGTTGATGATGGTTCGGAGAGAAAGTGTGAGGATCAAAATGAGAAGGGGAGGAGCGAGGAAGGAGGCCATTGCCCATAATTGGTGGGTTAGGGTTTGCTTGATTTCATCCAGATCCTCTTTGGTTGATCCTAGTTTTTTTTTCATTTTTCTCTTTTTTGTTCTTTTTTTTTTTCTAGTTTTGATGTTGAAAAGGGGTGTTTCTGTGATTTTGTTATGGCTTTTTGCTTTGTTGTGTATAGTGTTTTTGTTCTGGAAGGGTTATGGTGGATTTTTAGTTTAAGAGCTAGGTTGTGTTGGTTGTTATGTTATGGTTCGAGTTTGGGGTTTGGACGTGGCTGAAATTGTTTAGCTATTTTGTGTGTATGTGTGTGTGTGTGTGTTTTTTTTTTGGGTCTGAAAGTGTTGCTGTTGATGGGTTTATAAATGGTTGTGGATGTGTTGATTGTAAGCAATGGATTTGTGGTTATGTAGATGCGGGGGAGGTGAGAGCCTTGCTATGGAGATCTCTCCTTCCCTATTCTCTTTTTTGTTTCCTGCTTTTGTTCTGCCTTTTTTGTTTGTCTGAATGCCCTTCCCCTCTTTTTTTTTTTTTTAGCCTAACTCTGTTGAGCACAATAGGTTGCTTAACTAACACAAGCCACAGTAGGTGACTTATTGAAACTCAAGGAAATTGTGAGCTTAAGCTTGATTGAGCTTGTGCCAAGAAAGAAATGAGGGTGATTTTTTTTTGTAGTTTTCAATAGCATCTGCATTCTAGCATTCTACTCTCTTATGTTAAAAGTATATTTGGGAGGATCCACTTCGTGTTTTGCACTATGAATTTGTGCGTGTATTGAACTAGAAGTTTGTTAATTAGGTGTGATTTTATAATCAATGATGTTGATTGTTCACTTTATAAAAGTTGTTGTAGAAATGCCTTTTATAATTTCATGATTTTGCATAAATTATTAGATTTCACCAATATTTATTATGTTCAATCGCCTCATCCTAGAGTTCAGTAACAAACTTTTTATACTTTAATTAGAAAATAACGCCAATCAATTTTACAATTTTCTTTGTTTTTTTGGACACTGATGGTTTAGTTATTGCATAATTCTGTTTGTTAGGTTCAATGGCTTACATATATTCAGTTGCAATTGAATTGCAGGAAGATACTAATTGGGGAAAAAAATGAAAGATGATTCTCCTGTTTGCAATAGATATGCAACTACACTACACTAGTTTGACATGATTTGGCAACTAGTAAGTACAAAACTTGACATTTAACAAGATCAGTATGATACAAAATGATTATTAACTTCAATAAATAATAAGTGGATTATATAACTTGATTTTAGTTAACCATCATTATGATTATGATTTTTATTTCAAATATTATATCCAGCCTATTTTGCTAAGGTAGTAAGGTGGTTGAAAGTGGAGGGAAGCTGCTGGGCATAGGAACTTGGAGACTATTGGAGTTCCAACTTCAGTGCCCCTGTGTGTAGCACACATGGATACTTTTGGAGAAAAATAAAGAAAGTGCCTTCTGCATGGCAAAATTATAGTTTTTAGGGCTGGCTTTTTCTTCATGTTATTTTTATCTGCATGCACATCTCATTATAATAATAATTCCAATTGAGTTTTAGAATGGTTAGTTATAGTTGAAAAAGGGCTTCCTTCTTGGTTCCCCTCATAGGACCCAATTGTTTTTTCTTTTAGGTATATTTCTTTTCTTTATGGTTAGGTTCTTTCATTAAAATCATGAATTTTCTATGAAGTATTAAGATGCCAATATCATCTGTTTAACTTTAACCAGCTGGAATTTTATTGCAATGAATGGTTAAGGGTCAATTTCTTCCATTTAGAAGTTATGGTTAGACATTTTCTAACCTCAATTCCTTTTTCTTCCTTCATATCCGAATCAGACATGTTGTGAAGGAATTGGAATATCCAAATATTGGAGCTACTGAACTTTGTCAAATGGCATGCTGGTCTGCTTTAAGTGTACAGACTTTCTTGATGACCAGGTTTGGATTCTCGTTGGCATTTCCTATCAACTTTGTCATATTTAATATATATTTCTTGAATAGATAGTGACCACCTTCTTTATCGATATGATTAAAGCTTTGATTGGCAAGTCACTCAGAATTCCTTAGAAAAACATAAGATGGTCATTTTCATTTTTCTCATAAAGAAATTATAATTTCTATAAGCCATTGACTTTTGGGTAAAGATTGTCATTTTGATTTATGCAAAATTAAGAAGGAATCATTGATTGAAATTTGGGAATAAGAAATAAAGAAGGGGCATTATATTCTGTATTGGCATTTATAACAAGCCATGGTGGTGACAAGGTCCATTCACGTGCATTTCATTTTCAGTTCCTCGGTAAGCCTATTTCTCTTTTAGTTCCTCAGTTCACTTGTCATTTTCCTATTGACAGAGACTTCCAGAGAGAGAGAGAGTGGTAGATCCCTCTCCTGCACAATCCATTGATAATAGCTACCAAGCTAGGGATGATGCACAAGACAAAGCCATCAAAGACTGGTAATTTTTACTTTTTTTTCTTTTTCAGTGATGAAATTTTCTAATAATTGATATCCATATCATGTTACTCTGATTATTGAATTCTCTTTCTTTTTCTTTTTTTGTTTTTCTAGGGATATATGCAGTTATTCTTGCTGCTATGACTGCTCTCAAGTCTGCTTTGATTACTTGGGCAGTGACTTATGTTAAAAGTGATCTTAATTAGTTCCTAGATGAAATTTCAATTGTTAGTGATAGATATTAGCACCATGTAATTTGTACAAATTTTGGGACTAATAATATTGATGATGTTTTATCAAGAGAAAAAAGGTTGATGTTGTAATCCTCATGCACTGGCTTTGATTTTTGGAAGTTATATGGGCTTTACCCTTGCAATTATATGTGTTAAGTAGATAAGTATTTGAAGCACTTCAAATTTCGATATTTCAAATATGCCTGTGAACACTCGATTTTGTCCAACCATTTGAAAAAAAAAATTCCAAAATTCACATAATTTATTGTCCAAAAAATGATAAAAGAAAAAAAAAAGTCTTTGAAAGATGTAACATTGCAAACATGTTTACCTTTTAGTTTAAATTTTTTTTCGCATTTGAATACTATTTGCGTGGCTAGTATAATAACTTGTAAGCTAGATTCCCTTTTTGGTGTCCATGACATGAAAAATAATTTATGTGAGGACTTGGTTTGGCTGTGACATGATAAGTTCATCTAATTTTGGTCCAAGGCTCTTATATTACGTTATTTTTACGCTACTTAGTATTAAACTTTTAGGACTTCATCATTTGGATTGATTTGTTCATGTATTTCGAGTCTCTAAGCGCATATAGACTTTAAAAAATGTTTCTTGCTGTTATTTTTTTTAAAAAAAAATAAATAAATAAGATGATGAAATGAATGAATTTTCCTCTTTGAAAGTTGGAGCTCAAGTCCCAAAAGTTCCAGGCCCTTCTTTCTTTGATATCCTTACTTGCAATTATATTATTTTATGTGTGGAATCTGTTTTAGTGCAAGGTGTGTGTGTTTGGACTTGTGAAGACTATATTGCATGTACAGTTGCTTGGGATTGTGAGGACTCTTGTTATTTGTATTTTATTATTTTATATTTTGTCATTTTACGTGTTGAATGTGCTATTATAGTATAAGTGTTATTTTATGTGTTTGAATGTGCCTCCATTAGCTACTACATCCTATTGTCTGTGCTTCGTTTGTTTTCTGTGATATAGGCTATTTTTTTTTCTTTTTCTTTTCAGAACATAAAAAAAAAAATTTGGATCATTATTTGGGTGGGTTTGGACTTTGTTTTTTTAGTGAACGTGATGTTTAGGATTAGAGTTTTAGTATGAGTTGCTTTTTATATTTTAATTAAAAAAAATCATTTGATCATTTTAGACTTTTTAGGTGAATTCTTTTTTTTTAAAACTCCACGCAACAACTTGTGATGTTGATGTATAAGTTATTATCCTCAAGTTTCACAAAAATGTAAAGGTTTATTGTATAGTTTACACTATCCTAAATCCTGTGCAGAAGTGGATTTTAATTTCTTTTATAAAAATAATTTTCAAACTTAAAATCAATCAACACATGTTTATTTTTACTTTCTTCTCTTTCAATTAAAAATCCATCAAACACACAAGTATTTTCTACAGAACGACGTGGTTTTGAGTTCCTCATTGCACCAGAGGATACGTCAGCGTGGTCATCAACTATCAAACCAAAATTATTTTTTCATTAAATTATGTTCTCTTTCAATTTAATTTTTTTATTTTATTTTATCTTATTTTTTATAATTGTTAACTTCTGGGGAAAAATAAATATTTTTAAGTTATAATTAATTTGCATAATAAACCTTAGGGTAACCGTATTTATACGGACGTATTAAGGGTGCAGTGGGATTAAGTTTCTACCCTTCCTTAATCGTAATCAGATTCCCGAACCTTAAAACTCTTAAAAGACCAGTTTGCAAATTAAAAGGTTTTCCAATTTTAGCCAGAATTAAAGTTAGTGGCGACTCCCATTCATTTCAAAACATTGTTGTCATTTGTGTTACAACGCCTTCCAGGTACGTTGTGACAATGCCTATTGGCTAGATCCTTTTGTCAAGTGCCTTTAATTACGGAAATTCTGAGTCTTTTTTTTTTTGTGAAAAAAATGACAATTAGCGGCGGTTTAGAACCGCCGGAAATCAACAAGCAAGTTGGCAAATGATCAACTATTTCGTGGTAGTTTCAAATCGCCACAAAAAGAACCACCACACAAACTGCCGCAAATCTGACTTCAGTGGCGTTTATTCCAGTGGTTCTCCAAAACCACCGCTAAATGGTTTTAGGACACCAATATCCATTGCAGTTTCAAAACCGCAACAAAAACCTTTTGCGGTGGTTACAAACTGCCACTAAACCCAAACAAAACCGCCACTAAACACCTTTTTTCTAGTAGTGAAACTGTGGCACTTAGTTGACAACCACATTTGTAATGAAAAACATGGCATTTGAGATGCACTACATAATGTGTTTTTTTTTTTGTGAAAGCAAACGCACTAAACCCTCCGAACAACTACCTCTCCCCAATCTCCAAACCTACCACCATTCGAAGACATCCGCAACCACGCCTCCAAGGAGATCAACAGTGATTCCTCCCTCAACGGTGGAGGACTCGTTAGCTGTGGCAATGGAGTAGAGGAAGCACTTATGGCGTCCCTCTGCAAAGTGTTGGAGCTTTACTTCAAGGAGGATTTTCATCTAGAAGAAGAAGCAATGTTCTAGGCGGCATGCCCGTTCTCCTGCGCGGCGGAGAATCTAGCACTGCTGGAGAAGCTATCACACTACCTTGACATGGTGGAGCCGCACCTTATGAGGGATATCTTGCTCAGGTCAAGCTCGTTCTTCGAGGCGCAGGGGCAGCTGCAGCACCTTAAGAGGCGAGAATGGCATTGGATTTACACCTTGTGCATGTGGACCTGATCAATCTTACCTAATTCACCAACCCCACAATTTATGTGCTAGAAATTTTTGTTGTGTTGCTCTCTTTATTTCAGTAAACAAATGATTGGTAGTCATTTTTGTTGCACCCATTCTGCTCAATTCTAAGAAATGTTTCTGAGTTTTGTTCAATTTTGTAGTGGGAATTCCAAGTTGGCCCTGCTGTTGGTATCTCTGCTGGAGATTAGATATGGGCTACTCACTACATACTGGAGGTGATTGAAAGTTCCATTAATAATCCTTTCCTTTTCTTTGAAGGGTTATACTTATATATGATCAAGATAACTGGTGAAGATTTAATGAAAATATAAAATGTTGATTATTTCTTTCTTTATTTTCAGAGGATTACAGAGATTGCTGGAGTTGTTGTTTCATTTGATCCCAAGCCTATTAAGGTTAGAAATGAAATGATGTTAACAATTTTAGAATTTCTATAAAACTTTGAGTCTATGCTTTTCTATTTTAATAAAAGATAGTTTTGATGTAAGGATGCTCGTTGTTGTCTCATACTTTATGGCATATCCTTTTTTGATAGTATTTCTTTATCCTAAAACTAAAATCCCGTAAATAAACTATAGCACAAATGATATTTAATTTTGGTTAAAGGTAGTTTTGATGTGAGGATGCTCTTTGTCCATGTCACATATGGGAATGCGAGTTATAAAGATCTTGATTAGTAGCTTAATTTTGTAGGTCTTTTTTGATGTTATAGTGCTATACTTTCTATGCTTATTTAGAAGTTTGTGTGACTCTATCTAATGGATGAAGCCCAATAGCTTCTGTAGTGTTGTTCTCTAACCTAATAGCTTAAGCTTCTTTGCATGGTGTTACTTCCATACTAAACATAAAATGGCTAGAAACATGGAAGAAGAAGTATGACCAAAAAACTCTTCAAAGTTTTAGCTTGAATGTATTTGAGATAATTTGTTTGCTCTAGAAACTTGTTAATTAATTTCCCTATAGATGTTACAGATGGTGTTCATCCACAATTACAAACTTTTATCTTTTGGTAAGTTATTTTATTTCTACAATGTTCTGGGACTTTTTTGGCCCATATATTTTCATATAGATAAGGCCAACCCACTTAAGCGCATAAAGTCAGAGGATGAATCTTCTGAAAGCAAAGTTGTGTAGGACTAATTGAATGGTTTAGCTTTTAGAAAAAAGAGAGTATTGTGATTTAATAACACATTATTTCTAGCATCTCATATAGTAATCCCAACGAGTTTGAGATCATCTTCATATTTTTGCTGTTAAATCCGGATGAGGACCTTTGATTTATCATGCTCCTAAATGTTTTATGTATTCTAGTTATGTGATTTAGCTTAATTTAAAATTTGATCTCTGCTTTAATTCCTCTTTGTTTTTTAACTAGATTAATATGAAGCTGAAATTGGCTTTATTAAATTATGTGGCATTATTATTAAAATAAAGGAATAATTTTTTTTAACAATTGGAATGCAAATTATGGCAGTTTCAACCGCCATCATTTACTTTTTTTAAAAAAATTTCATTGCAAATTATGGCAGTTCAAACTGCCATAATTAACCTATGTGAATTGCGGTAGTTAAAATGTGAATTGTGACAGTTAAAAAGAAACGGTCGTAATTAACCGAACAATGTTGGTAATTACGGCGATTTCGGGAACCACCGTAATTTACCATTTTTTGTAGTGTACGCTAGTAATTTTACTATCCAGGTGTGTCGAGTCCACTATAAAATTTCATCTTTTTTGATACTATGGTTGATTTCTTATCAATTTTACTCTGGTTCAGACTTTGCTGAACTAGGGTGGCACCAAAAAATTAAAAGAATTACTTGATACTTATAGATCTAGATCCTGGTATGCATTTAAGATTTTTTTGGATTGAAAAGTTTAATCTTTGTTCGTGGCCTTGTGCTCTGATTGGGGAATAGAGAACAATTTGTGAATCATCAGCACTCTATTTAATATTATTATGGATGTACCTCCCCGAATACTGAGGGTTAGATTGTTCGTTCTTTACAATATATAATGACATCATGCTTCTTATATGGGACTGTCTCTTTAAATATGATAAAGAAGGTCAACTACCTATGTTTTAAGTACGATTTAGATCTTGTTCTGGTTTGGGGATGTGTGTTGTGACTTAGATCTGGGTTGTTAGTAATTATGTTGTACAATCCTATTGAACAAGAAACAGAAATATTGGTTCACGTTGTAGAAATTCAACCTAATAATTTTTCATTCATAAAAGTAAGTTCATTTCCTTCCTATAGAACCTTTACTTAAATCATTTTTTTTTAAATTTTCTTTTTGGTTTAGGAAAGTAAATGTTTAAGTGACTGGTAGGTGTTGTTTGTGTTGCCCTCCCTTGTTCTTATTGTTTGACTGTTTGTTCATTTCAAGTTGAATTGAGATTATTGTGTTGTGGTTATTTGGTTGGATCTGATAAATATTTGGGTTCCCATTTTTGCCGGTATTCACAGTCCTTTCTTCCAAAAAGTATACATATATTAAAATCATGAGAATCTGTATGGTATCTTTGTTAAGTCCTTAGATATTATATCTTTTCAACAATAATAATGCTTGTCCTTTTATCAGTATCATCACTTTGCTAGCTTTTCTCATTGTATAATGCTTAGACTCGAGAAATTTACCCTGATGAACTAACTATGGCCTTTTTTTACAAGTTATGTGTAAGCATCATGACCCCAATACTTGGTATATTTATAGAGACACATCCAACTGCATGGAAAATAGGACTTGATACAATGTTAGCTTCCATGGTTTGCTCTGTAAGATGCACACATAAACTAGTACATGACTTTAAGCTGTAAAATATGCTACTCATTCTGAAATAATCTTTTGATGGTCCATTTCGTATGTTTAGGAAATTTGCAAGTCGTTCTTGAACAATGCAGTCCACACAAATACAGTATACTTTGTTTTGAGTGGGAATTAACTATTTGTTAATGATTAATTTTCCCTCACCAAAATTTTTGTTTGCTCTAAAAGTCATTCCAATTCTCATTCCAATTTACTCACTGTTGAGACTAGGATACAGTAGGATCTGATGATTAATAATATTTTATTTAAATTGATCTTGGAAAGTGTGATCAGGTTGGTTATGGTTGGCAACTATTATAATTTTTGTTTGAAAGTACAGATTGCCTTTAAGTGGTGATATGCTAATTGATTTTTAAGTGGTTTTATATGATGTGTTTGATGGGTTTGCTTTCTTTAAATTATCTTATTTGCAAACTAGAAAATTTTTGGGCTCTACTAGAGCAAGAAAAATATTATGTTTTTTAACTGCTTAACACCAAGACTATTGTAAATCGTTATTGTTACGCACTTCGATAATTTTTAATGCAATTGTTGAGGTGGTGAGTGCTGAATGGAATATAACACAGCCTTTTTTTTATATTTGATAATATCACCAGGAAATCTGTTATATGAGGGAAGTTGTCATCCACCATCACCAGATGCTGGTTGCTGTCTGCCAGAGAACTACTTGCTAAAAGGCTAGGTTGGGTGTGTGATATTTGTTGTCCTCATTCTCTATATCTCTAATTCTCTTTTTACATGTCCTTGTTCTATTGCCTTTAAAATACTTTATTCTTTTTTATTAGCATACATCAATTTTTTTGCTTTGTAATTGAGACCTATTCATTTATTCTTTTCCAGTGTAGGCATTTAAAGATACTCAAATTGGTACAAAAAGCATCTTCAAGTGTGCCAAATCTGTTGCTATTCAATCTTCCATGAATCCCTCCTTAACTTAGGTACATTTTAATTATTTTGTTAAGTTTTTGGATCTCATGGAAGATTGATTGTTTGATCTAAAAGTTAGTTTAAGTCAGCTTCCATATTTGATTTGACTTTGAATTCATTGTGGTGATATCAAAATACCATTTGTAAGTATGTTATGCCCTTTGAGAGGTCATGAAAGAGTCAAAATTTCTTAGTCCTTAATATATATTTTATTGCATGATGTGAGCATTACTTTGAAAAGACTTATTAGAGCATGAGAAATACACTAGAAGCTCCAACTAACCAGATTTTTGAACCTGCAACTGCCCAACTTGTTGCTTCTTCTATTAAGATTTTTGAGTTTTTCTGCATCACTATACAAGTTTGTAATGTTAGTGTTGTTGTGGTAAGTTGTTCAAAGTCACTGGTTGCTTATGTTTCTAAAAGGAAAAAAAAATGATTTTATTCAAAGTGGCTACTATTTTGTCATGGCAAGGATGTATTCTACTTTACTTATATCATTGGGGAATAAAAAATATTATATACTAGGGTGATTTCTAGAATTCTAGAAAAACATAATGATTTCATTGGAGAATGGTTTATTATTCTATCTAGTTCTTAGAGTTTTAATGATGTCATTGGAGAATAATTTATTTTTCTATGTAGTTCTTATTGTTTTTCATTCTGAAAGGTTCTGCTTTGATTTTTTATTTCAGATTCCAAACTTTAAATCTCCAGCACTAGCAAGACACGCTTTGTTAGCTAGTCATGAACCTAAAGACAATGAACTATCAAATGCTCAACTTAATTATTATAGAGAATTGACTTTTCCTTAGTTTACCTTGAATTTTTATGTCATTG
The DNA here is from genome assembly GCA_031216105.1 of Dalbergia cultrata. Classification (NCBI taxonomy): domain Eukaryota; kingdom Viridiplantae; phylum Streptophyta; class Magnoliopsida; order Fabales; family Fabaceae; genus Dalbergia; species Dalbergia cultrata. The sequence goes on from CM062344.1 coordinate 75,775,526, forward strand.
GTAGATATTAAAACTTGCCCATTAATAGCATTCTTTTTCCCAATTGTATTTATCTCAATATTAGTATTATGTTATAGGAGAATGTAAAATTATGAATTGGTTCTTAATTATGCTTTACTTGTGATGCTATTTTTTTTTCTTGCTTCAGCAAACATTACGGTGGTTTTGAACTGCCAGAACTACCATTTTTTTTTAAATATAAGACATATTACGGCAGTTTTGAACCGTTGTAATAATTTTTTTTCAATTGTTATGAAAATTGTGGTGGTTTAGGACCGCCCTAACTTACCTATAATAGTGGCGGTTATTATGGTTGATTGTAGCGGTTTGTTGACAATCACTGTAATTGATCGAATGCTATTAGTAATTACGACGGTTCCTTAAACCACCATTATTGTGAAAAACGGCGGTTATAACCACCGCGATTAACAAAAATAACGGCCATAACTTACCTAATTTTTTGTTGTGTTTCCAATTAGGTTTTACCACACAAAATTTTAATTTTTCACTTTTTGTTCAATTCTGGGCAATTAAAGAAAATTAAAACTGCCGTGAATTATTAAACCGCCTCAATTTGAAAACTGATTACCCCTAAATAATTCAATTTGCGGCTATAAATGTAAACTGCAGGGATACACAGAATATTGTGGCAATTTAATAAACCGCCGCTAAGCAGCGCTTTTCTAGTAGTGATTGTCTTTGAATAAAGTTATGTTTATTTGACATGCTTAGTTTTGTTAAAATTCTAACAAACCATTAATTTTTTTATCCTAAATTTATCTTTGTCAACATTAATTATGTTATTTTGTGTTGTATAAGTGAATAGAGAGAGAGAGTTAATATGATCTAGTTACATTAAGAGTAAATATAATTTCCTCCTTTAATTATTCTTAAAAGATCTTTTTTCTTATTAAAGAAATGGCTCATGCTCTCAAAAGTGAGAGGAGGCCTTTGTAAGAGAAAGCCTGATTGATAGATGTTGAAAACAGTCACTAGAGCGAGACAAAATTGATACTCAAAACAGAACAGTCTATTGGGAAACTTGGCCAACATACACTGCCAAATAACTAGGTCTACGTTTGGAATTTCAAAGGTGGGTCCAGGAACACATAAGTCCGATGCCGATATAACTTCCTGTTTCTACATAGCTTGAGTGATGCATTATCCTCAAGACCATATTTATTACTCCTTCAATTCTAAAAAGTAGACCCCCAAATCGATCTATGATGAGAATGTCATCTATAAACAATTTAGTTTTTGGCAAAAATAAATTAATCTCGAATAAGAGTAGCGTAAAAAACAGCATTAAGCCAAATAACAACAAAATGACATTTCAGGCACTACATTGCCGTGGCAAAACAAAAAATAAATAAAACAGAGAAAAACGCAGCTATAAATATGAGGAAATTTAAAGAACATCAAACAAGAAAAGAAAACCAGTAAAACAGGGATAAAACTTGCATTCTAGCAAGAGCAGACCAGAAGCATCCTTCGACCCGCAGCACCGATCCAAGACCAGACCTCTGTGCCTGAGCCAAGGTCTCTGCCGCATCAAAACCACATCTAATTGTCCATACGCGATATTAATTTGGGGGTTTACTCCATTCTAAATATATAAATAACTTCATCATAATAGATTATTGAAATAATTTATTTTTACAACTTATCTAAACACACCCTGTATCAATTTAAATACTTAACCTATTTAATGATTAATAAATCTATCCTACTAAAATCCTAAAATTCAAAGAAAACCAAATCACATCTATATATATTAGATTAGAAATATGGGCATAAAGCCTTGGCTTAACCTCGAAGAACTCAGACAAAAAAGCTCCACAGGTCGCCCACATGGGACAGTGACCCCCAAGAGATTCTCCCCCAATTTGGCATATGATATTTCCTAGATTGACTATTAGATGGTACAAATCCCCTATTATCCTATCATATCTTCCTATATTAGATCCTATATCTTCTAAATAGGAAATATATCTAATATCTAATAAATCCTTGGAATATCTATACTATTCAGGGAAAATTATCTCTTAATATATCAAGGGCTCATCTATCACCATATAATGTGCGCAACACCCCCAAAATAGACCACTCTTTTACTATTATATACCTCATTTATTCACCGACATGAGTGTCGTAGTGTTTTTACAAATATCCCATCCATAGTTGTACGGATGCCAGAGACACATGCAGCCTTACCTCCACTCTAAGGTAAGAACAACATCATTATTTTATTAAGGGGTTGAAGTTTTTTGGTACGGTAATCACAATATTGTAATCAAGCCTACTTCTTGTTTTTGTTACTTTGTGTTTCTCTAATCTTCATTATTCAACGGTCGCATTACATGACGTGCAGGCTTAAAAACAAGCATTATATATAAATAAAAAGTTTATGGTCAACATTACTTTATTAGATTCACACTACTATACCGTCATGGGTCCTGTGGGGCACGGCATGTAATACGCCAGTCCAAGACAACAGAATTTGGAACATTTAGATATATGTTTTGAATTTAAGTGTGACATTCATATTATTTGTTATTTAAAGTTTTTTCGCTAAAGTTAAGAAACCAAATATTTAATTTCCTCAAGAATAATGGCATATATGAATAGTAGTTGAAAACGCATGAGGATTAAATAAACTATTTGATAATTTTGATTTTTGGAAAAAAAAATGAACTATATGAAAGATGAGAGAGAGAAAGAGAGAGAGAGAGAGAATCGTATAAATGGAGACAAAGATAAAGTCGTATAAAATTATACTTCATTGAATTTCAAAATTAAAATAAGTAACAACAAATAATGAAGTTATTGGAAAGAAAATGTAATTATGCATAAATAATTTTTATAGATATTATCTTTTATTATTAAGAAAAATGAAGAAAAAATTTATAATTCATATTATAATATTTTAAAAGTATATTTTCTCCTCCTTCTAAGAAAATAACATTTTAAAAATGGGTGACATTATTCATTTTCTTTCCTCTATTTTTTTTTTGAAACAAACAATACAAAATTTCCTATTATACCCTCATTGTATCCTCTTTCCTTGTTTCTTTCCTTTGTACTTCCACCTTAAATCAATATATAAAATTATTTTAATGTGTACTAGAGGATGTTTTAATGAGACACTCATCTTATTACCATAAAATATGATGATAATTCTCATTCAATCTCACTCATCACCATATCCAAAAATAATAAGATAGCTATCTAGTGTTGTAGTTTTAAACGTTAACCATTCACATCAACAATAATAAGCATCCACTTTTAAATACTAAAATAACATTCATCTTAACCTATGAAGTATAGATATTGCCTTAGACATGGGAAGTGACATGATATAGACACAGAAGAAACCTTAAAGTTGAAAAATTATAAGACACAAACATGGATATATAAAACTAAAAATTTAATAAAAATAATATATTATTCAAAATATTATTTATATAATCTTTACTTATGCTTTATTTTTGTATAGACTCAAAAAATTATGAATTATTTATTTTTTATAACCTTGTTTATATTAAATTTTTTATATTAGATTAAGAAAACAAAATTAATTTTAGATTAAATATATGGATACATGTCTCATCGGTATGTTATGTAATTATTTGACATGAACACATGTCTGCAAGGTGGAGCTAGACCAATTTGACAGGAGGGGCTAACATTTAATAATTAATTTTACATATAAAAAATATCTTACGATAATTACTGTTATTTAAAAATTTAAATGAAAAAAATCATATATGAAAGAAATAAATAGTTAATAACCAAAACTTGAGTATATATAACATATGATCTATTATAATATTTAACATCTAATTAAATGAAAAGTTTATAAAATTATTCAAATAATTTTTGTGAGGGACAAATAAAAAAATTAAAATATTTGTAAAAGAAATGAAAATTTAAGGGGGAGCCATTACCCTCCTCGACCAATATTAGGATCTGTCCCTATGTGTCCAATACATAAACATGATACCTAAATAGTGTATCCATACTTCATAGATATCAACCAATTAGTGTCTAACCCACACCGTGTTCTTTTGTTAAAAGATTTAAGTTAATATTCGTTTAAGATTCAAAACCCACATCTTTTTTTTTTTTTTTTGGGGAGGGGGGGGGGGGGGGGAGGCAAAAGATTCTTAACTCTTGGATTCAGGAACAAACATCATTCGGGTTTATTCTTTCTCTTGATATTACTCCATCCTTTTCACTTTATCAGTTTCAAACTAAAAAATACATGTATTTAGAAAATAATAAACATATCTTGATAATGATAAAAAGATATATGTATGGACTATATTACTTCTATTAACATATAAATTTATATGATTATAATATTATTGAAAAATAAACATAATTAATTACATCATGGTAATATTAGAAACAAAAAATCTAATACTTCTTAATATAACAAATGAACAAATATTTTGCAACAAAAAATTAATAAAATGGATAGATGAAATGAAAATGGGGGGAGTATTATTTTTCTTAGCACCAAGGACGACTCAATAATCTAATTTTTATGCACTTAATTAAATACAAAATGCGAATAAACTCTTCTCAAATACTAGTACTATTTTTGTCTTGATTTTTTATTGTTCAATTCTCAATAAAACAGCAACTTTTTTCTGTTAATAAATTTCTTTTTATTACTACATAACAAAACATAACTTTAATTAATGTTATTCGATCTTCTGAAAAGCCAAACTCATGGTATCTCTTAAACTTGGAATCGAGCGAGTACCACCAGCCATCAACATTTCAATCATTTTTTTTTTCCGTAGGTTTCGCCATATGTCATTGTAGTTCTCTTTGTAACCCTATCTCTTATTTAACCAAGTAACCCTGTTTTAGTCTTTCTTATTTCTTCCACCTACACGTCTTTTTTCTCAAGTAACCTGGGTATCTCTGATCTCTTATTTATTCTTCTCTGTTTGGGATTTGTTTGACTGGAAAAAGTAAGGAAAGATACATAAAGTAAGAAGGTTTAATAATGCTCATTCCAAACTTTTAATACATATTCCCATTTTAATTTTTGTTGGGATCAACATAAATTGGAAAGGGATGGACCTCCACATTCATCAAACAAGCCAAAACTACAAAGATACTAACGGTATTGGAAAACGCGTACATCTTCAATCATGATGAAATCTTACAAAAAAAGAAAAAGAAAAAACCAAGTATATAAATGGAGTATTACCATGTTTGGGAATTTCTAGTTTGAGAGTAAAAAACGAGGGTAATTTTTTTCTGTTACAATTCTCTTTTCTTCTTTTACATAACAAAACAGTAACTTAAATCAATGCGATCCGAGCTTCTAAAACTAAATTCATGGTTTGCTGTAAACTTGGAAGTTATACTACTAGCAATCAACATTTCAGTCTTCGGTTAATATTTGCTATGACGAAGAACACTCGCACAACTTTCCAATCTTATTAAGTAATTAAGTTCTATCATCATTTATTTACCAACGGAGGAATTGTTGGATAGGTGATTTATTATATTATACTAGTCTAACGCCTTGTGAGATGCACAAATATGATAACAACGTTTGATGTATAATAATGGATATAATTTGATCGATATCAATAATGATAATATTTTATAAACATGTACTTGAATACTGTATTGTATATCAATTATGGTTTAAATTGTACATAACATATAAATCCAAAATAGTTCTTTTTCCAAAATGGAACAGTAGATAAGAGTAATGCACGGGAAGGCTAATTAGATTAGATGTAAAGTGGAGATGATACGATTGGAGTAATAATTAATATGTAACCATGTTATATACACGAATTATAATCATTATAATAATATGATACAATCAAGTTATGTTTTAATATAAGAAATGGACATATATTTTGTAATAAAAAAATGGATAGCCGAAATAAAAATGGGGGAGCATTATTTTTCTTAATACCAAGGACGGCTAGATAATCTATTTTTTATGCACTAAAATTAAATACAAAATGCGAATAAACTCTTCTCAAATACTAGTACTATTTTTGTCTTTATTTTTTATTGTTCATTTCTCAATAAATAGGCAATTTTTTTTCTGTTAGTAAATTTCGTTTTATTACTACATAACTAAATACAGCTTTAATTAATGTAATTTGGGCTTCTGAAAAGCCAAACTCATCGTATCTTGTAAATTTGGAATCGAGGGAGTACCGCCAGCCATCAACATTTCATTCGTTATCTAATTAATGTGCTGAGAATTTATTAGTTAGGTTATATTTCCCGCAGTTTTCGCCATATGTCATAGTAGTTCTCTTAGTAACCCTATCTCTTATTTAGTCAAGTAACCCTCTTTTAGTCTTTCTTATTTCTTCCACCTTCGCAAGTCTTTTTTCTCAAGTAATTGTTGGGTTCAGAGACTGATTCACAGTGCAGTTAAATTATGTTAATGTGTGGCAATAAGTATCAAAATTAAATCTGATAGAATTAAATCTACCAATTGATGCAGCGCAGCAAAATAAGCATCAGTAGTGAATAGTAAAATTTTTCCTACGATGGGCCACTGGTCACTATTCACATGGGGCCGTTAGTTACTATTCATGTGGGGCCCACTTGTCACTATTCATAAATAGTACTATTCACATCAGTATCAAGAAATTTACACACCGAATATTTAACATGGAAACTCCCAAATACCGGAGAAAAAAAAAATCATGGGACAAACTCCGAAAAATATTCTACTATATTCAGGATAATTATAAAATATCCTTTCCACACTCTCCAACCCAAGAGGTAAATGTAGTGTATTCCAGTTAGAACCTTCCTATTCAAGCATTATAATTTTGTAGTACCAAGGAGCAATAGAGATGATACCCAAAAAATATTCCCGGTGTATATACCCACACCCTACACTCTTAGAGATTTACTCACACTCTCTATTTTTCTCTCTCTCACTCTCAGAGAATAATTCTCTCTCTCACTTGCAGTTGTCATTGTTCGCTGCTTCTTGTGTTTTCTGAACTGAAGCGCTCCTCTATTTATAGAAGCAATGCACAGTGATATGTGCATTGCGACCACTGAAGGAAAAATGAACGCATATAGCTGTTACACAAAATTTTCAATTTGTGCACAGTAATTTTACTGTGCATGCATGGAAAGATTGCTCCTCTCCCCCGTTTTCTTCAAATTTTTCAATCGTGAACCGGGGCACGGCTGGACCTCATAGGTATCTCTGATCTCTTATTTATTCTTATCTGTTTGGGATTTGTCTGACCGGAAAAAGTGGGGAAAGATACATAAAGTAAGAAGGTTTAATAATGGTCATTCCAAACTTTTAATACATACTCCCTTTTTAATTTTTTGGGATCACAAAGGAAAAGAAATCAACAGAAATTGGAAACGGAATGATGGACGTCCACATTCATCAAACAAGCCAAAACTACAAACATATTAACGGTATTGGAAAACGCGTACATCTTCAATCATGATGAAATCCTTAAAAAGGAAAAGAAGCAAGTATATAAATGGAGTATTAGCATGTTTGGGTATCTTTAGTTTGAGAGTAAAAAATTAGAGTGATTTTTGTTTCGTTACAGTTCTCTTTTCCTTTTTTAGTGGATATGAAAACTCAATATGCAATTGCAAAAGTGCAAAAGACTATTGCAATACGACCTCTATTGATGAGCGTACATGCAATTGCAAATGTGCAAAAAGCAAAAGTAAAATATAGTAAATTTATCAATTAATGCCCTTCTCTTCTGTTACCTTCGCACCTCTAAGTAGAAATGTTTTCAGTGGGACCCATAGCACTTTTCTATCTTCTTTCCGCTTCTTGTTTCTTTGACATCCAAAGGGGAGAAAACTCCGGATCCATCACTTTCCTTTTCTTTTCTTATCTTTCTTCGCATCGTCATTAGAAAAAACGAGGAATAATAGTCTTTTTTTTCACTTTTTTGAGGAAAGAATGCTGCTATTCTGCAAGACACTGGCCGAAATCCCAATTCACATTGCATTGCATTGTCAGGATAAGCTGGCACGTGATGTGGAAAAAAAATAAATCAAGTGTGGTGCTGTCTCTTGTGGGTACATTATATAGGCAATGATTTATCGTAAGTACATCAAACTCAAGATCTAATACTCTACTTTGATTGTTCTTAAAGATCAAGACTATTACTTCCTCTATTGAAATAATAGTCACACTTACAAAATTTTGTTTCATACTCTTATTTGTTTTAGATATTCAATGAAGTATTAATTATTTTATAACAGCAATTGTTTCACTATCTCCCATCACCTCCACTGTTTTCTATTATATATTATAACTCTTCAATAAATCAAAATATAATTTAGTCCTTCATAGTTATTTTTTCCAAAATCAAAATTGTTAAATATTTTCTTAATTCACATGCCACTATTTTAAACTACTATTCTTGTGGGATTGACAAGGAAATAATTGCTTTCTTAATTTTAAGTATGTTTGGTTTGCAATTAAAATGAGTTGAAATTTATCATAAATAAGTTCCATATATAAAATTATACATGAAGTTAATTCATGCAAATTTTCATCACATCATGATCCCAACCACATACACATAGAAAAAGAAAATCCTTAAGTAACAATTAATATGAATCAGAGAAAATAAATTGTTCACTTTAATTAAAGACATACATCTAACTGTTTCAAATTCAACCTTTGTCAATAATCATATGCAACTGCACCCAACCTTAATTTCTTCCGTGCATTATTTGCTCTTTCCGTCAGGCGACTTCTTTTTTCTTGTCGTCTCTCCTCTAATAGTGGGTTTTGAAATAAATCTTTGAAGACGCTAGCTCCTCCTCTTCAATTGAAATTATGTCATCTTTACCAATGAAGAAAGGGATGGATATGCATGACTTATTATATTATTTAAAAATAATTTTAATAATAAGTGCATTTTCTTCACAACTTTATACATGTTTAGCAATGAGCTCACCTAGGCACCGTGGCTGGAGAGTTGGCAAGCCACTACAACGTGGTTGCCCATCTCAGCCACTGAATCCAGTACTTTTAGTTTGTCACTTTATTTTTCGCTGATTCGGTTCAATTAAAAATTTTAAAATGTTGGCTTAATTTTAACTTTGGTTTATTTTGAATCTGTTGATTGTTTTGCATCTGGATTCTGTTTTAGGGAAAAGTTAGGAATGGTTGTTCTGGATGCTTCCCTTGTGTCTATATTTCCTTTTTGAAGTTTGTTATGCATCCCTATCTAAAATAATAAAAAATTAAACCCTGAAATAAAATCAAAACTTGGAATGAAAGTTACTGGAGTGATGTTTTATGTGAGAAAGAGAAGAACAGTACACAGAGACTTTATATGTTGATAGAGGTTTTGAAGAAAAAAAATATATATCCTTTTTAGTTGAGTTAACTACAGATAGACTTAAACGTAGTTAGATTTTTCAGTATTCCAAATATAGTTTATTTTATGGGAATGAGGGGCCCACCAACCCTATGTATGTGTCACCTAATATATGGATCAAAGCAAATTTTTTGTTTTGAAAAATGCTAAATGGCACGAATGGCATTTCGTCAAATATGTGCGAAGATGGCTTTGTTGTTGTTTTTACGCAAAATATTCTCTCTCCAAATTTACTTTGTATGGGGAAAAGGGCATGTTATTTTACTTTATTAAAAATAATATCTTTCACAGGACATGTCTTTTTCTCATATAACTTATTGTTTGAATTTGTTTTGACCAGACAAAATTAGAATTTTCCTGCACGAAACTGACAATGAAGAGCTTCCTCTGCTTGCCGATCGAATAGGTTAATGAGGAAGTTGGTCATTAAAAATATTATAATAATAACAATAAAAAATCACAAATGACTTTTTTAAGTTTCATGATGGCGAGCTCCATGGCGGTCCAACAAGAACGCCGCCGCACTCGCTGCCATCGTCGAGGAAGGATCACCACTGACAACGAAAAGGGTTTCGGAATTTGCTTGCTTTCTCGCTCTTCTTATGCAACACATGCAGTATTAAAAACAAAGAGAACTACTCGATGAAAGACATAACACACTTCATGAAACAACCCAAGTTACAAGACAGCCAAGTAAGTGATTAATGCCACACTTCTCATAACACTTTCCCATCATGCCAAAACTGAAAAATAAACAAAGGTAAAGATATACAACAATAGCAAATAATTAACTTGAAGAACGACCCTGGACCCAAACTAAACTAGAACTTTTTATTTAGGGATGGGAAAACTTAAACCAAATCACCAACAGATCACCCTTCCCTCACTTCTTTGGCAGTGCAAATGCACAGTTCACCGTTTCCGCCATGGCGATAGACCCACATCCTCACGCCATCCCCTTGCTGCAAACCCATCGCGTAGCAAACATGGCGCCACTGTCTGATCTCTGGGGGTCCTCTGTGTGTGATCACATACTTGTTATCAAACCTCTGCTTAAAGAGCAATGGGTAGTATGTACCATCGTTTAGGTACACACGGATGGGAACACCCTCTCTAGGGTCTTCTTGACCAGGCGACAGATTAGGTATTATGTGTTTCTTTGCATAATCTACGGGAATCACAAACCTTGCCTGGCGGCAATTAACATCAGAATGAAAGCAGTACTTGAAGAAGCCTGCATCTGAGGATAACAAAGTAAGATTGCATTGCTGAGACCAGAATTCTAGTTGGTTACTTTGATTGAGAAGAAAAAGTTCCAGCACAGTTGCGGATTCTGGAGGCGTATAGGGCCTCAAAGCCTCCAGAAGCAGCTCGTTCTCAATACCGTTCTCACCTGCTACTGGCATGTAGTTCATCTTTGCTGATACCTATATGAGAAGGTATGAGGGAAATACATCAACTCCACAGACATAGAACTCAAAAGATTAAAATTAGAACCAAAAAATCATTACAAAAATAAAAGCTTAATTAATTTCAGCATGTGAAATTAATTAAGAGCAACAAGTGCAACAGGTGTGGGGCCTCTAAGTTCTATAGTTGCTCTCCTTGTTGCACTTTGCGGCCAAGTCCTGGACATTTGAATTGGAAGACATGGAGAAAGCATGAGGGACATGAAAGATAAGAACCAAATTTATTACAAAAATTAAGCTTGAGTCACTTTAGCTCAAATTAATAAGAGCAACAGGTTTGTGGTCTAATTGTTACTGTTACTTAAGTCTCTTCTTCTGCTTTGCTGCCAAGTTCTACCTTGGAAGATATAGACAAAGACATTAAGAAAGCAAGAGGAAATGAAAGAATAGAACCAAAATCATTTCAAAAATAAAAGCTTAATTAATTTTAGCTTGTGAAATTGATTAAGAGCAACAGGTCTGTGGTCTGATTGCTACTGTTAAGTCTCTTCTTGTGCTTTGCTACCTTGGAAGATATAGACAAAGACATTAAGAAAGCATGAGGGAAACGAAAGAATAGAACCAAAATCATTACAAAAATAAAAGCTTAATTTACCCTGTGAATCTAAGAGCAAGAGGTGGCTGGACTAAGCGCAATAGCTCTAGTTGCCTTTGAATACTTTGCTTATGAGGCCTTTGATGGGGCTGCCTTATGCATTGCTTCAAACGTGTATATACAACACATAAAGAAAATTTTGCGTCAAGTGTGACGAATGTGGGTGGTAAAAGAGAGGATAGGAGAAGGAACATGTTTGAGATTCTGTATTGATCTTTTTGCGGTTCTTGGTGGGGGGACGGAGCTTTTCGCTATGAGGTGATAGTTAGAGCATCTCCCGTGCGTCACATATTAGATTATTTGAATATTATAAAGTGAGGACGCTTAAAAAGTACTTTTACCTTATGATGAGGCTGCCTTATGCATTGCTTCAAATGCATATGTATAGTTTCTTCACACTGGGACGGGCTTTGTTGGTTTCACACAGTAAAACAAATGAAATCCTCCACCGTCTATTGGTCACCGCCTAGGTCATAGAATTAAATTCTACAATGTCACCTATAATGCTACACATTAGATACTACCATAGTATTTATTTTTGGGCCAACGAAATATTGCAGAGTTTGTGACAAGTGTGACTTTGTGAGTGGTAAGAGAGAGGAGAGAAGAAAAAGCGGGGAGGGGAATCACTTGAAGAAAGGAGAGGGAGTGGTTGCAACTTGCAAGTTTGCGTCCAGGAACACGACAGTCCTAAATGTGCCGACATATATAGTTTCCTGTTTCGACGTAGCATGAGTGATGCATTACACTCGAGACTATTTATTACTCATTCCATTCCAAAAAACCTTTTTCCTTCCTTATTATCTATCATTTGAAAAAAAAAAGGTTAGTGCTTCAATACTCTTTAATTGGTGCTCTAATTATGAAAAATATAAGGTAATTGTTTCTATTTAGTATACAGAAATGTTGAGGTGTAAAAACAAAAATAGACTTTATAATATATATTTATCAAAAAAAAAATAAATTTTATAATACATTTACACACAAAATCTTTGACTTTTAAAAGTCCATGGTCTTTTAAAAAGCCTCTCATGATTTGTATTTAAGACTTAGTTTATACTCTCTTAAACTTAAAAGACTAAAGATCTTATTCTGTTTAATGATAATACAATTAAAAATTATTTTCTTTAATATCTATATTCATCATAATCATTTTAGATTGTAAGAATAACTTTATAATATTATTTTCTCTTCATTGAGAGAAAATATATTATTTTATCAAGCAATACTACTATGACTTTCTGAAAGTTACTTTTAAAGAACTCAAAAAGTATAACAACTCTCAAAATGTCACACCAATATCAAACCAAAGATCATATATAATATTTGAAATTTTCACATATCAATGAATATTTGTTATCAAATTTTTAAGTTTACTCACAATTATCTAGTTAATAATATTAATAATTGAAAAATATATATCGTGATATTAATAGAATTGTTTAATTGGATATTAAAAATTAAACAATGATATTTCACAGCACCAAAAAAAAATGATATTTCAGTAAATATATTTTATAATCAAGTCTTAATTTTTGAATAAATGACCAAAATAACAGATAATATAGTACGGAAGTATTGGGACACTTTAAGAGAAAAATGAAAATAGAAAGATTGGAACGAAAAAGATTAACAAAAGCTTCTACCCGTCAGGCAGCGCAAGAAGCAAATGTTATTTCTCGTCAAGAAGCAAACATATAGTATGGGTTCTGTAATATAAGAGGGGCTGTATCATTATAAATTATTTCCTAAATAATTTATTCAAACACACCACTTTGCTCAAACGATGAGAATCAACTTTGGCAAAAAAACGAAAAACAGCAGCTCAAACAAGAATTATGCTTTGCTTGTATATCAATGCTTTTTCAAATGTGATTGTGAAAAAATGCTTCTTTAAATGGAGTGTAAAAAAAGAAAAACCATTCCCAAATTTAGCTTTTAACATGGTTAGTGTAATTATTTTGTTGTCATATTCTCTCCATTTTAAAGTTAGCAATAGCATCAATAAAATTCGAAAACATTTACAAAAATTATTTTTTAAACATTAAGTCAATAGTTCAACAATTCGAGTTAAAATAATATAGTTTGAAATATGAATCACGATCTCAAACTTTAATTTGTCACAGGTGCATTTTACCCTATTGATCTATGAAAACGGCCAATCTAATTCATAAAGTTTCTTAATGGCATTAACCCATCCTCCCCAACAAGATCGAAATAGATAACGGTAAAAATATATGAAATTTTAGTTCTCAAAACCGTTTTTGTTTATTTTCTATTCATAATTTGTATGACTTTTCATATTTTTTATCTTCATTTTTTAAGATAGTAGCAAAGCTGTATTCATTTTCAATGGATTAAAAAATGAATTTAATTTTGATGTACTGATAGCTATCCAATTAAATTCTTCCATTTATCTGATTTTCCAAATAGTAAGTGTGAAACTCATCCAGCTTTATTGATGTGATAATATATGATTGGAGGATGGTGAAAAATATTTTTATACTATTGTGAAGATAAATTAAACTCTTAGAAGATTTATCATATTTAGACCAAAAAAACAATCACACTTATTAAATAGAAATAAATATTTATATCAGGAAGATACCGAGTGAATACTTAAAAGGGTACTTAAAGATATGTAAACTGTGGTTTTTCAAAGATTCTTCATATCGATTTTGTCATTCATAATATAAATTGTCTATCAACTTAAGAAATATATACGAGTTCCGCTGCCATTCTCCTGGCATATATTCCGGGAAGATTGGTGAATACCGTTCTCAATACCGTTCTCACCTGCTGCTGGCACGTTGTTCATCTTTGCTGAGACCTATGTATATAAGAAAGCATGAGGGAAATACATCAACTCCACAGACATAGAACTCAAAGATTATAATTAGAACCAAAAAATCATTACAAAAATAAAAGCTTAATTAATTTCAGCTTGTGAAATTAATTAAGAGTAACAAGTGCAACAGGTGTGTGGCCTCTAAGTGGTATAGATGCTCTTCTTGTTGTACTTTGCTGCCAAGTCCTGGACATTTGAATTGGAAGACATTGAGAAAGCATGAGGGAAAAAGATTAGAACCAAATTAATTACAAAAATTAAGCTTAAGTCACTTTAGCTTAAATTCATAAGAGCAACAGGTGTGTGGTGTAATTGCTACTGTTAAGTCTCTTCTTGTGCTTTGCTACCTTGGAAGATATAGACAAAGACATTAACAAAGCATGAGGGAAATGAAAGAATAGAACCAAAATCATTACAAAAATAAAAGCTTAATTTACCTTGTGAATCTAAGAGCAAGAGGTTCCTGGACTAAGCGCAATAGCACTAGTTGCCGTAGAGTACTTTGCTTACGAGGCCTTGACGAGTGCAGAAGTTGTGTTTTAGAAGTGGTTGATGGAGAGGGAGAGGAATGACTTAGAGCTGCCTTGTGCATTGCTAAATGCATATGTATAGTCTACTCAAGTGTGTCGTTCAATGAGGAGGAGATAATTAACGCAGTATGCCTGAAATTACACAGTACTTCATGATCTGAGTGGCATTCAAAATTCGTGTTCCATTATTTAGATATTGTCCTTTTCTTTTTTTGGGTTCTGAAGATATTGTCCTGGATGCAATGATGCCAATTATATGTGGGCCTCAAAACTGATGGTGATTTGCTTGAATAACACATGACATAAAGGAGAACGAGAACAGGATTTGGTGAAGGGGAAACGAGTCGCGTGAGAGACAGGTCTTAAGACCACCTTGGGTATTATTTTGAATTTATGGTTAATGATGCTGACTCTGACTCAATCCATTAGAGTCTCAATCAGCCTTTTGAGACCTACAATTGGCTTCAAACTCATTTGGTTTACAATTTTTCAAAACTCAACCACATATTTTATGAAAATGGTTTATAACTTTTTGTGTATTGGTTTATAACTTTTCGTAACATATATTTACAATTTTCTTACTCCAATTTTCAACAATAATAACAAATCTCAACTTCTAGCAGAGTAATTTTCAATTCGTTTTGTTGCTAAAAAAATCTAGGAAAAAAATAATTGTCCATATATTGGGACATAAATCATAAACACATGAAAAAATCAAATGGAATGAGCTAAACTTTTACGCATGATAATTAACTCTGTGTGTTGCCAACAAATCTTAATTCTCCTTCATCTTCTTCTCGTGAACGATGATGAACAAGAAAGAGACACATGATAGAGACATAATGAAAGCTTTTACAAGGATGATGAATAAGAGATACTATGATGACTCGGAAAAAAAAAAGGGATAGGGAGCACTGGTGCACCCATAAAGAGGGGGTGCACCATAGGCGCACCTTTAGATTTTAATTCATTTAGCAACAACACTTGTGCACACTTCTCTCCGCTTTCTTTCTTTTTTTTTTTTTCCTTTCCTCGTTCCTTTCCTCTGCCTGTGCGCAGAACAATGTTGTCCCTCTCTCCCTCTATTGAACACACATTCTCTTCCATGGAATCACCGCCACACCACCCACCGTCGAGCTGCCATCGCCGGTGCGTTAGCCTTTCCCTCCTATAGCCACCACGATCTCCCTCTCTCCCTTGCTCCACTATTCACGGTTTCTCTCTCTAAGAGAGGAACTAGTTAGAACCGCAAATTTTGGGTGGTCCCTTCCCTCTAATCTTTCTCCTAGAGTAGTGGGTAAGTATCAATTTTGTTATATTTTTCATTTTTGAGTTTTCATGTTTATCAATTGTAGAATTGAGGCTTTTAGAAACCCTACTTCTTTAGATTTCGGGTTTTCTATCAATTGAAGCTAATTGATGCAAATTGATGGTATTATTAGCTCACACATATTCTATTTGTCTTGTTCCTAGAGTCTTTAAGCAATAGAACATTTACCGTTGGATTGGTGACATTCCGGAGTTGATCTTCGATTCCTAAGAACCATTTGTGAGTAGATAGTATATCTGTACTTTACTTTTTGCATAACAAATTTTAATTATAAATATGCTATTAAAGTGTTTTATATTTACTTAGTGGATTTTATTCATAAATAGTCATGAAGTTAGTTGAGAAATTATGAATTTGAATTGAAAACTGTTTATGAAATGAAGTGCGAAGGTTTTATTAGTTCAATTAGTTAATTTTCTCAAATATGATGGTTATTAATATGACTGGATGATTTGGTTGAAATTATTGCTAGCTCTCTTTATTGATTTTATAATGTCATGATTTTGCTATATGTTGTTTCAGTGTGCATTGAAAACATTTATGATATTTGATACTTGTAAGGTTCGATTAATTTGAAGATTGAATTTTAGATTTATAAATTGTATTTGATAAAAATTTAAGAAGACCATGGTGGGTTCTAAGATGGAATTACCGCTTGCCATAACGAAGAGAATTGATGACAATATTGCTCGCCGTAGCGAAGAGATATAACGACAATATCGCTAGCCATAGCGAAGAGATATAATGGCAATACCGCCCGCCATAGCGAAGAGATATAATAGCATTACCGTTTGTCGTAGCGAATAGATGTAATGGCTTATGTGCACATAGTTTATCTTGGTGAGATAAAATTTTGAAAGAACCTTATTTTAGAAATAATAAACCTTATGATTGAGGGTTGAGATTACTCCCCAAATAAGATTTATGCTTCTCATAGAACCCTCATGGGTATTTGAGTATTTAAGGATGAAGTAAATTTTATGTGAGAACAAGGAATTGGAGAAAATGCAAGAAAAAGGGGATTTAGTAATTATTTTTTAGAGTTTGCTTAGAAATAAAATTTCAAATAGTACATTATATGTTATTATGTTTATATTATTTTCTGTTTGCATCTAGTAAACTACGGATATCCTATCTCTCACTGAGTTACAAAACTCACCCTGTTGCCCTTTATTTTTTTCCAGATACAGGAGCTAGTACCTGTTTTGTTCATCCGGCTTAGATGTTAAATTGATGCTTAAATGGTGAGCCTTCTTGAGAAGGCATTCTTTTATTGTTGAAAGCCTTTTTGAAATATTGTCTATTAGTATGTTAGTTGCTCCATATGTCACAGGCAGAGTCCTTAGATATATTTTATGCCTATGTTTGATAAATTATGACTTAGATATTTGAATTATATTATAAAAAAGGATTTGTAAACTTAATTTAGTTTTATGTTTGAACTATATAATGTATTATATTTAATAAAGTTTGAAAGCTAATTTGGTATTATGGCTGGACTATATTGAGATATTATTATATGCTGGAAAGGCGCATTCTGAGAATGCTTGATGCTCATTTACTGTGAATTTAAATCCGAAATATTGCAAGTTGTATTTTTATTTGGGAAATGTCCGAAAAATAAAGAAAACTCTGTCCGTTTTTCTAGAAAATTTGGGTGTTAAGGCTTGCTGGGAAAGGTCTGGTCATGACCTAAGTTGGGTCGTCGTGACAGATACATAGAGGGAGAGAGAAAATGAGAGGGAAACTTTTCCTTTTTTTTCTTCCCATTTTATTTCTCCATATGTCATACTCCTAGTTTATCATATAGTGAGATATAAGTATATGATGGCTTTGTGATAGTGTGCATATATCATTTCTCTTGTTGTTTGAATATCAAACTTAACTCTAAATATGCTATCTCTCACGTACATGTATAATATACCTTTTATTAAGATCAAATCACACCAATATAACTTTTAAGTAGTTTTCATATTATTAAATAACACACACACACACACACACATATATATATAAAAACTATGTTTAAAATATATACAATAAGAGTTATGGTGTTTATATTTAAATGGTCTGCATAATAAATAATTAGAAATCAATAATTGAATAAATAAAAATATATTTTTATAAATATTTATTAAATAATGTAAATATATTTGAAGTTATATTAATATAATTTGATTCTGATCCATTATTAAAAAACTAAAAAGGTATATATATAGTGAAATCCATCAAATTTGTTCTTGTTTGTAAAATCCATCATCGTTACCGATGTTATAAAATTGATTCACCATCAGTTCACGATTGATGCACATATTTACATGCATTTTGTTATGATCAAGTGTTATCTTAACCTTTTTTTTTTTTTTTTTCCAATTTTGCATGCATATTTACCACCAAAGAAAAAACACATGGGGAAAGGATGATGAAAGCCAACAGGTCAAAGCGGTGATGTGACATGAAGAAACATAGCAACAAGCGGCAAATGCATAAAATAAATAAATAAATAAAGAAAAATTGCACTATTAATGCAACAGGAATATGTAGCAGTGGAGGTGGTTGAGTCTAGACAGGGAAGTTTGAAGTGGCATATGTTCTCCTTATTAGGCTCATGCAATAGAATATCCCCCGATTGTACTAGCCATATTGGAAATTAGTAAGGTGAAATTCAATAGCAACCTTTGGTTGCTTTGTTAAAAAAAAAAAAAATGGAGCCTGGCCAATTAGCTGAGATTAGACTGGTTGTGAACTTGTGATGGAACACAAAATTGAAGACCACTATTACCACAGTATTCACGTATAGGAAAAAGTCTGAAAGAAAAATAATCACATGTAAGATCAGGAGTACCTGCAAGACCATGGAAAGAAACTTTGCCAGGCACGTCCTCAATTTTCAAAGGACAAAGACTTTGTACATCAATAACAGCATATCCATGCTGTAAACAAAGATCAACCAAAATTTCAACCGCAAGATAAAAGTAACTTCTATGAAAAAGAACAATATAATTTATGCAACAAAGGGCATTTCTAACATACATATTATTTCTCGTATAACAACAGCATAGCTATGCCATGCTCAACTTCAAATATTCATCAACTATGCAATGAATTTATAAAAGAAAGAAAGATAAAGAATACTTAAACCCATGATCACCACAGCACGACTCATCAAGCTATAGCAATCTTGATCAATATATGCACGTGTAGTTCGACATGCAGAAATCATTCCTTGAAGCTCAGACTTGAATGCAGCTGGAAATGTAAGAAACCAGTCATTGAGACTACTCAAAGCTTTTGCTTGCCCATATAAGTCATGAATATACTGCCTGATAGTTCGGGATGGACAAGAATGCGTTTAACCAAAAAGAAATATTGGCTGGAAGAACTAATCACCTAAATAAATTCCAAAATTACCGTTAAAAAAATTAGAGTGTTAATCAAAACTTACTTGATGGCAAATCATTCAGTTCCATTCGTATCCTATTACATGTGAAGGCTTTGATCTTTTGGGTCTTCTACCCAATCCTCAGTTACACCTTGGCATATCTGTAAATATCAAAATCAATAATTCAAATTATTAAGTGAACAGTCAAATGGGAGACGGAACAAAATGACTAATGCAGAAATAAACACAAATGTCACACCTACATACCTTGTACATATCTTCCTTTGAAATTCCAGGAGTGGCCGCACAAAGGATTATGGTTTTCTTGAACTTCATTGTAGGCATGTTTATATATGTAGGGAAAATCTGGGAGAAGAAAGGCATGCCTGCAAGTCCAAGGACACCACAATTTCGAGAAAGCCTTAAAATAAATAACTCAGCCTGCATCATGTCCCAGCAATCACTACAAGTCTAACATTTTGAACAAGCCTTTGATGTTGCAATCAACTTGTCCGATAATAAAACACCGCATTAGCCATTTTCCAGTAGAAAATTCAATTATTTCTTCAAAAGATTGACCTAATATATGCATAAAGCAGTGCCCAGATGTTACTAACTAAACTGTTTATGACCTCTGAGTCACTGACCACATGAGTGAGATCTATTTCTAAAGCTTCTATGAAAAGTAACTAGCCCCTCGTGTAACAAATGAAATTCACCCTAGTAATCTGGGAGAATGGAGACATAGATACACTTAAAGTACTGCAAAGCAAACCTGATCATCAGCATGATGTGCGATAAGCAGTACACCTATCTGTTGTCGGGCACAAACTTTTTGAAGGATTTGATATCTAGAGTCCAAAAAATCAACATCGACAATCAATATACTTTATTAAAGTTCGTGCCTTCCTTGTACAGACTTATAATATCTTCTCACTAAATGTTTAGATACACTACTAACCTCATTTCAAGAGCAGCTTCTTGCAAATGACCCTGTTTCAGCCTGCCACTTCGCCAATCAAGGTGAGCAACCTCGCATCTGATTCCTGTATGAACCCTATGTCAAACAAATTCATAGTTGGATAAGTTTAAGCAATCTACTCACATCACCAAACTTAACAATCCCGCATAAACAAGCCAAATTTGGAGGTACGTATTCCAGAAACATGGCAACAAACAATGTTGATAGACAATGATTAACAATTATTGCCAATAGAGCATCTATGAAACCACTATCGTCAGTGCTGACAGAATTAGCACCAGCAGTCTTCCATCCAGCAGTTAACACACAGAGTGCAATACTATCAGGGTCACCGGAGACCCCCATAGCTGATAGGAAAAGATAAATGACAATGCCAACCGATCAATAAACTATGCAGGAAACCAGTAGGCTCATTCATTGCATAACTTTCAAAAGTAAAACATGAAGAAAGTTTCTTTGTTTCTCTGGTAGAATAATTTTACAAAACAATTATATTTGATTTATACTTCGGTCTATCAGAAAATTACGTACCTTTTCTCCACTTCTACTCAATCTATGGTTTGAATCTAAAATTATATTTTACAAAACAATTAGGGTACTTGGTCTATCCTTTGGCTATCAGTAAATTACCCATTTTTCACTTCTACATCAGTCTACTTAATCTGTAGTTTGAAACTAACATCATGTTAAAATGTAGCTCCGTCTGAATTTGACAAACAATTTTGAAAATTTTTATATAAACCGAAACTCAATTTGCACAACCATAGTTTGAGGTGACTAGGTGAGTAAACTAAAATCCAAACACATTATTAATCAGCATGTTGCTTCTAAGCTTTAATTCTGAAACTAGCTACAAATATAACAAAAAGGGCACCCTCCAAATAGCTTAAAAATAAGAAGTAAAATAAAATAAAAAATCCCTGAAGTAAAAGAAAAAAAAAGGTTTAATTTTTCTGCAATTTACAAGAACCAACCAGAAGGAATGCATCACAGAAATAGGAAGTAAGAAGCAAATAGAAACTGACCAATACGGTGGTGAGCTTTGACTCCAGTCATGGCCATGCACCTGGAAAAAGGTTCTCTGTAATTGGACAAGTCGATTGAGCATTCGGAAGGAGAAAGAAGACACGCAGTAGCAACAAGACAGAGGAAGAGACTGGTGCACAAGGTTGGCACAGAGTGAAAGCTTGATACTTTTTAATGGGATTTTTGAGAATGAAGCTGATACAAGAGAACTTGCAGTGAGAGATGGGGAAGATAGGATTAATTAGCCCTCGCGCCATAACCTCTGTCGGGTCACGACAAAACTGCATGAAATCAAACTCCATGAGCGAAACAAAGCTCTAAAACCTTCAAGGCCAAAACAGAAAAAATGCAGTTTCAAATTTCAAAATTAAATTAATCAAATCACAAACACGGAGAAAACCAAGGCATAACATCATCAAGAAGAAGACCTTGTAGCTGCTGCAGCAACAACTTGATGCAGCGCAGCAGAACTGTCGTGGCTGAAATGGGCTGACAAGGAGAACGAGCAGCAGGGCGGCCTTCTCTGGCGGCAGCGGGTGGAGACCGAAAGAGGACGGAGGCGGTGGTTTGGCTGAGCTGTAAAGTATCTGTGTATGTAAGCGTTTTGGAGTGAGGGCTCGAAACTTCGCTACGAAGCAAGAGAGCTCACTGTCAAAATGACCAAAATGAGGAAGAAGGATGAAGGTTGATAACCTCTTTGTCCCTGCTCCCCTCGTTCCATTTTTCCTATGATTTATATAAAGAAAAGGTGGCTGAAGCAAGTGGGATGGAGGAGAGTGCTTCAACGTGAAGAAACCTTTGCTCCTTTTGTCTTCTCATGTTATATCATTGGTAGTATTGATACAACTAACTATGACAAAACTTCCACGAGACTTTAATGACACGTTCACATTGTTAAGTGGCCCCTCTATGGAGTCTGGCATGAGCACATTATCCTCCTTAAGTGTTCCCTTTCTATTATTGTTGTCTTCTGCATATTCTTAGGGCACCCTAGCTATTAATTTTTGGTACTACAAAGAGGCCTGGCTTCCAGGAAGAAATATTTTTTCTTTATTATATTTTTAGTCATATTTGTATTTCACTGTAAAGCTATGTTTGGTTGAGGGAAAAATTGAAGGAAAAATTTCATATATAAATTTTATATGTAAAATAACACTTTTACTCATGAAATATTCCCCTTTTTTTTAACCCAAACCAAATATATCCTTATATATGTTCGAGTCTATGATAAAACTCGAGTTCTCCCTGTGATATTTCTCACTACCCTCCAACAAGATCAGCTCCTCGTTTGTCCCCATTCATGCACCCCTATTTCGCGCACTACCATGTAACTAACTGCCAGCTCAGCTTAAGGTAGGGAGTCTCTGCTTCTCTTACTTACGTAATTAATAATCGGGGGTGTAGGCTGGGGTTTTCTTTAGCCTTTTCCCTCGTGGATCTGGTTCGCCTGTAATTGTTGGCCTAGTCTTGGATTAGACACTTGTTGGGTCATATCAAATAGTGTCCAACTATATGCACTACAGTGGAATTGGATTTAATTCCCTCATGCAGAATAAATTAATGTCATGGAATTGAAATTCAAATATATTTCAATTATTCAAATAAAACTAAAAGGAAACCAGAGTTAATAGATTTGACCTACAGTTGGAATTGAGGTTAAAAATTGATATACTCATAATATCTCTAGATGCTATTATAATAATTTATTAATAAAGGATAAAATAGTTAAAATAAAGGATTTAACTTATTTTCATGTACATTTCAAATTAAGAAAATAAATTCAGTTCTGCAATTTACAAATTTATTCCAAATATAAGAATTTAAATCTTAACGAAATTGAATCTAATCCCTAACAGGTTGAATTCAATCTCATCTCATCTTTTCAGTCTAAACAATATTTTACGGTGGGTTTGAATAATTCCTTCTAGACTAAATACTCATTTTGATCCCTTAGAAATATATTAGGGGACAAATTAGTTCTTCAAGATTAGAAAATCTTCTTTTTGTCCTTCACAATTTCAAAAAGTGACAAATTGATCTATCTACATAGTTTTTTTTTTAATTGTACCGATTTGTGTTGATATACCAATTTGTCCCTCTTTTGAATTGCAATGACCAATAGAGAATATTCAAATCCTTATGAACTAATATGTTTTTCGATATATTTCTTAGAGACCAAGATAGGGTTTACTCCTTATTCTAAATTATTTTCTAATAGTACTTAATAAAATTAATTTACTTATAATAATTATATATTAAAATAAATTGAATCTAGTTTTACTTTACAAAATAGTTTGTAATTTTGATACTAAACTTGTAAAAAAAAATTCTATAATATTTCAGGTCCATGTATCCTTAGGAAGGCCACCATAGGATGGAAAGGCCTCTCCTAAGGCTCAGGCCATGTTCTACAATTTTTGTTGCTATTGGCATATATAAGCCCGCTAATGTGCACTTCAATTGCGCCTAAGCGTGAATGTCTAATGCGCATAAGCACAATTACGTTTTCCCCTAAATTCTAGTGAGCCTCGAGGTTTTAGCTAGCACACAAAGGTGCAATTTGCAAACTAGAAAACCCCAAAATGGTGCGGTTTCATTAAACCGATACCCAACACTATATAAACACTTCCCCAACCTTGGTACATTATATTGTTCTTCACCCCTTCTACACCAAAACCAAGCTTTCTACCTCATTTTTTTAATCCTCTTGGTAAGTGATTTTCATCATGTTTTGCCAAATTCCTCTATATTATTTCAAGTGTATGAACTAAGGCAGCTTCATATACAAACTTTTCATGTTTTCCACCTTCCTTAATCCCCTTCAAATCAACAATTGTTGAATTTATAGCTATTCATAGTTGTTGATATTCTATGGCAGACATTGGTGTCATTCCTACTCATAGGAGTCAGGTTGGTGTTGACACCGCACTCTCAATGCCAAATAATGAATGGGTTTGAGTTCATGGCCATATTTCTTGCCATTGTGAATTATTTTGAAAATGTATATTGATTAAAAGCATAATTTTAATTTAGAGAAGGATATGATATAGTGTGTACATGATTTTCTATTTATGCCAAAACCTAGATTAGAGAAATTTTATGATATCATGAAAATATATTTTTTAAGAAAATGAATGGGACCATTGTTTATACTCGGGAATGCATACAAAAATGCTTTCATTTCCATTAATATGATTTGTTCATGATGTTTAGTTGAGTATGACTCTTTAGGATTGCTAGATATTTTATTAATAATTGAAATTGTATGTCAGTTTCTAGACAAGAATTAGAAAGAAACAAAGGGAGTTAACAACTACTAGGATTGTTAACATTGGTACTATCCTCATGGGCAATCTCAACCCCCATATCATGGTTATTAAAATCTCGAGACAAAGAAAGGGATTCGGTTGGGTCCCATTTAGGCCCTTAGAATGTAGTTCAGTTAGAGCTTAGGATAAATCATATTCAGATCCCCAGTTTCTCTACTTTTTGCCTCAACATGAAAAATAGGACAACTCAGATAGGAGCTATTGCTAGCCCTAAATAAATTAAAATTTATTTAATACTAAGTTACACAAAAAATATAGTAAATAGCACAACTCAGATCGTCTTTCAAAGAATTATTTCTAGTCAATTGAGTATTAGGGGGATTTGTTTGTCAGAAATTAATACAATAGTGGAAGAAAAACAATTAAATAAATTATTTACACAAGAAGTTCCTGTAGATTAAGGACTATGTCATCACCGACTCAAAAGAACAATTCATAAAAGTGGTTATTTTCACTAATTATGCAATCCCACAACAAACCAAGAGTTTGGCTAACATAAACAATAAGAAATCACGATCACAGCCCCTATATACTTACATCAACCTTACACACAAATGAATCTACCCTCCATACTTAACGAATTCTCACCAGCTTAGGCACCCGATGTTAAATCAATTTACAAACAACCAAAAGGAAATTTATCGTATTTGAAAAATCATCAAATAAAAATGCAAACTTAGATCATTATTTTTTGTAACACCAAGGCGGCTCGATAATCTATTTTTTATATGCACTAAGATTAAATACAAAATACGAATAAACTCTTCTCAAAGCTATTTTTGACTTGTTTTTTAAGGTTCAACAAAAAAGCAAATTTTTTCCTTTCAGTAAATTTCTTTTTGTTTCATAACAAAACGGTAACCCTAATTAATGTAATTGGGGCTTTTGAAAAGCTGAACTCCGCGGGAAATTTTCACCCTTTCCAACTTCACTAAATTAACGTGTTGAGAGTATATTAGTTAGATTGTGTTTTCATAGTATTCGCCATATGTCGTTGTAATATAATTCTCTTAATAAGCCTATCTCCGGAAAAAAGTAGGGAAAGTTACTAGAGCATTTTTTTGTTTGTTTGTTGGGAAAAGCGAAAGGAATCAATCTGGAAATCGAAAACTGCTTTCAACGTTCATCGAAGAAGCCAAAACTGCTACAAGAATACCAACAGTAGTATTGGCAAAGGCGTACACCTTCAATCATGCTGAACTCTCATGAAAGGAAACAAAATGCAAATACATAAATATATATCATGTCTGGGCATGCTTAGTTTGCGAATAAAAAAAATAAGTAAATTCCATCCATTAAGGACACATAATAGCTCCTCCAAGTGAATTGTGCCCTACCACTTGCTTATAATGCTGGAGCTTTTGTGGCTTGTTTCAAATTTATCACCACTGCTTCTACCACTGTTGATGTGGTTTGCGCATGGGCACACTACTCATTATTTTTGCCTCAAATGCATGTATGGTTTAGTGGCCGTCGTATGATGCGGTGATTGTGACCATGTGATTGAAGAACTAAAGGACATTTGTAGTATTATGATTTTTTGACTTTGTTAGCTCAAAGCGGATATGAAGGTGGTTGCTTGGCTACCCACACTTTCGTAAGGGTATTGAAACACTTATCAGCTAAGCCAATAATACCGACATATGCACTTATACATATTAATCCTTGTCAACAATTCATGTATTTTATAGTATGTATATAACTTAAGAGTGGTATAATACTCTTTTTAAGTTGTATACATATACATACTATAAATTATAACATACATGAATTGTTAATATAAATTCTTATTTTATTTTAATATTTACTTGTCTAAAATAAACTATTGGTAAGGATTAATAATAAGTACATATATGTATAAGAAGTGTTATTCAAACACCTAAAAGGTGGGTATTTATTTAAACACCCACTTAATAACTATTGAATGTGATATAATGGATAGAGTATGTGAGATCCACCATTACATCCAATGGTTATTAAGTAAATGTCTTAATAGACACCCACTTTTTAGATATTAAAATAGCATTTTTGATCGGTGTATTATTGGCTTAACTGATAAGGGTTTCGGTATCCTTGCAAAACTATGGGTATCAACGGCAGATCGAATAGTTTAATGAGGAAGTTGGTCACTGAAAATATTATAATAATAAAAAAATCACAAATGACTTTTCTAAGTTTCTTGATGGGGAGCTCCATGGCGGTCCAACGAGAACGCCGCCGCACTCGCAGCCATCGTCGAGGAAGCATCACCACTGACAACGAAAGGGGTTTCGGAATTTGCTTGCTTTCTCGCTCTTCTTACGCAACACATGCAGTATTAAAAACAAAGCGAACTATTTGATGGAAAGAAATAACAGACTTCATGAAACAACCCAAATTACGGACAGCTAAGTAGGTGATTAATGTCATACTTCTCATAACATTTTCCCATCATACCAAAACTGAAAAATAAACAAAGGTAAAGACATAACAATAGCAAATAACCTGAAGAACGACCCTCGACACAAACTAAACTAGAACTTTTAATTTAGGGATGGAAAAACTTAAACCACATCACCAATAGATCACCCTTCCCACACTTCTTTGGCAGTGGAAATGCACAGTTCATGGCTTCCGAGATGGCGATAGACCCACATCCTCACGCCATCCCCTTGCTGCAAACCCACATCGCACCACTGTCTGATCTCTGGGTGTCCTCTTTGTGTGATCACATACCTAGACCCCTCTGCTTAAAGAGCAATGGGTAGTATGTACCATCGTTTAGGTACACACGGATGCGAACACCGTTACTAGGGTCTTGACCAGGCAACAGATTAGGTATTATGTGATGCCTTGCATGAGCTACGGGAATCACGAACCTTTGCTGGCGGCCATCAACATCAGCAGCAGAGCAATACTTGACGAAGAAGCCTGCATCTGAGGATAACAAAGTAAGATTGCATCGCAGAGACAAGAATTCTGGTTGGTTTCTTGGATTGAGAAGAAAAGGTCCCCACACAGCTGCGACTTCTGCATGCGTACAGTGCCTCATAGCCTTTGGAAGCAGCTCGTTCTCAATACCGTTCTCACCTGCTGCTGGCATGTTGTTCATCTTTGCTGAGACCTATGCGAGAAAGCATGAGGGAAATGCACATAGCACAATACATTAACTCCACAGACATAGAACTCAAAGATTATAGTTAGAACCAAAAAAATCATTACAAAAATAAAAGCTTAATTTACCTTGTGAATATAAGAACAAGAGGTGCCTGGACTAAACGCATTAGCTCTAGTTGCCGTAGAGTACTTTGCTTATGAGGCCTTTGATGAGGCTGCCTTATGCATTGCTTCAAACGTGTATATATAACACATAAAGAAAAGTTTGTGTCAAGTGTTAATAGAGAGGAGAGGAGAGGAGAGGAGGGGGGAGAGGAGGTCTGTCACGACCCAACCTAGGCCATGACCGGTGCATAGAGAACATTTTCCCTAGCCAGCCTTAACACACAACATTTTATAGAAAAACGGACAGAGTCTCCTCTGTTTTTCGGACATTTCCCAAATACAATATAACCTGCACATTTTCAATTAAAATTCCAGCAAATGGGCATCAAGCATTCTCAGAATGCGTCCTTCCAGTATATAACAACATTTAACGTAGTTCAAAACACAATATCAATTTAAGTTTACAAATCATTTACATAACATAATCTATATAGCTAAGTCATAAATTCTCTATCATATTATAATATAAGTCCGAGAATCCTGCCTGTGACATATGGAGCAACTAACAAACTAGACAACATAAAGTTCTAACATAAAGGCCTTCTCAAGAAGGCTCACCAACTTGAAACGCACTTATGGCTGAGCCGGAGGAATAGAACTAGAACCAAAGACCAAAGAATCAGATCTGAAAAAAATGGATAACAACAGGGTGAGTTTTGCAACTCAGCGAGAGATAGGATATCCGTAGTTTACTAAATACAATCGTAAAACAATATAAACATAACAATATGTATATAACTATAACATGATATTTCTTGAAACATAGCTTTACATAATCACATAATTTCAAATATAATGGGGAGTTATCCGAAGCAGAACAATAATAAGTCCAGACATGACCCGAGGTCATATGTGGGTTAGCACCACACCTGCTAACTGGTATTGGCCCGTAGCCATATAATTTCAGACATGACAAAACTCATGTACATGTTAGCATCCCTCCTGCTAACTAGAGTTGACCCATAGCCAAATACATTTCCAGACATAACAAAAGTTATGTGTGGGTTAGCATCCCTCCTGCTAACTAGAGTTTCTCACGGTGCACCGAGGCTAACGTCCCTGCCGTTAACTACAGGTTCTAACTAGGAATTTTCCCCCAATTTAACTCAAAATCATGCACATTCCACTTCCAAAACATTTTCCAACACAAAATTCATTCTCACGTTATATGAAATTCATTAGACATAAAATATACTCAAATTCAATAATTGATATAAAATGTTCTAAAATGCAATATTTATCACATTTCAACCAAAAATATTTTAATAAGACTAACAATCACATAATGGCCTCCAATTAAATATTTTTCACTTCAAACATAAAGCCTCATTTTCAATAAATAAATTATTTTTTTCTATATCAACATACTTTCAGCTCTTTATATAATTTTATATTGTTTATCATGCATAAAGTAACCTACAGATACACTATCTACTCACAATTACCGGTTCAAAGAACCGAAGATCAATCCCTTTGAGGCCACCAACTCAAGTGTTGACGTCCGATTGCTCTATCGCTCTAGGCATAAGACAATATTAATAATTGTGAGCTAACTACGCCATCAATTAACATCAATTAACACTAATTCACTAAAATCCCCAAATTCAAGGATTTAAGAAACCTAATTTAATCCAAAAAGATTTATAAATTTCAATAATTTAAATGGAGTATGGTAGAAGCTTACTTACCACTTGGGGAGTATAATTGGTGAAGAAAAATCACTCCCAAAGCTTCTAAAATCTTCAACTCTCTAATGGAGGTTAGAGAGAGAAAGTGAGGTAGAGAAGAGAGGGGATGGTTATGATGGAGGGGATGATGGGGAGGTGATGATGATGGAGGTGGAGGTGATATATATGTTTTTTTTTTTTTTTTAAGCTAAGAAGAAGAAGAAGAAAGAGAGGAACCGAAGGAGAAGAGAAGAGAGAAAGAATGAAAAAGGGGAAGAAGAGAAGAGGGGATTCGGGAATGTCACGAAGGAGAAGGGAAAAAGAAAAGATAAGGAAAAAGGAAGGACTATGGTGATCCACACCACTTAATGTCCATAGTGGTCCATTTTTTTTTTCTCGGTCACCACAAGGTCTGTAGTGTGATAAGACAAGGAGAGGAGGGGGAGACGAGGTTTGGGTCAAGTGTCCAAGTGTCACTTTAATTAAGAGAGAGGAAAGTGGGAGAGGAGAGGAGAGGAGGTGTGTACTGTGATAAGACAAGGAAAGGAGGGGGAGGTGATGGGAGACGAGGTTTGGTCAAGTGTCACTTTAATTAAGAGAAAGTAGGAGAGGAGAGGAGGTGTGTAGTGTGACGTAAGAGGAGAGGAGGGGAAGAGATTTACTGATGTGGCAAGTGTGCACGTTGGCACAAACGTCATCTATCTACTCGGACCCACAATATCTGCATATTGCAGATTTTTTTTTACGTAAAAATGCTATTGAGATTCTGGGTGGTAACATGTTATAAAGCAAGAGGACACAAGACACTTTTTAACCGAGAATGAGCATCCAGCTGGGGTGTATTCAGTTAGAGGCTTGGGACATGTGGCAAGCGCTGAGATGGGCAAGGGGCAAAGAAGAAAAATCATCAACTCAAGGCTCAGGAATTTCATCACTCAGATATAAGGAGGTGGCATCCACCAAGAGGAGTTAGTTATGGTATGAACTCACACATCCTTTGGGATTTTTCTCTTCCTCCCTTCTTGCATTTCTTGATTCCAATTGCTGGTTCTTGCAGGATGAACTCACGGGTCGATGGACAAGAAGCTTAGCCTGCTACTACCATTTATTTTTGTTTTGTTTCTGATCATTGTTTACTGATACAGTGATTTTTCTGCCTCTGCGTGATAAACATTTTTACACATGCTTCCATACTTGTGAATCATACTATTGTGAAACACACATATACTTCTGAAATTACTGTTAGAGTGTTACATAACACCGAGAGAGAGAGAGAGAGAGAGAGAGAGAGAGAGAATGCAGAGTTTTGCAATTCACACCTCTCTATATCCTTGGCTGGTAACCCCGTTACGAAATATCGGTTATTGGTAGTCACGGGAGCAACCCATCTCTTGTCTGACAAGGTAAATTAAGCTTGATCTTTCTAATTATTTTGTCTCCAATCATTCTTTGTTGTGTTGTTTGTGCAATGGACACACATGCTTTTTCAAATTTACAGGTCTCATCAAGAAATTAAAAGCCGGAAAAGATGCCTGGCCAGAACGATATTGAACTCGAACAAGTTCCAGACGATTTGAGACTTAATCGGCTAGCTTGTGCCGGAGAAATGGGAGTGACAAATTAAAAGTGCATCCAGGAAGACACCAGTCCTATGCCGATATATATAGCCTCCTCTTTCTACATAGCTTGAGTGATGCCTTTCAATTGCACTCAAGACTATTTATATTGCTCATTCCATTCTAAGAAAAAAATGATTATAAAAAAAATCCTTAGTGCTTCAACACTCTTTAATTGGTGCTCTGATTATAAAAAAATATAAGGCAATTGTTTCTATTATTAATAAACAGAAAAATTGTTGAGGTGTTTTCATCTTTGACTTTTAAAAGTTTGTGGCCATTTGATCAAGAGTATCTCATGGTGTGTTTTTAAGACTTGATTTGTGTTCTCTTAAACTTAAAAAACTAATGATCTTACTACAACATTTTAGACCTAAGGTAACACTTTTTGAAAGCAGTGTTTCCACACTGTTGTCTTTGGTTAGATAGGCAATATTTTTCTGAGCAAAGGGTTTTGACAACAGATTTTAAAGCAACGGTTTATAAATGTTGCCTTTGATGAAAAAAAGAACATTTTCAAACCGTTGTTATATCTTTTGCAAAAAGGCAACAATTATTTAGTCAGATGCTAACACTTTTTAACCATTGCCTTTTAATTTTTTATAGGCAACATAATTAAATCGTTGTCTAATTAATTGGTGCGACTCAAATCAATTTCCCACTAAAAATTCATTTCCCACTAAAATTATAACCTCTTTCTAAACTAATAACAAAATTACTTTTTACTTCTGGAAGCCCAATTCATTCTAATCCCTAGCCAAAATTTCCCAATTTCACATCATAGGTAGAGCCTTCTTCTCAATTTCCCAATCCCATAGCTTCCTCAGAAATCCTTCACAGCCACCACACCTTCTCCACCGCGTCCGCCACTAGGTAGAGCCACTAACACTTCTCACTACCCTCCCTATTATTTTCACTAACACCAAAACTCTCAATCCCTAATATGAAATTAAAGAAACCCGCGAACTATCATCTCTCATTGAAGGATCTTCTCATTTGTCGCGTGATTCACACTCTAAAGGAGGCTCACACACTCCGAAGGAGCCTCCTTCTTCATCTCGCGTGGTTCGTTCATTCAGTGCATTCCTTTCGTGGTCCATCACGCTCTGAGAGATCCCCCACTGCCGCGTGAGTACACCATCGAGCTTCAAGACAAAGACGTTGCAGATGGCACCACCCCCCACTACCAAGGTTCATTCCTCTATTCTATATTTCCCCTGTCCCCTTTTCCTTCATGTTCTTGTTCAAACAAACCCAAAAAACAAAAAAGGGGAATCTGAGTTAACCGAAAAGTAAAAAAGGAATTTGACCTTTAGCGCATCCTATTTTCCCTTGCACAACTCTCTCCCTCTAAATCCATCTTCAAATGCCATCAATTTTAATTTTTAAAGTCTCAATTTTTTTTCTTTCTAAAATCTGAAATCGAAGCAGGGCGATGGAAGCTAGCGCGATAGTTCCTCCAAGCACGTGGAAGAAGCAAGGCGCAGTGGTTCTTCCAAGCAGGGCGGTAGTTCCTTCCAGCAGCGCGGTGGTTCCTCCAAGCAGCACAGTGGTTCCTTCCTGGCACGATAAAAGCTGCACATGGTGATTCCCCTGCAAAGATTTTATCCCCTTCCGAGTATTATACAAAGGTTCTTTCTCCCCACTTA
Source organism: Dalbergia cultrata (assembly GCA_031216105.1). Classification (NCBI taxonomy): domain Eukaryota; kingdom Viridiplantae; phylum Streptophyta; class Magnoliopsida; order Fabales; family Fabaceae; genus Dalbergia; species Dalbergia cultrata. Next base: position 75,808,599 of record CM062344.1, read on the forward strand.
GCCAACATAAATTGTAAGCTCTCCTGAGGATTTTTGGTTTGCTTTCACTACTAGTGGCTAGAGACCTGAGTGTAGAATAATAACACCAAGAAAGAAAGAAAGAAAAAATGAGTTAGAACAAACTGGTTACACTCTCAGGTGTAAAAGTAAAAGCACTAAACTTTTGTTTCAGTAAGTGGAAGAGATGCTATTTTGCTAAAAGTTCATTGGACATTTGCAAGTTTTCAGGCAATGCGGTTGTGATTAAAAATTTGTTTTGTGGAGAAAAGGGAAAATGGACACATAGAGGTAAGTGTTGAAAAGAACTTGAGAGGTTAGGGGGAAAAGAGAGAAGCTTTCATAATTGGAAGGTTGTTGTTGTGTGGGTCATGATTCAGGAATACATTTTATCCAATACAGAAAATCTTAAGAGGCACATCTAATAGAAAGATTGTGAATTTTGGATTGGTCTACTTGTATGTTGTATTCTTTTCTCATGATTATTTCTCTTTCATGGTTATGGAAACTAGAACATGGGTTTGTTATATAGTCAAGAGTGTTAGTTTGCCTTTATCTATATATCAATCAGTTTCTAGGAAAGACATTGACATAACCATATCTCTTGAGGTAAGAAAAGGGATCAATTTTTTCAATCAAAGCAAGATATCATAGATTCCCATGTTGCAAATGAAAACAAATAAAGAGAAAAGACCAACTAGTGTTAGTGGTAAATAAGTGGCATCCTTAAAGAGGGATCAAGATTCAAATTTTGAACAAGGCAATTGTTGAATAAGAGAATCACAATGTTAAGCACCTCATATGCTTTGCGTCTTCATTCCTTCATCATAATTATTTGGTCTATTTTAAATTTTTATAATTCTCTTTTATGTTTTGATGCAGTCCTAACTGTAGCTGTTATAGCAAGTTTTGATATATGATGCAGTTGTCTTAAAGGTAAAGAATCATATAATATAGTTGAAACTTACTTCTTAGATGATCTTTTATCTTTGAGTTCTAATGCTTTCATATATTGGCATATATATTCTTCTAGCTTAGCTTAGCAGTTGAATGAAGATGATCCACCAGAATCCCAAGTTTAGGCACACAGAGTGGCTGGTATTAAGGTTAGAAATGCTACAATTTGTATTTCATTGGAATTTGGTGTCTGAAAAATGTTTATTTCTTTAAGTTTTAATAAAGGTTTGCTTCCTTTGTATTATTTACCTTTTTGTTTGCATATTTTTTATGGATGTTGTAATTATAATTATAACACTAATATTGACTATGCAAGGTAATATATAATATAATAAAGTGTGTCTTTTTTCATTTCTAGTAGCATATAATGTGTCCTTCTCATTGAAATAAAAGTAACTATCCATAAAGGGAATGGGTTACAAAAAACTTAAGTATTGGTCCAGGGCTTCTACTTTTTAGGGAGAAACCATTGCAAGTATTTTAAGCCACATACCCCCTTTTTCAATGTGTTTTATTGTTGTTGTTTCCCTTACTGATTTGAGACTTACTTGTTCTATTGCTTGATCCATGTCATGGTGCATCTCCATTAGTTTAGTGTGTTTTTGACATAACAAGAAGATTTGTCCATGGTTAGCTAATTGTTGAGTTGTAAATATGATTTGGGTAAGATTACCAAATTTAGTTTGATGTATCTTTTAAGGCAAGGTAAGGAATTGCCACTCTTGTTTCTGTGTCTATCATAGTTTCAGTGCTTTTGCTTTGTTGGAGAATTTATTATATATATATATATATATAAAAGAAGGACTCTGAATATTATTCTGATCTTTTTGTGACTGACACTAAAAGAAAGAAGGGAATATGTTGGGGTGCGAGTGCTTTTGTTGGGATTGTGTCCCTGAATTCTCTCATCTCTAAGGAGCAATACCCCTTTTCTCTCCCTTCACCTCTTCCATATTGGCCACAGGTATGTCACTTAAAAGCTTTGAAATTTGAAACAAAAAAGGAAATAAAAAAGTGTCTTAAGGATTATTCTCTTGGTTTTCTTTACTGGGTGTTCTTTTATTTTATTTTTTTTCAATTGAATTGAATTGTCTTTTGAGAATTGCCTTGTATGCAAATATATTAACTGGGATTGAGCTTTATTCTTTTTTTGTTGCTGCTGCCTTTTAGCTGATCAAATAGCTATGCGCGCGTGTATGTGCATATTTTGCTGATATATCTCTAGATTGATCATCTTTGAAAAATGTGTTTTTTTTTATTAATACTTTTGTAGAGATGTTCATAAACCACAGTTTTAGGATGGTGCAAATTTCCTTGTATCTGTCTTTTTGGGTGATCAGGTGGAGCAAAATTTTGAGCAAAACTGCATAAATAATTAGATCAGAATTAAATTTGTTGGTATTTATGAACTCTGACTGGAATTCCTTATGTTGACTTCAGATGACAAATTTCTTGTCAATTATGGTACAGCTTTTTCTGTCTGTTTTTTATTTTCCTTTTGAGAGTTGAGCAAATATTTCATTAATATGTATGCATCAAGTAAGCACCTCTATTGCATATTTGGTAGGATAATGTATGATAGAAGTCTTATTAGTTACTACAAAGAATGTATCTTTTAATGCATGATGGATCTTTAAGGGAATTTGCCATCATGTTTAATGGCAAATTAGTATATAATGATATGATTATATATTAGAGCATAGTAACACATTACATTTACATAACATATTGATGATTCGGTTTTAGTTTTTTCATCATATTGGGGAAGATTCTACCAACTCTAAGGCCTGTGCCTTCACGATGATTATGGAATGGGCTTCCCAAGTATAATAGCTTTTCTTTCCATCTAAAATAATGCTATTATGTAGGATATGAAGTCTAGCCATCATTTGCAAATGCATCAAATATTGTCTAATTCAATAAAATAAAAACTACCATGTGTGCTTCATGCTTCACTTCTCGTTGTAGATACATATGGTTTGATGTTGTTTTGATCATGCTGTATTACTTTTAGTTTCTACTCCTTCGCTTTGTGATTTGCTACAGCTGGATGTGGTAATCTTCATCTAGTGGTTCATGTGGTTGATGAAGACTTGCAAGCTAGATCTTCAACTTTGTTTAATTCTGGTAAGCTACCACTCTTTTCTTTTTATTATTTATTCTTATTATTTTGGTGTGGAAAGTACTTGTCTCTTATATACTTGCACTTCACCCATAGCTGGCTTAATAGTACTGTAAATTTCTTTATATGGTCACCAAATTAAATTTCTTTGGATGATCTAGAATAAACCAGATAGCTATCGTACCTAGTATAGTTAATTTCTAAGAGATGGCTAGATGTACAGCTTTGAATCTTGCAACATGCTGGCATATTACTAGTTTTTCAATCAATTTCTATAGATGAAGGAAGAGATGAGATGTGATAATTATATATATGGTGTATGTTGATTAGTTTTTGTTATTACATTTTTATGTAAATATAGTTATTCAATAAATTAAGTTTAGTAATATTTTGATTTTTTATTGTTGGGTTTATGATGCAGATTGAGCTTAATGCATGTGCAACTCAGGTAGACTGAAAGGAGGACTAATACAAAGGACATAAAGCATGCAATGGATGTGATTATGATGGGCTATATTATAGATATTTTGTCTTGTGTCAAGTTCTTATAACTAATGTGCTTGAATTTTGTGAACTACATATAATCACTTTGTCTATATTTTGGTTTAAACTTAGACTTCTTTATTTCTATTTAAACGTGTACTTTAGACTTGTTAATTTTTATTTAGACTTATGTGTATCAACTAATATTATGAAGATGACCTAGTTTACTTAGTTCTTTACTTAGCTGATTGTTTAATAATGGTTTATTTTATTTATGAATTCCAATCGATTAATTATTTTTTTGTTCAAAATTAATATGGTTTCTAATTTATATCGAAAAGGTTATACATATAGTTTAATTTGATGTTAAAAAATGGTTAGTTTTAAGAATATTAAATTTGAGAAAAAAAAAGTTTTTGGAAATGTACAATCAGAAATAAGAAGAGGCAACATTTTCAATGTCTAAAACATTTGAAAAGGCAATGCTTTATAAGTGTTGCTTAAATAGTCAGAAAAAGTACAAATGTCTTTAATTGGAGAAAAGGCAATGCTTATAAGCAGTGCCTTTAATTAGAGAAAAGTAACAAGGTAAAACCATTGCCTTTAATTAGAGAAAAAGGCAGCGCTATATAAGCGGTGCCTTAAGTCGGAATAACATGCAACGCATAAAGATTGTAAAAACTGTTGACTTTGATTGGCAACAAAAGCGTTGCCTTTGTTTCATTAAAGGCAATGCTTTTTTTAAGAGATCGCTGTATTTCCTCTTTCAACCATTGCCTTAGAGAAAAGGTAATGCCAATATAAGCAATTCCTAGGAAAACGTTGTCTTTGCTCGGGAAGTGTTGTCTTTGAGAAAAGACAACATTTTTTTTCAGGTTTAGGCAACGTTTTTGAAACGTTGCCTTTGAGCTAAGATATTATAAATAGAAATTATTTTCTTTAATATTTATATTTATCATACTCATTTTGGATTCAAAGAGCAACTTTCTAAGATATTTTCCAAACTGCAAACACTACCATTGTGTCTTTGCCTTATTAGGAGGAACTAACTACACATACATTATTTTACTAAACAATACTGACGTGGCTTTCTAAAAACAACTTTTAAAGAGCCCAAAGAGTATAACAATTTGTAAAAAGTCACACTAATATAAAACTGAAGATAATATATAATATTTGAAATTTGAAATTTTTACATATCAATGAATATTTGTTATTAATTTTTTCTAGTTTTAGTCCTCACAATTATCTAGTTAATCATATCAATACTTCAAAAATGTGTATATCATATTTTAATAGAATTGTTTAATTGGATATTAAAAATTAAACAATGATATTTTAGTAAAATATATTTTATAATCAAATCTTAATTTTTGTATAAATGATCAAAATAACAGATAATATAGTCAGTAACTATTGGGACACTTTTAAGCAAAACAAAAATGAAAATAGAAAGATTAGAATGAAAAAGATTAACAAAAGCTTCTACCCATTAGATGGATCTAAATCTTCTATCTCCACTCTCTGATTCATTCCCTATCCCCTTAATAAAATTCTAACACATACATGTATAAAATTTTGTCATGTGGATTTCAATCAGAACCAATAAAGAAATAAGAAAAATAAAAATGGAAAATTTCTTGAACTCTTTTTTTCTCGGTCGTCCAACCCAAATTCTCTATTGCCATTGTGCTTGTTCTTTTTGGATGGATTTTTTTCTTTTTTTTCCTTTCCTTTTTTTTTTGTTTTGAAATAAATCGAGATGAAATTTTTTTTTCCAATGAGCTCTGCTCAAAAGCAAGTAGCTGTTGGTTGTGCTTATCAACATACTCAGAGAACATTTTCTTGAATGTTGGGACTGTTTGGAAGTATTTTTTTGGTTTTTGTTTTAAAAAATAATTTTAAGTTTGTTTTTAAAAACAAAAAAAAAAGAAAAATCTGTTTGACAATTTAATTTTAAAAATAGTTTTATAATGATGAAAAATAGAAAACTTGTTTGGAAATTTTTTTTAAAAAAACAGGTGTAAACTTCCTTTTGTTTCAAGTGTCCCAAGCATCCTCTCCAACCCATCCCTCTACCATCTCTTCCTCTGGAAGCAACTCATCATAGTAATAAATCTTGAGGCCGACTTCGCCTCCTATCCAACTGAACACGCTCTTTTTCTCCAATGTGAAATAAACTATTCTTTCTTCCCCTCTCCTCGCGAACTGCATGCCATAGAGCTTCACTCTCTCGAGGAACTGGTTGTTGCGGCCGCTCCCACTGTCAAACTTCTTGTCGTTGTAGACCTCAACCTCGAGCTCCTCGAACTCCATGTTGTCAGGGTCGGAGATGATGAACTCGAGGGGCTCGTTCCAGACAGGGTTCAGCTCCTTGAACCGAGTTGTGGTCCTCTTCCTCTGGTCGTCGAAGTCGGTGACGACGTAAGGGCTTGAAGTCCCTTGGCCATCTTTCGGGAGCAGGTTGCGTGCGTCCACAACCTCCACCACCAGCCTCTTAACCGTTCTCACCTGTTGCTACTGCTGCTGAATGTGAAACGATGTCGTCATGGTATCATCTTCGTGGCTTTTGCGGATGATGAATGGTGATTCTCTTGTTAACAAAGCAAGCACTGAGGCCGTTGATAGTGGTGAAGAAGAGTGGCGGAGCTACGTCGCCGGCCAGGGGAGGCAGAGCGGTGTGTACGGGCCAAGGGTGGAGGAGCTGCATCGCCGGCCGAGGGTGGAGGAGTTGCGTGCGCTGGCCAAGCCCAATTCGAACAAGTTCATTGTATCAGGGTGGAGGAGCTGCCATTTGTGGTTTTTATTACAGGTGAGATTCGAAGCTATTGGCTGTAATAATCACAAAAATGCCATCGCTTGTTTTTTAGAACGTGTAAAAATTGTTTTATGTTTTTTATTTTTAAAAACCGTCTCTTGTTTTTCAGTTTTTAAAACACATGCAAGCAAAACACTCTAGCAAACAGGTTTTTTCATTTTTTTTTGTTTTTAAAAATCAAAAACAACTTTAAAAAACTCTTGCCAAACAGGCTGTTGCATTCTTACAATTGAAAGAGAATTTGTTTTTGGGCAGTTGAAAATTTGGAAGCTTCCAACGAGGTGAATGGGGATGGAGACACATGTGAATTGAGATGTGAGGAAATTTGGTGTGTGTGTGTTATTTAGTGTTATCTGTATCCTCATTGTGATAGAGAAATATTGGTGATGCTTGAAACTAATAGCAGTGCTGAACCTAAAGAGGTATCGATGGTGATGGTGGTAGTGAAGAGAGAGGGGATTAAGAGAAAAGAAAATAAGACTTCTTACTATACTTTGGTAGGAATTGGTACATGGTTACACTGTGAAATTTCACCTTTCAGATTACATGATGTATGATACCATATACTTTCAAGAGTGCAATAGAATCCTATGTATATTGAATGGTGTAGATAATAAATTTTATTGTACATCTAACTTCATTAGGTTTACCATAGCATTATTGGATATATTTTTGTAACGATATTTAATGACATGAACTCAATTAAATTTTTTTTTATATAATATAATGATCTAATTAAAAACTTTTAAACTATAGGGACCTGATTAGAAATTAAGTGAAATTATAGAGCTTGCAAATCAGAGTAATTAAACATAAAATATAAATTTATATGATTATAATATTATTGAAAAATAAACACAATTAATTACATCAAGGCAATATTAGAAACAAAAAAATTTAGTAGTTCTTAATATAAGAAATGGACAGATATTTTGCAACAAAAAATTTAATAAAATGGATGGATGAAATGAAAATGGGGGAGTATTATTTTTCTTAACGCCAAGGACGGCCGGAGATAAACTAGTTTTTATGCACTAAAATTGAATACAAAGTGCGAATAAACCCTTCTCAAATACTAGTACTATTTTTGTCTTGATATTTTATTGTTCAATTCTCAATAAAACAGAAACTTTTTTCTGTTGGTAAATTTCTTCTCATTCCTACATAACAAAACATAACTTTAATTAATGTAATTCGGGCTTCTGAAAAGCCAAACTCATGGTATCTCGTAAACTTGGAATCGAAGGGAGTACCACCAGCTATCAACATTTCAATCATTATCTAATTAATGTGTTGAGAATTTATTAGTTAGGTTATATTTTCCGTAGTTTTCGCCATATGTCATGGTAGTTCTCTTAGTAACCCTGTCTCTTATTCTTTCTTATTTCTTCCACCTTCACATGTCTTTTTTCTCAAGTAACCTGACCTGGGTATCTCTGATCTCTTATTTATTCTTGTCTGTTTGGGATTTGTTTGACCGGAAAAAGTGGGGAAGGATACATAAAGTAAGAACGTTTAATAAAGCACATTCCAAACTTTTTAGTACATGCTCCCATTTTAATTTTTTGGGATCACAAAGGAAAAGGAATCAACGGATCGAAATTGGAAAGGGAAAGATGGACCTCCACATTTATCAAACAAGCCAAAGCTACAAAGATACTAACGGTATTGGAAAACGCGTACATATTCAGTCATGATGAAATCCTTGGAAAAACAAAATAAGCAAGTATATTAATGAAGTATTGGCATGTTTGGGTATCTTTAGTTTGAGAGTAAAAAATGAGGGTAATTTTTCTTTTGGTTACAATTCTCTTTTATTTTTTTACTTAACAAAACAGCAACTTACATCAATGCGATCTGAGCTTCTAAAACTAAATTCATGATTTGCTGTATACTTGGAAGCTATACTTCTAGCAATCAACATTTCAATCTTCGGTTAATATTTGCTAAAACGAAGAGCACTCGCACAACTTTCCAATCTTAGTAAGTAATTAAATTCTATCATCATTTTACCAATGGAGGAATTGCTTATAGGTATGATTTATTATATTATACTAGTGTAACGGTTTATGCGATGCATGGATATGATAACTATCCGTGCATAATAATGGATATAATTTGATCGATATCAATAATGATAATATTTTATAAACATATACTTGAATACTTTATTGTATTGCAATTATAGTTTAAATTGTGGATAACATATAAACCCAAAATATATAGTTCTTTATCCAAAGTGAAACACTAAATTAAAAAAAAAAAAAGTAGTAAAGATCACCAAATAGTTCTTTATCCATCAAAACTTAAAAATTAAAATCAGACTCAAATAGGTCTGATTTTGTGATGGAATTGACCTTAAAAATTGAAAAAACCAAATTGTCCTTCCTCAAATAAAACCCAAAACACCATAATTCCCAAATAATATTTTATTAATGAAGGATAAAATAGTTAATATATATAATTCATTTTATTTGAAGTACTTTCCAAACTAAGGAAATAAATTCAATTCCATAATTTAAAAAGTTTATTATAAATATATATAAGAATTCAATTCAAATCTAAATGAAATTCAATTCTTAATGGAAATGGAATTGAATTCAATCACATCGGCTAAGAACTTTCCAAATGCCTAACCGATTTCATAAATGTCCATCTATAGTTTCTCATTACCTGTGAAAAGATCGTATTTTTATCCTCGTACTTGGTCTTTAGCTTCTGGGAATATTGTTTATTATGCTCCTTTTTGTTATTTATTTGATCATGAACTTGTTTCTTTCTATAGTTGTAGCTAAGATTTTAGCTGAGAAGCAAAATGGGACAGTGACGATTTCGATGTTATTAAGGTCTCGTTCATCGTAATTGGCCTTGCCGACCATCCTGATGTATTACCACCCATATTCCGAGTCCCTTTCATCTTCAAAAATATTTATTTTGTTTTTGGATCTTGAATTTTTCTCAAGATTAATGTTTTCAGCTTTTTCTTACATTATTTTTTTGTGTTGTTTTTAGACTGTATTTGAGTTCGTGTGTTATAATGTCGGCCAATGATTAAATGAAAAAAAACTTGACAAGCGTATGTCTGAAATTGTTCATGTAGACTAACCTAATCTTCTCAATGAGGCCAAGTATTTTGCTTTAATGAATGAGATTTCGTGACCAGTCTACAACTTTCCCTCTCAATTTTGTGTGATCTGGTGTGTTAAAATTTTTCTCCTTTTCCCTTTTTCTTTTTTATTTTGGATGTATTGTTACGCCTCCTAGACTATGCAAACACCTTCTCAAGGGGACTTTAGGTATTGTGTTAGAATTTGGTTATCTTGGGATGCAAGAGTTTCTCATGGCTTTGGGTTTGGTTATATTAAGAACTGAATCATGTTTTGCTACAAAATGGTCTGGACATCTATGCTCACAAAATGGTTTGGAGCATCTGGTTTTCCTGATGTTTCACACATGTTCTCTAGAGAGTCATAGTAAAAACATTTTTTTGATTATCAGATGCTCTAAATCATTTGGTGAGCTTTGTAAAAACTTCCCCTGCTATTGTCACTCTTCCTTGTAGGTCTTGAGAGTGTGTTTATGTGTATTTTAGTTTGGATAACAGTTTCCAATTTAAATTCTGGTGTACAGGAAATGTTTATAAGCTATGATGGTTTGTTAATGTTTTTTATGATCCTATGTTCTAATGTTAGATGATTGCATTCTTTGTCATTGTTTTGATTGTCATTTGTTTGGAGGAGCAATCATCATGTGAGTAGGACGCTACATGTTATGTTTTTGTTTTTGCATTTGTTTTACAACTACTCATTGTTGATACACTAGTGTATAGGCACTGTTGTATCTTCCATATACCCCACGTGAGTGTAGAAGGAAGTTTACCATTTCATTGGTTCTTTTGGTTCTTATTTACCAATGATGACATCTCCAAAGGCTTGTTTCTCTAAACATTCGCAGCGGCCGCCTAAGAGCTTTCGCATTCGCCAGGCTTGAAAGCTAATGCTGCTACAACCCTTCCTTGGATGTCTGAGGTCAAATCTGCCTTTTGTGTTTCCTATTTTGTGCCAAGGCCTGTAGTACTGTATTATGTTGGTGCACATCATTACGCTAAGTCTTTTTGGGTCTATTTTTCTCCACTCATTTTCCACCCTAGTGTGGAGGGAAAAATTTGTGGTAAGTCCCACGCCCTACTTTTCCTTTATTCTATGTTTCCTCACATATTTTCAGCTAATAATTACAAACCATGCAATATAAACAAACACTTTCTGTAATTGCACATCTAACTAGAATAAGTTTATATAGCTAAGGCGAAGTAATGTTAATTCAAAATATCTAACCACAGAATAACGTACAAATTAAATAAGAACCTTCAATTAGTTAGAGGTATAAAGTCAGAGGAAGTTTGGGAGCCATTTTCCGGTAAAATACTTCAGTGTATAGGCAACGAAACTTTCAGTCGAGTCCACATTTAGCCCAATCAGGCTGGTGATGACCAAAAGCGCAGCCATAACAGCTTGCTAGGTTTTGCTTCACCACAAAAGCAGAGCAGTAGAAAATAGGAATAACATGCGTAAGGAGAAAGTGTCATGAAATGTAGTATTTGCCTATCAATCTTGTCCGTTAAGTACCGAGTGAATTTCTTTAATTACCTCATACTTTATAAGTTTGGTAAAGAAGTAGAGCTGGGTAAACGGACCGGTTCGGTCCATTTGGCTCGGTCCGATCCGTTGGTGTCCTCGGCGGACCAATTTTAAACGAGCCGGACCGGACTGGTCTGCTTTATAAATGGACTGGCCATTTGTCTAGTTCGTGCCTGATCCGCATAAAGCCGCAAGTCCGCGGACCGGTCCGCATTTTTGGCCTAATAAGGAGCCCGCACACCAAATCGTAGACCAGTCCGTGGACTGGCCCGCAAACCAGTTTTTTTTTTCTTTTCATATTTTTACCCCATATTCTAAAGCCTAAACACTAATTCTTCTCTCCTAATTCCATGAACCTTTATTTTTAATCTTGCCTAGATCACCATCGTCCAACCACACTATCACTAATGCGGCCTAAACCACGAATCTATCTTTCCTATTGTAGTTTTGTCAGATTGAAGGAAAGAAGTTATGTTTGGTATTTCTTTAGCCCTATGATCACAACTCACAAGCAATGACAACTTTCGTATCATCAAACTATTAAAACTGATCACACTTTTTTTTTTGTGGAATATTTCAGTTTGAATCTCTCAAACCTTACTTGGTGCAGAGGCCACAAACAGGATCGCAAGAAGAGGCCGCGACCAGAGGCGCGAGAAGGGCCGTGACCAGAGTCGGCGAGAGAGGCGCGACCAGGCAGTGAGCACAGGCTGCGAGTTGGAGGCGGCGAGGAGGGGGCCGCGAGCAGAGAGCTAAAGCGCGAGCAAGCAGGGAGCTGCGAGCAAGAAGGGATAGTGCGATGCAAGCAGGGGCAGATCGGGCGACGAGAGCAGGAACAGGAAGGCAGCTGCGGCTGCAAGCTTGGCCGAGAGAGAGAGAGAGAGGGGGGAGAACCGCAGAAGGGGAGGGATGTACGCTGCTGTGCAGCTGTGCCCTAGTGTGGCATTTGTCTTTTGTTTGTTATTATTTACATTTACTAATGGAGCAATGGGCCAAGCCAATGGGCTTCAGGAATTTTAGTTTTCCTTGGATGGTTCAGCATTTCGGCGTTCAGCCTCAATAATTAAAATAGTGGGCTTAAGTTTTGTTTGTGTGTGTGGGCTGTATGGCTAGAAGCAAAATAATTTGTGGGCTTGAACACTTGAGCTACAGTATGGGGTTAGACGGGCTGGTCCATGACCCCACCAGGCTCGTTTAGCTGCTGCTTTGCGGCGGAGTGCATAAAAAGTCCACGGGTAGGTAGGTTAAAAATTTTCTGATCCATTTTCATGCGGATTGCGAGTTAAATAGGTTGGTCCGTGAGTCTCGGTCCATATACCCAGCTCTATGAAGAAGACGTGAGTTTTGATCTAGTTTTGGTCAATAAAAGTAACGTGTGATTCTGATTTGTCAATTAGAAAATTATGGCCGACAATGTCTCTTAGATTGTTTAATTTTATCTTTTAAGTGCGTAATATCTTAAATTGAACTTTAGTAAATTCTATGACACGCTCTTTTGTCAATGATGAGAAAGGAAACTGAAAAGGATAAATATTATATGCACCTCTGATTTTATGCCGAGAGGGGAGGAGCGAGGGTTGGAAACATTTTTACACCTTTATCATCAAACTGAAAATATAAGGATTGTATATCTTTGAATATTCTCTGAATGATCTTCGAGTCTCATTCAATTAGTCTCATACTCTCAATATAGAAAACAACAGCACATATTGAGAACGACAACACAACACAAACGTGAAGGGCAAGAAAGAAGTGTCATAATCATAAATTCTGCAACCTAGAGCAAAATCTCACGTTGGTAATTAGTTAAGCAAAATCTACCGGTGTCTCAATGGACTATAAAATCTTCTAACAATAACACAATATAAGGAACCAAAAAATGGAATTAAATAAGGAATGGAAGAGAAGAAGGGAAAGGACACTGTTAAATTAAAGCTTTCGCCTCCTCGGATAGTGGGCAGTGGCCGTAGGTATCTGGATGCCCATTCTACTGCTGTTATGAAGATGTAAAAAAGAGGGATTAGCTATATTGTATTAAAACCAACCTAAGAGTACGGAGAATAAAAAGGAAAAAAAGGGAAAGAGAAACGCTTGTCTTAACTCGAGTGATTTTATTCTCTTTTGCTTTTGGATAACATTAGTGTGGCACAGCAAAGATAATTTCTTTTTTCATAGTATCATAGGTCAAGATCTTTTTCTCGATATTCCGATGTTGCAAATGGGGACTAACTTCGCCAAATTTGAAGAACTTGCATCCTCCCAATGTTAATTGGCGATATTGGATCAAGGAAATTTACATTGTAAACAAAGGTTTCAATTGAATGTCGGAAAGCGTAGAAATTCATCACTAGTATGAACAAAACAATAACTTTTTTTGTTTATTAAAACTTTACTTTTCTTTATAGCAAAACACTAACTTTAACTTAAATTAGTGCGATCTGAGCTTCTAAAACTAAATTCATCATATGCTATAAAGTTGAAAGTTATAATTCTAGCAATCAACATCTCAATTTTCAATTAATATTTGTTAGAACGAAGGAAACTTGCACAACTTTCCAATCATACGTACTAATTAAATCATATCATTTTTACCTATGGAGAAATTTTTCGATAGGTATGATTTATTATATTAGGTTTTAATTTGGATATTTAAAAAAAAAACAGTGCAATAAGTGCATTTTTATCATTGATTAGTCCGCAACTTTGTAATAACTTTACAACCTAGGCACCGCTTTGCACGGCATGGTATCTTCTGTTAGGCCCATTTTCGCTTACAGAAGGTCCAATAGAAAAAGGAACAACATGAACAGATATGCTGAAGTGTAGTATCACCTTATGTAACTGCTTTAGCTCAAAAGAATTCGACAAGCACTTTGTTGTACCTTATAAAGACAAAAAGTCAAAAACTTACAAATTTCTTATGCATGAGTTTATGATCTTACGGAAAAAAAGATAGTTATGGTCAGACTCTTAAATAATCTCTTAACTTATGACAAATGGCTTTAATTTTGTAGGGGAAAATGTATGAGCAGATAATCACATAGCTACAAGAAAATGTGTAGCCGCATAACTTTACGGTGTCCCCTGAAAGAAAATCACAATAAAACTTCCTGTCAATCCCTACTTAAGCCCAGACTAACATACTACCGAAACAGGTGCAGACACTGTTATTTTGTGAAAAACTATATCTTAATTTCACATGACATTTATTTTTCTCATACGACTCTTTCAAAAGAAAAAAAAAACAAAAATTCTTCCTTCTTGGGAATTTGTTTCACCCTACAGAAAAAGAATGTTGGTGCATTATTTTTTGGAGGTCCTTTTGGGGGACTACAAAGCAGTCATGAAACTGATAACGGAAAGGTTGCTTGAATCCAAAAGTACAAAGACAGTGCAGAAGTGGGAAAAACACATGGATTTTCAATCATGAATTTGACAAATTAAAGGTTGTGGTGTTTGCTAGCAGTTAAACAGAGGGCACTTCTTGGATGCAGTTAATGAGAAGAAGGAATAAAAAAAAACACAATACCCGTCATTAAACAACCAAGAATACAGAAATAATTAATGTCGCACTTATCCTAACACTTTCCAATCATATCAAAATTGAATAAATAAGTGTAAAGATATATAAGAGAACATTGCTTGAAGAACTCAAAGGACCCAAAGTGGCCATAGTCCATAGGTACAAGTACAACAATACTTACCCTTCTGCCACTCGTTTAGCGATGAAAATGCACAGTTCACGGCTTCCAAAATGGCGAACAAACCAATTGCCTGACAAACATGGCTCCACCGTCCGAGCTCGGGGGGTGCTCTGTGTGTGATCACATACTTGTTATCACACCACCTCTGCTTCAAGAGCAATGGATAATATGTACCATCATTTAGGTAAGCACGGATAGGAGCACCCTCTGTACGGTTTTGACCGGGAAACACATGAGGTAATATGTGATCCCTTGCATGAGCTGCAGGAATCAAGAACCTTTGCTGGCGGTCATCAACATCAGCAGCAGAGCTACATGAAGAAGCCTGTATCTGAGGATAATAAAGTAAGTTTGCATTGCACAAGCAACAATTCTGATAGGTTATTTGGATTGAGATGAAGAAGTCCCTGGACAGCAATGGCTTCTTCCCGGGTGTAGTTGTCCCCCAATGCTTCCACAACATCAGTCTCAATACCGTTGACACCCGCATTCATTTTGACGATTTTCCTTGACGACTCCTACTGACAAAGCATGAGGGAAACGAAAGATTAGAATCAGAACGCAAATATAATCATTACAAAAATAAAGCTCAATTTACAAGAGCAGCAGAGCATGGTCTAAGCATAACACCTCTCGTTGCCTTAGAGTAATTTTGTGTATGAGGCGACCTGTGGTGAAGCTGCTTTACTCACGCATATTGCTTCAAATGCTAAACTATATAGAGTTTCGTCACATAGCTAGGGAGAGGGACGACATTTTGAGTCCACTTGTACAGGGAACAAACTCTACAGTAATGTGCAAAATGAGTTTTAACCATGACCACACTTTCCACCTTTGAGGTAACTTCATATTTTTTGTAAGCTTTTTGTTCAAGAGTCAGAGATCGATTGGAAGAGAGGATTTACGAGTTGGGCTGTTCACCACCACAACGGATACTGATTCCGGAATCATGTGGCAAATGATTAAAGATTAATTAATCCTTCCCTACCTCCTTTTTTATTTGCTTTTCAGAAAGTTATATATGTTTATTTGACAAGTTTTGTTAAGGTTCTAACAAATCATTAATTATTTTATCCTAATTTTATCTTTGTCAACATTAATTATGTTGTTTTGTGTTGTACAAGTGAATAGAGAGAGAGAGAGAGAGAGAGAGAGAGTTAATATGATCCAGTTACATTATTAAGAGTAAATATAAATAATTTGTGTGGGCTTTAATTCGTGTAGTTTAGAATTTAAGAATTAATATAATAAAGTTGGATTCTTAAAAAATCTTATTTATTTATTTTTTAAATAAGAAATTATCTCTAAAATAATCTAATCCAAATTAATCAAAATAATTAAGAAAATTTAATGCCACCTAATCAAAATATGTACAGAAATTAAATCGAAAGCCCTTTCACTATTTTCATTTGCCATTAGTTTTCACATGTTTTTATCTCTCAACTGTATTATTGAAATAATGAGTGGATTTTGTTTTCAATTTTTTAAGGAACAAATTAGAAAAATTATTTTTAAATATTTGATTTATTATTGAAGAATTGAAATAAAAAATATTTAACCTAAAGGACTGAGTAGTTACCCACTTGGTTTAGAAAATGTTTTCAGGAATTTTAATATGACATGGATCAACCAATATATATACATATTGTACTCCACAGTGAGAAAGTACGAAATTCACTTGTTTAGAAGAAAAATGTAATGTTGTAATTTAGTTTTCACGAATTATTTCATTGAAGTATTTGCACTCAATCAATTTATTTTCAGTCAAAGAAATCATTTTTTCATGAAATAACTTACATTTAATTAATTTGAAAAAAATTTACTATTATAAAGAAAATATTTGATCCATATATGTAATATTAATTTTAACCCATTTAGGTGATATTAATTTGTGACTGATTATTGTTTAATTTTTGTTTTAATATTTTTATTTGTATAAAGGGTTGATAACCTCATATAAAAATATGAAGAATTTGTGTTTAGTCATGATTAAAAATTTGCTTGACTAATGAAAAATTTTCAAAAGCTTTTAATTGGAATTACTTTTATAAGTTTAAAATTTACGGTTTATATCAATAATCTATTGTTTTTCAATGAACTAATTATAGAAATAAATAAATAACCAATTAACATAATAAACATTGCAGGTAAGTCTTTATTTATGTATCTCACATTTTATTAAAGTTTTGATTTAGTTTCAAAGATTGTTTGTTTAATTACTTTCAAAATGTAAACATATTTTATTTTATTTATTTTTTACATGGAGACCCTTTTCCCAAAGTAGTCATCAAATTGCATCAGCAAAGTTGCCTTGCTTGCTGGCACAGAAATATAGAAGAATTATCGCTTCAACTTGTAACAAATGACTTACATTCTATCCACTATTAGATAAAGAATGAATTTTATTTAAATAGAGTCCACATTTCATTAAATGATGTGAGTGGATACGATATTTCACAATCTATTAATATAATTAACATTTCTATTGGGAAAAACATTTCAATCATGAATTTGAGGACAAGGCTTCGGTAGTTGCTAGCAGTCAAAACAAAGAGAACTATTTTAATCGAAGATAAAAACAAAATTCGTTAAGCAACCCTGGAATGAATATATAAAACTTTCCAATTATCCCAAAACTGACTAAATAAATGTAAAGATATACAGATCTTGCTTGAAGAGTCCATACTACTCCTTTATTGGCGCAACCTTGATATTAATTTAAATATTATAATTTTAAAAGAGAATCGTGTGTTCCAAAATTCGATACCTAGCCTTTTTGATTAAATAGTATTATTGTTTCCAATATCGTGCTGGGTATTATTGCAATGCTACACATCAACTTGAAGCGCTCTTTTTCTTGTGATTTTGTTCAAGAGTTGGAGATGGGTTGAGCTGTTCACCGTATTTGACTTTGATGCTGAAATTATGTGGTCAAGTGATTCAATATTAATTGATCCTACCTCCGTTTAATGCTGGTTGTCTTTTCAGGAAGTTATTTTTATAATTCATTTGACATGATCTGCTTCGTAAAAATTCTAACAAACAATATTAATTATTTCATCCTAATTTTATCTTTATCAACGTTAATTAATTATGCTGTTTTGTGTTCTATAAGTGAATAGAGAGATAGTTAATATGGTCAAGTTACATTAAGAGTAATATAATATCTTGCTTTGATTGTTCTTAAAAGATAAGTGCTCTTTTCTTGTATTATTAAAGAAAGGCTCATGCTCCAGAAGCGAGAGAAGCCCATCGATGTCCAAACCAGTCACCAGAGTGAGAACATAAGACACATCCCTCCTGATGTATACTGGTAGCAGCAAACAATACAGAACTGATACACAAACCAATACACTCTATTGGAAAACTAGGCTAACAAACATTGTCACTATCAAATAACTAGGTCTTCGTGTAGAGGACAACAAGAGAAATAATATTTGTACACCTTAAATTTTACGAGTAAACCTCTAAAATAGTTTCTAAGGATTTTCAAATCGAATAAAATGGTTCCTGAGGAATAAAAATAAACAAATCAGTTCTTCACCTTTCCAAAAATCAGACAAAATAGCCCTTGACGAATAAAATCAGACAAATCAGTCCCTCACATTTTTAAAAAGGGACAAAATGGTCCTTCCATCAATATGAAAATGAAGATTTATGAGGAAATGTATGACATATAATTTAGTTTAATAAGAATAATTAAGAGTGATATGTCGTCCATTTAACAAATTATTAATAGAAAATTTTGATGGGAGGACTATTTTGTCTAATTTTTGAAAAGGTAAGAGGGCGTTTGGTTTCTTCATTTTCATTTTCATTTTCACTAAAAATGAAAAATAAGTATAAAAATATGTTTGATTGATCATTAAAGAAAATATTTTCACTGAAAATGTTTTCAAAAGACACGTAAAATTGAAAACGATATTTTCATGTTTTCATCTTTTCAGATGTATGTTGTTGAAAATGTTTTCAAATGAAAACACGGTCTTTCCATTTTTTTCTTAAACGCCATGCCATGTTCGAATCCCATACCAGCACTTTGGTTTTTGTTTTTAAATTTTTTCCATGCTTCACAAAGAGACCCAACCACAGATCTGTCTTCTCTGAAACCTTTCCCTTGCTCTTCTCCATCAACAACAATCGACGCCACCAACTGAAGACTCAACCGAGGCGGCGAGTGGGACGGCGAACTATGGGTTCACCGGTGACATCAATGCGACGAAGAACAAGGCGGGATCCAGGCCATGGCTGGTCGACAGAGAGCAGATCTGGGAGGTGGAAGACGAGGTCAACCCCATGGCGGTTGATGTGGCCTCTCTGGTCTTCAGTGACAGTGAGCAAAACACTGCAGGGAAGAAGGATGGCAGCGATGGCAGTACAGGAATAGCGGTGGAAGGGCGGGGGGGCAGTGGCGGCCAGCGAGCGCCCCAGGTTCGGCGGTGGCATAAGGTTGATGGAAGTCCACAAACCTCCACTACTGCTGGTCCTCACCAGCGGCAACTGTGGAAGGACGAAGAAGCAGGCGCGGAGGTCGCACTGTTGTAGCTGGCCTAAAGGTTGCTGAGATGGGCAACATAGATTACCCCTCATCTTGTGGTGTGTTTAATGGTTGATATAATGCTCCCTTTTTTTTTTTCATTTCTAAAATTATGATGTTGTGTTTATGGATTGAGATGGATGAGATGTGGGTACAAGATCTATAGGGTTCAAAGTAAATCAAAGTATCTGGTTGCATCATTGTAGCTTTTGTTTGAGAAAAAAATAAAAAAGAATGAGGACTTCTGTGTTTTTTAGTCGAGGAAGATGAAGATGAAGTGATAGAGAGAAGAAGGAAAAATGGGTAAAATAGAAAATTCATTAGCTTTATATTAAAATATTTTCAATGACCAAATTGATCACACACACAAATCAAACATATTTTCATTATTTTTACCTTCTAAAAACAGAATCTACTTTTAAACCAAACGTATTTTTTGATTTTGAGAAATTGAAAATGAAAATCCTTTTTAGAAAATGAAAATAGAAAACAAAAACTAGAAATATTTTCACAAACTAAACGCCACGTAAGTGACTGATTTGTCTGTTTTTATTTGTCAGAGATCATTTTATTCGATTTTTGAAAATGTGAGGGACTGATCTGTCTATTTTTTTTTTCTCAGAGGCCATTTTATCCAATTTGAAAATCTCCGAGAACTATTTTGGGGGGTTTACTATAATTTTATAGATGCCCAATGCCGTTTATTCTCACTCTTCAATGGTTTTAAAAAAAAAACAAAAAAAAAAACTTTTTTCTTTCTCTCTCTTGATTGGGTGTACAAGAAGTAAGAGGTTCAAATAACACTACTCGAGTAAAGGTGTGTCCACGTAGCTTGAGTGGTGCATTACACTTAAGACTATTTAGTACTCCTTCACAACAAAAAACAATTGGCGAAATACCATTGTTTTGAACCACAGTTGACGGAGACATGGCTAAATGACTCTCGTTAGCAATCTCATTTCGTTCACTGTGTGTTGGTTTTTCACCTCTCGTTATGCTAGTATCATCAATTTCTCATTTCACCACTCTCTTGGTGCTTCGCATCTATCTCCTCGTCTTCTCGGCCAAAACTTCTCCTTCCAAATTGTTTTGGCTCTTACAACGCTTTTGCTGCCGCCGACATTGCCGTCGTCGACATCGCCGCCACCACCATCTTCGGTTCCAGTATCGTAAGGTATGTCTTCCATCTCTCATCTCTCTCTCTCTCTCTCTAATTCGTTCCGTCGTCGTTGATATCGCCGCCATCGACATCACCAATGTCTTCTATTCCAACATTGTACTATCTATCTTCCATTTCTCCTCTCTTGCTCTCTCTAATTTGTTTTCTACTATTAGTATTTGCTCATGATTTTCATCACTGTTTGCTTCAATTTCTAGATCTGAGTGTTACCTCTAATCTAGGTTTTTTTTTGGTTCAAATAAAAAAGGAAAAACCCTGGCTAAGTATGTAACTCCAACTTCTCGTGGCTGTACTGCATCAGGTCTGCCATCGATTCCTCTCTGTTGCTATTTTCTCTGACAAAGCCATAAGACACACTCAAACAGAGCTTGATATTGCCCTTGCCTCTGTGATTTGGGTGAGTTCAGCCTCTGTCCCCCCTTGTTCGCATGATTATTTGTTGCTTATACACCTGAGAGGTTCATATGCTGAGAATGTTCACGTTTTTGTTTGAGTCAGTTTTCTTCAATTGCTTGTCGAATGCGTTTTCAATCTTGCTTTTGCTTGAACTTGTGCATCTAGTGTTATAGTTTAATAGATATTGTTAGATGATCAGAATAATCTTCAACGAAGAATGTGTTGGAGTAGCATATTTAGAATTTCAGATTTGGGCTTTAAATTTGGTTTGGGCCTTTTCACACTTTGTACTTCAACTTTGGGACTTCAAATTTGGATTCAGATATTGAGTTTGTTGATTTGAATTTATGTAATCTCATATGCAATGCGTTGAATTTGAAGTTTGAAATTAAGTTTGATTACAATAAAATGAGTGGAGTGAAAGGACATTAGATGAGAGTTTTGTTAGGTTAGTCCATTCACTTCCCTTATTTCATCTGAAGACAGGCAACCTTGCTTGCTGCATTGTTGAAAGAAATAAAGGAAGGACTTGACACTGTTAAGTGCAAAATTCAATCATTAACTGCCAAGGTGGGATGCACTTTCACTGAAAATTCATTGAATGCTTCAAAATAAAAGTTCCTTTATAATTCATGACTTAATTTTACATTTTTTTCCCAATATTCACTATAGGCATCAACCTCATTTTTATGGGCTTGCTAATTGGGTGGGATTGACAGCAACAATGCATGGATGATTCTTAAACTGTTCTCTATTGCCGTTGACTTGTAGGTTTCTGGAAAACTGGAGCTTGAAAAAACTCTCATTCAGTTCTTCACAAATGTAACACTTTTGGAAGCACATTGTAGAGCTGCAAAAGGAAGCATTTTCTCGTTTGTTCGGTGACATTTCCCAATAAGGTTGTTATGTTATCTCGATAGGAATTGCTAGAAAACTTCTCAATGATTTTGTGTATTAGCTCACAAGCCTGCTATCAATCTTCTCAAAACTTTGTTGCTGTCTTCTCATTTATTTATTGAGTTTAATTTCTATGCAGTCCTCTCTATGATTCCATACATGCTACTATTATTAGTACATATAAATAATAAAATCAAATCTATTATACTCTGCTTATAGCTAGTTCTTGATACATAACATTTAGTATCCCAATTATATAGAAATATGCTAAATAGTAAGAAAGCATCCTGACAAATGTTACTTGGTGTTTAGTTCAATCATTTTAGTTATTTTTAAATAGCTAGGAAGCATACTGATTTAATAAAGTGTATAGTGCATGCTATTTATATGTTTTTATGGGATTGGGAAGTGCCACATATGCAAGGGCAGGGCAGTGGAAGCAATCTTCGCCTGCCATAGCAAGGTTTTTTATTACATAGTACATTTAGAAAAATTGTGTATCCCTTCCATATGCCAATACTACAACAAGTGTAGAATAATTTTCTATTTCTATACATTTTATGTTTTCATCATGCACAACCCATGAAGGTCTAAATGTGCCAATATATATATGCCCATCTCTCTACATTTTGAAGGTATTTGGACTTCATGATGTAATCTGGAAAATTTATGTTATATGTTCTTGCTTTTTTTTTTCCTCTAGGAACTATTGAAGATAGTGGCTAAACAAGCTGAATAAAGGAAGGTACATTTGCAAAAACTTTTAGCTTGGGATCATGATCTTTGTTCTGATTCTCATTCTGGTTCTAATTCGCAGGTAGATGAATTTTTTGTTCTAATGTAACCATTTTCCTTTTTAAACGTTTTAGGACACTGTCCAGTTAGCAGGAGATTTTGCAGAGATTGTAGAAGAAATGTTATTCAAGAATTGAAAGAGCTAAAAGAACTGAAGAGCAGTTGTAGAGAACCTCGCAACAACAGCAGGTTATGTTTTGCTAACACTGCCTTTTAGTATGAGGTGTGACTTCTATATTCGTATGCTATGAAGTCCGTTGTGAACTTGTGATTGGGGATATTCTAATTAGAGTCTGTAGTAACATTCTTATGAAAAAAAAAATTGTTTTAGCGAGCTACTTGAGATGAGTAGATTTTTAGTTGCTTCCATGTGTATTGTGCTGGTTTTATTTTGTTCTTATACTTCCAGTGATACTTGATGCCATTATTGTTTGTTAACGTTGTTATCTAGCTTTTTCAGAAGTAATTTGATTTTGAGGACAATTATATATTCAGGATTTTAGGTGTCCTGTTGATTTGGTTTATGTTTATGATCACTTGTATTTTGATTCCTTTATGGTGTGGTTGCTAATTATACTTAGAGTAGGATAAATTAGATCATGTTAACTATTAGAATTGCTACAAGGAGGTTGTTGGAGTTTGGGTGTTTTTTATAGTGCTTGTTTACGCCTGTGTATGTGGTGTTTTGGGACCTATTTTCAAAAAATAAGTATAGATAGAATATCCACATTTAATTAATGTGGCTAGATGAGAAATAGAGCTTAAATGTGGTTAAACAAAAACGTAAAGTGTGGCTAATTGATACATTTCCCCGCGCATGTAACAGCAACGCCACCTACAGCTGTTGGAAAATCATTTAGCCACGCTCTGAAAATGTGGCTAATTGTCATTTTGAGTGTGGCTAAACAACATATTTTGTTTAGTGCTTCTATTCTCAAAGAGTGAACTCCAAATTGGTCCATGATAATATTATATATAAAAATTTGGTCCCTAAAATAAATAAATTTATCTTGAGGTTCCTTACAATTATAACATATGAACACATTAGTCAATAGTCATCTAAAATCTATAAATAATTGATCGATAATCATGATTGCCACCTCCTCAAACCTCATTTCCCAACTTAGTCATCTCCTTTATTTGTTCTCCCCCCCCCCTCCCCCCTCCCCCTCTAAAAACAAAAAAAAAGCAACAATAAGTTTCAATTTTTATTGTAAATTTATTAATAATATGTGTGTGTGTTAATCAAGAACCAAAATTAATCAAGGAAATTAATCAATTAGCATATAATGATGATATATGAATAAAACCAAAAATCACAAGTTTTGAATAAACTAATAAGAGCTAAGATTATGTCTCCTTCATAAAAATATCATCTTGATGCACGTGACAAAAACTTTTAAGTCAATGAATTGGGGTGCCTTAAAATTAATTTAGAAGGAACTCTTATATGTATAAATTTTCAACAACTACATTATTGAACTTAATAAATTGTATAATACATAATACATATGATTTTTTCGACACATTCGTGAATTATGAGAATTATTGTTTTATTTGTTGGTTAAAAAAATAGAGTTCTGTAAATTTGTCGACTAATGTTTATTAGCTGAAACTACGTCAGCATTAGTGATTGCATCATGTTAAAAGTGCTATATGTTTGAGTATACGTATAAAGTAATAGAAAAATATTATTTGTATTGTACATATAAAATATTACATTAAAAGTGGAATATGGATATATTTTCATACGCTTCGTAGTAATGTATCGTACAAAAGTAATATTTTGATATTATCTATACTAGCTACTTGAATAGTAGTAGCAAGGCTAGTTGGCTAGGAACAGGGGACCAATTGACGAGTTCGGAAGGGGTAGCAATTGATGCTACTACTTGCAAGAAAAACACAGTACCATATAAGATAAAGATGACATAAGCTGAGAAAACATGATTGTGTGGACTGAGCATACATAGAGGTGATGGAGCAGATCGCGACAATGTTGCCCCTGATAGTGTTTAGAATGATTAAATGTTATAAAAATTGACTTAATTTATAAATCACTTCTTATATATTAAAATACATTAGATTGAAGACATAAGGGATTGTGGTGAATCGTTGGAGTAATTTATGAGTTCATCACTTCAAATTTTATTGTCATAAAATACATTAGATTGCATTTGAAATTAGTTTGAATTAATTTCTTATGTTTTTTCACAGATACAAGTATAAGATTTGATTTGCAAGTCAAATTATTTTTATTTTTTAATTATTCCAAACACTCTCATATAGCTGTATAGAGAAAATAAAAGAGAGAGGGAGTTTTTTTTTTTTCAATTTTGCTTTTCCTCTGAGGTGTTGATTGCTATTGGACGAAAAGTGGGAGAGAAATCATTGTTGCATATTTCCATGGATCACTGATTATTTTTTATTTTCATTGAGGTAGTGTTTGAAAATGGTCAAAAATAAAAATTAATTTGATTTATAAATAAAATTTTGTGTTTGAAAATTTTAAAATTAAATAAGATGTATTTTTATTTTTCAAATCTCATATTTTAATTGCATTGTTTTTTAAATTTTATTAAATTTGATAGGATTTATCAGAAATAATTGAATCAATTTTAGAGCTTGAATATAAATTAAATCAAATTATTTTTTACTTTTAATTCTTCCAAACACTATTTAATATATTTCAAATATAAAAAATTTATTTCTAAATTAATTAAAATGATTTTAAATTAAAAAAAATCATAATTTTAATCATTCCAAACTTTAGTCAGCATCATTCGAAACATTATAAAAAAAAATCCCAAATACTATCTTAATGGTTTGTTTGAATGAGAAGAGAAAATGAGAGTAAAGAAAATGAAGAGAAGGGAAAATGTAAAGAAAGTTATTTTTTCTCTCATATTGCTTGGTTTGATATAAAATAGAGAGAAATGAAAATGTCTTTTTAGTGGATCTCACATGCAATTTTTTTCTCTCCTCTCATGTTTTCTCTTGTTTTCTGTCCTCTCATTTTCTCTCAAACTAAACAAAGGTAAGTGATGGGTCGTGTATATACATCTAACTTGAATGAGTTTTCTGAATAGAAATTAAATTGACTCTTATAATAGAATATCATAGTGGTATAACATTGAGCAAATACCAAAATTTTGATTAAAACAAGGTAGATGTTTTGTAATTGGACAAAGGAAAGAACAAAAAGGGAAAGGACCATCTTGTCCTCTATATAAACAATATAATTGAAAAAATAATGACACGAGAATAATAAAATTACACAATAAATTCATATCACATATCTTATCATATTAGATGTGATACTTATCAAATCTAATGATAATAAGATATGTATTGTATATTTATTATGTAGTTTTATTGAATAGAAAATATTAGTATTATAAAAATGAGGAAAAGAAAGGCATCTCAGCCTCTCAGTTCACAACGCGAGGGGTTCCACGAAAAGAGTACGGGCCCCTATTCTAATTTATCTCATTCGCTACAGGACAACAGCCACAAACCCACAATGCCCCCATTTGGGTTGGTTGTCATCCTGACCAAATTGCCCATCTCGAAAAACAAAATTATAAAACATATAAGAGTTAATGTTCATTTTAGTCCTTGATATTTTATGTGTGAGTTATTTTAGTCCCTCATTTTTAAAATGAATTAATTTGGTCCCTTATATTGATAACTGTGAATCAATTTAGTCCCTCACATTTTAAAAGTAAATCAATTTAGTCCCTCATATTTATAATTGTGAATCAATTTGGTCCCTCACAGTTATAAATGTGAGGGACCAAATTGATTCATTTTAAAAATAAGAGACTAAAATGATTTACGCATAAAACATCAAAGACTAAAATGAGCATTAACTCAACATATAATGTTTATATATACAAAATCCGAATACGCATCTTATTGCTATTTGTTAGATAACAATTCTCTATGCTTATATTCTCATTGGATTAAGCACTTGTCACGACATGTCGTGAAAGTTATAGTTGATAGTGAAGTCAAAATTTTATTTTCTTAAAGTTTCTCAGAATTATATTTAACTTAAAATATTGTATTTACTATAGATATTATGCGTTTGGATGTTAAGTCAATTAAATTTTAAAAGTGATGCTGGTCAAATAAAGTAAATAATTTCAAATATAACATCATTGAACTCAAACATATTCATGACTTCGGTAACAATTCGCACTTAAAATGAATAGGATATACAAAACATACAATTTTCAAAATATTTTTCTAACTAACTCGTTTAAATATGAAAATAATTTTATCGTAATTGATTGTTGAAATAATTTATTTTTACAACTTATCTAAATGCACTCTAAATCAATTTAAAGACTTAACCTGTTTAATGATTAATCAATCTATCCTACAATAATTCTAAAAGTCAAAGAAACCCTAATCACAACATTGTTATTTTAAGGGTTTAAGTTTTTTCGGTAGGGTCATCACAACATTGTAATCAAGCTCAGAGCTTGTTTTTGTTGCTTTGTGTTTCTCTCTTATTAAACATCATAATTTGTCGCTTTACATGACATGCTGGTTCAAAACAAGCATTAGACATAAATAAAAAAGTTTGGCATTGCAGGTTTTGATAGTCCTCTTCAGGTTTTTTTTAACGTCAACATTACTTACCAGTTCAGCGAATTTTTATCCATAGAAACTGAGCTGTGCTGCCAGTTGGCTTATTTGGAACAAAGAATGAAAGAGATAGAAGAGCAAATCAATGCCATTAAATATAATATCTCCATCTCTAAAGTGGCTAGGGGCACTGCCATTGTAAAGAAAAGAGAAACTTTTGAGAAAGGAATAATGTTGAAGGCTCAAAGAGATCAGTTGAGGAAGCAAAGGCCACGCTTGAGATCAGAGCAGGAATCAGCAATAGCTACATTATAGATTGGCACTAATGTTTAGACAGAAATTTTCTATCCCTAAAAGGTGCTTATTTTCCTATTTCTTATTATGTCTGATAAGATGCATTAATAAGTTGAACCAAATGAGTTATTGAGTGAGTATTTTGATACATAAAATCATGATGTGGTACAAACAACTGCTTACTATTATATATGATTGGATAATGTGACCTTTTGTTATCAAACTCAACATTTAATAGAGATATTCTAATTTTAGGAACTAAATAAATTCAATTTGAATAGGAATGTGAAATTCAATCTACAAAAGTCATCATTGTCTAATATGGATTGCCTATAACAAGGAGAAAAAATAGCAGCAAAATGGCAACCTACCCCAAATTTATTTATGAATTATTATTCATCTATATATATATATATATATATATATATATATATATATATATATATATATATATATATATATATATATATATATATATATATATATATATATCTGTGTGTGTGTGTAAAATTCACTGCAATTAGCATTAATTATTGCTATGTGTTATCAAAGTGAAATGTATACCAAAGATAAATTTTATTATATTTATATTTATATAAATTATTTCTAATAAAATATATTATGATTTTAGTCAATTAAATAATTTTACAATAAAAATATTTTGCCCAATCTTAAAATAAATTTAGTTATATTTTTTAGAAATTAACCATTTATTGATCTTAAAGAAATGCTATGTGTTATCAAAGTGAAATGTACCAAAAATAAACTTTATTATATTTATATTAGTTTAACTAATTATGACTTATATATAATCAACGTGAGATACATAGAAAAAACAATATTTATATTTATATAAATTATTTCTAATAAAATATATGATAATTTTAATCAATTAAATAATTTTCAAAAATAAAAATATTTTATCTGATCTTAAAATAATTTTAGTTATATTTTTGAAAAATTAACCATTTATTGATCTAAAATAAATGCTATTGTTGTCAAAGTGAAATGTACCAAAAATAAACTTTATTATATTTACATTTATATAACTAATTATGACTATGCTGTTATCAATTACTTTTTAATATATTATCTGTAATCAACATGAGATGCATAGAAATTGAGTTAGGAGAACTAATTTAGAGGATTCATGGGTTCTATACATTGATAGATTCAACCTCCACGCGCAACATATAAGTTGTGCTCCAACATCAAAGCCAAGAAATATACAAATATATACAATGTTCCTCTATATATTGAAAAGTGAAATTAAAAATATTAAATGGGAAAGAAAGAAAGTTCCTAATAGCATGTGCAATGTTTCCTTTTTAACAATTCTATCTGAGGATTGGGTTACAAAGTTGGTCACTTTGATATATATCAAACTTTGAAGTATAGCATAGATATCATGATATATCTAATAACTGCCCATGGTATCCGTAACTACAAAAGGTATTCATACAGAGCATCCGCTTGCTACACTAATGAACGAAAAATAAAAGAACAAGTATGTTATTTTGACGCGCAGTTTCGACTCATCCTCGCACGCATACGGGATGCACCGTATGAAAGGAAAGAAAATGACAATTTTACTGTATGATATGCAAGTGTAAACTAATGACACTAGATAATAAAATCATTTTTAATTAATTGAAAAAGAAAAAAACATAAGCACCACTTGGGCATCTATTAGGTGTTGAATGCAACAAAAAAATTACATTGAGGAGCAAATTTTTAGCATTATATGCATTTTTCTGTTCAGTACATAAGAGGAGTTTTTGCCAATAATCTAGTCGGGTGTGCGTAATTTCTGTTTTGTTTTGAGTTTTTGCCTATTGTCTTTTACTAACTAATAAGTCAAATTGCTTGGGTTATAGACGACTGGTTAGGAGCAGAGAAATCATTTCTAACATACCTAGGCCTTTTTGTTATTTGACACTACTATCTATCTCAATTATGACAAAGATGACAATAAAGAAAGAATTTATATGGATAGAAATACACGCGAAAGTTTGTGCGTATTGATAAGTAATATTTTCAACATTCAGTTAGATTTGTGCTTATTATCTCTAGAAGAATTTAATTGTTTGATTTCCTCTAAATGTGTAGGTAGTCAACAAGGAAAGCTATTTGATAAAAAGCCCTTTTGGAAGGACCTGCAGTTTAGTTTGTCACTACATTCCATCCTATCAAACATCATTCAGATTGTCTGTTAGGTAGTCACATTCTTGAATATAGAACAATCACGATTCTACAGTGAATAGAATACAATGTAGAGCCATTTGTTCCTTTTTTCTCGGTGCCCTTTTCTTTTACGAGGGATGCTATATGTACGCACTAAGGGAACGCATTACTTCGACTCACTATGCAATTCACTGTTCAAAATCATTTATTTTTCTTAAACTATTTTTTTTCGTCTAATCTAACGACTGGCAGTGAGTTTTGACACATGAGTATCAAATTATCATTTCTCTTATTTGTGACGTGGTCCCTTCATTTCTGTCAACAGTTGTTTTGTCTGCGCCAGTGCACCTTTTTCTAACTACATAGGGTGACAAACTAAGAGGGTGTTTGGTTTGGCCATTTTTCATTTCCATTTTCACTGAAAACAGAAAGTAATGGTAAAAATATGTTTGGTCTACTCTTTTTGAAAATATTTTTAGAAAAGATTTTCAGAAAAGAGTGAAAATTTGGAAATGGCAATTTCTCATTTCCACCGTTTCCTTTGTAAAAGTTGAAAATAAGGAAATGTTGAAAACGCGGTAGCATTGTTGAAATTTTAAACACTTCTATACTATTCTAAACACTATTGATCTTTTTCTCTCTGGTTGCGTCAACCACGAACCCCATTCTCCGCAGCTGTTGTGGGATGAAGCCAGTGAAGAAGTGGGGGAGAGCTCTTGTACCCATGGTTGCCGTTCTCGTGGTCGCTTGGAAGAAAGTTTGCTACCGTCGTGGTAGTTGCAAGAAGGAGGGTCGCGTACACAGTGCTTCTGTCAGTGGTCACTCCATTGTTGTCGCTCGTGTGATAGCGTTGATGGATGGCGGGGCGTGGTTGTTGCAGTTAAAAAGCCATCTGGTAGCAGATCTGTGATTCTTGGCTATTTCTGGCGAGTCTGTGTTGTTGTGCAGCACAACCTTGTGAAGTTGAACAGAGAAGGAAGAAGAAAGTGGGCTCTGTGGTCCCTGCCAATAGGAAATTTTATTAAATATATTATATTTAGTTTAGTTAAAAGATTATGTATTAATTGTATTTTGATTTATGAACAGTATTTAATATATTGGCTAAAAATATTTTGTGATTAATTTTGTATTATTTTAACTATGTTTGGAATATTTGGAATTGGATTTAAATGAGCAATTTAATTTATTTCTAATTAATATTTTTTATAGTTATTTTATAATTTTATAAATTCTTTTAGTAGATGAATCAATGCAAATACAAAATATGTAATTATTATTACTTAATATCAATATAATTTTATAATCTTAAATTGGATTTTGAAGACAACATTTTGAAAACAGACAAACCAAATATATTTTCATTGTTTTCACTTTTTGAAAACACAATCTATTTTTGTAAACCAAACACATTTCCTAATTTTGAAAATCTAAAAATGAAAATCCTTTTCAAAAAATAAAAATAGAAAATATTTTCACAAACCAAACACACTCTAAACTCATCTTCATTTATTTTTCTTAAACTACATTTTTCATCTAATCTAATGACTGGCAGTGAGTTGCGACACGTGGTCCCTTCATTTCTGACAACAGAGTTGTTTTGTATGCAGAGTGACTAGCGTACATATAGCACCCCTCAAAACTGTGTTTGAGATATCTAAAATTTGCTGTACAAATTGATTAGTAAAAATTTACAATATATATAGGAAATATATTATGTAAAATAAATGAATTATTATAAGAGTGAAATGAGTAAATTTTAACCATTAGATTCTATATAAATAATTAAGTTTAAAACATAAAACTATGTATTTTTTTAAATGAGTATATGAACATTAATTATCATTAATCAATTTTTAATCCTAAACATCTATATGTAATTAGGTGAACTTAATTTATTTATCTTATTCTCGTAATAAATCGTATCTACAGTGTGATACACCTTTTATATGTATACATATTTCTCCTTGATGTGTATCATTGCATCTGACACTGTAGAATTGGATTCTATACATGACCCACGTGGTATAGATGGCGGGTATTTCCGTCCCAGTGTGAAGAATTTCTCTCTCTCTTTCTATATGTGACGTACGGGTGAAGAATCTCTTTTTATGTATGACGTGGTATTTCCGCCCCAGTGAGAAGACTCTCTCTCTCTCTGTATATATACACACGCACATTTGAAGCAATGCATAAGGAAGCCTCATCAAAGGCCTCGTAAGCAAAAGTACTGTAAGGCAACTAGAGCTGTTGCGCTGAGTCCAGGAACCTCTTCCTCTTAGATTCACAAGGTAAATTAAGCTTTTATTTTTGTAATGATTTTGGTTCGATTTTTCATTTCCGTCATGCTTTCTTAATGTCGTTGTCTATATCTTCCACATTAGAACCTGGCAGCAAAGCACAAGAAGGGACTTAACAGTAGCAATTAGACCACATACCTGTTGCTCTAACTAAGTTAAGGTAAAGTGACTTAAGCTTAATTTTTGTAATAAATTTGGTTCTAATCTTTCATTTCCCTCATGCTTTCTCAATGTCTTCCAATTCAAATGTCCGGGACTTGGCAGCAAAGTACAAGAAGAAGAGGATCTATAGCAATTAGAGGCCACACACCTGTTGCACTTGTTGCTCTTAATTTCACAAGCTGAAATTAATTAAGCTTTTTTGTAATGATTTTTTGGTTCTAATTATAATATTTGAGTTCTACGTCTGTGGAGTTGATTTATTTCCCTCGTTCTTTTTCATATAGGTCTCGGCAAAGGTGAACAACATGCCAGCAGCAGGTGAGAATGGTATTGAGAACGAGGCTTTGAGGCACCTTAAGCCTGCAGAAGTCGCAGCTGTGGTGGAACTTTTTCTTCTCAACCCAAGTAACCTACCAGCATTCTTGTCTCAGCAATGCAATCTTTCTTTGTTATCCTCTGATGCAGGCTTCTCCAAGGACTGCTCTGCTTCTGATGTTTATGACCAACAGCAAAGGTTCTTGATTTCCGCAGCTCATGCAAGGGATCACATATTACCTTACCTGTTGCCTGGTCAAGACCCTAGAGAGGGTGTTCCCATCCGTGTGTACCTAAAAGATGGTACATACTACCCATTGCTCTTTAAGCACAGGTCGTGTGATAAAAAGTATGTGATCACACACAGAGGACCCCCAGAGATCAGACGGTGGAGCGATGTTTGCTACGCGATGGGTTTGCGGCAATGGGATGGAGTGAAGATGTGGGTCTATCGCCATCTCGGAAGCCGTGAACTGTGCATTTTCACAACCAAACAAGTTAGGGAAGGGTGATTAATTAGTGTTATTATTGTGGTCTATTGACGCGGTTTAAGTTTCCCATCCCCAAATAAAAGTTCTAGTTTAGGTTGGATACATGGGTCGTTCTTCAGGTTATTTGCTATTGTTGTACATCTTTACCTTTGTTTATTTTTCAGTTTTGGTATGATTGGAAAGCGTTATGAGAAGTGTGACATTAATCACTAATTTAGCTGTCTGTAATTTGGGTTGTTTCATGAAGTCTGTTGTTTCTGCCATCAAATAGTTCTCTGTTTTTAATACTGCATGTGTTTTTGCATAAGAAGAGCGAGAAAGCAAGCAAATTCCGAAACCCTTTTTGTTGTCAATACTGATGCTTCGGCAACGATGGCAGCTAGTGCGGCGGCGTTCTCGTTGGGCAGCCATGGAGCTCGCCATCGTGAAACTTAAAAAAGTCATTTGTGATTTTTTCATTGTTACTATTATAATATTTTTAATGACCAACTTCCTCATTAACCTACTCGATCGGCCGTTGCAGTACTTTCCGCCAGGAAGCAGAGCAACCTCTTCATTATCAGTTGCGTGCAGGAACATTCTAATTTTGTCTGGTCAAACAAATTCAAAGGCATGTTCTGTAAAAGATATTGTTTTTTATAAAATAATATAGAGTGCCGATAGGTGCATAACTAAGCTTTATAACATATTTATATCACGGATGAAAATACTGTAAAAGGACAAAAAAAAAAAAAAAAAAAAAAAAGAGAAGTGTTATTTAAACACCCAAAAATGGGTGTCTGAAACAGACACCCACTTTTTAACCGTTGGATGTGATGGATGTTAAGAGTAAGTGGGGACATCCATCACATCCACTCAAGATAAAGCGCTGTCTGCTTCTGCACACACACTTTGCTCAAATAGTTTTTCTCAAAAAAAAAAAAAAAAAGTATGGAAACGAAAAAGAAGCTGGAGTGTGATAAGCTCTCTCTCTTCTCTCTTCCACCTCACAGCCTCCTTCTCAAAAGTTAATTCTCCGTCACAAACCTACTCTCCCTCCACATTCTTTCTTTGCTCACCCTTCTCCCCCTACCAAACAGAGTCCTAGTTGCCAAATCTTCCATCAAACCACCAGCCGCCACCATACCCATGATAATGAGGAGGCCTATGACCACAAAAAGCATTGTCTTGTTTTTCTTTCTCTGTTATTCTTTATTTGCAAACAAAAGCTTGGTATATATGCATATAGATTTTGGTTCATTAGATGGTGTTAGGAGAGTGTTCGATAAGAGGTCTTAATGAATTGTTGTGTTTTGGATTAGCATTATTTTTGGATATTCTTAGTGAAAATTTATAAATGTTGCTTGTGTTGTACTTGAGTTTATGCTCAAAATGTATTTTGGCTTGGATTTTGTTGTTATTGTTTCTAACATTATTTAATTTTGCGACAACTACAATATATTTGGTATCAAGCAATATTTTTTTGTCTAAAGCAACACTTTTACAATGGTAGGGTTTGGATTGGGTTAAGACAACAAAATTTAATGCAATGCGTATGAAACATTGTCTTTAAAGGAATAGAGGGCACTTTCAAAGCGTTGCTATAACGCTTAACAGTTGTATGCTCTTATGTAATACCCAAAAAAAAAAAAAAGAAACAAGCACCAACGATGCACTCATAAGGGGTGGTGCACCTTTGGCACACCCTTTACATCTTACCCATCGTCCCCCTTTCTTTTTTTTTTCGTGGACAGTAGTAGCCCTCCCCTTCCCCCTCCCCCCCAAGGAAATTTCTTTCCTCTTCTTCTTTCTTTCTTTTTCTTCCTTTGTCCATTCTCGCATGCTCTCTCTCATGCCTCCCTTCTGCCATCTCGTCCAGCCACTGTCACTGCCACCATCACAAGGGCGCCGCCGGCAACCATTACTTGGTCCCTCTCCTCTGTTCTCGTTTCTCTCTTTCTCTCCTCTATGTGGCTGCGATTTCTCTCTTTAGAGAAAGAGAACCGCTTTAATCAAGGATTAACGTAGTTCTTCCCTCTTTTCTTCATTTAGACAGTGTGAGTAAGTCTCGATAGCTTTCAATTGATCTCATTGAGTTTCCTATGGTTATCAATTGTAGAATTTGGGGGTTTTAGGAACCCTAGCTTTTTAGATTTGGGATTTTCTATTAATTAAAGCTAATTGATGCAAATCAATGGTATTATTAGCTCTCTAAAATTTTGTTTACCTTGCTCCTAAAGTTATAGGGCAAACGGATGTCAACTGGAGATTTTTGATAGCTCGAGGAGTATTCTATGGTTCTTTGGGAACTATTGTTGTGAGTAGATAATATATATGTAGTTTTCTTTTTGTGTAGTAAATTTTAATTATAAAGATGCCATTAAAGTCTTTTATATTTACTTAGCGAATCTAATTCATAAATAGTCATGAAATTAGTTGAGAAATTATGAATTTGAATTGAAAATTATTTATGAAATAAAGTGTGAAGGTTTCAAAGTTCTTGTGTTTGGTTAGTTTGATTTGTTGATTTTTCTTAAATATGATAGTTATTAAATATGACTTGATGATTTGAATGAAATTATTGTTAGCTTTCTTCGTTGATTTTATAATGCCATGACTTTGATATATGCTATTTCAATGTGTATTAGAAAAGTTTATGATATTTGATACTTGAAATGTTAGATTAATATGAAGACTAAATTTTACAATTGTAAATTGTGTTTGATAAAAACTTATTTAAGAAAACCATGATGGGTCCTAAGATGAAATTACCGCTTGCCATAGCGAAAAGAAGTAATGGCAATATTGCTAGCTGCTATAGTGAAGATATATAATGGCATTACCGTTCGCCATAGCAAAGAGATATAATGGCATTACCGCTTGCCGTAGTGAAGAGATATAATGGCCTATGTGCACATAGTTTCTCTCAATGAGATGAAATTTGAAAGAACCTTATTTGAGACATCACAAACCTTGTGATTGATGGGTAGAGATTATCCCCCAAATAAAATTTATGCTTCTTATGTAACCCTCATGAGTAATTGAGTATTTGATGCTAAAGTTGATTTTATGTGAAAATGAGGAATTGGTGTATATAGTGAGAAAGTGTATTTTAGTAAATATTTTTTATATTATACTTTGAAATCTCATATTATGATTAAAATCATATTCTTATGAGCACACATATGCTATTATGTTTATATTGTTTTATACTTGCATCTAGTAAATTACAGATATCCTATCTCTCACTGAATTGCAAAACTTGCCCCATTGCTCTTATTTTTTTTTTCTAGATACATGTGCTAGTATCGATTTTATTCCTCTGGCTTAGCTTTAATTGATGCTGAGATGGTGAGCCTTCTTGAGAAGGCATTCTTTTGTCATCGAGAACTCTTTTAAAATAGTATTTTTTTAGCATGTCAGCTGTTCCATATGTCACAGACAGGGTCCTTGAACTTAGGTTATGCTCATGTTTGAGATTTTATTACTTAACTGTATAGATTATGTTCTAGAAAGGATTTATAAACTTAATTTGGTATTATGGTTGGACTTTTAAATCTAGATTGTGGTTAATACATGCTGGTCTATATTGAGATATTGTTGTATTTTGGAATTGCGCATTTTGAAAATGTTTGATGCCCAATTGTTGTGGCTTTTGGGGGATATTGGAGGTTGAATTTTTATTTAGGGAATGTCTAAGAAACAGAGGAAACTCTATCCGTTTTCTTAGGAAATTGTGGGTATTAAGGCTTGCTGGGAAGGTTCTCTATGCGCCGGTCATGACCTAAGTTGGGTCGTGACATCTTATTTATGAATAGCCTCAATTTTCTAAGCATTGCCTTCTAAGTTTCTATTTATCACATTAAGATAGCGTTGCCATAAGTTTTTAACACTACTAAATTTGCACTAAAATTTTGACTTTCCCATAGTAACCTAATTAAATGAGCCATATAAGAAAACCAATCTATTCCCTCTTACTCTAAATCATAGTCTCTTTAATTTCTAACACCTTTCCATCATAATCCTTTATTTTTTTTCCATTCTTAATCCCTAATTCTCAAATCCCTAATATGACTCCCACCAAAAAAAAAAAATCCCTAATCCGACACAAAGCACAAAGCTCACAGAGGAGGAACTAAGCTCGCCCATTCATGATTCTCTTTTTCCTGTTTGAGATCAGTGCTTCACACATTCGTGATTCTATAGAGCTCAACTATAGCGCACAGTTAAGGTCACAAACACGAGACTCATTCTCGTGGTCATTTAGGAAGTAGGATACCATTGTTGTTCACAAGAAGACTACACTGAAATCAAGGTGGACGGTGCCATTCACAAGGGCCTCCGATGCCTTCACTGACAAGAATGCCATTTTCCAGAAGCTCAAGGCCAAGTCCAATAACAAGGTCCCTTATTTCCCTTCCTCCTTCCATTTTTTGTTAATGTAATATGAATTTATGAGATGCGATGTTATTCAGATTCAAATTTGCGTACCCGATCCTATGTTTTGATTGGTTATGTTTTGTTTTGTTTTAGATGTGTTTCGATTGCAATGTGAAGGACCTAACTTAGGCCTTCGTCACCTGCAGGATCTTCCTCTCCATTGATTGCTCTACTAATCATCGCAGTCTCGGCGTCTACATCAGTTTTGTCAAGCAAGCTATGGTTTCTTTACTTTGCATTTGTTTGTGTGGTGTAGCAGCTATTTTTGTGTTGGGATTTAGGAATGTTGTGGTTAAGACTGAGAACTTGAATGAATTTTTATTATTTTTTCTGGGCATTTTTTTTTTCATGGCTAAGCGTGTTGATGAATGTATAGGATTGTGCGGTGGGTTTGTGTTTCATATTATAGGAGTGTCTCAATTCCATGAAAGTGGACTTAGAAGCATGGCATCAAAGCTGGAGTCTTTGAAAATGGGGAGGAAAATTATTGTTGAGGGACGTGAGGGTTTGACAGAAATGGTACTTATATGGAGATGTTGAGCTTTATTTAGTGGAATTTGATTTTCGACTGACTCTGTTGGTTTAAATCATAAATGATGGTTTTAATCTCAATAAGTATTAGTCAATATGGGTTGGCTCATCTAGTTGATCTTCTAATTGCAAAAACTTGTTTACTTGAGTACAAATCTAGTGTTCCTCTATTGGTGGGCGTTCTATAATTCCATTGCAAATTCTTGCCATGAAATTTTTTATACAAAAAAACAATCTCATAAATAGTCAGGCTTTTAAGAGATCCACCTTACCCTAATACAATAAATAAATTTGGGTTAATATTTTTATGTCACAAAACTTTTGGAGGCAAGTTTGAGGGCAAACGATGGCTACCAACTATTGGCTGCATGTAATCATGGTTGTTTTCCACTAGTTGCCATGCGTAATTAAGGGCGTTTAATGGAATTAGGAGTTCAGGACAACACATTGTTGGCTATGTGTTTATTGCAGAATTTGACACTTATATGTCAACATCAAATAATTAGCAGTTTCCTTGTGCAAAAGGTCAAATTGCTCTAAACCAGGTGTTGATAGACAAACTTAGGAGTTTGGATAACAACCTTTGCTTTTCAAGATCTCAATTCGGGGAGCAAAAAGCTACTCCTCTTGGTTCTCCACCAAAAAGAATCGAGTGTCAAACTGTTTTTTATGAAATGAGGATGCAATGGATAGTGAAATATGCAAGGAGATTTGTGTGTTATGAATGCGATGTGAATTGACAGATTAAAGAAGAAGAAGAATTTGCATAATATAGATTGATTGACAAATGTAAAGTATAGAAATTGTAAAGAACTTTAAAGGCATAAATTAAAGACAGACTAGTCCTATGAAAGCAAGAAAATGGGTTAAGAACAATTACTCAGTGAACTTAGGGCACTATTTTGTCATTGGAGATGTTTAAGAGTGAATGTTTGAGTAAAAATTCTAACCTTTTAAAATTTGTACATATCTGGTGTTTATAGACTTAACCCTAACTGCCTTTAAATGTTGTTCATGTGGTTTTGATGGTTTATTAGTTTGTCATTTGCTTTTTGTCACCACTTTGTCTTGTCTCTACTAAGCTTCTGTCAATAACTACTGAAAATCATTAATAACCATCAATTGACAAATGCCTATCTTGGAGTCATTATGATAGTCTTCTCAGAACCTTCAAAATTTTCTAAGTCTTCAAGTGATAAACTCCTACTTCGACTTGTCGAACCTCGAGCTTGAGAATTAGTTGTCATTAACTTCTAGTTGTCCTCTTAACTCCCTTTGATCTTAAAATTTCCTAAGTCTCAAATGATAAAATTCATTCAACTTGACTTGTCAAACGTCGAATAAAAACTTTATCAATGATGACTTGCTAATTTGGATATTCGGACTATCATAAATAGCCTCCATGAGTTTTGCCATGTTGCTTGACAAATCAAAAGCTTTATCAATGTTACATAGTTTTGTCAATTTAGACATGTCAAACTGTTGACTGATATTTAGGGTGTATCAGGTCGAATCCAGTTTGACAATCTAACTCTTAGTAAAATTTGATGCTAACACCATGGTTTTAGATTTGATCAG
This sequence comes from Dalbergia cultrata, assembly GCA_031216105.1. Taxonomy (NCBI): domain Eukaryota; kingdom Viridiplantae; phylum Streptophyta; class Magnoliopsida; order Fabales; family Fabaceae; genus Dalbergia; species Dalbergia cultrata. The sequence goes on from CM062344.1 coordinate 75,847,989, forward strand.
AAAATTTGAGATATTGTTTTCGTTTGTTTAAATTTGATTATTCATAGCATATGTAATTCCTCTGAGGTTAGCTTTTCCAACAATCTTTTTTCACTTTTTGTTGCATTTCCTCACATTATTATCTTGTTATGTTCCTTAACTTGCCATCTAGATGAGAATCCATAGTGGAGAAACTAAATAGACACTTAATTGAAAAAAAAATGAAGACAGAGTGGAACCACCTAAACCAAAGTTTGCTTATCTAATGGGTAAGGAGATTTTTAAAAGAAAACTACGCCTATCTCTATCTTTCATGCTAAAACTACCCTTGAGTTGTTTTTTGGGGGGCAAATTATTAGGAAAAGTTTGATCATGAACCTTTTGTCTGATTAACAATTACAATAGGGCAATGAGTGTAATTTCTGAAACTAAAGGGACTGTTGTAGGTTATTATGTTCAATATATTCTGTAAAACAGGAGGGTCAAGAAAAAGAGAAGGTTGGGAGAAAAAGATGAATCCCTCGTTAATTATATGTTCTTACTTTCTGTATGTGGATCTACAAATTTAGACTCGTGGAGTCCTGAGCAACCAAAATGATGAGCTTTGGAGGAAACAATCATGCACATGTTTTCTTTAAGCAACATGGATGGACTGATGGTGGTAAAATAGAGGCCAAGTATACATCAAGAGGTGCAGAGTTATATAGACAAATTCTACCATGGTTGCACGGGTCGCGTTTGGAACGTCACCAAGCTCGCCATTGGCGTTTAAGTCAATAAGCAGGTACCTCTTTATTTTCAATACACTATGTCGTTGTTTCAATTTTTTTTCGCACATCTTAGATTTGTTTTGTTGTATTTGGTCTCCCTGTTTGTTATTCTCATTTCATTGTTGTTGAAATATCATTTCCATTACTGTTCTAGAAATTCGACATCGATCATATACTAATCTATGGTTCATATACTTATTAGTGCTAGAGTAAGTTTGAAGCTTTTCGTCTATCTGATGTTTGATTTGTACTGTTTTTTTATTGAGGAATTTCAATGTCTATTGTCTATTAATAAACCATGTCCATTTTTATATTGGTTGTTATTTTTTGGTTCAATTCGATGGAAAGCATAAGACAGAGGATTGAGAAGAACTAACTAAAACTTGCTGACTACCCCCTTTATTAGGAAAGGCTTTGTTGACTCCCCCGGTTAATTGACCATTATTTTTTCGTTCATTTATTATTTAATGGGAATCAAGATAAGAACTACTAAATTAGTCTATCATTGACATCAATTATATGATGTAAATTTGAAACAGGGTGTCTGTGCTTCATCAGATGTTGAAAAGTTGTCCCCTCTAGTAATTTGCTTCTTGCATTTAGTGTTGAGTTCATCACACATTCTTTTATTATATTATTGCTCTTGTTATCTGCTCATCGATATAAATATTTTCTATGTATTAACAAACAAGTATCATTTTAATTTTTTTTTTTAAATGCTTGGTTTTTATCAGGAAACTCTAGCAGATCAAGTTCGGGTATCTCATCCATTTTTGGTGGGGGTGATAGTCGTACCACTATGAAGGAGAATATAGCTAATAAACCACATATAGAACCAGTTCACAGTGTGGAGCAATCATTCTCTATGATCTATTTGAGAGAGGCATATGCATGAGTGCCACATTTATGGTTAATTAGCTTGATCAATTTATTCTATGGGTATAAATTTTATAAACTTGCTTTGGTTTTTGTAGCCACCTCCTGTCTTGAGGCCAAAAAACAAAAATAGCCAACATAATGTTATTATCTTTTTACGAAAACCAAATTCATGTTATTTAGCTTGTTCGGATACATTGTTTTTGTATCAAAAGAAGATTTCTCTTGAAAAAGTACTTTAATTTTATATGTTTAGGCAATTTTTAAAAAATAAAATAGTAAAAAACACATGAATTTTTTTAAAAAAAATTACCTTTTCATTTTTGGACAATATTTTCAAAATTATAAAAATATATAAAAAAGAATATCTTTAATATTATATATGAGTATAAATTAATATTACATCTAAACATATTTTTTTATATTAAATTAAATTTTATTCTTTTTAAAAAATATAACTTAACCATATGACTAATATTTTATCTACTAATTTATACTACATGGATTGTCAATAAGAAGTACGCCAACAAATTCTAAATTTGAAAATGTAATTATAAATACTAGTAAAAGTACATAACTTCATAATTTCTATATCAGTTATCACAAATAATATATAAAATCAAATAAGTAAAGAAAATATTTTATCATTATTTTTCCTTCTAACAATTTCAAATTAAATAATTGCCTTCAATTTTATGACAAATTAAATATTTATATTTTAATCAAACCTTTTATATTTTTATAAATTTAGAGCAATGAATGTGTGCCCCTATTTTTTTTTTGTAGGGAACTACTATGTCAGTATGGCTTTGCAATTCCATGAGATAGAGTCCAAGAATATATGTAGTTGATGCTTCTTCCACGTGGATAGATCCTAAGGGTTCGGCTTTGCAACAGGACGCCATTACTTTTCATGTATGTGGAGAGTAGATTTGATGGACCATCTTTTATGAGTACTGTTATTTACACATCAAAATAGTATGTATACTATACATCAAGAAAAAAAAAGATAAAAACAGTGTTTTTTCTTTCTCTCTCACTTTTTCGCTCAGCTTTCACTTTTTTTTCTCATCTGTTTTAATTTACAAGTTTACATAAATGGTTTGCAAGTTTTTTGCATTATGTTTATAAGTTTTAAGGACGGGTTTACAAGTTTTTTGTACTATGTTTACAAGTTTTAAACTGTTTATGTAAACTTGCAAACCATTTATGTAAACTTGTAAATTAAAACAGATGAGAGAAAAAAGTGAAAGCTGAGCGAGAAAGTGAGAGAGAGAGAAAATACTATTTTTATCCTTTTCTTCTTGGTGTATGATATACGCACTGTTTTGGTGTGTAAGAAACATTATTCATCTTTTATATAGGCATCTTTTTAATCCAAAAAAATAACATGAGAGAGTGAGATAGTGGAACAATAGTGAGGCTGACCACGGTGGCCTCACACCAGATTTAAAGTGCATTTGGTTTCAATTTTTCAGTTTTCAGTTTTCAATTTTCAATTTTTATAAAGGAAAAATTGAAAAAATTGAAAACTGGGTGTGTTTGCTTTGCCTGTTTTCAATTTTCAGTTTCCATTTTTTCCTTCACAAAAATAGAAAACTGAAAACTGAAAATTGGAAAACTGAAACCAAACGCATCCTGAAATTTAGTTTTCAGTTTTTCTTTCACAAAAATTAAAAACTGAAAACAGATAAGACAAACATACCCTTAATATGATTGGTTTCAATTTTTCAATTTTTAATTTTTATTTTTTAAATTTTAATAAAAATTAAAAATTAGAAACTGAAAATAAAACAGCCAAAGAAGTTTTTCACCAGATATAGCGTTCAGCAAAGTAAACTATTGTTGGGGTTATTTCTTGGGGTGGTGGGTTCATTACAGAACATTTGTCCATAACAGAATACAAAAGGTACGGAACTGTCAGATTCATCACTGCACATCATTCATGTTCATTCTTTCTATCTATTGATATTATTATTATTATTATTAACATCAATTGCGGCTAGATAATCTACTTTTCATATGCACTAAAATTAAATACAAAATTTGGGCTTTTAGCCACGTTTAGTATAAAAAAAAATTAAATACAAAATGCGAATAAACTCTTCTCAACAAAAGAGCAAATTTTTTCCTTTTAGTAAATTTCTTTTTGTTACGTAACAAAACGGTAACTCTAATTAATGTAATTCGGGCTTTTGAAAAGCTAAACTCATGGTATATATCTCTTGAATATGGAATCTAGGGAGTACTACGTACTAGCCATCAGCATTTCAATCATTATCTTTAATGACAGCGCAGAAAATTTTCACCCTTTCCAACTTTACTAAATTAATGTGTTGAGAATATAGTAGTTAGATCATGTTTTTCATAGTTTTCGCCGTATGTCGTGATATAATTCTCTTAATAAGCCTATCTATTATTTACTCAAGTAAACGCCTTTCAGTTTTTCTTATTTATTCCACCTTCACATGTCTCTATTCTCAAGTAACCCTATCTCTTATTTATTGTTGTCTGATTGGGATTTGTTCGACCGGAAAAAGTAGGGAAAGTTACTAATATTACATTTTCTTTTTGGGACTGCAATAGCAAAAGGAATCAACCTGGAAACGGAAAACTGCTTTCCACGTTCATCAAAGAAGCAAAAACTGCAACAAGAATACCAACAATATTGGCAAAGGCGTACATCTTCAATCATGATGGAATCTCATAAAAGGAAACAAATGCAAGTACATAAATATATATCATGTTTGGGCACGCTTGGTTTGAGAATAAGAAAAAGAAGTAAATTCCATCCATTTAAGGACACATCATAGCTCCTCCGAATGAATTGTCCGCTAGCACTTGCTTATAATGCTGGAGCTTTTGTGGTTTGTTTCAAATTTATCACCGCTGCTTCTACCACTGTTGATATGGTCCCATAGATACATTGCGCACGGGCAGCACACTCCTCTTTTTTTTTTTTTTTTTGCCTCAAATGCATGTATGGTTTAGTGGCCGTATTATGATGTGGTGATTGTGACCATGTGGTTGCTTGGGTACCCATACTTTTGTAAGGGTATTGAAAACCCTTATCAGCTAAGCCAATAATATACTTACAGTATGTACTTATTAATCCTTGTCAGCAATTTATTTGTTAAAATAAAAATCAGGGTAAAAATAAAATTTTAAATCAACAATTCATGTATTTTATAGTATGTATATAACTTAAAAGAATATTGTACATAATGCATTATACCACACTTAAATCACAAACTAATTTTATTGAGTTTCAAATTAATTGAATAAAAAATCTGAACACATATGTGAAAATCAAAGAACCCTAACCCCTGTTTCATACCCAATCCAACGCTAATCCATGTGAGATGTGCAGAAAACAGCCCAGAGAGAATATGGGGACCCTCAAGTGTTGCAGGTCTTGAGGAGCGTTTGAAGCTCCATGGAGTAGCCACCAAGGCGAAGCTCTTACCATTGAACAAAAATATCCTGGGCTATCATCCAAGAAGGAGCCATGGCCTTTTTCATTTCACAATCACAAGTCACATTATTCGTAGGAAATTGACAAAAACATTTCGATAATTTTTTGCAGCAACTATTGAGCGATCCAAATAGGTGCCATTTCAATGTTTGATAGATGAAACACCACAGTGAGATGAAACAACCAACTGAAATCTCTGCGGCTGCTGTAGACTGTAGTGTGATTTGTGGTTCGCGACTTCACTCCTTAATCAGTTTCATCTTTTTCACACAGATTAGGGTTCATGGTTTGGGGATGAAATTGGGGATTAGGATTCTTTGATTTTCCAGGTCTGTGTTTTGATTTTTTTTTTTTCATATGAAACTTGTGAAATTAATTTGTGATTTAAGTGTGGTATAATGCTTTTTTAAGTTGTATACATATACATACTATAAATTATAACATACATGAATTGTTAATATAAATTCTTATTTTATTTTAATTTTTACTTTTCAAACTACTGATAAGGATTAATAAGTACACATGTCAGTGTATTATTGGCTTAGCTGATAAGGGTTTCAATACCCTTACATGACTATGGGTATCCAAGCAACCACCGGATGTGAAAACTCAATATGCCCGTGATAATCAATACGACCTCTATTGATGAGCGCACATGCAATTGCAAATGTGCAAAAAACAAAGGTGATGAGCAATTTCAAATGTGCAAAAAGCAAAAAGTATTGAAATCATTATCAGCTAAGTCAATACACTAATGCTATTTTAACACCTAAAAGTGGGTGTATAAGTGAGACACCCACTTTATCACCATTGGATGTGATGGTGGTCCCCATTATTTTCACCCATCCATCACATCAAACTTAGACACCCACTTTTAGGTGTTGAAATAGCAATGCTCAAGCCAATAATACACTCACATATGTACATGTTAGCTATCTTTGTTTTTTCCGCTTTTGGTCTGACAAACTTAGCTATCCAAACGTCACCACCACCACAATTAAATCTTCCTCTGACTATAATGGAATGGTTCAGAAGTTACGCTTTCTGTAGGGAAAAAATGCAAGAATTTTTCTTCAGTAAGTCCCCGCCTGGATTCTTTGGCTAATTACTGCCCACCTCAATGCTAACCCACAGCTCTTCCAAAGATATTATCTGAAAGATACTTGTGTTAAAAGAAAAGGCTAGGGCATGTTATTTTATCTTATGAAGAATAAGAGGACACCCATGTAGGTCCATATGAATGTAAAACAAGCAATAAGTTAAAAAAAATAAAAAAAAGTGATGGATCCATGTATTTTGTAAGCAGCATATTTTGGTGTTTAAGAAAGCGAACTTGAAATAGAAAGTTGAAAAAACAATATCTTTTGCAACATGTCTTTTTTCTCATATTGTTTGAATTTGTTCGACTAGACAAAATTAGAATGTCCCTGAACGAAACTGATAATGAAGAGGAAGCTCGATCTGCTTCGTGCTGGAGTATACTGCAACGGCAGATCGAATAGGGTAGGTAATGAGGGAGTTGCTCACTAAAAATATTACAATAATAAAAAAATCACAAATGACTTTTTTAAGTTTCATGATGGCGAGCTCCATGGCGGTCCAACAAGAACGCCGCCGCACTCGCTGCCATCGTCGAGGAAGGATCACCACTGACAGCGAAAAGGGTTTCGGAATTTGCTTGCTTTCTCGCTCTTCTTATGCAACACATGCAGTATTAAAAACTAAGAGAACTACTTGATGGAAGACATAACACACTTCATGAAACAACCCAAGTTACAAGACAGCCAAGCAAGTGATTAATGTCACACTTCTCATAACACTTTCCCATCATACCAAAACTGAAAAATAAACAAAGGTAAAGACATACAACAATAGCAAATAACCTGAAGAACGACCCTGGACCCAAACTAAACTAGAACTTTTAATTTAGGGATGGGAAAACTTAAACCACATCACCAATAGATCACCCTTCCCTCACTTGTTTGGCAATGCAAATGCACAGTTCACGGCTTCCGCGATGGCGACAGACCCACATCCTCACGCCATCCCTTTCCTGCAAACCCATCGCGTAGCAAACATCTCTCCACCGTCTGATCTCTGGGCGTCCTCTGTGTGTGATCACATACTTGTTATCACACTGGCCCTGGTTAAAGAGCAGTGGGTAGTATGTACCGTCTTTTAGGTACACACGGATGGGAACACCCTTTCTAGGGTCTTGACCGGGCATATGAGGTAACATATCCCTTGCAAGAGCTACGGGAAGCGAGAACCTTTGCTGGCGGCCAACAACATCAGAAGGAAAGCAGCGCTTTAAGAAGCCTGAAGCTGAGGATAACAAAGCAAGATTGCAATGCTGAGACCAGAATTCTAGTAGGTTATTTGGATTGAGAAGAAAAAGTCCCAGCATAACAGCGACATCTGCAGGCGAATGCCTCAAAGCCTCCAGAAGCTGCTCGTTCTCAATACCGTTCTCACCTGCTGCTGGCATGTTGTTCATCTTTGCTGAGACCTATATGAGAAAGCATGAGGGAAATCCACATAGCACAATACATCAACTCCACAGACATAGAACTCAAAGATTATATTTAGAACCAAAAAAATCATTACAAAAATAAAAGCTTAATTAATTTCAGCTTGTGAAATTAATTAAGAGCAACAACAGGCCAGATGTGTGGCCTCTAAGTGCTATAGATTGTCTTCTTGTTGTAACAGGTTTGTGGTCTAATTGTTACCGTTACTTAAGCTCTTCTTGTGCTTTGCAGTCAAGTTCTACCTTGGAAGATATAGACAAAGACATTAAGAAAGCAAGAGGAAATGAAAGAATAGAACCAAAATCATTTCGAAAATAAAAGCTTCATTAATTTTAGCTTGTGAAATTGATTAAGAGCAGCAGGTCTGTGGTCTAATTGCTACTGTTAAGTCTCTTCTTGTGCTTTGCTACCTTGGAAGATATAGACAAAGACATTAAGAAAGCATGAGGGAAACGAAAGAATAGAACCAAAATCATTACAAAAATAAAAGCTTAATTTACCTTGTGAATCTAAGAGCAAGAGGTGCCTGGACTAAGCGCAATAGCTCTAGTTGCCTTTGAGTACTTTGCTTATGAGGCCTTTGATGGGGCTGCCTTATGCATTGCTTCAAACGTTTATATACAACACATAAAGAAAATTTTGTGTCAAGTGTGACGAATGTGGGTGGTAAAAGAGAGGATAGGAGAAGGAACAACGTTTGAGATTCTGTATTCTTTTTGTGGTTCTTGGTGGGGGGATTCGCTATCAGGTGATAGTTAGAGCATCTCCCGTGCGTCACATATTAGATTATTTGAATACTATAAAGTGAGGACGCTTAAAGTACTTTTACCTTGTGATGAGGCTGCCTTATGCATTGCTTCAAATGCATATATATAGTTTCTTCACACTGGGACGGTCTTTGTTGGTTTCACACAGTAAAACAAATGAAATACTCCACCGTCTATTGGTCACCGCCTAGGTCATAGAATTAAATTCTACAATGTCACCTATAATGCTACACATTAGATACTACCATAGTATTTATTTTTGGGCCAACGAAATATTGCACAGTTTGTGACAAGTGTGACTTTGTGAGTGGTAAGAGAGAGGAGAGAAGAAAAAGGAAGAAGGGGAATCACTTGAAGAAAGGAGAGGGAGTGGTTGCAACTTGCAAGTTTGCGTCCAGCAACACGACAGTCCTAAATGTGTCGGCACATATAGTTTCCTGTTTCGACATAGCATGAGTGATGCATTACACTCGAGACTATTTATTACTCATTCCATTCCAAAAAACCTTTTTCCTTCCTTATTATCTATCATTTGAAAAAAAAAAAGTTAGTGCTTCAATACTCTTTAATTGGTGCTCTAATTATGAAAAATATAAGGTAATTGTTTCTATTTTGTATACAGAAATGTTGAGGTGTTAAAAAAAAAAAATAGACTTTATAATATATTTATTAAAAATAAATAAATTTTATAATACATTTACAAAAAAGACCTTTGACTTTTAAAAGTCTGTGTGGTCTTTTGAAAATCTGTCATGATTTGTATTTAAGACTTAGTTTATGCTCTCTTAAACTTAAAAGACTAGAGATCTTATTCTATTTAATGATAATACAAATAAAAATTACTCTCTTTAATATCCATATTTATCATAATCATTTTAGATTTTAAGAACAACTTTATAATATATTTAATAAATACTACTATTGTATTTTCTCTTCATTGAAAGTAAATATACTATTTTATCAAGCAATACTACTATGATTTTCTGAAAGTTGCTTTTAAGGAACCCAAAAAGTATAACAACTCTCAAAATGTCACACCAATATCAAACCAAAGATCATATATAATATTTGAAATTTTTACATATCAATGAATATTTGTTATCAAATTTTTAAGTTTACTCACAATTATCTAGTTAATAATATCAATAATTGAAAAATATATATCGTGATATTAATAGAATTGTTTAATTGGATATTAAAAACTAAACAATGATATTTCACAGCACCGAAAAAAAAAACAATGATATTTCAGTAAATATATTTTATAATCAAGTCTTTGTTTTTGAATAAATGACCAAAATAACGGATAATATAGTACGGAAGTATTGGGACACTTTAAGAGAAAAATGAAAATAGAAAGATTGGAACGAAAAAGATTAACAAAAGCTTCTACCCGTCAGGCAGTGCAAGAAGCAAATGTTATTTCTCGTCAAGAAGCAAACATATAGTATGGGTTCTGTAATATAAGTGGGGCTGTATCATTATAAATTATTTCCTAAAAAATTTATTCAAACACACCACTTTGCTCAAACGATGAGAATCAACTTTGGCCAAAAACGAAAAACAACAGCTCAAACAAGAATTATGCTTTGCTTGTATATCAATGCTTTTTCAAATGTGATTGTGAAAAAATGCTTCTTTAAATGGAGTGTAAAAAAAGAAAAACCATTCCCAAATTTAGCTTTTAACATGGGTTAGTGTAATGATTTTGTTGTCATATTCTCTCTATTTTAAAGTTAGCAATAGCATCAATACAAATTCGAAAACATTTACAAAAAATTATTTTTAAATATTAAGTCATGTCACATAATATTATAGTTCCAACTCACCACTTATCTAACTTCTACCTAAATTCTGTTACGTTAGTTAGAGAAAACAATTAGTGATTATAGTTTCAGTTACTTATTCCCTGTCATATCATCATGTGTATAAAGCCTTGTATCTCCCTAATTGTACTTAAGACTAATATTTCTAATACATACTCTCTTTGAAACAAGAACGTCAAAGAGGTTGCTTCAGTTACTCACTTTTCTTATTTCTTCATCTTCTCGATGTTTCTTTGTCAGCTTTCTTGTTACTTTTACATGGTATCAGGAGACTTTCATTGAGAAGGTTTCTTTGATCGAAATTTTTCTTGGAGGTGTTGAAAATGACTCATATGAATCAAGAATCTACATCAATGCCGTCTCAAGATTTCTCTGCAATTGATCTTCAGAATCTTGCCAACCTTGAAAGGTAAGAAGTTACAAAGAAAATCGCCTTGTTGTTTGATTTCTAAGAGGACTTAATGAAGAATATGCCAATGTGAAGTCTCAGATCATGTTAATGAACCCTCTCCCAGATATCACTACTGCCTTCTCTTTGTTGACTCAACAAGAGAGACAGCTACATACATCAACAATTACTCCTGACTCCAAGATCCTCTTATCAGCTACTGCCAATAATTTTCCTGCTTCAACAACTATGCCTTCTAGAGGAAGAGGGAAAAGAGGGCGTGGAGGACGAAATGTAAATGGCCGTGGTTCATTTGGTGGCAGAGGCCCAAAATTGTGTTCTTTTTTTGGCAAAACTGGTCACCAAGTTGACACATGCTATCAAAAGCATGGGATCCCTATACACTTGAGGCAAAAAGCAATAGTAAACAATCTTGTTGCTATGAGTACTGATGATAACAGCAAAGCACAGTCTTTGAATTAGTTGGAAACGAGCAATAGTCAAGGTCTTTCTTTTACTCCTAAGCAAACACAGGCATTACTGGCATTATTGCAACAGCAGGGAAATTTATCTTCTCATAGTGTGAACCAGATGACTATCACTACTCCGTCAGACCAAACCCAAGGTAACTCTACCTTATCAATAGTGCTACCTAAACCAAATTTGTGGGTCATAGACACAGGAGCCACCACTCACGTTTCCTTCACATTAAGTCAATTCCACTCATACAGTAATATTAAACCAATCTCAGTCAAACTACCTAATGGCAAACACATCACAGCCACAATTTCAGGCACTATAGTTTTTTCAGAAAATCTTTACCTTACTGATGTGCTATACATTCCCTCATTTGCTTTTAATCTGTTGTCAGTCTCTAAACTAACCAATAACTTGACTTGTCAATTTCTTTTCAATAATGTTGGTTGTAAGATACAGGATCGACTTACATTGAAGACGATTGGTGTAGCTGACCTTAGAGAGGGACTCTATGCATTGGAAAATCCTTATAATCCCAACACTTGTCAAATCCAAGCAATCCTACCCAACAGGTTCTGCACATCAACAATGCGCCAAACTGCACACTATGGCATTTTAGACTAGGACACATCTCAAATAATAAGCTGAATGTAATGCAAAAGAATTTTCCCTTTTTAGATAGATCAACTGTCAATAAACCATGTGATTCTTGTCACTTTGCTAAACAAAAACGCCTTCCTTTTTCATCTAGTTTTTCTGTTTCTGATGCTATATTTGACCAAATACATGTAGATATTTGGGGCCCTTTTTCCATCCCTTCAATTAGTGGTCACAAATATTTCTTAACTGTGGTTGATGATAAAAGTAGGTTCACTTGGATTTTTTTCATGAAAAACAAAAGTGAAGCCTATGTTCTACTTCAAGATTTTGTCCAGTTTGCATCTACACAATTTGGTACATCTGTTAAGATCATAAGGACTGACAATGGTCCTGAATTTCATTTGCACATTTTTTTTAATTCTAAAGGAATAATACACCAAACCTCATGTGTTGAAACCCCTCAACAAAATGGAATTGTTGAAAGGAAACATCAACACATATTAAATGTCACTCGAGCTATCATGTTTCATTCGAATTTACCCAAATGTTTTTGGAACTATGCTGTGGCTTATTCAGTTCACATTATCAACATAATTCCTAGTTCTTACTTGAAAAATCAATCACCATATCAAATTTTATACAATAAACTCCCTGAAATTTCACATCTCAAGGTTTTTGGATGTTTGACTTTTGCTTCTTCGCTTACTCACAACAGAAAGAAATTAGACACTCGAGCTAGAAAATGAATTTTTCTTAGACTCAAACAAGGAACCAAAGGTTTTATTTTGTTTGATCTACTTAATAGAGAAATTTTCATTTCCAGAAATGTTTCCTTTTATGAGAATAATTTTCCTTTTGCAAATTCACCTCAGCACACTAGCTCACCCACTAGATCACTTGATACCAACCATTACCAACCACCCACACATACCTTTTATGATGACACATATTGTTCTTCCACTTTTATTCCATCAATTCAAGCTCCCAACCTCCATCATTCTTCACAGCCTACACCACTAACAACACCTCTAGAGACACACAATTCAACCACAACAATTCCTACCATCTCAGCGTCCGCACCAACAACCACACAAACCAGAAAATCTACTAGACCTACAAGACCTCCATCATACCTCAAGATTTTCACTGCATGAGGAATACCTCTACTCCAGCATCATCATCTTCATGTAAGTATCCTATTTCCAATTTTCTCACCTATGATCATTTATCTCTAAAACACAAAACACTATCTCTAGCCCTTTCTTCTGTCACTGAACCCACACACTATGAGGAGGCCATTGTTGACTCATGTTGGAAGGATGCTATTAATGCTGAATTGCAAGCTTTAGAGCAAAACAAGACCTGGTCTATTACTTCTCTTCCTCCTGGTAAAAAGGCCATAGGTTGTAAGTGGGTTTTCAAAATCAAATTCAAACCCGATGGCTCGATTGAACGGCACAAAGCTCGCCTAGTAGCAAAGGGTTTTACACAAACACCGGGATTTGATTACTTTGAGACATTCAGCCCCGTTGTGAAGATGACGACATTACGGGTTTTATTGGCAATTGCAACTACCAAAAACTGGTTTGTTCAACAATTAGACATGAACACATCCTTTTTGCATGGTGATCTGTCCGAAGAGGTGTACATGAAAATCCCCCCTAGCCTTTGTGCACCTGCTGGCTCTGTTTGTAAGCTGCAAAAATCTCTTTATGGCTTAAAACAAGCCAGCCGGCAGTGGAATGCCAAGTTAACTTCAGTTCTACTTACTTCTGGTTACTCACAATCTAAGTCCGATTATTCATTATTTACCAAGTCCTCCTCACTTAGCTTTACATCTATCCTTGTATATGTGGATGACTTAGTCTTAGCTGGTAGTGATCTTCAGGAAATTCAAAATATAAAGAGCCTCCTTGATGACAAATTCAATATCAAAGATCTAGGTGATTTGAAATATTTCCTTGGCATGAAGGTGGCTAGAAGCAAGAAAGGCATCACATTTTACCAAAGAAAATACCCTTGGACCTCCTCCAAGATTGTGGTGTCCTTGGTGCTAAACTTGTTAACACCCCATTTGAGTACATGTCGAAGCTGTCTAAGGAATCAGGTGATCCATATCCTGATGTATCTGCGTACAGGCGCTTGATTGGTCGACTTGTTTACTTGACCAATACAAGACCTGACATATGTTTTGCCATTGGTAAACTTAGTCAGTTTCTCGCCTCTCCAACCACAGCTCACTACCAGGCTGCTATTCGAGTCTTAAAGTACCTCAAAGGTTCGCCTACTACTGGTCTTTTCTTTCCAGCATCTTCTGATCTTCAAGTATCAGGTTTTGCGAATTCAGATTGGGCTTCATGCCCTGATACTCACAGGTCTACTTCTGGGTATTGTTTCTACATTGGGAATGCTTTAGTTTCGTGGAAAAGTAAAAAGCAACTCACGATCGCACGATCTTCTTCAGAAGCGGAATATCGCTCCCTTGCTCAAGCCACATGTGAAGCTCAGTGGCTGACATACTTGTTAACTGACCTACAATGTCCTCTGACCAAGCCAATCTCCACATTCTGTGACAACCAATCTGCATTGTATATAGCAGTTAATCCTGTCTTCCATGAGAGGACGAAGCACATCGAGATCGACTACCTCCATTACAAGAAAATTGCCATATAGTGACGGAAAAAAACTGTAGGTAAAAGTATAAAAACCGTGGGTATAGCCTCAAAAACTTATACCCACGGACATTTACTTCCGTCATTTTTACTATGTCATTACCTACAGTTATTTTGCCGTCAGTATAACATATAGTGACGATAACCATTACCGTCAGAAAATCCCTTGACTTATACTTACAGATTTCATTATGTCACTATAAGTTTTAGTGACAGAACTAAAAATCATCACAAATAATCACCAGGTAATTACCCACGAAAATAATTCTGTCACTACATACTTTAGAGGAAAGGTCTTTTTTCCGTAGGTATAACTTATAGCCACACTTTTATTCATTTTTAATTTTCTGTGGGTATAGCTTATAATGATTTTTTTGTGGGTACAAAAAATTAAAGTTTGGAATTCAATTTATGTATTTAATTAAATTTATATACATAAGAATAATAATCATATAAAAAAAAGACTCCACTTATATTAAAAGTAGAATAAGTCTTAACGCAATAGGTATCAATATTACAAAGAAATTGAATCATATCAATCTAAAAAGGTACACATGTTGTGCTCCCTATAAAGTAAATATGGTACATACGAAATACAATTCCAAAACACAAAAAGCATGAATCATCAACAATTAGCAAAGATGAGCACCTTCACTTCTAGTTATCACCTGCAAATTACAATGAAGCATTAATATTAGTATATGTATTTAACAAAACTAATATCAAACTTAATGAAAATTTTAGGACAGGTTAGGTTTTGTTACCAGATTAATTTGTTCTTGTGCATGTGTGTGTGCTTTAATGTTTAGAATAAGGTAATAGAAAAAACTACTAACAAGAAGTGATGCATCAAGACAGAAACCCAATAGCCAATCATAAAATGCATTGAACTTTCCTAACTGAATTAAGGGTCTCACCATATTGCACAGACCATGAACAAAAACAGATGATCATATCAATAACTGAGTAACTCTTGGACAACAGAAGAAAATAAAAGAACAGCAACCAATGGTTAATATATAGCATAATCAAATTATGTAGGAAGCAACATAATTCCTCAGTCCAGGAAAAACAAGCCAGCTACATCAAGGTTGAGTACTACTGAAACACCCTTATGGATTTGAGTTGCTTTAATACATTTAACTATGTCCTATTGCTCTTTAATTATTTTGGAAGGAGAGAATCCTAGGTGTGAAAAGCCTCTAGGAGACAAGAAATACTAAAAACTTATGACAAGATATAATTTTCTAAAATTTAGTTTCCCAACAGTCTAAATCAAACCATTTTAGAGAAAAACAGAGAATTCACATATTTCAAATAACTTATACTCTCTTCATAATATATAGCTTGTCACATGCAGCCCATAGATAAAAGTAGTTTATAAATATTTTCAAATGTGCACAAAAAATGCTCTGCTAGATTGTCATTTTGGTCAAACTTAAAATGTCTCTAGAAACATAATTCTATCATTCAACCTATCACATAGAAAGTAAAGACAAAAATCATTAAAAGAGATTGTAGATCCATCTTGCAGTCCAATGCAAAAGCAAATCACCATCCTCAATTACAGATATTTATCCAGCGCACATTAGGTGAAATATCAAGGAAATCTGTTATATATTATGCCAATCCATGATATTCAACAATGAGAGATCAAACAAGCAAGAGGGAAAGCAACTTACACTCAGCAATAATGCAATTTCCAAGGCATAAGCATCTCTAAAAGTCACATATGTAGTAGATGCATGATCACCAGATCTGTATCTTGACAAGAGCAATTTTTCCTGTTATTTCCATGGTATTCTTCATGCCTATAATTACACTAGTCGTTTCCAACACAAGGAAGTGAAGTCAAACTTTATAGGCTGACTCTTTAGGTGGGTGACTGTTCCTTTGAAAGTTCTGGTTTAACAAACAAAATGGAATTGAAATATGAAGGAATCTGGACAAAGAAACGTAAATATGAAAATGTATGGTTTATAGATGGGTTGGATAAATCACAACAGAAGAACATTTCTAGAAATAACAAGGGAATAAGATGTCATTTAAAAAAGAGAATGAGAATGCGTAAGGGAGAATGAAAGGTGACGAATTTACTCTTCTAGTAATAAGTTATCATAAGAAAGAGATGCAGTGTTGTCTATTTCTGGTTTCCAGACAGAATCAGAGGAAGCTCATCAAAACATCCAAATATTAGAACCAAATAAAAAAGCAAGAGGACATAAATTAAAATTAAAAGGAAAAAAATATAACCTATTATTTTTCAGCAAGAAACAAGAATACATTCAAACAGTAGGATACAAGTAAAAGGATAACAAGAATCCAATAAAATAATAGCAACAAATCAAAAACAAAAAGAGAGATCTGTAAATAACAACTAAATAAGCTTCCGTCAGAAACAAAGTAACAACAACTCATCCCCTTCCTTATTCCCCTTTTCTCTCTCAGCAGTACAAGAAAAAAAAAATTGAAACTGATAAATTGTATGTCATTGAACCTCTCAAAATGAAGAAGCAAAGAGACCATAAAAAACAGATTTAACATTAAAAAAGAAAACTCACATAACCTTGAAATATAATTGACACAAACGCAAATGAAATGAAGTGAATAACCAAACAAGGAACAAACTTGTAATGGCATTCATAGGGAGATATAATGAATGTTATTAGTTATTAATAGATCATTTTAACAGCATGTTCAAGTTTTTTTTGTCTGGACAAAACAACTAAACAAAAAGGACACTGATTTTAAAGGAAATACAATGACGGTCACAGGTTCACGGTTTCAGCCATACAAAGGTACACACATACTAGAAAAGCCATAATATAGAGACTGTAGTACCTTTCAATCTTTCAGAGTTTCAGCCCTTGGTCATGGGCTTACAAGAGGGCAGATCTAGTCACAGCGGAAGGCAGATTGGGACGAGGGGTCCTGGCGGAGGGTAGATCTGGTCACGACGGAGGTCAGATCTGGAAGAGGGGCGGCCGAGCGAGTAGTGTGGCTGCGCGACCGAGTGGCTGGGCGATCTGGACTAGGGGACGGCGGTGGTGCCTACGCGATGGACGACAGTCGCTCGCATGCACGCTGGCTGGGTGGTTTGTTGCACTCCTCTCTCACTGCACGATCTTCGAACCGAGACGGAGACGAACCTGAGATTTGAGATCGACAAGGCGGCGGCGAAGCTGGAGAGGCGTCGGCTGCGGAGCTGCTGGGACGGCCGAGAGGCTGGGCCTGTTGGTTTCGCGTCGTTCCTCAGATCTGGGAGTGATATGTTGTGGTGATATTGTGGAGTTTGGAAGAGGTTCTTTTGTTGGGGTGGCCAGATCTGAGAGTGATGATATGGGGGTTATGATAATTTCATTTCCTTTGTTCCATAGAGTACCATCCGCGGTACTCTCAACAAATTTTCTTTCAGATTGGCGCTAAAAAACATTATAGCTGAAAATTTTAAAAAAACTATAGTGATAATAGAACAAGTAAAAATTTATAGTGACGCCAAATTTCAAGTGTAGGTATATGCTACTTACACCCACAGTAAAAAAATTTATAGTGACAGCAAAATATAAGTATAGGTATAGATGTTCAATACCCACAGTATTAATATCTGTCCCTAAAACTTATAGTGACGATACTATATATTTGTGGGTATATGTTATCTATACCTACAGTTTATATATGTGTAGCTAAAGATTGCCGTAGGTATATGGCAATTTTCTTGTAGTGCTCGTAGTGCGTGATAAAGTCCAAACAGGAATCATCAAGCTTCTACCTGTCTCAACCACTAATCAAATTGCAGACATTCTTACCAAAGGACTGGCTCCCGGTCCATTTGCATTTTTACACAGCAAGCTGGGCTTATTAGATGTTCATGCTCCCAGCTTGAGGGGGGGTGTCACATAATATTATAGTTCCAACTCACCAATTATCTAACTTCTACCTAAATTCTGTTATGTTAGTTAGAGAAAACAATTAGTGATTATAGTTTCAGTTACTTATTCCCTGTCATATCATCATGTATATAAAGCCTTGTATCTCCCTGATTGTACTTAAGACTAATATTTCTAATACATACTCTCTTTGAAACAAGAACGTCAAAGAGGTTGCTTCAGTTACACACTTTTTTGATTTCTTCATCTTCTCAATGTTTCTTTATCAGCTTTCTTGTTACTTTTACACAATAATTCAACAATTCGAGTTGAAATAATATAGTTTGAAATATGAATCACGATCTCAAACTTTAATTTGTCACGGGTGTATTTTACCCTATTGATCTATGAAAACGGCCAATCTAATTCATAAAGTTTCTTAATGGCATTAACCCATCCTCCCCAACAAGATCAAAATAGATAATGGTAAAAATATATGAAATTTTAGTTCTCAGAACCATTTTTGTTTATTTTCTATTCATAATTTGTATGACTTTTCATCTTTTTTATCTTCATTTTTTAAGATAGTAGCAAAGCTGTATTCTTTTTTAATGGATTAAAAAATGAGTTTAATTTTGATATCATGATAGTTATCCAATCAAATTCTTCCATTTATATGACCTTCCAAATAGTAAGTGTGAAACTCATCCAGTTTTATTTATGTGATAATACATTATTGGAGGATAGTGAAAAATATTTTTATACTATTGTGAAGATAAATTAAACTCTTAGAAGATTTATCATACTTAGACCCCAAAAAAAATCACACTTATAAAATAGAAATAAATATTTATATTAGGAAGATACCAAGTAAATACTTAAAAGGGTACTTAACGATATGTAAACTGTGGTTTTTCAAAGATTCTTCATATCGATTTGGTCATTCATAATATAAATTGTCTATCAACTTAAGAAATATATATGAGCTCCGCTGCCATTCTCCTAGCATATATTCCGAGACGATTGGTGAATACCATTCTCAAGAACAATATGAACGATTGGTCATTCATAAAAGCAACTTCTATGAAAAAGAACAATATAATTTATGCAACAAAGGGCATTTCTAACATACATATTATTTCTCGTATAACAACAGCATAGTTATGCCATACTCAACTTCCAATATTCATCAACTATGCAATGAATTTAAAAAAGAAAGAAAGATAAAGAATACTCAAACCCATGATCACCGGCCACAGCACGACTCATCAAGCTATAGCAATCTTGATCAATATATGCACGTGTAGTTCGACATGCAGAAATCATTCCTTGAAGCTCAGACTTGAATGCAGCTGGAAATGTAAGAAACCAGTCATTGAGAATACTCAAAGCTTTTGCTTGCCCATTTAAGTCATAAATATACTGCCTGATAGTTCGGGGTGGACAAGAATGCGTTTGACCAAAAAGAAATATTGGCTGGAAGAACTAACCACCTAAATAAATTCCAAAATTACTGTTAAAAAAATTAGAGTGTTAATCAAAACTTACTTGATGACAAATCATTCAGTTCCATTCGTATCCTATTACATGTGAAGGCTTTGATCTTTTGAGTCTTCTACCCAATCCTCACTTACACCTTGGCATATCTGTAAATATCAAAATAAATAATTCAAATTATTAAGTAAACAGTCAAATGGGAGACGGAATAAAATGACTAAAGCAGAAATAAACACAAATGTCACACCTACCTTGTACATATCTTCCTTTGAAATTCCACGAGTGGCCGCACAATAAGGATATTATGATTTTCTTGAACTTCATTGTAGGAATGTTTATATGTAGGGAAAATCTGGGAGAAGAAAGGCATGCCTGCAAGTCCAAGGACACCACAATTTCGAGAAAGCCTTAAAATAAATAACTCAGCCTGCATCATGTCCCGGCAATCACTACAAATCTAACATTTTGAACAAGCCTTTGATGTTGCAATCAACTTGTGCGATAATAAAACACCGCATTAGCCATTTTCCAGTAGAAAATTCAATTATTTCTTCAAAAGATTGACCTAATATATGCATAAATCAGTGCCCAGATGTTACTAACTAAACTGCTTATGACCTCTGAGTCACTGACCACATGAGTGAGATCTATTTCTAAAGCTTCTATGAAAAGTAACTAGCCTCTCGTGTAACAAATGAAATTCACCCTAGTAATCTGGGAGAATGGAGACATAGATACACTTAAAGTACTGCAAAGCAAACCTGATCATCAGCATGATGTGCGATAAGCAGAACAACTCTCTGTTGTCGGGCACAAACTTTTTGAAGGATTTGATATCTAGAGTCCAAAAAATCAACATCGACAATCAATATACTTTCTTAAAGTACGTGCCTTCCTGGTACAGACTTATAATATCTTCTCACTAAATGTTTAGATACACTACTAACCTCATTTCACGAGCAGCTTCTTCCAAATGACCCTGTTTCAGCCTGCCACTTCGCCAATCAAGGTGAGCAACCTCGCATCTGATTCCTGCATGAACCCTATGTCAAACAAATTAATAGTTGGATAAGTTTAAGCAATCTACTCACCTCACCAAACTTAACAATCCCGCATAAACAAGCCAAATTTGGGGGTACCTATTTCAGAAACATGGCAACAAACAATGTTGATAGACAATGATAAACAATTATTGCCAATAGAGCATCTATGAAACCACCATCGTCAGTGCTGACAGAATTAGCACCAGCAGTTAACACACAGAGTGCAATGCTATCAGGGTCACCGGAGACCCCCATAGCTGATAGGAAAAGATACATGACAATGCCAACCGATCGATAAACTATGCAGGAAACCAGTAGGTTCATTCATTGCATAACTTTCAAAAGTAAAACATGAAGAAACTAAAGTAAAACATGAAGAAAGTTTCTTTGTTTCTCTGGTAGAATAATTTTACAAAACAATTATATTTGATTTATACTTCGGTCTATCAGAAAATTACCTTTTCTCCACTTCTACTCAATCTATAGTTTGAATCTAAAATTATATTTTACAAAAACAATTAGAGTGCTTGGTCTATATATCCTTTGGTCTATCAGTAAATTACCTATTTTTCACTTCTACAGTCTACTCAATCTGTAGTTTGAAACAAACATCATGTTAAAATGTAGCTCCGTCTGAATTTGACCAACAATTTTGAAAATTTTTATATAAACCGAAACTCAATTCCCACACTTCAAACCATAGTTTGAGGTGAGCAAGGAAGTACTGATACGACACGCGATACGGGTACGACATGACATGGATACAAGAATATGGTGATTTTACAAAATAAAGGATACGACACAATTAGGATACGTGGTATAATAAAACATAACAATAACGGTCTATGATGAGAAAATCCAAATTTAAGCACTTTTATACCCAAAATATTTCTCATAACTAAGAATTGACAAAAAAATTACAAGAATAAAAAAATCTACATAAGTTTTTTATTGCCATGTTTGCTTAAAAAAATCTACACAAGTTTATTGCCATCGCAAAAGTGTCCGATACAAGTGCGGCAAGATTTTTGAAGTATCCGTATTTCTTAGAAGATGAGTAAACTAAAATCCAAACACATTATTAATCAGCATGTTACTTCTAAGCTTTAATTCTGAAACTTGCTACAAATTTAACAAAAAGGGCACCCTCCATATAGGTTAAAAATAAAAAGTAAAATAAAATAAAAATTCCCTGAAGTAAGGGACAAAAAAAGGGTTTACTTTTTCTGCAATTTACAAGAACCAACCAGAAGGAATGCATCACAGAAATAGGAAGTAAGAAGCAAATGGAAACTGACCAATACGGTGGTGAGCTTTGATTCCAGCCATGGCCATGCGCCTGGAAAAAGATTCTCTGTAATTGGACAAGTCGATTGAGCATTCGGAAGGAGAAAGAAGACACGCAGCAGCAACAAGACAGAGGAAGAGACTGGTGCACAAGGTTGGCACAGAGTGAAAGCTTGAAACTTTTTAATGGGATTTTTGAGAATGAAGCAGCTACAAGAGAACTTGCAGTGAGAGTTGGGGAAGATAGGATTAGCCCTCGTGCCATAACCTCTGTCGGGGACTCGGGTCACGACAAAACTGCATGAAATCAAACTCCATGAGCGAAACAAAGCTCTAAAACTTTCAAGGCCGAAAAAGAAAAAATGCAGCTTCAAATTTCAAAATTAAATTAATCAAATCACAAACACGGAGAAAACCAAGGCATAACATCATCAAGAGGAAGACCTTGGAGCTGCTGCAGCAACAACTTGATGCAGCGCAGCAGAACTGTCGTGGCTGAAATGGGCTAACAAGGAGAACGAGCAGCAGGGCGGCCTTCTCTGGCGGCAGCGGGTGGAGACCGAAAAAGGACGGAGGCGGTGGTTTGGCTGAGCCTGAAAGTATCTGTGTGTGTAACTGTTTTGGAGTGAGGGCTCGAAACTTCGCTACGAAGCAAGAGAGCTCCCTATCAAAAAGACCAAAATGAGGAAGAAGGATGAAGGTTGACAACCTCTTTGTCCCTGCTCCCCTTCTTCCATGTTTTCTATGATTTATATAAAGAAAAGGTGGCTGAAGCAAATGGGGTGGAGGAGAGTCCTTCAACGTGAAGAAACCTTTCCTCCTTTTGTCTTCTCATGTTATGTCATTGGTAGTATTGATATACAGCTAACTATGACAAAACTTCCACGAGGCTTTAATGACACGTTCACATTGTTAAGTGGCCCTTTTATGGAGTCTGCCATGAGCACACTATCCTGCTCAAGTGTTCCCCTTCTATTATTGTTGTCTACGTATTCTTAGGGCACCCTATTAATTTTTGGGGTACTACAAAGAGGCCTGGCTTCCAGAAATAAATATTTTTTCTTTATTATATTTTTACTCTGTATTTGTAGTTCACTGTAAAGCTACGTTTGGTTGAGGGTAAATTTGAAGAAAAAATTTTATAAATAAATTTTGTGTGTAAAATAATATATGAAACTTACTCATGCAATATTTCCCTTCTTTTTACCCAACCCAAATATATCCTTAGATATGTTTATGAGTTTGGATTTAAAAAAAAAAAATAGAGAGAAGAAGAGAACTTATAATGTAAAACAAAGAACAAGGAACCAGAAATGGAAATACCCTTCTTTGAGTCTAGGGTAAAACTCGAGTTCTCTCTCACAATATTTCTCACTACTGTCCAACAAGATCAGCTCCTCGTTTATCCCCATTCTTGCACCTCCCTTCGCGCACTACCATGTAACTAACTGCAAGCTCAGCTTAAGGTAGGGAGCCTAGGCTTCTCTTACTTATGTAACTAATAATCGCGGGTGTAGGCTGGAGTTTTCGGGTTTTCTTTAGCCTTTTCCCTGGTGGATCTGGTTCGCCTGTAATTGTTGGGCTAGTCAGCCCACTTTCACTTGCTTGAGCTTCCTCCATCACGTTTAGGCTTGGATTAGACACTTGTTGGGTCGTATCAAATAGTGTCCAACTCTATGCACTAGAGTGGAATTGAATTTAATTCCCTCATGCAGAATGAATTAATGTCATGGAATTGAAATTCAAATATATTTCAATTCTTTAAAAAAAATTAAAAGTAAACCAGAGTTAATAGATTTGACCTACAGTTGGAATTGAGGTTAAAAATTGATATACTCATAATATCTCTAGATGCTATTATAATAATTTATCAATAAAGGATAAAATAGTTAAAATAAAGAATTTAACTTATTTTCATGTATATTTCAAATCAAGAAAATAAATCGAATTCTGTAATTTATGAATTCATTCCAAATATAAGAATTTAAATCTTAACCAAATTGAATTCAATCTCATCTCATCTTTTCATTCCAAACAATATGTTGGGGTGGGTTTAAATAATTGCTTCTAGACTAAATACTCATTTTGGTCCCTTAGAAATATATCAGGAGACAAATTAGTTCTTTAAGATTTGAAAATATCCTATTTGTCCTCCACAATTCCAAAAAGTGACAAATTGATCCATCTACAAAGTTTGTTTTCTAATTGTACAAATTTGTATTGACACACCAATTTGTCCCCCTTTTAAATTGTAAGGACCAATAGAGGATATTCAAATCCTTATGAACTAATATGCTCTCTTGATATATTTCTTAGAGACCAAAATAGGGTTTACTCCTTATTCTAAATGTTTTTCTAACAGTACCTAATAATTTAATAAAATCAAATTACTTAGGGCAAATTACACTCACCTCCCTCGAGGTTTATTGAAATGTAACAAACACCCCCTCTATTTGTATACCTGACACTTACCTCCCCTCAATTGCCTAAAATCCCAACTCAGCCTTAACACTCACAAAGGAAATTACCTTCATACCTTTTTTACTTTTATCAACCCAAACCCAAGTTACCTTCTCTTTCTTTCTGTTTCCCTCCCCAACACTAAGCCACCCACGGCAATAGTTTATTTGCTATTGCAACCATCATCAATCATATGATAAGCTCGTTTGTTTCGTTTTCAATAAGGAAAACACAAAGATCACAAACATATTCAAGAGCCTCAAAATTTATTCAAGCTGAAACAATAATCTAAATCAATAATAAATAATCAAACTGTACATTTCATTCAATTTCATTCAACACAATAATTGACTCCACCCTCCTTCCACCGCACAAGATACTCCAAATTCTCACCCTTCCCCCTCCTCTCCAGAATCTCCTCCACCTCCGCACACTCGTAAACCGCACCTTCCAACACCTTGACCACACCTTTCAACCCGATCCTCCTCGCGAACTAGATCAAATTCCCCTTCAGCGTCGTTTTCAGAATCTCCTTTGCCAGATCTAGTGTCGTTCTTCGACAATTGTCCTCCACCTCCAAATTCGCACCGAGATCGAGCAGCAGCTTCGTGACCCCTGGTTTCAAGTGCCTCGCCGCCATGTGCAGCGCCGTGAAGTCTCCGGTGTTGTCACGGTGGTCGAGGTCGACACCGGATTCAGTCGAGCCCGGCGACGAAGAGAAAGGCGGTGCGGCCGTCGGAGTCAATAGCATTGACGTCGTGGCCGTTGTTGGAGTCGAGGATGCAGCAGCGTCGGCTTTCTTGGCAGTGGTCCACCAGGGGGACTCGTACTTAGAAAGGACGTCCTTGGCGATGAAGTCAGCGGAGAGCTAGAAAGGGGCATGACCGTCTTTCCACTCGATGAGGTATTCCATTGCAGCGGTGCCAGGAGGGCGCGACTGTCGATGATTTTGTTGGCATCGCCGTATAATTCATCTTTGGCAGCGGCGTTGTGTTTTGGTGGTGGTGGTGGTTGTTATTGTTGTTGTTGGTTTTCGAGGGCGGAGAGGGTAGGGAAGTTGTTGGGTTTGTGGGGAATTGGGAGGTTGTGGTGGTGAGGGAAGGTGTGTTGGGGAAGGAGTTTCAGGTGGGTCGTGGATGGCTAAGTGCTAGGAAACAGAGAAAGAGAAGGGTAAGTTTGGGTTAATAAAAGTAAAAAGGGTATAAAGGTAATTTCATGTATGAGTGTTAAAGCTTAGTTGGGTTTTTAGGCAGTTGAGGGGAAGTAAGTGTTAGGTGTACAAATAGAAGAGGTGTTTGTTACATTTCAACAAACCTCAGGGGAGGTGAGTGTAATTTACCCATTTACTTATAATAATTATATATTAAAATAAATTGATATTCTAATTTTACTTTACAAAATAGTTTGTAATTTTAATACACTAAAAATGTAAAACAAAAAAAATCTATAATATTTCAAGTCTATGTACCCTTAGGAAGGTCATCATAGGTTGGAAAGGCCTCCCATAAGGCTCAGGTCATGTTCTACAAATTTTTGTTGATACTGGTATAAGCCCGCTAACGTGCACTTCGATTCCGCCTAAGCGTGAATGCGTAATGCGCTTAAGCGCAATTACATTTTCCCCTAAGTTCTAGTGAGCCTTTAGGTTTTAGCTAGCATGTAAAGGTGTGATTTGCAAACTAGAAAACCCCAAAATGGTACGATTTCATTAAACTGATACCCAACACTATATAAACACCTCCTCAACCTTGGTTCATTGTTCTTCACCCCTTCTACACCATAACCAAGCTTTCTACCTCATTTATTTAATCCTCTTGGTAAGTGATTTTCATCATGTTTTGCCAAATTTCTCTATGTTATTTCAAGTGTATGAACTAAGCAGCTTCATGTACAAACTTTTCATGTTTTCCACCTTCCTCAATCCTCTTCAAATCAGTGATTATTGAGTTTATAGCTATTCATAGTTGTTGATATTTTATGGCAGACATTGATGTCATTCTTATTCATAAGAGCCATGTTGGTGACACCATACTCCCAATGCCAAATGATGAGTGGGTTTGAGTTCATGACCATATTTCTTGCCATTGTGAATTATTTTGAAAATATATATTGATTAAAAGCATAATGTTAGAGAAGGATATAGTATGAACATGATTTTCTACTTATGCCAAAACCCAGATTAGAGAATTTCTTATAATATCATGAAAATATGTTTTTTAAGAAAATACATAGGACCATTGTTTATAGCCGGGTATGCTTACATAAATGCTTTCACTTCCATTAATATGATTTGTTCATGATGTTTAGTTGAGTATGACTCTTTAGGATTGCCAGATATTTTATTAATAATTGAAATTGTATGTCAGTTTCTAGAAAATAATTAGAAAGAAACAAAATAGTGAGTTAACAATTGCCAGGATTGTTAACATTGGTACTGTCCTTATGGGCAATCTCAACCTCCGTATCATGGTTATTAAAATCTCGAGACAAATAAAGGGATTCAGTTGGGTTCCTATTTAGGTCCTTCCATTATAGTTCAGTTAGCAGCTTAGGATAAATCATATTCAGATCCCCTGTTTCTTTACTTTTTTCCTTAGGATGAAAAATAGAAATGTTTTCCAGTGCACGCTTATCATTTTTATTTATCAATTTATACATGCACAGTGAGGATTTATTTACTCCAAGAGTAAGTTATGGTATCTGATAGGAGCTATTGCTAGCCCTAAATAAATTAAAATTTATTTAATTCTAAGTTACACAAAAAATGTAGTAAATGACATAACCCAGATATTCTCTCAAAGAATTATTTCTAGTCAATTGAGTATTAGGGGGATTTGTTTGCTAGAAATTAATACAGTAGTGGAAGAAAAACAATTAAATAAATTATTTACACAAGAAGTTCCTGCAGATTAAGGACTATGTCATCACCGACTCAATCGCACAACTAACCAAGAGGTTGGCTAATATAAACACCAAGAAACACAATCGCAACCCATATATGCTTATGCCAACCTAATTGTCAATTACAATAACCTAATTCTTATCAAAATTAATTCTAATCACATTTACCAAATAAACATACTTTAAACTATTAGTTAAATTATGCTCAATTGAAACCTTAATTATGCATGGCATTCACGATTGGAAATATACACGTAATTAATATTGACTCTCCTAAATATAATTGTTTGATCAACACAAAAATGAGAGAAAGATAAGACAAAGAAAGATTAGAAAGTCAAACCATAAATTGTATTAAAATAATAGGAGTCTCAAATTATAATCATTAGATCCTTTGGAATCCTTACACTAGGTAGAAGAACTCCTCCTCCATTGATGGAGAATTGCAATCAAAATAATAAAAGTGCTCTGAAAGATAAATGCAAAAGTGTAACTGGAATGTAAAACAAAGATAGGAATGAGGAGAAAATCTAGAGAGACAGTAGAAAGTGAAAAGGAGGCAGTCCTAGATGATGTTCTATTGTTCTGATATGCTTAAAACTAGCATGTGCAGCCGGGCAACGCACAGGTTCATGATTCTAATTTTTCTCCCATGTTAAACATTTCCACAAAGAATAATAGCCCTAGATTACATTTAATCAACACTCGAACAACTACTGAGGGGGTTAAATACAATATGCCCCAAAATATAAAATTCAAAAGCCGCCAATAGCTAACGACCAATTCATCTATATTGAGCAGTGATCTCATACACCGTGCAACTCAGACAACTAAAAAAAGCATATTCATAATGCGGAGGTTAAAGTTTATTGGTTCTTAGATAATGAAGAAGAACATGGTTCCATTATATACAAATCTTACACTAATTTAAGTCATCACTTAAAATGACTAATTACAAAAGGACTTGTACTAAAGTGAGATAAATCTCAAACTTCAACCGATGGCATAACATTTGCAAAATGTTAGAAATCAAACTTTAAATGAAGCCTTTTATGCCTAGACATCATGACCCTACTAAAAGTATCAAAATTCATACAAAATCAACCCACATCTAATAAATGCAGGGAAGAAATCAATAGGCTATTGTACCAACTGATTGCTTGATTTCCCACAAAGTCAACCATTCACTGCCTTATAGTAGTATAACATGCAGCAAAAATAAGTTAATGAGGATACAATAAATTTATACAAAATTATCAAACCAATTAAAAAATATTATCTTGACGTTGGAGAATAAATCTAAGAGTTCATATTCTTCTCCTTGTGATGGATATGTTGAAGGATTCATCAAAATGACCAAACATAAAGCTAATTTCATCACCATCACATAGGTTGTTCTTTACACAATATTCATATCAACCTTTTCCAATGTGACATTGTGTGATGACCGAAAAAAAAATAAAATTATTTTGACTGAGGACCACCGTGCACCTTAAGTGGTATAGTCCACTATAGGTCTCTCTCTTTTCTTTATTTTCTCTTCTCCTTCTCTTCCCCGTATCATTTCCAGAGACCTCCTTTCTTCTTTCTCTCTTCACTCATTTCTCTCTTCTCTTCTTCTTCCTTCACTCCTTCCTTTCTTCTTCTTAAATTCACAATTAAATAATACCACCACCCCCATCATCATCATCTCCTCCTTCTCTCCATCATTTTCTCTCTCTTTCCCTCTCCTCTATCTCACTTTCTCTCTCTAACCTCCATTAGAGAGTTGAAGATTTTAGAAGCTTTGGGAGTGATTTTCTTCACCAATTATACTCTCCAAGTGGTAAGTAAGCTTCTACCATACTCCATTTAAATTATTAAAATTTTTAATTATTTTAGGATTAATTTAGGTTTTTAGAACCCTTGAATTTGGGGTTTTTAGTGAATTAGCATTAATTTATGTTAATTGATAGCGTAGTTAGCTCACAAATATTAATATTCTCTTGTTCCTAGAGCGATAGAGCAATCAGACGACAACACTTGAGTTGGTGGCATCAAAGGCGTTGTTCTTCGGTTCTTTGAACCAGTATTTGTGAGTAGGTAGTGTATCTGTAGGTTACTTTATGCATGATAAACAATATAAAATTATATAAAGAGCTGAAAGTATATTGATATAGAAGAAAATAATTTATTTATTGAAAATGAGGCTTTATGTTTGAAGTGAAAAATATTTAATTGGAGGCCATTATGTGATTGTTAGTCTTATTAAAATATTTTTGGTTGAAATGTGATAAATATTGCATTTTAGAATATTTTATATCAATTATTGAATTTGAGTATATTTTATGTCTAATGAATTTCATATAACATGAGAATGAATTTTGTGTTGGAAAATGTCCTGGAAGTGGAATGTGCATGATTTTGAGTTAATTTGGGGGAAAATTCCTAGTTAGAACCTGTAGTTAACGGCAGGGACGTTAGCCTCGGTGCACCGTGAGAAACTCTAGTTAGCAGGAGGGATGCTAACCCACACATAGCTGCAGCTATGTCTGGATTTGTATTAGGCCATGAGCCAACTCTAGTTAGCAGGAGGGATGCTAACCTGCACATAACTTTTGTCATGTCTGAACTTGTATGGCTACGGGGCAATCCCAGTTAGCAGGTGTGGTGCTAACCCACACATGACCTTGGGTTATGTCTGGAATTATTATTGTTCTGCTTCGGATAACTCCCCATTATACTTGAAATCATGTGATTATGTAAAGTTATGTTTTCAAGATATCTCATGTTATAGCTATATATATGTTCTATGTGTATATGTACATTATTATGTTTATATTGTTCTATGATTGTATTTAGTAAACTATGGATATCCTATTTCTCGCTGAGTTGCAAAACTCATCCCGTTGTCTTCCATTTTTTTTACAGATACAGGCGCTGGTGCTGGATCTAGTTCTGTTCCTCCGGCTCAGCCATAAGTGCATTTCAATCTGGTGAGCCTTCTTGAGAAGACCTTTATGTTAGAATCTTATTTTGTCTAGTTTGTCAGTTGCTCCATGTGTCACAGGCAGGGTCCTCGGATCTATGTTATGTGTAGGTTGAGACTCTATGAATTAGATATTTAAATTATGTTATAAAAAGGATTTGTAAACTTAATTTAGTTTATGTTTGGACTATATAATGTATTATGTTTAATAAATTTGTAAAACTATTTTGGTATTAAATCTGGAATATGTTGGAATACTATATACTGAAAGGGCGCATTTCTGATAATGGTTGATGCCCAGGTACTGTAACTTTGTTTATGGATATGGCAGGTTATAATTGTAGTTGGAAAATATTGAAGAAATAGAGGAGACTCTGTCCATTTTTCTAGAAAATTTGGTGTTTTAAGGCTTGCTAGGGAAGGTGTTTCCTATGCACCGATCATGGCCTAAGTTTGGTCGTGACACATTGCTTGCCTCTACCTAGTAGTCTTGTGTCAACATAGACTTCCTAAACTAAGCAATCATAAACTTGAGAAACTCTAAAGCAACAATGTTTTAAAGGCTTAAGTTTCAAAACACCACGATACCAATTTCACCACATGCCACCAGTTCAAAAGAAAACATGAACATAGACAGAACTACTTTGATGAACATAATAAGCCTTCCAAAAACAAAAAGCTATCAGCATAAGAAAAAAAACTTAATAAGGATCAACCTTAAGCAAAATACAAACAATTAGCACTACACAAACAAACATTATTATTAAAATACAAGTGAAGTTAAAAGCAAAACTAAATAAACATCAACCTTAGACACAAATGAATGTACCTTCCATACTTAACGAAGTCTCACCAGGTGAGGCACCCGATGTTAAATCAATTTACAAACAACCAAAAGGAAATTTATCGTATTTGAAAAATCATCAAATAAAAATGCAAACTGAGATCACTAGTAAATGTATAAGACATGCATCATTTTAGTTTATAGATCTCAGTAATTAACATTTTGGATCACTCTCCTTGAATTACACAACAGATGAATAGAGGGATCAAAGAATATGACATTAACATTAAAACTTGGCTCAAACTGAATAAATCCAGTAACTTTCACTTCAATTTTGAAAAGGAGACATCAATCAGAAAAACACCAAATTAAGGGGGGAAAAAAAGAAGAATAAATTTATATCCATAATTCAAAATCAATGAGAATTGTAACTTGTGAGCATCAAGTAGCTATTAAGGCTGTAAAATAACACCTTGAACCACAATGATATCTTAACAGAAAACAAAAATAAACTCTCCAACATCAGCCATGGAAATTTTAATCATTCCTCATTCCGATATAATGACTCATTACCCTATAAATGCTACCCCCTCCAATGAAAAATCCTTTGAAAAAAAATATCTACTAAAAAATCTTCATAGACCACCCCCCCCCCCAAAAATAATAACTAATACTAACAAATAACATTTCATGTTTGAACTCTCAAGCGCACATTGTTATCACTACAACCTATTTGTATTGTAATTCATTGTAAATACTCGCATTAATTAGTTACAGAGAAGTGGTGGGCAGAGGATGACAAGTAGAACATCAGTGAATTGTTTGGACTTGATATGGATAGAGAGGAATAAACATTCAACAATGATTATATTGGCAAGGATTTCATTATATATAGGAAAAACGGTTTTGCAGATAACTCCAATTTTCACACTTGTAGTAACCTAGAGATATTCGTCTCAAGGCAAAGGCAAAAACGATTGAAACAAAGTCGCTGACTTTCTATGATCCAAGTGATAAAGATCAAAAGCTCAAAAATCATACTTACGCTTCCTAAGCTTATGAATCCCTTTCTACATTTTCATACCAGCTCTTATGATCC
Source organism: Dalbergia cultrata (assembly GCA_031216105.1). Taxonomy (NCBI): domain Eukaryota; kingdom Viridiplantae; phylum Streptophyta; class Magnoliopsida; order Fabales; family Fabaceae; genus Dalbergia; species Dalbergia cultrata. The sequence continues at coordinate 75,880,255 of CM062344.1, forward strand.
AGTCTAGCAACTTTTAGAGAAAGAAAATTGTTGTGAAATAGCGAACCCCAAAGGCGCAAATAGAGTAGCGCAGAATAAATATGCGAAAGCCTAAAGCAAAGATGACACAAAAAGAATTAATGTGACTCGGCTTAAAGCCTACATCCACTGGCAAATATGACAACCAAATATTTCACTATAGAAATATAATAGAGGTATAAAAGGTGAACATACTCCATTCAAATCCCAAATAAAAAATATACCCAAAATACTTGACATTATTTTCTCACCGGTATATATGCTCAACACACAAAGAGAAGTAATTATAAAATCAAACCAAACTTCTTTACTATAATATGAGCTAAATGAACTTGGAATGTTGGATCACTCCATTGGTTGTTCTCGTTGTGTTGTCTACTCTCCAATGCTTCAAACAACACTCTATATATAGAGCTTTTAGAGACAAAATTTCAGCTTGCCATTTAATGCTCCAACCACTACAATTAATGCTTATGCAATCTTGTCAAAGAAAAGCACATGGGCATTTGTCAATTAATCCACACTTTCGTTTCTCATGGTCTTTGAAATAAATGCAATTTGGATACATGCAGAAGATAGGTGCATATAGCTTGTCTTTTGTGGCCAATAAAAAAACAAGCCACTTTATCACATCACAAATCTCCACATTGACTTGATTTTTAGCAAGTTTCGAATTATCAAAGTTGCTTTCTCCAGTATGTCCAACAGGCATATTCAAATATCAAAACTACCTGATGACGTAACAGGCACCGGGTTCCACAAATCAGAATAAACAGCTTTAGTCCTATGAATAGTAGTACTAAATCTGACGCTAGTTTGCTTCCCACGAACACGATATTTACAAAAGTCAGGTATAACAAATTTTCGATCACTAAGCAAGCCATGCTTGCTCACCACAGGCATATCTACCTGATGCTTATGATGCAAGCGAATAATATCTAAATCAGATGAAGATGATCGTAATATAGAATCAATAACCATGCTACCTTTAAGTATATAAAGATTATTGACCAATATACCTCTTATCACTGTAAGAGCACCTGTGGAGACTTTCAAAACTCCACATTTAGCAGAATACTTATATCATTGAGAATCAAGAGCACTCAAAGAAATAAGATTTTTCTTTAAGCCAGGAATATGCCGAACATTAGACAAATTAAAGTTCTCATGATTCCATCATGTGACTTGAATCAGATTGTACCAACGTCAACAACGTTATAGGATGTATTATTTTCCATAAGAACAATACCACTATTAACTGATTGGTAAGTGGTAAACCAATTTCGGTTCTGACACATGTGGTAGAGCAGCTTGAATCAAGCATCCAAGTATCACTAACTAAATCGATTGATACTACGAAACCATTTTCAGCATCTTCAGCAACACTTGCTGCATCACTTAAATCTTTCTCTTTCTTATATTTGATCCTTGGACAATTTACTTTTTAATGCCCTTCTTTCTTACAATATCTACATCTGACTTTTCTGCTACTACTCGAAACAACATTATTCCAATTACCTCTAGCTACCGAGCTAGATGTGGTACCGTTAAGATCACAGCTATCATGTTCCATCCTTTCACAACACAAAAATGAGGATTTGACCTCATCAATATGAAGACGCTCACATCCATAGATGAGTGTTTTATGAGAATGTCTGTAAGAGTAGGGTAAAGAACAAAGCAACATTATTGCTTGTTGCTCACTGGAGAATGTCTCATCCATATTTTTCAACTCCATCACAAGTGATATGAACTCATCTATGTGCGTTCTCATCGATGTCCCTTCTACCATACGAAGCATATACAAACATTGCAAAACATTGAGATGGTTGGCCATCGTCTTAGTCATATATAATGACTCCAATTTTTTCCCACTCTTTTCCTATATAATAAATAATACGCAAATACAAAAAGTGATAAAATGGTAAAATGTCATGTTCAACTTGAAATGGTAGACAAGTTCACAAAAAGAGATTATGAAATTATGTGAAAACTAAAGAGTATGTGAATGAAAGATGTTAAAGCAGTTCCAAATTTGGAATGACAAAATTAATCAGCGAGAAAGAATTGGAAAAAACTTGATGGATAGTTGTTTGAAGAAGCATATGCATTTGGATTTTGCATTGCGCTAGTAATGATGCCCCGTGTGGCAGAGAAAGAGAACTGAGATGTCGAATATGGGAATGACATCAAAAACTGAAATGAGGTAGTTAACAAAAGTTATTTAAATTTAATTTTTTATTTGAATATTAAGTTGTGGAACAATTTAATTGGGTAAAATTGAGATAAAAAAATTGGACATAAAAAATCAGTTGCCACCAACCTATTGGACATAAAAAATCAGTTGCCACCAACCTATTGCTTTTACTATTGTGAATAGATTAAATGGTCAACCCATTCATCTTTTCCTTACCTTCAAGAATAAACACGACCTGCAATGTCAATGTCTACTAAGAAATACGAAGATACATTGTGCTTTCTTATATATATTTGTTTTTTTTTTTCCTTTTATGCTCATACTCATTGTACCACAATCTTAGTTAAAGAATTGTCTTCGAAAATCCACAAGATCCTGCATATTTTAGAAAGTATCTTCATAAAAGTTCTATTGTGTTGATTTGATCTATCATGTTGATGGAAGTACAAATTTTAACACGTCTTCTTTGATGTAGTGATACGTGATTGTATATGTGTAAAATTTTTTAATTAAAATGTATTTAAATTAAATTCTAAATTACATGCTATTATATTAATATTCAAAAAAAATTATGACTCGAGAGACATGATAGTGCTCAGTAAAGCGCTAGTAGTAAGAATGAGAGTATAATGCACATATTCGGAATGTTATATTTTCTAATACATTGATATAAAACCCAAAAGTACAAGTCCCAGTAGATTTCAAGCAAACACAACTTGGATCTCCTAACTTATTGTTACATAATATGATCCCAAGAAAGAAAAAAAACTACACTATTGTGCACCAAAGAAAAAAAAAAACACAAAACAGAAATGAAAAACTATAGGAGTACGTAGCACATAAAGTTATCGCTTCCTGCCATTAATAAAGTTCCTGATAAAGGTATTAGCATTATTATTGCCCTTGAACTTTCCATCATTGGAAACAAGGCCTCCTCCATTTCTCTTGTTGCCTTGAGATGATGATGATGATGCAGGACAATTATCTATGTCGCTTTCACTCTCAGACATCCTCCCGTCGATGTATTTATTTGCACAATGAGGACAATAAGTCGGCTTCCAAGTCCCAGTTTTATTGACTCGCCCAAACATGTAAAGCAATCCTTCAACGGGGTGTTGTTGAGGACCATCCACAGCAAAATCAAGTTGGCCCTTACATGACACTCTAATCCTTTTAACTGACACAGAGAGGCCAACATCTTCTCCATCCTCATCATTAATATAATAATGTGTCACAGCCCCCATGTAAGGACGCGCATCTTTGCTCTTTTTCTTCCACTCCCTAACCACAAGACCCCTCCTTCTTCGGCGTCTCCCATAAATATCACAAACCGTTACAGTAATGTCACCGTTTGCATTAGCAGTACAAGAATACAGATCATGCTCAATGCGGAAATGAATGTTGAACTTGTATATGGGTCTAAGAAAACCTGCTTCATATCTATTCACAATCACTTTAAAGGATTCAAATGGTTTTGATATATGTACATCATCAGATATTTTGATCTCTAACTCCTCATCATCATGATTAGTTGGAATTCCTGACGTCTTATTTAAAGTAAAGGCACAAGTTGACATACCTACCTTGTATGTCATTTTCCATGTGTTACCCGACGGAGTCAAAGTTAGTTAGAAGGATGGTCAGTTTCTGTTAATAGTCAGTTTATTGTTAGAACTGAGTTCAGTGATTCAGTTAGTTTTCTGTTAGAGTTGAGTTATCTAACTCAAGTTGTTAGAGGAGACTAAACTCAATTAATTAACCACTTGTATATAAACAGAGACTTGTGTAATACTCACATCAGTTCAATGCATTATCTCATTCTCTTGAGTTCAATACTTCTCTAATCTTTAATCTTCTCTCAGTTTCAAAGGCAATTTCAAATCTAAACTGTAGATTTTCTTTCTCTAATAATAGATGTGAGATACAAGATTACATGAGCTTGAAGAAGATTGGTGCAGCTGACTTGAACGGAAGCTTATATTTGCTTGAACCTTCTGTAAGTTTTCCCACCAATACTGATGCAGCTTTAGCTGCCACCACTACACCAGATTCAACCCGCACAAATAAAAGTTCTACACTGTCGCACTTAAGACTAGGACACCTACCTAGAGCTAGGCTGAATGTAATGCAACATGATTTTCCTTTCATTCCTTGTACAGAAATTTTTTTTCCTTGTGACACTTGTCACTATGCCAAAAACAAAGAGGCTTTCTTTTCCTTTAAGTACAACTCAATCAATAAAAGCTTTTGATCTCATTCACATAGATATATGGGGATCTAATATTTCTGTCAATGGGTTTAAGTATTTTTTAACTATAGTAGATAACAAGACTCGATTCACATAGGTTTACTTCATGAGACTCAAATCTGAGGTGCCATTTCTTGTACGTTCATTTGTTGCATTTGTTGAAGCACAGTTTTAATCTAAAATCAAAAGCATTCGTACAGATAATGGCCCAGAGTTCAAATTAGTTTCTTTCTATACAAATAAAGGCATTTTGCATCAAACTACATGTGTTGAAACACTCCAACAAAATGGGGTGGTAGAAAGAAAACACCAACATATTCTTCAAGTTACTAGGGCTTTAATGTTTCAGTCACATCATCCCAAATCATTTGGAATTTTGCTGTAGTTCACTATGTGCATTTAATAAATTGAATTCCCAGCACCATTATTCAAAATAATTCTCCTTATCAACTCCTATTTTCCAGTTTACGTGATATTACTCATCTCAAAGTATTTGGATGTTTGACATTTGCTTCAACGCTAGAATCCAATCGGAAGAAGCTGGATCCTAGAGCCAAAAAGTGTGTTTTCTGGGATTTAAAAATGGTACAAAAGGCTCTCTTTTGTTAGATTTGACCACAAACACTGTTTTTCTGTCAAGGAATGTTGAATTTTATAAACATGTGCTTCCATTCACAACTCAGCCAACTCCATTACCTACCACTTCTGCAGAACCTACCCACTCACTTCCCAGACTAAACTCAATTAATCACTTGTATATAAACAGAGACTTGTGTAATACTCACATCAGTTCAATGCATTATCTCATTCTCTTGAGTTCAATACCTCTCTAATCTTTGATCTTCTCCCTCACTGTGCTAGTGCCCCTTGGCAGCACCTATCTTCTTTACAATGGTATCAAGGTAATTAAAGAAGATAGGTGCTGCCAAGGGGCAGTAGCACAGAGAGGGGGAAGATCAAAGATTATTGAGATATTGAACGCAAGAGAATGAGATAATGCATTGAACTGATGTGAGTATTACACAAGTCTCTGTTTATATACAAGTGGTTAGTTGAGTTTAGTCTCCTCTAACAGCTTGAGTTAGATAACTCAACTCTAACAGAAAACTAAATGAATCACTGAACTCAGTTCTAACAATAAACTGACTATTAACAAAAACTAACTATCTTTCTAACTAACTTTGACTCCATCGGATAACACCATGATTCAGTGATGACTTCTCGGTCGCTGTCTTCCTCGGAGACCTCTTTTCCTTTGAACTTAATGCTGGCATCGGATCCTCTTATTTTTGCTTCGAAATTGTGATCTCCATTGCCAAGAAAAAGACCACCAGTGGGAGGACTATTTCCCAAGTGTATTGCTTTGATAAAAATATATATGTGTGTGTGTAGTATTGTATAGTTGATATACTATTTAAGCGTATGTATTAGTATATATGAACGGTTGGGTTCATATGGCAAAATTATAGATGCATAGGTTATATATAGAGGACGGGAAGGGAAGCGTCATTCTTCCGCAAGGTTATGGTGGCTGGCATCTAATTCTTGCATCGTTCGCTATTTTTTTTTTTCCCACTATAAATTTCTCTTTTCTCTAACTACCATTTGTTCTTGATGCTGAAGTTTACCCATCAAAAAGATCCTCCATTGTGGATCCAACTTTGAACGGTAGATAGAAGTCGATCCTCTTTTGTGAATCAAATTCTAGACTGCAAAATTCAAATTCAAGGATGATAAAAAGAGATTTCCAAATGCTTTTTTTATTTATCTTATATGTATGTGATACTCTCTTGATATCTTAGCATTGGTCTAAAAGAAAATATAAAATACAAGATTATATATAGAAGGGTTGTTTATTAGAAAATTAGACATAAATTAATTGCAATGTGAAAATTAGAAATTGATAGAAAATTAGAAATTAGACATAGAAGGGTTGTTTATTTAGATATTTTTTTAAAATAATCAAAATTTAAAAAAAAATCAGTTTTAAATTTTTTTTCTAGGGTAAATTACACTCACTCTTCTGAGGTTTGTTGAAATGCAACAAATACCCTTTTATTTGTATACCTGATATTTACCTCTCCTGAACTAACTAAAAACCAAATATTGAAAAAGTCAAATTACATTTATACCATTTTTACTTTTATTAACCCCTAACCTCCCTACCCATTACTCTCTCTGTTATCATCAACTAGAACTGCAGCCTCCGAAACCACCTCCAGTTGCAGCCACGATGGAGCTCGGCCAGACCTACAATGTAGCACGCACAGATCCGCAGCTACGGGTCACCGGCGCTGGTGACGTTGTGGTGGCAAGAACGAGACATGATGTTCATGGAGGGAAGGCAGAGTAAGAAGAAGAAGGAGTTGGCCATCGCGGCGGTGCTTGCATGGAGGTGCGATGGCGCAGATCTGAAGGAAGGGTAGCTCCATCGTGACTTGCGCGCGGTGGTGGTTTCGCGGCGGCTGTGTGCGGTGAGATGAAGGGGAGGCGACGGTGAAGGTGCATGGGCTAGGGAACGCAAAGGATGGAGGTGTCCGTGGTGCTCATAGACAGGCGCGACAGCGAAGAGAAAGAAGGGAGTTTGACAGCAGAAGGGTAAGGGGAGCAGTGGTGCGATGGTGCAGTGGTAGAGAGAGAAGGGAAGCGGCAGCGATGGGTGGCAGTGACAACCGCGACCTCCCTTCTTTTCTTTCTCTCACATTTTTTCGATTCTGTCTTCATTCCTCTCTTCCTTTTCTTTTTTTTGTTTTTGTTTGGGGAGATTTGGTGAATATTGTTCTTTTGCCTGTACTGAACATGTATTTTATTTTTCTAATGAATATTGTTTGAGATGTTGTGGCTGTAAGATTGGGTTTGTTTTTGGTTTGAAGTGTATTTGTGATAACAGATTGGTTGAAGAGGGTTACTCCTCATGGCCTTTGCGTTTTCTTTGGGAATGCAATAGAGAGATGGTGGCAGTGGCAATGGAAGGTGGTGGTAGTGGGTTCTCTGGTAGGTGGGTCTGAGTGATGATAACAGAGAGAAGTAATGGGTAAGTAGGTTTTGGGTTAACAAAAGTAAAAAGCATATAAATATAATTTAACTTTCTTAATATTTGGTTTTTAATTAGTTCAGGATAGATAAATATCAGGTGTACAAATAGATGGGGTGTTTGTTACATTTCAACAAATCTCGGGGGATGAGTGTAATTTCCCTTTTATCTATAGAAGCTAAAGTTAGTAGTTTCTGGAAAAAAAAAATAATTTTCAATTTTTTCAATTATATATAAAATTTAGTTTTCATAACAACTATTTTTCAAAATCTAAATAATCGTACCTTAATGTACATATTCAGAATATTTTTATTTTATAATACATTGATATGAAACTTAAAGGCACAAGCCCTCGTAGATTTCAGGCACACACACAAGGTGGATCTCCTAACTTATTGGTCACATAATATGGTCTCCAGTGAAAAGAAAATTACATTATTGTGTATAGCCAACAAAATATATAAAATAAAAAGACTATAGGAGTACATAAAGTCATGGCTTTATTCTATTATTAAAGTTCTTGACAAAGGTATTACCATTATTGTTGCCTTATACTTTCCATAACTGGAAACGAAGCCTCCTCCATTTCTCCTGTGGTCGTGAGACGGTGGAGCAGGAAAATTATCTACGTCACTTTCACTCTCCGATAACCTCTCATCGATGTATTTATATTATTAGAACAAAGAGGACAAAGAGTAGGCTTCCAAGATCTAGCTTTAAAGACTTGCTCAATCATACATGCAAGCCAATGCATCCATCGGCAGGGCGTTGTTCAGGACCATCCACAGTAAACTCAATTTGGCCATTACATGACAGACACCCTAATCCTTTTAAGCATCACAGAGAGGCCAACATCTTGTCCTTCCTCTTTATTAACTAACACTCGAAATTGAAATTCATGTTTGATATAAGAGAGTAACAGATGCCTTTTTCATAATCAATCTTGTATAACCATATCTAATATTCTCTTCATATCTGTTAGCATTAGTCTTTTTTTTTTTATATAAATTATCTGCAAATAATCTAATAACTAGTATTTCTATTATTCAAAATTGGATTTAATTTAAATGCGTCAATAGTGTATAAGATCTTTTTCCCATTTTTTGCGTGTGCATGGTTTGAAAATAATAGAGTGAGAATTAAATTTATTTTGTCCATATGACATCAGCAGTATATAATTAAATGACATTATGATTATAGTTATATCTAAGCTAGCCCATGTCCAACGGGATAAACCATTAAATCCTTATGGAATTAAAATGACCAAAATATTACTACCAAAAAGGAATGACCAAAAAAGTTGGATAAAAGGAAAATAGAAGAATAATTACACATGCTCTTAGATTAAGATTGTATGAAAGTTACAGCACAATGCACAAATAAATACTCGAATTTATTTCCGAGAGTCGAGAGATGATGCAAATGCAAAAGTACTGTGATAACAAGGAGAGGGACGACAATATTATCAATAATTCGATATTTAATTTACAGATAAGCTAAGCTAAGGTAAGAATAATTATCTTTTCTCTTGTTATTTAATCCCAAAAGTAATCTTTCCTTAAGTTGTGGATTAGATTGTTTTATTTTTCATTTTCTCGTATCTGTTCAGATGTTTAATGAGGGTGGGGCATAGTTGGCTTTGTCATGTCAAATTTGTGATGCCCCTTATTATCAGATTGCACGATGTTGCTCATCCTGGTTTTAGACGTGTGAAAAATTATATACCCTCCTGGTCGATTTCTGTTCCTGCAAGTCCTTTCAAATATTAAATAAAGTAAGTCAAACTAATCTTTTAAAATTTCAAGACATTATTTAATGTACTTTTTTACTTCATCCAGTATATATGCACATTTATAGAAAAATGTGTAGGAGTATATTGCATTACTCAAACATAGCTATAATATTTTATATATTTTTTAGTACACTATTTTAGACGTGTGAAAAATTATATACCCTCCTGGTCGATTTCTGTTCCTGCAAGTCCTTTCAAATATTAAATAAAGTAAGTCAAATTAATCTTTTAAAATTTCAAGACATTATTTAATGTACTTTTTTACTTCATCCAGTATATATGCACATTTATAGAAAAATGTGTAGGAGTATATTGCATTACTCAAACATAGCTATAATATTTTATATATTTTTTAGTACACTATTATAAAACTTAAAAAGTTAATATTCATACTTTATATTACCAAATGAGAAAGCCAAAGCTTCAGCAGTTGATGACTTGAAAGGAAAGTAGTTAGTAGATTAACATTATGTTAAGTTTGTTACTTGAAGTCAATTTGTTATTTGCAGTTAGCTTGGTGAAAGTTAGCTTCAATGTATATAAATCATGGATGAGAAAATCAGATCAAACTGACTGGGTTAACTGGAAACCAGTCACCTGATTGATCCGATTAAGCTCCTAAACCAGAAAAGTTTAAAATTGGGAAAACCGGCTAATCGAATCAGTCTGATCAATTTGGAACTTTTGATTTTTTTTTTTTTTTAATTTTTAAAAGCCTAAAGGTGCATTTGTTTGTGATTATTTTGACAAATAATCACTTTTGGGCCAAAAAAATAGTTTTAAGCTTTTTCAGTTATATATAAAATTTAGCTTTTATAATAACTTTTTTTCAAAATCTGAAATAAACGCACCCTAAATATTGACATCTTGTGGCAGTCAAAGAACAAAAACGCAAAAAATGAACCAAAAAAGAGAAATAAAAAATATTGATGGGCTATTCTTCTTCTATCACCGTCATTTGCAGGTTGCTTAATTACCATAAGCCTCATTGGTCACTAATAAATATTGTTTTCAAATGCTTTGTAACAGTATTGTGTTGCTGAGACTAGAGAAATTTTATATGGATTATGTTTATTTTTATAGGCCTATGAATATACATTTTTTTCTATTCGTTATGCTAAACCTTTAAACCAATAATTTGACTAGTTCAATGCCCAATCCAGTTTTCTCTCCCTTAATATAAACAACCAATAGCTGTATTCATGAGCTAAGCTCTTCATTCTTCTTAATACAATCAATATTCTCTCAATTTTGCTTCCTTTCTATCTGCCTTTTTCTGTTATTTTGATTCTGCATCATGAGTAAATGAGTCAAATTAGTCCCTGATATTGCAAAATGTGAGTCATATTAATCTCTTATCTCTTAACCCTCTGTTATTTAATATTCTATCAATTAAATGATAAAAAGTAACCTTAAGTGATACCTTAACATACCATATGTCATTTGAAATGGAATAAAATTTAAAATCACTTATTTTGATGTTTAAAACTATACAAAATGAGTTATTAAAATATTCATTCTAAATCATAAAATGATTCATTTTGTGTACCTTTAAATACCAAACTAAGTTATTTTAAACTTCATTATATTTCAAATAGCATATGGTATGATAAAATATCACTTAACATTACATATTATCATTTAATTAATAAAATATTAAATAAAAATAGAATAAGAGACTGATTTGACTCACATTTTGTAATGTCAGGGACTAATTTAATTCATTTTAAAAGTCAATGACTAAAATAACTCACAATTAAAAGATCATGAACTAAAATTAGCATTCACTCATACTTAAAATACAAGCACCAGTAGATCAGCAATACACAAGTTATATCCCCAGATATATTGGTTACATAATACGATCCCCAAAATTACTCGACATTATTTTATACCCGACTACCAGTCAAAATAGAAAGGAAAGGGGAAAACATACATAAAATTATCATTTTCTTCCATGGTAGTGCTTGATATAGGTATTACCGATATCTTTGCCCCTAAACCATCCAGGATTGGAAACAATGCTTCTACTTCCTGCATGTTGTGTGCGGCCATAAAGCCGTGGCGTAGTAACATTGTTTGTGTCACTTTCACTTTCAGATAGCCTCTCATCGATGTATTTACTTGCACAATGAGGACAATGAGTAGGCTTCCAAGTCCCAGTTCTAAGGACTTGCTTAAACATATAAACCAATGCATCAGTAGGGTGTTGTTCAAGAGCATCCACAGTAAAACCAATTTGGCCATTATCTAACACTCTAATCTTTTTAATGGCCACAGAGAGACCAATTTCTTGTCCATTCTCATCAGCATCAACATAATAATGTGTCACGGTACCCATGTAAGGCCTTTCACCGTTGCTCTTTGCCTTCCACTCCCTAGCCATAAGACCCCTCCTTTTTCCCCTCCCATAAATATCACAAATCGTTTTTGTAATGACGCCATATGCATTAGTAGTAAGATTAGTCAAATTGGCCGCTATGCAGAAGCTCATGTTGGAGATGTCTGTGTCGTGAAGAAGACCTGCTTCATCTCTTTTCACAGTCATCATAAACCATTCGTGTGATCCACGCTGTACATAATCAGAGATTTGGATCAATAAGCCCTCATCATCATGATGAGGAGGAATCATCACGTTATTTCCTGAAGTCTTTATTAAATGAAAGCCACAAGTTTGCATACCTGCTACCCAGTATGTCATGTGCCATGACTCGCTGATTTTTCCACTGTCGTCTTTCTCGTCCTTTATTCCTGCAATCGAAACGCTAGCAGAGGATCCTTTTATATTTACGTGGTAAGTGTGATTTCCATTGCGAAGAAGACCACCAGTACTGTGACTGTTTCCCATGTGTATTGCTTTGATCAAAATAAATATATATGATGTATGCAGTTGATACTATATAAGTGTATGTATCACTACGAAAGGTTGGGTTCATATATATATATATATATATGGCAAAATTATATAAATGCACAAGTCAAAAGGGTACCGTTTCTCTTCCGCAATGTTATATGTTTCCTTTCTTATCATTGTTGTTCTTTTGCCTCATTCTCTTTTTTTCTTTTATTTCTTTAAGATCGAGAAGACCCATTAACTGATTCTTGTGTTACAATGAGCTTGAATGATCATGATCATGATGAAAGTTCTAAACTATGCAAGTGATTCGTTCAGATGTTGAATCATGCTTTTAAAAAAATGACAAATCAAAATGTCACCAACAACTAAGGGAATCATTCAGCATGACCTCGAACATTTTAGTCGAATGACTTAGTCTTGAAGTGTCATACCAAGTAGACAACCCTGATAAATATTTGCACAAAACACTCAGCCAAGGTGCAAATTGTGAGAAATAAAGAAAAGGCTCGTTGGATTGGAAATTGAGAAAAATAAAAATATTCCAGGCAAAAGTTAAAGCAAAAAAAAAAGCATAGAAGGAGAAAGAGTCGCTAGATTGAAATCTCAAAAAAAGAAATAACGATCTAGGCAAAAGTTAAAGCAAGAAGTACCCATTAGGTTGAAAATCCAAAAGGGCGACCTAGAAAAAGCATCAACTGGGAAAGTCTACCAACGAAGACTTTGGAAAAAGGGGCTCAAATTGGGGGAATTTGATTTGGCAATGAATGATTGATGAAGAAGCATTCGACAGAAGACAAGGCAATAACTTTCACATACAAATTTGTTGGTCGCATAGCAAAGGGTTGCAATCTTGGTCATGACTTTAAGCTCAATGTAACCAGGTTACCGATGAAATGGGTTTATTGATTAAATCTACACTTTTTCCAATCTTCTGTACCTCACTCTTACCCATCTCCTCCCTTTTCATAAAAAAAAGTGCGTTCTTTCAAGGAATGCATTTTGCTTTCAACATCTTTTTCTGGAACCACACATAATCATATAAAGTCAAGAGGCATTGAAAAGTAAAAAAAAATAGAAAGAGGAAAAAAGAAGTCTGCTATACCAAAAACCTGAAAATGCAGTATAGGCAAAAATTAGGGCAAACAAAAAGAAAAAGCTCGCTAGATCGAAGAACAGAAACACTGATGTTGGCAGAAGTTAGAGCAAAATCAAGTCAGACTTCAACACAAGATAAGGGCAAAAGCTGAAAATAAAATCCATGTGTAGTATGAAAAAGAAAGATAAAGTCAATCGCGATGACTCTTTGAACAAAATGGCTCATTTGGAATCAGACTAAGGTTTTACAAGAAAAACGATGTTTGGATGCAGTAAACTGGGGCAATTGTTTTTCTCTTTCCTAAACCATGTCATCATTATTTCAAGAAAAAAAAACTAGGTGCAATTTTCTTTCTCTCTCTCTCTCTCTCTCTCTCTCTCTCTCTTTGTCATTCTCTCTTTGTGAAATTTTTTAATCATTCAGTCATCCAAGTTATATCATTCATCATGTTAGATCATCTAGGATTCATCATTCACCATTCATCATATGCAAAGTTTTCAACCATCAAATCATCTAGAATATTCATTATGCTCATACCATCAACATTTTCATGCCCTAAACCAGGGCAAAAAAAATTTTCTCTGTGGATTTATCTATCACGTTAGAGAATTCACATTTTCAATCACTAGATCACCTAGGACATTCATCATTTTCATATGTCAAATTGGGACAAAAGAAAAAAAAAATCCATGTGTGTGGAATTATTTCATCATTTTAGGGCATTCATCATTTATACTAATAAATCACCTAGGCATAATTATCATAGTCATTCCATCATTCATCATATCATCATTCAATTATCCCTAGGCATTTAATTTTCTACATCATGAACCATTGCACTTTTTGTAAGTATCATATACCATAAGGAGACATCACATATCTCATCATGAATAGATCATTCATTTTCATCAATCATAGCATTTTCTACAATCTCTACAAGTCATTTTCTTCGCTCAACACTGTATGACATTTATTCTCATAAACTTTAATCACAACAGCTATTTAATTTTGCATATCTTTTAGTCTCCATAATTTACTTTCCTGTTTCGATTCCAATCATTTACTTTTCAGTCTCGATCCCTATCATTTATTTTTCAGTCTCGATCCTGATCATTTATTTTTTCAGTCTCGATCCCAATCATTTACTTTTCAGTCCCGACCCCGATCATTTGATTTTCTATCACAATCCCATTCATTTACTTTCCAATCTCAATCCCAATCATTTATTATTCAGTCTCAATCTCAATCTCAATGATTTACTTTTCAACACTTATCACATCATTTACGTTTCAGTCCCGACTCTGATCATTTGATTTTCTATCACAATCCCATTCATTTACTTTCCAATCTCAATTCCAATCATTTATTTTTCAGTCTCAATCCCAATGATTTACTTTTCAGCACTTATCACATCATTTACTTTTCAGTCCCGATCCCGATCATTTAATTTTCTATCTCGATCCCAATCATTTCCTTTTCAGTCTCGATCCCATCATTTATTTTTCAGTCTTGATTCCGATCATTTATTTTTCAGTCTCAATTCCAATCATTTACTTTTCAGTTCTATGACATTATTTATTTTTTCGCAGTTATCACATCATTTACTTTCTAGTAATTATCACATCAATTACTTTTTAGCACTATCATAATCACATAATTTACTTTTTAGCACTATAACATCATTTACTTTCTAGCAACTATCACATTATTTGTTTTTCTGTAATTATCACTTCTTTTGTTTTTCTATAATTATTAAGTTATTTACATTTTAGCAATATTAGACATTTAATTTCACATACTTTCAGCACTATCCAACTTTTATTTTCACATACTTTCAGTCTTGTCTAGTCTTTACTTTCACATACTTTCAGCACTGTCAATCATTTTCTTTCACATTCTTTCAGCGCTATCAATTTACTTTAACACACTTTCAGCACTGTCAATTTATTTTCATATATTTTCAGCACTATCAAACATTTACTTTCACATACTTTCAGCACTGTCAAATATTTAATTTCACATACTTTCAGCACTGTCTTTACTTTCACATACTTTCAGCACGGCCTAGTCAATTTACTTTTACATAATTTCAGCACTGCCAAGTCTTTACTTTCATATACTTTCAGCAGCGTCAATCATTTTCTTTTACATACTTTCAACACTGTTAATTGACTTTTACATACTTTTAGCACTATCAATTTATTTTCACATACTTTCAATACTATCAGATATTTACTTTCAGATACTTTCAGCAATTGTCAAGTCTTTACTTTCACATATTTTCAGCACTGTAAATCATTTACTTTCACATTCTTTCAGCACTGTCATGCATCTGATTTTCACTTACTTTTATGCATTCACTTTTCACACACCTTCACTTTCCACGGGAATTTAACTTTAGGTTGAAACAAAAATATGTGTTCATATCTTTACTAGTTTCTTACAATGAAAATATCAAAAACTATTGTTTTTATATTATTTGAGTAAGAAACAAGTAAAGAGGGACAAATCTGAAAATAAACTTTAGCAGTACATAAGGTCATCGTTTTTTTCCATGAATAAAGTTCTTGATAAAGGCATTAGCATTATTATTGCAATTAAACTATCCATCATTGAAAACAAGGCCTCCTCCATTTCTCCTGTAGCCATGAGACTGAGACGGTGGTACAGTAGAATTGTCTATGTCGCTTTCAGTCTCAGATAGCCTCTCAGCGATGTATTTATTTGCACAGTGAAGACAAAGAGTAGGCTTCCAAGTCCTAGTTTTAAGGACTTGCTTAATCATGAAAAACAGTGCATCGGCGGGGTGTTCTTCAGGACCATCCACATCAAATTCAATTTTTCCATTACATGATCTAATCTTTTTAACTGCCACAGAGAGGCCAACATCTTCTCCATTCTCATCATCAACATAATAATGTATCACGGTCCCCATGTAAGGCCTTTGATCCTTACTCTTTGTCTTCCACTCCCTAACCAGAAGACCCCTCCTTGTTCCACTCCCATAAACATCACAAATCGTCTCAGTAGTGACACCATATGCATCAGTAGCACAAGTAGTCAAATTGGTCACAATGCGTAACTTCAAGCTGAGATGGTATATGTGGTCAAGAAGACCTGCTTCATCTATTCGCACAATCACTTCAAAGCATTCGCATGATCTTGATCCATGTACATCATGAGAGAATTTGATTTCTAGCTCCTCCCCCTCATAATAATCAAAAAGACTCACGAAATTCAAAGTCTTGCATAAAACAAAGTCACAAGTTGACATGCCTACCTTGTATGTCATTTCCCATGCCTCGGCCGACGCGGCGGTGATTTCTCCAACAATCTTCTCCACGACCGTTTTTCCTTTAAACATGAGGGTAGCAGAGGATCCTCTTGCATTTATTACTTGGTAAGTGAGATCTCCATTGCCAAGAAGTCCACCAGTGGAAGGACTGTTTCCCATGTCTATGTATTTCTTTGATCAAAATAGTTGATACTATAGAAGTGTATGTATCACTAAGAATGGTTGGGTTCATATGGCAAAATTGTAGATGCACAGGTTATATATAGAGAACTGAAAGGGTAGCGTTTCTCTTCAGAAAGATTATGGTGGCATCTAATTCCTCCACTATTTATTTATTTATTTTTATCACACCGAATTTCTTTCTTTAATTAACTAGCATTTGTTCTTGACGCTAAAGTTTGCTCGTCAAAGAGAACCCCAAAATATCAAGGCCAGTATATTGATTGCTCAATTGCATTTCTTTCCAATAGATTAGATAAGGAGTTTGACCCCAAAAAATAAATAAGGAACAAAAGTATACAGCCGTTGGATAATGGGTTTGTTGGTAAAGATGACAATAATTTTGATTTTATTTTATTTTTTATTTTAGCGTGAGATGTACACTACTCCTTTGTTTTATTAGTTTACATTGGGGCCGAAGCCCAAAGGAAAACTAAGCCTGATATGTACAATTCTCTCTCTCTCTCTCTCTCTCGGTTTTCATTGGGGCAAAAGCCCAAAGGAAAACTAAGGTACAAGACTAACAGAACGGGGAAACACAGCCCCAGTAGCATCAGATTGAAGGCATTCCCAAATGCCTGAAGGAGTGGATTGAGGCCAGCACAGATGGTGAAGAACTTTGCCTCAAGGAAGGCCACATACACGGGACTTGAGAGTCGCAGGTTCGACTCCAGGGGCACTCCCACACCCCCCCCCCCCCCCCCCCCCCTAAAATATGACCAAAAAAAAAATGCCTGAAGGAGGACCATCCCAGATTTCGATGCTGAATTCTTTGTGGATACTTGTTAGCAAGCCAATCCGCACTTTTTTTAAAAAAAATAAATAAAGAGGCTCAGCCCCAGAATGGAGGAGCAGGAAAGCAAAAGTCAATGACAAATACATCAAGTACATGTGGTGCAAAATAACATCAGCTGCACTCACCAAAGGAAGAAAACCATAGGCAAGCCTTGAAAGCACAACCACAAGCAGAAAGACAATCGGATCAAAGACAAGACATAAGCTACAAGAGCATACCACATCACATAGACTACACATCTCAGCAACACTCATAGAGGCACCTTACACCTTATACATACAGCCAATCTGCAAATCTATTGCACGGTCCCATGCCAATTAGAAAATTTTATACAAGGTTAATGTATAGAAATTAAACTATAATACTTTAAAAAATAATATTATTTCAATTCACCATGTATGGCACACTATAATAACACACCACCTATTTAATATACAAGAGTTTTCAATATGGTGTCTCACAAGCTTCGTGTCTAAGTAACATTTTTCTATTGAAAGTATGATGGTCTTTTATGAGGGAGGAGGTCAATGTCTATGGTGTCTTTGCTCCATTGGTACAATAAAAAGTTGACATGTGGCCAAAGTGGAGTCCAGTCTTATAGAAGGGTGATGTTTGGAGTTTGAGTCTAATAAGATGATTAAAGTGTATAATATGATGGTTAGTTTTCGATAGTAACTTTTTGTGGTGAAAAATTACTGACTGGAAAGATTTGCCATTTTAAACTTAGTTTCATTTTTTTTTTATTGACTAAATATCTAAACTCATCACTCAGATTTGTATCGGGGGATAAATTAGTCCCTCACATTTTGAAAATCTCAAATTAGCTTTCAAAGTTGAAGCATGACAAATACTTTTCAGACAATTTTGACAGCCTGTACATCGTACGGAAGGAGCAATTTATCCCCTTTGAAATTTTTAAAATCTGATAGACTAATTTATCCTCTAATGAATGAGTTTAGGTATTTAGTCTTATTTATAAATTGAAATTAAAAGTTGCATAACGCTAACTCCCTAAGGTTGAACATTGGTAGGGATGTTCCGCCGCTCACCGCCTGAGACAGCAAAACCGATGGGAACGCACGACGGAAATGGGAGTTGGGTGGGGGGTAGCATAGGTCGAAGGAGCATGGCAAGAAGTTGCCGAAAGTTTTAGATTTCGGTAACGTAAGCACATGTCGAATTCATGGTTTCGAATTGTCGTCGAAGAAGGTAACGGTTGACGGAAACGAGGAGCATGGTAACGTAAGCATAGGGAAAAGCCATGGCTTGGAATCCTCGTCAGAGAATGCCACGGTTGCCGGAAGTTTCAGCTTTTGGTAAACCTTGTAGAAGGGGAGATGATACAGATTGAGTTATTGGGCCTGGGTTTTCAGTTGTTTCTTTTCTTTTTTTTTAAATTGTTTCTCTCTGAAATACAGATACTTCATCTAAAACATGAAATTGAGTTAAAAATTGTTTAATTTTTTCAATCAGTAATTTTTCACCGTAAAAGATCACTGAAACTAACCATCACATTATACACTTTAATCATCTCATTAAACTCAAACTCCAAAATCATCCTTCTACAAGACTAGGCCCCGCTTAGCCATATGTCAACTTTGAATTGCACACAAAGGCACCATAGACACTACCTTCCCCTCTCACTAGAGGAATCACCTTGAAGATATACAAAGTTTTTTCTTTTAAATTGTAGCTCTTGATACCATGCCCATGTGCAGTCTGAATTTTTCTGTTCTTTTTGAATTTTGCTTTGTTATCTTTGGCTATGAACGCGCACGCTGACTACACAGAAAAACGTGTGGGGTTTTGGGAGCCTGCAGGTCAAACCACCAAGTTCTCTTCTACTTTTGCCAAACGGAATGTCCAGCTAGTTTGTAGTTGTCTCTTTTTAATGATTCAGCGCATGTGACCAAAATGCTTTGTGTGACTATGTCAAAAGGTACATTTTTTTTTTCCCTTCATTATATGGCATGCATCAATGTCACAAAGCCACATGGAGGAATGAACAAAATAATAGACCAATAGGGCCCATAGATTTTGAATATCAACTTTGCCTTGCTTTGCATACACTTGCCAGCTTGTACATTGTTCCCACATGTGCAAGCTAAATGACATGAAAAGTGCACCCCTTAATCTTCTGTGAGAAATCAGTTGGCTTACAAAAACAAAATTTGAAACGACGATTCAAACAATCTAAAACCTGGTAAAGACCGAAGAAAAAGTTGATATTAACGCATTAACAAAACCAACCTACTCACAACTCACAACCGCCTGCAAGTTGACACATGAGCAACTATTGAAAACAATGTGTGGTTTTCAACGCTTAAGCTGAACGGAAGGGCAAAAAAATGAAAGAATCGAACTGTGTTATTTTGCTGTATAACCTGATAAATACATTTTTTAAAAGATGATCAATTGTGAGGGGAAAAAAAAATCTGCAAGTCACTCCAAACATGTCAGTCAAGCAATCAAGGTGGCATAGGTGCAAAATCAAGGATATAAAATTTATACAAGACAAAAGAAAACAAATTTCAAGGGTCAAGATCCTCCACTGAAACCTTGACTGTCCTTCATCTTTCTCATCTCCATTTCACGGGTGGTCTGGCGGCTCTGCGCTTCGCTGCTTGAGCCGGATGGGTATAAACCATACTCGCTTGTAGGTGCACTGTACTCACTGCTGCCACCATATTCCTGGGTTCCCAATGCCATTTTCCTGAACTTTTTCATGTCCTCCTTGTATTGTGCAGTGTCATAGTCTGAGCTTTCATGAGAACTGTACATGGTGCTGTGTCCAGGCCTAACTCCTTCATTGAGATCTGCCAGAGACACATCTCCTTCCAGAGCACGAACAACCTGCAGGGTAACCCATTATGAGAGTCAGTAGAAAGATTCTTGCATATATCAGGCACAAGCATGAACTCAAAAATCTAAACATGTGAACAAAGAACCAGCCGTGTTAAAGTTGCAGCACTATGAAGTTAGCTAGTGTCATAATCATCTTATCAACTATCTTTAATCAATCATATCCATTATATGAGAACACATATTAGAACTTAACCGTGACACTTAAGGGAAAACTAAATCAAAATGCATTAGGTATTCTCTTCATCCCAAATATATCGGAAAACAATGTACCCAACCAAAGTACAAGTACATCAAATGTGAGCTTGGTATATTAATAAGTGACAAATGACAACAAACTTCATTACCTGGCTCATCCTTGGTCGACGCTTTGCAGAATGACGTGTGCAAGCTGCAGCACATGCCACCATGCGAACCATCTCATTTGGATTATATTCATTCTGCAGCCTTGGGTCGACCAGAGAATCAAAATCATCATCTTCCAAAGCACGGGTGAGCAAAGGCCTAGCCTGTGAGGATAAAGATGAATACATTTAAGAGATGGTCCATGGCACATTTTTCTCCCTCAATAAAAGGCAAGAAACACAGAATTCTCTCTATTTTATGTATATATACATGTCTACGCATTTATAGCAGGAAATTGTATATAGGCCCAGAACAGAAAAGCCGAGCACCATAAATACTTACCCACTCAACCAAACTATCCTCCATGAAAGTTTGAGTTTTGTCAACTGGCCGCCGTCCAGTAATCAACTCAAGGAGCATGACTCCATAGGAGAAAACATCTGATTTGTCCGTAAGTTTTCCACTAGAAGCATATTCTGGAGCTAGATACCTGTGAGCAGCAATTGATGCATGTCCCATGAGCTTAGAAAGTTACATACAAACAAGATGAAACAACACAATATGTTCTGGTTTTACTTATCAACTGATGTTGAAAGTAATAGTGTCAATAAATAACCCTTTTCTTCCTAACATTCTCAATCTAACATGTCTCAACAACACACTGAAAACTGACAACAACAACAATACATGGAAGAGCAAAAAGGCAACATAGCATAATGACACCTAAGGACTCAATAAGCACAAAACCCACTATATAGCACAGTTCATGCTCATTAACATGTTAATTCAATCCATTAAAAAAGACATGAAATTAATGATTTTCAGTGTGATATCCAAGGTTCTTAGAAGATAGAAGAAGTTTGTTCCTACCCAAAAGTCCCCATCACTCTGGTGGAAACATGAGTATTGACATCAGAAGAGAACTTCGCAAGCCCAAAATCAGCAACCTGCCAGCAGGAAACAATTGTGAGTAAATTAATCTAACATGCACAATCGACACCACAAAATCCCATCACAACTTTTCATAACATTTTAATGGTGCATCACCGTGACTGGAAACACCTCAAGTGTTAAACTAGTAAAAACTACAAAGCCAATAAGACACATAATAAAACATACCTTTGCTTCAAACTTAAAATCCAGAAGGATGTTAGCAGCTTTGATATCACGATGGATGATCTTAGGATGACCTGGACATATAGAAAAAGAAAAATGAGCATTTTAAGTGGAGACATAATTAATTACAGCTGAAGAAATCACAGTCAGATATTAAGATGTGCAAAACATACAGTCTTCATGAAGATATGCCAGCCCTTTTGCAGATCCTAAGGCAATTCTCAGTCTTGTGGGCCAATCCATGGTAGGTCGTCCTCTTCCTGCAGTTCAAACAACCATTCAGACCCGTCCACCAAAAGGCATAATGCCACAATATACAGCACTAGTTGGTGCCCACTTTCAGCATTAAAGAATGGGCCACCTAGACAGAATTTTTGAAAAGAGACTTTTTCAAAGAGAAAGCCTAAAACCAGATGTTTGTACCATGTAAATGGAATTCCAACGTGTTATTGGGAACAAATTCGTAAACAAGCAGCCTCTGGGTCCCAGTGATGCAATATCCAACCAAAGAAACAAGATGCTTGTGATGAACACGGCTAATTATCTCTACTTCAGCTTGAAATTCACGCTCCCCTTGTCCACTTCCAGCCTTTAGTTGCTTGACCGCCACCTCCTTACCGTTGGGAAGAACTCCTCTATGCACATACCCAAATCCGCCTTGTCCAAGGAGGTTGGCATCAGAGAAGCCATCGGTCGCACGTGCCAACTCCTCATATGTGAAAGTGCTCTTTGAGAAGCCCAATGCAATGCCCGGAGAAGGAGGTGGAAGAGGCTCACCACCTGAATAGTTTGATCCAGACCCACCACTGCTGCTCATGAAAGGTGGAGGCGGAGGCGGAGGTTGAACATACATAGGGGCTTGTGAAGGGGGCCGCGAAACAACAGGAGGCATAGGTGATGGCTTAGGCATCACTGAGACTAAATGATCTGAAGGAGGGGGAGCATTATGCTGCCACTGATGTGGGGGACCACCATAGTCATCTGCCAATTGTGAATGAAATCAGCATCAAACTTTCAATTATCGTTAGACTATTTAGAGTCGAATATCTTTGAACACCGCCAAAAACACAAAGAACTAATTTCTACAACAAAATTAAAAACTGAGAATGAACTAAAACAAGCTCTATGTAGTTGATAATCCGCATTGAAGGCGATGAGATTCAAACTTCAGTTTTACAACAGTTCTAAAATCAAATGTCATGGGGGTTCAAAACCAAAACCAAAACAAGAATTTCAAAACTGAAAAAATGAACATGTGAATCAACCAAAGGGCAAAGGATCATGTCTATGGTGAAAAATCAGATCCAGAAAGAGAATCAAACAACAAAGATGGGATAAGCGGACAGTACAAAAAGAAAAAATTTAACAAAAAAGTGAATCCAAAATCCATTTTTCCCTTTTGAAAAAACTGAACAGAACTCATTCAAAAACAAATATTGAATCCAACCCCATCAAGAACTAAAAGTAGCAAATACAAAAACATGCAGAACTTCACAGAGAATATTAGATTAGATCACAGCTGCCCAAAAACAAAAAAAAATTTCTGGGAGCTAAAGCTTTCACCTTTGGGTCCACGTGGCGGCTGCTGAGGCGGCGGGTGACCATAATATTGCTCTTCATCGCGTCTTCTCTTCTTCTTCCTACAGCATATGCACAGCAGGCTCAACACCACAAGAATCGCCACAGCCCCAACGGCGATTCCGACCACAACGCCGGTGGAAATGCTCGACGACGACGACGACGGAGGCGATGGGGACGACGGCGGAGACTTTGCGGACGAAGGCGGCGACGGGTTGTTCCCGCCGGAGCCAGAAGACGGAGGAGAAGGCGAGCTTCGAGACGGCGGACTCGGAGGAGTGGTGCCGCCGGAGGACGGCGCCGGCGGAGACGGCGATGGCTTGGAGGGAGTCGCCGGTGGCGGAGAGGTGGAAGGAGTGGCTGGCGGTGGGGAGGTCGATGGAGTCGACGGCGGAGGAGCTGAGGGGGTAGCCGGCGGCGGGGAGGAAGGAGTGGCGGGAGGCGGGGAGGAGGGAGTGGCCGGCGGGGGTGACGAGGGAGTTGCCGGTGGCGGAGATGAGGGAGTGGCGGGTGGCGGAGCGGAGGGAGTGGCGGGCGCTGGGGAGGAGGGTGTGGCGGGGGTTGACGGCGGAGGAGCGGTGGTGTTTCCCGCCGGCGGCGAAGAAGGTGCGGGTGCGGTTGACATTATAACAGAATAATAACAATAATAATAATAACAGATCTCAGAAAAGAAAAAAACAAACTTGAGAATGAAGATTAGAGTGAACCCCAAATTCAGAAGAATAAAAAGAAGAAGGTGTGTGTGTTTCTCTCTCAAAAAAGGTTGAGACTTTGAGAGAAAGAGAGAGAGAAGAGAGAATGGTTTGAGAGTGGCGAGGTAGGAGGAAGCGTTTTTTATGTGAATCTGTGGTTTCTGAGTCTGTTCTTCCCCCTTTGAAGCTGTAAAATGTTGTACTAAGATGTTCCTCTGTACTGGTACTGTCTCGGTATGTGAATGTGTCTTTGTTTTCTGTTTATTTTTTCTTTTTTTTTTTTTAGTATTTTGCTTTTGGAGTTAAGCGAGCCAACTACGGAGGACAAAAGGAGTGACGCGGGGCCCACACGAGTGTTCCGCGGCCACCATCGCTTCTTACATCTTAAATTTAATTGATTAATTTAGATTTAAATTTTATTCATTACTCGTTTTGGATTAATTTTTGGATTTTTTCTCAATGTGGTTCGCTCTTCTCTTCTGTCTGTTTGGTCATTGGTCCATTGCGACGGTTGCTTTTTTTCTCTGTTTTCCTCATTTTTGTGCTGTTGGTGTTGGCTATTGGACCATTGCTGTGTTTGTTGGAATCTTTTTTTTTTCTTTCAATTATTGATCTTCTTAATTTTGTCAATTAACTTCATTTCACTCATGAAATGGATGCTGAAATTTTCTCTTCCACTTTTTCGTTTAGGAAAATATTAGATAATAAGAAATTTTGTTAAAATTTTATATCTAAAATGATAATCATAATTATTAGTTTTTAGATAAATTAATAGGTCATCATATAGTTTTATTTTATCCAATAATCACTATAATTTCTATACAAAATTTTTTGATTGTGTATATATATTTTTTGATGTATAACATTATTCTTTCCCTTACTGGCTTAATTGAATATTTTGGCTCATGAAAATTTCAGGTTCAGTTTCTCAATCTAAATAATGGAGGGAATGTTTATTTTAATTTTTGAAATTATTGTAGGCTTCATTTGGGTTCCTGAAATTATTAATTTAGTTTTTGACATTATAAAAATTCAAATTAGTCCTAAAAATACTGTTCTAATGTATAACTTGAATAACTTTTTGCATTTTCAAAAATTAAATTGATAAATTATTAATTTCAAAGATTGAATTAGAGTGAATCATTCATATAACTTTAAAGACCAAAATGAATCTATCCTCCTAAATAATTTTATAGAATTCTAATGGTTTATATAAATTGTCTATTTTTTTGAAAAAAAAAATCTTTAAGATTGTGTGTGTAAAGTTTTTCCTTGGGTGGTATTATTTGAATAACTAATTACAGAAGTGAAATTATTTCGGTGATTAAAATAAATTGTGTAAAATGTTGTGATAAAAAAATATGAAAATAATGAAGTAAAATACTTAACCATATATACATATATATAAAAAATATAATTATAAAGTAACAAGAATTGACTAGCAAAGAAGAAAACAATGAATGACATACAATATGGATGGGCAATTTGATTTGGTTTTCCTAGCGTAAGTAAGGAGTTGGAAATGAATTTTTGACTTTGGAGGTTGATGTCAATAGTGTCAAATTGTCTCATGAAAATGAATTCTACTAATTCCTACCAAATTGATGTTCCTTTCCCTACGCGTCAAAAAGACAAACCGGCCTGTATATATATATATATATATATATATGTGTGTGTGTGTGTGTGTGTATGTGTGTGTGTGTGAGAGAGAGAGAACTGTGGACTCAAATATCATTTTTAAAAAAAATCACGTTTAATTGGGAAAAGTGATTAAGGTAAAGACGAATTGGCAATTCAACCGTTTAGGTGCACACTTAACTCCAAAAGCGAAGCTAATACAAATGTAATATAGTTTATCATTAACATAAAAGAAAAGTGATTTCACGGGGCTCCGCAGCATGTGCGCCACGAGGTGGAACATGTTCAAAATCCCTGTCCTTTAAACCCAGTTTTAAAAATTATGCAAAACCTAGTAAACTGAGCAAGAGAATGAATAAATGAATTAAAATTAATCCATAACAGGTTTCATTAATTAATCCCGGGATTAGAGGCCTTGAACCATGAAATTTGAGAAAATTAAGAAAGATCACTCTTGATGGTTATAATTACCGCTATGTTTTTTATTATGGAGAATACAAACAGTAATCCAAACTAAGAAAATAAACTTTTCAAAGTCATAGCAATGTGATTATATTGAGAAGGAGGGGTACATGCAGCCTCTTCGGTGGTTTCATTTCCATTCCCTTCATTGTGATGATAAATATGTTGTATAATTACTTGCCAATGTTTACAAAGACACAAGGGCATATTTACTATCAATTCAATTAATCTCCGATGATGCATATATAATTGCAAGCACCGTATTTGGCTAGGCTTTTATTTGTGATTAATCATGAAGAAATCTCTGTAAACAATGTTCGTTGATGTATATATATTAGTAAACACTGCATGTCATTATGTTTTTATTTGTGATTAATCACATAGAAATCTCTCTAAGCATTTAAAGAGTTTGAAAATTGTGCCCTGGGACCTTGATAGGATGACGAGTATTAAACTCATTTGAACTTTTAGCTTAAAAAAACAAAACAATGTATACAGTTCTTTCACTCCCTTTGTGTTGACCAGAAGCATGAGGAGACAAATTAAACTTTTGAACACGAAAGCTAGCTGTATAAACAAGTTTTTATATATAAAAGGTTAATCCCCCTAGATATGATTGGTAATTGTGATTGAGTGTAGGATTAGGTAACCCGTTTGATGTATTTTGCCCAAAAAAAAATTAAGCTATTTTAAATACAGTAGCTGTTACTCTAAGTATGAGTTAAGGACTAGCTGGATACCACCACTAGCTAACTACGAAACTAGACGTGGACGTCATTCGTGAATACGTACGTACATATGAAACAAGTAACAAGTATTCCAACCTGTTAAATTTACACTCTACACCCCGCTTCAAGTCAAATATTCTCTATTGGCCGATTTCACAGTAGACTGAACAATACTTCCTGGTTTCATAATAATTTTACATATTAAAAAAATAAATAAAATATATCTTAATAAATATAAAAAATTATATGTTATTAAAATTATTTTTATATAATCATTATTACTCATATTGATAAATATGTTGATTTCTTAATCAACACATTTGTATTAAGTGTGTAAATGAAAGAAAAAAATTAATATTTTTTAAATAGTCTAAATAGATAAATATTTTGAAATGTAAAAAATTCACCAACAGGCAATTATCATAAAACAAAGGAAATAAATAGTAAGGAAAAATATTATTTATACTTATAATTTGTAGATATTATACCGATGCACTCTTATCTATTATTAAATTGGATGTGGATCCTATTTAATTTGAGTCTTATATCTTATCCAAATATAAATATCAATATGTTAATATAAAGCCCTATATATTATGAGTTCAAAGAATATTACTCAATATTAAATAACCCTGACCATTTATCACTCATGGTAAGGTTGATTATTTCAAATATATAATTCCTATTTCCTATTATTCGTCAATTCTTTTAATAAATATTCTATTTGTTATTCTTATCATAGTAAGAATAAATTATAAATTATAATATGACAGTTTATGCATGGCACACTTCATAAATAACATGTACATAACTATCTATTAACCCACTGCAACACTTTCAATAGAAATCATAAATAAAATTACGAATGCTCTGAAGTTATTAATGGATGCAATGTCAATTCATCTCCACAAAAAGTTCCCTTTTTTTTTATCCGGTTCTAGCTTGATGCGTTCTTTAATAATTGTTTATTTATAAAATTTTATTTTTTTACTATTATTTGATCATAAAAATTTTTAGATAATATTAATTATTTTTTCCTATGATACCCTTATAAGAGAAAGAGTTGGCAAATATGATAGAGAATATTCAAATAAATGATAATAAGAATAATATTGTCAAATAAATATATTTAGATTTATCTAATTTCAAGACTATTCAATCATTTTCTTAATATATATGTATAAGTAAAGATTGATGCTTATTAAAACACAGAGGTAGTATCATTAAGTGTGTGCTACTTTCTATTTTGTTTTTTTGTTTTTGGAATAAAAAGTGTGTGCTACTGCAATTATAACATTAAACATATAATTTATATCAAAACCAATGTTAACTCATGAAATTAAAGGAGCAAAATTATACACTTTCAAGGACTAAACAAACGTAAAGGATTTGGCGTACTCTGTAATCACTTTAAAATATGGTTGTTTAACCCTTTGGCTGCATTCAAAATTTAATTTTATACCATTAAGGCTTTATAAATATACAAATATAAGTAAAATTTTCTTGTTTGATAAATATAAAAACTAATATGCTTTCATTTTTTTTCCTTTTAAAAGTCAAAAATGGTTTTAAAAACACATTATGGGATGTTTTTCATAAATAACTTATGCTCTTTAAAGCTTAAAAGATTAATATGATCTTACACTATTTAATGATGACAAAATAAAAATTACTCTCTTTTATATTTGGTTAGGAAGCACAAATAGGGATAATTTTTTATGAATAAACTTCAAGTATAATTTTATACATAAAACTTATTCATTAAAAGTTTGCTTTATTTTTATCCCAAATAAATTAAGATGTATTAAGCACTCCTCAACCCTATGATAGCAAATAATTTTATTAATGACAAGAATTATAATATTATTATACAACCAACAAAACATGACACAGTTGGTAAGGTGGTTGGGTTCTTTAAACATATGTTAGGAATTCGACTCATGTGTATAGAAAGGGATTTTGTTGGAAGAGACAAAACTCACTTTAGTGATCTCCACGTCTCGATGAGATTAGTCTTCGACCGCCGGTCGGAGGATATCCTTTAGCAATAAAAATAATATATTATTATACAAATTGCAAACATATACGCAAATCGCGGCTTAACTATTTATAATATATTTTGACTCTCGCATTTGGTCTATTTCAAAAGGTTTATTAATTAGTTGGCAGACAAGGATTTCATGATCTCGCGCAAACTTTATCTCCAAGTGCCTTTTGGCCCTTTTTCATTGCCAAGCACACAAAATTTAATGTTTAGATATCCCTGATCAATGCTAATTGCGGTTTATATTCTAGACAAATGGACGGAGAATGTTTGTACATACGCCGTATTATACATGATTATCGAAATGTTAAATGAAATTTTATTTTCTTTTGATACAAATAATACATTAAAAAAAGAAGAAGAAAAATCGGTGGAGTGAATGACGGTTAAAAGGATTCAGTTAAGCTGACCGTAATGGCGTGTTAACGATTGCATTAAACACGTAGCTGGCAATAATTGTGGAACAAAGCATGCCCATTAATTATATCGTTGTATCCTGCAAAGAGAATATATATTAAAAAAAACAGTAAAGAAAGAAAAACACCCTCTGCACTTGAGTTGGTCGACGGCATATTCAAATCAAATAAGTGTAGACTACCAAAAAAAAAAAAAATAAATCAAATAAGTGTAGCAGCTGCTGCAGGCTTCTGAGGATTTGGAATTTGGAATTTGTTTGACTTTGAAATTTTCTCCTGTTATGATGAGACGGCAATAACCCATGTAATTAACCTATCGACTTTCTAGAAGTGGACCAGGAGCTGCAAGGGAGATTTCAACTTCGGGCGTGAGACCGGATAGAAAAACTCGGCTTCTGCAAAGCACAAACTGCAGAAGAAAGAATCATGGTATTTGTCTAGTTTGCATCTACTAAAATGTTTCAAATAAATAACTCTTTGAAGTTTGAAGGTACCTAAACAACCTCCTTGGTGGGTGTGCTTGCCTCAAAATATAAACCAAGAACCCCAGCCCACTCCTGACAAGCTCGAACAGAGGGTCTCAAAGATCGACCATGCACGTGACACATAATCCTCTTAAAGATCCTAATTTGATTTGATCTAGATCTCTCATTGATTGTGCACAATTCCAACAATGTCATCTACGATCTTATCAGGACATAAATTCATGATGTATCTCTTGCCAAAAATCACTTATATGGAACATATCTGTTACCTTCTAAATCTCATGATAATGTCCTTTCTCAAAAAAGATAACGGATATAACCATCTCACATTTTTACCATTCTATACTTCATTCATTTATTGATTTGAATGATTCAAAATATCTTTGCTGTACCCTACCCCTATTTACATGGATGCTTAGAGGAGACCTGCACCTTAACCAGATTTCCAGATGGGTAAGCATTATAAAAAAAAAAAAAGAAAGAAATTTCACCACAATGTTAAATTCACATACTAAGTTATCAAAAATTAATTCATGTACCAAAAGAAAAGTTATTAGATGCTAAAGCTCAAAAGTCAAAACCATGAGATTTAGTATAGTTGATAGTTAGTTGAACTACTTAAGCACCTGGTCAGAGATTTAATTATTGACAGTGTGTATAAATGGGGTCTGATAGCTAGATACAATAGCCACATTTGTGAGCTATGTTCCTCAAGAAGATTAGTCACTATTTTTGGGTGATGGATACCCTTAGTTACTCCAAAAAAGGATGCTAATGAATCTGTGTAACATATAAAGGTATGGTCCAGATGGTGAAGTCAAGTGAACCACATGCCAGTTTAATCTTAAACCATTGATAGAAATGAATGAATGACTAAGATTTATATGGATCAACTATGCACTAACACACTCTTTGTACTCTATAGCTCTCCCATCCTCTTCAATTTTCTCCTCTTTCCCCATTCTCCCATTGTCGACCCTCTTCAATTTTTTTACCTTTCCCTGCATCTATTCTTTGTGCTCTTATGTGTGACATATGCCTGCCATTTATACACTTTTATTTCATAATGGATTTTGGAAAGGTTCCAAGTCTGGAAACCTAAAAGTTGTTGTGTTAATGACAAGGTGTGAGGATGAGGACCATTGAATCAATCAACCAAGGAAACATATTTAATCTTATTTGGATTGAAATATAGATTTTCTTCATTACTATCATTGACCATGATCATCCTCTTCCCCTAACCCACTTCAAGCACCACCTTCATCGTTGAGGGACTGATTGCAGCTGGACTATGAAGGTGGAACTCCGATAGAGGTGAGGGTTGGTGCCAAAGACTAGGAAAAAGCATGAATATTGAAGAGAATGAGAGAACTCTATAGTGCACCAAGAGTGTGTTAGTGCATATGGGATCCATGTAAATTTCAGTCATTCATTTTTCTTAATGGTTTAAGATTAAACTAGTGTATGGTGCACTTGACTTTACCCTTGGTCCATATTAAGAAAAAAATGGGCAATCTATAATGTATAGAAGGTAAATAATATTGAGATATGTATTGTTTATATATTTCTACAATTTGATATGAAAAAATAATTTTATGTGCCCTTAAAATAAGTCAAATTTATCAAGATGTAATTCATAAGTTAAAAAATAAATGAAGAACAAAATAACCAAGAATTGTTCCAGTATACTTTTTATTATCAAGCTGAGAAGGAAGCATTCTTAAAAATCATAATGTGTTCGACTTCACTTTGGAGCCCATTTCACCTTTGATTTCACTTTTGTTTAATTTTAAAAAGTGAAATGGACTCTAAAATCAATTTCAGTCCGGTGATAATTTATTACTTTTCTTTATAAAGAAGATTTTGTTGCTTTTGTGGTTGGATTTTGATCAATACTGTTCCACAATTTTATTGAATAAAACTTTTTAAATCATAAAAATAATCGCATATGGATATAATAAAATGTGAATAACTTTATCAATTAAAGTACTTGATATTTATATATTATTTTAGTTTTTAATAGGCAAATTACATCCACCTCCTTCAAGATTTTCTCCCTCTATTCAATAAATTTTACCAATAAAAGGACTCAAGATCAATTTTAACAAATATGAAGAGATGTCCGAGTGAATATCAAATTGCTTAAATTTCCATTTGGTTAGTTGTGTCGTGGTTATTGTTTTAGTCTCTTAAATGAATCAACTGCAACCCAAACTAAGACAAAATGATGGATGGGTAAATTAAATAAGATAGGATAAATGTTGGTTTCCTCTTAAATCTGATAAAATTCACCTTAACTACTATAAAACTTGATTCAAAAGTCCTTGAGTTTATGAAATTATTAAGTGATCTCCTTGAGTTTGTAGACCGCTCTCCTCTTCTTGCACGTTAAACAATACATCTAAGATAGGCCATAACAAATAAAAAAGAGACAAAATAAATTTCATCAAATTAAATTAGGAGGTTAATATAATTTATACAATAAAATATACAGGCAAAGTTTTGTTGCATGTCTTCTTCTGTCTCTTTCTGCTGCGTTAAGCTTAAACTTCAACCCCAACAGCAATCTAAGGTGGGTATGGGAGTCAGATTCAGATGCCATTCTTTTTCGTTTGTCCTTAGCGGAGCATAGTCACATAATCACATGGGGGTATCAAACTTGCATCAATTATTATATTTGCTTCCTACCTATCTCATAATTTGTGCCGTGACATTCGCCTGATTTTGACTGTCAAGGACCAGATATATTATGTTCAACCTGTTTATTTGTTTCCTCCTTAATATACATAGTGGTATTATTCTAACTTGTTCAGTAATTCAATAATTCTTTAAACATTGCATTCATTTATAAATTTGATCTGACTTGCTTTATATTTGTTGTTTTAAATCCTGAGCCATATGTAAGAAATTGAATGTACCAACCTACATTCCTTATCCTAGTTTTATGAGGGGGGGAAAAACCTGAGTTATTAGTTCATGATTTATTAGTTCAAAAGTATAATAATGTATTTTGTCAACTATAGCCCCACCCCCACTTCGTTAAAACTTAACACATAAATCAGATTCTAGAGCCCCCACTTTCATCACTTCACGGTATGTTCACACACACACACACACACACACACAAACATGCAGGCTTCACCTCAAAGCCACGTTCTACTAATTTAGGAACAACTCTTTGTTGATTAAATTTTGAGGACTGTCCCTATGTATTTATACATATTGCAGCCGAATGCGGTTCTTATATCTAATGTGCGCCATGAGGAATATTTGTTTTTGCACTTTTGTCCTATGAACATGTATGAAAGATAAAGTAAATGTTTATTTTGATCTCCACAACTGTATCTGTCTCAGCGTGTTTGGTTGCCCACTATTTTAGCGTTGTGGCAGGAAAAGGTCGATTTGTGAATAAGTGAGTATCTTTGTTTTGGTGCTTTGATTGTTGAAGTGCCTCACTTTGGAAAAAAGTAATTATAGTGAAGGTAAAAAGTATTTATTTTTATTTTATTATTTCGTATCAATTCTTTTAAACTCATTTTTTAAATATCATTCTCAAACATAGGTCAATTCTTTTAAAATCAACTATCCTAAAATTAATTTTTTTTAACATAAATTATTTCAGAAATAATTTCATCATCTAAAGAAAATGAATCCTATTTTATTTTAGTCTTTAAAATTAAGAAACTAACAAATTAATTCCAAAGTTGCAAATAAAGTTATTCGAGCTAATTTCTAAGCCAAATTTGTATAGAGAAATTTAAATTATCAAAAGGATTAATTTAAATAATTTTTACTAACTTTAAATGCTAAATAGTTAATTTCTTAATTGTAGAGTTTAAAATAAATCGCACCTATAATTTCAAGATTAAAGCAAAGATTCACTTATGAAAAAACCCTTTCTCTTTTTCGCTTTCATTTTAATTATGCCTTTAACGTTGCTATTTACTTATATGCCACGCTACGCCAATGGGACTGACATCAAGCAGTGTCATTTGACACGGTGTGCCAGGCAGAGAATCCATTTTTTGTAGGTGGTTGCTACGGTGCCCGATGTTATTTTAGGGGTAATTTACCCGATCTGACTTGTCAGCTTCTAATTGGATTATCAGAGAGGGTGGGACCCACACACTAAAAGCTTTCGCATATTGTTGGTCTCACCCACCGTTATTTTCATTATTCACGGTTTCATCCTATCACATTCTTAAGTTAATTATCTTGACCCCGTATCTTCTGTCGTATTTACACACTACAATACTGATCGTATATTCAGCTTCATACCAAATACTACCCTCAATACATACATTCACCAATCTACCAAACGTGACTGAAACCCTTGTCTTTCTTCCCTAGAACCCCCATGACTGAGAGCTTCCACCACCAAAGTTGTGACCCAAGCTGCTGCAGAGACCCTTCCATAACCTCTTCCCCTCTTCATCCCCTCAACTGGCCAAAAGACACTGCAGCAATTTCCCGGCGAAGCCCATTCGAAGAAGAGGAGCCGGGCATCCTCTCATGACCCTGCTCTTCTTCGTATCCGCCAAAAGCGCGTTTACCAACCATGTAAAGCTCTAACCCCAACTGGCAAAAGAATATTGTGCAGCGATTTCCGGCGATGGAAGCCCAATTGATCGAAACCGCGCGGCTTTGGCAGCATTTTGGGGGTGGTCAGGGTGGTTTCCGTGACCTTCTCCATCGTCTCCGGCAAAACACAGTCGATTCGGTGACTGGAACCTGCAAAGGCCATGCCCTTTCGTCCATCCAAGCAGGGTCGTGCTCTCATTCGAATAGGCGTCTTCTCATCTTGTCCTAGCGTCTCAATAAAAATTTGTTTTGGATGGCTTCAGGTATTTTTTTTCGTTTATGGATATATTTACTGAGTGTACCGGAGCTCTTCCTTTATAGGCATCTGTATTGTTGTTTCTGATATACCATTTTTTTTTAATCTGGGATGATTGAAGACATGCATTTTAAAATTCAGGGATTCTGTGTTTTTTTTAAAATTTGGTTGGTGCAGGTTTTTAAAGATGAGAGATGCTTCATGGGTCATTCCAAATAATCTGCAAAGTATGTTTGAGACTTGGACTGAAGAGGATCTTAATTATGTAAACAAGAAGCGATGGTGCTTATTATTCTTCTATATTGTATGGTCCTTATGGAGGCACAGAAATAGTATTATTTTTGAAAACAGACCTCTGAATTTTGACGAGTTGAAACAACAGACATCACAATCATAGGAAAGCTGAAATAAAGATCTCGTTGAGCCAGGGAAGTGTCCAGAAATCGCTGGGCATGCAAACAATCATGGAAACGAATCACAAGAACTCAAAGGTATGGTGTAATGCTCAGAAAAGGGATGATTCTGCTAGAGGACAGTTCAGGTGGTGGTTTTTTTTGTGGATTATACGGCGGTGAATCAATGCTATGCTATGGGGGAATTGCTTGTGTCAGATAAGGTTCACATGGTAGATGATGGTTTGGTTCTTAGTTTATAGTAAACTTGATTCGAGAGTTTCATGCTTTGGATACAATTGAAAAATTATATTTCTGTTTCAGTGCAATTGTCACATTTCTTCGATCTTGCTCAGGTACTATTTGAGATTTATGGACCCAAATAATTCCAAAGAATTTTTTGATAAGGCCAAAGAAAGGTATAAGCTCAAGTAAAGTTTTCTTTGTTTGCATTCATATATCCATTATCTGTTTGTTTCTTGTATTTTACGTTTGTAATTTGTATTCGTTAATGCCTTAACTTTAAAAGGTATTCTTCTTCTGCAGGCAGAGAGAGAAGGAGGGCCTATTGATGTGTATGTTGGGGGTGTGAGCATCCAGTTCTACATTCATTGTATGCTAAATTCTAGCACAAGGGCTGTGTTTACTCTCAGCCTCTGTCTTAGTCTGGGAGAAGTTGATTTGTGATTGTTTTCACTCTAACCTTATGAATTGAACCTACATGTTGAACAGCTATGTCGCTACCACTGTTACTTCATGATCATATATTAGTAAAAATGTACCTGTCAGTGCAATGTCGATGCAAATTATGTTAGTATCTTTTACTGCAGTTTTGACATGAAACATAGCACTGAAGGTTTGCATTGCTAATTTAATTTTTTAACTATAACAAGCATAATTTGAGTATTGCCTGCACTTGAACCATACTACTACATGTACTAATACAACAAAGCATATAGCTAATGCAAAGTTCATTTCTTAAGGTCCAACATGATGGGAAGAATATTGTTCTGATGTCATAGGCTGTGATTTTATCCCCTGATCAAGTAACAAATCATAAGGTCGAGGGGTCACTTTGCTTATGATCCTTTAATATCATGTACATCCATGGCTATCTCTTAGGGAATTTACCATTTTATTAATCCACTACATCACTTATTATATTAATCATGTGGCATGTTTGCCTATGGATTTGGTTTATTATGCCTATTAGTTTGACCTTTATTCAGTTGAGAGTTTCTTTTTCTTTATGATGTTTTCACTTGACATTCTTGACAGGATTTGTCAAAACCCCGTTATTTGAAGGGTTGCATATAAAGCATTATGGACTTCTAGTCATGTTATGTCAGGCGATGGAGCTCAGAGCAAAGTTATGATGTAGTTTTTTTTTTTTTTTTGTTGATAGACAGCAGGGGTGAATCTACTAAGAAACTGTCAGGGCCTCATGCCTCCACAAAATTTTTTGATTTGTTTATGAATATAAAGGTATGTAATATTTTGTCTCATTGTTTATTAAATTTGACCCTACATTAATATAGAAATTATGTAAAACTTAATATTTTATATATATATATATATTATTTTTGTCCCCACTATTGAAATATTCTGGATTCGTTATTGATAGACAGGACACGTTCTGATGTATTGACTCATACTTTGCTTGTCCTGCAGTTTGGCCTCTTCACCAACCTATTGGTGTTCTATATAACATTCAATTTATCGTAGTTTAATATAAATATTAATGCTTCAATGCATTTTAAGCACACCATTATAGTGGAACATCATTTGATTTAATTTGATATCTTAGGAGAATTGAATCAGTGGATCATTCTGTTGTACCTAAATTGATTATTGTCGAAGGTCAAAAGTGTGAAAGCCTGGGAATGAGGCAACACCATGGTTACTAAAACAGTTTGAACGTGTTATTATATATATTTTTTTCCTTGTGTTTCTGTGCCCTTATTATTTTGGCATTTCGTAACAAGTAATTTTTGAGTGAATATAGTTTTATGAAAAGAAAGTGAATATAGTCAATTGACCAAAAAATAGATAAATACGAGGAACTTTAAACAGAATAGTCCTCTTCAAATGAAAAAAAAAGGCGTGCGTTAACTTGGGTAGGGCAATTAGGGCAATTGAGGACATGAATCATCAAATAGCTCCTTCATTCTCATGCTATAGCCATCCATTATCTCCATAATTGGATTAGGTGCTCTTGATCTTTCCTACTGACTGAATAAATTTTCTATTGCATTTGCATCTATTTGTATGAATTTTACGACATAATAGAGCTTAATTGCAGAAGAGGCCCCACGTTTCTGCAACAATGAAAGCCCAATATACATTTCACATAGAACCTATGAACTGGCTTCCATGATGATTGATTAAAAAATAAGAAATCTTTGTTCAATTTATTGAGTTGCATACGGAGGCTCTTTTAGCAATAACCTTTTACAGTTATTTGTTGATGTCAAGTTTTTTATTTATTTTTTAGTCGAATGTTATTTTCAAGTATGTAGATTCTAATTTAAGGCTTACATAATCTTAAGGTTGGTTTTTTTTTTTTTTTGTCATAATGGTCTTAAGGAACTTGAATGCAAACCTTTGATCCAAAGTAATTTGATTATGGTACTCCGCAAAATTCTACACTTTAATCACTAGTGATATCCAATAACCCAAGCTAGGTGACCATAGCTTGGATGTTCCGCTTAACATGTCCTTTTTGGTCAACTTGAAATTTGCATGAATCAAGGAGAATGGATACATTAATTCTCATTTAAAAGAAAAATTACAATCTTTACGTTTATGTCAGTAGCTTGTTACATGAATGAGCTATGTGACCTCCCCTAATTGATATTTTGGTTCAAATTCCACAAGCATGATCAAGCACAGACAATGACTGAAACCGACACTAAAATAATAAAATTTGCAAAGTTAGGACCCAAACGTCTGCCGGTGACCTTAAAGAAAAATATTAAATGTATAAACTACAATACTAAAGAAAATCTCTTATAATTATTTAGGAATAATAATAATAATAAATTATTAATTTTCACATGTAACCTATCCTCCAATAAATGAATTTCGGAAAGAAAATAATTATTGTCTTTATCACAGTATTACAGAAGAAGTGGACAATTTACTAGAAATCTAGAATACTTGGTAACTGTTTCCGTTGATTGACTAGGATATGCAGTCTTCTTCTTGTAGCAACTAGGATAGATTTTAACAACAGGAAAGCTTCTTCACCTTAAATGGAAAAATATGACTGTAGTCCGTTAGCAATCTCAAAGCACTACCTGTGGTTTGTCTCTGCCTTTTGAAACGTGAATTGAAACTATAAGTTAGACCGCTAACAAAAATATTCACATATAGGTAAAAGTTTGAAAGAAAAATAGCCACATATATAAAAAGAAGTACCTGCAAGATCAAGAATGAGAGTTAGCCAAGCATGCATACTATAATATTCTTTCTCGTATAACATTAATGCAGCTATGCCACACTCAACTTCAAACATTCATCGAATAAGCAATAAATGTATAAATAGCCAAAAGATATACTCACGTCCATGATAACCACATCATGACTCAGCAGACTATGAGCAAAGACTCTTAATCGAGAATATTGCGCCCTCCTCATTGCCAACCAGTCCCTCCTCACAAACCAGAACATATTAAAAAGACATTAAAATGTGCAAATCAACTTCAAAACTAGTTGTCTCAACCAAATAAAGCCTCAGAAATTGAAATAAACTTTTCCTTTAAAGCTATTCCGCAGCTTGAAGATAGATTGACTCAAAACACTTCATTTAAAGTTGAACTGACTCACACCATTTAGAAATCTACCCGTTTATCAAAAGAGAACACGAGATGTAACTTAATGTATCCTAACTTCAAAAGCAAAAATAACAAGGAACAAAATTCTAGAAATTTTCAAAAGCAAAATATCATCAACTGGGAAGGAAGCAAGGAGCGAAAAGAAATAGAAGAGGATAAAGGAAGTGGCTGAACAATCCTAATAAGGCAGAGAGCAGTCCAAACAATACGCGTGAAGGCCGGTGCCGGGGAGCACAAGTTGTGCAGGGAAAGACAAAGGGACCGTGGGTAATGGTGATAAACATTCGTGAAATGTGAGAAATGAAGGCATAGAAACTTCTGATTTGAAGGAATGAAAGTGAGAGAAATAATAGAAAAACTAAAAAACAAAACAAAAACAAAGGAATGGAGGGAGACAGAAACAATGAGCGGGAGATTGAAAACGAATGCAGCGCCTAAATAGTTTTAAAAGGGTGTGTATATTAGTTGAACATCACCATGAAAAAAAATTTAAAAAAAGTTGGGTTTAATTTTAAAATTTTGAAGCTAGATAAAGTTAAAAAAAAATTACAACATCATCTAATTATATTTATTAATATGATAATATGTGATTAAATAATACTATAAAACTCTTTCACACAATTATGACATATTTGACATGTCTAATAGAAAAAATCTAATGGTATAAGACTTGATAAGATAAAACACGATAATATAGGATCATATAAACTTTCAATATTTTGAATGAGATTGTATAAATTAAAAAAATCATGTTACTATTTAAGCATTTTTAATTAAATTATATTTATGTGGATTAACTAAAATTATTTTACACTATCATCTAAACAAATTCTCCCACTTGTATAGTTAAAGTAGTGGAAGAGAGTTAATTAATAGATAGTCAAGATTACAAATTAATCAATAGAAAGTAATGCACATATGCTCATTAAAAAAGTCACATGAATTTATGTTTTAATTTTGATCATTCATGTAAAATTCAACAGTCAATATTTTTTTATTCTCACTCATACAATAAATCAATCTTCTCATGTGCGTCATTCTAAATACACATACACATATATATATTTCAGACTTCTATGAGAAAATTTTTTTCAATTGTCGTAAAGAGAATGATTTAGGGCCTATAGTTTTTAAGAAGTTAATCATTAATTATTTTTTAAAAAAAATAAAACTACAATTATGACATATTATTATAATATCATTGATAATCATCAGTATTTAATAGTAAAATTGCAATACAAAAATTAAATATATTTAAAACTTGTCAACATTTAATTAAACCTATAATAGTAAT
Source organism: Dalbergia cultrata (assembly GCA_031216105.1). Lineage (NCBI taxonomy): Eukaryota > Viridiplantae > Streptophyta > Magnoliopsida > Fabales > Fabaceae > Dalbergia > Dalbergia cultrata. The sequence continues at coordinate 75,920,532 of CM062344.1, forward strand.
ATTCAACACTCCCTTGAATTTTCTAAATGTACCTTCCAGAGTAATTTAGAGCACACAAATTTCATAATTTTAATCATCAACATTTTTTTAAAAATTATAATCATAATTATTATATATTATTAGTTTACTATCGTTAATTTATATAATTTTAATATTTGGACAATTTATGCTAAAATCTACATGGCAAAAATATTGCACATTATTTTGATAACCTTATATATTGGAGTTATTTAAAATAATTAGTGATAAAAAAAATGAATAAATAATCAAAAAAAATTAAATTATAGAGTTTATTTTTTAAAATATAATTTTTTGAAAAGTTTAAATAAGATGTTACTTTACTTATATACTCTTAATTATCAATTAATTAATTAATATATAATATTGATGCTATATAAATTTTGTACCTATTGATAGAATGATAACTAACACACACACACACACACACACACACACATACATATACAATAATATAATCCATTATATTTAAATCAATATATTCATTAATCTGTCATAAACTAGAAATTTAGCCTTGATATACTAAAATAAGGTAAATGACTCATTATATAATAAGAGTATTCATTATGATTGTTTATTAATTTTATCTTATAACTCTTTTACTATCTTTATTGGTTATTTTTATTTTAGCTTTTTTTTTATTTTTTCCCTTTTTTACTATTATATTTATGGTCTCATGGTTAGTTATCACTTTTACTAATGACATTAATAAAAATCAAAAGATAATTTTAAAAATATTTATAAAGATAAAAACTAAATTTTTAATATTCATAAAAGTCAAATACATGTTTTATATAAGGCTCAAATTTATATTTGCTAATAACCAAGCACGTTATTAATTATCATTTCTTTATTTAATATAAATTTGAGCCTTATTTATCAAGCTAATGTGATTTTAAGTTTTTTCAAATTATCCTTAAAAAATTGAAAAATTCATGTGCTAAGGTTGTTTAAAACTTTTTAATTTCATTTCGAAAGCTTACTATATGAAGGGGATTTATAAAAAATTTCTGATGCATTTCCTAAACAATGAATTGATTGAAGGTACAAAGGAAATTGTTGAGTTAGCATATAGAAATCAGTTAAGGAAACTCTTTGTTATAATATTAGTGATAAACATAATGAGCATGTCATTATTTGTATAAGAGCATGCTTGGGAGATGAAATCTTATATGACCGGAGAAGTATATTAAAGAATTAATCTAGGTTTTAAATTGTAATTTAAAGTTTTTATCAATGATTTTAATATTATATTTTAAAAACAAACATTGCATTTTTTAGAATAAGTTAAGAGTTTCATATTGTCATAAAAAAATTATTTTTTTTATATTTTTCTATTCCAAGTTAATAGCCAAAAAATTGATCTTTCATTGAAATTGAAAAGTTATTTAATTCAAATAGAAGGTTTTTGAAAGTGTTTAAGTTCATATCATACTCAAATGATTCTCCACTCAATTTATTTCAAAGTCATCTCTTAGCTAAAAGGCTATAATATAATAGAGAGCAATTGTTTATGATCTTAAAAGGTAGTTATCTTCAATGAAATTCTGAGGATAATTTATGATAATATAATAGACTCAATAACCAGTAAGAAATGATGTTTTTATTTTGTATATGGTTATGAAGGAACCTGAAAAATATTCATTTGGAAAATATTTATTAAAATAATGCAAAATGAAATAAAGTGTAATTAAAATCATATAAATTAAATTTATTCATTATTTTTTATGCTTTTATACATCCAGCTATTGAATTTAAAGTTCCTACCAAGCAGATCAAGTGTATAAAGTTTCATACAATTTGAAAATGATTTAATAATCCATCATTTCATTTTATTTTGACGGATAATATGCTTTTAAAAATATAAGTAAATATGGATTGTTAGATTATACATAAATTGTTGTCAAACTATTCTGAAATTTGATGTGTTTAATCATCAATATAATATAATATAAATCAACGGTCAGTTTGATTAAATTCAATATGCATAAAAAGTTATTGAATGAAGTAAACATATAAAACTTATCCCTAAAATAAATGAATCGTCATTATATATATTACATGTGTCAATTGCATGATTTGCAATTACCCACCTAAGATTTCAGTCAGCTCAATTGATTAATTAATCACATTTTTTTATTGTCTAAATAGCAATTGTTATGTACAAGTCAGTATTTGATTTGCAATTTTAATGGAAACAATTGATCCCACCCTCTTTTTACTACATGTGATCTAATGTACCTATTATTCTTACCTAGAAAATTGGTAAGGATAGATCTATCCCAAATGGCTTAGAAGAAGATGGTGGTGGGACACCTACTGAAAGCATTCTGACTATGAGAAATTATTTAGTATAAGAAATTATTGAAAAATAAATTAAGCCATTTTCTATTTAATTTTGATATAGTAAAAATTTTAAACAAATATTTTATGATTTCTTTCATATTTTTATATTTTGACCAATTTTTTCTTAAAAATATTTTAATTTTAATATAATGATAAAACAATTTAAGATTAATTAATTAATAAAGATTATAAAATGTTTCATATAATGATAAATAATTACTACTTTAATTAATTTTAACATTTTCTTGAATTTCAATTGATGGAGTAAATTTATTTTATACTATTAGTTAAAAAAATCAAAAACAAACTTTTGTTTAAATTGATGCTAACTTGTTTATTGAAACTTGAAAGCACCTTTCAAAGTTGTAGGAGGGAAAAACAAAATTTGGTCTTGGTGCCAAAATTCATCAAACTTTCCAAGCAAACTAAAAGTAATGATTGCTCATAGGAAACAGATAGCAAAAGAGATTTTGCTCTCTTCTCTCGTGTCTTTATCACACCTCATTTCCTCATCATCGCAATTTCAATCTTAGGGCTAGCTATGTACTTAGTAGTTTTGCTTCAAAGAGACCTCGCCTCCTCGCGTACCCTCCCCCTTGTCCTCTTCCTAGTGCTATATATATATATATATATTCATTTGTAGGGAGAGATATTATGTCATTGTTAGTCATAAAATTTAATGGTATATTAGTTCTTGACATGTTTTCAGATTGTTCATCGCCTCATCCAAATTTCACTGGTTTTACATTCCTTCATCTTTTTTTTTTTAAATATTTTTTGTTCACATCTTGATTATCTTATTTTACCAAGTTTGAGTAGGGGAAGAGGGCCAGCCTATTTTGTAGGGCTTTGTCTACAAAGGTCACTGTCCTCTTTAGATGTTTATGTTTATTTTTTATTTGATGTGCACATGGGTCTTTTAATAGTGGTCTGGTGTTTGTGTCTGAGAAATCTGATCGTGTTTGCTCTGACTTGGGATTTTTGTTTGTGGCAGGGAATGATTTGGTTTGGTTGTTATGTGCTTAAGACGTTTGGTTTGATGATGTTTTAGGTAGAGAGAGTTACTAATGATGCTGATGAAGTTATTTGGGGTCGAGATAGGTTATTGTCGTATTGATGGTGTTGCTGTTATGGTTGTGTTGATCAGAAGGGAGGTAAGAGGATACTTGTAGTGAAGGCCTCTCCATTATTATTATTTTTTTGGGCTCTGATTCTTCTTGTGAAGATGCTTCCATGTCTGTGCTCTGTTTCCTTGTAAATGAATGCCTCCTTTTTTCCTATTCATTCAGGAGCTCTTTCATGTTTTTTATTTTGGTATGCTGTAGTGTAACCTTCTAGCTAGGAAGCCCTTATAAGAAGAAAACTCCCCCTTTGCTACTGTCTATCCATGTTTTCAGGAAGGTCATGCTATAGTAATTGGTATATTAAATCAATATGATTTCTAAATAAATTGACATCTTGTTTATTAGTTATTTGTATTGTTCAAATTATAGAGATCAGTCAATTGCTAGTAGAATTACTAGTAATTAATTACTAATAGCTACTAATGGGTTCAATATTTGGTCAATAATAATTAATTTTAATCCTAGGAATACCTTACATTAGTGCCTTCAATTCTAAATCTTTCATTATTATTTTTAATTGCTTCAATTTAATTCTTAAAAAAACCCCTAATTCTTAATCAAGTGACATAGCCTCCTTGAGATATAACCTCTGTTGTTTCCTTTATTATATTTTTTGTGCAACTTAACATAAAATTAATTCTAATTTGAGGCAGTGATAAGCTCCGTCAATGATCCATCAAACCGCTCTAACATATTAAAATGATGGATAACTTAACTAAGCCTGTAGAGGTATGATAAGGCCTAACTAGCTTTTAACATATAAGGTCTCTTTTATTTTTTAATTAAATAATAAGTAAAGTAAAAAAAATAAAATAGTCAATAATAAATATTTTTAATAAGTAAATATTTTAAACAAATAATAAATTACATTTAATACATAAAAATACTTTAATTTGCTATTAATTTAAATTCAAATTAAATGATTACAACAAAAAATATTAGGAAATATTAAAATATATAAAAGAAATATAGTATTTTACATTTTTATAATTTGTTAAAATAATAAATATCGACCAAGCTATTTTCCCAACCTGAGAGCTCGATTAGCTATGGGATTTAAATATCCTAAGAAGAGAAAATTGTTATAGATAGATTACGACTATATCACACCCCTCATAAAATATCATGTTCTCTAAAGAGCTCAAATAGTTAAATGGTTATCATGATAATAGAAATGAGCATATGAAACATGATAAGCTATGTAAGGAGTTCATCCAAGTTAAAAGTAAATAACTATTCAATTCACACTTGCTCTCAAATGGAGTAAAGATTTACTTGAGTGTTAGAGTTCCTTGTAGGCCCCCCATTGGAGATGAGAAAGCACACTAGAGTTTGGACTTAGAGAGGATTGTCCCCATGTTATAGGTTCGAATAGAATAGTTATTAAATATTTAAAGAATGATAAATAATAGTCAATATAATTTTAATTTTTAATAATTTAAATTAATTAATATTGATAATAAGTATAATTTAATACAAATATTTAAATACTAATATAAATTTTTAATTGATAAAATACCATGTAAAATATTGTATAATATTGAAAGTTTACAAGGCTGTATATTATCAAGTTTTATTTTTTCAGATCCTATATTATCAATTTTTTTTTTCTTTCTGGCATGCCATATCTGCCATAATTGTGTGAAAGGATTTTATAGTATTTATATTTTGCTGCATCAAAAAAATATAACTAGATGGTAGTTGGTAGTGTTTTTTTTTTTTTTTTTTAACTTTATCTAGCATCAAAATTTCAATATTAAACTCAAATTTTTATTTTTTTTCCAATATGATGTTCAACTAATAGAGGGAAAAAAAAAAAAGAGTCGCCCTTCCAAAGTTATCAGGTGCAACTTTCTTTTTCGATCTTCCGCTCTTTATTTCTATCTCCCTCCATTTCTTTGTTCTCTTTTTAAATTCTTTCATTTTCATTCCTTCAAATCAAAAGTCCATACATGGGGCTTCATTTTCTCATATTTCGCAAATGTTTATCACCATTCACCATTGTGCGCCTGCTGACCTTAACACCGGTTGCTCTTCTGCTCTGTTAGGACTATTTAGGTGCTTCATTTTCCCTTCTCTATTTTTTTTAAATCGCTCCTTGCTTTCTTCATCGTTGGTGCTCTTTTGCTTTTCAAAATTTCTGGAATTTCGTTCCCAGTTATTCTTGCTTATGAAGTTAGGATACATTAAGTTACATCTCACATCCTCTTTTGATAAAAGGGTGAATTTCTAAATGCTCTATTAGTCACTTTATCTTCAAATGAAGAATTTCGAGTCAATCTATCTTCATTCTGAGGAACAGCTGCAATAATGTCATATGAGACATAGTATATATGCTTGGCTAACTTTCATTCCTTGATCTTGCAGGTATTTCTTTTCATCTATGTGGCTATTTTGCTTTCAAGCTTTTACCTATACGTGAATATTCTTATTATAGCGATCTAACTTACAGCTTCAATTCACCTTTCAAAAGGCAAAGGCAAATCATAGGTAGTGCTTTGAGATTACTAACGGACTACTATCATATATTTTCATGCGAGGTGGAGAAGTTTTCTTGCTGTTAAAATCTATCCTAGTTGCTACAAGGAGATGCCTGCATGTTCAATCCAACGGAAACAATTACTAAGTATTCTAGTAAATTGTCCTCTCTTCTTGTAATATTGTAATAATGACAATAGTCATTTTCTTTTCATTATTATTATTCTTAAATAATTATAAGAAATTTTCTCTAATATTGTAGTTCTTTATATACATATTAATGTTTTGCTTTATGGTCAACACATCCTTTTTGGGTTCTACCTTAGCATTTTTAATTATTTTAGTGTCGGTTTTGGCCATTGTCTGTGCTTGATGGTGCTTGTGGAATTTGAACCGAAATACCAATTGGGGGAGGTCATATAGCTCATTCATGCAGCAAGCTATTGACGTAACAGTAAAGACTCTGAGTTTTTTTTAAAATGAGAATTGGTGTGTCCATTTTCCTCGATTTCTGCAAATTTCAAGTCAACCACAAAAGGACATGTTAAGTGGAACATCCAAGCTGTGGTCACCCACCTTGAGCTATTGGATATCACTAATAATAAGTGTAGAATTTTGCTGAGTACCATATTCAAATTGCCTTGGACCAACAGTTTGCATTCCACAACCTTAAGACCATGACTGAAAAAAAATTAAAAAATTGAAGGAGCCTACATACTGAAAGTAACAAACAAGTACAAAAGGGAAGAGCCTCTGTACGCAACTCAATAATGTGGAGAACAAAGATTTATAAATTTATAAGCGATCGAAAGTCAGTTCACGGGTTCTATGTGGAATGTATGTTGGGCTTTTGTTGTTGCAAAAACATGGGACCTTTTCTGCAACTAAGCTCATATTATATATGGTAAGATTCAAACCAGCAAGAAAGATCATATCCAATTATGGAGATAATAGGTGGTTATAGCATGGAAATGAAGGAGGTATTTGGTGATTCACGTTCTTAATTGCCCGGACTGCCTTACCCAGAGTACTCTTTTTTTTTCCTTCGAAGAGAACTATTTTGTTTAATGTTCCTCTTATTTATTTATTTTTCATTAATTGACTATATTCACTCTTTCTTTTTATAAAACTATATTCCCTCAAAATTACTTGTTACTAAATGCCAAAATTATAAGGGCACAAAAACACAATAAAAAAAATCTAATAACACGTTCAAACTGTTTTAGTAACCATGGCGTTGCCTCATCCCCAAGCTTTCACACTTTTTAATTTCGACACTAATCAACCTAGGTACAACAGAATGATCCATTGATGCAACTCTCTTAATATATCAAATAAAATCAAATGATGTGCCATTGTAATGGTGTGCTCAAAATGCATTGAAGCATTGATATTTCTATCAAGCTACATACAGATAAATTGAATTTTACATAGAACACCAATCGGTTGGTGAAGGCCAAACTGTACGACAAGCAACACTATAGGAATCAACACTAAATCATAACTTTGCTCCAAGCTCCATTTCCTGATATAACGCGGCTAGAAATCCATAATGCTTTACATGCAACCCTTAAAATAAGGGGGTTTTGAAAAATCCTGTCAAGAATGTCAAGTGAAAATAGCAACAAGAAAAAAAAAAACTATCAACTGAATAAAGGTCAGACAAATAGGCATAAACAAAATTCATAGGCAAACATGCCACGTGATTAAAGTGAGTAATGTAGCAGGTGAATAAAACAGTAAGTTCCCCAAGAGATAGCCATGGATGTGCATGATATTAAAGGATCAAAAGCAAAGTGACCCTTTTACCTTGTGATTTGTTACTTGATCATGAGACATTCACAGCCTACGATATCAATGCAATATTCTTCCCATTGATACGTTGGAGCTTAAGACATAGACTTTGCATTAGCTATATGGTGGGTTGTATTAGTATATGCAGTAGTATGGTTCCAGTGTAGGCGATGCTCAAATTATGCTTGTTGGTAGCTTGTCATATGTATTCAAAACTCAGCAGAATTATAGTTAAAAAATTTAATTAGCCATGCCAACCTTTGGTGCTATATTTTCAAGTCAAAACTGCAATAGAGACTAACAATTTGTATCAACATTGCACTCACAAATACATTCTCACTGATAGATTATCATGGAATTTCAATGCTAGAGACATAACCGTTCTACATGTAGGTTTAAATCATAAGGTTTAGAGCAAAAATAATCACAAATCCCTATCTCCCAGACAAAGATAAAGGCTGAGAGTAAACACGGACCTTGTGCTAGAATTTAGCATATAGCAAATGAAAAACTGGATGCTCAAACCCCCAACATACACATCAATAGGCCTGCAGTACCTGCAGAAGAAGAACACCTTTAAAGTTAAGGAATTAACTCATACACAGATTACAAAAGTAAAATATAAGAAACAGAGATGATGGATATATGAATGCAAGCAAAGAAAACTTCACTTGAAATTATACCTTTCTTGGGCCTATCAACAAAATCTTTGGAATTATTTCGGTTCATAAATCTCAAATAGTACCAGCGCAAGATAGAAAAAATGTGACAACTGCACAAAAATAGAAATATAATTTTCAATTGTATGCAAGGCATAAAACTCTTGAACCAAGTCTACTATAAACTAAGCACTGAACTACCATCTGATATGTGAATCCTTATCAGACACCAGAAATTCCCCCATAGCATAGCATTGATTCACTGCCACATAATCCATAGAAAACCACCAACTGAACAGTCTTTTACCAGAATTATCTCTTTTTTTTTGTAGCATTACATGGTACCTTTGAGTTCCTGTGATTTGTTTCCATGCCCAACGATTCTGGACACTTCCCTGGCTCAACAAGATCTTTATTTCAGCTTCCCCATGATTGTGATATCTGCTGTTTCAACACCTCAATATTCAGAGGTTTGTTTTCAAAGACAATACTATTCCTGTGCCTTCATAAGGACCATACGATATAGAAGAATAACAAGCACCACCACTTTTTCTTTACACCATTAAGATCCTCTTCAATCCAAATCTTAAACATACTTTGCAGATATTTGGAATCAATCATGCAGCATTTCTCATCTTTAAATTTTTTTATTTAAAAGAACACAAAGGATCCCTGGATTTTATAATGCATGTCTTCAATCATCGCAGATCAAAGAAATACCGGAAACAACAATATAGATGCACATAAAGTAAGAGCTCCGGTACAATGAGTAAATATACCTATAAACGAAAGAACAATACCTGAAGCCACCCAAAACCAACTTATTGCATCGGTGGGACAAGGTGAGAAGATGCCTGTTCGAAGGAGAGCACAACGCCGCTTGGATGGACAAAAAGGCAGGGGCTTTGCTGGTTCCTGTCATCGCATTGACTGTGCTTCACCGGAGACGATGGAGAGGAAGGTCGTAGAAACCACCCTGCACAACCCCAAAATGCTGCCAGAGCCTCGCCGTTTCGGTCGATTGGGCATCCACCGCAGAAAATCGCTCCACGAAGTTTTTCCCGCGGTTGGGGGTCTCGGAGGCACTGTGAAAAGAGGAGACACGCCTATTGCGACGATGGGAATAGAGGAAGATGCAGGTGAGATGCGACTTTGACGGAGCTTGGTCGGAGTCGAAGCTTCCAGAGTCGTGCACCTGTGCTGTTGTACCATGGAGGAGGGGACGGCGGATTGGGGATGGTGTTGTTCTCAGAGGCACCATTAAAGGAGGAGATAGGGACTTCGCCGGAAAATCGATGCAGTATATTTTTGCCAGTTGAGGGGAATGAGAAGGGGAAGAGGTTATGGAAGGGTCTCTGTTGCAGCTTGGAGTCAGTCTTTGACGGGGAAGAGGTGAAGCTCTCACTTTGAGTTTCATATTCAGGAAGAAAGACAAGGGTTTCAGCGGTAATGAGGAAAGTATTTGGTATGAATTTAAGTATGTGTATTAGTATTGTAACGTATGAAGAAGGAAGGAGATACATGGTGAAAAAGCTGAAATTGGTAATCTGTGAGGTTAGACCATGAAAAATGAAAATAATGTGGGGTGAGACTGAGAATAGACCAGAGTTGTAAGTGGGTGGGTCCTGCAAGCCCTTGTCCTCCAATAAACACTTGACGTGTTAGATCGGGTAGTTTACCCTTAAAATTGGCATGGGCACGGTAGCAAACACCTTTTTTTTTTTGTATGATGCTTCCAAGCATCTTAACCACTGATGCCAAGTTTGAAGTTTAGACAATTCACTAACACTGGCTTTATTTTATTTTTCATTTTTCTGAATGAAAAAGTTCCTTTCTCCTAGATTTCATTGCATCTGGTAGTTTCACAAAACAAAAAGTTATAATTTTGATGGAATTTCTCGTATGTATAAGTATCTGTATTTAACAAGTGTAAAATGTAACTTACACAATTCCCTGATTAATTTTAAATTTTGTATTTAATATCTTTATGATCCTTTTATTCAAAATCATTGAAAAATTAATTAAATACTATTGGCTATAGTCTATAATTAATGATTGATAAATTGGGACCCATCATGCATAAAAGAAATGACTTGGAAGTTTAGAACAACTACAACCTCCATGGGAGGGTCCAATCCAACCAACTCTATAAACCCAGTATTCCCAGATGACATGGAGGACTGAAAGCAACTGAACATTAGTGATTAGAGGAACTGAGGATCAAAAATCGCAATCAAGGGCTGCATATATACACCAGTTAGTGGCATTCAAAGCGGCATTCACATTACTGTAATAAATAACAAAGTGCCACTCAAGTATGCTATGTCCTTTCCGTTAGCCCCACAAGGACACACGGTAAGCCAAATGCCTTCGATAGCATACTTTTATGAGATTAATTTATACGTGTGGTCGGTGTGAAAAATTAATTTTGGTGTAATGTTAGTGTAAAGATTAACCTTGATATATGATCAATGTAAAAGAGTTGTTAAAAATATTGTCAAAAAAAAATAATTCTGATTCAAAGCGATCATTGAAAATATTTTATAGATTTATTGACAATTTTTCTTGTAGTGTGTATCAATTCACCTAATAGGTGAGAGATTAGTCTTCCACATATGGTTAGATACTAAGTAAGGATCCATTTCAATAGTATTTTTTTTTCATACATATAAATTTGGGGATCAAGTCGGGGCTAATGTTTAAAAGACCCCTCTTTTCACTAAACCAACTTAGTGATATTTACATACTTTTAAAATAATGAGTAATTGAGTCAAATGATCTTATTAATGTGATAATATATAGTTTGATGTCTAAGTAATTTTTTTTTTCATTTACAGTGTATATAAATCAAATTTATTTTTATACTCATGAACTATTATGATTATTTGTAAGTAGGTTCAATATTGATTAAAAAAGTATAAACTATTGCTTGATAACTTCATAAAATTGTGAGTAAGTTGTAAAATTACTTCAGGCCAACGCATGCAAGTTTAGATAGGCTTGCATACGAGGAGTAGTTCATGAGCAGTTCATTTAAGTTTAATTTTTATTTTAAAAAAACTATGATGTACTCATTTTTTGGGGGAAAAATTTACATAGTACTTAATAGGTTTATATATATATATACACACACACGTGTTTATTTATCTTTGATCTAATGATGTACCAACTGTCATGTTGCCACATTAATTTTGAAAAATTAGGTTTCTCTTGTGCAATATTTGAATTTTGATGAACTTATTTTGTTAATGAATAATGGTTACTTATTTTAATATTTAATTTCCAACGCGCTGGTGTTTGCTGGCCGATGTTGGACTTTTCCTTTTTAATTTTACTTTCCTTTCTATACACTGTGTTTTACTAAACAAGCTAGCTATTCATTTTATACGATGAGCGTCGATTTACTTTGGTTTAATTAATCTATCAATCCTTATAGTTTTACTGAATTTTTAATTTGATCCCTATATTTTAAAAGTTTTAAATTTGATCCCTATACTAAAAATGAATGTTTCATTGAATCCCTAACCCCACCACCTGTTACCAAAACGTGAGTTAATAGAATATTCCTAAAATATTCTTTTACTATAATTTTATATTAAAAAATTGAGTTAATGCTCACTTTAGTTCCTAACATTTCATATATGAGCCATTTTAGTCCCTCACTTTGAAAAGGATATCGATTTGGAGAAAGTGGAGCTCTATTTCCTATTAGCCGAGCTCTATATTATGTTAGCCGAGTTTAATTTCCTGTTAGTCGAGCTCTATTTTTTCTAGGCCGAGCTCCATTCCCACCAAGCACTTCTAGAATATGTGTGATTTTTTAATACAAAATTATATAGTAAAAGAATATTCTAGAACTCTCACGTTTTTGTAAAGAGTGATGGGGTCAAGGATTTAATTAAACATTTATTTTCAATACAAGGACTCAATTGAAAACTTTTAAAATGTAAGAACCCGATTGAAAATTCAATGAAACTATAGGAACTGACAAATTAATTAAATCTTTTACTTTTAACCATCGTATATCCATAGTTTTGATTTAAATTTCTAGGAAAATTACACTGACATCTCCTAAGATTAAGTAAAATTCACCCCAATTTTTTTTATTTGTTCAGGTGGCATTAATCTTGCCTGAATGCACTAGTCATGTGCGATAGAAAGGATGCCAATGTCATTTTAAGAGAAGGTCAGTATAATAATTTTATAAATTCAGGAATCTTTTAAACAAATTTTACAAGTAAATAGAAATTAGAATAAATTTTACCAAACATTACGAGTGCGAGGCTTCACCTTACTTTACCCTAAATTTTTATGGTTATGCTTCTGTGAATCTAGCGATTGAAATTTGAGGAGAGAGGGGGGCAGGGATCAATCATTGAAATTGGTAGATAAGAACCACATGCTTCAAGTTATTTGATCAATGAAACAATCATCCGAATTATCTTCTATCAAAAAATAAATAAATAAATAAATCATCCGAATTATCTACATCTACATGTGCAATCTGACAGTGACACAAAAACAGAACATCCAAGCTTGGGTTTGAGAGATTTTAATAACAGAAAGCGATCCCAAAACCTCACCAAGTTTGGACCTATCTACCGTTATCACAGCTAAGCATATCTTTTTAATTTGTTCGATAGCATATTTCTCGAATTAGCATGTGAAAAAAAGGGGTGTTTGCCACCAAAACAGTGTTAACAATTTTTCTATTTTTCATTAACTAGAACACAATGTTACATGACAATTACACCATCTCCCTACAAGCCTCGGTGATCTATACATAATTACTTTCCATATTTGTACTCTGCACATATTTACATTCAGTTCAATAACACCATTTTTTTTTTTAATTCACACCATTAATTTATTGTAACTTATTGTCTTTTAAATGTTGATATAACATCATCCAAAAGTTTTGTCCTATGTTCAACACAAATTGCATAATTAAAAATATATGTTCAAATAAATATATTGGACAGAAAATATGAGATTCTTTCACTACAGTCTACAACGTAATTCAAGGCTATACATAGTATTTGACTATAAGCATCTCAATGAAGAATGCTTGAATGCAATGCAGCCCATACACGAGCACAGACAAGACACTTATGACTGGTTGCATATGGAACCAAATGTCCAAGGCTAATGGTTACAACCAACTAAGAATGTTAAAAGCATTGAGGGAGTTGAGGTGGACATGGTGGAAAAAAGGACAGATCCACCTTGTTTTATGGTGTAGATTCATTCTTTGCTGTCTTAAAAGAGTTCAGGCACCAATTGCCACTCCACTAAAAAGCTTATGCAATTTCATAAGGGCATCAAGTAAAAGACATCATGTTCCAGGCATATTGTTGCCAGAGCTGGAAAGAATTATGAAGGCACAAACAACTGAGAGTGAGAAGACTGATAGCCAGGTGTTCTCTGTGTACATTTCCATTGCATCAGTGAAAGAGAACCGGGCACGGTTTTCAGCCCAGTTGCGAAGTCGATCGGCCTCAGCTGCATACAATGCTCTACCCTGAAACATACACATGGATGTAAGTTCTTGTTCAATTTACATCTCCACTCAACTACTCAATAATCAATAACTATGTAAGGCTCCATTTATCCAAAAAGAACTTGCAGTTTAAGCAGAAGAATTGCACTAAACAACAAACGACATGAAAGATTTTAAATTCAAAACTAGGCCACAGCCTCAGCTTGGTCCAGCACCAAGCAAATGGGATTGACTAACAGCATCTAATAATTTGACTGAAATTTGAGAGAAATAAACAGTGTTTAAGAATAAACATGTACATGCATGTATACACAGTGTCCTCCAACTCAACCACTCCCTTCTTTTATTTTCCGCAACATGTAGTTTAACGTCAACACTTGGCATGTCTCCAAGTAGATGAATCAACTCAACATTCTTTCCATTAGCCCCTTGACTACCTTAATTTTTCATTACATTATCCTCCTCCATTTTCTGTGTTGAAAAATTACTCAATAATAACACTTTGGGACAAAATATTATAAAGTATTGTAAGACCTGGCTAGTTTACCAAGTATTTTGAGCACATCATGTAATGAGTGTTTATATTACCATGACACGATAACAGAATATAATTTCATCCCAAAACATTTTCCATACCTGATCATCAAACCAGCGACCTCGCCTCAGCCATGCAGTGACCAAAGCAAGTAAGATTCTTGGAGGGGTCAGGTAACTGATGGCTTTTCCAGTTCCCTTAACAACCCGCATCCGTGGAACTAATGTTCTGGCAACAGTTTCTGGAAGCTCGCAGATGATGTTAAACATTTGCCTGTTTTGAACAGTTGAGCCACTGTGCACAAGCGGTAGTTAGCACAGGTGTGAAGCAACACTGACTTTCTCAGAAATATAAAATACAAGTTCTTAGTTGCCGAGGAAAGAGAGAACGGATATGTCACACTTGAATAAAGAACTACTTTTGTTATGCAGGCACGAGGACCAGCAGAAAATATTGGCAACGATGGAGAAAAATAAGTTGGAATTTCTAAGTTAGCAGGCTTAGGAAAGTGATCCGCAGAAAATGACGAATCCAATTCACAAAACAAGAACAGGTTTGCAATATAGATGTACCTTAAAAGCAGATCTGTAAGAACCATGCCTGGAGATGCTGTGTGAATACCTACTTTGGATCGCTTGCATTCCTTCAACAGAGATCCTTGAAGTTGCCTTAGACCACACTTTGTAGAACCATATCTGCAAGTTAAATTAGAAGTAAGAATGGGAAGCATCATTAGCAACCCCCATCCACCATGAATTTTGAATAACATAAATTTTTGAGAGTGAATAAAGTTTGCAAAAGCTTAGTGGAATTATCATTGCCCTCCCATGAAGAAGAAATTAAATTCTCAAGAGAATAACTCACACAGCTGTCAGAGGTGTGCTAGAACCTCCAGAACCTGCACCATCCATATTAAATATGTGCCCTGCCCTAGTCTGGTTTCTCATAATACGCATGGCTTCTTGAGTGCAAAGGATAGATCCAACCAAATTTGTTGAGACAATCTACAACCATCAGAAACATACCAAGACTGAGAGACTATTAAACTTGTACACAAATTATTTTAACAAAATAACTAAGAAGATACACATCAGCATATACCTGTTTAATATCTTCATCACTAAATTGAAGCAGCGGTCTAAAACCTTTATTCGTTCCAGCATTGTTTATCTGTTGAAGAGTTTGATATTAAATGCAAAAGCTTAGGAACAAAAACATTGAAACAGCATTCTGCATGATATAAGGCATACTCAGATGTTTTTGTTGCTGTACAAAGAATGGAAAACTTAAGTTTCACTGAAGAGATAGCAAAACTTCTAGTCAAGTACAGAATAGCATGACCGTTCCTTTTCTTCAAGGCATATATTCATCACGTTATTGGATGCAGAGATCCAACAATTAAATTGTCAATTACTAATGCTGAAATATAAAACCTATACAAAATGATAACAACTAATTTCTAATTTAGAGTATGTACTAACCCTGTTGGCTATCTTAACTATTATTCTATTTCTGCACGACATTGGACAGTAGCACAAGATGAACAATTGAACACAATAAGATGAGATTATAATTAATAGTCAAGTTTTGTAGTTGCCAAAAATGATAATTAATAGCTTCAACTCATCATAAGTTTTGAGAAATAGGTTTTATTATTCTTTATCTTCTCTATTTAATATAGGATTAGCTTATTCTGCACATAAAGTAAGGGACAAAAGTGTCCTATCATAGTCATACAGTAGTATTGAATATGTTTAGTCAACATAACATTTGGACTCAATAAGAATACAACAAACAATTTTCTTTTCCCCTTCTCTGGTTTTTATTCATGGAACTCAACGATTCTCACCGTCAAGATTAACAACAGCACTTACCCAAATGTCAATCTCACCAAGCTCATTGACAGCAAAGTTTGCCAATCTCTCCACATCTTGAGCCTCACAAACATCACAAGCAATGCCAACCACTTTTGCACGGGAAAGCTTTGTTAGAGATGAACCAACTGCATTGGCAATGCCTTCCTTGAGGTTTTCCTCAAGCTCTTTAATTGTCGCTTGCACAGACTCAGGGCTGCCTTCACCAAATATGAGATTGGAAGCAATGAAATGATGTGAGTAATATGTAGTAGATCAAAGCAAAGCAACACAGTACATAGAATTTTCCCCTTAATCCAGAATACCACCTGCGAGAGGTAACAACTACACGATCCCCAGAAAGAAGAAATTCCCGTGCCAAGGCTTTTCCCAATCCCCTTGTACTGTAACAAACCATTTAGAAGAAACAACAAACAATGTTATGCAAACGTCATAAGAACATAATCTTTTGAATATCATCAAAGTAACTACCAATTTGCAAAGCCAAAGGCCCATGTAAGATTGCACGATTTCATTTAATAACAAAAACTATGGGAATCAAAACAATTAATAGAAGAAGAGCCTTAAGTTAATGTACCTCCCAGTTATGACAACATTACGTGGACCAGCACGAGAATGCTCCTCCAACACCATGTTAGCACCTACCATTGTCCCAATGATTATTCCTCCAAGCCAGCTATACCATATAAGTGCATCCATCTGACTGTCTCCACCTTTAGAAAATAAAATTCACAGAAAACTTAGTTTCTCATAAGAAGAACCAATGCATATTTGAGCAAATAAATTTCTATTCACATTTTTTTTCACTAGTTAGGAAATTGCAAATTGGCCAACCTGACATCTGAAATCCAATTGCAAGGATGACCCCAGTGCTCATCATAGTCACAATATACCTTCCAATTTGTATTGCAATCTTTTTTTTTTTACCAAGAGAGAAACACAGTTACACTCAACACATTGAATACCTTCAATAGAACACAAGAAAGATAACAAAATAAAAGGGCAATAACCCAACATGCATGAGAAAATAACATAAACAACTTACTGAGGATAACACTCCTTCCACCTTCACCACAGCATGCCGATACTCATCATCTAATTTAGAACCCCCCAAGAAATTCTTCAGCAGAATAGACTTGAGTGAGCTCCAAAACTCACCTTCCTTTTTGGTTTTAACTTCATTTTTCTTCATATTTCTAGACTTTTTCTCCTTCAAATCACCTCCATCTTCAGTCCTAAACGCCCTGCACTGCTTCCAAGACGACCCTTCACAATAATTGTGGCCAAAACCAAGCACCCCAGGTGAACTTGAAGCGCCAAAGCCACTCCTATGGAACCTTGTTCTGTGCTGATTGCTGAAACTCTCTGGGAAGACATGGATCTTCATAACTGTGGCCATGGCTGTGATAATAGTAATATGGCAGATCCCAAGTTCATGGAACAAGGAAGATTTTTTGGAACAAAGTTTTTTGGTTGAATAAAAAGTGCTTAATTTGAGTGGCTTGTTCGGTTTATTTATTGTGATCTTTTTGGTGAAAACTGAAAATAATGTTTTTGTAATTTTGTGATTCAGTAGAGAAAATA
This sequence comes from Dalbergia cultrata, assembly GCA_031216105.1. Taxonomy (NCBI): domain Eukaryota; kingdom Viridiplantae; phylum Streptophyta; class Magnoliopsida; order Fabales; family Fabaceae; genus Dalbergia; species Dalbergia cultrata. The sequence continues at coordinate 75,938,444 of CM062344.1, forward strand.
TCAAGAGTGGAGAAGCACCGATTCGTGTGGGACATGTACAAACGTAAGAAGGAACGGAGTGGAGTGTGATGACCACACGTTACAGCATCCTCATCTACATGGGATTGGAGGACACGTGGCGATGTGGGTCTGTGTCCACCTCACTTTTTCCTTTTTGCGTCAGAAGATTAAGTATTATTTTTTCGAATTTATCTAGATTACGGGAAAAGACAATGAATAATCTTGTTTGGATTAATTGAAGAGTAAGCTCTTCATTCGTACTTAACAAAAATTGTGGCCCTTCAAGAAGTGAAAGATATGAACTCAATTTTGATGCATTGGTTTACATTGTGATGTAATTATTTTTTTTATTTACTTAAATTTTAAAGTAAGATAAGGATAAAAGTTGTGTAAATTTTTTTTATATTATTAGTATATCAAAATTGAATTTAAAAAAATATTCTTTAATTTTTCATAATTAAAAATATATGACAAGTTAGGTTTTTTTTAGTTTGAATTAATTTATTTGTTATATTTATGTTTTTGTGAGCAAAAACTAATTTAATCTATTTTTATAAATTGTAAGCAATCAATTTGTCATATTTTAATTATAAGGGACCACAAAATTCTTGAGAAACTAATTTTTATAATATACCAAATTGAGATTTACTATAAACTCTAATAAAAATTCATACTAACATCTATTTTTGTATCCTTAAATTAGTAGAAATATTCGACTCAATCGGCCATTGTATTAAAGTATTATAAATTGAAATATATAATTAAATGATAGCGTATAATTATTTTATATTGATAGTATACATCCAAATTATACTTGGTTTCCTAGTACTTTTTGAGGAGTGCTCCTATTTATAAAAAAAATAAGAAAATCTTTTTGGTTTGGCAAACAAAAGAACTAGAACATTTTGCCTATCAAGAGTGTTATTGAGAACACTTATGATGTGTTTATTAAAACTGACTTATATTTCTCTAAAATTTAAAACATTGATATATCCTTTCATTAATTAAGAGTTTCAATTTTTAGAAGTTACCCTTTTTAATATTTTTATCTATTATAGTTATTTTAAATTTTAAAAGCAATTTTACAATAAATTTACCAAATGCTATTTTTGTGACAATAGCGAATAAGTTAGTCCCATACATGTTTTGGATTATCAGATAGTCCACACTTTTTAACTATTAAATCAAATTTCATCGAAATCTTAGGGTTGAAATTTTTTTAGATTGTTAATTAAAAATATTATAAATGATTTATTTGAAATTATAGCATTTGAAAATTACTAAAAGATCCCTCACCTATCCTTTTTTTGTCATCATTTACTGTTACCACCAATGGGCCATGCGAATCAGCCTGGTCTGTTTAGCTCGATCTACGACAGACTACAATTAAATGGGCCAGAGCAGGCTAGTCCGTTTAACAAATGGACTCGACTTTAACCTAGTCCGCATCCACCCCAGATAAGCCTGCAAATCCGTGAACCAGTTCGTGTAACCGTTTTTTTGTTCATATTTTTTGCTCGTATAAGCTCGGAAGCCCACGGATAGGCCCACTAGCCCTCTTTTTTTCATATTTTTTAAATTTTTTTATACCCTATATTATATATTTATATTTATACAGTATATTTTACCTCCAAAAATATATATATACACATTTTTCTTTACAGTATCTAATTTCCAATTTCAACAAATAACAATACTAATAAATACTGCAAATACTAAACTTAAACATTCAATTTCAAAAATCTAAATGTTAATATTTTTATAACTAAATGTGACCCTTCCCCTTGAGCTTAGATGCTTAGTAGTTGGTATTGGATTGGACAATCATGAATGGAATGGTGGACTGGTGTAGCACTTAAGCATTCCCTCACTAATGTTGGTTAGCAAGTTGGTTCGTGAATCCGCAAAACACGCTCGTTTAGCCCGCAATATAAGTGGTGCAAATAAAAGAAGTCCATGTTTGTTGGACTAAAGATTTTCTAGTCCATTTTCGTGTAGACTATGAGTTAAACGACAGTCCACAGATCGCGGCCTGTATATCCAACTCTAACGGCGGTAGCCATAAGCATGGCAGAACTCCCAAAGAAATCCAAAATGGTGTGCATTACATCATTTTCTTTGTAACAACCTATGCTGCTTTATGGATTGACAATTGTTCCCATAAACTAACACGGGTCTTTTCAGCATGCTTTGTCCTCACTCACATATTTCCTGTGAAAACTTCCCAGAAAGTCACCCATCCCAGTCAAGCACATTTAACTATGGAGTTCTTTAGTGATGGGCTACCTAAAAGAATATGCATCTTGTTGGTATAGGTTGTACAAATCAATTCGTATAAGTCATCCTCGATTGTGTAGTCCCATACTATATAGTTTTAGGATACCTCTCATTCGGGTGTGTAATCGGTTCATTCATATACCCCTCCGCTTAAAAGGCTTTGCGAGGAGCCGCTCCTTGTTTGTTCCTTCTTTACACAGTGATCACTCATCGTCCTCGTCCCTAGGTGTTACAAGCCCACTAGCTTCCGCTTGATTCATCACCGAACCACACCGTACTAGGAAAGGCACGACTCTGATACCATTTGTAGCAGCCCATGTTGCTTTATAGATTAACGATTGTCCCCACAAACCAACACGAGTCTTTTCAACATACTTTATCCTCACTCACGCTTCCTAGGAAAACTTCTATGAGGTCACCCATCCCAAAATTGCTCTCGATCAAGCACTCTTAACCATGAAGTTCTTTAGCGATGGGCTACTGAAAAGAAGATGCATCTTGTTGGTATAGGTTGTACAAATCAATTCATATAAGCCATCTTCAACCGTATAGTCTCATACCTATACAGTCTTAGGATCACTCTCATTCGGGTGTGTAATCAGTTCATTCATGTACCTCTTCACTTAGAAGGCCTTATGAGGAGCCGTTCCTTGTCTGGGTCTTCTTTGCACCGGCACTCATTCCTTACTCTCGTCCCTGGGCGTTACAAATTGGGGCGGAGTTTTGCTTAACTCGACCTCGCCCCATACTAGGTAATATTACTCTCAACCCACCTCGACCATACCTGCAAGTTTATAAGTTTAAACCCGCCCCGTCCTACTATTTTTTAAAAAACCTGCCAAATATAAAATGCAATTAATAACAATGTTAATATTTAAATTCTAAAGTTATAGTTATCAATACCAAAAAAATAATAGAATATCCTTAACAGAATGAGTGGGTGTTACTCATTAATGTATTATAGATTTAGGGTTAAGTAATTTTTTAAAATATATGAAGGGTGCGGGGCGGGTTAGGCTGGTTCACCCTAAACCTATACCCGCCCTAACTGGCAGACGAGTGGGGAGGGTTTAAAACCTAACCTGAGCGGGGTGGGTAACCTACGAGTTAGGTTGAAATTGTCATTCTTACTCACTTATAGATATAATGAAACAAGGGTCGTGGTCAGGTGCCAAAGGCGATCAATGCCTTTGGTGTCCAATGTGATGCGGCTAGGTGAGCATGTGATATGTGTCCACAGTGGGGGTGTTATTAATTGGTGTAACAGGGATTAAATTACATGCATTCGGAAAAAAATGAAAAAATAAAAAAAATTGGAAAAAAGGTAGTGTTCATTGAACTGAATTCGGACTAACCAAATTCTAAAATAAATAAATAAAACATAAAAAATTGAAAATAAGTCTTTTTCATTGAATCAACCAAATTTCAGTGAAAAGGAAATATTATGAAAGAAAGAAAACGATTTTAATTTATCCTTATAGTCGTCTCTACTTCGTGAGTTCACCTAAGAAAAAAAGCTTGACGAAGGCTCATAAACAATAGTGTCGTCATAGTTGATAGCAGAGTCATTTATTGATCTGTGGGTTTGCTACCCTCTCCCGGTGTCTGTCTCTATCTTTGATTGTTTTTTATCTCTTTTTGTCATTCTCTGTGTCTGCGTCTTCCATTGAGAAACAAAGAAAGGAAAGAAAAAAAGGTTTGCATGAAAAAGAAATGAAATGACTATAGATCCCATGTCCTAACCAAATTTTGAAAAAAATAAATGAAAATAAAAATAAGAGAAATTAAAAAATTGACAAAGAAAAAAGTATTATTCATTGAATTGAATTTGAACTAATCAAATTCTGGAAAAATAAATAAAAATAAAAATAAAACAAATAAAAAATAAAGAAAATTGAAAATTAAAAAAGAAAAAGTATTGTTCATTGCTCTGAATTTGAACTAATCAAATTCTGAAGAAAAGAACCAAAAATTAAAATTAAAAAGTAAAAAAAAATAATAATTGAAAAAAATAAAAAGTACTATTCATTACACTAAATTCAAACTAACCGAATTATAAAAAAAAATAAAAAATTGAAAAAAAAGTTCTATTCATTTAATTGAATTTGGACTAATCAAATTCTAAAAAATATAAAAAAAGAAAAAAGAAAAATACATTAATACAGCTGCTAATTCATTCATGCTTTCACAAAGCTCTTGTGACCCACTTCATGCCACATGTCATTTTTCCATTGCACAAATCTCTTATGGCCACCATATGCATTGACTAAGGTAGGCATGTGAGCAATGACCATGAAACAATACAAAAAAAAATGTTACAATAAACACAAAAATAAAGACATAATGAACACCTATATATAGCATACCTGTACTTATTCTATGTCACTTGATATTTATTGAACTTCTATATAGAAAATTCAATAACATCTTAAAATTTTTTAATGATAAAAACCACGAAAACTCAACATGTGTTTTTGAACAACAATACTACAGAACTAGAAGAAACATCCTTAATTGTATTGTGTACTAGCATTACACACATTGATCTTTCCACATACACTATTCATTGTGCAATATTTAAGGGTTAGTGTAATAATTTTACAAATTTATAGGAGATCTATTTAATGATTTTATAAACTTGGGGATCTCCTAAGTAAAATTTTACAAATAAAAAAGGAGTTGATGTGAATTTCATCAAACCTCAGAAAGATGTCAATGAAAGTTTCCCTTATTAATGTACATGACAATTTTTTTATTCAAAAAAATTGGATGAGAGGATGTTAATGTACATGCTTGCAAATACACGGAAATAATATATAAATATTAAATACTTTAATTTTTATGCATTAACAGTAAAATTTTAACTCAGTTAAATTAATTTATTTTCAACTTAGCTCATTTAACTCAATGGTTAAACAGGCCAGCTTGTCTAACTCATTGGATTTACCCATTATTTGTTTATTCATTTATTTATTTTAAAAAAATTAAGTTTTACTACTTTACAAACAACAATATTTAAGCTAAATATCAACTTTTCATTTATTTTTGCATTTTTTTGTAATTCTTATTTAAAAAACCTAATTTTTTTTAAAAAATTCCCTTTTTCCACATTTTTAATTTAAAAAGGTTAAATGGGCTAACCCATTTAAGCTTGTTGAACAATCATAAATTGGTCGAGCTATAATTATAGTGTCACGGTCCATTTTGTTTAATTTACAAGGCTAATTTGGTCAAATTTAAACAATTAAAGCAATCCATTTACGGCCATAATCCCATTAAATAGCTTGTTTTTTGGAAAAAGCTATGACAATGTTGTTAATAATTCTAATATTCTCAGACCTTGTTAACCTTTTAATATGTTTAATAGTTACCTCTATAAAATAACTCACCAATACCATGAACAAAATTGAGCCAACTACAGCATATACCTTTTTGCCTTGATTTTTATTTTTCTTATCAACCAAATATACAAAATGCTTGTGATATTGAACACTTGTCAATTACTTCTTGTTAACATATTTTTCTATTTGTATCCAACCATTCTTTGAATGTTGTCTTTTTTACTTTTATTTGTATTTTACACCTTGCCAAGATTGTTTGAACAAATGAAGATTACATTTTGTTGACGAGTAAATGAAAGTTAATGCTTGAGCACGAGATAATTCATAATGAATGTCAAATGTACACATACATACATAGATATACAAAGAGATAAATATCGATTAATCATAGCATTGTTTAGTCGGAGTTCTTTAGTTTGTGATGTTCATACGTTTAGGGAAAGCAACTATGTTGCTAATAGCTTTGCTAATTTGGGATGCCTAGTGGAGTTTGATATTTATTTGTTTTTATATCCTCCTAATGAATGTGGTTCTATCCTTAATGATGAATATGTCAGAGACGTTAGTTTTTCGTTAGGGCCTTAACTTTTTAAGGCTCACAACTATTCTTGTAATCAATAAATATTTATTTGACATGTCTTGTTCTAAGAGGAAAATGACTTGATATTTTTTATTTGATTAAATAAGCTTCATATTATTTAAGATCCTACAAATAAGTACCACACAATTGAAAAAGGAATTTCTAGATTGAGTTCTTACTAAATTATAATGCATTATAATTTATTGGTAATAGATTGCTTCGATTTAATGGAATGAAATTAATTACAAACTAATATTACAAACATGTTTATAATTTGAAGAAAAAAGATTGAGTAAAAATAACTCAGTAATATGGCACTAGATTTAAAATTGTCATTTGTTAAATAAATAAAAATGAACTAATTATTGAATTTTAAAATATGTGAGAATAAAATAGATATAAAAAATTTAAGCTAAGTTTATATTTTTTAACACCACAAAAAAAAAAACAATTATAATGAATTAGCATGGGAAACACACCAAAATACATCATGAAGACATATTTTATAACAATAAATAAATAATTAAATATGATAAAAATTTGAAAAGATAGTTGCATAAAAATTTAGGAAAAAAAGTTTTCAAAGAAAAAATATTGTTCAGAATATGATTCAATTCGTGCCACATAACTTCCTAAATCATAAATGAAAAAAATTTCCTAAACCATGTTCCATAATTTGTTTTTGTCAACTAAACCATGTTCCATTTAAACTTGTGCATAGCAAGTTTGGGAAAAAAAAAAATCTTTTCTATGTTTTTGTTTGATCAGAAGTTTTATTTTCCCATAACCAGTGCACTTGGCACCCCTCAGATAGCTCATGTGGTCCATGTGGGAAGTTTGAATCCCCACATAAAAAGCCATGTGAGTATCGTCCGTAAAAAGCAATAGCTTTATGAATTCTCTCATTATTTCATTCACAAACACTTGGCACTTGATACGTGGATGTGAACAGGAGAGGGTACAGTAGGACTATCCTCTTGCAATGTAGTGTATAGCAATTTATAAGATGCAATTTGGGAACACCAAAATCCTTTCTATTAATTATTAAATAATTATTTTGAATAAATAAAAGATTCATAATAAATTAAAATATAAAAAGTTTATCATAAAACTCCCCATAGTATATAGATAGATTAGGATTGAAAGTTGCGGTGGCAAAGTCTTGCTATTAGCCGTTCATAAAAGGAAAATGACATTGCCTTTCTTTTTCTCTTTTATTTTTGTAAATTATCAGTAAAAATTAGAAAAAAAACTATATTCACAATTTTTTATTGCAAATCTAACATCTAACATGTTTTAAATGATAAAAATATGAAAAAAAAAAGACTTTATTTCCCTATGATTGTGAGAAAAATTTGTTTGGGGAGATACGATACGACAGCCCAAACCAGAAAGCAGTAACGCAAATTAGTTCAGCGTTTTCTAGCTGGCAGTGGCAGGCCTGAGGAGGGGATGCATGGTACAATGAATGAATGTATTCTCCTACATTCATTATTATTATTATTATTATTATTATTATTATTATTATATTGTATTAATATTGTATATTGCCTACCTACCACTGGCCAGAGAAGAAAGAAAGAAAGAAAGAAACGAAGCGGAAGAAGAGAAGAAAGAGGGAAGAGACTAGGGTTAACGAAAAAAGAAATAGCAAAAACACTGTGTGGGAAAAAAGCAAAAGAAAATCGATTGAGGATTGCGGAGGGCGCAAGAGTCGGAAGCGGAGCAACACTGACCGCCAAAAACTCTAACCCGAATATTTAGCACACAAAACAAAAGCAAAATCACAAACACAACACTTTCCTTCTCTCTCTTCTTCTACCATTGTTCCTTTTTCGTTTCTCTTTCTTTGTGGTTGTGGGAATATTGAGCAATGAACAGGTTTCACGATCAACGGCCAAGATCCGCCAAGCAGCCCACCATCCACGGCTGTGCTCAATCCGGTGACTTTGTTGGACTCCAGAGGCTACTTCGTGATAACCCTTCTCTTCTCAATGAGAGAAACCCTGTTGTAAGAATAACCCCCCCCCCCCTTTTTTTTAACTTTCCCTTTGATTTTCAACATATGGGCATCTTCAAAATCTGATCTTTTTCTTCTTCAAATACTCTCTCGTATGTTGGTGGTGTGTGTTCTTATCTTCTTTAACTTTGAAATGTTGATCTTTGTGGTAAAGTTTGTGTTTTTTTTTTTTTTTTTATCTTTTGAATAGGGTGATATTATTTGAAATGCTTAATTTCTTGTCAAATTTAGGATTTGGAATGATGCATTTAACTTTTAGATATACCTAGTTATGAGTTTTTGCAAGTGGGTATGATATGATTCCTTGCAAATTGTCTTTTAGAATGGTAGACTTTGTGGAGCGCTGAGAAAAGCTAACAACTTTGGAGTATCTTTGATTGATAGTCTAGCCAGATCCTCAACTTTTAGCTATTCTAGTACCATTTTCTGTTCAATATGGCAGCTACATTTTGAATCAAAAGAAAATTGAAATACAATCATGTTTTCTTAGGTGCTGAATATGCTGGCTACATTGGACATTGGTCAGGTGGTTTGGTGTGTTTAGTTGAAGAGGAATTGGGTAGATTTTCAAGGGGAAGACTCTATCTTGGACTGGTCATGAAAGGGATTATTTTTATGGCTTCCCGTTTGTGATCATTTGTAGATTTTATTCCTTGGGGATTTTGGGGCTTGTGTAACAAACTTGTAAAGGAATTAGAGGGCATTATTATTTTGATGATCTATTTCTCCAATTGCTTTCTCTGAATGTCTAGTAAACAAGGTTTCAAAATGGTGGCCTGTACTTCATTAGTAAGTTTATTGCTTGACTATATACTGGCATTTTAATTTCTAACATTTTACCCCTGAAGATCTAGCCTGCTTTATATTCAGATGGCACAGACACCACTTCATGTTGCTGCTGGTCAGAATAAGGCTGAGATTGTTAAATTTCTTCTAGATTGGCAAGGATCGGATAAGGTTGAGTTGGAGGCCAAGAATATGGTACGTACTTGTCAAAATTTTTATTTGAATTTTATTGTTAGAATGTAAATATGCTTGTAGTCTTGTAATTGTAAATAGGTTTCATTTATCATCATTGCAGTATGGAGAAACTCCATTGCACATGGCAGCAAAGAATGGGTGCAGTGAAGCTGCACAGTTACTTCTAGCACATGGGGCTTCTGTCGAAGCCAGAGCAAATGTGAATTTTCTTCTTGCTTCATTTATCATTTAGGGTGTGTTTAATTGAGGGATAAAGATGAGGGTAAAAATTACACACGAAACTCATTTATGTAATTTTCACCCTCCAAGCAAGAATCATTTATATGCATTGCATGAAAGTTTGTTCACAAACTTTTCCTTGCAGAATGGTATGGCACCTTTACACCTTGCTGTTTGGTACTCGCTACGAGCAGAAGAATTATTAACTGTGAAAACATTGCTTGACTACAATGCTGATTGCAGTGCTAAGGACAATGTAGTAAATTTGAATTCCTGTTTTTGTGTTACTTAAACCAGTTTTGGTGAAGTCATAATAGATGCTCAAACCATTGAATTTCAGGAGGGAATGACTCCTTTAAATCATCTTTCCCAAGGCCCTGGAAATGAGAAACTTAGGGAGCTATTACACTGGTATCTTGAAGAGCAGAGGAAGAAACGGGCTATTGAAGCATGCAGTGAAACCAAAGCTAAAATGGATGAGCTGGAAAAGGAATTAGCTAATATTGTGGGTCTAAATGATCTAAAAATACAACTGCGCAAGTGGGCAAAGGGCATGCTTTTGGATGAGAGGCGTAGAGCTCTTGGTCTGCGTGTTGGCACAAGAAGACCGCCTCACATGGCCTTTCTTGGCAATCCTGGCACAGGTTATTAGTGATACCTTGTTTTTTGGAAGGCACTTATATTGCATGCAATCAATGTTGCAAAGATGTTTTACTCTGCACTCGCTTTCATTATTTTTCTGTTTACCAATTTGTGCTACAAGATTTGTTATCTATTGCTTTTTTTATTATTATTTAATTGAATTCGCATGTTTCGATTAGAATTATCTTGGCTTGAACTTCCCTTTGTTATTAGATGTTTCCTTGACCACTAAATGCATAGAGAATTTAAATATGGATCATGAGCTGTCTAGCTGGCTATTTCCTTTGGCATTTCACTATTACTAATGCCAGAAGTTTTGACCATTCTTGCCCTTTCTCATTATTTTGCCAACTTCGACCTAAGCTTTTTACTCTTTATTGGTTTAGAGTGTATGTCCATCACACACTAATATAATTTTGTTTTCATATAAAAATGAAAATGCAACCAATAATCTTGGCTTGCTTTATTTTTCGCAAAATGGTTTCACATATCATCATCCCTTTCCTGTAGGGATCATGTACTTTCCATGCTATCTTTTGTTTCTGAGAGCAACTAATTGTGCTAATTGACTTCTCTGTTTAATAGGTAAAACTATGGTGGCACAGGTTCTTGGAAGGTTACTCCATATGGTGGGAATTCTACCTACAGATAAAGTGACAGAAGTACAGCGGACTGATTTAGTCGGTGAATTTGTCGGTCATACTGGTCCAAAAACCAGGAGGAAGGTATGATACTTCTTTTGAAATCTTTGTTGTTCCATCCTTGCTTTGGCTTTTTGAAACCAAACTTGACCTTGGTGCTTAATGAATGAGTTCAAACATTGTATACAGATCCAGGAAGCAGAGGGGGGAATTCTTTTTGTTGATGAAGCATATAGACTGATACCGATGCAGAAGGCAGATGATAAGGACTATGGGCTGGAAGCCTTAGAGGAGATTATGTCTGTCATGGACAGTGGAAAGATTGTGGTTATATTTGCAGGGTATGGTGAACCAATGAAAAGAGTAATTGCTTCCAACGAAGGTTTTTGCAGACGGGTGACCAAGTTTTTCCAGTTTAACGATTTCAATTCTGAAGAACTAGCACAAATTCTTCATATCAAGATGAATAATTTAGTGGAAAATAGTTTGCTATACGGATTCAAGTTGCATTCCTCTTGCAGTATAAAAGCTCTAGCAGAATTGATAGAGAGGGAAACAACAGAAAAGCAGCGAAAAGAGACAAATGGCGGTTTGGTAGATACTATGTTAGTTAATGCTAGAGAGAATTTGGACCTAAGGCTTAGCTTTGACTGTGTTGATACAGAAGAACTTCTTACCATCACACTGGTAGATTTAGAGGCAGGCCTTCAGCTATTATCACAGTAATCATTCTTTTGGCAATCTGGTAGATTTTTTTGGAGAGATTCTTTTCAGATTACCTTTATGTTCATTGTTGAGTATATTGCAAGTTTGCAACTGCAAAATGAGGAGCTGTCCTGATTAAAGTTTGCTACAAGAGGTGAATCCTACTTGTTTTTTAAAAAACTTCTCTCTATTTTTTGTGTAATTGATAATGTTATAATATAGGCTCCATTGATGCACTGTGCTTTATTTATTCCTTCTAGTTTGTGCCTGTCCGAAATTATTTTCATTATTATTGATTGGTTATATTTGCATATTTTTACACCTTTGTATAAATGGCTCTTGTATCTTTAGATGTTTTCTAAATGAGGAGAGTTAATCAAGCTTTAAGTGTTAAAGTAGTTGTGTAGATTTTAAAATTAGTTTGTATAGGACGAAGGCTAAGTTTTTAGATAAATTATTACCAAAAAATGGATAACTGAAAATGGATTTAATTTTTAGAGTATTAGCATATGTTGATAAAATTGCGCTTTTTTTTTGTGTAATAATTATTGTGAGTAGGTGATAGAATCTATGCAAGAGCAAAGATTGAAAAAACAATTAATACTTATTTAAAATTTTTAAATAACAAATAATATTGGACAAAATTCCTTAAAACACATTTATGACGGGACGGAAGGAGTAGTTCATTATTTTTGAAAGAAACAAAATTTTATACAAATCTGACAATTTTGTATCTTCCTAATATCTTTGTTATTTTATACACATATTCCTTCATGAGACAAGTTAAAGTAAGATACTCAAATAAAGATCCAATTGTTCCCTCATAATATGTACAAAGTGCAGTTACGGGCTACATTGGTGTACGTTTTTGACAGAATTTGTTGAAGTCATGCGCAAGACATTCTTTGAGTAATGTAATCCTATTCAAACTTCCATCATCCAGACCAAAAAAAAAAAAAAACAAAAAGCTTCCATCGTACAATCAAGCAGGGACGGATCTATATTCATAAAGCCCCGTAAACATTTTGAAACTTTCTTAATGATTATATAGATATATATATTTTTGACCCCAATATTTTGTTAAATTTGATCCTAGATTAACTTAAAATAAAATAACAAAGTATGGTCCAATCCACTTTTTTATTATATTTATATATTATTTTTGTCCACATGATTAAAATATTTTTGCCCCGTCTTGTCACAATTAGCAACGTTTGAGGAAATATCTAAGCAGGGTCATTACGTGCAAGCCAATGATAACAAACATTTCCAAGAGAAAAAATATGCTTAAAACAGAAAAGAGGCTCCATCCCACAAGCAAATCCAACAAAAGGAAGAAAACAAAAACATTAGAAAAGTGGATCACCAATAAGAAAAAGAATGAGAGAAAAGAAAGAGTAATGTTATAGTCTTACAGAATCGTATTTAAGATGAATTCAACACGAATTCAACACTTGATAATGTTTATTATTGAATTTTATGATATGTATACGTGTAATAGTTTTAAATTATTTTTCCAGATAAATAAAAAAAGTTATGTTTTAAAGAATGGTATGATGCTGTATATAATCTATGGTGAAAGCTTAATATGAACCTATGTTATTATTTTAAGGTTTTTCTGACCCGTATCATTAGGTTAAATATTCTTAAAAATAAAGTGAGTTTGCAAACTTTTTAATGAACTTTGTCCATCATAAACTTTAAAATCACACTTTTTAATTAAGTGTTTGTTTTCTTTGAATCCTTAACAAATGCCCTTACTAATATAAGGGTATTCATTAAAAAAGCCCTTATTTAAAAAAATGAGTTATCAAATGTTCGAAAATGGTTTCATCATTGAATGAGCTTATAAATATTTATGGTTAATTAGTAAATATTTAATAATTACCATATAAATAATATTAGCATAATTTGTAACTCTTAGTCACATTAACATATGGTCGATTGGAATGACACAATGCTCCTTCCTATAATTAAAGATCTCAAGTTTGAACCCCATATTTATATATGTGTGTGTGAAGAAAAATCATGTCTCTACCAAATTTTAGATCATTGAATAGAATTGTCTATGTGAGAAGATACTCTTCTAGCAAAAGCTTTTTTTTTCATACCCTATCTTTTAATAATATTTTAATTTCATTCTGAAAATTTGTTGTATTTCAATTTTATCCCTAACATTTTTATATTATCTCAGTATTATCCTATTTGATATCAGTATAAGTTTTTTTAAAATTGAGATTGCTCATGTGGCTCAAATGTGCCAATTTTTTCTCATGAATGTTGTATTATATATACAAAAGCTCTATTTTGTTCTTTATCCTTTAAACTTAAATTTTTATTGTTAAGAGACGTCTGCAAATAATATGTAATTCACTTTAATAGGAATGATCAATAAAAAATAGACCATATACATGTATAAGACATCGATATAATATAAGAATGAATATTTTAAAGTTGAATCATAGTCGATTTTAATAAAATTGATGGTATTAATAAATCTGGCAACAATAAGATGTTATCGAAACGTTAGAGATGAAGATAAAAATTTGAAGAAAAAAAAATTGTGGAAACACGTCAATTATCGTTAAAAGATCATTCGGAAATAAAAATTTTGCCTAACGAAAATTAAAAAAAAAACTCCCAGCACTCCTTTCAGTGATAAACTGGTATAACTGCAGCAACAGGAGGTAGCAGTCTGTCGGTTTTCGGTGACTGGAAGAACAAAAATCCAATTTTTTTCTGGTTATCCAAACACCCCTTCAGCCCTCCTCTTCTCCTCTCTCTCTCTCTCTCTCTCTCTCTCTCTCTCTCTCTCTTCAGATAGAGGAAAGAATCATCATCATCATGGTACTAACTTCAATCTCCATAATCTCTTCATCACCTTCACTCCCTTCAAGCTCCACCACCGATTCTCCTTCCACTTCTTCCACTCCCACCAGAACCAGACCCTTCCTCCGTTCCTCATCCAAACAACGCCTTCATCTTGGGTTCCCAAGAACACCCTTTTCTTCATTCTTTTCCCTCCACACTTCTCTTCCACTTCCACCACCCAATGCATCATCATCATCACCATCATCCACCTTCAGAGTCTCTGAAGATGATGATGGGTCACCAGAACAGTTCCTAAACAACAATTCTATTGCTGATTTCATGAGGTTCAAGCGTGGTGTTGATGGTGGCAGTGGTGAGCTTCAGACTGCTGTTGTCAGCTACAAGAAGAAGTTCCCTTGGTCCCTTTTGCGCCCTTTCCTTCAGGTGCAGATTTTAAAGCTTCATTTTTTTTTTTTTTGGCTCCTTTGGGTGTTCAAAGTTTGCATCTTTATTGTTTTTTCTCAAATGGGGTTTTGTGTGTTGTTTCAATGTAGGTTGACCTGGTTTCCACAATTCACATCGCTGATGAAGAGTATGTGTTGTCTTTCTTGCCTTTTGCTTTTTCTATTTTTATTTTGGATTTGATAGAATTGGTTGTTGTAAGAAGAAGCTTATAATGGCAGTGTTAGTTAGTTGTTATTACGTGAAGAAATGGAAAAGGAAGTGGGGAAATTCATGGGGTTCTGTTGCTGATAAATTAGGGGAAGATATAGATGTTGGATTGACATCAGGTGTCAGTGATTGGATTGAAACTTTTTCTTAGGGAACGACAATGTGAGCTAAGCTCATGTTTGCAATTTAAATGTTAGCAATTTAAATTTGATGCACTGTCATTGTAAATTACGTATAGTGTGTTTGGTTCTGCATTTGTAGAATTAATTCTAGGTAGAATTGATTGTGTCAGAAGTGATTTAGTTAGATTTGATTTTGAAATAAGATGATTTATGTTTGGTACATAAATACATAATTCCTCTAAAAGTTACTCTAACAGAAAGAAATTTTCACTTCTCCCAAAATCAATTCTAGAGACAAGAATTGATTCCGGAAGCAACGACCCAAACATGTCAGTATTGCATATATTCACATTGATGGCCCTTTGAATGTGATTTTAGGGTCGTCAACGTGAATCCAAACACACTGATAGTCATTTAACTGTGTATTATCTCATAACCAAAGTATTTGATACTTGCAATTACTACCTCAAAGTGACACATTTAGAACATTAAGTTAGATAATAGTATAAGACTCCTTACTCTAATTGACATATCTAAGTGAATAGTGACTTGTTCAATGATGCTGAATACAATTTTTTTTCCTCCCTAAATTTGTTAGTTCTTAATTAAATTGATGAACAAAACTTGTCATCTCATACAATTGGACAAGAATGATCTGTCTGATCTAATAGTATGTGACATGGCATCCAAGACCATCGGAGATAGAGTATGTTTGAAGGATGGTATAAGTTCCCTTAGGTGTATTGCAAAACAGCATGCCAAACTAAAGGCAACATGCATTTGACTGGCACTGACAAACTTCCTAACTTTTGTTAATTCCTTTGTAGAATTGCTTTTTTCCTAAAGAAGTGGAGAATCGCCAAATTTAGTTTTGACCCTTCTTTATTGACTTGATCATTTTCTTTTGCCGAAATGATATTTGCAAGTGATTCCTTGCACTGACTCAATTTTGTTCTTTATTTGTTTTACATTTTATTACCAAGCTGTGTTAATTTGAGTGATTCTCATGTATATAAGCAGGTATTTTCTGGCACTCCAGAAGGAACTTGAATCATACGATTGTGTCCTTTATGAAATGGTGGCTAGCAGGGAAACTTTAGAGAATAGAAGAAACCCTACTGCAACAAAAAGGTTAAAAATTTCACGCACCAGAGGTTTTAACATTTTGGGATGCATCCAAAGACAGATGGCTCGTATTCTTATGCTTGATTTCCAATTAGACTGTCTCAGTTACCAGGCTGCCAATTGGTACCATGCAGATCTTGATTATGAGACCTTCAAATTACTTCAGGTTTTAAACTGCTAATTTTTGTAGCTTGATTCAACTTGGTGCACACATTTTGAGGGCTATTCTGAATAAAACAATTGGAGAGTTGTATTTCTTTCAAGCCAATAAATGATATAGCTTTCAATGTCATTTTGGTTGTCTGGTATATAGCTAAGATCATCATTTGAAAACCATAAAATAATTTGGATAACTGCTACCATAATTTGATCTTCTGCACTCTATTTATGTTCATTGTTCAGCTAGAAAAAGGTGAAAGCTTCTTTTCTTTTGCAAGAGATATGACTCTTAGATCTACAAAGGCAATACTGCAGCCTGCTTCAATTCCGGATGATCTTGACCCATTGAGATCCAAACTTTTATGGGCTTCACGTGTTCTTCCTATGCCACTTGTTGGCCTTTTTATCATTGGAGGCGTTTGTGCTGATGTGGGAAGTCAAGCATCAGATTATCCTGAAATTGAGGCATTGTCAAGGCTTGATTTTGGTGCTGCGATGAAGGTCTTCCTTGCAAAAAGACTGACATCCGAGTAAGTTTCTGTCATTTATTTCTTTTAATCCATCTCTCTTTCTTTTTCATTTTAGTCCCCTAGGAATTCGTACAAACTTGTAGATTTGAGTCATGAATGTACTCTATACTTTGTCATTTAAAGTGTACATGAAATTGAATTTGGCTCCTCTAATGTGTTGGTTGCATGCGCGCTGGAGGATAAAGTGCCCAATCTCAACTGTTGTTAAAATATCAACCGTTCAAATTACCATGCACATGTGATTTGTCATGCTGATGTTTATATCTTATAAAATCATAAACCGTTGACCTTTTTATTAGTGATTGGGATTGTGCACTTTTTTCTTTGAAACGCATCTTGCACGTTAAAGGAGTCAAATCCCATGAAACTATGGTGATTATCCCAAATGTTGCACTTATCGAGCATGCATATTTCATTTGTTGTGACAATATTATTAACTTGGATGTTGATGATGAAACATTGGCGTGAAGGTTCACACAGGTGACAGCAGATGTGGAAGAGAAATCTGTTATAATTGGTGAGAGAAATAAAGTTGCAATAGAGACTCTTAGAGCAGCAATGGATGAGGGACACAACAGGATTGCCATTCTTTATGGGGGTGGCCACATGCCAGATCTTGGGAGGAGATTAAGAGAAGAGTTTGATTTAGTCCCATCTAATGTGGAATGGATAACAGCTTGGTCCATAAGGAAAAGGGACCTAAACACTAGTTCATTTCCATTTCTGAAGACAATGGCCAAGGCTTCAGGTTGGCCATTGAACCGCTATCAGACATTGGCATTGCTCATCTTTTCATCAGTCTTGGCATTGGACCTGTGGTTTTGGGAGCTCTTCTTTGGCACTGCATTGAACTGGGTCTCTGAAATTGGCTCTGAACTTCTTCAGTATATTGATAGTTCACAGCTGATATGATCATTGGACTCAGAACATTCATACTAATTACTGATCAGGATGAAGAAAATCTTGTATGCACCAGTGTAAATATGAAAAGCTTTATTAACAAATACCATTTGTCAAATGCGTTAAAACGATTCAATTGTTTGGATTGGATTCAATGAAATTTGGCTGCTGAACATCAGCTTTGTTGGTTAAATAAGTTTGTCTTCAACTGAATTGCAAGAACACCAAATTTCACGTAGCATGGATAAATTTTGTGCTCGAGAGATTGCTAACTTTTGATGGTCTTTTCAGACCAATGGATTTGCTGACCTGATTGCAAGCCTATACCCCAAACTTACTATGAGTGCATTCAAAGAACATGAACATTAAATACCAGAAAGCAGATATCAAATTTATTATGATGTACAAAGCGCGGATATACCTTTTGAGTGGCGTGTTTGTGTGTCGGATATATATTTATGTCGGATCTTGTATAACATACCAATGACATATGTTCATATATATTTAATTTAAAATTTACATATTTCATACGTTAATATAAAAAATACAATATAAACAAGATTATAAAAAAGAAATAATATATAAATTTTTAGTTTATAAGAAAATAAAGTATAAGCATTGGTTATACAAAATAATATTTTGAATAGTGTATCATTTTCTTTAAATTTTTAATTATATATATGCCGTGTTTGTGTTTTGTGATTTTTCAACTTTGATGTATCTATCATATTCATATCATGTCGTGTCTAGTGTTTGTGTCATGTCTTGTATTCGTGTCCTGTCTATACTTTATAGATTATGATCCCTTGTCTATGTATGAAAATGCATTTATAATAAAGTATATAAATTGAATTGTATAATTTTTCCTGTTTTCTTTATAAAAATCTAATAAATAAATAAATATTCACGAAAAAAGAAAATGAAAAGTCAACTATTTTCAATGAAGGTTTTTTTGGTGCCGTATTTTCAATGAAGGTAGACATGCATTATGTGTTCTTTGCTTTTTCTAGTTTTACAATATATAATATATGTATGGGTAGCTTTTTATTTGTCATGATTCTCGGGGTAGAACTGCATGTGATCTTGCTTCCAGCCTACAGTGGTGAGAGCAATGTGAAGTTGTAAAGTGTAAACTTTACTCTAATGAAAGCTTGATATGCACGGTGCTCTGTTTTATTTAATGTTTCATATTTTAATAATTGTATTAAAATATAATATTGATGAAAAATAACAATAATTCAAATAACTAGAGTGCAAAATATTTCCATACCAACAAGAGTGCAAAATATTAAATAGAATGGAATATCTTTTTTTAATTCTCAAAATAAAGTATTTCCATTCATTATATTTTAATATTACACTTAGAAAAAAAATCACCCAAACCTTTAGTATAAAACAAAAGTAATTCTAAATAAAATAAAATGACTCTTTTATTCATTTAAAACATAATAAATATATCAGATCATTGTACTGAATCTCTAAAGTTTTTTTTTTTCTTTTTTTATCTTTGTGTTCGACATCTGTAGCTTTTTGTGGTGTATATGGGTAATTCCACCTGGCATGCTGTCTAGAACTGATGGTCAAACTTTCTCTCTTTGGCTGGTTGAAAAATTCTTTCCTACTCCTCGGAGTACGTCAGTTTGTCGTCCACGTTAATTTCTGACCTTTGAATACAAATTGTAGAATTTATACGATGGTTACACTGCTAGTATAAGTAAATTTTTATTTTGATTTATAAAATTATAAGCATAATTTATTTTTAGTCTTTAAAATTAAATATATTAATTTAGTGATTAATTAAAAAATTGATTCAAGTTGATCTTTATGCTAATGTTCATGAAGACTAACTTGTATCATAAAAAAAAATATTAATTTGAATTATTTCTTATAAATTTTGAAATTAAATAATTTTTTTTATTTTAAGAATTAAAATGGATCATACCTATTATGCTTGTGAATTTGAATTTTGAAGAGAAAAAGGAAGGGGAAATGACTTATAATATAATTTTACACTATAAATCCTTCCTTCCCTTTCTTTTCTTCCAAAGGGTGTATTTGTAAGTTGGAATTTTAAAAAAAATATAAAAAAAAAAATTTATAATATAATTTTATATTATAAATCTTTTATATTTTTTTATTCTTCTCTAAAATCCAAACTTACGAGCATGTTCTTAGGACAAAATAAACTTTTAGTACGTGGTCGGAGGAAAATTCTTCTCCATTGAGCGCAAGGAGGCAAATCGTACGGGAGTCATTCTACCGTACACCGGGACAAAGAAAATTCTTCTTTGACAAGCAATTTTGACCACAAAGTTTAGGTAAATGTATCATTAGCTCATGCAAACTTTTAGTGGTACTAATGTATCAAATGCATGAATAATTGATAACTCCTATAGGAGTTATGTTTTTCTTTATTTTTCTTAGAATTTTTAGTTCATTAATAGTTGATTTTAGTTTTCGTAGTTGTCTCTTTTGCATCAATTGGTTCAAATTCTTGTATGACTATACTCATATTTTATCTTGTATTCTAGTTATGTTTTCCATTGGTTTTGTAACTTTTTGAAAGAAGAATTAGGGAAGCATTTGAACTAGGAGTGCAAAGGAGCAAGAATTGGAATTGAATGAATGTCAGAAAGCTATGTTGGAGCATATAAATCCATGTTGGAGCCTGGGTCCTGAAACTGAAGCCACGCTACAGCGTGGATTGCTGTTAGAATTCTCACATTTTCACTTAAGTTACACTCTAGCGTAGCCATAGTCATGCTATAGCATGGATGCATGAATCTAATATGTCACGACCTGACTTGGGCAAGTGAGAAGTTCCGTTCCCATGTAAGCCTCGGGACCTGCTGATTGTCTCTAAATACATGCTCTGTTCATAAGTCTATTTAAATTATTATATTTTCTGCAAATCAATCACATAGTCTCTAAAATCACAATAATTACCTCTAAAATCTTATAACAAATCTTTCAAGTTTAACTCTTGAAATCATTTATCTATATAAATCAACATACACTTGTCTGATTATCCAAGTCATTATATACAAACAAATGCGACTATAATATACCAAATGCAAATTACAACATGCTCTAGGTCTGGGATCCTGCCTGCATGTCACGACCCTTCTACAGAGCGTGACCGGCACGTGAGGAATTGGATCCCCATGGAAGCCTCTTATCACATGACTGATTAATATGCATAAATAAATTGAATATATATATTCAAAATATTTCAATTTTAACTAGATTTCATCAATCTGAAAAAGTTCTCAAAACATAAATTCTGAACATAAAATTCGTAATCTGAGCCATAGTCAAACGTACTTAAACAAATAACAGAAATTCTGAAAATAAACAAAACAATATAATGCATGTCCGGGATCTTGCCTACACAATTATTGGAGTACTACTAAACTGGCATAATTGACAATAAGTTCCACTCCAAAGCGAAGCTCACCAAGGAGATTGTAGCACTACTGCGGAGGATCCTGTGGTACAACTGAACTTGTAGCTATATCTGTAGGAGAAGAAAAAGAGAGGGGTGAGTTCATCAAAACTCAGTGAGTGAACCTTCACTCACAACCCACATGGGACATCAACAAAATACATAACTAATACATGCAGCTAATATGAAATATAGTATATATATAATTACATATGACTGTACTACAACAATATATTAACTGAATTCATGACAATAACTAGTAGAGAAGCAGGAATAAATATCTAAGCTGAATAGCTAATCTGAGCCAATGGCTAATCTGATGGGCACTTAACTAGTTCTCATAAATGGACACCTCACTAGGTTCCTTACTGTGGGTGAGCTAGTCCTCTAGCGGACCACTTGATACCAAGGTTAACGATCAATCATGCAGCCGTTAGCTCACTGATCTGTTTCTCACTATTTATTGGCTAAACACTAATAGTAATAATTTCATAAAAAACTAAGATCCATAATATTTTCTAACTGATAAATAAATCTAAATCATACATACAGCAAGAATAGTCCCATGATTTTTCTTAAATGACTAATTTTCATAATAACTGTAAAAGTAATAATATTTCTAAAATTGACATAATTCATAATAGCATACTCTCTTGACATAAAACATTCTAAAATTTCATAAATAATTTATATAATATGGAAATATACTAATAATGACCAAAAGTATGGTCATGAGCTTAAACCCACTCACCTTGGTAGCAAAGAGTATACTAACAACTTGACCTTTAAGGAGTCTAAATATTGTCGGTAACTATTTTCTCATTATTTTCTCTCTCTACTCTTATTCCACTCACGTTCTCTCTCCCTTCTCTCACTTTCACTCACACTCTGCACACACAACACACACCCACACCTATATATATATAATATAATAATCTAACCCGTGCAACACAGGCTCCCTAACTATCTATATAATAATAATAATAATATATATAAATAATATTATATGAAATCCCATGTGCCTCGTGCAACATGGTTTACATTACTTTTTATATAATATTAATATATAATAATAATAATAAACTTACCTCATGTAACGCATGCCCTATTATATATATATAATAATAAGAAGAAGAATGTTACAAACTCCTGTCGTGCCTTGTTTCTTATATATATATAAAATAATAATAAGAATGTTAAGAACTCGTGCCACCCATGTTTGTTTTATATAATAATAATAATAGTAAAAAATAAGTAATGATAATGATAATTTAGATACTAATAAATTCTATATTTGGGGTATTACACTGCATCTACACTGGAGCACGATAAACCCATGTACATCATGCTCACCTCTGGAATCTAATATTGCTGGAAGATACCCTTAGCAACTACAATATCTATAAAATAAAGAAAAGAATAGAGGGGTGAGTTTTGTAACCAAAACTTAGTGAGTGAGCCCTCACCTGAAACCCCCTATCATGGGACACCAAGGAAATAATGCATAAAATTATAATAACATTAATAGTACTCTAGTACACATATACAAAATAAATACTAGTCATCATTTTCTAATCTCAAAACAATTTCTTTAAATCACTTTGCACATCTGAAACCATATTGGCTTATCATATAGTAACTACGAAGAATAATAATCCTATCTTTATTATGTTTCATGAGTGTTCAGTTCTTCGTGAATGACGCCCCTGAATACGTGTCCCTCGTGGACTAGGTTTCATAGTTTCTCTAAATAAATTGTCCCTCGTGGACTAAGTTTCATAATTTCTCGTAGGTTGTGTCCCTCGTGGACATAGTTTCACAATTGCCCCTCATGGGCGAAGTTTGTGGTTTCTCGTTTCGTGGTTTCTCTGCGTAGATTTGCCCCTCGTGGGCCATTTTCTCTTGTGAGCTTTGAATCTATCTGATTCTAACAGTTTGACCTTAGCATAACTGTAGCTATGAAATCATGTCTAAAGGGTCACCAATCCGAAGGCATTCTGATTTCAAAGCCATAGAATATGTAGCTGACAGTTGTTATGAGTTTACAACTCTAACAATCTGACTTTAACATAACTATGGTTATGGATTCACGCCTAAAAGATTACCCCTTTTTCAGACATTTGTGATTTCATATCTCCACAGAGTATGTATCCATCAACTGTTCTGAATCTCATGAAGACTCAAGCTCTAAAACCGCTTTTGTTTAATTCTCTAAAATATATCTCAAATCATCAAACTTTTCATAGTTTAGAAAGCTCAACATCATATTTTCAAATAATAACATTTGCAATCACAATTTCATTCTCTTCTCTAAACCTCATGTCTAGTATAATACCATATCATGTACATAAACCAAATTCTAGAATCAATCCAAACAGTCGTAAAAGTCTTTAATATTTACCCATATCATCAATTTTATACAAACAACCAAGTTCTCAGTTCACAATTCCATAATCTTTCTAAATAACATCTCAAGATACATAACTATGTGTCTATGTTATATTCATAACTGCGTCTAAAATCAATACAACCTTTATAAATGCTTTCCATAATGACCATCATCATTAAATACACTCGAAATCAATTCAACAAATATGGTCCCATGAGTTTTATGAAAAACAGGTTTCATGCTTTCAAATCAACAGTTCCAAAACATATAATCTAACAATAATTTCAAATCCTTGTATAATATTCCTCTAAAATCACACATTAACTCGTATTTTTATGAAAGTAGCTCTAATGCAGAACATAAGGATAGCAAATGCGAACCTCTCACTTGGAGGAGTGGACAGAGCAAAACTAACACCAATAGCACCCTAAGAAGCAGAACTGGCAGCAGAATCTGATATAGAAGCTATAGAACACCAAATCACCGTCTAAAACCTCTAAATATTCAGGAATCCATTTCTAATAAGGTACAAAACCTCTCCCCCTTGAGGAGCTTAGAAAATCACCTCAAAAACCCAGAGAAAAGGGAGAAAAGAGAGCAATACTAAGAGAATAACGTACCTTAAAGCCTTAGAAACAAGAGATTGGAGTTAGACTGCTGAAAATGGAGCTTGGAAGGTGCCAAAATGGTGGAGAACCGAGTTTGGGAGTGAGAGCTAGAGTTGGAGGGGATGAAAATGGAGTGGGAAGGTTCTAGACCCGAAATGGGGTATTTTTAACTCTCTGATGACCGCTTGGGTGATCACAATGACCGCCTGGGCGGTTTCCAGTGAAGTTCACGCACCAACTTACTTCCTGATGACTGCCTGGATGGTCTCCCGAATTTTTTTTTTTAGCCTAGGGTATTACATAATATGTGGACTGGGACTTTGTACTAACTCTAGCAGCCCATGATTGGCACAAAAACCTAGGAAATGGTGCTAGAAAGGCATCACACATTATAATACGAAATTTGGAAAGGAGAAGGCTAGAGTTTAGAGCTTGGTGAGCAAGGAGATTGAAGCTTCAAGAACTTGAGGGAGAGACCTCTCTTAGTTTTGTTCTTCAACTTCTTGTGTATTATTCTTTGTTCATGGCTTTTTCTAATCTTTTTTATTTATTTATATTGTTTTTATTTCGTTTGCTATAATTTGCAACTAAACCCTTTGCCAATGGTGATTTATGGAGACTATGTGTTTGACATTATGCTAATATGAATAAATGTACGTCTTGCTTTCATTTAATAGTGAGCATTGTATTTGAATTTATTTTATCTTGAATTGTTTGATTACCAATTTAGGATTATAGGGGTTTTTACAAATTTGAGAAAAGGAGTAAGAGTCATGCCTATGAATGCAATGCCATGAGTTGAATGATACTTAGAGATAGGTAAACATGATTCATGTGATATTGAAAGGTTATAGAACTACTTATAGACTTAAGTATGCTAAGAGATTAGGTGCTTGACTTTACTTGAGTGGCATTAGATGATCTTGAGAAAGACTTTTAATGACATGATAACCCTACCATCACTTAATTGAATTTGGACAAAGCATATTGACATTCATGTTGCATTTTGTTAACACATAGTTGAAGTAAATCACTCTAGCATTTAACTCCATCACTTTTTATATCACTTTTACATTGTTTTAGCATTTTAGCTTTATTCCTTTTGATATAATCTATTTTCAGTTGTTCAAATTGTTATTTAATTAACTAGAATCGGTATTTAAATTATTCATGTGGGTTTGACGACCCTCTATTTTACTCTATTACTTGACGACTTAGTATAGTTGCTAGTGTCACTCTCTTTTGGAGCGATCAATAATCAATAAAACATATAATAGTGAAATTCTTATTCCATATAATTATTTAATCCTGAAGATAGTATTTTTAATGCGAATGTTCCTTTTGGATTTGACATGTGTATAATATATATATATATATCAATTTTTATATTATACTGAAATTTAATTAGTATTCTTATTTACGAGTGGGACAGTAGGGATCGAATTTTAACCACTTATTCATAGAAGCTCTTATACCATTACTTGAAACTACTTGTCCCAAAAGTTTAAATTATTAGATTATAACACATTAATTATTTTTTATCTAATAAGGTGATAATTGATATTGAAGCTCTAGTTTAAGTATAAAAAAGAAGGAGAGATATTATCTATTAAAACCACTGAATTTAAGATTTGATGTGATTTGCAAAATGGAATTTTAATAATATTTTGTAAGAATCTCTATTATTTATGAATACAGAATACGAACATAAAACTAATTTCTGAATTAGTTTGAATATTTTAATTTCAGTGATTCTAAACACAATAGTGTTAAGAGATTTTGAGTTTAAAATTTTATTTATTAATACTTCAATTTGTAAAATGGACTGAATGCCAAATACTCTCTCAGAATTTGAATAATTATCTGATTTTAAATGTTGATTGAAATTTAGAAAATGATTGGTAACATATTAATTTTAATAAAAATTAGGAATAATTTGTTAAATCACCCTTATTTTTTTATTACTCCAATTTCCTCTCATTTAGCTTTCTTCAATAGTAAGTCAATAATATTTAATAGAAATATTATTAGTAAGAAATAATTAATACTATTTAAACTTTTAAAATAGATCATTATTTTAAATAATTTTTTTTAAAATGGATAATTATTCAATAATAAATTATTTATTTACTAATTATCACATCATAATTAGTTGCTTCTTTATTAAAATTTTTCAGTTTCCCGGAGTATCATTCTTCTTCATCAAAGTTGAATCTTTTTTCGTTTCACATTTTGTACTCTTTTTCTTTTTCACTTGTTCACAAGTTACATTTTCTTTTTCTACACGTCTAAAATAACCTATCTAGATTTGCTTTGTTACTTAATAATTTTAAGTTGGCAAATGCTTCCACATTTACGTTTCTCTTTGCAAAATTTTAACCCCAGTCCTCCTTCACTTTCACTTATATTTATAGACTATGGAGTTCAAATTACTCTCTATATAGAGGAACTAATTTTTATGACGCTTTTAATTGACTAGCATTTCTTTGGACATTTTATTTTTTCTAAAGTGACTAATTTTTAATTTATAGAGATTTTTTTGAATATTTTTTTAGAGAGACCAATTTGCCCGATATAAAATTAGAGATAACAATTTGAAAGTTTGGTAAAAAAATTTAATAAATTTTAGTTGAATTGATTTAGAAATTAATTTTTAAATCAAATTGAATAGATAGCAATGTGATATATAATCCAAATCAAATTGAAAATACAATTTCCAAGTTTGGGATATAAAATTAAACTTACTAAAACCCATTATTCTATTTTAATTCAAATTAAATCCCTCGCCGTTAGTCCATTCGTATTAGCTTAAATCAGCAAATCCAACCCAATTAATTAAAAAAAGAAATTATTGCTTATATAGTAACATGTAATAGAATCCATCCAATTCCAACCAAATGTTTAATAGGTTCCCACATCTTTATTTAAGACCACAATAATTTTTATTGCATTCCTTTTAAATAAGATTCGTTTATAATTCAAAGCAATTGCCATTTAGCAAAATCCAGGATTCTAATACCACACATATAAATATATAACTGCTATAAGGTTAATATTTCCTGACTCTTCCTCTGATATTCACATTTCATTTCACCTGTGCTTTAAAAGAAAATAATTTCAGAGAGGAAGATTTAGTTCCTTTCGTGTATGAACTTTAATTAGTCATTCCTCATCGCATTCTTTAATAGGTACGCACTTTAATTTGTTATTGAATCCTAAGATTGGTGTTGTCAACTCTAGTATAGTCTATTTGCATACTGAAATTAGAATTATTGAATTGTAGAGTTTTAATTTCAATTCCAATTTTTTAGAATTATAATTGATTTAGAATCTTAAATTTTATGTTTAATTTGTGTTTACTATAGAATTGTAACAAAGTATTCGGAAATAAATGAAAAAGAAAAAAAATTATATATGCTTTGACAGCGAGAGAGATATTTAATAAGTTTGAAATTAACAATTCATAAGACATACGTTAAAAATTAAAATGAATCTATTTTAATATTTGTTTTATTTTATGAAATTTGATAATAGAATTATAATTTCAATTATTACTCCAAACATAAAAGATAGATTTGGCCGACCAAATCTAATTCTAACCTCCAATTCTATGCTCAATTTCATATGTCAAACAAAATTATAAAAACATACGTAATTGGGTACTTGGACGAGTTGATTTTGACACCTGAGTTGAGGAACTTTATCTTTTATCTTCTTCTTTTTCTCTTGGCTCAGGCTTATTAGCCTTATCTGCTTCAACTTTCAGTTACTTGACTAAGTACAATCTCTTGATTTTGTTAATTTTTTTAGAGAGACCAATTTGAAAGAGATAACAATTTGAAAGTTTGGTAAAAAAATTTAATAAATTTGAGTTGAATTGATTTGGAAATTAATTTTTAAATGTAAAATTCAGTGTAATATATAATCCAAATCAAATTGAAAATATAATTTCCAACTCTGGGATATAAAATTAAACTTACTAAAACTCATTATTCTATTTTAGTTCATTCCTATTGGCTTAGCCCAGCAAATCCAACCCAATTAATTGAAAAAAGAAATTATTGCTTAAACATAACATATAATAGAATCCATCTAATTCCAACCAAACGTTTAATAGGTTCCCACATCTTTATTTAAGACCAAAATAATTTTTATTGCATTCCTTTTAAATAAGAATCGTTTATAATTCAAGGCAAGTACCATTTACCAAAATTCATGGTTCAAATACCACACATATAAATATATAACTGCTATAAGGTCAATATTTCCTAACTCTTCCTCTGATCTTCACATTTCATTTCACCTGTGTTTTAAAAGAAAAGAATTTCAGAGAGGAAGCTCAAGTTCCTTTCGTGTATGCTTATGTGTAGTAGCTGATCTGATAATAATAGGACCTGAGCAACTCACCGCATTCTTTAATAGGTACGCACTTTAATTAGTTATTGAATCTTAAGATTGGTGTTGTAAACTCTACTATAGTCCATTTGGATAGTGGAATTAGAATTGTATTGTGGATTTTTTAATTTAATTTTCAATTTTTTTAGAATTAGAATTGACTTATAATCTTAAATTTTATGTTTAATTTGTGTTTATTATAGACTTGTAACATAAGTATTAGGAAATAAATGAAAAAAGAAAAAAAAAAAGCTTTAATAAGGAGAAATATATTTAAGACATTTGGAATTAACAATTCATAAGCATATGTTAGAAATTAAGGTGAATCTATTTTAATTTTTTTTTTAATTTCATGAAATTTGATCATGGAATTATAATTTCAATTATTACTCCAAACATAAAAAAATAAATAAAGTTGGTAGTCCAATTTTAATTCTAAGCTCCAATTGTATACTCTATTTTATACGCCAAATAAGATTATAAAAATATATGTAATTGGGTACTTGAATAAATTGAGTATGACACCTGAATTGAGGAACTTTGTCTTTTGTCTTTGTTTTTTTCTCTTGACTCAGGCTAATAAGCCTTATCTGCTTCATCTTTCAGTTACTTGGCTAGTGCAATCTCTTGATTTTGTTAATAAAATGTACAAAGATATATAAAGAGGAGAAAATTCAACTAAACTCATCTTGAATCTCTGTGTGGTTTGTCTATGATTATGGTATTGGTATATTTCCTGGAAGGATCAGTGTTTGACAGACACGTACGTGGGTATCACAATGCTATTTGGATAATTTTAGCGGAAAGGAAAAAAAAAAAAAGGAACAAATGTGGAGGATTCTTGAATTGTATGTAGATTTGTATAATCTTTTTTCATTTGATAATCTTATCAAGCCTAAGATTATGAGGAATTAACCCCCCCCCCCCCCCCCCAAAAAAAAAAAAATTTCGTTCAATCATTTTCAGAGTGGATCGGAGAAAAGAAATAAACATCGTGGAAAATAATGAAGTGGGTCACCCTTTGCCGTCTGCTCTAAACTATTTAGCACGTGTTGGATGTGTCATAAATCAATACATGATGCAGAGTACATACTCAAAAATATCGCATAGAAATGGTCACGAGTAGGACCTAGTGTTCAATTTAATCACGTTATAAGGCTTGAGAAGAGAAATGCTTTTTGCAATACGGTATACATAATGGAAATTGTGGTTATATTAAAAAAAAATTGTAGAAATAACACGTCTCTAGCAAAAAGCCTAATAAAAATGGCATTGAGTGAAGCTTTATTTAAGCTTCCATATAGGCTAAATATTTTATACAATTGTTAGAAGGATTAACTTAGAATAGGGCCATTGCTTCCAGCTGTATCTAGAAGTTACTTTGTGGACATGGCTTCCTTTTGTTGAATAATCATTTCTATAATATAAAGTAAGAGGAATATGCTGCAACCTATACAAAGGGAAAAAGACAAAAGGGGCATATCCTTTCTGAGACTTGTATTCACACTAAAGTTTGTCTTCAGTTTATGAAATTAAATGTTCTGCCATTACTTTTTTCATACAGGTATTAAAAAGGTAATTTTACTCACATAAGATAAACGAACTGCCAATATAATATTATTTGATTCACTATTTATCAATGGATTTTGTTTCAACCTTTTGCTATCAAACTCTCATCATTTATGAAGTATTTTACTGAGATTGATTATGTCGGCATGGCCAAATCGTCAAGAGCCAATATTTGGACCAAAAAAACCTGTTAAATATCTATACTTGATGCAACATAACTGAATGATTAAGGGGCACAGATTGACACACACTATTCTAATTGCCTTGTTAGACAGCTCACATGCGATGATTTGTAATATAATTTAGCATTTTATTTTGGGTTTTGTTAGTGAGTCCCGGAAAATTATTAATGAAGGATATTAAATAGATTATGTGCTATTAATCATTCAAATTTATATCCATCAAACTCTTGAATGAGTGGTGAGTAATTTGATTCCGGGTAAGAATTGAGGCATTAGATTGCTCTATTCCTTTGAATTGTGAAAATAATATTTCTCATAATTTTTCGTACCCTAAAAAAATGGAGTAAGTGTTAAAATTTTATAGTGAGTCCCTTATTTTGATAATATAAAAAATTTCACTTGCCATGCAAAATTTTTCTTTTCCAATTCTTTAACGTAGCACGGGTTAGATAAACCGTTTTATTTTGAATAAACTTCATAATTTATTCAGCCACATGAACAATATGGAGACAAGGAAAACCATAAAACCGCCAGTGATTTTTTGATCGGTCCTTATGTGTATTTATGGATAACTACTTCTCAGACAATTACTATGCGTGACGCGTGAATACAGATCATTGAGTGTATTGTCATGATTCAATATATATATATATGTCGTGTGCCATCCACTATTATTACTATTATTATAATGATATTACGGATATCATGGATGTTGGTCAAAAGGATATAGTCCAGAAAAACGTTTAATTAATGCATCTTAGTCATCCTTTAATGGCTATTATTTGTGTAACAGCAGGCATGAAATGTGCAAGTTTGGACATTTTTCTTTAAGACAAAGCCACTTTTAGCTTCCAAGTTTTTTAGGGCCATTAGTATATCAGATTTTTTTTTGTTGATTTTTTTGAAAAAAAAAAAACAAATTTTTGTTGTCCTGTGCTCCGAACATTCCAAATCATCTTTTCTTTGGGGAAAAGTATATGAAAGAGTTAATTAATATTGAAAAAAATGATAGTCCTACTAGATTTAGACAAGTTGTAGGTTGATCAGAAAGTTAAGAGGAAGCTACAATTGGCATTGCATTGGTTTATTTATTGCTATAAACCAAGATACTTATCTGATATCTTCTTTTTTTTAGATGATCTAGTACAATTTTCTCAAGGCATTCTTCTTGTTCTGCAATTCATTCTTTCTCAGAGATGGAAGCAAATTCTGGTCCTGAAGAGATGAAGCACCATTCTTACTACTACCCACTTCCTGGTTCTGATTCTTCTGCTGCAAAAGCTGACCTGAATAATGAGGAAAAACAAGGAATTGTGGCACAGGAAGCTGCTGAAGCTAGCTTTTATAGGCATAACATATCAGAGGAGGATTGTAGTGTTTCACACCAAAGAAGGGCTCATCTCAACAAGTATGCACTCGCTGGAGCTATTTTGGCTTCCACAAATTCTGTTCTCTTGGGCTATGGTGAGTTCTGCTAAAACCAGCTCAAAATTTAATGCCTAATAGACTTGCATATGTTATCACAGTTCACAAGTTCCTATAATTGAAATTGAAGAACTTAACAATTTCAATGATTGCTGATGCAAAGTTTAATCATAGCATAGCACTGTTTTATAGGGGAAACAAATTTTTTCTATGTGCAGATATTGGGGTGATGAGTGGTGCTGTGCTTTACATAAGAGAAGATCTGAATATAAGCCCAATCCAAGTTGAGATCCTTGTTGGTTGCTTGAATGTGTGTTCCTTGATTGGATCTCTAGCCTCTGGAAAGACCTCTGATTGGATTGGAAGAAGGTACACCATAGTCCTTGCAGCAGCAACATTCCTCATAGGTGCTGTTCTAATGGGGCTAGCACCTTCATTCCCATTCCTCATGGCTGGCCGTGTGGTTGCTGGCATTGGTGTTGGCTACTCCCTCACGATTGCCCCAGTCTATGTTGCTGAGCTCTCTCCTGCTCTGACACGTGGCTTCCTCACATCACTTCCTGAAGTCTTCATCAATGTTGGCATCCTCATAGGCTACATCTCAAACTATGCTCTCTCAGGCCTCCCATGTAACATAAACTGGAGACTCATGCTTGGCCTTGCAGCACTCCCTGCAGTTTTTGTGGCACTTGGTGTGTTATCAATGCCCGAATCGCCGCGTTGGCTTGTGGTGAAAGGAAGGATCCAAGAAGCAAGAGAGGTTTTGATTAGAACATCAGAGAACAAAGGTGAAGCTGAACTTAGGCTTGCTGAGATATCAGAAGCTGCTGCTTCTCATAACATTGGTAATGGACAAGGGGTTTGGAAGGAGTTGCTTGTTTCACCCTCTAGGCCTGTGTTGAGGATCCTTGTTGCTGCTATTGGTGTTAACTTTTTTATGCAGGCTTCTGGGAATGATGCTGTGATGTATTACACCCCAGAAGTGTTCAAGGAAGCTGGGATTCAAGGTGAGAAGGAGCTTTTGGGTGTGTCTATAATCATGGGGATTGTGAAGACTGCCTTTGCTTTCATTTCAGCATTGTTCTTGGACAGGTATGGGAGGAGGCCGATGCTGTTGTTGGGCTCATCTGGGATGGCAGCCTCATTGTTTGTCTTGGGCTTGGGCTGCAGCTTTCTTCAATTCTCAGATAACAAGCCCTTGTGGGCCATATCCTTGTGTGTGCTTGCTCTATGCTCTACTGTTTCCTTCTTCTCTATTGGGCTTGGGCCTATAACTTGGGTCTACTCATCAAGATATTTCCATTGAGGTTGAGGGCCCAAGGTTCCAGCTTGGCTATTTCTGTGAACCGTTTGATGAGTGGGGTGGTGTCCATGTCATTCCTTAGCATTTCAGAGGCAATAACTTTTGGGGGCATGTTTACTGTGCTTGCTGGTGTAATGGTGGTTGGGACTATGTTCTTCTATTTCTATCTGCCAGAGACCAAAGGCAAAAGCTTAGAGGAGATTGAAGCATTGTTTGAAGATGAGCTACATTGAGTCAAGAGATTAAGCTCAAGGACAAGCCCTTGCTTAGGACATGATCCTGCCTGTGTTTTGATACACATGTGGTGATATGATTGCCATAGTGGTCAAAACTCATTAAGTTTATTGTATTGTGAATATTTTTTTTGGTACTTTATTATATTGTGAATATAGGAACAAAGGAAAAAGGGTGGTGCTGTCAAAATTGTTGACACATCATGCCATTTTTGCGGGTTTGTTTTTTTTTTTGGGGGGGGGGGGGGGGGGTTGTTCAATTTATTCTTTTGTCTTGCTTAGGGTACATGCCATATGCATTGGTTCGATTATAGATTACAAAGTTAGACATACCTTGAAATGTGCTAGGTTGTCTATTGCAGCATTTGTCAAAGACTCAAGAGTTGGGTACACTTGTAAATATAGGAACAAAGAGAAGAGGGTACCTGCTGTTGTCCAAGAGATTGGCAATTAAATGCACCTTCTTCTTTTTTTTTCCTTCTTTTTATGTTCAATGTTGTTATGCTTGATAAGGCAAGACGCTTGATTACCACACGCATTGGATCGATTACAGGCTACAATATCTGAATTTGTGTGTGCTATGGATTCTGTGGCCCTTATGAGTGCAAGTTAACATTAAACAAGACATCTACAGAGCATGCATACCTCAGATACAATGGTGCAGAACCTGACTAAAATATTTATATCCATAAAATGTTAAATTTATTATAGTTATCTTATTTGACAGCAAGGAAGTGAGTCTTAGTGCAACGATAATATTATTGTCTTACGATTATATATGTCTAGATGAATATTAATTTGGTAGGTAAGGAGTAGTTGTGGTCAAGATCTCATACGTACCAAGGGAGGATTCATTCATATAT
The DNA here is from genome assembly GCA_031216105.1 of Dalbergia cultrata. Classification (NCBI taxonomy): domain Eukaryota; kingdom Viridiplantae; phylum Streptophyta; class Magnoliopsida; order Fabales; family Fabaceae; genus Dalbergia; species Dalbergia cultrata. The sequence goes on from CM062344.1 coordinate 75,972,581, forward strand.
AGACGGCCATGTGTATATATATACTCAGTCGTATTCTTAAGAATTAAGCACGAGTTTTAGACTGTAGACTAACATAAGTCATAATCTTCTTGGATGTAGACTGGTTCCAAACTCCAACAAGACGTGGCCCAATTTCCATTAGTGCTCAAACTTGCATTGCAGGCTAGGCTCCCTGCTTCTATCCTTATCAAGATTTGATGTGTGGTTGGTTAGTCTTGGTCAGTTAAAATTCCTAGCCCTGCAATGTGATGCCAGTTGTTCACTTTTCTCAATCGTCTTCCAATATTGGTTGTTTCGTCACACATAAACTACAGCTACTACCTTCTACCTGTATTGCTGTCTTCCTTATGTATGGCAAGATACTATTAATCTGACAAAGAATTTTTAAAATAGAAAAAAAAATGTTCACTTAGTTGGCTGCTACTAGTGGAGCAAGTTAGCTTTAGAGGAGATTAGCCTATACACATCAGGTCTGTACTTTGCTGCTTAATCATTCAAATGGACGATGTTAAGTAGTTGACTGATAGCATTGTTTGGATGTTCATTGAGAGTTTCAATGTGATTTTTTTTTTTTTATGTCATGTTTGATTTTGTGTTTTATTTTTCACTTCAATTTGATTCCAAAACAAAAATGTCTTTTTTTTTTTTATGTTGGGTGATATTAGAGTAACATTAATTTTGTCAAAACTTTTTAGATAAAAATACTAAACACAAATCACATTACTTTAAAATATGATAAAATCAAAATTATTTATTAAAAAAATGAGTTTGGAATAATGAACAAAGAACTAAGCACACACAAAAATCCATCATATATATTTTTTGTGTTGGCTTGGCTTGCTAAGCATTTTTTTTAAAATAACGATTTATCATCATCCCAAATTGCCAAAACCAACAACTGACAATTACCCATAGCAGAAAAATCTAACAATAGGCATACCAAGAATTGGTTGTCTTAGAAAGAAATGAGAGAAAAGGATTAATAAAAACCCTACAGGGAAATCAATCAAGCTTAGTGCTACTTGTTGCGTTGAAAAAGATCTATATAACACTGTTGTGGGCCTAAAATATTTAAAACAGCTGTAGTACCCTAGATCAAATATGTAAGACAACTCATGTCTAAGACTGGAATTAGAACAAGGAGAAGGTTGCCCTTATTGTCAACGGTATTTATGAAGACCATGAAAATAAATTGACAAAAATATGCTAAACAACAAAAACTCGAACCTCAGAAGAAGATGCCATTTATTTCATAGCTTCTGAATATTAAATTGTATATATGCTATATAAATGCCTAATAAAAGCTTGGCAATTATACATGCATACTTCCAAATGAGAGAACAGGAGGGCCTCTCATGAGCAATGAATAATTTTCTCTGATTTGGTAAAATGTGGTGTTTGGACACGGGACAATAAGTCAAAAAGAACTTGTCAAATCAAGCAAACAAGTATCATTTCACTTTTGGGCGAAACTAGAAGCAGGCTCTTAGCTTCAAGCAGCAAGTGCTCTTTTGAAAAGGTTGTAATTTTACGGAGAAATATTACAAAAGAATAAGGGAGTAATAATTGCAGCTATGTACACTTTAACTTGCTTATATAAAAATTAACATTGATTTGATCTGTGGTGAAATACATTAGTTTGCTTGACATCTGAGGTCAATGTACAGGACATGTTAGTTAAGTAGTTAGTTACAGGATTCAACTAGAAGGCCTAATATTGAAGAAAGTATTGATCCTTATACACCAAAATTCTGTAGTCAAGGAAGGCCTTTCGTTCTTTCTCTTGTATCATACTGGTCAAAGTACACAAGTAATGTATGAAGCATGGTGTATTAGGCCAAGCAGTACTGTGATTAGTGATTTTCCGACTAGGAGAAAGGTTACCATAAAATATAGGGGAAAACAGAATTGTTCAAGACAGGTCCAATTCAACAACCACTCTCTCCATTCATTTTCACAAAGAGGCTATACACCAACTCCTCCATCAAAAGTAAAGGCAACGAAACTTACAAACTTATTTATAATGGTAAAAGAGTCACAATCTTCCACATAGTGATAGTAGAGAGAAGAAGCCAAGTTTGGAGGTTGTGGGGTCCTGTTAGGAAGCAGAAAGCGAAGAGGGACAAACAAAGGAGCGTGTGAGGACAAAAGAGAATAGCAAAAGCAGTGGAAGACCATGATAGAAAATGGAATTCCATTGATCATCCAAAAAGAAAAGGCTAAAGTCTCTTTGTAGTTGGCTCCTATGCTTGTGTCACCTGTGTAAAGAAATCTTCACTGAGATCATATCACCCAACTACAACCGAAAAAAAGACACATTAACACTTTCACACAGGTAGACAAAACACAATTTTGTGACCCTTCTCTTCATCCTGCACCAAAAGGTATAACCCACCAGAAAATCTCATTTATAATTACACAGGAACTAGTGCCATCAGTTGCCGTCACAAATGCTGCTAAGAAGCTCCATTTCCAACACCAAGAAGTTCTTCCAAAAGACCCTAAAGAACTTCAAGTCTTTCTTCTCCCCGGGATACGAAAGGCTTCCGAAAACACCACCACACAATCACTTCTCTTATTCTATGGTTGCATCTGGTGTCAAGGACATGGACATGGACATGAACAGCAACAGCAGCTATCAGGAATTGGACAATTATTACATTGACTATAATGAAAATTGGGATTCAGAGAGAGACAGAGCCAAGAGAAGAAGCAAGAAGAAAGCTGCATTGCCATCTCCAACTATGCAAGAGCATGAGGTCTATAGTGGAAGCTACATAAGCTTGTCCAATAATGCAAGCCCTGCCAAGAAGACGAATCACGTGGTAGAGAAAAGAGAGGAATATGACAACCAAAACAAGAAGAGGGGCTTAACGCATCAAAGGGGAAGACAGAAAGATTCATCATTCAATTCTATTGGCATGAGGGAACACACAAACTATATGGTGGAACAGAAGCTTAGGGAATTGGAGATGTTGGACATGAGCAATGTGGATTATGTGCTTGACATTGAAGAGGTTCTTCATTACTATTCTCGCCTCACGTGCCCGGCATATCTTGAAATTGTTGATAGGTTCTTCATGGAAATGTACTCAGAGTTCTTTGGTCCAGCATGGCCTGCTTCACCTCTCAGTGTTAAGTCTAGGATGAAGCTTAGATATCAGTGAAGGGTCTTAAAGCTTGGCATTTCATTTTGTCCTGTTTTCTTAACTTCTTACCCTTTCAGATTATTTAACGTTTGCTTGAGTTGATTCTCAATATGTTTATTGACCTTATATGCGCATGGATGATAATAGCTACTTCTTTGTGTTTGGTGTGTCTCTAAATTATTCAAAATTTATTCTTGTTCAATTGTTTCACTGACCAATGTGTTAATTAATTTGGCACATATATAGGCAGGAAAACTCAGAATACGTTTCTGGAGATTGCCATGTTTCTGAAAACATTTCTCGAGGTACAATTTGCTGGATGGTGTCTATAGAAACACAGAGATGATACATGAATTCTATGTGCTCAATCTTAAGAAGTGGAAGGTGGAGACACTTGAGGAAAGGTTTGTACACCTTTCCTGTTGCAATTGTCTATAGTATTAAGGGTTATTTGGATAAGCCTTTGTGTAAAAATAACTTATGAATAAATTATTTTGAATTTAAATTAGTAACAACTTTGTATCTATCTCTGCACTATCTACTATCTCTCGATTCGCAACATCAGAGAAAATTATAACTAGTGACTAATCTAACATCTTTATAAAATTAAAAGAGATTAGTAGATGCCTTGTATGGTTGCTTAGTTCATAAGTTAGTTAGAAATTGACTGTGTGAATACATATTCGCTAACTCAAGTTCTTCATTGAAGTACCTATTTCACAAATTTTTGAAGTCATTTAAGCAAGGAATTATAATGTTTTCGTTTTTCCTAATATGGAAAATCATACCACATCTTATTTGTATATTATTGTTCCAGCCTATATCCTGAGCAATCGACTATCAAGGTTTAACCAATCTTTAATTCCCCTAGGTAAATAAAAGATGTGAAGTTGGCGAGACAGAACATGATTTTATAGCTTCAGGGGAGGGTTCATATAGATAGTCTTGTTATAAATGGGTAAGTGACTTGTGTCAAGCGACAAAATAGTTGAAACAAATAGTGATCTATGGTCAGTGACGGTACAATATTAAGGTAGACGGCTACACTAAAGCAAGCAGCTAGAGAGATAAAAGGCTTTGACTTTCGAGCATATTGAGCAAAGTATTTGGTTGGTCTGGTCTACTTACAATTTTGTCTTAAGGTAGCTTTAACACTACTCCTCATTCAGGCATAGTCGCATAGTCGTCTAGATAATTAGCAGGTCATTTGGAAACAACTTAAGTGAAAAAATTAAATTCTCATAGAAAATGAAATTTTATAAAATTAAGAAATTAAAATTAGATCCAAAAGAGTGTTATTTAGTGTGGAAATTGAATTTTTACAAATGAAAATTTTAAAATAACCTTACTTGAATATAATGTTTTATTTATAACCTATTAATGAAGGATAAAATAGTAAATATAATTAAATGAATTTATTTCTAGAACTATTTCAAAGTTAGAAATTTAATTCAATTTTTTAATTTATTGATTCATTCCAAACATAAGAATTCAATTCAATTTCTAATAAAATTCAATTCAATTTTATCTTATTAAAAGTTTGCAAACGCGCGATATGCAATTTCAATTTTACATAGGTGATCTCAAACTCCTACGCCAAGTAAATTTCGATCATATGAAGCTTAGTTTGTTTATAATTTAAAGACAACCAATCTATGTCATCGCTGCATGAATTTCTTTGGGACAAGACAACGGACTTTTTTTTAATTGGTCAACAATATGCATACATTCTTTGGTTTTTTTTTTCTTTTGCCGGTGAAAGAATACTTTTTCTTTAGTTTTATAGTTTAATTTGAAGTGTAAAATAATTTTACACAAATATCCAATTATATGATGCTATATCAGTGCAAAGTGTTTACCTCAACCACTCATTAACTAAAATGTCATACAAGTAGATGCACAGGGTAAATCTCTTTTACATTGGTCTATTACGGGACGTTTATTTTGGGGTATATTTAATTATTCCCTGTAATAAGTAATTGGGAATGACGTGTTCCTATTTTATTACAAGTTTTACAAAAATTTTCCCAGCTATTAATTATTTTATGTAAAAAGATTTTCCTATGATTTAGTGAAATCTTATTCCTAAGTTGAAGGGTGGGAAAAAAAATTCCCATCATTACAAGAAATTTATACCTAAAAGAACACTTAATTTTAGATGCACTTAAAAAGTGTTGCTTTATATACATAGACAACACTTTTTTTAAATTTGTTACTTTTCATATTGCAAAAGCTACACTTTTTTTAAGTTAATGCATAACTTTTTGAAGAGTTGCTATATCACATGTGGCCAATTGTCAAAGGCAACATTTTTTAATAAACTAATGTATCACTTTTCATAGTATTGCCATATCAAGTGTGGCTAATTGTTTAAGGCAACACTTTCAAGTAGAGAAGATAATAGTTTTTAGATATCAAAGGCAACACATTTAAAAAAAGGGTTGCCTATGTATACAAAAAGTAACACTTTTCAAATGTTCCAAAAAATAAGTGTTGTTTTAGGCCACATTTCTTGTAGTGCATGACTTGGAAATTACAATTATTAAGCACAATTACTAAACAATCCCTCAATTATTTAAATTTTTCTTTCTTTATGATTGTTTGAAGGGTGTTTTGTAAATTATGATATATATTCTCATGAATATAGATTATAAAATAAACAAGTTTTAAATTTATTACAGGGAATCTTAACAAATAATCCTAATAATGTTTAATGCTAAACAAATAATTTATTAAAGATACTCAAGAATAATATTCCTGAAATATCATTCCTAAGAATAGCATTCCTGGAAATCTAATTTCAAATCAATGAAACAAACACCTCCTTAATTTTTTTTGTTTTTGGGTCTTGGGAAATGAATATATTCTATACGTGACAACAATTATAATATGGGCTAAGTCACAGCGTAGGTAGGCTTGATAAGGATTTGGGCCGATGCACTAGGATAGCGAATGGGTTCAGTTTTGATGAGTGCTGACAGACAAAATTTTGGCTAATTAAACCTACATGGGTTTTCGAAGCCTATATATCTTTTATTGATTTATAACACATGCAACCCATTTTATATACTTGGGCCATGCTCCTAAAAGATGTGGTGGAGAGCAATTGCATGTGCTAGGATTCCATCACATGGTTGAATTGCCTTGTTCATGAAAAGAATAAAAAGAATGGCCAAACCGGGCGGAAGAAACGTCGACGAAATTGGAGGATAAAAGCATATAAGTAAAGAATCAAAGATTCCACCAAGCATATACTCATGGTGGATCCCATTTCACTCCCCCACCTACTCATCAAAGAATTGAAAGCCAAGTAAGGAATCCCAGTGCAGACCCAAGCCAATGATGTTCCAAAGCGATATTGTTCTTATATGTGCATCTGGCTTTATTCTTGAGACAAAGGAAGAATCCATTATTATCCAATTGATATTCCAAGAATATTGGGTCAATGTCACCAGGAAAAGTAACAAATATACCTCCTAGTGAGTTGGAGCCTCCCCCCTTAAGGCAAACACTTGTAGGGGAATGAGGAAGGCTAATCTTTCATTCCTGTCTCTCTCAAATGCCTCTCTTCGGGTAAATTGGAATTCTATAGCAGTGAATAAAGACGTATCACTTCTAGGAATATTATTGTAGCCAGCTATGTAGGTATGGTCTAATTACCATCATTGCCCAATTGACCCCATTTCTACCACACAGTACTACTACTCTACTAGCTATCTTAATTTAAAGCACTAACGGAGCTTGAATGGTAGATTGTCACTTCCCTTCCGTCCGTTGAAAAGTTCCCCTAGCTTGCTAGCTCTTCTTAGTTCTTATACAACCAATTTTTCATTCAAATTAAATGAAACTATGATATATAGACACACATTGTTGACTATATGGTCTACTATATATGTAACATAACCCCATTCTCAAGGACATCTTTGTATTCTTCACATCTAGCTAGAAACTGTGTACACGTTACGTTGAGTGATTGATCACATTATGTAAAAAGACTAGCTATAAAAACCACATGTATTTTTTATTTTATTTATATCGAACAGTGCAAGTGTGACTTTACCGTGTTGCTTGAAAGTGAAATTTAATATGACCCATATTCTCTTGTGAGGTACAATCGGATTTAGTTTAGCATATGCATGCTTTTAATTTGTCAGCTCTCTGCAGTAGCAAGTTTGTTTTGTTTTGGTCCTGCTGCCATAGCTCAATCCTTCTTCTTTTTTGTTTTTCCCGGTCACGTGTCCTTTTGTGTTATGAGTGATGCGTGACAAATAACAAATCGAAGGCTCGATAAAACCCGAAAGGGGGCCGAGAGAGATAGAGATTTTTCACCAAAGTGGGAGTCAAGTGCAATATCTTTGCTTTGGAATCCCAGGCATGCGAAGTGTGGATTGGAGTAAATGATTGAACAAGACAAGTTGATAGTGGTGGTCCATCCAAATTTTCACACCAATATACATCCCTGGCTGGCTTGTTCACTAGAAAGCCCCTAATGTAAATTGTAAAAAGATGAGAGGTAACCATCTACAAATTCTTTTTTCATGACTCACTGGCTAAACTCCCTCCCCCCCTCTCCCCTCTTCCACCACAAAACACAAAAAAAAAAAGGACAAAAAGCAGCTGCTCTTTATACCATATTCTCAACACTCCTTATTCCTAGGTACATCGAGTGAAAGGCATTTTTTCAATTAATGTGTATCAAATGATCTATTTATAGGGGAAATATATATTTTTTGTCAACACCATTTACTAGTCACTGAAGTCCTTAGTTATTAACCTATGATTATCTATCCAAATTTAGTAACAATAGTAGGTGAATCTTAAAGTGCCCCAATTTGGCATGTCTAAAAACTATACGTATGTATAATATTGATGCATGTGTGCATATTGAGTGATAGAAGCGCTTTTATACTAGAGGTGAGAGAAATACGTCTCGATTGTATACTCATATATGGATAATTAAATTATAAATTATTTAAAGTTCGTACAATTACTTAAAAAGTTATATATAATTTAGTTTTTATATATTATCAGTGTAAAATAGTTTTATACTAACATCCAATCAAATATTATTATATAATAAAAAAATAGTTGACTTGCACACTCACTACCTAAAAAAGAAATCACATTTTCTTTTATGATAGCATCTAATTGGATTTCAATATAAATTTAATTTTCACTGATAATATATATAAATTAAACTCATTGTATAGCAACTTTATAATTGTTTCTGATTATTCATACATGTAAGATCCACTTATTAAAATTTACTCATATCATACTCACAATCAATCACTACTCTCACTACTTTTTTATGGCGGTATAATTTTTGCTCCTAAATTATAGAGCAATATGTTACTTAGATATCCAAAAAGTGGATGTCAAATGTGGATACCCTATTTGACATTCACTTTACCACTATTACATGAGTTTGTTGAGTTGAGTGGATGAGGACCACAAGTTCATCCAACAATAGTAAATGTTATTTGAATATCTAAAAAGTGAATGTTTCATTTGACATCCACTTTATCACCGTCAAATGAGCTTGTTGAGTTGAGTGAATGGGAACCACAAGCTCATTCAATAATAGTAAAAGTGGATGTAACATAGAACATCTACTTTTTAAATGTCCAAATATTATTTTCCTAAATTATATTCGGCATAAGGCTATCACCTTTAGAAGTTGTGTCACAGCTAGAGTGAGAGTGTACCAATTTATAATGCCAGAAGCATGTATGTACAGGCCTCTCCTGTTCTCCTTTCGTTTCCTTTCTTTTGACCTCTGCTCACTTCCTAATGCTTTTGACGACTCGTCATGCTCACGCTCACACGCTCACCCGCCTGCATGTCTTGCCCTTTTCATCGATACGTAATAAAGTTGAACACAGACAAAGATCAGATCCGTTTCAATCCCAACCTTCGCAACCATTGTGCCTGTGGCAATTGTTTTTTCCGGTGTGCATAGATTCGGCAAATATCTCATCGTTTAGGACTGCATCATAAGTCGCCATTATTTACTAGTAGGGCTATCAAAGGACAACCCTACTAGTGTTTTGCTTATAGCTGCTATAGTTATAGAGGAATGAACAAATGGTCGTGTTGAGTTACTTACACAGCCATACCTCTATCTCAAATCATGCTATGTCATTGTTTTCGACACCGTGAAAGTTAGATTCCGTCGCCAAAGCGTCTAGTTGTCAATTGGTATTACACTTCCATTTGTAGTTAGGGTTTCAACACTCTTAATTATCTCGATTTTCACTTCACCCACAAACGAAGATTTTAGCCTTTTCTTTTGTTTCCTTCAAGCTATTGGCTTTTGCTACACACGTGGAGCATCATCTTGCCATACTTTTTTTTCGGTGTTTAGTAGTGAGTGTTTAATTTGGAGAAATGCTTTTTTTTTTTTAACCAATTTGTTATATATCACTATAGAGACACCATGATTTACAACATGGCCATTGATAAGTGTATATAATTGAGGGATCCATTTTTTCCTCTTTCTTCAAGTGTTCTATTTTTATATCTAAATCTAATGTTACAATATTCTTTAATTTGTGAGCAGTGCTATTTTGACGTTAAAAAACTGAATGTCCTATTTGATATTTACTTTACTATCAAATTTATTGAGTTAAGTAAGTAGGGATTATAAGCTAATTCAATAATAATAAGATTGATGTCAAAATATCATATTTTTTTTCTTAATTTATTCAGGAATTCAAATTTAAAAATATAATATTTTGTTTGTGTTAGAAATATGGAGAATGTAGGATGCAATTTTTAGCTTTTTTTAACAAAAATATCTTTCCACATAAAATAATTGCCAAAGTAGGATATTTTTATGTAAAAGTGATATTTTTATATATAAATTACGTTTTATTCTTCATTCTTCATATTTTGAACACGTGTTTTTTGTTATTTTTTATGAGACCATAAGGTATCTTTAGATAGGTTTGGTTTATTTGAAATGTCCATAAGACTAATCGTTATTCACCCGTAAGAACATAACAATAATTGTGTGGCCCCTGTTTGAACTCACATTCTCCTCGCAAGGGTTAAAGTTACTTATCACCTCACCTAACCTTATGTGGATCAATTAAGTTCTTCAGTTTCTTGGAAAAGTAAGCTAGCATTTGTGTCCTGTTCGATCATGAAATATAGATCACACATGACAAAAATCTAAAGATGTAAATATTGCATGAAAGAATTAAAGGTTTGTATAAAAAGGCATATGATAAAACAAAGAGAGTAACTATTACTACACCCTATTTAATACATTTTTTTATTAATTGTCCTAAAACATCCTTTCTAAAAGATTTGAACTAAAACTAATTTGTAGCCACTTTAATACTATTCAAATTCATTGTTATTAATATTGCTAAATAAATCTTCTGTTAGCATAGCTTCTGTAAGTTTATTTTGTGAAAAGTTATTATAACAATTTCATATATTCTTTTATTAAATGATTATTCATTTAATTGTAAAATATTTAATGTTGATTATGTTTTCTATTTTGAAATTAATGACCACAAAAAATTATAAATATTTTTTATTAATTTATTGGATGTTGTTTTTATATAAATATAAAATTAATTTATTAAATTTTTTATTTTAATGTAATAATGATCTACATAATAAAACAAGTATATTAAATAAAAAATAATTTAAAAGGTTGAACAAATTAATATACAACATAGACACTCATGACTTTCTAAGCTTGTGTTTGTATAGTTTAATTTAGTATCAAATAAACATATTATATCAACATTTTAAGAATCGATCTCGTAAATTTTATTTTAGTTTTTGTTTTTATTTTTATTTTTAAAACTGAAGGTAACATAATATATTAAATCGTGTATCTACTTCATAATCATAGATTCTGCCATGATAAAAAAAATTATATTAAAATTTGATAATATATTTTCACAAAATTTAATGTATTTTAGTAATATATGAGATATTAAACTTATTATATAAAATGAAAAAATTATTTATTTATATTGCAATTTTTTAATATTCATACTGAAAATATAATTCAAAAAAATTTATAGAATATTAAAATAAAATTATTAAAATATTATTATACTTAAGTAAAGTTATTTGAAATAAAAAATAAATTTATTTTGAACACTATTTATCAATTATGGGTTGTTATTATATATTAAATATTAATAATCATTTAATGAAAATTATATAATATTGTTATAAAACCTTATCACAAAATTAAATGCGTAAGCTATGTTAAAAGAATATTTATTTAGCAATATTAATAACAATGAGTTTGAATAATATTAAAGTATAATAAATTTTTTTTCATTCAAATATTTTAGAAAGAGCATTTTAGGAAACCCAATCAATAGTATATTAAATAGGATGTGATAATAGAAAATAGGCCACTTCCTGAAACAAAATGTCACAAGACACGAGAAATGCATAAACCTTCCTTTTCTATATTATTGTATTGATCATATATATAATAATATTGATTAATTGGTTATATTGATTTAGGCCTTATTTGTATGTGATATTCTGTGTGGAAAATTATTCTCTCTAGAAAATCTATTTTTTATATGTTTGAATAATTTATTAAAAAATAATTAGAATATAAAAAAAGTCAGTTTTAATTTTTTTGATTTGTAGAAGTAAAAAAAAATTCTTATAAAAAATCAATTTTAATTTTTAATTATATATAAATTTAAGTTTTATAATTATTTTAATATTTTTTTAAAATATAAATAAATACACCCTTATATTCATAAATCACACAAAACTCTTTCTCCGTGGAGTTTTTAACTAATTATAAACCTAAAAAATATAAAAAATTAAATCTAATACTGTTCTAGATAAGTAATGCTATTTGTATATAAATTATGGACATTAAAAGTAAATATCTAAATAATGTTATTATGTAGATAGCTATCCTTGATTCCCGATATTCATAATTAAAAATAGCATCTCTCTTTTTAAATTTGATATTAGTTGTTCTAAATGTTAATATTAGGATTACTGAGTGACATGCATCAGCATTTATATGATTGTGGAAAAAGTCCATATGGTACATCTTATTATCATATGACTTCAGAGCATATCTCATAACTTTCTCTTTATATACAGTGATTATCAAGTCCCTTTTTTTTTAAGAAAAAAGAAGGAAGAAAAATTTGGAGAAGCCAAGGACTTGTTTGGTTTGCAGTTTGCAATTTGCAGTTTTTAGTTTTTAGTTTTTAATTTTCAATTTTCAGTTTTCAGTTTTTCCTTTACAAAAACTGAAAATAGCAAACCAAAGAGGCCCAAAATAATCTGCAGGGACTAACCAAATTTGACAGGTAATTAGCTTAACATACATAAGATCTATCTTATATGCAAGATCTCTTACATATTTGCAACTAAAATGATGTTTTCGCGACAACAACAGACTCATCTAAATATATAGTTTATAATATTCAAGACCGAAATGATTTGGGTTGAGAAAAAAAAAAGAAATTAAACTTGGTGTGTGTGTGTGTGTGTATGTTGACTTTTGGCTTGAGAACTCTAATTAATCAATTTGGTTATTTCTGTTATGAGTTAGTCTTGTTTTTTGTTAGTTAGTTGTTAACAAAATAACATAATTGTATCATCTTTTCTCTCATTGTATTGGCTTTGCCTCACATACATAGGATATAGATAAACCTATCAAGCTATGTATAAAAAGATAGAGTGATCCAAATTTGAAAGACTAACCGAGAGAAAGAGATACAAACTCATGTGTAATCCTTCAAGATTTAGTGAAAATTAGCATACTCTTCTGCCGGTGGATGTAGCTCACACATTGTGAGTGAACCACGTAATTCTTTGTGTGTTCTTCTTTTTTTCTCTTCTAATTTGTGTTCAGTAATTTTTCAATTTATATTGTATTCTTTCATAACAATTTGGTATCTAGAGCTCGGTTCAATCTTCTATGAAATCTTCCGCTTCTGTTCAAGGTGATCTTTGAAGATTCACCACTCAGTTTTTTCTCTGCACATAGAGGTCTCCGCTTATTCATTTAAAGAAAAATGACAAACTTGATCAAGATTGAGAAGTTCAAGGGCAAGAACAGCTTCAATCTTTGGTGTATTATGATGCGTGCTCTGTTAAAGGAACAAGGGGTCTGGATCCACTTTCTGGACAATTTGGGAAGGTTGTCAAGGAGATTGTTGTACAACATGCAGAAAAAGCTCATTCTTTGATTCTTTTCTCCCTTTCTGATGAAGTCCTTTATGAGGTTGTTGATGAATCAATCGTTGTGGGTTTATGTCTTAAGTTGGAGAAACTCTATATGACCAAGTCCTTATGCAATAAGTTGCTGTTGAAGAAAAGGTTATTTGGTCTCTAAATGAAAGAAGGTATGAAATTGCAAGAACACCTTGATGAATTGAATGAAATTCTTCTGAGACTTCGTGATATTGATGTAAAAATAGATCATGAGGATTTAGCTATGATTCTGTTAACTTCTTTACCCCCCTCTTATGAGAATTTTATCAATTCTGTAAGTGTTGGGAAAGATAGCATCGCTTTAGAAGAAGTAAAATCTAGTCTATATTCAAGAGAACTTAGGATTAAAGCTTCTGTAAATGTTGAAGAAAATTCTGCATCTGGCTTGACTATTTCCAATCCTCCAAAAACTAAAAACAAGTCTAAGGGGAAATGGAAGAAGAAGGCTACTGTTAATCCTAAGGATATTTGCAACTACTATAAGGAGGCTGGTCATTGGAAGAAGGACTGTCCTAAGAAGAAGAAAAAGCAAGATTCTATTATAGCAAACATACAAGATGATAAATCAATTGATTTTGACTTAGCCCTCAATGTCAGTGATGTCAAAGAAGATTCTGAGCATTGGGTTCTTGATTTGGGTTGTTCTCATCATATGTGTCCTCACAAAGATTGGTTTAATACTTATGAGGAAAAGACTAAAGGAAATGTTCTCATGGGAAATGATGTGCCTTGCAAAGCCATTGGTATTGGTTCAATCAAAATTAAAATGCATGATAATGTAGTAAGAACCTTGACCAATGTAAGGCATGTTCCAGAGTTAAAAAGAAATTTAATTTCTGTGGGAGCATTAGACTCAAAGGGTTATAGCTGCAGTGTTGAAGGTGGGATCATGAAAATAAAAAAAATGCTAATCTTGTTGTTATGCAGGGAACCAAGCATAGAAATCTGTACATTTTGCAAGGTTCCACTATGATAGATTCTGTGGCAGCCATCACAGGCATAGAAAAGGATATTTCTGTTATTAATTCTCTGTGGCATATCAGGCTTGGCCACATGGGTGATAAGGGCATGCAAATTCTCAGCAAGCAAGGCTTACTTGGAAATCAAAAGCTGGAGCCAATAAAATTATGTGAACATTGTGTCTTTGGAAAACAACATAAACTAAGTTTTCAAAAGGCTCAACACAATACTAAAGCTACTCTGGACTATATACATTCTGATTGCAAGGGACCTTCAAGAGTTCCATCATTAGGTGGAGCTAGATATTTCCTTTCCATAATTGATGACTACTCAAGGATGACTTGGGTGTTTATGATGAAGCATAAATCTAAAGCTTTCAAGTGTTTTAAACATTGGAAGATCTAAATTGAAAATCAAGTTGGAAGAAAAATCAAGAGACTCAAAACTGATAATGGGTTAGAATTCTATTCAAAGGAGTTCAAGGAATATTGTGTGGATGAAGGAATAACATGACAATACACAGGCAGAAACACCCCTCAACAAAATGGTATTGCTGAGAGGATGAATAGAACTTTATTAGAGAAAGCTAGATGTATGCTATCAAACTATGGTTTGGGCAAGAATTTCTGGGCTGAGGCTATAAGTACAGCAAGTTATTTGACAAATAGAACTCCTTCAACAGCCATTGATTGGAAAACACCTATTGAGGTATGGTCAAACAAACCAGCTGATTATTCTATGTTAAAAGTGTTTAATTTGGATGTACTGCCTATTACCATGTAAATGAAGGAAAATTAGAGCTTAGAGCTAGAAAAGGAATTTTTGTTAGTTATAGAGAGGGTGTAAAAGGATTTAAATTTATTCACCATAAAAAAGAAAGGTGATTTTAAGTAGAGATATTACTTTCCATGAAGCATCTTTACTATCATCCAAATCTGGTCCACAAATAGAAATGGATAATTCTAAGAATTCTAAACAGATGGAGCCCTCAAATCCAAATGTTGATGATCAAGCTGAATTACATGATCAAGCTGAAATTGATACCACAGAAACATAATTTGATTTTACTCTTCAAAATAAAACTGTTATCAGAAGATCTTAGAGGAATATAAAACCTCCTGAGAGATATGGTTTTAAAGACATGACCTCATATCCTCTTCAAGTTGCTGAGGTAATAGATCCAGCAGAGCCTGCAAGCTACTATGAAGCTGTCACTTGTTCAGAATCCAGCAAATGGGTCACTGCCATGCATGAGAAAATGGAATCACTTTAGAAAAATAAAACATGGCAGCTTGTGAAATTGCCTGAAGGAAGGAGACTATTAGGATGCAAATGGATTTATAAGAAGAATCCAGGTACAACAGAAATAGAACAGGTCAAGTTCAAGGCAAGGCTTGTTGCTAAGGGTTATAATCAAAAGGAAGGACTTGATTATAATTAAATTTTCTCCCTAATAGTGAGACACACTTCAATTCAAGTTCTTCTTGCTTTGGTTACTAATCTAGACATGGAACTAGAGCAATTAGATGTCAAGACAGCATTCTTACATGGAGATCTTGAGGAACAAATCTTCATGAAACAACCTAAAGGATTTGAAGAACAAGGCAAGGAAAATCTGGTTTGCAAACTGAAGAAATCACTCTATGGTTTGAAGCAATCTCCAAGACAATGGTATGAAAGGTTCAATCAATTCATGACCTCAAATGGTTACTGCAGAAGTCCCTATGACTCGTGTTTATCACAGCAAGGTGGAGAAAGGATCAAACATTTTTCTACTATTATATGTAGATGACATGATCATTGCATTACAAGACAAAACTAAAATTCAGAAACTGAAATCTTTTCTCCATTCTGAATTTGATATGAAAGACTTAGGGGCATCAAAGAAAATTTTAGGCATGGAAATATATAGAGACAGAAATCAGAAGAAACTTTTTCTATGCCAAAGAGATTATATTCAAAAGATTCTAACAAGGTTTGGCATGACCATAGCAAAACCTGTCAGCACACCTCTAACTAGCAGCATTCGAATTTCTGAAGCTTGTGCACCTCAATCAGAATCTAAAATTGAGTATATGGCCAAAGTACCATATGCAAATGCTGTTGAAAGTCTTATGTATGCAATGGTTTACACAAGACCCGATTTAGCTCAAGTAGTAAGTGTGGTTAGTAGATTTATGGGAAGACTAAGAAGGGAACATTGGCAAGCAGTCAAGAGGATACTTAAGTACTTAAAGGGAACCATTGATGTTGGTCTCATCTATGGCACTAATGCAGACCTACATTTGGCAGGTTGCTCAAATTCAAATTATGCCACTGATCTGGATGCTAGAAAATCTGTAACAGGTTATGTTTTTACTATTTGTGAATGTCTTGTTAGCTGGGAGGCCACTCTACAACCAACAGTGTCTTTATCTACAACTGAAGCTACCAAGGAAGGAATCCGGTTGAAAGGTTTAATCACTGATCTAGGATTCTCTCAAGACAAGGCTGTGATTAGCTGTGATAGTTTAAATGCTATTTTTCTGGCCAAGGATCAAGTCCATCACGAGAGGACTAAACACATAAATGTGAGGTACCATGTTATCCGAACTAAAGCAAGGGTCAAGGTTCAGAAGATTGATACTAAAGAGAATCCTACAGATATGTTCACTAAACCTGTCCTTAGAAGCAAATTCATGCATTGCTTAGATTTGCTTAACGTTAATTGTTGGAAATAACAATTCTAAAATGGCAGTAGAAGAGAGTATTTGACTTTGAAAGTTTATAGAGGTTTCTCAATCCAAGGTGAAGATTTGTTGACTTTTGGTTTGAGAACTCTAATTAACCAATTTGTTTATTTCTGTTATGAGTTAGTGTTTCTTTTTTCTGTTAATTAGATAACAGAATTGTATCATCCTTTCTCTCAGTGTATTGGCTTTGCCTCACATACATAGGATATAGATAAACCTATCAAGCTATGTAAAAGGATAGTGATCCAAATCTGAAAGACCAACTGAGAGAAAGAGATACAAACTCATGTGTAATCCTTCAAGATTAAGTGAAAATTAGCATACTTTTCTGCCCGTGGATGTAGCTCACACATTGTGAGTGAATCACATAATTCTTTGTATGTTCTTCTTCTTTTCTCTTCTAATTTGTGTTCAGCAATTTTTCAGTTTATATTGTATTCTTTCATAACAGGACAACAAAGCATTAGAAATATATAGTCTATGGAGAAAAAATAAAATTGGTATATATTTTGTTATACGTAATACTTGACACTTTAAAGGCAAAGTTGAAATAGAAGGCAGTAATGTTCCACAATATTGAAGCAACAAAATCAATGGAACAAATCATATTGCTTTTTAGTAAACTCCCCAAATTAATCCCTGATAATGTTACCTATGGATAATTTATACCTTGACAAAATTAAATTAGTTTCAAGGTTTCTCACAATTATAACATATAGACATATTAGTCTATGACCATTTACAATATCTAAATTAATCACTTTACAACATCTAAATTAATAAGTTATCATGATCACAACCTCTTCCTCCTTCATTTCCACCTAATAGTCATCTCCTTTATTTCTGCTCCTAAAAACGTCCATATGGTACAACTGATTATTATATGATCTAAGAGCATATCTTATACCTTTCTCTTTATATACAGTGATTATCAAGTCTTTTTTAAAAGAAAAAAATGAAAGGAAAGTTTGGAGAAGCCAAATAATCTGCAGGGACTAACCAACTTGACTGGTAAGTAACTTGACGCACATAAGATCTTAAAAGCAAGAACTCTTACATATTTGCAACTAAAATGATATTTTCGTGGCAACAACAGACTCATCTAAATATATAGTTTATGAATTCAAGAACTAAATGATTTGAGTTGGAAAAAAAAAAAAAGAAAGTTGGCATATATATATATATATATATGTTAATGGAACAGATATATAGTCTATAGAGGAAAAAAGAAAATTGGTATATACTGTGTTATACTTGATAATTGACACTTTAAAGGCAAGGTGAAATAGAAGGCAGTAATGTTCCACAATATCGAAGCATTAACATTAATGGAACAATTTTTTTTTTTCAGCAAACCCCTCAAATTTATCTATTAACAATTTCATTTCTGATAAAAATAAATTGGTTCTAAGGTCTCACAATTACAACATACAAACATATTAGTCATTATTTGGTTTACAACCTCTCAATTAATTAGTCATCATGATCAAATCACAACCTCTTCCTTTCTCATTCCCACGTAATAAGTCATCTCCTTTATTGTGGCCTATCCTGAGAAACATGTTAAATTTTTATTTTAATTATAAATATATTAATAAAAAAATTTATACCTAAAATCAAGAAAAAGCTAGCACAATTAACATAATGATGATGATGTACAAATAAAATTAAAAAACACATGTTTTGAATCAATAAAACCCTAAGAATAAGAATGTGTCTCAAGTAATCAATCATTATGTAGACAATGGGAGTGAGGGAGGTGGGCGTGGAGGTGGCAATGGAGATTAAGATGGAGAGACATGCTGAAATTAGGAGTAAAGGTCAAGTAGTTGAGTGAGATAGAATGTAGATGATAATTTACTAACTAATTTACCAACTATAAGTGAGTAGGGACTAATATGTCGATACGTTATAATTGTGAAAATTTTCAAGACTAATTTATTTTTGGTCAGGGACCAAATTATCCGAAACTAATATTATCAAGTACTAATTTGGAAGGATACTCTTTTTTTATCTGCAAAAGCACCTAATTAAGAATGTCTCTGGGTTGAGACTAGCTTTCTAGGCTTCAGTTGTTTCCCTTACTCCATGAATAACCCAAAGTCACCCTCAGTGGTCATGCATTCCTTCATCAAAGCCAGACTAATGGCAAATGGTCCTGCAGAAAGATATAGAAAACCAAATTTTACATTACAATAAATTTTTTTGGACCACGTGTATTAAAGGCAGTAAATAAACATATACGAAATGTATGGTCCAGATTCATGAGCATGTGCACTAGCACCATGTGTATGCCTGCACTGCACAATAGGAAAGCTGAACCGGGTTTAATTTTGCACGGTGCCACGTGCGATCTGGACCATACAATATATATTTCTAATGCATTGCTGTTGGACCCTTCAAGCCTTAAGGTCGTAGTTGACAGTTGAGGCTCATATCATGTAGCAGCTAATCTATCAATACCATTCCTAACCCTGAATTGATAGAGATGGGATCCATGAGATTGCATGTTGTGAAAAAGATTGGGTGGGTTCAACGTCAATCATCTTACCATGGCCTGCCTATGGGATGATCATCGATCTTATCGAATGTTTATAGATGATTTACAAAATCACTTAGTAATAAAGTCCGCATATCAATCGAATTCGCTTTCTTGTGAAATATGAATTCATTCCTAATCACTTGTGTCAACCCTTATTACTTGGCATACATTAAATATTGTAATACTTGTTTTCACTTTTAAGATGAAAATTTTACCTTCAATACTATGATTTTATTATTGCTCCTTTTCAAAGTTAAATTTGAGAATAAATATACATGTTCATCATATAAAATTCACTTTCAATAAATTAAATCTAACTTCACATAATCTTTAAACAATATTTTAATATGGAACATACATTTTTAAGTTAGAAACTTGAAATCTATATCATTGATTACGTTTAATAGAAATATAACTAAATACACTCACATGTTTCTTGTAGTCTTGTTTGTTTAAAATCGTGAAATTTCAGCATCAATCTAACAAGTGTTTTGACCTAAAAGTGCTTACACATATATAATCTTTTCGAGTCGAGTGTGATGGTTGTCTCAATCTCTAGTCGTTGTGCTATCTCCGTCCCATCTTCATCACAATCACTACGTTATCATTATCACTATCATAGTTCTTGTAATAGAATAACAGATAGATTAGGTCAATGCAAATCAAATTCAATATTAATCTTCGTAACTGTATTTTTCGTTTATTTATACTTCGTATTATATACATAAATTCCTTTCTTAATTTGATCGTACGAAATAAATTTAAGGCACTGGTTCGAAGTAGGTTGTCATTTTAATGAACAATCAAGTGCTTCAAAATAAAAACTAGATATGTATGTTCTTAAAAAGATCTTAATCTAAACTAGCTAAGAGCTTAATTTCTACATAACGATAATTTAAAATTTTATTACATTGTTATCCAATTATGTACTAATACATCAGTAAAATGAATAAGTTTCACATCACTATTTAAAAAAGTCATATAAATTAGAGAATTTGATATTGGATAATAGTATACTATAATTAAATTCATTAACTAAATGCCAAAAAAGATGTGACAGCTCATCTATCTTTTTTTTTTCAAGACCATAACAGGGCACAAATTAAGGTAATCAACTCTGTTTATTGAGTACTACTAGAATAAAGTCTTGCATATTATCTGTTTCTTTTTTTTTTTTTCCCTCAATCTAGAGTATCCACGGTTAAAAGAAATAACTAATCTTCTTCGGGCATAGACCTCACTAAAATATGGATTTTGTTTCTAGCCACAAATATTTTGAGAACTCAACTAACTACTAAATACGTTAAACCTTGTGTTATACACTTTTAATTCTTATAAATTAGCGCGTGCACGCGCGCGCGCGCACACACACATATATAAAGGTTAACTAAGGCTTGGAGAGGAAATCGAGTTCAACATTTGAATAATTGAATTTGCATTGAGATTTTTACTTTATCACCTTTTGATGTGAAGGTGATGTGGTGGTAGTTTTCACTCATCTTACTTTTCCATCACATTCAAAAGTGGTAAAATATATATCTTAATGATACATCCACTTTAAAATGTTCAAATAGCACTACTCGCATTTGTTCTCGGGGATTTACCCTCATTTAATTTGTGTTACTATTTTACTTGTAAAAGGGTGTTGAGCATGTGACACACATAAAATTGAGACATATTCATTAGGGGCTTTTCAATACTTTTATAAAATTTAAGAGTGCCAATATTTTTTTAATTATTTGTACTTAAAATGAAGTTACATATCATACTGGCCCAAACTTTTTAAATTTATCAAATCAAATATTAAACTATAGTCATTAATTACACAAGGAATATTGTTGTACCGGTAACAATGGGTGCCCATAGGTATTCAAGCAAAATCCTATACATTATCTATCAACGAAAAAAGAAACCTAGAGCGGAAGAAAAGAAATACTGTAGTATATATATATATATATATAATACAATTTGGACGATCCTCCTAAGTATGTTAGTGGGAATCTATCGACGCAAACTAAAAAGAAACACGTTAGTCGGTAGGGGAAACGTGTTGTAAAATGTGTGATGTGTATTTATTGTATAATTTAGTTGTACACCAAATATTATTAAATCGAAAAAGAGAAGAGATCGGTCGTTGCATTATCTTGGGAATCTTTGCTTATATATTGGCTCCTTCCGTTGCTTAAACGTAATATATATTTATTTCTTTCTAATTATGAATGAGGAATTAAAAGAAGATAAAGACTCGGATAAAAAAATAAAAATTAAAAGAAGACAAAGACAGGCAAGAATTAAGGGGTTGTTAAGGATTAAAATAAAGAAATTTCATGGTTCAGGCAATGATTAGTAGGGCACCCTTGTAGTGGTCCTCTATTGATTGTATCACTGTAAAAGGAAAAATCTTTATATACTTATATAATAATAAAATGGTATTATTATGTATTATGTTATATCTACGCTTTAATTGTGATATTAAAAAAATTAATTGAAATAAAAACAACAATAATTCATAAAATTAAATTAATAAACATTAAATAATAGAGATTATATATATATATATATATATCAAAACTACTAGGAATGAGCTAGTTGTGGGTTATTCACTTATTTGGGTATCTTGTATGGGATTATAGATTCAAACTCTATTACTACCTATATACCAAAAATATAGAAAAGAATTCTCTTTCAAAACTAATAAAGTGTTGGCTCTGGTGGAAAATATATATAGGCTTGGATTCCTTAAATATGAGATCATGAGTTTGGTTATGAAATTCATGTGTATGAAAATAAACACTATGAAAAGGGGTTTTCACTTAGACTCTCACTGTATTTCAAGAGAAATTAATCTCTTACTCGTAAATAGGTAAATACTCTCGGAAAACAAAAAAATTTCTCTTTCAAAGAAAATCCTCGATGCTATGTGTGTGTGTGTGTGTTTGCAGGACAGGCTGCAGGCTTGGGACTTGGAATAGGTGGTGCTGTGGTGGGTATTCGTCTTCATTCAAAGTACAAGATAGATTCGACCTGTATACTAAAGGCTAACAAATTATACTCGATCCGCGGGAACCTACAACGTATCTTAAAACCCGAACTAATACCTTATAACTATATGTTTGTCATTTTCAAATGAAAATCCGAATCCTTAGAGGTTTATCTCTTTTTTAGCAATATCCTTGTACTAGTTAGGAACTCATTCTTTTTTTTTCTTTGGTAGGCCACTCATTCTTATGTTTGAATCTAAGGAAAAGGAATGGAAATTGTAGGCATTTGTTCTGTCAAAATCAGTAAAGTAAGTCAAAGTCTTATTACATTTTATATATATATATATATATAAATATAAGTAGAGATATGTTTACTTCGACATAATTTTAAAGAATTACTCTGCATCCTCACATTTAATATTCTTAACATCTAGTGGTTCTGAGCCCATCATTTACCTCTTCACGTGACCTCTCGTCTCTCAACTAATCGGTAAAATATCCAACTAACCTCTGGCATGTCACAACTCAAAATAGCCCTTTGTGATTTCTCCAATCGCACTGCCTCACCTCTCCTCCCCATGAAAGGAAACCGACCTAGACGAAGGTATAACATCAAGCCACGAAAGGTGAATAATCAATACCCTATTTTTTTTTTTTCAACACCAACCCCATATTAAAACAGATTCCTATTTTTCCATTGCACAACACAATAAGGGCCACGATCTTTCTAGACTTGGAATTTCAGAAACAAAACCAAAGGGGCCACAAAAAGCACAAATACTTCTGCAATACAATCTCAAAAGTAACGCTAATAATTAGAAGAATACGTATATCATTCGGTTCAAATTTCACCCTTTATTTTTTGGGTTGTTCATATTCGCGCGCCCTGTATACCGTTTCAAGTTCAACACCACAAATTTTCCATTGTTGCTGCAGTATGTGACTTGATGCGCGTGTGCAAAGGGGGTCAATAATGCTTACCCAATTGCGTTTCAGGCGAGGAGAGGGGAGGGGAAGAAGTCATGCTACTGGCAAGGGTTAGATAAATCGGAGACAAGGTGCTGAGGTGGGAAAAAAATATCGAGTAAAAAAATAGGAAGTCACGTGACTAAATAAATAATGGATTTAAAACCGTTAGATGTTAAGAATATTAACGGCAAGGAGAACGAGTAACTCTTTACAGTTACACCTGGAATGGATAGAACCTATATATATATGTGATATGATATGATTCGTAAGTAGTATTGATTACCACTATGTACTTTACAGTAATATTTATTTTATTGAAATAATAAATAACAATATGTTTCTAAAATTAAGAACTTATATAAAGAAATTAAAAGTTTTTGAAGACAGCACTTTTTAATTTGGATACTTTCTTATTATATTTAAAGTATACTGTTTATTGTGTTATCTTCATATGTAAAATGCTAATATTTCGACGTATGAAAATCCAAAATTTGTTTATTAGATATGTACTTAAAATTCATTCAAAAACTATGAAAATATCAACGACTTCTTTAGTCAATACCACGAAGACATTGATTAAGGAATTACGAAACAATTAATATATTTAGTCTGATAAAAAAAATTACAAAAAATATTATTAAATTTTTTTTAAGAAGTGCCTTTAGACACTGGTTAGAAAAATAGAACACTTAACATACGTAACCTAGCTGATAAAATATCTAAGAATGGCATGCGATAATATTTTTGTTTCAATTTTTAGCGCATTTATATTGGCTAGAACTTGTACATATCAATACTTTTTTAAAGTTTTACTCAAGTGGTAGTAGGCTAGGGTTGAGAAGGAAGTGACATCAATTCAACTAGATATTGAAAACCAATATATCAAAAGATAGAGACTGAAAGCTTATTTGAAATATAGATTTTTACTGCAGCTTGTATTTCCAAGGGTTCTTTTAATGAGGTTTTTGCTGTACCTTAATAAAATTTAATGGTCCCTATTGGTACCGTTTAGTTAATTAGGTTGAAAATCAGTCATGTGTCTTACTATTTTGAATTATAAACTTTTTAAAATTGTTTTTAATTATGTTCAAAATCTATGTAATTTATGGTTAAATCACACAGTTTGAATCATATTTTTTATAAGTTTCATTTCTATATATTAACATTATGAAACAATCTTACACTATAATATAATAGAAATGCCAAAAACGTATTTTTTTTTCAAAAGTTCAAATTCAACAGAACTACCCATGATCGTAGTTCATATTAAACAACTGTGTGAATTGGTTTACGTAATCGGTGTATAGAAATTAATTTTTACATTTTTAAATATAGAAAAATAAACATGTTATCCGTGACTTTGCTCACTATCATCTTTGATTAGTTTGATCTTTCCTATTATCGAAAAGAAAAAAGGAACTTCCCCTTTGGAATTATATTTTCCTTTACTTTTGTGTTCAGACTTTAAACACAAAAAGTACACAGCCCAGCCGGCCTATTCAATTTTCAACGTTAATTTGGCATTCATTATTAATGTTTAGATCGATCCACCAGGCCAATCAAGTGTTGGCAGAAGCAGAGACCAATCAAATTATTGTGGAACAAGTTTTGTGGGCTTTCAAGAGCAAATGTGGTCCGAGTTCTTGATGATGATCGATGGAAATGGCCTGGCAGTGAAGATAACGATTAAAGTAACTTTTATATATATATATATATATATATATATTTGTATGTGTGTGGGGGGGGGACTAGGACAAAGTTATACCACTTATAACTTTCAATAAAATAATTTTTTATTGATTGAACCGTTAAATTACAATTACCTATTATAAAGATCAATTGTGTCAAATTTTATAAAAATTGAACATCAATAGCAATGCAATCATGTAACTCTTGTTCTTGTTTCTTTTAAATATATATGTAATGTTTTAATGTATATAAAAACTATACCAAATAATTTTAGATTAATTTGAAATGTTTCATACCTGATTTATACGATGTGAGCTTTTAATTCAACGATAAATTTTGTAAAAATTTACACCAATAAAAAGTTATTCAATGATATAATATTTTTTTATTATAATAGTATAACTTGTTACTAACCATATATATATATATATATATAAGCATAAGCAGTGTAGATAACCAGCAGGCCACTTTCATCTTCATGGAAACTGGGGCCTTTTCAAAGTCTAATGGACTTTTCTTTTGATGCTGTTGTATTTTTTTCTCTTTTTTGAATGCCTTTTTCATAATGTTTTCCCATCAGAATAAGATTTTCTATGGTCCCTCTATATATATGAAATGATCTCCGATCAATAATATATATTTATATATAGAACAAATGTCAAGTTGATAGATACATTACATAATTCCTATACGCTCAGCTCGCATGGAATAAAATTTGTTTATAGGCATCACTTAGTTAGCACAACTACGCATACTAATATTAAAAAAAAAAAAAACCAAAAAATAAAACTGTAGCAGCCCCTTTTCTCCAAAACAAAACCAAAAAATAAAAATAAAAAATCAACTAGCTGGCTACGTAGCTATGGCCATGTACAAGATATGCAAATATTTAATATATGATAACAAGCACCTAACTAATTCAACCCAAAACCAAACTAAAAATAACATACTTACTTCCCAAGATCAGCTCCTGAGTTGTCTTATTTTGCGCCTGCTGTACTCAAATGGGAGAGGAGCTGTTTTGGTACATTCAAAGCAATATGTGTCAAACTCAAAGGCACACCATGATCCACGAAGAGGCCCTTCCTTTTTCCTTTTTTCTAATCCTAATTCAAACATGTTGTTATATCTTTTTATCACATCATCATGCAAGTGGGCAAGTGAAGTCCAATAGATGCGTGGCCTGAACAGCTTTCCAGCTATGTTCAATATCTTCTGCAATCTTCTTTGCATCAATAGAAGCACCAAGCAGGCCACGCTTAGTGAAACCCACGGCATAAAGTCCATTCTCACCTTTCCATCCATTTGGGAATGGCTTCCGGGGCAACCCATCTTTCTCATTAAACATGTCAGTGCCCTGATAATCACAGTAATTAAATTTCATCAATCCCCTATATGTCAATACATAATTACATTAATTAATTTTCATATTAATATTACAAAATAATATTATTTGTATAACTTTTTGAAACATTTTTAAATGACACCAATAACAATATTCAAGGATAATTAATATTTAAGAACAGAGATATATATCTCAAAAGGTGATACTAATAACATTTCTCTTATGATATCAATACTGAAACTACTTACTAAAACTATGCCAAATATTGATTATCACAGTAAATTTTATGACCCCGTGTCAAGATATGAATTTTGTATCAATGATGAGAGTAAAGTGCCAAAGCGATGCCAAAGTTAGCAGCAAGGAATTAAAGGAAGCACCTTTAACCAAGAGGGTACATTGCTTTTGTAACCAGTTGCTAGAATGATGACATCAAAGTTCTCTACTTTTCCATCAACAAACTCCACTGCATGCTTTGCTAGTCGTTTAATTCCCCGGCAAACCTATACATATATCGGCCAAGATGTAATGTCGGAAGCGATGCAACATAAAAAAAATGTATTTTATATACTTTTATCTTAAATGGTTTTCCTCATAGGAAAGAGCATATTTGGTTGTAGATTAAGACAAGGAAACAGAATATATTAGTGAAAACTCTTTAAGATTTGATTGGGTGTATGGAGAGGGAACCTTACCTTAATTTTGCCATTTTTGATCTGAGCAAGTGTCCCAACATCCAAAACTGGTGTCTTACCGTACAAGTTTTTGAGCTCTATAGGTCCAGTCTTAGGACGATTAAGTCCAAATTGAGCTGTGTCCCCAAGCATGAGATGTGACATTAGAAGTAAAAATTGATCCACAAAGCGTATGGGGAACCACTTGAGCAAGCACATAGACAAACCAAAAGTTGATTTCCCAAACATCTGCTGTGGCAAGATATGCACCTGCAGCAATTAATGCAAAGAGAAAGACCACATTTAAAAAATAAATAAATAAAAAAATGAGAAAAAATAAAGTGCTTAATAACCTTTTTAGGAACTTGAAGGCACAAGACTATTATGACAGTCATCTTTTCATGCTTCCAGATATTTCTGTGACTACTGACAGTGGTGATTCTTTGCAGAGAGAAAAGATTATTGATCTCAAACTCTAAGGTCATATTATTCTAAGATTTTGGGATGCTGACCCTTGTTTGCGCATGCAAACGGATTCCAATGAAGTGAGAGAAGAGAACAACGACACAAACTCTTTGACAGTTCTATAGGTCATAGCAAAATATAGTATCAATATATTAGCAAATTGTGTTCACTCCCCAGTTTCCAGTTTGGTGAAAAAACATGGTGTCTTACATCATTAAAAGTGAATCAGGCTAACTATCAAATCACTCTGTAGATTTGGATGGGAATATATGTAAATTGGTATTTGTATGTACTTTTCTATATTATATTGCACCTCAAACTAAGATTACTTGGTACATTTTAAAACGGATTTTTAAGAGAAGGTAAGAAGAAAACCCATTGTTTTTTATGCATATAACATTACCAATTATATTACATACACACCAATTAATTGTATATGATGGAAGGATTTTGGTATGATGCAGATAAAGAGTTTTAATTGTACTCACAGCGTCTCTAACCACAACGGATGGCCTTGCATTATGGTTGCATAGATCCAAACAAATCTCCATGCCTGAATTCCCACATCCAACAACCAAAACATTCTTCCCACAGAACTTACTTCCACTCTTGTACGAGCTAGTGTGCAAGATATCCCCTTGAAATTCACCCCTTCCTTCAATCTGAGGCATAACTTCCTCAGCATTCTCACCAGTGGCCACAATCAGCCACTTACAAATATATTCTTTGCTCTCCTGATAATCCTTCTTCACTTCCTCAGTCTTCACCCTCCAATAGCCAATACTATGATCAAATTCAGCACTCACCACTGTCCTGCTGAAAACTGGCCTTATATCAAAGTAGTCAGCATAGTCGCTGAGGTATTTCAAGAACTGTTGCTTTGTTGGGTAGGAAGGGAAGTTCTCTGGGAATGGCATGAGGGGTAGCTGGCAGAATTGCTTTGGGAGATGAAGGCGAAGGCGATCATAGGTCTTGAGCTGCCACAATGAAGCCAAGCAATGAGCTCTTTCAAGGATGAGGCTTCGAATGCCTTTCTGTATAAGGCAAGCTGCAACAGCTAGGCCAGAGGGACCAGCGCCCACTATAACTGGTTCCCGAACCCATATAGGGCTACTTCCCATTTTGCCCATCCTTATCTGTTGATAATCATGGTCATGGATTCTTTTTCCTTCCAGTTCCTTCCAGTAGTCCATGAACAAGAAGAAGATAAAAAAAAAAAGAACCCAGAACAAAAGAAAAAGGAACTAAGGGTGTATGTGTATAGGGTGGATTTTGGGGGGTTAATTAGGAGTTAAGACTATTTCAAGAATTTCAAGCCTTGTAAAGCTTCAAGAGCTACAGAAGTCATGCAAAAATGAAACAGGGACCCGTCAAGTAAGAAAAGAGTTGATGAGATAAAGGTTGTGGCTTGATCTTAAGAACAAATCAGACATATATGGGACATTTGGAACTGAGGCTTTTGAGTTTTTGAACTTTGTTTTTGGTTCCAATATGGAGGAGGAAGCGGGAAGGAAGAGAGTTGCAGGAGAAGCTGTACTTTATAGGCATTTAGTGAAAGAGATATGTTATTTACTAGGGAATTTCTTTACTTGGGTAGTGGGATCAATATATATATATATACTGTCATCACTAATATATATGAATTGGTCAGTGCTCATGAGTGTGTGGATGACGTAAAAAAGTGGTTTTGTATGTGGGACATGCATCACCATGTTGGTAATAACTGATATTAACCAACAACAAACTTTCATCGACCTAAAAAAACACACTTGGGAGGAGCAAACATTCTAATTATAAAGACAAGTAGGAAGTAGCTACTCAGGGATCCTATTCATGGTTGTAGAGCAGTACTTTCAACTAAATACATGAAAACGATAAATGATATGTACATATATACACACACATCAATCTTGGACACTCTTGTAAATAGCACATGAGTGACGTAAAGCAAAATTAGATAAGGTAAAAAAATCTTTACATAAAAGTTTATGAATGTACATACTTCAAAGTGTATGTCGTTCTTATCTTCAAGAGATGTTCGAATAAGGACAAGACTTGTATCAAAATCTTTTTGGTCATTTCAACCAATTCTTAAATTAAATAATATCTTATGAATAAAAATATTATTTGAATTCATTTTATAGACTCATCCTAGACTCATATGAAGAGAGAAAGAAACAAAGTGATGAGTGTTGAAAAAGAAAAATTGTATACTTGTTATCTTACAATCCTTCTCTCTCTATATAAGTCTAGAATAAGTCTATAAATTTTAGTTTTGATTGAGAATAAACATTTTGAAAGAATTCCTACATTACCCAGAAATAAAAAGGGAGTAAAGCTTCTTGAAACAAGTCTCACATCGACTGGAATTGCAATAAGAGAGGGTGGTCAAAACTATATATGTGGATCCAATTCTCATGGATCAATTAGGACCCGTCGTAAACATTTTAAACTTGTACTCTTTTTCTATAGTCTTGTTTTGAGTTGTAGTTCTTATAGCTGCTTTAGAGAGTGCGGATGTATTGGAGGTGTGGCTGTTTGAGAGTGTTGTCTATGTGTTGTAAGAATTTTTACATAGTGCTATTCTCTAGTTATCATTTGGCAGTGATCATGTTTTTTTTCTTGTGTTTTGAAGTTTTTCAAATTAATTCTGTGTTGTGATTTTGTTCTTATTACTCTATGTTTAAGGTGATTCTCAATAGGGAACTGATGTATTTTCCTATCAAGTTGTATCAGAGTTTATGGTTCGGTGGTATACTTTCTTAGCATGCTTTATGGCTATAGCATTGTCCGATCTTCCACATCAAAAAAGAAATATAGTACTTGGTTGAGAATTATCCTTAGCTACGAGAAGGAGTGTCATTCTGTATGAGTATTGTTTTGGAAAAGTTATGGCTAGAAAAGACTTAGCACTTAAGTGTGTTTGTTATGACCCACATCTCTTTACTGGAAACCTTACTAATTCACGGTTTATAATTGGCGTTTCAATATGTAATTGATTGAAGATTTGATTTTGGCTTGTGAAAAATATAAGTCAAGGATACCGTGATACAATCAGGATTACATAGAGAAAAATTATAAAGTGTTGCTAGTAGGTCCACAATCTCACACAGGGTGTGTGGATTGATTGTGCAGGTAGCACTGCTAGCAGATCCACAGTTGCACATGGGTACTAGCTTAGTTAGCATTGATGCATGATGTGTGGTGGGATTCTGTCAATGGTTGACGAACCTTCAGAGAAAGCCAACATAGAAGTTACACCATAAATTTTTAGTAAGAAGGTTTTGACATGTGCCAAGGTGAAATTCTTGGAATTGTGTCATTCCAAGTGAGCATATTTTTTTATGATGGAGTGTGATAGTTCTTTAAACTATGATTGTCGATGTAGACAATGATTGCAAGGGATAGTCAGTGCAGACAATTTCAATTGAAGAGACGTTGGTTTGGACTGAAATAAAACATTTTGAAAGAAGTGCTATATCGCCTAGGAATGAAAGGGGATAGCAAAGCTTCTTGGAACAAATCCCTATGACCTAGGATTGCAAGAGGAAAAGAAGGTCACAGCTATATATATGGAGCCAATTCTTTTGTTTAACTCGCATTTGTTGGAAACACTTTAAGCTTGTATCTAACTTTCTTCTTTATCTCTATTCTTGTTATGAAGTGTAATTCGATATTGGCTTTGGAGAGTGCATGTGTAATGTCTTTTGACAGCAGCTATGGTTTTTTCTTTGGTTTTGGAGTTTTCTAGAGATTAATTTTTGTGTTGTGACTATGTTCTTATTTTTATTTCTCTGTTTAGGCTAATTCTCGAATAGGGGAAAGAGGTGTTTTTCCCAACAATAAAAGAAGCATAAATAACAACATTCTTTTTTGGAGATGAGTAATTTAAAGATTAAAAGTATATAAAAAATGTCAGCCGTATGTATAGAAAGGGGCTTTGTTGGGAGAGACAAAATCCACTTCGGTGATCTCCACATCTCGGAGGGATTAGTCTTTAACTGTCGATCGAAGGATACTCTTGAGCAATAAAAAAAAAGTATAACAAAAAAGCCATTTATCATTTTTTTTAATTTGAAAATAGAATATAATATATTCAAACATCTTATAAATTATTTTCTTCAAATAATCACCACTACCCTCCATATAAAAAAGTTGGCATGACATGTAGAAGTTCAATCAATTCCAAGTAAAAGTTAGGATGTTTCGTATAGCTAGGTCCGTGAAAAGTTATGGACCACTTGATTTGAAGACTCTCACTGCTATGGGCCATGATGCCCCTTGAAACAAAGAAAATGAGAATAAAGTGATGAGATCAATGGACATTGGCAAATAGCATTTACATAAACCTTGAGAACAAAAAAATAGCCCACATTGCGCTTCAAAGCTAAAGTATAATATTTTTCTTTTTGTTGAATAAAAGTGTAATATTTTATTTACCATGAATTGACCTTACAATTAACTTCAATAAAAACTGATCGTTCATAAAATATTGTTTCTACTTTGTAGTTGATGCTTTTAAAATTTCAAGTAAAAACAAATTAATTAATCTAAAAATTGACATGTCAAATTTTATACACATTTATGGATCATGTAATTGGATTATCAGACTATATGTTATGAAATTATCTCTCCTAAAAACTTAAACTGATGAATAAGAGCACAATAATGATCTTATACTATAAGGCCTTAATGCAAACGTCTCTTTTAAACTTAGAAGTATGAACAAGGTTATCATAATAGAGGTTCAAACCCTAAACTATTTGATCAAGGAGGCTTTGATATCATGAGAAGAAATCATCTTTCCCAAAAGATTAAGGCAAAGATCAAAAGAGACACATGAATAATTTTATAATCTAACATCGATAACTTAATTTGAACAATTTCTCAAACATTTTTGAATAGTTATTAGATTTGGAATGTTAATTGACTCGGCTAAGGCACACACTGGGTAGTCAAATCTTGTGGGATGTTGAGTTAGTGTAAGGTATCAAAGACAAGTTGAGATGAGAGAAAACAAGAGAAAATAGAGAAGTGAAGAGAGAGTTTTAAAGTAATATATGAGTACTTGAATTGAATGACTAATTCATACAGAGGAATAACTATTTATGCTGATAGCTTAAGGATAGAGGGCAATTATATTTCACATACCTCATACAATTGGCTTATAATTGAATAACCAATTCCTAACTAGCTGCAGTGCTATTAACTCCTTGTATACCCCTACAAACTCATAAGGTGTATGATTCAACTTTGAGTTTGCTATGAAGATGAGGGAAGTAGGAACTGCTAACAAGTTTAGTGGGAGATCGATAGTTTACTCTTCAGAGGGGATATGATGAACAACAACCAGACCTTGAACTACCTTCTCAAGAACAAATCAAGCTTAAAGTATTTTAAGCATTGATGCAACACAAGATTTGAAGCTAACATTACTGCACTAAGGTTGTCACAGTAAATACAAAGGACTGAAATAGGTAGGTGAAGTTCATATGGAAACAAGGTTATTACCTATGAAAATACAAAAGATAGATGTGGACTTGCAATCATCAAGGTCTGAACCCTAATTAGAGTCACAAAACACCATAAGATCAAGAGAAAAAGATCGACGAAGATGCAAGCCATGAGCAAGAGTTCCTTGAATGTAGCACGAAATAAGCTTCATAGTCTACCAAAGAGAGAAGAGTGGTCAATGCATAAACTGACAAACTTTATTCACATAATAGGCAATCTTAGGCCATGTTGTAGTGGCATACTATAATGCTTCAACAATAGATTGATAAAGAAAAGGATCTTCAAATAAGTCATCACCTTAATTAGAGAGCTTAAGATTAGAATTCAGTATAGTGGGACACTGTTTACTATAAGATATTTGAGCTTTAACAAGGATTTCTTGATATACTTCGCTTGAGAAAC
Organism: Dalbergia cultrata; assembly: GCA_031216105.1. Classification (NCBI taxonomy): domain Eukaryota; kingdom Viridiplantae; phylum Streptophyta; class Magnoliopsida; order Fabales; family Fabaceae; genus Dalbergia; species Dalbergia cultrata. The sequence continues at coordinate 76,006,236 of CM062344.1, forward strand.
ATGTAGACCTCCAGTTTTGGTAGACTTGGCCTTAACATGAAGGAAGTAATAGAGCGAAATGAGATCTTTTAGTGCAAATGTGTTCTCGAGAGTAGTAATAAGGGAAGAAATAGCTAATTTGGATGTGCCATTGATTATCATATCATCAGAATAAACAAGAGCATAGAGTGTTTTAGTGGCTGTGACTTTGATGAACAAGGAACAATCACATTTTGCAACAACAAATCCAAATCTGATGAGAGTATGATTGAGCTTTTCAAAGCAAGTGTGTGTGGCTTGTTTGAACCCATAGGGCCTTTTTCAACCTACACATTAAATGAGGACTACCCCCTTGGAGTCCTACAGGTTGAGTTACAAAGGCTTGCTTATGTAGGTCTCTATTAAAAAAATGTGGTGTTGAAGTCCGATTGGTTTATTGGCTAACCTCAAGAGAAGGAAATGGTGGAATGATTGAAATTTTGTGGGCTTAACAATAAGGTTGAATGTCCTATGGAAGTCAAAGCCCTCTTATTAATGGAACCCCTTGGCTATTAATCTAGCCTTGTGCTTTTGAATTAAACCATTCGGGTTATATTTCATCCGAAAAACCATTCATAGCCAATCACTTTGCTGTTTGGAGGCAATGGAACATGGGACCATGTTTTGTTGTGCATGAGTATTGCATATTCATGTTTTATAGTAGGGTTCCATTTTGGTTCAGTGATGGCCTTTTTAGTTGTTCGAGGTTCAGGGGTGGCCATGAGAGACTTAGGCTTGAAAATACCATTCTTTGCTCTAGCTAGTAGTCATGTTGTGATCATTAACAAGAGAAGCATGATTAGAATCTGGAGTACAGACTACAGGTGTTGCAGAGTCTAGTTGAAGAATTGGCAAAACAATTTCCAAGGCTCTAGTTGGATGAGTAATTGACCTGCTCAAATTTGAAGAACTAGCAGAGATAGAATAAGATAAAAGAAGTCAAGATTATATACTATCAGTTGTGGTATTCAAAATTTGCATAATTAGATTTTTGACTAGGAGTTGGAGAATAGTTTACCCATAGAATAGCAGTAATAAATGACAATTCATATGAGGGTGTGGAAGAGGGAGAGGGCAATGGTTATTTGTAGGGGAATAAATGCTCATCAAAGATGACTTCTTGAGATATATACACCTTACCAGTTTTACTCAAACACTTATAACCCATATGTTGGGAGGAATAGCCTAAGAATATGCATTATACTGACTTAAACTCCAACTTATGTTTGTGATATGGCCTAAGGCGGAGATAACAGGCACAAGCAAAGGCTTTGAGGAGGTGATAGTTAGGTTGTTTATGGAGTAGAGTTTCAAATAGAGAGAGGAATTTAAGAGCTGCTCTGGGAAGGTAGTTGATAAGATGTGTTGTTGTTTGGAAAACTTCCCCTTGAAAGTGAGTATGGAAATAAGCATTAGCTAGAAGGGTGAGACCAACCTCTGTGACATGTCTGTGTTTTCTCTTAGGGGAACCATTTTGTTCATGAGCATTATCTATTTGGTGGTTCTTAAGTTTAGAGTTCAAGTAAAGCTCAGCCTAAGACTTAAACTGCATAGAGGCTAAAAATGCTTGAGATTTACTAAGTAGGAGATATAACCAAGAGTACTTTGAATAAGAATCAATAAAGATTATATAATATTTGGAACCATTAGTATACACTACAAAAAAAAAGGTAAATTATAGCAGCTATGTTTGTTAATTGTGGCGGTTATAATTTCCATTTTTTGCAGTAATAATGGTTTAAGGAACCGCCTTAATTACCAATGACATTCGGTCAATTACAGCGATTGTCAACAAACCAACACAATCAACAATAATAACTGCCACAATTTTCATTACAGTTGACAAAAAAAAAAATTATTACAACAATTCAAAACCACCACAATGTGCCTTAATTTAAAAAAAAAATTGATATTTCTGGCAGAACCATCGTAATGTTTGCTGCAGCAAGAAAAAAAAAAGCATCACAAGTAAAGCAAAATTAAAAACCAATTCATAATTTTACATTCCTCTATAACATAATATTAATCTTGAGATAAATATAATTGGAAAAAAAATGCTATTAATAACAAGTCTTACTAACTACCAATAGCAAAAAAATTCAATCAAGACCATTGAGCTTTATGGAAAAAAAAGGGCAAAAAGCAAAATTTCAATCAAACCATATAGAGCATATTCACTTGTAACTCTCCTAATATTTTCTTAGTTCTTCCCTTAGCCCTTATAATTGCAATTCCCCTAAAGGCGTGCCAAATTTTGTGAAACAAAATGCCATATGCAGTCCAACCAATTCCTTAGAACAAACCGCAACATCTTGCTCCTTCCAGTTGTTCCAAAACCCATTTTCAGTCCTTCAAAATAGGAAAGAAAGAAAACAAGTGGAAAGAATTAAAGAGTTTGTAACCAATTTGTGATATCCAACATCAATGTTTAAGGCACATACACAAATATTACTTTATACACAAAACATGTGTTAGCTATTAGATGAATCTCTCCAAGAGCACCTAAAAATTTATCTACCTCTCAAAGTGCTTAAAAATATCATTAATCGATGATTTTTTTATTACCAACAAAAAATTAAATTTTCGACAGATTTTGACCCCCGATAATAACATAGCCAGAATTATCGATGCATTTTGTCTTCAAAAATCTATCAGTAATGAGCTGAGACAATTCGTCAACAAATTTGTCAAGGTTTAGGCATTACCAGTGGATTTTGTATGATTGCTGACGGAAAAATCTGTCGGTAATTACTGAATTTTATATTTTTTTAATTTTTATTTTATCAACAGATTCCATTTTATTTTTTATTTTTAGTTTATCAATGGATATTTCTATTGATAATTATAAATTTTTTTAAAAAAATTTATTTATTCTTTTTTTGACAAAAAATCTACAGGTAAAATTAAGATTTTTTAATTTTTTATTTAATTTATTGACAAAAAAAATCTGTGGCTAATTAAATTTTTTTTAATAAATATTCTGTAATATGTGTGTTACTTGCTCATTTAAGAGTTTATTTTTTATTTAAAGCTAATTATAAATATATAAATATTTATTAATAATGAAAAATTATAAAAATTCGCAATAAATAATAAACACAACGAATTTTACTTCAAAATGTAAAATAGATAGAAGTGTCAGAAAGTGTACAAACACAAATATAAAAATTCAACGTATAACAGAAAGAAAAAACAATAACCTTAACTAGGAAAAGTCAACAGCATCATCATCATCGTCATTATCACCATTGCCACCACCACCATCATCATCATAATCATCATCTGCGTCTGGCAATGCAGATGAGCCTACCTGCATCTTCTTCCACAAAGATACCATCTTCTTCATCTCCTTCATCTTCGTGTCTGTATGGCCTTTTTCTTGTCCTCCATCTTCTTTTATCAAACACCTACATGAATAATTGAAATTAAAAGATCAACACACAAGAAGATAATTAGAACATGTGTTTGATGTCGGATCAAATGATTACTAGACAGTTAGGTCACATACAAATGATCTGAACCATGCTGGAAATTGTTCAAGGGTACACCCTGTAATACATCCATAGTCTATTTGCGGGAATCATGGTTCTTGAATTTGTAATTTAAAATAACAAATTCATTTAAAGTTTTATTTAATTATAAACACCTATCAACAAACCATCTTTTGAAAATAAAAGTCTTTTAAGTACATCAATCTTGTACTTTTTAACTTAACAAAATTTTGGCAGAGCCCCCCTTAAATAAAAAAAAATTGGCAGCATATCCCCTTAAACTAAGACATCCCAAGAAATTGAGATTTCATGACATAGATACATCAATTCAATCAAATAAAATTCACAATGCAATCAAACAAACATTAAAAGATCCTAAAACCGTTCTAGAGCACACCCCTTTATAACATCACAACATACATATCCTGCAATCTCTGTAAACATAGTCAATCTACAGCAAACAAGTTGGGAAAGGATCTCTATGTCCTTCTTCCCAGTTATGCAATCCCAATTTCCTACAACTCTATCTTAGAAATCATAAGTTTCTATCCTAACAAAAATGTAATTAAATAAATAGAAGAAACAATTACTTACCTTAAAAAAAGACAAAAGAATTACATGCACCACCAAAGAAATGCTCCAACTGGATTTGACGCTCTTTATCAGTTTTGGATTTGTATTCTCTTTTTTGCTATTTCAAACACAATCATGTTTTTTTCAGTTCATTATTCCAATTGAGAACCACATATTCTCCCTCCTACACATCATGGCAAAAGAGATCAATTGTAAAATAACCTGAATGCAAGGTTACAAATAAAAGAAGCAAATGGAATGCTATTGCCATTTAAACACATAGCAATGGACAAAACAAATGGGTTTGGATAGGAAAAATGACACAATTGGCTATTGTTTTGCAGGTAACGCTGTATATTTTAAATAAAATTACCATCAAAATATGAAAGTATTTTAAATCAAGTCAGCAACTACAAAGTTGGAATGAAAATAAAATTTTATTTCAATTCATGTAAATTCCCAAGAAAGGTGAAGAACAAAAACTATACCTTTTTCCATCAGGGTTAAAGGCCAATGCATTAATTGGTCCAAAATCTAGACAAACAAAAAGTAGCAAATGTCACATAAACATGAAGAATTGCATATTAATCATGCATCCTACGCGACTACAGAACTTGAAGCATTAAAGGGAAATAAAGAAGAAGAAAAAAAAACTAAAAATTTTACCTTACCAAAGAATTTGGCTTTAAAATTCCCTACATGATTATCAGTAGTGGTAACAGCTGATGCATCCTAACCACCTCCACGTACCACCTTTGAGAAACAAAGGGAATAAAATTCAGAGATTATACAAAGGCTAGGATAATACATTCACAGGAAAAAATAAAGGATAGGGAAATAAAAGTACTGAGTAATTTCCATCTACCAGTATCTTTAGAAGAGCATCTATTTCATGAACTAGTGAACCATTATGACATCCAATAATGCATTGATATTTAGGTGTAATAAATTGACAATTGTGTACCCCCAAAAGAAATGATTGGGTATGGTACTGTGGTGTATTACTGACAAGACTAATAAAATTATATTGCATCTTTCTGAAATATGAAGTTGATAATCAAATAAAAAAAAAAGAAAAATCACTAGCCTTGACATTAAACTGCAAAATGAATACCATAACATGAGTGAAAATCACAATTCATAGGTTCATACATGATTAAGAAGATGTGACATTGCTACTGCATTGGCAGGGCGCTTTGTCACATACGTCTTGATAAGTGGCAATCCTTTTCCAAGAATGGAACTGAACAAGGTTTAGCAGTATGTTCATTAGACTTGTGCTTGTACTTTTTTTGTTTAAAAAGGAACCTATATACTTATACAAATAAATAGAAGAAATAAGACACTTTTGCACTCTACCATTACTTCTTCTTAACCCATCTTTTATGGCACAATGTGAAAATAGTTGCTAACCAAACATGTTGTAAGAGTCTCTAATATTGCTTCATTTCCTCAAAATTATTAAAGCTTAAAAATTAAAATAAAAATATTACTTTTTCCTTTTTCCAACATGTGCTTCTTTCTAATCCTTTCTTAGTTAAAACCAAAAGGGGCAGGAACATCACCACCTTAAGAATATAACGGGTTGTACAAGGAACAAAGCTAAGTATTTGTGCAAACAAAACAAAGCTTAGAGTGCTTATCTCCCAAAGAGTAGTATGGCAGTAGCATGGCATGGCGGGTTTCCTCTGGTGGTGGCAGCATAAATGAAACAGAGCTTGGATTGCTTCCCTTGCAGCTAGTGTTGTGGCCGTCAGACAGATCTCTGTTTCAACAAAGAACCCTGTAACACGGTGCTGGTGGCCATCAGAAGGGTACCGAAGAGAAGGAGGTAGCGGTGGGATGGCAGCTGGGATGACGCAGTAGCCTTAAAAAATGAGAGAAATCAGAGATGAGAGATAAGAGATCTACTGGTAAGAAGGGTGCTCCGCGATGTGAAGCTTTGCCACGCGGTGCCAGTGGCCGTCAGAAGGGTGCCAGAGAGAAGAAGGGGGCAGTTGGAGCGACGTAGTGAGAGAGATGAGAAAGATGAAATGACACATCAAATAGAGAGAGAAATATATATCACACAATTACCAGTAAAAAAAAATCGCTGATAATAACGACCCAACATGCGATTCAATATTGTCACATATCGGTGGATTTTTCAATTTTTTGATGGAAAAATTCATCAATAATTTAAAAAAATTTTAAAATTACTGTTACTGACAGAAAAATCCATTGGTAAAGTTAATTTTGAAACTAAAAAGTTTAGGATATTTATCGACAAATCTGTTGGTAACATTAATTTCTTGAAAAAAAAATTCAAAAATGAATTATCGATAGAAAAATCCATCGATAAAATTAATTTCTGCATAAAAAATAATTCATAATAGTTACTGACAGAAAAATCCATCAGTAATTCGCGCGCCATATTCATATAAAGTTGGTGCTAATTTTACAGATAAAAAAATCTATCGGTAATGACTGAAACCAAAATTCTTGAATTTCTTGTTTTCTATCGGAAAATTTCGTCAATAACTCAAGTGTTTCTTGTAGTGTTTCCTTATCAATTCCAAGCATCCGAAAATTAAAGAACATTGCACATATGGCTATGATTGAGACCAATTAAAATTGAATTTGATAACTAATTCCATGCATAAGTAAGAAGATAACCAACTTCAAGCTAAATAAGAATTTGATATCGTATTCAAATGAAACCACAACTCAAACAAATGAAACATGTGAGAAAAAATCATGATTAAAAGAACGTTACTGGATTAACATGAACCAAAGCATCAAATCACAACTTTCTTTTTACTTAACTCAAATTGAATTAATTGTAAAGTAGCAACCGAATACAAGAACCAAAGAAGCGCTATGTGGATGATCAAAGGCCAAGGACATAGAATTTAGAACAAACAAAGCATAATACAAATACCAAGCACTTAACACCTTGAGTGGCATAACACTTAAATCCAAATAGGTCACCACCTGTAGAACTTTTGAACTTTAAGCTCGAGACTCCTTTTGAACTTTTGGTCAAATACCAAGCAAGTTCTTTTAATTTTTTTCAGAAAAAGAAAGAAAAGAAAAACAGAAATTACTTGGACCTTGAGAATCTTGGCAAATTATTCAAAGTATCTAAATTTGTACACAGGCCAAGAACAGCAAGAACACCTCGCTATAAAGAGCCCTAATTTAAATAGTAAAAAGCCCTAATTTAAAGAGGATTAAAAACATTAGGCAATGAGTTGAAAACCAAAGAAATGTATGCTATACATATTCTAAATATGTCAAAAGCCTATAGTGAACCAACTATTTTAAGTCTCTAATTCAAAGCTAGCAAACTAACATGCTAAGTGACATATTCCATTGCCTAAGAAGATTATAGACAATAACACATTAGAATAATGTAGTTGGAGCATTGCATTATCTCAAATATATCACTAGCAAAATGCATCACACATTTCCTATGATAAAGGAGCAATTGAAGTATGGAAAAAGATCACAGAACCACAGGTAAGCTACAAACAGAAGCATCTAGAATTGATAATAAGTTCCTAAATTAAGCAAGTCTATCATCGATAGTGAAAGAAATTGAAAATTGTCTACTGGCAAAGGAAAAGTTAACAGAGACAGTTTCGAAGAAATGCTTATACACAAATTCCTCATGCCATGCAGAGAAAAAAGCAATAATAGTATGTACAAATCTGCTATATGAAAACTAGAGCAAGTGAAGAAAAAATTAACAAAGAAAACCACAACAGCAGGGAGTGTATTACAAGAGGTAAGGCATGCTTTGCATTTTCAATCATCGTAAGTTACAATAATAAGAATATGATCCATCATGGAAGAATAGTGACCAAGATTGCTCTCAGTGGTTAAAGAAAAGAATCAAAAAATAAAAGCACGTAAGAAATAGCTCAAATGCAATCTTTCTCATATATCAAAAGATAAAAACATGTGAGAAAATAGCTTAAAGACACGTGAACCCATACCTAGAAAGATGAGTAGCTACTACTAGCAGCAGCAACAAGTTCAATTGTAGGCTTAAACTCTGGAGTGGTGATGAAATACTCCAAAAACATAATCTTTGTTCAACTTCTCCCATAATCCAGCATCTACACACAAAAACAAACAAAACCAAAACCTCACATCAATGAATCAATGAACACAAAAAAGAAAAAAAACTAACAATAACAAAAAATCATACACAACAAAAAAAGCAACTAAAATCCTCATACATTTGACATTGACACTGGGCTCGATGGGCTGGTGGGCCCTAGCAAGCCAGAGCCTGGTGTGGTTGACACAGTGCCATAATACGCCATGATGCGATAGGCTGGAGTCGGCAGGGCACAAGATCAAGAGCCCACACAAGGCGGTAATCAGGTCTAGATTCCTTTATCGAAGCAGATTGGTGGCGTCGTTGGTGGCATAATCATAGGTGAGGTAGTACCCACACTTGTGCATGCGCATGAGCATCATTGAGGTGAATTTTTTCTAGTTGAAGACTAATCCGAAATAGATAAGATTGATGAGGTCCTCCATGACGGCATCATTTTAAGGATCAGAGCTCAGTTCCTATTAAGGTTCAGGTTCAAGTTTGAGTTCAAGTTCGGGCTGGTGGCGTTAGCTTTTGAAGGTGACGTTGAGCTATTTGGTGAGTGTGGAGAAGAAGGGAACTCGGAGCTTATCGAGCTCGTCTATGAGGGCAATGAAGGTGAGCATGGAGTGGATGACCTCTTCTTGCTCCTTGTTGATGGGCTTTCCTTGGGCTACAAATTTTTCCGCGTGGATGATTTTGTTCAGCTTCTTCTTTAGGGTTAGAACGCACAGCAGCGACAATGGTTAGAGGCTGATGGCATCGCAGCTAGACAAAGAAGGAAAAGGTTTAGGTGGATGGAGGGTTTTGTTGGTGAGAGTTAAGCCCAAAGTCCTAAACCCTCTTTCTTTTGTCTGAATGCAGGAGAATGGTATTAGAACATTAGGGCAATATCCCAACCACTATTTTTTTCCATTAAAATTGTGGCAATCAATAAAACCGCCACAATTTACTATATATTATGGTAGTTTTAAAGAATCATTTTGTAGTGAGAAGGCATAAGGGCAGGACCCCAAATATCATAATAAATGAATTCCAAAGATGCATTGTAAACTATTTTTGAGTATGCATAAGGTAATTTGTGAGATTTACAAATGCAATAAGAGGCACAAACATTAGGAATTTTATCGATGTCAAAAAGTATAATACAAGATTTCAGAACCATTTGCATAATCCTATTGAAAGGATCTATTGTGCAAAGTTGAAAAGTAGGTACAGAATTAGGAACAATTGAATGAAAAGCTACTGGAGGTGCTGTAGTACCAAATGTCCTTAGAGCAGCCTTGGATAGTGAAGGAAATGTATACATGTTATTGTTAATAAGGGCATCCTATGATTTAACAACACATTTATTAGCATGGAATTCAAAGAACTCCTCATTATCTCTAGCAAATTGAAGTAACTAAGAAGGTTTTTGTTCATTGAAAGAACATGAAGAAGATTTTTTTAAGGACAAATGATTTAGAAGGTGTTTGCAATATTGAATAACCAACATGATGAATACATATACCTATTCCATTACATATTCTAACTTGTCTGGTCTTTTATGTTATGATATTTGCATTATATTATCAAGATCATGAGTGATGTAGTTGGTGGCTATAGAATCAAGATACCACATAAGATCAAATATTGTAGAAGGTGAGGCAAGATAGGCTTGTGAAGTTAATGGCCTAGATTGAGAGTGAGTTGATCCAACTTGTAAATGTATGCTTAAGATGAATTAGCTGAAGACTGAGGCTGAGAGAAAGAGTTAGTGTAATTTGGATTGAACTTATAGTGACAATCCCATACAATTTGGCCAAATTGAACACACAATTGGCACTATCGTTTGCCACTGGAGTATATCAGCTTCCTCCATTGGACCTTCTTCTTCCTTGAAATAAATTAAAGCCTCTTCCTCTAAATCCATGAGAATTTCCTATGCCTAAAATAGATTGAGACCATTGCTTATGAGCAACATTTGCTTGCATAGGAATTTGAATATACTCAATCTTATTACACTTCTTAACTTGATCCTCAATTGATAGGAGTAGTGATTCCATTTCATCAATTGTGTAGGGTCCAATACAAGATAGCAAAGAGGTGATAAAAGGATTATAGTCCTTAGTTAAGCCATTAAACACTACTTTTATCTACTCAGTATCACTAATTTCATGTCTAATTGTAGCAAGTTGATAAAAAATGTTTCTTGATATCTAACAAAAAGTCAACCATAGCACCAGTTTTCTTAATATCCTTCAATCAGATCTTAAGCTTTCTAATATGAGCTCTATTTTGTGCAAAAAAAAAAAATTTTGATTCAATCTTCTCCCATAGTTGATATGAAAATTCACATCTTACTATTCGAACTTTAGGATTTTCACTCATTGAAGATAGTAACTATGACATGAGTAAATTATCTTACTGCTTCCACTGCAAAAATTTGAAGGACTTAGAACCTATTGTTCATTAGCTTATGTTATGAATTTCTTAGGGATTTGATCTTTGCTCAAGTATTTCTGCAACTTATAAACTTTACCATTGCCAATACTTTTTGCTTCCATAATAGGTAGTTTTATTTGTTTAGCTTCACAGATACTATATTTGAAAAGCTTTGTGGAGCTTGTTTCGCCATTGGTGAAGCACTAGAATTCATTTTAGAACTTTAATCTCCGCTTGGAGTAGCCATGGATCAAACCTTGCTTTTCGTGTAGATTATATACCTTTATTTCTGTCAGGCAACCCCAAACATGAAGATGCCCCAAATTGAATTTCCTTCCTGTCCATAGTTCATAAAGAGCCTTAGGAATTGCTTTACTAGGATCCCTATTAAGTAGATACATAGTGGATTTTAATGCATACATCCACAATGATAGAGGTATGTTACTATAATTTATCATACTCCTAACCATTTCCATAAGCCTTACAAGAATCGTTAGTGGTTATTTCATTGGCTATCCTGAAAGGTCAAATGGGTTGTCCTAACCATTATACAAGAATAGTTGAGTCTGGTAATGCAAGGTTTCTTGACAATAGCCAGTTCAGTGGGAATGAGGAATCACAAAAGGTGGATATTCAACTTAATCATGTAGAAACTTCTACACCTAGTGTTTCTCCTCAGGTTGTTGTCCTTTTTGTTATATCACAGTCACACAATATGCCAAAAAAACAAATTGATATCCCAAACCCACAAGATGAGCATGTGGATGATGAACCGGCTAATAAGTAAGTCACAAATGAGCAAATGGTAAATGAACCACAATAAATGAATTTAAAAAGGTCTAAAAGGCAGAGAAGACCAGTAAGTTTAGATGACTATGTGGTTTATTCACTTAAGCAAAAGTGTGACTTGAGATGAGGATCCAATCTCATTTAAGCAAGCTATGGAATGTAGCAATTCTGAAAAGTGGTTCTGTGATATCCCAAATACAGAATTTAGTGGTATATAAAAATTATTATTATTATTACTAACGCTAAGAAAAGCTCCTGAACTCTGTTCGTGTACGTGGCTGCTTCAGGGTTTATGTTTTACACTGTTAGTATATATTTGACACATTGTATTACTCCCAAATATTTTTCTAAGAACCCTAGCCACTCAAGAGCTTTTCCCTAGAGAGAAAAACCAGTTTCTCTCAATTTTCTCTGATCAATCTCTTCCGGTAAGTTATCTTCATGGAATTTAGCTAATTCCTTCTCCTTTTATTGGGTCTGTGAGTTTGGATATTGTTAGGCATGGTTTTTTCTCATCATTCTTCCTCCATATCATCACAAACCCAGTTTGGACAAATAAATTAAATTGTTTATATTTTCATTATATTGTTTGATAGTTATCGGTGCCATTCTTGCTTCCCAAGGTCAAGTTGTCAATGAAAACACACTCCCAGTTACCAACGGTGAGTGGATTTAAACCGATGGTCATACTTTTGGTCATTATTACTATTTTTTCTAGTATTATATAAATTATTTATGGAATTTTAGAATGATTTATGCCCAGAAATTATGCTTTTATGGATTATAGAAATTTTAGAAAATTATTATTTTATAGTTATCATGAAATATTATTATTTTAGAAAGCTCATAGGACTATACTTGTCGTGTGTATGATTTCAATTTATTTTATCAATTAGAAAATTTCAAGTACTCCAATATTGTATGATCAATGAATTTTGTTGCTATTAATTTTAGCCAATAATTAGTGAGAAACAGATCAGTGAGTTAACGGTTGTAGGATTGATCGTTAACCTTGGTACCAAGTGGTCTATCAGAGGACTAGCTCGCCCACATTAAGGAACCTAGTGAGGTATCCATTTATGGGACCTAGTTAAGTGCTCATCAGATTAGCCATTGACTCAGATTTAGCTATCAAGCTCAGATTATATTTATGTATAGAATAATTCTTGTTTCTCTACAAGTTGTTGCCATGGATTTAGTAAAATTATTGTTTTCATTATTATGATATGTAATTAGATATATAAAATGCTTTACACAATTGCATGTATATATCAAGTATTTTTGTTGTCATCCTATGTGGGTTGTGAGTGGAGGCTCACTCACTGAGTTTTGATGAACTCACCCCTCTCTTTTCCTCCCCCTACAGATATAGCTACAGGTTCAGTTGCACCACAAGATCCTCCCCAGTAGTGCTGCAACTTCTTTGGTGAGTTTCGCTTTGGAGTGGAGCTTATTATAGGTTATGTTAGTTTAGTAGTGCTCCAGTAGTTGTGTAGGCAGGATCTCGGATATGCATGATATGATTTTATTTATTTTATAGATATCAGTTGTTTTATTAATTATGTTTGGTTTCGGCTCATATTATAGATTTTATGCAGTTTTATATTCAAGATTTATGTTTGGAGATATTATCAGATTTATGGAATTTAGTTAAACTAGAAATATTATAAATATATTTGATTTATTTATGCGTATTAGTCAGTTACGTTACCAGAGGCTTCCGTGGGGACTCAATCCCTCATGTGCCGGTCACGTTTCCTAAGCGGGTCGTGACAGGTTCAATGCTATGAAAGAAGAGATGGAATCAATGGATGACAATAAGGTTTGGAATCTAGTCCTAGCGGTTCAACATGAGTTAGTTGTACATGGGTCTTTAAGATCAAATGAGACTTAAAAGGAAATATTGAAAAGTATAAGGCTAGACTTGTCACCAAAGGTTACACTCAAAAGGATGGCATTGACTATAAAGAGACATTCTCTTCAGTTTCAAAGAAGGACTCTTTAACAATTGTTACGGCTTTGGTGGCTCATTATGACCTAGAGCTTCATCAAATGGATATAAAAATTGCCTTTCCTAATGGTGACTTGGAAAAAAAGGTTTATATGGACTAACCCAAAGGGTTCATGACCATAGGTAAAGAAAAGTTAGTATGTAAGGTAAAGAAGTCAATTTATGAACTAAAATAAGCTTCCTAATAGTAGTATCTCAAGTTCAGTGATACTAGTTTGTCATATGGTTTTGTAGAGAACGTTGTTGATCAATATATCTATATGAAGGTTAGTGGGAGCAAGTTTGTCATACTAGTCCTATACGTTGACGATATTCTGCTTGCTACTAATGATCTTGGCTTGTTTTATGATATAAAGAAATTTCTCTCTAATAAATTTGAAATGAAAGATATAGGCGAGGCATTCTATGTGACAGGAATAGAAATATCCTATGACAGATCACAAAGATGTTAGGATTGTCTCAAAAGGCTATATAAATAAAGTATAAGAGATATTCAAAATGGAAAATTGCTCTTCAGGAATAGTTCCAATTCAAAAAGGAGACAAGTTTAGTCAAATGCAGTGTCCCAAGAATGATTTGGAAAAGGCAATGGGATCTATTCTCCATGCTTCAGTGGTTGGGAGCTTGATGTATGCCCATACATGCACTCGACCAAATATAAGTTTTATTGTTGGAATGTCAGGCCGATACCAAACTAATCCCAGAATAAACCACTGGAAAACTGTAAAGAAAGTCCTTAGATATTCACAAGGTACCAAGGATCACATGCTCATTTATATGAGATCAGATGACCTTGAGGTGGTTGGCTGCTTAGACTCAGACTATGCTGGATGTATAGACTCAAGAAAATCCACTTTTGGCTATATTTTTCTGCTGTCTGGAGGTGCAGTTTCATAGAAAAGTGGAAAAAAGTCTATCATAGCTACTTCTACTATGGAGGCTGAATTTTTGGAATGCTTTGAGGCCATAGTTCGTTCATTGTGGTTGTGAAACTTTATCTCAGGACTTAGTGTTATCGACAACATAGCTAGGTTGCTTAGAATTTATTATAATAATTTTGAGAATAACAAGTACTCAAAAGGTGCAAAACACACGGAACTGAAGTACTTGTCAGTCAAGGAAGAAGTGTAGAAACAAAAAGATTCAATTGAGCATAGTGGTACAAATTTGATGATAGCGAGTTGCTAGCTAAGGGATTGCCACCCAAAACAGTTTCTGGTCACCTGAGATGAATGTGTATCATTGACATGTCCTTCTTAGCTGCACGATTGTATGATATGTATACACATGTATGGCTATTTGCTTGTATTGTTGTGACACTTATGAATTCAATTAAAGTTATGTTTTTGGTTATTTTTCTTCTTGTCCACATTATATTATGTATGTGTAAAATTTAGTGTGATAACATACTATGTTCTTTGAAAGACATTATAGTAAAAGATTACAGTACATTCTGATTAAAGTTCTTTGAGTTGAGTTGATTTTGTGATACATGGAAGGAACCATGTCACTAAATGACATTGACCGCCATGATTCGATCAATTCAATTCAATTGAGGATGATGACTTGATTACTTCAATGTAAAGTGTGTACTTATGGTTGTTGAATCTGTTAATTCTAGAACCCTTCAGAAAGCGTTAATGTAATATGTTTTGAGTGACAACATAAAAAATTTAGAGAAAATATTTTAAAGAACATCTAATGTTTTCCCTTGAGTTTCTTGAAGTAAGAAACATGTTCTTTTCTTTTCATGACACAGTTTTTGAAGCGAAAATGATTTCGCTTTACATGTGTAGACATGATTTATCTCGTTTAAAGAGATAGGAACTTGAAAGAAGTGAAAATTATATCGTGAAATGAATGTATATATGCTTCACAGATTGAAGAAAACCATCATGTACAAGAAATCAAAGCATAAATATTCAGAAAGTAGAACATGACTTTAGAAAATTCACTTCAAATGCAGATTTCAAATAAGCTTTGAAGCATATATGTTCTATAACCTTCAATCATTATCATCGCAATCAATTCATCATATTCATGCTCTAATTGAAGCTTAGAAGATCATATTTTCTCCAAGGAACTAATATCGCACTTCGAAAAGTTCACTTTATAGTGAAATAGTACTCTCTACAAGAAAATGAAGGAAATTTGAATTTCAAACTTAAAGTCAAACCCAGTTACAAACTGACGTGTCATCTCTTCTGCTAACTTGGTTAACCACCCCTACTTCTAGAAAGAAGAGTTCAGAAACCTCGTTCAGAAAGTAAAAGTTAGTTTCTGAAGGTGACATCAAAAACCTCCATTTCACAACGGCTTCTACAACAGCTCTAACAAAAGATAAGCTACTCCTCTAGACTGCATTTCCAAGACATAAACAGATGATCAACATGTGTTACTTAGAGAATTGATCAAGGGCAACATTCATAAATGGAGACCATCTGTAAATAGAGATGTTGTGCTTTCAAAGAGACAGATCTAGACATTATATAAGTGCTAAAACTATGAGAAAATTTCTCCTCATCTTCTTGTAAAGCTCATTACATCTTGTAATCAGTTTCCTTATTTGTAAAAGTCTTCTTTTTACGTTCTTGATAGATCATATGTTCTTCCTAGAAAGAATCGTTAGAAAGAAATCATTCAAGTTGTTCCCAGGTTTGTTATTATATATCTTACAAAAACTTGAGTGTGGGTTAGTTTGAATGGCAAACCCAAACCCAAATCTTCATATCCTTGATTCGGTAGTGATTGGTATGAGTTAGCTTGGAGAAACTAGTTAAAGACTACTTGCAACGCGATAGTAGAAGTGAACCACTGGTCACAGTTTATCTTGGAAAGGCTGGTTAAATACTACTCATGTTAGGACAATAGAGAGTAATTGCTGGTCACTGGTTCAGCTTCGAGAGGTTGGTAAAAGACTACTTGGTTTGTGATAGTAGTGGTTGCTACTGGTTACATGTAAGAGCTTGGAAAGGCTACAGCAAAGACTATTCTGTTTCTTTCTTGAGTTGAGAAAGGTTTTAATGGAACTCAACTGTTGTTTAGAACTGGATGTAGATATATTGGCCAAACTAGTATAAAAACATATGTACAGTATATTCTTATCTCTTAACTCCTACCTTCTTTTACATGTATTTATCATATTCGATAGTTCAGAAAGTAGCTTTCTGAAACAACTAACGTAGCTTGATAGTATATTATTTAAGTGTTTTAGAAGATAAAAAGAAAATAAAAGCAAAGAACAATTCAACTTTCCCTTCTTGTACACTTTTGTACCTACTGAATCTTCAAGTCGTCACATGGACCAAGTGGGAGATTGTAAGATTATTTTTACATTATTATGGTGTGGCCCATGTAACTAATAACTAACTCTAATGAAAGAGGGTTAAGATGATGATCATTAATCCCGTAATAGTAAATAGAGTTAGTAAAGGCTTTAAAATAATTTTAAAAGTTCCTCCCCACTCCATTTTGAAAAAGCTAGTGGCTATTCCAGAAAAAAGATAAGATAATAGGAAGGAAATAGAATCTACAACTTTTTTAACGTCAAAGTAAACTTAAAAGCAAAGGAAGAGAGAAGAAAAAGAAAGAACACTGCAAAGGAACTCAAGAAGAAGATATCAAGGACTTCAAAATGGATCCGGGTACACCATCATACTCCTTTTTATATTTCATTGTATGATAATCATAAAATCTAAGATCATTAAGGGCTTTATAATTTCCTAGACTGTGTATTAAACAATGAAAATTATGGTTAACATTTCGTGTTGTTGCATCGATGATCTCATGTTTGTTGCACGTTTTATGTCTTGAGTGCCGAGTATTATTTTTGTCATATGTGTTTTGTGTAACGAGGCTCCTAGTATTTTGTGTCTTACAATTTTTTGTATTTGGCAAAGTGACTCTTTGCATCATGAGTCTCTTTTTGAGATGTACTTATTGTTCCTCTTCTAATTTTAAGAGTTGAGCCACATCTACATATTGAGAAAAACTTAGTTTGATTGTAGAGGAGTATACCCACAAACCTTATGGGCAAGGTTCGATTCCCAGCAATGAAATTTTTTAGAATTTGGAGAATTATTTTTTTCAAAAGCTCAAACCGATTCAAACTTGATCAATTATATATAGAATCGATTTAAAGTGAGAATCGAACAAGACAAATGACTGGTTCATCGATTTACAATAACACTACATTTTTGTCATCAATAAATGTATATAGCCCGTTTTTGTGCCTACACTTATAGCTTTGCTAGCATTTGTGGTTCTGTTAGGTGTAGGTCATGGAACAGCTAAGTTTCATTCCAAAAAATAGTAGCTAGTTTACACTGTTAATTGACTTATATTGAGAATTAGGGCAAACATTGAGATGTTGCTTTGCGAGTGGATCCGTAAAAGCTTGAATCATGACGAGAATGTTCTTAATTTGTGTGATAGTTTGATTCCTTCGAGTTCTGAAAGAAAATGAGAACTTTCGTGTATGATTTTCAACAAATGAAACACGAGGATGGTAATTTTAATGCCAAATTACCATAAACGTTAATGATCTCATTGTATGAAAGGAGAATATACCGGTAGATAAGAGCCGACATGGGCGATGTACCAATAGGACCGTTCTCATTCAAATTTCTATATTTGTACTCTTAATTATTATCTCTATTTTGCAAAAGGGTTTATACCTACTGAAAAAAAGTTGCATTGAAGTAGAATTTCCTAGTCATTTACGGGTTCTTACTCTTCGTACGATGTTAAATGTGAATCAAACTCCACCGTTCTAAGTCCCAGCTTCATCAACACACTTTACTTGACAATGGATCCACCCGAATGCCCCCATTCTCTTGGAGAATCTTTGGTTTATCATCTTATTGTCTGCATTTTTATAATTAGACATAAGACCAAAAATAAAAATTAAGGTATCTTAATTCTTCCTTGGTTCATTACTTCATGAACTCCCATGTGTCGCGTGCACACAAAAGCCCTTTGATGATTTCCTAAGTTTAGATTGTTTATATAAAAGATGTGTTCCCTTTTCAACAAAGAAATGATAACTACAGGAGCTATGTACAGCGAAATGACTTCTTCATACTTGTAGCTTTATTTAAAGTTGGTCTATTTTCAGCAAAAACGTGTGTATATATATATATATATATGGCTTGATAATTGAAAAAAAAATGTTTTGCTAGATTATCTGAAAAATGATAAAAAGGAGACTAATAAATCACTTCTTGAATATAATTTGATTTAAAAAATAAAAAATATAGGAAATAGTTTTAATTCCGTAAATATCACACATGCGGTCATGGTACACCATTGAAAACATGGTTTTAAATTGCGATATATAACCACATTATAATAGTAATATCGATGGTATCAATAGTATTTTTTTGTAATCTTTTGTATCATAGTACAACCACAATCACAATTTAAAATTATGATTAACATGTAAATTGCTGAGAAAGTGATTTCTTAAACGGAGTATCTCTTTAACTAATCTCATCTTACAATATTATTAACATTTTAAATCTACATTTTTCGCTTTTCATAAGGTTTTTGCATGAGCTGAGCATATAAATAAGATATATAAATCATTCTTGAACATTCACTTACTAATGCAGACAGTAGTGAATGATTCCTTGACACACACCATAATGTAAAACAAAAATACACCCCACATTGGCATTATTAGTATCTAAACCCGGCCCCTCAAAGATTCATGTTTTTCTCTGCATCCAGCTTTGAGGCAATGAATCTTGTTGGCTGCCTGTTTCCCATTGAAAGTTAGAAGCTTTGATTGGATGTTTCACTAGTTATGTTACATGGTCAACTAGTATGTTCAAGACTATGAGATCGAGCACCATGAATTGTCATACAAGTAATTACTACTTCAGCAACAGGTTATAATGGAGAAGATTTTTGGCCATTATTGGTGGCCATGATCACGTTTTGAATCTGACAAAGTGTTCTAGCCTTCTAGGTAGATCGAGCCTGGGTCCTTATGATCCTTAGATCAAGCATGCATAGTCCTTTCCTCCTCCTGTACACTGAGCCAATAAGAAGTGCGGCAGCAACAGCATGATGCTATCTTCTGTGTAATGCAAATTTCAAAAGCTGATTTCTATAGTTCCATTTTACGATGTATGAATATTCTTTAAGCATCTTCACAAAGTTCTTAAAGAAAGAGTTCGTAGGATGGTTCTTTGCAAGTGCCAATAAGAGCACGAAGCTGAAAAGGCAATGGTTACACTTTCTAACTATCACTTGCAAGCGCAGATAAACATGAAACGTCATGAAATCAGCTCGATCCTAGTTGAATGTTTCTTTTGGGCTTGAAGTGCAAATAATTTATCAAAATGAGGATAACAATTATCGAAACTGTAATCATAAAACTACATCATAAAACCATCTATCTCAAAATCTTAAGCTAATTGGTAAAGACATGTAAATGGTGTTATATCTAATATGACAAAAATTAAAGTTCACAAAAGGAAAAAAGGAAAAAAGGTAATTGAGATAACATTATAAAAACATAAACTAGAGACTGAAAAACTAAAGTAAAGTTTACTTGATGTTATTAGCTAGGGAGATGAATAATGGCAATTCCAATTAGGCTATGACCCCCAGTCGAATACTTAAGCACTTGTTTATGGTGTTCATAAATTATGGTCATATTTCTGCGTGGTGATTGCAAGATAATTACACTGATGATAAAAAATCTTATATATGCTCCTTTTCTTTTTAAGGGTGATAATAACATATGAAGTTAACAGAAACAACAAAGTTATGGATGTGGCGTATCAACTTGATGGCCATTCCTAAGATCGAAACTTCGGCCTGTAAACTATATATATCAGCTAAAATAATCAGCGCATTTACTTGCAGTCAACTGAAAAACAGCAAAAGTACTGGCTCTAAGTTAAAGGAGTTATCATGCATATGTAAACAATAATTTAATGTTACAATCAGTCAGAGAAGCAGTTCCTCTTTCAGTTATTATCACCTGAATAGAATCGATTTGAATTGGAAGGCAGAGGTATCTGAACGCGTCGGATAAGCGAACTGCATATTATAATGCCACATATATAAATGAATAGGCTACTTTAGCTTCTGCTTGAGGGTTTAGAAGGCAGCAAAGACGAATCCTTTTTTTTAAAGTAAAAGATAAACAAGCCATTTGATGTATAACAATCTGTGTCAGACATTTCCCTTTGGAGTGTATGCGGTGCATGTTTGTTTAATTGTCATTAATTATATGCTTTTCTTAATTGCATTTATATAATATATATTAGTTAGCATGACCCACATGATACGTTGAGCTGGAATATATAACAATGAAAGTGAGACTAGCTAGCATCCACAGCCTTTACGGGTACTTATTAATGTGCTAGCTAGCTAATAACTCCTACCCACCATAGGGGTTCTATCATTTAATAATAATTTGTAAAGATAACTTTTCATTAATTCAATAGCAATTAAGCCTTAATGAGAAGTCAGCTCCTATACGCAAGAATTTGTATATTAAATAATTGAAGTTTTGTTTATCTTTAGGAGCGTAAGTCTCTCATTAGTGATGACTTTGTCAAACAAGTTAAATTCGTCATGATTTCTTATAGCCATTTATGGATCTTCCACTATGTTTAGAATAAATTTGTAGCGGAAAATCATCTTATTGTGGAGAGTAGAGCTGAGTTCAGTGATCCCAGAAATTAAGGAATATGACGTTGTGAAGAATATATAGTCCAACCATGGTATAATATCTGAACAAAATTGCTGTTAATTCACTTAGTTGATTGTCTCCCAGTGGCATGTCGAGAAATATAATTGTTTATTCATCTTCTAGAGTTTAAAATGCTATAATGATGTTTCAAAATATGAAAGCCGCTAGGAGAGAGTTGGTGGTGAGAGGCTTCCGTCAATATACTTAAAAAAATGTTTTAAAATATGAAATAGAAAAAATATTATTTGTACTCATGATGTGTTGAATACCATGCCGATATACATTTCATCCATTATTGAATATGGTGTGCACCTCATTCAAGTAGGGTATATACCCCATCCAATGATAAATGATATGTGAATCGGCATGATGTCCCATACATCATGAGTATAAATAATATAACTCTTTTGTCAATATATGAGTTGTAATTCAAAATTCATCTCTCTCCTTTAATCATTTTTTTTTTTCTGGAGATTATCGACTTAGGGTAAAGTTCATTTTATTCTCTTTTAATTACCTATCTCTTCTTCGTTTTCTCTTAAATCCATCAAATGCGCTTTGATAGGAGTAGTAAGAGCACAAAATGAAGTCAGTTATTACAGTTACTTTGCTCATCTCAGTATCTGTTATCAGAGTTAAAACGGAAACTGATGATTCTGTTATGTAACTAGAGATCAGTTTCGGGACTTCAGCAGTAACCCCTTGTATGGAAATGTTATCTAACTAAATGGTATCCCCTTTTCTATCCCCCAATCATTTATTGACACATAGCAAGTAGGTATTATATATTTGATAATTAATAAATTTTAAATATATTTTATTCTTATTTTCTTACGCGTCAATAAATAATTAGAAAAAAAAAATCAATTGATGATAGGAAATTTTCATTCGTAACCCCTTGCATACAACTCACTCATCTGTCTCAGTATATTAAGCACGGTCTAGAATCATTCACTCATTGTGAGATTAATTCTTGAATTCATTCATCTCATCTTTTTTGGTCTCAATTTTTAGTCATTGTGCTTCTGCAGCCTGATACCTTTACGCTTCTTAGCTTAAGACTAAAAGATAAAAAAATAGGTACTATGCTAGCAAACATATATATTGACTCTGAAGATCACTGCATCAGAGGTTATCTATTATCAAAAGTTTCTAATTGTTCAGTTTAGCTCCAGTTTTGAAAATAGCAAATGTAGCACATCCATAACCCGTCTCTTCCCAAATAAAAGAAAAAAGTCTTCAGTTATATCTCATCAATAGATAAGGGGAAATGATTGTATAGTATATATACTGGCCTTACCATTCTTTGTTTACATTTTCGTTTCAGATAGATCTATTTTACTGTTCGATTTGTTCTTAATGTTGAGATATTTTGTGCGGGCTTACTGGCCGCGGCTTGCTATTGTCAGATTTGCTACATCTTGTTGATTTTGGCCCCGATGTGGTTTTCTTTCAATTCTCAGTTCAAATATGAGACGGTTAGAGTATGGTGCTTTGGTTTTGATGGAATTTGTGTAAAGTGATTTGTCTTGTTTTGATTAGATCGTTTCATTGCTTTGGTTGTGCTCTTGCGGCCGGTCCTATGGGTACATCTTCCTCTGATGAAGATGACGTTGTTTTATCATTGACAAAGGCACAAATCTCGTAAATAATGATGAATATGATTTTGTTTATCAGTTGTTTGGTTTTTCGGTGTCTATCTCTTGGAGGATAGCTTGGAATTGTTTTTGGAAGCTAGTTTTAAACTTTTCTATTGAGTCTTGTTTTCTATGTTGGTTGTATTCACAAACACTTCTTGTTCCTGAGCTTCTCTAGTTGAGAGTCAAACACTCTTTCATTGTTGAAAAATACAAGAATGTGGGGTGCATTAGCAACTTGTACTAAATATTCAAATGCTACTTGTTAGTTACTCATGCTATTGCTCATTCAAAATGGATACATATATAAAGAAAAGTACTAGATACATACACATTATTGGAAAGACACCTCCTTACATTTAGTATGCATCAAAATTATAATTGATATGCGCAAAAGATAAAGTGAGATTTATTATATCCAGGCCAATGTGGCTGCTTAGTCGAAATGCTTTTTGTGTGATTTAAATTTAACAAACAACAAAAGCAAGTCATAAAATAATTAGCCAGTAATTAGCGTCAATCCAACAAAATAAAGAGCTTAAAGAAGGTTTGATCGACTTTGGATCCTTCAGCAAGGTGATAGGAAGTTGTTATCAGTATCTGTAAGAGTCGGGAAAAAAGGCAAAGCAAAATGCAAGTAATACAATCATGAATCATCCATACGGTGAAACAGTTTCCTCGAATCATTTTGTCATGTACCAACTATAAATCTATATATAATGTGGTCATGAACGTAGTGGATGGCCCTCATCGGTGGAGTTTTCTTTATCTTTTCTATTTATTATTTTTTTTGTTGCTCAAGTATCCATCATCAATAACAGGATTAATCCATTAAAGGTGAGAGTTTGCTTAAACCTCCAATCACAAGTCCCTCTCCACACAAATTGTCAGGATTTGAATCCTAACTAAATATTTAAAAAACTTAGTTAACTATCAATTATGTCAGGTCTCATAGTTTTTTATTTTATTTTTTATCATAGCAAATTTGACCCTTTTTGAGGTTACTTTACGTAACTAATGCTTGAGAATATGAGAGAATAGCACTGAATCACAAATCGGTTATGCGTTTCCACATTTAAGTAAATCATATCATTGAATTAGAGAAAGAAAAATAATCAAAGCGAGCTCTGAACAGTAAGTTTGTGCCAATCTTATTTTGTCTCCTTTCTAAGCCTAGACATAATATATATGGTTTTGAATTAATAAATCTAGAATTGTTTCTTTGAATTCAAACGGGTTCATGAGTTACGTCCACCATTCGACAAACGAATCTCAGTGGGCACCATATCTCCCACCATGTTTAACCCTTTATAGGAACCACTTGAGAATTATTTGTGTAACCTTTAAACACTTGTGCATTGAATGCGTGATTAGACATTTGTGGGAATGTCTCTTTTCTCTCCAGTTGGATTATGAATATATTCC
The DNA here is from genome assembly GCA_031216105.1 of Dalbergia cultrata. Lineage (NCBI taxonomy): Eukaryota > Viridiplantae > Streptophyta > Magnoliopsida > Fabales > Fabaceae > Dalbergia > Dalbergia cultrata. The sequence goes on from CM062344.1 coordinate 76,030,402, forward strand.
AAAGTACATATATAAATGTTTAATATTGGAAGGGTCATCTAGGGCAATGGTGACATCGTTGGCATGTATTCATGAAAGTTGTTGATGAGTAAAGGTATAAGGCCAAGAATGAAAGAGCAAGAGCCCGAGAGTAAAGGTGTGTTAAAGAAGATTGTAACGGGAGAAGTGTTTGTATTCAATACTGAATGAATGAATTACAGAGGGAGTTGTGAGCTTTGAATAGAGTAGTTACACTGGAGTATTACACAAGTCAGCTCTTCAAACTATTAGTGCAAATTAACTAATAACCCACTATAACTACTACTGTTATTTAGCTCAAACTAACTCTATCCTTTACATCCCCCCTCAAGCTCAGGGTTGGTGGATCAACAACTCTAAGTTTGGACTTCAGCCTATCAAATGAAGCAGCTAAAAGGGGCTTGGTAAGAATATCAGCCACTTCGTCATGGGCAGGCACATGAGACACAAAGGCCAACTTCTGAATGATGTTGTCTCGCACAAAAAAGAGATCCAATTCAAAATGCTATGTGTGGTTGTGTAGGATTGGGTTTTGCTGCAAGTTGAACTGCACTTAGGTTGTCATAAAATATGGTGGGAGCAAGGGGACAGACCAAGTGGAGTTCAGTCATCAGAGATTGCAGCCACATGAGATCAGTAAGCACTGCAGCTAATAGGCTTCTAAATTCAGCCTCAATGATGGACCTGGATACAACAGCTTTCTTCTTGCTGAACCAGGATATCATATTGGGCCCCAACAATACACAATAGCCTTTAGTGGACTTCCTGTCAACTAGATCACTTCCCCAATCCACATCACAAAAAGCAAGTAATCTGAGCTCCTTACAGGGATGAAACACCAAAACCTTGTTCAACTGTACATCTGAGGATCCTCTTGACACATTTCCAATGATTCTCAAGTGGTTTGTGCATAAATTGGGAGACTTATTTAATGCAAATTGAGATATCAGGTCTATTTATAGTGGCATATTGTAGACCTCCAACAACAGATCTATAGAGAATTGGATCTGTAAAGGGAGCTTCTCCATGATCTGTGAGTTGTTGACTACTAATCATAGGGGTAGGCATGGTTTTGGCTTATGTCATTCCAGCCTTTTTCGGTAAATCCCAAATATACTTGGTTGTCTCAGGTGTACCCAAGAAATATTGCATAGTGCCTAAGTCGTTGCGGCCAAAGACTTGATTTAGTTGTAGGATCAAGTATGAAATCTCTCGGGGATTATCTCCTATGACAAGTATGTCATCTAGATAAACCATGAGATATATGGATGAGCCAGTAAATCGAGTGAACAGAGATGAATCAGAGATGGCATTTTTGAAGCCAAAGGTTTTGAGGGTGGCACGAAGTTTGTTGAACCAGGCTTGATGAGCGTGTTTGAGGCCATAAAGGGCTTTTGTCAGTCTACACTCGAGCTGGATTGGAAGAAAAACCCTCAGGTTGGGCCATGTAAACCTCTTCTGCTAAGTCCATTGAGAAAGACATTATTAAAGTCAAATTGTCTTATATTCCATCCTTTTGACAAGGCAATGGAGAGTAGGAGTTTGACTATTGCAAGCTTCACAACTGGACTAAACACCTTATCATAATCTAATCATTCCTTTTGATGAAACCCATTAGCTACAAATCTAGCCTTATATTTGTTTATAGTGCCATTCGGATTCCTTTTTACCTTGAACACCCATTTGCAGCCTATTGGCTTGGTGTTTGGAGGAGCTTGGACTAGAGACCATGTATTGTTCTTCTACAATGCTTCAAATTCATCTTGCATTGCTTTCTTCTAGTGTGCACTAGACAGAGCTTGTGTGACAGACACTGGCTCATGGTTTGCCAAGTCAAGGTGACTTTGAATCACTACAGCTGCATAACTCTTGGGTTTGGTGATTCCATTCTTCAGCCTAGTTTTCATGGGATGCTGATTTTGAGATACTGACTAATTTATAGAAGGGGCTGTAGGTACTTAGGGCACAGAAGTGCATGATTGAGGGGCATCAGCACATGGTGAACTAGGAGACTGTAAAATGGCACATTGCTGATGCTCTGTAGTGTTAATTGGGAGCTAAATTTCAATAGTGTCTGCTAGACCTGTGGACAATTGCTCAGAAACAAAAGGTGCACTCACAATGATTTGGTTAGTGGAGTGAGAAACAACATTGGTAGCTAATGTTGATGGGTGTACAACAGGTATAAAATGTATGGATGTGTTAGATACATATGGTTTGAGTTGAGGACAGAGACTAATAAGGAAATTTGGATTCTTCAAAAAACACATCCCGAGATATATAGATTTTTCCAGAAGGTGACAAGCATTTATAGCCCTTGTGCTATGAGTCATACCCAAGTAAAACACACTGGTGAGATCTGAGGGACAGTTTGTGTTGGTTATAAGGTCTGACATTTGGATAACAAGCACACCCAAATACTTCTACGATAATATGGTTTTTATTTGTGAATAAGTTCATAAAGTGAGAGTAGGTTAGTAGTAGGTGATGGTAGACGATTTACGAGGTATGTAGCTGAAGCAAAAGCATCCTCCCAATATTGGAGAGGAAGTGATGTTTTTGCTAAGAGAGAAAGGCCTGTCTCTGTTATGTGTCTATGCTTCCTCTCCACTTTCCCGTTTGGTTGATAGGAGTAAGGGCAGGTAAGCCTATGAGCTATGCCTTGAGAGGTTAGGTAGGACGTGAAGGTATGTGAGAGATATTCTTTGGGACTGTCTGTAACCCTTTAATTTTGGTGCTAGTGATGTTTTCCATTAGAGACTTAAATTGTATAAATGCTTGAAACACTTGGGATTTGTTTTGTCATAAAGTAAAGACATGCATATCTAATATGAGCATCTATAAAACAGGCATAGTATCTGTTGCCAGAGATTGCGGGTAGTGGGGCTGATCCCCATATGCCAGAAAAAATTAAATCCAATGGTGCTACATAATGAGTCTGGGAAAGTAGATAGGGTAGTTGATGTATTTTTTTTACATACAGCAAAATTCACAGCCAGAAGATAAAGGAATGGAAGTCATTGCTTTATTATTCATAGTATGAGACATGTTACAATTTCGAGGTACATGAGAAACAATCCTAGGATGGCCTAATCTTTTATGCAAAAAAAAAGTAAAAATCAAAACAGAATTGCAATGTGCAGAAAGTGCACTAGGAGTGTAAGAAACAGAATTCACATGCCTTTTAGCTACAACTACATCATCAAACTTGTAAAGATCATTCTTCTCGCTACCCTTGAGGAGTATTTTGTGTGTGTCGTGACATTTTACCAAGCAATAGTCAGCATGGAATTGAAAATAGACATTGCTGTCTTTTGCAAACTTTGAAACACTTAACAAGTTCTTTGTGATGTTTGGAACACGTAGTAGACCAAAATATTGGAATGAAAAATCAGATAATTGTGAATAGGGAGATGAGCTGCCAATGTGTTCTATGTCCATACTTGAGCCGTTTCCAATTGTCACTTGTTTTGATCCTTGATAGTCTGAGCTGGTGAGTAGATTAGTGCCTGTAAGGTGATGAGATGCTTCGGAGTCAGTGTACCAGGAAGGATTAGTTATTGTGGAGGCAGTTGCAAGGTATGCTCTAGGATTGTAGGGAGGGGGAAAGAGTTGAGTAGCAGTCATGTTTGGGTTTTGGAACCCCTGATCAAACCTATGAAAGCAAGTCCAAGCTGTATGACCTACTCTCCCACATAGCTGACAATAAGGTCCATTGGTTTGCTGCCAAGAGTTTCTTCCACCACATCTAAAACCCCTGCCTCTGCTACGTCTACCACCACTTCCTCTTGCAAAACCTGGAGCATTATTCACTGTTCTTGTATCACTTTTAGCCATATTTTCTTGCACCAACCCAAGATCAACTTTCTTAGACCTTTCAATAATTTCTTCTTGATCCATCAATAAGGCTTCAAGTTCATCAATAGAGAAAGAATCTATTCTTGACATTGTCATAGTGATAAATGCACTATATTATTTAGAGAGACCTTCAAGAATTACCTCAATGTGTTCATTGACAGTGAGAGGTGCCCCAACAGCAACCAAGGAATCCACTATTTTCTCTATCTTAAGCAGATAATCTGAGGCTGATCCTTGTTGCTTGATGCTCTTTAGCTAAGTCTTCACTTGTTTGATCTTTGACCAGATTTGGTGGGCAAAATCACACCCAACCATGCGGTTTTTGAAGGAAGAATCCATTGAGGATGGAAGCCATGATACAAGATGATGATCTTGCTACTCTGAAATTGAGAAATGCTTCCGATGCATTTTCTTTTGCTTCACCTTCTATGGTGTTGAATCGAGCCGGCACCTTTTCTGAGTTGAGATGGCTTTGCAGTTTGTAACCCTTAATTGATGCCAATGCTTCATGTCTCCATGGCAAGTAATTTTCTTCACTTGGCTGGCTTATCTACAATTGAACTTGAGAACACTTTGGTGAGAACATAGCCATGGTTGTGGAATCTGGTGTCGAGATTGTTAAAGGAGAAGACTGCTCAGGACCTATGGATCTTGAGCTCTAATACCATAAAGGTGTCAAGCCAATAATGAAAGAGAAAGAGCCCGACAGTAAAGGTGTGTTGAAGAAGATTGTGATGAGAGAAATGTTTGTATTCAATACTGAATGAATGAATGAATTACAGAGGGAGTTGAGAGCTAATAGAGGAGTTATTTACACTAGAGTTTTACATAAGTCAGCTCTTCAAGCTGTTAGTGGTAAGTGTAACTACTTCTGTTTTTTAGCTCAAACTACCTCTATCCTTTACAATGAGTGATGATATTAATCAAACGCTTGTATTGTATATAAGAAAATCCTAATTAAAAGAGCACGCTAAGTACATAGTAATTGGTACGGATTGGGCAAATTAAAAGTGCATTTTAATTGCACGAAATATATACAACATATTAATTTTTTAGTGGAATGTAGAGAACTGTTGGATTGATAAAATTTTATATCCATAAAAAATCACTGAAAGGTGTAAGTATAGCAAAACTTATATCTATTATAAACGGATCCCCCCTACACAGGTATATACATAGTCAGTTCACAACTTAGTGAGTCCGATATAATAAAGCTCAAGCTAGTGTTGTTGGCTCAGGCTTGGTTTATGAGCTCACAAGCTCAGCTTATTGAGCTATTAACAAACCAAGCTGAAAATATATCACAAACCAGTTTGACTCTCTTCTAGCCAAAACGAGGACCACAATATGTACTCAATAAATACAACTAGAACTTGTATATTTAATATTTATATATAGTGTTTATAAAAAGGATTTATAAATATTATTATAATTAATGATTTGCAAAAGTAAATATGCACATATGTTTCAACTTTATATACTTGCATACATTTTTCATAATTATGTTTCATAATCACGTTTTTTGTGATATTTAAATACTGCTAAACAAACTTATTTTTATTTTTTTTGTGTGTGCGTGTGCGAGTGCAGTGGCGGAGCTTTTCATAGACAATGGGGGCCATGGCCCCCCTCCCAAAAAAAATTTTCAAAAGTTTTATACATATATGTGTATATATGTATAACAATGAGACATGTATATTTGATAATGGTTTATATGTGTATATGTGTGTATGGTAATGAGACATACATATATATCTTGGCTCCCCAATAATTTTTTTGAAGCTGTGTGTGTGTGTGTGTGTGTGTGTGTGTGTGTGTTGCCTATCCCTTCTCAAGAGTAGATCAGCAATAATAAGCTCGCACTTCTAAAAGTGAGACGAATCATAAAGTTCTAATTCTTAAAAAGGTAATTTTTTATAGTGTTTGTCAATCACAATAATCCATAATAATATCTATAAAAATAATTTAAAAGACAAAAATAAATAAGACCAATATAAAAGTTTTTTTTCGGTGAAAAAAATACGTCAAAGTAATTGATAAACTGATTTGTCTAACCAATTTCATAAGGGCCATGATTGAGAAATTAAAAATAAAAAAATTTGATTCAATTAATATATTTAATGTCTTAGAAACTTGAAAAGTTTGCTTTTTAACAAAGATTTTTCATTTTTAGATCTTTTAGCCAGTGATCTTAGACTCCAGTTAATAAAATCCTTTGAAAAAATGCACAGTTATAAAAAGAATAAATAAGTCTAATGATGCATCTTTATATAATAAGTTTAGAAAACAAAATAAAATAATGATAGTGGTAGTGATGGTGGGAATTTATCTTCCATCGGAATTAGAGAAAAGTAATTGGGCAAATTGAAGAAATTGAGTGAGCCAAATAAGTTCTTAAAAGGAGAACACGTGTTCCCGCCACTCTCAACAATGGGCACCCTTCTAATTGCTAAACCAGGAGCTGGACCCGTGAGCTTCCCATTTTAGAGCAATTTTTATCAACTTTCTATACATTTTACCAGTTGATTTTTTTTTTTTTGGGAAAAAATTCAACAGTGTAGATTTAGTCTTATTTTCATGGATCGTTTTTTTTATTACAAGCTATCTCCGTGCTCTTAAAGTTAATCTTTGTTTAGATGGCTGGTTTGGATGATCTTTATAAATAAGATATTTTGAAAAAAGTAAAAAATATTTTACGTGTGAATGTAATATTAATTTATAATTTGATATAATATTAAAAAAAATATTTATTATCAAATATTGTGTTATAAAAATATTACTCAAACATATTAAAAAATATAAAAAAATTATTTTTTTATAAAGAATTGTTTTTTAATAAAAATAATGAACATATGACATGCCTAGGGGACTAATTACCACTTTGAGCAATTAATATATAGGTTAAAGCCAAAAATGAGCACAATAAAAAATGGTATTTTTTACAACTTTTTTGCATCTTGAAATATTTTTGACATCATGCAAGTCTTTCAATCAATTTTCTTGTAAGTAGATATATCAAAACAAGTCAAGTCTACCAAACTGACCCATCAAAATCGCATTTTTTAGCAAGTTTTGTTGAAATTCCAATTTTTGAACTGCATAGAAATTTCAACCCGCATCTAATCCGTTGATTTAGGAGGGTTGGGGCGGATCTAGCCCGTGAGATTGATCATCTTTTTTGAGAAAAAAATACAAATTATAAGTTCATAAAGGGTGATTTTTATATTTGTATGTATTTGCTCACTTTTCTCTTTTTAGGTTGGTGCAAATGCTTTGTACTAAAACTTTTGTGATGACTTCTTATAATCTGTTAAGTATATAATTGGTGGAATGCCGTGGTTTAATTTATGTGTAAATTATGTAATTTATTTATATTTTAAAAAAATTGATGAATATATTTTCATTGTTGTATTAAAATAAAAGTTTGTTATTTGGTGCTTTGAAATTTTTGCAAAAAAATTAAAACATTAAAAAAATCATTTTTATTTCTTTATTGACGGGCTAGCCCATCAACCTGTTAGTCCTCTCAAAAACGAATTGGTTCATTACTTCAGTCCAATGGGAATCTTTTGTCCTCTGCATCCTGTTTTACTTTGACGAGCCTGATCTTGACATCTCTACTTGTAAGCAAATTCTTTATATTCTCATTTTAAATTCGTAATATTCCAAAATCTAAAATTCTTCCATGTCGTGCTTTGCTAATTGCCATATATATTTAAAATGATTCAATTGCAGGCATTCTATATCATCTTGCATTGTTCCTGTAATGATTAATTATAGATAAAAAATTTAACATTTATAGAGTAAAAAATTGCCACTCTGTGATATTTAGTGTTTATTTTATATTATATTGAAAATACTATTAAAGTGAAAAATCATAATAAGTTATAATCCCAAGTTAATTAACGTTAAATAGTATATAAAAACATTTTTATTATAAATCTAATAGTAGCATATAGTTTCTCTTTATTACAACCCTAATCATTCTGTTGTATTGGAGGACAACGTTTCCTTCATTTTTTATTCGTGAGCTAGTTGAATTCACAAATAATATAATTATATAAGAAAAAGTAACAGCAACTTTGTTATTCCAACCAATATTCAAAATATTCAAATCCCACTTTTATCGTGCAATGCACAAAATTATAAGAATGTATTTCGTTGGGGAATAAAAATATAGGTGAAATTTTTATAGATGAACCTTATGTGTAATACATATAAAACTAATTTATTAAATTTTTATTTTCATTTTTACCTTTCAACCAAATACACCCAAAGAACAATATAATTTTTTTTCTTGTACAATTATCATTATAGAATATTGAGTCTAATAGTATAAATAACAATAACTTATTGACCAACCGGTAAATCTGCAAATAGACATTGCGGTTTGGGTGACCTCATCATGTCTCCTATCTTGGCTCCAAATCACATGCATGGGCACCTAAATCATTGGTACACATCACTCACCAACCCAATACGACAGAGGGAACGATATTTAACATTGGGCCCAACCAAATCAAATTACTGAATGTAAGCTTTAGGATCTCAAGATTAAAAGCCCGTATAGCTATTTGGGCCTTTAGAAAGGGGATCGTAACTTCGAAAGAAAAGACAAAAATGAAAGGGATCGTAACAAGCCTACAATGTTTTCAAAGTGAACAACATTTTCAGGCCCAAACAAAAAGTGAGGCAGAGTTTCAATAGGCTTATATTCACAAGTAAAGGCTGATGATTTTAGACTATGCTAGACTCTTGACCCAAAAAGGGGCATTGTTAGACTAGTCCTTGGTCCCCATGCCTACAGATGAATTACTTTGAAAACTTGATCCTCGAGGGAAAACAAAAACAAAAAAACAAAAAGGGCAAAGAATAAAGTAACTTCGCATTTGATATATGGAATTAAATATGAAATTTGAGTTTGAAATTAGATTTGGACATCTCAATTCCAATTTCCATATATTGAGTAACATATAAATATGAAATTATAATTCCACAATCAAATTTCATTGAATTAAAAATACTTTTCTTGATTTATAACAATCAAGTATCTCTTTTTTCATTAAAGTTTATATAATCTCTTTTTCTCTTTCTCAGTTATTTTTTAACATCAAGTTATAATTTTTTTAATAAACCTAAATTTAAAATTTAAAATTGGAAGGCAATTTTAATTTCAAATTCTAAATGGACTCTTGTGGATGAGAATTGAGATATGGAATATTCCTTACTTGTTGCTCTTGACAGTTAGAAAAGAATAATTTCAAACAACAGAATATATAATAAATAACCCTTTAATTTGGCCAGTTCATTAATAATCAGTTTTTCAGTTTCTACATCTGTCCATCAGCCATAAGAATTTGAAGCCTCTTCTTCCAAACTTATTAATTTATGGCTATTCAAAGAGTATACAGGAAAAATTTATCATTAATTAATATATAGTAAGGAACCAAGAACCTGCGTGCTAGCACTGCATCATGAGAATTAAGCATAATCAGGGTCAAAACTGTTCTAACCGCATTAATTCCTGTTATTTTTACGCCTCCAAATTCAAAACCATGCTGCGTTGTATAATGTGTAACCAACTCATCCTTGCCACATAGCCAGGTACTAGCTAAACTAATGCCACGCTATCCCCAAGTCAAGTACACTTCCATCATTGTCAGCTCCTTACAAGTCAATTACATCCCGAAGTATGTTATTTTTATTCATACGACAACTCACGCTTTATTTATTATTAAATAAGATATAAATTCTATTTAAATAAAAATTATATTTCATCTAATAATAAATAAAATGTGAATTGATCTAATATATGACACTCTATATATACATATAAGACAACTCTTATATACTTGATGACAGTGCCACCCCGCCACAAGTTAAATTACTTTGATTGTGGTCCATCTTCCACCAACTGTGCCCTTGACTTCTTCATTTGCCACCAACAATGTCTCGGCATACCCTTAATAATCTATGTATCTATTGCTATATATATTCTCAACATATAAGGTCCTCATGTAGGATCGGACCATATCATTGGCGATATGTGAGCATGTTTGGCTATAACACGTGTAGGTATAGCAAACGTTGCCAAAACGCCACCCGCAAAACACCTTTGACACTACCACAAGATTACCCAATATTTTGTGTTCCATCACACCCAATCTAATCTCAGCTAATTGGCCAGGCTCCATTTTCTTTTTTTAACAAAGCAAAGAAAGGTTGCTATTGAATTTCACCTCCCTAATTTCCTATATGGTTGGTACAATCGAGGGATATTCCATTGCATGACTCTAATAAGGGGAACGCGTGCCACTTCAATCTTCCCTGTCTAGACTCAACATATGCCACCTCTTCATTTTTTTTTGGGTTCAGAAACAAATTAAATTTAATTTGGACTTAGATCTTATATCTCTTTAGTTTGGGTCTTTAGAGTTATTGTAATTTAAAGACCAAAAAATTATAAATTTATTTTATTTTTAGTAAATAAAAAAGATTGGGCTCACGAGTTGAACCCATCCCAGCTTGTCGGAATCCATAGGTTAAACAAGACAAGTCATGCTACTTGAAATTTTTTCGACGGGCTCAAAATTTAATCCAATCTCTTAAAAATGATAATTGTGACGGATTAACCTGAGAGGTCGAAACGGTTTTGACATCTCTATTCTAACCCTATTTTAATCTTGGTTTGGGACGAATTAGGACATGACAGCAATGTGCAACAGACCCGCATAATAATTGGCTAATAGCAAATAATAAAAAGCAGTCTTATTATCTTATATATTTTATTTCTATAGTAACGTGGATCATTTACAGTCGCCACTTTCTATTAATATAATAATGTACCGCAAAACAATTTAGATAGCATAAACACGTATCACAATTTTTTTTATCCTATGAGACAGTACTTTCCTCGTATGGACAACTGGCGAGTTGACAAGTGTCGTTGTTACGGTCAATCAAATTTTGGGGCATAATTAGCGCACACGCGCACATACCTCCAATCCTAATAAATAAAAAAAAGTGCATTATGTGTGTATCTTAGACTGCAATTCGTTCTATTACTAGAGTCAGCACTTGGCAGAGTAAATATATAAATATGTACCTTTTATTTTTTTTTTATTTTATATTTAGAATAAACACATATTTTAAACGCTATACGAAATAAGTGATACTACTTTATTTTTAAAAATATAAATTTCAATTAATAATCAATGAAAGTTAGCATTAAATTCAGCATTTTGTCTATGAATCATAAGGATCCGGTTAAAAGAGTTTTCATGTTAAAATATGAGATTAATATCTTTTTTTAAATTGAAAACTAAATTAGTGTTACTTTTATAATGAATAACTTAACTGTATTTTTATACTTATAGAAATAGATTACTCATTTGAAAAAAATCAACTTCATTTTGGTTACCTCTGTAACGGGTTAAAATAATTGTGTATTTTGTTACAAATGGTTTTTTTTATAAATAAAAGAGTTAAATTTGTTTTCTATCGTTGAAAAAAATTTGTATTGTTTTTTATCCTTGAATTATTTTGTTCCAAATATTTTTAAAATTATTTAGTTTATTACTACAGTAATTAGGGGTGTACAAAGAACAGGTTGGATCGGAGTTGAACAAGACCTGAACCCGACCCGATTTTTAGACTAGGTCAATTTTTTAAACCCAAACCCGACCTAATAATAAATTAACTATGTCTCGAGTCATACCGAGTCAACCCGACATTTGAATTATATATGAGAATTCAGACATTGTACATAGTAAAATTATAAAATGTTATAAGTAAAAAATAAAATTTTAGAGATATTTTATGATATAGGTTTCAAAATAAACGATATCAATGTAGAAATAATATCAAGTTATGTAAAATATATTAATTGAACTTTACAATCTCATATTTTTCATAAATTATTTTATATATATATATATATCTTAAAGGATTATTTGACTTCGGGATAGGTCGAGTCAACCTGACATGTGACCAAAACCTTGTCCAAAAAGTGCATCAAGTCAAATTTTAAGACCCAAATAACCCGTCCTAATGAATTTCGGGTCAGGTCGGGTTAGCAGGATATGACGATCATGAACACCCTTAACAGTTATGTTGTCTTAGTTAAATTCTAAGATGGTCAATTGAAAATCACGTTATTCAATTCATATGATAGCTCGTAGCCGTACATGTCGTATCATAACCACAAATGTCAATATCCTATAGTAAACTGAGTTATTAGGTTTGGTACGAGAAGTTATTGGGTTGAGTCTAATAATGTGTTACTAGATGAGGGTTTAGACACATAGGATCATGATATGTTATATTACTATCTGCAATATATAGGATTGGATAACACAATTTTTTATTGGCCAGTTTAGTATTTTACGAAGATGAACTAATTATAGAAACCAAAACCAAATAGTCATACCAATTATTTTTTATGAGGACTCATTCAAAACTCGTTTACTTTTTAGGACAAAAACCATATTTGAACTTAAATAAAAGTACGGTTAGATATAACAATTTGTTAAGTATTACTCATTAATTTTTTAATAAAATATCATTTCAATTTTTTTCCTATATTTAAGCACCATAAGAAAACAATATTTATATTTTCATATGTTAGGGTTTTCCTAGTACACCCATAAAATTCAATGATAGTAATATCTCTTAGTTATTTATGATTAAGAGTGAGCAACGTGTCCCAGTAATCTAAATTTTTTTAAATCTATTAAATCACAATTATTAATTGCACGAAAGGTACTAGTATTCATAAAAGCCAAAACAAAAACCTTATGTGTGAAGAAAATTAAATTATTTGTTCTATTTAACAATATTAATTGATATTATTACGCACTTTCAAGTACAAATTCAATTGACTTATATTAAATAAAGAATTTATCTAACTAGTACCCTAATAGAATTGGTCAAGGAGTCAAAAAAGGAATGTTTATATTGAAAAAAAATTGGAGTTCATGTTTTCAAAGCATTGAATTTATAACAAAGTTATGAAACTTAACTCTTTTAATAACCTTCATAATTGCCCTAAAAACAGTGATTAGCAAAACCATAAATAAATGCATCGATGAGACCATTTAGCATAACATAAGTAACTTATTCTTAGATAGTTTTCTTAATTGTAGTTTAGCTTTTAAATTTGTGTATAAGTAAAACTTGATCCAGGAGTAAATACTTTGAGAAATAAAAAATATATATATGAGTAAAACTTGGTCCTAAATTTATATGGATTCATAAGAAATCAAGAATAGTATTTTTTAAAAAAATTTCTGTAATGAATCCACTGTTTTAAAACTTCAAAAATTTATCATTCAATATAAAACTTATTATTATTTAGAAAAACCCAATTTATAAATCATGAATCACATGAAACTTTTTTTAGCATTTAATTCAGACTCAAGTTTCATAAATGTAAAATAAAGTCAATAATCAAACTGTGAGTGACTAATATGTACGGGTTTAATTTTGATGTCCTAGATGATAAATTTTAACATTATTATTTAATTTATTTATGTGAATTTTTAAGTGCTGAGTTTGAGAGTTAATTATATTTATTGAAGTAATAATACATACTTGAATAATAATGTATTTTTAAACAAAATTGTAAGTACATTATTTAAAATCATGGATTTTGCAAGCCAAGATCATTCATGTAAATAAATTATTGTTATTATTGTGATTATGTATGTATATGTATGTGTGTGTGTGTGTGTGTGTGTGTATATAAAAGTAAATTATAACCTTAAATGAATTTTATTTACAACTAAAAAATGAAATAAATTATTCATCATAAACAATTATCTATGATTATTTATTAGTATCCATTGAACTTATTTAAGAGATTGCATCTCTATATCTATACAAACAAGGTTAAATATATCACTAGACCCTCTTTTTTTTTCTTTTGGATTTAATCACTAAACACTTATAACTCTATGCAAATTACAAACTGCATTTGTTTCATTATTACCATTACTTCATTCGAATTAGATGGTACGTAAACAGAGTTTACTTTGAAATTTACATATAATAAGCAAAAAAACTATAATAACACAATAATCATAATATATAATGTATAATAATAATACATAATATCAATAAAAAATAATAATACATAATATTACCTACATTCTTTAATAATCATTCATTTTCAAAATGTTACTTTTCTATAACTATCTTTTCATTTAAAAATTCAGACAATATTAATGGAATTTTACTTTTTATATTCTTCTTAAATAGTCCATCCATATATGAATAATTATTCAGTTATAAATATGTGCTAGAATCAAGAAAATGATTTGAAAAATATCAAAGTTAAAAAATTTAACTTTGTATCTCTCTCTTTTCATCAAATAGTATTTAATATGGATATTATTAAAAAGAAACAATTAATGCTATTTAAATTTGTAAAATAGACAATTATTTAGACACAAAGAAAATTATTAAAATGGATAATTATTTAAGGACGAAGAGAATGGTATGTATTAGAAAGAGAATAAGTAGAGAAATTAAATATGACAGTAATGTTAGGGATAAATTTGGTAAAATATATCTAAAATTTCCAAACATATAAGTTTATTTAATTATTTCTTTAATTTACATATACAAGTGAAAATGGGTACTTGTTAGAAAACTGAAAGAGTATATAATATGGTTGATGAGCTGTAGATATTACACGTGGTGGAGCCAAAGGAGTAATGGAGGTCATGGGTTCATCGTCCACCACAATAGCGTGTGACAGAGCAGCACCCTATCGTTGCTCCCTGCTCATGTGAGAAGGTAAAGGGCAAAAGCCATCACAAAGCGATTCACTGGGTCACAGACACGTGTCCTGTCACTTGTGGTGGCCCCCACGTGCGCTGCACGAGCCGATGAAGGGAGTCCCCTACCTAAAAAGCGAAAAGACCAAAGAGTTTGTCCCATACACTATCCATGGGGCCCACCATCCCTCTCTCTCCTTACTTTTCCTTCTATTATTGGAAAGGGCACTGGGTACCAATTTCTCACAAAGATTTCATAGCTGGCCAGTCATGGATCGGGTCCCACATGATCAATTCCTCGCGTGCGTCCATCGTCATCTCCGAACCCGACCCGATTCTCCCTCATAACGTGGCTCGCTTTTATTACTCTCTTCAATTTTTTATTAAACATATAACCATTTTAAATATACTGCGTATCATAAGAATTAGGATTATTTTTTAAATAGACTATGCTTTTTATATAAGGAATTGACAATTTTCTCCAACATATTGGGCGTTTAAAAGTATATTATCCTCCTTAGCCAATGGAAACATACTCTACGTTATTTTATTTGTGTTGGGGTTTAGTGTTGTGTTGTTCTCATTGTTTAAGTTTAGGAAAGAATAACTAGCTATAGGTAGAATAATCATTTTTTTACTCTTGATTTTTTTAAAAATTTTATTAGAGATGTAAAGTATGTTGTGGGATTAGATTGGCAAGAGAGCATGAGGAAGGGCTGAAGCAAGGGGTCAGGAAATTTTGGTGGCAAAGGGGACAGAGGCAAGGTGGGCATATATGAGGTAGGACATAGCAACAAAGAAGGCATGGCCTACCATGATTAATAGTTAGCATGGAAGCTCGCTGCATATGTTATTTTCATGACTAGTGTCATTTGCACCACTTTCGCAAACATTTTTTTAAATATTAAATATACATTTTAATCCGTGAAAATTTAAAAAAAGTCCTTAAATTAATCTGATAATAATATTCTTCTATTATTAAATTATTAAGTGTATTTTATTTTGCTAAATTTTAGATCATGTGTAATTTATACCATGACTTTTTAAAACGTGTATCGTAATATTCTAAACTTTTTAAACTATACTAAAAACCCTCCCAACTTTCCTAACAATGCAAAACATTAAGTTATAACAGGGTGTCGAATTACATATAATAAAAAAATAGGGATTAATTGCGCATGAGAATTCACAAACAGGAGAAGGTTAAGTGCACTTAAATCATATATTTATCAGTTGTCAAAATTATATTGAGAATCGCTTTGTATAGTTTGGAAAGTTCAAGATGTTACAATACATATTTTAAAAAATCAGTATGTAAATTACATATTACTTAAAATTAGAGCCTTAGAGGATAAAATATATTTAACCTTTATTATTATTATTATTATATAGTAGCAATATATATGAGGGCAAGGCGACCGGGTTGAGGTGACCTTCAAGTGTCACAAAAGCTCGTAGGGAGTCCCGTGGGTTCACGCATGAACCGAAATGAAACGCAACTATATTGTCACAAGCATACATAGACTTGTAACACTGCCAAATTTTCCTCAACGTATATATATATGTATGGCGTGGTGGGTCACGATGACACCTGAGTGTCAATACCGCTAGTTGCTATTGGCTATTGCTAACTAATTTTCATATTCGCTTTTGTTTTCTTCCTTAATCACTAGAAGTGTACACCTTTGACGAAATCGAATTAGAACTTTTCGTCTTTGGCTCTTCATGTAGAGTATTTAAGTTATAAGCATGATTCATCGTAGACATGTAAAGTATTATATTTGGAATATGTGAAGTTGTAAAAGTCATAATAGAAATAAAATTTAAATTTAGTATATTATCATCCAGTCAAATTCTTTTATTTATAAAATTTTTAACAAAATGTATGTGTGAGAGTCAATATATGTGTATCATATTCTTGAATGATAATATGAATTTTTTTTATATTACTAATACATTAAAATTAAATCTATAAAAATATCTATTATTATGATTATTTTCATAAATATCAGATAATGATTTCAATATACTCAAGAAAATGACGTGATAGTCCGTTTCGAAATTAGAATTTTTTTTTTCCTTGAAATAACGAAAATCTAATGCAATCAATGAAGGTTAGTAAGTATCCCCTTCGCTACATAACAAATTCAGCGTTCATTTCGCTTTCGCGATCTTGGGCAATAATCTTGTGGGAGATCTAATTGGTCGATTTCTTTGAAATGAGTAATGGATCTTGATATGAAGCTAAGATATGATCACGTTCTTCTGAAATGATAGTGCAAACTTTATTAGTTAATGTAACTTGGAAACATTGAATAAAAACTGGTATATTTATATAAGAACCGGACATATTTTAATCAACATTCCCCCTAGAACACGGAAACATTTTTTTTTAAAAGAAAAAAAAACTAAAAATGAGCCTAATAAAAAGAGTGACGGAGGTATGCTGGGATACAATTTATATGAAGTGGCTTTCGCTTTAATCAGTAATGATTTTTAACTATTAATTTTAAATCAATGCAGATATTAAGAAAAATAATAAATGATATTGATAATTAATTAAAATATAATGAATGGAGTACTATATCCTGGCATATTAATTAATATAGCATACTAATATTAAATAAAATTTTTTGAAAATGTGAAATTAATTAGGAGTATTATTGGAAGAAAAAATTATTACTTTATTAAAATGTGAAATTAATAAATGTTTTGAAATATGAAATTGTTTGAAAGTTAATAGATGTTTTGAAAGGAATGAAGTAGTTATGAACATTTTGTTTGCACCATACCGACTGAAGTTGAGCAACAAAATTTAAGCTCTCTAACAAGGTTCTTCAATTGGATTGGAACTTTCGGTGACAAAACTAAGTATCAACAATTGTCTAGAGACACACCCGTAAATGACTTGTTCAGTTTTATTCCCGACACAAACCGGTGTTCGTTGGACGAAAATTTTTCTTCAAGTAATCAAATGCTGCTTTGGATACTTGCACCTTTATTATAGAAAGGAATTTTCTACTTCCTAATCCCTCCATTCACAAATTATATATGTTGATTAAAAAAATGATTGGCAGAACCTTAATGTTAGAATAATTTAAGTATATTTATTAAATTATCCTCTCTCTTTTTTAAATACTGCCTTCCTTCCACTTCTTTCTCTCCTCTGTTAACAAAGATATAATTGGAAGAAATTAATTAATATTATTTTAATTTTTAAATTGGACACTTATTTATGAAAAAGAAAAATATTCAAAGTGGACACTTATTTTTAAATAAAGGGTGTAACTAATTCCTTAAAAGCATTGCTTGATGAAAGCAAAAGAGCTAAAATTATAAATTTTTAGACGAGTCTTATCTTTGTAAACTTGAAAATCATTCTTTTCAACATATTACTTTCCTTTTATTAAATCCTTAACTAATGTCTGATAATGGTCAGAAAAACCTTATAAAAAATGATGAATGTAATATATCTTTTTTATTAACATGATAAATGTAATATTTATTATGAAAATCCCAATTAAAGACCATACAACTTTCTTTAAATTACTTAATCACTAGAGAATTTATTGCTCTCACTTATTTTTCTCTCTCTTTTCCAAACCTAGAGGATGGTGCCACTGAGGATCAAATAATGAAGAATTTTCTGATTATATTGGAGGTAAGGAGGTAAGGAGCCTCCTTCTTCGGACGAATATTTCGAATCCCTTTGATCAATGTAGACATTTAACTTAATTATTCAAAATCATCTTTTGTTTCTAAATATATATAACTATATTTTATATTAATTAGTTTGAGAAATATATATTAAATAATCACTTTCATCCTTAAATTGTATATACAAAGCTAGACCAAAACTTCTAATAGATATGCAACACAATAAAAGTATTAACTTACACTATAATTTAGTCAAATTTTTTTTTTTTTTTTGAGATTTTGAATAATAGACTTGTGATAACATGATAATAGATAAATGAATAATAATGAAAACTTCTACACTTTTTCAAAATCATCATTTTGGAAAGGGTGTTTTACTGGATCGCCTTTTTTTCAAAATATAGTTTGAACTTTAAATTTATGATCTTATGAACATTATTCAACCATCATATTATTCCGTTTTGGGTTAGCAATTCTTAAGGTTGAAAATATATGTTTCCACATTAAACATAAAATGTTATTAAATTAAATTCTTAATATAAACAATTAGAAAAGTAATAAAAGTATTCCTAGTGCCTTATAATACCCGTGATCAATTTGAAGAGCGCGCCGTCGACAAATAGATCCAATATGACCATAAATTTTTCTGCAAGCTAATGATGACATATTCGTGGAAACGAACAAACATCCATTTTTTTTTTAACCTTTTCAATATTTTCAAGCTCAAACCCAAATACAAGCGCAAGAGGAGCTATAAAGTTAACAGAACACAACATCAAAACAGAAACAATACCATGAGGGCCATCTTAAATAGCAGCAACAATAAGATAATTTTTCCAGTAGAGAGCAAACATCTTAATTTTACTTCCACATTTTATCTTATTATATAAACGTGTGAAGGAAAATAATTTTAAGCATGTTTCTCACCTCTCACTAGGTCACTGCATGCATACGCGTGTCACACCAAATGCATCCAATTCAAATTGAGTTTGTTTTTTCAATCACATTTAACCAAAATAGATAAAATGACAATTGTTAATACAAATATCTAATCATAATAATCTGAAAATCTTTATGTCTTTTTCAGTTTTCCTTCTTTACACCGAGTTATAGGAAAGGAAACAATAATTAGAACCACAAAGTATAAACAATGAAGAAAGTGAAAATAAAAAATAAGAGATAAAAATAGAATTTAATACAAGATATATAGAATCCAAGATAAAATCTAGTAAGAAAAAGAAAAAGCACAAACTTAAAAGCCACCTTCCAACAGCGAAAACGGATAAGGTGGCCGAGGACTATTCTCCGCCGCCATTTCACTAAAAATGTTCACTTGCCCCTTACCCTTCCGATTACTCTCACACCCTCCCAAATACCCTCCTCCAATTTGCGGCGGCGCCGCCGCCGGAGACACCACCGACAATGGCATCGTAGCGGCGGTGCAATCATAATAACTATAATTGTTACTATTATTATTGCTATACCCGTTATACCCTTGGTGCTGGTGACCTGTCCGCGGCCTCTGCCCCCACCACACCGCGGCCGCCGGCTCCGCCTCATGCGGCGGCGATGCCACGTGGCGAAAATTATTATCGATTTCGAAGCTGGTCTCGGGAGAGGAAGAAATCAAATTCCCCACCACGGTGGGTTCGTCCTCTTCGTCGAGCTCCGTCTTGACTACAAAGCCCGAGGAGGACGACGAGGAAGTCGCCGCGGTGATGCAGCGGCGCTTCTTCTCGGCGATTTGCCTCGTCTCCCTCTCGACGAGGATCCGGGAGAGAACTGCTGGATCCTCTACGACCTTGCACAAGAACGCCATCATTTGCTGGGGTCGCTTTTCTGTTGTTTCCAGCCTCTTGTTCATCCCTTGAAGCTCTTCGTCCAACGCCTTCTGCTCCTCCTTTAGCCTCGCTATCTCCATCATCATGGCCTCGTCATCAAGCTCTTCTGCAACCACCACATGCTGCTTCCCGCCATGGCTGTGGAAATGCGATGAAGAATTCAAATAACAAGAAGAGGTTCTTGTCCCGTGCTTCCTCCTCACGATGTTCTTCAGCAAGTGCTTCTGCCCACGAAGGAACCACTCGTTCGCGAACTCCCACCGATCCGGATCCACCTTTCTGAAACCCTATATTCCCCCAAAAAAATAAAAATTAAAAAAATACAAAAAATATTAAATTTTCAATACTCGTATCCGAATTCGATTAAATTGCTTAGAAAATAAAGAACACCCAGTTCGAAAAATCGGATTTTGGAAAGTGGGTATGAATCAAAATTGCAAATAAAGGCATGCTTGAAGATTTATTTATTTATTTATTTTTTTGAGGATATAATGTTTCTTTTAAAGCTATCTAATTAATAAATAAACTTTCTATTATAAATATAAGTCCTTTAAAATTTATTTAAAATAAACTAATAATCCAACTAAGTATATATATAGGGATTCATTGACATTAATCAGTAGTGGAGAGTGAGTGAAAAGAGATACTGACATAGGTGTTGAGCTGGCGGACGAAGCTGGAGAAGTTGTTGTGCTTGAAGAAGGCAGGGAGGAGGGAGTGGGAGAAGTCGAGGGGGTCGAGGACGACGAAGCTGTTGTTGCCTGGGCCCCAAGTTATGAGCTTATCGGTGCTTGGATCGTTCACCATGTGGTATGTCTTTATAACGAACGGCGCGATCACGTTGTTCTGCTCCATCCCATTAATCAGCACCATCAATATTCAAACAATAACAAGAAGATATGCTAGAGTTGCAAACAAAGAAGAAGAGAAAAAATAGAGGGGGTGGTTTTGGTTGTGTCGGGTGAACGGGAATCTCTTGTGCCTCTCAGTGTGTGTGTGTTTTCTTTTGTTTTCTCCGTGTGAGAGAGAGTAAGTGAATGAGAGAGAGACAGAGAGAGAGAAATTGAACGGATGGATTGGGTTTGGGTTTTATTTATTTATTTTCTTCTGGCCGAGGGAGCAGGGGGGTAATATATAAAGGGGGAAGTAAGCATGCACAGTGAGTAAGGAGGGAAGGGGGACACGTGGCGAGCATCGAGGGGGTTTGTGATATTTTCGCATAAGGATCATGGGGTGGGGTCTACGTGGCTCTTGCTTTGGTACACGTC
This sequence comes from Dalbergia cultrata, assembly GCA_031216105.1. NCBI lineage: Eukaryota > Viridiplantae > Streptophyta > Magnoliopsida > Fabales > Fabaceae > Dalbergia > Dalbergia cultrata. Next base: position 76,051,822 of record CM062344.1, read on the forward strand.
ACGTTCCCGATTGTGAGATATTTTTGATTGGGACGCACGCGCTGATTGGGAGCGTGGGTGTGTGAGAGGTGTGGCCGTGGTCCCGGTGGTTTTGCGGACAAATGGGAGTAAACGACAGGGTGTTTCTGGTCGAGAGTTTTGAGTGACTGAGTGAGGCTCACCTCATTGGTGCTGGCGTTGTCACTTACCTTGTGGCACTGGTTTTTTTCCTTCCCTTATTTAATGAGAACTTCTATTATATTATCGCATTATTATTATTTACCCTGTGCAGTGTAATTATCTAGCGTAATACCCATTTTGATGGAGAAAATTGGAGGTTTTAAATATATCAAATATGAAGATAAAATATAATTCCGATACAATTCGATATCAGTTATGAAATTTAAAATGCAGAGGTACATGTTTATATATACTAATATATATTAAATTTATTAATTTTAAGATGAAATTATCAATATGTTGTTAAATTTATTTAATTCTTATATATATATATATATATATATATATTAATGATGTTTTTATCAACAAATCAAATTATAAAATTGCCTAAAACATTAATTTTGACACATGTTAAAATATCAAATTATCGATATCAGACACGATATGTTTTAGATACTGCATTCAATAGGATGATGAAGTTGATACAGCATAGATTTAAGGGAGTGATTATTATCACTCCTTTTTTGCTAATACCACTTCCTATTTAGTGATAATTTATTTGATGTTTCAAAAATACCTTGATTCTCATTCATACTTAAACTAACAATCTATTATTACTTCAACATATATTTAAACTCATTATTATTAATATATATATATTGCAGTTTGTCTTTTTGAATTGTTTGTTTTGCGAAAAAAAATTGTCATAAATTTATTAAATTTTGTTAATAATAAATAATTTAGTTTTTAAAATCTTCAATATTGATTATATTTTCTATAAAATATCAATACTAGTTTCAAAAAGAATCTTAAACATTAAGAAAAAATAATTAAGGGAGGTATTTTAAAAAAAAAGTACTATATCATAAATAATTTTCATACTATTTTTATGTAATTAAATATATTATTAAATAAAGATATTATATTGATATTATCTGGCATGTTAATCTTTGAAATTTTATTATAATTTTACTTTTCTTATTTTTAATATAAATTAAGGTAAGACGATATGTTTAATTTAGCTATTTACCTTATAATTATATATACTGTTAAATTATATACAAACATTTAATGACATATTTTCACAAAATTTAAGCTATTTTAACTGCATATAAGATATTAAAAAAATGACAAGATAACATTAGATGATAGTACAATTTTTTTTATGTTGAAGGTGAATATTAAATATAATTTAAAATTGTTAGTGATAAGTTTTTTATTTCATTAAAATTTATCTTTTCTTCTTAACTTATTTTTATTTTGGATCATATTTATAGAATATTAAAATAAAAAGTATAAAAACGTGTTATGGTTGAAAAAAAGTTATTTGAAGTAAAATAAAAAACTTAATTTCATTTTAAAACTATTATTAAAAATGTTGTTTTTGCCCTTATAAATATTTTAGGAATATTTTTTTCATATATATATATATATATATACTTAATATCAAATCTATGGAAAAAAGATCGAACATCAAGAGAGAAGAAGAGGGACCGAAATCAAAATGAAATTTTTAGACGGTCCAAAATCGAAACACTGAAAATTAAAAATATGTTTAAACCAAAATTGCAAACAAAGAGAGAGTTTCGAGTCCTTCTCAATCGGAAAAGGGTTATATTGGAATGAGCAAGTACTTTTTTTATATGTCAACTAAATTCCATTACATTTGGTCTCGCTTGAATTGAATATCACTGTTCAGCAAAACAAATATGCACATGGCAAACCCAGAAAATTAGGACTTCAAAACTACAAGTACACAGCCTACTTTTGATTTTTATTCGGTTTTTGTGAGGGGAAAATGATCTCTCTAACGCTTGAGGAAACAATATCCCGGCAACGAAACGTGCAAACACGAGCTCAAAATACCAAACACCAATCATCATCATCCAAGCTTAGATTTAGACCGTGTTTGGCTTCTTCTTCTTTTTTTTCCACAAATAGTATTGGCATAAACTAAACCTAAAATCCAACGAAAAGAATCAAAAGCATATTCCGTACATTAACCTATCTATTCAAAACCTTGTCGATCAAATTATTTTTCACTTATTATGTAAAATCTTATGAAAAAATAAGGTTGTTCTTATTTGGGGCAGGTATATGTTACAACGAGTGTGTGTGTCTATATATATATATATATTTTGGATTATTCTGTAAAACATCTTTTATTATGAAATTCATGCTATATTCCAGCTTAGTTATATGTAAATTACCGCAAAAATGTTTAAGACAAATTGAAAAAAAAAGCTAGTCAACAATTCTTAGAAATTAATTTTGCCGCACCAATATCCAATTATATTTCTATTTGTAAGACATTGAAAATAGTATATGATTGAATTAAATATTTTTCTTTATTAATGTAGTAATATATGATTTGATATCTTTATAAAAAAATTTACATTTTCAGTGAAAATATAAATCAAATTCTAATTATATTATATGTATTTCTTTGAATTACTCATAAATATTTTTTATTATTTTCATAAACAATTATTAAAGTCGTGAAACGGAACGCAAGACATGAGAAGTAAAGTTCCGCTAAATTAAAATCCTAACATCAATCTCAAGCACTCCACACAGTAGCTAAGATCATGAGTACCAATAGTACATTCACTAAGAAGAAAACGAGGAACAATACACAGCACTCACCCAATTACTTATTATATTTTCATTTATTTTACTTGACTGAATAACTGATTTTATAATGAGATTTTGGTACATAATATTATGATATATTAAGTTAGCTTACTACCTACTTTGTAAAATCAGATAATGTAATAGTTAGCTCTACGTTTAATAGAAGCAAACTATTAGTTAGAACTAAAATCAAATAATTTTACAAATATTTAGATATAAACTAAAAAATATACATATATTTTAGTAATGAAGAAAGTTTTTTTATTTTTTAAGATACAAATATATTTAAATACATAAACCCTCTCATGGCCTGAACTTTCATGAATGAAATAGAAAGGTAAAAGTTTGTTTAGTTTTATAAAAGAAAAAAGTTTATTTCGTGTTTTTAATATTAACTAAAAGTAGTATATTATGTTCATCCTATTTTATATTTTCTAAATTTCATAAAGCAAATGATATATAAAATACTATTTCTAAAAATTGAAAGTGTTTCCCCATGATTTTTCATCTGAAAAATCTCGCAGTTTCCTACATTTCTCGAATCAAATCTAAAGTTGGACACGCGCGGCAGGAGAGTGTGTGAGTGAGAGGAGACCAACATTTATATATTTTTTTTTATTTTTAATTTTATTGAATTACGGTGGAGTCGAATTAGTTCTATTTATTTTATATAAAATATCATATTAATTTATAATTCATTTATGATTAGGTGAGAAGTAAATCATATTTAAATAAAAATATATATTTTATTCAATAATAAATAACATATGAATTGATACAATATTTTATAAATAATAATATAAATAACAATTTTTGCCCGTAGAAAGATGGGAGTTCTGTTCTCCGCGAAACAGTGGCTTAGATTCGCTCGCTCGCAATCGTGATTCGCTTTTGGCTTTGCTTTTGAGGCAAGAAGACTGCTTGTGGGTGGGGCAATACATAAATCAAGAAAGAGAAAGACGCAGCTGTCCCTCTCCCTCTCTCTCTTCACTCTCTCTCTGCTCTGGCTACTCCTCATTGGTCCAATCGCTTCAGTTTCCATTCTTATTATATCAAAAATCCTCTCTGACCCTTTTCAAGTGCTGCTTCAGCCTTGGGGAGCATATTTATGTATACGTCACTTCCTGCAATTATTTCATTGCCCAATATCGTTATATATACATATACGAATAGTAAATTAATCCTACATTTTATTATAGTTAAAAACAACCTTTTTTTTTTCTCTTTTGAAAATCAATATTTCGTCTAATACGCATTTAAAAAGACGGAGTATTTTACAACAGTAACAATTACGCAATATGTCATCAAATTGAGTTGGCTACAGGGATCAACTAATATTATTAATATTTATTATATATTTTATTCATGTTCAATCCTCCAACGTTTAAAAACATGCCAATTATTTCTCATATAATTTTTCTCGGCTCCTCTCCCCCTCTAATTGCGATGCTATTTTTCATTTGATCAACTCTCATTACTGTACCTTTGCAACTCTCCTCTAAATATGCCAAACCACCTTAGGCAAACTCTACTATCTTCTATACTAGACCCTACTTTAATTTTTTCCATAAGACATTAATTTCTTATTTTATCATGTGATCACTCATTCATAATAACATGCTCACCCCTTTCACATGTAGCTTGTTTTCATATTAACCTTTTATCGCCCAACATAGTTGGTTGTATTGCTATACTGTAGAATTTACCTTTAATATTTAGTGATACTCTTTTATCATAATAAAACCCAATGCCCCTCTTCATTGATCGCCTTATTTGAATCCTATGATCTACGTCTCCTCATATCTCTCTATTAGTTTGAATAATAAAACCAAATATTTAAATTTTATGATTTGTAATATGAAATTATCCCAAATTTCACTTTAAAGTTGGATAGAATATTATATGAGAGAAAAAGTTAGATTTAGTCACAAGGTAGCAAATGTAAAATTATAAAATGACCCACGATGGGAAATTATTTTATATATGATATTTGGATTAATTATATATTAAAATATGAGATTATAAAAATAATTTATGTGATTAATTAATTACGGGCTGAGATTTTCTATGGGGTGAACTTTTTCTCCTTTTAATTGAAGAGATTTTTTGTTTGCATATGAATTCACTTTTGTATATTGTCTAACAACAAAGTAAAGAAAGCACTGGTATATATATAGTGGTTACGAACTTACAGTAGCAAACTAACAAGAAGGGATAATAGTCCGAACACTGAAAGCTAAAAGTTGCTAAATGAAACCTAAAAGGAGACTTCCTTCTCCCTTCTTCAATCGGCATTCTTGTTTTCTATTTGTTTCTCTTTCAGGCCTAGCAGCATATATTGATCAAGGATGCTAGTACCTATATTATATATGCAAAATGTAGTCATAGATAATTAAAGGGATGAGATTATTAGACAGCGGATTCCACTTACCCCACAAATCTATAATGCTATGCATATCCCTAATATTTTATTGTTAGGATAATTTAATCATGTTTATCATTGCTTCTTTCCATTCAGGCAAAGTGAGATCCATTGCTTGCCCAAAGCAGAAATAGTGCCGCCTACCTTGCCCACGTCACGTACCAAAGTGTTCATACATGTGAATTATATTCAACGGTGAAGCATAAGCTCCAAGAAAAGAATACTTGGCTATATCACCAACCAATCATCCCTCCAACATAAAACAATCAAGCTAGGTCTAATTAGATACGTGTAGCTCATTATTGACTATCCAGGTAGTTAGGTTTAGTTCAACTTTCAATTTCTTATCTTCATCTCTTTGCCCGAATGAAAACTCATCATTTCATATCAATTTTAATTCAAGCCGCTCCTAAAGATGCTTAAGGGTTAAGAGGCCAAAGGGATGGCCCTTGTTATTATCAGCTGCTTTGGTTGTAGTTGTATATATTAGTATTAGTGGAAGGATGCTACATATATAAGTGCTCCTTAGTTGACTATCTCCTTTCTCTCATATATTCCCACTAATTCCATTTGGAATCTGTTTAAAGTATGATGAGAGTTACCATTATAATGATGTAATTTAATATATATTGACAATGTAAAAAAATATTACAATCATCCAATTATTTATTAGTTAATTTTCACTTTTATTATTTAAAAAATCATACAAAATAATAAAATTGAAATATATGATAATATAAAATAATTATATATTATCAATGTATTAAAATTAATTTCTCATTACAATTAAATCAAGAAGGGAATAAACCATATTAAGATCTGACTAATATCTAATTGAAGAGAAAAGAAGACTAATCTTATTTAATATATATTTTTGAGTCTCTTTTATTGTTTCCAGGCTCCTCCCTCAGGTCCTCTGCGCACTGTCCCCTATATATATATATATATGAGATGACGTATTACATGAGAATAATGGCTAAATGGATAAATTTAAATCATATAATTATTCATGGATGGTTAAGATTTAAAGATAACTAATGATAATTAATGCTCAACTACTCATTTAAAAAAGTCATATGACTTTACATTTTAATGTTAATCATTCATATAAAATTCATTAGTCAAGATTACTTCCTCTCACTCTCGTAATAAACCACTTTTCTCATATAATACATTCATTCTAGACATAAAATCCTCTCTTCTCTCTCCTAAATCAACTTAAAATTTTGGATATTATTATAATTTTATTTTTCTCACATTTATTATCAATCTTCTATATTTTTTCTCACTTAATTAATATCCATTCTCCATTATAACTTTATAGTATTTACTTATTGATTATTATATCTTTAATTTGTCTCAAAATGATATAAAATATTAATTCACATGTTTAAAAATTATACTAAGTGTTTATAGAAAAAAATGCAAGTGTTAAAATCTTAAAAACAATTATATCATTAAATATTACCGTGGAAAGTAAGAAACAATGTGTTTATAGAAAATAAAAAACAATTATAAACAGCCTATTTAAAGATAATTAATGACAATTATTATTCAATTGCTCATTTAAAAAGGTCATATGATTTTACATTTTAATCTTAACCATTTATATAAAATTCAATAATCAAGATTAACTCCTCTCACTCTTATAATAAACCATTTTTCTCATATGATATATTCATTTCAGATATAAAACCCCCTCTTCTCTCTCCTAAATCAACTTAAAATTTTGGATATCATTATAATTTTATTTTGCTCACATTTATTATCAGTCTTCTATATTTTTTCTAGCTTAATTAATATCCACTCTCCATTATAACTTTATAGGATTTACTTATTGATTATTATATCTTTAATTTGTCTTAAAATGATATAAAATATTAATTCACATGTTTAAAAATTATACTAAGTGTTTATAGAAAAAAATGCAAGTGTTAAATTCTTAAAAACAATTATATCATTAAATATTACGGTAGAAAGGACGAAACAATATGTGTTTATAGAAAATAAAAAACAATTATAAACAGCAACAACAAAAAAATTACGTGAGAAGCTACAAACTGTAAGTGTTTATTTAGGGAAAATAAAGAAATTGTTAAAATAAATGTTGAAAAAATGTACCTAGAGTTAGTAAAAATAAATAAATAATAATATTATTTTAATTTTTAATTACTTATATAATATTCAAGTAAAAAAATTTGAAAATAATATTCTTGTAGTGAAGAATGGATATTAATTAAGCGAGAAAAAATGTAGAAGAGTGATAATAACTGTAAGCAAAATAAAATTATAATAATATCCTAAATTTTAAGTTGATTTAGGAGAGAGAACATAATATTTTATATTTAAAATGAAATGTGTACTTTGCTAACTTACATATGACGGTGTGAAGATTAGCAATCCCTATATATATATATAACGGTTCAAGTAAGATGAGTGGTTTATTGTGAAAATGATATGAGTAAATATCAGTCATTGGATCTTATATGAATTATCAAGATTAAAACATAAAATTACGTGACAATATTAAATGATCACATTATCATTAATTACAATTAATAATTTTCAATCATAACTATCCATATATGATTATACAGCCTAAATTTACTCCTCTCATCTGATAATAAATCACTCATCTCACTAGAGTCCCCTCTCTCTCTCTCTCTCTCTATATATATATATATGTTTTAGTCCAAAGCAGTAGTGTGAATAACTACAAAAAAGGAAAAAAAAAAAAGATACTGTTAATAAAAAGCCAAAACATCAAATAAGTAACATCGATCATTTAACTTGTCAAAGAAAGTTGAAGCCCTTCTTGTTGTAGAATTGAGACATGCATTCATCTAAATCTTTAATTTGATCTCTTTGTTCGCTTGTGATTTGTTTTCTTTTCTTGTATTTCTGCTGCCCTTTGCTTGAGGGAACTCTCCAACTTAGTATTTACTTCCGGGCCTACTTAGGTAGGACTAATATATATAAGTATTATATTTGCATTATTCCTTGTTTGAGTTTATGTCTTCATCACCTGGCACCCTTGACGATTGATACCGAAATAAATGCAAATCTGTGAGATCTAAAGTGCGAATATATTATTATTATTATTATTATTTTACAACCAAAATCAGGTTGAAATGTGCCAAATTTGATTAGCTTGTTCACATCTAACCAATATAGTTAATTAAAAAATTCTGGCCCATGATCAAGTTTAGGTAAACTTCTAAATTTGGGACAAGACTTAGGGCCCCCTTCATTGTCTTATGTCTCGAAACAGATAGCTAGCACAAAATAATGAAGCATATTCCAGTCTCTGATGAGTTAGTTAAGTGATCAGAAAAATGAGATTTGGGCCTAATGAAGCAGATTAAGTAACTTATTGCTTGGTTATTGGTTATTATTATTTAATTCAATGGAAAACGTTTTCTTAGGGTCTAAGTTTGATAAACAACTCGTGAGCAAGATTTCCAACGCACGGATTAATGAGTCCACCAATAAGATTGCTTGAAATAATTAAAAAAGCAAATTGAGAATTACCCTTTATATCTTAGTTAATTGTGTGTTTGACTTGTATTAGCAGATTAAAGATTTGCATAGTATAGAAAATCGAGGACAATCATGACTTTAATTGCCTAGTGGGTCTACTTCACCACTTCATGTGTACGAGAGACCAGGGAATTTGTTTTTTGTCTTTTTCGGAAAATCACAGTAGCTAAGCTAGCCATGAACGGTCAACAACAATATAAACAAATTTAACGTGGTTTCGAGAGAGAGAAAAGTGAGTGATAGGAACAAGATTTTGAAGAATCTACAAAATATTTAGGGTCTAAACAGGTGAAATACTAAATAACTAATGACTTAATTTAAGTACGTTCTTAAACCGACTAGTGAGAGTTTTATTTAATACAATTAACTTCATAGTGTGTATCTTCAAGAAGGGTCCAGAGCAATAAAGTGCTAGTATCACTTCAAGTAAGTTCTATTTTGGAGTTACTCTGGATTATAAGCTAGCTCGCAAGTTTCTTAATTAATTATAAAAGAAATATTTCTTAGCCATTAATTGACATGACCTCACTGTTCTATCTAACTAGATTTTTTTTCTTCATTATTCTATCAACCTATATATATATATATTGGCATAACCGCTTTGCTAGTAACCTTGAATTTAACTTACTTTTCTTATGATTTTGGTAGGGCGTGGTAGGGTGAGATACATGTGTACCTTTCTTTGCGTCATTGAAAGAGGACACAATCCAAACCTAAAAAGGTCTTCAAAGGAAGTGTGTTTGTTGGCTCTATTTTCTTATATTCTGCTTTTCATAGGACAGTATGAATCTTATGACACAAAATTAAATCAACTTTATCTAATGTTGACATTAAATCATCATCACTATCTCCATGCTCAAAATCAAATTGTATCTTGCTTAGGGAAAATGAAATTTTTTTTCTTCGCAGCTATAGATTAGAATTGTAAAAATAGACCAACATGTCTTGTTTATATCTGTCCCGCCTAAAGCCCACCAAAATAAGGTGAAATGGCCAACCTACTACAATAAAATAGGATCAAATAGTGAGCCTAATCCTTTTTTTTATGGGCTGACAGGTGGCATGCCAATCGATCAAAAAATTAGAAAAAAGTAATAAAACTCTTTACTTTGATGGGTTAATGATTTTTTTTCAAGAAATTTTTTTAAAAAGGTAACAATGACACTAGTATAATAGTAAAAAAAAAAAAGAAATTCTAGCATAAACAATTATAACAATAAAAAAAATCAACCTTAGAAGTAAATATCAATATACTATGCTCAATAACAAAAATTGATACTTAGTCATAAAGTAATACTAATATTCTATTTTTTTCTTTAAAGAAAAAAAATGCATTAACTTGTGGGCCAAACCCACCCCAATCCATCAAAACCTGCGGGGTAGGTGGGGGTGGGTTAGGTGGGTAAAATTTTTTACGGGCTGTAAAGTAGCCTAATCCATAAAAAATGGCAGATTAAACAAGCTAATCTGGTGGGCTGTGCTTGTTTTGATATCTGTAGATGGATACATATGTTACCAGTTTTCCTAGCATGCTAAAGCCATGAAAAAAGGTTTGCACAAATGACAATTTTTCAAGTTCAAGCTTGGCTTCTTACTATTCTGTGTCATTACCCCAAGGCTCGCTTATGGCTTTTTCATGGCGTCTTTGGAAAACAAGACAAGATTACAGTAGAAAGTAGCGCGAGTACGTGGAAGTCACCGCAAGAAAAATGGAAATTTTAAAATATTCTTAACAATTAAAGTGTCAATAATAAAGTTTTGTAAAAAAAATTGATTTCAATATAAAATGATAGGTGAAAATACTTATAAAATTTTATTAATAATTAGTATATGTTAAAAATACCTAAATGATATATTTTTGACATGTACTAATTGTCAATAAAAGTTTATAAATATTTTAAATGGTTACTTTATCTCAAAGTTATTTTTTGATAGTTTTTTTATTGATACTTTAATTATTAATAACCATTACAAATGTTCATTTTTCTTGTAGTGAGAAAAATGACCAATCAAATTACAAGTGGTGGCTGCCACTAGATTCTCAAATCTCAATAGTGGTGCATGTTGTTCTATTTCATATCACAGCAGAAATAGCAGTTAACATTGTCTACTGACTTGAATTTTTTTAAAAAAATATCATTTCCCATTTGTGCTATTTGCTAGCAAAAAAAACTTTGAAGTTAAAAAGATCTGTGCATTGTAAGGTTTCTTCAAGGTCTATTTGAATGATGTGCAACAATGATGTTTACAGTGACAGCTCTATTTTTCATGACACTGCATTGATTATGGGGGGGTTAAGCTGGTCGGAGACCAGGGTCCATTGTGCTCTAGTTATGGCATGTTCGCAATTTAAATGGTCACCATAACCACCGTTGAGTACAGCCCTCTGTTGTTTCATGCATTGTGGACAGTAGATAGATCTTGCTCCAACCTTACTCAGAATTTCAGAGTTAGACTTACATGACACTGAGAAGAGTAAAGATCGAAGCGGACACTATATTCGTAGCAATGGCGGCATAGCATTGGTTGGTGACAGAGACGGGGCCAATGAATTGAATTGGACTAAGGGCAATTTGGATAAATAATATATTTAAGCACATATATAAAAGTAGTTTATAAATAAGTTATTTTGTATTTAGATTCATAATAATAAAAGCATTTATTTTGAGTGTTTAAGAAATTTTTTTTTGAAAGATTAGATATTTCAACTTATTGAAAAGCAGAAAAATAACTTTCAACATATAGGTAAACAGAACAAAAAGTTGAAAAAAATTAATTTTTAACTTTCAAAAAGTAAAAAAAAAAAAAAAGGGTTACAACCTGTATTATCCAAAAGGACATGTGTCATGCCTGGTTTAAACCTTTCCAACTAAGAAATCAGGATTATTTCATTGAGATCAATCCATCATACTGTTCGAATTCAATGAATTAATGTTAACCTTTTCATAATTTTTTTTGTCAAGAAATTAAGTTCAATTTGCATGCTGTCAATTCATTTTACTGTTCAAACTCAATAAATTGACTTATGTAATTTTATTTTGGATTGCATTGTTAATTAAATAAAACATGTACATTTTTTCATATATTTAGATAAAAAAAAAAAAGGTAACTTAGATGAGTAAGAAAATTAAATATTAGCATATGTTATGTTAAAATTATTTTTAACGTAATAATATTAAAATCACTGACTTGTACGTTTTTTTAGACAAAAAGAACCAAAAATGAACAAGCCCATTGAACTTCAACTTATCTATCTCAAGCTGAGTAAACCCTCACGACAATGATAAAATTTTTCCGGTGTCAGTTTTTAATTTTTTTTTTTTCATTTATACAACTTTAAAGGAGTAACAAACATCAAATCACTTGCTTTATATTGAGTGAATTTACGTGCTAATAAATCAAATGTGAAAAAGTTATACGCCGAAATTGCAAGCTTAATAAGCCAAAACAAACGGAGCTGCAAGCAAATTCATGAGCCAACTTAACGGAGCTGCAATCAAATTCATGAGCCGACTTAGTTCTTTGCCAATTCTAACCACACATTTTTCAGGCCAACCTAAAAACAAACGGTAGATGCTTTGACGGTTAGCCAAGACCCCCAGTAACTGTCCACCTAAACCTCAGCAGCACGGTCCTCATCAAGACAAGTGTGACACAGACAAAGAGCAGAATAACAAGAGCTGCAGAAAAACAAATTTCATTGGGGAGATCAGAGCGTCTGTTGCATGCAACAGGTGGCAACAAACTCAAGTGATCAAAGCCGACCAGAATTTGTGATTCTAATAGACATTGTATGGAGACATTTTCATCTATCATTAAATGAAATGTTGATCTCACTCAATTTGAATCTTATATTTTATCCAATAGAAAATAAGAATATAGATATGGTGTCCCACACATTATAAATCCAAATATAAGTATTTACTCGGTATAGTAATAGATAATAGTATAAGGAATGACACATCACCAAATTTTGGGCACAAAAAGACTAAAACGTGGTGGACAGAGGGAGCGACTCCACTTGGGCTATAAGCAGCTATCATGGTCAATGTGTCACTTATTATGACACATTGACATCGCCAAAGTGACCGGTAGAATAGTAGTCATACATCAAGGCATGTGCTTTGAAAGCCACAAGCACGGGGGTGGTGGGACGCCAAGTGTCTAAGTCGACATGAAGCAATTCAATTACAGTTTTGCAAGTTATAATACGGCATCATCAAGGAGGACCCTACCCATAACCAATTGATATTATTTGCGTGTGCCTAGAAAAATTGGAAAAGATTTAGAGAAGCCAGCAACAGTTGCAGTCTACATGCCCAAACAAAGGTAGAACCCACAGATTGTGACTCGAGAGATTTTGGCAGCTCTAAAATGCATGAAGCGCAAGTTCTAGCACTCATAATGAATCCATAAAATGAGTCAATTCAGAAAACACAGACCTTGATGTATGCTGAGGCAAATCGACGATGATCTGGGCAATGAGATGTGCTCCCCATTGACCCTTCATTCTTTATATCTAGTCTTCGCCCTTCCACCTGTGGCCCCGAGACCACAAAACAACTCCTATATGGGTTTCATTATTTTATATCATCATAAAAGGGAGGAAATGGAAAGGGGACACGCTGAATTAGTGAAAAAAGTAAAATAAGACGCGACAACCCCGAGATCACAAAATAACTCCTATATGGGTTTCATTATTTTATACCATCATAAAAGGGAGGAAATGGAAAGGGGACACGCTGAATTAGTGAAAAAAGTAAAATAAGACACGACAACCATCGTATAGCCAAAAACCATCATGGAAGACGGTACGTAAATAAAGTTAGAACATGTGAAGATTCATGGTTGCAGAACACGCAACCCCCACAACAGGGAATTTGACTGTATAATGTACACTCCTCAGGTTGATAAATAGTATGCCAAACAAGCATTTGGACATACATCTGCATACTGTTCAGTTCAGCTCAAGTCGCAGTAGTGACTGAGGACTTACGTGGAGAACAAAAACAGGCTGATTTGATTCCTATTTCTGCACTCTGAAAAACCACAATGAACTCGGGAACATTCTCAATCAACACACATGAGAAACAATTCACTGCATGGAAATCTTAGCAGCAACATATGAAGAGCACAAAGAATTCCACATCCACCACAAACCAATTATTGTCCTCATTAGCACTATCAGTTACCAGAAGATATGAAAACATTGTACTCATTTAACCGTCTCTGAAATTGAGCCAACTGTGTCTGCAATTGAAGGATTCCTGCAGCCTTTTGTGACAAAATGGTATTCAACTTGGAAATATAATCATCCAGTTGATTTCCTGGTTGGTCAGCTTCAACAAGTAAATTCATCTCCTGGATAAAAATCACAACATCAAAGAAAATACCAAGAAATCAAAATCACCAAAGAAAAAGTATGAGAATTAAACATACCTCCTTAACAATGTCTATTGTTTCCTCCACTTGTCTCCGGTGAGCAGTTACAAGATCTTCCTCTTCCTAATTACCAAACAAAGGAAGCATCATTCAGTAATTTTAATAGTCAAAAACATTTTATCAATATGGCAAAATAAGAATATACCTTCAACAAAGCATTTAAATCATCCTCCGGATCAGAATGATTAGCCTCATAACATTGTTTAACACGAGATTCTATCTTCCTCTTGTCCTCTGAAGCAGATAATTGGTTGGTATCCACCCTCTTACTTGGTTTTCTTGTTCTGTCGTGTTCATATGTTGGTCCCAGGTAATCATTTTCATTTTCAGCTTTGTCATTTTGACCACCTCTTTGACCCTTTTGTGGATCAGAATACATGGATGGTGCCAAATTTGCACCCATCCTACCATTTGGAACACGATCCACAATAGTTGGAGGAGAGGGTTCTCTTTCAAGTGGTTTGGACCAACCAAATTGATTCCTCTCACTAGAAATATAAGTTATTTCATTCTCAAAGGTATCATCCTGAGATAAAATTGAAGACCCAGGCAATACAGTTGAGTCTCTAACGTTTGGCGAAGAAAGGGGGTCCCTTCTGGAGCTATTCCCTTTTGAGAGGCTCTTCACCCTGAAATGTGACTGTCAATTAGAAATTTTTTATTTGACAAGATCAATCACTTCCTTAACCAATAACTTTTCAAAATACATACCTGTCAGCATATCTTAACGTGTTGAGAGTATGCTCACATGATCCTGAGCTTGGTGAAATGCATGATATCATCACAGTGCGGGAATCACCAACAAAAGAGTCTCGCAGAACTTCAGTCAATTTGCTTCCTCTAAAAGGGATATGCCCTTGGTCATTGTCTAGAGCTCTGATGCATTCTTTTAATGCAAGTAAGCTTTTATTAATTTCAGCACCTTCTATTCTGGAATATACAATAGAAATCAGGTTAACTAAATCAAATAGGCAATCTAACATAGTAAAATCTAGTGATAAACTCATACATCATTTGACAAGTCTTCCAGTTACTCGGGAAATGTTTGATGAAACATTATGATTTGAGAAATTTTAAGATTAAAATCCTACCTAGTCTGCTTATCATTATCTGTAGTATCTGCACCACGTTCACTTCCAGCCAGATCTATAAAAGATAGCTTGCCCACAATTCGAGCAGGCTTTGATTCAGTCCCATCAGCCGATCTCTTCATACAAAGCTGAAGTATAGCATGTGATCTAGAGGATTCCTCATTTGCACCAGTTGTGCCAGTAATTCTTGCCGAATTTCCTTTCTCAATAAATTCCTTGATTGTCTCAACTTTAGATACTCTGTATTCTTGCAGGCCGACAATGCACACCTGTTGTTTCCCATCCTCCCTCATGAAAAGTTTTCTGCAAAAATCATAAATCAATCAGGCAAATTAACCTCATACGTAACACTATTTCTAGCCCATTAGTTGAAGACTTACTTTCGATCATTGAGGAGATCAAACACTTTGCCTCCATATATTTCAAAGAAACTAACAAATAATTGGAAACCTTGGTTCCAGTATGTATGGTGCATTAGTCTGAAAATATCATGGGATGCTTTCAAAGGCAATGGTTGCATAGTATATGTCTTCCCACTTCCTAAAAGATAAAAACTTCATATCAACTGAAAATTTCAGAAAAAGGAGTACATCATGTACATCAAGATAAGTAGAATGCTCATATTTTCACCGAAGAACCTTATACATTTCTTGACAAAATAGAGATGAACATATCTAGCAATATATATCAAAACACCATCACCTTTTATTTCTAAGGCATCCGAATTTTTCTTTTTACGTGGAACATATTCAAATTTAACAATGATAGGAGTGAAGCTAAAAAACAGAGGAAAATAGGAGTAGTACAAATACGAGATAGGAGAGTAAGTTTATAGAGTTCAGAGAAAAATCTTGAAAATGAAAGTAACAGAGGGAAAAAGATATTATAAGATAGTCACTACTGATCCACATAATTCTATAAGTGGCATATGCAACATGAAATTCAACCAACTATATGTCCCAAAAAAAAGGTAACTGACTTGCATAAGTTGAAACCAAATACCACATGCAGTTTTTATCTGAAATGATAGCATTAAATTGAAGATGTTACAAACATCTAAGGTGGGATTTTACCATCTTTATGCAATAGGTGTTATCCCAAATTTCTCTCTTATAAATTCATTCCTAATCCTATCTTGTCTAGTGGTATCCACTCATCCAATGCAACATTATCATCTCTGAAACATTTATTCCTAGTCCTATCCTGTAGTGCTAAATGTTATCACAGGAAATTTCATATAAATAAAAATCAGATAGGTTTATACGGGTTATTAACAAGGCTTGCAGGGTTCGCACGAGTAAGACCTTCAAGACAGACAATAACATATGTTTGCACATTATCATGAATATAGAAGACAAAAGTAATACAACCTACAAACATTCAGCATCATTAGACATCTTAATATTTATCCATGTCTTCCAATATACTAGTAAAGTAAAAATATTTTGAAATATTCAAGGAACATTCAACATTTTTACAATCAAAATATTGTGAACAGATAGAACATTTTTAGTTCAAATCTAAAATGTTGAAAGATATTCCTAATTTGTGCAATTTGGTAATCACTGCTTAATGCAAGTGCTCCTACATTTCTGAATTAACATGAAAAATACTTACCAGTTTGGCCATAGGCAAAGCAAGTTGCCTTTGTCCGTTGGAAAATCAATGGAACTACTGGCTCCACAGTCTCAGCATACACCTAGACAAAAACAAAGTAACCAATCTAGTAAAAACAGCATATTATTACTCAATGTGGTAAGAAGAACCATCAGCTAGATAAATACTCACTTCATCATTCGAAACATTTTCATTCAGCACAGCATCAAAAACAAACTCATGTTTCTCAACATATTCTGTTAAGTCAACCTGCAGACATAGGTGAAGTTGAAGTAAAACTGAAAGGCAGAACAACCATATGTCTAGGAAGTACAGTTTGAAAGTTTTAATGGTAAAGGCTTAACATAAATGCATCAGCATCAGCCAGAAAATTGTTGACCTTTGTTAGTAATTGTCTTTCTAATGATTAATGTAAGATGTAATGCAATTTGAATTGATTAGTCATAGATCACTGAATATAAGGAGTGATTATTATTTCCACTGGCTTGAACTACATTGAACCATTAAAGAGAAATCTTGCCCATGATTAGGTCAGTTTATTTTCCCTTTATCCCTTATTTACTTTAAACCTTATGTTTGCAACTTTCAATGCAATATCAATAAATAAGCATAGGATCACTGACAATGTGTTGTGAGGAAGTTTGTTTATGGAATGCTATTAGGCATGATAAGTAACTTGAAAAGGAACTTATGTACATAAAAATAAAAAAAATCTTTAATAGAACGTGCAAAGCATTATACATTACATATGTGGAAATTCTGGTATGAAATATAAGAACCCAAAGCAACAGAAAGCATAATGTTATTAAAATGAAAATGTATAAGAAAGCCTACCACACACTCACCTTGAGTTTTCTTTCATGAACTGTGAGAGAATTTGAATCAATGGTAATAATGTCTTCCTCTTTCTTTGCTACTTCCTTCTTATTCAATGGTCTCTTCCGAACCTGCAACAGTAAGTAGCACACTCATCATAATGCAACTACTAAAGGAACCAATAAAAATCCCTTGATTACCAAAAATACGAAAAAGCAAAAATTTACAAGGCATAGAAAGGAAACATTAAACACAAATTAAGCATACCTACCACAACTTTGATCTTAGCAACATTGTTTGCTCTCTCTTTATCTGTTGAGAAACTCCTAAGGACACTACTCTCTGGCAAGCCCCGAGGCCTGTTTCCAAGTCTGTTGCCGCCAAGAATCGGGTCAGCATAGTCATCAAAACTTTGGCCCTGAGCGACATGATCCGTCAAACACCCAATTATGAAAATTAAGGCATCTATTGACGGAATCAATTTAAAATTCCCAGCCACTTCCATGTTCACAATAAATCATGCTCAAAAATCCTAATCAACTAGCAATTGACAAACAACATTAACATTAAGCTCATTCAAGCAACACTGCTTAATTTCAAACTAAATGGAAACTAGAACTTTTTCTTTTGGCTTAATTTTTACACAAAGCAGCTTTTCAGCTAAAAGCTCCCTTTGATCATAAGCTTTTTCTTTTCTCTTTTTTTCCTTTTTTGTTTTTAAAATTTTCTGATCCCAAAATAAGCTTAATCCAAACACACACCGTCACCAACCTCGGGTAAAAGCTCAGTATTGAAGGAATGCAGGTCAAGCAAGCCACTGGTCAACGCACGATCATCGTCGTTCTTCCTCAAGCTCGAAGATCGAGACCCTAACTCCTGCCAAAAAGAAAACGACGATTCGTTCTGTACGCATTAGCATAACTATTTTTTTTTCCGCGTAAGATTTACACAGAAACGAAAAGCGGAACGATCAAAGAAAAAAAAAAAGACGAAAAAGAAGAAAAAAAAACGAAAACCTTACCTGCTGAAACCATCTTCCGCGAGAGGTTGCTTCGAAGATGAAGTTGTCTGAGCTCTGACGCTGATGGTGCGAGTTCGATCGCGGCATCTGTGTCGCAACCAAGCTCGAAACACTTGGAAAATTTCTGAAAGCGGAAATTCTGTGGTAGCACGCAGAAGGCGAGAAATGGAGAGAGAGACTGTGGAGAATCTAAAAGGAGGTAGTTGTTGGAGGATACTTGATTGCTTCTCCTGTGGATTCTACGCTGAATTTTTCTTTTTTTTCAACTTTCTCTGCTTTTCTCGCGTGATTTTCTCGAGAAACAAACACTGCCTGGTGTGTGAGAGGAGGACAAGAAGCGAAAGAAAATGATTTTCAAACTTAAAGTAGGGAAAAGCGCTAATTACTTACACACTACTGGTGCAGAGGCGCGTGTACACGCGTTGATTATGCAGGGGACGAGGAGCGCGTGGGCAGGGTCCAGTTGATTTTGAAAAAGAGAGAGCTGAAGCGGCAGTGTTATGCGGATTTTGGGGGTATTAGACTTGGTCCCTCACGTGAGAATATGATTTTGACCACGCGCTCTGTTTTGGCGCGTTGAAGACGGTGGCTTGTGAACTCTGATCTGAAGTGGTCGTTGGTCAGGTGGGTAACTTACTAACTTGTCAAATATCAAAGGCTCTGGGCGACGTCAATGGGTCTCGCGTCGTCGACAAGAGCGTGGCCCCACTATGGTGCGCCGCAGCTCAATGGGGCAATTTCATTTTGGGTTAAAATTTGGATTAAAATTGCCCCCCATATTGATCTTCAATGGGTGTTCATGCTCTAGTCATATATAAATTTGGGTTAACATTCAAATTTTCTCTCCAGTAAAAGGTCTCAATTTTGATCTTACACAACTTTGGACTCAGCTCACAGTTTTGCGCTCCAAAGGTGACATGAGAAGTGGGAGGCCCAAATTGTCGGATTCAAGGTAAAATTAGCACTGAATTTTTAATTAATGGTGATGCTCTAAGATCATATGGGTTGTCTCTACATTCATCGTTAGAATTTTTAAGATAATCAACTTTGCAATGTATCCCAACCTAAACCATTTATCTAAACCCTAATCTCTAAAACAAGACCCATTTGCAGATGACGAATGTCTAATCATCAACTAACCTCTCCATCACACTCATGGATGAGTCATCAAATTAAGTGTCGTAGCTAGTGTATATTACTATACTCTAGTGGGTTGTCAGGGTCAAGGTAATTAATAATCAGCCGCCCAACATCATCTTTAAAAAATGGGCTCAATTTGCCACTTAAGCCCAATATGGGTTGACAATGGGAAGAAGGAGTGAGAACATATTGTCAGTAGATCATGACCAAAACCGACAAACTCGGTAGATAACCTCATCGTCAAAATTTTGGTCTGAACAATTTAGACTTTCTTGAACGGCCTTAGTGCCTTTGGGCTATGTCTCCGTCAGCTACGGGGCCATGTGCCTCCTGTCTTTGCCCTTTCTCCCCCAGTGTAGTTGGTTTGGGCTTTGGCCCCTTACAATGCTTTCCTCTTTTAATTTCTACCAAAATGAAAATTAAACATAGAAGGCAAAACAGTCCAACTATTTTCGTAGTTATCTGGGCTCAACCAGGTGAGATGGCCATAGTAATTTTGCGCCACGCAAACCTCTCCTTGTTGTCTTTTTTCAGTTTCGTTTCTGTTGTCTATGTTGTCGTTTTCCTTTTTGTTTAGTAGTCAGAGAAAACAGAAAGAGGCACAGGAGGCCTGGAGCACATGGCTAACTTGTTTGCCTCTCATGACGTGCACTCGTGTTCCAGCACGAGCAGAGTTGGCTGCGTGAAACCCGTCCCCCTCCCCTGACAAAAAAAGAAAAGAGAAAAAAGGAGGAGCAGCAAGCAGAAGACATTGGAAATGAATAAACACAGTTACACATAAAGATGGATCGTGGTCTGCGTACTAATCCATTTAATTAGCAACCCGTATAAAAATGAATTAGAAAATTTTTAACCCACCAACTCACAAACTTTTTTTATCCACTCTGCCAAACCTGCATGTTAAATGGGACTGGTCTGCGGGGTCCACGGAGCAGCCCACCTAACCCGTGTACTGTGGCTCCAGTGTTCAAGCCCCTAATCATTTTGATAATTAGGAGTTGTTAATTTTATTCTTTATTAGTTTCAATATTTTTTATGATTGGTTGAGTTATGCATATTTGATTGATTTGTAACTTGTATGTTATTTTGAAAAAATTAACAATTGAATTTTAATATTTGCAGTATTTAATAATTAATATTGTTATTTGTTTAAAATTTAAATTGAATTTTGTCAAAAAAAATGTGTATATATATTTTGTAAGGTAAAATATATAATATAAATATAATTATATAAATACATAATATAGGGTACTAAAAAAAGTAAAAAAAATATGAAAGGAAAAAAAAAATGGTCCGCTGGCTGGTTCGCTATTTGGTATGCAGGCTTCTTATTGGGCAAAAAATGTGGACTGGTCCACGGACTTGCGTGTTTAAGCGGACCGGGTCCAGACTAGGCAAAAGGCCAATGCATTTATAAAGCGGACCAATCCCATCCGGCCCATTTAAAATTGGTCCATCGCGAACCGATCTGTTTACCCAGCTCTAGTTACACAGCACTAGCCGCATCTGTGGAAAGAAGAGCCCTATGATCATCACTCCATTAATCTTTTTTTTTTTGGTTTTTTTTTTCGCTTATGATGAATTTCTCTTTATAATAACAATGTTTGAATCGTAAGCATTATAATAAATCTCATATCTTGGTTTCCTCAGGGTTACTCATACTCTTGATGGCTTCGTAGTACTACATCATCAAATATAAAGTCAGCAAACTATGTTATTGGTAGTATATTGAGACTTCTACTCTCTTTATTTGTTTTATTTACATGTTCATCACGTTTATCTATATATTCATCACATTTTGGAGTTTGGTGTTTTGTGGAATAATTAGCTTAAAGTGATAACTTTTTTAATTCGAAGAGTAAAAAATCTAATCACATACAGAACTCAGAGAGTTCATGCAAAGCAAGCTACCTAGGAAAACTCTATTTTTGAATTATGTTTTGAAGGAAAGAAATTTTCACAATCTGATATTATTGTTTCTACACAAAATGCTTTAGATAATTTTGAGATCTGACATATTCATCTTTGCATTTATGAATATAATTAGCTTGTTGATATAGTGTCCATGTTCTAAACATTCTATTAAAGCATTGTAGTTGTCATTGACTAATTTTCTAGATTTAAGACTCCGGTGTTAATACAATTTGGTGTATTATACCTAGATATTGTGCTTGATATTTTTTACCTAAACTTAGGCCTCTATGTATTAATCAAACAACCTTTTTAACAAAACAAAAAATGCAATACATATTCCCGTCTTTTATATTGTTGATATTAGTGTATTATAGTTAGGGCTAAAAGTGAGTCTAGCTGGGTAAAGCTCAGACTTAGCTCGTTAGTATTGAAATCGCCTCAAAACTTGACTTATTAACAATTGAGCCTCAAATTCAAGCTAAGCTCGACTTGCTAACAGCTCATTAAACTCGAGTTAACTTGTGATTTAGCTCATTTAATTATGGATAGAATCTTTATATATATATATATATGAAAATTAAAAATATAATACTTCTACACACATATATATCGAGCTTGCTCAAGAGATAATAAGTCGTAGTAAAGCTCAAGCTTGACTCATTTAATAAATGAGCTCAAATCGTTAACTCACGTTTGTTGGCTAGTGAGCTCAGCTTATTGAGCTGAAAATAACTTAGGAGCTAACTCGACTCACTTCTTGCTCTGTTTATAGTATTAAGATTTTGTTCTTTTGATATTTCCATTAATTTTTATATACGTGTGAACTTGGTAAGTAAAATTAGGATAACTGATTAGTAGAGGAAACCTGGAATAAACGTGTACCAATAACAGATGACTCTATAAAAACTATTCATCGTTTTAAAATATTTTCTCAATCTAAATCAATATATAATTTACCTTTTTCGTCAATGTTTCACGAGAGGTTTGGCAATCAATATATTATGCCAGATCCCAAATAGTAATAACATTATTTTAACTACTAAACTACACACATCTGAATGACACAATTGTTGGGAAAATACGCCACTTTCCCTTTTTGAGAACCACCCTAAATAGAGAAATAAAATAGGAACACAACTACAACACGAGAATTTAACATGGAAAACTCCAAAATCGAAGAAAAAACCATGGCTGCTGCAAAAAAGGCAACCATAGAATATCACTATGTGAAAATAATTACAACACATAGACTTCTGTCTTAAACACTCACACCCCAATACACCCACACTTTTCAAAACAAATATTTGAATTACACCTATCAACACTCTAAAATAAGAATACAGAGGAAGAAAAGTCAGATACAAGCTTAAAGTGTTTCCGACGAGTACAAATTGAAATGGAGAACTTAGGCTCATATATATATATAGCATTGGCAACCATCTTCTATCATAATTCTTAGCAATGTGAGACTTCTTTTTCAACTTAATTTCAATTAAAAACTAACAACAACAATAATAATATATGAAGATGGCTAATCCTTTTCACATGATTATTGTTATTTTTCAATATTAGAAGGTGAACTTTGGTGCAACGATAAAGTTGCTGTCTTGTGATCTAAAGATCACGGATTCAAATCTTGTGAAAACAGTTTGTCCATATAAAGTAAAGGTAAGACCGTATATATCTATCCTCTTCAAACCCCATTAAGCGCCACTAAGTGGATGTCTCGTGAAGTGTGCTATTCTTTTACTAGTATATTTCAATATTATCTTTGGCCAGCTTCACCAACCTTCTTTTGACGTCCTACTCTTTGGACTTTGGCGGTTCAAGTAACTAAGGACTGCCTAACTTTATGCTCATGATTCATGAGCCTACGCAATGTTCTTCCCACTTCTTAAGTCCACTTTAACATTTGTACTCATGCTGACCGTTTGGTTTGAAAATTCGCTATAGGTACTGCTTTGATAAAGCTAGCTAAACTTTGAGAAACAAGTAAACAAATGAATCCAATTACGCTTTCTTTAATCCTCAATCTAAAGCCATGTGACTCCAACTCAAAAACCTTCTTAGTCAGCTTAACCATAAGTATTCTAATATACTTAATTCGGCATTCAATCGGAACTAAGATTAATCATGGTTAATCATGGTATGCATATCCTATCCTTTTGCCTTTAACTCTTTTCTTCCTTTGCTTTTTTTATTTGTCTAGCAAAGCAAATTAAAAAGGCTTTCTTTCGGGGCCTAACTTATATGCATACACAATTCTGTTTTTTATTTTTTTTTTGCCCCCACTTTTCTAAATCTGTTGGTTGTTTTGTTGCAGTCTCTTACAATTTTGATGTTTAGGTCCATGATGAGGCTTCTAACATCGTTAGTAAGTGAGCCTGCTACTTCAGTCTCAACTTTGCTACATTACAGCGGTCTTTTGCCTCAGAATGTGGTTCTGCTAAGAATGGTGCGGCATGAGTTGCTCGATCAAGAAAACCATCTCTTCCATTTTCTCATTTCCTTCATGAGTTGTTTTTACATGAGTTGTTTGTGGTGAACACAGGCCAATATTTTTTTGCTAATTTTCAATCTATATTTCGTGGGTTGTAATTTGTAAAGTTGGCAGAGAGAAAAGAGGAGGAGGGGGAAGAAAAGAAGAGGGGGAAGGAGGAGGAGGGGGGGTGAATTTGATTAAGGTTAGAAATTAAAATATACCCAAAAGATACATTTTGGTTTGTTCGTAACTTTAATAATCGGTGATACTATTGTGAATGGCGATGCTTCGTATTTTCATGAAGAGATAAATGCACTCTCTCTATTGTAAAATGAATATCGTTTTGGAGTCTTGTACAAAAATTAAAAAATGATTGAATTTAGAGAAAAAAGGTAAAACTAAAAGACTACTTTTTTAAAACTCTAATCCTCTTTTCACATTTCGTCTTTACTCAACGCATTAACTATTTGGGTAAAATAAATATAGTTTTTTTAGGTAAATAAAAAAAAAAATATATATATATATAGATTAATTAACATTTTATTAAAATATAAAAATAATAGTTAATTTGAAATATGAAAATAAATTCTAAAACAAAATGTGAAGAACTATAACTCCATTAATTTTAGCGACAATTAGATAGTTTAGAGATAACTTCTATACCCTGATATTGCCATTCAATCTATATTACAACTTTAACAAAAATGGATGATAGCATAAAAAATATTTTATGATAATTGTACATCATAAATGTATAAAAATTAAACTATGTTAAAAACTTGATTGTGCTTAGCCAGTAATAATTTATTTTATTTTTTATTTATAAAAAATATCATTGATTAGCACACTGAATTGCTGCATTGTCGTGTGGTGGAAATAGAATCTTTTTGTGGATACTTTTTTTTTTGGTAGGTCTTTTTGTGAATACTCAATTGACGTGGATTGCACCACTTAAATAATAATTCCGCAAAAAAAAAATTATTCAATATTTAAAAGTAGATGTCTAATTAAAACATCTATTTTATCACTGTTGGATATGATGGTGGTATCAATTTTCTTCGCTTATCCATCGTATTTAAAGATAATAGAGTAAACATACCAATTAAAAACTCATTTTTGGGTGTTAGAATACCAATGTTAATAAAAAAAAAAATCAGTAGTTACAATTTTTTCCTTGCTAGTTAATTGTAGAGGTGCTTTATAACTACTTTAATTTCTGACAAGAGCACTTCAGCAGGTTCCAATTTTCCATTTGTAAATTCTGAAGGTCCGAGCAGGTTGTCTGATTTTTCTTCACAATTCTAATCAGCTTTAATTATAATACTGAACATTGTATCCCAAAGTTTGACGCAAAGACTAATCAACATACCAATCATACTATATATGTACTAATCCTTTGTTGTAGGTTGCAACTAGTTCGGTTTTTAGTCCTCTTCTGAAGGACATGTAAAAACAAACACAATGTGTTGGACAAATTTGGTAGGTTGGTCTTTCGGATGACACATTCATGTGGCTGTTCATGTCATGTTGATTTCTTTTCTGTTATTAGTCTAAGTGTGTCTAACTAATATTTATATGCTTAGTTAAGCATAAAATACACATAAAAATATTCAAAACTCGTTTGGCAATCTCTCTCGAATTAATGATCCAACCAAGTAATGTTAATCTACAGCTGTCTTATTTCCTGTTTCTTCGTGAAAAGGTCAAATCAGCTGTATATATAATTTTGACAAAAGATAAAATCTAATAACGACAACCTTGATAATGAAATACGTAGGCACGACGTATATATATTGGTAGACATTGAGGTTTGCAGTAGTCTCCATACAACGAGACGCGCAGTACATATGTCATTATGGGTCCCTTTTTTCTTACAATTGTTCTTAAAATAGAGTGACTGTTTACTTAAAATAGCAAGACTTACCGTGAAAAATAATTAGTTAATTACTTTGATATCCTAAGATTTCGAACAAAATAGGCATAAAGCAAGTATGAAGTATCTCGTTCCAAGCTTCCGTGATTCTATTTTCTATTCAAAAATATCGTACGAGGTTTCCTTAAACGCATACGTATATGTTTAAGGCATAAAAATTATAATATCATATGTGAAAGTTAACTTTGAACAGAAAAATATTCAAATTATGTATGCCATTTTCGACTAATGATGTTCGCCACGAAAACATTGAACATCCCGACGGTACTATAATTAGCTAGAAATCTCAAAGCTGTATACATTTTTTTTGGGTACATAAAACCAAAAGCTCTTTGATATTATATAGTAGAAACATATATTTTTTCAAATAATAACGAATATGGTTTTGTAATAAAGTTTCGTTATCCCTCTTTACAATGAATTCGAAATTTTGTTTTAAACGTTTGCGGCATCTAACCGGCAATAAATCTTTAAAAACTTGCTTATATTAAAAATAATTGGTAATTATTTTAAATTAGGGTTGGAAAATGGGTTGAGCCTGTGTAGTTGGCTCACCAATCTATCACTTTTTGACTCTCAATTTATCCCACCTCACCTAGTTTTATGACAAAAAATAATTAAAATCTAATCAAAATTAGGTTAACGCATCAGGTTGATTGGTCAACATGTCATTTTTTTATTAGACATATTAATTTTTTAATCTAATTAATTAAAATAGGTCAATTTATCATATCTTATTTTATAGCCAATCTATGACGAGTCGAATGAGTTGACCGATCGAGTCTGTTTGCCACCCCTATTTTAAACCGCCAGTACTGATAAAAAAAAAAATAGCATAACTGTAAAATTGAAAAGGAAAATAAAAGAAAAATATTATTTCTTGTAAAATTTTCTCTGTTCACGTTAAAACCGTTAAAACGGCAGTTAAAACCTACCACCACGCTTACACAACAGCTCTGAACCACGTTTTCTGTCCGAGCCGATAAGCTTATCGGCACATTGATTTCCACCGATCCCACAAACTTGAAATCCTAACCGTTCATCAAGTTTCCCGCCCTCAGAAAGTCTTCAAATCTAGCGGCACACATCACTCGTCAGCAAATCCCATTCCTCTCTCTCACGCCACACCCGAACACAGTCCCCACCCATCTACCATAAAACTCCCCTGCAAAGTTAGCGTCATGGACCCGCAAAAACCAAAAGGTCATTACCGTAAAATTGACCAACCTCGAAAAAGCGTCTTTTTCTTAACTCCGATAAAGAAAATAAATATAAATTTTAATGAAAATATATTGGTAGTATAATTTTTTTATTATTAATATTATGTCAGTCAATATATATGATTACTTTTTCAATTTAGTCATCTAAAAGGTCATATAAGATGAGTAATTTTATTAAATGATGATATGAAATTATTTCAATGTATCAACATTAAATTCATAAATAAAATCCATTTCATTTTCATTCATTTATTTTATGGATTTTGTTTCCGCAATAATAAAAAATATTCTTCTGTTTCCATTTATGCTCTTTTCTTTTCTTCTCTGTTTCAGTTGTGGTCTTCCACTACATAGAGCTCTGTGCTATTGCTCTGTGAGGAAAAGAAAAAAATACGAAGAAACCTTAGTCAATGGCGAATCTCACATTCTGAGCTCCCGAGTCGCGAATCGTTCACTGAGTCGAGCTACCGAGTCAGATCTCCCGCCATGTTCGACGGCCTGCTCGGTCGAGGAGGATTCGCCGCAAAATGGTTTCGCACTTCGATTTCTCAGCTTCTTCTCTTCCTTCATAGCTTTCACCTATTTTCGGTTACGTTGATTGTATCTAGCGTTTCTTTTTTTCTTTTTCTATCAGCAAATCGTTGATCAAGCAAACGAAGAATCGGATCGATGTGATAAGGAGGAAGAGGAAGGCGACGGAGAAGTTTCTGAAGAGAGACATCGCTGATCTGCTTGTGGATCGTTTAGACGACAATGCTTACAACAGGGTAATTTATTTTTTTATTTTTTGTTAATTAATAATCTGTGTTTTTGTTTCGTGAAATTTTATTGATTCGGTTGCGCGAGATTCTTCGCTGGACTCGATCTCTGAGAACAATGCGCTGCTTTCGATTTTTTTTTTTTGTTTTTGAGATATTGTTTGTTTACAATGGAAATTTAGTTAGTGAGATGAGAAATGTTTCTTCCTATTTTAAGCATCTGAAGGATGAAATCTTCTCTCCCTTAACTACTGTAAGGGATTTTATGAAAGATTTTGTTCTTTGGTTGTGCCCGTATTTATTAGTGTTTTTTTTATTTATTATTTATTTTTTAATTCTTTTTTACAATGCAATGTTTTTTCAATTTTGTGTTTTAATCTTGCTCATGAGGTGGTTAATACAGGCTGATGGGCTTCTTGCTGAGTTGACACTGTCATCTTGTTATGATTATGTTGAGCACTCTTGCGATTTGGTGCTGAAGCACCTCCCAGTGCTGCAGAAACTAAGGTGTGAATCTGTTTTAATGATTTATGCTTAGAGATTGATGTCCTTTTTTGGGAGTATATATATATATATGAGTTATGGCCGGTAATTGATAAAGGAAATTGGTCAGGCTTGTAAAATTTTGGATTATAAGCATGGGTGATGGGGTATAGCAAGTCAAACCAGGCACCATGCCCTGAACAACTTCTGATAGAAATCAAATGGTCATATGTCCAGCTGCTTATTTTTGGGGTT
The DNA here is from genome assembly GCA_031216105.1 of Dalbergia cultrata. Lineage (NCBI taxonomy): Eukaryota > Viridiplantae > Streptophyta > Magnoliopsida > Fabales > Fabaceae > Dalbergia > Dalbergia cultrata. The sequence continues at coordinate 76,080,749 of CM062344.1, forward strand.
GGGGGTTGTCTGAAAGAGACACTCAATCAGGGTTGTATATTTTTTCAAAGTTCAAAATGTATCCTATCTTTTTAGAATGTGGTCCTATCAGAATTGTGTTTGTCTAAATACTCTCTTCATCCGCAAATAACTGTCCAACATGAACATATTAGGGCCGGTTTGGTTTTAGTTTTTATTTTTTATTTTTGGTTTTTCAGTTCTCAGGATTTTATGAAGAAAATATTGAAAACTGGAAATGAAAACTGAAAACTGAATTTTGTAGTTTTTAGAATTTTCAATATTTCTTTCACCAAATCTTAAAAACTAGAAAACTGAAAACTAGAAACTCAAACCAAACAGGCTCTTACTTTTTCATAAATAATTATCCATTTAGAAATTTTAGGCAACATTTATTAGTTTCTTCCAATTATACCTCTTATTAATTTATTTTCTCTTTCCTATTAAATACACTCTTAGGGTATGTTTGGTTGGAGAGTAAAAATTGGGATAAATTTTCCATGAATGAGGTTCATATGTAATTTTACACATAAAGCTCATCCATGAAAATTTATACTCTAATTTTACCCCCTAACCAAACACACCCTTAGTGGAGAGTATCAAGGGTAGTATTGTAAAGTATATATAACTTTTGTTAATATTGAGGCATTATTAATCATTCTCTTAATGCCTATGCACATTTAAAGCTAGACAATTATTTGTGAATGGAGAGAGTATCATTATCTAAAAATAATAAATAATGATGCTTATCATTTGCATGTGAATTACAGAAACGTAGAAGAATGGCCAAGGAATATTTGTTAATCATTACCTAGGTAGCATCAATTATTTTATCAGGATAATGGGGAAAGCTGATGTTCAATGTTGAGTCTTTTTTTCGTTGGGAGGGTGGGGGGAGGCTCTGGTATGCATTGTTTGGACACACTTGTTTCGTTAATATTACTAAACTTTTCGAGTTGGGTAGCCATTACAGTGGATGCCCTGAGGAATGCAGGGAGGCTGTATCCTCTTTGATGTTTGCTGCTGCAAGGTTTTCTGATCTACCAGAGTTACGTGATCTTCGGCAAATATTTCAGCAGAGATACGGGAATTTAGAGTGCTATGTCAATCAGGAGGTCACTTTTCACTTTTCTATGTAATAAGGATTTTACATATTTATGACTTGTTTATAAACTGACCCACTAAATTGCTAATTATCAGTTTGCAGCAAATTTGAACTCGAAGGTTTCTACATTGGAGAAAAAGGTCCACTTGATGCAGGGCATTGCTTCAGAGTTTTCAGTAAAGTGGGACTCCAAGGCTTTCGAGCTGAGGATGTCAAAATCCGCTGCATTTGCACAGGTGCGGTCTTCTGCCTTTTCTTTTTAATTAATTGACTAGCTTTGTTTTCAAATTGACAAATTTGCCAGCTCTCAATTTTTTTCCCTTGTTGTTTTAAAAAATTACTTTTCTGCACATATTGTTTTTTATGTTCCTGGTGGGAAATCTTTTTGTGAATGTTTGTAATATCACTCGTATATGCTTGTGTACATACCAAAAAACAAAATTGCTTGTGCAGGGCCAAAATACTTTCAACTCTAACCATTCGAGTTCGACTGATTATAATAAACCATTACACGGAAAGGATGCTACCCCAAAAGGAGGAGTCAAGCATGATGCGCTGCTACAGAAAAGTCCTGAGTTCCCTCATGATGGGCACAGATTCCAACACGGAAAAGAAGCTGTTGTTTCAAAAAGAGACGAAATCTATCTTCATTCTAAACCCAAAGTCCCTGTCCCTGAAAATGGGTTCAAGCCACCAAATAGTTTTGATGAAGTCAATCTGAAAAGGGATAGCCATGGCAATCCCTTACCACAAAGAGAGGAGCTTACTTCTAAGAAGAGCGATGGAGGGTATTGGAAGGATGGTAGTATGCTAAAACCAACTGGATCCTCATCCCGAGATAACAGGGTGGAACAATTTGAAGGTGCTTCCAATCTGCATGATGGTTGGGGGAATGCCACCCCTCCAAGAGGAAGACAGGATACTTCCACTGCTAGGAAGTCTCCTAGTCATGCAGGATTTCGTTCAAAGAACAATGTGGACGTGCCATATGCTGTTAATCATGGTGGCCTACAAGATGCCGATAATGAGAGGAAAGCTCAAAGGGATGAAATTCATAGGTTGAAGTCCTATTACAATAGTGCCATTCCACCTCCTTATGTAAAACCTAATTCTAAACTGAAGAACAACACACCAGGAACCAATTTAGTATCTTCACATGTTGACAACGACGGTATCCCTTCATATCCTCCAGTACATGAAAAGCCTGATGCCGCATCCTCATCTCAGAGGATCCAATTAGGTTTGGATAATTCTGAACAGGATTGGCGAGCCAATAGACATGAAAGGCCAAGTAAACAAAGTCATGAGGCTGCTCCAGATGTCCCCGTATCAAAGCACAAATCTATGAGGCGGAAGCACTCAAAATCACGACCTGATGCCAGTAACGAAGATGCTGAAGCTGGTAGGAAATCGAGGAGCAGGCGACACGATGAAACAAAACGCGGCCTGCAAATTTTGTTTGATGATGAGCGGCACAAAACTGATGAAGAGGAAAGGGTAATAGATAGATTACTGATCCATTACAGCAAAAAGCCATCCATCCCTGTGCCTGAAAAAGCAAGAAGAAAGTCTAGAAGTCGCCATGGACATCAAGTTGATAACTCGAACCTGAAGAATGGACCTGATGAGACACCAGGGATGGTCGCTCATCCCCCGAGATCAGCTTCCCTTCCTCATGAAGAAACAGGAGCGATGGAAGTTAACAAAGTTTTTAATCGTGCTGCTTCATTTCAGCCAGATAGATCAAACGAAGCTCGGCATGTGCACCCCAAGTTACCGGACTACGACGATTTAGCTGCTAGGATGGCAGCCTTGAGAGGATAATAAGGGATGGAAGTACGGTGAATGAATGCTCCTTAGCTTGATTTCGGTGATTATGATCATCGTGCCTAAATATCATTTACTGTTGGCTTTGTTGAATATCGCGGGGTGGTGATATAATTGAAGATTGTTTAACTATTCTTACCTTTGTTGGTTGACTATAGTTGCTCTCCAATCATCTTGACTAATGGTGATTGTACGCAACAGTAATTTATGGTTTTAACCCTTCATGATTGTGAAAGTTTGTAATAGAAATCGATGGTGTTCCTGTGTTTCACGGGTTGAGGATATATAAAATTGCGACACCGGTTATTGTTTGAGAATACTTGGTCAAGGTTCATCCCCTACTTTTTTAACATCTCTAAACTTGTATGAACAGTGATTTTATATAACTAAAGAAGGCGAAATCAATCATTATTTTTTATGGGTCAAGGCGAAATCAATCTTGAAATTAGCAAGGTGTTTTTTTTTTTTTTTGGGGGTCTTAATTTTCAGAGATCATCAACGTGAGCCTCCTAGCCACGAAATACAAAAACGTCTTCCAACTTCGGTGGGCTAGGCTTGGAGCAGCCCACTTTAGCGCTCATTTTTCCAAGTGTTTTTCCTAATTAAACCATCAGAGTGTTTGAGACCACCAAAAAAAAAAAAAGGCCATCAGAGGGTCAGGAAGAAGGAAGGAAAGTAGGAGCGTGGCCGCCTGGGCAGGCGGGTTAGGCATCATGTCTTGCCCATATGGAATTTAGTACCTATTGACAGAAAAACATAGAAATTGACCAATCTGACCTTTTGTCAGAACACCTAATTAGTTCAGACACGAAAGACTTTGCCCTTCCCTAGGACCATCAACCCTTTGCAAGATGAGATTCCCTGGTCCTTACACCATCACCAGCACTCCTTGTCATCAAAGGTAAAAGCACCCTTCCCGCCAAAAAGGCGCCTTCACCCTTCCCACCCGCCCTCCCTTCTATATTACTGTGCCCTCTCATACCATCCCAAGTTCCCCTGGCTACACAACACACCACATACCCTCTTAATTAGGGAAATCATCATTAAATTAAGGCCATACCGCACGTATATCATAGTCCACAGTGTACTTGCTTCAAACCAAAAGAGATGAAGGGTACATCAAGCGTAATAATGGGAGCAACCTTGGTGATGGTCGTAAGCCTTGCAGTTGTTCTAGGCCTCATCTTAGTCCTCCTTGCTGAACTCTACTGCTCCCTCTTGCTCCGCCGCCGCCACCTCAGAAACACCACCACCACCCCTCAAACCCCCACAACCACCATAGCCACCCCTTCTTCTTATTCCCCTTCACAACATGCACCTCACTCTCCTCCTCCACCACCACCACCCTTCAACAACGTTTATTCACAAGGTGTCCTTCAAGCTGGAAGAACCTTCCTTTTCCCTTCCAATAATATTGCTTGCATAGAAGAACCAAATGCAAATGCAAATCACATTGGGCTTGTTTCTGTTCCTTCCCCACTTGCTTCCTTCATTTCCAGGGCTCCTCCAAAGCTAGTTCAAGAAGACCCTCTTCAAGGTACTTCAAGTCATGATCCTAAGTCTTGTGTTGGGCAAGAACGACACCACCACCTTGTGTACATTTCCAACCCCGTTTACGAAAACCAAGAAGAGGGAAAAGCAAGTGATATTGGAGCAACTAACACCCCGTTTGAGACACCGGATACTTCACCTTCTCGTTTGGAAGGAAGTGGTGGTGGTGGTGGTGGTGGTTCTTCTGATGAAGATGATGTTGTTGGTGCTGATAATGATATAGTAGTGTGTGTTCCATATACACCGCCTCTGACACCAATGAAGAAGCTCCCAACAGAGGCTTGTTCTGTTTCGCTAAGGGATGCAAGGTCCTTGGTGGTCACTTCGGCCAGTGATTCACGTAGCAACAACGGCATCTCATCCTCTTCCTCTGTTTCCCCTCGTACTTCTCCATCATGGTGATTGTGATTATTCATCAATGGCCTTGTAGAATGTGAAAGCTTTTGTTCTCTACTCTCTTTTGTTTTTAGTCTTTTTTTTTGGGATTTTGTTTTTTTGAAGGCTTGTCTCGGAGAGATATTTGTATGAATACAAAATTAATGCATTTAGTATTTATTTAAAATACAAATCAACTAAATTTATTACGAGTGTGTGATAAATATGTGTTAATTGTATTGTAAGTAAATTGTTCTTGTTTGGTTAGGTTTTAGAATTGTGAATATACTATTCTTTTTTTTTTTCATAAATATTGTTTTTGTAATTTTGGGGCCAAGAATAGTTAGATAAAACTCTTTCCAAAGTGAACTCCAAAATTTGGACGGTTTAAATTGTTGATAAAGTTTGCTTGGGGTGTCCCCCTCTACTGAGATCGATTAATTTTGATAGAATTGTGAGGACTTGAGTTTTTCTTTTTTGGTCCTCTTAAAATATAATATTTTTACAATATATTTGGTTAATGGGTAAAATTGTGAATAATTTTTCATGAATAAATTTTATACATAAAATTACATATGAAGATAATCCATGAAAATTTTTACTCCATTTTCATCCTTTAACTAAATACATCCTCAATTTTTTGTTCTTAAAATCTCTCAATTTTCACATGTAATCACAACACATTCTCGATAACTTATTTATGTTAAGTGAAACGATGATTCGTTTTACTATTGTTATGCATCTTTATATGGAGAATCACCATATAAGTAATTGAAAAATCATATCACTTAAAAAAATTTAGGGTGCGTTTGGTTTATGAAAATATTTCCTATTTTCGTTTTCTGTTTTCATTTTCTGAAAAGGATTTTCATTTTCAAATTTTCAAAATTAGAAAATTTGTTTGGTTTATAAAAGTGGATTCTGTTTTCAGAAAGTGAAAACAATAAAAATATGTTTTGTTTGTTTATTTTCAAAATATATTTTCTCAAAATTAAATTTAAGATGATAAAAAGATATTTAGTATTAAATAATTGAGTTTATGTGGAGATTTTCGTAATGTAAAACTTGATCACAGATGTTTTGTAAGCCCCCTAAGAAATCAATCTTCAATTCTTATAATTAATTTTCAAATCTCAAAATTAAAATGACATATGCAGATAAGTGCCTTTATTATAACAAAAAAAAAAAAAGAGAGATGGGGAGTCGTCGTGCTCCACTGCTCCACCATCATCACCTAAATCAAAATTCCCAGCAACCAAACCAAATTACAACAATACAAATCCAAAATATCCAAGCCATCTCAATAAAACCAAAGCCAAAAAACAGATATAGATTTTCCAAAGCCAAAAACAAAAAAAAAAAAAAGAAAACAGAAAAAGAGGGGAGGCCGCAAAGCACCACCATCGCACCTCCCCCTTTCCCAGCCGCTGCGCGTGGCTTTTCCTCCCTGTCCAGCCATTACCACTGGTGTTCCCCTTCAGATCTGCCATTCTCGCAGCTCTCCATCGCCGCGCAAAAACCCATTCCTCACAACAGCCAGCCTTGCGCGCGCTCCTGCGTTTCTGCGCCGGCCACTTCGTGTCAATCCACCACCTCCACCAGCCCTCCGTGCGAGCTCCCTTAGCCGCCACGCATAGGCCGCGGCCGGCCAGGACCCCCACAGCCGCGCGACACTCCTCCTTCCCCGTGAGCTCCGTGAGCCAGCTTGGCTCCTCCCACTGCACGACTCATCTCCCAACAAACCCGTTGCGTGACGCCCTTCTCCCCTTCTCCTCCACCGCGCGCTTGCTCTGCCATGCCGTCCCAGCCACCCTTCGCGGCAGACCAATCTGCAGCCTGCTCTCCCCTTCTCTCTCTCTCTTACTCCCTGGAGAAGTTTCTGGGTTGTTTGAGAACAAAAGAAAAGAAAACAAAACTTGATCATAATTACAATGTTGACACAGCGTTTTGGCTTGAAAATATTTTCAGCAACAAATAAAAACACGCTGTTGAAAATAATGGAAACGAGAATATGTTGTTTCCGAATTTTCAAAGAATTTCAGAAATATTTTCTCAAAATATTTTCAATAACATTGAACCAAACACATTTTCACACTTATTTTTGTTTTCATTAAAAATGAAAACAGTAAATGCGGAAACCAAACACCCTCTTATATTCACACCCATGACACCCCAAAGACCTATCTTGCTCCATATTTTCCTATGACACTTCAAAGATTCATCTTGTTTCATAAATTTATCTAAATATTAACTGATCTCTATTTTTGTTAATAAAAGAAATTATTTTGTGGACTATTTTATAAAAAATATAATATTTTAAAGATTAAAATGATCATTCTATAATGTCAATTTAGTATAAAATGGACTATTTTTTTAAATATGTGATTTTTTGATACAAAAATAATAGTTATATGGTGCGATGCAAAACATAAAATGTAGTAACGTTTATCAATAAAAGTGTAAATAAATTAATTTTTTGATAAATTTATCAAATAAAATGGATCCAGTAAGAGTATCGGTGATTGGTAAGATAAAAAGGATAAGCTACTCAGGCTATGAAGAGACAAAGTTGCCATTTACTTTCTACTTTTCAGGCGTGGTCATAGTTCTTCTAACCATGTCAGACTCATCCCAATCTTTTATGTCTATCTCTTTGCGTTCTTAGAACTTCTTGCCATTTACCTAAGTGGAATGCATAGTAATTGTTTCTGTTTGATTCGCTTTTGCTGAGTTTTTAAAAGAAGTTGTTGCATTTCCTTGTAGAACTAGAAGACAAGGTTTTGTATTTTTCCTTTTTATTTTATCTGTTTTGGGCAATGGGAGAGTGTGCACGTGAATTTTGAAGGATAAACTACGAGGAAGAAAAAGTAATTGCCTTCTTTTTTTTTTTTTTGGCTTTTTGTTTTCATAAGAACCAAATGAAAATGTTTATATATTATCTCAGTTTTTAAGGGGCATAGATTTATGATTCCGATGTGTGATGCATTGAAGGCTAAAAACAAACAAATAATGTCACTGCAACTGAAAGCAAAGACTTTTGTTGGGAGCCCTTAGTCCACTTCGATAAGGACAATCCCTGGTTGTTTTAGCTGGAACTCCTTTAGGCATGAAACCTCAGTTTTTCCATTGTCTATGTTAAAAAAGTTAACCCAATTTGTTTTACATAAGTGCATTCTAAGTATTTTCTATTAGATGCAATGATATTCGAGTATTTGATATTCAAGTGGAGACATTTGTCTTGATCTTGGTTTTTCTATATTCATCATGACTCTAATTTTTCTCTTTTGATTAAATCCCCCCCTCCTCCTGCCGGGCGAGAAGGGGTGGGTTAGGTTTTTTGCATTGATCTATTAACTTTGTTGGTTGGCTCAAACTCAGGTGCACCTTACTAGAGACAAATGATAATTACCATCTGATCCACACCTCATGTGCATCAAGACTCTAATTTGAACCACGAAAATGAGTATATGTCACTCCACTCAACCATAATTAAATTTAGGATTAAATACATTTTATCCCCTGAATTTTAAGTCATGTGTAATTTAAATCCTGACTTTTCAAAATGTGTATTACGACATCCTGAACTTTTCAAACTGTGTAAAAAATCCCCCAAAAATTTAAGTCATAGTAGGGTGTCGGGTTGTACACAATAAAAAAGTCAGGGGAGTTAATTGCACATATTATTCAAGACAATGTGTTGGGTTGCACAAATTAAAAACTTCAGGGGGTTAAGTACATATAAATCTTACCTTTATTAGTTGGCAAAATTATACAAGGGGCTGTTTTACATAGTTTCAAAAATTCAGTGTGTCGCGATATACATTTTAAAAATTTGAAGGTAAATTACACATGACCTAAAATTCAAGGGGGTAAAATGCATTTATCCCTTAAATTTATTTCAATAAAATAGTTTTGTATGGCAAAGCATAGAAAGAAATTCTATTTTCGCCATGCTAACACAAGTATAAGGTAAAAGAGGGAAAACGAAATGGTTATTCTTTTATTCATTTATTCTTTTTCAAAGCCATGAGAATATATAATATTTGAACGATACTCCCTTTATTTCGATCTATCTGTCAAACTTTTTGGTTTAAAAATTTTTGTTCATCTTTCATATCAGGTAAACATCTTTTTTTTTACCAACACTACCTTTAACATAATTAATTATATTGATCTAATTTTGGTTTTTAAAAGCATCGTGGTCATGTTCGAAGAGTGTGCTCTTTATAGTGACAATTTTGTCCACTTACACGGTTTTATATCATTATCGAGATTTATTTATTATCTTCGTAATATATTTCATTTTTATCCCTATCACATTAGTCATATTATTAAATAGTAATATTTATAGCAAGAAAAAGAGTAATCATAAGATATTTATAAGGACTAAATTCAAAGATTCCAATATTTACATGTTCTAAATACATATTTCTAAATATTTATAGGGAATAGAATTAAAACAACAAAGACCGAAAATCAAATTTTTAAAATAAGTGGGATCACTAATTTTGTTTATAAAGACTAATACCAAAATTTACTATATTTTCAAAGAGAATTACTATTTCAACAATAAAAAATAGGTATCTAATTGAGACATCTATTCCATCATTATTGGATATGATGGATTGATAGAAAAAGTGGGAGCCATCATCATATTTGATAGTAATGGAGTGAATGTCCCGATTAAACACTTAATTTTAGATATTGAAGATAATCTATCATATTTAATAATAATAGAGTGAATGTCCTAATTAGATATTTATTTTTTGGTGTTGAAATAATATTTCATAATGAATTATCAAAAGCCTATTTAAATCTATTCTGACATGCTTTATTGGTACAATATCCGACCTCTGCAGTGCACCACATAGAAGAGCCTATGTGAGTCTTGCTCGGAAACTAACCTTTACAATACGATAATAAAGAAATTATGTGCAGCGATTTCAGTAAAATAATTCAGTATAATTCTCTTTTTTCTTTTTCTTTTTTTTTTTGTGTGATGTTGGGGGTGGTGTGTTCTTAATCACCACGTAATATGATATGTTCTATAATGGAGAAAATTATATACGAGAGACAATTATTGCTTAGACCTAGATATGTAGAAGAACGAAATATTAAAAAAGGCAAAAAGGACAAGAAGCTTCTTATTTAAAATGGGTTAAATTTTTATTCAAATTAATAAAAAACCTTGGAAAAAGGGGTCAACGTTTTATTACGCTCATTGCTCAATAAACAGTGTATTTTCCTTTCACCTTTAGGTAAATTTGTTGGCGCTGGCCTTTCCGAAGCGTATTTTCATTCGACTTAAATTCGTTTAACTCCAATGATGATAGACATTGGAGAAATGGTGGATCTCATTGGAATCAATTAGCAAAGAGAGCAAGTTTGTACTATGAATGTGCCACGATTTGACTAATACGGCTAATCATACGTCAGTACCTCAATCCTTTCAATATGTTATCTAATGAATAATGATTCAAGGTACATTCATACCCAATTATCTCCAAAACATGTGATAAGATCTAGTCCTCTCAAGCAAACCAAAAAAAGATCCAGTCCACTCAAAACTGGCAGCCTTAACATAGGTTGCATTGTTCCCTCTCATTGTTTAGTGTGTGAAAAATCGATCACACACTACTGAAGTAAGATCATGCCTGTAAAAGTGTAATAAATCATGATTAAATCTTATAGTATTTCAGTTTTACACACACACATATACTAACATTTAACTAAACCAAAAATGAAAAGCTTTGGCATTTGCTTTGGCACAGTGGATGCCAGAGCTTATGTTGTAAAATTACAACAAAAATTTTCATCTTCTTGGACGGTGTCCTTAAGGCTTCTGGAAAAATTAAAAGGGAAATAAAGATTTTGAGCATGATATCTTACAAGTTACAATGTAATTAAGCTGACCAAATCCTAGTTTTCCTTTGAACAAGTTGAGAGAACCAAAGGTAAAGACTAAAACAATGAAGATTACGTACAGCGATACAACTATATATAATTTCACATCAAACATTTGTGTGCATGTGATTCTCTAGGGAACAGAAAGAGGCTATTGAATTATGATCGCGGGTTTATTTGGAGTATATATAATAGACATATCACAAAGGCCAATACTATATGATAAAGTTGCAAGTGCTGTTGTATATCATTACGCGCAGCAAAACATTCTTCTTCGGCTTTCTTGAGGTCTGATGTGGAGTCTAATTCCAGTTTGACGTGAAGGGTTAGCTTTTGCCAATCTCTTTGCTGCAAAATGTTTGCACCTAATTAGTCATTGTTGCCACCACATTTACATTTTTTACATTTTAGTTATCAGAAAGGAAGAATTACTCGTGTCGTGCTGGATATTTGAACCGGTATCTAAACAATGGATAATACTTTTAGATTGTGTTGAATGTGGAACATGTTTAAATATGAAATAGCACTCGATTGCATTATCTATTATTGCAGGTTTAAATAAACTTAACTGGGAACAGAATTTGACACGGCCAATGTAATTAAAGGGGTCAATGGTAAATTTTGTACCTATTTCATAGAAGAGCTCGTTGACATTCTGAGCAGTTTTTGCTGAAGTTTCAACAAAAGACAAGCCGTTTTCTTTGGCATATTGCTCACCCTCCTGTGGCCAACAACACATATTTGATCATATATATGGATGATGAGTACCAAAACAAATTCTCTGATTCTCTCTAGCTCATATAATTACCTAGTTTTTCGGTCAACAGAGTTTTTACGTTTTTGTCAAGAGAACACCTAGTTTAGGTTCCTAAATATAGAGGTTTTTTTTTTTAATGGTCAACAAATGTAGAGGTTCAAAGCCTAGTCCATTATTGGAAATGTGATAGTCTTGAAAGGCTAATAGGCCTTTTTGGTTTTTCTTTTTGAGTTCTCAAAAGGAAAATGGGCTAAAGCAATGCATTCAGTTAACCTCTTTTAATTGGAGTTGTTCCGAGTCCAAATGTCGAAATGCTAAGTCCAAAAACGTAGACATCTAGAATTAACAAAAACAAAAATTGAAAGAGAACACTAGCATTAGAAAATAGAAATACCTCATTTCTCACTTCTCTGTTGTCTTCCAAATCAGTCTTGTTAGCCACCAAAAACATTGTCAAGCTTGGATTTGCTGGCATAGTTTATCAAATCACCAGAAGTGTCATGCATATTGCATCATTAACAAATTGAACATTGCAAAAAATTCCTCCAAATTTCAAATCTAGAAGTGGCAACTTTATGTTGTACGGTGAACTCTTCTTAGGGGACTGAGGCTTCATGAGAGAAAATAGAATAGACCATTTTTCATGTAACAATTTGAATTGAATATTTTGCAAGGTGGGAAAGTAAATAGTAAATCACGTTAGATTATTTGATATAATCTACACACAGTACAAATTATTGATATAATGATAATTAACTATTCACTTTTTTACTTTATAAGGATATATATAATCACTTTAGAGTATACAAATCTTATACCTTTAGGTTATATTTGGTTGGAGAGTAAGAATGAAGGATAAATTTTCTTTGACTAAGCTTTATGTGTAATTTTACACATAAAACTCAATAATAAAAAATTTACCTTCATTTTCACTCTAAAATTAAACCAAACAAATCCGTAATAATAAATTTGAAACAGGTAATATATACCAAATTTCAACATATCATTTTGGTATTAGATTATTTTACTACCAAAAAGATGTGTTGAATAATTTAAATTTAACTTATTTGCTTCTTGAAGTTTCCTCACAAGATATTTTTTGGCAGTTACCTTGCCTTTGCACTTCTCGAACCCACTTCTTTGCTCGCACAAAAGAATCCTGAGTCAGAAAATTGGATCAATCACTCCATCAGATCAAATGGATGAACGCATTAGAATCAACTTCAACAAATACTCCTGAATTTTCAGAAATTTTCACATATGAACCACCATCTACTGAAAAAGCTTGAGTTTCCTGAGACAATGTGGTTTATTATTCATGTGTCTAGACTGCAATGTTGCTACATACACTGTTTCCTCATCTGTGGACATTTTTTTATACACAAGACATGGATGTACCTAGTTCCTCCTCCAAATTTTGATTGTTAATAGAGATATTATTAATTAGTGAAAAGGAAATTTAAAAAAAAGGAAAGAAAGAAAATTGCTCTTTGAGAGAGCTCGGTACAGCGGAACTGAGAATTTCAAGGTGGATGGAAGGGCACAGATACCATGTTGAAATCCATGATACTAGAGAGAATAAATAGATAGTGTTGAGCAAGTTTAGAGTAAACTAAAAGAGCAAATTTACTAAAAAGTGAAAAGTGATACAATAGAAGAGAAATACATCCTTATATAAGCAATGAGTGTAACTAACTACTCTTTACATCCACTTTTAAGTGTCTTATAAGAAATCAGCAAAAAATTGATACAGTACAAAATCAATATATTTGGACAAAAATAAACTCCCACTAACTACTAATATCTCTAATAATGGTCAAGACATGAACATTTGATTTTACTCAAGAATTTTTTCGATAAGATAAATGCACATCTCCTGTTCTGAATAAAGAAATATATAATATAAATGGAAAATGAAATGTAATCACCACTATATTTTGGCATAAATAAATTACTTTATCGGCCAGAAAGAATTTCAATTAAAAGCACTAGTCACTTAGCAGCAAAGAAAACAATGATGAGCAAGAGATAAGATAAGACTCTGAGATGAAGGTAGCAGTTGTGCTAGATTTCTCTGTTATGGTGATATCCTTCACAAACAAGTGAAACATTTTATCTTACATCGTTGATGATAAAATTGGTTATTCATAATCATCAGCGAACAACTTCAGACAAAAGCAAGTAAAATCGTTACATCAAGAAAGGGAATTAATAAAAAATCCATTGCTGTGTCACCAAAAGGGATATTGAACCTAACTTTGGAGTATGGGATATTGATGAATAAATTACCATGCTAGTGATGTCATACACTACTATCGCAGCAGCAGCACCTCGATAATACATAGGAGCCAAACTGTGGTACCTTTCCTGCCCTGCTGTATCCCATATATCAAATTTTACTGTTGCCTCATTTAATGACAACACCTGAGTGAAGAATGCAGCCCCAATTGTTGATTCCTGCAGCTTACATTCACATACATTAAGGTAATCTAAAATGATGCTGTCAGGAGGAATAAAGAGAATGAAGATAAGGAAGTAAGAAAAAAAGCAATTAAAACAGTATAACCTGGTACTCAGAAAATAGGCCTTTGACAAATCTAAGAACCAAACTGGTCTTCCCTGCGCCCATGTCCCCAAGAAGTACCTGAGAAATATTAGGTGATGTTAATAAAGCTTTTTCTTGTGAAAAGTTACGCATCATCATTTAATTATAATTTACATGGAACCAAATATGGAAAAGGGGATATGGCCAGATTTATGGGGACATATAATCTTTTTACTTTTAAGTTTAAGGCTCAAATATTGGACAAAACCTTCCTTTTTGTGAGGATCAAGCTAAGTACGTTTATCCTCTCCCAAACTCCATTAAATTAGAGTTTTGTGCACTGAGCCCTTTCATAACCTCTTTAGTTTACACATTAATTAGAACAATAATTAACCACATTGTAGCAGACAGAAATCAAAACAAGAAGCAAGCATAGTGCAATATAAATGATCAAACTACATACATCAAACAAATGATGCTCTTCACACAATCATACAAATGGGTTGCCTAGAACCTAATGGATAGGTCACACTGGAAACTGGCTGAATTTAAGTTATTGGTCTGATGGTCTTTCTAGTTCTTGTGCACTTTATACCCCGAATTAACACCTAGAAGAATGCCTTCCTAATCCATAGAGAAGCTAAATCCATTCTACGAATGGAGTCTACCCTTTTTGTAATTTATAAAACCAATAAAAGGGAAGACATACCTACCAGTTTGGCTTGTAAAATCTTGTTTCCTTGCCTCGCCATAGCTCAGATAATCAATGGGAAAAAGGAAAGGGAAAAAAAAAATCTTTTGAGTATGCTAGAGAAGGTTTTTCGAGGATTGAAAAGAGAAACAAAAGAGATGGCAATTATGACTAAGATGAAGGAAATGGTTGTTTGTTGCTATTGCCAGAGACAAAAATCTTGTTTCCACGGAAGCATTCTTGATATGATTGGGCAGCCACAAATTGAGGGTCACAGTGTTTACTTACCAGTCCAACTAACAAACTACCATTCTTCTCTGATTCTGCCAATAATGTACTTAGTTTAATTTAATGCATCATATGGACAGCCTGTATACATCATATGGAATCATGATTTTAAGGTTTTGTGAAGCTAAATCTTCCTAATCACACGGTCAAGTCTTTGGACAGCCTGTATATATATATAACTTCGGCAACCATCTTAGATGGATAAGAATCATGAGAGATATACATAAATTATCTCCATTATTATGAGAACCTCTCGCTGTAAATAATTTGCGTTTAAACTTTAAAGGAACATCTTAATGATTAAGAATAGATACTTCGAACTTGTATATGGAAATTTCAATCTTGGGGAAATAATTGTATAAGATTTATAGAAGAGTGCTATACGTTAATCAACTACTGCATGATGATGGTTGTGGACTAATCCTACCTTAGTAAGATGATTTAGGCAAGGTGAGTTAGCTAGATCGAATTGTGATGTTTGGCAATGAATTTAAGTAAAAAAAGAGTTGACACATACAATTTTTTACATGACAATTAGTATTTGATCCATCAAATTAAATGATAAAAGAGTAAAAGTTTTAAAAATTTTATTCTACAAATTCTCTCTTCCCTCTCTTTCCTTCCAAAGTGAAACTCATAAAATCACTTTAAATCAATTTTAGTTAAAGCATGGACAAGTATTAAAAGAAAATGTTAGTTGTAAGTTAGCGTTCTATCTTGATAGTCGATGGTATCAGGGGATGAGTCAGAGTTAAAAAAAAATGCAAATTGTCAAAGATAAGTGCTAAAATAGAGATTATTGGCTGTAGACTATTGTCATACATATCTGGAATGGTGTAGATGAGACTAAAGTCAAATGAAATTTTAGTGTTTGATAATATACTTAAGAAAAAACAATTATACACGTCAAAAACAAAATTGTACTTTCATTAACAATTATAACTTTGAATTTAGTGGTAATTGTCCAAGCACACAAAAAGCAAGAAATTTTAGGACATGACTTTCAAGATAAACTTGAAAGTATAATGTCGAGAAATGAATTGAACTACGAGACGGTTCACATTGTACCTGGTTAGAAAGAGATTGATAGGAACCTGGTGAGAGGATAATAATGCTGAATAGGAAAGGTCAGGGCACAGCATTCCTAAGGAGAAAGAGACCAACAAGAAAATGCAATTTATGATTGCTCTATTTTTCTTAACATAACTTACTATTTCAACATTGTGTACTAAAACTTGCTATATATGATGTACATTTTTCAGTACGAATTGTGATTAACTTCTGTCCATGATGGTAGTCGTCTAAATATAGGGCAAGTCGAACAGTTCACACTTCAATTGAAACCCGCTTAAGTCTTTTAGGATTAGATGTAATATTATTGTGTGTTTGGAGAAACTATTAGAATAAAACTATTTCAACAATCAGTTAAAAGTTTAATATTTGTTTATATAACCAATTATGCAAAAATTAATTTATTTTTTAATGTATTAATTTAAAACTTTTTAACGTTGAAAACTTAAAAGTAATTTTAAATTGCTTTGTTTTGTTTGGGTTGTATGATTTTTTATAGTAAATTATTAAAAAATGTATAAAATAAATTTTTATATTATATAATATTTAATATTTAAAATTATTTTGATAAAAATATCATAATTATAAAATTATTAGCATATGCATATAATAAAAATTTTAAAAAGTTACTTATGATTATAAGTTATTTGTTTAGCTCAAAATATTATTATAATCCATTTTCATGTTTCTATTCAATAAGATGAGTTTTTCAAAAAAAAAAAATTTTAAAAAAAAGCATGCACTGTATAAAAAAGTACTTGGATAACGAAAATCAACTATATTAAAAACTAATCTTTTTTGGGTCGCAGTTTGACCTTTTTTAAAAAAATTGTAACTAAGAAAGATTAATTTTAATGTGCTAACAATGTAAAATAGATTTATACTATTATTTATTAATATATTTTTATTTGTAAAATTTTTAAGATAATAAGTGAGATGGATGATTAAATCTAATATGATAATATATAACTAATTATTGAATATTTGTGTAAAGTTTTTTTTATACTGATAATATTTATAAATTAAATTCAATATTTAAACTCCAAGTATATTAATTCAATAAAACATTTGAAACTAATGCTTTGAATTTTTTTTTCCCCTCAAATATGTCATAGGAAACTAATATAGCCTTCTACGCCACTAACTTCAAGCTCTACTTGTCTGTTGGGTTTTCTTTCCTTTGGACATCCAGAAAACTGGGCAACATTTATCAATTAGAAAACAAAATAATTGCAAAGCGACACGTACCTAAATTCCATCTTTGTCAATTTTTGTATATATATGCTTTTCATTGAAGGACAATTATTGGAGCTCATTATTCTGAAGGACCAGTGATATATTCTTCATAAATCTCAATATGTCCCTAGCTATTTTGTCAACGTGTAGCTGGTGCATGAAATGCAAAGCAAGGTTGAAATAATGTTGAATAGTACATAAGAAAAGATTCTAATTAAGGAAAAATTCAGAAAACAATGTGTGTGCTTTGCCCAATCCAAAACAAAATTATGAAGGTGCGTATAATTTAATTTAGTTTTGGAATTAAGATTGATAAATTGAATATCAATTTTAGGTGTTTAATAGTTTTCACTTGAGTCACCACAATCTGACAAGGCACCTCACGAGTTTTTTCACCTCGTCTAATTGTATCGAATATGGAGGTAAATTTGAAGTATAAAATGTTCTCAATAAATTTTATCTATAAAATTATTTTGATATAAACGTATTTATTTTATCATAAAAAATGTTGAAATATTCTCAAACACCCCTAGAGTTATCAATAAAAATTCAATAATCATCTATTGCACAATTTAATTTTTTTTAATATACATTATACAAACATTGTTATTAATATTCAGTCTATGTTTTATCATATTATTGTTTAATTCTTGCGTTGAAGAAAACAAATGTTTTATAAACATTTAGCCCCATATAAATATTGTACGAAATACTACATGTTAATATGAGAGCAAGTAAATATTAAAATAACGTGTATGAAAATACAATGAATATGCCGTATATTTATTGAAAAAATAATTGAACTCGCATCCATGTGAAAAATAATACTTTGTTTCTTATTAATTATGTGTATGAACGTAAATTTTCGAAGTATTAAAAAAAAATTCAAATAAGAAAACTTGTTGCATTACAAAGTAGCAGGTAGTAGACTTCATCCTTGGATTAACGCAGAATAAAGAAGAAGCCCATATGCCAATACCGTGGATCATACACTGTGACCACAGACCCTGTTTTTCTGTGATTTTTTCTTGCCATACATCTTGAAAATTCTTTGGTTTGTGCAATCAACCACATGAAAGCATGAGCATCCCACGTGGCAATTTACCTTGTTCTCTTTCATGTTGCCACTCCCATCTAACACCTGTTCTTTTGATTAGATTCCTCATCAGATTGGGCCCCTACAAAATAATTTTCACCTTATTCATCAATTCATCCCATATTTTAATCAATAAAGTTAGCATCACACCTTATCCTTTATTTTTTTTTAAGCTAAGGCATAGTACTTTACAACTTTATATCTGAAAACATTTAACTATTTGAGCTATTTCTCACTTCGCTTAGGCTGTTCTACTCTACTATATATTGAATCATAGCTATAGAAGAAATTATTTACTAACACTTATTTTTTTAGTAGAGAATTTTATATAGTTTCAATATAAAGATTTTTATAATGTCCTTCAATTAGTTAAATGCCATTCTCTATATAATAATTTTTTAGGTATTAATTATATAGAAAGAAACAAGGGAGAAAATTGGTTTATTTTTAAATTAAAAGGAGTAAATTTTCATTTTTTAAAATTTTATATTATATGAATGGTTAAATTTGAAGTTTATTTTAAAGAATTATGTGATTTTTAAATAATTTTTAATTATGACCATCAATATATGATTATATGTTCAATATTTATTGCTCTAATCACATCTCATATAAAAAACACCTCGCTCATTTACTATATTCATAATTGTAAGATTGCCACCACTCACTAATACATAATTGGATGATTGCATAAAAAAACTCTAGACTCAGTTTCATAAAAAATAAATTCTTTTTAATAATTGAGATTAATTTTAATATAGTTGTCTATATAAAGAGCTTTACATTAATAATTAGTCATATACTATAGGTGAAAAAGACTTTTTTATCTTTCATATGTTTGTTTTCTCAATTATGGCCCCCATATATATATATATATATATATATATATTACATTTGATTCCAAAATGTTAGAAGAAAAAAAATGGCCCTTAGACACATTTTACTCTTGAAAATAATTAAAAATATTGATATGACAAAAACAATGTTGACATAGATAGCGCACAAATGAATGCGACACCGTTTGTATCTCGTTAGTATATTGTATTAATTCCATGATAAAAATATGAGTCGGGACTACTTGTAAACATTTTGTAGTGCTTTGAATCAAATTGAAGATACATATATTATAGATATGGGACTATATTAAAAATATAAATAAACAAATATAAGAATGAAAAAGTCCACATTATAATATTTGTGATTTTTGAAGTATTTGTGATAAGAGTTAAACTATGTTGATGATACAATTATAATTGGTTAACTATATAAAATATTTTTATTTTTAATAAGTTTATAAATCTAAATCTAATTAATCTAATTAATAATTAAACTAATCAGGCGATATCCTCATGGTCAAACTTTATATATATATATATATATATGAAAATTAAAATTCATAAGCATGTAATTTAATAATTAACAGTTACTTATACTTTCTGGATAAATTAGTATGATGAGATTTAATTACTATTTAAGATTCTATAAGATTTTATGCATCTAACTTTTACCATTAACGCTTAACATCAATATCAAATTATTCAAGAAGGACAAGATAAATATCAAGACTTATGGTGTGCTTGGTTTTTAGTGGGATCCAAATTTCTTTATGCTGTTTGGATTCTTCCTATGATCAATTATAGCTTCTAAAATTGATTTTATGATAAGTGTAAATTTCTTACTTTATACTAAAATAAATTTTAAAAAAATTATTAAATATAAATGATTTTATTTTAAAATTAATTTTAACTAAATCAATTACAACATAACCAATTTCACATAGAATTAAATTTACAAACATATAACCAAACAAGGAATAAGTGCGTATACATACTCTACACTAGAAAACAAAAACCTCTCTGATCTTTATCCTTGCCCCGGTTTTCGTTTTTTCCTATATATAAAGGAGCATCCTAGTTTTCACAACCACCTGATTTGAAGCTTCAAAAACATATTTTCCCATCCAAAATCATTCATCACCATCCATGGCTTCCCAATCTGAAGCTCTTCATGAGGGAAAACTCACCGTTTCCATATCACCAAAGAGTGACAGTGGCAGTGGCACCGGTGGTGGTGGTGGTGGTGGGGTCCCAAAGGGGCAGTGCTTGTGTTCTCCAACCACACATGAAGGCTCCTTCAGGTGTCGTTTACATCGCTCTTCTTCATCCACTCCTGCTTGGATGAAACGCTCCAAGTCCATGCCTGCCAATAAGGCTCATGTTTCTGTCTCTCCACAATCCACATGATCATTCACATATATATGATTGATCATATACTATATGGATGGCACAAAGCTAGTCACAACCACAAGCTATATATATTGTGAGTGTTTTCCATTCATGTGCGTGTACTGTATGTGTACCCCTTTTATAATTGAATCCTTGCTTTCAGCAGCCTCTTGATTATTTGGGAATCGAAAGTTTTAATTGTGGCTAGGAAACTTTCTTGTTTCAGGCTTATATTCATCTAGCTCTCAATTTGCCTGGGCTTAGTTGCATAAAAATTTATTATTATGTAGATAAGTGTAGGTAATTTTTAATTAATGTTTGAGTGAATGATCCTGTTGCTACCTAGCTCTCAAATTGACTCTGGCTTTGTGATTATATTGTCACAAATTTGTCTCAAAATTGGTTTGGGTTTTTTCAACTTTCTATGGATTAAAAGTTATAATTTTTACTTTTTATCCCTTATAACTTATTACTTTTTTAAAAATTATTTTTAATATTTTAAAAAAATTAAAATATCTAACTTCTTAAAATATATTTTTAGAACACTAAAAACAAACAATTTTATCGTTTTGTATTTAAATATAAAATAATTTATTTTTGTGTAAATGTTTGGATAAACAGGCTATCTAAACAAGAACTTGACAGGGTTTATACGTTGCTTATTTAGCACGTTCAATTTCTCTTCTCTTCTCGTAATCAGAAATGAAATTCGAAAATTTGAAAGCTGAATTTAATTCTCAATAATTAGAAAACAAATGAAAGTGATGGATCTCAAGCTAGCTTTCATAGTTCATCAAAATATCCTATCTGGTTTTAGATCCTCATCCTACACCCTTCTACACCCTTCTAGATGAGTCTGGCATGTCGTGTGCAATCCATTTTTTTTTTTCTTTAAAAAAAGAAAAAAGATTGATATATCATACGACAAAAGAGGACCCTTAATACCAGACGCGAGATTCATATTCCGAAACATTATCATCCGACTGTAAAAGTGGAAAGTCCATTTTGCCAGAAATCACGGAGTGATAGTTTGCATACTGTTGGATAAAATTACAAAAGCTTTTTGTTTTTTCTTATGTCTATAAATAATATCATGATTTTAGTATAAGTTTAATTTTTTATGTACAATTTTTTTACAGTAATTTAATTATGGATTAACACATCCATAAAAGTGCATGAGTCTTATACTTACTTCTTAAAAAATCAAGTAAATGAAAATATTTAATTGAATAACAATTATCACATTAAAATTAAACTATATTATAATAATAATAATAGGATAAGATTTTGTTGGTGACTGTAGAGGAAGTGGGGTTTGTGCATCCATCATAATTTGGAAATTTGAGGAGATTTCTTTTGTTTGAAAAATTCTACTTATTATAAGTGATTAAGATTTGAGAACATATATCATATCTGATAATTTATGTGATTCACCAATTTTGATTACTGATGTTTTTCTTCTGGACAAATTAAAAAAGAATTGGGTTGGATGAGCTTTGTATGGCCTGTGATTTTAGGGGTGTCGCATATAATGAATTGAGATTGAAGATAATGATGGATTCAAGATTTTAAATGACTCAGAACACAAGAAAACCACCCAAGCCCCCCTAAAACAAGAAAACTATGGGCCTCGATAAAGACACTGCCATTGTATTATATAAGGTTGTTTGCTTTGTCGCTTTGTTCATCTTTCAACTATCCCCTTCTTATTTTATGAATCAAAATGCATTGAAGCGTATGCAACTTAAAGGGTTAGGAAATAAAATCATTATATAAACGGATAATGCTTCTGAGTTCTGACTAACTTTCAAAACATGAAGCATATACAAAGTCTTATGAGATGCCCCACTAAAACAGGATGATATATTCATCGCTTTTAAATAATGATGAATAATCATTATTATTTATACCCATATTTTGAGATATTAAAGGGACAGTTACTTTACAATCTGGTATAATTTTATATCTAATTAATCTTCCAATCAAATTATGACATGTAGAATTTTTTATAAATGAATGCATACTTTTAAATTTTGAATCATCTATTTCAATAAAAAGTGTCAACTTACCATGACTTATTAATTGATGAAAATGAAATGAACGTAAAGAAATGGACCTAAATTTTATCCACAGGGGTAATGGCTTGGGATCTAATTCAATGATGTGAAATTTACCAAAATTTATGAGTCATTTGACGGGTCCCATTTAGTACTATCTTATTTTTATGTAAAATTACATTTCTCTTAAATATTGCTGACAGGTGAATAAATAATTACATGGTGTCAATTTTGATGAACATAAAGATAAAAATTATAATGATGTGTGCCCATGGTCATACAGAATCCAATGCCCACCCGGGCAGCATTTCTACTATTTGGAAGAAAATTTTGCACCACCTGCCCGAGATCGTGATGATTTGATTAAACTGGCGCTCAAAACTTGTTGTCATCATACATGTTCCGGCTAATTATGTTTCATATAGAAATTAATATATTATAAGGTAGGCCTGTGCAGAGACTTAGGCTCCCTTATTCGTTGAATCATGTTAAAGATAATTACGTGTTTATTATAAAAAATCGTATGATACTGTATCCCAATTTTAAGATAATGCTGTTCTAAACTATACTAGATGTCGCTGTCACCGGTCCAGATATTCTAAACATTTTTTAATTTTTCAATCGTTTTAGTTCGTGGAGTGGTGATTTCTTGTTAATGGATTAAGTCGCTGTCTATCTGTAACCAAAAAAAATTAGGTCACTATCACACCTATCACGGAATTCGGATTATTGTTTAGCTGTAAGCTTATCCAAATAACAAATGAAGAGTGAAGTGAGAATAATAAATTAAATCGAGCAATTTGTTAAAATTCTCTCCCTCTTTTTTAAGATGTCCCAAAAAAGTAGAGTTCAAGTATCTTTATTGATTAAAAAAAAGTTCAAGAACTTTCTCATGATCTCATCTAGAGGTGGATATTTGGATTAGTCCGCCCTGTTTAGCATAATCCACAATGGAGGATTAAACTTAAATGACCGAATTATGTTACGTTGATCTATTTATTAAATGAACTCCCATTTCACAAGCTTGCATCCGCACAGCATAGGTCCATGGTTACGGGTTAGTCCACTTGGCAGATTTTACGTTTATGTTTTTATCTTATAAATTTAAAGTTGCAAAACTTGACTGGATGAGAGTTATACCTTAGTCCCCTAGGTTAGTACAAAGAGCATTTACCACAAAATTATAATTACAAGTTGTGTCGTAAAGTCTTCTCGATTGAAACATATTTTTGTTTTACAAAAAGACAAACTTCCTCTTTGAACATAAAAATAAATAAAAAAGAGGGTTTAAATAACAGGTTGATCCACGAACCCGCATGGTCAGACCATTCAACGAAGCAGGCCAAAAGCTCATGAACTAATTAACGGGTTAGAGAATTATCTAGTTGTATCCAGGTAGATTATTGGTTAAACGGATCAACTTAGCTCATACAACCAAGTCTAATCTCAATTGTATCAAGTTCCTCAAGACCTAAACTTTAGAGTGAATTAGGCCACAAAGATTGAAGTGTATGGATTTGACTCATTTGAAGTCAAGAGACGGGAAGAGTGAAAAAGTGAGGTGCTGTTAATTGTTTATGAGTCTCACCAAATAATCTAATATAATGATTAAAATTATTTTACACTCTTATCATTTTAAAATATATTAAAATTTAAAAATAATTATAATATTAAAATTTAGTTAATGTTCATTTTAATTTCTAACTTTGCATCTTTGAGTCATTTTAAATCTTAATTTTTAAGATGAGTCAAATTAGTTCATAAAATTTCAAAACGTAAGTCACATTAGTTCACTTTTATTTAAAATTCTATTAATTAAATGATGATATGTAATGTTAAGTAATTAACATAGCTTATATTAAGTAAAATTAAGTTTAAAATAATTTAATTTGTCTTAAATTATATAAAATGAGTCATTTAAATTTTCATCTAAAATAATAAAATGACTCATGTTATGTAATTTTAAATACTAAAATAAATCATTTTAAATTTCATTATATTTTAAATAATACACGATACGTAAAGATATCACAAAATATTATAAATTATAATTTAACTGATAAAATATTAAATAAAAGTAAAATAAAGGATTAACTCGATTTAATTGTTATAACGTCAGAAATTAATTTAACCTATTTCAAAAACCAAAAACTAAATCGACGCATAACTACAAGATAAGAGGCAAAAATAAAAATTAACTCTAGCGTAAAACTCAATCGCTGTATTAAAATTCAATCCCCGAACAATAACGGTATTGAAAAATGTAGCACCAAGCTTTGGTCAAAACAAAATTCTTAATGAGCAAGCATCGTCGTTTTAACTGTGGCGTAAATGAATGACTATAAACAAAGATGCGTTTGTCCGAAACCGTAGGACGACACCAGCACTGATACGATACGTCCTCCATCCACGCCACCCACGATGCCTGGGAAGGACAACTCCGTCCCGTACTCCCCCCTTCCCTCAAACCCCAATTCCAATCCATACTCTTATCCATACCCTTACCCACCCCCTCAAAACGTCGTCGTTTTGCTCCCCCGCTACCGCCCCCACTCTTATTGCCGCCGCCGCTGCCTCACATACTCCGCCGCCTTCATCCTCTTCCTCCTCCTCGCCGGCGCCGTCTACCTCCTCTATCCCTCCGACCCCGAAATCCGACTCGCCAGGATCCGACTCCACCGGATCAAGATCCGAGCCGACCCCACACCCACCCTCGACATATCGTTCTCGATCACTGTGAGGGTCCGCAACAGGGACTTCTTCTCCCTCTCCTATGACTCCCTCGCCGTCTCCCTCGGATACCGCGGCCGCGAATTGGGCCACGTGACGGCCTCCGGCGGGCGCATCAGGGCTCTCCGGTCGTCCTACGTGGACGCGACTCTCACCGTCGATGGGTTTGAGGTCATCTACGATGCGTTCTACCTGATCGCGGACTTGGCCAAGGGAGTGATTCCGTTCGATACCGAAACGCGCGTTGAAGGGAAGCTAGGGCTTTTCTTCTTCGATGTTCCCTTGAAGGTACGTACTGCTTCTTCACTATCTGTTAGGATTTGTCCAAACAGGGACTAATGTGATTCGTAATTATAAAGAACTAATTAGGCAGATTTTAAAATTAGTGAAGGGACTCACTTGTGTAATTTCGGGGGTCTAAATGAGTTCATGAACTTTCACTTTAGTCCCTAAAATTATATGAAATTTTAATTTGGGAGCTGAAATTGTCATCATTGATGGTAATTGTTTGTCGATTGTAATAGTCCTTGATTTTATGAAATTTGCTTTTGAGTTCAGAAGTCAGGTACTGGTTTGACTAACTAGGGACTTAATATTAGGGATTTTAAAGTGAATTTATTGAAGTTGGAGAGTATCATTGCAGAGGTTTACATGCCAAAATTGCCGTGTTTTTCTTTTTTTCAATTTTGTTTGTGGTTTACTGGGGCAGCTTGGTTGGGTACGTGAAAAATTGGGGATTTTTAGTTAAGTGGACTTTTAAGTTTTCACATTGTTTGAATTGAGTGGAACGGTGCTTGTTGAGCTTGTTAGATTTGATTTGCTTGAAAGATGCATTAGCGAGCATGTTCATGTGACTTGGTGATTTTTTCCTTTGGAGAAAATAAAAGTTCGGCTTTACATCTGCTGAAATTCTCATGTTTGATGTGTGGAACTTGACTTGTCATCTGGCTGTTTTCATGATTAATGTGAGTGCTTTTTTTTCCGGTTCGTCAATCCAGGCAACCGTGTCATGTGAAGTGGATGTGAATGTAAGTGAGCAGACAATTGTTCGTCAAAACTGCTATCCTGAGGTGAGATTTTTTCATTCCCCCGTGAAACAATGTACCATTTTGTCTGCATATTATGGCCAATGAATGATTTATTTCATCTATAGATAGGGAAGTTTTAGCCACCATACAATGGTGTAAACATTGTAGGATCCCATATATTCACAACTGTGATCACTGATTATTGAGCGCATCATTTTCGTTGTTTTGGTCTAAACTCTGAAACCTTGGATTCAGTTTTTGTTTGGAATTGGATACCACCTTTTTCTTTTTCCCTTTCTTATATAATCATCTATGATTCTTTTTTTTGCACTGTTTAGTTAGTCTGGTATCACTGGCTAATCTAAACCTTTTTTCTAACTGCAGACTTGAACTATAAAAGCATTCTTAAGCTATATATATATATATTTTCTAAACCTCTATGAAATTCAGCATAATTGACCTAATACTCAGAAGAATTCCTTGTATTATGCTGGTTTGATTGAACTCGGCATTTGCATTTTGGGGTTGAGTTTGGACCAATTTTTGTTAGCATAGAAGCTTTTAAGGCCTTAATTATTATCCGTGTTTCTTAAAAACCAACGTTACCCTTGGTGTCATTCCTTCTCGTCTACTACCTGTTTGTCCTTACATGGTTGCCTAAGTTAATGGTTAAATGATACTTATGGGCTTCTTGTTTTGCCTACTTTTAAGTTTGGGCTATGCAGAATCGTGTGGTATTTAATGCATTCTTCAATTTCATTATTTCATATAGAAAGAATTTACTAACCTTTTATTCATTTGCTTCAGTCACTGGGCGATCCATTGGATGATCAGAGCACATACATTGGAGCTGAGGATACATGATGTGGTATTTTTCTTAAGCATGCTTTGTTCAAACAGCAGTGGTGTGTTCTGTTCATTGCATTGATTTTATCGTGCTGTATAATTGCATATGGATCCACACATGACACACCCTTGTAAATTCTGATTCACCAAAAGCTACCAGCATCTTGTATTTATTATGATTATGAGGTAGAATTAATGAGAGTGGCACCTCAGAGTTTGTCAGTCCAGTGGTTGAGAAATAAAATTATGGAGGTTTTACTGATAAATCTATTTCAATTCTACTTACAAACGCCATGCTTATGTTGAAAGAAAGTTAAGCAATGACAGCTAAAAAATCTACTTTCCATGTCTACACATTGTTGGTATCAGTTGAGTTTTATAAGTGCATTGTGGATTATGACTTTTTTTTATTGGTTGGTACAACCAAGATTTTATGTTTACAATCAAGATTTCAAAACTCGAGTTAATTGAGGGTTGTCCAAAAGAGCAATGTGTTTTCAGCAATGAAGAAACTAAACCAATTGATATCGTGATTGGCCTTGATGCTGCTGCTTTTTTTGGTCCTCTTTTTCATTTTTGGCATGGCGATAGGTTTGCATGTATTAGAAAAGGAAAAATATGATGAATTTTGTCATGTCAAAGATATTTAGGCGTTGAAAACTAAACTAGATATCTCATGGTTTTACATGTATCTCTAGTAAAGTTGGTCAAAGATATATTATGCTTTTTGGATTATAACGTATGTTATTTTCGATGTCTAAATTATGTCGACATATTTTTTGTACAGATTTACCTTGTGATTAGTTGTTTACCACCAACTAGCAACAACCAGATTTGTTAAAAGAAAAAGAAAAATATGGGACATCATTTGAGCCAATTACGATAACATCAGTTTCTAGTTTCATAATACCCGACATGGATATTAATTATTTTGTTGTTTTATTATTGTTTTTCATCAGAAGAGTTTCACTGATTAATAACTGATTAATAAACAAAACTTAACTTTGGTACAAAATAAAATGAAAATATCTGGTAGAATATGGATGCAATATATCACATTCTATTGACATCAAATTTCTGAACTTGGAAAGCTAATCACTGACAATTCTACAGCTTTAATAAGGTGTTTATAACATGAATGCTGTCACGTCACCTTATAGATCCTCATGGATGTAAAGCTGAGCAATGAGCACATCAAATCAATATTGTACTCTCTGGCTATATAGAAACAAGCATAAACTATGCCTGTGACTTCTAAAAGCTAAGTATTTGAACATGATAGCAACAGACTTTCTCAACATGATACACATCAAATTAATATAGTCTTCAAAGACAATTATACGCTATAGAAAGAGGCTTATTGTTTTAGAAAAAATTCTAACAAGTATCCATTAGTAGGGATTATCGATCTATCATTGTCATAAGTATAATTATTCGATCCAAAGGATAACTAAAATAGCAAGACTTTAAAGTATTTGATTTAGATGTCCTATTACTAAGATAACTCAATGAAGATTAAATATATTATTAACTAAGTGAGAAGTGGGCAAAAAGATAATAAATAAAAAAACTACTCTTAAAGGGGAAACCACCATCTAAGAGATGAACCTCATGTATGGGGGTAGCTTCCCTTTATCTGAAAACAGAGAGGCTACTGTGAAAAGAGGGAAAGAGTGAGAATGGTTTTTCAGAGAGTCCTTGATTTGTTTTAATTTCAAAATACTGTACCCTTTGGAGCTTCCAAGATTCTATGGTTGGGCTTCAATTTTTGTACAACATGTACTCGGAATTTTGATTTCAACCTTTTTTTTGTTGGGTACCCCTTCCCGTTATGTATATGCAAAATTTAGTCTGACAATTGGAAGGTATATCTCTGGCACACCAAAAAAAGTGGAAGGAATATCTGACCAAAATAAAAAAAGGAAGGTAAATAAATTTTCGATAGATTATGATGTATTGCTGTATTAAGAATTTAAAAATCTGGATCTCCTGGCTTTTGATGATAGTAATAATAATTGGCCATAATGAAAATACAAGTCTAAATAACACGTACGTGCTGATGTTCCCCAAGAAAGTTATAGTGGATTTATCTTCCTTCCTGTTTCTATTTTATTTTTTAAGTGTGGACATTTCAAAGCCTGTTGAATATTTGGTCATTTGTTTATTAGGTTATGCATTGGTTGACCCCCAAAAAATAAATATATAAATAAAGTGATGTGTTGGACCGAGTGAAGGCAAGAAGGTCCTCCTCATGACATGTAGAATGTTCGAACCGTTTGGAAGGTCCCAGGTCCTAGCACATTAGCACTAAATTGAATTATGCATTTCAATGTCAATTTCAATCTGTTGGTGGTATATCTTCTTCATGTGTGGTTATTGGGTTGCAATCTAGCATCAAATTTCTGGTAGCAGTCTATTTTGACTTTTGACAAATATTCTTCCACAATGGGTTCTACTGATGGCCAAAGGAACAAAAAGTCGTTCTAGCATGTGACTTGTAGGTGGAGGCAAATATGCCCTCTAATTATTAATATTGGAATATAAACTGAGTACGGATACTTGTTTTCTTTTTATCGTACTTCAATGAGTCGGTGCTTCTGATTCATGTTTTATTCCCACAGAGAAGAGAAAGAGTGGAGAGCCTTTTCAAAATTATGCTTCTATAATTTTCATATTTCCCCATCTGGTTCCAAAATTAAGCTTTGCACAGTGGCAGCACTATTATGATGATAGTAGTAGATTGGGTCTTTTTAACATAGAAAGAGTGCAGAAGGTCTGAAAGAATAGAGAGACACTGCTTATTGTAGTTACCACCTGTATAAATAGTTAAGGTATTGCTTAAGAGATAGGTATATTTTTTAGTGCTTTAACCGGTGATTTAAGTGCTAGTAACAGGTGCTACATACTGTGAATTTCCCTCTCTGACCTTGCTGCCTTACTTTTGTGACTATATCTGGAAATGTAAACCTATTGCCTGAAAAAAAAAAATTGGGATCGAATTCTCTCATGTGCAAGTTTGTACATTCTCGTCATTGATCAAATTGTGTCAGAAAGGTAAGAAATCAATGACAGAGATATATGCATGATCAGATCATGTATAATTTCTCTGAAGTGGGTTCACAATTGTGAGTCCTACCCAACCTTGCCGATTCTAATGAATGGGTGAGTAGAGCAGCGCCCTCAACAAGCCTCAAAGCAAACTTTCTGTACACATAAGGATAATCACAGAAATCAGTCAACAGTTTTCATGATTTGTTACAAAAAGCAGGTATCTCTGACAAATTTGTGATCAAATTCTATAAAGACAATCTTAAAAGAAGAGAAACTATTATATATTTATAAGCATGCTTATAAATTATAGCATTCATGTACGACTAGAATTAAATACATGTCATGGAATCATCAATAGTTTCCACGGTTCCATCACTACTTAATTGTTCTGCCACGCCACACATACTCCCCGTGATGCTGCCGGCACCGGAATGATCCTGGATGCTTAGATGGCGAGCACACACATCGCCTCTCTGAACCACCTTCACCGGAGCTGCCGCCACCTCCGCCACCTCCGTCACCACCACCATGAACCTGCCCTGCCACCTCCCTTGGTGCATGCCTTGCCACCGTTGCCACCTCCAAGACAAGCCATCTCCTATGCACCTCCAAGCCTTGTCGGCTCTCAAAAGGAATTCCAGGGTGACACATTGCTTCTTCTTTGCCCTCTTCAAACTCTTCTCCCTTCTCTACTTAATAATATGTATATTATATACGTGACTCTCTTTCTCAAGTTAAGAGTACAAAAAGAAAAGAATCAAGGGGTTGTATGACATTATAGGAGAAGAAAAGGAAAGGGGAAAAAGGTGGTGGATAAGTAAAGGCTTCGGTGTTTAGCATTGGCATAAAGAACATTTTATAAAGATTCCCTTTGAGATAGATAGGTTTGTGTTATATTTTGCAATTTGCAAGGCTTTTTATGAGGTTTTGAGGACGTGTGTATTTTCCTTTTGTGTACGTGTGTGTGTGTGTAAAGAGGCTATGCCAAGCCACAGCTCGCCTTGGTCCAAAAGCCACTACATGAACAAAATTTTCCAAACTAGTGTGGCCCCCCACTACTAGTGATCAAGAACCTTTCTCAAGGCATCTGTCACTGATGCAGCCACCTGGTTGTGTTCGGTGACTCTAATCCAAGAACAGTCCCTGCGAGGCATGTGCCTCTAGTGGGGTATAAATGAACATTGCTTCATAGGCAGGAGAGTGCGGCATCACCGCCTCAATTTTGTTTTGGATGTATTCATGCTACCTTTTATACGGTATTTCTTTGTTTTGTGCTAAAATTTCGTAGAATTGTGTTTAGTTAGCAATTAAAACACATTTCATAGGCAGGCACGTTGCTACAAGGACATGTGTTTATTTCACATAAAGTGAAGCCACATTCTAGACTAGTGTTCCACGCAATAATAATAATAATATAAATAAATAAATATAAAGAATTTGTGGTTGAGCCTACACCCTAATAATTGTGGTTATTTCCTGCAACTATAAATGAATGGTCACATGCTCTACTCTCACCTCCCCTTCCTCTTACACAATCTAAGAAGAATTTCTAGTTTTAATGTCTTTATAAAAAAAAAAATGCTTAAAAGATTTAGATATAATATATTAAGTTCACATAGTTTAATCATCATCATGTCTTTTTCATCCCATCAAGGACCCCTGTTTTTTAGGAGCTTTCATAGATTAGAAAGTCATGCCATTCATTTCCGATTTCGTAGAGGGTGGTGACTAAGGTTGATCAGGGTCTTGCCTAGCGATGTATAATGACACAAAAGGAACATTGCGTGATGGAATGCCTTGTAGGATTCTGGACCTATGTCTTTGTTCTCTTTCAATCTTAACCCAAGTTGCAGCTTGTTTCTCGGTTGGGGACCCTGCTTAGTGTCATAAAAGCTCATGGGGTCATTGTCACTAATGCATAAATGAATGTCTACCAGTACTACAATATGATGTAGAAAGTAGAAGGCACGAAGCCACCAATCACATATCACGCACTTTGTCACTTCTAAGTTTTTAATCGCTTTATACTTATAAGTATACCAACACCCCTCTCCCCCCTTCCTCCTATTTTATTTTGTGATGGTAGCATTTTTTATTGGATTTTGATTTTACATGACCTCCAAATTTCAAGGATGGAAATCATTCATAAAGTATGTTCAAAAAAGCATAATCAAGCATATCTTCATTATGCATTGTGCGTAGTCCGGCTCTGGTAGAATACTGCATCAAAATTTATCTTTTTTTACTCATTTTGGTTCTTGTGATTTTTCTTTAGAAATCAAAGGCTGCATTTGCTTTCATAAAATTTTACAAAAAATAAAAAGTAAAAAATTCGAAAATGAAACTTAAAAATTATATTTTATATTTTCCACAGTTTCCTTACAAAATCCCAAAAATAGTAATCAAATTGAAAATAGAAATTTGTTTGAAACAAACCCACTCAAAGTTTTCCAACACAAGAAAGTGGCTTAAGAACAATAAGAGTGCATGCATTTGGTAACGGCAGGGAAATGTCCTGAACTCCACGCCATCTCGTTTTGATCTCATCAAATTAACCGTGCATCCACTCTTTTGTAGTTCCTTGAAATAAAGATTTGTTCATCACGGGAAAAATGAACACACATTATTGGCTAGCTTGAAGATGATTCATGTGAACATACATTATGAAATTTCAGCAGTGAGGCTTTTCAGGAAACCAATTCGTGTGAACCTCAGAGAGACAAAGACTCATCACAAATATACAAAGTATAATGGTAAAACCAAGGCATGCCATGACATAGTCAAAGCTCATCGTTCCTTTGACTTTCCAAGTTTTAGTTTGACATGCCTCTGCTCGTCTCCTTTGACCACGGCTTCGAGAAATCCCCATTTCCTAACGCTAAAAAACAAGGATTCCCTTTTTGCAGGGGTGTTAATGACCCGTCCTGTCCCGTCAACCCGGCCCGACCCGAAGTTAATTTGGACGGGTTCGGGTCTTGCAATTTGACCCGATACGTTTTTCGGGCTGGGTTCGGGTTATACGTCGGGTTGACCCGACCCGACCCAAAGTCAAATTATTCTTAAGAAATACATATTTTTATAATAATTTATAAAAAATTATAAGATTTTAAAATTCAATTAATATATTTTATATAACTTAATGTTATTTCTACATTGATATAGTTTATTTTGAGACCTATAACGTAAAATATCTCTAAAATTTTGTTTCTTACTTATAAAATTTTATAACTTTATTATGTACAATATTTAAATTCTTATATATTGTTTGAATGCCGGGTTGACCCGGTATGACCCGGGACATAGTCGGGTCATTATAGGGTTGGGTTCGGGTCGGGTTCGGGTTTTAAAAATTGACCCGGTGTAAAAATTGGGCCGGGTTCGGGTTTTGTCCAACTCGGCCCAACCTGTTCCTTGTACACCCCTACCCTTTTGTTGATAATATATATAATGGTTTTTTAGTCACATTTTTCAAAACATTATAACATACACTGACACACATGTATTGATGTTAAAAAGGCGCCTTATGTTTTTAATTAGAAAGCATATCAAATATATCAAAATTAATAGTATCTATCCCTAAAACTGAAGCATGAGCTATATTGTAGGGGGAGAGAACAATGTTCAGAGTAATAAGCAAGCTATCCTAATCTTCAACTATTATAACTATCTGGATTGCTCCTGCATATTTATAATAGAGATAAATTTTTATGCAGTTTTTGTGTAAAAGTAGCTTATTCAGAAATCAAATCGTAAATTGTTATTTTAATAAAAATGTTTGAATTTAACAAATTTCACATCATAACATTTGATTGACCGATAATATGAAAATCTTATATCAAAGTTAATCTCTTTAGCATCATGTAAATGCCTATTATGGTTGGGACTAGATCGGTGTAATAATGGGACTTCTCGTGTCTAGGTTATTGGTGTGGCTTTGTGTTTGTCTTGTGTTTGAGCTCGTGTGTTGCGCTGTCGTGGAAGGAAGCTATGAAGATGTTACTTTTGAGTATGATTCTGATCCAATGGTCCCGGGTTCGAGCTCGTGTTTTTGTGTTGTGTGTGTTTCATGCGTTTTTCGTATTCAAGTTTTGTGGAAGGAAAGTATGTAGATGCCATTGTTGAGTTTCTGTGCCAATGGATTCTCAAGCTTGTGGTTGGAGTGTCAGTGCTCATTCGATGCGTCCTTTTAGGCCATCTTTCTTGTGAGTCAAACTTGATCTTGTCTTTGTGTTGGTTTGTTAGGACATTTTGTGAGGCATTAGGGCCTTTCAACCATTTACCTATATCAATGTTTTAAGTATGCAATGCTCAAGTTTTCTGTTAAAAATTGTTTTCCCTATCAACAAGGGAAAAATACAGTATATTTTGGCTGCGGAATATTAAAAGTTAGTATGAAATGTGCTCGCATAACCCGACTTAGCTGTCAACAATCATTCTTTCTTTGGATACCAGACGGCCAGAGGAGATGAGAGCAAATTCAGTCGTGGGATGCTTTTAAGTTAAGTAGTGTGGAACGGGCTTAATGCACAAGGCACCTTAGGGATTGTTTATTTCCAGATTTCAGAAAATTATAAAGGAAAAACTGAAAACTGAAATTTATAGGGACCGTTTGCTTCCAATTTCTAATTTTCAATTTTCATATTTAATTTTCAGTTTTCTAGAATTTGTGAAGAAAAAATTGAAAATTCTGAGAACTAGAAATTCTAGTTTTCAATTTTTTCAGTTTTTCCTTTACAAATTCTAGAAAACTGAAAAATGAAAACTAGAAAACTGAAAACAAACAAGACCATAGTTTTCAGAATTTTCAGTATTTTCTTCACAAAATTTGGAAAACTAGAAAACTGAAAATAAAAATTGAAAGTAAACAACTCATTAATGATTTGGAATTTCGGATGATAATAGCATATTAGTAATTAGAGCAAACTATGAAATTCATGGGAATCGCACAACTCATTCTTTTATTTTTATGTGGAATGGGAGTTTTGTTTAATGGGAATCGTACAATTACAAGTGTGTTAGAATAATTGGTACAACCACACAAGAGGGCGATTTGTGGTTTTTTAGACATAGTTGAAAAATCTTAAAACTCAATTTTTTTTTTTTTATTTTAAAGGCTACTCCTTTTCATTTCTAAAAAAATTTAAATTTTTTTAAGATTTTAATTATTTTTTAAAAAAATTATGTGCATATATGGATTTTATTTTATATTTTAAAAAGAAGTGATTTTGAGCCAAAATAATCCATTGAAAAACACTCTTAATTCTAATAGTGCATTTAGCATGGGTTGATCATAAAGGTACTATTGAGATGCCTTATCAAGTCAATGCCTGGGGTGCCTATTGGCATTTAATCACACTTTGATAATGTGGCTAAATGAAAGTCTCAACCTCTGCTTTTGGTTCACTTTGTTCATGTCACGAATGGCCTTTTTTGAAGGGTTAATTCATGGAAGATTTTAGAAGATACTGAAAGACCGTGAAAAAATATAGAATATTGTGGAATAATTTAGAGTACTCTAGAATATTCTAGAAACTTGTGGAACCATGTAGAATAATCTAGAACTATGTAGAAGCATATAGAGATATGTAAAACTATCTAGAAGCTTCTAGAGACATAGAGGAGTTATCTAGAATAGATATGTGCAGATGGTTCTAGATATATGTGGAGATGTGTAAAATGTAGGAAGGTTCTGGATACAAAATCTGAACCATCCATTAGAATCAATCTCCACCATCCATTGAGGAGGTGGAAGGCTATATATAGGGGTGGTCATTCTTAGCCAAACCATCCAAATCATCCAAGTCATTTGTAAGCTTTCCTTTGTGTAGTGCATAAGTGTTCTCTCCACCAAAGTTCTCTTATTCTCTTGTGCTCTTAGCTTCCATTGCTAGTTATTTTAAGTGAGACTGACTTGGTGTTTAGTTCAAGAAGTTGAGTAAGTCCAAGTACCGGTACGATTGCATTGGAGTGTGTCTAAGACCGTGACACGTTGCTTACATGCCTAACTTGGTCAATATGGTGGCCATTTAAATATTCAAAATTTCGCGAAAATGAAGTGTCACATGCTTACGTGACATTCTTCAACGTGGACAGATGTTACTACTATTCAAATTTCTGGCACAATTTCCTGGACTGACCTGTCCATAGATTCTAGAGAACTTGGTGTTGAATTTTTTATGGTTGTTAACACGTTGCTTGTGAATCGAAGCTTGTAAGGCACAAAAACACAGAAATTCAAGTGTGTATTTTCAGACATCTACACAATTCACCTTTGTCTTCTGTTTACGTGTCCCTACCCGAGTCAACGAGTCGCCAACCGAGTCGAAACTGCTGACTCGCCTCCGAACTCACTCCCATCATTTCGTTGAAATTTCTCACTGACGCAGCCACCTTCCTCATCATTTCATTTCTCTACCTCACCTATAAAAGCCACCAAACCCTTCTTTCCTTCCGTCCAAACAAGCTACATAATAACCCCTTTTAGATTTTCTAACCTTCTCTTAGTTTCTTCATCTTTCTCCGCTATTATTATTTTCTCCCTCTCCTTTTATCCGGGAAAATTTTTGTTTTTGGAAATGAAGGCAGTGAGCATCTTGGCTCTCCCAATTCTCAGTTTGGTGATCATGGCAGTCTCTCAAATAGGTCAAGCCCAGGACTTGGCTATTTCTCCGGCACCTCCTCCTACCAGTGATGGTGAGTGAAAATATATTACCATTTTTTTAATTTATTGTTCTTAAATCTTAATATTTGAAATATTGAAATTCTCTATTCTTTTCAGTTTTAAATTTAATCTCGTTTTTGTTTAACGCAGGCACTGCCATTGACCAAGGAATTGCTTACCTTCTTATGCTGGTGGCGCTGGCAATCACATACATGTTCCATTAATTTTTTTTTTTCTGTTACTATTATTAGTGACCATGAGATTAATCATATTCTTTTTTCATTTTTGTATTTTCTCTTGATATGAGTATGAGGAAATTAGAGAATTCTTTTGTACTGTAATTATTATTGACGAACTTTAGTAGTACTATTATATTATTTAATCGGGCACATTGCTCATCAGAAAATGGTTTCTTCGGTCTCCATCTTTTGTTATTTGAACGTTTGGCGAATTCCCTACTCAAGCTTCCATATTCTTTATGGACGCGGTTTTGCCTTTTCTCTGTTAGACTTTGATTTTTTCTTTATCACTACTTTGTCGACGTGGTGGCAATGTGACATCACAAACACGGTCAACGCCACGAATTTGAATTCCAATTATTTACTAACTATACGTCATTGTTTGGGTTAGGTGCGTGCATAGCAGCCACATTTCACGTCTGCTATTAGCCCAAATACTAACAACTTTCGATAATTTTGGTCCCCAGACTTGCGTAACTTGGTCCATCAAATTTCCCATTGTTTTTTCACCGGTCGAACAAAGTTTTATTAAAATTGAATTTCTTATTTTGGTTTATTAAGATAGAATCAATTGACCCTGCATTCCACTTAACAAGTTTAAAGACTGACATGTCAAAAACCTTGGACTAAGAAGGTGATATATATATCACATATGAACTTGAAAGCAGTGAAATGTGAAATCTTTTGGAGTTTATAGTCAATTAAAAAATCCTTTGGAGCTTGTACTGTTGCACAAAATTAAACTTCCAGTGGCAAACTGCTAAATCTGGCTATATTATTGCTTCCGTTATTCTCTTATAAGTACTCATTTTTACTTATAGATATAGTTTAAGGAAATGATTGAATAAGCCTGAATGTTATGAAAAATTACATATATTTTACAAAATTACCTGTATCACTTAATTCATCTTTCATCCTTAACACTCTTGCTCATACTTAATCACCCCACTTATTTTCTCTCCTATATATATATTAAATAAGAGTATAAAAGAAAAATAATTAATATTGTCTTGATTTCTTAAAAAGATAAATAATTGTAAAAAAATAAAATTTTAAAAGTAAATACTTATTAGAGAACACGGGAATTAACAAGTGCAATATGCTGGAAAATTGAACTAAGATTTCCATATGTGTTATTACGTGAGATAGATTATAACGATATCCCATCAAATTGAGTGATATTATGTATGGTACATCACTACTTGCAAAAATTATGATGACCTTCTAAGAAATTAGGTGATATTACATTTAGCATTCTTCATATTATAGTGGAGTGGGTGACGTTGAATATCATTGTAAACGTTAAACTGACTATCTTTATAGGGTGGTTAGTATAAGGGTGACAAATCAGAAAATATCATTTGTTGTTGGATATAACATTCACCGTTAGGTCAAAAACTATCGCTTTAAGTCAGGGCGCAACTCTTTTTATTTTAAACTCATTACCAAGCTTTATGGTTCGATCTAACTTCGATCTCATTTGGGCCTTGTTAAGGCAGGATACTAGCCCACAACCAACAATCCCCCTCCCAACACTTGTCGTCCATGGTTTGTGTCTTTGGGGAACCGAACCTCTAACTCGGTCTAACTCTAGTCCATTTGGCCTTGCTAAGGCAGAATCTTGGCCTACAACCAACATCTCGCTCCCAACATGTATTGGCAGTCCGTGCTTTTCTGAAAATTGAATTCATGACCTTGCCTCTAATACGATTTGTTGGATCAAACATTTATCATTAAGTTAAAAGCTATAGCTTTTTGTCATGTCATAACTCTTTTTATTTTAAGCTCATTATCAAATGTTACGGTATGATCTGACTCTAATCCCATCTGAGTCTTGCCAAAGTAGGATACTGGTCTGGGAAAGAGGAGTATTTATAGTATTGGATTGGTTGTACCCATAGGTTAAACGTTGAGGTCCGGTTACCAAAAAAGATTTTACCATGTTACCTCAGCACAGTAATTTCATCTTTCTCCTATTGAACTACTTGTGACTTAATATATACAATTTCTTTTTGTTGGATGAACCAATTATTCATCGTTAGAAGCAAACACTAATCTTTTTGAGATAAAGTACACAATATTTATAGGGTGAGCACATTTATCTAATGCTTTGTGAACATGTAAGAATGTCTATGATGTTATTGCGGATCCAATGATCCATCTAGACCTGGCACGAAAATACAGACATATTTATTAGACAATTCACCTTTTGTGTCCCCACCGAGTCAAAACCGCTGACGCGCCTTCACAACTGACCCTTTTACTTTCGTTGAAATTTCTGAGTGGCGCTGCCACCTTCCTCATCATTTCGTTCCTTCTAGTTATGCTTTACCTCACCTATAAATGCCACCAACTCTTTCTTTCTTTCCCTCCAAACACGCATAATACCCTCTTGAGATTTTCTTCATTCCCTTTTTTTTTTTTCAATATTTTCCACTATTTTCTCACCCCATCTTTTCTTCCCGAAAAATATTTGCTTTTGGAAATGAAGGCAGTGACCATTTTGGCTCTCCCAGTTCTGATCAGTTTGGTGATGATCATGGCAATCTCTCGCATGGCCCAAGCTCAAGACTTGGCTCTTTCTCCTGCACCTCCTCCTACCAGTGATGGTGAGTGAAAATAATGTTACCATTTTTTTCAGAAATTGCTCTTAATTAATTTTTGAAGCAGTTAAGTTCTCTATTTTCTGTCAGTTTTTAATTTAATCTTGTTTTGATATAACGCAGGCACAGCTGTTGATCAAGGGATTGCTTATGTTCTTTTGCTGGTGGCGCTGGCAGTCACATACATCTTCCATTGATTTTTTTTCTTTTTGGCTATTATTTT
Source organism: Dalbergia cultrata (assembly GCA_031216105.1). NCBI lineage: Eukaryota > Viridiplantae > Streptophyta > Magnoliopsida > Fabales > Fabaceae > Dalbergia > Dalbergia cultrata. The sequence continues at coordinate 76,120,855 of CM062344.1, forward strand.
TATTGTTATGAGATGAGATCAGTCATATTCTTTTTAATGTATTTTCTCTTAATATTGGTATGAGGAAATTGCAGAAATTTTTTTGTACTGTAAGTCTGTAACTATTAATAATGAAATTAAGTAGTATACTTACTTAATCCAAAGCTAGTTTCAGTCATCTACTTTTTTTTTTTTATTATTTCATCTTGTTTGAATATTTGAAATCTCATATAGAAAATAACTCTCTTGATATCTATTGCTTAATGTCTAGACTCGAAACCAATACTACTAATTAAGGGAAAAGAACAATTATTATTCCAACATGGGTGATGTTAATACTTAATATAAACTCACATTCTATAAAAATTATAGGGAAAATTATACTTTAACCCCTTAATTTTAAGTTATATGTATTTTAAATCCTAAACTTTAAAAGTGTACAATTTAACCCCCTAAACTTTTTTAATATGTAAATTGACCCTTTTATTAATTTTTTTATCAATTATTAAAAAATTACAAATTTAAAAAATTTTATGATATTAGGTTGCTCTATTAGAAAAATTTAAAGGGTCAATTGCCACATGTTCCAAAATTTAAAGATATAATATATTTACTTTGATTAAAATACATATTTATAAAAGATTAAGGATTTGGTTAATTTGTATATATGTTTAGATTTAAAGGCTAATTAAAGTGCACCATAACCTATAGTTAAAAGAGTAAAATACAATTTTGTCTGAATTCTATACGTCAATCATTCAAAATATAAAGTAGATTATAATACACAAATAGTATCAAGAGTCAAGACTCAGAACACATATGAACCCGTCTATATCGGCGTCGTTGTACAAAAAAGACATGGTTTTGCTTTTGCTGTATGATAGTTTTCATTTTTTGGGTACATTTTTTTTTTCTTTATTTTATGGACGCATTGACGCACACACCGGTCAAGCGGAACGTATTTGAATTTCAATTATTAGATGTCATTGTTTGGGTTTGGAGCATAGCAGCCACATCTGACACAGGCTGTTGGCCAAGTGGTCACAGACTATCAATCTAAATTGAACTTCTCATTTTGTTTGATCATACTCAAGGATGTTGAATTGAGCTAGTACCCTCCAGTCCACTTACCAATGTTGAGAATGCATGGTATCTGCATTGTTTACTACTTTCTTGTTAGTTTCTTAGCTTAAACCTGAGTATATTATTCCACATAAGTTGAGATGTTTTCTTGTCTGTCTGGACAAATAACAAAGGGTTAGGACCGTTAATTAGGTGATATCTATTTAGGGTTAGCATCCTCTGATGTAAGAGACTTTGTAAAAGGAAATAGAAAAGTTATTTATCTTTAGATCAATAATCTACATTGTATATAAGTCATGATACTAATGATTTGAAGGCAAATGATTTATTACTTTCTGTCTTCCTCATCTTAGAAAATCTAAATCATATAACATAAAAGGATAAGGAAATAGGAAAGTTGGCATGTGTATGATGTGAGGTACACAAAGGGGGCGAAGCCCAAAACAAAAGAAACTACACTAGGTGGGGGAAGGACACCCCAGCAGAATCAGCGAGGAGCAAATCCAATTGGTTAAACATTTTTTTAATTTAGTTCTTGCTTACAAAGGTTAACGGCTAAGTTTGTTCCACTCCAGTCTCCAACAGCACCTAATATTATATGACAAACAATCCTAAAAGCCCGTGACAAAAAAAATCATAAAAGCCCAACATCCCAGATACTCTCGTCTTTGATCAAGGCTCGAGGCTTCGATAACAGTTGAATTTGCTGGATTGTACCAGATATTTTAATTAATATTTTGTATCCAGACTTAAGCCTCTGTTTACTAATTAACGAACCTTTCTTTGCCTTCCCTTTTTCTGACCCCAAAAACAAAAAAACCATCATACCAAGGGAAAAAACATACTAAGACCAATACAGAAAAGGAAAAAGATGTCTAACAGAGTAACTCTAAATTAAGCATTAACTCATAACCCAAGGTAATTTTCAGCTAAACTTATCAATTCCATAATCGACCAATAGGTTAATCTAATTGAAATTTTCTACATTCAATGGGGCAGTGATATAGCCTCCTAAACATCTTCCATCAGGTACAAGGTAGATACAGTAACACATAAGAATCAAGAGTAGCATTGTATCTCCAATTGAAGCATTTCGAAACACAGCAACCATTGAAGGGAATTATGCCAAGGCTACTCGAAAAATTCAGTTCATCACATGGCATGTTGCTCCAAGTACAGTTCCACATGGCAGACTGTCAGGTGCATCACGTGCCTGAGTTACAGTATAGAATATGATCCATAAAATCAGGGTACAAGTATCTGGTGAAGTAAGTCTTGGGGTGGGGTCTTTGTAATTTAATTCAGTTCCATTATTCTTTGTAATTTCATACTTTTCACACTCTTAAAGCGACTGACCGTGTATAAATTATTAACTAACAAGAAAGAGTACGTCAATACTTTTTTTATATATGAAAAAACATATAACAATTCATTATTAAATTAGCGATCATTACTTATAAGATGGGAAATATATGCTCTATTGCCATAACTAATTCATACACATTATCAGTAATTTATACATTAAGCAGTGATTTATAAATTAAGAGGGGTAAAATCTTATTTCCACAACAAACATTTCCCGATTGTCTCTTTAACATGCCATTTAGAGATTATTCTAGACACTTCAGATCAATGGGTGAAAAAAAAGGAGCTTTCAAATATATTTTTAGTGAATGTAGTACTGGATGCGGTAATGTAATCAACCACAAATGCGGTATTTTTTCTTACTCGATTTGCCTCTAAGATAACTAAAATTCTCAGCTGTTGAACATATGATTCTCATCATTTTTTCATGAATAAATTCATCAACAATACAACTTAAATATCAACTTATTTAATTTGGACTCTCCATGTATTCTAATCGTGTTTAACAAGCCAGTTTCAAAATGACAGTATCGCATCTTAATGAAAGAGCAACCAGTATCTCATCTTAATAAAAGAGCAAGGTTTACATGAGTACTTGAGTTAGCTCTATTATTACTAGCTTTTTACTATGCAAGTGACCTACAACATTCTCGAAAAACACAAAAGGGAAAAGTGAGGTCCAGCCAATCGAGATTTCCGTGCGGAAACAAATTTGATTAATCATGCAATGTTATTTTAACACTCGAAAACACTCATTTTATAGTCATTTGATGTAATAGAATTCCTTATTTATCTTTAACATCCATCACATCCAATGGTTATAAAATGAGTGTCTGAATAGACATTCACTTTTCTAATGTTAAAATATCATTACCAATATTTAAATACACTAGCAATAAAAGTAGTCTCATCAATTTTCTTTAACGTATATCTACTCATCCATGGGTTAGATCAATTTTCCTTAACATATATTTACTTATCCATGTGTTTGTCTAATTTTTTTTTATGAGTATGCCTAAAAATGTTTCCTTACAATAAGAATTTTTCTATTTTATATCCAAGACCATGTGCTTATATTCAAATTTCAAAGTCTTCTCACTTCTCACCATGCTTATTTTAGCACACTCTAGCAGTGTGTACCACCAAGAGCATCGCGGGTCCAACCAGCAGAAAATTAACTTTGTTCAACTGCAGCATATTACATGGATATGAAAAACAGGTGCCAATCTTGGAGGAGCAGCTGCATTATCCAATTGGGGAGTTGTTATTGTTGCAATGATGACACTGAGGATGCAAATTCCATGTCACTATCAGCCATTGGATCAAGTAAGTTGAGGTGGAAAGTGCTGTGGATGAAGCTCAAGAAAGAGAAGAAGAAGCTCTTTGAGTCTGCATCATCACCACCCCTTCATCAGGCCCCTTATGATCCATACACATACTCTCAGAATTTTGACCAAGGGACTGCAAAGGATGAACCAGAAAACCTCTCTAGATCTTTCTCTGCTCGGTTTGCTGATCCTTCTAGAGTAGTGATTGTGAAGAAAAGGGCACTTTAAGGCAAGGTCATTGGAGTTTGTGACTATATTCTTCTATCTATGATTCCAATATTAAATGCTATATATATATATATATGATTTTGTGACTCTCTCATTTTCCTCTCAACACTTGGCCAGGCTCCTCTCTTTGTTTGTTATCATCATTTCTCTGCATATTTTGTACAATATGTGAATATATGCATTTCTTCGGATATTGTTTAGTTGTGTGGTTGGATTGGAGAAGGAGATTATAGGCAAAAGGAGAATACAATCTTTTGCTTGCTTTCCTAATTGTGACGCCCTTTTCTGACTCTAAACTCTCCTTTCGGTCCAATTTTTGGCCCATTAAAGCTATTTCATCTATGGAATGTTTTTGGCCTTATTAGATCAAGAAAACAGAAAAAAGTTATTACTCTACGATTTAGTGTGAATCAAGCAATAATATTAAAGTTGTTGTTAAAGTGGCCACGAAAAAAAAAAAGGTGCTATTAAAGTAAGAGATAGGGTCAGTGATGAGTCATATGATTGAGATTTAACCCATTGGCTACTCAGAATGAGAACTTTCCTCTGCTAATGGACGCCTAAGAATGTCTTCTTGGTCCCCTGTTGTGTGCAGGTTAAATTGAAAGTAAGACAGATATTGAGTGATGATATTTGTACGTCATTTAATTTTTGCACAATGATTTTGTCCACCCTTTTCTATCCATGTTGATTAGTGAAAATTTTGGAAAAATAGTGTGACAAGATATTTTGTTCTCTTTTTATTTAAAAAAAAACTTAAAAAAAATAGTGCGCACGTAAGAAATTTACCTAGGTTTGAAGAATGATTTTATAATTTACTTAAGACTTCAGAATTCCGATAGATATTATCATCTTAAACTCTTAGTTCTTTTCTTGTTTATATTTAAGAAGTAATTTCTTAGAAATAACTCAATGAAGGACTGTAAATCCTCTTCTTCTAAAACTTCTTAAATCTTTGCCTATTCCTTGATGATGTATAAAACTAGCAACACTGTTCAGAACACTTACATTGTCCAGCATCCAAAAGAAAATGACTTAAGTAGTTGATCTAATGATGCATGTCAGCATGTAGTTTTCAGAGTTTACAAGCACCCAAATCATGAAATTTCAAAGCCAAGGAGAATTGTAAATTGGAGTTGCAACAGATTTAACTTGAAGAAACTTGTGAAGGGCTTCCAATCCATAATCTCTACCAAATCCACTCATCTTGTACCCTCCAAAAGGGCAGTCAATATCAAAGGCAAAGAAGCAGTTGATCCAAATAATGCCTGCACGGATGGACCTTGACACAGTGTTGGAAATATCTAAGTTCTTGGTCACAACCCCTGCTGCTAGGCCGTATTTTGTGTTGTTGGCCTTCTTAATTGCTTCCTCAATGGTCCTATTGTACATATTCCATTACTCAATTCATGATTTAAGTGCACAATTACATAATTTCTTTGTGCGTTGAGGGTATGTTTGGTTAGGGAATAAAAATAAAATGTAAATTTTCATAGATGAACTCTACGCATAAGATTACACATAAACCTCATTTGTGAAAAATTTATCTCAATTTTTACTCATGAACCAAACATATCCCGAGAGTGAAAACGAACACAATTTGGACTTACTTGAACTTAGACAGTACCATCACAGGTCCAAATATTTCATCTTGTGCTACTATCATGTCCTCCTAAAAGGGATTTTTCAAAGAGAAAGATATATATATATATATATTAAGGTTAAGTCTCAAGTTATGAAGAAAATAAAAAGGGCAGTTTTATGCTTCTTGTAGAATTGAAATATACCTTAACATTGGTGAAAATTGTAGGTTCAATGTAGTAGCCCTTGTTTCCCACTCTTTTACCACCAGTTAAAAGGGTGGCTCCTTCTCTCTTTCCATGCTCAATATAGGAAAGAATTTTATCGAATTGCGCCTCACAAGTCTGCAGTAGAAAATCATATGCAGAGGAGAACTATGTTAGCACTTTTCCATTTTATGCAAGCAGCTACATGAAGATTGGAATAGAATATAGTAGAAGGGTTACAACTATTAAAGGTGTATTATAAAGTTCTAGTGTAAACGCAGTAAGTGATGCACTTGTGTCAATCAGAAGTATTTTTACTTGGGGTCCTTGCTGAACTTTAGGATCAAATGGATCCCCCACTATCCAAGCTTTTGCCTTCTCCACCACCTTCTTCTCAAACTCATCATAAATCCCTTCCTGGACATAAACTCTGGAAAATGCCACACATATTTCTCCCTGAAAAATTACAAAAGAGTTACTATAGGTATCGATTAGTCTTTGTTCCTTTTTTAAGTTATTAGATTTCCATGAAAGAAATCATACCTTGTTGTGTAGGATGCCAAAGAGTGCAAGGTCAACAGCTTTGTCAATATCAGCATCATCAAAAATAAAGACTGGGGACTTGCCTCCTAATTCAAGTGAAACAGGTTTCAAATTACTCATGGCTGCAGCTTTCATTACTTGACGACCTGTTTCTGTTGAACCAGTAAAACTGACCTATAACATGACATCATCAAAGTAAACCTTAGCATTGCAATTAATTTGTCTCAGCTAATGCTATAGATTGTTTTGAGTCGCAAGTTACCGCATCAATGTCCATATGTGAGCTTATTGCAGCCCCAGCAGTAGAGCCAAAGCCGGGAACTACATTGAGCACTCCATCTGGGATGCCAGCCTTGATGAAAGTGGAAAACAAGAAAAATCCTAGTTAGCTTAGCCTCATCACAAAGGTGTTTGGTATGCAAATTATTTACATGAAAATGTGAGATACTAGACTAAATTGTGTAGGAATTCAATTGGTATAACACCATTAGAAAAAAAATATTCCAACATTTAACAGATTGTCAATTTGATTCCTAGGCATTTTATTTTTCCATGATTCCATCCATCCATGCACTGAAGTGCTACTAATATATCAAGAGCTCCATTATTTAGACATCATATTAGGACACCAAGATACAACTATCTCTCACATAAATATATAATATATTATTATCTTATCTCAGCACACATGTATCTCGATACTCATTTTCGCTCACATAAGTATACTATGTCTCATATTGTGTCTATGCATATCATTGTCAAAAACACATTTCCATACAAAACATGAACTTACCATAAACTTCTAAGGTACCAAGATATCTCACAAGCTAGTATTCCTAAATGAATTAAGGAGCTAATTTTGATAAGCAAGTCAAACCAATTGTTCAGCCATACCAGCTTAGCAAGATGAGCATAAAAGAGAGCCGAGAGAGGTGTTTGCTCAGCAGGCTTGAGTACCATAGTGCAGCCAGCAGCCAAAGCAGGACTGGCCTTGGCGAAGAACATGATGGTAGGGAAATTCCAAGGGATGATGTGTCCAACAACACCAATTGGTTCCATAAGCGAATACAAGTGGAGGTTCCTAGAAGTTTTGAACACTTCTCCATGAATTTTATCAGCAGCACCAGCATAGTAGCGCAGGATATTGGCTGCTTCAGGAACATCCACAGCCTTACACCAACTGTATAGCTTCCCTCCATCAATGGTGTCCAATGCTGCTATCTCTTCTAGGTTCTGCTCAATTAGCTCTGCCCATTTCAGCATAATCTTAGCTCTCTCCTATAAAATACCCCATGATCAAATTAATATATGGCGCTCACTGCTTGAGAAAATTGCCTATTTTCTGTGTAATGTAAAATGTTGAGACCCGGACATTTTTTATTTCGTAACTCATAACTCTTAACTGAAGTGGTACATTAGAAAATAGTTGAACCTTTCACGTACTTTGTGTGATATGTTTTCATTTTGATCACCTCGAACAGAAGTACTGAGTCACTAAAATACGTTTCATGTCGTTACATAAAAGGGACCTAAATGTCTAATGCCAGTCTCACTATCAATAGTTTCTAATTGATTGGTCTAGAATGCTCTTCTTTGTATATTTTAATTTGTCCATTATTAATCATAATTTTTTTTTTTGCTTTCAAAACTAATTGAATCTCAATTATTTATTATCACTCTTTATTTATTATTTTCACTTGTCATATTTCTAAATAGGGTCAATTAAAGTTTATTTTATATTTATAATATATTACCACTATGATATTTTAAATTTATATTTAAGAATATTATTAATTAATACTAAACATAGAAATTAACTCTAAGTATACTTTTAGTATAACATAAAAAATTCCTAACTTAAATCTAACATTTTACTTGAATAATCTAACATTTTACTTGAATTCAATAAACACAGTGAAATAAAATTCAAATAACATGAAAATTTAGTCAAATATAAAATACAAAAAATTTTCCAAGACATATTTGTGAAATAAATAATGCATAACCAATCTTAATTTAAATATTACAATTCTATAAAAAAAAATTTATCAAAATTCTTAAAATGATATTTGGCACCACAGCACTATATATATATATATATATATATTTATAAAAAAATCATGATTAATAATGGATAAACTAAAACATAAGAAAAAGGGCATTCTAGACCAATCAACTAAAAATTATTGATAGTGGAAGTGGTATTAGACAATTAGGAGTGGCTACATAAAGGTACAATTATGCTACAGGTTTTATAATTTCACTCGATTCTTAACTAGATCTTTGTTGTTTAAAAGTTTGTAATTAAGTCCTTATATTATATAAAAATTTTCAGTTAAATCTCTATAATTTAAATTTTTATAATCAAGTTTTTATACTGTATAAAAGTTTTCAATCAAGTCCCTATATTGTACAAAATTATAGGGACTTAATTGAGAATTTTATATAATATAAGAACTTAATCATAAATTGTTAAACTATAGGGATTTGATTGAAAATTTTGATAGAGTACAAGGACCTTATTTAAATTTTTAAACTATAAGAACTTAATTAAAAATTGAATAAATTTATACGGAGGTCCAATGTAATTAAACCTTTCACATAGAAAATTCAAAATTCTGCTTTTTCAGCTATTGATGAGTGCATATGTTCTCTCTTTTAATCAATTATAACAGAAATAAAAGTTGGGTGAAGGTGCATGAACTTACCGAACCGGTCATGCGTGGCCATGGACCGGAATCAAATGCCTCGCGTGCGGCCTTCACGGCTATATCAACATCTTCCTTGGTAGCCTCTGCTATCTCTGCAATCACTTCCTCTGTTCTTGGATCCACTGTCTCAAACGTTTTCCCTTTTGTTCTCCAAGATGCATAAAAGTTTAACAAGTCAATTCAGTTGTTTGAAAACTTCTTAAAAAAAATATGGAATCATTGCCCTGTTATATGATTGCCAAATTCACTTGCTAGCAGAAATTATATCACAAAAATCTTACATTCTCAAATTTATAGTTTAATGAGGTTAAGTAGAGCTATTTCTCTCAGACATTTTTCTAAGTTTAGATATTCTCCAATGTGCAGTCTTGTTTAGATATTCCCGTATCCTTCCGCACTTGACAGAAATCGTGATCGGATCTTCATAAAGGTAACATTGTACATTGTTTGCGCATGTTTGTTTGGTAGTAAAGAGTAAAGCTATGTATTCAGATAAATATATACATAATTTTGTTTATAAAAATTATGATGATTATTGAATAAAATAAAATGATATAATTTATTAATTTATTTAAAGATTAACAATTATGCAATATCTTCTGGATACAAAATTTTTTAATTGTTTAGCATTTTTAACATCATTATGGGTATAAAATTCTTAATTGTTTTGCATTTTTCTTTACTAAAAAGGGAATTTCTTTCTTAAAATATTAAACAAGTTATATAAAACGTGTTAACAAATGAGTGGTGATGTTATAGTTTAAAATTTCTCATCACCAAAAATATAATAAAAAGTTCTTAGCAATAGACTAGTAACAATTTAACATGCATTAATGATTCACAAATTGATGCATGTCAAGAGGATGGTTTAGCATTGTTATTCTTAATCAGCGAACCTCTCCTCCCTATCTGTAATTAAAGTTCAACTTTTCCTCTTTGTTTGTGATTAAATATAGACTCCCGTTTCTAGTTTTTTCTATGCTATGCACATAGCTTTAATCCACTAAAAATACTGTGCATCCTGAATTTTTTTTCAAAAACAAATGCCAAAATGACATGGCATATTTTTTGAATGAATAGATGAGTCCTATCATTATATTTAACTCAACAACTACCATGTATTCTGTATAAAATTCTAGTTATATTATTCTATCTAAGCAGCATTACTCGGAATTCATATTCGGTTCTTTGTAAATATAATATATCCCATACTTTACTTTAACTGGGAAACAATGCAAGCAAAAACAGTGTTATCAAAAAGAATTGTAAAACATGAACTAGCTAACAGAAAAGGAATTAGAACCTGAAACTGAATCCACGAATTCTCCATTGATGAAAAGCTTAGTAAACTTTACAGCTGGAACCTTGACAAAGGAGCTAGTATTGTGGCTGTGGCCGCCATTGCTGAGATTTTCCATCTCTGTATCTAGTATATACCTTTTCTCTGACTGATCTGGATAAATGCCAATGAGTTTCTAGAGAGAGTAATTTAAGGTAGAGTGTGTGTGGTTGGCCTTGGTGTAGAGAAGGTATGATAGTGATTTATATGGGCACTGAAATACTGCACATGCATTTCTCACTTATTGAGTTTGCACCTTGTTTATAGCAGGAATGGTAGGTGACTAGCTAGAATAGGCACACAACAATGAGGAGAGATTCTTAAATAGAGTAAGAATAAAGTTTTATTTGGATATGTTGATATATCGGTAGCGTGTAAGTTATTATTATTATTATTATTCACTTTCTTTGTATTTTTAATAAAATGACTTAGATGTCAAATGATGAATGATATTGGACATGGGATATGACTTTTCTTTTAATGTTAATTAGATTACATAAGAATTTTCCAAATATCAATCTCAAAAAATTTGTGTTAGTTCTTGGCCTCCGTTGTGAAAAGCATGGGATTTTCCCCTTTTTTTTCTTGTTCATTTTTCCTCTTTGAATGCCATAACATGGTCAGAATTTGTGGGAATACAAAGAATGGTGCAAACGGTGAGTCAATTATGTACCAAATCACAAATTATTTTAAATGTTCGTGGTCTAGTTCCAATTCTTTCACGAATAATATATATATATATATATATATATAGAGGGAATCAGTCAACAGAGAGAGGTGTGATTTATTATAAGAATAAAGAGAATAAGTCTTGATCATTATATTTTATATGAATTGTCAAGATTAAAATATAAAATTATGTGATTTAAAATTATCATGTGATCATTAATTATCACTAATTCACTTTCATTCTCAATCCTATATATATATATAGGGAAATGCTAACCTCTACATCTTCATTTAGAGATTAGCAAGTTACATATTTTCATTTAGACCAAAAACTCACTCCTTTTATGTAAAGAAATGTTGTAATTTTGGATAACTTTATAATGTTATCTCTCATTTATTATTGCTTTGACTTATTTTATCACTTAATTTATATATAGAAAAATGTTAACCTCTATATTTTCATTCAGAGATTAGCAAGTTATATATTTTTATTTAGGCCAAAAACTCGCTCCTTTTATGTAAAGAAATATTGTAATTTTGGATAACTTTATAATGTTATCTCTCATTTATTATTACTTGGACTTTTTTTTTTATCACTCAATTAATATTCTCGCTCATCTCCATAACGTTTTTTTAATTAGAGAAATTAAAAAATTATTCAAATAGTGAGAAATTGTAACGGGAGAATAGTAATTAAGTGAGACAAAAAGTTGAGAGTAATTAATGTAGACAAAGATGAAATTATATATTTATCCAAAAGTATAAGTTTTATTAAGGAAAAGGGAGAATGGGCATTATGTCCAACTAAAAATGTGGAGTATACTATCCTCTCACCTAATTAATGGTCTTTTTTTACAATTTCTCATTATTTGAATGATATTTTTTTATTTCTCTAATTACTAAAAAAAATCATGAAGATAAGAGAGAATTTTAATTGGGTGATAAAAGAAGTCAAAGTAATAATAAATGAGAATAAAAATAAAATTATAAAATTATCCAAAATTACAAGCTTTATTCAGATAAAAAGAGTGGATTTTTTGTCTAGAAAGATTTATTATGAGAGTAAGAGAAGTAAATATAGGATGTATAATTATATATAAATAATCAAAATTAAAAGTTAATTAATAATAATTAATACTCACATATTCATTTAAAAAAATTATATAATTTTATATTTTATTCTCAACTATTTATATATGATTCAGCAATCAAAATTAACTCCTCTCTTAATTTCACATAAAGTGTCTCTAAATTGAACTGTAGTAACTAGTGTGATAAACTATGAGACATAATATAGTTGGTAGTTAACTGAATTTCTTTAGTATCTAGTCAGATATTTGATTTCTGACAGTATGTATGAAGAAAGTTTTATGACCAAAGACAAAACCCACATATATGAGTTACATGCCAAGGGAATTAGTGGAATTCTTGCGATGGTGAATCTTTCTTGGTTTATCAAAAAAAAAATAAAACTAGTGTGACGTCTAAAAGAAGACGGGAGAGTACTCAGCCAATAATTCAGAGACACGGCAGTAAATGAATTATAGCTATCTAAGCCATCAATTTATTAATATAGAAAGTTAATGACCTCATTGTTCCACTATAAGTTCTCGAGCACGCAGGCGTAGACGCGTAGTATCATTTATTGACCCAAGATTAAGAAAAATATCTGCCACATATCTAAGTGCTAGAAATTTTAATTTCTTCATTACTTTATTGTCAAAACCTACTAAGCATGGCACAGGACATAATAATACGATATAGATCCAAGAAACATATTAAAGTTGAAAAATTATTTGACACCGCATATATATAAATAAAAATTTAATAAAAATGATACATTATTCAAAATATTATTTATATAAATTTTATTTATATTTTATTTTTTTTATAAATCTAAAAAATTATGTATTATTTTTTTTATAATTTCATTTATATTGTATTTTTTTATCTTAAAGTAGAAAAAAAGTACATTTGAAATTAAATATATACAAATTTATATCATTGGTGCGTTATTCAAAATTCAACATGAATGTGTCCGGCTTATAAACACAATATCAATTTGTATCAATTTGACGTGTCCATGCTTCATAAATCAAAACAAATTATCGAACCTCTGTCTTTCAAAAGCCACGCATTTTGATGAAGTTAAAAGCTCGCCTTGTTTAATTGATGGAGTTTTTTTTTTTTTTTACCCATCTTAGCGGGTGTAAAAGGTGAAAGCGAACCTCATCTTTGTATGATAGAATGAAAATGGGAAAACAATATATCATATACAAATGTTAGGATGTCATTCTTGTCGATTATCGATCTTGGAGGTTAGTAAAGTTTCTTTCACCAACCTAATAATTGCACCAACCATTTAGCCGGTGCTTTATTTTCAATATATCATTCTGCCTACCTAACAAAATTATCATCTTCCTTTTAAGATAATTTTATGCAGAAAGAAGATCTTATCATCAATTTTTAACATGTTACGTGCATCACTTCTAGGGGATAATAATATTATTTATATTTATAATTTATATATATTTATATAATATCATATCGATATATTTATATATATTATCAAAAAATATGTGGGGCTAAAATTAAGTAGAACTTACATTCTATTCAATAATAAATGAGTATCTATTATAAGAACAAATAAGAAATAGCATTTCTCTAACCAGAAATCCCCTGAATATTTCGGCTGCATCTATCTCTACAAAATTTGAGCCACTCAACATAAATTCAAAGTCTTTCTGGGCTACAAACTAACATTGTTTTTTTAGTATTATTTCATCAACAGAACCAATTAGAATTGTTAAAACAAATTAAACAAAAACAAAGTTACCCTCTTGTGTTGGGTATATCCTTGGTTCTCAAGAGATTAAACACACCCTGTCGTATGATCAAAGATTAAATCTAACCTCACTTATGACTAATGGACCTAGGATACTATTGTCCAATGACTTTGGTATAATTTGACCCTTATGTTTGACTAACTAATAAAACAATGAAAGAAGAAAGAGAAAACAAGTATGACTTGGCTCAACCAAAGTGACCTACATTAATTTACAAGAAACGAAGGAGAAATGATACTTGTATTCTTGTCCTCTTACAGCTTTTGTTAATTGTCATATAATTGATTTTGATAAAAATAAAATTTTAAACTAAATAATAATTTAGTTAGGGATTTGCCTCGAGAAAGTTTGTAAAATAAAAAAATAAAGGATTAATTACCATTGGTCCGGAGTGTTTCTAGTTTCTACCTTTTTTCAGTCCAGTATTGTTTTTATTTTTTTGGTATGAGAATACTTTCTTTTGTCAACAATTAGTCTACCTTTTTTGTTTGGGAAAATGTTAATTATAACGCCCTAAATTTTAATCCTTTAATTAGTGCTCAATTATTACTCAGGTTAACATTTAGTTATTATATTTTAGTCTCATAAGTTTTTCTTACAAAAATAAGATATAAAAAAAATAGCAATAATAATTTTATAACTTTATAAAATCAACCTAGAAGCCTTGTATATAGATATATCATGTACAATATTTATTTTATGAAAGCTACATAAACATTCATAAATGAATATGAATCATCCAATATTTGAATTATATATATATATATATAATAAATACATAGATAAATCCAAACAGTATGTCATAAATACTAAATAAGTAGCAAGGATAATAAATATCTTCTAGCTAACAATGGTCCGGTAATTAATGAAATAATTAAACTTCCAATGGAGTTATAACTCATCTAAAAATAATTTTCATGAATGGAAATAAAATCTTCGCTATTCTCATAATCTGAAATAAAATCCTATATACTTTTCCTTGAACATACTCCTTCAAAAGATCCTTAGTTACTTGCTCCTCGTCTAGAGATGATAAGGAAACAAAATGGGGTGAAAACTCGAAAGTTTAAAATGCACGTAATAAAGTGTCATTAAAATCATCTCTAGCTACCTCGGTTTATTTTTGAAAAAAAATGAGCATACATTAAAATTCAATTAATAAGCTCTGTAAATCTTTATCCAAGGTAGACGTATTTTTTAACATGATCTTTTTTAACATGGATGCAACACTATACTTCATGTATGCATGACAATATAAGTAAACACACACATGCATATAAAATTATATTCAGTCATATAACGTATGTAATTTAGTTTTTCCATTTACTTTCTCTTTCTTTATTCATCATTTTCTTTACACAAATCTTCCTTTATACATATTTTTCTTTATATATTTATTTCTTTATACATTTCTTTCTTTATTCATATTTTTCTTTATACATCTCTTTCTTTATACATCTAGTTTATTCAATTAGTAGTGTAATGAGCTCATACCAAAAGTCAATTGTCATCGACAAACACAGTGGGGATAAACAGGGTATTAGGACAATGGGGATCACCTTTTTCTATCAAAGATTATTTCCAAATCAGTAGAGTTTGAGACCAATATCTTTAATATATTATATCACATTAATATTTTATATTACATAAATACATTATCAGTGGGGATAATATTCAATACCTTTTCATATCATATCAATAACTTATCAGTGGACACCATGTCCAATATTTTTCATATATATAACTTAATACTTTCTTTTAACATAGGCGCACATAATGAAATCATACAGAACATACATATCATCATTTGATTTATAATATATGCACATTTTTGTTAGTGTTACATGACATCATCATATATTAATCCATAAACAGTCAATGCATGCAATCTATCACCAGAAATTATTTTACTTGATTCATACCCCATAACTTTTCTCTTCTTAAATTTCTAGTTCATCAGTATATCCAAGACATCCTCTTATTCTCTTATATGACGCCTTCTATTCCTTATATTTATTTTAAACTACTCACATAATGTCCTGATAATACAGTGTGAATATTATAAATATGACATATTGTCTATGTGATAGTATGTAATCCGGTACCAGTATATTGTCACTGTGTAAATTTTTATAATTGACGTACAAGGCTAGATTTATAACAACCTTATTATCTTATATGCAAAATATTGTGAAAACTGTTTCACATTGTAATCTCGTTACCGGAAAGAGAATGATGTAAATCAATGAAACTGAACGACAAGAACAACAATGTATTGTAAAACATATAATAATGAATTCATGAAGGCAAGGCCAAGATATGAGAAATTAACGTCAAATTCTTCGGACAATATTTAAAATATTGGAAAAACATGATCCTCCACGTAGAGATTGCAGGCAAGGATACTAGGGCTCCAAACAATAACAAAATAAAAGGTTTGGCACAAAAACCCCACCTAGTGTGAAGCATTAAATGTGAAAAAGACTCTTTAGTACTCTAGAATTGGAACAAAAAAATGAAAATACTTCCATCTTTCTCTTTATGAAGTTGCCTATACCTCTCTATAGATAGGAAGGAGTATTTTTGTTCCAATAATACTTGGATCTTGATGTTCATGGAGAGTATAAACCAAAAAGGTGGCTTTTACTAAATTGGTATGTAGGTTTTGGCTATGGTGGCTAAGGTTTTGAAAGAAGTGAGGATGAAGAAGAGAGTAAAGAGATGAAAATATGATGGAGACGAGGAATATAGGAAGGGAGGACATGGCTTTGACGATAGATTTGGTATGAAGTGTGCTAACTTTCCTTTATATATATAGTTAGTGTGATTAGGGTTAGTGTTTATCTCTCTTCTCTCTCTTTTTTGTGTGTAAATATAAACTATTTGGATAAAAAAAAAATAACTACCTAAGTTTGATATAAATCTAATAATATTTATTTTTATCTTGATCTTTATTATTGTTAATATATATATATATCAGTATATGTATTCATTTATTATAATAATTACGTATGATACATATATAATTATTATAATAATTACATATAATATATAACTAGTAATACAAACACATAATTTCATATGTAATATGTTATAACTATTATGTATATGTCGTTATCGTAGATATGTATTTATTTAAGATGGATCAATTAAAGTTTTGGATACCCTGCTTGTTTGTTTGTTCCTAAAATGTAGGGATTTAGAGAGAGATTTTATCTTTTAGTTAGTATGATTATAATTTGTAAGGATTTGGTGAGAGATTATTATTTAAATTTGAAACTAAAATAATCTTTTAAAATTTTACACATTCTCTCCTAGTTTAAATATTAACTATTGAGGAGACTGTTGATTTTCTAGAATCTTATTATTAATTATAATTCTTAAAATTAACAAATTTATTTAATATTTAAAATTATCTTTTTGTCTTTTATCTAATTGTGTTGATTTTTTTATTGATTTCCCTTATTGATTAAGCTTTTACTCATTTATTAATTAATACTTTATTTAATTTATTAATTATTTATTCTAATAACTCATAAAAATAAGATAATTAATATAAGAGAAAATTAGAGATGTTACATTAATATAGACTTAGTTTATGGTGAATCATACATGTGACAATATCTCAATGAGTACTTTTAAAATATTTATATATTTTTAACTGTAAATTATACTTTAAATGGTTGATATGTTGTCACATATAGGATTTATCATGAATCTGGAACTATACTATTATTACCTTTTTTTTCATTTGGTCCGGATCATTATTATTTTTTTTTGTGCTATTAAAAAATGCCAATAAAGATAGGCACCGTAATATCAGTTACTTGTTTGTCAGTGTACAGTTGGTTCCTTTGATTCAGAATGAACCGAACTCAGCATCGGCCCAGTATAAGTTAGCCCAACCCAGCCTTTTATGGGTTAGGTGTTTTCGAGGCCTGGCTGCGGGCCCGTAATGCCTCTTCCTTCTGAATCAGAACCTTAGCAAAAGCTTTCTACCAACAAAACAAAAAATGGCGCGTAAACCTCAAAAATATGTTGACCGAAAAAGAAATGAAAAATATACTTAGAGAGTGTCAAAATTTTAAAATAACATATCAGTGAACCCCAAAAGGGTAATGCGTTGTGTTAGTGGCTGAGTAGTATGAATTCCAAACATATGCACTTATGATTAATTTGGTAATGCGTTTTTACTGAATATTCTGGCATATAAATAGTATAAGCTAATTTTTTATGTTTAGTAAAATAAAAGTTGGGATGTTTTTGCTCCTAACTTTTAAAAATTATGAAAAATTTTTAGAGCATCTCATGTGATGTTTTTTTTTCCTCTAAAATTTAAAAAAATTTAAAAGATTAATATAACCCTTAAATTTTAATAAAAATCTAACTTTATCATTTCACTAATTAAGACTTTTAGTCTTTTATTCTTTTCACAAATATTTATGTCTATCATAGTTGTTTTATATTTTAAAAGCAACTTTATTATATATTTACTAATTACTACTTCAATAGCTCCTGCTTTTTGAGAACAATATTTGCATTATTTTGCCAAATGATGCAACTATGATTTTTTAAGAATATTTTTTTGCAAGCTCAAAGAGCTCATCAGCTTTTTAAAAGCCACAGCAATACCAAACCAAACCTTAGTCTAACAATGTCTTTGGATTTGAGTTTGGGGTTGATTTTACCTCCTCTCTTCTAATTATTTTTGGAAAAGCTATCAAACACGAATTTCAATTTATTTTAAAATTAGTTCTAACTAAATCAATTCTATAAATATAGAACAGAACATGCACAAACTTGTTCAGATTAATTTTTATAATTTGAATTTTTTTTATAATTAAGAAAATTGAAACCACTTAAATCACAAGATGGTAAAATTTTAGAGATGATTGGTTATCAAACATGCACACAAGGGGGAAAAAATCTTAAGGTCATTAGGGTGTGTATGATTGGAGAGTAGGAATGGAATAAAATATGTCATAGACCCTAGAGTATGTTTGGATTAATAGAATTTGATTAAGTGAAAATAAAATGATTGGAATTTTCACTAGCTCCATTAGTTGAAGATGCCACGATTGGATGGAGTGGAGAAGAAATGTATGAAATTCATTCCACCACTGCTTTTTATTTTCCTTCTCCCAAATTGGAGAAATGAGTTGTTATATTTAATAAAATTTCCACTCTCTATCAATATTACTAACATTACTCGCTATAGGATAATAGAAATAAAAATATTATAATTATAACAATTATGTTTCATTCCATTAATGCATCCAAATAATTGGATGGGATATTTCTCCATTCTATTATCCTAACAATAGATTTTCTTCAATTTTATTGCGTCACTTAACTCCACTCTTCTCCATTTTATTTTTTTCTACTTCACTTTACTCCTCTCCTTTCCACTTTATTTTATTCCACTTCACTCTATTCTTGTTGTTGCCATCAATCCAAACATACCCTAAATATTTTCTTCTTCCATTGTGACCAATCCAATCTTTTTCTTTTTCAAAACATATCCTGTCTCCAATATGAATAGTAAGGTTTTACTTGGCCAAAACCTACTTCCAGTAACCCAGCACAACTTATCAATTCTTAATACTCACTTTTGATGACCAAAATTTAGGAAGTGGATCATCTCATGAGATGGTTATGTTTTGATCTTTACTTTTGATTATGTTGAGAGAAAAAAAAAGTTGATGATATAAGAGAGATTTTAACTAGTGGTGAGTATTTAAACATCACCATATCATGTTAAAAAATTACATGAGAGGATGCACTCCCCAAAATTTGAAAGTTCTCATTTCTCAATCCAACATTTAGTCTAGAGATCTGGATTTGATTAATATAACAAAATCAATAATTTGAACTGAACTAACTAATTTGGTTTAGATAGGTTATGATTTTTCTCTGGTAGTTTTGAAATTAAATTGATTGCAAAATAAGGTTTCAATCTATATTCCATGTGCACTACCTAAATCCTTTACCACTATACCAGTCTTAGTAGATTTAGCAAGTCCTGAAAAATGAATTGACTTCACTCAATTTTAAATTTTTTAATACAAATCAATTATTTTGATTCAGTTATTAAACTCATAATTTTTAATCAAATATAAACATCCGATATTTTTTTTTTATTTTTTAAGTCCTTAGAGTTATATAGCTACTTTGGTAACAAGGCCATACTCATAGTTGTAAAATCTAGACCGAACTAGCCAGTTAAAACCGAAAACCAGCAACTGGCCACTTGATCGGTTCGTTTCTACAGTTGGATCGAGCCAACATTTGACTTGGTCTAGCCTAGTCAAAATTGAGGTAAGCCGATCGGTCAACCAAAAACCGAATCAGGGACAGGGGTTGCTCAAATTGTCAAGAGGAAATTAGTGAATAAATTAAAAAAATTCCCTTGAGATCAGAGATCTGGACCCTGTCCAAGCAAGCATAAGGCGTACTCACCAGCCATTGAACCATCTTTGTTCTTGTTGTATATTACATATCTAATACCTTTTTATTTATTTTATTAGTTAAATCTTATTCGACCGATTCGACTAGTGATACGCTGGTTGAACCAGGGACTAACCAGTGTCCCATGGTACAACCAAGTTTATCATCGGTCTAAATTAAGAACTTTGGCCGCAATTCTTTTCTTTAATTTCTCGGGTAGGGATTCGTTACTCCTCACCCACTTATGGACCAATGTTAGTCCTCTATTTCAACATTGTTAAACATCAATAGATATGATATAAAAATAAATGAATGGACAAGATTGAATAAGTACTTTAAATTTTAAAGATCAAGCAAAATTGCGAATTCTCACATCTACGTTCAGACAGTCAGACACCATTTGTCGCCAGTGGCCACCCTCTACCTCCTTCTTTATCTCTCATTTTGGTACTTTAAAAAAAAAAAAAACTAGCCAAAAGCTCTTATAAATCATAATTGGGTATTTGTTTCAAGGTTTATTTAGTTATTTCCCGAGAATAACAACTAGAATGATGTGCTTTCATATTTGTTACAAGTTTTGTAAAATTATTCCTTAGAAAAACTTTTTCTCATGCTTTAGTGAGATCTTATTCCCATAATGAAAGATGGGAACAAAAAATTCTCATGATTTGGGAATGATAATTATTAAGCATAAATATGAAAATATCCCTCAACTATTTAACTTTTCCCCTCTCAATTTCCATTTACCTGCGTTTATATGCACTTCATATATCCATTATGCTCTCAAACCCATGACTATTTTAACGAAAAATATTTTTAAATTTATGATTTTTTATTTTTTTCTTATTTTTTGAAATGTTATTTTTATTTAACATAGTTGTTATTTTTTAGCATTTTATTGAATTATTAGATTCAAACGAGATAAACAAACTTTTAAAAATTGATTATTATTTTATATTGATCAAATAATATTCATAAATTTATTTTTTTTTAGAACTGTAATTTTCATTTGATATAGTTATTTTTTTAATATTTTATTTAATTATTAGATCTGGATGAGATGAAAATTTTTAAAAAAATTAATTTTTAATTTTATATTGATCAAGCAATATGTATATATATATATATATATAATTTTTCTAGAAGTGTAGTTTTTATTTTGGATGATAACAATAATAATAGATGTGTTAGGAGTGTTTTGGAAATTATGACATATATTATGATGAATTTATATTATAAAACAATTAAATTTTTTCTTGGAAATTTCAAAATATAATCTTGAGAATGTTAAATGGTAAATAAATAATTTTTTTAAAAATATCTGGTAATATCATTCTTAGGAATATGATTCATGATAATGTAATTTCAAACCTTGAAACAAATGACCCTAAACATTTATTGGGTTATGTGAGTTCATATTGTCTAACCAAGCTCAACATTCTTTTTCAACAAACAAAAAGGAAAGACACTTCATCAAGTAGATCTGGAGGATTGGTACAAAAATTGGTGACCAGTGATCCATCTGCACATCAACTTACCTTTGCATTCTCCACATTGCGCTCATCTAGCTCGCGAAGAAAATCAAACTATCTTCACCACTTCTCTAATGGTGGTGGAGCAGTCTTGGATAGGTGAAGATGTCACATAAAGGAGGAGAACTTAAAAATGGTAGAAAGTGAAAATAAAAAATTATAATATGGTTAAATTTGTAATGAGTGAAAGTGGGTAAGACCAACTAATCTTTCACGTAATCTCTCATTCATTTAGGATCCTTACTCTCCCTAATTATTATGAAGTATCTTATGAAGTAGCAGGGCCAGAAACATTTTATTAGGGGACCAATATAAACCACTAGTCTATAAATCACATTAGAGAACTATAATAAATATATAAGACAAGTTGACGAGATTTTTTGGGGAAAGGGGTCATGGCCTGCAGAGAACTGCCTTGGCTCCGCCCCTTATCTTTTGTTTTATTTCCAAAGCATAGTTTTCATAATCGAACCGATGATCAACTCGGTTGAGACATCAAGTCAGTGGATCAATTGTTCAATTGATGGGTCACGGATTAAATCGGTTAAACCGGATTTAATTATATAAAAATATAATATAATAATATAGTTCAAATAAGTATATCATATATATTATTTACACACCGTATCACAAGTCAAATTGAGCTTGAACGAGTGCTTGCAAATCTAGTTCAACAGAAGAATCAGACGAGCCAAATGGCCAGTTCACTGGTTTCTGGTTTGAACCGACCAGTCCAGTACAATTTTAAAAACTATGTTCTAAGGTGTTATCAGTTGTCTCTTGAAGATTAACAAACTTAGAGAAAGATATAAATTGCGGTATCCTGACTCAATAATTCAAATTGAATTAAGGCTTTGATTTAGTAAGACTACTTTTTGAAGGGTACTCTACAAATAAAAAATATAAGTCAATCTTTTCTATAAGATAAACAAAAAAATTGATATGTTTTTGCTCTTAACTTTTAAAAGGCAGAGATGCTTTTGAGAGTATTCCATGAGTTATTTTTTTAAAAGTTGGCTTGTGTTATCTAAAACTCAAAAAGATAAATGTAACTTTATTGTGCTTGATGATTAAAAAGTTGAAATACCCTCTTTGATATCTGTATATATTATATCCATTTTGAATTTTAAAAACAACTTTATTAAATATTTGACAACAATACTATATAGCTTCCATTTATTTAGAAGAAATTCTGTTATATTTTACCAAATAATGTTAAAATGACTTTTAAAATTAGTTTTTAGAAAGCTCAAAGAGCTCATTTCACTACTCTGAAGTGAAAAAATTGGTAAAATGCAAAAGTTAATTCTTATTCACCATTGGATTAATAACTTTTATCATATGTACATTATGTGTGGATGCTACTAAATAATCCAAGGATAATTAATCACTTACTTGTGCATTTTATCAACTTCCTTGCCTTAAAGGAGCCAAATCCAAACTTAATAGCTCTAAAAGTGTTACAACAGTACAAAACCAAGCTTAAATCAATTTGGGCTTGCTGGAAAAAATATTAAAAAGGCAAACCAAATTAATTTAGTTACAATCACTTTATTATTATTTTTCAAATTGTCAAAACCAAAATCAAACAGAACCGTACACGTTTTTGCTGCTAACACGTACTTCACAAGGTACATCTTGTGTGGTGCATGTAATTGAAGTCGCGTTTTTCAGGTGTTCCATCTTTGACTATGACAATAGGAGACATGTATAATTTACTTTTGCATGCACTAGTTGTGTAAGAATGGGGATACTAAAAAGAACAAAGGTTTTATCCTGCTATTAGAAATTACTACCAACATAACATATCGTTTTTATTATCTTTAAATATAAGTTTAGTGATTATAAATATAAGTTAAAGTTTTTCTTTGTTTTATTTTTATTTCTCTTTTTCCATTTCTTTATATTTTATCCTTGTCATTCTAAATTTTGATACCAATTATCATTTTAAAAATGCATTTAGTTGTTTCACCAAAAAAAAAATACATTTAATTATTACAAATATTAGAAGTTATATTTTTGTTCTGATAAACATCAAGTTTACGCAAAAGAAACAAAAAAAATATAACAATCACTACTATAATTTAATGCCTGAAACATTAGTTATTTTTGGAAACACATGAAAAATATTGCATTGCCCTAATAAAGGCTATACTTTTTAAGGCTAATGTGTTATTTTTTGTAAGATTGTTATATTAGATAGAGGTGACCATTTGTTTAAGACATCATTTTTTAATCGACAAGGAAACGCAAACACATCACTTTTTGTAGGATTGATGTATTAGGCATAGTCAACTATTTAAGCCCTCACTTTTTAATATTTTTTAAATCAAAAGCAATAATTTTTACACATTTTCATGAAAATTATTATTTTAGGCTCTAAAAATATTGTAATGGGTGGAAAAAGAAGGACCAAAATCAAAATAAAAATTTCACAGAAATCAAAAAATAAAACGAGTTATATTTATAAGGTCAAAAATATATTTAAGCCTTTTAAATATAGATTATTTTTAAGTTCCGTTAGTGTGTTTCAAACACGCAATTGTATACATTTTTTTTTTTTTTTGACTTGATCTAATCAATAAAGCCAAAAAATGAAAACGCTAAAATGCCAATTCCTGCGTCAGGTAATGGCGGAAGTGAGGAACCTTGTATTATTTTGACTCCATGTAATCAAGAAAAGACGGACAAAGAAGAATATATCTCTATCAACTCATACTGCAGGCAAGCAATGGAGGTTAAGTTCAACTTTTCTAGTAAATTTTTTTTTAATCTTTATAGTAATATACCTAGTTAAGTATTCTTTTTTTATGCAATATACCTGGTTATGTTCCTTGCTTTAATTGTATCCCTTTCTTTAGTTTTGATAGAGGAAGCGGATGGTAGAAGATATTGACCAAACAGTTAATTGATAGTTAACTTGTGTGCACTTCATCTAATTTAGACAAAATCCCGGGTTGGCCGGGTCTAACACTATAGCTGCTCCTTCTATACAGGCTACGATCTTGGGTGAAAGCTACACCAACATATGGACTCTAGCCTTTTTTTTTGTTTTTTTGAAACATAATTACAATCAATTACATACTTGAATTCATAATTTCATATTGTTAGGAATTAAGGTATTTCTGTATTGAGAAAGAATAGAAAAAACCGTGAACAATTATAATGTGATCTAAAGGTGTAAATAGGTTTATTCAGATTGGATTTGAGAGAAAAACAAATCCAAATCGATCAATGTTTGATTTTTTTCGAATTGGTTAAGATTTACAATTTTAATTTTTTTTTGCATAATTCAAACTAAATTATTGATCCGATCAAATTTGAGCTGGTTCCGATTGATTCATTGGATTTATCACTTTTTTTCTTACAATTTTTGCCCAAAAATTCAATAAAAAATACATTAAAAAAGACATAGGTTTGAAGACAATATTACTTATAATATCATAACACAACTATACAACTCAAACAATTCCAATATCAAAACAATTCTAATATCAACTAATGGAATATTAAGAACTTATAAGAAAGGGAAGTTGGAACACAATCATAAAGAAGAGAGGTTTGTGACTTGTGTTAGTAGTAAGTTTAAGTTAGTGTAATAGGAGAAAAAAAATAATTATAGGGGATCAAGTGGTTAGGTTCGGGTTCGGTTTTGGAAATGAAAATCAAATATTTGAATAAATATATGATTGGTTCTAGTTAGATCCGGATCCAAACCAATTGACTCGATTACCCAAACCAAATCAATCTAATTGTATTGGTTCAGTTCCTGTTGTCATCAAATCATAGTCCAATCCGCTTACACTCCTAATGCAATCATATAATCAATGAAAAGACTTATATTATTAGATGTGGGCTGAGAGTTGAGACTTTCACCCATGTACTTATTGGAGGAAAAACTTATTTTACTATCTTAAAGTTATCGGTTAAAATATAAGGTTGGGCCAATTAAGAATATTTGCCTAACTTGAAGAACGAATGAAAGTAATAAGTTTATAGAAGGAGATCTATGATCTATCTATGAAGCAAAATGATTTTTGGAATATAAGTTATGGAATATCATGTCAATTCACTATTATTCATTATTGGATATAATGTAAATCCTATTTAATTTGAGTCTTACATCCCATCTAATAATAAATAGTAATGTAAATAGCACTACCCACCTATGAATGCCTCACCAAACCCGACGAGGATAGTGGTAATAGCATGCGGTTATTAGCTTCCTTTTAATTCTAGTAGTATTAATTTTAGAATTAACTTATACATTTATTTTTTGCACAAAAGAAGAATTTAAACCCAAAATACGGGCTCTTGAACAAAACTAGCATTCAAAGCCACGATTTGGACCAGGGAGAGGGGATGGAAAGAATTTGACGAAGCATTAATTAACCAAACAGTGTTCTTTTGCGTGTTGTCTCCGTTTCTTGAGCAATATAGCAACGAGCGGGGATATTTAGACCACTCAAACGAGAGTTTGTCTAATCAAATAATGGTCAAGAAAACAAAAAGAAAATTGTTTATATTAAAAAGTGAAATTTTTTATGTTCTTAAAGTAAGGAGTCGATTATAAAATTTTGATTTTTTTTTTTTTGGTATTTTTAATTAGTGCTTTAAAGAGCGTGATCAGCAAAAGTATTGGTTAGCAAAATTAATTAAAAGAAGATTTTTATAAACACTCAGTAATTCACCAAATCAAAAGGAGGATTATAAATTTTTTTTTAGAGTTCAAGTAAGAGCCATATAGAATTTAAAAGTAGTAAGTTGAGCGTCAACGTTAAATTTAAAAAACTAGGTCTTGGAATAATATTTCTCTATAGAAAATTCTCCACCGTGAGCCACATCAAACGGTACTGACTACGTTTCGTACACGGCTAAGTAATATCGTTTTTTTTTTTTTTTCATTTTCCGTCGGAGCCAATTAAGAAATATGCTGTCAACTTTTTTTTGGCCCTTTTTTTCCATACCATTTTTCTTTTCGGTAGTTGGTACACGAGGGACTCAGCCCACCAGCAAAACATGGGGAGAGGATTTTTTGCCATATCATTTCAATTCTTATAATTGTGTGCCTCTAAATTCTTTGTCCTTTTTCCCTCGCTAAGCATAAAGTAGACATTGACATAGCAAAAAATTCCGAATTTTTATGGACTCTGGGTCCCAAGATTATTGGTGACAATATATATTCCTCTTCTTATTATATTATATATAATTTACAGAATTTAATTTTTATACACTGAAGATAGAAATATTTTTATATAATTATTTTATTAATATTATTATATTAATTATGATGATTAATTTTTATATTAATTATTTATAAAATTTTTCAAATAATTTTTTTTAATTAATTAATAATATAAAATAATTTTATATTATCAATACAACAAAATCAATCTTTGACTTAAATTCTAAGAACCTATTTTAACTTCGTTGTATTGGATTATTTTCCTCATAATACGAGCACTTGCTCATTTTGGAAGACCCATCATGTTTAAAATTTAGACTAGATCGATGGGTGTGACTGGTAAACCAGCCACGTAAATGATGGCTAGCCCTCTTCGGCTCTATTATAAACTATTATAATTATATAATAGAAGAATAAATGGTAATAAAATATTTTTAAAATGATAATATAATTAATAAAATGTATTTGATAAGGACAAAGCTTAATTCTGTCTTATTATTTTAAATAATAGAGCTTTAAAAATGATAAATACTCATTGAAAAAAAAAATTGGAATTATACTAAAAGGGCAAAAGCATAATACAAGCATATCCCCCGACGCTACAATCGGAGAAAAACCAACTTTGTTTTCCACGTGGACAGCACCAAACTCACCCGAAGAGCCAATTCTCTTTTTCTGT
Source organism: Dalbergia cultrata (assembly GCA_031216105.1). Classification (NCBI taxonomy): domain Eukaryota; kingdom Viridiplantae; phylum Streptophyta; class Magnoliopsida; order Fabales; family Fabaceae; genus Dalbergia; species Dalbergia cultrata. Next base: position 76,148,576 of record CM062344.1, read on the forward strand.
TTTTTTTAATCATCCTAAAGAGCTAGTTCTTCACTGTGGTTTATAAAGATTATTTTGGGTGCATTTATTTGTGGTTATTTTGATTAATAATTATTTTTTTATCAAAAAAATATTTTTATATATTTATATGATTTTTAAAAAATTAAAAACATTAATTTTATTTTATTTTTTTGTAAATTTAAAATCAATATCCTTCAAAAAAAATTATTTTTTTAATTTAAAATCAATATCTTTCAAAAAAATTAATTTTTAATTTTTTAATTATATCTAAAATTTAATTTTTATAACCACTTTTTTTTTAAATATAAAATTAACTCACTGGATTCTTCCTTGAGAATTGCGCCTTCAGCCGGCTCTACATACATGAAAATTGAAAGAAAAATATTATTGTACTTATTATGTGTGGGATACTGTACCAACTTACAATTCTTTTATCATTGGATGAGATATCAACTCTACCTGAATAGAATCCACACCTTATCTAATAGTAAATAAAATATGAATTAATATGATATCCCAGACACAATAAATATAAATAACACGGCTTAAATTGAAATGTCGTGGTGCCAAATTCCATTCACTTCTGACCTATCTAGGTGCCTGTCCGCCTAACCTCCTTTCTTATTCCCCTTCACATGGAGGATTTTAGCATCGTGGGTGATGATTGTGTACCCCATAAATAAGGGAGAAAAATATAAGTTTAAATAATACTGTTTTTGATCAGCGGAAACAAAAGATTAATGTTTGCAATATTTATTCATTTAATTTTTTATACTTATAATTTACTTTTTAATATTAATTTTATGTTTTTATTTATTTTGATTTTGATATTTTATGCATTAATACTTAAAAAATTAAACAATTGACTTAAATGAATAAAACAAATTGATACACAACTAAATATTTAAATAATATAAAATATAAAAATTAATCTAAAATAATTCAATTATGATGCACTCACAATGTAAAATGTTTTACCATTGTCCAACCATGTATTATCATCTCAACAAATATAATTAACTTTTACCGTCATAACTTAAAAAGTTATATAATTAGATAGATTTGATTAAATGATAATGTAAAATTCTTTTATAGATCCACTGCATCAAAAATCAATATTAAACTCATTAATCATGTTGTTGATAAAACAAACTAAACTCAGAACAAAAAGTTAAAATATAAATTTATATAGATTTATGTATAATTTTATACATATAATCCATCTATAAATATTTCATTTTCATTTTTAGCCCCAAACCCATGAATAAGTTTTTGCATGATTTTAAAACTGATCCATAAAAATTTCACTTTCACTTTTACCTCATAACCGAATACACCCTGGGTGGTGAAAATATTCACTACTAAATTCTATTTTTAGCTTAATTGTCATTTTATAAAGGACCACAACATAATATTAACATATTAATTGCAGTACACTATCATTATAAAAGAGTTCGCATTATTGCCGAATCTCGAGTAAATATCTTCTTAAGCATGAGCATAATATATTTTGAGAATTTTATATAAATTTGTCAATTATGATACTATATATACAACAAAGAGACATTAAACAAATCGTTATATATTTTATGTTTAAAAATCTAAATATATTTCACATTTGTCATTACGGGATGGTCTTTGCCAACTAACTTAAACAGTAGGAATGTTTGTGATTTAATTTTTTTGGTAAGGGTTTAGGAATGTTTTTGGTAGGAATGTTTGTGATTCTATTTAATATTATTAGATAATATATAATTAGTTATGGCCACTCCATGTTTCGTAGCATTGAAATAATGTGATGTGAAGTACTCATTCTAACCTGTTGGCGTATTTGATCAGTTTAGTTGTTCATGATATTTATTTAGTTTGCTTTGTATTGTTATTTTGATGCTAATTGAATTTATGGAATGAGTACTTGTGTAAACTATATTGGCCCACAATGTTTTTAAAATTGAAATTAGCACTCCTTTTTTTCAGTTAAACTAAATGTCTGATTGGTTTGAGTTTTCAATTTTCAGTTTTCAGAATTTGTGAAGGAAAAATTGAAAATTTTAGGACTGCTTGTTGCTTGCTAGCTTTCGCTTTTTCCTTCACAAAATCTGAACCTAAATCAAAATCAAAATCGAAACCTAAAATCGAACAAATGCACCCTTAAAAATTGGAATTTATAAGGGTCGTTTTGTTTCAGTTTTTAGTTTTCATTTTCGTTTTCCAATTTTTCATAATTTGTAAGAGAAAAATTGAGAATTCTGAAAATTATAAATTTCAGTTTTTAGTTTTTCCTTCACAAATTCTGGAAAACAGAAAATGAAAATTGAAAACTGAAAGCAAACAGCTCTATAGTTTTCAAAATTTTTAGTTTTTCCTTCATAAATTATGAAAAACTGAAAAATTAAACCAAACAGGTCCTAAAGTTCCTAACCAAAGTACTCAAATTTATCCTTTTTTTGGAGTACATGATACTGATTTGTTTTCTATATTCAAGATTAAAAATAAATCAAGCTGTTGGCACAATAATTGTTGATTTTTTTATTTTTTTGACATTTTAAAATATCTGTTTCATTTACAATATCTAGGTAGAATTAATTTTTTTTCTTCCATTTATATCCTTAATATAAATATGTTAATTAAGTATTCAATACATTTACTAAGATTAGTAGTAATGACTAAATAAAAATAGTTTTATTAATTCATATAATTTTTTACATTTATCAATTTTTTTTTACTTTCCTTGAAATGTGTATTGTTTGGGGTTTTTTTACAGTAATTATGAAATGGAGGGAGTATAACTTGATACAATTTTAATTCTTTTGTTGTACACTGTAGCTTGAATAAGCACTTAGATGTTAAAAGTTCAAATTGCTAATGTTAAAAGTTGAAATTGATAATGCATTGGTTTAATTGTAATTGGATCTGTTTTAGTACATAAAGTGAGAGTTCAAGAGTGAAAATAAGGAAATTTTAATAACAATTTGCAAATTGTAGGTAGGTAGTCTTGAGTACTTGACGAATACTCATACCACATTATATGATTAAAAGTTGTTAGCATAAAATTAAAAGAATTTAATCACGTATGCTCCGTGTATAGTACGGGTTATCAACCAGTTATATACAAATATGATGCGGATACATCACTCGTTTGAGAGCATTGATACATCCCGATAAAAAAATAAAAAAGCATTGATACATCATAGCAAGCATCGAAGATTGGATTGATTCCCTGACAATGACCCTCGAAAACCCTTGCATCTTTTTCTAATTAATTTCCCCTAGTACCACTTTTGTCTTCACATATTCATCCTCTACTCCCGCTGATTCCACTTTTTGGTTTCGATCAATCCTTTGTTTCTTCTATTCACCTTTCTCATTCGCTTTTTTCTTTTTTCGTTAATTAAATAAAGGGGGCTTAACCCCACAAGGGGGAAGCAAACAATACACGAATAAAACAACCAACACACACAACTAGCTTGAGAAACCTGATAGCAAACCAAAACCAGATAAAAGCACAGCAAGACAACTCTGTACTAATATAAACATGACTGAATACCCTCATTAAAATCAGGCAATATATCACGGGCATGACTCATGAGTTCAGGAACCAAGTCGAGAAATGCAAAATCTAGGCTATTATTAGGATTCTTCTCTAAACACCACAGGGATTTAACACCAATGATGAAGAAGCTTGCAACTCTACATTAAGGCCACGTTTGGCAGACTTTACAGATATCATAACATATTGTGTAAATTTATCCACCAAACCTCCTTTACATGTCAAAATAATGAATAACTCAATAATGATAAGATTTGATTAGCTTTTGATATTAAATAATTATTTTATTTATTTAATTAAATAATATAATAAATAAAATAATAAATATTAAATAATTTATTAACAAAGTCTTAACTGCTCCTACTCCAAAGCCCATGTATACCCCAAACCTAAAAAAAAAAAAACACATTCATGTGCACACACACCAAGAGTAGGATTACTACTTCTACGTCCCAAAAGTTAGTGTCTAATTAAGACACTCACTCTATTATTATTGGATGTGATAGAATATATGATGAATTGGCGAAAAAACTATAATTCACCATCATATCCAATAATAATAGAGTGAATATTCCAATTAGACACCTATTTTTATATATTAAAATAATATTTACCATCTAAGAGCATACTCATACACAATTGGACACCACACACACCCCCACCACTCACACACACCACATGAAACACATTCACGCTCCCAAGCCACTCACACACCACATGAAAACACAAAATGACCTTTTCACGATCAACATGAGTGCCACACACCACATGAAACGCACCCACGCTCCCAAGCGACTCACACACCACATGAAAACACAAAATCACCTTTTCACGATTAACATGACTGCCATGGCAGCAGAATTACAAGGAGCATAATCATATACATCGGATCAAATGTTGACCAATTAGAATGTCAAATTATTGGATTAATGTTTTGATAATTTTTTTTCCCTTGGATTATAGATTAATTAGTTGAATAGAAATGGTAAAGTGAGTTAATTCACTGTGATCCGCCAAAAGTCTGCTCAAAACAGGGCAAGACGAGCCACCTCCCTAAAATAAACAATTGGTCCGCCAAAAATTAAAAAAAAAAAACTTTATTTTAATATCCATAATGAATTAATTTTCTTAAAAAATTTAAAATTTGAAGAATATAATCAATAAAGTTTTGACTTAAAAACAAAGGGATAATATTCATATAAGCTAAAGAAAAAATTACATAATTTATATACAAATTCAAACATGATACTGTAATAGTTAATATTTACAAATTATATTCATAATAGACTAATAAAAATTCTTATGAATAACTAAGCATCATAAGCTTATAAGAAAGTCTACAAATGAAAAAAGAATTTAATTTATACACACTATTAGTGTTAAAAAATAAATTGGAAAAAGCACCAATATCTAGCCGAAAAGCTATCCGTCCTAACCTGCAAGTTAGGCATGTCAAAAAAATTTGGCAAGTTCAAATATTCAACTCGATCCCATCATTTTTTCATGGGTTAAGTGGATCAAAAGACAAATAAAGACTATTTTGCCATCCATATATAATTGATGAATTGAAAAGCCAATTCAGTTATTAGTGTACTCACAAGTCGAGCAGGTTCATTAAAAGACTTAGAAGAATAACTAATTAGGTAGCATATAAAAAAATTAATAGAAAATAATATAATAAATATTAGTATATAAAAAGTAATATTATATAATACAACTGAACAACTGTGATAATGTTTTTTGCAAAAGAAAGAAGACGCAGGTTAAGGGAAAAACTTGTTCTATTTCAGGAACAGGTATGTCCCGGACTCGTCAAGAGTATTTATTAGGGAGTATGTACTGATCACTTATCAACAAGAAAAAATTTAAAATAAAACTCAAATCATAGGGAGCACTATGTTGTAGTAATATAATTGAATACGAAAGTGAATAAAAAAAAAAAAGATAATTGAATGTGAAAATTTCAGAATATATATCTCAATAGAAATATTATAACGCACATCCTCACAATGTTAATTCAAGTATGGTATTTATTTATATCCGACAATTACCTTGTAAAAAGTTAAATTCATAAAAGCCGAGCCAGGCTAATCGTGACAGGTTAAGTAACGAGTCATCTCATTTGATCAAGTTATTATGACTTTATGCAATGAAACCGATAATTCAAACAAAACTAATGGACTTCGTTTGATTTGATTTGATTTGGGAAGGAATTCTTAGTCGTTTTCGGTGCAAAATATTTTTTTTCTTCTAATCTATTAAATGTGCGACACATTGGATAGTGGATCTCTCATGCTCCCTTGATTAAAACTAATTATTTACCCCAATTTCTAAACAAAGTAGAATCAAATAAAATAAGGTTACAAAATTTACCTTTTCAAATCCCTTTTCTTTCTGCCTCTACAATAACAAATCTTCTACTTTTATCAAGCACACTTTTCCGAGCATGAGCTACCTCTGCCAACAATTCCGAGCACAAGTACCTCTCCGCCAGCGGCGGTGACCTAAGCCTCTATGGATTTTCACATCCTTTTTTTTCCCTAATATAATTCTCTCCTCAAGGTAAATATTTGTGGTCTTTTTTTTTTCAATATGGTTTTTAATGGGTGTATTTACACTAATATGAAGTTTTGACCGGTAGAAAATAAATATGATGCTATTTAAAGGGAGTCCACCACAGCCGAATTAACGAATTGAATTTTTTTTAAAAGAATTGTAAAAATGTATCCGGCCTTGGCGGATTAAGAAAACACAAAAGAACCGGAAATTGAAATAATATATTTTGTTCCATGTATCCACCTATGGTGGATTAATAAATTAAAAACAAAAAAAAAAATTAAAAAACACTTTTTCAGATACATTGTCATAGCAATGAATTCGTCTTTTGAATTAAAAAATAATTTTTAACAATCACCTTGGAAATTTAAATATTAAATAATATTTTACACTCTATATAAACTCTTCAATTTGGTCATACCATGCAGATCATTTAATTTGTAATGTTAGTAGGCAGAGAGGGCATGAGAGAATACGAGAGACTGATGTTAGATTCCTAAAAAAGAAAAGAGTTTAAATTAAGAAAAAGAAAGTATTAATATAATAACTTGTGTATCAATCAATAAATATAATAGAATAAATATTTTATCTTGATAAATTATAAGATGGAGCTCATATATTTAGATCTACCATAAACCCTTTATTATTAGCCATTAGATTAATATCATTTTTGTTGGATAATTTAATCCAATTATCAATAAATAGTGGATTCATGATGGATCCAACGAAATGAGATTCACCATAACACCCACCTTTTATCTTGTTCTAATATCACGCAAGAATATCTCAGTGGCTTTTAGGACGGGATCACCAAGTTTAGGTCCATGATAGACCCCTTTAATTTTATTGGCAAGTGCCAGTTTCTATGGTTGGATTTTGAATTTCTATTTAAACCCTTAAACTTATTCAAAATTTATTTTGACTCCATTATTATTATAACAATTGTGAATAACATTCCATTTAAGAAACATTCAAGAAAATAATAATGGTAATAATTTATTATTATTATTAGAAGTATGGATTATTGTTCATAATAGTATTTATTATTAATAATATTATTACTTATTAAAAAAATATTCTAGCACCTCATTTTGTGTTGACACCAAACACCCAAAATAAATAAAGAAGATGTAAAGAGAGAAATAGTGGAGGATAAAAAAGGATATAAGTCTCTTTTTTTGTGATAGAAGTGTTTGGGTGTTTGGGATTTTGAGGTATTGAAATAACACCCCTCATGATAATAATAACCATTATAATAATTATAAATATTAGTTAACAAGTATCATCTTAATCTTTTAGCAATATTTTGATCATATGTAATTTTTTTATTTTCAATTGGGCCTATAATACTTTAATAATACCTCAATGTTATCCGATATGATAAGGCCATCAATTTTATTGACAAAAAAAATACTACTAATATAGCTTTAAAATATCCATGCTTATCTCATGTGGATGTCATGTTATGTTATGCATGCAAAAGTGTTTTTTTGTTTCCTAATCATAGTTGTTGAAATTGGTTAGATCTTATTTATGGGAAAGTTCTAACTATGAATACTAAAGTCTACCAAATCAAAGATGAAAATAGAGCTTTTGCACGTGTGACATCTATATAGGATAAAAATGAACATATTTGATCTAGATTGGGAATTTTCATTAATAAATTTGATGATGGTATTCCCAAATATGATAATATAGTAAGACTTTATCAAAGTGTTGTGGATAAAATTGATAAAAAAGAAGAAGATAAAATCGAAATATTTCTAAAAGATTAGGGATAATATAACTTTTTGCAATGATAATGATGATGGTGATTATGATAATGATGATGATGATAGGAGAATTTAGAGCTATCAAAGTGAGCTACAGGCAGCAAACCAACTTGGCCCAACCCACCATTGATGAATTGGGTTGATAAAATATTGACTCATTTAAAAGTGAATCGATTTGGCCCAATCTATTTAACCCATGGACTAAATGGGTTCAACTCGTATGACCAACAAATGAAGTGGATTGACATGATTGATTCAAACTCTCATATTGAGCTGAGACCCATAGATGCATATAATGTTCTTTATATTATCCCAAAACAAGAGGGGAAAAAATTAAGGATTCTTGCATTTTTGAGTAAATTTAAGGACTTTTAGATTTTTTGTACTTTTTAATTAGTTAGCGAGCCAACTTGCATAAACAACCAACTCAGGTAGGTTAAACCAAGTTGACATTTTCCTAACTCGCGAGTAAAATAAGCCAACTCATATTTGACATTTTGGCTTGCAATTTGCAGTGGGCTAACTCACAATGGGCCAACTCACATGAACTAAGTTGCTTCACTTTGACAGCTCAAGGAGAATTGACACGAGATATAATCCATATTGACACATCCCATAAGAGTTATCCACATTGCCAATACTAAGACAATACTCAGAAACTTTAGGGATTAACAAAAAAAAAATTTCTATTTGTGGCTATTATGAATACTTCATCAATTTCAAAAACAAAATGAATCAAAGAAGCTATATATCTTCGACCACAAAAAAACCAAAAAAGAAGTAGTCTTGATGAAATTTTCATTTTTTCCCATTGATCTTTCATACAATGCGAATGAACAATTTTCATTTTATCTATGTTCTTATTCCAAAATTAAATTATTTTGTTAAAAATTAAATTGAATATAGAAAAAAAAATCAGTTCTTATATTATTGTATGCAATAGATATATTATTTTGTAATAAATTAATATATAACTTTTAATAATCGGTCTTTTAATAAAAGTAAAATAATAAGCATGATGTATTAAACAACTATTAATCCAGGTCCTATATATTGTAGAAATTCTTTCAATCCTCTGTGAAATACTAGCTTGAGTTCTGATCCAAAAATAAAATACTAGCTTCCGAACTTATATTTTGTTAGTTGTATAGCATGACAACATATTCTAATATATTGAAACACCTCATCACTACACTGCACGACACTAACTCCATTGATCGCACTCTTTTTTCCTGCTACTCTGAATCTGCCAGAGTCGACTTCTGTATCCAAGACTGCACTGATGTGACGGCGGCTCACGGGCTGGTGGCTTTTGTCCGTTCTCGTCTTCAGGGCTGAATTTGTCATAGGCGGAGTAATTTCAGCCATATTTAAGTAAAACACCCCATAATCACATATGTAAACATTCAACTAATAAAAAGACAATATGAAAATTATTTTTCCAATATTTGTGTTGAAATTTTTCCATGGAAGAAGATTTGAAGAGAAAACACGGAAAGAGAGTTGGAAGCAAAAGCGAGATCTGAATATTAAAAAAAAAAAAAAAGTTAGCTATGATCACGTCAGTTAGCATTTATAAAAAAAACAAGTTTTAGAGGATATGAGGACCCAATTAATTTTTCATTTTATTGAAATAGATAAATAACACTAAAAACTTTTGAAGTTTGAAATTGTTGCACTGCATCCCATTCTTCCATAAATATGACATTTGATCTCATTTATATTATTAAACTCATCTTCTGTTTTTTTTTTCATTATTATACTCATCAAACTCGCATCTTCCTTAATATAAATAATAAAAATTATAAAATAAATCTAAAAATTTATTATTTGATGTAATACTGTAACTTTGAATTTAAAAAATATAATAATTTCATAATTTGAAAAACGAAATCATTTAATCTCTTTATATATATATATAAATCTACTTTTAACTTAATAAGCTACCCCGGCAATCTTTCATTTTCACAGGCTACAAATGTTGGAAGCTTCCTACAAAGGGATACCTCGTTAGGAAAAATGGACTACGCATTTACATAGGAAAATGAGATTAATTATTAAAGTAGTTTTTATATACTTTTAAAGGAAAAGTTAAAAACATAATTTTATTTTTTAAATTTGAAAATTATTCTGTTTTTAAATTTTGAAGTTGTATATATACAAAGGAATATATGAGTCTAATAATAGATATTAGATGGAGTGTTATACTTATAGAAGAATATGATGAAGTACAGTAACTCCAAACTTCAAGAGTGTTTAGTGTTATTTACCCCTTTTAAATTTTTTTAATTTGAAACATCAAAAAACCTTAATCAAGGAAGCACAAGGGGCCCACTTACCCCAATGTGTCAGATGGATCGGAGCAAAAAAATATGTTTTACACTGAGAACAACTAATAAGAATGGATAATTAGTTAATTTTTAGTTGAAGCCAAGTTATAGGTTTGAAATCTATGACTTTTCAACCCGATTATCCGGATATCTAACTCGATCTCTCGATCAATTAATCTTTAATTTATTTCTAAACTTCAAAAATACCACACCTAAGTTTAGTAATAAAGTCATTTTTTATAATATTTATTTATATTTGTATAAAATATGGTTCTATTTACACTATGAGGTATATCATCATACTATATTTTACACGATTATTAATTTAAATAAGGATAGAAACTTTTAAAAACCAAAGTTTCTTTTTTTCTTTTTTTATAACCTGATGATGTAAGTCAAACTAGATCTTGGTTCTAATTTGGTTAAAATAAAAATTAAAAACCGAATCAAATTAGTCCAATTAAATTTATTTTTCACTAACAATGAATTCAAATAAACCATTCACCCCCAAATTACAAAAATCCGTTATGCATTGGTCCCGAGATCAGGTCATCATTTTTGCTTTATCATATTTGTATATATAATATATATGATATCATATTGACTTACATTTTATTTATGAATCCCATTAAAATAGGATTCATATCCAATTTAACAATTAATAGATAAAATATGAGTTAATATAATATTTTATATTATAAGTATAAGTTTTTTTTTTCTATACGACCAATTAAATTGATCACCTTGTGGACCTGTGTGTATGTAAAACAGAACTTGATTAACCGAAAAAGAAAAACAAAAACAAAAATCATAACTCAGCACGCAGAAGCTTCATCCCTTGCCACCGCTGTTACATGCATGTGACCTTGTTGGCTTTCATGGTTGGATCAATATTCATTCAATTATAGTGGCTGGTAGCTCTAGATGCAGCGGCAGAAATAGGGCGCTTGCTCGCATTAAACCTTGACCGGTCGAGTCTATTTATGTAATAAATAAAAAATAATGATATACGACCAAATTAAAATAATCCAAATTTTATATAAAATACGTAGTAATTGTTGGAATAAATATAATAATAAAATTCATTTATTTATCTAAAAAATATTATTTATATTATGACATTCTGACACTTATTTTATAAATAAAATTATTTTCATAAATTAATAATTAGTACAAGATATGGAGATGTTTTAAAAAGTTTTCCCAATAAAGAAGAGCAGCTACAGATTATAAATAAGCATGTTGGGCCTAATAAGTTTATCTTTTAGTATTGTTTCAAAAACTCTAGTAATAAATTTTGTTTTGACTTATTTAGAAGCATTCTAGTCTATTTAAGACTATATTTTTTTTTATCTATTTAAAAATCTTAAAATGATTTCATATTTAATAAGTAATAATAGATCTAAACTCAAGTTGCATATTTAAAACCCTACTTCCATTCATTTATATAAATCAAAGTCAAACTTGATCTAACCTACTTCCGTGCTTTTTAAACCTATATATATATATATATATATATATATATATATATATATATATATATATATATATATATATATATATATATATATATATGTTTATTTATTTATTACATACCATTTTAATCGCCTTGTTACATAACGACAAATAAAAACTCCAATAATTTATATATCTATTATTTACTCTCTGTTTCTTAAAAGTATGTATGCTTCAGTCTTTACATCCTTAAAACAAGCAACATAATTTTTAAAATATACTTTATCCTTTGTCTAATTTAATTGGCTTTGTATATTTTAATCTCCCAATATAAAAAAACTGTTGTCTATTTCTTTCATTTTTTGGACCTTATCTATTTCTTTGATTGAATACTACAATCATATCGATTTTTAATCGGGAAATGAACATGTACACCCCTTAAATTTTTAACCTATTGCAAATAGCCACTATCAACTTTTGAATTTTCCAGTTAGATCCTCAAATATATCTTTTTTTTCAATTAATAAATAGACCAAGCAAATATTTTATTTTGCTCTAAGAACATCTAAGAATTTCTCATCTTAAAATTGGTCCTTCTATTCAATTTTGAGTTTAGATTATTGATGTGGCAAATCTATGCTGTAAGCTACATGTCATAGTTTTTTGCAATTTTTATAATTTTGTTATTACCTTTTTAATATTTCTACGATACATATTAATTTATCATAAAGTTAGACCAAACCCTAATACAAAACAATTAATGATTCTCTTATATATATATATATATATATATATATATATATATATTATTTCATTTTTTTCTTTGAAAAACCTGTTCATGTCCTTTGCATTTTTGGAACAATAAATTTAAAAAAATGTGAGTAACAATTGACTTGAAGTTGGAAGATACAAAATACTCAATTCACCAGAAGTCACCATTTTAATTCAAGAATTCGAAGACAAGAACCATTAAAAAGAAAAGAAGAAAGGGTCAAATTTATATAACCAGGAATTAAAGGTTTTAGTATATTTTTTACCATTTTTAATTACTTAGATTTTTTATTAATATTTAATTTTTTAAAACAGAATAATATAATAAGAGAAAACAAATCATAAATTAAAGGAGAAATAATTCTACATCAAGTATTGCATATTAACAAGTTAAACTCTAAATTGAGTGAAAAATTAGCTTTAAAGATTGTCGTACTTTAAGAATCTAATTAAAAGATTTGAAAGTTGAAGGTAACTATTTGTAACTAGCTAAAAGTACAGGGAGTGTAAATGCTTTTATCCCTTTTCAACATATCTTATTACCTAAACGTAAGAATTAATATTGTAACAACTATGAGATGGAATCACTTCTCTTTTCCTTGATAGATAACAAATTAAAAGAAAATACAATTTGAGCTATAGTAAATGACTGCATATGTCATCATCCACAGAAGAAAAGCCTCAACACAGCACTTAGGCTAGCTAGTTTTCAGTCAGTTACTAATTAGTTAGTAAGGTCAAGTTGTTAGGCTTCTGTTAAGTAATTATGTTAGTTAGTTAATTCAGTTTTCTTGCTTTGTAGTGTATAAGTATAAAAGACTTAGTCTACAATAACTAAGTCATTGTATCATATTGTTTAGTTCCTCAATGAAAGTTACCATTCTCATCTCCCTCAGCTTGAGTTCTTTCCTCCATTTTCTTGAGAAAGTGAAGTTACGTTTAACATGGTATTAGTAAAGGTATCGATCTTCATCCCAATCTTCATCTCGATCCCCATTGCTTCCGCATAATCTCTAATCTCTATTGCTACATTCATTTCCAAGTATCATTTGTTCATATCATCCAAGATTCTTTCATTCTCCCATTCGTTCATATTTATTTCATTCTTTGAATTTGCTGAAATCATGGCAAATGCATCCTTGAACCCTTCGAGCCCCTACTTCATTCATCCCAATGAAAACCTTGGTATTTCAATAATCTCTTCTACCCTTGAAGGGCAATCCAATTATCATACATGGTCCCGAGAGGTGTTAATGGCCCTTGAGCTCAAAAACAAAGTTTAGTTCATCAATGGCACAATACTCAAACCAGATCCCACTGATCCCAACTTCAAAGCATGGTCTCGTTGTAACAACTTGGTCCTATCACGGATCACCTTATCATTGAGCAAAGAAATTGCTCACAGCATGCTGTGGAGAAAAGTTGCACTTGATGTATGGAATGCCCTCAAATGCCCTCAAATCGAGGTACCACCAAGGTGACGATTTTCAAATTTCATCTTTTCTTGAAGAATTTTATTCCTTAAGATAAGGTGATCACTCAACCTCTGCATATTTTACTCAATTGCAAGGAATCTGGGAAGAATTAGAAACTTTCCGCCCAATTCCATCATGCACATGCACCATTACTTGTTCTTGCAATTTAATACCAATAATCCAAGGCTATCGTGATAAGGAGTTTGTCATCAAGTTTTTGAAGGGACTAAATGGCAACTTCTCTACTGCTAGATCACAAATCAATCTGTTAAAACCGTTTCCTGATATCAATCCAGCCTTATCCATCATTCTTCGACAAGAACATGAAGTAATTGGTGAACCACGACCTAACCTTATTGCAGCATTTGGTTCTAATTGTGGTCGCGACAGAGGCAGATCACGTGGTGGTAGATTCAATACTCAAGGGCGTGGTGCTGGTAGAGGAAGACCTTACTGCACTCATTGTACAAGGTATGGTCGCACAGTTGATCAATGCTATTTGCTACATGGGCTTCCTCCCAACATGCAGCGAAACTCTACAACAATTAATCACATAGCGTCCGAGGAATTTGCTGAGGACGGCACCTTACCTTTAGCTCCAATCTCTCAGATAAATCAGAACAACTCAGTGGTGTTTTTCACTCCCGAGCATCATCAATAACCTCTTGCTTTGCTTTAGAATTCAGAGTCACAGCACAAAACATCACCTCCAACCCCCATTATCAATCACATTTCTTCCATTGCCAAATTTGAACCACTATCAGGTACACATTGGTTTCTTACTTGTAGCTCATTGCCGTCCCATTGGATAATGGATTCGGGAGCAACTGATCATGCTTGTTCTTCCTTATCCAAATTCAATAGTTACAAGTACATTAAACCAATTGTATTAAATTTACCAGATGGTAATAAAATTTCATCCAATATTTGTGGCACCATTTTCTTTACCAAAGATTTATACCTCACTAATGTCTATTACATACCCCAATTTTCATTCCACTTAATTTTTGTTTCACGACTCGCTACTACACTTCTCTATTTAATGAATTTGGTGGCATTATACAGGACAACAAATCTTTGAAGATGGTTAGGACTGCTACCTTGAGAGGTGCATTATACGCATTGGACTTAGAAGTTTCTAATATCCCCATTACCCCCTCTGTTCATTGTATTTCCCCTTTACCACATGTAAATTTGAATAAAGTAGACATATGGCATGCAAGATTAGGCCACCTTTCCATTGACAAATTACATATTCTGTCTCAAAATTTTCCTTTCATCACTTACAAAAATTTAAATACACGTTGTAATACATGTCATTTAGCTAAACAAAGACACATACCATTTCCTCTCAGCACATATTCTTCTTTACATTGTTTTGATCTTGTTCATATGGACATATGGGGTCCTTACAATATTCCATCTTTACTTGGTCACAAATACTTCCTCACTGTTGTTGATGATAGATCTAGCTAGATTCACATGGATATTTTTAATGAAATCCAAGTCTGAAACTAGAACTCTAATTCAAAATTTCATTCAACTTGTCCAAACCCAATTTTATACCACAATTAAATCACTCAAGTCTGATAATGGTCAAGAGTTTTTAATGCCTCAGTTTTATGCATCTTTAGGAATCACTCACCAAAGAACCTGTGTAGAAATCCCTCAGCAGAATGGTGTAGTTGAGAGAAAACACCAAGCCATTTTATCCATTGCTAGATCACTCATGTTCCATGGCAACCTCCCCACCATTTTTTGGAATTTTGCCATTTCCCATGCAATATTCCTTCTCAGCAGATTACCCTCCAAACCTCTCAAAAATAAAACCCCTTTTGAAATCCTACATAACTCAGCACCTGACTTTACTAACCTCAAATCTTTTGACTCACTTTGCTATGCATCCACTCTAACTTTTAACAGAAAAAAGTTTGACCCTCGAGCCAAGAAATGCATCTACCTTGGTTACCAACATGGTACAAAAGGTTTTATACTGTTTGACCTAAAATCTACAGAACTCTTAGTCTCTAGACATGTTGAATTCCATCAGAACATATTCCTATTCCACCAATCAGATAACACCAATCTCGAAACACCCCTTCTATCAATCATAATCCCACCACCTTACCAACAATCAATCAACCCACCTATTATTAATCCAATTCCCATTTCCAATTCAACCACCAACCCCAATTAGACTCCACAACCAATTCCCGTACCCTCTCAACCCAACTCTACACCAAATCATACAAACGATACTACACATGATGCCATCCATACACACACATTTGCATCCATACCTAACACACAACCACAATCACCACTTATCACTGCATCTAATACACATTCACAGCCATCATCTGTTATCCCGAATTCAATTATAACACCCACAAGAAAATCTGATCGAATCCATAGGCCTCCAAGCTAGCTACAGGATTATCATTGCACTCTTAACTCAATAGCTCAGAAGGCAGAGCACTCACTTACCCAGGTACTAACCTATGATAACATCACACCACATTTAAAATTGTTTTCCTTACCCATTTCTTCCCAAATTGAACCACACAGCTATAAACAAGTTGTAACTAATGAAAACTGGTGCAAAGCAATGAAGGAAGAGTTGCATGCTATGGAAGAAAACAATACTTGGGTTTTAACTGATTTACCTGAAGGAAAAAGAGCTATTGGTTGCAAATGGGTTTACAAAATCAAGCACAAAGCTTATGGCTCCACAAAAAGATACAAGGCACGCCTAGTTGCTAAGGGCTTCACACAAACTGAAGGTTTGGACTATTTTAAAAACATTCAGCCCTATAGCTAAGATGACCACCATTCGAATGATTATGCCTTGGCTGCAGCCAAAAAATGGTTTCTTAAGCAACTGGATGTAAATACAGCCTTCCTCCATGGAAACCTACATGAAGAAGTCTACATGGTCCCTCCTCTAGGCCTTCAGACTGTCCAACCAAATCAGGTTTGCAAGTTGTAAAGGTCCCTTTTATGGACTCAAGTAAGCTAGCAGACAATGGAACCACAAGCTCACTGAAGCTCTTCTTCAATGTGGCTATACACAGTCCAAGGCTGATTATTCCATGTTTGTTAAGTCAACTAACCATAAATTCACTATCATACTAGTTTATCTTGATGACTTACTATTAACAGGTGATGATCTTATTGAAATCAACCTTGTGAAGAAGACTTTAGATGATAAATTCAAAATAAAATACTTGGGAGATTTGAAGTTCTTCCTTGGAATGGAAGTCGCAAGATTGACCAAGGGCATTGCTTTGTTTCAAAGGAAATATGCACTTGAGTTGATACAAGATGCTAGTTTATTAGCATGTAAACCAGTCTCAACTCCTCTTGACCCCTCCATGAAATTACAAAAGACATGCACCCAACCTGTAGTTGATCCAGCCACATATAGGAGGTTAATTGGCAGACTTGTGTATCTCACAAACACAAGACCTGACATTTCTTTCTCTGTTAGTCAACTAAGCCAGTACCTAGTGTAACGCCCCGATTTTTTATGCTGTGTAAGATTACCAAAATGCCCTAGGTAAATTTTACACGAGATTTGAGGATGAGAAATCTTTAATAAGGAATTTTAACATTAGAACAACATTATATGAGGCTTGAATAGCAATCTGTGCGAAAAATCACAAATCTCGATTTTTTCTGTGTACAAATGACCAAAATGCCCCTGAGATCGTTTTGCCCTGAAAATCAAAGATAACCAATTCCGGTTATCCTCAAGGGGTTAATTTTATATTTGAAGGGGATTATTTGTGTTATGTTGATGTCACGGTTAAAATCTCAAGTCCTGATTTTTACTGTACGTAAAATTACTAAATTACCCCTGCGGTAATTTAATGTGAAATTAAGCAATCCTTGAACCCAGTTATCACCCGAGAAGTTCAAAAATGTTTATTTCAAGTATGACTTGATATCTAGAAATGTTCAGGTAATTCTAGAAAGTTTTTATGTGAAATTACCTTTTTACCCCTAGTTGTGCTAAATAAGTTCACTTATGTAATTAAGGAAATGTTAAAGCTCTAATTGAACTCAGAATTGATTTCATTCATTAACCTTGAGTTAAAAATTAATTACCTAAGGTTAAAAATAATTACTTGAGGTTAAAAAATAATTACCTAGGATGATTAGAGTTTAAGAAAGTTTTAGGAGAGTTAATTTCCTTTCGTGATTTCTAGAGCTCATAAAAATTAGTGATGCTAAGATCAAAGTTAAAAATTACGGTTTAGGTAAAATTTAGTATAGAACTTATGTTACAAATTGATTTTTAACTCATTTGAAACTAACTTCATTTACTAGTGTATAATCATTCTTTTACTGCATTTTAATTTGTTCTAAACACTTAACCTTTTACCATTTTTACTAATCTATCAATTCCAAATCTTTTACCTAAGTAATTACACATCTAATACATGTAAAAGAACACCAAATCTGATCATAATGGACCAGAAACCACGGCCATAATGCTCCATGTGCACCATATTTTATTGCTTTTCCAACATAAAAACATATACAACAAAGACACCACACCTTAAGCTTTCTTTTGCATTGTTTTTGGTTATGTTTAATCAAAAGAAAACCCACCCATTTCAGCCATGATATGAGCAGCCAAGATGTCTCCCACATGCATCATATTTTAGCATTTACATCCATTATACATGTGCAAAATCATTACAATACCATATGCTTTCTTTTTCTAAAGTTTTCTTTAACAAAAAAATGAAATAAACCCTCCATTTTCCAGCCCATATGTCACGGCCAAACAAGCTCCATGAGGCTATAAATACATGCTCTTTCATTGCTAAAATGTTCACACAAACACTCTTGGCCTTAGCATTTTCTTACTTGCTAGTTTTCTTACTCAAAGTGTGCTCAAAGTTCTCTAATTCTCTCAAGACTTCAAGCTTTCTTTTTCTTCCTCATTCTCACTTAAGAGACTTCATTTCCAACCTTTAACCAAGCTCTAAACCTCAAGTATACATATTCCAATCATAAACCAACTCCTAAACACTTAAACTTTCCATTTCCAAGCACTAGAACACAAGAAAATCCATCCTCCACTCCAACCTTCTTGGCCGAAATATCACAAGCATTAGGACCATATTTTTGGTTCTTGGTTGATCATAGAAGATCAAGCTTTCTTTAATAATCAATAAATAACTTGGTAGGGACTTTATTTCATATTCTTTCTCATGTTCTTCTTCTTTAATCCTTTGAATTTTGATGATGACCATGGCTTGATAATAAATTTAAGAAATAAGGTTCTTGGAACCATGGTAATAAAGGACTCTAATGCTTACTAATGTTTAAGATTTATTAGGGACAAGAATTTAATCTTGTGAAGTTTTTGAGCTTTAAGTAAGCAAGATATATAAAATGGACTTGCATTCATGTTTAAATTTCAAGCTCTTGCATCTCATGTTTATGTTTTAATGCCTTGCATATCATGTTTATTTTCAAGTCATCACCTTAAATCTAGAAGATTAAAGAAATGAATTTGCATTATCATGTTTAATTTTCAAGTCTTGCATATCATATTTATTTCAAGTCATCACTAAATTTTAAAGACTTAATAATGAATGTGCATCTCATGTTTATAATTCAAGCCTTGCACATTATATTTATATTTTCAAGTCATCACCTTATAATGTTAAAGATTAAAAAATGAGGTTGCATAGCATGTTTACTTTTGGTTATCACCTAAGATCTTAAAGCTCAAAAATTGTCCTTGGATCTTAAATAAAAAAAATTTATTTCATGGCTATGCTAATGGATATGTATTTTCGGCCATGAAATGATGGTGAGGTTGAGATAAATTTTATTTCATTTTTTGTGTTTTGGAATTTTAGTAAGTTGTGCTTTAGTAGTTTTACAAGTCTTGAAACTTAAAAGATAGTAAAAATAGCATTTTCATGAGCAAAAAGATTTATTATTAAACCTTGTGATTTGCTCTCTATTTGGTATTAATATTTGGTCATGCTAAGTGGTAAAAATAATTTTAAGTGTTTCCTAAGTCTTAAATCAAGTAACAAGGAAAAATAGTATCTAGAAAGGATCAAAATTATAATTCTAGGAAGATTTAGAAAAATAATTTTCTGGTACTATTCATTATTGTCTCGAACTATTCATCACTGTAGGGTACTGTTCATAGGCATAATAAATCATTAATAATTGTTGTAAAAATTATTTTTGGTATCTTAGATGTATAAAAGAATAATTACAAGTTCTAGTTTGGGCCATTTTGCAAAATATAGAAAGTTGTGTTTTGAACTATCAATTATGTGATTTCATCCAAATGACTTTAATTTGAGTTATTAATGATGTTAAATGTATCCATGTATTCAAAATACCATTTATGATGTTTAGAAAAAGTTTTAGAAGTTTCGGTAATTGTTAAGAGTGAAAAATAAGTGATTTTGTATTTTGACCCCTAAAGTGTAGCAAAATTTGTTCTATGACCAAAGATGATTTTTATGATGAACTTAGGTGAATTATAAGTGTTATGAGTCTCTTAAAAGTATAGAGAAATTTTGATAATCATTTGCTTGAGGAGATGTGTTAAAAAGAAAAATTACGTTTTGACTCGTAACTTTGAGAAATTGCAATTTTGACCCTCTTTTGGGCTTAAGTGTAAATATTAATAACTTGAGGAGATTAGCATAGATCTATATCTTATGGAAGCCATATTCATGTGTTTTAGTTTATGACTTGTGATATTAGTGTAATGCTACTAATTAATGATTATGGATGCTTACTACTTGTTTTATGCAATTGGCGATCATTAATATATGGCATCTATCCTGTTAAGTATGTTAACTTTCATGAGATATTCGATATTAGAATGCTTATATAAATGTATATATGCATACTTATATGATCAATTACTTGATGAATTGTAGCATGCTATGTGTATGATTGATTAATTTAGATGCATATTTAAGAGTTCTATAAGCATGATATATTAAAGGATAAGCTATGATTATATGTTCGTGCTTGCATCTATGAACAACATACTAAGATAAAAGGTGACATAAGACATATGGAAATGATCCTCTAGACTCCCCGAATTAAAGGTTATGAGAGGTGACCCAATGGGGTAATCCTCTAGACTCCCTGAATTAAAGGTTATAAGAGGAGATTCAATAAGGACCCTTTAAACTCCATAAATTAATGGTTATGAAAGGTGTTCCTAAACCCCCTAACCCGCACTCTGGGAGTCAGGAATTAACTTATCGAGAGGATAAGTGTATATTAGTGACGACTAGTGAGGTATAAGCTCATAACCTAGAACTCTCAAGAAGAGAGAAATTATAGGGTGGTTTCCCAAAGGAAAAAGATTGAGAAATTTAAGTCACCTAAAAAGCATATTAAGGAAAATTTATGTTAAAGGAATTTATGTTCTTTACGTATGATACATTTATAGAATCTCTTATGTTATAATGTATATGGCATTGACATGCATACATAATAATAGTATGATGCATCCATGACATCAAGATTCATGCTAAAAGACACGGGCATCGTCTAATGGTATTTGGAACTTAATGAATGAATCTTATATATGCCCACATTTTTCATAATGAAACCCGAGGTTCCTGGGGACGATGATGATGACACACATGTTAGGAGGCGATTACCCTACTGAGATTATTTTATAAGATTCTCACTCCCTCTTTATTTCTTTCCATCTCGTCTTCAGAGGTAGATGGCGACGTTCGTGATTTAAGTTGATGCCATTCGTGTTCTACTTGTGAGATGTCTTGCTCCTCGTGATGAACCGACTCGTAGAATCCATTCTAGGCGCTTCGAGTAGGAAACATGGGAGAAAAGTCTTATACTAGTTTGTTAAGCTTTTATTTGCATGATAATTTCTGTTGGATTAATGTATTTGCTTTGACTATGACAGTGGTGTGCTATTTTGTTTCCTGTAAGTTTTAGATGTTCGATGAGGAACGATCATTATTTATAATGGTGTTATTATATTGATTGAGTGAGGTATTTCATAATTATTGGTGACCTGATATTATTCTTTTACTTTTAGGAGTAAGATGGTTGATACAAATTAGTTAGTATGCGCGGTTCACGTTTTGTATTTAAAGAAAAAAAAATTTACCCTATTTTTACTAAAGTATTTTCAAGGTTTAAGTTTAAGATTGGAACAAAAGAGTAATAACTAATAATTAACTTAAATGCGTCCTAGGCGTGTTGAGTTAAATATTAGGGTGTTACACCTAGCAACACCAATGGTGGAGGACGAGCAAGCAGCCTATAGGGTCCTCAAATACCTTAAATCATCTCTAGCTTAAAGACTTTATTTCCCATCCGATACTGATCTCATAATTTCTGGTTTCAGTGACTTGGACTGGGGATCTTGTCTAGATACAAGAAGATCAGTTTATAGTTTTTGTTTCTTTCTAAGACAAGCCCTTATTTCATGGAAATGTAAGAAACAACATGTAGTGGTTAGGAGTTTTGCTAAGGCTGAATATAGAGCACTAGCATTAGCCACATGTGAAGCTCAATGGTTGAAGTTTCTTATGGCTAACCTACATATGTGCACAATAACTCCAATTTCCTTATTCTATGACAACAAATCCGCACTACACATAGTAACCAATCCCATGTTTCATGAAAGAACGAAACACATTGAAATTGACTGCCACACTGTGCGAGAGAAACTACAATCGGGCCTCATTCATCTACTATCAATCTCAACTAAGAGCCAACTTGCTGACATTTTTACCAAAAGCCTTTCTGCTGGACTGTTCTCCACTATGGTGTCCAAGCTAGGCCTCATTGATCTATACAGGCATGCTTGTGGGGGGGGGGGGGTGTCATCATCCACAGAAGAAAAGCCTCAACACAGCACTTAGGCTAGTTAGTTTTCAGTTAGTTACTAATTAGTTAGTAAGGTCAAGTTGTTAGGCTTCTGTTAAGTAATTTTGTTAGTTAGTTAATTCAGTTTTCTTGCTTTGTAGTGTATAAGTACAAAAGACTTAGTCTACAATAACTAAGTTATTGTATCAGATTGCTTAGTTCCTCAATGAAAGTTACCATCTTCTCGTCTCCCTCAGCTTTAGTTCTGTCCTCCATTTTCTTGATAACTAAGTCATTGTATCAGATTGCTTAGTTCCTAAATGAAAGTTACCATCTTCTCATCTCCCTCGGCTTGAGTTCCTTTCTCCATTTTCTTGAGAAAGTGAAGTTTAACAGCATATTAGTCAATATTTTAAAGATGCAACTATTATATATAAAGTGAGTTTAACTTTAAAATAATATAATAATTAAGAGTTATGTATTCTTAAACTATTTAGTGAATTTGATGGATATAATATTTTATTATTGAATTATATATATTATTTCACTTTCTCACTTTATTTGGTGAAGCAGAAGTTTATGTGGAATAAACATTGGTATTCCATCAAGACCAATACTCCTATAATTTCTAATATTTTTCGAAAAGAATTACATATTATATGTTGTTTCACTATTACAACATAATTAAGTTTTACTAACACTCAAAAAATGTTACTAAATCACGCAATAATGTTAGCAAGCCTCTTTAACAAAATAAACTAATTAAATACTACACTTGAAACAATGTTGCAAAATAATTTTAACAACATTTTTTATACTTTTAGTAACACTTTTTAAATGTTAGTACAAAGTTTTAATAACACCTTTTTATAATAAATATTACAAAAAGTTCAATATGTGTAGTGCACCAACAAGGTGTTCACATCCCTCAATGAATTCAAATATACATCATTGTGATGTATGAGACAAACTTTAACCAACTGTGTTCATCCAAATTAAATGTGCTTGTGGCACAAGGTAATCGATGCATTTTGTTATTGGGGGGAACAAATCAAGGTGTGTGGTATGATTCCACATTGAATAAAGGATACCGATGCATTTTGTTATCTGTGATATGATTTTTTATGTATTTTTCTGGCTACATTATGTTAAAAAGTTAATTTGACATTAACTTATTATCTTTCCTCATAGCACATATCAGCATGTCCATAAATTTATTTTCCTGAAAAAAAATTACTCTTTCTCCTTAAGGCACTTGTCAACTTTTTCATAAACTTATTAATTAATTTCCTTTTCAAAATTTTACTCTTTCAAAGCTTGTTCTTAATATATTTTCATTTTGTAATAAGTAGTTGCATTTCAATGAAGGCAAATGATCACAATAGATCACACAAAAATAGACCAAATGTATATTTATTAAATATTTCATATTCTTTTGTTATATCCTAATGATTAAAATGTGTTTTATATCAAAGTATTCAATAAGTTTTTCTCTTGAAATAATATCAAATGATACTTACAATAACTTCTAAGAAATTAAGTTATAACTACTTTAAAGACACTATTTGTTTATCTAAATTAATATAAAATCATGACTATTTGTTTTACAAAAAAATTCTGTATTTTTTATGAATTTAATTGAAATATATTGTGTAAAAAAGTTTTACGTATTCATCCAATCATATAATGATATATCAATAAATATGGTTACTTTTTCACCCTACTACTTAAAAAGTCATACAAAAGAAGAGATTTGATTGGATAATAGTGTAAAAGAATTAAAGAATTTTATGCTATCAGTACATCAAAATTAAGTCCATTTTTTATATATGTCTGTCCATGCTAATAATTCACTTCAAATTAAGATATATGGATACTAAAATATAATTAATTATTTAACAATTAATTACGTTGCAACCCATGCAGCAGCACAAATATTCTTCTAGTTAATACATATAATGAAGTATTGAGGGTTTATTGAACTAGAAGGTGAAAGAAAAAAGGAAAAAAAGAATATAGTATATATACATAAAAATTAAGTCTCAAGATTTTTAATTATACTTAGAATATATATAAGTAGGAAACTTAAAGATAAAATATTTTAAGCAAAAGATAGACAGGAACATTGACATTTTGGTGTATATAGTGTAACAGATCATGTTTTGTGGCCATGTATGCGATAAGATCTTTAATTTCAAGATTTTGAAAGTATAAAACCTAATTAAAATTTTTAAATTATAAAAACCAACTTGAAAGTACAGTAAATTATAAAGAGCTACATCTTCAAAGAAAGTTAGAAACAATTAAGTGTAAGCGATAAGGAAAAGGAAACTATTTTAATTGTGAGGCTTACTTGGGTACTATTTTAATTTACTTTGAGTGAGAAGTGCAAAATTATAATTTTTCAATTTATTTTATTTGCGATTTAAAGGGATCAATGACCCAAAAGCAAAAGGAAACTACGCCCTTATTTGCCTACAAGCAGTAGCCCCTGGGTGATAAAAAAATGACGGAAATTGTAAAAATAAAGGAAGTTCAACTCGTGTAAAATTGTAAACCAAGACTTTGTGGCCGTGGTTGGCCACAGCATTAGCACACGCATTGCCTTCATTTAAAAACTTAAAAGTACTTTAGTCAACTTCATTTAAAATATAACAAATATTCTCGTCATCATAATAACTTTTATTTATAACTATCATTTTTTTTACAATTTTAATTTTGATATACTATTGTGAAAATATTTAATTTTGTATCACTGTCACAATACAAGTATTAAATTCTGGTACTTACTGTAAAAAATCTCAGGTTCAATTAAAAAATAATATAAAACTCTTTTAAATTCAATTTTGTTATTCTAAAAATAATACCATACAGCAAAGAAGAATAATTATATTATGTGAACTCATTTCATACAAATATTATGAGAATATTCACTATTATGCTTATCTTATATTTGAAACAACTAGTTATTATTTTAATACTCTCTCCAGTAAAATATTTCAAATTTGGATAAATATGGATATTAAGAAATATAATAAATAATATGATAATAGAGTATTTCTATATAAAATAATAGTATATAGACTAATATATTTTAGTGGTTATTAATTGTGAAACACAACAAATGGTTAAAAATAAAAGATTACACTAATAGTAATTAATTAGTCAATGATATTATTGGACCAAAAAAATCTACTTTATTGAAATATGAAATTGAGAGGTATTTTAAAAGATAACTTTATCTGAAAATAAATAGATAACTTGAAAGGGAGAGAATAATAAATAATAGATAAATCAATATGATGTTTTGAGTAAAATAAGTATATCAGAGATAAATCCTCTCATATCAAAACTTTTTATAACCTTGTTATCAATGGCCTTAATTTCACAACTGATTCCTTATACAGCACTTAAAATATAATATCTATATTTTATCTAATAATAAATAAAGTGTAAGTGAATACAATATCTCACACGTAATGAACATAAATAATATTTATCTAATATTTTTTAAAAGAAAAAAAGAAATAACAAGTGGCATGTGAATGCCGTCATTAAATGACAAACAAAAAGACACACACAACATATATAATTCTTCGCCACGCCTCCACTGGGCACTGCCACCCGTTCTTCCCTCCTCCTCCTCCTCGTGCCTACGGACCCATCTAGCCTTTATAAGAGAGAGTCCCCCGAGTCCCTGTTTGGTACATACAACAAAGCCTCTTTCTTTGTCTTTACTTTCTTTTAACAGACAGACACACAAACATGACAGGTGAGACCAACGGCCACGCTGCTAATCCCTCCTTCACCGTCCCCACCATCAAGTTCACCAAGCTCTTCATCAATGGCCAATTCGTCGATTCCCTTTCAGGTAACTAACTCTTCATCTTTTCTCCTTTTGTTACCAATATGTTATCTTTCCATGTATACACTGTAAGCAGTGGATACAAGAGTCAGTTGCTTCCGATAACGTGATATATATGATTAACTGACACTGTATAAAACTTTTACACTTTTCCGTACATACAAATCAAACTCTATATATTATCCTTCATTTTCGAGTTCATTCTTATTTTCTCAGGTCTATTTGCTTTGTTTTGTAAAAAAAAAATTAAAAATTAAAAATAAAAATTAAAAACTGAAAATCTTAAAATAAACCGACCCTCTACTTCTCTAATGAAAAAAAAAAAAAAACCTAAAGTACGCTAGAAGTATTTTATTCCTCCATGGAGTACGCTAGAGGTTCTAGATAGGTAGAGGACGCTCGTCAAAATCAAAATCACATATACGTTTAATGGCTAGAGTAGTTGAAGCGGTGTCTACTTGTGTCAACACTTGTCTCTTCTCCTTTTCCATCTTCTTTTTCTTTCTATCTAAACTCAAACGTTAAATTCATTCATGCCGCAACAGTAATATTAATGGAAAGTTGGTTTGCAAGTAATATGCATTTTTTGCTTAAAAAAGAAGAAGTAAAAACTAAGTTTAATTGATATATTAGATTAATTTTGACGTGTTTTTGTTGTGAAATTTTTTATATTGTTATTCACTTACATCTTTCTATGATAAGACGTTTAAAGTAGCAATAATCTTATTTGAACTTATAAAATTCAAGATATCGTACCAACATAGTTTTAAACATTCTTGAATGAAGTATGGATCCTAAATTAAGTGAAATTCATACTCCATTTAAAGATAGATGAGAGTGTGTTAGTATGAGTAAGGATCCTTTAAAGTGATATTCCTTACTTTCGAGAGTAAATTAGAGAGATTTTATTTTTGGATAAATAAAGTTAAAAGTGAGCGCATCTTTGCTCTGTAGATCAAATGGTGAAATTATTCACTTTATCCTTTAAAGTGATATCCTTACTTTAAAAAATTCAAATCATTTTAGTGTAATGTTCCACAAAATGTGAGTACAGATAATATTTGTCATAAAGTAGTAGGTGGTTAAGTACTGCTTGTTACTGTTATATACAATAATATATAATTGAATATATCTTAAAAAAATTACATCAAAATTAAATTCTTGATATGTGAGATATATTGTACAGTTTGGATTTAGATAGATCTATGTATGTCAGTTTTGTAAAAATAATTTTATATTTTAAGCCAACAAAAATTTAATGAAATATCAAATTATGTCTATTAAAATAACTACAGTATTTTTAAAAAATTTTATTGATAAATGATTATTATTGAAAAAAATAATAAATCATAAGATTTGCACAAATAATCTCGCATGCTTTACTCTTCCCGATGGTCCCCCGCCTCTTCCAAACCAGCAAGAGACTTTTTTTTTTTCTAGCACATGAATCTGTGACTATTCTTCAATCAAATTAGTCAAGTGTTACTTGTTATGCCTTTCGTGCAAACAATTTCAAGTCATAAATTATTATTTATTAATATACTGTGACGGGAAAAATATTATCTTCAGTGTAATCATCATTTGACAATTTAGTAATATAACACTGATGAAATTAATATATTTTAATACTTTCGTATAAAGAATTTTTATACTATCATTTAATTTATGTATTTATATTTTGTTATATATGTAATTTTTAAGTAGTAATAATAGTTATAAAGTTAATTATATTTATTAATGCGATAGATTATATAAAAAAATTATTTTTTTAGTATATAAAAATTTAAAGATAATATATAACTTCATATAAAATTCATATACTAATTCTGGTGAGTAGTGACTTAATTGATATTATTAATATATCAAAATTAATTTTATAATACTAAATATTGAGATATAAACTTTCCGTTGAAATTTCGTGTCAACTAAATTTTCATAAAGATACAGGGTGAAGAATCGATATATAGGACTGACTTAAAACATGTGACTACACTAATTTTTTATTTTTTATTTAAATTGGCTGTTGAAATTGAAACCATTGCTTACTTGTGTGCTTGAACTTTTTTATTTTAAAAAATTGAAAAAACAGGAGAGGAGTTTGAGACTGTAGATCCAAGAACAGAAGAAGTAATTGCGAGGATCGCTGAGGGAAGAAAGGAAGACATTGATCTTGCTGTGAAAGCGGCACGTGTGGCTTTTGATAGTGGTCCATGGCCCCGCATGCCCGGCGCTGTACGTTATCATTCCCTCTCTCATTCTCCAATTAGAACTGTAACTTCTCACCATCATCCCAATAATCCTCCTAATTTTCAAATAAGAAAAATATAATTTCTTCTATACTCCTATAAAATTTAAGAGCATCAAGACCTTTTAGTTATTTATAATTAAAAATAAGTTACATGTTTTATTGATCCAAACTGTTAAGATCTATATAATCAATGATTAAATTATAAGAATTAAATATAAAAGAGTGCTAGTATCTTATAGATATCGAATGCATATTCTAAGAAAAATTATCATGAAACATAAAAAAAAAACTTAATTAAGAAAAGAATTAGGAAAATATTTTAGGAGCATTTGTCTTTCCTTCTTTTCTCAAGGGCAATCCAGTTTAATTAATTGGCTTTCTTCTCCCCCAATTAAGTTATTACTATTGTTTATTTATTATTCCAGTCAACTTTTGATTTTTCAATTTTCCACTTGCATGCCGTTGGTCCGTTAACATGATATGATGCAAAGGTCACCACTCCTAATTGCCAGCATAGAATTTGGATTTATTTGAATACATATATACATATATTATTGGATTGGATTTGAAGAAAAATCATTTAGATTATGCAGTCAACTAATTCATACAGCTGTTTTGTGATATATTGTTTTGTGACTAAGTTACGGTCAATTGGTTTTAAGTATTTTATTTTTTTTGATAAATCATTCAGATAAATAATGTTATCCTGGAGCCTTCAGTCGGCTTGTATTAAAATTGTTGTATAACCTTATAGATAACGTTAATTGTCATGTGATTTTTCAGGAATCAACCCTTGAAAATTGTAACTATAGTAAGTTAGCAGTATTGTTTTAGTATTTTATTTGCTTGGAAATGGACTTTTACTTTTGTGAATATAATATAGCTTTGTATAGTTTATACCCGAGATATTGGACCAATCAACTCAACATAGTGTGACAACATAAAAAATCTTAAATAATGCATAGCCCCCGCCTAAAACCGAGAAAATCAGTTCTTTTTTGTCATTGTCCTTAAGCTGTTGAATAATGATTTACTAATTTTAGCAGGCCGGACCCAAAATTATAAAAATCTACAGCCGACCCTATACATCACTAATTGGAGGAAAGATTAAGTCTTCTTCTTAAAATATCTACAATTTTTCCAGGAAAAAGTATTTCGCTTTGTTTTCATTCAGAAAAATTAGAAGAATTAATCATTATTTTTTTGGTTATTTTTTTTATATTTTTTCTAAGTTAAATGAAGAATTACTTAATTTAATAAACTATATTTTCATTTAATTGGCATATTTAAATACTTCCATTCTAAAATATGCTAAAAACATTATAAGAAAAATGAGTATTTTCGGTCATCCAAACATTCAAAGTATCAATAAGAATATTGTTAAGAAAAATAGTTTTGACATAAAGTAGTTATTGAAAATACTTATAAACTTTTATTGATAATTAAAATCAATAAAAATTTTGACACGAGTTATAAGTATTTTTAACGATCACTTCATGTTAATCTTTTAAAAAAATGCTTTTGTTGGTAATTTAATTATTAAAAATATATTTTTTGTGGTGAAAAACCACATCGTTGAAGACCCCAATAGGAAGAAGCACAAAAACGAGGAAAATGAAAGAGACCGCAACTAGAGTTGGAAAGAACTGGAATCCATCTCTTTATACTTGGTTACTTGTACATCAAAAATTTAATTCGGCCCAACATTTAAGTCGGTGTCAAAGGGCTGTGATTTGATATTTGATTTATATTGATGATGACAGGTGCGTTTCTTTGAAATTCTAGAAGCTAAAACTATTTTTTAATTCAAAAAATTATTTTTTATATATTTAAATAATTCTTAAAAATAATTAGAATTGAAAAAATAGTTATTAAAAAAATTGAATTTTTTAATTTTTTAATTAAATATAAAATATAAGTTTTATTTTTTCTAAAATTTAAAACAAATGCATCCAGGATGATTAATTTGGGGATGTGGAATGAAATGTTCAAATAGCCTTCTTGTCATAATCTTACGATAGAGATCTGAATTTATTAATTGGTTTGACTTCAGATCTGTGCCTTTTCCATTCATGGAAAAGTCTTTGGTCTACGCAATCAATCAAATGAATTAATGCGCTGGGCCAACTCATAGGTTGTTTTCTTCAACTTGATCATAGGTGTCCATGTGATGGGACGACAATACCTTGACTTGTTAAACACAGAAGGCCAACATTGAATTGTAGTGCCCACACACGAAAGAGGCATAGAAGTTAGAACAAGTAGCCAAAAAGAGGCAAAAAAGACATGGACCGTCTATCGTCCGTTTGGTATGGGTAATTAAAAATTGAAAGCGAAAATTTTATCAATGAGTTTTTTGTATGAGGCCAACATTGAATTGTAGTCCCCACAAACAAAAGAGACGTATTGACGTAGTAGACCAAAAAAGGCCAAAAAAAAAAAACCATGGACCATCTATCCTCCTTTTGGCATGGGTGATTAAAAATTAAAAGAGAAAATTTTATCAATGAGATTTATGTATATTTTATAAATAGAACTCATCTGTTCAATTTTCTCTCTCAATTTAAAATTTTTATCCTTTATCAAACACACTCTAGAGAGATAATCACATTACCCTCCATTTAATTTTTCAATGGACACAAGACATGGTTGATTTGTGATTACATAGATATTACATAGTTCAATAGCTATAAACCAGAATGGATTATTATTATTATTATTATGATTCATGGAAGGGGTGGGGATAGTTGAAAGAGTCTATTTGATTTTAGAAAATAATCTTTTACTTTATTTAGAATTTTATGAAGAAAATAATTAAAAAAAATAAAAATTTCAGGATTCAATTTTTATTTTTAATTTTTATTATTTTTTATTATTTTTTTACAAAATCTTATAAAATTGAAAATAGATTGAAATCAAAAAATAAAAATTGAAAACCGTCTCCTAATTAAAACCGTACATATTCTTAGATTGTTCCCTTCTATCACTTGTCTATTTTCACTTTCTTATGCAATACATTAAACTTGATATTTGTGCTAATCAATCAGGAAAGAGCAAAAATCATGATGAAATGGGCAGATCTAATTGAACAAAATATAGAAGAATTAGCTGCATTGGATGCCATGGATGGTGGAAAGTTGTACCATTTGTGTAAGATTGTTGACATTCCTGGAGCTGCAAGTACTATACGTTACTATGCTGGTGCTGCTGATAAAATTCATGGAGAGGTACTAAAAGCATCTAGGGAGTTCCATGCATACACCTTGATGGAACCAATTGGTGTGGTGGGACACATCATTCCTTGGAATTTCCCAAGCACCATGTTTGTTGCCAAGGTTGGTCCTTCCTTGGCTGCTGGTTGCACCATGGTCCTCAAACCTGCTGAACAAACACCTCTCTCAGCTTTGCTTTATGCTCATCTAGCTAAGCAGGTATTATTTTGAACAAAAGGCTCATTCCCGTATCAAAGTTTTCCTAAGTTATTTACTAGAGGCCAATGTGATTGGTTTTCCTTGATTTTTTATTGTTTTCTCTTTTGAAGGCTGGAATTCCAGATGGCGTGCTTAATGTAGTACCTGGATTTGGCCCAACTGCTGGTGCTGCAATAAGCTCACACATGGACATTGACAAGGCATAATTTATATATATGTCACATAAATTAATTTAAAAGTACCATGATTTAAGTAACAATGCTAAGAGTGTTTGCTGATTAATTGTGCATATGTAGGTTAGCTTCACTGGCTCAACAGAAGTAGGCCGTGACATAATGCAAGCTGCAGCTATAAGCAATTTGAAACCAGTTTCACTTGAGTTAGGAGGCAAGTCACCCCTCATAATTTTTGATGATGCAGATGTAGATAAAGCTGCTGAGCTTGCTCTCTTGGGCATTCTATTTAATAAGGTGAGATTTCTCTTAGGAAATCCTACTTTTTCACAATAAGCAACAAAGTTATACATCTTCTATAACAGCTTTGAATTTCTTCTTGTCTAATTTCAGGGAGAAATTTGTGTTGCAAGTTCCCGAGTGTTTGTTCAGGAAGGGATCTATGATGCATTTGAGAAGA
This sequence comes from Dalbergia cultrata, assembly GCA_031216105.1. Lineage (NCBI taxonomy): Eukaryota > Viridiplantae > Streptophyta > Magnoliopsida > Fabales > Fabaceae > Dalbergia > Dalbergia cultrata. Next base: position 76,181,512 of record CM062344.1, read on the forward strand.
AGTTGGTGGAGAAGGCAAAAGCTTGGGTCGTTGGAGATCCTTTTGATCCTAAATCTCAACAAGGGCCTCAGGTATACTGATGTATATAGTAGCAAAATTATATGTAAACTAGTTGTGAAACATATCTAGCTAGGTTCTTTTCTAATAACACTAAATACTTCAAGCATTATGATTGGTTTCATGCAAAAACAAAAACTAGATAAGTAATTATAAATTTGTAATCCTCCTCAATTGACTAACAGTTTCCTATTGTAGGTTGACAAGAAGCAATTTGAAAAAATTCTTTCCTATATCGAGCATGGAAAGAGAGAAGGAGCCACCCTTTTGGCAGGTGGTAAAAGAGTTGGCAACAAGGGCTACTATGTTGAGCCTACAATTTTCTCTAATGTTAAGGTGAGTTTTAACTCCACAAAAGCATCAAATAGGGTGGATTCAAAACAATTATATAATTAACCATATATAATATTTTTTTTTTCTTTTATATTACCTTATTTAGGACGACATGCTTATAGTACAAGATGAAATATTTGGCCCTGTCTTGGCATTAATGAAGTTCAAGTAAGTCATAGCTTTATTTCTTAATTATAGTCTAATTTCTTTGTATAGTCGTAGTGCCAAAAGTTGATGTTTGTGAGTTGGTTCATGAATACTGAGTTTAAATCTGATAAATGAATGAACAGGACCATTGAGGAAGCAATTAAGAGTGCTAACAATACGAAATATGGCCTAGCAGCAGGCATTATGACCAAGAGCTTGGATACAGCAAACACAGTGTCAAGGTCTATTCGTGCAGGCATTATCTGGATCAACTGTTATTTTGCCTTTGGGAATGACATTCCTTATGGAGGGTATAAGATGAGTGGATTTGGAAGAGATTTTGGACTGGAAGCTGTACACAAGTACTTACAAGTTAAATCTGTTGTAACTCCCATTTACAATTCCCCTTGGCTTTGAATGTGTGGTAGATGTGGCCTGTGACTCTGCGTGTTAACTATGGTGAGCAGTACAAAAATTTCTACATGTATACTTCATCAAAGCAATAAAAGTCGAGCACCTTCTATATATATGCTGCATACAACCAATTTTGCACTTTGCTAATTTGTCAAAGCTCAGTCGTGAAACTTAAAATATTTAGGTTTTTCTTTTTCTCTCAGTTTACAGTGGGACTATCTCTCCTAGAGACTTAAGTTATTGGATTAAACTTATTTCATAATATGGTATTAGAATCTCTATGGTTAAATGATTTAGACTTTGATCCTTGTTATCCCCTACTTGTAAATAAAAATAACTAAATTCAGCACAAGGTATGTGGGTCTGTGCATTATTCACATTCCAAGTCCAGCTTTTAGGTTTAAGCTTTTTGGTACAGGTGATTTCATAACATGGTATTAGAGTTTATTTTATGGTTGTTATTGGGTCACTTCCTATATGTCCAGTCAATTAAATTTCACACTTCAAATCCTTGTTCAATCCTGAGCATAGAGAGGTGTATTAAAGTCATATATTGCCCAAAGATAAGGCCTATTTAGTCCTTATAAGTTTAAGGCAACCATCAACCTTTAAGCTAGTTTTTGGGGGTTGAATTAGATCTAGTCCCACTCAATTGTAAGATGTTTGTGAGTAATATTACATGGTAAAAAATAATTGTTATATTTTTTTTAATATAAAATATTGGTAAATATTTAAAATAATAATAATATAATATAATATAGGGGCTAATTACAGGAACTTTTCCTGAGTTTCTTCGTAATTACATTTACCCCCTTTTAAATTTTAAACATTACACTTAACTTACTTTATTTAGAGTCATCATACTTACACCCTTATCATTATTTTTTAACAAGATAATTAGTTGGTTGACCAAATTACCCCCACCCATAGCCACCCCCACCTACCCCAACACCCACCCCCACAGTCGCTGCCACCACCACTATGGCCAGCAACTTTCTCTCCTCCCTCTCCCTTTGCTCCTCCCTCCACCACCTCCCTCATATTCATCACCTACATTCTGTTCACAACATTCACGAGGTACGTGCAATGGTCACATCAAGACCTGACCCAAGGTTGAAGACACGCCATGAGGTTGAAGCCGTCAAGGCCGTCGCAAGGTTGAAGCTGCCATCCCTGTCGCTAGGTTAAAGCCGAGGTGAATCCGTCACCGCTGTGAGGTTGAAGCCACCGCCACTGCCAATTTTAAGATCCACGATAGGTTGAAGCCTCTGCCAGTTTTTTCATGTTGATAAAAATGTGATGCTGTGCAAGTCAATTAATGATTCATTTTAGAAAAGAAGAGACCAAGTCAGTCTTGATGCTCTCAAGGAGCTTGAGAATAAGGTGCGTGAGGTTCCTACTTTCAGAGAGTCATTGACTCATCGCTATTTCAGTGAGATGACGGGAGGAAGGAGCAAGGGGAGATGGAGAGGGAGGAGAAGAGGCAGTTGTTGCCTATGGTGATTGTCGCCGTGGAGGTGGGTGTTGGGGCAGGTGGGGGTGGCCAGTGATGGGACAATTTTGTCAATCAATTAACTTTTTGTTAAAAAATAATAAAAATGGAATAAGTGTAATTATGAAGAATCTCGAGGATGGTCCTTATAATTAGTCCTATAATATAATATGACTCACTTGTATACCCAAAAATCATTAAATATTTCACATAATTTTATCATACAGTTTATCAAAGATTTTACTCCTAGACATTTTTCTTTCGTATCTTTTCCCTGTGGAGACCGCATGGTGCACAAAATGCTTATTCTTGATTAATTGAATTTAATCAAATATATTGTTATCCTATAAGTATTTTGTTTAAATCCTTCAAAAATATATTCTATTTAAGAATAAGTTTATGATAATCATCCAATATATCTATTTTTTTGCAAGTTTTAACTCTTTATCTCGGCAACAAATAATCTATATTTTGCTTTGGATGGGAGGCTAATTTGCTTATGCAACATTCTCATACACTAAACATAGAAGTAATACACATCAAACCTTTGCTTTTCATGACTCGATTCAAGGGATGAAAGCTAACTTTTCCTCTTTTTGGGTTCTAATTTAACGAACCGGTATTAAAGTGTGTGAATGGAATGTGGATGAGACGTGTATCGATTCAAGGGATGAAAGCTAACTTTTCCTCTTTTCATGACTCACATTTTATTTAGCTGTGAAAGTGGTTTGGACCCTATTCAAGTAGGATCCACACCTTATTTAATGATAAATAAGATATAAGTTGATATGATATCCTATATATTATAAATATAAATAATTGACTCATGATAAATGATGATGGACAAAGTATGAAAAAAACCCATTTATTCAAAAAAATATGTAAAACCCATGTATTTTTCATCTATCCGGGTGTTATGGATAAGTAATGTTAGATGAATAATAAAATTATATAATAAATATATATTACACAATTTATGAATATTAAATGTGATGAGTGAGTGAAATAAGTGAGACTATCATCATAATAATTGTAAAATATATAATGTGTATTTATTGTGTTTATAAAACAAACATTTTTGGGTGGTGCATTGCTGACCGCTGTGTCTACCTGTCTCTGTCTTTCCTCATGTTCAGTAAGGATTCTATATATATAGTACTGTGTATGCCTGAAAAAGTGCCCTCACCATTTGGGTAATCTAAAAAGCCTTTTACTCCAAGTTGCTTTATTTGTCCCCACTATTCAATTCATCACCACAAAACAAAACATGTCTGTCGATCTCTCCAATGGCCTCACCGCCGGTTCCTCCTTCAAGATCCCCACCGTCAAGTTCACGAAGCTCTTCATCAATGGACACTTTGTTGATTCCCTTTCAGGTAATTCTTCACTATTTCAACTTAACACCTCCATCTCTTTCCCTTCTTTCCTTTTATTGCTTTAATTTCTATCTTGGGTTCTTCTAGGTTCCTCCGTATTTCTTTAGCTGCGTGCATCTGTGATGCTCTTGGGATCATCTAGAGTATACTTGTGAATTTGGTTTTTAAAAGCGGACAAAGGGTTTGTAGAGTAAATTTTACTCTCCCCAATTAGCGGGTTTCTGAAAGAGAATGGAGGATTTGCAAAGTAAATATTTAAAATTTTACGTTATAAACTTTTTTAGTCCTTTTCTTTCTTATCTAACATCTAAACTCGTAAATTTATTCTAACCGGCCATTGTGTGTTTCTAATATGATATGTGAATCAATATATATCAATCGCTCATCATGGTTACTTCTTAATTTTAGTTTAATTTTAAAAATATAATTAGATATATTATGATAAATAATCAGATATTTTATGATATGTTATTAGAACTATTGTTGAGAATATATTCAAATTTTTTTATTAATATTAAGATCACGTAGATAAATTTTATTCATTTTCATCTAAAAGTTTAGCTAGATTTAGAAAATTACTGCAATGCATCGTAGATAATTAGTATATTAATATACCTCGCAATCTTCACTATCAAATTCTGAGATGCATAACATAATTTAGCTTGGGAGATCAAAAAACCATTGGATTGAATCAAGTGCTTATCACTATATTAAAAACTATAGCTATTAGCTAAAGCATCTTGCAAGGCAACAAGCAGTCCCACAACCAAAAATCAACCCTCCAACTTGATCATACTCTGACCCACTTGACAGACAATTCATGCCTTTTCGAGAATTGAACCCCACGAGTTTTGTTAAGGGAGAATGCTTACCGACAACCACTATATTTGTACTTTGTTTTTACCCCTAGTCCGTATGTTTTTCACATGAAAGTGGAATAATAAGACACGAAACCGAGAAGCACACGTCAATTTCCAGGATAGACGGAGATGAAATGAAATCCAGATCCAGGTTGCATTGAGTAGGTTCAATGGATAAGAGTTACTCCAACAGTAATTCTCCATCATGTAACAAAGATGCAGGAATATATATATATTGTATGGCTTTTTTCCTTTTTCAAAAAGTGGGTTTAGTTAAATATTTTATTTATGTTTATATTATTTCATATTTTCATATTTTATTATTTAATAATTGTTAAAATTATATTTTCTATTGACTTAAAGAGATTAATTTTGATGCAATAATAACAGTTTTTTCTATTATTATTCAATCATATATTTTTACTTGTAAAGTTTTTAAAGTAGTAGGTGGTTAAGTTAAATATTTTTATTGATATAACAATATATAATTAAATATCTATTTAAAATATGTTTATATTGACAATAATATATAAATTAAATTTATACTTAAATTGCACTAACACAAAAATTGAAAAATTCTCAAACTTATAATGCAAGTATTTTTTAATGTTTTTATATGAATAAAATAAAATTGTGAAATTGTCTACGATTACAAAGATGGTAAACTTTAGAGAGCTTTATACATAACACGTGCAACCACTGAGGGTTGTTATTTGTCTGTTTCAAAATAAATTTATTAAATATTTTTGTTCTTCTGATGCTAACTTTTTATTTTCTTCGAAAACTGGGAGAAAAAAAAAATAGGAAACCAATTTGAGACCATAGATCCAAGGACAGGAGAAGTGATTGCGAGAATTGCGGAGGGAAGGAAAGAAGACATTGACGTTGCTGTGCAAGCGGCACGTGTCGCTTTTGATAGTGGTCCATGGCCTCGCATGCCCGGTGCTGTATGTTAGCCTTGCTCTTTCTCTGACAAATATCATAACTAAAATTTTCTTTGAGAATTTAATTTTAACTTACATTGATTTTTACTTAAATTTTTTTTTTACAAGATTAATTTCTATATATCAATCTTATCTTCCAATTAAATCATTTTATTTGAATAATTTTTTGAGTAGTAAATATAAGACTCAATTTTTTTTACTGATTTGATAATATATAATTAAATAATAATGTAAAAAAATTATACATCGTAAATATATAGAAATTAAATATTTTTATTTTCATGAATTTTTAAATAATAAATATTAGAATTAACTATATTTATTATTGAAGTGATAGTATATAAGGATACGACAATATCTATTCAGGGAAGGATATATTAAAATTCTATTGGAGTACATGCGCCCATGAAAGTTTTATAATTTGTTTAGAAGTATATAAGTTTGTATATTTTTTGGATTCATCGCTAATCAAACCTTTGTTAAATTGTAACCAAAAAAAAAAAAACCTTTGTTAACTGCAGCCTACTTTTCATTTAAAAGTAATTAGTTATATTTTTTTTGGGGCAACAGTAAGCCACAACTTATTTATCCACGTGAATATCATTTCACTAAAAAAATCGCCTTACTCTTTCTGATCTTATTTTTTAGCTGAGTCATTATTTTTATTTTAACGAATGCATTAGATTAGAGATTAGAGTACCGAATGCCCCCGCCTGAATAATCCATCCCCATGTATGTGCTTGTTTGTTTTCAAGGCCGCCACTGATTTTGACGAATAGTTTATTAGATGTATGTTTCCGCCTGAACCCATCAATTTATATAATGTGCTTGTTTGTTTTACATAGATATTGTTGCAATCAAAATCCTATTTGCCTGTGAAAAAACGTAATCCTAATAAAATCTGTTTGGTTGTCTTTGGCGTTAAATAAACGCACAATTGCGACCATAATCTTCTGTTCTTGTTAGATCAAGCATGGTTCATGAACTATCGACTTCAACTTATTGATTTATTAACAAATCGAGCTGAAAAAAGTTACCAGCTGGCTTGACTCACTTCTGCCCCGACATAGTATATATGAACAGGCATCCAAACAGTGTTAGTGTACTCCATCATAAATGAGAGCCCGGAAACTTATTCAAAGGCGCCCCACAAAACTAAAAGAGACCTAGGTTTAATTTGAAATGAATCTTTCCGTGAATATTCAGTTAGCAGAAAACGCCTTTTGCTTTGGTTAGAATATCTATACTTAAAATGTTTAATTCAACAAAATATAGACTTTGTTTGGATAAATTTCTACGTGGGAAAAAAGTATTTTTATTCATTTTTTTAAAAGTATTTCTAGGGATTAGTTGCATGTTTGTTTGTGCTTCTAAAAAAAAGTAGAAGTAGAAAATAATTAGTATTTTTGCATTGTTTTTAAAACCTGGTAGGAACAAAAAATTATAGAAGAGAGAAGGTTGTTAGTTATTTTTTGAAATCATGTGAATTACATATCTATTTTCACAAATTCTATGAAAAGACAAAATGTAATCTTTCACTAAATTACTCACTCATTGTCCTGTTTAAATTATATTTATATTCTTAGTTGTAATTTTATCTATTCTATTTCTATCCTTATAATTTAACCATTTTTTCTTATTCTAATAGAAAGTGCTTTTGGAATTCCATCTAAATATATGCAAATTTTCTGCTTCAACTTCTGAACAAGCGCTTCTACTGTAATTTTAAATAGACAAGCCCATCATCAATTTTTTTGGTGTGCTCGGTCATGCCAATGCTTGAAAAACTATTATTTCTTCAACGTGATTACAGGGTCCACTCTGACACTTCTACACCTAACTCTGGTCTTCGCCGCTTAGGCAAGCTGACTACGTTCATTCGTTTACCGAAAGGGCAAGCAAAGTCGACAAACTGGGCTTGGCCCTCTTGCCTGTGGGTTTATGGCTGGCCTCTTTACCCACACCATCGTTTTTGTCTTCCGTCTAAGTTTAAAATATTCTTATTCGAGTCATTAATTCTAACTAATCTTATCAAAATAGAGAAAAACATTATTTGTATTCATGGGATATGAGATACCATATCGACTCATACCTCGTCTATCATTGAATGGGATGTAGATCCTATTTGGATTAAGATTCACATCCCATTCAATGATGAATGAAGTGTAAGTTGACACGTTATCCTTCACCCATGAGTACAAATGACATAACTCTAAAAAAGATGGTGCGGGTAATTGGTTAATGTTTAACTCATAAGTTATACATGACAAAGATATGAGTTCAAATTTGTTGATCAATGTGAGAATTTTGTTAGTGAAATAATATATAATTTCTCTCAAAAATCCTTGAGTAGGTTGGAGATCTTTCCTAATATTGTCAAAATAATAACACTAGCCCCACCTAAATTTTTGTGACTTGAACAAAAAAAAAAAAATCTAACTAATCTCTCTAAGTTAGGACTGTATGTTAGAATAAGATAAAGCTCTACAAAAATAAATAAAAAGATTACCAATATAAAAATTAAATTTAACATATATGTACTGAAAATATAAAAAACGTTTCATATACATTTCAATTATATATTGTCACATCAATTAAAGTATTTGACTTGGATGATAGTATAAAACATTTGTACACTCTAAGTTGATCAAAATTAATCTCATAACAATATGATTGTTAGTACAATATGCTCATGGTAACAAATGCCCTTCATGCAAATCTATATCTATATTACACATAAAAGAGATTTCCTTCCATATAAAAATTTATTTAAAAAATAATAATTATATATATAAAGTGTTTGTTAGTACGTACAATATGCTCATAGTAATATAATAGAATGAATTTTGTAAATTGTTTTGCTTCAAAGATTGTTATTTATTATTTTACGTTGCTTTTTTTTTTTCCCTTCAAAGAAGTAGCATGCCAACATTTTATTAAATATAAGCTTTATTTTTTTTTCTTTCTCAAACTTTCACTCTTATTTATTAATAATAATAAAGATAAAAAGTTTAAACTATCTACTAATATAAATATATTTAATTATATTGATATTTAAAAAATAAAAATTGCAGTCAAGCCGATAATAAATTGTAGTTAGAACTTGGAATTTTTCCCTTCAATTACTTGTAAATTTTCATCCTCCTTTGCAACATATTAAACTTCTGCATGGTGGACCAATTCAGGAGAGAGCAAAAATTATGATGAAATGGGCAGACCTAGTTGATCAAAACAGAGAAGAAATAGCAGCACTGGATGCCATTGATGCTGGAAAGTTGTACCATCGGTGTAAGGATGCTGAAATTCCTGCATCAGCAAACACTATACGTTACTATGCTGGTGCTGCTGACAAAATTCATGGAGAAGTATTAAAACCAGCTGGGGAGTTGCATGCATATACTTTGATGGAACCAATTGGTGTAGTGGGACACATCATTCCCTGGAATTTCCCAAGTGTCATGTTTGTTTCCAAGGTTAGTCCTGCCTTGGCTGCTGGTTGCACAATGGTCCTCAAGCCTGCTGAGCAAACACCTCTCTCAGCCTTGTTCTATGCTCATCTAGCTAAACTGGTATGTTTTTAAAATATGATTCTTAACCTCGTCAAACATCAAGTTAATTACTTGGATGAATGTTATTTGTATATTAAAAAATATGTTTAATTAGTCTGAAGGTCGTTCCTATAGTTTCTCTAAGTTTTCAATTAAGTCTCTATAGTTTAAAAATTTGTAATTAAGTCCATATATTGTATAAAAATTTTCAATCAAGTTATTGTTGTTGAACAATTTGTGTCAAGTGTCCCTATACTATCCAAAAATTTTCAATTAAATCTTTGTAGGTTAAAAATTTTGTGATCAAATCTCTATAATTTTATATAGTATAGAAGGACATCATAAAGAGAAGGACTAAATCATAGGTGCTGGTAGGTGTTAAAACAGAGAAAGTCAAGATTTTATTCCTTTCTATCTCTCTATATGATGTCCACTTTATTTCTACTTTTTAATGTTTAAATCACATTTCTCAATCAGTTGAGGCTAAGCTAATTGAGCAATTGTTGTTTAATTTGTTTCTTTTGAAGGCTGGAATTCCAGATGGAGTGCTCAATGTAGTACCCGGATTTGGCTCAACTGCAGGTGCTGCAATAAGCTCACACATGGACATTGACAAAGTAATATAATAATGTTCCACATATTGATTTGGAAGTACCATGATTTAAGTGAGATTCCTTAGATTGTCTTGATTAATTGTGCATGTGTAGGTCAGTTTCACTGGTTCCACAGAAGTAGGTCGTGAAGTGATGCAGGCTGCAGCTAGGAGCAACTTGAAACCAGTTTCACTTGAATTAGGAGGCAAATCACCCCTCCTAATTTTTGATGATGCTGATGTAGATGAAGCTGTTGACCTTGCTCTCTTGGGTGTTGTATATAACAAGGTGAAAATTCTCTTAGGAAATTATATCCAATTCCTTTCTGATCAACTCAACCCATTTATACAACAACTGACAATTTTATTTTATTTGTTATTTGTTTGATTTTAGGGAGAAATTTGTGTTGCAGGTTCCCGTGTATTTGTTCAGGAAGGAATTTACGATGAATTTGAGAAGAAATTAGTGGAAAAGGCAGAGGCTTGGATTGTTGGGGATCCTTTTGATCCCAAAGTTCAGCAAGGGCCTCAGGTATGGACATATAATAGCACAACATAATTAATTAATGTGCCGTGCTTCTTGGCGCGAAGTTTATTTCGTCAACTTGCAACAAAGAGTGAATTAACCAATCATAGAAAGAGATGATAGTAGACCAGGAGAGAGAAGAAATAGCTCCTTTCCATTTAGTATTTTCCTTAATTATTTATGTTTTAATAGCTCCAACCATTATAATTCAAGCATTAAGCATGGCTGCAAGCAAAAACAAATATGAGAGAAGAGAATTACGATTCTACCGTGTCCACTAACAATTTTCCATTGTAGGTTGACAAGAAACAATTTGAGAAAATTATTTCCTATATTGAGCATGGAAAGAGAGAAGGAGCTACCCTTTTAACTGGTGGTAAAAGGGTGGGAAACAAGGGCTACTACATTGAGCCAACAATTTTCTCAAATGTTAAGGTGAATTTTATCTCCACAAAAAGTATTGATTATTTAATAGGCTATCTTCAAGGCAACTAGATAAGTAAACATCACGTTGTCATCATTTCCCTCTTATTCTGAACAACCCGTTTCTTAGGAGGACATGCTGATAGCTAAGGATGAAATATTCGGCCCTGTGATGGCTCTAATGAAGTTCAAGTAAGTTATATAAATTTTTTTTTTTTTTTGATAGTCGTAGTAGATGATTTTGAGTTTGTCCATGAAAACTAAAATTTAGTATGACATATGAACAACAGGACCATTGAAGAAGCAATTAAAAGTGCTAACAACACCAAGTATGGTCTGGCGGCAGGCATTATGACCAAGAGCTTGGATATAGCAAACACAGTGTCAAGGTCCATTCGTGCAGGCATTATTTGGATCAACTGTTATTTTGCCTTTGGGAATGATATTCCTTATGGAGGATATAAGATGAGTGGGTTTGGAAGAGATTTTGGATTGGAAGCTCTACACAAGTACCTGCAGGTGAAATCCGTTGTAACTCCCATTTACAATTCCCCTTGGCTTTGATTGATGTCTCATCTGCCGACAGCGTGTGCAAACTATAGGGAGCAAAATAAACATGTTTCTACCTATATAACTCGTCGAAGCAATAAAAGTGGACCATCTTACATGGTTGTTGGAATCTTTTATTGAGATGAAATTAAATTTGAATTCAATTTTTATGGTTGAAATGTATCAATAAATCAAATAATTGAATTAAATTCTTTAATTTGGAATGTATTTGAAAAAGAATTGATTTATTTATTTTTACTATTTTATCTCTCATTGATAAATATATTTTACCTTTTATAATTTATATTGATAATGGGGCTGTCTTATTTTAATATTTATATTATGATATATTTTCTTAATATTTATTTAGGTAGATGTTCTTTTTTTATTTAATACGTATCCTGTAGTTTAATTTATTGGGTTTATTTTACTTCTTAAAATATTATTGATAAAAAAGATCAACGAAAATAAAATTGAAACGATGAAAGGAAAAATTTATGGTGTTGGAACGTGCAATGGAAAAATTTATATAGTGTTGAATATTCCGTGAAGAAACGAAAAATTTAAGAAGAAACAAAATAAAATGAAAATGGTAAATTTTTTTTTTAGTCAAAGTGGGGGGAGGATGGTGGAGATTGGAGTCTTTGATCCCAAGGATCGAATTAATGATCCTATACCATTGTCCTATGTGCACATCTTTCAAAGACATTGGCATACCATCTAAGCTGGACTCGTAGTGCAAAAAAAAAAAAGGTTGGAACATGCAGCTATTATATCAATTGAGCAGATGATTGAATAGAGAAAGAAAGAAGATTGGACAAGGGTATTTTGGGTATATAAATTTTTAACCCCAATTTCATAGGCAAATCCCATCTATTTGAGTTTGATTTAGTTTCAAGCTTCTTGCAAGAACTGAATTCCATTTAGATTTCAATTATAGATCATTAGTTAGTTTTAAAGAAAAAAAATGAATTCAATTCTTTGAATGAATTCAATTATATGAGTTTCTAAACACCTTGTTATGTTGTACGCGGCCAATTTTTCAGCACTCTGTCTGTCTGTCTTTCTCTTTCTCTCTCAATTTATATCAATTCGATCAATTTGTTTTCAATGTGATGGAAGCTCCAACAATGAACAATGGAACACACATAAAAGTATATACTAAGATTGAGGGATTCTACACAAAGTTTTTGTTAATAGTAATCTAAATACATATAACAATTTGAAAAGCTGCATCTCAAATTCTATAATCAATGCTAGCAATTTGATTCTTTTATTAGCAGAGAAATATTATTTTAATATCCTCAATCTCATTCTTTATATACACACTCAATCTATTATCCTTAAATTTTGTGAGCTCCCATTAACACCTTCCACCTTATTCTCTCTCTAATGATTTGGATGGGTATGACACAACTCTTATTGGTAAGTAGAATATTTACTGTGGGTGAAAGAAAAATATTTCTGACATGATTTTGGTTGACTTTGCATTTAACAATGGTTTTTTCTTACACACATCAAATAAAATTCTTCTTAGAATGTGTTTGGTTATCTTACTCCACTTTTATATCTCAACCAAACACACTTGTCATTTCCTTTTGGTGTGATGAAAATTTAGGGTAACACCTTCATTTGTATCCTCTCAACTGAAAATTCTCATAATCATATCATGTATGAATTATCATTGACAGTTCCTTTTTGCGGGAGCCAAAGTAAGATCCACTTTGTTGATCACTAGTTAAAGTTGATACATTATATGATTATATGAAATTTCACTTGAAAGGATAAAATGCAGACAAACTATCCGTGTACCATAAATCTTTTCAGTGAAACGTAAATCTTGCAAATAAATTCAGTATCTAGCCGATAAAGTAAATCACGAATTCACGTTTACGATAGAATATATATATATATTTTTAATAAAGCTTACGACAAAAATGTTCTTGGGCTTATTTGGATTTTATATCCAGTAATAGGAAAGAACCGAGGCCCAAAAACAAAACACATCCTATACCGAACCAAATCTGGGGCATGCACTCCCACAGCATCACGTAAATGACCATGGTATAACAGCCACTGGTTCCCTTCGTCGAACAATTCTTAGATGAACACGGATGCAAGGTCATGTTCTTGCACAAATTCACAATAAATTTGTTTGAATCATATCTGAAATAAAATTAATGAGGACGATTTTTATCGTAATAATATATAAATATGCAATATTAAACCTGTCCTTACAGAAAAATTTCTCTTCTTCATCAGCTACCATGCACCAAATTTCGGATTTCCTTCTCCTCTCCGAAGTCGTGCTTGTCCCTCTTATGGAAGAGGGATTGGTTGGATTAGAGCAAAAACCAAATTCCGCATGAATCCAATATACCTAAGTAAATGAATTAGAAACAAGCATTTCGCCGTTTCAAGCCATTCGGCAATAATAGTTAAGGACCCATATTTACACCCATAATAAAATGGAGCCGAAGAGGCAGAGAGCAACTTAAAGAAATTTAAGGTGCATTTGCTTTCACTTTTTCGGTTTTAAATTTTTGTGAAAAACAAATGAAAAAATTGAAAATTAAAAACAAGCAAATCAAATGCACGAACCATACATAGAAATTTTGGACAAAAAAAAAAAAAATAGCAAAAAGAAAGAAAACACATTATACTACACTGAGATCTCATTAGTTATTACACTGCTATCAAACTTTTCGTTACCTAAAATTTACACCTGCTAACGTTCCCTTCCATCATATCAGGATACCAAAACAGACACTGATCCAGAACAGAAACACCAACAACACAAACCAGCTTTTCACCGCAACAAAAAAACTTCATTTTCCGATCTTGCCCCTAAGCTTCACGCCCAGTGCCCTCTCCATCTTAGCGAGCACGGCCTGGTTAGGCACGGCCTTCCCGTTCTCGTACTCCTGCACCACCTGTGGGCGCTCGTTGATCTGCTTCGCCAGCTCAGCCTGGCTCATCTTCTTGTCCAGCCTGGCCTTCTGTATGGCCTGCCGAACCTCCACGCCTACGCGCTCCAGTGCCGCGGGCTCCGTTCCTTCCTCCAGCTTCCTCGCGTTAAGAGCCGGCCCGGGCTTCTTGTTTGAGCCCGCGTCGAACTTCTTAACTGTCTGGACCTCCGCTCCGGACCGCAGGGCCTGGTTGATGGCTTTTGCGTTTCGGAGGTCTTGGGCCTTGGGCCGTGACTTGTGAAGCACCACGGGCTCCCAGTCTTGTGTTACGACTCCCGTTGATCGGCTCGGCATCGTAGTGGTGGCAGTTAAGGGATGACGGGAAAATGATGAGAGATTCGTTTGGAAACGAAATGAGATGATCAAGCGTGGTTTTGATGAGGAGGGAGGGTTATTTATAGGTGGTGAGTGTCTGGAACGTTCTAATGTGTATTGGTGTACCGGTTAGCTTGCTCAGCCATTTTCGTTGCATTTCGCTTTCTCCAGAAAGTTCCACGACGAGACGATGCCCCCGATTCGATGGTTGCGTGGCGCTCTAATCCACGTTTTGTTTTTTTTTTCAAACACCCTTTCTCCGCAAGCCAGTGGAACATACATAAAGATCTTTTCATTTTTAATAAATAATTATTGCAATTTATTATATTTCTAGTTTTTTAAATAATTCATATAGAATTTAATATTGATATAATATTATATAATTAAAAACTGTATTAATAATGTATTGAAATAAAATAAATATTTCATTAATTTTGATACGTTACTCATGTGAAATGTTTTGTATTATCAATTATCAATTAATTATAAACATCTACATAAAAATTTTAAAGTAATTATTGCTCGAATAAAATGCTTTAATTCCATGATAATATATAATTAATATAATAATATAAAATACTTATATATTAATTATGCACTAGAATTGAATTTATATATAATATCAAAATTGACATTGTCAATAAAGTGATATTGAGTTATTTAATGTTTGTGAAGGATATTTTTATATCAACTTAGATAGTCAACTTTATACAATTAATTAATTAATATATAAATAAAAATAAGTATATATTGATTGTATTGAAGAACAGGATTAAAATATTCACTAAGTACTCATTGTCAATAGTTCTTTCTCCAATAACAATATGGGTAAAATGAGTATAAATTAATCAATAATACATTAAAAATACCAAAATAACAATTAATTTGGAAAAATAAAAATCAAAACCCAAAAATAATATTTATTTTCAGACATGATCGTAACTTCAATTCAATTCCATACGTAAGAAGACATGGAAGCAAAACTTTTTTTAAGGGCAAAGAAATGTTCCCTAGAGTACAGCTAACTGAGCTGATTGGCTGAAGAGAAACAAAAAAGGGCATCAGCTAGTATTTTTCTTTCTAAATTTATAGTTTCGAATTTCTTCTACTTGTACGCCCCCATTCAACGGGTCGAGCGCTATAAATTTTTCTTTGGCGCCAAAAGTTTTCACTTCCCAATATTCTTCTACCTTGCACTTGTACCCTTTCACACTTGACAAACCCCTTTCTCGTTTTCTCTTTCATTCTCTACTCAAACATGAATCGACAGAAATCCATACTTTCCTTCTTCCAGAAAGCCGCGCCGGAAAACAACTCTTCCGGCGCCCGGCGAGCTCCCGATTCGTCGGTCCGACAACCAAACCGTAATGTCACGGCTGCCGTTAACCCGCCGCCGTCGGAGGATGTCAGAGGAACTAACACGCCGCCGGAGAAGGTGCCGCGTCAGGTTTTGCCGGCGAGCTTTGCTTCGAACGGGAACAGCAGCTTTGGTCCTTCCCTCTTCGAGAGCATCATGCACAAATTCGTCAAGGTCGATGATAGCGAAAAGCTTAGTCACAGGTAAGCGTTATTGTTATTTTCTTTTACCTGTTGCTTTGCTCTGAAGCGTTCGTAGTGTTAGGGTTTTGTTTCGTGCAAAAAAAGGAGAAAAATGGAAGGTGATTTTTGTTCGCCAGATTTCAATGTTTTTCCTTCCAATGTTGCATTTTCATTGGCATCAAACTGAAAAAAAAGGCTGATCCAATTTGTTAGTCAAAAAAAAAGAAGTTAAGGAAGCGTCATTTTTCCACTTCAGAATTAAACTCATGTGTAGTTTGAATTGAAGCACGTTGAGCCATTTTGAAGTTCTAAAACGGAATTTTATTGTTTTAACGTGTTAGACAGTGCTGATTTAAACGATGCAGTTGTAAATGAAAAGTGCTTTTTTTCGTTTTTTTTTTTTTAAATTTTTGCTGCTACAATATTTTGCAGGAGCCAGTCATCAGATGAAAGTTCACACAAAACTTCTGCGCCATCAAGTGTATGTGCTGATACTACGGTGAAAGAAACTGCTGTAAATATCAAGGAAAAGGCAAATCAGCTAAACATGGTGCCTATTGAAATTGATGACAATATAATTGGACCTGAAACCCCGGGGATGCAGCCTCTTGCTTCTCATGCAAAGCGAAGCAGAGATGATGGATCCAAGTCTCATTTGTTGATGGAATCTGGCAAACGAGTCAGGTTTCTTGATGATTCACCGTCTCTGAACTTGACTAAGAAGGAAGCAGAAGTGGCCAGCAGGTTTGAGTGGCTGGATCCTTCTCGAATCAGGGATGCTAATGGAAGAAGGCCCAATGATCCTTTGTATGACAGGACGACACTTTATATACCTCCAGAAGTTTTGAAAAAAATGTCAGCTTCACAGAAACAGTATTGGAGTGTCAAATGTAAATACATGGATGTTGTGCTATTCTTTAAAGTGGTTAGTCAACCAAGTACTGTGAATATTGATGTCTTAATTCGATTGGTCTATCTCTTTATTTATTTACATTTTTGATCCATAACCTTTGATTGGCGATAGACTGCATAATTAATGCTCATCACAGGGAAAATTTTATGAGCTTTATGAAATGGATGCTGAAATTGGGCATAAGGAGCTTGATTGGAAAATAACATTGAGTGGTGTGGGAAAATGTCGGCAGGTGATTTGAAGTGTATAATTGTATGGTTCTTGACCTATTTTCCTATTTGTTCATCTCTGAAAGAGAGTGGTTGTTACTTGCTGCTTCAGGTTGGTATATCTGAAAGTGGGATTGATGATGCTGTTCAGAATCTAGTTGCTCGTGGGTAAGGACTAAGGATGGATTGATGCGTGAGATTTCATTTGATAGTTGATATGACCAAATGTAATGTACATCTGAAGTGGAGATTTTGTGCTGCATGCAGATGATCATAGCTAATTCCAGATTGATTGAACCATATGCATTAAATCTTAATAATCATTTTACACGTTAACTTCCTGGTTAACTTGTTGAGGATTTATTTATTTATTTTTTCATTTTGAAGATATAAGGTAGGAAGAGTGGAACAGTTGGAGACATCTGAAGAAGCAAAGGCTAGAGGAGCTAATTCTGTAAGTTTTTCTATGCTTACAGCAGTGTTGGCTTCACTAAATTCATGTAGTTATTTTGATTATTTGGTTGTTCATGACAAGCTTTGCTTCAAATTATGTTTTTAAATACTGTTTTTTTTTCATATACTTTAGCTGTGCATAATTGGGTGGGAGATTATTCCAGGTGTCTATTTATTCAGTTAAATATTCTGAATTTCTCATAATTTAGGTCATCCAATATGATGGAAACTTTTCTAGGGAGTTCCCAGCTGATATTACAGACAGAAAACTTCGTAGGGCATGCTATTGTCATTTGAAAATGTTTCTTTACTGGTTGTTAAAATATTGAAACTGAACTCAGATCATTCTTTATATAACATTTTATACATTATCCACGATGCTTTTGGGTTCTGATAAATCTTTTTCTGTGACCCTTTAAATTTGGATTGCCTTTTTGCATGGTATTATTCTAACTGTTTGTTTGCAGGTTATTCAAAGAAAATTAGTTCAGGTGGTCACTCCATCAACCAATGTGGATGGTAATATTGGCCCTGATGCCGCTCATCTTCTTGCAATAAAAGAGGTTTGCATTGTTGCCGAGTTATTCATTTTTGTATGCTGTTTTAAATATCCATAATGCATAGTTGTGTTAAATGTTGATACTCTGAATATCAACATGATGGTGAATTGAAATTTTTTGCAGGTTAACAATAGCTTGGATAATGGTTCAGTTGTATATGGATTTGCTTTTGTTGACTGTGCTCGTCTTCGGTTTTGGGTTGGTTCCATTGATGATGATGCTTCATGTTCTGCTTTGGGAGCTTTATTGATGCAAGTATGTTCAGAGACCTCTTAATTTACCTGTTTCTGTGTTGTAGTTAGTTTCTATGAATGATCATTCAAACTTGTTGAATAGTTAGCTGATTTGATTGTGAACTTTGGGATTTAGGTTTCACCTAAGGAAGTTATATATGAAAGCAGAGGTGAACAATCTTATCTGCTTTGCCCTTTACTTGAATACATGTCAATTCTGAAGGTTATATATTAAGCTTATTACTTAATGTTAAAGTATTATGTTTTGCAGGGTTGTCAGCTCAGAAAGCACTTAGAAAATTCTCATTCAATGGTGAAATATGATCTTCTGATGCTGGTTTAGGGATACACTAGCATGATATAAGAAAGCATTTTGGGATTTAAATGGGTGTTTCTTTTTCTTGGAAGCTGTACAACACTACTTGGCATGCAATAATGTTTCACGTTTTTGTATAATAACAAATGTCTCATGGTTGGCAACCATTATAATTGATTCCCCAGTGCAGTTAGTTTTGTTGTGACCTCAAAATGGGCAATGTTTAAATATGTATAAGACTTACCTTCTGAATGACATAGACACTTACGACTTATGTTTTTCTCTATTCCTATGATGCTTGCAAACATATATAGAACAAGGGAATTCAGGCTATACCTTCGTAATTCTTTGTAATGTACCTGTAAATAGTGATATTTGCATATTTCATAATCTGTTTTATTTGCTGAGTTGCTGATAATTTATTGTTAAACTGAAAAAAAGGTAACAGATAATGCACTTATCCATATTCTGTGTTCTGTGCATTAACTACTATACATATAATTTGAGACTAGTTTCATTAGGAATGATTTGGAGGTTGCAAATTTTTTAGCACTTCGTTACTCTTCAGCTGTATATTTTGACATAACAACATCAACTCTTTATAGCATGAAATTTCCATCATATTCCGTTTAATATATTTTAAATGTTAGAAAGTATTCTTGAATCTCAATTTTTTTCCCAAGGTTCGACCACACTACAGTTGACTCCAGTGCAGTCAATTGCCGACTCATCAAACTCAGAAATCAGTGATTTAGTTCGCTCAAAGAGATACTTCAGGGGTTCGTCTCATTCACTAGATCATGTGCTGAGCAAAGTGACTCACTGTGAAATCACAATGTCTGCTCTCGGTGGACTGATTGATCATTTGGCTAGATTGATGGTATGCTTTGTTTCTTACTATGACCCTTTTAGAGACGGTTATTACTTCGAGAATCTTCTGGTATGTTGTTAATGGTGATTAATCTGTTCTATTTTTCGTACAGTTAGAGGATGTCCTTCAGGATGGGGATATATATCCTTACCAAGTTTATAGGGGTTGCCTCAAAATGGATGGTCAGACATTGATAAATCTAGAAATCTTTGGCAATAATGCAGATGGTGGCAAAGCAGGCAAGTGCTTGTTCTATCCGAGCACTCTGAGTCTTTACAATACATTTTTGTTTTAAAGTTCAGTATGCAGCCATAAAATCAGTTCTCCTTGAGTTTCAGGTACATTATACAAATATCTTGATAACTGTGTAACTTCATCTGGAAAGCGGCTTCTTAGGAACTGGATCTGCCATCCTTTAAAAGATACAGAAGGAATTAACAACAGGCTCGATGTAGTCGATGTTCTAATGGCTTGCCCAGAGATTGTGTCCCATATTGCTCAACATCTTCGCAAGCTTCCAGATTTGGAATTATTGCTTGGCCGAATCAAGTCCAGCCTTCAATTGTCAGCCCCTTTCTTATTGCCCTTGTTGGGAAAGAAAATATTGAAGCACAGGGTGAGTTCTAGCACTGTTTTATATGCCGCGTGTTCAGGATATGTAAATTCTTTCACTCTGATATCTGAACATTTTTTCACTCTGTTCGTGAGCTAACTTCTCATCTTAATATCAAAGAATACTCATTGACTTGCTGGGAACTTTTCATTTTAATATGACAGTCATAAAGTCTCTCGTAAGACATACCTAAATTAGTTGAATATTTCATGTTATGACGGGGGCTGCATTACTTTGAAAGAAAAGCATCTTGCTATTTACATGAACACTGAAAATGGTACTATGGTAGTGGTGAAATTTATCTATACTATAAGGAAGAAAAAAGCTGATCACATTGATAATAGATAACTTATTTGTCCAACCTGGGCACACTGCATTTTTGGATTTTCTTACTGTATTTTAAAATTGACATCTAGAAAATCAGTACTAAAGGTTATTGAATGATCTGTGTTGAATTGATTTTATGTTATTTAGTGCATATCAATAATGTTTAATGTAATACAGGTGAAAGTGTTTGGGTCACTTGTGAAAGGCCTTCGGATTGCTTTGAGTTTGTTGCTTCTTCTCCAGAATGAGCAACCTTTGATATCATCCTTGACCAAAGTCTTTAAAGTTCCAATTCTGACTGGTGATGATGGGCTCGATCAATTTCTTACTCAGTTTGAAGCTGCTGTAGATAGTGACTTTCCGAATTATCAGGTATTTTTCTGAGCCAAATCCCAAAGGCTGTGTGTCATGCATATGAGCCGACTCAAAATTACCTTGACTTGTATTTCTGCTAACTCGCCAACGTTTTTCATTGCACCATTTGGACAGGTTGTTTAGGCTCACTCTATTTTGGCAGTGGGCTATGTATGTCCTATTCACAAATTTAGAACATTATACTAAGCATCCTTCTAACTAAGGTTTTCAAAAGTCAATATGAAAGTGATGATTAAATCCATTTCTAATTTGTTTTGTTAAAAATGTGCAAGCTTTCGGCAGTCTAATTTTGACTGCATTCCTTAACTACATAGAATTGACAGTTTTTGCATTTCGGTGTGTGATGCATCTCAAATGCTGATTCTCAAATTTTCATCCATATTACATGGTTATTTGTTAGAACATGCAATTGTTTGTTATGACATCTGAATTTTGTTTTTTGTTATTAAGGTGGCGGTTAGAATAGAATATTACACTTGTATATATGACTGAGCATATATTTGTTGCCAGAATCATAATGTTACAGATTCAGATGCTGAAACACTTACAATACTTGCTGAATTGTTTTTGGAGAAAGCTGCCCAATGGTTTGAAGTTGTTCACGCCATCAATTGCACTGATGCGCTAAGATCTTTTGCTGTTACTTCTACCTTTTCATCTGGATCTATGTCTAGGCCTATCATAGTGTCAACATCAGAAAGTTCTACAAGCAAAGACAGTGGAGGACCTGTGCTTAAAATGAAAGGGCTATGGCATCCATTTGCCCTTGGAGAAAATGGATGTTTGCCTGTCCCCAATGACATAATTCTTGGTGAGAATAAAGTTGGGCATCATCATCGCACATTGCTGCTGACTGGACCAAACATGGGTGGAAAGTCAACACTTTTGCGTGCTACCTGTCTAGCTGTTATAATGGCCCAGGTTCTCTCTCTTCTGTTCTCTCCTTTTTTTTTTTGACCTCCGGTAAACCTTTATATTATTTACTCTACCTGTTTGATTAAGCTTGACACCACTAATGGGTAGTTTCTTTCTTTTTTGAAACTACTTTTATCTCACTTTATCCAAAGCTAATAGATACAAAGAAAGAGAAACTGTAACATCTTTTCCCTCTTGGAAGGGGAAAATATTACACATTTTGAAACTAGGGTTGTCATTGTTACTTAAACACATACAAGGGGCTGATGTTTGATATGATAAAAGCTTAAGGGGAGTGCATGTTATATTTTATGCATTTTGCTGTCATCTTGTTCTACTGCCTTTCTTTATAATATGCGTCTGATATCTTTGCAGATAGGCTGTTATGTGCCATGTGAAAATTGTGTTCTCTCAGTTGTGGATATCATCTTCACACGGCTTGGAGCCACGGATAGAATCATGACCGGCGAGAGTAAGTGCTCTAACAAAGAAAGTGCTTTACACTGCATAGCATGCGGAGGATGTTGCCTGCTTGAACACATCAACATTTGCATTAATTGAGTTTTTGAGGCCTTGGAAAATGCAGAATTGTTGTTATGTAGTTTATCTCGAATATTGGATTGTCAATTTCAGGTACCTTCTTTATTGAGTGTACAGAAACTGCATCAGTTCTTCAGAATGCCACCCAAGATTCTCTGGTTATACTTGATGAATTGGGTCGAGGAACAAGCACTTTTGATGGCTATGCCATTGCATATTCAGTGAGGCTCTGCTCTTAACCATTCTTTTGTCTTTTTCCAAGTGACATCTTTGGTTCTATTTTTAACTGCCGCTGTTCTATGCTTACTCTAAGGTGGACATGCTTAGAATTTAAACGCTCTTTAAGTTAGAATTACAGTATATCAATGGCACTATTTTTGTTTCCTAGTAATGGGGTATACGTAGGAAGAAAATGACCTAATTAATCCATGACTTGATAATGCTTTATATTTTGTCTTGATTAATAACTCTCTGAATGTGCACAGGTATTCCGCCATCTGATTGAAAAGGTCAATTGCCGCTTGCTATTTGCCACACATTACCATCCACTCACGAAAGAGTTTGCCTCTCATCCGCATGTTAAAATGCAACACATGGCTTGTGCTTTCAAGTCAAAATCTGATGGCTATTCCAAATGTGATCAAGAGCTAGTCTTCCTATATCGACTTGCCTCTGGAGCATGTCCTGAGAGCTACGGATTGCAGGTTGCCCGTATGGCTGGGATTCCAGAAGAGACCGTAAACATTGCTTCAAAGGCTAGCCAACAAATGAAAAAATCAATTGGAAAAAGCTTTAGGTCAAGTGAACAGAGAGCAGAGTTCTCAACTCTCCACGAAGACTGGTTGAGGACCTTACTGTCCATCTCTCGTGTAGAGGATTGTAAATCTTTAGATGAAGATGTTTTAGATACTTTGATTTGTTTATGGTATGAACTGAAAACTTCATTTAAATCAGGCAAGTAGAGATGTGGAGCATGACAAGTGGGGTGGCGTCTGGAATTTGATTTTCATAGGTAAGTATGTAAATTTATATTTTAGTGATTAAGTACATTTATTTCACTTCTGCGAACAAAATGGCTTCCTTATTTTGTTTTGTATGGGCAAAGTGGAAACATGCAGTCTAAATTGTAAGAGAATGCACCAATGCATTTGTGCCTTGCAAGTTGCAATTACATTCTTCCTGTGATGTTTTTTCCACAATAAATTTTATCTCACGCTTCTGAAGAACGCCTTCATATTGGTACTTATTGGGCACGATGGTAACTAATGTGATGTACGTTCCAACAATATGGTGCATGTTATATTTTATGCATTTTCCCTTTCCATCATCCACCTTAATAAAATTATTTAAGCAACAACTTATTAAAGAGTCTGAAGATTAGCAAGTAGGGCGTTGGTCTGACTTAAGTAGAATTGCCTCTAATAGGATGGAAAAAAAATTAAGCAGCAAACTTTTTTCTATGTAAATTTCATTTTTAAATTTTATTTATATTTTGCAGAATTTCAAAACATTTGAGTGAGAGATTAAGCAATAAAATACATTTTAGCATTTTAATTGGAGATTAATGATAATCTAAATTTTCTTGCATCTTAAAAGTTAGACTATTGTGTAGATAACGTGGAGAAAAACAATTATGAATTTTTTAATGAATTATTAACCCTAAATTTAGATATATTTTGATGTATCAAATTCGTATAGTTTTCTAATAGCGACTATTATTAATAAGAAGTGAAAAAGGTAGATGAAATTACAACTAAATGATTTGACTCTCTTCAAATAGTAATTGGTAATTACCATATGTAGAAAATTGAAATAATTAGCACGGTATAAACTAAAATTAAAATCTACCACTTCTATGCCATACAATCCGGCAATCTTTTTTCTCGTGACACAGTGTGTCCTCACACATGCGAAACTCCATCCGAAATTTTCTCTGCTTTGTACGTAGTCTCCTCCACTCTCATTGTAACTTGCATGTACTAATAACCAAGTATTTCCTCCAATACAAAACACCCCCAAGAATGTGGAAAGAAAAATAAAAACAAGATCAGCCACATCAAAATGGTCTTTCTATTTTGGCAAAAACACTCGCTGCACATCAAGTGGTGCACAAAATTCAGAAGCAATAACAAAGTGTAAAACAAATTCAGTATTACCATGCACACACAGTGAAAAACTACATAGTATGCAAAATCATGCATGCACTTGTTTTGTATTTTTCATGTGTGAACCCATGTTCCCTTAACCATAGCATAGTTAGAAAATGATGATGAAACGATTTTCCGCAATGGTGAACGAATCGGATTTCATGAACGGAGAAGAAGATGAGCACAAAAACAACAAGAGGGGCTCAACAACAAAATCCAAAAGGAAACAACTTGCACTCTCATGCATGCTAAACACAGAAGTTGGTGCAGCCTTAGCCGTGATTCGTCGCAACCCAGAATTCAACCCTCTCTACAACATCACTCCCCCTGCCGCGGAAGAAACCTATGACTCCTCTATTGTCACGTCCTTGAGGTCCCTTCGGTCCCTCATCTTCAACCCTCAACAAGAATGGCGCACCATTGAACCTTCCATCTACCTCTCACCTTTCCTTGATGTTATACAAAGCGATGACATGCCGGCCTCAGCCACAGGCGTTGCACTCTCTTCCCTTCTCAAGTTCCTCAAGTTCGAAATCTTTGATGATGAGACCCCAGGTGCAAGAGAAGCCATGGAGTCCATTGTCAACGGTATCACAACTATGATGCATAAATACCATGTTTTTAAATTTCGGCGAAAGAATAGTTATCAACAGGACTATAATTGTGGTTTTGCACTTTTGCTGGTATAAATATATTAATTTGAATGCATGAGACATAGTACTGACTCAACACCTCATTAACGATTGGGTGGGATGTGGACTTGCTCATATATGCATATTTTATGCATACTGTATATGTATATGCATCAAATATAACCATAAGGCCTAGCTAGCACAGTTTCTAGCTAATTAAACTACTTGAGCATTTAGTAAGGGGTTCGATTTTGGGTAGTGTGTATGAAAATAATCTTGTGGCTGGAGATTTATCCCTTTAGGCGAACATCATGAGTCAAAGGGATTAGTCATCGTCATGTGCATGAAATATTGTTGCCTTAGACTTCTCTCTTGTTCATAACCAATTTTTTTCAAACTAATATTCTATCTATTGGTTCATTCCATTTATCATACTGTACCTATCGTACTTAATACTTACACCCGTATTTGTGCAACATATAGGTATCACAGCATGCAGGCTCGAGAAAACTGACGCAGTTTCTGAGGATGCAGTGATGATGAGGATACTGCAGGTTTTGGCGGCGATAATGAACCATAGTGCTTCAGTTTTGCTCACGGATCAAGCAGTGTGCACCCTTGTGAATGCTTGTTTTCAAGTTGTTCAACAATCTGTAAGTAGGGGTGATTTGCTGCAGAGGAGTGCAAGGTACACCATGCATGAGCTTATCCAGGTTGTGTTTTCAAGGTTGGCAGAGATTGAGGTTAAGGGTGGTGGTGAAGGGAATTCTGATTCGGAGACCGAGGATGCTGATGAGGGGTTGGGTTTGGAGTCTGGTTATGGGGTTCGTTGTGCTATTGACATATTTCATTTCTTGTGCTCCTTGCTGAATGTTGTGTCTATTGCTGCTGACAATGATGGGTCTGCACCTCACACTGCTGATGAAGATGTTCAGGTTTTTGCATTGGTTTTGATAAACTCGGCTATTGAACTGAGTGGGGATGAGATAGGGAGGCACCCTAAGCTCTTGAGAATGATCCAAGATGACCTGTTTCACCACTTGATTTACTATGGGACATGGTCTAGCTCTTTTGTTTTGTCAATGATTTGCAGCACCGTATTGAATTCTTACCACTTTTTGCGAAGGTTAGTGTTGTCACAGCCGAAGCACAAAAAAAGTGGTACCAGAGCCCTCATAGAGTTATAGAAAAATTTGTTCGAGGATATGGTCCATAAAATTTAATATTTAACAACATGTTGATTTGATGGATTGACTTTTTAAGCAAGTGGATTTTTTGTACAATTGTTTTCATCTGTTGGCTTAAAAAGTCAAGCCTTCAAATCAACAAATTCTTATTGAAATTATCTAGTTCGTTTAACATAACTACTTGGAATTGAAATTAAGTTTAATATTGGATGTACGTGTAAGTGATAAATTATGAGATCACAATGAATGAATTAAAAAAATGTAAGGATTAAAATGAATGCAAAAATAAAATATAAGGAACAAATTCTTATTGAAGCCTTTTATTTATCTATGATTATTATTTTTTGTAGGTTTATTCGGTTCCAACTTGAGGCTTTCTTTGGATATGTGCTGCTTAGAATTGCAACTTTTGGAAGCACAATTCAGCTTCAAGAGGTTGCAATTGAAGGAATAATAAACTTCTGCAGACAACCAACATTCATCGTTGAAATTTATGCAAACTATGACTGTGATCCATGTTGTAGGAATGTGTTTGAGGAAATTGGCAGGTTGCTTTGCAAGTACTCATTTGCAGGGAATGGTCCCTTGACAAGCATTCAAATCCAAGCCTTTGAAGGACTATTGATTTTGATTCACCAGATTGCAGATAACATTGATAAAGATGATTCAACCCCTCTAGGTCAATACTTGATTCAATTAACTGAGTACAAACCATTTTGGGGGGAGAAAGACATGGACGATGACTTGGAAGCTTGGGTGGAGCATGTAAGAATGAGGAAATTGCAGAAGAAGAAACTATTGATTGCTGCAAACCATTTCAGCAGAGATAACAAGAAGGGTCTTGAGTACTTGAAGCATGCTAAACTAATCTCTGATCCTCCAGATCCTAAAGCCTATGCTTACTTCTTTCGTTACACTCCTGGCCTAGACAAGAAGATGATAGGGGAACACCTTGGAGACCCTGGTGAATTCTACCTCCAAGTTCTCAAAGAGTTTACAGAAACCTTTCATTTCAATGGCATGGTCCTTGACACTGCGCTTCGGTTTTATCTAGAGAGTTTTTGGTTGCCAGGGGAGTCTCAAAAGATTCAACGCATACTAGAAGCATTCTCTGAGAGATTCTTTGATCATCAATCATCAGACATGTTTGCAAGCAAGGACACTGTTCTCATCTTGTGCTACTCCCTCATCATGCTTAACACTGATCAACACAATCCCCAAGTCAAGAAGAAGATGACAGAAGAGGACTTCATTAGGAACAACCGAGCAATCAATGCGGGACAGGATTTGCCTAGAGAGTACCTTTCTGAGCTTTTTCAATCTATTTCAACATACGCAATTGCAGTTGCTAATAGTACTGTGTCACTAGACATGAGCCCAAGTAGGTGGATCCAGCTCATTAACCGATCCAAAGTATCGCAAAATTTCGTGCAATGCAACTTTGATCGTAGGATGTGCAGAGATATGTTTGCCTGCATTGCTGGTCCATCAATGGCTGCACTTTCAGCATTCTTTGAGCATGCTGATGAAGAGGAGTTGCTCCATGAGTGCATTGAAGGGTTGTTCTCAGTTGCAAGGATTGGACAGTATGGACTAGAAGATACCCTTGATGAGCTCGTAACATCTTTCTGTAAATTCACCACACTGCTAAATCCATATGCTTCTATAGAAGAGACCATGTTCACTTTTACCCATGATTTGAAGCCCAGAATGGCAACAGTTGCTGTTTTCACCTTAGCAAACATTTTCCAAGACTCGATCCGAGGAGGTTGGAAGAATATTGTAGATTGCTTATTAAAACTCAAGAGGCTTAAGCTGATTCCCCATTCTGTTCTTGATCCTGAGGCATCAGCTGATGTCCCAACAACACCTGAATCAGGTGCACTTTCTCCAACTGATGGTCATAAATTTGGAAGTCATCACATGGTTAGCATAATGAGTCGTTTTACACAACTTTCACTAGACAACATGGAAGATGGGTTGACCCTTGGAAGTGAATTTGAACAAAATGTCAAGATGATCAAACTATGCCGAATTGGTAGGATTTTCAACCATAGTTCAAACATGCCCAAAGAATCCTTACAAAACCTTGGGAGATCTTTGATATTTGCAGCTGCTGGAAAAGGCCAGAAGTTTAGCACACCAGTTGAGGAGGAAGAAACTGTTGAGTTCTGTTGGGATTTGATCACTGCAATAGCTTCAGCTAATATTCACAGATTCCACATATTTTGGCCATACTTCCATGAGTGTCTGCTAGCGGTAGTTCAGTTTCCCATGTTTTCGCCAATCCCATTTGCAGAAAAGGCTATTTTGGCTCTTCTCAAGGTCGCTCTAAAGCTCTTTTCTATGCCAAGAGATGACAAACTAGCTGAGGAGGCTATTTTCAAGTCCATAACATTAATGTGGAAGCTTGATAAAGAAGTCCTTGACACATGTCATGAGATCATATCACAATCAATTAGCAGAATAGTCATTGAATGCCCCGCGAATTTGCAAACTCCGTTCGGATGGAAGACAGTGCTAAACTTGTTATCAGTTGCCTGGAGGTATTCTGAAACCTATGATCTGGGAGTTGAGGCCTTGATCGCATTATTTTCTGATGGCACTTACGTGTCAAGAACAAATTACGCGTATTGCATAGATTGCGCTTTCGGTTGTTTTCTAGCTAAGAACAGTCCAGTAGAGAAAAAGAAGAAGATACTGGATTTATTATCTGATTCAGTAAACTTATTGATTCAATGGCACAGGAGCCAATACTCAGATCCTGGGAGTAATGTTAGTGCAACAAGCAACAATAGCAATTCCTCCTTTGAGGACAATTCAAGGGGCCTTGCAAACTATAACATGAACCTGCTTGTGAAACTTGGAGAAGCATTTAGGAGGACAACCTTATCAAGACAGGAAGACATCAGAAATCATGCAGTTCATTCTCTTCATAAAAGTTTCATGCTAGCAGAGGAACTGCTTTACATATCATCCAACTGCATTAACTATTTCAACCTTGTGATCTTTGCCATGGTTGACGAGCTTCATGAGAAGATGTTGGAGTACTCAAGGAGGGAAAATGCAGAGAGGGAAATGAGGAGTATGGAAGGGACCCTTAAGCTTGCAATGGATCTATTGACAGATATGTACTTGCAGTCCTTGAGACCAATAGCTGAGAGCCCAGGATTTAGGAGTTTTTGGTTAGGCATACTGAGGAGAATGGACACATGCATGAAGGCTGACTTGGGGCATTATGGTCCATCAACTTTGAGTGAAATAATCCCTGATTTGTTGAAAAAGATAATCACACAAATGAAGGATGATGAAATTTTAGTGCCAAAAGAAGATGATGATACGTGGGAGATCACATACATCCAGATACAGTGGATATGTCCTGCTATCAAGGATGAGCTATTCCCATTGTAGAGGAATGACATTAAACAATGGTAAGATAAATTATCTAGCACTTTGTAAGGCTATGAAATGTGTATTGAATGAGTCATTTTCTTTCACCTCATTGATTTATGTTTGCAGCATAATTTTTTAATTTTCAGTTGCTGTAAAGTAATTACATTTATTCCATTATCATGTAATGTACCCTTAATTTTAATGGATAGTTCTTTCAATATGAATTAGACATTTTTCTCCTTGCTCTGACATGCTCAAAATACAGTAACGCTAGTTTATTTTAATTTTTCACTACCTTGATGAAATCCTAATTTCATCATGTAAAATTTGAAAAACAAGTGACACGGTCTTTTTAAATATAGATATTAAACAGAGAGAAGTAAGAGATTATGGTATGTGTGAATTCAACCCTCCAAGGCCCTAATTCCGGTTTACCCATGAACGAATTGTTTGCCTCGTTGATTCTACTTTATTGAATAGGCAAACTCAAGGAAAATCCTCACAATTTCTACTCTCGTATATAAATCCTTCCAAGAGCCAACTAAAAAACACTACTCAAAAGCCACTAAACTAGTGGTCAGTGACTTAAATAGGATGTATGTATATCAACTGATCATAAATTCAAACCTCTTTTACCTTCAAAATTTCGTATATACCGACAAAAATCCACACTCAATCTGTACCCTGTTGGCCATAGATTATCTTTTTCAGCATCGCTTTTATTATTATTGTTATTTTTATTTTTAACAACATGAGATGTGTTATTTAAATAATTACTTGTAAATATATCAAGGAGACTATGTAAAAATACTTTAATTTTTTTTTTTTTACATTCTTTTCATTAACTTCAAAAATTTAATTTAGATACATTACCAGTTTACAATAATTTTAAATTTTAAATAGACATCTAATTATGTGTTGCTATATCAATCAAAATAATAAACCCAACCACTAGTTAGAAAATCTTACAAACAAATACACATTATTGATCAACAGTATATCAAAAACTTTTTTTTCTTACTTGCACAGCGCAAGAGTATCCAACATAAATGAACAAGAATGGTTCAGACAATTGTTGTAAAGATTTTTGAAACCAATCACAGCAGGATTGGAAACATCAGCTAAGAGAAAAATCCTACTTTTTTTATGCAGTTGAAAGAAAAAAACAAAAGAAGCAAAAGAAGACCAAACCCCACAAACGATGCACCCATCGCATCATCCATGAGGAGACGGAGACTCCCAGCAATGGATCTGATCTCTATGGAAACTCTCAACCTTAGCAAGCCAATCAGCAGTGTTATTCCCCCTCACAAAGAATGTGAAATAGAGACATCCCACTTTCTAGCAAACACAACTGCTGCCTGAATTAAGTTCGTCTTTTTGCAAACTTCCCTGAACGTTCTGGTAATTTGCTTTGGGCAGGTTAGTCGAAAATATTTATTTCAATTCGATCAATTTGTCCGTTCAAGTATGATGTATCTGTCATTTATTCCAACGAACTGAAAACTTCAAATTGCATGATGATCAACAAGTAACAAGGGATCATCTGGTCCGTGTATGGTAGATCCGTTATGCTATTGATTGATGCTTGCAAGGGTATCTCTCTTCCACATTTGAACAAGACTTCATATTTCATTTTCCAGAAGAACTGGTTGAACAGATACTCATTTTTTTTTGGTTTAATTTTTAATGACAACTGCGCTATTTTTCATTCACAGTAAAATAAGATATTAAATATTTTAAAATTGTTTAGAAAGACTCTGGGAGTCATAAGCGAAAACTCTAAATGGAGATGTACATACATACTATCAGCATTAAGCTTCCATATCTTACATAAAAGATGAAACCACTGATGTGGCTGAAATGGGTCACAGGAACGTGCTGCAATTGATTAAAAGTGCACCCCAAGTTATGAGTAATGATACTATAGTTTTGAGTTCACAATGAACCATACACATGACAATATATCAACCATTGAAAACATAATTTAAAATAATAAATATATAGATATTATAAAAGCACTAGTTGATATCTTGCCATATGTAACATAAACTCAAGTCCATATTAACATTTTCCATATATTATTGCAGGTTACTTTCAAACCAGCGTCCTCATAGCCAGAGTACACCAAAGGGTTTTAAACCTTACTGGTAGCAGCTCATTTCAGCTTTGTAGAAAAATCTTTCCTCCAAAACTGTTGTGTTGCGCTCTTTTCGGATATTGCCATTTCCAAGATTCCAACTCCTATGACAGAAGAATTTACAAAACACCACAATATCATTTTCAAAAATTATTGAAGATTCAGATATCTTGCACGATTTAAAATTAGCCATATAAGAGATGTACGGAATTGATATATGGCACAGAGGTTTGTCATTTAAAGCATATAAGCACACTTCCTCTAACATAAGGGCCAGTGAATCTGTGTAATGCAAACTCTTCTGCTCCAAACTTCAACATAATTAATTCCTTCAAATCTGATTAAATTCAAAATGACTGAACTAAGCGACTGAAGTGAAGAAAAAACATGCCCTCTGTGACCATTTCTTCAGTTCATTTTCCAGAAGAAAATAATCAGTGTAAGTACATTACATAATCCAAGTTCTTGAGATAGTAGCATTCCTTGTCTTTAATTTTTAGACACTTTTTTTAGGCGGCAAACAGACCATGCTCGCTCAAATGAAGTTGTTTGGCATTCCCAATTGTGAATATCGAACCATCTCACCATTCTAAACTCTCCATCCAAGTAAACAATCTGTATCAGTTGCACTTCCTTTCATTAATTAAAACAAATGACATTTCATATTGTCAACACCTTACATTCTTCCATAGTTCCATTATCGTTTAGCCTGACCAATTCATTATACATATGATCATTCTCTCAAATTGAATCTAGCTAAAACTGTCATTTAGTCTAGATAAACTAATGGGAAGGACCCTTGACCATTCCTCTATGCCAGCACTTGCTACTCACATTGATAAAGTTAAAAGAAACTGTTTCTTACCTTTTTGTGATTCATCAAAAAAAGCAGTTTTCCTTATTTTTAAAGGACCACCAAACAGTCTCAAATAATTTGCAGAGAGTAACATTTGGTCATTCACAGCATGCAAGTAAATTACTTGTTTTGTATAATGTTATCATATGGAAGTGCAATAGAAGTACAGCTGTAACTTCATTTTGCAGTGCGATCTACTAAGGATCCATGCAATATGAAAAGTCTACAATCAACCCTTCATCCAATTATGTTCCAAGTTGATACTAAACCCTAACTAACATCCAAAAACAGTGTTTTCAACAGAAATAAGAATTCCATAAACACCATTCACTAGGCAATTATTCAAATGCTACTTAGTCCCTGTAGTCATAAATTCATAAGGGATACAAATACAACGTTCCAATCCAAGCAATTACAGTTAAACAGTTCACCAACCTCATTCACTGAGATTATCCGTAGAAGTAGTATCCGTTTCATCCTCATCCACCTCCTGTATCTTCGCAATCTCAGCCTGAGCCCTTTCCAGAATCTGCTTCTTCTGCAGCTCCAGCTCCCTATTAAAATCCAGCCTCATCTTCTCTAGCTCCATCATATGCTGCCTCTTACTATTCTCAATCTTCTCATATATCTTCCCAAACTTCTGAATAGAATCCGCCAGCACTCTAAACGAACTCTCCTCCTCCTCCTCATTCTCCTCACCACCAACAACACGACCACCGCGGCTGCGACCCCTCCTCCTTGCCGCGGATGCAGCCCCAACCCCATTGAAATCATCATCATCCTCCTCAGAACTCTCACTCTCCCCAGGACTATCCCTCATCTCATCAAACCCATTAGACCTATTCAAATACACCCTAGTGTTCATGAACACATACTCACCACCATCAACACCACAAGCAAGCCCATACTCTTGCCTTGGAGAAGAGGCCATCAACATATCCATCTTCTTGTAAAATGCCCATTTGCAAGAACCCAAACCCATCTCCTCAACCTTGGTCTTCTCCTTCTTATACCTCCTCTTAAGCTTATCCAACACACTCTTACACTGTGCCACGGTTCTTTCCACCTTCAACTCCTCCGAAACCTTTTCAGCAACATCGTGCCAATCCTCGGACCTCAAGCTTGTCCTCCCGAGTTGAAGGAACTTGTCCCCCCACACCTCGAGCAGCACGAAGGTCGCGTGCTCCGACCACTCCTCGTTGTACGGGAACTTGACACGTGGCGCGAACTCGTAGTTCGGGATAGGGGAGCCTCGTGCACCTTTTCTCCTCTTCTTGGGGTTGAACCCTCCCCCTCCTGATTCTTCGAAATACCCGTTTTGCCCCTCTTCGTTTTCTTCTTCTTCTTCGTCTTCTTCGTCGTCGACAGCGTCGTTTTCGTAACCGTCGAACTCCTCGTGATCTTCGTCCTCTTCGTCATCGTCGTCTTGTTCCTGGTAGCGTGTGGTTGGGCGGTTGTGGTTGAATGGTTGGGCTCGGATTGGGTGTTTGTGGCGGTGGGAAGGGTTCTGGCGGTTCAAAGGGAAGGAGGATTTTGGTGGGTATCTTGCGTCGTCTTCCATGTCGTCCATGGATGAGGAACTTGAGAAGCTGAGAACTGAACCCTAATTGAACTTTGAGGAGGTTATGATTCGGATTTTGTGTGAAAGGTTTGGGATTTGAGGGGGTTTAAGGGGGAATTTGGATTTGAGAATTGAAGGAGAGAGCGAATATTGGGAGAGATTCCAAGGATTGGTGGGTGATTTGGTTAGGGTTTTTTCTTGTGTGTGTGGAGAGCGGAACTTGGGATTTTTTTTTTTTTTTTGGTTTTTCAGGCGTGCGCGTGTGTGTTCTTCTTTCTCTATGTTTCTCGTTCTCGTTCTCGTTCTCTCTGTGTTGGTGATAGAAAAATGGGCCTGTTTTGGGCTGATGGGAAACTTGTTGAAAAATGGGCCTCGAAGAAAGATGGGTTGAACTTGAATACTAATAGGCTGTAACCCGAAAATCAAGCTTAAAGGAGTTTAAGATCGTGTTTAGCCCAAATATACTTAACCGTCTGCGAGCTCCGAAGTGTCTGAAAAAAAACAGAAGAAATAAATAAAAAAGCTCAAGCATATGCAATTGATGATTTTTTTTTTTTTACACCCCTACTTAATCACAGGGAAAAATAGTAAAATAAGGGAATTTTACTTTTGACTCAATAAAATTAGTAGTAAATCCCTTTTTATTCTATTAATTTAAAAGTAAAACTTCTTATTTTATTCTCTAAAATAAAGTTCTCATTTTAAAAGATCAAAATTCAAAGCATAATGTCTCCAACTGTGATCCTCTTAAATATTTTTCACCCGTCATACTTGGTTGCCTGAAATACAATATATATCATTAAAAGTTACCTAAATATAATATCCATAATGTATTATTGCTTTTTTATTCTATACATCCATTACATTTTAATAAATAAATTTACTCATACACTTTAATATATACTCCAGCTTTGTCAGGTAGAATTACTAAAATTATTGACATAGAGATAATTAAATTAAGTCCAACTTGGCGAAAAGAAAATTTTGAATGTAGTTCGTTTGAGGCTGTTTGATTGTTAGAATATGGTGAAAAATAATAACTATTCAGATTTTATGGTCAAACGAATTAGTAACTTTACCATTTTGAATTATTCACCAATTACCTTTCAATCTTAACAAATTCTGACTAAATTCTGTGAAGTTTATTTAATTATATAGCATTACTGAAATATTCTTGTTTATCAGTGAAATTTGTGACATTTTTTTGCGTACTCGAGGAAAACAAAATTTGTGCCATTTGTTAACGTATATTGTGAAAGAATCAAAATTGAATACTTTACCAACCACACTTCTTCTTCTTCTTCTTCTTCTTTTTCAACCTTTACCAAACAAACTAAATATCTTCTTTCACAAAGATATTTTGCGGGGTTGGTTGAGCCGATAGAAAGAGCTAAGACTTGGGCTCATTTTACTTCGGTACTTAATTAAATTCCCTAAAATCATCGTGAGAAGATTCGGCTTTCTGACAAAAAATAAAATTGATTATTTATTGATTTGCTCGAATTTTAATATTATTTATCAATATATACTATTTTTTTAATAATAGCAATACGACTAACATTTAAATGTATTGTACGCAAAAATTATACACATAATATGGCTAACTGTCAAATGTATTACTTAGAGTTACAGTTTCGAGACTAACTAATTGAGGCAAGTAATACGTTTGGTTGTGCAACGTATTATGCATTACGACTAGTAGCTAAACGCATTACGTGCAAAACGTTTTTGCATAATACATTGCAAAGTCAAATCTATTGCATGCTTAGATCTCTCTATAAAAGCTATACGGGACCAAGAGGATGGGCCATAAGCCTCATTTTATGTTTTGTAGAGAGAGGAAGTTAGAGACAGATTGAGACAAAAGTAGTGAGAAAATAGAGAGTAAAAGTATAGAGTAGAAGTAGTAAAAGTGTAAAATGACCAATAACAATCTTTACCATCGGGATCAGTGTAGACACACCTTAGTATGTCTCAATACATAGGTAATTTTATGTTTTAATTTTGTTTCTTAGCATAGTTCAAGTCAAATAGTTTAATTTTGTTTAGTTTTTAGTATTCAAGTTTAATGTAAACAAAGTTAGTAATTTATTTTAGTTTATGCAGTTTTAATTTCCCTCATGATAAGGTAGAGTCGACAATTCGATAATTGTATTTAACATAAATGAATAAAGAGTAAAATTAATTAAAAGACTAAAATGAAAAACAAATATAAATTAAGGATAAAAAAATACCTAACACAAATTAGTGCAATCCAAATAGTCATTTCAGAAGCTCATTGTAAGTCTGTTTTGACTCTCCATGAATCCAAGCAATGGTCTTTTGTTTTACAAGCCATGCTCTTCAGTATGAAACTGAAAATCCAAACTTTTCATGTACCAAGCATTGCAACACTCTAATAGAAACTATCGGGTCAGCTTCCACCATAGAAAATATACAATAAGTGATGACATCAGCATCCAAGTAGGGGTTACTGAGCCTTGCATCACTTTTAATAGGAACTGTTAAGTCATCTTTTACCACAGAAAATATGCAAGATGTGATGACATCAACATCCAAGTAGGGGGTTACATCGTGAAGCTCCTTTCGCCAAGCAAGAATGCTCTCCATTGTACTTCTAAACCTCCTAGAGTCCCTTCTTTCATCAATATGTCACACGGATACTCCAATTACACCTATTCCCAAAATGCTTGTATTTCTCTTGATATTTATTTTATCTGACTCCTGAACCTTATACTTAACAATCTTTTGGATGCTATACAAGTACCACATATTCTTTTTTCAAAAATTACCGTTCTTCTTGCAAATGGTGCTCTCCAAATAATTGCACAATGTCCTTACTATCAACAATGCTCCTGAACCCGACCTCTGTGGTTATCCTGTGTTGCTCCCACAAAACTTGAATAGTGACCCACCGTTAACTTTCAAATCGCATGAGAAATTGTGTCAAAGACTGGCTTTGGATAGAAAACATTATCTCTTTGTCATCATTGTACAGCACGAAAGAATTTCAAGTAAAATCAAAATAATTGTAGTAAAAAAAATATTGCAATGATTCATAAATTAAATAAGAATTTAAAGAATATTAAAAAATAAGTTAACCCTAAACATCATTAAAAAAAATACCAAATTAATTCATAAATAACAGTGCAAAAAAATTGTTACCATCATTTGACTCCTCTTCAAAAGCCATCTCATTATACGATTCCTAGCCTGTAATTAGACCATGTAGTGGAAGCTCTCTACCAACCACTACCTCAAGTTGTCTTAAGGTTAGGTCACTCACCACATCTTCCTCATTTACTTCTTGAGGGTTTTCATTCTGCGCAAGACTTGGCATTGAAATTATTGGGGAAGGTTGAGCTAGTGACAATCCATCGAAAGCTTAAACGAGAGTAGATCCATCAGAACTCAACTATGACTCTCCTAAAGCTACGTATACCCTATAACATGATGGTCAGGAAACGCGCTATGACAATCAAACATCATCTTGAAATCGTTGTCAATATCAATGC
Source organism: Dalbergia cultrata (assembly GCA_031216105.1). Lineage (NCBI taxonomy): Eukaryota > Viridiplantae > Streptophyta > Magnoliopsida > Fabales > Fabaceae > Dalbergia > Dalbergia cultrata. The sequence continues at coordinate 76,219,352 of CM062344.1, forward strand.
TATAACTTCCATATTGTACCGCATCTTGAGTAATCGACATGGGTAGTCAATATACCATCTAGATTATTTGCTTGTTTTCTTTGCGCAACTTGTGAAGAATTTTGACATGAAGCTGAGACAAACTCATAGATGAACTAACACTAAAAAGTTCTGGATTTTGACAGCAAAATTAGGCCCCATCTTGTGAGCTTCTCACAATTATAGTAAATAGGTATATAATATCATCCATCCATTTTTTCCCCTTAAAGTCACTCACTAAGGGAAAAAAACTACTCACACATACTTAAAAATTACACTTCAATCTACTTCAGCTACTTATGGGCTAAAATGTATATGTAGAGCTCCTATATGTGCAAAATGTCATATCGTTGGACATTTTATTGTTGCATAATATGCCTAACTATTAGCAGAAGACTAAGCCGATAGTTTGACATGTACGGACTATAATACAGTTACTTTCTTTTCCTTTTTACAGCTAATAGTCAATTGAAAATTGATTTGAAATCTGTTAGGATACAATATGGCTAGCTGTGCGAAATATTGCTTGAGAATTGAAGCTTCACTTTTTGATTGGTTGTGCAATGTATTGCTATTACAAAAACTAGCACATATTGGTAAATAATATTAAAAGCGGTGGACATCTGCAAATAATATTAAAAGGCGAAGAGATTTTCCTATGCAACATTAACCTACAAATTAACTCAATATACACTTGCCAACTGGTTAAACAAAAGCAAAAAAGTAACCTCTAGCATGGTGATTTGGCACTCTAGCTTGATTGAAGGGTTTATAATGAGTTATGTTATTTGTACTCACAATACATAATACATCGTATCGACTCACATCTCATCACTATTGGATTAAGTGTGAATCTCATTCAAGTAGAGTCTACGTCTCATCCAATGATGAATAAGATGTGAGTTGATACGATATCTCATGCATTGTGATTACAAATAATATTTTTAATTCATGACTTGAGTGGTGATTTAAATATGAGCATGGTTATTTGTACCATGAAAAATGAGGTGTCCATAGACACCTACTCAAATCCAAGGGTTGAGATCAAAGTACTTTTTATTTCAAGTGGAGCATGCACATAATCCAATGATGATGGATTAGATGTCAGCATGGGGTCCAATAAATATAAGATATTGAAGATACATTTCTCTGTAAACATAGTGATGAATTTCTATTGTGACCGCAAGAGGGACACCTTTAGTGACAATGTCGAAGAAGACTAAGTTGGGTTTTATTAGGTGCAATGTGCAAGGTTGGGGTAGGAGTATTGTTATGTTTTTTTGAATGGTTCTTTTGATGTAATAGTATAATACTTGATGTATACATGTTAGTAGACAAGTTTTGTACGGCCTTAAGGTCCCCCAGGACCCACCCATGCTTTGGGGTTCGGGATTTCGCTAAGTTTAGAGCCCTACACCTCCTTGGAGGGCTATATGTTAGAGCCACAATCTTGGGATCAAAAGTCCTGGTAATTATTTCCTAGAGAAAAACAAGTTGAATTGTGATTTTTAATGAATTTTAGAAAACCGCTAGATATTTCATTTCTAGCCCCCAAGTTTAGAAAATTGTCGGAATTCCAGAATTTGAATTCTCAAAAATTAGATTTTGATTAGTTGGAGTTTTGAATTTTTAGATATTTTATTTGAATCCAATTAGGGGGTATTTCTTTATTTACATTTATATTTTAAAGTTAATAGAAAGTGAAATAAATGATTTAACTTAGAATAAGTGAGTGAATATAGAGCTGAGCTAATACCATGATAGCAAAATGTTGTTGATGGACTTTGTTGTTATCGCTATAGCAATCTAGGACCGCTATAGCGATCAGAAGCGCACAGTAACACGAGCGGAACACGACTTAACTGCTATAGCGGTCATATACCACTATAGCGGTCCCCCAGAGACTCAAACCAGTATGAAACGATGTGGTTTCAATTTAATGACTCCCACCTCTATATAAACCCTTCAAGCTTGAGATTTTGGGGGAGAAACTAGAAACCCCCACCCTCAAACCCTTGTTTCCCCATTTCTCTCTCAATCCCTCATCAAATCCTTCTCCTCCAAGATCAAAGGTGAGAGATTATGGTTAGTTTATGTTAGATTTCTCCATATTCTTCCTCCTTCATGTTATGGGTATTTATTTATCTCATTATTTTCAAGTGGGTTCCCAATGTTGTTAGGGTTGTTTTAGAGCTATTTAGATGTTATTAGAGATTAATCTAGAGTTTTTATGATTGTAATAGTTGACGTTGGTGTCCTCCCGACTCCTTGGAGCTCAGTTGGTGTTGATGTCATCACTTTCTCCTATTCAAATGAGTGAGTTTGATCTCATAGCCTTAGTTTTCATATTATAATAATATGTTCTTACTTTATGGTTGTTAAATATGAAGTTAAAGACAAGATTAAATATATATTATGATTTTACATGATTATGTCAAGTTAGAAAAATTATGATTTATAATGATAGCATGAAAGAAATGTATTTTAGAAAACCATGGGACCGTGATTGATATGTTAAATGCTATGAAAATATTTTATATATCCATAAAGAGATTTGTTGCAAAATATATGATTTAGCAAGATGTTAAATTGAGAGAAAGAAATAAACAAATATGTTCTTATAGATTTATGACATTATTATGTTTTTTTTTATATAGATTTCAAGCTACGTTTTTAAATATTCAGTTAATATATTTATATGTTGGAGATATGTAGCACAAGAGTATGATTTAGCTTTTAAATAAATATGTTATTATAGTTTAGAGTTTCATGATTTTGAACCCCAGTGTTTTAAACTGTGATATTAGATATTTCAAGTATATGAAAAGATATGTTAGCTTAAGAAATGAATTTAGAACTTCAATGTTATGGTACCAAGAGGTACAGAATTCAGTATGATTTTTAGCAACTGCCAGATACATATTCTGTGGACTTGAAATCAAAATGCCTACAAGTGGTGAACCCTTGAGCTCGATTTTCTCAGCCACAGTTATGCTAAAGTTATATTATTATAGTTAATTGAATCTAGTGTTTCGTTAGGGGCAGAGTATCCACTTTTCAGCTATAGTTTTCTTTTTGTCAAACTAGTTTAGCCGATAAAGATAAGGAAACAAACAGTTAATTAACGGCCATTAAGAGATCGTGAACTTTGGTACCAAGTTATCCATAGAGGACAATTTCGCCACAGCTTGTCTGACAGGGACTATTACAGATTCAACAGGAACTCTGATTCGCCAGGGATAGAGTATCACTTTATAGTTTATGATTTTACAGCTTTTAATATTATATATGTATTTATTTTATCCAGCATACTGTTTCCCGATGCTCTGTCGCACTCTTAGTTAAATTTCTTGATTGATTATGAGATAGAAATTATTATTATACATTTATAGAATGAAAAGTGCTTTTCTTAGCTAGCTATATATTTGAATATTAATTGGTTTGTGATTGCTGCATTTATATCATTTATGGTATATTCTTGGTTGTCTCATGTGAGTGATGGGTAAAAGCTCACTCACTGAGTTCGTTGACTCACCCCTCTCCCTTCCTTTCATAGTTGCAAGTTTAGAGATTATTCAAATTCGTAGACACAGCTATCTCTAGTGGTGAGTCTTACTTTGTAGTAAGACCTAGAGTAAGGCTACGTTAGAGTAAGGTGCTCCAGTAGATACGCAGGTAGAATCTAACCATGCATTTATTTTCATATTATGTATTTAATTTGAGATTGGAAATATTTACGTATATATTCTCAGAGTTCAAGTATGCAAATTGAAATGAAAATTATAGATAGAGATTTATGTGATGAATTAGAGATGTATTTGTAATTCAGTTTTCAGAGATTAAAATTATTGAATATTTTCAGTTTATAAAATTGAGTATTATGTATTAATTAGAGAAAAATATTTATACTTCAAAGAGATCATATTTTAATTATTATCTTTATTGATGAATTAAGCATATATAGAGATTCAATGATCACGAGGCTTACGTGGGGATAAGATTCCTCACGTGCGACTCACGCTGCAAAGTCGGGTCGTGACAAATAGGATGGCCAAACATTTGTGGGGAGATAATCAGTGTAATTGGATGCTATGTTAGGTTGTTCTTATCTTTCTCCTTATTTTGATTGTGCTCCACTTTCTTTATAAATCACTAGTCCCTTGAGAGGCAATTGTGCCTACTATCAATATTTGAAATTCTTTCATTGGATGGAAGAATGGAAAAAGCCTAATGGAGGTGGATTATGAGTTTGTAGCAGATATTTAATAAAAGATTGCAGTTGTTTTGTATTTATTTTTAAAAGTATTTTTATTTTTTTTGTAAATGATATAATTTATATGTTTATAAACTTGAAAAAAGTGTTCAATGTAGCGGAAGATGTCAATGACAATTATTTAGTTGAATCCCCTTTATATATGCATAGATACGTGTCTAGCTTTCTCAATAAGTCATTGTTAAAAAGAAATTCATGAGATTGGATTATTTTTGTTTCGTCTACACAAGTTGTAAAGATATTTCTATTTGTGGAATCCATTCTTTGCTTTTTTATTAGATTATTAAGATAAATTGTACAAATAAAATATTTAACTTTGATAAAAGACGTTAATATTATTATCTATTTAAATTCTTTTATTTGCATCTCCTTTACATAAACTGAAACTAACTAATATCATAAAATTGAAATATAAATGGAATTCAATTCCTTCAAAAAAACTCAAAACTAAATCAGACCCAACTACATGTCTAATGTGCCCTTGAAATGGGGATTAAAAAATGGTATACCCAATACCCAAAATATCTTTAGATCCTAATATCTATTATTAATGAAGAGTAAAATAGTCAAAATAAATAATTAAGTTCATTTTGAAATTCAGTTCAAACAAATAAAAAATTAATTTAACTATGTAATGTTCTTGTTGAATTTATTTTAAACATAAGAATTCAAATAATAATATGATTATTGAATTCAATTTATAATATAGTTGAATTCAGTTTCATCTCATCTTTTCTTTTCAAACAACCTAAGTAATGATGTAAAGAGCAATCGCCATATATACAATAAAAAAACAAACGTAATTAAAATTAATTTTATAAAAAATAACGATTTAATTTTTATGCAATTCTTTTTTTAATTTTTTTTTACATTTTTATTTTATAATATATTATTGTTATCAAATCTGCTTCACTTTTATATAAATTATTTTAAAGTTGTATATATATGATAATATATGAATGATTGATATTATAAAATACTTTATGTTAATGATAATATATTAAATTGATTTTTTTATAAAATTATAAAAGAATAGTATTAAGTATTAAGAAAAGTCTGGAGAGTTAGAATTTTTTTCCGAGTTGGAATTCATATTATCTCTTGAATGTGTACCAAAAAGAGAAATATCGTCTCCCGAATGGGTAAGTATGTCATCAATTTTTAATTATTTCATTCAATAGTATTTATTTTATTTCTATTTTTATTTCTTGTATTCAACCTCTTTTTAATAATTTTAGGGCTGTGAAAAAAATTGTAAAAATAAAAAATAAAAAATATGATTTTTTCCATTATTTCCTTTATAAAATCCTAAAAATCAAAACAAACCGAAAATAGACAAAGAAAACAAAACAAAACCAAACAACTCCTTATTTAATTTTCTATATATATAAAATATTTTTCTTGTAGCTTTGCTCTTATATTAAAGAGTACAATATTAATGAGTTGTTGCAAAGTAGGTGCAAATGTTGGCTGTTATTCTTTCTTCTATACAGTTATTCGGCCCATTACCAGCCATATATATATATTGATTGATCAAAAACAATTCATAAGCCACACACAGCTTAAATGGCTTCATGCACAATGGACGCTGGTCTTTTTCGTACGTACATATAAATTAGATCATGTAGCGAGCTACACAGATTAAATGGCTTCATGCACAACGGACTCTGGTCCTTTTCGTACATTTATGGATTGTTTTAAAATTGATGCAAATCCCACACATTACCAAGCCTCTTCCTCTATGAATATGAGCCCCTTTATGAAAAACGCTTTAATTAGTTTCATATCAATGACCATTTCTCTACCAAAAAAATATCAATAACCATTTGTTTTCTTAATGATAATGTGGAATAAAACAGTTTCAATAATAGCTACTTTCATATCATCTTCGAGTGATTTGTACGTGTCACAAGTTTCGTATCATCAACTATGTATTATTCTATGAACATATGAAAATTGATCCTCTCAATTAATTTCAAGTATTAATGGATCTTACCATTGATCAAGAGTGGGATCAGGTTGAAAGCAATAGTGAGGTCCAACATGTAACATTTTCGGTCGAGAAATCAAATTGAGAGAACCTATTCCCATCAACGTATACTTAAATTAAGAACGCGCCATTAAAGTGTTTAATTAAATTGTTGATGCTGTGTTAGACATGCCAAAGACTACTTGGGACTCCTTACGGTCCATATTTATGAGCCCATCACCATCTGCCACCTGTAAATGGGTGCCACCAGACAAAATAATCACACTAAAATATGCACCAACATGTCTTTTATTTTTATTGGGACCAATATGCCAACATGCCTTTTATAGCTCTATATTCCGCTGTCCGCTAGTGGCCTCTGGGCTTGTCAGAGTACTATACTATCCAGAAGTAAATGCCCTCCATGCCCCACAATACCTTCTCATGCATCTCCAGGACAAAGCAAGAAGGGGAAATTTTGTAGATCCCATCGCAATAAGAAAAAAAGTTTTATTCCACAGGATTCATTACTATTTGAATCATGTGGATTATTATATATATATATATATATATATATATATTAAGAATCATGTATATTATTATTCTTCAACTTCTTTCTTGTATTTTTAATATAATAATTATATATTAAATGATATACTATATATAATATTTTTTCTTATTCTAAAAATTTTAATTCATGTTAGAATAGCGGAGTGGGCATGCAATGGCCAAACATGAATGTGAATGGAACATCACGTTACTTGGCATGTGGGTAGAGCCGGACAATTACTGTGAGGGAAGGTAACTTGTGAGGTAGCAATAAACCACACTCTCCTAACCCTCCTACCGCACATTAAATATATTTTCATCTTTTTTAACTTTTTTATATAATTTTGACTATTCTTGCATTCTCCCCATGCATGGAGAACTATATAAATGCATGCAGACATATGCCGCAAACCGTGAAGTGTGTGTAAATTTCCTATAACATATAATCATGGGGAGGAAGTTCATTTCCGTGGTTGCTCTGGGGATTTGTTTGGTCGTGGGATTAATGTCCCAAAATGTGGATGGACGGAGCATGAAAAAAGAAAAGGGAGATGTGAAAAAGCCACAATGGTTCTTTGATCATAGTGGAGGTGGTGTTGGAGGAGGGATGGGTGGAGGCGCTGGTGGAGGGTACGGAGGAGGAGCTGGTGGAGGTTTAGGAGGTGGGTATGGTGGTGGAAGTGGTGTAGGTGGTGGATATGGAGGAGGAATAAGTAAAGGAATTGTGGGTGGAATTGGTGGCTTTGGAGGAGTTTACAAAGGAATTGGTGGAGGCGTTGGGGGGATTGGAGGTGGTGCAGGTGCTATAGGTGGAGTTGGTGGTTTCGTTGGAGGCATTCACCATAATGTTGAAGAAAACAAGCCTTGAAAGTTGGGGTGTGTTCAATTTGATTTAATTTGTGATAGTAATTTATTATATTAGTGTTTCATGTCCTTAATTAATTAGTTTGGCCTAAGTGCTTGTTCATTTATCTTCTTTCCAATAATGTTTCATGTACCCACGCCAACGAATAAATCATGTAGCTTAATGCTTCAGTGTTCACTGTGTGTAAAAGTTCCCAAAAATATATGTATTCTACATTATATAAGTAAATGAATTACTGTCAGATCTTGTGAATTCATGAATTTGAGGTTACATTACATGGAATGATAAGTGTGTGAGGTTATAGTTTTTAAAACATCTATATCAAGTGACTTAATCTTGACCCAAAAAAAAAGAAAAGAAAAGAAAAAAGAAGTGACTTAATCAATGAAGTAACCAACCTGATTTGTGTATTACATACATATCTTATCAAATTAATTTGAGGTTGTCAATATTTCAATAAAGAACAATATTATTTCAACACCCAAGAGCATATATCCACTTGAGACATTTACTCTATCATTATTAGATGCGATAAATGAATATAGATAATGAGGATCACTATTACATTTATGATGAAAGTAGCATTTTACTATTGGGTATTGACACATTAAAATGGTTGTACTAACTTCATGACTTCAATTTGACTTGGATTGAGCTGCTGGAGGGAATGAAGATTTAAATAAGCGGGTTTCACTGAGAGTGAATTGCATAGCTTTATTTACAAGATAATGGAAGAAATAATGACGATTTTTGTTAGGAGAAGAAATAATAAGAGGTAATATTCATTTATTCATTGACTTTATATTTGTGAGTTATTTTAGTTATAGACTTTTAAATTAAGTTAAATTAGTCACTAATATTGTAAAATGTGAATTATATTAATCCCTCAGTTCATCTTTATTTAACATTTCATCAATTAAATAATAATATGTAAGATTAAGTGATGATACACTGACATATCTTATATCATTTGAAATAGAGTTAAATTTAAAATGACTCATTTTAACATTTAAAATTACACAAAATAACTCATTTAAATCTCCTTTCCAAATCATAAAATGACTTATTTTGTGAAATTTTATATACGAAACAAAGTCATTTTAAACTTCAGTATATTTTGATTAATAAAGTGTTAAGTAAAACTGGGATGAGGGGCTAACTTAAGTAAAATTTTGTAATGTCCGAAATTAATTTAACTCATTTCAACAGTTAAGGACTAAAATGATTGACAAATGTAAAGTCTTGCACAAAAAGCAAGAAAAAAACATCAACAAATTAACGAGCGGGTACAGTATAGTGAGTTATAATTTTTAGATAAGAATCAAAATTCAAACATAGAATAGAAATTATTTTCATGGTGGATAAAACATCATTAGTGTATCTCTATTCAACAATTTAATCTTTTGAGTCAGTTTAAGAAACATTATTCGGCACCTATTATACTTGAACAAGGTTTGAGTTCGAGTCTTGTAGAAGGGCAAAGACCTTGTATTGAGAGAGTTTTACTTCCATAATAAATTTTCACTCGAGTCGGGCTAGGTGGAGTCTGGTGAAACTTCTAATATTAATGGTCTAGAAAAAAAAAAAGGGACAATTATTGCCTGCGATCGTGATAGGGCATGAAGAGTCGTCTCAAGTCTCAACAATAAATTTATGCACGCGTACCTTCATTATTACCATTCTTTTCATTCATTGGTCTCAACATAAATATAATCGTCAATGTAAATAATTTTGAACTGTATATCACATGCAAACCAACATCTATAGGAAAAAATTGAAATTAAAAAATAAATAAATAGCATAGTTCGGCGCACTGTAAAAGGACTGGGTGCATTCTAATGTGTGGCGCACTCAAAAGTGGCCCTTGAAATTAAGAAATGTGCATGGTTTTCTGGTGCAGAACACATATATCTTCGCATGAGAAATGCTATATTAACACCCCAAAAGTAGGTGTCTGAATTAGGCACCCACTTTATAACCATTAGATGTGATAGATGTTAATAATAAGTGAGGACATCCATCATATCCAATGATTAGTGGGTGTCTGTTTCACACACCCACTTTTGGGTATTAAAATAGTTTTTCTCATCTTCATATATAGAATGGAATAAACATGTGGATTTTCGGGTCAAGCTTGGTGCAACGCAGTCAACCTGTTACAAGTTGAGTGGATTGAAATATATTGCCGAATGGACGCTTTGTTATAAAAGTTAGTCAACTGTGAGATTCGAATAAATTTTATACGCTCTCACAGTTAACCATCTTTTCCACTTTGATCAAAAAACTTAAATTCTCTTTATTTCAAACAATATACACGTATATTTTTCTGATTTAAGGCTATATTTTATTCTATTTTCGTGTATCAATTAGAACTATTTATTTTTTTCTATGCTTTTCAACTGGCCTACTTGCATTGTAATATCTCAAGTTTAGATATTCCAAAAGGACCTTGAGTGACCTTCAACATTGTTCTTAGATACATATTCTAGCTCCTATATATGCTAGGTGAAAACCGGAATATAAATTTATTCTTATGGAGTTAAACATGACGCTTGTCCTGTTTTTCTAGCCCCGAGGCAAAATTTCAGTTGTATTGAGAGTTACAAATGAATTAAGTTGCACCACAAGTGCTGTCACACACGCACTCCCTATAGCGAGACGATCTGAGCACATAGACCCATTTTTTAGTGCACGCTTGCTAGAGCAAGTCCCAATCGTCAGAAAGTCACATAAACATGTTTTTATGTTTTTTAACCCTCCCTCACTATAAATAGACATGTGATAATACCTCAAACACTTTTGGATGAAACCTTGCCCTAAGAGTTCTCCTAGCTCTATACCCAAATTTCTACGCGTTCCCAAGTGGTTTTAAGTGATTTCAATCGATATCCACCAATTAAATCCTACCAGTAAATGTGTTCTTCATATCCCCAATCTCATTTTTTTAAGTTCAATTGTTATTGAGGCTTGCATGGTTTATTTTTCTCTTTCCTAATATTTCCAAATCAATTCAAATAGTATTCCAATGAATCTTTGGTAGTTGAAACACCATTTCAAGTTCTTAGGATCACTTAGGCAATAGTCAGGCCCTTCTGGTAATGAACGGTGAGTGAATTTAAGCTCATAACCATATTTTTTATCATTATAAATATTTTTCTCTTATACTATACACACTTTTATGAAATTTCATAATGATTTATGCCATGTGCATGTTTTTATGAATGATGCCAATTCCACAAAAGTGTCATTTTTACAGTTAATATGAAAACCTTCTTTTAGAAAGCTCATGAGACTATATTTGATACCTTGCATGCTATAAAACTTCTTTTTCTGGTTTATGAAATTATGAAACCTCGGTTTAATGGCTATAGTAGTATTATTGAATATAATATTTTTAGATTATGGGTTTTCTTATCATAACTTTTAAAATCTTAGTTATGTGATTGAAAGTGTTGAACTAAGTATGATTTATAACATTAGCTACATACAAACTCTTTGGACTTTTAAAATCATTATGCCTATAGGCTGCTGATGATCCATTAGACATGATTTCAGAACCTCATTTATATTTGGCAGTCAAATTTTTAGAATTATATGAATTCAAAGCTTTCAGCTTTATTTGGTTTAATTGCAAGTTAGCTTGATAATAATTATTAGTGAGAAACAGAATCATGAGTTAACAGCTATTAGGATCGTTAACCTTAGTACCAAGTGTTTCACTAGAGGACTAACTCAACCCCCAGTTACAGAGTTGAAATCTAGTGAGGTATCCACCTTATGGGACCTAGTTAGGTGCCCTTTTCAGTACAATTATCAGTTTAGTTATTTCATTTCAGATTATTGTTTCTTCATTGATTGCAAATGTTATGAAGTTTAAATTTTTTCCCAATATACATATAATTAATATATATATATATATTATATGTATTATATGTACTTTGTTGTTGTCCCATATGAGTTATGAGTAGAGATACGCTTACTGAGTTATAATGAATTTACCCCTCCTTTCCCCTACAGTTACAGTTACATATTCAATTATCGTTCAAACTCAACTTATAGTATCTTTGCTGTTGTTCTATTAGTGAGTTTCACTTTGTGTAAAGTTTAGATTAAGATCATGATAAATTTAATAAAGTGATCTAGTAGTTATGCAGACAAGATTCCTGACCATTCATTATTTTATGTTTATCCTATTTTAATTTACGGTCATTTTGTTAATTTATGAATGACTGCAGCTTAAACAAAGATTACTTAGTTTTGATATTCAAATTTTATGCCTTGAAAATATTTCAGATTTTATGAAATTGTGTTTGAATTGATTTATTAGTATTCAGAACTAATATTGAATCAAATTTTTGGAATATAATTATATTTATTATATATATTAGCTAGTTATGATATTCAAAGTCTTTCATGGGTACTTAGTCCCCACATGTGGATCATGCTTACAAATTAAGCTGGAAGAGCCATATATAATTGATACGAAAATGTCCTATTACTAGCCAAAAAGGTTCAAACTTTCATGCGTTGCATGATGCATGGGAAAACCCCACATAGGTCAAAAAGTAAGCACTTATATCAGTGGAAAGACTGTCTACTGAAAGAACAAAAAAAAAATAAAATCCAATATGATACATCTCCCTGTGTACGTCATACGTGTGCTTTGAAGAATTTCGAAGAAAATCGCTTCTACGGCGTCATATACCATTAATCCAACGAAATGAGTAGAAAACATGAAGGCCCCTCCTTGAGAAATTTGTCAAAAGGACCATTAAAATCCTTTGCGTATCAAAGATATTCTTTCCACACACATTTTTTTGCCTAACTTAATTAACTAATTAATCCTGTTACCAGTTAGATTTGTAAACATCAACTATTTGAAGAGAAGAGAAAAAGGAAGGATTTTTTTTTAAAAAAATTTCCAAGTGTATTCACCGTCAAATGCAATGATAAATCCATTTGCATTCTGTAAGCCCATTTAAGGGATAAAGTTTGATATTCGTAAGCATAAGCGGCATACCACTATACCTTAATTAATAATTGGCATATGACTAAAACTTACATTTAATTTGTATCGAGTCTTGATAAGAGGCAAAGCCGTGTTTAACTTTGACCTCTGGATAGCACCAACAGTCAACCAGCAGTGTCAGCCAACAAAACTCAATTATTCTTTTTCGGTTCGCTAAAGGTTATGAATCATCTACCCAAATGTTTAGGTGGTTGGATAGAGTCACTGCATTGAAAATTTTATATCAAACGTGTCTTGTCACATGAATACCTTTTTTTTTAAGCATAAGTAATTTATTAGAATAAGAAATGATATTATTAGGAATGACGATAATTGAATCCGAAGGCACTTGGTCATATAACAGAGGCTTTTATACCGAGTCATGAATAATCTTTCTCAAATATATATGAGTGGCTTTATATCTAATGAAAAGTTATGATAGTAGAGAAATCAACCAAAAACCTGGTTTTACACGGATGTTTCAAAGGTTTCTCCTTCAGTTTGGAAAAAATTCTATAATAATGAATCTCTTTAAGATTGAAGATAGAAGCAGTTCCCTGAGTCATCCACTAACTATCCTGCAGTAACTTGACTTTTCATACTACAAAAATCACTTTTAATTTTCAAAACGAATTAGTTTCATATCTGTAAGCTACTAGGAGATTGTGGAGTGTTTGAATTTGATTACTTTTTATAGAATAAAGTCATAATTTAAAAGATTTTTCAGAGCGCTTTTTATAATTTGTCCGAAAGAAAAGTCCACATACAATGCTATTTGTAATTCCAGTTGCATTTGAAAGTCGGTGGAAAAATCTTTCTATGAATATATCCATATGCCACTTGTGCCCCACATGTGCTAACACGCGAAGCTGAGTCTGAGTCTATTGTCCATCCAGGGGATGGGGGTTGGTGTCAATCAAGGGTTCTTTGGGTGTATTGATGATGGCTTTTCCCGTGAGCTTGGTCCTGGCCATGAGGTTGAGGGTTAAGGTTAAAGGGGTAGAGGTTATGTGTAGGATGGATGGTGATCACGCCTAATCAGGCCAGCACAGGTTCCCCGACAACGGCTCCAAATGTTGCATGGATTACCTGAATGGGTGATCTTTACATGGGTTGGTAAGGTGCTCCTAGGCTTGTCTGTATTCCTCTGAGAACTTCGGCATAAATCCCAACAGCAGGGAACCTGCAAGAACTCTAATGTCTAAGTTAGCAAGGGCCAATGAGATTCTATTTTTTGGGGTTTAGGATTAGGATAACATACCTCTTTGAGAAATCATTCTCCTATTTATACCTCTTAGGTTGTATCAGATTTGGATATTTCTAGTAATGAATTGTCAATTTTCTAGAAGATTTTCATACTAGTATAGGTGAGCGTTAGTGATGGGTTCTTGACATCATAATTTCTATCTCAAGCTCTTACCATTTTGAGATCGGGTAACGGGTCAAGCTCCTAATCTGCTGGTCAGGAGATTCCTTGTAACATTTTTTAATATTCATACTTCAACAGATAAGAAGAGTACACACACATCCATATATATAATCAAATTAACATTAACCAATGAAAGTTGGGTATAATATCAAGCGAATGGTATTCAGTGTGTAAAACATAAATATATAAAAACACAAATCTTATAGTAGTCAATTTATTCGTAGTTGTGAGAGTAAGTTTCAAAAGATACAAATATTTTAGGGTGTGTTTACGGGGTTATATATTTTGGAGGAGAAGGAAGAAAATGAAAGGATTTAAAGATTATTATCTTAAAAATATTACTCTGCAAACACTTTCTATTTCCTCCCTTCTCTTGCAAAATAAACACAAACATGCCCTTAAAGATTAGAAAAACTAAGCAACTGGATCACGGAGCATCATATTTGGTACCATTGGTTTGGTTTTTGCTCAAATTTCAGTCTTTTGTTGACATTTTATCTCTCCACGTCAAATCATTCTATGTGACATATTTTGTCAAGAACTGGTTCTAGTCTTGTTTGCCTTACATGACTTAGTTTTAGCTTGTGCCTTTAATATGGTTATGCATTGGTTTGCTATTATTGATGGTTAAGTACAATTGATTGGCTTCTATCTTTGGTGATTAAATAATTTACAAGATATTTGCTTCTTTCAAGTGGTTAAGATTAATTAAGATGAGTTTGCTTCTACTTGAAAAGTTGTTGTTCCCAAGTTGAAATTCTTCACATTTGGAGGCCATGGTGCCCATTAAGGAGCACATTTGGCTAATTGTCACGACTCAAAAATCGTGACCGACATATAAGAGATAATATTCCTTATGAAAGCCTTTTGAAATTAATTTCATACAATTATGCATAGTAAATTACTAAATTAATGCTTATAATTAATCATAAAAATAAATAAATAAATTCCTCAAAACTACTTAAAAACTTTATTAATAAAGTATATAAAATATCTAATTCTTTCAAATCATTCCAAAATCCATAACTGAAATAGACAATCTTAAATTATGTTCCTGGAAAAAAATTACATAACATATCCTTGAAATAGCCATGCATGCTAATGACATCCGAGGACCTTGCCTGTACACAACTTGAGCACTGTATTATAACATGACCCTAATTTAAACTTCACTACAAAATGAAACTCACCACTATAATAGCTGCAAAGCTACTAAGGCTGGGTCTGAATGATAATTGGATATATGATTGTAACTATGAGGGGAATGAAAAAGGAAGGATGAGTTACGTTTATCAAAACTCAGTGAGCAGATATGTGATACCTGAGGTATAAGTGTCAGAGATTTTTTTTTTTGTACAATCTTAGGATCCCTTGGGACTTACCATGTTGTCGAGTCCTGAATTTCACTAAGTCTGAATCCTACACATCCTTGGAGGGTTATATGATAGAACCATACTCTTGGGACCAAAAGTCCCGGTAATGGTTCCTAAAAGGAAAATAAGTTAAAGAACGATTTTTAAGGAATTTTATGAAAGCTTTAGACACTCCATTTTTAGCCCACAAGTTTATAAAATTTTAAAGATTCCCAAATTTAAACCGAAACTAAAAATTTGGATTTTGATTGGTTAGGATTTTGATTTTTTTAAATATTTTATTTGATTTCAAATAGGGTGTATTTTCTTATAAACATATATATTTTAAAGTTAATGTTGAGTAAAATAAATGAGGACATTAATAACTTGGGATAACTTAGATGCCAAGATGACAGTAAAATAGATAAGTGACTATTGAGAAAATCCAAATGCCAAGATGACAGAAAAAATGTAGAAGTTGGGGTTCTAAGACTGCTATAGCAGTCACAGAGGTGGGTTTCAATGATTTTGGGGGTCCGAGGACCACTATAACGATCATAAGTGACTAGCTGGGGGACGTGTGGACTCCCTGACCACTATAGTGATCATAAACCTCTATAACGGTCCCCCTGGATTGTGAACAATACCTAGAAATGGCGTTGTTCCACTTTCAGCTCTCCTCTTTTTATAAAACCCTTCCCCCATTTTTCTTGAACTAGAAACCTCCAAACCCCCATGTCCTCTCTTCTCTCTTAATTCCATTCAAATCTAGCTCCCCTAAATCATCAAGGTATGTTTATGTTGATAGATTTTGTCTCTGATCTTCCTATTTTTCCATGTTCTTAGAATGGATTATTATTTTCTCTCATTGTTGTTAAGTGGGATGCTCCCCCAATGTTATTAAAGTTATTTTAAAGTAATCTAGCAATACCCATAAATCATTGATGAGTTTTATGGTTGCAATGGTAGACATTGTTGCCATCCCTCATCCCTAGAGCTCTACCAGAGTTGGTTCTTCACTTTCTACCCTTCTAGGTGAATGGGTTTGATCTCATAGCCCTATGTTGGTCATTATCTTAATTATTTTCCAGCTTCATAAAGTATTTAGAAATTAGAACTTGAGTTTTTGTACGATATGGAATTATATGCATGTTGTTTTAAAATTTGAGATTATATATTTGAAGCTCCTCATGAAACTTTCAAAGTGCATGGGACCATTATTGGATTAAGTTGACATTGTACTAATTATTTCATGATTTTGAGGATGAGAGCTAGTACA
Organism: Dalbergia cultrata; assembly: GCA_031216105.1. NCBI lineage: Eukaryota > Viridiplantae > Streptophyta > Magnoliopsida > Fabales > Fabaceae > Dalbergia > Dalbergia cultrata. The sequence goes on from CM062344.1 coordinate 76,236,094, forward strand.
ACTAATAAGAGGATATGTGAAGCTTATATTTAATTTTAATAGTTGAGAAATGTTGAACTTAAAACGCACAGAACTCCCTTTTCATGATTTCAGCTGATTTTAGATTAGGGAATTACTAAAAGGAACAGAATTGTGAGTTAATGACAGTTATTCCATTAACCTTGGTATACCAAGGCTTGCCAGGGGCAAGTTATCCATACGTTAGATCCGTCTGCCAGGGACACGGTTTGCCAGGGACCTTTAAGATCTCAGTTGTGGACTCATGTTCGCTAAGGACTGAATACCACCCTTTAGTTTACGGATAATCTATTCTCTTATTCTCTTTATAATGCCTTGAGAAAATATGAGTTTCATGATTTAACTAAATTATGATTTTATAGTTATTATGTAAAATAAAAAGAAATGAATTGCAAATGCTGTATTATTATTACTTATGTGTAATTACTTCATGTTCTATGTACGATTATGAGTGAGGATCCATTCATTGAGTTTTGTTGCAAAACTCAACCCTCTTCTCTTCCTTTTTCCCATAGATATAGGTGTGGCTCAGGATCCTTCTCTTCCTCCCCCTCAGCAATAAATGTCTTCATAGCAGATGACCTTTACATTGGCATGTTTTGCATTTTGCACATCATGATTCTTTTGTATTAAAATAATTTAGCATTGATGGTTTATTTTGTAAATGAGCAACTCAATATGATTTATATTACAATTACAGTTTCATATTTTATTTATGGTCATTTCGAATTATTATAAGTTGGATTTTATGAATAAAGAATACATATAGTACAACATAGTGATCACGAGACTTACGTGGGGATGAGAATTCTCACGTGCCGGTCACCATCCAAATCGGGTCGTGACAAGATAGCCACCCACAGCTCACATGGGATAACAAAGAACTACATAATAATATGTAATATCCCCAAATATAAAATTTAGTGGTATATAATTTATTATTACTATTGGTATTATTATTATTATTATTACTTCAAAGGTAATTATATAAGTTACATTATTTTATATAATATATATATATATATATATATATATATATATATATAAGTAATATTATGGTTATTATAATTATTATTATTATTATCATTATTATTATTATTAGCAATTTATTACGTTACTGTAGGTAGCGTGTTATTTGTTATTATTATTATAAGTAACTATATTAACATACTGTTCTTATCATCGTTTCACTCATGATTTTATATATATAAAGCAACGAAATGACATGACCTGGGAGCAACATTTTCTTTATAATATTATTAATATTTTCAAAACTTAGCTACATATGCATATATGTACCATGAGCGAGAACAGGACCGCTTCCTGAGAACGGAATCCTTACGCGGCGGGATTTTTTTTATTTTATACTCCTAATATATATTTGGCACATCATAGCATTCTTAAGTAATTTTCTAAGAACCCTAATCGCCAAGGAATATTTCCCTAGAGAGAAAAAAAAAACGTGGTTTCTCTCGATTTTCTTCGATCAATCTCTTTTGGTAAGTGATCCTCATGAAATTTAATCAATTCCTTCTTCCTTTTATTTAGTCTGTGAATTTAGATACTGTTAGGCATGGTTTTCTCACAACTTTCTTCCTCCCTATTATCCCAAACTCAGTTTGGGCATGAAATAAAATTGTTTATGTTTTCATTATATTACTTGGCAGTTACTGGTGTCAATCCTACTCCCCAAAGTCAAGTAGTCAATAGAAGCGCGCTCCCGATTATCAACGGTGAGTGGGTAGTTGCTCATGGCTATAATTTAGTCATTAAAAATATTTTATAAATTGATTATTATCATTGTTATCATGAACATCATATTTTAGAAAACTCATGGAACCATTATTTGTTGCATGATTGTTAGAAGGAATCAGCAATTCAAGTTATATTATATTTCAATAATATATAATTTTATATGGCATAATATGAATCTTCTTATCAGAAAATAGGTTGACAGTTATCATGATTTCATAGTTAAAAGTATAATTTAGTTATTAGATGTGAACAGTAAGTAAGACATCATAGAATAATTTATACAAATATTAGAAAATATTATTATTATCTATTTAGCATATATGATTAAGTTAGCTATTATAAAACGATTAATAAGATAAAACAGTTCATACTATTTAATAGTTACCCTATGGATAGATGTTAGAATAGCAATAACAAAATCGATGTTATGCAAATTTTAATTATATATGTAGAGCCCAACATGATATTAGAACTCAGTTAAATAACTAGTATAGTGCCTAATTAAAATATGGAATAATAATGTTTAACATGATAAGATTTAGCTAGTTGATGGAGAATAGTTAATAGCTAATTACATAAATAGATTAATATATATACTTATAATTTATTATATGATTGACATCCAGAATAATAAGAATGTCTAAGTGATAGTTAAAATTTATTTAATAATTATTCATGACATAACTCAACCAATTAATAAAAACTAATCAATAGCTTTTGCAGCCTCTATGATTAAATTATGAATTAATTATTAAAATATAATAAATGTTCAGAATAGCAAGATTAATTTCAGTTTTATAGGTAGAATTTATCTGTTGTCAGTTCCTAAAATTAATTTATATAGTATGAGAGAATTCAATATTTTCTTTTAGCAATAGTAAAACGAGTAAATGATAATTAAAAGATCACAATTAAATTCTTGTTATTATTATTAGTACTGCTATTATTGTTACAAGTGGAACAGTTGTATGATGAAATATTTGATGATGAGATTGTTATTTCATTAGTAGCAAGCAGAATACAAGGAATAAGTTACAACGTTTGAGTTTATTGTTGATTCAGTTAGTTTATGTATGTTGAATTAGTATTGTAGAATTATAGCATGTCTTAAAAATGTCGTTAACCTTGGTACACCTGGCTGCCAAGGAGGCGGTGTACCAAGCGGCCATGGAGGCAGTCTTATGAGATTTTAACCTTGGTGTATCTAGCTGCCAAGGAGGCGGTATACCAATTGGCCATGGAGGCAATCCTATAAGACTTTAACCTTGGCATACCTGGCTGCCATGGAGGCGGTATGTCAAGCGGCCATGGTGACAGGCTTTTCAAAGACCAGAGAAGTTCGGGACCTAGTAAGGTGCCCAAAGGGAACGTAGTTACTTACAGACAGTTGTTATCATTCTTATGTATATATATTCATCATGTTTAGAGTATTGTTATTTATGATTCAGATATATCACAGGATATGACACTTAAGAGGACAAACCCGTAAGTAAATATTTATAATGCAAGTGAATACGTATTAAATATGAATTTAGTTTTTAGTTAACTTCTTTAAGTTGAATTTTATTTAGTTAAGATGATGCTTGATTTGAATATCTACAAATATTATTATTATTATATAATTATCTGCATATCCATGTTGTATGTATTATTATTATGTAGTTCCTCCCATGTGAGCTGTGGGTGGCTATCTGCTCACTGAGTTTTGATGAACTCACCCCTCTCTTTTCCTCCCCCACAGATACAGCTACAGACCCAGTTACATCACAGGATCTACTTCAATAGTGTTGCTGCATCTTTGGTGAGCTTTCCTTTGGAGTGAAGCTTATAGTAGTTTATGTTAGTTTAGTAGTGCTCCAGTAGTTGTGTAGGTAAGATCCCGGACATGGATAATATGGTTTTATTTATTTTATAGATAACAGCTATTCTATTTAATTATGTTTGGCTTCGACCCAGATTATGGTTACTAAGCAGTTTTATATTCAGGATTTAAGTTTTGGAAATATTTTCAAAATTATGGAATTTAGTTAAACTTGAGATATTATAAATATATTTTATCTTATTTATGCATTTTAGTTAGTCACGTTATCAAAGGCTTCTGTGAGGACTCAATCTCTCACGTGCCGGTCATGTTCCCTAAGCGGGTCGTGACATAATAATACATATAACATGAACATGCAAATAATTATATAATAAAAATAATAATATTTATATACATTCAATTCGATTATGTTTTAACGAATTAAAATCTAACTTAAAAGGAATTAACTTAAAACTAAATTCATATTCAATAAATATTCACTTACATCATAAACATTTGCTTATGGGTTTGTCCTCTTAAAGATCGTATCCTGTGGTATATATGAATCATAAAAGCCTACCTCCATGGCTGATTGACATACTGCCTCCATGCATGGCAACCAGGTATACCAGGGTTAAAGACTTATAAGATAGCCTTTATGGCCACTTGGTATACTACTTCCTTAACAGCTAGGCATACCAAGGTTAACATCTCATAAGATTACCTCCATGACCGCTTGGTATACCACCTCCTTGGCAGTTAGGCGTACCAAGGTTAATAAATTTTCCAAAATGTATTGCAATTATACTTTATTGATCTCAACATACATAGTTAACTGAATCAACAATAAATTCAAACATTGTAACTTACTCCTTGTATTTTGCTTGCTACTATTGAAATAAAAATTTAGATATTAAGTATTATGTTGTAGAAACTGTTCATGCCATATTGTCCACTAATCTACTTGCAATAATAATAGCAATACTAATAATAATTTAACTGAGAACCTTTAATTATTATTTACCTATTAATTATCATTCACTTATTTATTTATCGCTAAAAAAATATTGGGTTCTCTCATACTATATAAATAGATTGACGTTAGAGACTAATATTAGTTAACTAATATCCATAAAATTGAAGGTAATCTTGTTATACTAAACATTTTTTTATACTTTAATAATTAATTCATAAATTAATCATAGAGGTTGCAAACGCTATTAGTTAATTTCTATTAATTGATTGAGTCCTATCACGTTACCTGATAACTATTAATTAAACTTTAATTGTTAATTAGGTCATTCTTATTATTGTGGCTATTATCCCTACAATATATAATAAGTATATAGTAATCTATTTGTATAACTTAGCTATTGACTACTCTCTATCAACTAGCTAAATCTTATCATGCTAAACATTATTATTTCTTATTTTAATCGGGCACAATACTAGTTGTTTAACCGAGTTCTAATATAAGGCTAGGTTCTCTATATATATAATTGAAATTTGCATAACAATATAATTGTCCTTACTATTCTGATTGCTATTCATATGGAAGCTACTAAGTAGTTATGAACTATTTTATATTTTTAACTGTTTTATGATAACTAGCTGGGTTATATTGAGCTAAATAGATAATAATATATGTTTTTAATATTCATATAAATTATTCTATGATATCTTGCCTATTGTTCATATCTAATAATTAAATAATAATTTTAATCGTGAAATCATGATAACTATCAACCTATTTTTTGATAAGAAGATTCATATCATGCCATATAAAATTATATATTCTTGAAATATAATATAACTTGAACCGGTGACACTTTCTAAAAATCATGCAACAAACAATGGTCCCATGAATTTTTCAAAATATGACTTTCATGATAATAGCAATAATAATCAATTTATAAAATACTTTTAATGGCTAAAATATAGCCATGAACAACTATCCACTTACCATTTGTTGTCAGGAGTGCATGATCACTAACTACATGATACTGGGGAATTAGAATAGCACACTCAACTGCCATTGAATTATAAACAAGAATCGGGAATGATTTGGCCATTAAAAGATTCGTTAAACTCATAACCATATAAGGATAGGGGTAAGAGCACTTACTGGTAGACATTAATTGAATAGGATTGAGAGAAATTATGTCTTTCTCTCTAGAAAAAAGTCTTTAAGCAGCTAGGATTCTTAAAAGAATATTTAGAAGTACTGTGATGTGTCAAATATATACTAGGAGATAAAATATATCGCTAACAAATTTTATTTTATATCTTTTTTTTTGTTTTTATTCCTATTTCTTTTGTTTTTAACTTTTATTAAGGCTTTAACTTCCTTTGCAATTAGAATTTAGCCTCAAGGCTAGAAATAACACTTGTAGATAATTGAGTTAGCTTTCTAATGTAAGAAAAATCGAGTCAATTGGACATCTACAACTCAAGATATTTGTAAAATAGTAAACAGAGGTCATACTGGATAGCATAAGGATATATCCTAACTAACTGTGTGATATTAGCAACAATGAAATAAGGATAATAGCTAGAATAAATCTAATTATATCTTTTGTAACTACTTAGATAATTCAAATTCAAACTACCTAACATATCTCTTAATTATTTTTCATATCACAAATATATCTGTGTGTGTGTGTCCATATATATATATATTCTCAAATTTTAATTGACATTTACACCATACGTATAAATTATATATATCTAAATAAATTATAATCTTAGAAAGGATATAAAAATTAAGTTATCAAGAGCATATGTGATAAAAAGAAAATTTAGTATGCTATATCTTTTTTAATTCTAACAATATCTATAATACTAATACAAATATTAATATCAGCGATAATTATAAATAATATTGAATCCAATAAATTTGATAATATAATATTTTTAAAATTTAAAAATCAAACAGTACTAATTATTATAAACAATATTGAATCTATTTCGATAAGATAATATTTTCTAAATTTAAAATCAAATTAAACATTATAACACAAACTAAATATCAGAAAAAGATTAAATAAAAAATTCAAATAAAATCTGAACATTAGCATAGAAAAAGATTAATGTATAAAATTATTATAAGTTTTTTTTATTTTATTTTCTCCTTTTGGAATTGATATTTTATTTTATAATTTAGATTTTACATGATTTACTATTTTACATAAATTTCAAATAGAGACTTATATCTATTCATTCTTTTAATTTATTTATTTTCGATATACAAATTTCTTTCTTTTTTTTCTTAACGCATTTAAATATTTCTTAGGCTTTATCCAACCTTTTTGTAAACGGGCATATTCTTTTGAAAGACATCCACTTTTTGGGATATTACACCAATATTTATACCGGCAAGCCAACTCAATTATCAAATTTTTCATTTGTTTGGGATGAGAGTCGTGGAGACGCCAGGAGAATTATGGACTTCGATCATATCATCGTCTATATTTATGGTTCTTATTTGCTAGTGTATTTTCTCATTTTTTATTGTCAAACTTACACCCCAATATAGAGATATGAAATTGCATATCCTCTAACTTACCATGGTATGAATAGAAATATTCTATCTTCAAATGGTGTCTTATTCCTTGCCTCACATTCATTTATTGCCACATAAAAAAATAAGAATAAAAATATATTTAAAAATTTATGAATTATCAAATATACAATATGAATATTTCACATGTGAGTAAATAATCGGGGGACATGAAATAATATACTATTTGGGGACAGAAAATTTTCATTGGTTGGGATATATAGAATTTGTTAGTAAATAGGTTATGATAATTAGTGAAGTTCTCCTCCTATATTAGTCAATTTGTAAATCCATTGTACTCAACCTTTCTCATTTTATCAATATATTACTTCCAGGTTCCTCTGAATTCTCTGGAGTACTCAATCTGTCTCTTTCTCTTCTACCATAGAATTTAATAGACGAGATCAACTAATAATATTCGCTCTCAATTTTGGTCCGTTAATTTTTCCGTATTTCAGGATGGGTCACACTCCTAGCTAGCTATTTCCGTCCTATAACTTGAACTATCTCGAAAACTGCATACAATATCACGCTGCAACATTTGGGGCCATTGGGCTAACTAGCACCAAAATAGTAAATAAATATCAATTCGTATGATGTCCAATATTTTTACACTTCATTTGGTCCCTTTGTTTAATTGGAATGCAATGCAATGATTGAGGTTGTGGAAGTGATATGAAAAGCTAAATATATCATTGAAGAATACCCACCATAGACTACTTGCTATTCAAGTTTGTTCAATAGTTTTCCCTTTTGATGTACGATTGTGTCTTACACACTCTTCGATCAAATCTTCATGTTAAATTAGTTAGGCCAGTTGACAACCCCATCGTCTTAATTGAATATTAATTGTGCATCTGAGGGAGGCTTATTTGGTGGTTTAAAGACATACTCTAATCCCAAATTTGTGTCTTTTTTGGAAGCTTTGTGGGAAGGAAGATTTTGGACGCTCAGCCTGTCTCTTTGGCAACAATCCCCATTGGTTTTGTGCTTATTTTGGATATCCTTTTCGGTTCCCATTTGGCATTACTCATGCATCAAGCTGATTTTCTTCCATGAAATAAGATCAATCAAATCTGTTCCATTCCTTAGTGAACTTTATGTGTTTTCAATAAGGTGTAATGTGCCGTTACCACATGAAGGGTAATCAGAGAATCCCCCCTAATTAATAAATCAATATACATCACGCAATCAACTAAAACTAGTGATAGTGCCTGGGGAAGGCATTATTTTCCTTTGTGATTGCATAACATAAGTTCACCCTGAGATTCTTCTACGTTCAAGTTTGCAGACAAAAGAGGTTGTTTCCCTCAATCACATCATGTTCACCAAATTTGCTCAATCATAGACATGCACGGCTGTCAGGTTTTTCTCAATGAAGTGTTCCCACCGAGTCCGCGCGCGACAGAATTAACCTATGCCTAATGTTCAAACTTAATTAAAAATAAATAAAATCATTCCAACCTATATTGTACATAACATAAATTATTGATTAATGGTTGCATCTAATTTCATTTCGAGATCATATATTAGATCTATATCCCTGTTTTCCCAATTAAAATATAATTTCTCAAGCAGCAAGGTAGTAATAGTCTGGGGGAGATTTGAATCCCTTAAATATGTGATCTTATGTTCGATCCCAAGATTCATGAGTGTGAGTTTCACCAAATAATTTAATAAAATTAACCCTCCACTTCTTATTTCAAACCTTATCATCACTTTAGATAAGTAATTAAAATCCTTTCAAGGTTCCTTTGGCGCGTGAAATTGGAATTAGCTCAGCATTTAAAATATTATATTTGGCTCTTACAAAAAATTATAATACAAAACTAGAATTCTAAATTCAATTCTATTTTTATTGTCGAGATACGCAATCTATAACTTCAAAATATATTCACTGTATTAAGCATGCGGCAGGCGGACCACTAGTGACTGGTAGCGGAGGGCGGCTGGCCACTAACCGTGGGTAATGAGAGGTGGTCACATAATGATAAAAATCATGATATATGGAATTGACAATTTTAACTTATGAGTTAAGAATTGGAAAAAGGCTTGGATTATTTTCAATTCCATGGAATTGATACATGGAATTATGATTCAAGCTAACTCTAATAAGGTTACCAAATATAAAATTTGGAATTGGTTTGGGGCATCCAATTTCAATTCCAAGCTTCAATTCCATATACTCAATTTCATGCATCAAATTAGCACCAAAAGAAAACAAATATATATATCATCCCCTTTAGGTTCCATAGGCTTATATGACTAAATCTAAATATGATTCATAAACTAAATGTTAATATGGTAGTAGAAGTTCAACTATATTTGATTTTAGCCATTGCCTTAAATTATTTTTGGTTGATCATCTTGGGGAAGCATTGACAAGTTAGACTAATTGTCTCTCACTAAGACTTACCGCTATAGCTCCGTAGTATGATCTTTCCAAATAACAGGCATACTATCAAATCAAATATAGTCTACTTGTATTACAGTATTAACATAAAGTTTATTAAACATATATATATATATAGAGAGAGAGAGAGAGAGACCTGTTTACACTGTGTAACTATTGTACATTTACTTTTTTATTGTCATTTTCATCGCGACGCCACTGTGACAACATTAATTAAAATTTAAAATTTATCATAATAATAATAATTTGCAAAAGGATAAGAGATTGGCTCCTCTATTTTTAGGCTTTTTTACTGAAATAAAATGAAAAAATATATACATACAAAAGTGTCAAATTTTAAACTTTATGAACGTATGTACACTTTTTTTTTTAATATTATAGAAATCGATTAAAAGTCAAGTGATTCCACAAACCCAAAATACAAAGGAAGTGGTCATTGATTGATCAATTTCTGTTGATTATTTTTCCCACAAAAATCGATCAATACTTGGGTGATTTCCTTGCATCTAATAAGTGTCAGGAATTGGTCAATAGTTAACTAATTTCTGACACATGCAAGGAAATCACCATGTTTTAATCGACTTCTAACCGTTTTTGGAACTTGCTCGCTTGTCCCTGGCCCCACTCTCCCCCACATGCTTTTTTTAACGCGGCATGTTCTTATTTATTTATACAATTATACAAGTACAATACAATGGACTAAAACTTAATTATATCAGCTTTGTAAAAGCTTAACGTGGCTGCTCCAGTGTATTTCGCAAATCACACCAATGCAGCTTGTTTTTCAGGTGGGGGTTGAAAAATTAAAACCCAATAAGTAATTTTAAAAAAAATAGTATTCCAAATAATAATGATTTATTATTTATACAGCCAAGACTCTTACCATTAACTACTCATACTTGAAAGAATATATGAAAGAATATATGGGTAATAAGTAGAATATACCATACAGTTTGAATTTCGGTTAGAGTGATGTAACACAATTTTTATCTTTTAAATAAATGGGTAGATTTCACTATTTTGACTTCTTCATGTATTTTTCTTTAATTTTAGCAAATTCCGACAAATAATATTCTTACCATAAATAATATTAAAATGGGCTCGATTGTTACATTAATCCCACCGCAATTAATTTTATTATTCGATCGTCAATGTCAATGAAACGCATACTTTGCCTTTTGTCTTTCTCCAACGGGAATGCTAAAGCAAAGGGCCTCCAGATGCAGGTAATAGCAATTCTCTATCGGGGAAGAAAAGTGAAAAGCTATTAGCCATTCTAGTTGTCCGTTTACCACCAAAGAAATTAAAAGAGTACAAAGCGAAAAGGAAGTAGAGAAAGAAAGCATTGACCGATAACTAGCGAATAACGTTTCTTGCTGGTTTTTTTGAACTATATATTCACTTACTAACCCAAAAAAAAATTCATATATTATTATGATAACAAAATTGTTATACCTAACAAAGTTATGATAATTTTTAAGACAATTGACATTATGCATGTAAGTCACTGATTATATTCAAAGAAGTAAACACTTTTAATTCGATGTTAAAATAGAAAGTTTAATTTATGTAGATGAACAATTTTATCAAAATTACAAATCATAATGAACTATTGTGATAGTAAATAAATACCTTTTTTTGGTTACAGATAGTAGAAAATCACTTTATATGATCCGTTATTTTGATGAATTATATTGATTAACAATTTAAAGTTATACCAATTAAATTCTAAAATAACTCATTATTATTTGGAATACCAAATTTTTTAAAATTATTTAGTGGGTTTTAATTTTTCAACCCCCACTGAAAAACAAGCTGCATTGGTGTGATTTGCGAAATACCTGGAGGAGCCACGTTAAGCGTTTACAAAGTTGATATAATTAAGTTTTAGTCCATTGTGTTGTACTTGTATAATTGTATAAATAAATAAGGACATCCCACGTTAAAAAAAGCATGTGAGGGAGAGTGGGGGACGAGGGACAACCGAGCAAGTTCCAAAATCGATTGTAAATCGGCTAATAAGTGGGTGATTTCCTTGTATTTAATGTCAAATGCAAGAAAATCATATAATTATTGACCGATTTCTATGAAAAAAATAATCAATAGAAATTGGTCAATCAATGATCACTTTCTTTATATTTTGGATTTGTAAAATCACCTGATAATTAATTGATTTTTCTAATATAAAAAAAGAATATATATATATATATAATTTAAAATACGGCACTTTTATATATAATTTCTTTTTCATTTTATTTCGATAGAAAAGCCCCGTATTGATTTTCTTATGAATCATTGAAGTTACTATTTCAATCTTCTGCGATACACCCCTTTAATTTTGCTTCTGCTTTTCATATGAATCATCTTTATATTGCTTGTACTTATCAACTATAGGGAACTTCATTGACCACCAAATTCATGAGAGCATTGGCGATTTTTTAAATGACACTTATTTTGAATCAACTAAATTTTTTTAAAAAAAGGAACACTTATTTAGAACCGAGCATAATATTTTTAAAAGCCAGAATAAGGATAATAATATATAATATTTATCTAACTTGCCTTATTATATTGCATTTATTTTATTAAAAAAATATAGTGCATTTATTGGCATTCACTCACATTCATTGTGTTTTAAGATCAAATTTGACAACCAATAATATTATTTGTAGTTCTAAAAGTGAGTATGGTGCATGACACTCATTTTTAATGGTACAAATATAACATTATTGTTTGACAACGATAGTAGTTATTTTATCCCGTAGTTTGTACAGATGATATATATATATATACACACACACTAAACAACATTTATTATTTATTTTCTATATAAATAAATATTTATTATATACTTTATTTCTATATTTTAAAAAAATTATAAAGGAAGCAATTAAATAGAAATATTTAGTTATATTTTTAACATAAAATAAATTTATGTAATAAGTATAACTATAATTATAATTTAAAAATATGAAAATAATTATATGTAAATTTAATAATTATTTGTCTAAGTTTTTATTTTTTTATATTTTGTATAGAATGATATTTACATGTTTTGAATTTTGTATACTCAAATTAAATAAAATATTATATATATTAATCATTTTAAGTATTTTTTTAAATATTAAAACCTATTTACTTTAATTTTGAATAATATAGTTTGATTCAATCGTAAGAATGTGGAAAGTGAATAAAAATACCGAGAAAAAAGTTAACAAATATCAACATGATAAAATGATTATAGAAGATAAGAAGTTAAGAAATTAAGATTTATGGAGCGAAATTAAAGGTCAAAATAAAATAGATTGAAATAAATGTAGTTAATGGAAGAAGAAGAAGAATTTATAAAGACAATATAGATAAACAATTTTATCTCTGGTTTACTTAACTTATATCAAATTCTAGTTTGGCTTATTTCCTAATGTAAAATCTCTTTTAATAGTATAAAACCATATCTTAGTTAATGAGTAGTTAAACCAAGAACAATATTAAAATTGTTAGAAAATAAAGAATAAATTAAAAGGAAATTCAAATAATAAAAAGGATGCAAATTAGTTCTCTAAGAATCCATTTCCCAACACAGATAACTCTAAAACTCAAAATTGAAAAGTGTAAAAGTAAAAAGTGTCCTCAAGAAACTAAAAGTTACCTATTTATACTTAAAAGTAAAACTAAATAAGATATTAAAAATAATATAGAGACTTTTATGCACTTTTATTTCATCAAATCAAATCAAATCTTATTAAAATCTCTAATAATCTCTCTCCTCCTCAAATCCTGTTGAAATCTTTTCCACTTATCTCTTCAATCTCCAACTACAAATTAAATCAAATTAGTAAGTATATTTGGCAACAAATCTCCAATAAATCACAACTACTAAACAAATCAACTAAGAGAATTTGAAATGATTTTTCAACATAATTGCGCAAGAATAACTCAATTTAAATATGACTAAGGTCAAATAACTTAGATAAATTAAGATATTTTTCTAAATTATCATGCATATTGTGATTAATAATAACATAAGAACTTTGCAAGTTGCGATCGATATTTGTTACTGTTGCTTTGTTTTTTTTTTTTTTAGTTTATATTTTTTGGTGTAGTAAAAAGGAATTTTTTTTTAGATTATTTTGTTATTAAGGAAGTTATGTTTTTTCATGTGCTTTAGTTGATGAGTTTTGCCATTGATAAGTTTTGATTTTGATGCAATATTTTAATTGACAAGTTTTTTTTTTCTATTAATACTATAGAATGTTTAGTTTTTATTTCATGAGATTAATTATTGATATCAATGTCTAAGACTCCTATTTCACGGGATTAATCATACATATAAAATGACAAGTTTTTTACACAAAAATAATATTTGATATAGGTTGCGGAAAATTCAATCATATTTTTTTATTCAGATTATTTATTTTGACAATGCATCAATTATAATAATTGTAATAAATATAATTAATATTTGATATTCTATAAAAAGAAAATTTTCTAAATAAGGATAATTCTGCATGTCATTTTCATGAGAATTCATTTCTCACCTAAAAATTTATCTATTTTTATGGATAAAATCTAAAATCTAAAATTTATCTATAATAGTACTAATATTTAAGACTCATTACATAGAAAGTTTTCCATGTGTCATTTATAGAGGAAATTATAGCCCACCATTTTCATAATCTTAATAATCAAAGTAAGTTTTTTAAATTTATTTACCTTCTAATTATTGATTAATTTTTTCTAATCATGCCTTCATATTTCTTTTTCATTAACACAATAAAAACACTCTACAAAATATCTTATTATAATTATTTAATATAAAAATAATAACAGATAACATTATAAATAAAGTGATAATTGAACATATTATTATATCATTAAAAGTATATATGTATAATTATCATAGTATTAATTAATAATAACAAAACTATTGTAATTATGTAAGACTACTGTGGAGTTGGTTCCTTATTATTTGGCAAGGGTTTGTACAAGTTTGGAGATTGATTGTTTGTCTAGTTACTGTTTTCCATGGCTTGGTCCTGGGTCAGGAATCGTTTGGCAAGTTTCGTGCTCAGTCTTGGTGCTATAGTCTCTAGTTGTTATTGGTGATTTTCACTAGTTACTTGGACTCTTGGAGTTTGATTCCTTCTCAGACTGTAACCTTTTGTTGATATTTTCTATCTTTTATTCAGAGCATTCTGTGTGACATTGTATCAAGAATTGTTTTTTATTTTGTTGGCCTTGTATAACTTTGGTATTAGCTTATGCCGTTAAGAGGTGGTTGAGCATTGATTTAGCCTTATAGCTCATCTTACGATAAACCTCATTGAAAATCCTATGACTATAACCTTTGAACTTGGCTTTTTGCTTCTGCCTCTTGTTTAAGTGTGGCTAAGTGTTTGTTGATTTGGCCTTTGATTGGCTTTGATATTGCTTCTGTCAAGTGGTTAATTAAGTTTAAAGATTAGGTTAACTTCTATTTGATGGTTAAGCTCTTGATGATATTCTCATTTTGGGATTATTAGTGATTTTTGTTGCGTCAAACGTCTCTATCGATTTGGGAGTAGCACCATCACTGTTTGCTTGATGACTTTGCTATTCCTTTTGCGACGAATGCCATGGAGACGTCGATGAGTTAGAACTAGGCACTATCATTGTTACATTCATCTTACATTGTTAATTTGATTACACTGTATTTTTTTTTTTTTTTTTGGTTACATTATATTTTCCTATTACATTGCTCCATTCATTTTAGATTGAACGCGATGCAATAATTGAGGTTTGTGGAAGTGATATTTTTCAAGATAATCCCACTAACGACTCACTTCTTTTTCAAACCTGAATGATGTATACTTTTCGCTTTTGGTACGTGGATGTGTGTTGCACACTCCTCGCGTGTTTAAGCTTACATGACTTGCCAAACCCATTCAATAATCAATATTGGCCATCTCCAATCAATAATCAATATATTGCCCAACTGAGGGAGGCTTACTCGGTAGTTTAAAGACATACTCTAATCCTACAATTGCCACACTTTTTTTATGCTTTGTGGAATCTAGATTTCCCTGGCCAAGGCTAAAAAACCAAATTGGTTTTCCTCATTTTGGATATCCCTTTCAGCCCTTTTGGCGTTATTGCCTGTGTTTCTTCCTAATATATTAAGATCAATCAAATCAGACTCATTCCTCAATTGTCAACTAGATGCATGTACCACTGTTATTCCATACAAAGGTCAAGATAGATAGCCTTCCGGCCGGAGAGCCCTACCTAAATGGCCATATCACAACATCTATCTCGCCCAACTAATTAAAGCTATTGTGTGTGCCTGGGGAAGGCATTATATATTTTCTTGATGTGATTACATATCATATTCTATATATGTAGGATACCCGAAGGTTCTTCTACGTGCAAGTCTGCAGGCAAAAAGGTTGCTTCCGCCCATCACATCTTGTTCATGCGCTGTAAGTTTTCTGTCAATGATATCAAGTGTTCAATCTAGACTGCTAGACAGAAATAGCCATGAGTCAATTCCTGCCCCGATAGGAGGCCTTTTACGCGTATATGGCATGCATAAATACGGGAATTCAACAAATATTTAGTTTTAGCCATAGCAAGACACATTACATATATTAGTGGGAATGACTCACGGGAGGGAGATAATTTATTGAGAGAGAGAGGGAAAACATATATCGATAATTGAATATTACATGAATAATAAACTATTAAAATTAAAATATAAAGTTATGTAATTTTTTAAAATTATATTTGACTATTAATTATTATTAATTAATTTTTAATCTTAATCATCCATACATATATTATTCATCTCACTTATAGTAAATCATTCGTCTCACTTAACTCCTCCTATTAAATTAGTATATCTAAAATACAATTTCAAGATCATAAATATATCCCCGTATGTCCCACAAAGCGAATAAAGATATCACTTTGCTTCCCAAGTTTTTTTTTTTTTCATTTGATTTTGCTGCTCAAGGTTTAATGTGCCTTAGTATGAAATACAAAAATACAATATATATATATATATATATATATGGTTAATCAAATTGACAAACTTCAATTCTAATTTGAATTTTAGTCTAGCATTAGAAATGGACTTAATTTTAATATATTGATATGGTAAAAAAAAAATACACATTTAATCATATATTGGCACAAAAACAATCAATTAACTTTGATATTTACTATTTGAAATATTATACAAATGAAAAAAAATGATTGAATGATAATATAAGGATTTCATATATTATCATGGTATCAAAATTAAATTCTTTAAAAATAATTTATTTTCAACTTAAATATGTTTTCGGTACCTATAAATTAAAATAGTTTTGATTTTAGTTTTTCTATTTCTTTTTAGCTTTTAGTCCCTTGACGAGTTAATTAATTTGTACTAGTCAAACAAAAAAGTGACGTGGTAAAAAATAGTTTCAAAAATATGATTTCGATTATGAACATGTAAAGCATATCTTTCACCCAACGGAACATGGCTAGATTTTATATATATTCTTCCACTATCAATATCACATGGCAATTTTTTTTCTTACTTTTAAATTTTTGGATTCTTTTAAATTATAATTATTCTTCCATTTCTTCGTCTTCTTCTTCAATAACTACATTTATTTCAATCTATTTTATTTTGACCTTTAATCTCTCTCCATAAATCTTGATTTCTTAACTTTTTATCTTCTATAATCATTTTATAATTTTGATATTTCTTAGCTTTTTCCTCAATATTTTTATTCGCTTTCCACATTCTTAAGATTGAATCAAACCCTATTTTTCAAAATAAAAATAAAAAGTTTTATATATTTTAAAAAATCACTTAAAATGATTAAATACATATAATATTTTATTTAATTTGAGTCTATAAAATTCAAAACATGTAAATATAATTATAAATAAAATATAAAAAAATCTTAGACAAATAGTAATTAAATTTTATGATAAGTATTTTCATATTTTAAAATTATAATTATAGTTATATTTATTACATGAATTTATTTTATGTTAAAAATATAACAAAATATTTCTATTTAATTGCTTCCATTATAATTTTTTAAAATGAAAAATAAATCATATAATAAATATTGTCTTATACAGAAAATAAATTATAGATGTTGTTTTTAGTTATATATCGTCTACACAAAGTACGAGATAAAACAACTACTATTGTTATCAATTAATAATATTATATTTGCATCACAAGAAATTCTTGTGTGCATTAAGAGCAATTTACTCTCTTGCTTTGTACTTGCCATGTAAATATTGTAGGCCGGTGATTTTTTTTTGTTGAACTATTAAAAAAAAACATAAACTAACTATGGTTACTGTAACCCTAAAATTTGTCACGACCCAATTTAGGCACGTGACCGGCACGTGAGAAATCTCATTCTCACGTAAGCCTTTTTGAGTTGTTTACTAATTTTGTATGCAATCTCTGCTCTAATATTCATGAAAGATAGAAAATTTCTCTTTTTCTGCATAGGATTCATTTATTCTCTAGAGTCAAAATCATCACACTTATAATCTGGTAATAACTTTTCAGATATCAAATTGTGAGTCATTTATACATATAAATCAAAATACACTTTTTTCAAATATCCAAATTATCATATACAAATCAAAATATAATCATAATATGCCAATGCGAAAACAAACATGCTATAAGTCCGGGACCCTGCCTGCAATGTACTGGAGCACTCTAATTCAAACATTATATGCTTCACCTAAAGACTCACCGACTGGAATCTATGACTGCTGGGAAGTTTACAACAGCTACTTTATCTGTAAAAATAAGAGGAGGAAGAGAGGGGTGAGTTTTGTAACCAAAACTCAGTGATTGAATCCTCACCTAAAACCCCCTTTCATGGGACAAGAGAAAGAATACATAATGCACAAAAATCATAATAACATTAATAATATAGGAAATATCTCACATAACCAAGTATAAATATATTTCTAGAAGTCCTGTATCATCATCATGTTATAACTTAAAACAATTTTTCTGAATTTATTTTCATACCTGAAATCGTACAAACAATACAATATAGTAGCTTCTAGAGAAACAGTAATCTCTGCTCTATGGTTCTTCAAGAACCGAAATACTATACTCTATGATCCATCAGGGATCTAATGTGGACACCTTAATAGGTTCCATTCTCTGCTCTATGAGATTGTCCTTTAGGACAACTTGGTACCAAGGTTAACAATCATTCAGCCGTTAACTCACCGTCTGTTTCTCTATAGCTACTGCCTAAACTAGATAAATAAATAAAGATAAGAACCTTTAAGCATTTAACTCTCTGTGAACTCTGAATCTATCTGATTCTAACAGTCTGACCTTAGCATAACTGTGGCTATGAAATTATATCTAAAGGATCACCAACTTGAAGGCATTGTGATTTCAAAAGCCATAGAATATGTAGCTGACAGTTGTTATGAGTATACAACTCTAACAATCTAACTTTAGCATAACCATGGCTATGAAATCACGCCTAAGAGATTCCCTTTGAAGACATTGTGATTTCATAAACTCACAGAGTATGAAGCCGTCAACTGTTCTGAATCTCACAAAAATTCAAGCTCTAAAATCCTTTTTATGTCTGAGTTTCTAAACCAATTCTCAACAACATTCTTTCATGAGCTTGAAAACTCTAAAATCATAATAACATTTCTCAACATCTCAAAGTTCTCTAGTTAGGAAACTATTTCATAAATATAAATCAGTTCTAAAATCAATTGAAAACTATGATAAAAGTATCTAACAATTTCATATATCACCAAATCAACATAAAATCAATCCAACAAACATGGTCCCGTGAGTTTCCTCAAAAACAGGTTTCATGCTCTAAAATCAGTTGTTCAAGACATACAAATCAATAGTAAACTTCAATCCTCTTTGCATAAATCTCTAAAATCAAATAATACATGATATCCTTGTGAAAATAACTCTAATGCAGAATATAGAAGTCACAGATGAAAACCCACTTACCTGGAGGGGTGAACAGTGAAGAATCTATACTGACAAGGCTTCTTGGAGCAGGAACAACATTAATATCTGACATAGAACCCATAATACTCTAGATTAACTTCTAGAATAACTAGATAACTCAGATTTGACTCTAATACCTAGGAAGAACATCGTATCTTATATGACATGGAGGAATAACAAAACCATCTTCAAAACCCAAGGAAGAATAGGAGAAAAGAGAGTAAAACCAAGAGAATAGCATACCTTTAAGCCTTAGGAGTGAAAGATGGGAGTTAGATTGAGAGAAATGGAGTGAGAGAGGGTGAGGAGACGGAGTTTTCGCATTTGGGAGAGGAGGGGGTGTGTTTTTTATGATATGAAGGTTCTGGACCCCGAACAGGGGTTTTTATGTCATCTGTTGAGCGCTGCAGCACTCTTAATGCTGTGGCGCTCACTCGAGAGCATATTGCGCACCGCCTTATTGTTCTGTTGAGCGCTGCAGCGCTCTTAGCACTGCGGCGTTCACTAGAGAGCATAAAAATGGTCTGCTCGCTTCAGCTTGATTGGCCACCAAAGAAGGTTTGCCACTCTCCAGGATGGTCTCTTACTCCCCAGGAGGGTCTCTATAGTCTTTCACTCTTTAAAGCTCACTTATTACATTTCACTCTTTAACTTTTAAACATAAATGTAAATAAGGGAATACCCCCTATTTGGATTCAAATAAAATGTTTAAAAAATCAAAATTCAAACCAATCAAAATCTAAATTTTAGGTTTTAGTTCAAATCCAGGAATTTTTATGGTTTTGTAAACTTGGACATTAGAAATGGGGTGTTTAAAGGTTTCGAAATTTTTTTTTAAAAATCACTCTTTGTCTCAGTTTTCTCTAAGGAACAATTACCGGGACTTTTGATCCCAAGAATACTGCTCTATCATATGGTTCTCCAATGAGGAGTAGGGTCCAGACTTAGAAAAATTTCAGGACCCGGAGTGACAGATAACAGTAACTAACACCCTTTTAGCCCGAAAAATATTCTAACTCTTTTATTCAAATTTGGGGTATTACAAAATTGCATCCTAATCCTTTTCCTCCTCTGCTAACAGTTGTCACTCATCATTGAACCACAATCGCCTTGAGGTGGAGTGGCTGCACAATCAACACTCCACGACATCGTTTGAGTCGTGACCCCATTCATGTTGCTCTATAGTGTTAGAGAAGATCAACTGCCAGTCAAGATAGAAAGTGATTGCAGCAACCGACACTCTACAACTCATTTATAGGCCAAGTTGCATCTACGACGTCCTTTATGGGAATGTCGAAGGCATGAAGTGGTGTCCATATGGGTGACATCTTGCAATATTGGCAAAGGAATTCTTGAAAATCCATGCTATGAATGGATACCAGTACATGGAATTTGAGTCCACTATAGCACCTTCCTTTCTTCTCTTTTTGTTTTTTTCCCCTTTCCTCATATCATCGCCATTCCACCTAACCTCCTTTCATTATTGCTGCATTCTGTATCAACTTATAGTCCACTTTTATTCAATCGTTTAGGAGATTGATAAAGGGTAGAAGCCAAGAGAAAAAATAAATAAATATTTGAGATTGTGATAAAAGTAGAGGAGATTTTACTTGGATGCAAGTGTTTTGGATGGGAAGATCAAGTGCAGAAATGTTTTGGATGCGAAGAGCAAGTGCAGAATTTTACTTGACCATGGTTAAACATTTTAATAATTTAAAAAAACAGTGCTGGTCCACAATCTTTACGTGGCAACACTTAAATGGTGTGGAGCAAGAGAGTCATTTGCTTTCAGTGTACACAGGAATTCCTCTTATATCACTAAAAGTGAGTGCCCTACACCATCCTTACTCTTAGGCATACAAATAATATTATTGGTTGTCAAATTTGATCTTAAAATACAATGAATGTGAGTGAATGCCAATAAATGCACTATAAGTTTTTTTTAATAAAATAAACGCACTATAATAAGGAAAGTTAGATAAATATTATATATCTTTATCCTTCCAGCCAGCTTTTAAAAATATTATGTTCGGTTCCAAATAAGTGGTTTTTTGTTTTAAAAATTTTAGTTGATTAAAAAAAAGTGTCATTTAAAATATCTTGTGAAGTTGATAGTTGATGAAGTTTATCTGTAAATGATAGGTGCATACAATATAAAGATGACATGTGTCCTTATTAATTAAAAACAAAAGCAAAAGAGTATATCGCAAATATATAGCCCTGTCAAAATGAGCTCGGTCGGCTCACGTTAGGCCGGGCTACTTTAGTGTTGTGCTAAAAAAATGCTAGCCTACCCAAGTTATTTGGGCCACCGGCTAGCTCATGGGCCAAATTTTTTCTTATTTATTTTTTAATTGTATAATTTATGTAAAATGTAAATGAAAAATAATTTTTATTCTATTATTATAGATTAAAAAACAAACTATTAATAAGTAGTGTTATTATTCTTACTTTATTTGTGACAATGATAAATAAAACTTAATTTTTATTTAATAATTAAATTTCAATAATTTAATTTGAAACAATAGTGAAGTGAATAAATTTTTTTTTGTCAATATTTGTTATATTAGTTTAGACTCTTTAAGTTAAAAAATGGGTTAAGAAGTTCAAATTCAAATATTTATAGATCATATATACAATTTATTATTGAATAAGAAATTAGTATTTGAGCCATCGGGTTAGCTCGGTCAAAGGCGGATTGGAGCCATTCGGGTCGAACCAAATCGAGCCTAACCGAGTTGGGCAAATTTTTATTTTTCCTTGTATTTCTTCAGTCCAATCCACATGTTTTTTTTTAGGACTATTCTCTCCTGCCCATTTCAACGACTCTAAACGCAGATGATTGAAATGGTAACTTCAGTGATTCATATGAAAATGAAAACAGAGGAGCCAATCTTTTATTCTTTTGTAAATTATTATTATTATTATTTTTAAATTTTATTTAATGTTTAATAATTTGTTTTATTTATTATAAGAAAAACAGTGTATTTGACAACTTATTTTGACATTATTGATAATAAGTGTTTAAAAAAAAAGTTATATGGATACTTACTATAAGAGTTAATGTTCATTTTAGTCCATAACTTTATACTCATGGGTCATTTTAGCCCATAACTTTTAAAATGAATCAAATTAGTCCATAATATTATAAAATATAAGTCAAATTAGTTTTTTATTCTATTTTTATTTAACACTGAGTAAAGGTATGGTTCACTTTGATTGCAGAAATTATATATGTGATTCAGTACTTTAGTCCTTGAAATTAAAAAAATCAATTTACTCATTGAAATTGTAAAAAATAATCCAATTTAATCTTTTTGGTGATTCAAGTTAGTTTTTCGAGAATTGTAATATAAATTATTAAACATTAATTAACATTCTAAAAAATCATAATCTATACATATATATAAAGAGAATACTTGAAGATAACTGCTTTTTTTATGTTTAAATTTTTATTCTAATTATATATTTTTAATTAAACTTTTATAATCACCCTATCCTAATTTTTTATAACTGTTATTATTTATTATATAATTATCTAAAGAATAAAAGGAGGGATTTGCTCGCATGACAATGCCCAAAGTCGCTGGTAATGATAAATCACAAAAGAGTAAAAGAATGGTTCCCGTGTATTCACCGATAAGGACACGTCATCTATACATTGCACGCACCAACTAAATGGAGGAACGTTACGGTATTAGCCACTAACTTCATGAGACCATTCACGTTAGAAAATTTAGACAATATTAATTTTTTCTGCTAATATCTCTATTATTAAATAGAGGAGACAGAATAAATAGGAAGAGAGAATATCAGAATAATTAGTGTAATTTTATATAATCAATTAAATTGATCAAAAATCAAGATGTTTCAATAATTTTCTTAATCAACGTAACTAGTTAAAATGAGACACCTATTTGGGACCAAAGGTAGTAATAAAACACAATGCTCCCCACTTTGGCATCCAACCATATCTTGAAAGATTAGTTTCTTATCTATTGAGTGAGAGTATACTATTGAAAACCAAAAGAGTAAAATAAAATGCTCATTTATTAGTTTCAATTACATAATATTATAGATAGAGAAATAAGTTTCATAAAAAAAAACTAAAATATTAGAAATTATGTTAAAATTGAATTATTAAAATAAGACTTAAACATATTTTTAGTCCTACTATGTTTTTTGGTTAGTTTTAAGCCCCTCATTTTCAAAATATCATATGTGTTTTTTTGTTTGTACTATTAGTTTGCACTGTTAAGTGTTGATATTTATAAAAAATAAAAGGAGATTTTAAATATATTTATAATGACAAAAAATAAAATTTTTGATATTCATAAGGATGAAATGCATATTCTAAATATGCTTTTAGGGATTTAAATATAAAGTATAAGAACCAAAAATATAATATTAGAAAAAAAGAGCAATTAAAAACCAAATTCTTTTAGAATGACTAAAATAAAAGTAACATATATATTTATGAGGACCAAAAACATATTGAAATCAGTAAAATAATTATATTATATTATAATTATGATCTCTTGAAGAAATTAGTGAACTATATCCTCTTATTTTACTTAACAACTTAATTAGGATATGTTTGTGAGTTGGATTTTGGAGAGAAAAGGAGGGGAGGGAAGAACTTGTAGTGTAAAATTATATTACAAGTCCTTCCCTTCCCTCCTCTCCCTTTTCCTCCAAAATCTAAACTCACAAACACATCCTTAGTGAATTATATTCTCTCATTTTATTTTTACAGCTGTGCTTTGTTGCTGTGTGGAGATAAAATTTGTGAGTAGTAAAGGAAAGAACCGACATCAAATAAAATTGCTGAACCGGACTCGTCAAACATTCAGCTAAACCATCAACCAATATGCAAGAACCACCAGCAAAGTCGGGTCCAAAATCATCTCAAATTCCGCGTCATTCATCCACTTTTCATCCTTAGCAAAATTAAAATCCAAAGAGAGAAGAGTTTGACTCTAACTTTATAACCACTATGACTAATCTGTCTACACGTACGTATGCTGAATTATCATTTACCCGAGTACTAGGCGCTGGCGACGAAGGCCTATAAATATGCACCCTTTCCCGCTTCTCGCACCACCAATCCCAACTCTAGAGCATGTCACCCTATAACTAGCCCTTGATTTCGCATAATCCTTTGTACCCCTTTCCTTGTTTGTGCATTGGGTTCATTAGTTTTGCTTTGCACAAAGGGACACAAGTAAAATGGGCTCCCCGAACAAGCCTGAGGTTCATCATGGGGTGAACTTTTCAACCCGGAGAGGATTTCTCACGAAACTCAAATCCGGGTTGAAAGAAACGCTCTTCCCTGATGATCCTTTCAGGCAGTTCAAGAACGAGGAGAAACCATTTAGAAGGGCCGTGAAAGGGGTGCAGTACTTTGTCCCAATCTTTGAGTGGCTCCCCAATTACACTTTGCGCCTCTTTTGGTCTGACCTGATCGCTGGCCTCACCATCACAAGCCTTGCCATCCCTCAAGGCATTAGCTATGGCAAACTTGCCAACCTCCCTCCCCTCATTGGCCTTTGTAAGATCTCAATTCATTTAATTTTAGTCCCGTTTTCATCAGTTTGTTTCTCTTTCTTTTGTTAATTATTATTACAATGAATTTGGTAAACGTTTTCCGCTTTTCACGCCATTTTCTTTGCTTGGAGATTGATATATATAAGGTTGCAGGGACATTTATTGAATTAGGAAAATTGCACGTAAAAAAAAATTAGGAAAATTTAGAACGATCAGAATTTTTGTCCAAATTAATTTGTCATGTAAATCATTGAATACTTAAGTGAATCATATCATTTTATTCTATTCAATAACATATTTTTTTACTTTCGTGAAAAATTATGGTTTTTTTTTCGACAGTAACATTATGATGTGAATTTCACGTACAGAAAGGAAAATAGGGAGTCATCATTTGAAAATTAGTGCTGTTAAATTTTGATAATATAATATATTTTTTATAATTAGATCTCGTGTGGTTCAACTCCACTGCATATCATTGTATATCATCAACCTGGGTGGTGGACACTATTTACTTCCTTAAGTTATGTTCCCGTGTGATTAAGACTAAGACAGACATTCAAATTTTCCATCCTAGGTTCTTTTTTTTTTTTTTTTAATAATAAAGGTTATATAGCTTTCAATTAAGAATGAAAGTTCTGATTAGATATTTGGTCATTGTAATGTCATCAGATTCAAGCTTTGTGCCACCTCTAGTGTATGGTATCTTTGGGAGCTCTAGGCACATGGCAGTGGGGACGATAGCAGCAGCATCATTGCTTATTGGTCAAACTATACAAACAGTGGCAGACCCAACAGAGAACCCAACGTTGTATCTTCATTTGATCTTCACAACTACCTTTGTCACTGGTGTCTTCCAGGCTTGTTTGGGTTTTTTCAGGTGAGCAAATCAAATCAAAGAGAAAGAGATAACATGTCATTTTCATAAAACCACCCCCTCATGTTATCAACTACAGTGATTCCGATTGGATTATGTTTAGCACCAAAAGGCTGTTAAAAAAAGGGGGTAAAAGGTGGCAAAGGTTAATTGCAACTGAATTATTTTCATTCAGCTTTTGTGTTTTTTGGGTGATATAGCTGAGAATGAGAAAACACACCTTGCAGGCTGGGGATATTGGTGGATTTCTTTTCCCATTCTACCATCACTGGCTTCATGGGTGGGACAGCAGTAATTCTTATCCTCCAACAACTAAAGGGCATTTTTGGTATGAAAAAATTTTCGACCAAAACAAACGTTGTAGCAGTGGTGAAGGGCATCATCGACAATAGACAGGAGGTTAGTATAGTCTATGGAACCTTTTTTTTTTTTTACGTTTTCTCTTTTTAATTTGCTTGCTGACCAAAATTAACAATAGCAGGCAAATTTTCATGTGAGATCAGATTATTATTACTTAATTACAGGGATAGTTCCTCTAGATGATAATGACAATTTAACTTCATATTGAACTTTTTTATTGCTTGCTTTGCAGTAACCTTTTTTTTAGGGATAAAAGCATCACGGCACCAAGTTCCATAATCATACTCCCACCCACCATCCCCCTCCTTCTAAGTTTCACCAATTTTTCAAAAAAGTTGGCAATTTGGCACTTGTTTAATTAAATTGAGTGACATTAGGACGCGATAGAGAATACAATACAATAAAATGCGTGACTCTTATGCACTAATAATTAAGTCAAAGACTTGACCCAAGTTTTAAACAATCTGCTATTTTTCTTTTGCTCTACTTATTGGGTTTTTTTTTTCAACCTATACTTTATGAAAATTTTATTAACATCGTTTACTAATGTGAGTGGAAATGAATATTGAGGTATGTGTGTATCCAGATACGATTTTGTTCCATTGTATATATTTATGTGAGAAATGACATATTTAGTGTTAAGTTTTATGCACAAAATAACGTGTCTCTTATTTATCTAACAGATAAGGTGGCAAACCACTGTTCTTGGTGTGATCTTCGTTGCTTTTCTCCAATTTACCAGGCACCTGGTGAGTGCTCGCTATGGAAGTTATAGTAATTCTCAACAACTTTTCGCTACCGCATGTATTTTGTTTTTTTTAGAACAAAGAAAGGTGGCGTGAAAAGACTTTGGTGCGCCACTTATAACCTTGTGGACCACTAGGATTTGGAAGCCCACAATCATTGAATTCAATTGGGGGCTACATGCTTAAAAAAATTAATAAAATATAGTAAG
Source organism: Dalbergia cultrata (assembly GCA_031216105.1). Taxonomy (NCBI): domain Eukaryota; kingdom Viridiplantae; phylum Streptophyta; class Magnoliopsida; order Fabales; family Fabaceae; genus Dalbergia; species Dalbergia cultrata. The sequence goes on from CM062344.1 coordinate 76,263,385, forward strand.
TTTAATTGGAAAGCTATGCTTTGTATTCCACCAAGTTATTAGTAATTGTTCACTTAATAAGCTAGCTAATGAATTTGTCTTTTTCAATATTAATCTTTCAGAGGAACAAAAAACCAAAGCTCTTTTGGGTGTCAGCCATAGCTCCAATGACAACTATAGTAGTTGCTGGCGTTTTCACTTACCTAGTCAAGGGCGAAAATCATGGAATTCAAGTTGTAAGTTACTAGTCTTTTTCAACTACCAAGCTTTCTTACGTGTGTATGGTGCCACAATCTGTTTTGTTCTTAACTTCTTATATCTAATGTTTAATGGTAGGTGGGCCATATAGGTAAAGGATTAAACCCTTTGTCCATCCAGTATTTGAACTTTGAGGGTAAATATTTATCAGCAGTGCTGAAAGCTGGCCTTATCACAGGCATGTTATCATTGGCGGTAAGAAAGTACAAATCTCTGTTATGAATCTATTTATCTATATATGACTCTATATATATATATCATGGTCAATATTTTATCAATTAATTTTTTCTTCTCTGTGTGTAGGAAGGAATAGCAATAGGAAGGAGCTTTTCTGTTGCTGCAAATACACCTCATGATGGGAACAAAGAGATGATAGCTTTTGGATTAATGAACTTATGTGGTTCTTTCACATCATGTTACTTGACCAGTGGTAAGTTTTTATCCACAATGTTACACATTTATATCATAGTTTCTTACGAATATAAATATAACCAATTTATTATGATTTATTTATCTATTTATAATGAGTCACACTAACATTTAACCAACTAAGATAGAAACATGCTTTTTTGTTTGAGACCCTCAAACTTCTCAAACGGCATGCAACTACTAAAACAAATAAACATTCTTCATTCATAAGTCGAAGATCTTGTCCACAATCAATAAGACTATTAAATTATGCTAAATAATTATGGCTTGTCAACAGTTCTTTAATAATAATATTGGACACACATTGTCAATAGTGCAAAGTATTTTGACTTTATTAAGGAACAATATAAGTGTCCTATGCTAATATATTTGGTCCCTAAATCTATTTTGCAGGACCATTTTCCAAAACGGCCGTGAATTACAATGCGGGGTGCAAGACGGCCATGGCAAACATAGTGCAGGCAGTCCTAATGGCATTCACACTACTGTTTTTGGCACCACTATTTGGCTTCACCCCTCTTGTTGCTCTATCATCTATTATTATATCTGCCATGCTGGGGCTGATTAATTATACCGAAGTTATCCATCTCTATAAAGTTGACAAGTTTGATTTTGTAATTTGCATGGCTGCCTTCTTAGGAGTCACCCTTCTAAGCATGGATGAAGGCCTCATGATATCTGTGAGTACTTCTCAAGTTTTTCCAATCTATCAAGTCCCTCAGTTGTTTTGAATTAATAATTGACTCAATTACAAAAAATATATATAAATCTGACTTTTGTTTTTCAAAATATCTTCAATCAAGGTTGCGCTCGGCCTGCTTAGAGCACTCTTATATGTGGCTAGACCTGCGACATGTAGGCTTGGAAAGTTACATGACTTGGGTTTATATAGAGATGTAGAACAGTATACTGCTACTACAATCCCAGGAATTGAGATTATACAACTTGGTTCCCCAATTTACTTTGCAAATTCTATCTACGTTAAAGAAAGGTAAACTTTGGATTCTCTTATTTATAGTCATAGACAATCCATCGGTATATACATCCTAGTATTTGAATCTAAAGTTCTGAAATTTCTTCACTAGGATTATGAGGTATATCCGAAGTCAGCAAGGCTCTAATGGCGAAGTTGTTGAGCACATCATACTCGATTTGTCAGGTATTACACTGTTCAAATTTCTCTCTAAGATTGATTAGTTTAGATTAAAAAAAATCTTTTAAGGTTATTGCACCTAGAAAATAATTTATATACGCTTTAAATATAAAATACATTATAATCATATATATATTTACATTAATAAAATTGTTTGACTCGATTATTATCTTGAATATCTTACAAATAAAAGTATATGATTGGATGATAATATATGAATTTCATCAAAATTAATCTTACTCTTACTCATGTGATATATATAATGTTTTTCATGATTTTATATGCCTATACAGGAGTGACAGCCATTGACATAACTGCTATAGAAGGATTGTTGGAGATACATAGGGTATTGGAAAAGAATGGAATTCAGGTGCCAATACAGATCCTCCAAGTTGACTTCTTTTAAATACATCGAATTGATGAAAGAAGTTTAATTTAATTTGATTTATATGTTTGTTTTTTTTCCATATTATTATGTAGATGTCCTTAGTAAACCCAAGGCTGGAGGTTCTAGAGAAGCTGATAGCATCCGAGTTTGTTGACAAGATTGGCAAGGACTCGTTCTATCTAAATTTGGATGATGCAGTGGCTGCAAGTCAATACGCTCTTCGTGCATTGAAGACAAATAACACTGAGGGGGACCAAGCCTAAGTACATCAAACAACAGGTTGTAGGCCAGAGATTAGTAGCTTCTTAGTACCCTACTAATCAATGTTGTAGTGACTTTGAGTGTTTGGGCAGTTAGCTTCTAAGGTGTTTTCTTTCTTCTTCTTTTTTTCCCTTAACCTTGAATATCCACTAGCAGAAGGTTGACAGAAATCAAACTTCTCAGTAGAAGCTTAAAGAAGCTAGTTACCAATTGTGTTAGACTCAGTTATTAATAAGATGTTTTGGAAGGTGGTTGTTGTCGTCATACTTGTCCCTCCATTTTATCGATTGCTTTATTCACTCAATTAATTTATTTACTAATTTTTCTAAGAAAACCTCTCTTATCTCTTGTAAAAGAATTAAGAAAAATGTTTTGACTTCGCAATTTTTAATAAAATATATAGGCTAATCTTTTTCACGTAATCAAAAAAATTTAAATACAATAATTTAAATGAGACCCATAAATAAAATATTTAGGGGAAATATGTGTTGACATAATAATGATAAAAGTTAAATACTTGCATTTGCACCAGTAATTTTTTATTGAAGAAATTATCTATGAAATTTTCCATTATGTGAAAATTTCATGTTATAAATTATATTAATAAAATTTTATATTAATCTAAAATTTTTTGATTCAATATATATATATATATATATATATATATATAAGTCATTCAGATCGGTTTAAGTCATTCAGATCGGTTTAATAGTAACAGGTTTAGGTAGTATGTATGAACTTTTAAGTTTTAACTTCATTGCGATTGTTGTAATTTCATAACTACTAAAAATTCAATATGGCTTGGGTTTAGTTGAAAATAAATCAAATCTGAATCAAATTTTGATTGATTTGATTTTGTTTAGACGATGATATTATTATTAGATCTGAACAAAGCTGGATCAAACAAATTCCACTTTCTTCGATCATGGTGGTCGGGTTACAATTTTTTTTTTTAGACAAAAATTATACATTCATGAAATACATTAAAGATACCACAAAGCCTCACAAATTTCAATTTGATACAATAACATAAACAAATAATGTCACAACAATTAGTAAATACGACTCATTAACCATATATAGATCACTAGCCAATGACATGATTCACAATAATATAACACAAATTATGATATAACTCAGTAAGGGTGTAAACATTCTTTTGAAAAAAATATATTTGAGATCAGATCATTGGTTCAAGTATCAGACCTTGTAATTCTAAACTCATCCAAAATTTGAACCAATGATCTTTTTTCTTTTTTGACTGCTCAAGGGTATCACTCGGCCGCAACCAAAGACTAATCCCTCCAAGGCGTAAAGATCACCGAAATGGGTTTTGCCTCTTCCAACAAAGTCCTTTTTCTATACACATGGCAGGAGTTGAACCTCTGACACATATATTTAAAGGATCCAGCCACCTTACCAATTGTGCCAGGCTTTGTTAGTTTTGAACCAATATAATGATCTGACCTTAAATTATATAATGATTTATATTATTGCTGGCAATTTTTTATAAATGTTATTGCTAACTAAGATGTTGACTATTGATCTATATGTAGTTAACGAGTCATATTTTCCAAATTGATATGAAAAAATTTCGGCTATGCAATGCATGTTATCAACTAGAAATTTGTAAACTATTTTTTTGGCAAATTGAAATTTGTGATGTTGTATTATTTTTTATTGTATTTCTTGACTATTTTTTATGAGCAAAAAGTATTGACTCGATGATTTGAAGCGAACTAACCCAAATTTGGTTGGTTTAGTTGTGATTTGACGGGAAAAAAAAATTGAGCATGAACCAAATCTTTAATTTGGATTTGTTTTCACTCAAATGGGTAAATTTGAACCAACTCAATCCTATTATGCCTCTATATATCATTGTTTTTTCACATAATTAATGAAAAGGGATGAAAATAGCATTTATGCGACATATATAAATTGTGTCATGATAGCTTATTTTTGTCAATTACTTGATGGAAAGTGCTTTGGAACAAAATTAATTGTTGTAATTAGTGGCTTGAAAATGTCTTTTTCCTTTATTTTAGCACTCTCGTATATTGAGAGGTTACTAGAGCAATTTATCTCTCTTCCATTAATTGCATGGGTGGCTAAGGAGGTTACATTGACTCTCTACCATTGGTTGCGTGAATGGTTACATAACGTTGGTTGTTGCCTATAAATTAAAGCTTCATTCATTTGTAAAAAATATCTCAAAACACATAACACTTTCTCTCATATAGAAGTTTGTTTTCTTTCTTCTTTGTTTTTCATTGGTTGAGAGTTTTGAGTGTATACACTTGTGAGGTGTATTTGGGTTTGGGATAGTGAGAAGTATATAAACTTCTTTTGCAATCTCCATTATACTTTTATATCAATTATAGAAGTTTGATTTGTAGATGTAAGCTATAAGCTGAACCAGATTTTATTTTCTTATATCAACTTTCTTCCGCTATTATTATAACATTAAGAGTGATTTGAAACATAAAAGATATAGAGAAAAAAAAAGTAATAGATCAAAATTTTCAAAAAAGGTCAAATTGAATAAACATAGGAGAGAGAAAACAAACTATTTGACCTTGTTAATATTATGATAAGAACCTATAGATTAGAATCTGATTAGAGAGAAAATATCATGAGTGTAAAAGAGGAAATTATCTTAAAGAGAAACAAAAAAGGATGCCGAAGTGTTTACAAAATAAGACTAAACCCCAAATTAGTCCCTAATATTTATAGTGGGGGACAAATTAGTTTATCAGATTTGAAAATTTTTATAATAGTCCCTCAAATTTTACAAATAAAGACAAATTATTAGTCTCTCTGTGAAATTATTATTTGAGTTGTATGCTGTTAATTTATTTACTTGTACTGTTAACTTGTTTGTGTATATTATTAATTTTTATAGTGGTCCTAATTTGTCTTACTCCTTTAAATGAAGTTGTTTAAACCGTCTTCTTCATCTTCTCTTTCACCATAACTCTCTACTTAGAAGAAAAATTTTGACTTTAAATTGTCATTTATTCTACACAGAATAGAGAAGTGAGGCAAGTTAGAACTTACCGTAAAAATTAACAGCACACATAAGCAAGTTAATAAAGCACATGGATATTTCCGTTAACAGTTCATATAACAATTTGATGGAGAGACGAACTTATCCTCACTTGTGAAATTTGAGGGACTAATATGAGATTTTTCAAATATGGAGACTAACTTGTTTCTCGCTATAAATCTAAGGGATTAAATTGAGTATTTAATCACAAACCAACATTAGAAACGAGCAAGCCAAGTGTAAACTTGAGAGTGAGATAGTCCCACACTTGTTATGAATAAAAAATAAAAATTAATGTTAGCTAGGAAGGCTTTACTATCACAGTTGACCAACTTAATTTAAGCTAGATTGGTTGGAGTTTGATGAGCTTTTGAATATTAATGATCTAGACAAAGAAAACAAAAAAAAGTAAACCCCTAAGTTGATCCCTAACAATTTTAGCATTAGACAAGTTAGTTTCTAACAATTAGAAAGTGTCAACTTGGTCCTTGATAATATTAAAAGTCGGACACTCCCTGAATGAAAAATATTAACAATATCAGTGACAATTTCATTACTAGACAAATTGGTCCCTAATGTCATTTATATATATAAAAGAATCTCCGCCCTTTTCTTTTTCCTTCCTCCATGCTTTTCATCACCACCACCACCACCACCATCAAGAGCTCCTTTGTTTGTCTTGCATCCCCCTCTCTCAATCTAATATTGAAATAATTTTTAAAATGTACTTGTGCTATTAAAGTACTTTTGAAACTGCTCATCATCACCATCTCTTCACATAGCACCTCCTCATCACCATCTTCAATATTATCAACAATCATTGCTAACAATAGCAAACCCCCATCTGGTACCACCACACTGATTCCATCCATCATCACAGTGCACACAACAACAAACCCCGATCACTGTCTCGACATTGATGCCAACGTCTGTGATCTTCATGCATAGCACAAGGATGCCACCATGAAGCTCCACTGTGAGATTTCCCTCCTACTATGGCTTGCCTATGCAAGCATCTCCTTTGTCCCTGTGCATTTTTTTTTTCTAGAAATGCTATTGTTGATGTGATGTGTGCTTGTTTTTGTTTTGTCTACTTTGGTTTGATTTGATTTGGTCTCTATGTGTTTGGTTTGATTTGGCCTCTATGTATTGGAATAACTTATACATAAAGCCTCGACTATGGTGGTGGTGCATTTATGGTAATGGTGGAGGTGACGAACAGGATGAAAGAAGAAAAGGGATGGATGATGATTGTTTTTTTTTATTTATGTAAATGACGTTAGAGACTAATTTATTTAGTAATCAATTTGTCACAAACACCATTAATGTTTTCCATTTAAGGATGTCTAACTTTTAATATCATCAGGAACTAAGTTGACATTTTTCAATTGTCAAGAACCAACTTGATCAATGTTGAAAAAGGACCAATTTGGGGTTTACTTGAAAAAAAATAGTAGTGTTTAGAATGATTAAAATTATGAATTAATTTGATCTTATTTCAAATGATTTAAATTGATTTAATTTACATGTTAAATCTTATATTTAAAATGATTATATAAAATATAATTTGAATTTAATTTAGGAATAAATTTTAATACTTAAAATATGTTATTAGACAATGATTAAAATCATTATATTAAAATAAGAATCGATTTGATTTGCATTTAAATTTTAATCAAATTAAATTATGATCAAATCCTATCAAATTTGATGGTATCTTCTAAAATGAAGGAATCAAATCAAATAAATAAAATTATTTCTTATTTTTCAAATATCTAAAGTCTAAACACAAAATTTGCCTTTTAAATTAAATCAATTCCTATTTTTCCTCGATTCACACTCTAACAGGCCAAGAACAACTGCGACACTCGAGTCCAAACAAAGACCCAACTAGGCCCAAATCCATCAAAGTATAAATGCCCGTACACGCTACGCAATTTCGTTTTCAATTTATTTCTTTCGCATTCGGCTGCACACGCTGTCCTTCATCGTTGCGACTTGCGAGCTAAGTAACAGTGTAGCACACTCTCAAACGAAGACTCGCTCATTCATCAGTACCAGCAACAAACGATGGTAACTCGCTCTATCTCAATTCTCCTTCGATCTAGTTCACATCCAAATTAACTATATTCTTTGACGTTTGGTTTCTTAGAATTTTTAAAGAACAAAGAACGTATGTATGTATCTTCTTTGAGACGTTTCCACTGTTTTGGCGCTTAAATTTTCAAAACGCGTGATCCTTCGTTTTGAACTAGATATGGGACCTGTTTTTAAGCTTTTGTTAGCTTCAATCCGTGAAGAAAAGCCTCGCTAATTTATCCTATGTTTTTAATTTGATTTAGTTGTAGAGTTTGGGATTTTTTTTTTCCCGTTAATTGTTATACTTATTTATTATGTCTTGTTTATTAGCTCTTAGACTATGATGAACTTTTATATCACGCATGTTATTCGTTAATGGCTTCAGATCTCGTGCTGATTTTAGTGTGATGCTTTACTGTGTTTGTTGTTTGATCGATGAATTGATGATGAATAATTTATGGACTTTATTTTGATGATAATTGTTGGCTTTTGTTTGCTTGTTTGATTTTTTGGCTGCTTGTTTGAAATCATGGGTAGAGCCTAAAGAGTTAGGAGAATTGAGAGTAGAATGGGATGCTTGATTTTTACCAAATGGTGGAAAGTGTTTGATAAAAGTCTGATACAGTCTTAATTGCTTATATAGACTAAAGAGTGTAACCAACTACTGACCAATTTACTGGGTCCTCAAACTAACTCAATTGGCTTCGAACTTACTCAACTAACAGCAATTAACCTACTTATACCTTGACACTATTTGAGGGTGAGTCTTGCTGCAACAGTAAAGTTAGGGATTCAAATCTTGGAAACAACCTCTTGCCTTGTGGGGGTAGAACGGTATACATTTACTCTCCTCAAATTCCATCGGGTGGAAGACTCAAATCTTGGAATCATCCCTATTCACTATTTGTTACTGTGGAAGTTTCTTGTTAGTAAGCATTCTTACTGACTTTCTTTATTGGTTTGTAGTTTAAAGTTAAGTAGAGATTGCACATGTGTATTCTTGAAGGCAAACATGAATTCAACAGAGTAATAGAATATGAACCGATAGCATGCTAGTAATGCTTATTTCTCATCTCAGTCAAGAACGTTAAGATTAAGATTTGAAGGGTGGTTAAGTATGCTCTTTGCTTAACTTGGTTGCTGTTATATGTTTTGCATGATGTTTCTTGTTTATTTACAGGGTTTTCATTGGTTTTGATGAAGGAACTATTATTGTAAATTGGTCGAGAAGACTCACTTGTTAGCTTTGGATAATAGTAGAAAGATTATTTGGGGTAAGCACAGTGAATTCCAAACAGTTAATATAAAAACAATTGGATAGAGCATAGGAGTAAAACTTTAAGGATCTATATAACTCCTCTAAACTATAAAAGAAGGTTGTTGAAGGAGAAAGATTTCCTTTAATGGTGAAAGAGGCTGTGGACCTGTTATCTCTATCGTCAACTAAGTTTCCCAATTGCATCTGTTAATCTAGGTTGGCAGGCGATATACCCATTTTTGTTTGTTCATTATCTGGATTTATGTTTGTATGTAAACTGTATTCCCTTAGGGTTACTTGGATATCAATGAAATTATGTTCATGCATTAATGATGTCCCATAAATGAGCAGGAAAGGCAAATTGGTCCTTGTTTCTTTTAGATATGCACTAGATGTGCTATGCATCTGATTACTTGATAGATCGCTTGTAGATTAAATTTAAATGACTTGTTTGAGGTTTGAATTTACTGCTGGGCTTCCACCTCACAGCTTTAGCTTTTAGCAGAGTTGGTCCTTGACAAAAATTAGAGGCAAATAATTTAAATGAAATCCGAGTGATTTAATAGGACTTGATACTTAAGCCTTTTGAGAATTGTTAATATTAATTTGAAGGCATCCTAGGAAGTAGGAACAGCAAGAATTACACTTTAATTGTCATAAGTAGCATTTTTTTTTTTTTTGGCTAAAAAGAAAAAATATAGAAGGAAGAAAAATTAATTTAGACTTGTAAAGCAAACAGCTGCTTTTAATTTCTAATGGCTGTAGAACAAAAGAAGTGCCTTTAATGCTCTGGTTTGAGTTACTTGGTTGTTAGTACTCATATGTTAATCAATATGAGAGAAAACAGGCACACAAAAGTCTTATTAGTTTTGGTCTAGTGAATTGATAGGAAGTCATATTAGTTTGATTACATGATTATATTGTGCTTATGTAAATATTTGATTTGATACTTGATTAATTCTAGGTCTCATTATTACAAGTGATATTTTGTTACTATATGTCAGATATTGAAGCATTTTTATTTTTTAAAAATAAAGCAACCCGTGTACCCAACCCTTGGTAGATTGGGTTGGGTTGGCTTGGGTTGAGTAGCAGAATTTCAGAAAAATGACCCAATCCAACCCAATTGATTGGGTTGGGTCTTCCCCCTTGACTCGCGAACACTCCTAGCTTTAGATGACTGACTTTATGTTTCACATGCTGCTTTGGGGGTTTTGAGGATTGTTACTGATAGTTGAATTGGGGTTGATTCACATGCTGCTTTATGTTTCACATGCACCGGTATGGCATGCGACACAATTTTTTGACACGACATTGATACAAGGACAAAACAAATTTTTAATAATATAGGACATAACATGGCCATGATACATTGCATAATAAAACATAGAAATAATATATTTATAAAAAATTACATATTATAAACATAAAACAGATAAATTTTGCATCAAATTGAAAAAATTATCTTTTGATATTGCAATTATTAAAAATTTGAGTCTCACTGATAATGTAAGGTATCAAATCTCTTCTCTTTCAAGTCCAACATCCACGCACATTATAGCTTTCATATCTAGTTAATCAAGTGATGATTATGATACTAAGAAGATCAAAACTATTATCATTTGCTCTAACATCCCACATCTTGGAAGCTCCTTGGTTATCTTCACTTTTCTTAGATAGAGTTGAAGACTAGTATCTACTTATACCAAATCTCACCTCTTGAGGGATTCAATTTGTTTCTCCTTTTAGAATGAAAGAATGAGTATGTACTCCAATTCCTTTCACAACATGATGAAGAGTAGGGTTGCACAAACTACTTAAATGCTTGCTTTTGAAAGGGGTAGATAATTTGTAGTTTTCCCACCATGATTTTTGGTCTATCTCTCCCATCTATCTTCAATTGCATTAAAATTTTGAAACACAATGGTAGCTTATGAGAAACAATAGAATTCAATATCAACCTTCGCTCTATCCTTGAGCTAGAAAATTTTCTTTTTAAACACTTAGTTCTCTCTATAAAATTTTCTTCATCTTGATGAGGAGTAACTCTATTTGAAGTTTCTTGAAGCCACCTCGTCTGTAATATACAACATAAATTTAATCACAAGTTATGTAATAATAAAATTCAATAATTAATTTAATAAAATATAAACTTACTTTGGGTTTAAAGAATGCGTTATGCAATGGAACGAGGTATTGCTCTTAGTTCATCTATCAATGAGTAAAGAATATACAACTTCATATAATGTTAAGTACACTCATATGCTCTTCTTCCTTCATGTTTTTAAATATCTAGTTTCACTTTTTCTATCTTTTTTAAGTTGAGTGGTAATGTAACACCCCCAAAGTTATTCAAAAATTAATTTGAGCTTTGTTAATAAGAATTTCAGTATTGTGATGGACTTAATGATAATGAGGACGACTCAACAACGAGTAGGGAAGAAAAAAATTTCAGGCATGGTGTGAATAGTAATTTTATGGGCCAATAGGTGCGATAGTAACCCTAGAACCGGGACCAAGAGATACCTAGAGTTGACGAAAGATAGGATAAAGGTTAGGATAGAGTATTAGGATCGATATTAATTTTGAATAATATTTTGATTTCCCGGGTACGGTGTTTTACTTGTTCAATATAATTTTTGGTGTGCAACTTTTTAACATTGAAAGATAGCTTATTCTCTAAGTTTAGATAATGCTACTCATTTTAAGCCAAGTGCATCGCCAAGATTCAATCTTAACTAACAAGACTAATCCTAGCCATCCACTCCATTTTTCTTTAAAAGAAAGAAATAAAAAATTGAACTAGATATATATTAAACCTAACTTAAGATAAGATTTTCACCTTTTTACAACCTTGCACCATATCAACCTTCGGCCAGCCCCTTCAAAACAAAAGCCTCCATGAAAATATTTTCCAAACCCTAACCTTAGCTTCAAACCCTCAAAACCCTAGCTTAAAGTCTCTAAAACCGCAAGCCTCCTTCACTAAACTTCATCTACTCTTCATAACCTTCAAAACTAACTGATTAGAATTTTGATTCATCACCATCTTCTACCTTGAGCCATCATATACCATTGCTGAAAGAAGGGTTAAAGGCTCTTTGGAAGAGCTTGGAGAGAAGAAAATCATTCTACGGAGATTATCTTAGGCAAAAAGCATTAAATATCCAAGAATTTTGCAGATGCCATCTTTGGTGATTTTCATTAACTCAACACAGTGGGAGTGACACTGCGATATAGTCTTGGACTTGCTCTTTCTCATGGCCCACTCCCAGATTCGAGTGTACATATTTATCTGCTGCTCATTTGCTCAGTCTCTTTTTAGCGCCTTTTTCGGCCTCGAGTTTTCATACCATGGTGTGCCTCTACACTTGGCACACCCAATTTTATTTTTACCCCATCAGCGCCCCTTGCGGCGAATGCCCCATCACTGTCATCCTTTTCCGACTTCGGTGCTCCAGCCAGAGGCAATGCCATCTTCTTGATGGTGAACGGTTTCCATTAGAAGGTTTAGGAGATACTCAGGAACCCCCACTGCCTGTATATAGTCATATCCTAGTCTAGTGCCTTGTGAACCTGCTAACAACGTTGTTTATTGTTGTTAGGGCCCTTAATGTACTTATGTTTTTGTAGTTGAGTCTTAGGGTAAAGCAGGTTACATCATGACATTTTGCTGTACTTTGGGGTTGATTCCTAAATTGTTCTACTAGTAGTTGGACTTAGCATTCGGGATGATTGTATATGTTTATGGCATGGTTGGATTATTGCTACTAATGATCCACATGATGTATATATATCAGTGGGCTATTGATGACCTGCATTAGTACTTTAGATCGCCGACACTATGTTTATTTGATTTTGCCCCGCAACTAGTATAAGTTATGAAAGTAAGTGACACTCTTTTAATTATTGTGTTAATACTGAATTAACATATGGTAATTAGGAGGGTGTTATGAAAAGCTGCAATTGTGAAAGTTTTTTTTATTTATCTTAGATGATCTGTGATATAATAAAAATGACTGTGTAATCAATTTCACAAATCCAACCTATTAAATGCTTCAAGTTGGTGACATAGATGCTCCTACTCTGCACGTAGTATATGATATGTAGAACACAATGGTAGAAAATGCGAAAATAGCTATTTATAGGCATGGACGAAAGAGATCAAATGAGTATTCGACGTTCTATGATGTGATTTAATTTATTTTCATTGATAGATGATCAAAGAGGAGTACCCTACTCTCTTACATGGCACATTCTTTGAACCCAAAAGTAAGTTCATATTTTATTAAATTAGTTATTGACTTTTACTATTATCTAACATGTTATTAAAATTATTTTATATAGGTATTAGAGTTCATAATGGCTTCAAGGAGCTTGATAGAGTTTCTTTTCATCTAGATGAAAAAATTTCTATAGAGAGGAACAGGTGTTTGGAAAGATAATTTTTTGACCCTAAGTATAGGAATAAGGTTGCTATTGAATTTTCTAAGTTCTCATCACCTGCAAATATGTTTTTGAATTTGGATTCAATTGAAGATGGGTGGGAGATAGACCCAAAATATTGGCGTCTGAACTATGGATACTCTGCCCCCATTCTTCAAAATTAGCATTTGACCTTCTTGTGCAGATGATACAATTTTTTGATCTACTTGAACTTTCATATTTATCATTGGATGAGCCAAAACTTTGCAGATGATGGACATGGAGGAAAAGAAAATTGATATTTTTCCATTAATAATGAGAGTGAGGGTGGATTAGGACTTTTGAACAAATGATTTATATTTCTTATATAATTGCAATATCTTGAGATAATATTTTTAATTTTATGCAAAATATATCTACTTTCTGTGTGTATAATATGTCCTTTCTAGGGTTTACTATACAAGGTATTCATGGTTCATGGGATACTGAAGACTCCAAAATATCAGCATCATCCTAAAGGCAATGTATTTGTTAAAATTACGAAGAACTATATGTACAGGTTAGTGATTTGTGCTAGTCTTTGTTCTTTTCTAATAATATCGCTGTCTACGTTTTTGTTCTTGTTATGGGCATCTAGTTGAAGCAATACCTGACATTTAATCACTCGTTGGTTTGTATTTATTTATTTTTTTACTGTGTTACCCGACAATGGAATACTAAACCTGTCCCTGATCCTGACCCTTACTTGTTAAGGCTGCTACCAAGTAGTCAAGGACCTTTTGCCTGTTGGCTAGTGCTGAGTAATTCTTACTGAACATTGAGAATTTCCAAATATCCAGTGTATTGTTTTTCATTGTTTCTTTTAGCACCCCTCCAATTCTGTGCTATTTTCTTTTTATTTATGAATTATTTTATTTAAACTTATGAGCTTGCATAGTCTTGTAAGATATTCTTAACTTGTTATTTTGTCTGCTGTTAATAATTCGGACTTCTGAAATGTAATACATTCCATGTCTTGATAAGAAATTTCCACTATATGTTAATATACAATTGTCATGAATGGTTTTGGGTTACTGCATCACATTTCCTTAAAATAATAGACCGCTAGGCAGGTTCCTGGATTAATTACAAATCCAGCACACGGAACATTATGATGCCACTATAGTGCCACAAGAAGCCGCCCACATATCTAACCACTACGGCAATGTGGGATACTGTTGTCTGTTATGCCACTAATAATACACAGGGATATGGTTGCTGTCTCAGCGTTTTTTTTCTTGGCAGTTTCATACACCCAGGCTTGTCTATTTCTTTAGATACTATAGATTTATGCATTTTGTACTCTCAATTGCAGGATGATCTTTGTTATTTCCTTAATTCCTTGTATATATTCCAAAATGACCCCAACTGTTCCTGATAGGGGTAGTTAGTCTTGTGATTCATTTTAGCTTTCACATAGAAATTAAACGCGAAAAAAAAAAAAAGAAAATGAAGTAGTGTCTTTGTCAACCGATACAAAAGTTGATCAGATTATATGGAAATGCTCTACAACTATTAGCCAGCTTGTCAGTGGGCCAGAAGCAGGTAATCACGGGGACCAGGTGCCCCAAATGGCCTTTGGTTTTAGTTAGTTGGCTCTTGCAACTAGTCTTTACAATGTTTGTGTAGAATAATTGTAGGTTAACAGAAGTATTAGTTTATCCTTGTTTGTAATCACCATATTCCTTTCTTGTTTATTTTTCCTTATTTATAATCACCATATCCCTTTCTTGATTTTGTTCGTTTGTTTAGCTTTTTGTTCTGGGCTTAATGCCATTTGTCATTCTTAATCCAAGCTCCGCACTCATATTAAAGAATGTTCCAATCATGGCCAATCATTTGGTTACCTTTTGATAAGCATAACTTGCGCAAATATGAAAGTGGTCGGAAACTAGAGGATCAGAAAATTAGCCGAAATTGTCCTCTAGTGCTAAACAACTTATTAATTTTTAAGAGAAGTATAATAATAATCTTTTGTACTTGATGCATGTATCTTAGCTGACGGTTCCTAATGTGGCATGCGAACTGAGCTGGGGGGTTCCCCTGATTACGCGTCTCTTAGCGAATCTAATTTGTCACGGTTAGTTTGAACAATACAAAGTTGTTTATTTTTTGTTCTAACGTGCCGACAAGTTCAAAAGTTAGGAAGTAGTTTTGGGGTTTTAGCCACTTCTAGTCCATCCGTATCTGCTTTATCTAAAATTCAGAATGAGATAAGAACGGTTCATTTATAAAATGGGGGAGAATTGAGTAGGAGTTGGTGGTTCTCATGTTCTAGTTAATAATTTGTTTGGTTTAAGCATGCTTGCTTCCATTCTGATTCTCCACTCCATATGGAAGGATCACACATCAATTAACTACCAAGTTTATAATGGGTTATATATGTGCAATAGTGTTATCTCATTTTTTGCTTTGTCCAAAGGTTATGTGCCAGGTGCAGTGCATGTTAAGCAACTTCATCTTTTCCAAGCCTGGGAAAAAGCAGGATATCATCTTTATATATATATTTTACAAGGGAAATTGTACAGTTTTTGGTGTGTGAGTCATTGACACCAATGCCCAAGGGTAGAGTGAAATGTCAATATCAGCATCTAATATCTAGAGGCAAGTAGGATATAATAAATGCGGTGTTGATGCTGAGAAAAGAGCACCAATGCCACAAAACATGGTTAAGCGACCTTTTTTACTCTACCTTATCTTCATGCGGTACCATGTCCCTGATAAGATGAGAGCCAAGCACATGGCACCCACACATTACATTTTGAATTAAGGGACCGCCACCAAGTTTGGTATTTTCTTTTGATTTGCTGTTCGTCCCTTGCCTTTCATATTCTTTTATACGGTTCATATTCGTTTAGGAATGAAAACTATGTTCATCACAATTTACTAGAATATTGACAAGTTTTCAATAAGTTGGTCCAATCTTGGACCACAAATTTCTCTTCACCAATACAAATGTAGCCTGACATGCAAGGCAATATTGGCTGCAAGGCATAATAACATGCGGGAGGGACAAAAAAAGAAGAGAGAATGCATTCAAGGAGTTGTATAAATGTTGAAATTGACTAAGTCTTGCTGGTGAGCGGTGACAAATAATTTATGCGTTTGTCTTATTTTTTTATCACCGGTGGTGTACCCAAATAAAGTCTCAAAATACTTTAATTTTTCATGATTGAAAATAAGAAAGAAAAAAAATTGGAAAAAACTCTTTTGGAGTATGTTTGGTAGAGGCATAATAATAATCTATCAAATTCTTGGTAGCAGGTGTTATGGCTTGTGGCCTTAGTTGGTCCCTTACTTTTCTCAATTGAGCTTCGGCCTGCAGGTGTTTCAACAGAGGACTAATCACTCTGAATAAGTTACTTTAGCTGCAATGCGAATGTAAGGAGCAATTTAGTTTAGTTGCTTTGGTTCACATTGTTATTATTTTGTAAATCTCTTCATTTTAACATGGATAACTTGCCTTCTAACCAGGCCAGGGAGATAAAATAATCCAAGATGTACATATATACCGCATCAATAAATATAATAACATAATAACAATAATAAGTCAACAGGACCAAAAAAAAATTAGGACTCAAATAATACTAATAATAATAAGTCAACGGGTCCGAAGTAACAATTTTCGTTATGTTAGTTTATATTCATTTTAAAATTTCAGTGACGTTTTTATAAATGAGTTTTTATATCTTTTATGAATACTAGAATGAAAAAGGTTACCAACATCTTTCACTCTCAATTTTAAGGACAAACAAGAAACCAAGCGAGAGAAAAAAATTGAAGTATCTTACTTCCTTGTTATTGTTGTTGTCTTCTCCTATACATTTTCAATCAAAAGTTAGAAAGATATAAGCCAGAGGGAAGAAGACAAAGTCTACGAGGAGAGCAAAAATGGGTATATACAAGTAACGTTTTACAGAAGAAAATATGACTCGCACAGGACAAGAAGAATAAGAGACCGTATTGCAAAGACATAAAAATATTTGGTACTCTGACTTTGTTGCATGAATGTATCAATAATATAATAATGGTAATTTCTAGGTGAAGTTTTTGCATATGCCTCGCCGATCGACACAAAGGCAATGCAGTTGATCGCATAAAGACCTTCTAGGATAAGTTCAAAACAGTTCAAATATATTCCTCTATGATAGGAGGGTTTTTGTAGGACATCGAAAATCCAAGAATTAAAAAAATAAATTGGATTAAAACTTTGTTTTGTCACCGATTAAAACATTTTTTAAAGAACGAATAAAGATTAAAAAAAAAATACAACATCAAATAATCTAATAGACAGATAAAAACCTAGAAAAGAAAATAAATTCTTTTTTCGAAATCTCTTACCTCAATCCGAAAAAAAAAAGCATATCTGAAGTAGTTTTATTTGGAAAAAAAATGGAAAATAGAAAACAGAAGACAATAAAAGAAAACAAAATTGTAAAATAGAAATGAGGAAATATGAGCTTGAAGTAGTTTCCTAGCCGTAAAAATTAAAAGAATTTATAAAGCATTTTTTTTTTATCAATTTCATGAAAAATATTAAAAAATAAGATTATGTTATCACGTTTTCATCATCCGGAGGTGTGGATAAGATAAATCCCTCCTACAAATGATTCTATGAAACTAAACTCCGATGGTAGTTCCTTTGGTAACCTGGGACAATCTGGGTGTGGGGTTGTTCTCCTTCGTAATGGGGCTGGATTTGGATTGTTGGTTTTTCTGGCTATTGTGATGTGGTTGATAATCTTTGTGCTGAGTTGCTAGCTCTTCCTAGGGGCCTTTAGTGAGCCTAGAATTATGGTCATCGCAATCTTATTTGTGAGATTGATTGCCTTAACATTTTGCAACTGATTAATAAGAGTTGAGTTATTTGTACTCATAGGATATAGGATAATGTATCAACTCATACCTCATTCATCATTAGATGAGATATGGACCACATTCAAATGGGATATATATTTTTTTCAATAGTAAATGAGGTATGAGTCAACACAGAGATTGATAGTCATAACAAGCCTCCCGCTTTTCATCTCTATGAGCATTGTAAGGGAGATCAAGCACCTCATGGTTAAGAAGTGGAGTTGTACTCTTTATCATGTGTTTCGAGAAGGTAACCAAGCAATGGATTTGCTTGCCAAGTTCTAGTCAATGCGGTCAACAAAAAAGTCAACATCAGTCAACAGCGGTCAACACCGGCAGGCAGTGGTCAACATTCCCACTATCTTTGTTTCCGTATTCAACAATCAAATATAATATAGAGACAATATTTTTTTTGTCTCTGTCTCCACTGTCCCTGTATTTCTGTTCCCGTCCCCCGTCTCCCTTACCAAACGCTACCTAAAAGAGGCTCCAAAATATGAAACTAAGGTTTCAAGCAAAATTTAAAATATGTAATTTTATTATTCATCTTTACTTTTACATACTTCTAAAAGATAATTAGAGTTGAGAATTAAAGAGTTATAACAAGTAAAATACAATTAAAATTTTAAGCACTTAATTTAGGAAATAAAATAATATGTAGATATTTTATTTAAATACTATTTTTATTGTTAATATAATTAATTATATTATTTTAAAATTAGAGAACCCTTAAAAAATGAGGGTCTAATGCTTTTGCCTTTGTTACTTTTTGCTTATAGCCGGCTATGTGGCAACCTATATCACATTCCCGTTTGGCTACCAACATTAATTTCTCAAATGATATTATTGTCATAGCTCTTTTATTATGCAAGTGGGTTCATAGCCTGGTGGTAGACATCCGCATGTCTCAATGAGATATGATAGGTTGTAAGTTTGACTCTCATTTTTACCTCTTATCCCATAATATCTTAATTAAAATAAAAAAAATTAACTCTTTCATTATTGTCATAAAAGTTAACTTTAGTTTCATTATTTGTTAATTTCAAATTAGTTAAGCTGATCGAAATATCCCTACTCAACTAATCCGATGATGTAGCATTCTTAACTTACCTCAATGTGTCTAATGTTAGCAATAAACACTGACTTATCTCAACCTTAAGTTATGGTTGTTTGGATGGCATAATTTATTATCGTCCAACAAGTTAATTTTAGTGTTTTTAAGAAATTGAAATATCTAGATTTCAAATTAAAAAAATTGTACAACTTTTTTAAAACAAGTTCATATTTAAACACTAAATGCTTTATTTATAGATTATTTTTTATAAAGTCTTTTTGAAAGAAGTTTTTTCTTGGAGTCCTTTTGTTAAAATTTATCAAACGACACCTAAATACACATACTATAGGCAAGTTATTTTTAGAAGAAAATAATGACCAATTGTGCATAAACATTACTTGCGTTTTTTTTTAATATATAGATAGTTATGTTATATGTTATATGGCCCATATATATGAGACATTAATGTTCTCTTAAAATTTTAAAGTTTGTTCATAAAAAATAAAATAAAATAAAATCTAATTTAAGTTTGAATATAAAGATTTCCTTAATTATCAATCACTATGTCATCCACTTATATTACATTGCAACTTTTTTTTAGTTTAATTTTTATGCAATAAGAGTATATAATTTGTGTACTTTGTCATTCAATTATATATTATTATATTAATAAAGATGATTAAGTTTTATATTAATTACTTAAAAAATTATATAAATAAAATAATTTAATTAAATAATAATATAAAAAGATTACGTAGTCAATGAATCAAAACTAAATTTTTTTTAATTAACTTTTATATATTACAATTGAATTTAATTCTTATTTCACGAATTCTTTCGAAAAAAAATAAAACCACGTGCCTTATCGAAAGCTTTACGCGGCATTAGCCGTTCTTCCGTCCTGTCAATGACATCCTACGACGTTTGACATAATACCCTAATGTTTTAGGTTTTCAAACAGTACATTTTCAAATAGGTATAAAAAATAAAAACATTTCCATGATATCTTATAAAATTTATAAGTATTGACACTTTTAAATAATTTATAGCTAAAAATTTATCACGTGTCACATTAACTAAATTTATTAATATTTTAAATACTAATAATTTTAAATCATAACCTTTGAATTTGAAAGAATACTGATATCCCTAAGGTATCAAAATAAAAAATAATATTTTCCAGAGAAGCACATGTGCAGTGACTAGTGGGTTTTTTATTTTTTATATGATATTTTAATTTAACAATTTTTTATGTATGAGATTGTACAAAAATTTATATAAATATGGTATACAAATTTTGCTGTTGGTGAGATTTGATTTAAAAAATAATATTTTTATTATTCAAATCTTGCCATTGGCGAGATTTGAGTTAAAAATGATATTTTATTATTAAAATATTATTATTGATAATATTTTATTTAAAAAATTATATTTTAATACTAAAATCTTATCATTAGTGAGATTTGCTTTTGAAAAACCCCATATTCTTATAAATAACCATAAAAACTCATATTATGAGGTTTTTTATTTTTGATATGATGTGTCAATTTAATAATTCCTCATGTATGAGATTGTGCAGAAATTTACATAAATATGATGTGCAAATCTCACCATTGGCAAGATTTGATTTAAAAAATAATATTTTTCATTTTTCAAATCTTGCCATTTGGTTTAAAAAAATAATATTTTTATTATCCAAATCTTACCGTAGGTAAGTTTTGAATTAAAAAGTAATATTTTACTAGTGAAATCTTGTCATTGATGAGATTTCGTAAAATCCTGTCATTGGCGATATTTCATACATCATAACCATGTAATTAGCCAAACTAACCTATATCATGGCAAATTTTACCTCCCCCACCATATTGAAAAAAATTACCCATATTATGACAATTTCTGAATGTAAATCTAATATTAAAAAAAATGACGTGTGACTAGTCAATATATATATCCAACAAATTTCACCAGAAGAGGAAAGAATTTTCAACGGTTATTGATATTTAAAGTGTCAATAAAAGTATTGTCAAAAAAATAATTTTAATAGAAAATTATCATTGAAAAAATTTATAAATTTTCTCGATAACTATTGGATATTTTTTATATATAATAATTATCAATAAAAATTTATAAATATTTTTAATGGTCACTTTCTATCAAAAATTTTTTTTACAATAATTTTTTTGATATTTTAAGAATCCAGAATGGTTTAAAATAGCTATTTTTCTTATAGTGTTTGTTGTGATTGTTGTCATTGGCTTTTTTTTGTTTTCATTTATAATTTTGAAGAGGAATAATTCCAATGGACATACGAATCATTGACTTTCTTCACAAAAGATAATTGTGTGAAAAAGGACCATACGTACGAAAGGTCAAAGGATAAAATTTAAATCTTTTATGCTACACAAGCATAAATATAAACATAATTTGTTTGAAAGCTCAACTAAAAATTAAATTAAGGTTAAAAAGAAAATATACATAGGAGAGGAAAAGAGTAGAGGCTTCAAGTTCTCAAATGTCATGAACACTTTTGAGCATTCCACATAGAGTCGCGAGCATGAAAGGTTGAGAATGCTCCATGAGAAAATCTCATTTCTCAACTTTTGAATAAATAACATGGGTGAATTCTTAAACGAGGCGAACTGAGTTTGACCCCACATGGTGGTGGAACCTCAGCCGCACAAAAACTCATCCTATGGCTAATATTACAATATTCTCCTAATATTCTCATCAATTTAAAATATGTTAATATTACTTTAACTCACATTTTTCATTTATTAGGTTAGGTGCTATAAACATATTTTAATTACCAACAAAGCCTAACACAGTTAATAAGGTGACTGGGTCCTTTAAGTATGTATTAGGAGTTCGACTTCTGCCATGTGTATAGAAATGAGCTTTATTGGGAGAGGTAAAATCCACTTTGGTAATCTTCACGCCTCGGAGGGATTAGTGCTCGGCTGCTGGCGGGGGAATAGCCTTGAGCAATCAATAAAAAAAAACATATTTTAATCATTTTCGATGAAGTTATTAAACTTTTTTTGTTGAGATTATTTAACACTATGTAATAAAGTTAATAATGATAATTAATTTAACATCAAAACAATACTAATGATTAAGTATTAATTAATTATGATTGTTAACATTATTGATTAACTTGGCAAAAAATTGTTCCCCAACGCCCCTTCAGCCTACTCTCACCGGCGTTCTCCCCCCAATCTTCTTTTTCTTCTTCTCGGCCACCCAGCGGAGCTTGAGCACCACGTCATTGATAGAGTGATACTTCTGCATCTAGAAGACAAGGATTCAGTTGATCCTGGGACAGTGGATGGTAGCGAGCACAAGGTCATAGTCATCGAAGGCGGCGGCAAGCGTGGCGAGGTGGCCACAGAGAGCGTAGATGATGCATGGTGTTGCCATGCCAATGGCGAGGATGGCATCCTTGGTGAAGGAATCGGACACGACCATGGTTGGCTCCACTATTGGTGGATTGGTTCGAGGAGGTGGAACAGCCGCCATGAGCATCTCAGCTCGAGACTTAAGGAATTGAAGGTGCTCCAAATTCATGCATGTGACTCAAGCAAAGCAACAAATTTTAATGATTAGTTGTTACTCTTTTGAACCAAATCTGAGTAAAAAAAAAGAAACCCGATCTGAGAAAGAAAATGTTAGTTTTTTAATGGCTAATGACTCTATTAATCAAGTAATTTAATGTGTCGAGCTTGTGTTTTACATTACTTTAAAATTTATGATTATACCCCATTTTAAGAGTATATTTACAATCACCATGATCCCAAATATTTTGGGAACCACATAAGAAACTGGCAAATAACATGGTAATGTTACGTAGTTTCTCGTGTGAAACTGTATAAATTAGATAAATGGACAAGCTGACACGAAGAATAAACCACAGTCATAATGAATAATAGTATAATATACAGTTAAATATGAAGCATCTGAAGAACCAAAAAAATTATAAAATAATGAGTGTTGGGGGTAAGAGGAGAGAAATAAAAAGCAAGAGAAGGCATCTTGACTACTTAAATTTCTCCGTAATTTACGTTGCCTCATATTTTTTCTTTTCTTTTTCTTTTGGGTAGACATTTTTGCTTTTTTCTCTGTCTCAACTCTCAATTCAATTCAATTTATTCTGTTTTGACTTTTCTATTTTTCCTTTCCATCGTAATTGCAAAACTTAGGCATCAAGTTTGATAAGTTCTTCCATGATCACAATTCTATTACATTATTTTTATATACTATCACAATAAAAATAGGACATATTAACTTTATTTATGATACATTCATTTACTTATGGGTCCACCAATATTATTGTGAATATGTGTGAAAAAAAATATTAGAATTATGCTCACATAAGAATTTTCCATCAAGTTTTATGGAGATTGTTTAATTTTGATATTAATTTCACCTAAGCTAACTTACTTGTCCGTGGGATATGATGATTACATTATATGTCTTTATTATTTACCAACATTTATTAATAAAAGGTAGTGCTAAACCTTTTTTTTTATATAATTAATGGAACAAACTTTAGCCAGTAAATAAAGGCCAAAGAGAGTCAAGAGTTCCAACCATGCACATATGAACATACCAACATAGGGAAAACTAATACTCCTCCACATTGTAATATGAGAATCAATATTCACTACAATAACTATCCTTACTCTAGGAGTGGTGATAAGAACAGAGAGTACAAACAAAAAATGGCAAATAACAACAATGTGAAAACGAAAGATGAACAAGACCAGCTACTGAGAAGTACAAAGAAAGTGCGGAATGATAATGGGACATTTGAAGGCTCTGTGTCACAAATACCAAGGGAGGAAGACTGGATGTCTGAGCAATGCCAAGCTCCTGGAAGAGGATTTATATAAGTTGATAGATCACGCAATAGAAAGCCACAAACGTTGAACGAGAACGAGTTACCAGGATATGCAGAGTCAAAGGATGAATCATCGGAAGAGGAGGAGATGCTGATGGAGGAATTGGAACTGAGCTAGATGGAGAGAGATAAACATAAAGAGGAAAGAAGGAGGAAACGAACCATACCAGAGATATTTGTGATTAGATTCCCAAAGGGAGGTTTCAACATCAAAATGAACAAGGCCAAGAAGAAACGCTTATGGTCACCTTGGCAAACAACCCTGATCGTAAAACTTCTAGGACGACGTATAGCATACCCCAGCCTTAAAAGGAAGCTGGAGACGCTATGGGCTAAAACTAGAGGAGTTGATGTCATCGATATTAACAATGATTTTTTCCTGGTGAATTTCTATGCGATACAAGACTATGATTTTGCACTCGATGGGGGACCTTGGCTGATATTTGATCATTACTTCTCTGTAAGGAAATGGGAACCCAAGTTTGACCCATTTGAAGCACCTATATCTCAAATAGCAGCATGGGTGAGGCTGTCAGGACTCCCAGTTGAATACTATGATAAGGATCTTTTGGGGCACATTGGCGATAGTATCGGCAAAACATTGAAAGTTGACATGAATACAACCAAACAAGCCAAAGGGAAATTTGTTAGAATTTGCATTGAGCTAGATCTAGAGGAACCACTGGTATCCAGTTACCAAATAGAAGGGATACCGTACCTGATAGAGTATGAAGGTCTACATTCATTGTGTTTCTCTTGTGGCAAATTTGGCCATCCATAGGAAAAATGTGCTGCGTCAAAGAAGGAAGGGCCAATGGAGGAGGAAAACAACGGCGGAGGGAGCAAAAATCAACTGCCACAAGGGGCGTATACAAGCTAGGCAACGGAATAAACGAATAGTAAGAAGAATGGGGGCCCACTTAGAAATGAAAATGAGGAAGGACAATTTGGTCCATGGATGATAGTACAACATCAAAAACGTACTAAGTGTACCATATAGAGGAATGCGGTGCAGCCGAAAGTTGTCGACGGAGAGGGAAACAAAAAAGGAAATAAAACGACAGCCGACACATCGCGCTTCACTGCTCTGCAAGAGGGAGGTACATTACTTTACGAGGAAGGGGGGACACAGGCTTAAGAAAATCAAAACACCCCAAATTCACAAGAAACAAAAGAGAGGTCCACGCGTAAGGAATTTATGAATGGAAGCCAATGGCGGAAATCCAAGCAGAAAGTAACATTGGACTGGGCAGAATGGAAGCAGTCGGATACAGCCTTAGTAACTAAGCCCATTGAACAACCAACCAATAGCCCAAACCCCACACTCACCAAACCTGTGCCTAAACCAAAGCCCACTAATGATCCACACAAAAGAACAAATACACAAACCACTAACTAGGAAACCAACAATGACCAACAAACCAGCACTTTAAACCCAACCAATGTGGACTCACACCAGGATCCACGATTGTCCTGGATTCACAACCATGTGGCCAACCCAACCCAAAACCACCTTACCCAAAGTCAACCATAGAAACGGACCAGAATATGATGAATGAAGATGATAGAGCTGAATGGGCTCAACAGGATAAAGAGGGAAACAAACACCCCTTGGCCATTGAAGAGGAAATGGATGTCGAAGAGGAAGACCCCTCAAGGGGACTGTGCTCATGCAAATAGTTTGATGCCCAGGATGGGCCTCCCTTTCATTATTTTTTATGATAATAATGTCATGGAATTGTAGAGGGGCTACTAGTCCCAGGTTTGCTAGAACTCTGAAGGAAGTAGTTAGAACTAATCATCCGAACATTATGGCCCTGCTTGAAACATATGTAAGTTGGGGAAATGCGTGAAATGTCATCCGTAACCTAGGGTATTCCAATTACATTATATCCGAACCAAGAGGATTCTCTGGGGCATTTGGATTCTTTGGAAAAAACCAGATATCTCTATAATTCCTTTGAAGGTTGAGGACCAGTATATTCAAGTGTCAGTAACTGTAGAGAATGGTAAGCCTTGGGACCTCTATGTCGTCTATGCGAGTCTGCAGGAAGCCACTCGCAAACCAATCTGGGCCCAGCTTCAAAACACCATCACTGCCACAAATAAAGAAGCACTAGTCATTGGGCACTTTAACGAGATTGCAGAGGAAGAAGAGAAGAAGGGAGGAGCCCCTTTTGAAGCTCACGAAGGTAGGAATTTCAACAAGTGGATTAACCAATGTGGCTTAATAGATCTGGGCTTCATTGGTTCCTGCTTCACTTGGAGAAGCCCTAAATGGCAAGACCGAGACAGGGTATTTAAGAGGTTGGATTGTGGACTTTGCAATACTCTTTGGAGAAGTAGATTTGAGGAGGCTATTATAAGTGTTCTGCCCAGGGTATATTCTGATCATCACCCCCTCCTTTTAAATTGTAATGGGAAAAGTACTCCTAAAGCTGGTAGACCTTTTAGATTCAAAGTCATGTGGCTAGACCACCCAAATTTTGACAACTTCTTACAGAGCTGTTGGAACAAAGGGGTTGACTTTAAAGATGCAATTTCAAAGATGACTCCTAAACTGCTTCAATGGAACCAAGAAGTCTTTGGGAACATTTTTAGAAAGAAGCGGCAGCTGCTTAATCATATAAGAGGTATCCAAGCATCTCCTAGGTACGAATTCAGTAGTTTCTTGGAATCCCTTGAAAAGAAGTTAGCCTCCCAATTAGACTTGATTCTGGAACAGGAGGAATCTTTTTGGCATAAAAAACCTAGAGCAAAGTGGATTGCTGATAGTGATCGTAACACAAAATACTATCACACCAAGACTATAATCCGGAGAAAAAGGAACATGTTTTGGGGTCTTAGAAATGCCACCAGAGATTGGATCACAGAAGTAAATAAGCTTCATAAACACGTTCAATAATTCTTCCAAAATCTTTTTAGAGTTGAAGAGGGAACTAGACCCATTCTGCTTTCGGAGATCAATTACTCTCAGGATAGCATAAATGATATCGAGCATATAAAAGAACATCCTTCTGTACAGGAGATCCAAAGAGCAATGTCTAATATAGGCTCTCCGAAAGCTCCAGGGGACAATGGCTTCCTAACTTTATTTTACAAAACCAATTGGGCAACAATCAAAGATTCTCTTTATGAATTCATAACTGCTATCTGGACAGAACCATAAAAAGTGAATGCCATCAACAATACTCTTATTGCCCTTATTCCTAAGGTTGAAAATCTAGAATTCATAAACCAATTCCGCCCAATCTCTCTCTGCAATACTTCCTACAAGATTCTTACAAAAGTCATAGTGGAAAGACTAAAAACTCACCTTAATCACAGAATATCTCCTCATCAGTCCAGTTTCATCCCAAGGCGAAGAATCCATGACAACATCATTGTTTCTCAGGAAGCTATCAATTCCATGAAGATGATAAGGAAAGGTAATGGCTATATGGCTGTTAAAATAGACTTTGAAAAGGCTTACGACCACCTTCGATGGGATTTTATACACCAATGCCTTAATGATTTCCAATTACCTGAGCATTTGATTTCTATAATCATGAGTTGTATTACATCAGTCTCCTTTCAAATCTTGTGGAATGGGTCGAAAATGGAAAACTTCAACCCTTCTAGAGGATTAAGACAAGAAGACCCAATTGCTCCTTATCTCTTTGTGATTTGTATGGACAGGTTTTCACACTTAGTGGAAGAAAGAATTTTAAGGGGAACATGGAAGCCGTTAAGTATTGATAGGTCTCGGTCAAAGTATCTCATCTGGTGTTCGCTGATGACCTTCTCCTATTTGGGGAAGCAACAGAGAATCAAATGATCACAATAAGGGATTGCTTGGATCTGTTCTGTGAAGCTTCAGGACAAAAAGTGAATCCGCAAAAAACCTTCATAACATATACTGCAAAAGTCTCCAGCCAGCGTCGCAACAATATTAACTCAGTAGGAGGATATAGAGAAATGAAGGAAATAGGTAGATACCTGGGGGTTCAACTCCTCAATGGCAGAAACTCAAAAAGATCAGATGGCCAAGTCCTCACTAATGTCCAAAATAAGCTGAAGGGATGGAAGTCGTAGTGCTTGTCTATGGCGGGCCACATTACGCTTGCTCAATCAATACTAACGCCAGCAGCTAACCACCTTATGCAATGCACAAAGGTTCCCAAAGGTGTTTGCAACCAAATTGAAAAAGCCCAGAGAAGTTTTGTGTGGGGATCAAATAATGAGGTGAGGAAACCATGCCTTGTAAACTGGAATACTTTCTGTCAATCAAAATCCCAAGGTGGCCTGGGTTTTAAAAGTCTGGAATGCATGAATAAAGCATTTATTGCAAAAGTGGGCTGGCAACTTAACTGTAAACCGGAGAGTTTATGGGCAAAAGTGATATGGAGTAAGTATGGTAACAGAATCACGGAAAATATCGGAATAAAGTCAGCTAACGGGGACTCTATTCTGTGGAAAGCCATTGAAGATTGTTGGGATTTCATCCTCCAACACACCTCGTACTCCTGTGGGAATGGCAATTTGGTTTGCTTCTGGCATGACCCTTGGCTGCAAAGGAATGGCCCCCTTAGGATGTTGACGCAAAATACTGTGCCTACTAAGATAATTAATTATAAGGTAGTGGACTATGTTGACTCAAATGGGGAATGGAAAATTCAAGAGCTTGCATCTCTTCTCCCATCGGACATCATTGATGAATTAAGGCCTATCCCTCCTCCCAACCCCAATGACCTTCCTGACTCTATTCACTCGAACTTATCAAAGGATGGTTGCTTCACCACCAAAAGCGCCAAGCTTTATCTGTAACAACTATAGGTTTTCAAGGCTCGTGGAATAGCATTTGGGGATGGAAAGGACCCCAAAGAATCAAAGTTTTCACCTGG
Organism: Dalbergia cultrata; assembly: GCA_031216105.1. Taxonomy (NCBI): domain Eukaryota; kingdom Viridiplantae; phylum Streptophyta; class Magnoliopsida; order Fabales; family Fabaceae; genus Dalbergia; species Dalbergia cultrata. Next base: position 76,292,391 of record CM062344.1, read on the forward strand.
ATTACTATGCACAAGCGATTAATGACATCTGCTAAGTGCAATCAATGGTTTGGAACATCTCCGAACTGCCACCTCTGCCTAGACAGTGTAGAAGATATCCTGCATGTTCTTCGAGATTGCCCAGCAGCTTCAAGAATTTGAATCCACCTAATTAAATCGGGCATTGTCTCTCAGTTCTTTATGCTCCCTTTAGAACTCTGGATTGAGGCCATTCTAAAGAACTAGTGGGGTTATAATGACAATTTTTTATGGATTGATGTCTTTATGGTGACGTGCTAGAAGCTCTGGACCTGGAGAAACAAGGAGCTGTTCGAGGATAATTTTATGCAGCCTAATATCGTGCACTCGCTTATTCTCAATTATGTTAACTCCATTAAGAATGCATTACCGTGGAAACTAAGTGGAATAAGAGGGTGCAATATTCAGAAGTTGAACACAGCTTGGAGGGCTCCCCCAAAGGATTGGGTAAAAGTTAACACAGATGCTACCATTACAAGTGATACAGGAATTGCTCACTGTGTTGGGGTAATTCGCAACTCCCTGGGCCACTGGATAATGGGTGTTACCCGCAAGTTGGGTAAAACTGATGTGACTTCAGCGGAGCTTTGGGGCATTCTTGTGGGAATACAGATGGCATGGACTCTGGGATGTAAAAGACTCATAGTGGAATCATATTGTAAGCTTGCAGTAGAGCTGATTAAGAAGGATACCTCTTCTCCTAATTATGCCACTCTTCTTTCTCGAATAGCCACGTTGATGCACTATAATTGGGACATCCAAATTCATCACATTTCAAAGGAAGCCAACAAAGTCGCTGACAAGATGGGAAGACTCCATACGGGAACAACTACCACAATACCATTTGGAATACACCCCCTCCATCTCTTAATGTATTCTTGATTTCTGATGTATCAGGGGCCCCCATACCCCGACCCATGAGCTAGTCTCTGTATCTGTTTCTAGGCTTCGGCCCTCTTATACACCCAAAAAAAAAAATATCCTTACTCTACACAATCCGCTGTCTGATATTGAATTCTACCAATGAATGACACCTGTTAGATACTTTTGGAGCTCCTCCTAACCTCAAAAGGCTAAATATCATAAATGAAGCAAACTCTGTCATAATCATCTGCATTTTATTTTCAGAGACACCCTGCACAATATGATAATTTGTATAGTCAATTCTGGTCAAGGTAGTGCTAAACTTTTTATTTGTAATATTTAAAAATGGTTGTGAAAAATGTAATATATAATTTTGGAGAAGGCTATGGTGCACAGATAAAGTGTGATATACCATACACTAGATACTTGCCACATTTAAAATATATGGCTAAATACATTAAAAAAAAATATAGTGAATGATCACAATTTATAAATATAGCTAAACTCATTATGAGTGATACACCACACTTCAATTGTTGTACCATAGATAAAACCTGTAGTTTATGTTGTTAAAAAGTTGTAACAACGCTTTTCAAGATTTTGTGACATTTGAATTTATTACTATATATTAATTATGTTATAGTAATCTAGTGTTAGACATATTAAATATATATAAAATATTTTTGTTAAGTCCAATCAAACTCATTAACATCCACAAAAACTAGAAAATAAGCTGAGATTTAATTTATTTTTATGAATTGTCCTTTGGATTAATTTGATTCCTAATTTGTGTTTCTAAAGCAATTAGTATTTTAAAAACTTTGCTTTCATTGTGAATTAATTCAACTAGAATAAAACTAAAATTGGAATTCGATAAATTTTGAATATCACTAATTAAGATTAAAAAAAAAAGCACCCACAAAAAAAATATATTTATTAATAAAGAGGAAAAAATGAAAAAGAAAAGAATAGGGTGATATTTTTAACTCTGTTACTTTTGGTCTCTAATAAGTATGCACTTCGTTCACATTGCGTTTCTACTTCGTCCACCTTACTTAGGGACAGCATAAAGAATTAGGGGCTTTTTTACTCCATAAATTACGCGGGTTAGTAATAAAGTGGTGATATCTTAGACGGTAAGATATTAATTATTAGCAAAAATAAATTAGTAGCTCTTCTTTCCTTCTTTCATAAATCTTAAGTGGCAATTTTTTCCCATCGGAAAAGTATCAATTAGCTTTTATTAACTTTATGTAAAAAAACTCAAGTTGTTATAGATTCGTGTCATAAGTTTGCACTGTTTTGATATCTCAATTTGTTTTAGTTAGTGAATCAAATTCATATAATGGTCATTAATTTTAATATATTATTAATATGAAAAGTTTATATCAATATATAATTATATGTTTATATTTATAAGGTTTTTAAAATAATAAGTAATTGAGTTAAATATTTTTATTTATATATTGATATATAATTAAATATATGTGTAACACTATTTTCCAGTAACAATATATCAAAATTAATTTTTTTAAAAAAAATATGACTATTTTCTTGCAAGATTTACACAAGAATCAAAAACCTTTTTTACTGAAAATTTAAATACAACTCATATCTACTACACCATCCTATATTATTACCAATGGACATGTGATCTTAAATTAGAGGAATAATTTAAAAAATTTCAATTCCATAGGTTCACTTAATTCAACTTTGCTTTAACTTCTGTTTCCTTTTATAACTAATCTTTGCTTTACCAGTGTTTGTGTTTGGTTTTTGGTGAAGTTCTCCATTTTTTTTGTTGAAGTGTTTGTGTCTAGTTCGCAATAAAGAAATAATATTTGCATATTTATTTATTTGTGATGATAGAGCAAGTTTGAGGAAAATAAGCACGCAGTCAGGTTTTGAATGTTTCATAGTCAACAAGAACCAGAGAAGCTTATATTTGTAAAATCATTTTTTTGAAAAAAAAAAACAGAGAGGCCTCTGCCTCCATTTGGGATCTACGTATGCATAAAAACGTGTATCTTCCAAAGCACGACACGTGTTGACTTAAAACTCAACATTTTACAGCTGGCTTTGCCGGCTGGCAACTTTGTCTTACTCTAATGGTGTCACATTAATACATGGCAAACCACTGCCACCTAAGATTCTCTCCACCCCCACGACCTTAAACTCTGTTTGGTTTCAATTTCTAATTTTTGTTTAATTTTAATTTTAATTTTTAATTTTATAATTTTTTAAATTTTATGAAAAAATATTAAAAATATAAAACTTATAAATTTAATTTTTAATTTTCATTTTGAATTTTGAATTTTTATTTCACAAAATTTTAAAAACTATAAAACTGAAATTAAACAATGTCTTAACTTTTCTTATTGTAATACTTTCAATTTGTATCAATTTGATTTCAATCAAATTTTTTATATTAATTTAATCTTACTATTTTGAATTTCAACATCAATGAGATTGATTTTTTTTCCCCGTTCGGTTTCTTAATGCAGCTAATACAACTTGCTCTTTTGTTTTTTTATGGTTAGCAGTATGATGGAAAATAATACCTTATCCATGATTATTCGACTTAACGAATTGGCATTGATTATTGAAATGATAGAAATCTTAAATATCGTGTCTTATTCGATAACAACTCGTAAACATGATAGGACTTTGATTAATTTATTTGGCTGATCATTTATATGTGATTTAACAAAGGTTTTCATTTGTTTAGTTTTGATTCAGGGATCATCGCGAAAATATTATAATAACACAATTAAATTATATTTCTTCAAAGAGTCATCCTATTATATATACATAGCGAGAGAGAGAGATCAATTTAATTCCTTAATCAAAAAATAAAAAATTTATAATTAATATAAATTTTATTTTTTTATTATTATTGAAAAATAAACTAACGTGATCATTCACTAAATTATTTATATCATGTATATATCATCACATTTTATATCATAGAATCCACGGATGCAGGGGTTGATTTTAAATTTTTAATGCTACTTGTGCCGTTGTGCGATTGGTGGGTGAGGTGCGTATTTTTTTTATAACCAAAGAACAAAAAACAAAAAACAAAAACATTTCATTGTTTTAAAGTTAAATCTTGAGGTGATCCTCACTTATGTGATGAGTAAGTGCTTGCTTACGAAGTTGTATTCCATATGATTTAGGGATTGAAAGCAGTTTTACCTCTTGATTTAGAGATACCATGATTTCCTTTCTATAAACTATTATCTAATTAAAAGGTTCAATGATTACTTAGTGAGCTTAAATCAACGGTCAGTCAAACTTAGGTTTGGTAAATCTGATAAGCCTGACCGGAGATAAAACATGACCTGTTTTAAATATGTTATTTGAAAAAAAGTTACTTGTAAGATTATATATATACATATTCTATTGCCCAGCCAATTCAGGTATCCCCATGTACAAGAAACCATAATTATAATTTTCTCATGATGCACTATCATTACGAGATTAAAAAATAAAAAAAATCAATCCATGGAAGATGGAAGAATACAAAGAACAAGGAAACCCATCGTAAAACAGGCAGCTAGCATTGGTAACCTATGATTATATCATTTGATTTGAAAATAGAAAATACAGAATGGTATAGTTGTTCACAACTAATAGAAAAAATTAGTAAACTATATTGATTAGTTATGTTTTATTTCATCATTCAATAAATTATTTTAAGTATTTCTGGTTGCATGCGCATCCGTTTGATGATTGATAAAGTTGAATTTTAAGAGTTACAGGGCTTTTGATTTGTGTTTATATTTTTTTATTATTTTTAATTGTAAATATAAAAATACAACATTGTTTTTATTTTTTAAAATTTTGTAAACAATATAAACATTAACAATTTTATTTTTGATATTTTCTTTATAAAATTTTCAAAGAAAATGAAATCGATTGAAAATGAGGTAACATCATTATAATAAAAAAGGAAAACAAGAAATGAAGCAAAAATATTTTCTCTATATTGAAAAGACGACTTGCCCTAATCTATCAGAATATGCTTTTAGCTTTATCACACGATAGAGACGGAGACATAAAAAATATAATCTTTGTATCGTGATTAATAGTGGAGTACAAAATATGATGACCGTCTCTGTATCTTGTTTGGAAACATGGAAGCAAGAAAAAATAATATGAAAAAGGGCATTATTTACCCCTGCACACCGCTATCGGACCACCCATGATGGTGGAGATAGAGGGTCCGCTATATCTTCAATTTGGTGGAGAATAAATTTTTTGTATTTCGTATCCCAAAACAGAAAATTTTTGATATTTTATCTCAGTCTCTTTAATCAAATAGTTTGATGTTTTCAGTGTTTTCATATTTTTTGACTGGGACAGAAACCAAATGCTTTCGTAGAGATCACCTACCAACATATAGATGTTATTAGTAACGACTGAACTAACAAGAAGATGTAAAAATTAAATTTTCACCTACTACTAAAGGATATGTTATCACATGACATGTGTTGTAAATTGATCGTATGTGACCAATCTTTATATGAGTTGGAGCAGGAAAAGTTGAGTAACCATCGTGACAAGGATTTATTATACGAGGAGGTGAGAGATGAACGTGAGGCCTAGGCAAAAAAGCCTTCAGCTTTATGCTGAGAATGAGGAATCTCTGTACGTGATTATTGAAGCTCTAGTACTTGGACCGAAACTTCTTCTCAAAGCATGATGATATGAGTAGGAGTGACTCTGCACGTAGAAGACAGAGGAAAGGTCATGCGAAAAAATGGGTCGCATTAGGATATGAATTGAAGGATTCTGTTTTCTATGTTGTGTTTGATCAGTGCTTGGTTTGTTGTGGTGTCTCTGTTTTTTGCGGGATTTGTCTTGTGATTATTTCATGTGGTTGTCGTTTTTGGTCAAGTCTTCGATGTAAACTACCGATAAGCATATTTTTTAAAATTGTGTGGTAAAGTGAATATGATGTATAATTTAGAAGACAAAATGTACTTTTTCCGTTAATGTAATAATACAAAGAATGAAATCAATCAAGTTTGTATATTAGTTTTCATAATCAAGGTTTAATCAATAATATTTATTGCTAATCAGTGGAAAATTTCATTTTACCTCATTAACTACATAGATGATGTAAATCTTTTGCTGAACTTAAAAAGTATGCATTATAATCCTTCGAACTTTCTCAAAATGTGCGTTTTAATTATTTTATTGAGGTTTTATATTGTTAAGTGACATAATAAACGTTCGAAGAAATTTAAGAGAATAACATTTGTATTTGTTTTTATTTCTAAGGAATGTTTACGTGATCAAAAGTTCAATGGGATAAAATGAACTTTTATCTATTAGTAATTGATAAAAAAATTAATATAATAATTAAAATACAAAATCAGAATATTTTGGGGATTATGTTGTCCATTATTTTAGTTTAAAACTAGATGGTATTCGTCCATTGCATGAAAAATTAGTTTTCAAAATCTTTCTTAACTTAAATTTATTTAAATTGTTTAGTATTTTTATTTATAATATATTTAATTAAATTTGATAAATTATATACATATTTTTAATATTTGAGTAAAAACTGATACATATAGTTTCTATGAAATATGGTTGTTTTTAGTTGAAAAAGTAACTCAATTGCATTTTTTTTAATTGTGATTTGTACCAACTAAATCATGCTAACATTTTTTTTAGTATTGAAAATAATTTTTTAATAAATGATTTATATAAAATAAACTCTATTTTTAATCTTCAAACTCAAATTTGAGTGAATGAAAAAAATCTTACTGCTTTTTTAGGATGTTGAATAAAATGTTTATATGTTTTGTATTTATAACTTTGAAGATAGACAATGAGCAGTTAAATTTAATTATTTTGCCGACATAGTAATATATGGTATATGATTATATCAACTTTTACAAATAAAAAATAAGACATAACTAAATGATAAAATTCATTTATATCTCAATGCATCAATGTTAATATATTTAAAATAACAAAATATTCTTTTAAGCGTTCATCAACATCTAGTTATTTTATGATGATATTATCATTAAATTCGATATTTTATTAAAATGTTATTCAAATTGTTTGATTCTTATTATATTTATCATAAGTATCATATAAAAAAATATAATGTAATTAATTGATGCTATAAATTCGTATATAAAAATTAATATCAAAAAATAAGAATGCATCTTTTCACCAAGAAAAAAAAGGTAGCTATTTGTATAATTCCAGGCTTTTCATATAAAAATAGGTAGTTACAAATTTTTTAAAATTTAAATTTGATTGTCTTCTATTTTATAATAGTGTATTCAATTAATAAAATAAATTGAGCAAGATAATTTAATAGTGTAACATAATTTAAATCTTATTGCAAATAGATAAGAAAAAAGGAAGTAGAGTAATTTTAGGGAGAAAAAAATTTCTAGACTTTTGTATATAAATAGATAGTTATAAAATTTTAAAATTTAAATTTAATAGTTGGTAAAGAAGATTAAAGGAAGTAGAGTCACTTAAGAAGTTGGGTGATTTTAAGTTTTATGTAATAATTTTTTATAATATTCCTTTTAGATATAGATATATGATACATATAACTTATAAGTAAAGAGTTAAAGTGACATTTTCCCGTATCATAACCCTAAAGAATTCTTGAAACAAAAATGGGAAATCAGTAAAAACTACAAACGCGTTAAAGTTCTACTATTATTAATTTGAATGATTGATTAACATTACACTTGGAAATGACAAATGACGTTTTGAATTATTGGATGAATTGCGCGTTATATATATTTTTATAAAAAAATTTGTTTTATGGAATATTATAGTTATAATTTTACGGATTTTTCTGAAGATAATGGTTAAGGAAACAAAAAAGAGACAAGTTTCAGAGTTTTAAGTGGGTTTTATGCATAGAAAATATTAAAAATTGTATTCTTAATATATAAACTTTTACTTTTAATGTATTAATTAGTGTCCTTAATCAGTGCCCTAAAAATACTAATTAGATAAATTTCTTTTAATAATAATCATCTAGATATTTCAAGTTATTATTTTTATTTAAAATTAAATTATCAAAACTCATTTAGCTTTATAAAACATTATTATAATAAATCATAAACTAAGCACTTTTTTATAAATTAACTTCAATATATTATTCATATATAAAGAATTTACAAATCATATAATGATATATTATCATATTATTTAGTCTCATATAATTGTTAATACTAAACAACTTTAAATTAGGCACATTAAAGTATTAATATATAGTTCAATGACATTATAAAAATAGTTAACACTAAACAACTTTAAATTAAGCACATTAAAGTTGAACTCATATGCTATATATGCTGACGGTTTAACAAATTTTATTTTTCATTTTGATATATGCAACGTTAGTGGAGCGATTTTCCAAACAAATTTTAAAACAAAAACAAAAACTCTTGGTTGTAACAACTAACAAGTTGATTCCAAATTAGGAACTACCCTGATCAGTTTACGATTCCCCAAGAGGAATCATATGTGCGCTGTACATTGCCTGAAGTAGGTGCAATTTATACTTCATTTGTTTCAATTTATCGTCAAAGTTTCAACATTTTGTCTTGTTTTAGGATATTTATCCATTTTTATTTTTTAATATAAAAAATATTAATTTATTTAATACAACAATATCCTTAATCTAATTAATTGTATTATTTGAAGTAATATATTGATAAAGTACCATATTAATTATATTAATGAAAGAGGACAAAGGCAAATTCATCTTCTTATACAATTTTATACTATTATCAAAATCAATTTTTTAAGTTTAACTAATAAGATTATAAAAAAACGTGAAACTTTAACTGCTAAGATTTTTTTTATTATTATTATAGTTTAACTACTAGGATTGGATGACCTATAATTAAGGAGGTATCTACCAAAAATAAAATAAAATTAAGGAGATAGTTTCCAGTGTATGAAATTTTTTGTGCCTAGGAGCGCTTGAGCGGCCACAGTCCAACATTTGAGTGGTGGATATCCAACAATTACTCCGAAAGCTTTCCTACGTCTAAAATTATAATTAAAACCCAATATTAAGTTGAAATATGGGCAAAAGCAAAATATAAAGAAAAAAACTTATGAACTTAGAACGCTAAATTCTAAGAAATTAAACAACAAATTAAAGGTCCAATCTAAAGGATTTTAGTTGGCTTTGCATGCTAAATTATCATCGTATTTGAGTTAAAAAAACGCACTTCAGTTTTCACATCAATTATTAAAAGACGCTTTATGTTTAGTAGCTATCAAAAATTTTATTTTATGATGGTTTTTAATAGGTTTTTATGATGATTTTTTAACCATTGCTGATATTTATTTTTTAATTTATAAAAAATAATAAATATTTATATTTATATTTATTAAATAATTTTTCAATTATCTTAAAATTATCATATATATATATATATAATTGGATAAAATTATATATTAGTCGTTGACAAAAATATCATAAAAAAAATTTGTCAAAAAAAATAAAAACCTCAAAATATAATTTTTAAGAACTAAAAATATTGATTAACTTAGTATCTTTTTAGAGATTCATTGACTAATATTTTACAAGGTACATTAGTAAATATTTAAATATTTTAAATATTTTTAACTAGATACATTAGTCTCCTAAAAAAATCGATTTGAACAAAATTTTAAATATTTAAATACTATACTGGATTTTTTTATTTTGCCAAAGGTAAATTTATCTGATAATATTTGTCTCTTTATTTTTTTGGGTTAATACCCGATTTAAATGTTTAATCAGATATATTTTTTAAGACAAAACAGGGATAGGGTGGAGTGGAGACGGGCGAGGATCCAGGCGAGCAGGACGTGACGCGTGGGGCCCAAGGTAGACACGTTCGCTGGTTGTCTCGCGACGCACGGGTTTCAATTTCCGTTAATCTCTCATTTTCCAGCACCCACACATCAACGCTCATGCGGACGCACGACACCAACCCTCCTAAGATTATTTTCGCGGATTTTCTATGCATTTAAAATAGGATTTAATTCATATGTATTTATTGTGTTTTTTTTTTTCACACAATCATCAAATTATGTATTATCACATAAATTATGATAATTAACTTTTATATTTACTATTTAAAAAGTTATCTAAATAAAATATTTTAATTGTATAGTGTAAAATAATTTTAATCCATTAAAATAAACTCTTTAAAATATACAAAATCATTATTTATGAAAATATACGGTGCTAACATTATTTACATGATTTGAGTGAAATAATTAAAAATTTATTGAGAAACGATAATAAATTTTTTTTTAAAAAAAATGTGGCTACAATGCTAATACAATGTTATCTAGCAATTGTAAACTCTGAAGAAAGAAACTAAACTCACAAGTAGAGGTGGTAAACCAAGCAATCCCGAGATGGTCATAAATTAGGGTTGGGTGAGATGAGTAGATCTATTTTAATTATTTGGATTAAAAGTATCAATCTATTCCATCAAAAAATGACAAGTTGATATGTTAACTTGGTGGACTGCCTCAATTTTGATTAAATTTTAGTTATTTTTATCTACCTATCACAAGTTTTGTTATCCCCGCTCACGAGTCACACAGCTCACAACAACGTTGCTACTTATCATATTTGACCGTTGTTGCCATCAATGTTCTACGTTTAGTACTAGCTTTGGAAGAGAGAACAACACAAGCAATGCTCCGACTCTATCGTTATTACTGAGTCTATTTCCAACATTAACTTCGATATTTGTATGTCTCTTTTAAACTTCTTACTACGACGCAAACTAATACCAAGAGATAGGAGCGTTCATGACTGAGTAGTCATCCAAACCTTATTTTGATAGGTTCTAGTATTCAAATTTGATCCGGTTCATTTTTTTGGGTCATATTTCAGCTTGGCCTTGCCCAATCTAAAGATAAATAATTTTTTAGAGTTATATATTTTTGTATCAACTAGTAATAAATCATAAAATTTTATAATTCAATTAATATAATTCAGATCACTTGGTATTATATTTATAGTCATATGGTTTGATTTAAAATATGAATTACAAAATAATTCTTAAATTTTATTTTTTGTTTGGGAAGTTTTAGAACTGTATTACATATAATGTTAATCTTTACATATTGTTTCAAAATTGGGTCAACCCAATTTGATCAAGTCATTAATCGAATTATCATTAAAGTCGTGTTTAAGTTCTAAAAATTGACTAAATTTAAAAATCAGGTTGAGTTTGAATTTGATTAAACCTAACTTGACCCGTCCTTTATACACCCCTATGAAAGGACATAAATCTGATGTTTTAAAATAATGATAAAAACAGCTAGTTTTAAAATATGTACTAATTAAAATTTAAGTTTTGAAATTTTCACAAAAAAAAATTACTTTATCTTTAACCAGCAACTTTCTATTGTCTTTTCCGGTAAAAAGATGCTCAAACCTTCTAGTGAGAAGGCGAGCAGAAAAAATCAAGAGTAAAATTCAGCATATTAAATCGAAACAGTTTCCCTCACAATCCTTTCGATATTACCCTCAAGGAAGGAGGAAGATTTCTCGAGATGAACATCACGTAAACTTTCTATTATATTCATTTCGAAACAAAAACTTTCTATTTTATTACTAATACAAATAACACAACTGATATTACCTTTTCTGGAATTTCTAATTTTTCTATTTTGATCTTGAGATGTAGGGGGGCAAAGATACAGTGAAAAACAATTCAATTTAAGTGAAACGGTTGGAATGTCACTTTTTGGTGGATATTAACGATATATCTTCGAATCAGTTAACAGAATTGTGAGCAATGCCATTTCGACAAAGTAATTACGCCAGTTGTTGCTAACCCTTTCAGTTTTCATGGTCCAAACGCGTTTCGTGTGCAGTGGATCAAACACTTCAAGAAGTGATATATCCATGTCCAAAAAAAAATAAAGAAAGTCTAGATGTCATTGGAAGAAAATGAAAGATACATTGTATTTATTCTCGTGTTGTGCTATAAATCTCTTTTATTAATTAGTCGATTCGTAAGATTTTATTTTTTGTTATCATAATTTAAAAAACAAAATAAACAAATAAATAAATAAAATAAGTTAATAAGTTATTATGGATACTCCGGTGGGTAGGATAGGATACTTCGATTGAATTGTTAAATACTGATTAACAATTTTTTTTGGTGCTAAAGCTGAGAAAAAGAAACATTGGTTAACAATTAATTACATCATAAACATTTAGATGTCTATTAAACATAATAAAAATTTCGTAAATATATGACAACTTAGTCTAACAATACTTGAAGAGAGTGAGAGACGAAGTGTTACCGAATAAACAAAAGAAAAAAAAAAAGAATTCGAAAGTCTATTTTGTCAAAAGACATTATAATTAAAATAAAATAGAGGCCTAATAAGTTACAACTGTGATTGAAAAGAAGTAGAGTTCAAGCTTATCGAATGAAAGATAGTCAAATTCGACATGAGAGCACGACGATAGCATAATTATTTTAAAGCATAGTTCTATTTGTGACATTTTAAAAACTTTTAAATTGTCTGAGCTAATAGTTGAAATAATGTAGAGATAAAAGAAAACAAATTATAAATAAAGGCTGATTTTTTGGTAGTGAAATAAAGGCTGATTTGGTGAGAGTCATTGGCAATAATTCGCAATTGAACTATCTGTTGCAACTATTATTTGAGATTGTTTAATCATTTAATTTAATTTGGTTGTTATAATGTCTTAATGATAAATATTATTACCCAATATAAAAAATTTTGCAATCTAAATTTTAAGGACTAACATACTTTATTTACTGACAAATTACTTTGAATTTGATCCTCCAGAAAATCCAAGTATTCTAATTTACTCTCAAATAATGGGAGATCAAACTTTGGTCTCCTATAATTATCACTAGTTGATAATCGTCTATAAAAATTCACAAAAGGAAACAAAAAAGGGGAAATCGGTGGAATTTATTGAAATGCAAAAAGCCAAAAATTATAGAGGCACCGCTCATACAAGTTATCGCCATCACGGGAATGTGGAAAACGGAAAAAGTCCAAGGGCTATGACGCAATTGTATTTTTTTTTTTAATAACAAAAAACGAGTTACCGGCAGTTCATTTACTGCGAGAGGTCACTGACCAGGGTCCCCCCTTTTCCTCAATCGAATAAATAACTCCAAAGTAACGCGTGATCAACTCCCAACAAAAATTCCACAATTAAATTAAATTAAATTAATTAAATCCAGGCCACCGGCCGAGCCGGTATTTCGGGTCAACTCGCCGGAGTTCGGCACCACCGACTCCCTATATAAAATTCAACAATCATGCTAACAGCTTCCTAATATTATTTTTTCTGAGATATTTTATTGTTTTTCAAATAAGTGGGTCGTTATATAACTTGTAGGTTACACCTACTGCAAATAATCTTTGCTTTGAAAAATAATGGAAACAATCATTTGTTAAGACATTAATCCATATTTTTTTTCATTTGTGTACATCAATTGTTTATCAAGTCACGTTTGGCTCTCTCTCCGCGTCTTCTTTCACTTTATGCGAAATCCTTAACGAGTGACAACTAAGTTTTAAATTGAATGAACGCAGTGTGGAAAGGGATAAGAAAATCTAATAATTAAAACATCCATGATTTAATAGTATTAGCAATAACACTTACATGAGTCATCGATCTTTGCCGAGAGAAAGGAAATCGCGAAAAAGGCAAGGAACAAATACTTATTACCAAAAGAAATAGGGCCACACATGAACTAAAATCAAATCCTAAATAAAAAATTAGGAAAATAATAAATATTAAATTTAAGGAAAAAGTTTAAAAAATTAAGAGAGAGAGAATCTGGTGGGCTTTGAGCTGTGATATAGCTGTCCGCGTATGATGCATTATTTCTTCATGCCCACACACTCTCTCTCTCTTCACTCAGTCATATACACTGTGCACAGTTCCAAAATCCCTAGAAGCAAAACACCGTCTCTCTCCCTCATCCTCCATTGCTGCATTTTCCTCAGATCTCAACGGTGGAAAAAGCTCTCCCAAGAACCCCAAACAGTGAAAAAAGAGTGAGAATAGCAGCATTCAGATGCCTCATGTGAGATGAGGAAGAGAGAAGCCATACCCACCCACCATTTCCACCTCCTCCTTACCCTCCTCATTGCTTCATTCTTCTTCTGTGCTGAATCCACCACACAGCACCAGTTCAATGGAGCACTCACAGACGCAGAAGCCATGTACATCAAGCAGCGGCAGCTCCTCTACTACAGAGACGAGTTCGGCGACAGGGGAGAGTACGTCACCGTTGACCCTTCCCTGGTCTTCGAGAACGACCGCATCAGGAACGCTTACATAGCCTTACAAGCATGGAAGCAAGCCATTCTCTCAGATCCTCGCAACCTAACCGGTAACTGGGTGGGTCCTAACGTGTGCAACTACAAATATGTTTTCTGTGCACCCGCGCCGGATAACCACAGCATCCGCACCGTCGCCGGCATTGACCTCAACCACGGCGACATTGCCGGCTACCTCCCGGAGGAGCTAGGGTTGTTGACGGATCTTGCTCTTTTCCACATCAACAGCAACAGGTTCTGCGGCACCGTGCCTCGCAAATTCGACAAGCTCAAGATTCTGTTTGAGTTGGATCTCAGCAACAACCGCTTCGCCGGGAAGTTTCCTGAAGTGGTGCTGCGGTTGCCGAAGCTGAAGTTTCTAGATCTGAGGTTTAACGAATTCGAAGGCACTGTTCCTAGACAGTTATTTGACAAGGACCTTGATGCAATTTTCATCAACCATAACCGTTTCGTGTTCGATTTACCGGATAATTTCGGTAATTCGCCGGTTTCGGTTATTGTTCTTGCGAACAACAAGTTCCATGGATGTGTCCCTTCGAGCATAGGGAACATGTCGAGGCTAAATGAGATTATTCTCATGAACAATGGGTTTCGGTCTTGCTTTCCGCCGGAGGTGGGGCTTCTGAAGAATCTAACGGTGTTTGATGTGAGCTTTAATCAGCTTCTGGGGCCTTTGCCGGATGCAATTGGAGGTGCGGTGAGCTTGGAACAGCTGAATGTGGCTCATAACTTGCTCTCTGGTGTTATTCCGGCGAGTATTTGTCAGTTGCCGAACTTGCAGAACTTCACATACTCGTATAACTTCTTTACTGGGGAGCCGCCTAAATGTTTGGCCGTGCCGGCGTTTGATGACAGGAGGAACTGCTTGCCGTCGAGGCCGTTACAACGGTCTGCGGCGCAATGCAGGGCGTTCTTGTCAAAGCCTGTGGATTGTGGGTCTTTTAGATGCAAGCCGTTTGTTCCTACTTTGCCTCCCCCTCCGCCGCCATCGCCGCCTGTTGCGCTTCCTCCACCTGTTTATATTCCTCCGTCTCCGCCGCCTCCAGTGTACTCCCCACCTCCGCCGCCTTCTCCTCCACCGCCAGTTTATTCGCCACCGCCGCCGCCTCCTTCACCACCGCCACCGATTTATTCTCCACCGCCGCCACCTCCTCCTCCACCTCCACCTCCACCGCCACCACCACCTCCCCCACCGGTCTATTCTCCACCTCCACCCCCACCTTCACCACCTCCGCCTTCACCACCGCCACCTTCGCCGCCACCACCTTCACCATCACCGCCTCCGCCATCTCCGCCACCTCCATCTCCACCTCCACCCTCGCCGCCACCTCCTGTAGTGTATCCACCACCGTCCCCACCACCACCATCACCAACTTATTGCGTCCGGCCACCACCGCCGCCGCCGCCTCCAAATTCACCACCACCGCCACCGCCCGCTCCTGTGTTCTCGCCACCACCACCCGTGCCTTATTATTACAGCTCCCCGCCACCGCCATCTCACTCACCACCACCGCCATCTCACTCCCCACCACCGCCACCACCTTCGCCACCGCCACCACCTCACTCACCACCGCCACCACATTCACCGCCACCACCTGTTTACCCCTACCTATCACCGCCACCGCCGCCTCCAGTCCACTCTCCTCCACCACCAGTCCACTCCCCACCACCACCATCGCCATCACCACCCCCACCTTGTATAGAACCACCACCTCCACCTCCACCGCCACCACCTTGTGAAGAGTACCCTCCTCCACCACCGCCATCACCACACCCTGCACCTTACCTGCCGCCACCACCGCCATCACCACACCCTGCACCTTACCTGCCACCACCATCCCCGTCTCCACCACCTGCACCTGTATATGAAGGTCCATTGCCCCCTGTTTTTGGAGTCTCATATGCATCTCCCCCTCCACCACCCTTCTATTAAGATTCTTTTGAGAAACTTCCTCTCCTCTAACCCCTCTTTCCCCTCAAGTCTCTCTACCAATAACCATAATCAAAGTTCACAATTTTTATTATTGAGTAGCCGTTTCTTCTGTACCCTTTTCCTGTGCCTTGTTATAAAATTACGCGACTCTCGTCGCTTGCGAGGGGTGAAAAATAAACCAATAGAAAGATATGGGGTTTGTTGTTGTTTAATTTTGATTTATGTTATTTGTGGGGTCAATAGATAACATAGATGAAGAAGAAGAAAGAAGAAGAGGTTACAGTGGATTGAGGTAAGAGGAGAAAGTCTCTCCCATATTGATTTCAATTGTTATGGATATTCAGAGTTGTGAAAATAAAAAATGGCAGAGAAAGAGCGTAGGTTGCAGAGAAAAACAAAAAAAAAAAAAATTATGTATGTATAGGGATGGAACATGGATGAATTGGAGACCATAATTCTCGGCTGCAATGACAGTGGTGGCACTTTCCTGCTGCTGCTTCTGCATGTTTGTGGGGGTTTATTGTTATTGTCTCTCTTATATCATACTTTTTTTTTTCCTTTTTTTTAATTTTGTTTCTTTTGTTTCCAATTTATAGTGGTATAATTTATGAACATTTCACCTGTATTGATTTTCAGAATTGAGGTTAATTCCTTTTATCTTATCAGTGTCTCAAATCTGTCTCTGCTATTAGAATGTTGTGTGTGGCTGTGTGCTTTTTGTTAACTTACCAATAAATCTGCATCAGTGTTCTTCATTATCTTTGAGCCGTGTAAGCTCTGCTAACGTGATGAAACTTATTTTTCTCTTGATATGATTGCAAGCTTCTTTCCAGTTCCATACATTTCAGAGGATTAGTCCAATCTGTCATTGGAATGGACATGCCTCCATGTATGGTTGTCAATTCCCACTATCCTATCCTTTGTATCAATGGTTTTTTTTTAGCAAAATTTCATTGTATCCGTTGTCTCTTGGAAAAAAAGATACACAAAATTAGAGTTTTCAGAAAATAGTTTTATTTTTTATTTTTATGATTTTTTGAAGAAATAGTGAAAATTAAAACTGTATCTTATAGTCTTTCCTATTTCCATCGCACAATTTTAAAGAAAAAAAAATTGAAGACTGCATTATGAAATCAATAATTTTACAGAGTAGTTTTTCATTTTTGGTTTTATTTTTTATTTTCAATTTGTTTTCTATTTTCAGAATTTAGGAAGAGAATAGTGAAAATTAAAAATGAAAATTGAGAAATAAGTTATATAGTTTTCATTGTTTAACTAAAACCAGGAAATGAAAGTTTAAACATGTTTATGCAACCAAACACATCTTTATTTTCTAACAATGCAAGTATCGATGACATTCTAATTCCTTTTACGTGCATAATTGAGACAAACGTTGAGAGGGGTGGGAAAGCAGTGAGACACTGTTTGCTTTGAACATTTTAAAATTTAATAATTAACTGCTAGTTAGGCCTGCAATTATGGTGGTGTAATCAAAGATTATACTAGTAGGCGTTTGAAATGATCTCCCTCGGTGTTCACCACGAGCCTCTACACGTCCATAAACTCAGGTCATGGTGGTGGGACCTGATGAATAGCCATCCCAAGAACCCACCATTAAGGAGCGCCTCTATATTTCATTTGGATTAATAAATACCCCTTAAGATTGCCCTCCATGTGCACCCATCCATCTCTAGCTTTGAGATTTGAATTCAGATCCGTTTATTTAATGCACACCCTTTATTTTATTTTATTTTTCAATGGAATTGTGGAAATTGTGAGACATCAATAGTGTTTAAGCTCGTCAAAAGCTCATTCAAGATAAGAAGGCTCTTTAGCATTATGCCTCCTTTATCTCACTCCTTTTTTGCTACATATGCATGGGTCTAACCATAATCTTAACTTTACCATGGCAACCGACACCAAAACTCTTCTTATGGAAGACTTTTTTTCCCTTGGTTTGTCGCTACGTTTGTCTCTTTTACAATGTAGCTGTTGCCTTTTGCTTTAAACTGGCTGTGCCTCTGCTTTCCTTTAAGCACTTACTTCCTTCCCCTTGGGTGTTGGTCACTGAAGCTAGTCCCAAACAGTGTGTGCTTATTTTGCTGTTGGGCGAAAAGATTTTCAAATCGAGTTTTAGTTTAGGAATTGATGGTCATGCATGCACTTATTTCATATAATTATTTAATGTATTATCATATAATTCATGATAGTTAACTTTTATATCCATTACTTAAAAACTTATTTAAACAAATTTGAATGATAGTATAAAATAGTTTTACACAATTAATGTATCAAAATTAAACTCTTTAGTTTGTTTTAAAATAATTGGTAAAACAAAGTGACTTATATTTTAACATAATTTTTAGCTTCACATCAGTTTTTTTTTTTTAATGATGTGAAAGGAAATTTTATTCATCAAGAAACTTAATAATAACATTTACAAAATGAAATATATGTTATATTTAAATTGAATAAAAAATAAATATATTTTAGACTCTAAACTAACCAATTATTTGTGACTATGCTCTATAATCAAGGACTATCGATGTTAAAGTAGTGTTCATATTGAAGATCACTATGAAAAATAGTGCAATTCGAATAATATATTATGTCCTTTAATTTTTAAAGTAGATTTAAATATATAAGGAAAAAAATGTAAGATCATCAAAATAGACATATTTATGAGGAAAACCAAAATGGCTTGAGTAGAAGGAAAAACAAATACTTTTTAGTTAGATTAAATCATGATTTGCCAATTATAAGTCAAACAAACCTCACAGTTAACACCCTAAAATTAGAGTTAGGCAAGATGAAAATAAACCGAACAAAAATGAAGGCACTATTTGTCGCTCAATGATTTTGAGTTTTGAATTCCAATGTGGCATGGTGGATTCTTTATAAACTGAGGCAACCTCTAGCCCAAGCAAATTAAGGGTACCCTTTCTAAAGGAACCTACATTTACCAAGGAACGTTTGGCTCTATGTAATTCTTGGGATTCATTTGAACTAGGGTCAATAGTTCCTTCTCATAAGTCCCTTTGTGGAATGTATATATAAATGGCAAAGGAGCTCTCAATTGTTGTGGGATCCTCTTCTACAATAGAAGTTTCGAATTCCCAAGTTACATTGTACTCCGTCTTTGAAGATAAGAGGCACGGTTTGAATAGAATATAACTCATTTTCCTTCCTTCATATTAAGATAAAAGAGGAAGTGGCATCAAATAAATTTGTTTGCACTTTAAGAAAGATGAGCATTCATAGTCACTATTTGCACTTTAACAGGTACTTCAATTTAACTTGTTTGCTTGTCCTTTCTCAAATAAGGGAGGTAGTTTTTAATTAAGCAGACTATTTCCTTAGGCATATTTCCTGAAAAGAAACACTTATTTGGCTAAAACAAATCATAGCTGGACTCAATTAAATTTATTTAACCCTTACTTTTTATGGCTTATTTTTGTATACACCACTTATGCACAACAAGTAGGATGTGTAAAGAGAACTTCCCTTCTGAAAAAAAAATTGGGTGTAGAAGGCAGATTTGGACCTTTGGTCACTTTCTCAACAATGGAAACCATGGCAAGTGACATGAAGCTTCTGTGTACCATGGTGGGCTTGGCCTTTCAATTAATTGGCCACTCTGTGTTAGGGGAATGAGAAAAAAAAAGGTGGAAAAAATAAAGGCATACACCTTCCACTTGTCCTAATTACTACCCTTGGATTAAAAGAAAAAATGGGAGAAGTTTGCAAAACAAGGAGAGCATACCCCACCACCAAGAGGATAGTGACGTGAATGAAAGGGTCCCTCCACATCCAATATTCACATGGCATGTAAAGGCTTTTCACATCCAACATGTAATGAAAATATTAATGTTAGAGGTTGGTTGACTTGTTCAGTTGTTCTATTACCTCAACCGGGACATAACTATCATTTAATTAGGGTTCTAGGACAGCCTGTGGTTAGGTCAAGCATATTTATTGGCATTTCATAAAGTGGCGCTCATGATATTGACCCCATCGTCACATTAAAAAGAACAAATAAGTCTCGGTTTCAAGCAAGAAAAAGAAAACGCTGCTTCATATTTATCAATATATTAGAAATTTCTTTAAAACAAATTAACAATGAGATTTACCACCACCCCTTTTACAGATTCCATGCCCCACGATTTCAATTATTTTTTTTATGATCTAGCCTTCTTGTCTTCTTATTTGTGTCTGATTAGTGAGAGATGACACTAGATTTGGGACACTATTTCAAAATATTTTAACCACTGCCATTGTCGTCTTTTTTTTCCAGGAAAAATGATATATTCTCTTTATTGATGTGTTTGAAAATCTCAATAATATGAAATCACATTAATATGTACTTCCCATTTTAAAATAAATATCCCTTTCACCTTTTTTGTATATTCATAAATTGATATATTTGGACACAAATAGCCAATAATTCATGAATATTGTGTAAATTATAACTTATATCATTATGAGTGAAATTAGAATTAGAACGGTTTTTAAATTGATCGTTATGATGATGTATTATCACTTATTTTTTTGTAAAGAATCATTATCTTATTAATTACTCTCTCCAAAATAGCCACAAATTATAGTCAAATATATTAGTTTCTTAATGTATCAAATTGACGCAGTATCTTACCACAACTATTAATAAGGAATAGTGAGAAACATTGACCTCCATTTAAGTTTCTAGGTAATTCGTTAATTGGTGAGGGGTAAGAGGGTGGACAGCGCCAGCTAATTCAATATTCATACTTGCATATACCTAATCATATTCTTCGTGGATGTAATGTAATGGCAATGCTGACACAGTGACAGATTCATTAGTTAAGGTAAGGGGGCTGTGGCTTATTTGAGTTGCCCATTTTCTTCGGTTTCCATTTTCTGCTAGTACAATAATTGAGCAGTGCCACACACATAATGAAAATGGAAAATTGTCAGTGTAACATATATGGTAGCAAGCAACTTAGATGAAGCAGAAGAGGAAGAGGAAGAAGTAGAAAAGGACAACTATGTTACCCTGTGGGAAGTAGAAAATCTTGCCGCAATTGATGGATCCACGAGAAAGTCACCATTGAGTTAAATACCGAGATGCTATTGTTTTCTGAAATTAATTTGTATATTTCCCCCAAAAAAAAGTTTTATACACAAATTTAATTATATTATATATTATCATATTCATAAAAGTGTTTCATTTTATTATTTATTATCTTAAAAATTTTATAAGTAAAAAATATGTGATTGTATAATATAATACTAACCGTGCATTAACATGAATTTCTTATTTTTGTTAAACCCCTAAAAAGGAAAGAGAGACTTGAAAGGGATGTTTACAAAAACATGCATATAAAAACTTGGAAAATGATGTTAACACCCATCTTTGTTTAGATTTTGATGTAGCAAACAAAAGACTAAGACCCTTAAAAATTTCTGTCCACAACTCATTCAATTCCTAGCTGCCAATCATAAGAATGTTTGCCCGCGGTTAGCGTATTGGATTTATAATTCTTTTTTCATATGCATTGACAAGCTCCTGCCATCTATTTTTGATAATTCTATTTAAGCAGTTTTGATTGAACAATAGTATAAACACGGTATTTGAATGTAAGCACTCTCCTCTTAATTTTTCATTAGTCCAACTCATGTAAAGCGACACTACAGTGCAAGTTGGCGATCACTAGAGGGGGAAGATTATCAAAAAATTAGGGGGCAAACATAGTAATATATATCTTTCTCATAATCAATTCTCCTAAATTTAAATTACAATCATAATAGTGTGAATTGTAATTTACATAATATTTAATTACTATGAAATACATATATCAGAGATTTTAAATTAAGAGAATTTTTATAATTATTAATTAGAAAGATTTATCATTTCTTGGAAAATATACTAACTAAATAAATTTTAAAATGGTAATATGCCAATAAAACATTTTGATGACAACATAAAGAACACAAAAAAAATTAATGATTTTTTTCTCATAAATTAGAGAATAATTTTTTTAAAACTTGTTAAATATTAGTGGATTTTTTGTATCTCATATAACATGACATATTAATTCTTGAATAATCCTAATAATCATATAAATATATATTTTTTAGATCCCAATAATTATATATATAGAACTTGAAACAGTTTGGGGGGCAGCTGCCCCCTCAGGCATAACCATCTTCTGCCACTTTCAATAGATAAAAAGTTCAAAAGGTCGAGAATTTTTCTTTTCCAAAAATTTTGTTATCTCTCATTCGAATCTAGAAAATTAAACTTTCGTGAAGTAGAGCCTGCTTAAAGACTCAAGAGGGGGTCATATTATTTTCTTATGAATAAATACGTAAAACTGATCCCATATATATATATATATATATATAGGGATAAATTAATTTCTCAAAATTTAAAAATCACATATTTATTCCTTACTATTTTTTAAAAAAAGATAAATTAATTCCTCCATATAGGACCATACAATTTTTATAGAGGGGCTAATTTATCTCTTTTTGTGAATTTTGAAGATCAATATGAGAGTTTTAAATTTTGAGACTAATTTATATTATGATATATTTTAGAGGAACTAAAATAGGTATTTAGTCTTAAATTATTAAATAAGATGAAAACAAATGCATTACAAATAAGAAAAAAAATTATATATTGCTAGTTATGGCTGTGATATGAGGGGCATTATTATTTATTTATTTTAAGAATAAATTTCATTTTATCTTATCGCCTGATATTTTCGTCTAAACTACCGTTAAGTCCCCTATATTTATACACTTCTGGTTCTATGTTCCAAAGTTATAACTATACACTTTACACCATACAACTACTTGTAATTTCTTCAAAACTGGTAAAGTATATATGCCACGCTTGTGGTCATTTTCTGCACAAATAATTGCCCGACAAGATCGGCGTGAATTCCTGCTGCTTTGTTCTCTCGTGCACACATGATTGGTTACACATAATTTATTGCTCTTTTCGCAACTTAGCTACCGAGTACGTGTATCTCTCTCGAGTCTCTCTAGTTTATTTTATCATATGAATTTAATTTTATGTAACCTTAAGGTTTAAAAATTAAATTAATTTTCAATAGTACATCGTTACATAATTTAATGAAGTCAGCAAGTGACGGCCCTTTTGTTTGGTTTATTTTTTTAAGAAAAATTATTTATTTATTTAAATTATTTACATAAATATTCAAATTGAATAGATTCATAACTTTTTTTTTTGAAAAAAAGAAAAGACTGGAAAATTTTTTTAGAGGGTTTTATAAACTGAATGTTTTTTATTTAAAAAAAAATCACTTTTCCAATAAAAAGAACCATATATATAAAACGCATATGATATATAAAATGTTAACTACGTCACTAAATATAATTGACCCTCACAACCATTACCTTGAAAAATCTCACATATAAGCACATAATTCAATAATAATGAATAATTAAAATTCTTTTACATTATCAATGCAGGCTTAAATTCTGTAATTTTAATTATTAATAAGAAATTAATAAGACTTTATAATTTTGTTAAACTATCAATTTAAGGTTTTTCTATACAGTTATTAATCATAGTATTACCATATCATAAGTGTTTGCCTTTCACAAGTAAATATCTTAAAAGTTGCACATACAATGAGATCTGATTTTCGTTAACATAAAATACTTTACACAGACCATGTTTTAAATATAATCTCAATTAATAATGTAAATTATCATGCACACATAAAATTTATAATGCTAATAGTCATATTATATAAAATTACAAACCATTAATTTTTCATTATCCTTTAAAATCGTATGCTATACCATGTAAGTTATGCTGCCCTATACAACGCCTTTACCACGTGACTAGTCAGCATTTTTTGGTTTGCCCCTTTATTTTGGGCCAGGCCTAGTTAGTCTACAACACCTTTTCCCCATGACTAGTCTTCTCGATGGCTCTCTCTAATAAGGCCCAACATATGGTAGTCTTAGGGTCCAAACTCAAGACAGATTTTCTTATGCCCAAGCCCTTCTATTTACCTTTTTTTTTTGGGGGGTTGTAAGGCCTTATATTTTCATCTGGATCCAACTTGTTTTCTGGCTCAGAGGCTTTCCCCATATTCTGGTTGGAGTTCTCTGGAATTTTTGACCGAATAAAAAAGGATTATCAGGAATTCTTTTGATCAGAGAAGTTCTCGGAATTATTCCCAATTGTTACACGTTCATAATTAGGTTACAAAATTAAAACAATTAGAGGAATTCAGCGACTGGGTTAGTGAACTTCTTCAATTTGTTTTTGCCACTGAAGGGTTGATTTATATCAAGCCCATATGTTTTCTCCTAGTTGGTCCAATCAAAGCACAAGTAAACTCTAGCTAGGTGGACGAACAAAAAAATGAATATCACCTTGGGACTAACCAAGGGCTAATTTGTTGACCAAAAGAAAGTCACGGGCTAATAAGTAATAACTTTGCTATTGACTTGTCTTTGCTTTTAAATATGTCTTTAGTTGGAAGGTAAAAGTAACGATAAAATTTATATGAATAAATTTTATATGTAAATTTATAAATGAAACTCATTTATCTAAATTTTATATTTACTTTTAATTTTCAACCACACACACCCTAAAAGTTAAAACTTATTTATGATGAAGTTTTCATTATCAAATTTGAGGGATGTAGTGAGTTTCTTTCTAGAATAAACAACGTTTTTAGTCCTAATATTTTTAATTTTGATATCAATTTAATTATAATAAAATGTTTTATATCAATTTGATCTTAACATTTTTAATTTTGACATCAATTTACTTATAATATATTTTATTTGACATCAATTTAGTCATCTATTTAAACTTGAAATTTAACAAAATGACTAAATTGATATAAAAAAACTTGTTAGGACCAAAGACATTGTTTTCTCGTTTCTGATTCTTTAAAGTGAATTGAGAAAGGAGGATTTGAACGAAGATTTTTATTTTATGTTTTTTTGGCCTCCTTCGGAGAAAAAACCTTGTTGAAACTGAAAACTCAAACGGCAGAACGTCACATGGTGAATTTAGTAAAAAGAACTATCGATACTGTAGTTTGTGTTTCTCTTTATCCTTTTTCTTCTTTTGCTTTTGTTTTCCCCCAAAGTTTTAATGTTTTATGACTTTTATCCCATACATGTGGGTCATCCTTCATTCGGCGGCACATGTAATTAAATTGAGTTAAAAGAGCCAAAAACATATGATATCCTTTTCAGGCTGTTTAGACATCACTGTCTGAGACTTAGGGAGACACCTGATGACCGATTGAAATTCAGATATGTTCATCCATCAATGATCGAGGGACACAGATTTTTTCTATTTTAATGTAAAACATTAATATATATATATATATAGACACACACACCACCTCCGACCAGCAGCTCTCCCTCTTCTCCACACCAAATCCACCTGAATGTTTCTTCATCCAAGAAAATCAGTTGAGGAGGAATTGTGAAAATATTCTGAAGATTTAATGTCATACTTGGATCATGAATATGTTAAAAAGTTCAATTTTTTTTTTCTTCTCAATTTTAAGTGTTGCTCTATGCATTTGTGTTTCTAATGGGTCTCTAAAGAGAGGAAGTGAACATGCCACTTAATTCCACCACCACATGCGGTCATAAAGCTTCTTTGCATGGTGGCTACATGGACTTGCTTACTGTCCATGAATACACCCCTTCTTCATGTGATTGGCCCCAACATCGTTGCCACCTTCTTCATGAACTTGCTTAGATATGGATGAGACTTTAGCAGCAAAGGCAGTGGTTGGAGAGGTGGTTCAAGTGTTTTTGTGGCAAAGGGGGGGCGGGTAGTGGCCAATTGCTGTCGAGGACTATAGAGGGTGAGAGAAAGAAGTTTGGACTAGTGGTGCATAGGTGGTCTTGATAGGAGAGATTATGGGATCAAAATGAAAGAGAATACATATATTTTTTTTGGGTTAGGTTAAGAGAAAAGTATTTAAATTATAGATCAAAGCCCCAACTTAGTTCTTCAGATTTATAGTGGGGGACAAATTAATTCCTTAGATTTGAAAAATCAGATAATAATCCTTCAAATTTGACAAATGGGAATAAGCTAGTTCCACTATAAAATTATCGTCAAAACTTTGTCATGTTAACTTATTTATGCGTACTGTAAATTTTATGGTGAATCCTAACTTGCCTCACATCTCTAAACAAAGTCGTTTAATTTGTCTTTAAACTATCATTTGTTCTACACAGAATAGAAAAGTAAGGCAAATTAGGACTCATTGTTAAAATTAACAGTATATATAAACAAGTTAACAGAATACATGGACATTTTTGTACCACTTCAAACAATAATTTGATAGAGGGACTAAACAGATTGATAGAAGGACTAGCTTGTCTCCATTTATAAAATTTGAGGGACTAATATAGAATTTTCTAAATCCGAGGGACTAATTTATCTCCCACTATAAATTTGAATGACTAAATTGGGATTTTAGTCTAAATTATATTTGTTGTTACAATCCAATTGCATAGGTAAACCCATTCAATGAAAAGGACCAAGGCCTTGTCATAAGCCCAACTTGGAAAAGGGGGCATAGTTCCAACGTCACCACAAAATGACCAAATGGATGGAGCTGATCCAACTGGGGATCCGAGCTCATAACACTAACGTGTTTAGAGGTGTCAAAATGGGGCTGAGCTATTATGGACTACATTAGTTTCAGGCCAAAAAAATGCTGGCCTAGCCCAATTTATTTCGGCCACAAACTCATCCATGGGCCAATTCTTCTTGTTCATTATTTTGATTGTATAGTTCATGTAAAAATGTCAATAAAAATTATTTTTTTATTTTATTTGAATGGATTAAAAAACAAACTACTAGTAGGTGGCGTTATTATTCTTGCTTTATTTGTGAGAATGATAAATGAAACTTGATTTTTATTTGAAAATCAAATTTCAATAACTTCATTTAATGCAATTGTAAAGTGAATAAAACAATATATAATTTTTTTTTGTAAATATTTGTTATTAGTTTAGACTTTTTAAGTAAAAAAAATGGGTTAAAAAGTCCAAATTCAAGTATTTGTAACTCATATATACAATTTATTATTTAATAATAAAGTTAGTGTTCAAACCATGGGGGCTACCCCGCCCAAGGCAAGCTGTGCCCATTCGACCCAGCCCAAACCCAATTTTTATATTTTCTCATATTTTTTCAACCCAACCAGCACATTTTTTCGGGCTATTCGGGCTGACCCATTGGGTTAGGCCCTTTTTGATGGCTTTAAACATGCTTAAGTCCATACTCTAAGCGTAGAATGTGGGGCATGCATGTTCTTCTATAACGCCACTCTCCAACTTCACATGATAGTGGCAACCAGTGACAGATCAAGACAGTTTTGATAATTGGGGCAGAAATCATATACTACCTCCATTTTCTAATAAGTATCCTTTTTCACTTATGTACACATATTAAAGAAATGACTTAAAGAAATGACTGAAAGACCTTGAAGTTAGATAAACTTAAGTATATTTTACAATACTACCCTTATCACCTATTCCATTATTCTCTCTCTCATATTTAATCTATCAATTAACTCTCTTTCTTTCTCATAAAGGAATCAAGGATAAAAAAATAATTAATGTTGTCAAGAATTTTAAAAAGGATAGATAACAGTAGAAAAATAAAATTTTGTAGATAGAAACTTATTAGAGAACGAAAGGAGTATCTATATAAAACTAAGTACATTGTACTATATTTGGTTATTTTGTCTTATTTAGTGCTAGTGTAGAAACAAACTCAATAAAACTATGAGGTCAAAAAGCTATGTATCCATATAGTTCTTTTAAAAATATTAAAATTGTTGTGGGGGCATAGGCCCCCACCTCCTTTTACTTGCATCTGGCCTTGGTGGCAATGGGTGAAAACCGTATGCATAAGAGGGGAACTCAATCAACAAGTATGCAATTTTTCCATTATATACAAACCTTCAATGCTCTTTGTCGACTTAAACATCAGAGTCATTTTAGGTACACCACCTTTACTCATGGATCAAACTTGCTAGGAGGGGGCAAGCTCAGCATACTCATCTTGTTCATATGCAACATCTTTCCCATTTACTGCATCGTCATTACATATGTAATTATATAATGATGTTAAAATGAATGAGATTAAAAGTCTTATTAGGAGATAAATCTAGAACATTCATGCTATGCAGGGAAAAAAATATGTAGAGGAATTGTGTTCTTCATGAGAATTGAGAACCAATTCCCTTGGAGATCTTTCTTCCCTCACCACTTCTATATTAACTAAGGAAAGATGACCTAGAAATCTCTCCCCATAAACATACCCTTCAATTTCTATTATAAAAGGACTCGATCAAAAATCCTCACATATATATAAGGGATTTTTTTTAAGTGATAAGTTTTGTATTGAAAAATAAAAATTTTTAAGTGTTCAATATATTAGATAGATTATTTATAACTTTCAATACTTACTACTTTTATTTATGTAACAAGTTTCTTCAGGACACTTATAGTGCTTCAATGAGATTAAAATCCTTTTTTTCACAAACAGAAAATATTCATTTTTCATATATTTGGATAATTTTTAAAAATAATTAGGATCTAAAAAATTGTTTTCAACGTTTTTTTTATAAAGGTTAAAAAGATTAGCTTCTAGAAAAAAATAATTTTCAATTTTTATAATAATATATAAAATTCAAACAAACACTCCCATAATTATGCTCTCAACTATTTCTTGGTATACACATTGACTTTAGTATTGGAATAATAACATGAGACTTCATATATATACTTACCTTTTTCCAGTTTCTTTATAAGCAATTCTAACAAAGGCGGATTCTATGGTGGGCGAATTCTAACAAGTCATGAGCATTATAGTAATAAAAATAAACACCAAAATTACTTTTAAATCTTTGTCATCGACATCTTTTCCTCCTCTTCCTCCTCTTTAACTTTGTTTTGTTCTAAACTCCTCCATCATCTAATCTTCCTTTCAACCCCAGCACCACCAGCAAGTCATCCCCTAGCTGCTGCCACTACTTCCACCTCTGTATTGCTTGCCTCCACCTTTCCATTTCATCCAGCAACACTGATGGAGGACCAAGACTTTGCCAATCAACCATGGATCTCCCATCTCTTGCCTAGTTCGAAAATGGAGGACTAGTGTCACGACCCAACTTGGATCGTGACCGGCACGTGAGGATCTCCGTCCCCTCGTAAACCTCGTGATCACTGTACCGTACTATATGCATATTTTATTCATAAAATCTACTTTAAATCGTAATTCAAATCTCATGCTGAACTCATAATAGACCTGGATAATTCTTTTTCTCATAAATAAATCTGAAACTGTAGCTGTGATATATTTTAAACTAAGTTGCTCATTTATAAAATAAACTATGAATTCTACATCATCTTAATACAAAGGAATCATAATATGCAAAATAAAATAATGCGTAGTCCGGGACCCTGCCCACACCGTCACTGGATCACTCTAAACAAAAAAATCAAACTTCACATAATTGTGAAGCTCACCCCAAAGCCGAAAACATCAATGCTGCTTAGTAGGGGAGGAAGAGAAAGATCCTGAATTACACCTGAATCTGTGAGAAAAGGAAGAAAAGAGGGGTGAATTTTATAATGAAATTTAGTGAATAAATCCTCACTCATAACCATATATGGGACAAGAAAAAATCATAGATAAATAATAATAATGTAGCAAGAACAATTCATTTTTATTTGTTTTACGTAATAACCATAAAATGATAATTTTTTGTATCCATGAAGGCCATATTACTTCCTAAGGTATTACAAAGAGAAACAAATCATGCATAAACTAAAGGGAGGTACTCAGTCCCTGTCAAACATAAGTCCACAACTAAGATCTTAACGGTCCCTGACGAACCGTGTCCCTGACGAACTTATCTAACATAAGGACAACTTGTCCCTGGTGGGCCTTGGTATACCAAGGTTGATGGAATAACTCCCGTTAACTCACAATTCTATTCCTTTCAATAATTCCTAATCTAAAATAAGGTGAAATCATAAAATGGGAATTCTATTTATTCTATATTCAACAACTACTGCTTCCTATAAGTGAGGCATAACATTTCCTCATCATGAATCAAATTTAAATCTCACAACTAGAATCCAATGAGCTACCGACGGATTTTACCGACGGAAAAAATCCGTCGGTATTACTGATGGAAAACAAGATATAGAGAAAAATTGGGTTTTAGTCATTACCCACGGATTTATCCGTCAGTAATGATAAAGCATTATTTTATTTAAATAAAAGTTCTATTACAGACGGATTTTTTTGTTGGAAAATTTTTTCCTTTTTTAATTTTATATTACCGACGGAAATAATCCGTCGGTAATTTATTGCTGAAATTTTAATTTTTTGAAAAATATATTACCGATGGATTTACGGTAATTTATTGCCGAAATTTTAATTTTTGAAAAAGATGTAAAATCCGTCGGTAATTGGCATAAGTATTACCGATGGAAAAATCCATTGATAATTGCTGCTTAATTACCGACGGATTTTTCCGTCGGTAATTGTTTGGTTATACTTCAATGCACACTCTCTTTTTCTCACTATCTCACATTCCGTCGGTAATTGTTTGGTTATACTTCAATGCACACTCTCTTTTTCTCACTATCTCACATTCACCCTCTCTCTCATCTCTCTCTCTCTCCCTCCTGATTAAAGAACAGCCGCCCGCCACCGACTCGCGACTCGGCCCTCACCTCCGGCTCCTCCCTGGGCTCGGCCGCCTTACGACCCGCCACGATCTGCCTTGATTCATGTGTGTGTATGTGTCTCTCACTCTCTCTCTCCAACGGAAGAACAGCCGGCCGCCGCCCCTAACACGTGACTCAACCGCCTTCACTGGCCTCCTCACCGGCCACCCTCGACCCCCTTCGACCTTCCGTTCTCGATCGGGGCGAACCTGGAAGATCTGATGAAGCAGGTCCTGCGCGTGAAGCCGTCCGCCCAGCCCAGCTTCGACCGTCCGCCTCGCCCAGTCACGTGCCGCCACCCGTTGCTCCAGCAAATCTCGCATCGTGAAGCTGTTTGCCGCGGCCAGTCCGCGAAGCCGCAAAGTCCAATCCGCGAAGCTGCTTACCGTGCCTAGTCCGCCACGACAGCGTCGCGCTCCTCCCAGTCCGTGTCGAAGTTCGGCCAGCGTGCCAACCCCATCTCGCCCAGTTTGTCACGCTTGTGTTCCATGCCGAGCCTTCCCAGTCCTTTGCGCATTGCCCCATCCCCCACCCTCTGTGCCCACATGTAAGTTCCTTTTTTTTAATTCCTTTTGAAATAACTCTCTTATTACAAACCAATTTTTTTAGGTAATTAAGACCAAATTTTATAGCTTATAATATAAGAAATTGTCTAGGCTAGAAGTTGTCATGGCCAAGTTGACAGTGTCTTGTTGAAAAAAAAAAATGGAATTTGTTGATGTTAAGCAAGAGATAATAGTACCTGACAATGTTATTCTCTGCATAGAAAATTTATTAGCATTTGTTTCGAAATTATTATAATTTCTTTTGAAGTTATTAATCTAAATTGATTTTGTTACAGAACGTAGAATTCGGTTGGAATATTTTTTTGGTGGAGCATATTATTATTTTTTATCATTTGGAGGTAAGTAATCACTTCTTCTCATTATTTAATTACATTTTTGTTAGGATAGAGACTTATGATTTCTAGAATAAAGTTATAGGAAATTGGGATTGCATGACTGGGGGGAAGGGCGTAAAGGTCCTTCCCCGATTTGTTTGCATTGTTTACTGTGGAGATTGATTGTGTATGCGGAGATTGCAGATAATGCATGTTGTGATGTTATAAGGGGGTGTGCTTTAGAATGGCTTTAGGATCTTTAAATGTTTGTTTGATGGTATTGTGAAATTTAATTTGACTGGACTGTGAATTTTATATATTTGACTGGATTGATATTTGTATATATTTTTTGGAGATGTCTGAGTTTCAGGGGAGATTCTGTTAGATTTTTTTAAAATTTTTTGGGATGCCTTAGTTTTTAGGGGAGATTCTGTCGAAATTTTTTAAAAAATTTTGGGATGTCTTAGTTTTAGGAGAGATTCTATCACTTAAAAGGCTTATGCATTTAGAGGATGGTTTGTTGAGAGATATTTATAATTAAATAAAATTTTAATTTCGGAAACTTTCAATGAATTTGTTAGGTTAAACTACACAATCAAGAACCATGAGTTCTGCAAACAGACTATGGATGTATGATAGGGTGCATCGCAATCGAGGAGGAATTAAACCCGAATTTTATGCGGGAGTTGAACAGTTTGTAAGGGTGGCTTGTCAAATAGTAATATTTATGAATGAATAAAAAGTTAGGTGTCCCTGTGCTAAGTGCAAATGTCGAAAATAGTTTGATATGGACACCATTAGGTATCACCTATATAACGATGGTTGTATGGCGAATTATTGGGTTTGGTCTATGCACGGGGAAGTTGCCACACAAAATTTTGAACATGCTAGTTTTGAAAATACATATGTTAGAGGTAGTTCAAGTAGAGTTAATATTGGTGAGCATGTAATGGGAAATGTTAATTGGGAGGATAACTGTAGACGATGTGAGGAAATGATTTATGATGCTGTTGGTCCTCAAATTCATGCAGAGTATGAACCTTCTATTGAGACTCCTAATACCGAGGCTGCAAAATTTTTCTCTATATTGGAGGCTGTAAAGGCCTCTCTATGGGAAGGGTATATACACTTGGAGTTATCTCTAGCGGTTAGAATGTTAGCTATAAAGTCAGAAGCTAACCAGAGTCAAAATTCATTTGACCAGTGGGCAACATTGATAAGTGAGATTAGTCCACAACCTAGTTCTGTTCCAAAGGATTTCTATCAAGCCAAGAAATTAGTTTCAAAACTCGGCCTAAAGTCAGAACAAATAGATTGTTGTTTGAAAGATGTATGTTGTACTACAAAGATGATACATACTTAACCCAATGCAAATTTTGTGAAAGCCCTAGGTTCAAACCAAAAAGATCTCTAAATAGAAGATATAAGGATGTTCCCTATAAAAGAATGCACTATTTGTCCCTAATTCCAAGATTAAAGAGGTTGTATGCTTCAATGAGTTCAGCACCTCACATGAGATGACACTTTGAGAATAAGAGAAACGATGGTGTCATGACCCACCCTTCCCATGGTGAAGCTTGGAAACATTTTGACCAAACTTATCCTGATTTTGCTATGGATCCTAGGAATGTTAGATTGGGGCTTTGTCCAGACAGATTTACTCCGAATAATCAGTTTAGCAAACCCTATTCATGTTGGCTTGTGGTTGTTACACCTTACAATCTCCCTCCTGAAATGTACATGAAAGATTCTTACATGTTTCTAACTTGTATAATCCCTGGGCCCGATAATCCCAAGGCCAAAATTGATGTTTATCTCTAACCATTGATTGATGAACTTAAAGAGTTATGGTATTCGGGTGTATAAACTTATGATATTTCCATGAAAAAAAATTTCTTGTTGAGGGCATCATTGATGTGGACTATCAATGACTTTCCAGCCTATGGAATGTTGTCAAGTTGGATGACGCAGGGAAGATTGGCATGTCCAATTTGTATGGAGGATACAAAGGCATTCACATTAAAACATGGTCGAAAAAACTCATGGTTTGATTGTTGTAGAAGGTTTTTGGACCTCGATTATGAATTTAGAGATAAGAAGGACACGTTTAAAAAGAAAACGATTGAACATGATGAGCGTCCTGAGAGACTAAGTGGTAATCATTGATGTGTCTACGAGTCTCATGTTTATCACATCTTCTTATTTAAAATTATCATATTGTTTGGTTTTCATACATTGTTGTTTCTTTTTTAGATATGGCACCTAAAGTAAAAACCAAGGGCAAGGGGAAGGCTGTCCCTCATAATCAGACAATCTCCCCTCCCACTCAGGTACCTACTACAGCCGCTCATATATCCATTTCTAGCCCTTTCATGCCACCACCCCATACCCATAAGGAGTTTACCATGGTCCCTACTCCTAGGCATCTGATCGAAGTGGTGCCTTTGCCTCCACCATCACCACCCTACACATGAATTAGAAGGGGGTGATGAGAGTGGGGCAGTTGGTGGATCCTCGGCAAGGCAATCAGGATATGGGTCCACAAGGGAGCAACGAGTATCACTTGTACGTCTCGGTAAGAACAGGTAAGTACCTTAATTGTTCAATTCATGAATTTTGCTTTAATAATTTCAACAATTTCTCTCCAATAATAGTATCAGTTTTTACTATTTGTTATGTAGTTGGCATCTAGCCACACGAGCTATGCATGAGGTGACACACACCATCCAAAAACTGTATGAACGACCGATTGAGTCATTCGGCAAGTTGTCGAAGAATGAAAAGTTGCGCTGGTTTAACGAATGGAAGGTAAAATAAAATAATTATTATGAAAATGTCTGATTTACTTTATAAACTGCTTTCAATTACCTTAATTTTTTATTTCCATGTGTAGAGCCACTTCATCATCCATCCCAATGATGAAGATTGCATGTTTAAGCTTTTCAAATCCAAGGCAGCTCACAGGCTGCAAGACATGTACATTGACATCCGAGAACGGCGGGACGAGACCCCCAGGTGGATGACTCAGGCTAGCCTGGACTATTTGTAGCAATACTGGAGAAGTGAGGCATTTAAAGAGAAGTCTTTAAAGGCAAAGGCGAGCAGAGCATCGCAAAAGGGTGGATCCGTTCATTGTGGTGGTTTAGCTACTATCGAGTCTACGCATTGATGGTTTATTCATTTCTTTAAACATTTTTTATTCCTCTTGTTAAATTTATATTTCACTAACTAATAATGCTGTTAATTTTAACTCAAAATGCAGGCCAATGAGTTGAAGAGGCCACCCACACAGAGTGAGTTGTTTAGAAAGACTCACACGCGCAAAACAGACAAGACATGGGTTGATACTCGCTCAGAGAATGTTTGGGTATATATGTTCTGAACACTCATTATTTGTTTTTGTGTGTGTGTGTGTGTGTATATATATATATATATGTATGTATGTATATATATATATATATATATATAAATTTATTACTTCATATATTTGGTAGTTGTTTAATTGATTTTATTTTCTTATAGCATGCTTATGAGCAGCGCAATCAGGAGGCTACGACCTAGCAGGAGCAGAGGATTGTAGTTGGTGAGGAGTGCCCACCGATTGATGAGGACCAGTTGTGGCAAGAGGTAGTCGGCGGTCCTTACAAGAACCGCATCTACAGTATGGGGTCATTTTATGCGAGTAGTTTGTCCTCTGCCTGCATCCTTTGGGGCATCTCTGTGCACCTTTGGATCCACCGCCGAGGATAATGAGGTCCGTGAGCAAGTTCACCTGCTCAATACGGAACTTCATCGTATGCAGGAGCAAGATGCACAGACATAGCACCAGTTGCAAGAAATGCAAAAGAAGTTGGAGGACAAGGAAAAGGCCTTGCAGACTGAAATAAAAAAGCAGATGAAGGAGAAGGAGATAAGTTTAAGAAAGCAGATGAAGAAAGAGATGATGTCTTTGTGGAAGAAGATGCAGACAGGCTCCTCTGTACCGCCAGACATCGATGATGATGATGATGATGATGATGGTGATGCTGACGATGATGATGACGATGTTGCTGACTTCTCCTGATTTAGTTATTGTTTTTTCCTTATTTGACTGTGGTTAAACAATTTATATTTCTGCTTTGTAGACTTTTCGATATTATTAATTTTACATTTTAGACATAAATTTATTGCTTTTAATGTTTACTAAGCATCTTTCAAAATTACTGAGTATATTTACATATTTATAATTAGCATTAAAAAATATATATAATTGAAGATATTTAGGGAATATTAAAATTACTGAACAACCTGTAAGGGGGAAAAACTGTTACCGACAGATTTTTCCATCGGTAAATAAAATGCTTTTCAAATTCAAAATATACAAGCATTACAGACGGAAAAATCCGTCGGTACCTTTTTATAAAAATTAAATTAAAATCGAAATTAAAATTACTGACAGATTTTTTCGTTGGTAAAAAAACTAGATTTTTTCAACTAAAATTATTTCTGAAAATTACCAACGAAAAAATCCATCAGTAATTTTTTTATAAAAATTACATTAAAATCGAAATTAAAATTACCGACGGAAAATCTGTCAGTAAAAAACCTGAATTTTTGAAATAAAATTATCTTTGAAAATTACCCACGGAAAAATCCGTCGGTAGTTTATATGTCTGACGAATTTTAGCATCGAATTTTCGACGGAATGTTTTTACAAACGGTAATTACGTAGTCGGTAAGTGTAACCGACGGAAAAAATCCGTCGATAACCTATTAAAATCTGTCGGTAACAGGGTTTTTTCTTGTAGTGTCTTGGCAAAAATCAAAGAATAATAATTGCTTATCAATTATGGTCCCATGCATCATTATAAATTTAGATTTTCATGCTAATCCTTGCAAAAGCATATAAATCTTAATCCATGTCCAAACTCAAGTACAAACTCTCTAATTATTATAATGCTAGAAATTAATTATGGAATGACCAAAATAAGGTCATGAGATCAAACCCACTCACCTGGAGGGGAGGAAGAGATGACGTTAACACCAACTGAGCTTCGGGGAATCGAAAGGGCACTAACGTCGACTATAATAATCACCAAACTCAGTATTAAAATCTATCAACCTCCAAATAACTCTAATCTAGCCCTAACAATATTGGGGGAGCACCTCTATTTGACAAAAGAGAGAGAAATGGCAGTGCCCATGTCAAGAATGTGAAAGAATAGCAAAAATGGGGACAAGATCTTACAACATATACTCACCTTGATGATCTAGAGGAGCTAGAATGGAATGGGGTTGAAGAAAAGAATAGAGGAAATAATGGGGAAGGGTTTCTGGTCTGGGGAAATAGGAAAGAAAAAAGGGGGTTTTTATCCCTTAGTTCGCGTTTCAAGGGAGTACTGTACACTTATGACCTCAGCAGTGAAACTCATCCCCAGCAGCGGGATTCTCATCCTCAGCCACGTCTGCTAGCGTTTCAGGGGCGCTTCGCCCCCTGAGGAATCTCATCCCTAGCCATGGACAATAAGGTCCAACAGCAACATTTTGTTGTCATCAAACACTTGCACTTCCTCTATGAAATTCCCAGCCGTGGACAGCAAAGTCCAACAGTACTACCTCTATGAAATTCCCAACCGTGGACAACAACATTTTGCTATCATGGTATCAGCTTATATCAGCAATCTTGCTGATATATCATTAGACATATCTCTATACTCACTCTCAACCATGGACAACAACATTTTGCTGTCATGGTATCAACTTATCTCTATACTCATTATTAGTTGTGGACAACAACATTTTAATTAAATTCCTAGCCGTGGATAGCAAAAGTAGGTCTCGGGGGACCCAAGGATCATACGAAACTTATCTACTGACATATGTACACTAGGTATTGCAACTAGGCACAAATCCAATGCAGTTTTTTTTTCTTAATCCTATTTATTTCATTTCACATCTTTTTCCTTTATTAGTATCAGAGTATTTTATTTGCAATATCCCACCCTATTCATGCTTCTATCTTTTGTCAAGGCATAGGGTGTGGCATTTTGTTATAGAGTAGTGAAG
Organism: Dalbergia cultrata; assembly: GCA_031216105.1. Taxonomy (NCBI): domain Eukaryota; kingdom Viridiplantae; phylum Streptophyta; class Magnoliopsida; order Fabales; family Fabaceae; genus Dalbergia; species Dalbergia cultrata. The sequence goes on from CM062344.1 coordinate 76,330,253, forward strand.
GGAAATGTGTTGGTGGTAGTGGGGTTAATGGGGTTGAAGTGAGTCACAGTGTGGAGGAGGTTAGGACGGGGTAAAATAGATAAAATACTAATGGGTAACTTCTACAATATTAAAAAAAGAAAATCTAACCTGCAATTATTACAGCCATCAGATCTACATTTTAATGGACTAGATTTTGAAACCACATAGACCCAAACTCCCTTTTCCCCACCATAGAATCTGTCTTCTAACAAGTAACTCACAAAAAGTTAAGTTATGAAATGTACAAGAATTTGTTAGTGCATATAGCTTTGCCAAAAGAAAGAAAGAAGACGGAAGCGTCTTAAGTTTGGTGGGCACTGCACGATTTTGCAATGAATCTTGTACCTGGGGATATTACTCAATTAGCGCTATACATAGCAAACAACAGAACGTTTTGACTTCTAATGATTAAAAAGGACAAATACTTGTTTACTCGCTAAGATGATCCAAAATGAATGTTGTTGGCTTAGCTAGTATAATTCTCTATTCTCTTTCTTTCAAGCTTCATGCCTAGCTGCTTATTTACTTGATATATACGTGCCGTCCTAATATTCGAAAGTGGCTTTACGTGTGAACTATACATGTACACGTTATTGTTATTTGCTTCACCACTTTAAAAGACAATCTCCTTGATTGTCTTATTGTTATGGTTTAACTCATATGTTTGGATGACTGCACAATTGCACATCCAAGTGTGATGTACCATTAATCACATTCAATTTTAATTATTCAGGTGAAATTATTATTAACGTGTTATGAGCGTTTTAATAAGGTCCTTTTTTCATGAATTTCTTTCTTTATGGAATCCTTATCTCAAATTGCACTTTCATTCTCTTCTAAGGATAGAATCCGAGAATTGATAAGAAGCATACATTCCTTTTTAGCTATTCTTGATGTTTATGTGTGTGTATGAAACCAAAAGATAGCGTTCACTTGCAGAATTGCACTAAAATGGACCACCATTTATTTTCCTTTAAGAGCATCAAACAAAATGGATGGACAATGCTTTTAGTGCACACAAATCCACCACTTAAAAAGCGGCGTTTTTTCTTCAGAACATTGCATCATGCCTAATTTACGTGCAGCACTACAATTATCCAAGGATGTAGCAAAATTGTATTTTTAGACTCTCATCTCCAATATAATAAAAACATAAGTAGAGTAAAAGAAATTAGAGTATGGAGCTTAAATTTTGGGTTTTTAATTTTTGATAAAGTATTTTGATTTAACAATTCCTTGTATGAGATTATGGAGAAATTTACAGAAATATAGTATTTTATTAATCTTGTTATTAGTGAGATTTGATTTGAAAAATAATATTTTATTTTTTTGGTTAGATTTGATTTAAAAATAGTATTTCATTATTTAAAAATTTGCTATTGATAACATTTGAGTTAAAAAATTATATTTTATTTTCAAATCTTATCATTGGTGAAATTTACTTGTCAAAATACCATTTCTTGTAAATAATCATAAAAACTCATTTTATGACAAATTCCAGATGCACTTCACATACTAAAAAAAAATGACCCCGTAAATTTTAGTGGGGCACTAACTTTCTCTTAAAAAGTATTATTTGAGGTCTGACTAAATTCGGCACAAATTTCATTATTTTCATGCAATCCATATGTGTATTCATTCTTTCTTCCCTTGAAAAAGAAAGAAAAAGTGAATTTCTTTTTTAAAAAATAAAATTCCAAAATGATCTTGGGCATAAAAATTTGGAATACTTCATAAAATTGAGAAGTCAAAAGGGAACATAATAATAATTGGAAAAAAAAACATTGCCAACATCAATAGCCATTATAGAATGCGGCTATATGCATGCATCATACAATCATAGAGTCCCATTATTACTACTACAACTAATAAAAAGAAAGCATGAAATTACCAATCATTTACTTTGGCGTGAAATCAGCACCAAAAGTTATCAATAGGCTCATTAACGCCTGGATGGTGACATGATTATCATGATTGATTATGATCCTCATAAACCAACCACTTCATGCAGCATGCTAGCTAACTATGGCATTCTTAGTCTTATATATGATAAGTAATAAGTAATTACATTACATTTACCTAAATAATTGTTGATTAAATTATTTGGAAAAAAATAACAAAAAAAGGCATCATGTATGGTATTGCTTAAAAAATTAGAGCTGTTTGCATAATATTAATTAGTGTAATTTTTATGCACCAGAATGAATATATATATATATATATATATATATATATATATATATATAATTATATTAACAAAAATAATTGAATCTCACACTTACTATTTAAAAAGTTATTAAAGTGAAATAATTTCAGTGAATAATAGTATAAAAAACTGTAAGTATATTAAAATTAAATTCAATATTAATTCTTATATTTTGGACAAACAAAAAATCAAATAAAAAAATGTATTGTTCATGAAGCATAAGTGTAGAGAAGGAGTTGTGTGTGTGGGGGTAAAAATAGTTTACCTTGAAAGGTACAACAACGTGGAGGGGCAAAAGAAAGTGCATGAAAGGCTAAGCTTAGGGCGGGAAAAAAGAAGCAAAAGCAAAGAAAGTAAGCAAAGAAAAAAAAAAATGCACCGAAAAGCAATCCCTGATCTCTCTATGCTTGTCTCTGTCTGAGTCTAACTGTCTCTCATCATCATAATCATCATAATCATAGTCATTTTAGAAACAGCCAAAAGAACAGGCAAGTTACAAACACAAAAACATTAATCTCTCTCTCTCTGTTTTTTTGTTTCTGTCTCTTTGTCTCTCTAGACTTAAAAGAGAGAGAGATTGAGAAGGGAAGGGAAGGGAAGGGAAGGGAAGGCGCTCCATGAAACTGTGATTCGTGTTGTTGGCCTATACCGTATCATTCATCTTCTCCAGCTTCTTTGATCTCTACTCCAATGCTTTGATCTTCGAATTCGCCTTACTTACATATAGGTACTTCTCACATGAATTCATCGTTGATTTTGTTGTTTCATTCTTTTGCGTTATTGTTAATCATGTGTGTATGGATTTTTGTTTGAAATAAACTTCGAGCAAAATCTACAAAATTAAATGAAGAGCTTTCGACTAGAGTATAGTTTGGAGATTTGTGTTAAGTGTTCCTATCATTTCTCGATTCCATTTCAACTTGCTATAGGGCGGTATCTTTATGAATGCCTGCACTTGATTCTGCGAATGTTATGATTGTAGAGAAGTTTTTAACTTTTGTTTGATTCCATTTTTTTTTCTGTTAAATGATTTTAAATTTTGATACACGCCATTCATATCGAATCATGGATTGCCACATTAACAATTAAAGTTGATTCTCTCATCACTTGAAAGCTTGTTATTTATTTATTTTTTGGTTACATGAAAGCTTCTTATTTAATTTGGTTAGATTAGATAACCATGTAAATTAGTGCATCAAAATTTATTTTTTTTAATTATTTTGTTCACTGATTTTTGCTCAGTATTCTTTGTAGATAACGTGTTTACAAATAGCACGTAGAATTTGTTTTTTTTTTTTTTGGGTGTGTGTAAAAGCACTGCTGAATTAAAATGTATGATCGATCGATGGTTTTGATGTTTGTTTGGCGAGAAAATTAGGCAAAGGAAATGAATCAGAATTTGAACGCTTATTTCGAGAAGGACGAAAACAAATCACTCCACTGTTCTCAGTTATTTTGTTTGGAATAAGGCTAGTACCTAGTAGCATAGTATTTCTTGCACACAACCTTACTGCAGTAAGCAATGCATGTAGCCATAGTGAGGAAGAAAACTTAAAAAAATAAAAAGAAGAAGAGGAATATTTTTCTTTTTTTGGTTCTGTAGTGCCATCTCGAACCTACAACATGGATATAGGCCCAAGAGGACCAAATCATTAATGCTGAAAGGTCAAGGAGTTTTGCGAGAAAAAGATTCTGCGGGAAAATCTCTATCTTATAAATGGAACTATTACTAATAGTCTATTAGATTGATAATAAAGTTCTTTTTTTTATTGTATTCTTTTGGGAATCTTTCAACAAAGAAAGACAAATTCAAAATTCATACTCATTCAAAACTTGTGGTCCTTTTGTTTTTGGGAATTTATAATATACATATTAGGATTAAATATGTTTAGTCACTAAGAAATAAGCACAATTTTACTTTGTCTCGTTCCATTTTTTTTTTTTGGGGGGGGGGGGGGGAAGTATGGTCCAAACAAGCCTAAAACTTATTAGTTTTAGTCCTATTAATGTGTTCTTGTTGAATGTTGAGTTGATTAATAAAAGATCATGTCATCAGATCCTACATAACAGTCAATAATTTAACGTAGCACATCATATATAATTCCATATATCACTATCCTACTATATAATGGGTTATTGAGTCAAGTAAAATGAGTTATCAAGTTGAATATAATTAGTTATTTGGTTAGAGCTTTGATACGTAGGATTATAATATGCCACATATTATTACTTACTATTGAATTGGATGACATAACTTTCTACTAGTAAGATTGATGTCTAAAGCAAATAGACTAATGGTAGGGACTAGAACCAATCATTTTTGGAAACATGTTTTTCCCTGGAACCAAAATCCAAATTTAATTATTTTTCGGTGACCAAAAGCATATTTAGGTAAAATTATTAGTTGAGTTTTTTATTTCAAGAATATCAACAATGTGTTTAAAAGATAAGTCAAGCTTTTTAAATTTAGTTATTCCTAAAGTGGTTGAAAATTAAACTGAATATATATATATATATTAAAAAATTAAATAGGATAACAAAAGTTGGTTTCTGTTTCTTTGTACTCTCTTCAATCTTCATAGATAATGGCCATTGTTATCCCACTGACTGCATTGGTTCAGTATATATATATATTAAGAGTTTTCATGAACAGGGAAAAAAAAAAGATAGGAATCTTATTATATTATTAATCATACAAATATGCCCAGAGTTTGAGTGGATGACAACATCGAGTCACAATAGGAATATAATTGGTCTGGATGTGTTTTAATACCAATTTCTCCTTTTGAAGCTTACAAAAATAATGCTTTATGGGAAATACCCTCTTCCACTTGAAGAAGGTGGGAGGTTAATGGTTATGAATCCAATCTGCTGTAGGTAAGACTTTATTGAACCAAGGAATATTCCATAGACTTTCATTTGGGGAAGGGAGGGGGATCTTATCAGAAATCTTTTTCAGATTATTTTCTTTTCACTTTTTGGTGGTAACTTGTTTTGTGGACTGAGTCATTAGAGAAGCACCATATGGACCACTTTACTAGCATGAGGAACTAAAGGAGTTTTAATGATATGGTAGGCACACCTATAAAGTGTGGGGATTAGAATTTTAGTCTATGATGACATTGATAGGTAAGGTCATGCATAACCAACAACAAAAAATCAACGACGGGTTGGACCAAGTGAAATAAGTCAGTTCTTCCTTTAAATCTCTTGATTCATTTGTGGCCTATGTGAGATATCCTCATCACAATGGTGAGTTTTCTAATGCCTTGAAGTTGTGTGGAACAGGTTAGAAGATCATAGTGGGGGTGGAGCACTGTTTCTTCTGTTCTGTGCTCCATTCATGCACTTTGTATCACTTTTTTGTTGAAGAAGAGATGGAGACTGGGAAGAGCAACAATAGTGCTAACCAGAGTTGTAAACTATCTAAGGACTCTTCATGGTGGAGCCAATTTAGAAATGTATCCAATCCATGGATGGCGAGATATGTCTATGGCTTGATTTTTCTAGTGGCCAATATGTTGGCATGGGCTGCCCGTGATGAACTTACTAGTCTTAAATCTTTAACAGAAATGAAGGGTAGGAATAATTGCTTAAATCCAATCTTTGAAGTTCTGAACTTTCACTTGCCATCACCATAACATCTAGGGGGGTTTACATTTTCATTTTATATGCTTTCTGCTTTTAGGATTTTGTGAATAAAGCAGTGAAAATAGGAAGCAAGATTTTATCATTTTCGCTGTTTCTTTCACAAAATCTTGAGAATAGGAAACATAAGAAATGAAAAAAGAAAGCAAACATATCTCTAGTTTTCTGTTGCTTCTTTCAGACGAGGCTATACCATTTGTGTTGCACTTTTAAGTATAAAAATGTTCTATCGAGATATATGTATGTCGAGGTGAGAGAGATATATTGTATGCTTGTGTAAAAGAGGGGTTGTATTTAGTGTTGAGTTTTGATATTCAAACAACATCTCTCTTTTAAATATGATAGAAATATTAATCTTCCTAGCAAAGAAACACATATGGGCCCATATCATACTTGATGTCTCCATTTGAGCATAATTTTCTTTTTTTTTTGGTGACGCCAATAACTGAAAATCTAACGCATGTTGAACCTACAGGAATAAGAGGATGCAGGGTTGGAAAAGATTGTTTGGGTGCTGAAGGTGTTTTGCGCGTGAGCTTTGGCTGCTTTGTATCCTTTTTCAATTGCATGCATGAAATAGTTGATAATAATCCTTTTATAGCATGGTTTATAGAAAAGAAAAGAAAGAACCAATCATTAGATCAATCATTAATCAAGATTTTATATTCATGTGTGATGGCTAAACAAAAATGAAAATTTGACACGATTGCTCTTAGTAGAAGTGTTCAATCATCAACCACAAATCTTAGTTCAGTTCAGTGGTTTTTGTACTTCTGTTCTATAGTCTGTGAACCTTAATACTTGATCAGCTGTTTTATATGACAATGTTTTGGTCAACTGCTGGCACTCCAAGATTGAATGAACCCAGAGATAAATGGCACTCTGGATGGTGGTTGGTCAAGATTGTTCTCTGGGTTGCCATGACAATCTTCCCATTTTATCTCCCTTCTGAGTTTATTGAGCTCTACGGTGGGTAAATTGTATCTCTTGAACAAGTCTCCAAGCATTAATACATGCTCTTTGATATAAATTTTTTTTGCTAGTATTACCTTCGTTCATTCTTCTGACATAGTTTTTCTTTTCTTTTCTTATATTTTGGGCAGGGGAGGTTGCACATTTTGGTGCCGGGTAAATAGTTTGTGCCTCTTCTCAATTATTTTACCATATTCATTATTTTAAGCTTATTATCTGTGATTGTTTAAACATTTTCTGTCTCTTTCTCAGGGTTTTCCTCCTGATTCAGTTAATAAGCATAATCAGCTTCATTACATGGCTGAATGATTATTTTCTCTCTGAAAAAAATGCACAAAGATGGTAAGATTTTCTCTGTTAACAAACTTGAAACTATAGTTCTTGTATTTTTTTTTCTAATCCCACTTTTGCTTTTGATTATTCACAAACATATTTATCAATTTAGTATAACATCAGTGATGTGATGCCTTATTTTGTATGTGTCTGCATTAATCGTCAATCATCCTGCAGCCAAATCCATGTGATGTTATTTGCAACTGCTGCATATTTAATATGTTTGGTGGGGATCGTTTTGATGTATATTTGGTATGCTCCACAACCATCTTGCCTCCTCAACATTTTCTTCATTACTTGGACCCTGGTACTTGTCCACCTCATGACAAGTGTATCAATGCACCCAAAAGTAAGTTCTATTTGTGTCCAGGTCTTTTGCTTGCTCAATTCACACTATATTATTCTCATAATTTTATGTTAAATTTCTTTCTCTCAATAGGTGAATGGTGGCATTCTTAGTCCAGGGTTGATGGGGCTTTATGTTGTATTCCTTTGCTGGAGTGCAATTAGAAGGCAAGGCTACCAATCTTTGGCTAATTCATTTAGCTTTTAATGTTTAGAATATAGTTTTCCTCTAAAGGAAGCTTGGATGCAAATTAAAATTAAACCCACAAGACATGCATTTTATGATCCCTCATAACTTAACTTTTTGTCCATTTATTGATTTTATGATCCCTCATAACTTTTTGTATCCATTTCTGTTAAATTTGAGCTTTGCAACACATTTGTGCATGCAGTGAACCAGCAGGAGGCAGCTGCATCACCAAGTCAGGATTTCCAAACAAAACAGACTGGCAAAGCATCATTGTAATATTTCTTGACTTCATATTCAACTGAAATTTGAACTTTGGTGGTGTTGCTTTCCAGAACATGATAATTGTGAACTTACAAATATATATGTGTGTTATGTTAACCTCTAGTCTAGTTATATGATCATGATTACTTTAGTGTTGGTTGACATGTGTTACATGATTGCTTCCAGAGCTTTGTTGTTGCAATATTGGCCATTGTTATCGCAACATTTTCAACAGGCATAGATTCCAAATGCTTTCAGGTGTGTTAAAGAATATGAATTCAATTTGAACAACTTTGATGTTAGGTTCTCCAATACATATCTGATAGATTCTTGCAGTTCAGGAAGGAAGATGCGCCTGCAGAAGATGATGTTCCATATGGTTATGGCTTCTTCCATTTTGTTTTTGCCACGGGTGCAATGTACTTTGCAATGCTACTGATCGGATGGAATAGTCACCATTCTATGAGAAAGTAATGGTCCCATCCTAAAATTTTTCCCATATCATATCATGTGCATTTTGTGAGAAGATTTTACATTCATACACTTTATTTTAAAGATTTTCAATGCACTATATTAGAATACCAATCTAGAATAGCGATGAACGGAGGATCTTGATTATGCCACAATTGATTATTCTGGACTTTGCGCAAGATTTTCGTCCCTCTACCCTTATCCTTGAGCTCTTATTCAATGGGCAAATCAGAGAAAACTGAAGTACACACTCTTAAGTTCAACTAGACTTATAAGATGTCAAAACCCTATATATCACAATTTGTTAGGGCTAATTATTTATGGACAATCCCATCAGCCCGTTTTATATATAAAATAAATTTATTAATGTAAACCCTCTTAGATATTTTTCTTGCACACTTCACTCGGATTTATTGTTCTTAATTTTTAGTTTATTCTTTATTTCGATAGTTTATCACTCACATCACATGTGCTAGTAGCAAGTTTATTTGAAGTTTTTTTTTTTTTTTTTTTTTTATATCTGAAGTTGATTTTGTCTTTCTTCAGATGGACAATTGATGTGGGATGGACAAGCGCCTGGGTCAGAATAGTAAATGAATGGTTAGCAGCATGTGTTTATGGTAAGTTTTCTTCATTTTTATTTTATTTTTTTTATTTTTTCTTAAATTAGGCCTAGCATGGAGCATAGTGAAAAATGGGAAAAAAAATTCAACCACAAAGGGATATAGACATTTAATTTAGTGTAAACACTTTTTGTGCAATTTCTTGAGCTAAGGGGCAACTAACTAAAAAGTAGTATTTATCTTTTTCACAGTATGGATGCTGCTAGCTCCAATCGTATGGAAAAGCAGATATACAGATTCTACATGAAAGCTTCCCTGTTATAGATTTGATATTGTGAGGATTAATGTCTTCAAATTGCCACACGCAAGTTTATGCATATGTACTGAACTCCCCCGGCTGCTGTTCTCTCAGATTGGAAAAGAAACTCTAACTGCAACACACTGGAAATTATCTGTCAGAAGCAGTGGTTCTGGCACAAGTGCACATATGCTGTTGGAAGATATACACCCATTAAATATCAAAATGAAAGGGATATACACACATTCCTCACACTCCCTACAAAGGATTCAAGATAGAACAGAGAAATGTACACCCTTTTACCTGTTCATCATGAGTGACAGAGGGAGCATAACGTAACTCAAAATCATTTATCACTTAGTAGATGCTATTTAGAAATTTCATTCATAATTTTCCAGATTATCAGTTTCACTGATTAGAGTTAATTTCTTATTCTATTTTTATTTTTCCAAAAAAAAACTCTTACACGTTTCAGTAAATGCAGACCTAATAAACCATGTTGTACCCAAAAAAAAAAAAAAAAAACTAATAAACTAGAGTTGTGTTATTTATACTCATAGAATGTTGAACATCATAACGAATCACACTCCATCCACCATTAGATAAGGAGTGGATCGTATTTAAGTAGAGTCCACACCTCATTCAATGGTAAATGGGGTATAAGTTGGCATAGTGTCTCACAATCTATGAGTATTATTAATATTTCTCAATAAACTATATTGTTAGAAAAATGTTATTTGTACTCATTTTATGTGGGATACTCTACCGACTCACACCTCATTCACCATTATATAGGAGTGAACCCTACTTAAATGGGTTCCATACCCTATCCAATAGTGAATAAGATATGAGTCGACAAAGTGTTTCACACATAATGAGTACAAATAACACATCTCATGTTAACTCTCCTCAAATTGCGAAGTGAATAGAGCTATGGAAATAGTATTATAGTATTATTATTATAAAATAACAAATAATTAAAATAGATTTAGAAAAATAGAATTAGCACAAAACATTTAGGGTGTTTTTGATATGTTGTATTAAGCATGATAGTATAAGCTTATACTATACGTTATGCCCTTATATATTATTTAGTGCAGACAACGTATTGTATAAGTTTATACATCATAATCTCATTATACATTAAAATATTGTATAACTTTATAAGGTGGCCGTATTAGGCCTGATTAGTTTTTAACGTATAGTGTTATTTTTATTTTTTAATATTTTATTAAAATAAAAAAAATTTAAATAAATAACAATAAGTAAAAATTTATAAATAAAATCATTTCATAATAAATATTGTTAAAATATATGATATCAATTTAGCTATATACAATAAAAAATAAAAAATTAATTATAATTAATAAGTATTAAATATCAAATAGAAATAAATATTTAAAATAAATACTATGTAATATTTAATATATAAAAGTAAGGATCAATAATAAAAATATTTTGAGTTAATATTTTTTAAAAATTTAAATTTAAATAATTATAATTAAAAATAGAAAATATTAAAAATATATAAAAGATTTATTTAATATTTATATAATTATTGAAATAACAAATAATTATAAAATATTGAAATAAACAATAATATTTAAAATAAATTAAATTTTTATTAATAAATATTTACATAAATATGATATTTAAAAATTATATTTAAATCAATAATAACAAATTTTATTTTATTTAATATTTAATTAAAATATTAGAATTATTTGTAAATAAATTATAATATTATAAAATATATAATATCTTATATAATGTTACACCAAACACTTTATTGTATTAAAAGTTTATCGGGCTTTATACTATCAAGTCTTATATTATAAGCTCTTATCCTATCCAGCGTGCCAAATGGATTAGAGTTTAATTTTGATTGAATGATTTACACTCTCATCCAATTAAAATATTTCATAATATTTTAGTTGCATAACTTTTTAAAGTAGTGAATAGAAGAGTCAACTATCATAACTAATGTAGCAATATATGGTTAAATAATTATATAAAAAAAATTTATATTATCAGTATATAAAAATTAAATTCAAATATTTAATAAAAGACTCCCCAAAAATCACAACCAAGATAAGTAAACTTTTATATGTTCAAGCCACTTAAAATATAAACAACTTGGATTTGAATCCTCATTTTAGAGAGTAAAGTAAGCAATTTTACCCTGAAATCAATAGAGGAAAGAGCCTCCCTCTCCCTGGAACTTTTAGTTTTATTGATCCAATAATAAAACCCCTCACTTTACTCTCTAAAATGAAATTTTTACTTTAGAGGATAATTTCCCAAATGATTTATATTAGTTTCTTTTATATATATATATATATATATATATATATATATATATATATATATATATAATGTGACTCATGATTAAAAAAAATACTTAGTTAAAGCTGCGGATTAATATAGTGTCGGAGGTTTGAGTGGTATAAGAGAGGTTATGAATTCTAACCTCATCAACAAAGAAACAAAGGTTTGAACAAGAAACAATGAATGTTTCACTGGAGATGCAATTCTCTAGTTTCAATTCCATATATCCAAATGGTGTGACTGCCCCAGTAGGAATTCGTAAAGAAGCTGGGACTTCCTGATCACTGTAAACTGTAATTCAAAATCAAATTTATAGAAACTTAGGCACATTATTTTACTTTATGTTCTCCATTGGATTTTCGTTTGATTGTAACATCGATGCTTGAGAATAAAATTGATGTGAATTGAAGAAATTATTGTGTGGCATTTGGGTGTTTGAAAACAATTGTGTACGGTAGCAGCAGCAAAAGGCAGGTGGGTGATAGGTGGGTGAGAGAGAATTAGAATGGCAGGGCGAGCAGAATGGACGAGAGGTTTGCTATTTTCATCTTTTGGGTCATTTTAGGGCGGTCCACGGTGGACCCAAAACGTGCTGCCCATGTTAAATGCTGCCAATATGGTAAAGTTATCAAATCCGTTTGCAATTTTATATAACTCCCCCCTTTTCTCCAAGTCTCCAACAATGACTATGGAACGGGTTTATTACGCCTCCTTCAATCTAACAAGACTTATTTAAGATTTTATTCTTTCTTTCTTTCTGTATCTATTTGTTTTCGGTTAAACATCAAATTGAATCGGTTACCTTTAAATTTATTACCAGATAAATTTACAATATTATCTATCGAAATATTTTTATTAATTAAAATTATTTCACTAAATTCATCGTATTAGATAAAATTATGCCATACACCAAGCATTGAATAATATGAAAGGCTTATATTGTGCATAAGTAATACTACACTATTAAGCCTTGTATCATCAAACTTTATGCTTGCAAACCTTGTCCTATAAAATATACCACAGTGCCTAAGCTTGTTTTGTTTGCCCATACATCTTTAAAATACATAATAAAATAGGCATTATCAACCACTATCACACGCCATTATCCCTCTAAAATCATCGTAACTGGGAGGATCAGTTAGACACTGGGTAATAAACTAACAACCTCAGTAGTAAACAGCTTGTGGCATAGAACTAGACTTTGGCTACAGTACGGTTAGATAATTTCATGTACTTGACCAAAAAAAGAAAAAAAGCACCTCCTCAAAATTGAGACTACAAAATCATACATTTTATAGTGAAACCAACCAAAAAAGAATACAACTAGTGGGCAACAATTAGCACGCCATCACCCAATCTACACTACAATTTGAAATGAACTCGTGGGTGCACCCAAAATGAAAAAAATTGTGTCTCTACGAAGGGTTCTTTGCACCCACTTCATATTCATCTGCTCTTTCTTTTTCATTGTTTCCTTTTTGGGGTACAATATTTACCCGCTCTCTTTCCCTCATTTCTCTAGCACCCCCTTCCAAGAAGGCAGATTGTGTCTTTCCCTTACCTTTTCCCATAGCAGCAAACAAATTACACGGCCAATTGCAAATATTTGACTTCGACCCCAGGGTTTACCACAAATCTCTCATTATGTGAAAATGCCTCACTTTGATTGACAAACAATAGAAACTTAAAACTCACCCAAATTTGTACAGGGAGCAACAAGTTGATGCTTGACTTTACAAGTCCACGAGGACAAATTTTCACATCATCCAAATGGGTTTCCTCCTGCAGGGAAAGGATTAGGATTGGTAGTGTTTAACAACCCACCAGTTAGCTGCTGATCCGGATTTGACAAGCTGAAAACAGCTCCCATAGTACCAAAACTACCAGCTTCTGGCCTACACATTCAGTTAAAAATAGTGGCAAGCTAAGTAATGCTGAGCGATCAATAATCATTGATTTTACCAATACGCAAAAACTGCTTGGCACAATCACTTCACAAACCAGGAAACCCACAGGTTTCCCAGTGGTGGCACCTAATAATTGCCTACACAAGAACTACACAGGGTAAACTATGGAATGAGATGCCAAAATGTGTTTTTATATGGAAACATGGTTTACTATATCATTGAAATCCATGCTATGAATCATAGCTTGGGATGGTAATATTTTATTAGGGTTGGACCCAAAAGATGAACTTCAAAGATGCAGCATGTAAACAACCAAACCTAAAACAGCCAATTGAAGGGTTGAAAATAATCATGGTTAGAAAGTAGTTACCTTGGCATTGGCATGTTAGTTGGTGTCATTTGTTGTCCCATGTATCCCCCTGAAATTTTCAGATGGATTAGACTTGGGATGAAGATTTGTAACAAACAAGCAAATGCTTTTAGCATACAATAATTAATTGAAGAATGGTAAAAGGATAAATATACTTGATCCCAATGCTGATATGTGAGTTTGCGCTTGTGCAGGCAGGACTGGTACATATGCTGACGACTGGGGTGGAGTCAAGGCATGTGATGGATTACCCAAGCTTGAAGGGTGCACTGTGCCTGGTGGTATACTAGGCAGAGCACCGTGCAAAGATGACATGGAAGGAAACTGCATCCAGGGAACACCAAACAGAAAATCATCAACCATGATTATCCTTATTCTTCCCTAAAAGAATCAGACAGGGTATATACTATGTCTACTTTAACCAACACATTAACACATCAGAAAGTCAGCATGTCATACTTCCTTATTCTAGCCTTTTCAATGTGAGATAAAAAAGAGAACAACATAGCAATTTTCAACATTTACTACAGACCCGTTATACTTAATAATAGATTTGGTTCAGCTGCAAGATACAAACTTATGCAAGCAGCGTACACTTAAATAGTTAAAGTTGACAGAGAAAAAAATTCATGAATCTATGACTCAGAACAAAATTCAAACTATACCATTTATCTTCCAAAAAGACACACTCTAAACTAGCAAAACCCCCAGTATGCAATATTAAATTTTTATGATTTAATACAATACTCATGCATGACCAACCGAACATTGACAGTTAAAGACTATGAAGTATGAACAATCATTGGCAATAAGAGTATAATACACATTTGTAGTTTAAACTTGAAACCAAGCAAAGTCACATACTGTTGGAGCTTGAACTGGGGCTGATTCACTGCCAACGTCAAATGGATTTACTGATTTTGATGCCTGTGGAAAACTTGGCATGGGCTGTAACAGTAGGCAGATATTTATATTAGAGAAATTCATTAAACTTATGTACTAGCCAAAGATCCAGATAATCTTTCAAGCTAATCATTTTGGATTGCAACAGTACCACGACATTATTATATTGCATATAGATACCCATGCCACGGGGAAGACCCATTTGCCAACCTGGAACCGAAGCAGGGTAGGATGGATATTTTACAGTGAACAGATCCTGCAAAAATCACAACTGTTAGACAAACGATAAATACATGCAAGCAAGCATGCACACAGCATAGCTGATTGAAAGGTAAATAAGGAGCAAAGAATACCTCAGGAAGTTCTTTTCTTCCACTTGGTTTTACTTCGGCAGGGGAAGGTTGTGAAACAACAGCTGCTGTAACTTCTTTGGCAGGGTTTGGAGCATGATGGTATGCATGTGGCATTGATGTGTTAGGATGCCCTTGTACTGTGGGTACAGAACGTATATTCCATGGCTGCAAGATGTTACCAATAAAAGGGTGAATAAATACATCTGAAATTAACAGGCAGAACAATTGAGAAGACTACTACGTTAACCAAAATTAGCCAAACCTGATTGTTTGCAGCTCCACCTACAGGTTGTGCAAATTGTTGAGTAGACTGACTAGAATTAGCAGGAAACATCGATTGCTGATTCTGCAAACTGGCCCACTGTCCTGCATTATTAAGAGGTGGTACTGTTGCAAGTCCAGGAGCACCACTGGGTGGGAAAGCTGAGAAACCACTAATATTTGCAGCTCCAGAAGCAGAAGCAAGAGTTGATGCTGGAACAGCTACTGCAGGTGAAACAGATGAGTCACCCATCCTCGGTAACATTGTCACACTGCCCCCAGGAAGAGCCATTGCAACATGTGCACCACCTTGGACTCCAGAAACATGAGCAGGTAACGATGCTGGCACTGACAATTGGGACAACATTGATTCAAGTGGATTTACATTCAAGGGGCTTGGAGTTGCTTTCACTGCTGGAGCAACATCAAAAGAAGCCCAATTGTCAGCACTGGAACTTGCTGGCTGCACAACAGGTTGAGGCACAGTAGTTTGTTGGGTTTGATGAATTGCTGGAGCAACAGGAGGTTCAGGATCAGCATCGAAATCAATAAGGCTCTTTGCAGTCTCAAGCTTAACATCCGTTGGGTTTCCATTGCCGGATGCCAAGCTGGTGGACGATGCAGTTCTCTGAAATTAAAAACAGTCAGTTCTTGCTGTATAACGTGTTCACAACCAAGTTTAGGTCCCTAACTAAAGGGGATGAAGGGAAGGGTCTGTCTAAACAATTCATGCTTACAAAGTAAACACTGAGGCGCATCACATAGAGAAATTAAGAAAGAATTATGATTAACAGTTAATGTTCATGCTACTTGTATATTCCCTTTGTTCATTAGAAAAACTTGAAACATACAATGATAATAATAAATTCATGTGCAAATTAAAAACATTATGTCAAATGAATAAACATCTCTATTAACAGCATAAAATATCAGATTTAATGCAGGAAAATGGGAATTTCTTATAGCAGAGCAATGTAAATGAACACCGAAGAAACTGCACAGCAAAGCCATGTCATATAGAAATATAGCATCAAGACTGAAGACCCAGGTAACTGAACCATATGGAACATAATTGATAATAATTTCACCTGTGTCAATGCTGAGCCATCAGCAGCCTTTCCAGTGTTTGGTTTGGGGGGTTCACTTATCCGAAGAGGTACTACATTTTCTCCCAAAATCTCTCTAACTGGCCGCACTACAGGTGGGCTTGAAGAACCCAGACCCTTGGATTGCTCAGGCGATTGGCTTTCTACCTTATAATCCCCATCAGATATTCGACGATCTTCACGACGCCAATCATTGATTATTGGAGGACGACCAGGACTTCTCTTATAATCACCATATTGCCTACTTTCTTTATCATATCCAGGACTTCTTCCACCTGGACTAGACCTGTCACTAAAACGGCGTTCATATGTGTCGTCATACGGAGGGCTTTTAGGTCCTCCCTGATACATCTCCAGTCTCTTGTTTTCATAGAAATCTTCTTTGTCACCCTGTATAAGATGCCAACACAGAGAAGAGTTAAATTTACCCTATAAATTCATGCAATTCTAAAGCAAAAGCAGTAGTGCACATGTTAAAATGGAACAAAATTGTAAAATATACACATGAAACAGTGAATCCAAAAGGGGACAACTCACTGGCTTTCCTCTGGGTGGTTTGTCATAAGCCTTCTCTCCAGTGAATCTTCTATCCACGTAAACATGCTTAATAAAGTCTCGGAGCCGGTCAACATTACTGGCACCAAAATTGCCAATCAGAATAAATAGATAAATAATGCACCCTGCATTTATACATAAAAGCTTACAAGCAAGTAGTTACCTGCTATCAGGGAAAGAATGACGTTGCGCATCCCATTCTTTAAAATAAATTTCTTTTGCACACTGAAAATATTAGATAAAGCAGAAATCAAGGTAAGAAATATAAATCAGGAAGACTGGAATGATCGCTTAGCACAAACAGGCATCTATACCTGATTTCCTCCTTCTTGAAGTGCACTAACTTCTTGGGAAGTAAATTTAGCCATTGAAACTGATTTTACTCTATGGGTGAATTCCCGGCTGTAAATTAACATAAAAAGAAGTTGACATTCAAAGAAAAGTGTGCAGTAGAAAGGAACACTATTGTCCTATCACTGGTACAGCATAATATATTTCACAACAAAATACAGTTTTTGTACACACAAAGCATATGAGAGCGTGCACATGGTTAGACTTATTTGAGATTTGTTTCCCGTCCAATGAAAAACAGATTTTCTTAGGTATACGGTTTTATGAACTCTATGTCCAATCCATAACACATAACACTATAAACAATATGCAGAAGGTATGCAATATCAGTATATAGATGGTTCAAACTTCAAAACACATTCAAAGTATGCAAAAGAATAAAATATGGAAAATTGAAAAATAAGTCCACTAAAATTAGCAATAAAGGTTAGTACAGCAGGCCTCCATGAACTAAAAATAAAAAAATAAAAGACTCAGCACAGTGCAGACATAAGATACTACAATAGGCAAAAGTAATGTATGGACTTACTGTATTCCACTACAGTTTGTGCAAACAAACGTCCAGAAATTTGTGCACACATATTGTGGCCCCTTCAAAAAAAAAACACAAGAATGTAAAGATCTGTCATAATATCAAATGCAATAATTTCCTTGCTAGCTTCAGAGTAATGCAATCAGAATCTAGCAAGTATTCAAATTCATCTGTTCATCTAAGGCGACTGTGTTTGCATAGAACCTAACAAAGTTATCAAACTCAAGAGTTTAGATAAATTTATTTTTGTGTGGTAAGATCCTAAACTTGTGAGAATTTAACAGTTAACTTGAGAGTTTAATAACCATGCTATTTTGTAAGGTTGTCAAATTCGAAAGTTTAGATAAAATCATTTTTGTATAGTAAGATCATAAACTCGTATGGCTTTAAAAGTTAACTCGAGATTAATAACCGCAGAACCTAGAGAAGTATCAATAGTTGCTGGGTTCTGTTATCATTCTTGTTATTTTGGTAGTCAACAACCGCAGTGACATTAGATACTACTGGAAACATCACCGCTCTGTGATGTATGTCAAGGATGAATTTGAGGGTGATATGTAATCCGTCATTTCAATGTTTCCTATTTGATAGTTACCGCAACACTAGCTGGATTCATAGTATCGAGAAGCGCATTCCAACAAATTCAATACAGAAATCCCATGCTCAAAGGTTATGTTATTAATCAAATAAAGCCTCACATTTAAGACAACTACATATCTAATTCCATACCATAACTTTCAACCACTGACTCTTAAATGGAAGATTCCACCGGTTCACACATTCCATAAACAGGTGAAGTCATTAGTCATACGAACTATTTGTGAACAAGGGAGAAAAAACTGCACATCATTAAATTCAACACTCTTCCTATCTGCAAAGAATTACTCCCAGTGGTCCGATCATTTCGTTTCTACTGTCTACTAATCAGGAATCCCTTCAAAGTTTGTTGAAATTCATGGTAACAGAAGAAAAGATGGAAATAGTTGAAAGGCACTGAATGCTAAAATGTACTAAAATAAGAAAAAGTGAATTGTTCAAGTGAGATTACAACCTTATATAGGCCGACGAATGTAACTGACTATTAATTAATATCTAACCAACTCTAACTAATCTCTAAACTTGAATCTACCATTTAATGAGCTAAATTGAATCAATTTCATATTATCAACTACACAATTCTACAACTTCATAATAATAAAAAGAGAAAGTTCAAATTTACAACACAGCTTGCGGGGAGCATCTTACCAAGCTGTTGCAGTTAATGCATCTTCGATTCGGTTCAAGCTTCAGAAGACCGCGAATTACGCGTTCGTTCTTCTCATCTTCCTTCACCCTACTCGCCATATCCAATTTTCTGCACCTCAAAACCTTCCAACACAGTAAAAAACGAAGTCAATTGATTTCAACCACAACAATTTCGAAAATCGTTATCGTCATCAAAGCAAGTCAATTCAGTCCAAATTCCAAAATAACGCAACTTACAAAAAAAAAAAAAATAGATCATCGATTTTCTCAGGTGATAAATTGATAAATTTCCGAAGCGAAAACGAAAAAAACTAACAGTAGATCTGCGTACAGAAAAGTTGCAAACTATTGAAGAAGGTGAAGTGAGAGAAAATAGGTGGAACCCTAGAACGTTGAGGGAATGGGAAACTCACCGAAACTGAACTGAATTGAATTGAATGTAGAAGCAGTTTCAACTCTTTTTTTTTCGAAGCTTTTCCTTCTTTTTTGTTCTGGTGTTTGAGTTCACAAGAGATCCACCGCAACACAAAAATGGAAAAATAATAAAAGATAAAACAAAATTAAGAAAAAAGCAGAGATAGAAAGGGAAAGAAAGAGAGAGTCGCAGATCTGTCTTGAGTTGGCAGTGTAATGACGGCTTTGTACAGCTCATAGAGGTTTTCGCCTAAAATCTCTCTATGCTTTTTGCACCATTGATATTACCTAAATAATAATAACAATCAATAAATATATATTTTTTAATCAACAATATGGCCTTAAAGACCTATATATGCCTGTGTGTGTGTGAGATATGATATATTAGTTTTAAAACTTATTACCATCAATATAATTTTAGAAATGAAAAATATAAACAAATAAAAGGTTTAATTTACATGTACTTGTTAATGTTTAAAAGTTGGACACAACTATTTAACTATGCATAATCATATTAAAAAGACTCAACCACTCATCATCCTAGAAATTATTACAAAATAGATGCATATAATTGGATTATAGGATAAGTTTGTTTTATATTAATATATGTTACATCAAAATTTAATTCGTAAATAAAATATGAATTTGATTTTGCTTATTCACAACATAAAAAATGTTTTATATAAATATTTAATTGTATATTATTATATAAATGAGAGTATAGTAGCGAAAAAATATAATCGAGAGTGTTTGCTCATATGATTAGCAACATAAAACTCAGTACATCGAGATTATATCAAAATAAATCTCATAAAATATAACAATAAATATTTTTCTTTTTATTTTGATCGTTTTAATTTCTAGTGTTGTGGGCACCGGTTTTATCTGATGGTGACAATGACGTCAGTTGGGCTTATGGTAAGTAATTTTTCTGTTGGGATGATTTTCATGCTATAGTTACGGCTAAATATTGATGTTCACACTTCATTTATTGAATGAAGTGTAAATTATATTTAAATAAAATTTACACTTTATTTAATAATGAATGTAGTGTAAGTTAATATAATATTCTATATATTATGAGTGTAAATAACACATGTATAGTACTCTTTATTCACATTTTCTTGCTTTTCCTACTCCTAGAATGTGTACAACATGTAACTCTTGGATCTATGCCTACCTTGCAAAGATGTAAAATTCAGAGTTGATAAAACTCGTGACTTTACAAAACATCAATCAAACAATCAAGTAAATTTGTCAATTTCGTTTATCAATTTGGAAAAAAAAAATAGTTGTTCTTTCGAATTCTTTTACCGTTGTTATGTCTGGTTTCTTTTTGAATTCTGTTAATACATTCTAAAATTTAATATTTAAATCTGCAATTTTACTGATTTATTTTGACTTCTTCTTCTTCTTCTTCTTATTATTATTATTATTATTATTATTATTAGAGTTTATTATAAAATTTTCAGAGTTTATAATTTTACCTGTTTCTAGTTCTTTAAATTTATTTATTTACTTTTATTTTTTTGGTACATTGGCAGCAATGATATTTGGACCTATAATTTCCTGCAAACTACCCAAGCTCTTCACTACTAGCTTATTCCTAGTTTTTTTTTTATATATATAACAAAGCAAGAAGGTAGCTTTTTTTTTTCCCAAATTGGAATTTATATGTGAAATATTACACAATGCTTAATTTCACTAAATTCTTTCATATCAACAAAGCAAGCATTTAAACATATTCTTTCCACCAGAGAAAAGAAACATTTTTTTTGTATATTTGAATAATTTTTCAAAAATAATCATACTATAACAGTTTTTTTATTTTTATGAAAGATGAAAAGAGTAAATTTTGAAGAAAAAAATCATTTAAAATTTTTAAGTTAGATATAAAATTTGAGTTTTATATTTACTTTTTTAAGAATCTCAAACGAACACACCATATATCAGCTTCTATTAAAAAAGGTTGAAAAATTTATTTTTGTATAAACAAATATGAATAATCTCTATAAAAATTATTTTTCAGTTGAAAAAAATCAGAAATGCACCATTAAATACTTTTTTTTTTTTGTTTCTGGTGTCACCGTACAAAATGAAAAACAATGGAGTTTTTGGAATTTGATCAATAGTTTCCGTCTTCGTTGCAAACAAAAAAATTTTGTCGCTTAGCGAGAGTATCAACATCAAGGTGTAAAGATTCCCATGGCTGATGCAACATACGCTGCAATCGGGTTAGAGGTCGGTGACCGGCAGCCTGACTCTTACTGCCCCGACTTATCATGGTTTTGCTTAAAAATAGATCGATTATTTTAGTTAATTAGTTCTAGTTGTTTACTCATCTAATTTTAGGTGTATTTGTATTGATTTTTTCTTTATCAAGGATATGTTTGATCAACTGATAAAAATCGAATGTATTAAGGATATTCTTAGTAAATTAGTTTTATGTGCTAATTTTTATTAACTTTTTTCCCCAACTAAACTGTCACCCCAACTAAACTGTCCCTAAAAGGAGATTTAACTAAATATACTTCTTATAAAATTTAGGGTTTATATAGTTTAGATTTTAATATAATCACTTTAGGAATAATTAATGTTGAAAGAATTAATTTATGTTTGAGAATAATGTTAAAAAGGAAGTTTAAAATAGTCTTTTAATTTAAAAATAATAAAGTAAATTATTTTGAAAGATTTAATTACTAAAATAGACATGACTCTATTGTAAGAAAAATTGACTTTTATCATCTTTAAGAAAAATGGGGGTAATGGAGTAATTTGTTAACTTTTGCAACTTGATTGTTATTGGAATGTTAGTCACTTTCAACAAAAGTAAAGAGTAAGTTTATTTTAAATTTTGAAAAAAGTAATTATGAAACTTAAATTTTATATATAACTTAAAAAAGTTGAAAACTGATTTATTTCGTAAGCTATTAATATTAGCTTTTATAAAAAAAAACTGGAAACATACTTTTTTAAAATTTTGATTATTGTTTAAAAATTATTTAAATATATGAAAAATAATTTTTTTGGGTGAAAAAATGATTATTAGTCAAAATAATCACAAGCAAATGCATCCAAAATCTTACTTCCACCAAAATCAATTCTTCTAATGACAACTCTTTTATCTTAAAATTGAGAATGCTAAACAAAAAACAACTATTTTTTTAAAATCGGATACTTTTCACCGCAATGGGAAAAGTAAGGCAAACCAAACAAGCCTTACTCGTTTCAACTCTTAAGTAGAACTTGGATAACTAATTTCTATGAAAAATATTTTTTTTAGTTAAAAGATTATTGAATACACCAAAAGAAATTATTGGAAATTGATGGAGCAATATATCTAATAAAAAAGCTAATTTATATAAAAATAAATTATACTATTTTTTTTTATATACGAAAATTTAGGCATCAGACATTCTATTAAAGACTGAGCACAGCCACCAGGTTTATTGAGTGTTTACAAGGGTTTTTACGTGATTACCCACCAATGAAAGCCTTATAGTAATAGAGAGAACTCAAACCCTGCTCTTTCGGGATACATCCCGAGCCTTTACCAATTACCACCTATGTCATGCTTCGTTGGTAAAATAAATTAAACGATTTGAGTTAAATAACTCAACTCGATAGCTTGAATTAAAAATTGATAAGGTAAAAAGATGATAGATTAAGTGAGTCAATGCACATTGCGCGGCTCCCTGTCACAGCTCGTGGACTATCCAAGGCGGGCTAAGCTGATTTGCCTAATTATCAAGTTACCAAATGCAACTCAACTTGCCCGTTTTTATAAGGTTCAATACATAGATTGACTTGTGATCAGATCTAGTTATGTATTTTAATTATTATGTTTAGAGTTTATGATGCTAATTTAATTGCTAACTTTGTAATATTAAAACGCTATGTTTTCAAAAAGATAAAAAAAAAAAAAAACAATGGAAACACTAATGAAGAATGAGACTAAACCATCCCTGCCGTGACGTATTTGCAAAAAAATCAAGTGAATAACAAACGGGGACTGTATCCAAAAAGCAATCACCCTATCTATCTTATGGAGTGACCACTGTCACTCTATTTTGACTATTGTCACTCCTTTTTTAATGGTTTTTGATTTAACATTCTCAAACTACCCTTGCCTAGGTATTGGATTAAATTACTTTATATTGTTACTTTTATGTTTCAAATTATATTCAATAATTACACCAATTCATATGTCAATCTCGAGATAAAATAAGGAAGTGTTTTTTTCAGATTAAATAATATTTAGTAATCACGTGGACGTATCATGCTAATTAATAGCTTTTAAATAGCATGCATTTATTTTATATTATTTTTTGTTAGAATTTTAAATAACTGTATATGTCACTTTTTTTTCATTAGATTTTTTCCCATAAAACTTTATAATCATTATGAAACTCAACTAGCTATAGGCCATACTAATATATAAGATATAAATTATAACTCAAAATATAGTTTCATGTATAAAATTTGTTAATCAGTTCGTAAAATTATAATTCGGTATAATACAGGAGTCAATTATATATTATTACTTTTCTTAAATAAAAATATTAATATACTTGCTCCAAATTTTTTTATTTTACTTAGAAAATCTCTAATTTGTTTTACTTTTTCTTATTTTAAATATAAATATGTTCAATTTATTTCCTCAACCATTAATAAATTTAAATATTTTCTCCTTTTGTTGAAATTTAATTTACTGATAACTATTCTCATTGAATTGCTAAATTTTGAAACTTTAAAAACCACAAAGTTATTACCTCTCTACCTGTGCACGTTAAAAAGGACCATTGATTTTTTTTCTTAATGATAAGCTGTTCAAACACTCAAAATAGATTCATTTTATTTTAAATTGAAAATTAAAGTTAGTCGAATTATATATTGAATATTAATCAGTGTAATTACTAAATATAATTTGAAATATAAAGGTAGCTACAGAAAATATATTAACACATACAACATTTAATTAAGGGCATTTTAGAAATATTAAACTAAATGCATTAAAGGAAGAAGTGGCAATAGACAAAAGGGAGAAGCAAGCCAATGAAGCGTGGCACAGGTGGTAAAGGATCGGGACGTACCCCAAAAGGGTGCAGGTTCGAATCCTCCTTGCTGTTGTGAGGCCTTCATTGGTGGGTAATCACATAAGAACCCTTATAAGCGCTCAATCGGGCCCGGGGGCCGTGCCCTGGCTCTGGTAGGATGTCCGGTGCCTAACTCATCTAAACTTTTGTTAATAAAAAAAAAAAAGGGAGAAGCAATAGCCACTCCCCTATCTTATGCTCAAAATTGGTAAAACTATCCGCACATCTATTTATTTCTCTATAAATGTGTCTAATGACAACATTTAACATGTCTGGGATTAGATTTCTATAGGAGCTACTAAAGCATAGTAAGCATGAGTATAAGGCACCCCAAAGATATAAAACTAATAGAGTAATGTTATATTAACAATAAAATTACATAATAAATATACAACTATCACCATTAGATATGATGAGTAGTGATTCATACTCATTCCACTCAGATTAATATTATTCTGATGGTGATAAAGTGAGGGAAATGACTATTGCCACTCCCATTTGTCTATTGTCACTTTCCTTTTAGTGGCTTTATTCTAGTATTCCAAAATTACCCTTAATTAAGACTTGTGTTATATTTTTGTCTAATATTATTCTTATATTTCAAATTATATTATATAATTATACAAATTAATATTAAATATAAGAATTAACTATTCTTAATTTACCGGTTTTAAAATTGAATAAACAAAACAAGAGGTGTGTTTGATTTTCAAAGAATTTTTGTTTTGAATTTTGAGATTGCATTTCTTATGTACGTAAGATAAGTTTGATATTCAAACTCAGAATGTTTATACCTCTGGTTGGTGCAAATTACTCATCAAGTAAAACTTCTTTTCAAGTTCTTTTATTTGATTCCTTGATAGTGTATTTTTTTTTTCTTTTTGTGAAAGTTGTCTAAAACTTTAAGTATGAGTAATTTATTATTTGTTTGATTTTCTCAAATTTAACCAGATGAAAAGTTGAAAAAAAAAATGTGCTTGTCACTTTTTTTTTCGGTGTAACTCGTCACTTATTTAAGTAAAAGAAACGTAAACAATTGCTTTGAAAATTCATCCTTTATTTTTCTTTCTTTTTATATTAATACATTGCTTATATGTTTAAAACTTTTAAAATAAAAAAGTAATCATATATGCATAAACACTCAACTCCATATTAATTTTCATGCAGCTGTTATGGAAGCCAGCCTTGTTAATTTGGAGCTTTGCTAAGATTAAGTGTTTTTTTTTTTTTGGTTAAGAAAATAATGGTTTCCTTATTATGCATTTTTTTTTCTGGCTGTTTGTAACGTATTTAAGGTATTTTGCATAACACAAGAAGAAGAAAAAGCCTTAATGATTTCAGAGTAAAAGAAAGAAATGTGTTAACCCTCAAAAAAGAAAATGCGTTTCTAAAACTAGGATAGAGAAGTAAATGACTATAGAAAAAGTGTGTCAGAAAAATATGTTGTATTAAAAAAAAGTATCTAACAAGATTCTATTTATTGTAAAATACTTAATTTTAATTTGTAGAAAACAAGCATAATATACTTTTTATTTTTTTAAATTGGTAAATTAAGAATAGTTAATTTCATACCTAATATTGATTAATATTATTTGAAATATGGGAGATATGATACACAATAATATAACACAACCTTATTCAAGGGTAATTGTGAAATATCAAATTAAAGCCACTAAAAAAGGAGTGATAATAGATAAATAGGAGTGGCAATAACCCCTCCCTAAAGTGAGTAATGTATATTTATTGTATACAATTTTGTTGTCCAATAACATTATTTAAAACTAATAACACAACTAGAATCAGTTTCACAGTTACATTTTGATAGACTAAACCATGAATAATCAATGCACTCCTAAAAAATACCCCACAACTCAGCAAGGGTAATAGTAAAGGCATCCAAATTACAACACCAAGCCACAATAAAAGCCACCTGTTGGTCCCAAATAATCCCACCACATGCAGCAGAAGACAAATAAATCTTCCAACGTTGAATCATCACTGTTCACTTTCATCGTTAAAGAAGCTATGTTTGCTTAAAATGTAATTGAATCAAATGCATCGTGAGACAAACAAAAAACCCACTTTTATAAAATAAAATTTATTATTTTGTTATATTCCAATGATAAAAATTGATATTTAATTTACTCGAATTAGCTTTGATAACATGTTTCGAATAATAAATGCGATTTGATAAGATATTGTCATGTTTTAAATATATTTCAGTATATGAATATATATTTCAGTATGTGAAATTAAAGAAAATTTCGTGTATGCTTGAAAAGTTACGTGAATCATGAAAACTGTTGGAAGTTTTAGACATAATTCATATATAGCAGTACCAGTTCGTGCTTTGATGCCAATTAAATTTTTCAATCAAGTATCCTCTGCATTCATGTTCAGCTACTTCTTGTCTATTTGACTTATCGAATTACAATGATTCTGATTCTGTGCATATAATGTTACAGCAGTTGTATGTTTGTGACATCAACATGGATGAAACAGAAAATTCTTATACCATTATGCAATCTTCATCATCCATTCTAATTTGCAGCTTTGCTTTCAAACCTTCTAGTTACTGGTAGCGTGTAGCATCTTACTATGTTCATTCTCAAATAATGTGAGCTTTTCCAGAATTATATTTTGAAATGAAGCCATGACAACCAAGATTTGATGTTTTAATCATTCCTCATTATAACAATGATAAATTTGTAATTTTCTATGCCACCTTTGAACCTTTGTTTTTAATCCTTTCTGCAACTTTTTGACCAAATGATCGGTATTTGTTTGAGTGAATGCATGGATTCTCCTTAAATTATGTGCCATTCAGCGATGTTATGATTATACTTCAAGGGTAGCACAAGTGTAAAGACATGACGCCGCAAATGATGCTAATAAGTACTAATTGTTTTTGCATATTTTTTTTAATACTTCTTGCCTAAAGGTGGTGATGAATTGTAAACTTTGATTATTGAATGGTGAAAATATGAAGATCACACCTTATATTGTAAGGATAAAATTGCTCAAAAGTCAAAAGAGTCATCATTAACAACGGAGGAAGAACCAAAGCAAGGGCCGTAGCCATAGGCATGCAAAAACAAACCAATTTGGGTCCCTTGACATCTGCGGAAAACCATAAGAGTAAGATACCAAGAATTATTTAAAGGAAGAGAGGCTTGTAAAATATGGGCACTAGAATATTGCAGCAGTTTGCATCAACTATACACGGGTCCTGCTTTGTCTAAGTCTGATTCCAAGATTTTTTGTGCCACGACACCTTCAAGATACACAAGTAATCACTAGAGGATGGAAATCTTTTGTTTCCAAACTATGTCCCCTTTCCTATCTTACCAATCATGTATTATATTACCATGTAGGAGATTAAAAATTGAAAGAGATTTAAAAATTTATAATAATTGTTAATTATATAATATTATTTTTCATATGGCAATATGTAATTGATAGGATAAAAAGACATGATTTGGGAATAAAAAATTCCATCCAATCAACCATGGAAGATAACAATAATTAACCAATCAATGTCACCCCCAATCCATCTCAGCAGAAGGAAAAACGTGTCAAACTTTGTCATCTCCAGTGGCAAATCCATCCACTGAAAGAAACACAACCACATAATAGTAATTTTGGGCATTGTTTTATTTGGAACAAGAAGTGGTGTCCTTCAAGGAAACCAAAAAGGTTTATTTCAATATTGTTGGATCAAGCACTTATTACTATATAAAAAATAATAGCTTTTTACAAAGATCAAACTTTATTTCCTTAAATTTCTCATAAGCGCATTAAGTTTAAGGGTCTGCATCTATTATAAGTATCATGTATTCGATGTTAAGCCTATCAAATCTTAAAGGTGACGTTAGCCAAATAAAATCAACAATTTTTCCAAGTGTTATCCAAGGAATTAAAACTCATGATCTTACTTTGATATGCCATTTATTTGATCAATTGTTTACCACAAGGTCAAAAGGTACATCTTTTAGTAATGCAACTTTATTTCTTTAAATTTTCTCAGAATTGTATCAAGCTTAAAAAGCTATACTCGTTGTAGATACAATGGGCTAGAATGTTAAGATTATCGAATCCTAAAGGTCACGATGACCAAATAAAACCAACAAACATGGTGGAAAGTCCAATAATTTTGCATGGTATTTTATTATATAGCTTCTCTCTCTTTTTTTTTTTGGGAGGGTAGGTTGTAGACACAGTGACAGAGATGCTAAGATTATTGAATCCTAAGGGTGATGATGATCAAATAAAACTAACAAACATGGTGGAAACTCCTACCTAATAGGACATCTTTTCATCACAAGTTGGGCTTCAATAATACAATAGTTCATTGCTCTTGTCATTGAGGCAGCGATCAAAATCAAAGCCTTGCTAGAAAAGTTGCAAAATCATTTACTACCTAGAATCTTCACCAGTTTCAATGTTAACATCCAGTTATGCTGCCTGCCTTAATTAGGGTACTGTTGCTGACCATGCATGCTTTTGTTATGTCGGTGGTTAAAGATGCTCCTCATTTTGAAGCTTCAACTTGTTTCCAAATTACAATTTGAGGCAATAACTTTTTATTTCAATTTGGGGACTTATTCGTTCTTCCCTGCTTTATGTACTTTGGACTTCTTGCACTGTTCGGTTTTCTATTTTGACTTGTAGAGTGTTTTTTTAGTTTTATGTAAAAAATTATACATAATATTTATCTAATCGATAAAAAATTTTCCTCATTTTTATTTCCTAATCAAATATACTCTTAGTTGATATCTTTTAATTTACGAGTAATTATAAAATTGATAAATTGTTTCTATTTTATTTCCTGTACTTGGGATTTGGTGAAAAACATATATGAAAACAATATTTCTTCATTTTTCTTTTTTCTTTAAAAAATTTTTTTTTAAAAAAAAGACTAAGATAATAATTTGGTAATTAATATTAAGAATATATAATAAACATAACTTCTTTGTAAATGAAAGTTTTGGATTTAAATCTTGTAAATAGAAAAAAGAAATAGTACTAATAAAAGAGGTTTATTACTCATAGTGCTAAAAGGGAGGAGAACTAATAAAAGAGGTTTATTGCTCATAGTACTAACAGATAGTATAACACCCTACAAAACTCTAATTCTTCCATCCTAATTTTAATATATAATGGTTAGTTACTAATTTGTAACTTGAAATTTGAGAAAAAAATTTTTTTATTGCTATGATTATTTCTTATTCATAGTTATATACCAGAATAATGTGTATTAACTGTAAATCATGTATCTGACAGACTCCCAGGAAAGAAAGGTGGGTCACAATGGACACGCTTAAATACTAAGTCTTTCCTTAGCCAGAACCTTTCCAAATTACATTCTCACAGTAATACACTTTCTTCCAGCAACCTAAAGGTAATTTTTTTTTTAATAACAAAGAATGCTTTTTGTCTAACATAATATTAATGTCTGTTAATAATTAATTCCCACAGTTTAGATAACCATTATCTATAGAAAACATACTTCACTACCAATATCAATTCATAGGATACAGTAGTACATATTACACATTCAAGATACATAAAGGAAAACTTTAATATCATAATACAACATAACCAAAGTCTGGTAACATATAGTAAAGATTCTATCTAGCACACATAATAGAATCTGATTATTTAGAAATTAAGTCCATGCTACATCCATTTCATTTCTGATGACGATCCATGCTATCTGGAAACATCAAAGAAAAGGGTGAAAGAAGTCTCCCAGTAGGGTGATGTTTCCAAGGGAGTCCCATTTCATCCCAAAAATACTAAGAATAACACGGAAGTGCAGCAAAATGCACAAATTATATTTTGCTAGTGTCAAGCAAGATGAAAATGCATAATATCAATCATAATAAAAGTGCAATAAAAGAAATATTGTAAATAATCATGAATATACTATAAACTCCCTTTTATAATATCTCGTTCCCTTCTAATGGCTATAGTATGCAGGATTTGTTTTATATTGGATCTGTGAGAGCTCTCATTGCTAGGACGTCCCCTAGTCAAATCAGTTAATGCCATTTCCTTGTCCACTAGCATGGCGGGGCCTAAGGCATCACTAAAACATCCACCAAGTCCTTTTCCACTATAAGGCGGGGCCCGAGGTGTTAATTATTTATTTATCCATTTTATACTGTACATATAATATGCATAAAATGTGAAAATTACATAAAGTTTCCACAATTGCTTTCATATTCACATGTACAGCACAAGATTTTCCATATTTTCCCATAAAGCCCAAACAACATAGAATTTCTAAAAACAACCATATTTCTTTATTATTATTGAAGCACCTAATCACACTATTATGTTAAATTCATTTTCTTTACTAATTTCATAAGCCTAAATACACCTAAAATTATTTCAAATCTATCTTTAGAAAATATGTAGGTAAATTATCTTTACATGTCCAACATAGGAAAAAATATATATTTTTATGAATATAAGGATATAATCATTGAGCAAATAAAAGAAGCATAGAATCTTTCAAGAAATATAAAAAGAATTATTCAAAATTATACCCAACCTTTAGAAAATCACTTCAAGCAAGAAACTAACTAGTTTACATGTCATGTTCCTAATGAGACCTTAAATTTAAATATTTGTAAACAATATGCCTTAATATTAATAAATGTATAAGTCAAATATTTATAGTTCAAGGTTCATAGTCCAAGGTCCATAGTTCAAGATTCATAATCCAAGATCCATAGTTCAAAGTTCATAATTCAGGGTCCATAGTTCAAGGTTCATGACAAAGGTTATGATTAACATAAATGTATTTTAATGTCCTTTATATCTTATTAAGTCTTAATGGTCCCAAGAGAAATATATCACATAAACCAAGCCAAATATCACATGCTCAAAGGTTTATAATCCATTCATTATAGTGAATTAAATAAAGCACTTTTCTTGAATAAAATTTTTTCACAATTAAATATATAATGAGATCAAAACTATATCACCTTAAAACTTTATAACTTATGGACAAAGCTTTATCAAACAAAACATACATGGTTTGACATATTAAAAACAACTTCATAAAATATTTAAATATTTGAAGAAGGCATAATCAAAATTCAAAACGATCTTAAATCACAATTTTCAACCATATAAGTAAATAAATAAATACACATCATATACATATAGATTTAGTGTTTTATGGTACCATCCTTAAATCATCCAAAGATATTAAAGACAATAAACATAAACTTTGAATATTTTATAGCACAATATACAATCATACATGAAGCTTAGAAGTGAAAGAAAAACCCTACTTGTTCTTGGAGCTTTAGAAACTTTGCTACACCAAGGCTAGACCAGCAACTTCTTCAACTTTTCTAAACCTTTTCTAAGGTTAAGATTCATGTATAAAGGCTAGAAAGTGTTGATGGTAGATGGTGATAAGAAGAGATGATAATTTGGGAGTGTTTTGGTAAAATTTTATAAGTGTTTTTGGTATGAAAATGAAGTAAATGAAGAGAAATAATGGCTACATGTTTTTGATAGTTTTTGGGCAGAAGAATGAAGTGTGGAATTGTGTTTAGAGGTGTGCTATTTATAGAAAAATTCTAGGATTAAAAATATTATTAATTTTATAATTTATTTGTCATATTTAGTTAGTTTCATTAGTAAAATATTAAAACTAATACTAAATAATTTAATAAATTCTTAATTATCACTTAAAGACATTTAGTAAATTTTAATATTTTTACATATAATTTAATAATGAATTATTCAAAATAAGGCAAAATTACTTAAACTAGTCAATCTTAATTAAGCTAATTAATTAGTAAATGACTTAATTTATTTTTAAATATCTTCATTAGATTATTAGAGATATAATACAAGGATTCAAAAAATTTATATAAGTTTTTATAATTATTTGCATTTTATTTGGTATTTTTCATTATTACTAGTATTATTAGGAATTAATTAATTAATAATTTATTTAAATATTTTTAAATTATTCTTATCTTATCTTGGCAGCCTCTAAGTCTGAATCTTATCTCTAATAAAGTTATGGTAGGTGGCAAGGTGTCTTAAATGATTATAACAAATTTTGTATATTTAAAATTTTATCTTAAAGTTACATATACTAGGTAATTAATTAAATAATCATATAAAAATTATATTTTCTTAATCTACTATCAAAAACATGTTTCTAATTTATTTTTTATGAATTCTCTATAATTTTTAGTAATTTTAATATATTTTTACCTTAATTGGGTCTATTTTGAGTTAATTAAAATAATTAATTATCCATAATAATATATATATTTTTTTATAGAAGCTCATGTCAATTTTTTGAGCTGTCCAATATGATAAGGGGATAAGATCACCATGTTTGAAATTTTAGTCAAAGTTTGGTAGGTTTTTTGAAAAATTGTGATATGAAAGTTTGACAATTTAATTTATTTTTCAAACATATTTTTCTTTTTATTCCAAGTGGCTAATCTAGGTGTTGATTAACTGATATGAGATTATTAGGTAGATTAATCAAGGTTTAAGAAAATTATCTTAAAGCTTAAGTGATTATTTAAGCTTTAATTAAATTAAAATTAATTAATTAAATATCAAAAAAATGATTTTTAACACTATCCATGGTCTAATGAAGAGTCCCATTTCATGGTCCTCTTTGTCTAATATTATAAGTTAGTTAAAAAAATTTAATGTGACCTAGAGTTATTTTTTAGGATTTTTCGGTATTTATTTTATACCCTAGGTTAGGTTATTTTTGTGTACTTATTCTAATATTATACAAATTTACTTAATATTGATATTCATCATCAAAATTATATTTAAATTGTATTTATAATTTTTCATCATAATTTTTTGGCACTCCTTAAGCTTTTCTAAGATTTATGTAGACTTTTTCTGTAATTAATTATGTTATATGCTTTTTTTTTTTCATTATTTAGTGGTATTTTCTAATTTTAATAAAATTCAAGAGAATAATTAAATATTTTACATTTTGATGCTAAGTCTTGTATATTTTAATTTAAACATTTTTTTTATGACTATCTCTAAATATTTCTTGCCTAACCAAAATCCTCATACTTTCTAAAAAAAACTATAATAAAGTAATACTATATTAAGAAAAATTTGGGATGTTACAGATACCACATGGGATGCAACTAAAATGACGAGATTTTCAAAAATGGTAAATGAAGTTAGATGATTAGCACCAAATTGAAAATTGTGATTGTTGAAAAACTTAGCATGAGAAGCTCTATAAATAGAGTGTTACATGCAGCACTTGGAGCATCAGAAGTTAAAGCAACAACAACAAATCCTCTCCTCCCTTTTAGTAATAGAGTAGAATTATTTATTCAATATAAATTCTTCCCTGTTGTGAGTTAAGAGTATACACCAATAAGAAAAATACTGTGAGGTATTTTGGGTATATTTGGAATTTAGATTGAGTGGAGTGTGTCCACTTTTTGTATTTTCATCATATCTCTATAATGAAATATTTGGTTGTTGCCTTTACCCGTGGGTGTGGGCTTTAAGTCGAACCATGTAAATTTCTGGTATTATTTATTTTACTCTTCCATATATTTATTTTGCATTACTTTGTTTCTGTCTTCATGGGCATACCATTTCATAACAAATTGGTACTAGAGCTTTTATAGAGTTCTAGGTTAATTTGTTTAAAAATGTCTACTGCAAAATTTGATATTCAGCAATTTGATGGTGCATTAATTTTGGCATGTGGAAGGTTCGTATGATAGATGTTCTTGTACATCAAGGTGTGAAAGTAGCACTTTCTAACAAGGAAAAGAGGCTCAAGACAATGAAAGAATCTGAATGGGAAGATGCTAATCAAAAAGCTCTTTCTATTATTCAGTTATGCATTACAGATGATGTGCTGCAGGAGGTCCTTTAAGAGAAACAACAAAATCATTATGGACCAGTTTGGAGTCAATATATATGACTAAGATAGTGGCCAACCATCTTGGTGTGTTGCAACATTTGTACATACTTCGTGTGGCTGAAAGCACTTTAATCCGGTCTCACATAGTTGAGTTTATGTCACTCGTCACAGATTTGAAAAATATGGACGAAACATTTTCAAGTGAATAACAAGCAATGATGTTACTTTGTTCTTTATCTCCTTCTTACAACCACTTTTGTGAAATGCTCATATATGGTCGTAAAAGCATCAAAATTGATGAGGTTAAATCTGCACTTTTAAGTCGCGACAAAATGGAGCATGATACTGACAGTCATGAAAATAATGCATCTGGCTTAGTTGCTAGAGGGAAGTCAAAGGAGATTGGATTGAGTAGTAGCAGAGGAAAGTCTAGATCTAAGTCTAGACATTGTAAAGGGAGGTGTCGATATTACAAGAAGGAAGGGCACTGAAGAGCAGAATATCTGAAGCTCAAAGACAACAGGGACAAAGATTCAAGTGATGCAACAAATGTTGCTGAAAGTACTAATAATGTTTTCGTAGTATCAACCAATTCAATTGGTGATAATTAGATGCTTGATTCTCGTTGCTCCTACCACATGTGTCGGAACCGGGATTAGTTTACAACTTTCTAGTCAATAGATGGTGGTGTTGTCATTATGGGAAATGATATACCCTGTAAGGTCATTGGCATCGGAACAGTTCAAATCAAGATGCATGACAGAGTTATGAGAATGCTGACTGATGTTCGGAACATATCAAACTTGAAGAAAAATCTTATATTCTTTGGTGTCTTCGATTCTCAAGGTTATAAGTATTCTGGTGAAGGTGAAATTTTAAAAATCTCCAAAGGTGCTCTTATTGTGATTAAAGGCAAGTTAGTCAACGGCCTTTATTTACTTCAAGGAAGTATAGTTATTGGTACTGCCTCAATATCATCCTCATCTGATTTAGATTCAGGTACTACTCGCTTGTGGCATATGTGTCCAGGGCATATGAGTGAAATAAGAATGTCAATTTTGGGCAAGCACGGCTTGCTAGGTGATCACAAAACTGGGAAGCTTGACTTTTGTGAATACTGTGTCTACGAAAAGCATACCAGAGTCAAGTTCAGCACTACTATTCACAGGACTAAGGGCACAGTGGATTGCATCCACTCTAACTTTTGGGGCCCTGAGCCAGTTTCGTCAAAAGTTGCTGCTAGATACCTATTGATATTCATTGATGATTTTTTGAGGAAGGTTTAGATTTATATTCTGAAACACAAAAATGAAGTGTTCCATACTTTCAAGAAATGGAAAGCTCTTATTAAGAACCACACCAGTAAGAAAAGCAAGTGTCTCCGAACAAATAATGGTTTGGAGTTTTGTGAAGGTCAGTTTAACGAGTTTTGTGAAAATGAAGGCATAGTAAGACATTATATTGTCCAACAGACTCCGCAACAAAATGGAGTAGCAGAACGTATGAACAGAACTCTTTTGGAGATGACCCACTGTATGCTCTCTAATGCTGGTTTATCAAAAGAATTTTACGCTAAAGCAGTTAATATGGCTTACTATTTGGTGAATCAGTCTCCATCAAATTTGAGAATTTTTTATTGTTCTGCATATGCTCATGTTGATTATGGAAAGCTTGAGCAAAGGGCATTAAAATGCATATTTTTCGGATATGCAACTGGGGTGAAAGGTTATAAATTATGGTGCACTGAACCTAAATCATCCAAATTCATAATCAGCAGAGATGTCAAGTTCAATGAATCATTCATGCTTCATCTCAAAAAGGAAATTGGCAATGCAGAAAAAGACTAAGATGCTACCAAGCAGGTGGAGTTTGAAGCTAAACCACCAAAGTAAATGCAAGAAGATGTCTCTGATCAGCCTGTTCAAGAAGAAGAACAAGATATTGTTGATGCTGTAGATGCACGACAATAGTTGCAACATTATAGCCTTACCAAAGACAGAGAAAAGAGGCAAATAAAACCACCACAAAGGTATAGTTATGCAAACATAGTTTCTTTTGCATTATCAGTGGCAAAGGATATGGAATTAGAAGATCCTACCACATACCATGAGGTTATCTCGAGTAAAGAGTTTGCACAATGGATTGCTATAATGAGTGAAGAGATGAAGTCTCTTCATAAGAACCAGACTTGAGAGTTAGTGAAACCACCTAAAAGACATACAGTTATTGGCTGGAAATGGATCTTTAAGAAAAAGAAAGAATCCCCTGGAGTTGAACCGGTTATATACAAAACACGCTTAGTTGTTAAAGGTTTTAGCCAAAGGGAAATAATAAACTTCAAAGAAGTATTCTTTCCTGTCGTGAGACATAGTTCCATTCAAGTGTTTCTCGCTATAGTTGCACTGTTTGACTTAGATTTTGAATAGCTCGATGTCAAGACAATTTTTCTTCATAGTGAGCTTGAAGAAGATGTATATGCAGCAACCGGAAGGTTTCACTGTTCAAGGCAAGGAGATCAAGAAGTTGAAGGAGCAACTTTGTTTGTATATTTGTTGCTTTATATTGATGACATAATCATTGCTGCTAAGAATATGTTTGAGATCAAGAAGCTGAAAGAGTAACTGAGTGGTGAATTTGAAATGAAAGATCTAGGTGTAGCTAAGAAGATTTTGGGCATGGAAATTCACATGGATCAATGTGCTGGCAAATTATACTTGTCTCAGAAAAAGTATATTGAAAAAGTACTTGAGTGCTTTCGGATGCAAAATACAAAGCCTGTGAGTACTTCATTGGCATCTCATTTCAAATTATCAGCCCCACATTTACCATAGTCCACTGAAGAGGAGGAACAAATGTCGCATATTCCTTACGCTAGTGCAATTGGAAATATCATATATGCTATAGTATGCACCCGACCAGATATTTCACATGCCGTTAGTGTTGTTAGTAGATATATGGGGTATCCTGGCAAGATGCAGTGGCAGGCAGTGAAATGGTTACTTCGATATCTTCGAGATATGACAGATGCTGGCTTAGTATATGATAGGAGTTCTAACACTGGTGGTAGTACTAATGGTTATGTTGACTCAGATTATGCTGGAGATGTTGAGAAAAGGAGATCTCTGATGGGATTTGTCTTCATGCTATCAGGTAGTGAAATTAATTGGAAAACGACTTTACAGTCTACTATTGCACTATCCACTACAGAAGCCAAATACATAGCAGCAACAGAAGCAATGAAGAAAGCCATTTGGCTCAGAAGTTTGGCAGGTAATTTAGGCTTGAAACAAGATATTACAACTAATTATTGTGATAGCCAAAGTGTCATATATTTGACCAAAAATCAATGTATCATGAGAGAGTGAAACATATTAACATTAGATATCATTTCATTCGAGAGATTATTGCTCAAGGTACTATTGCAATGAAAAAGATTAGTACCTCAAACAATCCAACCGATATGTTGACAAAGTCAATTACTATTGCTAAGTTCAAACATTGCCTGGACTTAGTTGGCATTCGCAATATGTGAGTCTACCCTTGTGGGCACATAGGAGAAGACGACTTCAGAAATTTGAAGATAGATGAAAAATCAAAACCAAGATAGAGATTTGTGATAAGATGGTTTGATTTTTTCAAACCTACCCCATGTGTTTCAAGCTTACCCCATGTGTATGGATTGTAAATATCAAAAAGCCATTAAGCCATTAAGTGACTTGGAAATATGTAACTAAAGTGGCAAGATTTTCAAAAACAGTGCATGAAGTTAGATGGTTGGCATCGAATTGAAAATTGTGATTGTTGAAAAACTTAGCACGAGAAGATCTATAAATAGAGCGTTACATGCAGCACTTGGAGCATCAAAGGTCAGAGCAACAACAAATACTCTCCTTCGTTTTAGTAATAAAGTAGAATTATTTATTTCATATAAATTATTCTCTGTTGAGTTGAGAGTATACACCAGTGAGAAAAAGACTGTGATGTATTCTGGGTATATTTAGAATTTGGGTTGAGTGGAATGTGTCCTCCTTTTATATCTTCATCATATTTTTATAGTGAAATATTTGGTTATTTCCACCTTTGTCATTACTCTTCCATATATTAATTGTGCGTCACTCTATTTTTGCCTTTATGGGCCCACCATTTCACAACACTATACATATTTATTATTTATGTATCCGTCTCCACTGTCCCCATTGTCCTTGTAATTCTGTCCCTATCCCCCTACCAAATGCTACCTTAGAGAACTTGTTACATAAATCCTATTAATAAAATTGCACATTATGTAGTATGATCGTGCAATCCAAACGTTTATGTTTGAAGATCAAAGTTAGGCATCAATTTTTATAATTGTGATAAGAAGGTGAGATAAGTTTACTAATTTTGAGTATGAGGTGTGTAGGTGCAATCTCAATAATGATTATTGTACATGGTAGTCCACACATGGGATTACACAACCCGAGGCCACTTGGAGTTGTGCTTCATGGCAAGACCTCATTTTGGGATGTGAAATATCCATAATTTTAGCCTACGATGAACTAAAACATGTTAGATGTTTGATATAGTATATCAAAATTATATATGTTTTAGAGTATACAGACAAATTAGATAAGATGAAAATATCACCAGGTACATTCATTTTCCGTACAAATAACCACATCCTATCATGAAATGAATCAGTTCTATAAACCGAACAATGAACATTATTCAATTGAACAAAGGTGCATATGTATCACATTAATCCTCTCAAAACAATAAATTTGTCCCTTTTATCCTATTTACTTTTACCTTTGTCCTCATTCTTTATCACCACCACCCCTCCTTCACCTTCACTCACTACAATCACCCTCACCTACTATCTATCGTCCCTAAACCCTCACATTAATCCTTACTACATCCCTACTTCTCCTTCATCAACTTATTCTCATACATCATGTCTCACATCAACCAAAAAGAAATGAAGTATGAAATTAGAAAAAATAGAATCCTTGCCCCTTCCTCTATTTTTTCTTTTCTATAGGCCAATAACACTATTATCACATCTTGTAGTTTTTGGTTCAAGAAAAAAAATTGAGAAGAGTAAGGGTGAAGGTAAAGGACGGGTGGAGTTGGGAGCAAGGGTAAAGGAAAGGTAACAATGGTGAGGGTGGCAATGGTGGTGGGAGTGAGGATGATG
Organism: Dalbergia cultrata; assembly: GCA_031216105.1. Classification (NCBI taxonomy): domain Eukaryota; kingdom Viridiplantae; phylum Streptophyta; class Magnoliopsida; order Fabales; family Fabaceae; genus Dalbergia; species Dalbergia cultrata. The sequence goes on from CM062344.1 coordinate 76,370,065, forward strand.
ATGAAAGGTAGAGGTAAAGGAGGGGTCGAGATGGTAAAGTGGTTTGGATGAGAATAGGGGGGAATGAATCTCCTTATGTGTAAATTAGACATGAGGAGATCGGGTTTCAATCCACATCATTCATTTATTCAAGTATACTTTCTCATTCATTTTAAAATACAAAGATAAAGGATGTGAATTGAAATATGACCCCCTCATGTCTAATTTACACGAGGGGTTCCATTTCCAGAATGGGGATGAGACCAAAAACAAGACGAGAATAAGGGTAACTGACAAAATAGGGACAAATTCGCCCTCAACATTAACCATATTGACATCATTTTGAGATATTGGATGATAACATGCCACGTCTCAAAGGATATAATGAGACAGTTGTGCAATTTTGTTGATTTTAATAGTGTTGAGTTAATAAAAGGATTAATTTGTTTAACAATAGCCACGATAATTGTGTGAGTTGAAATGGTATCAGGCCCAGGCCGAGTTAAAAGAGAAGCAAGGAAGTGTAAGAGAGAAAAGAAAAGAAAATGATTCATAAGTATTGTATTATGAGAAGAATGAAATGATACAGATTCCAACTAAGCCTAATGTATATATACACATGCGTGCAACTTGCACTGTAAGCTATGTGAACTAACTGTAACTATCTCTAACTGTTCCACTAACAAACTCAACTCTTATATTCTTTATCCCTTTCATCTTCCCTCAAATGCATGGATTGAGAATCCTCAATCTTGAGTTTGGAGTGGAATTCAAGGAACTTGGCTGAAGGAATAGGCTTAGTAAAGACATCAGCAATTTGAACATGGGCTAGAGTATGACTGACACATATATGACCTTTTGACACATGATCTCTTACAAAATGGAGACCAAGCTTAAAATGTTTGGACTTGGAATGTAATATAGGGTTAGCCGCAAATAATACAGCTCTACTGTTGTCATAATACACTAGTGGAGTAGAAACAGGAACTCTCAATTCAGAGAGTAATGTGTTGATCCATAAAAGTTCTGCAGTCAAGGAGGCTAGATCCTTGTACTCGGGTTTTGTGCTGGATTTGGAGACACAATGCTGCTTGTAGGAAGACCAGGAATGAAATTAGAGCCCATGCATGTAAACATAGAAACCATTTGTGCACTCCCTATCATTAGCATCCAAGCCCCAATATGAATTAGAATACCCTATGATCTTAAGAGAAGAAGGTTTGGCTAAGTCAAGACCAAAGAAACTAATTCCCTTGAGATACCTCAAAATGCATTTAACTGTTTGCCAATGAGTATCCGATGGGGCTTGTATAAACTAACACACCCTATTTACACAGTAAGCAATATTTGGCCTAGTGATTACCACATATTGGAAGCTGCCAACAATAGTAGGATAAAGACTAGGATCCTGAAATGTAGTGCTTCCTATTACTGATAATTTGCAACTTGAGGCCATGGGAGTAGCACAGGGGTTATAGTCCTCCATATTAGGTTTTTTTTAAGGATGTCTTGAATATATTTAGACTAATTAAGGAACAGACTTCCAGCAGATATATGTGTAACCTCAATTCTAAGAAAATAATGAAGTTGTCCCATATCTTTTAAAGCAAAAGAATGATGAAGCTGCTAAACCAAAAGGTTAATCTCAGCTGTGGAGTTTCCAGTCACAATTATATCATCCACGTATACTAAAACAAATGTAGTTGAGGTTGCTATAAATATGGTAAACAATGACAATCTCACTCTAGCTTGAATTTGAGATGCGAAGAATACCTCCAGGCGATTCCAGATTTGATACGAGAAGATGCAAACCAACCATTCTAGTTGTGAAAGACGTGCTCATTGAGGCAAACAGCCATGACTTTACAAGAGCATCCTACTTCTTACATTGCCTATATTCTGCATTGAGTGAGCCTTTTTCTTTATCTGTTGCTAATGCAAACTTCAGTGGAATATCTTCTCTAGTGATGAACTTGAGCAAATTGTAACCTTCAATTGTTGCCTCTGCTTACTCTTTCCATGGTAAGTAATTTTCCTAATCAAGTTTGATGGATATTGGATTTGAGAAAGTATAGACTTGAGCCTATGAGGTGGAAGAAGAAGAAGGAGGTGGAGAAACTTGTGTATCATTTGAAGTTACACTATGTGGCACCATTTCAACACTTGAAGCTTTGATACCATGAAGTGATATCAGGCCCAGGCTGGTTTAGAAGAGAAGCAAAAGAGTGTGAGAGGGAAAAGAGAGGAGAATGATTCTAATCGAAGTGATGTTTTACTGAGAAGAATGACATGATACAGATTGCAACTAAGCCTAATGTATATATTCACATGAGTGTCGCTTCCACCATAAGCTATGTGAGCTAACAGACTCATCAACTAACTGTAACTACCTCTAATAGCTCCACTAACAAACTCAACTCGTTTATCCTTTATCCCTTTCATGAGTGTGTTGTTATTTGAAAAGACAAATTTGCCCATCGATATTTTTGTTAAGGGCACATTTGTGTGTTTACTATTAATTTTAAGTAAAACTAAATAAATATTAAATTATTAACTCAAAAATAATAATAAAATTATTTTAACACATGTATAATATATATTTTTTTAGCAAGATGCATAGTTATAAAGCTTATGAGACATCACCAAAAAATAAAAAATAAATAAAGCTTATGAGACTTCAGTATTGAGACATAATTAATTGAAAAGAAAAACGAAAAATTAGGTTCATAAGGCTTCCCATAACAGAGGAGAAAATTTTAAATTAAAATGGCATAACGCATTTATTCTATAGACATCGAGAGTTACGTTATTAATCCAACAACATTTTTGAGACGTGAGCTTGCACACTATTGGTTTAAGGTTGAAATAAGTCAGATTTAACAAAACATAACTACTTTGTTTAGTCTAAAATAAATCAAGTTCGCAAAAAGAGGGTAGGGGGAGGGAACCAGTGTTTAAAAGAGTTGTCCTTGATCTTGAATACAAAAGATGGTATGATGATTTAGGATAGGCTCGTTTAGGAGAATAGAGACTCAAATTAATATGTAATAATCATTTAAACGAGTATCAATTTTAGTTGTGTGATTGTTAAACATGATATTAACTAAGAATAAATTTATAAAATTAGTGAAAATAATATGTTGATTTTATATTTATAAAACTAAAATTTATACCTATTCAAATTATAATCATCATGATTTAGATAGTGTATAATTATTTATGTATAAATAATTAAATTGATGGATATATGGACTCATGGTGGACACCTTTCTTGCCAATGAATGTTGAGACGTGTGGTAAGAAACAGACTAATATTCTATTGGTTACTTCATTTGGACAAAATATACATAGGCATTGACATGTCTCCACTGTCTATATTTTTTGGGTGTTCAGAAATTTGGGCAAATTATGTCCTAGGATAACGATATTTTTAATGTTTTTGTATACATCTTTTTCTCCAGATAAGTTTATGTATACAATGTCTCTATATTTTGTTCCTGAGACGGTAACCAAACACCGTCATATGGACGTAAGTTTGATTTCCATTGTCATCGAGAGAACTCTTTTGGTAATTGATTTTATAAATTCCTTGTAAGTGCTTATAGAACCCAACCTTAATGAGATAATCGGTGCCAAATCACCTAAACTTTTTCTTAATTAAAAGGAAAATAGTGGATACCTTTGTCAGGCAATCAACTGCTGTATGTCACATCACGCACTATCATTCTGCCCTCGGTGTTATATATATATACCCGTATTAAATCCAACAAGGGTGATTCCATGCGAAATGCCGTTACTGCAATGCAATAGGTCATTGCAGTATTTGTTTGGTATAACTAAGAAAAAGCAGACACACAAGTGCTCCTCCTCCTACCATTCCTTGTGATGTAACATAAACGTGAAACCATGCACCACTTTCTTCTGTGTTTTGTTGCATAGTTTTGAGTATCACGCACAAACACCCCACGAAAACTCTTTCACTCCCCTCCACTTCTATCCTATTCAATAGTCAGTAGCAAAACTAATGTGACTGACACATAACCCTGACATGACGTAGCCCCTAGCTTTTGTTTTTCAAAATTCCCCTTCTGCTTCCATTGAAAGGTTCCACTGTCACATGGACCAACCTGTGTAGATATATGAAAAAGACCCTTTTATTTTAACACAATTATTCAATGATTCAATAATTCAGAAAGACTTTGTATTCTCATGGCACCCCAATAATGCATGGCCTCATGTCCCATTTGGCACTATGACATGTTGAAGTGAAGACAAAGACTTCAATTCAACTCCTTCATTCAATCCCCATTGGGGTCTCAGTTAATTATTCCTTCAATTTGTCCCTTGGCCTTTACGCATTAACATTTTTTTAATGGCAAATTTATAATGTTAAGCATGCAATGCCTCCCAATCAACTACATTTTCTAATGATCTAGGCTCAAATATAGAGAGTGATTTGTCACCTGTTGCTTGTAAGTAGCTATTTTAAGTTTCAAATATAATTTATACATTATTCAATCCAAGTGTGTTAAGCACTGTGCACTTGTTGCTATATGACGATAGTTTACTTTGTGTCAGCATCCTTAGGGAGCTACTAATATAATAATATGAACTTTTAAGAAACTTGTGGCATGTTGTGCCTCTCAAAGTTTTGAATAGTGAATATGCCATCAATTTTCTTGTGCCTATCAAAGTCCTGAATAGTGCCTATGCATTACAGTTGTGTTACCAAATGTGTCTTAATCTTTTCTTTTATTTAAGACCCCTTCTCCATTCTTATATAATTCATCAATTTGGATGCAAATACATATTCCTTTCCTCCAATTTGGGCTAAGCCTCATCACATTTACAAATAAAGCTTGCCATTACTACTTCCTGTCCTGTGATGCATGTTTCTTCCTTTGCTTATCTCCTCTTTTGATCATGTGAGCCATGTTTTCTCCTCTTTTAATACATAGCAGTTTCTTCCATTTCTAAAATAGTCACCGAGACACAATTCTGAATCCATGTTTCTCCTTTTATGAGACCCTTGTGGCTGTAACATATGCATCTGTCTTTAGTGGGTTAATTTGTTCTAAGCGAAAAATGATGAAATGAAAGAATTTGTTATTCAATCTTAATCATAATGATGTATTTTCAGTCACAAAATCACATTTCTCCAAATCAATTATACCTTCTTCTCCATTCCCAATAATTTTTTTTTTTCTGAGTTGTGACTTATACAAGATCTGTGATTTAATAGTGTGGCAATTAACAATTAATGTCATTCTAGCTAACTAGGTGCATCCTTGTTATAGTTTGGTCAAGTGTTTGGTGGCTCATCACATCACAAAACTCTTAGCCTCACTGAGCCCATTTTTCTATTGTTATTCCTAGTAAAATTCATTGGGTTCTGTGCGGCTTTTGGCTTCCCCAATGAACTTTGACCTTTGAGCTTCTTTGTTTCCCCATTCCCCTGACGTATCTCTCCTAATATAAGATATTCCTACTACTACCCTCCTTGGTTAAGACTTGAGTGAGAGGTTCTAGTTGCTATAGCATGGCCTTTTGCCTTGTGTTTAACTGAGAATAAGAAGTTGAAATGGGGAAACTAGGCAGGATGTTAGACACTTTCTGCCTTTCTACTGGCTCAAAAACCTGCTTCTGCATTAATTCTGTGGATTTCGAAGATGAGTTTGAGAGAAAGCCATTGGTTGCAAGTGACGGTGATCATAAGCTAACGTTGAAGGATGTAGTGGCTGGAAAACAGACACTGGCTTTTCAATTGAAACCCAAGGTAAGGCCTTCTTTTATGCTCTTATTCGGTGTAAAGTTTCTATTGCAACACTAGTCCCTCTTCTCTCTTTTCCGAAATGAAAATGAAAATACATGTTTGATATTATATTAACCAGCTTATATGAGTTTATCTTCCTGTGGATCTAATATGCAGATAGTAATGTTAAGGGTGTCCATGCATTGCCATGGATGTGCCAAAAAAGTTCAGAAACATATCTCAAAGTTGGAAGGTGAGCACATTGTCTTTTTTTTTTTTTGGGATATCATAAAACAGCTAACAGTTGCATAAGTCAACTGTAACAAAATGACAAGACAATTAAAGACTAATTAGTAACATTACTTGTAGACTGCATGTTAGCTTTCTGTGTCTGGTGTGTTCTTTTCAAAATTTCATCTGAAGCTCAACCAAGTTCTATTGGATATTGTTGAACAGTAATAAGATAAACCAAGTGGGTTGCTCAAATGTGCACCATAGGAGATAGCATAGGCTATGTTAGCCATTCCTTTTTGACAAATGTATTGTGATATTCAAAAAAGTCAACAATATTATTGTTTACTCTTCAATATGTGATATGGTTCTATTTTGTTTACTTTGTATCTATTTATAATAATTACTGCATCTATATTACCTATCTTAACAGGAGTCAGCTCATACAAGGTGGATTTGGAAACCAAAATGGTAGTTGTTATAGGAGACATTCTTCCCTTTGAAGTGTTGGAAAGTGTTTCTAAGGTGAAAAACGCACAGCTTTGGAATGAATGAATGATGAGGAATAATTCTGGACACAGCAGCATCCATCTGCAGCAGATTCAACAAAGACAAAAGTTGAAGTCAAATGAAGGAACTCTATATTTTCTGTAGGTCATTTTGTTATTACTTATTGGTTACATAAAGTGTATAATATTAATACCTGTGCCTAGCTCCAGCAATTCTGCTGCAAGAAACAACAAGTTACAAGACAGAAGTTTATTAATGTCTCAACCTTTGAGACTTTAGATCTTCTAATACATTTGGCTAAGGTTCAGATGTAAGGCATTAGCTTTAAGTATTAAAACTTTTCGCTTGTGTTAAAATGTAGCAACATCTTTTTTATTTGGAACCATATATATACTCCTCCATTTTGAAATGCTTGTCCAGTTTTGAATATGCACATGGATTAAGAAAAATGATTAAGTCCTGATCTCAGAAAAATTTAGATATGTTTCACCAAATTATTCTTATTGTTTTAATTATTTCTTCTCATTTACCCTCTCTCTTCCATTACTAAAGGCTATAACTGAAAAAAAAAAAAAAAAAAAAAACAAATGTTGTCTGAAATTCCTAAATGGATTATTATTTATGCAAAAATAAAATTTAAAGTTGAACAATTATTTTTAAATGGAGGGAGTACACTTTTTTCCTCTGTGCAGGAGCTTCTACCACAAATCTAGTTCCCAAATCACATTATGCAACAGAAAATTAAAACTGGTAGCAGTGACCAGGATTTTTAAGGCCACTATGATAAAGTAGAGAGTTCTAGCACTGATCTTCTAAGTTTACCACCAAACTCTTCCTTGCTGGCCAGTGATATTTAATTCTTTATACTATAGAAGGCAAGAATAAGATCTATGTTTATTGCTCACAGCCAATAAGGGAGAAGGCAGAAAGATTAATAAAGAGGATCCATTATGCAACAAGATGCTCTACTAGCTCTAATAAACCAAAAAATGAAAAAAAAATTGTGCCCCTCTTAGCAAACAAAATAATTATATCATTAATTGAAAAAATGGTTATATCATGACCAAAGATTCTCATTTTCTTTTTGCTAATGCATTCTGACTAAAAGAAGCTGAATTGAATCACTACCAAATCTGCTGAATACAGATAATATAGCAGCAGCAGCAGAAGCAGCTGCTAGAATGGCTTTTGCTGACATGCCAATATGGCCGTCGCCATTAAAGAAATGGTCTAATTGGTACCTTACCCTTCTGTCCTTTTGCCTTCTTTCTCACGTCATTGAGTTCCTATATTACAAATAATCAAAGAGAAAAACTCAAAGCTACAAACAGCTTTTCCATAACAACACACTCTGCCATGAAATATTAAAAACAGAAAAAGTAGACACAAAGCATGGAGGAAAAGAGAAGGGTCTATTTCACATTGATAAGGCTAAAACTAAATTTGTTTCTAGCATAATGCTGATGAGCATGTGCATCACATTGATAAGGCTAAAACTAAATTTGTTTCTAGCATAATGCTGATGAGCATGTGCAACATACGAAAGGACAAGGGAGGTGGACATATACTAGTAGTAAGTTTAGATATCCACCTGTTTTTGCCCCCTCTAATTGCTTTCTTGGCCACATGAAAAAAATTAGTTCAGCGGACAAAACAGTACAATATGCTTAGAATAGAAGTTTCAATAATCTTATAATGAAATAAAACTTTGCTAATTTTATGAATCAATAAAGCCAAGTACCAACATGTCACACGGATTTGTTGTAGAGGTTAAGAAAATCCTGATTTCTAATTTAGATTTGTCAAAGTGTGTCTTTAAGGGTATAAGTTAAAAGTGATGTTAGTATTGATTTTGGTTCACGGTGAATTCTACACGTAACAATATATCAATAATTTAAAATATAATTTAATATTATAATATTTAGATACTATAATAATTAATATATTGCCACGTGCTAGGATACATATAAATTCGTATCTATATTATCATCATTTATAAGTTAAACAATTAAAAATATTAAATACGATTACTCCTACAAATGGTTATGCAAATGAAACGATTTAATTGGATGATGATGGTTGAAAAATTTTATATTAACAGTGTATCAAAATTAAGAACTATTTTCAATAAAAATAAAAAGTAATTAATAATTATTTCTTGAAGTAATTAAAAGAAGTAATAAATATTTATTTTAATACTTTAACCTCTTCGTGATACACATTAATAAAATTTTATCATTTTTCTTTTCCTCCATTAGACAAATTCATAAACTCATCTTTTCTTTTCTCTTTTTGTCAGCAGAAACTCGTCTTTGGTCAAACTTATTTAAAAACTTCAAATTTTTTGGTCAACGGTAAAAGTCTTGGCCCAACATCACAGGTCAAGTATTTCGGTCAACAAAAAACAGTAAAATGGTTTGTTTTGCTGATATTCTGGGCCGGACTAATTTGACAAGATGGGCTTCAATTCCTGGATCATCTAGCCCAGGCCTAAGCCCGTGACCATGAGAGCAAAAAGTCAAAAGAGGAAGTAGTTTTTTTCCGTTACGTGTAGAAAGATCCTCAATTAATATTCTGATTCCTTATCCACTCTCGTCAATTCTTGTTATTATTTCTTAATATCTCATGACCCATGGCAGATACATAGAAAATTAGAAATTGACAACTAGATATATTAATTAAAATGAATATATCAATTTCATTTTCACACATAAATGAAAGAGCAATAAAAGAAAGAGATTCAAGCCTCGGAACTGAAATTGAACCCAAAAAAAAAAAACGTAATTACGAAAAACGCCATGAGTCCCAGAATCGTCTTCTTCTTCGCTCTTCTGTTGAACCTCGTATACAGTTCGTTCCAAAACCCTAACCCTAATCCTAAAACCCCAAATTCGAAGGTAACAGCGGCACACGTGGAGCTCACGAACTACGGCTTCCCGGTGGGTCTGTTGCCGGCAACCACCGTGCTGGGCTACGCCGTGAACGATACCTCCGGCGACTTCTCCGTGAGGCTCGGCGGCGCGTGCAAGATCACGCTCCCACCCGACAACTACGTGGCTACGTACTCGAAAACCATAAAGGGAAAGATCGTGAAGGGGAAGATCGCGGAGCTCGAAGGCATTAGGGTTCGCGCGTTCTTCAAGTGGTGGTCCATCACCGGAATCAAGTCCTCCGGCGACAACATCGTTTTCGAGGTCGGAATGGTTACTGCAAAGTATCCTTCGAAGAACTTCGATGAAAGCCCTGCTTGCGAGGGCCAGCACTCCTCTTCCTGAAAAAAAGAAACAAAAAAAAAAAGGTTAGGGTTTTTCAATTTTTCAATTTTTATTTATTTATGTGAATGTTTAAATTCGTGTTTGGTTTTGATTGATGTTATGGGAAAATTTGGTTTTGTGTGTGGTTTTTGAACTCGGAAGCTTTCTGGCGAAGATTTTGATTATTATAACTTTCAAGCTTTTTGTAACACAAAATAAGTTAACCTATTCACATCATGCTTGATCATCGATAAATTTTGAGAAACAATTTTTTTTTTTTGGGAAAAAAAGAGCTGTTACTGGAGATATTAGATTATGAGTTGTTTTGAACTCAAAACAAGGTAATTCAAGAACAGTTATAGTTAATTGGGGTTAGGCTTTAACCTTTTTGGCTTTTTCTGTTGAAATTTCATGCTTGTGATTTACTTCATGTGTGCTTTTGGGAGGGGAATTGAAAAAGTTTTGATTTTTAGCTGCACAGGAATGTAATCTGTTTGATGTGAATCGTACCCTTATTTGGGTTTATGCGAATTTGATTTTGAATCATAGTCTGTTATTTTTTTTCTTTTTTTTTGCCAGCTATTCTTTTTTTTTTAATTATTATTTTGTGGTTTCTATGTTGTGCATGACCATAAAGATTTAATGGAATATGAAAGGAGGATTGAATGATAAAAGAGAGGTCTACAGTTAGGTAGTGCTTTCATTTTCATGCCTTGAGTTGTTCCACTATGGCTTGTTTCATTGTGAAATGATGATGAAATGGGGCCCTGAAAATCTACTTTGTTGATCAGCACTATCTTTTTTGCTTTCAGAGATTTGATATCATTACACTGAGTCGTGATTGTGATCATTGGCTAATTCCAACTGCAATGTTACTGTAATGGCATGGGTTTTAGATTTTTCTTTTGGATCATGGTGTTACTGTTATTCATATCATCATTAGTCTTCAGAGAACATTGGCTACACAATTAGATTTGTCATGTGCTAATTATGCTTTCCTTTCACTTTTGCATTAGTTGATATCAAACATTCCTCTGTTCTCATCATACATTTGTCATCTTCAAATAAAAGTCTTATTTATTATTTCTACTTTACGTTTTTTGGTACTGTATTGAATATGTATTAGAGTGTGGATATAAATTTTTTTATAAAATTATTTTCATATTGTCTTTGTTTACTCTTCATTTCTTGTTTTTTTAGGAGCATGAGTTAGTTGTACTGTTTTTTGTCCTTTTCTTAAGAATTAATTTGCTGGAGAGTCTAAGAAGTTTGTTTCCAATGAAAACACCTAGTTATGTTTTGGTAGATGATATTAAAAGTAAATCTCTATTAATACAAAAACACTGTTATGAAAACACCCTGTTATTTTCTAATCCCTTAATTTATCTTTTTCCCATCTTAGTTATACCATCCTGTCATTTTAGTTGAAAGTGATTCATTTGGATTACTGGAATTAAATGATTGTTTATTTCCTTCACTGCTTTGGTTGGAAGGCTCCTGTACTATGCTAACTAGCAATTAGGAAAATTGCGAAAGAAATTCTAGGAATTAGTGGTTTATTTCTGTGCCTGGTTTCACTTAGCTTTCTCTTGGCACACGGTTACTATATCTGCCAACAGCATCATTTCATTTACCTCCATTCAGATATTGCTTTGGATTTTTTTCATTATGTTTAAAGACACTGTTTCAAGAATTCCAACTTTACAATATGCGAGCCCCAATTTCCTCCACCATGCGTTGTCACCACTACCTGTCATATCATCAGTTCCCCAAATCACCAGGACTCATTGGTTTCAACATTGATGAACCAATTGTATATTTCTACATCTGAAATTTTTTGGGTGATTGATTATTCTGTTATTACTTTGTTTTCATAGATGCTGAGGTGCTTAGTTTTGATGATGCTGACTAGTTTATTTAGTTAGGTTCATTTTGGTTCTCTGTGGCTATTACTACGGGCTTCGTTTGTCGCTTCATAAGTTTGGAACTCCGTGTGTCAATGTCTATGCCTCATAAGACCTGAGGAATGGCTGAAATTGGAAAAGAAACACAAACATAGAAAACATTGGGAAAATAACTACGGCTCTAAGCAATCAAACACACAAACAGAACACGGGACATGATATGGGACCCGAGAAACACATCAAAGTTAAAAAATTATAGGATCCAGATACGACATATATATATATAACTAAAAATTTAAAGAATATGATGTTATTTGAAATATCATTTATTTAAGCTGCATTTATAGAGGGTGAAATATAACTTGTGACCTGGATGTCACGAGTTCAAATTCTAGAAACAACCTTTCCACAAAATGGTGTTTAGGCTGCATTTTTCAACTCTTCCCAGATCCCCACACTTGGTGAGTTTTATGCACTGGGCCACCCTTTTATAGGTTTTATTTTCTTATAAACTCAAAAGATTATGTATTATATCTTTTTTATAACCTTGATTATATTGTGTTTTTTTATATTAGAGTAAAAAAAAAAATTTAAATTATACATACATACATACATATATATATATATATATATATATATATATATAGATCTCATGCAAGATTTGACGTGGACACTGGACACGTGCCCAGCATATAGATATGGCTTCCAAATGTGTCTGCTTCATTGCTGAGTTCCATTTATTAGACAGCGGGGACTAAGCTGGACTTCGAAATGTTAGCTTTGCTGTAACTTTTAGCAGTCTTCCTTCAATCTTAGGAGCAGAGCTTATTCAGATCTCTGTGACACATGCCCCTTACAAGTTAGAAGAGGACTCTATACTGAAACGTGGTTTGCTTTGATTTGTATTTCTTTTTCTTTTCTCTTACAAGACTGAGATGTCAAAATTCCTTGGTTTCATTCCAAAGCTTTCTTTTCTTTAAAATATCGCTGTTAGTATTTCCTTTCAAGGTGCATGCATGCCTAAGGCAGGTTGTTTTTAAGTCCCAGATTATGTGCTAGTTGACTTCACTTAATAAAAATAAATGCAAGACCTGGTTGTGACGTTCACGGAATTCATTCTCTCTTTCCTTTTTACTACTACCTTTCTTTTGGTGAAGTGTCAAGTATCTAACGCAGGTTTCACATTATTCTTGACATTTTGTTTTCCTTTCTTTATGCAGGGTATTTGGCACTTATTCTGCGGCTTTCATGTGTTAGTATTGTGATAGTGTTCGGTGTCCACTAAGTGCAAATACGTTAAAAGCCGCTTTGTGTATTGTGTAACTGGGATAGTGCTTTTATGTAATCGTATTTATATGCTGTGACGAATCAACTTTGGCGTCACTTTATGGTCACGTTACTCGTTGTTGGATTGGTTAAATAAGGCCACTTTGAACGTATTTTATTTGATGTTCTCATTTGCTTTCCATGCCCTTCTCAAAGTCGGTGCAATGTAAATATAATCTCTCCAAATTTTTCGTTGGCCTAATGTCGTGCTTTGAGAAGATGAAAATTACTCTTTCGGGAGCATAACACAAGTCGTTTAAAGTTATATACGGGAGTTAAAATGATGATTGGATTTCATTAATATTTTGAAAAAATAAAGAAAGACAGAAATATGTTTGATTATTCATAAATTATTTCACTATTAAATAATCATATTTATTTTATTTGTTCTCACTTCTTACCCGTCATAAACATTAAGAATGAAATGGGCAAAAGGTAATTAATGTTTTCTTGAAATGTATAAATAGTATATACTTTGAACAAGATTAAAATTCAAAAATAACTTATATATGGACTGAATGGAGTAAATGGCGAAAAGTGGAGGGTGCAAGATTAATCAAATATTGGGTTATTTTATTATTTTGTTACCTTTTTATTTCCATTCTTACTAAGTATATCTTATATTCTTTAGATTTTAATTTGAATATACTCTCAATGTTATTTAAGTTTATATGAACATTAAATCATGTGGTGTCATTCTCCCTGTGGTGGCCCACTGGGCGTGCCTTCTAGCCTATGAGATTATTTATTCTTCAACCAATTTTGTTGATATTTCAGTCTGGCATTCTCTTTCCCTTGGTGCTGTTAAGTTGAATGTTAACGGTAGTGTGCTATGGGACCAGTGTTAGTGGGTTTTGGCTGCATAATTCGAGATTTTCATGGAGGGTACTTGGCTACTTGCTCAGGATCTGTGGATGAGATGCAAGTTCTTATAGTAGAGCTCAAAGTTGTTTGACATGGTCTTTCCTTAGCTTGGATGCTTGTCTATCGTATTGTGCATGTTGATATGGATTGTTTGGAGGCCTTTTTGACTGTATCCATTGATTAGATTTCTCCCCATCACTTGGACCTTGGTTTGGTATTGCGTATTCGTGCGTTGATTTTACGTAATTGGTGTGTTCACCATGCTTTAGTCCTTAGGACTGCTAATCTGGCCGCTGATCATGTTGCGAAGACTGGTGCTGCCTCAAGCATACCTTATGTCCGGTGGCATAATCCTGGAATTGTGCTCAATAGCATTATTCAGGATGACTTAGCCATCTAGTTTCTATTTGTGTGTTTGTATTTTCCTTACCAAAAAAAAAAATATATGTTGTCATATTAGCAAAGATATCTAACTCAATCAAGTATTAACTAGTGAATTTGATTTTAGATAGATATCCAATTACGTGGTATCATATCAATAAAAAGTGTTTAATTTAATCAGCTATTAAGTAAAATGTTTTACAAATAAAAGTAGATAATTGCTTAGTAATGTAAAATTCATTTACGCAATTAGTTTTTCAAAATTAAACTCTTTTTAATAAGACTATTGGACAAAAAAGTGCAATTGAATGATTTTGAATAGTGAGTAGTAAAACTGCTCTGCCTACATTCTCTTTTCCCTATAGCATATGATGAAAAACTATATGATCACATGCTTAAATTCTAATTGTGTCTTCCATTTGTGATTTATACGAAATATATTTAAGAAATTTTAATCTTGATGTGAGTGACCTAGTTTAATCAAGTTTAAAAAGTAATTAGCTAAATTGTGCTTAAACTTAATTCAAGGGGTTGCTCGAGTAGAGTATAATAAGATCTCATATCCAATAGGTTGTGAGTTTGAACCACCACTCATCTCTTTGGGGTGAGGTAAATATAAATTTAACTCTCTAAGTATATAAGTTTCTTTGTAAATATATATATTTTTTTTCTTGTTTTAGACTGATACATCATCCTCTTACCTTAATTTTTTGCCATTACCAAAAACCTTCGCCTTGGTGTCTACATTATTAATATACATGTGTATCACACAAACATTTATCCAAAGAAAAAAAATGACATAGATATTCAATTATATAGTAATATTATAAAAAGTATTTGATTTTTACAATGATTACCTCAAAAGTCAATATATATGACCTATAATTGATTGATACTTTAAAATACTTTATATGAGCAGTGTATCAAATTAATCTCTATATTAGTTGTCTCAAAAATGAAAATAATATCTTCAATTCAAGGAATGTCTCTTTTGCTCTTATAAATTTAAGAGAATTACACCTTTATCTGATTAAGAATTAGTCTTGTGTTCTACTAATTTAAGTTAGAATTTAATTTATATATGCAGTCAATATAATATATATATATATATATATATTGGGTTCCTGTTTGGGGGTATATTAGAAGCTTTGATTAAAAAAAAAAAAGAAACGCTGCCGAAGAGATTGAAATTTTGTTAAATTTAATGGCCATCGTTGAGGATGCTCTTCCCAGTTTGACTTTTCTTTTGACATGCTTGGGTGCAGCCAGGGTAAAAGTTATTTGAATTCTTGTACGAATCCAGCATGGGCTAGGCCATAGACTCATCAACCACTTTCAATCAGTCACTCCATCAATTTTTAGGTCTCTTTGTCAACAACGTTACTTCGGTAACTCAAACGGTTTTACTTTTTTTTTTAATTATTATTATTATTTTTTTGCTGCTACCAGAAGTAAAAACAAGTTAAGACCTAATAAAATAAACACCCTGAAATCACTCTTTACCATAGATCTAATATTCACGGGAGTCAAACAGTTTTACTTTGCATTAACGATAAGTATATTATTAATTAATCGACAACATATACTATTTTTTATCCACTTTATTTGTGTAAATTTTTCAATTCATAGTATTTGTTATTTTAACATATAGGTAATATATATAAGTTCCTATAAATTATATCACATCATTATATAGGTAACAATCCATTCAGAAAAATATGTATGGAATTTTTGATAAAAATTATGATAATTTTAAATGAAATAAAGTAATATAATCGATTAATTCATTTAAAGACTAATAATTAAGTCACATCGTTCTTATATAAAATTTTAAATAAATTTCTAATTGTACAGCATTTCTAATTAAAAAGAATAATACTACATATCTTAAAAAACATATATAGAATATAGTAAAGTAATATAGTTAGTTGTTAAAAATTAAGTTAAAGTCTGCTAATAGCTAATTTTCATTCGTGAGCATCAAATCAAACATGAAATTAACTGGTAATTAGTTTATTCTGAACTGATGTAGATCAAACACGAAATTTCAAGTACAAAACAACACCTTTTTTTTTTCGGATACATCACATATATAATGCAAGTATGATGGTATGTAATGTTTACTCGTATTAGCATCTATTAATATAGAATAGAGAGAATAATAATGATATAAAGCAACTCTGACAGCATGCATAAGTGCATTTATTAGTTGGTCCATAACTATATGTCTTCCACACTTCCTGGTTGCTTTCAGTCGGGGCAGGAGGTAGTTTGGCGCTTAACTGCAGTTGTCGCTTCTTACGTTACGTTTCGTGTTGTTAGTTGAAACTTCACGACCACAGTAACTACATGCTGCAAATTAGTGCTGATATGAAAATATAATTTATTTAACTAATATCCTTAAAACGCCGGCCAATGAAAATTTTTTAAAAAAAAAAGAAGGAAATTTTGGCAATAAAAATATGAGTTTTATGTTTTTAAAACATAAGATTTATTAAAAAAAATTAAACTTATTTGTTTTAATATTTTTAAACAATAGACGCAAGTTAAAAAAAAGTTAATATCCATTTTAATCTTAAACTTTATAATTGTGAGTTATTTCAGTTTTTTATTTTTAAATTGAGTTAAAGTAGTCCTTAATATTACAAAACGTGAATCATTTTAGGTGGATTTGATAACATTTTTTGATTAAATACTTTAACTTATAAAAAGTATAAATTAACTTTATTTTTCCAAAAAATATAAAAAAGGATTTAATTAAAAATATATATTTTTATATATTGAGTGCGTTAAAACTTTCAAAACATTTTATTTTTGAATAACTTTTCAATGGCCAACGAACATCGATCAGTAAAACTCTAAAAATAAATAATAAATTTTTATGTTATCATTATGTTTAAAAAAAAATGTTATTTGATATTCGCATTTGTCAATATATACTGCATCAATTTGGATCTGTTGAAGCCATTAGAATTGATCAAAGTTGCATACTATGGGGAAGCTGCTACAAAAGCTTCACCAATGAAGCTGTGTGTTGGAGCAACATTGTATGAACACGTGTTGTATTTATTGCTTGATGTGAAAGCTTGCCGAGGGTGATTCACTGTAATGTCTCATACATGTAGAAGTGTGAGTTTCGTGTTGTATAGCTGACAAGGTGTTTGTTTAGTTATCTAATTAATTATGTTTTAATCAGCCATTTATTGAGAAATTAAACGAATCATACTCAGCAAAGCCAACAAATAAACACCATAAAAGCAACGATACAGTATAATAAAAGTAGAAAAAAATAATTAAAAACCGTAGTATGCAGTTCCTAAATCAAGTACAAACCAAAACACTTGTTTATCACACATGCCCCCGCCTATTAGACAGAAGAAAGAGGGTAACACATGTCAGGACCAAAACAAATGCTGCCACGCCACCCAATCTGAATATCGCCGTCAGTGACTTTCTAATCTTTTTACTAAAAAGTTCAGTTCTTTTAACAGCACTGAAGATTCAAATTAAATCATGTTACTAATAATTTAATTAATCTCCTCATTCCCCATCTCAGAATGGCCCACACTTTTACATGTATCAGAACTTACAGAGTACTCTGAGCTTGCTTTCAAATCGAGCAATAAATACAACACGTGTCCATTCGGTGTTGCTCCAACACAAAGCTTCATCAAAAGTATTGGCCTTGATGATGTAATAGTAAGAAGTTTGGATAGTATTATTTGACAACTATCATTAGCTGTCATAATCAACTGCCAAATAGTACATGGCTTATAATTTGGCTAATTGGCAATTTCTTTGTGAGTGCGTTGGTAAAGGTGAAGCGTTAATCAGCAATTAGCATTATTAGTTTCTTACGGACTTAAGAATAAGTAAATTCTGAATTATGGCGTATCAAAATAAAATAATATTGAAAAAATTTCATACGACAACTTCATTTAATTATATTTAAATATAATTAATTTTTATACTCATCATCTAAAAGATCATATAAATTAAAAAAAAATCAAATTACAGTATAAAAGTTTTTATAACATGGATACATGAAAATTAAACGCAATCAAAATAAATGCACGGACTGTTTTCCGAAGGATAAAAATAAAATAAAATAAATGTACGGACGGTATGTGTGAGGAAAATGTCATATTTAATATGTTCGGCAATGACATACAAGTTACAACATATAATGGAACAAATGTTTACTAGCTTGGTTGCCAGCCGAAAAGTTCAACATACACTGTCATTGCCGGCATGATGAGATAGTAATATAGTACTAAGAAACAGGGAATCTCGTAATAAGCAATTAATATTTTCGCCTCTTTTATCTAAAATCAGCACTGGTCGATAGTTAACTTAATTTATAATCTTACTGGTCTCTACCACAAACGCCAGCACGATGTCATTAATAGAAAAAAATTTATATAACTGCGAATGTGAGAATTATTTTTTAGACACACTTACAAAAAATATATAGAAATTATAGATAAATGAGTATACATTTAATAAAGTTAATTAGATCTATTTTTTTTTTATAAATATATCTAAATATGATGTGTTAAATTTATGTCTATATAAAAATATCTTGTGAATAAGACATTCCTTCATTTTAACAAAAAAGGGAAAAGTGAGAAACTTAGAGCATGTTTAGTTTTAGTTTTTAATTTTAAATTTTCATTTTCAATTTTTTAAATTTTATAAAGAAAATATTAAAAATTTAAAAATTATAAATTTTAATTTTTAATTTTAATTTTTAATTTTCAATATTTCTTTTATAAAATCTCAAAAACAAAAAATTAAAAATAAAAGCTAAAAATGGAAAAGAATGATGCTCTTACTGCGCTAAAGAATCAATAACCATTTTATCAGCCATCAACAAAACCTATTATATCTTCATTCCAATTTAGCTAGATGGTGGGTTGCTTGTTTCTCACTCCCATCTTGACAGGAATATCAGCTGATTGATTGCCTTGTCTAGGTACGTGATTGAGATGAACAAGGAAAACTTTTGCCGAAGCATTATGAATCTATGGCTGTTATAATATCTCCAACATGCATATGTTATACTATTAGCCATCATAATTAAGGCATTTCGAACATGACAAAGACTAAATTAACATACTCTACGACTTTTTTCTCCCACACCACCGACACCATCCTTGATTTGCGACTAATATACTATCAACATTTGCAAAACACACCAACACCCCACCCCACACACAAAAAAAAAAAAAGATACAAAATTAAAAAAAAAACTAAACAGAAAGAAAAAGTGAATTACTAGATGGAAAATGGTTAATTTTTTAAAAAAAAATTACGATCGACTAACCTTAGAACTGCCGGATTCAAAGTTAGTTTAGAACTTTGTTGAGCTAATTAATTATGAATTAATAGTGAAATTGGGTCGTTTTGGTATCGAGAGAAATTGGACCTTTTTATATCACGCGTATGTATGGCAATTATAACGTTACCTATTTTTTAATGAACAGCTGTTAGGTTTCTATTCAACGCTGTATGTATCATCATAAAAATTCTAAAATTTGCACCTTTATTAAGAGAGTTTTTATAAAAAAAATATATACATGATATATAGCACACATACCCCTTTATAAAAAAAAAAAAGGGTAATAATAACACGTATATCCTAATTCAGGCCACTTGTTTTTACATGTCAAACTTCTATAATTTTTCCATTCCTATAAATTTTAGCTTGGGTTTCTAATTGGAGAAATTCCTACATTAGCGCATTGCACATTTAAAGCGTGTCATTTAATATTATATATGTATAATCTAATTTATCTTCTCATTGACTGGTTTTTGTGTGCGTGTTTTATACATTCTAAGTATAGCAGTATTCAACTCCATCTTTACCCATCAAAGAAACCCATCAAGGCCATTATTACTTGTGCAGAACTAATAATGGTTTAATCAATCTGAACCCCTAATCATTAATCAATACATTCTTAACCCCTATATTCTTTTGTGCCACACTGACTCTATCTATAATTATTTGGAATTCCCTAATCAACCCAGATTTGTCTTTCTTTCGCATAAAAAAAAAGGAGAAAATTTATGATCGCTTATCAAGTTCATGCAACATGTGGCATTATAAGCTAGTGTTGTGCTATTTGGTGCGAAATGTCAGGGCTACAATGCACGCATCACAAGTAAATATGTACAATTTCAATAAATAAGTAAATGTGTACCATTCCAGATTTTATGGTTAGTAGTCCCCTTAGAATTAGAATCATAATTCTATATAACAACTATATGGAATTGAAAAATAACTACCCTAATAAGAGTTTTTCAATTTTTAACTCATACCCTAAAAATTATCAATTTCATATCTCATAATTTTTACCATTCTCCAACTGTGACAAACTCTTGTTGCTGCCCCCCGGTTGTTGATTGTCCTTTATCGATGGCAGACCGCCCAACATTAGTGGCTGGATGCCCCCCACTGGTCATCGACTGCCCACCCGCCCTCGGTCATCAACTTCTCGTTGTTAGTGGCCAACCGCCCTCCATTGGTAGCTGACTAGCCCCTGCCTGTTGCCGACAATCTGATGGTCATTGGTCGACAAAAGCCCGCCATCGTTCTCTGCCGTTGGTATCCTACCACCCGTTGCTGGTTGTTCGCTTGTAGCAACTTAATGCAATGAAAATATTTTGAAGTTATAAATCACATATCCAGACAATAGAAATTGAATTGAATTTAAAATTCTAGTTTTAGATCCTAATTCTTTATAAGAGCTAAACATAAAATTTAAGATTTTGAGCTAATTCCAATTTCACATGCCAACGAACCCTAAGTGTAAAAGGTTGTAAAATAAAAGTGCAAAAAAGATAGAATGCAAAAAAGTAAAGATAAATGGAAATGAATTTGTCATTGATTCGTTTTATGTTCAAATATTCATTTTCAATGAAGTACATGACTATTTATAAGCACAATGAAGCAGTTATTTAATACTAACTCCACTAATATCAATCCTACTCATGGACCTAATAGGCCAACCTTGACTAATTTTGGTCTACAGGTCAGCCAAAACTTTGCCACGTGTCCTATTTTTTAGGAAACAGTTCCCATATTCTTTTGTAACCTCCTAAAACCATTATCCAACCATGTCTCCACTTATTTGAATTGAAAACCCTTTTCCTCAACCACCCATATTTTCATGGAAATGGTTGCAGACTTGGTCAAAGCTAATCCACTCACATTCTATGAGCACATCTTTTCTTTAACCATAGTCCAAAAGTGATTTGTAGGTGGACAAGTGTCATGAGGACCAAGGTTTAGCGTGGGAACCATTCCCTAGATTGATAGCTAACTTTTTTACAAGGCTAACTGTTCTTGGCTAATGGATATTCAGCCAAGGTCAACAATTGTTAGTTATTAAGTTTTAATGACACTATATATGGGTGGATAATCATCCTCAAAATCTTAGAAAATATATCAATTAGTATTTGGCTAACTTTAACATAGTTAAAGGTAGAAAAATTGACAAAAATAGTATTGAAATGACACTTTTTTAGGACTGAAACAACCTCAACCAGATAAACCTAGGTTGCCATATCGAAGCTTTTGTCCTAAGCTTTTCATTGAACTATTTAAAGTCGTGATGAGGATTTAGCATTTTGTGGTTGTTTCAAGCTAATGTTCCATCGACTATATCCTTCATATAAGTGTTATCAATTGTCACCCACTCATTAGTCAAATACTCAACTATAAGCTAATTTTGACCTATATTCTCTTTTTTTCTCTAAGGTGGTTTCCACAACCAACACCCATATTTAGAAAACTAATATTTTTGTGCTCCGACAAGTAACTAATGACTAGTCATATTATAAGACTTTTGAGATCTTCTTCCTTCCTTCGAAGGAAGAGGATTCTTCCTCCCTAGCTCTTTATAACCACTCATTTAATTTATTTATTATATCTTCTTTTCTTTTTCAAGTGTTTGTGGCTAAAATTCATGCGGAGGAAGGAAAAGGATTTCTTCCTAGTGTATACAAGTATTTTTTCTCCCAAGAGATAACAATAACTTTACCACATTGTACCAACATGAGATTTGTGAAGGTGATAAGTATTTTTGTCCCTTAATGCTGTGTCTTCTCTTCAAAAAATTGTGAATGAAAATTAGAAAATATTTGTTCAGAGATTTAAAACCCCCCTTCTAAGATCTTTATAGACTGCTAGTCAAATCGAATTAGTTGGATATTTAAGGAGTATTTGTTTCGAGGTTTGAAATTTAGTTTCCAATAATCTCATTTGCAGGATACCTATAAATTTTGAAAATTTTGTTTTTTAGTATTAAACAATCCTGTAATTATTTATTGAGATTCGTAGAAATGAATTTTAAACCTATTTGTTTTATGATACTTATTCCTAGAAATATATATGATAATTTTTAAAATATCTCTAACACATTTAATAATAATAATAATAATAACTATTATCGAGGGATATTTTAGAATCTATACTCAATAATTACTATTCCCAAGTTATAGAAATGTTTTATTCCCGCCTTTTAATATGGGAATGAAATCTCACTAAAATATGAAAATATATCTTTCTTAAAAATAATTACTACTTGAAAATAATTTTAGAAAACTGGTAACAAACATGAAAATAAATCATTCCCAAGCAATTATTCTTGTGAATGGATTAATATATTTTGAAATAAACACCTACTTAGTAATATGAGCAGGTGGGCTTCACTTTAAAAAAAAATGGACAAAACCCCTTATTTTTGTCCCTTTAGAATTTAAAGTCTAACAAATTGATCATTTTAAATAATAAATCCTAAAACTGGTCCCTGTAAAATTAAAAAGTTAAAGAAATTAGTCCCTAAAAAAACTCTCAAATTAGTTTCCGTAAAAATGAATTGATCGATAATTCAGTCACCTTAACCCAACTAAATAGAGGGATTATGTTGTCGGATTGTTCAATTTTGCAGAGTCATTCGATTATTTAATTTTACAGGAATTAATTTGGAATTTTTTTTATAGGTACTAATTTATTTAATAATTTAATTTTACATAGATCAATTTGAGAGTTTAGTTTTATAGGAATCAATTTGTCTAATTTAAAATTTTAGAGGGATTAAAATGGAGATTTTGTAAAAAAAAAAAAGCTGGTAATTTGACATTGTTGAAGCTGGCCTGTAATCACGAGATCACAACTGTATTTATCAATTTAATTTGTTATCTACAATTAAAATTGCAGAGAAGATTCATTCTATAACGCAAGAGATGAATAAATCGATCAATCATGTAAATCAACAGATTCACTTATGCTCCCGTGATTATAATAGATCATTATACATCACCTGCAAAACAAAATGGCAATCTTTTATGATTACACACTGTTGTTGACTGATAGACTATCCCGATTAATTTTCGGCTGGACAATATGTAGAAACTGAATAAATACATGAAATTAGGAGCATATTAAGTAAGAATAATCAATAATTGTCAGAGTAAAAATAAAATCTTAGTTATTAAATTTTATATAATAATTAAATTATAACATTAAATTATATAAACTTTTTAAAACAATTAGAACATAACTGTACTTTTTTTAATCTTAATAGTTTATATATAATTTAATATTAAAAATTTGCTTCTCAAACCTATTAAATAAAAGAGTAAATTCTTATTAAAATTAGGGCATGTAGTCCTTCACAATTATAAATATGAGATAATTTAGTCTCTCTTCAATATTTTCAAATGAACTATAGAACAAATTAATCTCTAATAACTTATAAAAAAAAATTGAATTAATTCCTAACAAAAATACAAATAAAATAAATAAATCTATCGAAATGTCAAGGAGAAACAAACTTATTTCACATTTTGAATCATAAGAAATTATGAAATGTTTTTTTGTTTAAGAAACCAATCTATCCAACATTGTTTTCTTACATAAATATCTATTGTCATGTATTAAGATTATTATTTCGAGGGAAAAGAGTAGC
Organism: Dalbergia cultrata; assembly: GCA_031216105.1. NCBI lineage: Eukaryota > Viridiplantae > Streptophyta > Magnoliopsida > Fabales > Fabaceae > Dalbergia > Dalbergia cultrata. Next base: position 76,394,240 of record CM062344.1, read on the forward strand.
CAAACCCCTTAAACTTATACTTTTTAAACTCATATTCTTTTGCAAAGTGCTGCCATAAACTTTGAAATCTTCCTAATTAGTGCTTAAACTCAAACTTATAACTTATAGATCATTTTATGAAAGAATATGCTAAAATTACTAGTAGTTATTATAGTGAAATGGATGGTCTAAATTAGTCAATGGTCTAAATTCAATGTAAAATAAATGGTTAATATGTTTTTATGTGTTATTTTACCACTATTGTATTAACAAATTTAAAACAAAAGAGTCCATTGAAGTATTTATAAATTTAGGAGTTAATTGAAAAGACTTTAAAGTTTGTGGTGGTAATTTGTAAAAAGATAAAAGTTTAGGGTGGTTTTATACTATTTTCCCTTATTTCGATTTCCCACATGTACTCTTATACTGGAAACAATTTTGTTCAGGTATTTAGGATTTGTTTGGTTTTAGTTTTCTAATTTTTAGATTTTATGAAGGAAATACTGAAAATTAAAAATCAAAACTTTAGATTGGATGTTATAGTTTTTAGTATTAGTCCATTGAAGTATTTATAAAGTTTAGGGACTAGTTGAGAAGGTTTTAAAGTTCGTGATGGTAATTTACAAAAAGATAAAAGTTTAGGGTGGTTTTATACTCTTTTCCCTTATTTTGATTTCCCACGTGCACTCTTATATTGAAAGTAATTTTGTTCGAGTATTTAGGATCTGCTTAGTTTTAGTTTTCAGTTTTCCAAGTTTTCAAAATTTTGTAAAGGAAATACTAAAAATTGTAATTGAAAATTTAAAACTAGAATTAATGTTTTCAAAGTTTTTAGTATTCCTTTAACAAAATTTGAAAAATTGAAAAAAATAAAATAAAAATTAAAAATTGAAACCAAACAAGGCCTTAATATTTCATAGGATACAACTCTCTTGAACTTAAGATCATTAATTAACTAGAATGAGTATTTTCCATTCCAACCAAGCATATATGATTGAAATTAGTTTACAAAAAATAGAAAGATTCTTAGATGATTTGAGAATAAGAAAAAAAAATTTGCTTTGCATCATTCATTATTTGCTATGTTAATTTTGTGAAAACCACAAGGCCTGGCATAGTTTGTAATTAGTTAAGGTTATTAAGCATATATTTAGGAGTTCGATTTATGGCGATATGTATGAAAATAATTTCATAGCTAGAGTCAAAATTTGTGTATATGAACTCTATGTATTGAGAAGATTAATTATTGCTATTGACCATAAATACCCTAATTATAAGAAATTGTGGATAATTTTTATTTCACTTCATATGTATTTAGGATGTTTTAGTTAATGGGTTGAGTAACCGGCATTACAAAGCAATTATTTTATTTTAACTTTGGGTTAAATGCATTTGAACTTACTTTAGATCATGTGTAATTTACATTATGATTTTTCAAAACATGCAACACAATGCAACATTTGAAGTTACCACACAGAGCATGCACCGCCTCAATTAAGTTGACATCCATATCCGTTAAGATAGAATGTATCGGGTTGCACAACATTAACACTTTAGTGATGGAGTGCACACAATAGAAACATCTAAAGTGTCGGAGTGCACAAAATAAACAGAGAAAATGGATGTCAACTTAGCAGAAGGGGTATTTTGGAATATTTAGTAGTGTTTGGTATCTGTCCCATGACAGTAGAGATAAAGATATAAAAAAATTATTTTTGTATTGTGTTTGGTTATTGAGTACAATACATGATAGCTGTCTCTATATCTTGTTTGAAAACGTGAGAAAAAGATAACGAATATATGATAAAAGACATTAGTACCTCTCTGGACCACCACTGGACTACCGCCACCAGTTGTAGACCGCACTGCACCACCCACAATTGTGAGGGCATTGGGAAATATTAAATATATAGGGATATTATTAAAAGAATAATATTAAATTTTTATCTTCATATCTTATCACCATTGTCCCACTTTTTGAAGGTATAGAAATTTTCTATATGTTGTCCCTCGAGATAGAAAAATTTTCCATTCCATTATTCCTGTCTCTACTACCAAATATTTCTGTGTTTTTCTAATGTCTCCATATTTTTGTCCTCAAAACAATAACCATCCGCTACCTTTACTAACTTCAAGATGTGGTGATAAATATTTTGAAAAGTTGAAATGTACATTGCATGTAACCTGGCACTACTGGGAGTGAAAAAAAAAATGGAACGTTAAATACATTTCTACTCATGAATTCTGGGTTTAATGCAATTTATATTTCAACGTATTGAAAATTGATCGTAAAGTAACAAGCTGGTGATAGAGCAGTTATCAAAATTAAATGTACGGGTAATTCTGGGATCACGTTATCGTCCATAGACGCAATGGATAGGATGGGGAATACACGTACCAATCACACGAGGAATGACCCGTTTGTGTACCTTTCTGCTGCAGCAGGTGCAGTGAGGGCACTACCTAATACCATATCCCCTTAGCTATGGCCCCACCCATCACCTATTCACTCACTTTCATTTTTTACCTCTCCTCGTTTCTTAAAATTTTAATGGACTTTTTTATCCTCTAGGACCTCATTTGTTTGCATGATTTTCCTTCTATTTTTGGGACAGTGCTTTTTTTTTTTAAATATATTCATAGTTAATAATAGTAGCTAATCCTTCTAGATGAGAGCTTTTTTAAAAGAGAAATTTTTGACCACAAGATTCCTTTTATGCATATTATCAAGAATTGAATCACTGATTTAATATTTAAAGAGTTCAATTAACTATCAACTGTAATAAACTTTGTATTTGGAATGATGATCATTACAATAAGGAGAATTGTAATTTGTAAAGTAAAAAAGTAAAAGATTAATTATTATTTAATCAATAATCTACATTGCAAATGAAGCCCACTAAATGATTTAAAGACAATTAATTCTTTTTCGCATTTTATATCTCTCATTATTTTAGAGGATCCTCATTCTTGATTTTTAATTTGTTAAATATTGTGGTAGAAAAGAAATGGAACTCAACATAATTTAGAAACTAAGAAAATAAATGCGATTCAAATAAATTTAAAAATAACGAGTTTGGCCTAATTTTTCTTTTAATTTTCAAATTATATTATTTTTAAAGCTACTAGAATCAGTTTAGTGTTGAAGAATCTGGGTAGTATGTATAAAGTTATAGATCTAAATCCCATTACATCCAATGTAATTTTCGAAGTACCAAAAAATTATATTATTTCTAACGATGTTTACATATTGAATTATTCTATTTATAAAATTTTATTACTAGTGGAGGTATTAAATTTTGATCACACTTATAAAATACAAATTAATCCAAATTCTCTTTTGATAATAATATAATATGGATTAAATTAAACTTGATTTGATTTGATCTTAATTAATTATAATTTCAAATTAGGCCGTCTTAAATCACATTTTGTTTTTTCAACACCTGAAATCAAAGAAGGGAAAAAACAAAACTAATGCCTAACGAAGAGCTGGTTGTGCAAATAAACATAATATCGTTATAAAGTTTTTGTAATATTTTATCCAAATCATTCAATCATCTTAACCTCATTATGGCCCACGTCAAAAGAAAAATCTTAAGCCTGTTATGACATTTCATTTTTTTTCATTTGATGTTATAAAATATAAATTTGGTAAGGATAATTGTATAGCTTTTATAAAAAGGAATTTTTATCACTTTAATTAATTTATTTTTAAGTTAAACAGCCGATCTTAACACACTTGACGTATTGAATATCTCTAACCATTACAAAATAATTAGGATTATTCAATTCAATTATACGTAATTTCAATTAGTTATTAAATTTTGCGAAAATTTTTTCTAAATTGAGCTAAGAATTTTAATAACACAATATCACATCGGAATTTCAATTATATTCAGCTTAAGTTTAATTATACTTCCTTATTTTTGAGATTTGGTTCATCTTTACTTATTTTTATGATTTGAAGGTATCTTTGATTTATTGCTTTTAAGTATCTATTTTAGAATAATATTTATATATTTTTGGACATAATAGATATTGATATTATTATCTTCATCTTTGATTTGTTTGTGATATTCTATATTTGCATAAGGGTTATAAATCATCTTTCCATGAATATTTCGATACACATACTTAAAAGAAGTTAATTGATACATTATTAACGTAAAATATTTATTAATCAAAGATTATTATCCATGTGACTTTTAAGATATTATTATAAAAGTTAATTTTTTAATGATATAATGATATATAATTAAATGAGAGTGTAAAATTCTATATTAATAATATATCAAAATAAAATTAAATATTATCTCTAGCTTTAATAGATTATTTCTTATCTTTTCCCTCCTCTTTGGTACATGAAATTAGGGTGAGAAAGTCTTTAAGCTCAATGAATACTGACAGAAAAACTCAAATTTATCTTATAAAAAAGAGATGAGTGGGGTTCAAATGTACGACTTGTCAAATGTGAAACCCTGTTAGCCAGTCCGCTAGAGTTACCTGTTTTCTTTTCACCGTCGATAATAATGATGATAAAGTAAAACAAAAACATAATAACTATCGCGAGTTTGATTTTATTTTTCAATTTCTTTTCTAGTTTTATGAATTCACAAAGAGAATAGCAAAAATTAAAAAAAATTAAATTTATAATTTATTAATTTTATTCTTTTTTTTATATTATAAAATCCTAAAAAATATGAAACTCACTAGAATAGAAAACGGAAACTATTTTTCATAAGGTAAATGAATCTTTTTAGACTATTTTTGTGGAATTTTATTTTTCTGACATGGGCTTTTATGTCCATGCGAGTATTCCAATCCTAACCCTGAAAAGGAAAACAAGTAGGTGAGAGGGAGAGAGACTCATAAAGGAGTGTTTGTGTGTGTGTGTGTGTGTGAGCCAGTGGAGCCACCCATGCAGCTCTCTCTAAACTGCCACTTCCCCCTCGAACGCGCCACCCCTGGCGCGTGACTTCCACACCGTTTCCCACCTTCTCTCCCTCTCACCCTCTCTATTAACGTGACCAACTCTCACAAGGCTCCTTTCTTTCTCTCTCCAACACAAACTAACAACAAACGAAACTCAAAGAAACAACAACATAAGGAGCTGAAGGAGAAGTTTCTGTTGTGAAACACCAAAAAAAAAAAAAAAAAAGCAAGAATTCATGTCCAAATTTCACTCCTTCAGAAAAAAAACCCTTGATTCCTCTCTCACCATTCTCCCAAGGTTAGTGATTCTCTTCTACCAAACCAAACGAAAGAATAAATACTCCTAAATAATAATAATAATAATAATAATAACAACTCCTTCCTTTATTTTCTTCGCGTTTTTCGGGATCTCTTCTTTATGTGCAGATTCGTTCTCCCTTTTTTTTCTGCAGATTTTATTTTGTTGAAAAAAAATACATGTTTCTATTTGTTTCTATTTATTTCCTTTTTTTTATTAGAATTGTCTCCCTTCTTTTTTTATTTCCTTTGTGAAAAATAAACAAAGAGATTTATACGTGTATAAAGTCTATCACTTTGATTTTCCTTCCACTGGTGTTAATGCGTACAATGCCATATGGGAAGAGTAGTTAAATCGTCATGTGTGTGCCATTATTGTGCTTCTGCTCTTTCTCTCTTCACGTTCACTTTTGTCGTTCATATTTGTATATTTGTATTTATATTTATTGTTGTTTTGTTTTTGGTTTTGGAATGTATTTGGGAAATTAAAAAATAAATGCATAAATAAGCGTGCCTCTTTTGTTGTTGATTGCAGTTGGGTCTTTTGTATGAGGCATTGTGGGTTAAAGATGAAATGTGCTGGGTAAAATAGCTGTGTTGGAAGCTAATTTATGCTTGACTTTTTCTTTTTTATTTACTTTTTTCAATTTAATGTGTTGTCCTTGATCCATGAATAACCGACCTCACTTAATTGGATAAGGTTTGATTGTTGTATTATGTTTCTATTCCAATTTCATACTTTTCCTTGCCTGCATTATGATTTTTGTATGCTTCTTGTTCTTTGGGTTCAATTTGAGAAATTCTTAGATGTACCCGACTACCTGGAGCGTCACGTGAACATGGAGCATATCCACTAAGAAAGTGACATTTAAGTTAGAATCGCACCTTTAACATCCACTTTTAGTCGAAGTATCACTTAGTCAATAGACGTGGAGCATATCCACGTGGTGGTCCACGTGCATCTAAGAATTTCTCGTTCAATTCATGTGCCACATTCTGGCATTTGTGTATTTGAAACGTTGTTGCTCCCCAAATATGTCATTCTTTTTTATGTGTTGAAGTGCAAACAGTAAGTGAACATTCGTGATGATTTTTTGAGAGTTCATATTGCTGGTAGATGTTTCTCCTTATCTTGTGGGAATTAGAAATTGTACTTAAGCAAGCTAGTAGTTGTGCTGACGTTTTGGTAAAGTACTGTTTGTTAACTTTCTTTGGTGTGATACCATAACATAATACTTTAGTTGTTAATTTCCCTTTTTGATTGATCTATGGTTTAAGTGGAGTGATGATTCATGCTTGACACCCCTTTGCTCTTCCCACTTATGTAAACAAACTTGTAATGCTATTTCTCTATTGTTGTCAGGCAAGAGCATTCACTTATAGTGCTTAGCATTTGCGTATGGATGTAGAAGATAAACCCCTTTCTAAAGGTATGTTTTCCAGCTTCATCTTGAGTCTTCTCCCTCCATAGTTACCACAAATTATTTTCCATTTTTCTTGGATGTGTAATGCTGAGTGCTGAGTGTAAGCTAGAGTGGGTATGTCATGTATTGATATGTTGATCTATTGAAACACAACATGATCTGGAATGCCAGCTGAAATCGGACCTTGGGAAAGATGCATTGATGGTTTTAAAGTTTCTTGCCATTGCCATTGTGTGATTTGTGTAATTATTTCATGAGTGTTTTACTACTGACAAGCATGCCACTACTTGTTTGAAAATATGTTTAATTGTGTAGTTTCTTTTGCTTTCTTCGCTGATAAGTGATAAAGTCTAATTTTTATGAACAGTTTCTGTGCACTATATGTTATAAATTATTGAAACTTGAAAGTGGCTTCTTTTGGAAGGCATTTTGTCCATATGTCATCATTTCACTTTGTAGCCTCATGTTCTGTTTCCTTTTAACCTCTATGTGTGTGCTTGATCAAGATTTGTTTCCTTTTTGTTGGCTGAAACATGAAAGTTGTTTGGATAATATGATGTGATATATTTGCATTTATTTGTGTTTTCTTTTTTAAAAGAGATGTTTTAATCAAAAGTACATTTTAAGTTTGTGTAGCCTATTTGGCTAAGATTCTGAAAAAAAGCAGAAGTTGAGAAGTATATCTACTTCTGCTTCTACTTTTTATATTACAAGTACTTTTTTCAGAAGTTTATGCTAACATATATGATATACTGTAAGTATATATATGCTTGAGATCAAATCCAATATGTGGCTTTTTTTATGTCAAGGATCAATGTTATATCAGAATAAGCTTGTTCAGTTTTAATAAGTGCTTAACTCATATGGTTACTATGTGCTATCACTCTATTTTCCACTCAATGTGGTATAGCTTTGGAAAGTAATTGCGGCTATGGGTCGATCAAGGTAATATCTGATTACCTGTTATTATCTTTTCATAAATTGGAGTTATATTATACTAAATAAAAAAAAAATGCTGTTTGTCTTTCGTGATATGGAAGTGTTTTACTTTGTCAAACTCTAATGGTACCTTGTTATGGAAAATGATAATAACAAATTATGTGGCATAAGATTAATTCAAAATTTTCATGACAATTTAAGCAATTCTATGATGATTTTCCACAAAACAAATCTGAGATCTGTTTTTATTAGGATATTTTTTGAATCTTTCCTGATTAGTTTAATCACACGTCTAACATGCATTGTTTTCCCTTTAAAAGTCATGGTTGTAAATTTTGACCGACCAGTGATATTCTGTTTTTATCATATGAAATAATAATGCATTAAAATGTGTTTTCAATACATAAATTAAATGCGTCATATGAAGGATTTGTAATATTCCCAATTTAATTATATGTTGTTGAATTTGATAGTAATAAATGCTTAGAGGTGGGGGTTATTGCTGAAATTAGTCCTTATTTAGATATCTCCTCAAAAAGTGATTCTGCTGTCTTAATTTGTCCTATTGGCTTCCATAGCTAAAACTTATTTTGTCTTAAAGTTTGGCAATGTAACTTTTAGTGTTTCTGCCCAATTACTCCAAATTTTTTTTGGTGAACCTACTAAAATATAAACTTCATTCTTCAAAAGATATTTCTTCCAAAATATGTTATTCTTTAAAGCAATTCTTCACAGTTACCTCAAACATGCACTTAGTGCTGTTAAATTAGGATAAGATTTTAACAGAACTGCTAATGTATGCCATTGATTTTGTATTACAATATTATTCAATTTTTCCATAGTTTTATGTTAATCTCAACAAGATTGAGTGGTAAGAGAGGTATCTCATGCCACAAGCTGGCATTGTTGTTGCCTTGCTTGAGAAGGCATGCTGCATGCCAGAAGACCTTGGACTAATGGAATTTGGCTATTGGACTCATGGAATTAGGCTATCACTTCTATTTGATTCAATTTTGTTAAATAAACTAGGTATTTTGTTGTGTTTGGAGTATAATTCACCTTGTCTTTGATTAACATGCCCTTGCAGTATCTGTTGTTAATGTATTAAACAAACGACTTATAACACAAATTTCACAAATCTACCATTGTATTATCAATTTTCTTAATTTAGAATTCTAGAACAAGATCGTAACATTTCATATTGATTTGAAACTGAGTTGTCATTGTTCATAAGAAGATAGATAAGATTAGTATGCAAGATACTTTTTTGATATTAAAGAAAATCTTAAATTTTAATTATGTACTTATTGAGGACCAGTGTTACAAATATCTTTAATGAAATATCAAGCTGGAGTGCAGATAAATGGTTGGATTGACAAAAGTTACATTCCATAAAAGTATTTTTGAATGGCTAACGAGTATAACTTGAGATGTGCATATTAAATTAAATATTAAAGCTTTAGCACGTGCTCTGCTCCTATGCCTACATAGAGGCATAGAGTCTAGTCTATATAAAGGGTTATTCCAAACTCTGGCATCTGCACATTGATCTTGGATGCTACTCCAGGAGTCACTCCAATTGGAAATGCTCCGCTACTGTCAGCTCTTTCAGGATTTCTCTTCTCTTTTTCTTTTTCAGTGGTTGGGGCGATCTGGTGCTTGTGAGGTATCAACTTTCCTGTTCTAAGTTTTCCAGTAATATTTCATTAGTCTTTTAGGTATTTGAATTATTTGAGAACACCTGATGTGCATACATTTTTTCTGTTTCATCCATTCTCAGTGTGAATTATTGAATAGTCAGTGAGGAGATCTAATCTTTATTGTCTGGAATGAACTGAAGAGATCATTTTATAATTTTAACTGACTCAGGATAGCTCTTGACTTTTACTACTCCTATTTTATGATAATTTGTAAACTGATTGTTTGTTCAAGATATGTGCAATTCAACTCTAGGAACTTGATTCCAGGACTTTTCCTTGGCAGTTGTCATCTTGAGCCAACATTGCCAAATAACATTCTGGTCTTCTGGCCATCTCCCTAAAAGGATTCTTTTGTTTCCTGATCTAGGATGGTATTAGCATCTGGCTATTATTATTTCAACATTGATGTTTGAAGATTTAGAAAGCTTTTAAAGTAGAAGGTAGATATTGAATTGACTTTGTTTCTGTCAATTCTAAGAGCCAAAGGGGAATGTCTTCAAAGACGATTATTTTGTTCTAATTAGGAGTTAACATTAGGCTTCTACTTATTGATCAAATGGTTGTGATTCACCATACAATGTCAAACAGATCTATGTAACTTCACTTGGATGACATTTGCAAATGGTTTCAAATGTCCTTGGATTTTGCATATGAATCATCTGTTTATATGTATCTCCAGAGTTAACTCTAGATTTTTGTATTTATTTTTTTCAATACAATTTTAGTCCTTAAACATTTGCTCACAAACCCTTCCCCAGCAATTTTAGTGCTTAAACATCTTCTTACAAACCCTCTATGTATGTTGTTCCTTGCCTAAATGAGGCTTTTTGATGACATAGTTTTTTTTTGTACTGAACTCAACAAAGATTATTATGTCATGTATTGACTCATTGCCTGTTTTTTGTGACAAGATGACCCTAGCACAGGTGTGTGGCTTTGCTCTCCATTAGATGCATAGATCTAGTGCAAGTGCTTAGCCACTGCTGCTTAAAGCATACATGACGTCTAGGAATTATCAAACACAACCTGCTGGGGTTAACATCAGTTGTAGGATTTCCAGCTTGCCCTACCCTTAGGTCTGAGTATGATGTTGTAATATGAAGCTCATAAGTGCTTAGGGAAACTATGTGCGCGTGTGTGTCCCAACCTATGAAGCACAATTACTGATGGATATGGAACACGACACAAACATGAGGGATAGACCAAAATTTAAAAATTATAGGATACGGAAAATTTAAAAATTATAGGTTATGAACACTACATATATAATTAACGATTTAAAGAAAAAATTCATTATTTTAATGTCATTATATAAGCGTCACTCCCATCCTAGTTTCTTCATTCAATATTAAAATTTCTTTAAAATTCAAAACAAACTCAAAATTTGGGCGTTCTTACCTTTTTTAAATTTTAAATGACCTTATTTATGCTTGGAATTGAAAACATGATTTTTAAATTGAACATGTATAAATGCATGTCATCAATGTGTGACGCAAGATTTGCCATTGACACGTTTGACACATTGACATGAGACCCACATGATGTGTCCAAGCATTATAGGTCCCACCATGCAATACATGTGGTAAGAGTGAGAAAGAGACTGTCTGTTCTAAGAGTATCATAGTAATTTCAAATTTCATGTCACATACAAACAATTATGAGCATGGTTTGTTTATGAAAGCAAATCAAATTGGCTCTGTTGTATCTGATCTGTAATGTTGCCTTGATCTGAATGATGGAGTCAGCTATGAAGGCTTGAGTTCTGTCAAAGGTTTATCTGCACTTTGACTGCCATTCTATTCATATGTCTTTGGTTTAACCTGAACTTAAATTTATCATTTATTGCATGCATTTTTATTACTATCTATGCTCTTATATTCAGTTGATTGACATCTATCTGTCCATTTCGGTTTTATTGTTTATGTTAGTTTAGCCTCCTTTCTGTTTGCACCAGACTTATGTTGACATTGATTGTTCTTTCTGTCCAGTTTCTGGTGTTCAAAGCCTTTCATCCAGTGTGCAAAGTACTCCAGAAAAAAATGGCCATTCAGATGATGCCTCAAGAAGTTCAGAACTCCTTCAGGAGTTCCTGAAATCCGGTTCAAGGAAGGAACTTCCGCGAACGTGCTTTGATAAGGACAGAAAGAACGGTTCTTCAAAAAGTAGGATGGCTGAAACTAAGTCAACTGGTAAGATTATGAAGAAACAGGACTCCAAAAAAGCTTCTGGTCCCAGCAGTCAGCCTTCTAGGAAACAACATCGGAAGGGCGAAAACCCCACCCGATTTGTTCCTGCTCCTGACATGCCTTCAGATTTTGGACATTCAAACTCCTGGATCTGTAAAAATTCTGCTTGTAGAGCAATTCTATCTAAAGATGACACATTTTGTAGAAGGTGCTCTTGCTGTATCTGCCACCTTTTTGACGATAACAAGGACCCTAGTCTTTGGTTGGTATGTACATCTGAATCTGCTCAAGGGGACTCCTGTGGGCTGTCTTGCCATATCGAGTGTGCCCTTCAGCATGAAAAAGTGGGAGTTGTTGATCATGGGCAACTAATGCAACTAGATGGTGGTTATTGTTGTGCATACTGTGGTAAAGTTACTGGGATACTTGGGTGAGTATTTTTCTTTTCAGCTGTTGCACTATGTCCCCAGGGCACACTCCCCCCACTCCCTTCTCCCACCATTTGTTGATATAATTAGGCTTTTGTGAACCATCTCCAATTTCTGTGTTTCTGCAGCAAAATATTTATTGAACTGCATTGTGTATATACTAGTAAATAAAAGAATTTGCTCATGTTTCCTGCTTCTCCTGTTGATCAATTGCTTGACATGCTTGCAACAACAACAGTTCAACTCCTACAGTTTTTGCTATCCTTGATGTGTCTTTTCCTAGATAAATGAATTCCATTATGACCTTTGTTAGCTCCTTGGATTTTATAGTGGAACAGAAGATTGAGGTATATAAAATATTTACAATTTAAATCACTTGAAACTTGTACGTTGGTGACTAAATTTTCAGCCGTGTGTTGATGACAAGGTGGTTCATGTTGAATAATGGCAGGTGTTGGAAGAAGCAGCTAAATATAGCAAAAGATGCACGGCGTGTAGATTTACTATGTTACCGGATATATTTGAGCTATAGGCTTCTGGATGGAACTTCGAGATTCAAAGAATTGCATGAAATGGTACAAGAGGCAAAGACTAAACTAGAAAAAGAAGTTGGTCCGGTTAATGGTGTTTCTTCCAAGATGGCGCGTGGTATTGTCAGCAGACTCCCTATTGCCAGTGATGTACAGAAGCTTTGCTCTCTTGCTATTGAGAAAGCTGATGAGTGGTTGGCCACAGTACCCAATGTAAATCCAGAATCTAGAGGTTGGAATTATTCCCCTTTTTTTTTATTTATGTACGATTTCTTTTTCCTATCCATGTGATTTCATTTTTATGGTATATGATTAGTGTCTTTTAACTCTCAGAGGGTTCACTTCCTTCTGCCTGCAAGTTTGTTTTTGAAGAGGTAACAGCTTCCTCAGTCAAGATGATTTTGATTGAAATGTCAAATGTATCTTCTGAGGAAATCAAGGGATACAAGCTCTGGTATTACAAGAATAGGGAGGAATCACACACAAAAGAACCTGTTTGTGTGTTTCCCAAAGCTCAGAGGAGGATTTTGATATCTGATCTCCAGCCGTGCACAGAATATACTTTTCGGATCATATCTTTTACAGATAAGGGTGACCTGGGTCATTCTGAGGCCAAGTGTTTCACCAAGAGCATCGAGGTCTTGGAAAAAAATCCCTCTTTGTTGGTTGCCATGGATCGTAAGGAGAGTTTTCAAACTGAAGACAATTCATCTGGCTCCAAAATGGAGCCCAATCCTTCAATGGCTGGCTCAGGATTTAAGGTTCGAGACCTTGGAAAAATTTTGCATCTTTCTTGGGCTCAAGAACAAGGTTGCCTGGAGGGGTTTTGCCGTGCCGATATTGGAAATTGCTTTGGACCAAGAGAAATGACCATGCCTAGCAATCCAGAAGGGCAGCAACCATCTGTTTCGCGAGGCCTTGATCTAAATGTTGCTTCGGTGCCTGATTTAAATGAAGAACTTACACCTCCTTTCGAGTCTTCCAGGGATGAAGACAATGGGTGCACTTTGCAGCAGGCTGTTGAGGCAGACGACGATGCCGCTTCTCATGATCTCGACAAAAATTGCATAGCAAGATCACATGGCAGTGGTGATTCCCAAACCTGGACACACAGGCCAACCGGAGAAGTTCCAGCAGTTGATTCTCGCGTAGATGCAAGCAAGAAAAGGTTAGCAAGCACAAATGAAGAGACACATGACTGTGACAGCACTTTGATTAATGGATCTCCTCTACACATACCAGATGGTTCGTTCTCCTTGGATGAGAACTTTGAGTATTGTGTGAAGGTAATTCGTTGGCTAGAATGTCAGGGTCATATCAAACAGGAATTTAGGTTGAAGTTGCTGACTTGGTTTAGTTTGAGGTCAACGGAGCAAGAACGTAGGGTGGTTAATACTTTCATTCAAACTCTGAGTGATGATCCAAGTAGTTTGGCAGGGCAACTAGTTGACTCATTCTCTGATATTATATCATGCAAGAGGCCAAGAAATGGGTTCTGTAGTAAAGCTGTGGGATCAAATTGAGGGTGTGGAATCCGTTTATACAAGATTTGCTATTTGCTTCTTCAAGGGCTACCATTTGGCCGTGACAAAATCACCCTCGGCCTTCCTTGTACAGGCATTTTTTATTGCTCACCTTCTAAGTGATTCATTTTTATTGGGGGACATTTTTTTGTCCTGCTAAAAGGATTTGCATTGATGATTGCAGAGGCAGTAACTCATTCTTACTTGGAGGGAGGATCTTTGGACTACAAGTTTCAGGATTTTAGAAGGGCATTTTGCTATTTGCTAAATTATTGCAATCATTTTTCAACTATGAATTTAATTAGGAAGATATTAGTATTGAAACTTTTTCCTTTCATTTCATTTCATTTGACGAAGCAACATGATGTGATTGCTGACTTTATTCATCAATCATTCTTTTCAACATCTTTGTTGCTTTGCCACTCACTGTGGAAAGGGTAATGCTGCTTCTGCTGTGGTTCTTGATGTGGATCTGTTGTGAAATGGTGGGCTCACAAGGCACAAACAGAGTGGTGTAAAATAAATATACGGAAGCGTAAAATAAATGACACCAGAAATTTACGTGGCTCAAATTTTAAAGCCTACGCCCACACAAGAAAGACGACAACAAAATATTTCACTATAGAAATATGATAGAAATACAAATGGTGAACACACTCTACTCAAACCCAAATCCCCAAATACACCCTAAAATACCTTACAATATTTTTCTCACAAGTGTATATGCTCAACATACAAAAGAGAAGTAACAAAAATACTAGAACAAACTTCTCTAACACCAAAAGAGCCAATGGATTTGGAATGCCTTGAAGCTCTAATGCATGCTCTATTTATAGAGTCCAAATGCACCACTTTCAAAGCTTCAATGCCTAACATTGCCTAACTTTCATCTACCTTCACCTACTTTCATCTAACATTGCCAAACTTTACCTAACTTTGAGGGTTGTTAGCCACTAAGTTTGAAGGTTGTTAGCCACCAACTTGGAAGGTTGTTCAAAGTTTACCAATAGCTTGAAAAATCAAGCCATCAAAACCAATTTTTTCAACAAATCTCCACCTTGGCTTGAATTTTATCAAGCTTCAAATTTTCAAAATCGTCTTCTCCAATATGCCAATAGGCATACTCAAATATGCAAACTACCTCTTGATGGGATAGGCACCGGGTTCCACAAATTAGAATCAACACCCTTAGTCCTATAAATGGTAGTACTAAATCTAATACTAGTTTGCTTCCCACAAACACGTTGTTTACAAAAGTCAGGAATAACGAATTTTTGATCACTAAGCAAACCATGCTTGCTCACCATAGGCATTCCTGCCTCACACAAGCGAGTAGTATCTAAATCAGATGAAGATGATCCTGATGTAGCACTAATAACCGTGCTACCTTGAAGTAGATAAAGATCATTAATCAATCTACCTATAATCACCACAAGACCACCTTTGGAGACTTTCAGAACTCCATGCGCAGAGTACTTATATCCTTGGGAATCGAGAGTACTCAAGGAAATAAGATTATTCTTCAAGTCGAGAATATGCCGAACATTAGACAAAGTTCTCACGGTTCCATCATGTGACTTGATTCGGATTGTACCAATGCCGACAACCTTACAGGATGTATTATTTCCCATAAGAACAATACCACTATTAATTGACCGGTAAGTTGTAAACCAATTAGGTTTAGACACATGTGGTAAGAGCAACTGAATCAAGCATGCAAGTATCACCAAGCTGAGGCAGGTTGATACCGCAAGAACATTTCCGGCATCTTCAAAGAACACCTTTGCATCACTTAAATCTTTCTTATCTTTGAGCTTTGGACAATCGCTTTCCAATGCCCTTCTTTCTTACAATATCTACACCGCCTTTGTTTCTGCTACTACTTGAACTAATATTCTTCCAATTACCTCTAGCTACCAAGCCAGATGCAGTACCATTAAGATCATCACTATCATGCTCCATCCTTTCACGACACAAAAGTGAGGACTTGACTTCATCAATATCAAGACACTCACGTCCAAAGATGTGTGTTTCATGAAAGTATTTGTAGGAATGAGATAAAAAACAAAGCAACATCATTGCTTGTTGCTCACTAGAGAATGTCTCATCCATTTTTTTTAACTCCATCACAAGTGATGCGAACTCGGCTATGTGAGTTCTCATAGACCTCTCTTCTGCCATATGAAGCATATACAGACGTTGTAACACACCAAGATGATTGGCCACTGTCTTAGTCATATATAATGGCTCAAACTTGGTCCACCGGTGATTCTGCTTTGTTTTCTCGAAAGGACCTCCCGCAAAGACATCGTCTGTAATGCATAACTGAATAATGGAAAGAGCCTTTTGATCGGCATCTTCCCATTCAGATTCTTTCATTGCCTCGGGCCTCTTTTCTTTGTTAGAAAGTGCTACTTTCAAGTCTTGCTGTATAAGATCAGCCATCATCCGCACCTTCCACATCCCAAAGTTGATGCGACCATCGAATTGTTGAATATCAAATTTCATGGATGACATCTTCAAACAAATTTGCCCAGAACTCTATAAGAGCTCTGATACCAGTTTGTTGTGAAATGGTGGGCCCACAAGGCACAAACAGAGTGGTGTAAAATAAATATACGGAAGCGTAAAATAAATGACACCAGAAATTTACGTGGTTCAGCTTAAAGCCTACGTCCACGGGCAAAGACGACAACAAAATATTTCACTATAGAAATATGATAGAGATACAAATGGTGAACACACTCTACTCAAACCCAAATCCCCAAATACACCCTAAAATACCTTACAATATTTTTCTCACAAGTGTATATGCTCAACATACAAAAGAGAAGTAACAAAAATACTAGAACAAACTTCTCTAACACCAAAAGAGCCAATGGATTTGGAATGCCTTGAAGCTCTAATGCATGCTCTATTTATAGAGTCCAAATGCACCACTTTCAAAGCTTCAATGCCTAACATTGCCTAACTTTCATCTACCTTCACCTACTTTCATCTAACATTGCCAAACTTCACCTAACTTTGAGGGTTGTTAGCCACTATGTTTGAAGGTTGTTAGCCACCAACTTGGAAGGTTGTTTAAAGTTTACCAATAGCTTGAAAAATCAAGCCATCAAAACCAATTTTTTCAACAGGATCTATATGCAATCTTGGGTACCCTTGTGAGGGGTGAAGAGTCTGATTTTCTTTGTTTAACCATATACTTAAGATTCATTAAAACAAAACTGTTGCTGTAATTTCAATAAACACAGTAGACACATGATTTATTATGTTTAACAAATTAGGTACAACTTTCATTAAAACCGATTTGAGTTGTAATTCTGTTCTTGATTCATATACTCTCAACTATCAATAATGACACATTTCTCACGGTAGAAATCAATACATTATGTGTTTTCGTGCAAAGAGAGTGTTATATTATCAATTTTAATATTAGTGGTCATGGTTATCTCCCGTAACTTTGAGTGGGTAGTTATGTGCTCGACTCCTACCTCTCCCTCAACCCTTGTAGAAAAAATTTATGAGTCTTAATAATATCTGTTAAAAAAAAAAGTATGACATGGATATAAGAAAATTAAATTAAAGCTTTCAAATCTATCATGAAAGCAGAATATTTTATTTTTTATAACGATAAAGATATAATTGAAAAATCTCATGCACTATAGAGATTTAATTAAAAAAATTTAAATTATAGGAATCTAATTGAAAATTAAGTGAAACTAGGACCTGTAAAATAATTAAATCTAAAATTTTCAAACCCAAATTCTTGAGAACTATTTCAAATAAGCCTAAAAGATTTAGAATTTAGATAATGGTTATGGACAGAATATAGAACAATGAAATCGAGAGAGGGTCAAGTGAGAGTAGTGATTTTATATGAGAATGAGATGAGTAAATATGGGTGATTGGATGTTGCATTAATAGTTAATATTAAAATTTAAATTAATGTGACTTTTTTAAGTGATCATATGATCTTTTAATAATTTTAATCATAATCATCTATGTATAGTTATATAATCTAGATTTAGCCCTCTCACTCCCATATAAAACCACTTATCTCACTAGATATATCCCCATAATACCTAGAAAATAATTGAAGATTAGATAAGGCCTGTTTGATTTGTTATTTTCAGTTTTTAATTTTTGTGAAGGAAAAACTGAAAACTGAAAACGAAGGGCTTATTTGGTTTACAGTTTTCAGTTTCCAATTTTTAGTTTTCAGTTTTTTCTTCATAAAAACTGAAAACTGGAAATTGTAAACCAAACATGCCCTAAAAATAACAAATCAAATAGACCCTAAATATCTCCATACCCTTTCCTCTCTCAAAATCCTCCCTATTTGACCCCACTTTTTTCTTTTTCAAAAAGGATAACAATAAAAATTGAAGGGTACAGTTGAACGGCTGAGATTACATATCTACATAATGGTTACTTAACCGAAAGCCTATAATGAAATTTATATGGAAAATCAAATTCAAATTAAATGAGTTTCAAATATATGAAAAATAACTATTCTTAGTGAAAAAAATGATTTTCACTCCAAAAAATCTGGTGCAAATGCCCCACTAAATGTCATAGCTCTTGCTAAACTAATTTTATAATTTTTCTTCAAAAGAATATTTTGGATTGTTTTTGGGGCAATAAAACTATAAAAGAATATTTTGGATAGAAAAAGGATTGAATTCTGAAAATATAAAACATATAAGACCAACTGAAACATGAGGCTTAGAAACTGTCTCTCACCTGAACCCCTCGACTTTATCTCTCTCTCTCCTCTCTCTCTTTCTCTGAAAATGCAAGCACTTCATGCTCCATCTTCACCACACCTTTCATTCCAAAGCTCAAAAACACAACATTTAAAATGGGGTAATCCACTTCAACTGCTTCTCACTCATGTCACTGATTCTTTCTTCTTTTTTCTCATCAGATTCCATTTTTTTTTTATGTGGTTTCTTAATGTCTTTCTTATTGCAGGATTGTTTCCTTCTGTGAACTCTTCACCTTTGTTTTCCATTCATTTCTCTCTTCAGTCTCAAAAGGGCCAAAGTTCATTATGGACCCCTCACAAAAGGGCCACCCTCTACTCTGGTTCTGCCAGACCTGCTTCAGTTGAAGGTAACTTCTGTTTTTTCTTTTTTATTCTGTGGTGCTTATGGGCCTCAACTGCATCGGAAAAAAGTTTTGGAATTTACTTCAAGTTCTGTAAACAAGGATATGGGCATTGTGAATGTCATTATGGGTTTGATTTGTGGAACTGTTTTATAATCAAAATTGAATTTTGCTGCTTCTGGGTTTGTTGGGTATGTATGTATCATGTAAGTCCAATGCTTGATCAACCTTAAGCTCAGGAGAGATTTGTTAAATGTTATAAAATTCTAGCAGGGTTGGTGCAGAACTTGATAATTCTATTTTGGTGTGAAATGAAATGTTCATGAAAAGCCAACCCAAATTGTGTTCGAGGAATTCGTGATATTTCTTCTTTTTCTTTGTCCCCGTTACATAAGCATTTTATTTTTTATGTATATCATTTGGATAATTTCCAAAAACTTTTGGATGTAACTCAGGATACGCAGTGAGTGTTTTAGACTGAACTTAAAAAAATTTCTTCGTAAAAATCCGTTGGTTTATCCTTACTTTTGCAAGTGCTAGGGTTTTGAATACTAATAAAGTTGAGACAAGTTAGATTATGCGTCAAAAGAAGCTTTATAGAGGTGTGTGTCGAAGTCATGTCAGCCAGGTGATAGAATGATGAGGAATATACATGCAAGATGTTGTCCATAGTTGTTTGGCCACAAGAAACCCAAGAAATGATTTATTGATGGAATACTTGTGGTTGCATCCTGGCTTGATGCTGTGGATTTTCCTATTCAGTGTCAATTCAATTTCATTTAGTCTTCGTGTGCAGTTGGCTCTTCTTCAGTATCAACTGGAACTGCAGAGGATGATGTGTTGAAAGCCTTGTCTCAGATCATTGATCCAGACTTTGGAACAGATATTGTTAAATGTGGATTTGTGAAGGACCTGCAGATTGATGAAGCTCTTGGAGAGGTCTTCAAAACACAGGCCTGAAATTTTCTGCAACACACTTGTCAATGATAATGTACTTACCAATAGTTTTTCCTTTGAATCTCAGGTATCATTTCGGTTAGAGCTCACCACACCAGCATGTCCGATCAAGGACATGGTAAATGACACAATTGCCATTGTTTGAGCTACAGCTGATGTAGGTTAGAGTGGTAGACTTTTTGTTCTAAACTCATTAAATAGTAATGAAAATAAATGAAATACTGCACCTATTTTCCACTATAAAGAAAGGAATGATTACTACTTGATTATGACCAATTTGATCCTCCTTAAATGTGATGTTTGAGTCTGATGTGTTGTAGAGACTAAATAAATATATGTGCATGACAGTTTGAGCAGCAAGCAAATGAAGTGGTGGCTAGGATCCCTTGGGTCAAGAATGTAAAAGTCACGATGTCTGCACAGCCAGCAAGGCCTATATTTGCAGAGCAGCTTCCAGCAGGTCTACAGACAATTTCAAATATTGTGGCTGTGTCCAGTTGCAAGGTTGATCTTTTTAGGTTTTTTTCTTTTTCTTCAGAATATGTTGGTTTTGTTATATTATATGCCATAATTTGAGGTGCTTTCTTGTCAATATTATCTCTTTAATTTTTTTTTTTATGTATGTTTTAGCACATGACACTTGAAAATTTTCCCTCGGGCTTTTAAGTGAAAACAAAATGCACGCAGATCTTTCATTTGTAATTGAAAAAAAAAGATTGCAAAATTATTTTTATTATCTATTAAATGCATTTGAAGAATGTTTCTGAAAAACCAACGTCAATTATGCTGTTTCAACAAGGTTTGAAGCTGAACTTTAGTTAGTTGGGAGCATGATCCATTCTATTTACTATGATTTGCATTTCATGTAGCATGATCCATTCTATTTACTATGATTTGCATTTCATGTCATTGTCATCAATGTCCTTTATGTCAAAATTTGTAGGGAGGTGTGGGAAAATCGACTGTAGCAGTAAACCTTGCTTACACTTTGGCTGATATGGGTGCCAGAGTTGGTATATTTGATGCTGATGTTTATGGTCCAAGCTTACCAACAATGGTCTCTCCTGAAAATCGACTGTTAGAAATGGTAATATGTGATGAATCAATTGATTTTTAGTATTAGTTGAGTGAAATACTGCACACATAATTGGTCAGAGTCTTTCTGCAGAATGCGGAGAAGAGAACCATAATTCCAACTGAGTACTTGGGAGTCAAGTTGGTCTCTTTTGGATTTGCTGGACAAGGACATGCAATAATGCGTGGCCCAATGGTTTCTGGAGTCATTAACCAACTTCTGACTACTACTGAGTGGTATACATTTCTGAAAGGCATAAACAATTGCTAAGAAGAGAGTAGGGAAAAAGTGATATGCTATATTGACTTAACAAACCTTGTCAGTTTATTGGATTTTGCGTTGTATTTATTTTGTAATGCTGATTTTTTAATATGATTCATGGTTCCACGCCTTAGTTTGTATTCAATATTAAAAGAACGACACTGTATTTATTAATTTTTCCTTTTGGTCCCATATAGAAATTAGTTTGGATACACAATGGCTTGTGCTTTGTAATCTTGGTTTGTTTTACACTTTGTAGGGGTGAGCTTGATTACCTTATTATTGACATGCCTCCTGGAACTGGAGATATTCAACTCACTTTATGCCAGGTTCTGGACTGGACTAAACTACTATTTGTTACGTTTCATACTTTGTGACAGAACACTATCCATATAGCCAACTCCACCTAGTGAGATGAGGCTTAGTTGTTGTTGTTGTCAATCTTCATTCCCTTTATCTGGTTTCACATTGCCTTTGGACTCATCATGGTCTGCCAGCAAATCAGCTTTGGGCTGAAATCAGACCAGCCAATTTGGCTTGATTATAGATCAAGCTGAAATTTGAGCCAGCTTGATTGTTGTGCTGAAAGCTCACCAGCTCGACCATGTTTGCCTTGTGAAGCCTGTATAGTGTATATCCCATAACTGTTTGCGAACAGATTTTGGGTTGCCGATCCTCATTCAATTTGAATTTGGCTGAATATCTGTTCAGATAGTCCCATTAACTGCTGCTGTAATTGTTACCACTCCTCAAAAGCTATCATTCATTGATGTTGCAAAAGGAGTTCGGATGTTTTCAAAACTAAAGGTGATTGTTCTAGAACTGAGTGACAAAATTATTCCATTTTGTTATTTGTTTCTCCTAACTCATGCTTTAAACTGGTATTTGCCTTCCTTTATTCTCCTTCTGTTTGACATTTCCTAAAGAAAAAGGTTTGCCGAAGTATTTGATATTTTTCACACTGGATCCTTACATATATATTCTGTCTGTCAATGCATAAGGTGCCTTGCGTTGCTGTTGTGGAAAACATGTGCCATTTTGACGCAGATGGAAAACGATATTACCCATTTGGTAGAGGTTCAGGTTCTCAGGCATGGATAGCGTCTCTTGATTTTTAACTTTTTATTTGCTTTATCTTATTTATGGAAAAAAATTATATATGACAATAAAACAATTATTCTTTTGTTTGTGACACAAGTTGATGGTTTGCAGGTTGTTCAGCAGTTTGGAATACCTCATCTATTTGATCTTCCCATTAGACCAGCAGTATGTTTCCAGTTACATCTTTTTTAGACTTGAAAATATTCTGCTCTGCTCTTGCATGATACATTGTGCTATTACATCTGTTGTATTTTCCAACAATTTCCTTGCATTGCGGTGTAACTGTAGTTAAAAAAACTGAAAACGTATCGTTATCATGCATGATGCATGGTTTAACCAGTTAGAAAGGTGGAAATTTGGAATAAAGACACCACCATTTACAACTCCTAATCAGGGTGATTAGTGGGCATAAAATCTTCCTCCTGAATCAAACATGTTTGTTGTTGGCCCTCCTTAATATGAACTTCTGAAAGAGAATGCAAAATCTTGTGATGATATTCTCCATGAACCCCAAATTTCGTCTCCACTCCTCTTTCATAGAAGTTCCTTTCTACTGAAGTCCAGAGCTATTTACAAGAACAGCAGCCTCAAATTTTAGATATCTTGCGTTAAAATTGACAGTTTAACTAGAAGAAAGTTTTTGATTTGGCATATCCAAACCATAGTCCATCCTGATATAAGCTGTGTTCAAATCATATACAGAACAGAGGAAATCGATAAAAATGAGAAAAATTGAAGAACACATGCTTGATATTCATCCGACAGTATTAAGGCATTCTGTGTTTGATATGTTTCTGTCACTGGCACATCACCCAAAGTAGGTGCACATTTGCTTTATTTGAATTGCTGTCACAGCTATCTGCTTCTGGAGATAGTGGAATGCCTGAAGTGGAGGCTGATCCTCAAGGTGAAGTTTCAAAGATATTCCAAAATCTAGGAGTATGTGTTGTACAGCAGTGTGCCAAGATTCGCCAACAAGGTATTCTATTCCAGCTTGATGATATTTGAGATAAAAAAATGAATCTTATCAAATCTATTAATTACAAGCTGCTGAAGCTAGTTGTTCACTTGTATGTAACTGGCATTAATAAGTAAATTTTAATTTGTTGGCCATTGATCAATTTGTGGTCGTTTAAATGTTTAAACCCTTTTTTGTTATTAATCAGAATCATCTTATAGATGAATGCCAATTTTCCTTTAGTCTCACTCTCTCTACTTGCTGCTTTTGAGAGAAATATTATGCAGTTTTTACTTTAAACAGGCATGAACTTAATCCATTCAATTTTTGGAAGCCTGACAAGTGCACAACCTTGTAGTCTACTATTCAAGGATTTATTATCATTATTTTTTTTTAAATGTCTTATAAGTTATATATGGTACTTGAGAAAGGTCCTTGCAAAGGGCTAACCCAATAAATCAACCATGTTGTTCTATACGGTTTGGGTTCACCAGTTCGTGAGTCTTTTGGTTTGGGTGGGTTTGTTGAGTTAGAGAATGTGAAAGAATTGTTGGGTGAAGTTTGGGTTGTGCTTCAACCCTCGTCCCTAGCAAATCCAGCCCATGTACACCTATACCAGTCTATCTAGGAACTTTTAGATATCTAATGCCTAATGCATTTAATTACTTAAATGCAAATTTTCATTTATTTTCTCTGAGCATTCTTGCTGAAAAATATTATGCTTTCAATTCAGTTTCGACTGCCGTCACCTATGATAAATCAATCAAAGTAATCAAAGTGAAGGTACCAGATTCAGATGAGGAGTTCTTCCTGCACCCTGCGACAGTGAGACGGAATGACCGTTCTGCTCAAAGTGTGGTAAGTGGATATTTAAGAGATACATCTTAATTCCCAATTAAATTTATAATTTACAGTGATGATAGAATGGAATAAACCTATGGGGGCACTGATGGAACTAATCATTCGTCACCTGTAATAATTTGTAAGTTCTCATACATCACTTAGGGCCCATTTGTTATGACTTTTTTTAACTTTTTAAAAGTCAAAAGTTACTGTCCTATTAGGCTATATAGTTTGTTGCCTGTCAAGAAGCACTTTTCAAAACACCTAATATAAATATTTTTGTTACTATGTACTTAAATACAAAATAGCTTATTTATACGTTACCCAAATGGTTTTAGTAGTAATAAGTTAAATTAGGCAAACAGGACATTAGTCAGAAAGTTAGAAAGAATGAAAACAAAATATGTCAAAAAGCTATGCAGAAGTAAACTATAGATTCATTGTGCAGCCCAAAACTATGAAGTGTAAAGAAACAAATATAAAATAAAATGAAAGGATACATTTGAAGGTTATTTGCATGATGGCCGAATAATAAACTCAGATGTCATAGGTAAACTGTTTGATGTCCATAATATTTACAAAGCAAACTAGCTAGTGGAATGCACCATTTTATGCTAATGTAATATTGACTCTTCAATGTGGGGCTTTTGTCGTTGGAATTCAGTAACTGGAATCCCTAAACTCTGGTCCACATCTGTTTTGACTTTTCAAGTCAAGGGAAACTTGTGGATGGAAGTTGAAATTTGTGCTATCCAGGAATATAAAGAGGTTGGTTGATGAAACTGGATAGTTTTTACAAAATGTCAGTACCAGCTACTTTGAATATAATAGTTGTAATTTGTGTTTGACTAAACTGTGTTCGTGTGTGCATGGAACTTTTTCTCACTCAATTTGGGCCTCCATCTCATGAGTAGTTATATTTATTGAAAACAGGATGAATGGACAGGGGAGCAGAAATTGCAATACACTGATGTTCCCGAAGACATCGAACCCGAAGAAATCCGGCCAATGGGAAACTATGCAGTTTCAATAACTTGGCCTGATGGTTTTAATCAGGTGATAATATACAAAGTCAGCTGCGAAAAATCCTAGGGAAAAAAAAATAGCTATGAATTATACATATTATTAAGATATTACCATTAAAAGTTGTTTCATGTGAAGCTTGTGTTCCGTAGTTAATTTTGACTTGTGGCATTATGATGCAGATTGCTCCTTATGATCAGCTGCAGACAATGGAACGGTTAGTTGATGTTGACATTGCTCTACCAACTGTACAAGCTTGATACTTTGGCTATTGAAAGCATCAGATAGGTTTGCATTAAGGTCCTTGTGGAATGGGGAAGTCATGTATTTATTAGTAGAGCTTCAATAGTCGTTCAGTTATTGTTCAACGAGCAGGCACATTGGTGGAGCTTGATAGAGAATTCTGTTGGTTACTTAGATATAGCTTATAGGTTGGCCTTGAGGCTCACTGAACTTTTTTTTGTTCCATTGGTAAAGCATTTATTTTTCAACTATCAATCTTCATGTGAAATAAGCTGTTTCTCTGATGATTCTATAAAATAAGAATAAACCACGTATCAAATTAAAGATCAAATTAAAATTTTGATTACACAAGGTACAGATACCCCATATGTATCGAAACAAAACCCATGAAATAAATATGCATAATTCTGTTGTAGATCAAGTATGTAAATTGGTATAATGTTACAACAGACTTGTTACTTGAGCTTGAATTTTGCTTGCTTTTGGCTGTGTAATGAAACAGTCATTCATCATCTTAAACCTTTTACCAAAGGAAAAAAAACATAGTATAAACCAAAACGAAAATTAAATTTAACCTAAAAATAATAACAGAACTCAAATAAAAATGTAACAAATCTGTAGCTTTTTTTTTTAACAGATTTTATCAGCGTCGTTCTTACACCAAATGGCACACTATAGAGATAGCCAACACTTTCTTTTTCTTCTTCGTCAGAAGGGACAGCCAGCACTAGGCATCAGACTTTTGAAGTAGTAAATAACAAAGACTATTCTTGAGGTTTGTTTAAATGATACTCAACCACATTTTTTTTTTCCAAAATTGACACTATCCCATTCTTGAAATAAAAAAATAGAGAAAATAAATAAAAACAAGTGAGAGAAAATAAATTTTATAAATGTAAGTAACTTTAACTCTATATCCCTCTTAGATTAAATTAATTCTTAAAATTCAAACCCTAAGTTTCATATCATCAAATATATACGTAGCTTAAAATAAAATAAAATAATTTATTTATTTGAGTTGCTATATATATATATTAAAAAAAGAGTAAATTGCTAAATTGAGCTCTAATAAAAATAGTACACGTAAATTAGTCTTTCGAGGAAAAAAAAGTACATTTATGATCCCTCAT
The DNA here is from genome assembly GCA_031216105.1 of Dalbergia cultrata. Classification (NCBI taxonomy): domain Eukaryota; kingdom Viridiplantae; phylum Streptophyta; class Magnoliopsida; order Fabales; family Fabaceae; genus Dalbergia; species Dalbergia cultrata. The sequence continues at coordinate 76,420,884 of CM062344.1, forward strand.
AATTAAAAATATAGGACCAATTAATTGTTCTTTAGTTTCAAATGGATGTATTTATTCTATTGGTACTTTTATTAGAGACTAGTTTGAATGATTTTATAAATGATTAGGGATTAAGTTATCCTATAAATCCTTTAAAAATATTGAAAATGAACTAACTTATCTTATATTTCTCACAAATTTTTAATCACAACGAACACATATCATCCTTATTTAGCAACTCAACTAATTTGATTTTATTTTTAGTCAGGTATAGATTTGAAGATATAGATCTTAAGATTTGAATTTTAAGAATTAGTTAGTTAGTTTAGTCTAAGATACATGTCGAGCTGAAGTTACATTTCTAAAAATTGTATTTTTACTAGTTTTTATTTTCTTTATTAATTTATTCTTTATTTTATTATTATTATTGGTAAAGAATAAGGTGGAGTGTCATTTAAGCAAACTTCAAGCATAATTTTTATTATTTACCATTTTTGAAAACTTGTGTCTTGATGAGCCATAACTAAAGTTTATTCTAGATGGTGTTTTCTTTTCTTTTTCTTTTCTTTGGGGTCACGATTCTAGATGGTTTTAAGAGGACAGAGGTTTCGACCAAAAATTAGAAAAAGAGGATAGATGTTAGGTCTCAATCGGTACAAAATAATGGGCTGCTAGGGTCTTAAAAGGGATGATTAACTACTAGAAAGAAAAAAAAAACCATGTGGTGTGGCACAGCTGGTAAGGGGGCTGTGTTCCCTTAACCATCTTTTCCCGGGTTCGATCCTTAGAGAGATGGGAATGGAGTGTCACCTGTGGCCAGAGTCACCCCCATTTCGGGTCCCGCAGTAATCAAATCTAGATTAGTTGACCTTCCAGGTCGAAAACCAGGTAGGAGACCAAAAAAAAAAAACTACTAGAAAAAAAATGACTTCGACCAAAAACAAAATCCGTGTTAAAGTGAAGAAGAAGAAAAAATAAGGAGAGGACATGACAAAAAAACAAAAATGAATACAAGAGGAAGTAACTGAGGCACAAGTGAAAAACGCAAAGTGTTGCTGCTTTGCTCAAGGTAAGGTTAGGTCTGGTGTATTAGCTTGGAGATTGAACTGATTGTTCTCATTCAGTAGTTGAGCTTATATCCCGGTCGAGGAGCCGTTGCCCTCCATTATTCCCATCTATTTTAGCATTGAAGGGAGTTAATACAGATTCTCTTTGAGAATCTTATGCCGTTTGAAATGCTAGATGGTTCCTGTTCTTGGGCCAGTCCAGGGGACTCATTGGCAATAGCCCAATGACCCTTTGCTTCCGGCCCAATCTCTAATCCAAAAGACCTGTTTGTAAAGGACCCAATTAGCCCGTGTCTTCGGCCTAGCCTTGGGAGCCTAGCGGACCTTGGGACTGGCTCGACGTATGGGTCAGCTCGAAACCGGCTGGTCCACAAAGCTTGGTAAATGTTGTATTAGGGGATCAATTCCTATCTCTAGCCCTTTACCCCAAATAATGCAAGGAAAGAGAATAAGAAGAAAATAAATGAAGAAAAGAGAAAATGATGTGTTTAGAACATTGGATAATTGAAAAAAAAAATGTGTCCAAAGAAAATTATTTTAGTTATGAAAAAGTTAAAAGAAAAATATCTAATCATACACACGGCACCTCCTATTTCTTTATTTCCTAGGCATTTTGTCATCTCTTTCTACTCTCTTTGCTCTCCATAGGTTGAATTGCTTGAACTCAATGTAGACTTGTGAAAGCATGAAGAATCAAGTGAAAATGGGTAAAGTGGAGTTGAGAGGGGTTTGTAGAGTAAAACTTTACTCTATAAACCCATCCTTTCCCTTTAAATTCGAACTCACTAACACACCCTAAGTTTCACTTTGAGGAAAAGGTGACCTCAATCAACATAAAATAATGTCCTAGTAGAGTTTAAAAAGGGGGGATACGCTAAAGTGTATGAGAGAAAGAAGGAAGGAAAGGCATACAGGGAGTTATAAGAGAAAGAAGTGAGTATATTGAAGTAACAACTAGTGTATTTATTATAATGCAAATCCTAGAATCCCGCATTGTAACTTCAAAACAATGTCGTCTTTGTCAGATTTGCTCAAGGGGGGTAGCCACCCAAGGGAGATGATTAATTAATCCTCTCCATGGTGGTATGGTGACCTCCTTGTCTTTATTTTGTTTCATCTTCTCACTATATTAGATTTGTTTTGATTTTCATTTTGGTGAGTTTTTCTTCATACTAGTAGTTTCTGAATCGTAAGCAATGAAATAAAGCTCATATTTTGATTTTCTTGCATTCACTCACACTTTTAGCAGTTTCGAAGTATCATGTTATGAAACATGATAAATTAATAACCTATGTTATTGATGGTATTTTTAGACTTCTATATTTTTTCCCCCATTTTTCGTGTGTGCATTCATCACACCTCGGTTAGAATTTGGAGTTTTGTGTAGGACAACAAACTTAGGACAGTAACTATTTTAATCCGAAAAAAAAATAGAGTGATTAATCCCAGGAATGACTCGTAGAATTCTTGCATATAAGTTTTACCTGTATGAAATTTTTTTATTTAGATTGAATTCTTGATGTCAAAAAAACTTGACAGATCAAAGGAGGCTTTTGGAATTATGAGTCTACTAGTGTATAGGAAGCCCAGATATTTGGTTAATGTTGCGAACACGATTGTTGTTACCAGGCTAAGTATTAATTTGTGTAAACCAAGGACAAATATCTAACAGATTTGAGTAATTGAGTTGTTAGTTCTTCTATAGATTTTTTGCTATAATTGATGGTTGTACCTTATTCATGCTTATGAAATGAAAATTTCCCTGACCCAAAAAATAAAGGACAGCTAGCAGCATGTTATTCGGAAGGAGAAATCTAGAAGTCCATGAGGAGATTGGATGAGGGTGGAGAGACATCGAGTGACATTTCAGTTGAGGAATTGGGAGGGCAGGGACCATCTATCTCAGCCTGCTATTCTCCATCTTTTCTTGGCTTTTCTCGTTTCCTAGACTCCCCTTAAATCTTGTTCTACTTGTATTGGGAGCTTGCTTTGGGGATTTCTACTCTGTGATAAAACTATCTTGGTTTCTATCAATTTCACACTTTTCATAACAGCTTTGTATTGATTAGTGGTTTATAAATATCTGATTACAACATGTTTTGTGATTAATGCATGTAATAAATTATCATCGTGATATGTATGTGGTTAACAGTGTACAGATATTTAGTTAGTTCCATGCATGCTTTTTGCGATTAGTGCATCAAAAGTCGATGTCATTGTATTAATTATGGAATGCACTATTTCCATTCTTTAATAAAAATTCATTTTTACTCATGCACTAAAGAAATGATCGAATGAGTTTGTATGCTTGAAAATTTTAAGTATATTTTATAAAATTATCCTGAATATTCTCTATCGTGCTTAATTCCTACACTTACCATCTCTCCCACTACATACTATTCAATAAGGATATAAAATATAATTAATATTGTTTAGATTTCTAAAAACAACATGTAATTATAGAAAAATATAATTTTGAAAATTGACAATTACTAGAGAACAAAGATAGAGTATGTAATCAACTAGGAATTCACACATGATTATCCAGGTATAATGAAAGTATATGTAAACTAATGTGAGAATATCAGGGCCAAGCATTTGCTGAAGGAAGAAGTAGTCACTAGTATTACAACGTCCCTGGAAGGTGCCATAACAAAAATGACAACAAAAATTTATTTCTAAAAAAAAATAAATTTAAAAAAATAGAGCTGTCACTAATTTTAATTTTGGCCAAAATTGAAAAACCTTTGATTTGATCAAAACTGATCTTTTTAAAAGATTTGAGTTTGGGAGTCTAATTATAATTAGGGAAGGGTGAAAACTTAATTCCACTGCACCCCTAATACATCCGCATAAATACAGTTACCTTAGAGCTTATTATGCAAATTAATTTATAACTTAATAATATTTATTTATCCCCAAAACATGTAATAATTATATACAAATAAATAAATGAGTAAATGAGAAAAAAAAAGGGAAGAGAACCAAATTTGAAGAAAAATTAATTTTGGCTTGATAGTTGTTGGCTATGCCGACGTATCCTCTGGTGCAATGAGGAATTCAAAGCCACGTCGTTCTTGTAGAAAATAAGTGTGTGTTAACGGATTTCGATTAAGAAACAAAAATAAAAATGTGTTGATTGATTTTATTTGTGAAAAGAATTTTAATTGAAAAATTATTTTAAAAAAAAAGAAATAAAAGAAATAAAATAAAACTAAAATAAAAGAAAAGCAAAACAAAAAGAAAACCATACCTACTTGATCACTGTAACATGGAAATAAGGAAAAAACAAAACCATGAGGAAAAAAGCGGTACAGTTGTGGAGCTAAGAATGATTACTGTGATAGCAGTGGCGTTATGGAGATGCTGATTGCAGTGATTCTAATGGCCATGCAAAGCTGATAATGATTGTGACTATAATAAAAAATAAGATCTAAGATGAGGATGATGATAGAAAATAAGATCCAAGATGAGGATGATGATAGCAATGAGGTTTATTGATGATGATGGCTTATGATTGATGATGAAAGAATTGTGATTTGGTGAGAGGATTGTAATGATAATAATGGTGATGGGCTATGGCTTGATTCTTTCACAAAGAAGGCTATGATAGTGGTCATGGATTCAATAAAAGAGAATGGTGAATGAATGACTGTTATGTGAGGAATAGAATCAAAGATGAAAATTTGATGATGATGATAGAGGCCAAGCAAGGGAATGATAAATGAATGTCTGTTAGCTTGGGGATGAACGGGCTGTGATTTGGTTTCTGATGAGGAGAAGATGGTAGTAGTGATAATGGAGGCAAAATGATAATGGAGGTGAATGGTCAATCCTCTTTTTTTTTTTGGTTAATTATTATATAGAGAGCAGAATAGGGAGATTTTGGGGTTAGTTAGGGTTGAGCCAGTTAAGATTTTAATTTTTTTTTTATTAGCTGAAATTAAATTTAAATTCAAATGCACACAAAATAAAAATAACAATAAATTGAAAATAAAAATAAGGTGTTCACAGCTAGTTACAACAACTGGGGCTTAATGGGTAGATTTTTTTTATACTTTTGTACGGTCATTTGACAGCTTCCAGTTAAGAGCATAAACAAGAAACCCAAAACCTTTAATGGTGGCCGTATATAGCTGGTATATATTCAATGCTACAGAGAATAGAACACCTAATAAAATTTTCCATTCTCATCATCCTAATGGATTTCAGTCCATTCTTCAGAATACTATGAACATAGCTGGTTTATCATCATTCTTCATAATACCATGAACATAGAACATAGCTGGTCTAACACAGCTCAACCTTGTCTGAGACATGTACACATTGCTGGGATAAACACATTAACATGATTAAAGTAATAACAAAGTTTTGCTCTGTATCATTTACCACTTAATACCTCAACTTTTTATCATTGTCTCCAACTTTTCTTATATTTTTTATACAATAATTTATGTTTCAAATGATGAATAATATAAAGAAAAACTTTTTTCTTGTTATGATACCCCCTTCAATTGGGAATAATTGTCTATTTGGATAGAGTAGTACATTAAAAAATTAATATATTTAGATACAATTTGTATTCATATACGTTAATTTCTTTAGTGTACATGATTATTTAAATGGACAATTATTTCCAACCGAACGCAGCAACATATAACTTTCTCCATTAATTAACATATGACTCCCATTAATGGGTGTGGGGTGATGGTAGTTGTGAGTTTTTTTCATTAATAGGAAAGAAAATAGCTAATCTTAGAAGAGTATTAAAACTGCGTGGTTGAGCCCTTTTTGAAGTAGCAACATTAGGAACCGCCCTATTAATGAAAACAGACCCCAGTGTAGGAGATTTTTCAGGGACCACAATGAAGGTTGAATGTTCTCAAAAGCAGTATAGTCATGGAGGACTACATTTTTCACACGCGATGTGTGCCTCACTCTTTCCCCCCTTTTTAGCCTTAAATTTCCTAACCAACTTCCTGCTCCTCCGGGTCAGTCCACAACTTTGATTGATGAGCTTTGTGACATTGGGCAGTTGCTGTGTAGTACTATTGTGTGATTATGACGTGTGATTATGACATTCTTCCTTTGAATCTGAGTGTCATTAAGCCTTTTTGCATTCAATTTTGGTTCCTCCATCCAATGCCTTTTCACTTAATTCGCTTATGACATCTTACATATGTTGGTGATAAACTTTCAGAATTCGAGGAAAGGTCTTGTGAAAATCATTTTAAACTATATTATTGACTGATGAATTAGAAAAATTCTTATATGAGTATAAGTTTAAAAATGAATTTTTAGACCCTCTTACACAAAAAGAGTGTGGGACTCAAATGAGTTTAGACACACTTTCAAAAAAATAGTGTGAGACTATAAGTGAATCTATGTTAAATAAATTTAATAGGACCTACCTTTATTGTAAGTGAATCTAAATATAATGTATTAAACTGTATTCGTGTCTATTTAAGAATTTCTCAATGAATTAGTAATTATGTAAATTTAAAAGTTTACTCATAAATAGTGTACAGAGCATGGTGTTCACAAGAGTATTTTGGAGTCTATAGTTGGGTGTTAATTTCTGAAAAAATTAATATATTTATTAGGAACATGAATTATATATTTCCGTATTTTTTTTATTTTCCATACATTTTTTACTGGGAAAACTATGTATTAATCTATTGAAATCTCATGATCAATTCATTTATCGGGAAACATTCGAGTATATAGACAGATGAAAAAAAAAAAAAGAGATAAAAGGAGGCAATTCCTATCTCTAATAAACATATTAAAATCTTTATACAAAATTAATGCTCCAGTCCCTAATAATATTATGACACGGGAAAGAAAAATCTGAAAAAGAGGGAATTTTGTGTTTTAAAAAATCATTAAATCCGAACAAATTAATACTAGCATCTCCATCAAAATCTTGAAGCAAAATCTTTTTTTGCATGCCTTGTAAGCATCAGATATTTGCTACCTCAGCATTCTGCTTTTCATGTTTGCTTTTTGTATGCTTTCTGTTTTGGGATTTCATTGCGGGGTGATGGCCAAGTTTCAACTAACAAAGATGATTATGTGTCTTGATATCTCGTGACTTTGTAATGATTATACAACGCCTACAAACTTCCAACTTTTGAATACTTTGTGCTCAAATAATGCGCATCTTTTACACTTATTTTTTGACTTCATTACCTCACCCACATGTAGGGTGATGTGCTCGGTGATGATATAAATGAAGCATTTTTTTTTTTCCGATGAGTATTCATAAGCTCGACCCCAAATGATAAAAATGGAGCATTTTTCTTTGTAAATTGCATTGAACTCCAAACTCAATAAATATATTATTGAGGAGCCTATGTCGCCAGGGCTGCGCTATTTTTTTTTTTAAAGAGAAAAGTACGATATAACTTATTAAAAAGTTATATTTTTTGTTGCGAAAAAAAAGGATATATTTTGAAATGTAAAAATTGGCCGACAGAATTTATTTGATTGATTTCACTCATGTATTATCATTCGATTTTATTTTAGGTTTAATTTCTTCCTATTGTGAGTTATTTGTAAGTATATCTATAAATATTCAATAAACTCCAAAGCATAACATAACGACCTCTTGTTCAACTTAAATTTTGAACTATGGAAAGAAAAAATAAAAAAGCTAAAACTATAATTGTCGTATCAAAATTAACATATTGGGAGTATTTATTAAATTCACATCGGCACTCTAACTTCTTTACCAAAATAAAATTTTTCATTAAAATAATTTTTATACGGTAATAATTAATATGAAATAACTTTACACAAGTAGTCAGTAGATTTCAAGAAAGTGATAAATTAAAGTAAGTAACCATTTATCATGCTAATTACTTATTATAATGTATCACTTTCTTAAAATTTCATCAACTAATAATATAAGGTCATTTTATGCTCTTAATACGTAAAATTTATTCTTTTCTTTTCCTTTTTTTTTGGCTATAGTATTAGATACTCCCTCTAAAAGAGTAACAAAATGAAGGCATGTTGTCGTCGAATGAATATTCTTATTCTCACACCGCAAAAAGAGGCGTGAAAAGTTACATCGCCTAATGTTTTTGCACACAAGGATTGAATTTCAGCGCGCAGAAGAATGAGACATGAGTTTCGTGAAAGACAAGCAAAGCAATTGAAGGTGGCAAATATTGTTTCAAACACTTAAAATTGGGTGTCCAATTGAGACGCTCATTTCATTATCTATAATGGCAGCCTTCACTTTTTTTTACCAATTTATTATATCCAATAATAGTAAAATGAGTGTTTCAATTGGACATCTACTTTTAGATGTTAAAATAATAATACCCTGTATGTCCAAGCATTCATCTCACGTGCCCTACTTGCATCATTCTATCTGTTGTTTTAATATACAATCACGAGCACAAAATTCAAACTCTAAGCATATTATTTACAAAATTAAACCTTGCAGCCGTTCAATATAAGATAAACCACATTCACATTCACATTCTCCTCCAACATGTTTTAAGTAACACAAGTTGACTAAATAAAAGTATTAATTAGCAGTGGAACCATTCAGAACAAGCGAACTATTAATTAGCACTGCAACATATTAGTATTAAATCACATAAAAGTATATATGCTAAAACTCTTTAGCAATATAATTTACACTACATTTGTAAAAAAAAAAAATTAACAATGCTTTTTTTGTATTTTTTTTAACAACAGTTTTAAATATTGTTAATTTTTTTTTTTAACAATACCTGTTATTGATAAATGTTGCTAAAAGTTAAAGGTAGGAAATTAATCCTATCAAACACATACATTAGTGAACTAAACAACTAATATTTAAAGAAAAATTTCTACTCTTCATATGGATTCTAATATTGTTTTCCCAAAAAAATACCGATAACCAACGTTTTATCTCATTATTTACAAATTATTGATGATAAGCATTCTTCAAGGACCCACACTAAAATATTGCAACTTTTGCATTCCTCCTAAAGTAGATCCAAACACTAGTCTATACCATTAATGAAAGCCACCAGAAGGGATTGGATAAACAGAAGATTCCTTAAAAAGGGAAAAATCACAAAAAAAAGACAACAAAGACACAAGATTAGCCATATATAATAGTAAAATATCCCTTATCGTTTGCGTCTCGGTAGCATTTTATATTGGAATAATTTAAATGTAGAGAGAGAGAGAGAGAGAGAGAGAGAGAGAGAGAGAGAGAGAGAGAGAGAGAATATTTGTTTTATAAAAAAAGAAAAAAAAACACTGCGTGACAAAATTTGAGGGCAACATAAATGAAAGACACTTATAAATTCCATTTAACACAGAAAATGTGATGAGAACATGCATAATGCCAACTGCATCTAAATATCACTAGAGTTAATGTATTGACATGAATTATGTTAAAACAAATTGGGACGCACATGCTTGAGTCTCTTTATTTAATGTGATTTCTTTTCTTATTTTCCAAGTTCAAGAAATCAAGTATTAGTCACGTTATAATTAGTTACGAATGCCATGCTTTTCCAATAACTTTTTTTTTTATTTTCCACAACATTTTGAGTTGTTATTTTGTCTTAATTTTTTTATTTCATATAATAATATAAAAGATATTGAAAATATAGTTTTTTCTCACATAGAATATGCAAATAATTTTCTGAGTAATGTGTAGCTAATATTTTTCTTTAATTTGAAATGGAGGCAAAATCTTACAAAGGGTTCCGATTTTTATTACTAGTTGTTTTATTCTAGTCAATTTGAGTTAATTAAATTAAATTTGCATACTAACTTAATTTCTACATAATTTACAAATTTATATGTGGATGTTGTATATGAAATTATAATTTAATTTTAATTTAATAAATGTTTATTAAGTATTTAAGCTTCTTATAATGTCATTTGTTATTTATTACGACATCAAATGTTAAAATGTTTGACTTTACTCACAAGTTATTGGATTAAGTGGAAGAGACTTAGGTCTTGGAAGGAGGCGTGGGCATTAAGCATGTGATCTTGGGTTTAATTTTGAGATTTATATATGAGAAAAAAAAAACATAATTTGAAGAGATTCCCACTTAGATATCTTACGATATCTTGAGAGATTATCTCTATCAATTGAGAAAATACTCTAGACAATGGAAAAAAAATGCTTTACCTGCTAACTAGCCATATCTTAAATTGATTTCCATTGGTTGTTGTGACTTTTGTTAAGTATTAATAAAAAAGAATAAACCATGAGGTGTGGGTGGTAGCAACTCACATTATCCCTTAACCATATGGTTGAGCATTCGATCCTCACTCATGAAAATGGAGTGCATTTTGTGGCTAGTCATTTGTCTCTTTAAGAAAACTTCCACAGTGAGAGAATTAGTCACTATTGTCGACGGTGAATATTTTGATTTCGATAAAAAAAAAAAAGAATATTGATGCAATCAAAATGAGAAGTTATTGCTCTAAATCATTCAAAAACTTTGAGAACATTTAAGAATTTCTTGTGTATAAATTAGACTCGAAAAATTATATACAAAATTTCATCCTCTTAATTCCACATAAAATCATATAATAAATGAAAAATTGTTGTGTCATGCGCGATGGATTCCAGGATCTTTTCATATTGTCGGTATTCGAGACATGCTCCGTTCAAGAAAAGCAAAAAAATTTGCGTCATTTACGGCATTGTCCACATAATTGGACTCCACATAGATACAAAAGACGAAAGGGGCGGCAAATTTATATAAATGATTTTTTGTTTCTAAGATGAGATTTTCCAGAAGAATAAAATGCTTTGATACCTACCGTAATGAGTTGGGGATAATTTATCGCTCTTGTTCTAAGTACAAAAATACTTGTGGGACCTAACAATTTGCAGGAGAATCAACTTTCCAAAAATGTGCCAAAAAGGGACCTCTGCTTTACTTTTCAAGCTTCTAGAAAAGCCACCTTTTTTGATTAAAAAAAAAAAAAGACAAGAAAAGCTAGCTGTTTTGGATCGAAGTTGTTCATGGCCATGAGGAAAGCTTACTTTTATACTAGCTTGAGATGAATTTCTAAATTTCTTTTAGGTCAGTGATGGTTGAAGGATGAGCCACGATAAGAACATATGGTGTAAATTAAAGCAAGATAATAAGTTGGGGTATATGTATGATGGGTTGGATCGGCCGTGGGTTAGACCAAATTCCAGAACGCTGCAAGATCTTTTGATTGGGTCATTTTATTAACCCAGTTGATAATATCCAACTTGGATAAGGGTTAACTCAAACTTAAAACAATTTAAATAAGTCACATCAATATAAAAATAATATCAATTTATATAAAATATATTATTGAATTATAAAATTCATAATTTATCACTAATTACCTTTAAAACATCAAACGTTTAAGGAATCATTTGACTTTGGATTGGTCGCACTAATATGAAATATGACCTGAACCCCGTCTAAAAAATATGTTTTAGAACCTGTACTTGACCCATTAAGCTTAAGTAAGGCAAGTTGTTGGGCTGGGCATAAACCCCCCCTAATGGAAAGGATCCAATTTTAATACACTTATTATCATCTTTATTACTTAAAAAATCATGTAAATAGAAGAATTGGATTTCAAGATAATTACATTTTCAGTGTATTAAAATTAAATTATATATAAATTAAAGTACCACAACAATAGACACACAAATCAATCGAATAAAGTTGAACTTCTTTCATGGACTAAACTAGCACGGAATGGATTGATTTTCCTTTTTGGGAAAGATGCCTGGAGGCATACCAAATAGCTTAAGGTTTTTAGAGAAACGATTTATGATATAATATCATAATCTCTATTATCAAATCATTTATAATTCAATTATTATTATTTCCCCTTTTTTTTCAAATAAAAAGGTCAAATTCAGCACAAGATAAAGGAGAGTATGTGCATTGTACACTGTAGAATCAAAGAAATTAAATTCTTGCATGAGAGCATGTTAGAGTATAAAATTATTCATCTACTGCTACCTAATAGCTTGAGTTTTGGAAGAGAAATAATTCATAACACAAAGCTCAATATTGAGTGTTAGCTAGCATGCTTCATCAATTGACTACAATGGGATATTGGGATGCTCCATTTGGCGATGGGCCTTCAATTGGAGAAGAGATTTTCTACAATGGGAGGTGGAAATCTTAGAAAGATTTGCAGCTATAATAGGATAGTTTTCATTGAATAGAGTTTATGATGATACACTTGCTTGGAGATTTGACACCTGCGGAGCTCTTACTACTAAATCTTTTAACTTGCAGGTTAGTAAGTTATTTGTTGGAAAGCAAATTCTCAAACTCCTGCGATCAGCCTTATATGGACTCTTTGCCATTCTGCAGTCAAATCTCTATCGCATATTTCATTTTATTGTAATATCTCTTGGACCTTTTGGACTGATTGCCTGCAGTGGTGGGATCTAGTGTGGAGCTACGTGGCACCATGGAGAGGACTGGAAAAAAGGATGCGGATATCTCTCTCATGTGGTAGTGTGGTCAGTTTGGAATGTTAGAAATAGAATAGTGTTTGAGAATTTTAAACCTTGAAAAAAAGACAAATTAAGTTGAGATGGGTATATTGGTTTAAGGGTTGGTTATTCAATAAGAATGTCTTGATAAATGATTTACATGCTTGGTTGTGGATTTCTTATTTCCCTTTTTCGATGTTGTGCGTTGGCTTTGTCAAGATGTGTTGGCTTCCATCCTTGGTGCTATGATCTTTGTTGGCCTTTTTCCTTTCAATGTGTTATACATTCCTCCATTTATTTCTTGATGGCTTTGTCGAAAGGGATTTTCTTCATCCTATTTCTTGGTCCTTCATGCCAACTCCGAAGAGGACTATTCTAGGATGTATGTCGTGTTGGTTTTTTTTTTTTTCATGCCATTGGATTGGTTGCCGTGTTTCACCTTAGAATATTTGGTGATGGTTTTAAAGTTAGGATTGTGCTAATTATTGCTCCTTCGTGCTTCTCATGGTGGTAGTTATTGTCTGCACTACCCAACTTGAAAAGTGACCGGCATGTGGGGATCTGGGTCCTCACCTCTTGAGTAGCGTATCTCATTAAATGCATGAAATAACATAATTTTCATTCTTAAAATATAAATTAAATCTAACCTATCATCAAATTCTCTAGTCAAAACATAATATTTGAATTCGTAAAATCTAAATATTTAGCACATATGGCTTTGAAAACATCTAATTCAAATATGGTATTCAAGAAAGTATAAACTATTTAATTTCATGATCTTAATTGTAATTTGAAAATCGGTTTATAAATCCTAATTATAAGGTGTATTCTCAATTCAATGTTTGAAATCTGAAAACACATAAGAATTTTCATAACTCTAAAATAAAAATGTAATCTTACAATAAATGCATGGCTTGAATCCTGCCTGTATATCTACTAAAGCACTCTAATTCTAACATAAATCTAAGCTAAGCCTTACTACAAAGTAAAACTCATCACTAAAAACAGTTGTGTCTACTAAAGTGGCAACTGAGTAAAACTGGACCTGCAGCTGTGAGGAGAAAGGAAGAGCGGTGAGTCAACGAATTTAGTAAGTAGATTCCCACCTTTCAGCTATGTGGGACAACCAACAGGGGATACACACACACACACACTCACACACATGTATAACAAAACCCTTCAATATTTACATACTTAACTATGTAGGAAAAATCTATAAAATTCATGGATTAATAAGAAAACCTTTCTAAATTCATAGTTCACTATGAAATCATTTTAAACTTGTGACGCGATAAATACTAGAGAAACAGTAATCTTTATATAATAATAATAATAATAATCTCTGAAATTTGCTTTGATCTCTATGGGTCCTCATAAGGTCTAGTATTGGATATCTAATTGGGTTATATTCTCTGAATACTCTGGAGCAAATATTGTCCTCTGGTGGACAACTTAATACTAAGATTAACAATTTCTGAGAAGGGGGTTAGAGCATGATGGAGGTGAAGTGGATTATCAGTGGGCAGCATCAGTGAGCAGGAGGAGGGGGAAGTGATGATGGGAGAGGAGGAGGAGGAGGAGGAGGAGGGGTGAATTTTAGCAATGTTTTTATTTGCTTTTAGCAATGTGGTTAAATGCGATGAACTTCGGATCTAAAAACACATGTTATTCACATATCGCGTCACATTGGCAACAATAACACACTCATCCCATACTTGAAAACATTGTGGTAAATCTCTTAAATCGATAAAAACATATTTGTCAACTTTAATGACTTGCTAACTCATGTATTTTCCAAAGAATCTCTTCAAAAATATATATATATAATATGCAAGAATCCAGTTATGGTCTCATGCTATAGTCAAGAATTATAATTTTTGCTAGCTTGCCATTATTATATGTGTATCATTGTACAAGCTGCAATTGTGGCTTCTGTTTTATGGTTCGGTGCCCTTTTTGTCCTATATTTGCAAGTTGTTGTACAGTCTGGTGACTGCTAAACTTTGTTGTATTTGTTCTTTAATCCTCCATTTGGGGTTGGGCCCTTAATATTTATCCAAACAAAAAGCTAGCTCGCTTCAAAACACTCAATTAATTTGTTCAAGATAATCACAACATAAAAGCTAATATATTTGTAAAAGATGTATGGCAATGAAAATAAAATACATTCGAATTTTACATTTGATATATTATTGATGAAAATTTAATTTTTTTTTGTTGATATTCTTAAGTTAGTTTATTATATATTTCAGTACAAATTAATTTTTTTATTTTAAATATAATTTTTTAATAAAAAAATGAACCTAATTAATTTTCAATATTCCACTTTACATATTTGTATAATCCATTCATAAAAAATATCCTGGTAAAAAATCATAAAAAGTATCATTTAAAATCAACTATAAAATTATTATGAAGATTTATAAATACTAATAAATAATGTAAAATAAGATATTTATGCAAAACATTAAACTCGATCTGCATGTATAAAAAATAATAACAAAACTTATCTATAACACATCATCGTCTCGCTCCATATTTTTTCCCTAACCTGGTGTCCTCACACAACCACTCGATGCAAATCTGTAGGTCCTTCTATCTTCCTTGCGTAGCTTCGTCGGAGACAACATTTAAGTAGTCGAAAACTTAAAACCACAAATATAAGGTGTTATATACATATAGCATACAATAATGATAAAGGCTATCCGTTGGTCGATTCCTTTGGGTCATATAATTCCAAGTTCTAGTATACTCTCCATTAAGGTCCAATATAATTCTTCTCACCAGCTTATAAAAAAAAATATAATTCTTCTCACCGTAGGTCGAAATTAATCATCTTAAATTAATCGAATTTTTGTTAATACAGTGTAGACATGCTTCTTACGTCTTCATTACGTAACGGCTTGTCAAATTAGTATATCATCATGTGGTTTTCGTTACGCGATATGAAGTTCTACAAAATGGTTATAATTTTTTGTTTCTTTTTTATTTTTCAGAAAATCGCCTTTCTGTTGAAACAATTTATATATGGTGCTGTAGGCTGTTAGCAGAAGAGTTTATTTATTTATTTTGGGTGTCTATCATTTCCCTCCTAGATTCTCATTCTAGGTTTCCTTCTTGTGCTCTTATAGTTTGGATCTTAAATGTTAAATATAGAATCATTGTGTGCTTCTATTCACCTGTTTAAATTTTTAAGAGAAATTCTTTTATAATATAATATATCAATTAATTTTTATTTTATTATCCTTTTAGTTATTATTATTTTTTTCTGATCACCATAAAATTTAACAAGATTAAAACCTTTATACATGACCAAGAGATTAATCGTTCAATCTTTACTACTTTCATTATCAAAAATATGTTTATGTTTGAATTTAAAAGAAACATTCACACTAGAGAAAAGTTGCATGGAAAATGGTTTATGTATTCTTATCCATCGACTTAAATTTTTTTTAATAGATGATTTTATTACATTAAAAAACTAGCGAGCAGTGTGATAATGTGAAAAAATTTCAAGCCACGAGCGTGGACATTGGATGATAAACTATTTTAGACTTTTTTTTTTTGGGTGCGTGTGCCAGCAAGCAATTGCCTATTAGGGTCACGGCGCTATCGACATGTAGCGAGCAGTGTGAACAGTAGGGAAGGAAGAAAGTAGTGGGGTTGGTGAAGTTTTTTAATGCGAAATAGAAAAGTTATAATGGCAGAAAAAGGTTGGCATTGGACTTATTCACTTCCCACTCACTGTCACGGCGCTATCAACATAACACGACAAATGGGGCCTTTTCCTCCTCATCCAGGCGTGGACCCCTCTCTTTTAATTTTCTTTTTGACCCGGTTTACTTTCCGTTTGCAACTTTTTATTCAATTTTTAAATTTTTATGATTTTATGAATAAAATATTAAAAATTAAAAATAAAGATTATAAATTACGATTTATAATTTTTAAAATTTTTAATATTTTTTCATAAAATCTGAAAAATTTAAAATTCAAACTAGACACATCTTTAGTTTTTAAAATGAAAATGTTCTATAAAAATATGGGTTTACCACCTTATTTTTATACATATTTATAATAGATAAAATACATAAATAAAAAATATATCTTACATAAATTTAATGAAATATATTTTTATTATATATATATATATAATTGAGATGATAAATTTATGCTCACATAAAAATTTCTCATATTCTAAAATTTCTGATATAGAGCCCCCACCAACTGTAATTTGAAGGTTGAGCATGACATCATATTATATATAACTATACAACTGAATCTTTCAAACAGATTATTACGCTTCTAGATTTTTGGTGTTTTTATTGGTAGTGGGGATTTTTTATATTATTATTATTCAAAACCTTTTTAGTGCATTAGGTGCAAAGTGTGATGATTTATATAAGATATATGATAAGTATTTTAAATCAAAGCTATTTTGCTGTTCATATTGACGTGTGATTTTCTTAATATTGTGCTGTAATTACTTTAACCCTGTGAGTTGATGATGATGGCGTACTACATCACTTAAAAGAGGTAAAAGCTCTTGTAAGATTTAAAATTGAGGTAATGCAAAATCCCACACACTACTAATTAAATATTCTCAATTTTTTGGCAAATAAAAGCTAACCTTCTAGAAATGAACTCACTAAAAATTAAATGTTTTTTATTTTTATTTTTCTCTACGAAGATAATTTGCAAACATTAGTAGCATACATGCTCTATCCATAATACAAAAAATATTAATAAAATTCACACACCCTTTATATTTAAGGCCAAATATTATTTTGCTTAATATTATGCATGAGTTAAGGGATTGAATAGTGGTGGGCTGCTAGCAAAGAGGTCTGGATAACGAAAATTCGAAATACAAGATGTGGAGGTTGAAATTTTCCTTTTTATTTTCTTTTGTTTTGGTGGGTCGCTTACTAAAATGTGGCCCTTCGCACAATACATACACTAGAGTACTCCTAAAAATGTCAAAGCAAATAAATGACCTCCAACCATCGAGCAATTTGATAATAATTTCCTGTACCCTTTTTTCTAAAAAAAAAATATTATAAAAACTTGAGTGCAAAAAGAAATCAAAGGAAGAAACAACTTTAATGACATTTATATGTATCCTTCGGCTAAATCCTAGTTTAATGAAGATAAATAGGAGGACTCCAAGCAACGAGTTTTTTTTTCATTTATTTTTTTGAGGTGAAGGGGTAAAATTGAATTTTGCTTTCAATATTTATGTTGTACTTTTTTTTATTATTATAAAGAAAGTGCAAGATGTTCATTCTTTATTGATTTAATCTCTGATATATCTTTTTTGGTAAAAATCCTTTAAATTCATCAATGCATCAACAATGCATAACCATATTTATATTATCTTGTCATAAAAATTTTAGTATTATCTTCTGATGGAGCTAACATTTAGTTGGTTAAAGTTATTTGATATTAATCTTTTTTAAGTGAGATTTTGGGTTCAAAACTTAGAGAAAACTGACTAATAATTTTATTGCATCTCTAAGATAAGATAAGATAAGATTAACGTGAATGTTGATGATGCATGACAGGCTAAAGTTTAAGCTGCTTTGTCTAATTGATATACACCTTATATGACACTACCCTGATTAGAGTTATTTATTTAATTTTTTTTAATACAAGATTAGGCAAAAGCTATATAAGTCAATATATCCTAAAGTAATCAACAGTATGACTCCTCTCAAAGAGAATTCCCTAAGTTTTTTACCTCTGATTTTATATGTAAAACTTATCCATGACTCAATCCACTTTTGTTGAGCTAAACCCATTGATTAGAGTAATGTTATGGGAACAATAAATTTATACAACAAATGTACACCACATATATTATTATCATTAGATATATAAATGGTCTTCACTCATCTCATTCACTCATAACATTTAATAGTGATAAAGTATTTAGTATGTATTTATTGTACAATTTTATTGTTTCGTAACATTGCTCCATTGATTATGATAGAGTTAATTTACTTTATTTGTACACTATTCGGTATTCACTCTAATGCTCTCAACAAATATGAGAAATAGATGCCATGTATGGGCACCGCAAGCAATTTCTTCCTTTAGCTAATAAGCCATTCTTATCAGCTATAAATAGGGACCAGATCTTTAGCCAATAAAGCCACAAATCCTGCTCTAAACGGTATAGCTAGCTCTCTAAATTAGCTGCAGCAGTGTCTCTCCTTTACTGTTAATTTCTAGCTCTTTCTCATTGAAAAAACACAAACAGCATGCTACCAGAAGAGTGCCTTTCAACTGCTTTGAATGCAAGAACAGAAGGATCAGGAACCGAGACCATAGTTCTTGCTCATGGATATGGGACAGACCAGTCCATCTGGGACAAGATCACACCCTTCTTTGCTGAGAACTACCGTGTTGTTCTCTTTGATTGGCCTTTCTCTGGTGCTGTCAAAGATGAGACCCTCTATGACCCAGTTAAGTATTCTTCCTTGGAGGCTTTTGCTGATGACTTGATCACTCTCATGGTTCAGTTGGACCTCAAAGATGCAAACTTTGTTGGCCATTCCATGTCTGGCATGATTGGTTGCTTGGCTTCTATTAAAAGGCCTGACCTCTTCAAAAGGCTTATTCTAGTTGGTGCTTCCCCTAGGTACTCTTGTTTTTTTCTTTGTTTTTCTACATGTTTTCTTTAATTCTTTCTCTGTTAGCCCATATCCTTTGTGCTTGTTGTTGTTACTTGGATGGTTTCTTTGTGATTTTCCAAATCAAATTGATGTTTTCTTTTTGTTTTTTTAATTTGGTTTTCACTTGATTTGACAAAAAAACTTCCTCTCCTCTTCTTCGGAGTAAAGAAGTTTTAAAGTTATTACTGGGGCCAATCTGGAGTCCTTGTATCAGTTGATGGAAAAGCTGCAAGAACCTCCTCTTCTCTTCCCTTCTTCCTCTTCTTTCTTTGTCTCCCTTCTTCTCTCTCTCTCATTTTACTTCTACAGTTTCACCAATTCCTTTTACTTCCCTTCTAATAAAATGCATGTATTGCCCTTTCATAACTTTGTCACTTTTTCTTTTATTATTTGTCTCCCTAATCCCTTCATCCCTATATAGTTTGTTTTATCCCACACATGCTATTTGTTTTTTGTTTTTATTTTGTCTCTTTGTGATCCTTACAGTAGAACTGTATAGTAGTATTTTTTTAAGGGGACCCGGAATAACTTATATCTCCATAAAAATCCTACCTGCAACTCCATTATGTACGACTGTTATTTGAGAAATCAGTTTTTTTTTTTTTTTAACACTGTTAGACACGTAGCAATCACTTACAAATAATTAGGAACTGCAGATGCATTATTGGTGTATTTACTAGTAAGAAAATATAAGAAAATCATGTCTTAATAACTATAAATTATATATAATTTTTTGAATATGTTAAAAAAATATTACATTAATTATTAATTATCTTATCACGTTTATCCTATTCATTAAAAACATAACTAAAATCCTTAATTATTTATATGTAAATCCCCATATACCTAAAACAGTTTTTAAATCTATGATCTAGAAAAGAAGAGAAAAGAAAAACATCCATTTCATTCTCTAGGGACCTATAGGCACCAAATCTACAGGGCTACCTGCAAATTTTGACTGTTCAGAAGATTAGGATAGATCATATATCCCATAAAGCAACAATTATTTTTCTATATTAAATTGAACCAACCAAGCATCCCAAAAAATAAGATGGACCGACCCAAACATGTGCTCTCAACATGATTGGGTGAGAGGAGTCCAAATTTCGTTGTACACTTGTACTAATAATATCATTTTCAGCAGCAGGGTGGGTTTGTTGCAACAAGTGCTTTCATCCACATATTTACATAATAGAATAGGCATGGGGATGGGTCAATTTAGAGTGAGGCCACACAGGCTGTCACTAACTGAAAAAAACAAAACTTCACTTTCCCCTCCCACTTTGGTGACTTTTAATTATATAAGGCACAAAACTTGTGTATAAAATCTATTTGGAAGCTTGCTCCTCAGCTCCTTTTGAGAATTTTTGAACCACCAGTTAGCCGGCCAAGTCAGTGGCTCCATCTAGAAATCAAAAGAGATTGTCGGAGCATGTTTATGATCTTATGAAATTAAGATATTTATTAAGTTGGTTGGTCGGAATTTCGAGCTTTATCTTTTCGGTTATTGGTGCCTAAAATAACATACATCGTTTATATTGATTTTAATACATTGCTAATGTTAAGTGTGTTACGTCGTCGGGCAGTCATATACTACTATTATATGTTTTTTGAGATAGTTATTACGAGAGTTAAATACTTTTTGTTATATGATAATATATAATATATAGTTAGATATTAGTGTAAAAGAATTGTTTATTGTGAAAATGCATCAATATCAAATTTTTCACTAAATAACTGTTTTGGTACTTCAAAAATATATCAAGGGACAAGTTAACCCCTCTCTATATGTTCACCCAATTTTTAAAAATGGCTGTACATATTTATACAAATGGACCAATTTGCCTCTTTCGTGAATTGTGAGAGACCAATACGAGACTTTTAAATTCTGATCCACTATTTTATCTGTCAATATATTTCAGCAAAACTAAAATGAGGGTTTACACTAAAATTTTCAATTTTATTGACATGACTCCACCATAGTTTTTAATAATATATCATCTTAACTTTTTTTAAAAAAAATATAATGACTCAAACTTAAGAGCCATATCATAATATCATTCTATCTTTAATTATTAAAAATTTGTCCTTCTGACTTTTTGGCATAACATACAGGTATATGAATATAGATGACTACGAGGGGGGCTTTACAAGTTCAGATATTGAGCAGTTATTGGGGAACATTGAGTCCAACTATGAAAACTGGGTCTCTGGCTTCTCCTTAGCAGTCGTGGATCCAAATGATGAGCCCTCAGTTAACAAATTCCGAGAGTGCTTGCAAAGGATGAGGGCTGAAGTTGCACTCTCCTTAGCCAAGACTGTGTTCTGCAGTGACTACAGAGATATACTTGACAAAGTTGAGACTCCATGCACCGTTATTCAGATGTCCAGTGACTTTGTAGTTCCACACACTGTAGCTCATTACATGGAGAAGAATATTAAAGGGAAAGTTACATTGGAGGTCATAGACACTAATGGACACTTCCCTCAGCTAACTGCACACCTTGACCTAGTTAAGGTGTTAAATGGTGTTCTTGGTTTTGGTCGCGCTCAAATTTAGATGTGTCTTAGCTTATATGGGTAGTGAGCAGTCTTCAATTTCATTCCTTTTGTCACCTATTGTACTTGTAGGAGGAAATGGGTTTCTTGGCCAATTGTTGTGGAAATAGTGTGTGGCATTTGTTAATTGATTATTGTTTGTAGTTTGCACCCCTTTTCTTTTTTTCCTTTTTTGTTGAGTGTAGTTTGTACTTTAGATTTGGTGATGTGAATTAGCAGTGTGAAAGTGTACTTTTTTGAGAATTTGTTCTCTTTGGTAACCTGGCAAGGAAAGTTGGGACAGTGAATCATGTTTCGCTCAATATTGGGTTGAAACTCGAAATGAGTCTTATCATTGGTCTTCTAATTTATTTGACACTAGATTTACGCATGAATATCTTCGTCTTTTAAGTAGTTGCAACATATAAAATAAATAAATAAATCAAAGCGCAGAAGTTTTTGACTAGATGAAATCTAAGGCCTGTTTAGTTTGTTATTTTCAATTTTTAGTTTTTAATTTCAGTTTTCAATTTTTATGAAGAAAAAAACTGAAAATTAAAGGCCTGTTTGGTTTGCTGTTTTTAGTTTTTAGTTTTTATGAAGGAAAAACTGAAAAAACTGAAAACTGAAAATAGCAAACCAAATAGGTCCTGAAATTTTCAGTTTTTATGTTGCTTCACAAAAACTAAAAACTGAAAACAGCAAACTAAACAGGCTCCAAGAATGTCAAATATTTTGCACGGGTTAGTTAGTCCTTTAATGTCAGGTGAGACCCTTTCTCACTTACTCTTGAATAGAGGTTGCTAACAAAAAAAATTAAGTTTACATACAGTCCAGTAGTTTAAATAAATAATGAATCAGTCACTTTTCGATTGCTCTCACAATGAAGATGAACATACATTGAAACTTCCACTGGAGTCACTGGACTAAGCAGATAAATATATAAGGGAAAAGAATAAACTGAAGAAACTCAACAAGTGAAAGAAAGGCACATTAAAATAGTCATGATGCTTTCTGTGCTACTTAGGAGCAGTCTCCTATTCTTAAGCTACGTAGGAGATCCAAATATCCAAAATATTCAGGACTGATGTACCTGAAATAACAGAACAGATAATTATCAAGCATCCACTGCAGCCACTGAGTATAATCTTGGGAATCAAGTGAACTAGTGCAAAAGAAATACACTTCTGTTGCTTTCTATGAAATGTAATTGCAATTTATGTTTTACTAATATATATATTCATAAAGCATGGAAATTCCACGTCCTTTGTGAACATTCTGACAATGGCCCATAATATATGGGAAAGGTAGCAATAAACCAAACTCGAGTTTCCAGAAAAGCACAATAGCTCACAACCAAAATAGGAGCTTCCTATGTAGCATGCATATACCATACATTTTCCAGAAAAACGATGACTACGTTAACATTCAGACTCATGTAAAGATTTAAGCTAAAGTAGCTGCTTAAACTTCCTTCTATTTAATTACTTATATTAGGAATTAGGATAAGAATATACGAAAAGATGAAGAAAAAGAAATAAATACCCGTGTCTAAACAGGAAGTCAATGATTACAAGAGAGCAATTTGGCTTGAAAAACTGTGTCTTCCGAATTACTTCTGCAACTTGCGTAAGTGGTATCAACTTGAAGCTATCCACCTCTCCATCTGATATTTATTTAACCAGTTAATCCAAAGGATGATTCGCTTAAGGTAACCATTTATTTGAACACAATAACAGTAAAATTGAAGAACATGTTTAAAAAGGGTTACCTTCGTTTTTTGGTAAGAAATTTTCAGGAAGTTTTAAATCATAACAGAATAGAACATCTCTCTTGTATCTATACCCATCGATGTCGATATAGGAAACAGCGCTGACAGGTATGGCTCTGTCAGAAAAGCAATGTGCAGAGAAATTAGAAGGAGAGAAAGAGTACTACTTATTTGGGTTTTCCATGTTGGCTTATGGTTGGAGAAAAATGTTAGTACATAAACAGGACAAAATATACTGATCATACATAGGCACAACAGGAAATTCGGTTAGCACACCATCCAAAACAAAAATCAAAACTCATGCACAAGACTAGAGGACGATGAAGGAAAATATTTCAGTTGGAAACTTACCCAGTAGAGATGGACCTGAGAATTCCTGCTTCCTCTTCACATTCCTTCACAAGATTCTCTCCGCAATCAATTCCATGCGGCTGTGACAATAGCAATCAACTCATGCTTAATGATAATACATTGAACTGGAGGAAACACTTAGTAGTAAATTGATCTTATTACTGATATTGGTTTCCTCATTCAGTAGCTGCACATTATCAATGGCAAAATAATTTCCACATTTAGGTCATAGTGGGCTCGAGGAGAAAATGTTTAAATGTTCCCTAGGCCCAGGTCTTAACTTTTAACTAGCTACAGACTTGTTATAACTTATTGCCTAGCTTATAATTACATTACTACACCTTTCTTTCAATTTAAGTTTGAAGTTTCATAACTTGCTGGAAATTTTAAAGGTAATGCTTGACAGTAAATAAATGAAGAGAAGAAAAAGAGAAATTTGAACAACAAACCACAGAACGTTTTTTCTCTAGGTGAGATCAGCTCTATGGATATAGTGACACCATGGTATCTAGTCATAAACTACATCTACAGTCAAACCATTTAACCGTGAGAAAAATGGAAAAGTTTCTACATAACCATGACTGAGTGTTTAGTATCAAAAATGTACTTTAAGTAGCAAAGTGTCGAGTGATTAATGTTGAGAAAGAGATCTGAAAAAGACACTTAAAGAAGTGATCACAATACTTAAAACATGTTGCTGTGCCATGAGTTGAATATAGTTGGGAGGTGGCAGTAGTAGAAGACTGAAGATAGTTTGACGTGGTGATCCCACAATTCGTGCTTCAGAAATTATATATTCCAAATAAATAGATTTGCCTACTTCAAAAACAAATGCATATGAAATTACAAACCAGTCCTCCTGCAACTAGATGATCAAGCATTCCAGGGTACGTTTGTTTTGTGTTACTTCTCTTCCCTACCCATAGGTGCTTCTGCCCTTCCAGCTCAACATAGCCATTCATGTGGACTCCATAAGCCTAATCTTTGAAGAGAATTAAAAGTTTAAAGATTTAAAGTTATAACAATTAATTGCTTTAGGATATAAATAGGTATATCAATTGGAAAGCCTGGCGTGAAACAAATACTGTGCAGTTATACTTAAACTGTTTGAAGACAAACCATCAATTATTCATCAAAACAACGCCTAAGAAAATTGGCAATGTCAATTTGACAATGAATAATACTGGTGCTGTTTTGTTGAAATATTTTATAACAAAATTTATTAGGCATGAAATAGTTCATGATAATGAGAAGAAAACTGGTTTTTCCCCACAAAAAGAAAAATCATGGCTAAATGTGCTTTTGAAGAGTAGAAATATAAACATGGGGAATATCAAAAGGCCTGGACATATTTAGCAGCTGAATAGGGCTTCAAACATCTGCAGTGCCTATGATAATCTACAAAGCAAGTTTGGTAATTAAGTATCCATTATCCAACCAGAGTATTTTAACACACACCTTTATGCCAAAATATGGAGCAGCAGCACGTTCTAATGAAAAGAAAATGGGGGCCCCAAAAGATGATGACACAGGGTATAGCTGATAAAAAAAGGTAAAAGAAGCATAGGTTAGTTAGGTATTAGAGAAAGCACAGAAAAGAAGGAAGAAATCTGACATGTTCTATATTAATCATTACTAATACCTCATTCCGTATACCTGGAATCCGCTCCTCCCCTAAACACTCTACCACATATGCAACCGCTCTGGTTCTTTCCTCGGCTGTCTTCAGCATTGGATGCAACGAAACATATTCGCCAAAGGGTGCTCCATTAGACTTATTATCTTTGGGGAAGATGAACACATCACTGAAGCCCCTCAAATGCTCAACAAACCTGAACAAATTCGAAGTTTAGCCAATATACCTGCCACAATGATTAGCTTAGGTGCAGGTGCAGCAGTTCATTCATAATAAATAAGAAAAAAAGGGAAAAGGAATTATTTCAGATAGAATCAGACAAGATTAACCAATGGACATTCATGAATAACTAACAAACCAACCAAGCATGAGGCGACACAAGTACACAACACAAGTATGAATTCAGAAAGAATCCGACAAGGCTAACCAAGGGACATCCATGAACAACTAACCACCTAACTAACTAAGCATGAGAAGACACAACACAAGCACGAATTCAGAAAGAATCCAACAAGGTTAACCAATGAGCATTCATGAATAACTAACCAACGAGGCATGAGAAAAAAAAACAAAAAACAAAAAAACAAAAAAAGACAAAACACAAGCATCCTAGTATCCTCCACGAAAGAGATACAACAAGTTTGAGGGAATTTTACCCATTGTGAATGAATCCAACAGTGTGACCCTCGACGATGAATGGAAGGAATTCAGATTGTTTTCCCTACAACAAGCAATCTCAATGTCAATAACATCAACTATGAGTAAACTCAATTCTGCATAGTGCATAAGTAGTTTGTTTTTTTTTTTTTCAAAAAAGAGAGAGTAAATCCTACGAGTTAAAACACTGCTTTAATTTGATAAACAAGGACCCCCAAAAAAAAAAAAAAAAAATAGTGGAGAAAAGGCCTAATTGTTCCGATCGGGTAACTCTAGCAAGTTTCGTTAGTTAGATAGGTAACTCAACAAACTAGAGTGACTCACTCGGTGGAAGAAGTGTGTGGAAAATTCTTGGGGTTATGCAAATTGAGTGAGATTGACCATGTTCATGTTCATTCCTCCCATGGAAAAAGCAGAACGACAATAAAGGCTTCTTTTTTGTGTTGTACGAGGATGCAAAACCAAAAAAGGAAAGAGAAAGAGCAAGGTAGGAAGAGAAGTTAGTTACAGAGCCACGATTGCATGATTGGACTTTGTGGAAGTACCCTTGGAGATAGGAAGAAGTGGTGTCTTCCGCAGATTGAGATATGCCAAACACATCGTCCCACGTGAACGTGCCAGTGGCCAAAGCAGAAGAAGAAGAAGCTGATTGTGACTTGTATTTGATGGAAATTGTTGATGGTGATGAAAATGAAGAGGGAAAAGGGAGAGAGGAGGAGAAGAGTGATGAGGAAAACAAAGAGAAGGGTCGACACCTGATGCTGATGATGCAGGAGGTAGCAGACCTGCATAAGCACCAAGAAGCCATTTTCGCTGCAAACTCTAGTCCACACTTTGATCTTTGTGTTGTGGTGTCAGCACACTTGTGTTTGGTTATCAAACTCCGTTGCTCTTTTTTTTTTTTCGGTCAGTAAGAGGGCCCAAGCCCAAGGAGAAAGGATCAAAAATAAAAACTAGGTCATGACCTGGGGGTTCATGAGCCCCCGCAACATGCACTGAGAAGAGATTTGCTTAAGATTTGTAAACTATTTTTTGGAATAATATATTCTAATGGCCTTTAACTATAGAGCACATTAAATAGTTAAAAATAAAATATTACACTAATGGTCATTAATTACTTAGAGTACTATTGGAATAAGAAAATTTTATTTTATTGGAATATAAAATTAACAGATATTTTAAAATATAACTTTGTCGAAAGTGAATAGATATTTCGAAAAAGAATGAGTAGTCTTTTTTTTTTTGTCTGAAGAGATACGTAAACTGAAATGGAAAGGGTTCAAGTGTCAATTCAGGGCATTTGGCCCAATGTAATTTTATGGGCTCAGCTCAATATGTGTTTATCACTTCGTCCGAACAGTCCACAACAAGCATTTGGACCCTAAATTATAAGATGATTAAAGAGAGAAAGAATCCAACAAAAATATTTTAATATATGGATTACAATCTGCTTCTTACTTAATAATAATAACAATAAACACACAATTCATAAAAGGATTGTATTTCCTTAATCGTCTTCTTCGGAGTTCGATATTTAGAGGAATAGAAATTGAGCATACCAAGTGCGAGCCAAAAAAAAATAGTAATAATAATAATAGTACAGCAAGAAAAAGGCATAGATATATTTTTTTTTCAATGAACAACTCAAGTGATTACTCTAACACAGTGATCTTTTTCTTCTCACTCTCATTTGCTTTATTCTCTATCTTTTATGCATCTTCAATCCTCTTCAACATTTTTCTTTTTATCCATGTCTTTTTCTCTTTTTTTTTTTTTTTTTGATAAACAAAAGTTTAGATTAGGGAAAAGCTCGCCCCCATGCAAGGCTAGGGTAAACCACCAACCTCAGTGAGGGTTTACGGTGGAATTACAGATTGTCTATTAAACACGTTGCCTGGAATCGAACTCAAGCCCTAGCTAGCAGGAGTAGAGGGTCTGACCATTTGAATTACCCCATGCTAGCCATGCCTTTTTCTCTTTGTAGTTTAAGTTCACTTCACACAGCAAATCAAGCGGAAAAAATCAATGGTAGCTCGGATCACAATTGGTACAAATAAGCTCATACAATACTTCTTCCTTCTTGCATGCGCCTCAAATTAAGTCTGGTTATATTATTGGCTTATGATGTGGCTTCCATGGGTGGAAGTAACTTAATTCAAAATTCAAAATGTCAATAGTAACTCATAGATTAACATGCACACTATAGGAAATGAAATTAATGGCCACAACTCTCTTTACGATGACAGTTAAAAATGTTCATTTTTAATATACAAATAACATTACTCTAGCACATAAGAGGGAGTATATGTGCAAGACTAGCCACTCGCCATCACATTGAGCCTTTATAGACTAAAATGAGAGTTATATAGACTATCAAATAGTACTTTCTTCTTCTTATTCTCATTTGCTCCATTCTCTGTCTTTTTTTGCATTTTTAGTTCTCGTTGGTACAACAACACAACTATAATTTTATTTTTTTTCATTTTACACTTTAAAGTGAGTGTATAATTAGAACACTTACTCTATCATGATTTAATAAGATGAATGAAAGCCACCACCACATCCAATAACTTTTGAATATAAAAATCAAATTTTGTTAAGTAATCAACACTTGGGGTAAACAAAAACAAAGTCACATGTATCAATTATCTAGTTGTGTAAACATATTTGTATACTTGGCATTATTATCCTTTAGAGGGGTGTGTAACACGGGATTTAAGTTTTACATTTCGAGGAATGTCATTCTCGTGAATGTTATTCCTAAACCCTAAACCCTAAGAATAACATTTCCAGACATGATATTTTGAGAGTATTTGGTAAACAGACAAAACTTCCAAGAATATTATAAATATATCCGGGAACTAATATTCATATGTTTGATTGTCATTTATAATTTACAGAATCTTGTATAATTTTCCCAAAATACTCCTCATTGTTTTAGTGACAAAATTAACAATTTCAACTAAAATTTAACCATTTTAACTTGAAATTAAGAATTTTAACTCTAAAATTAATTATTATAATTATAAATTAACAATTTTAACTCAAATATTTACTATTTAAACAAAAAATTAACTATTTTACCACAAAAATTAATAATTTTAACTAAAAAATACCTATTTTAACTAAAAATTAACAATTTAATTACAAAATTAACTATTCAAATTAAAACTTAACAATTTTAACTAAAAAATTTCTATTTAAACTAAAAATTAGTTGTTTTAACACAAATTAATAATTTTAACTCAAAAAATACCTATTTTAACTAAAAATTAACAATTTTAACTACAAAATTAACTATTTAAACTAAACCTTAGCTATTTTAACAAGAAAATTAATAATTTTAACTCTAAGATTAACTATTCTAACAAAATATTACCAACATTAACTGAAAAATTAACTATTCTAACTAAAAAAATTAACTATTTTAACTAAAAAATTAACACATAAATAAAATTTGCTCAAATTAAATTCAAATATAATTTTTTTTTATAATGCTAAATGTATGAATACCAATTCAAACACATGATCCATATATATGTCTAATCTACTACTAAAGTCAAACCCACTATAAGGGTTGTATGTAACCCAACCATCTTTAGCATTCCATCTTTAACATCATATATCCTTTGAAGATAATTAATCTTTACCATTTACAAACTTATTTTTTCTGAAAAATAAAGTGTTGTATGATTTTCTTTTTTAACTAAAGATAATATTTTATGAACTTCAAACAAAATTAAATATTTATTGTGAGAAAAACATAAAAATAAGTCTTCAACATGCCATTAGTTAATGGTCATCTTCCTACTAATTCTTATTAAAAACAAAAACATAGACCTATTAATTAATATTGACTTTCTAAACTTCGTGTC
Source organism: Dalbergia cultrata (assembly GCA_031216105.1). Classification (NCBI taxonomy): domain Eukaryota; kingdom Viridiplantae; phylum Streptophyta; class Magnoliopsida; order Fabales; family Fabaceae; genus Dalbergia; species Dalbergia cultrata. Next base: position 76,450,905 of record CM062344.1, read on the forward strand.
GAATGTAAAAGAGTAAAATAGATTGTTAGAATTTTTGGAAAAAGAAATGATCTTTGTATGGAACAAAGTAATATAATTCACTTATCTTTATTTATCTATCCCATCAAACAATAAAAAAATATAACACGTTATATGACCAAATTAATTTTCACAAAAATTCAAATTGTGTAGCATTTTTCAAACTTCATTACTCAATGTATACATGGTTAGAGATATTCAAGTTCAAAAATTGTCCTTTGTCACAATCAATGCAAATAAGATATCATATACTTCACTCCTTTGATACCTAATATTATGTCTAATTATAATATGGGCATATGATGTGGCCAGTAACCAAAGTCAAAATGTTAATCTAAGCTCATCAATTAATATTATTTATATGTTAAAAGTAAATATCTTTTGTGGACATCATAGGAACTAAAAGATTCACAACCAATAGTGTGTAGGGATAAAGTTTTGCCCCTCTTTATGATGATGGTTAAAAACATTCATTTTCAATGTTCAAATTACATTACTCTAACACATAAGAGAGAGTGCATGTCCAAGACGAGGCACTCGAAACCACATTGAGACTTTGCAGGCCAAAATGATAGTTATATAGACCATCAAAGTGTGCTATCTTCTTCTCATTCTCATTTGCTTCATTATTTGTGTCTTTTTCTTCATCTTCAATTCTCTTTGGTTATTTTTTTGTCCTCTCTCTCCCTTTCTCTTTTTATAGCTTCAATTCACTTAACATCACAGATCAAGTGATGGGAATCAATGGCAGCTCTAACTCAGAAGTGGTTGAACATTGTGATTGACCTGCACATTACCTTTATTCTTGATTCCTGACCCAAAAATATGTTTTAAAGTCTTATGATCTTATCTATCTTTGCCTTACATATATTAGCTATAGAATGGGACAAATGAGTTATCGTGAAAACAAAATAAAATTAAAACATATTATAAATTTATTTATTATAACTTTGACTTAGTTAATTTAAATTAAACCTCTCAGAAACTATATTATGGGAGATTGATTGCAGGATAACATAATAAATGTTTTCTCTTTTCTCCATGAAACAAGGCTATAGAAAAATAACAGAGCCCCTCATGTAAGTGGATCCTTTTTATCCCGCTATGAATTTTGCTCCAAAAAATGAGAAATTATTAAATATTTCTAGAGCATAATTTTTAGTGTTACTCAGTTCTATTTATTATTTTGACACTTTAGTTATTTCATTAAAATTGTTGTAAAAATAAAAAAAAATATTACTCATAAAATTGAGGTATCCAATTGAGAGTAAAATAGAATAAGATTTTTCCTTGCTTTAAAAGCACCTAATAAGTTCTCAATGAACACAGTACAGGTGGGGTTACATTTCTCAAATCAATATAACAAATTGATATTCACTTTCTCTCCTCATACTGAACCATTATCAGATCTAGACTAGAAGTTCAAGCTGTTAGGTAACACTAATAGCTTTGGTTACCTAGCTAAATGGTACAAGATGCATTTCAACAAGATGCAAGATATACTTTCCAAATAAATCTTGATATCAAGATTTCGAATTCCCTCCAAAGAAACGAAAGTTTCCATAACAATTTCTCAAAACTTCATTCCAACTCAACAAGACTTGGTATACAAAACAAGTATAATATAAAAAATCATGATTATCTAGCTAACTATTTAGTGGAAGACTAGGCCACTACATTCCAAAAGTTGTTTAACACATGAAGGGCTGATTTTAATGGCACAATCTAACTGCTTATTTTGATATGCATTTTTCCTTTATTGATCCTTTTTTGTTGTTGGTTTTTTTTTGAAAATAAAAAAATAAAAATGCTTGTGTTGATAAGATTGAGTAGAGGTTTTGGCTATATTTTGGTTTGGACAGCTTTCTTTTTGTATTGGTTTGAGCAGGGTTGATGGCTACCGCAAAGAATGGAAGATGATTATTTATTTATTTTTTTGGTGTGACGTGAGTATGTGGTGTGTGTAGATGATGAACAATTCAATTCATGAATTTTTTTTTTCATTTATTGTTTGAAGATTGTTTAGCAAATGTACAAATAATCAAATATTGCAACAAGTGAAAATGCAAACAGGTGCATGCTCTCATGCAGGGAGTGGAGTTGTTTGTAGGCTGTAGATGGTATGTATGCCAATAATAGAAAGACACATGGCAGGGATAGAAAGGAGTGTTGACCATATTATAACCAAGGTTTATATCCCCTAGGCAGGATTATGACCCCTTTGTAATTAATCCTGAGTAAAAAGATGGGGGATGAAGTACCCAAACTAACCCTAGCAAACTAACGTGAGGTCACCTTAAGTGAGGCAATTGATCTTGAAGCAAGCATGGTCATCATCCCCCTCCTCTGGTAACCTTACCTGGCATAGGCGGCCATTTGTTTTGAAGCGCTACCTGAATCAAACGCACACTTACCCCGACACCCCATTCGTAGCATCAATACAAGAAAAGAATCTCCGTGCGTGGATCGTGTTCGTAAGGGATTCATCAAAGTCGTTACCAGAGTGTAGGCGACAGAATTGCGAGAGCCAACCAATGGTGTGGGCGCATCTGAAACTCATGATTGTCAAATCATTGATTGACAAGCGAAAGGGATGGCCGGTTGGTGACGGCGAGTATGTTTCGGGGTAAGGCGACGGTGGAGGATTTAAAGTGATATTGGAGAAGAGTATCAACTCAACAGAGGTAACTGTGTTATCACTTATTGAAAAGTAATTTTTTTTAATTGAATAGAAGGGTGTTAGTTAAGGCCATTGGTTATTTTTTAGCGGAGGTTTGTTACTGGTGGTGGTGAAGTTTTTCTGGGCAATAAAAAGATTGGTTGTTTTCTTTTATCATAGCAAAGGTTGTGCGTTTTGTTGATGATGTGGTATGATGGTGAAGAATTGGTGGTTTTGTGTTACTGTAGCTTATGGGGCCTAGTTAAGTGTTTAAGCAGCCTTGTGTTGGTATGAAATTGTGAAAAAAGTAATATGTTTATTGGTTTGCTGTTGAACTACAGGACTGAGTGCCATAAAGATGGAAAGTTTGGGGACTGATGATATCGTTGAAGTGTGTGGTATTAGCAGATGCAATAACAGCAATAGTGATGATAATGAGCGGGAGTTTTCAATAGAGATTAGTGGAAATCGTGAAGGGGAAAATAGAGATGGCAAGAGTGGAGCAACATCTGATGGTAACAGTATTGCAGAGATAACAGCTACTGAGTTTGTCAAGAGGGAGTTCAAAACTGATGACGAAGCGTATGAGTTGTACGTGAAGTATGCACGATGTGCTGGTTTTGGTGTACGTAAGGGAGACGCTGGACGTGATGAATGTGGCAATTTGATAAAGCGAAGATTTGTGTGCAATCGTGCTGGATTGAGGCATAAAAAGTACTATGAAAGGCTTGATAGAAAGAGGGATCACAAACCTGAGACGAGAACAAATTGTAAGGCAAAATTGTGTGTTTACCTTGACAAAAGTAGCTCAACATGGAAGGTTGGCAGGTTGGATGAAGAGCATAACCATGATTTGATCCCCTTGCGATTTGTGCATCTAATCCCGAATCATCGTCGGATGACCGATGCAGACAGAGCACAGGTTGATAGCATGCATAGGTATGGGATTGCAACATCTCAAATCATGGGCTTTCTAGCTGGGCAAGCTGGTGGTTATGATGGTGTTGGATTCTCAAAGAAGGATTTGTACAATTATATTGACAGAAATAGGTGGTGTTGGATAAACGATATGGATGCAAATGCGGCAATTGGTTATTTGCATGGAAAGGCCGATTCAGATCCAATGACAGTTGCGAGGTACAGTTGTACGGATGATGGGCGGCTAGGTAACTTGTTTTTGGTAGATGGGTTGAGTTGGGTGGACTACCAATACTTTGGAGATGTGGTCGCGTTCGATGCAACATACAAAAAGAATAAGTATAACAAGCCGCTAGTTATTTTTTCTGGCACCAATCACCATCGCCTCACTTGCATATTTGGGTTTGCATTACTTGTTGATGAATCAGCAGCTACATATAAATGGTTGTTGGAGCATTTTTTAGATGTTATGATGGGTAAAGAACCTGCTATGGTCATAGCAGATGGTAACAAGGCAATGAGGATGGCTATAAAATCTTTTTTCCCAAATTCAACACATAGGTTGTGTGCTTGGCATTTGGACAAAAATGTGACATCTAACATCAAAGATTCAGGATTTTGTGCTAAATTCAAGCGATGCTTATATGGTAACTTTGATGTTGAGGAATTTGAGCAATATTGGAATGATATGGTAGACAAGTTTGACCTTCACGATAATAGATGGGTGCAAAAAGCATACAAAAGGAAGGAAATGTGAGTGACTGCATACCTTAGAGACAAGTTTTGTGCTGGGTTCAGGACGACTTCGCATTGTGAGGGTATAAATTCATTCATCAAGAGATTTATAAAATCAAGGCAGAGTCCCCTTGACTTAGTTTAGAACCTAGAATGTGCAGTAAAAGAGTACTGGAAAAATGAGTTGGTCGCTCAATTCCACTCAATATATGGTGAGCCTATTTTGACAACAATCCTAGAGATGAATGAGCGTGCAGCTGCGAATGTGTTTACGAGGGAGATATTCAAGGACGTCAAGAAACAAATGGAAGGTGTTTCTTCATTGTTTGTTGTCGGAATTGAGAGGGTTGGAACAACTGCGGTGTACAAATTGTCTAAGTATGGAAAACCTGGACGTGAGTATACGGTGTTGGTTGACAAGAACTTAGACCAATATGAATGTAAGTGTCGTATATGGAATGGGCATGGCATTCCGTGTAGCCATATATTCTGTGTGATGAGGAATGAGCAAATCCTAAAACTACCGAAGACATTGATTTTGAAAAGATGGTGCAAGAATGCAAAGAGTTATGAGGATGGTTGTATTGATGCAGAAGAAGATAGTGAGAAGATAGTGTTGTTGCGTTATGGTGCACTATGAGCTGCAAGCCAATGGATGTCATTCCTTGGGGCAAAAAAGTAGCCATACTTTCGGCACACAATGGATGAAATCTGTAGAATTTTGAGAGAGTTACAGCAAAAGTGTGGGAAAGTGGAAACAAACACATCACAAACTCAAAGTAGAAACATACTAATTGTTCAACTATTACAAAGTACAAAAACATTATTATTCAAATGTTTTCTGAGCTCTTCCCTATTAAACTATTTATACAAAGTACAAAAACTTTATTATCAAAACATTTTCTGAGCTCTTCCCTATTAAACTATGTACATATACTTCTTTTTGTAAGTCTATGCGCTTAGAACCACCATCCCCCCATGTTTATTAAACTAAATGGTACATAAATTTTCCAACCAAACAAAATTCCTAGACAGCCTGTGAACTAATTACTTACTCACTGACAGTGGATTGATTGACCTATTGTACTGTTATCATTATCCTGTATTATATTTGTATTACTCCTACAATAATACACTTTTTTCCATCAATTTATGGTGAACCCATAAATTGCAAGAATAACCTGTTACCAATCCAACTATTGCCTTTTCATTTTTTCCCCCACTCTAACAATTTTTATTAATTCCTCCACAACAATTGATTGCATTCATTAGGGATTAAGCTCCATCACAAATTTCACAATGTATGGACTATTGACCTGTCCATTTAACATTATGCAACCCAATTAATAGATAAACATACTAAGCCCAAACTTCCTAAAAAGATCCAGATGCCATCGACACAACAACAATACAAAAGACATTTACTGTACTTGATGCACTACAGTCCAAACAAACATCCCGTGCACTACCCAACACTTTTTCTTTCACGCGTGGATATAAGGTTTATTGCCATACACTAGCGCAGGGCAAGAAGAACATGCTAAACGACATTTATAACATGCATAACACCTCAGTTGTGCTACACCAAACTTGCCCTCTGGACGACACACATCCCTACCAAACACAATCATTCTAGAAACCAAATTCATTATTTGTGCACTTCACCAATATCAATTTCAACATTCAATTCACCAACCAAATAAATTTATAAAACATTCAACTCATCATTGTGCCCTCAAATCACAGGTTCACCTCAACAAATATGTACCAACACCTTCTCAGAACTAGAAAAACTTTGCATCGAACATAGGAATGGAATCAATCACGTTGCTTCATCGTAGCCAAAAAGAAAATAAATGAAAAAATAATATTACTTTCAAAGCAATCAACGAGCTTAACAACCTCACTGCTTCACCACCTTACTAAGGCAGCAATAGTTTCCTTCTACGATTTCAACCTCAATTTTGATAACACTGCTTCATTCCACAAACTTGAAACCAGGACCACGCCTTTAACACTAAATTTGCATTATCAGTCATTCAAGCTCCAAGAACTTCAGTTGTTACCTAGCCCATTCTTTCATCCATAGCCCTATCCACCTTTCTGCCAACATCTTTGGAGTAATCACCGTCAACCTACAACGACAAAACAACAAATGCATCATATGACATTATTCATCACCATTTCCATCCATAAGCTTGGAAAATTAAATAAAGTCTTTCCTACTAAGCAACCTACTTCAAAATTACTCCTATTACACGAGTCATTACCAATAATCAATGAAACACCAGAACGACAAAGACTAATAATTGAAAGAAATTGAGTGTGCAAATTTGTGTACAATAAAATTATAAAATAACAGTATCATTGACCATTTACAAGTTTTACTAACACAAATGCATCAACAACACATTTAAAAGTTATACATTATATACAATAGCAAGCAAGCACAAAACAACAAATCTTCAATATAAAAGACATACCTCCATTAGTTTGCCAAGATCAAATTTACAACCTTTGAAGAGCTTAACTACTCACATTAACACATTCTGTAGTGCGTAAATGCTACTACTTGACTTCTAAACCTCTTTTCAAATCATCGTAGGTATGAAATTACGGACCAGCTCTTTAACATCACAAGTTTTGGCCTAGTTGGTCATCATCTCCCTCATCTTCCTGCGAATCTGAAAAAATAAAGGAGTCTTTAACATTCGTGCATATGCAATACTATGCTAATAAGAAATCATTCTCCACCATCGTAACTAAGCCGAACTAATTTTCCAATGCTTACATTTGGACCATGCTAGGTAATTTGCCGGCCTTTTGGACAGAATGCCATAGATACATACAACTAACAGACTAAGCAAATCAAAAGCAATAACAAACAACCATGCAGAAACCCTTTATCTGTCAAATTTGGCTGGATTGACCATACCAAGTTCTCTTCATTTGATTAAAACGTCTCTTACATAACCCAATGCAGAACATCATCAAAGTATAATTATCAATGCTCTTCACATCACTATGAGCTTCAATCATAGTCTGCCATTTGCACACCAACAACCTCACCATATCTGTTGTAAAATCCATTCCCTTCATAATTAAACATACATGTTCAATGACATTACTACCATACAAGCAAAAAAAAATTATCTGATAAAATGTTAACCAACCTAACATACACAGACATTCGTTACAACATTTCACCCTTGACCATCCTCACCTCTCAACTGAATCTTCCTGAACACATGCTCCTCACCACCCTCAACATCAGCCACGGAGATCTCCAACAACCTATGTCTGAGCCATTCCGAAGCAATCTGCCATTTAAAACACCGATCAAGTCATCATCTATACAAACATGCACAAGTCCCGACAACTTCATCTACAAGCACACCAAATCAAACATCGCTTGTAGAATTTAAATGAGCAAAGCGAAATACCCTGAACAACAGATAACCTACTCATCTGCTACTTACCGCCTAAAGTTCATCGCCAACATAGGGCCAAAAAACTATTGAACCTTGTTCTCTACTAATATATGGACAAAAAAAAAACTAACCTACGAAAACAACAAAACAGAGCACCCACACATCCAACAAACAATTCCAACCACAATCATTTTTCAACACGAACAAACGTCCGATTATTCAAAACATAGCTATGATGGAACATTATTACCTACACAAGCAACGCCTAACTTGTCACGTCGCTGCCGATGCCAGGACGAACCAACCCAACGCCGCCATCGCTCGTCACAATCGATGACCTCCCACGCCGCTAGTGCTCCAACTTCTCACCACCAAATACACACTTACCACCACCCTTTGCACACTTTCTTTCTTTAAATAGCCCTCTTAGGTTGTTCGGGAGGTTAGCAGAACAACCACCACCATCACCGGACACCCAACCTTGAACATCACCACCACGCACCAATGCGATATTTTGTTTGCTCTTATCCGTGTCTTTGATTTTTTTTTTCCTTTTTTTTTGGCCAAATAAAAAGGGTCCAACTAAAAGCGTAATTAAGAGCCTATAATCTCCTGTAACAAAGCCTTTTAAACCGACAATTAACTATGATCAAACTTTTTACAAATACCCTGTCTGGCCCCACACTTGTACACATGTCTTTGGATAATTTGTCAATATGGCATCTGCAGCATTCAGATAACTGCTACTCTGTATGCGAGAACCCGCCTGCCATTTTATAGGGAAAATTTGGCCAATAGAATTGCATAGGGTGACTGAGCTTATCACTAGAACATCCCATAGGCCATAGGTGATCATTTTTCAACTATGATTTCCCCTCAGCCACCATTGTTAGAACGGGAATTAATGTAGGATCCTCCAAAGCACACCCAAATCCACTGCATTAATCCTCTAGTTTGACAAACGCGGTTTTTTCTTTACTGTTTTATTTATTTTTGTTAGAATTTTTTTTCTTTTTTTTTCAGAAGACTTTTTTTTATGTTCTTTGGCTGAAAATACTGTTTGGACATAAGTCTTTTTTGTTAAAAAAAAGTAATAATAAAGGCTTGGTCCAAAAACATCGTTTTTAAAATTTACAATAAAAAGAGTAATTTGTACGAAAAGGATTTAAAAATAAATTAAAAATCGTTAAGATGATAGATCAACTGCAATTAGACAACATATGATATTCACATGAAATGATGATTTGAAAAGAAATCAGACAAAATATGGTACTCACAAATGAATATAAGACATGGGTGTTAAATTGCATAGTTGTGTGGCACAATTTAAAAAAGAGGAGCCCTTGCCTTCTTCTCCCCTGGGTTGGGCCCTAACCAGCCCAATAATCTCGGACAACATTGCGGATTACAAATACTTTTATTTTTCATGACAAACACACAATGTTTTAGTTTTCAGACCAAAAATTGTTATTTTTTTTTTAACGTTATTAGTTGAGATTTTTGACCTTATTAATTGATATTTATTTTTAATAAATTCTCAATAGAGATTTTATACCATTTAAAAATTATATTTATCTAACTATTTTTCAATTTTAAAAACCAGTTATGAAAATTTATTAGATTGAATGTGAGACCACTAAATGGAGAATCTATGTAGATAGACAAACTATGACAGAGAGAAAATGTTTTAAGAGAAGATCTTGTTTTAATAATATTGGAAAATATATCCAATACAAAGATAAAGGAAGGGACTCCTCATAAAGGGAAGGAATAAATTTCTTATTTATAATCAATAAATCTTACAAAATTTTGTCACATTAAAAATACATTTAATTTTGATTTATTGATGGAGTGAAAAAAAATACAGCGTAAGACTCCATTACACTGCTTAAAAAAATATTTAAATGAAGAAATTTGATTAAATAATAGTGTACGACCCTTTTACGCTATTATTGCACTAAAATTTAATTCTAACAAAATAATCTGCAACTCAAAAAACATCTTATGGCGCTTTTTTTCAGAAAATACGAAAGTTTCTAAACGGTAAAAATTGACCATCAAGAGGATATATATATATGTTACAGTATGAAAGTAAGTGAAGTAGTCAACGATTATTAAAAATGAAGGTAAAGGGATTCTCGATGTAAGAAAATGAACCGGCTAGCAACCAATTGAAAATTCTGAAATTATCCAAATTGGGGCTTGAAACCAAAACATAAAGAATGGCTGTGCTTTTGGTACCACTAGGCCATTCATGTGTTTGTATTATATTTCATTGTTTTGTATATATTATACATTTAGTTGTATTAAATTATATTTTTATATTAATTTAGTACATCAAATTTAGCACTTTTAAAAATCATAATGAAAAAATTATCTATCTACCTATATCACTGTATTCTATTTAATTTTTTACAACTTACATATTCCAATATATTAATTCCATAATTTTTTCATACTAATTTTTTTTTGAAAAAAACACCTTTAATTTTTCAACACTAAAATATTTTTAAAAAATTAATTCCATAATTTACACTTATTTGATAATGATACTAAATATTTATTAATTTTAAAAATTAAATAATTATATTACTTTTTTATTCAAAATAATATTATAATTGATATACTACTCTAATAATTGAGATTGTATAAATTAGAATTATATTTTTTTTACTAATTATTACACATTATAACATATATTTTAAAATTGATATTTTAATTTATCAAAAGGATGTACAAGGAAAGAAGTGTAATTGAAATCATATAAATTAAATTTATTCATTATTTTTTAATTAGAAAATATATTTTTATATTTTTATAAATTAAATATTTTAATTTACTAAAAAGATATAAACGGATAGAGATAATAAAAAAAATTGAAAATAGGTATATGTGGAAATTACCCACAATAGGAAAGAGAGTTGAGACATATTTTGTCTTCATAAAGACAATCGATGGTGCTAAGTCCCTGTTTGTTAAACAGGATAGCGACGGGATAACACACTTTCATTTTTTTTAATTATTTTTATTATATTTGTATTATGTATGCATTTTAATTTAAATTATGTTTCATTAATAGTATTTGTTATTATGGATATTTATTTTTTAAATTATAAAATATTTTAAAAGTTTTTCTCTTTTTGAAATTTGTTAATAAACTCCTGAATATCATGGGATTCAAAATTCTTATAGGAAATAGAAAATACAGACCCATAAGAGATATGGGGATGAAGATGAGAGGCAAAATTCTAAACAATGATGGGAGGCGTGGGATATGTCCCCTTTCTCAGGAATACTAATTGTTCTCCCTATAAGTGGCTTATAATATAGTAAAATTATTCATTTATTCTCTTTCTTTATTCAACAATTTTAACTTTCGAAATGTATAAAATTTTTATAAAATAGGCTTTTTATTGTTAGTTGTAGGTTATCTATCGAGATTTTTTCAACCTTATAAATATGATATTCAAAACAAGATATAAAATATAATGACATATTTATATTTTATCCACTTATTTAATTATTTAAATATTAACTTACTTTTAAGATAAATTTATATACTCAATTTTCAGTTAGATATATTTAAATAAATTATCATTTATTTTCGATAATGATCAACAAACTATTTTTTATTCTCTCCCCATGCATCGCACGGGTCCAATGACTAGTGAAACATATTTAAAAGAGTTTAAGTCCATGTCATACCGAAATGATTCTCCACAAAATTAATTTTAAAGTTATGTCTTAGTTGAAAAGCTAGAATATGACAGAGAGTAACAATCTATTGATCTTAAATGGTACTTATCTTCAATATACAAGTTTAGAGGATACTTTATGATAATATAATGGACTCAACGTAACAACCTTTGATAAATGAGATTTTTTATTTTGTACACGGTTATGGAGGAACCGAAAAAAAATTCATTTAGAGAATATTTATTAAAATGAAGTAAAAGGAAATAATGTGCAATTAGAAATATGTAAATTAAATATTTTAATTTACTATAAATATGTAAATGGCTAAGGATGATTAAAAAAGTCAAAGTGGTACCCGTTGGGATTACCTTAAAAAAGTGGACGAGAATGGAAACTCATTCAATGTTCACAGGGACGGGGTGGAGTCACCATTTGCTAAACGAGAAAGGGACAAAGAATGATGTTCATGTCCCATGTATACCTGTAATTCTCTATTTATATAAATTATTTAAATATTCATTTATATATATACATACACACTCGCACAAAAGATAATCTTAGCACATATTTATTTTTTTAATTATCTTTATTGAATTTATATTATGTATGTATTTTTATTTTTAATTTGAATTATGTTGCATAGTAGTATTATATATATTATATGCTTCAAACATCGAAATACTTTTCAAGTTTTTTTCCTTTTGAAACTATTTTAATAAACTCACGAATATTGCGTAGGGATTCAAATCCTTGAAATAGGTAATAGAGACCCACAATGGGAATGAGGATAGGGATAAGAAACAAAATTCTAAACGGGAACAGGATACGAGAGGCATGTCTCCTCTCTTATGGATACCCATTGTCATCCCTAATAATGGTATATGATATTGTAAATATATCCACTTATTTTATTTCATTATTTATCAATTTCAACTATTGAACATGTAAAATTTTGATAAAATAAGCTTTGTATTGTTAGTTAAATGTTGTCTATTGAGATTTTCTCAATATTATAAATATCATATTTAAAATAAGATATAAAATAAAATGACTTATTTCATATCCATAATCATTTATATTTTGTTCATTTGTTTAATTATTTAACTATTAACTTATTTTCAAAATAAGTTTATAAATTCAATTTTCTATAAGATGTATTTAAATAAATTATTATTTATTTTTTATAATGGTCAATAAATTATTTTTTATTATCATCTCGTGCATTGCACGGATTGAACGACTAGTTTTTATAAAATATTAGAAATGATTATGAAAAAATTTAAATTTATTTGTCAACATAAGCTTTCATGATTAAATGGTTGTACATAGAAATTTTATGTCAATAATACATTGAAAATAATTTTTTATTCTGCAATAATTTAAATAAAGAAATATTTTTTAATAATAAGTTCATCCTTGGCATAATTCTATTAAAAAATTATTTTTGTAAACATTAATTAGGATAAACTTATGTCAATACCATCTATATATATATACTACAAATAAAAGAAAATACGTCACGTAAAAAGTTTTATATGTATCACAGCCAGATTGATTTTATATTAAATATATTCATTTAAAACATAAAAAGTAAAGAAAAATAAGTTTAAAAAAGGGACGCTAAAGAAAAAATGAATACATTCATTGTATTGTGTTAATTATCGAGATGATGATTTACTCTATTATGTTAAGTTTTTTTAAATATCCAATCAGATTGATTTTTTCTTTATATATGAATCAGATCTAAATGAAATCATATTTAGATAGAGTATAAATGAGAATAAAAAAAGGATAGAGTATAAATGCATATAATCGTTCACCAAAAAATGCATAAAATCAAAATTGAAAAGATATTGTATTCAATTTTTTTAAAAAAAAAAACTTACTATATTTAAAATGAATAAATTCAAATTTTCACAAGAATAAGTATACGTATTTTCAAATATTCAATATAGATACTTGCTTTATACAAATACTTTTTTCGGTACATAATTAACATTAGCATTTAGAACCAACCAACCGACTTTATATTTTTCTCTATATGATTTATTCTGAAAATTTAATAGCTCAAATAATAGATTTCTCAGTTATGATTTAAAACAAAATATCCATATTAACAGTTAGATGAAGATTTCATTAACTAACATTGAGAAAATATTTTCAGAGTTTAATTTTGATATATTTACAAAGTTATTTTCCAATTAAATTTCTCTATTAAATGACCTTTTAAATGGTGGGATATGAGATAATAATATATGCTAATATGATATTAAATAACTGAATGAGTGTGTAATTTTTTTTTACATTATTGATATATAAAAATTAAATTTATTTTTCTATGCCACAAAATTCTGTAACATTGATTGATAATAAATAAGAAATTTATTCCTTCTCTTTATGGGGAGTTCCTTCTTTTATCTTCGTGTCGAGTATATTTTTTAATATTTTTTTTTGGATGGACCAAGGGTATTTATCGCCAAAATAATAACTAATCCCCTCGAGGTGTGGAGCTCACATATGTGGGTCTTACTTTTGGCCATAAAACCTTCTTCATACACACCGTTGGAAATCGAACCCCTAACTAAATGTTTAAGGAGCCCAGCTAACTACCAACTATGCTAGGCTTTATGATTATATTTTTTTATTATTATTAAGAGTAGATAATTCCTTTGGTCTTAGAATTTTCAATTTAACATATATTTGGTCATAACAAATTTTTTTAATCAATTTAGTTCTAAAATTTTTAATTTTGACATAATTTAGTCATTTTTGTTAGATTTTAACTTTAAGTGAATTACTAAATTGATGTCTAAACTAAAAAATATTATAACCAAATTGATGTCAAAAATTTTGTAAGGATTAAATTGATGCCAAAATTTTATTAAAATTAAATTGATATCAAATTGAATATGTTAGGACTGAAAAAAATTTTGGATTCATTCTCATCTATATATGATTTCCTTTAACTTACTTGGATTTTAAGTGTCACTGTACAACCCATTTGATATTATAACTATAGAATAATCCATTTTACGTAATGTACAAGGCTACCACGCTATTCAATAAAATTTCACCCTATTGTTTTTTTTCTCCAAGGAGATGAAACAAATTGTTTTAATATATGGGCTATAATCTATTTCTTACTTATTGAGAAAGAAAAAAAAAATAGCAAGGAGAAGGCAAGGCAACTCAGCTGATTTAAAGAGACGAACCCATTTTCTTGCACAATCAATCACTTTGCCTTCCTTTTTAATGTTATGTTTGTCTTTCTCTGAAATTTTCAACTTTGTCTCGGATATTACTAGCTTATGTAAAATCACTAAACTGTCATTGTACGATGAATGACTGTTGACAACTTCATTCAATTTCATACACACAATTACTAGCTACTTGCCCAGTTATTGCCTATAACCCCATCATCTTCAGGATCCAGCCTTTGTCATCACAAATCCTTTCTATGATCAATTTTTATCATTCACAAACTTTAAGTGTTTTTTCTGAAAAATATGTTGTAAGATGTCTTTTGAATTATAGATTATTTTCCCAAAGTTAAATTATGATGCATTGACAATGTAAAAAAGTTTTACACTCTTATCGAATTAAATTTTTTTCATTTGAATGACTTTTAAAGTAAAGAAATGAGAGTCAACCATATTTGCTAATGTGACATTATATGATTGAATAACTATATAAAATTTTTTTATATTATTAATGTAACAAAATTAAATCCATTATTTATGCGATAAAATTTTGTAGTGCTGATTGATAAATAAGACATTTTATTCCTTCTCTTCATGAGTCCCTTATTTTTATCTTCATATTGGATATATTATTTAATATTACTAAAATAGTAACTTGTATTCTATAACTTCAATGCGGAATGTACCCCCATCTATGATTTTCCTTAACTAACTTGGGTTTTAAGAGTCACTGTCCAACCTATTTGATATTAGGTTATAAAATAATCTATAATAGTTAAATTGGTTTTAAATGATGTACAAACTATCACAAATAGTTTCAGAACCAAACTAGTGACTAACTTGATTAAGACACCAAGTCACTTATTCTACTAGTTGATAAGAGGTGGAGGAGCGTTGATTTTCTTTTGTCCAAAACCCAATGGACAGCAGTCAAAGAAGAAGAGTTTCTAAGACTAGTAATAGATGATTAAAAAAAATTGTATCAGAAAAATGTTTGTGATAGGATCCTACGTAACATAACAAACTTAAAAAAGAATTAGGCATAATATATTAATTTTATTTTAAATTTGATAAATTAAAAATAATTTATTTTTATGTTCAATTTGAAATGTGAAAATGATAATATATAAGAATCTAACCCAACTCTTATAATTAAGGGTAATTAATAAAAATGACAATAGCACAATATATACCTATATATATATATATATAAATTAAAAACTAGTAAAGCAAGTCAATTTGGCTGCCTCTTCAAATTTGGTTGATTGTGGAAAAACAAAATTTTTATAATGTCCGCCAACCACGCTCTGGCCCCAGCAGGAGAAATTTGATCATACCCTCCACCTTGGCCCCACTTGGCAGTGACATTAACTCGCTTTTTCTGAAAAATTTATCAAATCAACTCTTATGACGCTGGCCCACTACCGCAAGTGTCACATTTTTTTTAATAATAATAAAATTACATAACATATATATACAATATATATGTTATTAAGTATAATATATAGTCTTTATTTATTTTACTCATTCATTATATTTAATTGTGATAAGATATATGATATGTATTTATTATATAATTTTATTATTTTACAATATCATTATTATTATTATTTTACTTCCTCCATATTCTCATTGGGAGTCAAATATTCCATTCCGTATGTTCATGCATGCCATACATGATTATGTTCCTTCTATTCAAAATTTTAGCATGTGATGACTAGAACTACCTCTTATCTAACAGAATCCTGAAACAAAATCCCCCACCAAACCACATCCTCTTCTCAGTACATACACACAAAAAATCATTTAAATTTTATTTTTAGTGGTGGGTCCCATTGTGAGGCAAATTTTGAGTGGAAAAAGTATAATCCTACATGGCGGTCGATTAACACAAAAATTTCTCCCACTCTATATAAGCCATCCTGGCTCAGCACTCTTTACCATCAAATATTAATATACACACACAATTCTATTGGAGTAGCTATGGTGAAGGCAGCATCCATGACCGAAGTGAAGGTGGAGTTCCTCCAATTCCCCCCAGTGGTAACACCTCCGGGATCCACCAAATCTTATTTCCTTGGAGGCGCAGGTTCTTAAAACTACGTAGTACTAGTATATACTTACGTTATTGGTTTTTTTGTATATAGATTCTCGTCTTTATTATCTTGCTTTTATGTATCTCTTTGATCAAACAAATTCAATCTTGAGAGAATTTCGATTAATTTATCCATTTGAAAAGAGGTTTGCAATTAGTTTAATTTACCCACTGCGTGCAGAGCGTGTGTTTATGATTCGAAGAATTGATATGAATAATTTCTATTAAATGTAATTTTTAATTTTTCTTTTGTTACTTGAAGATAAAAACTCTTCTATGAAAAAAACTTCGAAACAAACACAACTTAATTAAATGATTTACTCTAAAATCAACTTTGGTGCTTTGTTATGCATGGTTGCAGGGGTGAGAGGGATAACAATTGATGGAGTATTTGTGACGTTCACGGGAATAGGGGTTTATTTGGAAGAGAAGGCCGTCCCATATCTGGCTGCTAAGTGGAAGGGCAAGACTGCTGCCGAGTTGTTGGAGTCTCTTGACTTCTACAGAGACATCATCAAAGGTATCTCTAGTTTTATATAATTAAAAGGGTAAAAAGCAGTAACACCCCCTGAAGTTTTAGGATATGGCATATAGGATCCAAATCTCTTGTCACCGCTCCATGTTCTCTAATTAAGTTTTATCATGTATTTAAATTATGGGTAGTTGAAAGATAGTGGTTGAATAAAAAATCATGGATGATGTTATTATTATACAATGTCAGAATTTTATTGAGGGAACATGGAATAAGAAAGGAAAAGGGCAAAGAAAATTTGGTTCCATGGCATATAACCCCAATTTTCACTAAAACGTGCACTCCGCCCCACTTCCTCAAACCACCGTCAATGTGCTAACCCCTTCTAACCATGGCATGAAGCGTTAATCCTGTCAGTCAGTCAGTCTCACCTGTCTGAGGTTATTTAAATGAGAGAGGACGCACTTCCCTCCACACATCGATCAATCATCTGTAATGCCCGGGGACGAGGACGAGGAGTGATCGCCGGTGCAAAGAGGGCACAGACAAGGAGCGGCTCCTCACAAGGTCCTTTAAGCGAAGGGGTACATGAATGAACCGATTACACACCCGAATGAGAGGGATCCTGAGACTGTATAGGTATGGGACTATGCAGTTAAGGAGGGCTTATATGAATTGATTTGTACTACCTATACCAACAAGATGCATCTTCTTTTCGGTAGCCCAAACTGAAAGAACTCCACAGTTAAGCGTGCTTGACCTAGGGTAATTTTGGGATGGGTGACCTTCTAGAAAGTTTTCCTAGGAAGTGTGTGAGTGAGGACAAAGCATGTTGAAAGAACCCGTGTTGGTTTGTGGGGACAGTCATCAATCCATAAAGCAGCAGGAGATGTTACAAATGGTATCAGAGCCTGCACCTCTCCCAGTACGGTGTGGTTCGGGGACGAACCAAGCGGAAGCTGGTGGGCATGTAACGCTCGGGGACGAGAACGAGGAGTGATCACCGGTGCAAAGAGGGCATGGACAAGGAGCGGCTCCTTGCAAGGTCCTCTAAGCGGAGGGGTACATGAATGAACCGATTACACACCCGAATAAGAGGGATCCTGAGACTGTATAGGTATGGGACTATACAGTTAAGGAGGGCTTATATGAATTGATTTGTACTACCTATACCAACAAGATGCATCTTCTTTTCGGTAGCCCAAACTGAAAGAACTCCACAGTTAAGCGTGCTTGACCTGGGGTAATTTTGGGATGGGTGACCTCCTGGGAAGTTTTCCTAGGAAGTGTGTGAGTGAGGACAAAGCATGCTAAAAGGACCCGTGTTGGTTTGTGGGGACAGTCGTCAATCCATAAAGCAGCAGGGGATGTTACATCATCTCCCATAAACACGGTGCTATCTCTGTTTTCACTGTGTTAGTATTGTCAGTTACTATCACTTTCTTTGAAAAGCTATATATACATCCTAACTATTCAGTTGATGAACAACACACTAGTGAATGATTGGAATTTAAAACTGAAAATTGATTGGCCTAAGTTACAAGCTATCATAGTCAATATTTGAGAAAGCTCAGAAAGAATGAAAAGTCGAGGGCCATTCAATGAAGGAGTTATTGATTGGACTGCGATGCACCAGAAATCTCTGTGCGCACGTTGTTTTATTTGTGCGTTCAATGTTTGGAAGTATGGATTGGCTTGGGAAGGGAAAGCAAGGAATTTAAAAAAAAAAAACAGAGAGATTTTAACATGCTCTAATCCGTGAAAAAAAATAGGAGCTTGCAAAAATGGCATTGGTAGGTATGTGCCATGTGTGCCACTGATTCTCCTCTTCTTCAAAAAATGAGAATTATGAAGCCTTCCAGGTTCCAACTATCCAAAATTTAATGGTAACTTTTTAGGTTTTAATTTTTTGAAGTATATGTGACAGCTAGAGTTAACTTTATAACCCATTACAACCGTTCAGTTAGACTGTATAAGTGTGGGGCGGAGTGCACATTTTCGGAAAGAATAGGGTTATATGTCATGTCTCAATACTTCAGGGGATGTTACTATTATTTACCCTAATTAAAATGATGATCAACATGA
The DNA here is from genome assembly GCA_031216105.1 of Dalbergia cultrata. Classification (NCBI taxonomy): domain Eukaryota; kingdom Viridiplantae; phylum Streptophyta; class Magnoliopsida; order Fabales; family Fabaceae; genus Dalbergia; species Dalbergia cultrata. The sequence goes on from CM062344.1 coordinate 76,470,214, forward strand.
TATGTTACCTAATTATGATTATCTTCACTCTCTTAGTTCAATCATCCCCTTGGACTTTTGCGAGGTGGGATATATGAGCCTGTCATTTTCTCTACCTAGATTATGTATGTTATCTTCTTTTACTGTGGACGGGCGCGTTTTGCATTAATTTATGTAATTAGCGAATTTTGTCTTGTTTAATTATACATATAACAAACAAGGATAATGTACAACTGCTGCATGGTCAAATATGTAAAAGAATCAAAGCAAGCAAGTACGTATTGTGGGGTCCAGCCATAGGTCCCGTCCATGTGTAATTGAAAGAAAAAGAGGGAGAAGAGAGTTTTTTTTTTTTTTTTTCAACGGGTAAACAGTAAAAATTATTGTGCACCCGTGAGCGAATTCTTCAGTCAAGTTTGGTGCCGTGCATGCGCGAAGAAAATTTCTCTTGCTGCAGTAATACGCAGATCGCGTTTACACTGCAGGAGCCCTCTATAAATAGAGGGGGCATTCAGTTTAATCATCACAACAACGAGCAGCAAAAATAAAGAGCTGCGAGTGAGAGAGAGAGAGAGTTATTCTCTGAGAGTGAGAGAGCAAAATAGAGAGTGTGAGTAAATCCCTTAGAGTATAGGGTGTGGGTATATACACCGAAAATATTTTTGGGTATCATCTCTATTGCTTCTTGATACTACAAAGTTGTAGTGTTTGAATAGGAGGGTTCTCACTGGGATACACTATATTTACCTCTTGGGTTGGAAGGTGTAGAAAGGATATTTTGTAATTATCCTGAATATAGTGGAATATTTTCAGAGTTTGTCCCGTGGTTTTTTCCTCCGGTATTTGGGGGTTTCCACGTTAAAAATTCGGTGTGCAATGTGAATACTACTATTTGTGAATAGTACTATTCGGGAATAGTGACCAGTGGGCCACGTGAATAGTAAAGAGCGGCCCATGTGAATAGTGACCAGCGGGCCCCACTGTAGAAAAAATTTACTATTTATCCTGATTCATATTTTCGCTGCGCTGCGTCAATTGGTAGATTTAATTCTATCAGATTTAGTTTTGGTACTCGTTGCCACACATTGGCATCATTTAATTACACTGTGAATCAGTCTCTGGGCCCAACACGTATAACAACTATTACTGAGAATAATGGACGAACATTAATGTAATCGGTGTGTGTGCATATATATATATATATATGTAAGGTGGCTAAGATTGAGGTCGCATGACATAACAAACTGACAACTGTCTAAAACAATCCTATACCTAATAAAACTGTCTAATGGTATCTAAAACAATCCTATAGCTAATACAGGTCGGTCATAAACGTATGAGGTAATAACAACGGCTTAATTAACCTATCTTCAGAATAATTATTGAGAAATAATAATTAATATCTGTATGACTCAACTCAAGTAATGACCTACTACTATTTACGACTGCTATTTTGTTTCTGGTGGCTATAGGAGCTCCATTAATTTGTTGGCACTTTCATTTCGAAAATTATTATTCAAAGATGTGGAACGATAATGAATCCACACGATGCCGATTTTTATTGAATGGGTTGAATGATGAAATATGACTAAGACTGTGCATGTGTTAGGTCCCTTTGAGAAATTAACTCGAGGGTCAAAGCTGAAAACATTAGATGGCCCAGAATACGTAAGGAAGGTGTCAGAAAACTGTGTAGCTCACATGAAATCTGAGGGGACATACGGCGATGCAGAAGAAAAGGCCATCGAGGAATTCAGAGCAGCCTTCAAGGCTCAAAATTTCCCACCAGGCTCCACTGTTTTCTATGAACAATCACCCAATGGAACACTAGGGGTTAGTATAATACCTGTAATTAATGATCACCAATTTCTATCTAGTGAGGCGTAATATAGTAGTAGTAGTAGTGGCAGTATAGTTGAATTTAATCTTGTGTCAACAAATTTTAACAAGTTTGATTTATTTTTGTACAAATAATTAACAGCTTAGATTCTCCAAGGATGAGACAATACCGGAACATCAAGCCGCACTAATAGAGAACAAGGCACTTTCAGAGGCGATCTTTGGAGACCATGATCGGCGAGATTCCTGTCTCCCCTGCTTTGAAGGAGAGTTTGGCTACAAGGCTTGTTGAGTTTATGAAGGAGGACAACTTCACCATTGAAAACTGATGACAATTGCATGCAGCATATTCCAAGAACCTTTAAGGTGAAAACAAGAACAAAAGTTAAAAAAACAATTAGAAATGAGGCATTTATTTGTCATAAATAATGTTACTTTGGCTACCAAAAAACATAAAATAATAATGTTACTTTCTCGTCTGAATTATCCCCGCAATTGTCTGGTTTTGTACGCCAATATAAACTAAAATGAGTGAGCCAGTTGTTCCTAACCCTTTTTAGTTTGCGCGTTATTTATGAAATGAAAGAAAATGGGTTTTGAATCAAAATAATTGAAAAATCAAGATGATCATAATCATCGAGAGACAACTAAATACAACCATATACTCGCAAGAAAAATGTTATCAAGAGACAACTAAATAAAAAAATGATCGACGTCTAAAAAGTTGACGTGGACACTCGAACTTCAATTTCTATATTTAACTATACACCTACAATGACTAGTAGACTGAGTTTATTAAAGGAGAAACAAGTTCTGTTTATCTCAACATATTCGTTTTGAAAAACTGGGCTTATCTTCAGAATATCCGCAATCACATATCTCCCTTCTTTGTTTGCCTTTTAGGTGGCCCTGTGGTTTGCTTTATGATTTTTCATTACTCTGAATACTATTTGGGAAAATTTATTCTTAGGAATAGCAGAGAATGTAACACAATATTGAGGTGTTCAGTACGTAAATTAAATATGAAATGACATTCTCAAAAATACACTTTATCTTTTACGAAAATAGCCACGACAAAATGGTGTTGACCACCAATGGTTTAGTGTTGACCAATGGTGGTTCGACGTTGATCAGCGGTGGTGTGGCCTCAATCAGCAATGATTTGACGCTGATTGTCGGTGGTCCAACTTGGATCGTCAGTGGTGTGACGATGGTTTGATTTTGATCAGTAGTAGTTCAACTATTATGATACTTCTTCAACGTTTAGAGTTTGTGGATAATTTAATCTTTTCATTTCTTAAAACATTCTTTTACCATGAAATTAAATAATCTCTTTATATGAGATCCAATATTTCATGGGGAGAGTGGGAATAAAAATGAGCTTATTTTCATTCTTGAGGATACAACTTTTATATGAATATTTTTTCTATGATCTGATAATCAAATACGAGATTATGTTATTCCCATCCTTAGGGTCCTGGAATTGTCAAAAATATTCCACGAACCTTACGCTAATACATTGGTTTCTATCTTGCATTGCTTTTTTTTGTCAGAATCTTACATTTAAGTAGCATTGGTACTTTACAACTCTCATTGACACGGAACACGCTATATAATACGCCCTCTATTTGCTAGGCCTAGCTTTGATGAAGACCAACCTCCATAAGAAATTCCACTTCCACCACTTTCAACCCAAAAAGGAAAGAAAAATAAATTCCACCACCTAACTACCTAAGTCACCTCCTCAATGACCTTGTAAGGGATATAGACTAATCAAGAGAGTCAGTTAGCTTTCAATTAGTTAGTTAAAACTGATTCAGCTTATGGTAGTTCATCTATTAGGAGATTCATTCCATCTCAAGTGTATGAGTCATGTATATAAAGACTCACTCAGTGTAATGACATTACACACAAATGAATCATTTCTTTCTCTCACAAACTCTTGCATATTTTCTCTCATAGTGCTCTGCACCCTCTGCCTTCCTCTTTCTTCATCATAGGTTTGATACCATTACATGGTATTAGAGCTTGATGATCCATGGCTGAGAACGCTTCTGCACTCATAGCTCAAATGAGCACCTTCACCCTGAGAACATTCTCAACCCCAATGTCCTTCAAGCTAGATGAGGAGAATTACTACCCGTGGAAACACCAAGCTTTGGCATGCATCAAAGCCAACAAGTTGAAGAGCCACTTGGACAAGAAAAAGGTTCCAATGCAATATGCTACAGAAGAAGATCGAGCAGCTGACAATGAAACACAAGAATATCTCAAATGGGAACAGCAAGACCAGCATCTGGTATCATGGCATCTGGCAGTGTGTATGGAGAAGGTTTCATGGCTACACCTCAAGGAGATCAATTATTGTTTCTGGTGATAGATATCATTGGTTCATAAAAAAAAAATTAAAAAAATACCCAACACAAAGAAAAAAGAAGGGACTCCCCATAAAGAGAAGGAATAAATTTCTTATTTATTATCAATCAATGTTACAAAATTTTGTGGCATAGAAAAATATATTTAATTTTTATATATTGATAATGTAAAAAAAAAATTTACACAATCATTCAGTTATTTAATATCATACTAGTGTTTTACCAGTGCAATGCATGGAATTTCACGTTTATAAATTTTAAAAAAATTTGATAAAAGATATATTATAAATTTGAATTGAATTATAATATATTAATTTTGTATAATTTATTATGAAAATAATTTATCATGGCCTTTTTTCTAAGATAAGTATGTTTTTTTTAAGATAAATAATTAACCAAACTTTTATGCTTATATATCAATATGTGGGTGTATCTATATTTTTGTAACTTAGGACTAATTTTAATTTAGCATAAATCGATATTAATCAGATTGTAACTAAATTATTACCCATGTAATGTATATTTTTGTTAGCACTCATGTAATGTGTGAATTTGGTATATATATGGTACACTAATTGTTATGTGTGCAATTCATATGTTTTCATTACCCATGAAAGATATATTTATCACTATTTGTATTGTAGATTGTTTGAGTTAGGAAAAAAAATGCCATTATATTTTTGTTATTAAAAATTGACAAAATCAGTGAAATTGTATGTATATTTAATTTCAATTGATGCTAAGATTATTACTATAATTTGTATATTTATTATAAATAATAGATATGTTTTGTATACTAAGCAAATGAACTATTTTTGTATTTATGATAAAAATGTTTTACTCTATAACCATTTACCATTTGTAATTGATTGAAAAGAATTCTCATTTGTAATTAAATCTATCAGATATGATATTAGAATCAATATTAGATTAAAATGATATCAATTAATAATAATATCAAAACATCGGTGTCAAATAATATGATAATAACAAATTGACATGGATGCGAATATCATTAATTTTTTGTTTAAAATTTAAATTACATATTAAATTTGAAGATTGAAATTGATATTGTAACATCCCCTGCTGCTTTATGGATTGACGACTGTCCCCACAAACCAACACGGGTATTTTCAACATGTTTTGTCCTCATTCACATGCTTCCTAGGAAAACTTCCCAGGAGGTCACCCATCCCAAAATTACCCCAGGTTAAGCACGCTTAACTGTGGAGTTCTTTCAGTTTAGGCTACCAAAAAAAAGATGCATATTGTTGGTATAGGTAGTACAAATCAATTCATATAAGCCCTCCTCAACTGTATAGTCCCATACCTATACAGTCTTAGGATCCCTCTCATTCGGGTGTGTAATCGGTTCATTCATGTACCCCTCCGCTTAGAGGACCTTGCGAGGAGCCGCTCCTTGTCCGTGCCCTCTTTGCACTGGCGATCACTCCTCGTCCTTGTCCCCGGGCGTTACATGCCCACCAGCTTCAGCTTGGTTCGTCCCCAAACCACACCGTACTGGGAGAGGTGCAGGCTCTGATACCATTTGTAACATCCCTTACTGCTTTATGGATTGACGACTGTCCCCACAAACCAACACGGGTCTTTTCAGCATGTTTTGTCCTCACTCGCACGCTTTTTAGGAAAACTTCCCAGGAGGTCACCCATCCCAATATTACCCCAGGTCAAGCACGCTTAACTGTGGAGTTCTTTCAGTCTAGGCTACCGAAAACAAGATGTATCTTGTTGATATAGGTAGTACGAATCAATTCATATGAGCCCTCCTCAACTGTATAGTCCCATACCTATACAGTCTTATGATCCCTCTCATTCGGGTGTGTAATCAGTTCATTCATGTACCCCTCTGCTTAGAGGACCTTGTGAGGAGTCGCTCCTTGTCCGTGCCCTCTTTGCACCGGCGATCACTCCTCGTCCTCGTCCCCGGGCCTTACATGCCCACCAGCTTCCGCCTGGTTCGTCCCCGAACCACACCGTACTGGGAAAGGTGCAATCTCTGATACCATTTGTAACATCCCCTGTTGCTTTATGGATTGACGACTGTCCCCATAAACCAACACGGCTCTTTTCAACATGTTTTGTCCTCACTCACATGCTTCTTAGGAAAACTTCCCAGGAGGTCACCTATCCCAAAATTACCCCAAGTTAAGCACGCTTAACTGTGGAGTTCTTTCAGTTGAGGCTACCGAAAAGAAGATGTATATTGCTGGTATAGGTAGTACAAATCAATTCATATAAGCCCTCCTCAACTGTATAGTCCCATACCTATACAGTCTTAGGATCCCTCTCATTCGGGTGTGTAATCGGTTCATTCATGTACCCCTCCGCTTAGAGGACCTTGCGAGGAGCCGCTCCTTGTCCATGCCCTCTTTGCACCGGCGATCACTCCTCGTCCTCATACCCGGGCGTTACATGCCCACCAGCTTCCGCTTGGTTCGTCCTCGAACCACACCGTACTGGGAGAGGTGCAGGCTCTGATACCATTTGTAACATCCCTTACTGCTTTATGGATTGACGACTGTCCCCACAAACTAACACGGTCTTTTCAGCATGCTTTGTCCTTACTCGCACGCTTTTTAGGAAAACTTCCCAGGAGGTCACCCATCCCAATATTACCCCAGGTCAAGCACGCTTCCCAGGAGATGCATCTTGTTTTCGGTAGCCCAGACTGAAAGAACTCCACAGTTAAGCGTGCTTGACCTGGGGTAATATTGGGATGGGTGACCTCCTGGGAAGTTTTCCTAGAAAGCGTGCGAGTGAGGACAAAGCATGCTGAAAAGACCGTGTTGGTTTGTGGGGACAGTCGTCAATCCATAAAGCAGCAGGGGATGTTACAGATATCGAGATTGAGATTTAAGATATGAGATACAAATAAAATATCTTTAGTTTACAAAGTAATTATTAGAAATCATTTATTGAAAATCAAGAGAAAGCTAAGAGAAATATTTAAGAATTAAATTAATATGAAAACATATAATTAATAGAGATATGATTTTCTAATATTGTAAAAAATGGTTATGATTTAATAATTAAGAATTATTTGACTAAAATGAAAAATATTTAATATCTAATGTGAATATTTATAAATTTATAAATTATTGATCGATATAACAATTAAAAGATTAAGTGAAGATTCAATCAAAATAGTTTAAATCATAATTAAAAATAGATAACTGTTTAATTGATTTGATCCTTTTAAAATCAAATAAAAGAAAAATTATTTAGAATTAAAGTAATATTAACAACTAATTTCATTATTAAATCAACCTAGCATATAAAATTATAAAGAAATGTTTTGATTTTCTTTTTCAAATGTGGATATGATATTCTAATTTTGTAAAAAAAGAGTATAATATTGAAGAATAAGAATCATTTAAAATAATTAGTGCGGTAATATTAAGAGATGAATATAATATTAAGGAAATGTTTAAAAATGGAAATATGATAATTTTAAATATTATTAAATTTGAATAATGTAATTTTTAAAACTTATTTAAAACAGCATACTATCACTGATTAATTTCAAACTCAAATCAATATAGTATTAAATACTAAGAAAGAATACATCAAAAGAAAAAATTGAATAAAGAAGCAATTAATCCAAAAATCAAAATCATTTGAAGCTATGGGAGCTATGTAAATTAAAATATTAAAAAATAAAACAAAATAAAAACTTGATGAATGAAGAACAGTAAGATTCAGATCAACTAAAAGAAAAATATTTTGAAGAAAATTACCAACAATACAATTAGAGAGCCTTAATACTACTGCAATAGTAAATAGGTAAAGTTGAATCAAAGAAGAGTTTACTGACAGATCATTCTAAATTTGATTCTATTGAATTGAAAATATATACATAACAACGTAACTATATAAAAAGTAAAAATCAAAAATCAAAATAGATGATTGATGAATATACCACAACGGTTTCACGAAATAGCTCCAAACAACTTGGTACACATCACCTAAACATGAAAGAAACAAAAACAAATCAAAACATTAAATCAATAGGAAAAACCGTAAAGAAGAGAAAAAAACAAAGGAAAACATACAAATATGCATGTTTAGATAGAATGTGTAGAAGAAATGTTACCTATGCTACAATTTATATGCAATGATCAAATATGTATATGTGCTAAAATTAAGCACATCAAATCCATCAAATCAATTAGAATTAAAGGAAAATTGAAAAATTTAATAATATTAATTAGGATGATAGTTATTAAAAATTAATAATACAGATAGATAAGCATTTAAGAATTAAAATGAAAAAGAATAGAAAGATGTTTTTAACAAATGATAGACTAAGATCATATATTAATTGAGATTTGAATCATATATTAATTTCGCTTAAAATAAATAATACAAAAACATGGTGAGATTAATTTTATGTTAGTTTTATGTTTTAGCTTTTATATGTATTAAATTTAAATATTGAAATCAAAATTTAAATTTGAAATGTGATATTCATATATTGTAAAAGTGGAAATCGTAAAAGTGGAAATAGTATGTATAATTAAAATTAAGAATAAAAGCAATCAAAATATATTTATTTATTCTAGTATTGTAAATTGAATCAATTTATATTGCAAGGATCTTACTTTCAATCATATATGAATTAAGAATAAAATCATATATTAATTGAGATTTGAATCATATATTACTTTTCTTTAAAATAAATAATCAAGAATATATAACATAAAATAAAATGGTAAATGAAAGTAATTAGAATTTTGGGTAGAAAAATGAGCCAAGGAGGAATTGTCAGGTAGCATTTTCCTTATCAATATCAATATATTTATATAAAACACAGTTTATCCAAATAAGAAAATCCAATGTGACAGTCTATCCTTCATTCATCCTTAATTAAATTTGAATATTAAAATTAAGTGAATTATTTAATTAATATATATTTGATTAAAAGAAAGTCACACAAAGATCTTATTCATAAAATAATTATCGTCTAAAATTAATGTTGGATTCACATATATTAATATATAATCCACATATATATTTGATATTTTTTTCTACTAATATTGATTCTCTAATATTATACTTTAGTCATATTATTCTTATGAATTTGATATAATTTCCAATAGTGATATTAATTTCATGATATAATTTCCAATTTTTATGAACTAAAATTAGACAGCTAATATTAATTGTTCTATCATTCTTATTCACAATTAATTTTTCAATGTTATTTAATGCTAAATTTTAATATTACAGTTGCTTGATATGTCATATTAATATGATATCAGATTTCAATTTATATCCTAAAAATTAAGATTATCATTATTGTTATATTCCAATTTCTATTATTTTAATAGTTGAAATATGATCCAAATCTTAATTATATATATTTACTAGTTTTTAACCCGTGCGATACACGGCATTTTGCATTTATAAATTCTTAAAAAATTAATAAAAAATATATTAGAAAATTGAATTATAATATATTAATTTTACAATTTATCCTAAAAGTAATTTAGCAAGGTTGATCTTTTTAAGATAAATAATTTACCAAAATGTTATATTTATATATGTGTGTGTGTGTGTTATAACCTACAACTAATTTTAATTGAGCATAAATTAATAATGTAACTTCCTAGTACTCATTTCTACATGCTCGAGTCATATAAGAATTAATCCTAAGGAATCACGTCCTATTTCGTGAGCTTTTCAACATTTGACATAAAATATTGCTAAGCATTCTAATGAAAGTTCGGCATGATAACGACGTAAATACCATGCTCCTATAAGATAGAAAATCATAAGCAGGATAACCAGTCATTCATAGCTCAACATACTTTTCAAAATACAATACTTCAACACATCATATATCATCCTTATAAGGCACACAGTGCCATTCAATCTATAACATAACATATTAATGTAATATAAAATATAAACAGCCACATGGGTCAAACCAGCTAAGAATATACTAAGTCATGAGCTCAAGTCACAAGATACAAAACATAAAAGGAGAAAGATCTCATGATCCAAATACAAAGTTAAGATCCAGTAATATAGCACAGTCTCCAAGTAACGAAAAAGCAACTATACTTCAAAGAAAAACAACAATACTTGACAACTAAGTCTTTGCATCAGGATCTACCTGCTCATCTAGAGATGATATGGAAAAAGGGAAAAGGGGTGAGAAATCAATTGAAATCTCAGTAGGAACATATGCAATTAACATGACATCATTATCATCTCTAGTCTACCTTGGTTTCTTTTGAAATCATTTACATACAATTATGAGGTTCGATTTTAGGATTTCACAAACAATCTTTATCAAGGTAGAGGTGTCTTTTAGCATGGTCTTGGCATGATAAGTATATGCATGTATGAAGGAACTTTATTAATATAATCAAAGAGACATGCTTACATGGAAATATACTAGGTTCATTCATTAAATGTCACAACATACATAAATGGCTATCCTGATGTAAGACATCAAATACATCATAGTTAAGATCTTTTTATTTAGTCTTATCTACCTCATAACTTGCGCATTTCTATCTGTTCTTATTCATCTCACTGTTCTTTCCTCTCAATTAAGTCTGATTAGATATTTTAAAAGCTATAAGATTATACTTAACTGGTAGACACTAGTTCCTTAATACGAACCGACACTGAAACCCTCATGTGCACTATAAAGAAAGTCAATACCCAGTTATCACTGGTCCTTAGAACGATTCAGTGTTGGAACCCTCTTTGCCGACATAAATCGACCCTTAATCTTCATGTCTTAATTCTGATTTCCTTATCTTTAGTTCTTCCTCTTTTTCCTATTTCCTCAAAGTCATTCTTTTTCTCACAAGAATGCAAGCATAATTTTCAATAATGAATTCTAAAATCCTTTTCCTTAAGATGAGATAAACCACAACAACAACTCAACGAGTAATCATAAACATTAATAAGCAATCATTCATTATGTCAAGACTAAAATGCTACTATATGATAAACCAAAACTCATATAAATTCCACTCTTTCACCTTCAACAAATATGTAAAAACTCAATCCCAAACAACCTTTACTCTCATTTAGAAATTTTATCAAACACATGGCATATATATTTACTCAATTTTCATGCATATTTCACACATTGTAACACAAATTGATTTGTATGCTAAATAATAAATTCAGAGGCTATAACAATCATCTAAGACACTTCAATGTGTCCACAAGATCCTGTAAAAATTTTAAAGTAAGAATCATTCTCTAAATATGTTAACAAAATTAGACAAATTCGGTGGTCAGAAACCCCCTATTTACAGCCAACAACCATAGTTCCCAATTTTATTACCCTGTCAAATGATCATGTTAAATCATACAAAAATTCATGATTTAACTTTAAGATGTCCACAACATCTTGTAAAAATTTCAAGTCAAAATTTGATCATTTGGTCTGGTAAATAAATTATACAAATTCAGTGCTTCAGAATTACTGTTCATACCGAAACTGAAATCTTCTCGGTTTCTGAATTTTAAAAAATAGAGAAAGTCATCTAAACACTTCAAGAAAAATAGTGAAGATACTTCCATATGTTAGATTCATCATATAAAAATTTTAGCTCAAAATATTGTCTCTATCTATATGAATAAATTCATACAAATTGAGCTGTCTGCATAAATCCGAGAATCTCAGCAACAACATACAATTTCTTTTGATTTTTCATGCATAATCATTCATCAAAACTCAAGATTTCTTAACAAAATCATAAATAAACAAGTTTAAACATAAACCCCTACCAAAAGATGATTTTTACTGAAGATCCAAACAACCACAAGCTCCTTGAAGTTTGATCTCCTAAGTAAGGAAGCAAAAACTCATTCTTTCCTTTCTACCCGAATTTTGTTTGCTCCAGAACAGGTAGGATGAGGACTTTTCTTGAAAAATTAATGGTGGATTTGTGTTTATTGGGTGGAAGAGCTATGGAAAAGTGTATTTATTTGTTGGATTTGGTGAAGAATTGAAGGATTTATGAGGTAGAGATGGGGGAGGAAGATGGAGAGAAAGAAGGAAGAAGATGAAGGAGAAAAGAAGAAGAAAGAAAGAAAGAATGGGGTTATGTGTTGTGTGTGTGTTACCGTGAAGGGGAGGGGAAAAAATGGGGTTTGGGTTTTCATTTTCTTTTTTTTTTTTTTAAAGTGTGGGTGTATATGAGAACTATAGTTTGATCGTTAGGTGTATATATAAATGAGGATAGCCTAGGGATTTCATATATAAAATTACTAAAAAAAATATTTATATTATGAATGACTAATTATCCATCAGCTAACCAAAGTAATTAGTACATAAAAATTGGGGCATTACAAATAATACTTATGTTGTAACAAAATTATTACCCAAATAATGTATATCTTTGTTATCACTCATGTAATATATGAATTTCGTATTATCCAATAATAATAATAATAAAACCATTCTATGATTAATTTCTTTTGTTACGGTCAATAATTATATGGTGCATTAATTGTTACCCCGTGCAATTTATATATTTGCATTACCCGTGTAAGATAAATTAATCATTACATGAATAATATATGTTTGACATCATCACCTATTTAAATTATGAGATAAGATAACCAATGAATAATTTTTTTTTCCTTTTAATTAGAATTTTGAATTATTGTCATATTACAATAAATTAAATTCTGATAGGTAGTTGGGTTTCTTAAACATCTAGCTAGAGATTCAGTTCCTGGCAGTGTGAATGTAAAGAGTCTTGTCGCTTATGATTAAATTGTCAATTTATAAAAATAAAATAAATATATAATCATAAAAGATAGTAAATATTAAACAATAAAATTGGAAAGAAATGAAGAATAAAAGCCCAATTGAGATTTTTTTGAAAGTACAATGTTAATTAAAAATTAAAGAAATATATGCCTAGTGATGTGTATGGAAAGGGATTTGTGGCTAAAGGTTTAACTAAGTTTTCACCTTGAATGGATTAGTTACTTTTGTCGACATCAGATACCCTGATAATAAAAAAAAAAGTAATTTGTGTTTAAACTAAAAATCAAATCAATCATGATTGAATCCAATCAAGTAAAAAAAATCAATAGTCATAAATCCAATCAAATTTAAAAAAAAAAATAATTCATAAAAAATGCACTCTTTTCTACGTGAAATCTAATAAGAACTGATAATAGAATAATTGAGAAAACCAATAAAACACATTAATTGAGAATAATGTTGAATGATTGAGGTTCGTAAATATTGTATAAATTAATTTAGAATGAAATTATACATGTAATTGAGATCACAACCATATATTAATTGAGATTTAAATAATTTATTTGGATTTAATCATTTATATTACATTGAATGAAATGATTTTTAAACTAAGTCAAATATTTTTATTTAGAAAATTTTATGGGAAAATGGGTTAAAGATGAATTACCACGTGGTATTTTCCTTATTTGGATATACCCTCTTTTATATAAATACTAGTGTTTTACCTGTGCGATGCACGAAATTTCACGTTTATAAATTTTAAAAAAATTTGATAAAAGATATATTATAAATTTGAATTGAATTGTAATATATTAATTTTGTATAATTTATTATGAAAATAACTTATCATGGCCTTTTTTCTAAGATAAATATATTTTGTTTTTAAGATAAATAATTAACCAAAATTTTATGTTTATATGTTAATATGTGGGTGTATCTATATTTTTGTAACTTAGGACTAATTTTAATTTAGCATAAATCAATATTATTAAGATTGTAACTAAATTATTACCCATGTAATGTATATTTTAACCCGTGCGATTCATGACATTTTACGTTCATAAATTGATAAAAAAATATATTTGAAAATTGAATTGAATAATGATATATTGATTTTATAATTTATCCTAAAAATAATTTGGCAAGGTTGATTTTTTTAAAGATAAATATGTTTTTTAAGATAAATAATTTACCAAAATGTTACATTTATATGTATGTGTTATAACTTAGAATAATTTTCATTGAGCATAAATTGATAGTACTTATATAGTAACAAAATTATTACCCATGTAAGTATATATTTGTTATCACTCATGTAATATATGAATTTGTTATTACCTAATAAAAGTAATAATAATAATTAAAAAAAGCTATTCTATGATTAATTTCTTTTGACAGGGTCAATAATTATATGGTACACTAATTATTACCCATGCAATTTATATGTTTGCGTTGCATTACCCATGCAAGATAAATTAATTATTACATGTGTAATATATGCTTGATATCATCACCTATTTAAATTGTGAGATAAGATAACCAATGAGTAATTTTTTTCCTTTTAATTAGAATTTTTAATTATTATCTTATTATAATCAATTAAATTCTAATAGCTAGCTTAGCTTCTTAAACATCTTATTAGAGCTTCAAATCCTAGTGGTGTGAATGTGAAGGGTCTTGTGACTTATAATAAGATGTCAATTTATAAGAATAAAATAAATTTGTAATAATAAAAGATAGTAAATAATAAATAATACAATTAGAAAGAAGCGAAGAATAAAAGCTCAATCAAGATATTTTTTGAAAGTACAATATTAATTAACAATTAATTATATTAAGTAATTTTATTTATCCATGATACTTATTTTAACTATTTTGTTACGTCAAATCTTCCAATGTTTTGAATATATATTAATTATTTATTTACTTTGGATATCTATGCTAATTAGTATGGTTGTAATAGGTTATATCAATTATTTATTTGCACGTTTTATAACATGGAAGTATAAATACAAAACCTCTATTTTTAGATTGAAAATTTGTATATCGAGTTGAGGTTGTTTTTCTAATAATAGATAAAACATTTTAAAATATCATATTTTTATGAGTTGATATTTAGAATAATTAAAATTGAGAATGAAATTGCTTTTCAAATTTAATGTAAATCAATTATATATTATTTATTAGATATTATGCCTACTGGTATGTATGGAATGGGTATTGTGGTCAAAGGTTTACTTAAGTTTCCACTTTGAATAAATAAATCTTCATATACATTTATTATGATAAATGTCAAATAAATATGCATTGATTTAAAAATGATTTTGAATTCAAAATATGAATTTTATAGCTAATTATATAAGCTATAAATATATTTATATGTTTAATAAGCAAGAATAAATTTAAAAAACAATTGATAGAAATTAAATTAAAAATCAAATTTGTTAGAAAAAATAAATGACATAATAATATTCAATGATTCAGGTTCACAAATATTGTATAAACTAATTTAGAATGAAATAATATATATCATTGAGATCTCAATCATATATAAATTAAGATTAAAATTATATATTAATTGAGATTTGAATCATATATTTGGATTTAATTATTTATATTGTATTGAATGAAATGATTTTTTTAACTAAGTCAAATATTTTTGTTTTGAAATTTTGGGTGGGAAAATGAGTTAAAGATGAATTGGCATGCGTCATTTTCTTTATTTAGATAAACTCTCTTTTATATATAATTGAAATTTTCATAAATTTGATTTTTTGGTTAACTAAAAGAGTTTATAGGTCAAATATATATATATATTGTGCATATTAATTATGGTTGTTCATTGCGATGCACGATATTTTACATTTATAAATTGTTAAAAAATTAATAAAAATATATTAGAAAATTGAATTATAATATATTAATTTTGTAATTTATCCTAAAAGTAAACCAATAAGGAAAATGCCACGTAGCAATTCATCCTTAACCCATTTTCTCATAAAAAATTTCTAAACAAAAATATTTGACGTAGTTTAAAAATCATTTCATTCAATGTAATATAAATGATTAAATCCAAATAAATTATTTAAATCCCAATTAATATATGATTGTGATCTCGATTATATATATAATTTTATTCTAAATTAATTTATACAATATTTATGAACCTCAATAGTTGAACATTATTATGTTATTTGTTTTTTGCTAACAATTTTTATTTTTAATTTAATGTCTATCAATTTTTTAAAAATTTATTTTCACTTATTAAAACGTATAAATATTTTTTCTCGGCTTATATAACCAACTATGAAATTCAAAATGATTTTCAAATCAATGCTTATTTGTTTGCATCTATCATAACAAATGTATATGACCATTTATTTATTTTTTTATGCAACTTTTTTGAACTAACTAATCATATTTTTTTCTCTATATATAAATCAAATTTGAATCAAATATAAATGCGTAAAATCAATTAATTAATTTGTAATAAATGAATTTCAATCAGATTTAAATGGTTTGAATGTTTTTGTTTATTCTCATTTGTTTGGAAAATAAATTAAAAATATATTATAAATACTTCCTAATTATTTTTATGATTGGTCATGTCTTTTCACTTTTACATTTCTTTCTTTCTTCCAATGTCAATGATCCTTCATGGAGAAAAAATTTCATTTTATTCATCCTAATCCATTGAACACCACGAGAGGTTCTATTTCAATTCCATCTTTTGACTCGATCGATGCTTATACATGTTTTTTTTTTATGTCCAAATTCGTTTATTCTTTTATACAATCGCCATTCATCATCTTTTTTCAATCGACGTTCTCTCAATTTTTTGTCTTTGATGAAATATTTCAATGTTATCTTATCGGTCATCCGCTGTTTAATAAGTCAAATTTTTGGATTTTTTTTTCATTTGTTATGTTTTTCAAAAAGTATAATAATATGATTTTTGGATAATGGATTGCAGTGACATTTTGTAAAATTAAGAGCATGTATTATAGCTTGTCAACTTTGGAAACAATAGCAAAATGTGGGTTACTATTATCACCAATAAATTTTTTCTTGACAACTTAAACTCTCCCACATAAATATGGACTCGCAGCGCCTTCCTTATCTATAAGACTCTTTGATTAGTAAGTATTTTTTAATTAACATGTTTCATCTATTATTTTTAAAATTTTATTAGTTTTCTTAATTATTCTATTATCAGTTCTTATTAGATTTCAGGTAGAAAACAGCGCATTTTTTATGAATAATTTTTTTTTCAAATTTGATTGGATTTGATAATTATTGATTTTTTTTTACTTGATTGGATTCAATCATGATTGATTTGATTTTTAGTTTAAACACAATTTTTTTTTAATTATCATGGTATCCGATGTCAACAAACGTAACTAATCCATTCAAGGTGAAAGCTTAGTTAAACCTTTAGCCACAAATCCCTTTCCATACACATCACTAGGCATATATTTCTTTAATTTTTAATTAACATTGTACTTTCAAAAAATGTCTCAATTGGGCTTTTATTCTTCACTTCTTTCCAATTTTATTTTTTAATATGTACTATCTTTTATGATTATAAATTTATTTTATTCTTATAAATTGACAATTTAATCATAAGTAACGAGACTCTTTACATTCACACTGCCAGGAACTGAATCTCTAGCTAGATGTTTAAGAAACCCAACTACCTATCAAAATTTAATTTATTGTAATATGACAATAATTCAAAATTCTAATTAAAAGGAAAAAAATTATTCATTGGTTATCTTATCTCATAATTTAAATAGGTGATGATGTCAAGCATATATTACTCATGTAATGATTAATTTATCTTACACGGATAATGAAAATATATAAATTGCACGGGTAACAATTAGTGCACCATATAATTATTGACCATGACAAAAGAAATTAGTCATAGAATGGTTTTATTATTATTATTATTGGATAATACGAAATTCATATATTACATGAGTGATAACAAAGATATACATTATTTGGGTAATAATTTTGTTACAACATAAATATTATTGATTTATGCTCAATTAAAATTAGTTGTAGGTTATAACACACACACATATATAAATATAACATTTTGGTAAATTATTTATCTTGAAAAGATCAACCTTGCTAGATTACTTTTAGGATAAATTGCAAAATTAATATATTATAATTCAATTTTCTAATATATTTTTTATTAATTTTTTTAACAATTTATAAATGCAAAATGTCGTGCATCGCAGGGGTTAAAAACTAGTAAATATATATAATTGAGATTTATATTATATTTCAACTATTAAAATAATAGAAATTGGAATATGACAATAATGATAACTTAATTTTTAGGATATAAATTGGAATCTGATATCATATTAATATAACATATCAAGCAACCGTAATATTAAAAGTTAGCATTAAATAAGATTGAAAAATTAATTGTGAATAAGAATGATAGAACAATTGATATTTGCTAGCTAATTTTGGTTCATAAAAATTGGAAATTATATCATGAAATTAATATCACTATTGAAAATTATATCAAATTCATAAGAATGATATGACTAAAGTATAATATTAGAGAATCAATATTAGCAGAAAAAAATAACAAATATATATGTGGATCATATATTAATATATATGAATCCAACATTAATTTTAGACGATAATTATTTTATGAATGAGATCTTTGTGTGACTTTTTTTTAATCAAATATATATTAATTAAATAAGTTACTTAATTTTTAATACTCAAATTTAATTAAGGATGAAAGAAGGAGAGATTGTCACATTGGATTTCCTTATTTGGATAAACTGTGTTTTATATAAATATTAGTCGTTGGGCCCGTGCGATGCACAGGGAGATAATAAAAAATAGTTTGTTGATCATTATTGAAAATAAATGATGATTTATTTAAATATATCTTACTGAAAATTGAGCATATAAATTTATCTTAAAAGTAAGTTAATATTTAAATAATTAAATAAGTGGACAAAATATAAATATGTCATTCTATTTTAAGGTTGAAAAAATCTCGATAGATGACCTACAACTAACAATAAAAAGCCCATTTTATGAAATTTTACATATTTCAAAAGTTGAAATTGTTGAATAAAGAAAAAGAATAAATAAATAAATTTACTATATCATGAGCCACTTATAGGGAAGACAATGAGTATCCATGAGAAAGGAGACATATCCCACGTCTCCCGTCACTGTTTAGAATTTTGCCTTTCATCCTCATCCTTATTTATCTTATGGGTTCGTATTTCCCATTTCCCGTAGGAATTTTGAATCTCATGATATTCAGGGGTTTACTAACAAATTTCAAAAAGAGAAAAACTTTAAAAATATTTTATAATTTGAAAAATAAGTATCCATAATAACAAATACTATTAATGAAACATAATCTAAATTAAAATTAAAATGCATATATAATGTAAACATGATCAAAATAATTAAAAAAATGAAGCCGTGCTATTCCCGTCGCTATCCTGTTTAATAAACGGGGACTTAGCACTATCGATCGTCCCTATGAAGACAAAATATGTCTCAACTCCCGTTCCCATTGTGGATAATTCCCACATGTACCCCCACTTTCAATTTTTTTTATCATCCCTAGTCGTTTATATATTTTTCAGTAAATTAAAATATTTAATTTATAAAAATATAAAATATATTTTCTAATTTAAAAATAATGAATAAATTTAATTTATATGATTTCAATTACACGTCTTTTCCTTATACATCCTTTTGATAAATTAAAATATCAATTTTAAAATATATGTTATAATTAATGTGTAATAATTAGTAAAAAAATATAATTCTAATTTATATAATCTTATTTATTAAAGTAGTATATCAATTATAATATTATTTTGAATAAAAAAGTAATATAATTATTTAATTTTTAAAATTAATAAATATTTAGTATCATTATCAAAGAAGTGTAAATTGTGGAATTAATTTTTTAAAAATATTTTAGTATTGAAAAATTAAAGGTGTTTTTTTCAAAAAATTAGTATGAAAAAATTATGGAATTAATAGATTGGAATATGCAAATTGTAAAGAATTAAATAGAATATAGTGATATAGGTAGATAGATAATTTTTTTATCATGATTTTCAAAAGTGTTAAATTTAAAGTTAGAAAAATTTCCCCTAATCCCATCCTCATTTAGCATTTTGCCTCTATTCTCATCCACATCCCTGTCATGGGTCTCCATACCTTATTTTACGTGAAGATTTGAATCCTTATTGATATTTATGGGTTTATTAAAAAATTTCAAAATACTTTGAACTTTAAAATATAAATATCCATAATAACAAATACTACTAATGCAATATAAATATAATTGCTTTATTATCATGAATATTATAATTATATATATAATTTTTATGGTATAATATATTGAATTATATTTTGTTTATATTATTTTTTATTTTTTATATTACTTTTGTTAATGGTAGAGAGATATAAATGTATTATTGGAAAAAATAATTGGTAATTAGAAGGTAAATTAAATTAAAAAACTTTCTTTAAGTATTAAGATTTTGAAATAATGGAGTATAATTTTTCTATGCATAACGCATGAATTTTTTTTTGTGTAATGAGTCTTAAATATTAATATTATATCAATTGTTATCATATTTGATTAAAAGTAAATTATCATATTTGTATTATAATGAGTCTTAAATATTTGATTAAGAATAAATTTGGTAGAAATTGAATTTTGAATTATTATCATATCAAAATCAATTAATTAGTATTTCATTAACAAATTGGCCTGCCCGTTTTTCTTTAGAAAAAAACTAATTTTAAAGCTTATTTATTTTGAAAATATTTCCTATATAATTTTTTATATTACCTTCATAATGCGAGTCTATTCATGGTTCTTAATTTAATTGTAAGTCGTAATTATATTGACATGAGTTCTTTTTTAGTGCAAATTGTAATTTTTAATGATTGTAATATTTGATTATTTAATGATTATAATATTTGATTTTATTTCATATAAAAATAATTAATAAGTAAATTGTAAACTAAGTTTAAAAAAAAAATCTTTAGACATAAAGATTAAGAAAGGTGGGGTCTAAATCACTATATGAATGACACGTGTAATAGTTTCCATGACATGAGTTTGAAATATTAGTATAATATATCTATAATCTATAATAATAACAATAATAATAATAATAATAATAATAATAATAATAATAATAATAATATAATTTGCATATAATATATAATATTGTGTATAGTTTTTTATTGATATATATTATTGTATAAATGAATGTCTTGCTCCAAAAAAAAAGTAAAAGATTGAGTTTATTATTTTTACAGATATGCAAGTCACAGAGGACGCCTTGTATTTTTAGATGTGGCTGTTTACTTTGTTTAGTTTTAGAAATGATAAATGCTTGCTTTCATTTCAATTTGAAATAGATTGATAGAAAAAAAATGCTCCTCTGTAAAATTTTGAAATAAATTCATCTCTTTTCTATCATCAACCTAACGAATCATTCGTTGAGTATCAGACAAATTAAAATAGATAAATACAAATTGGTTAACTACTTTTTTATTTTAGCCAAATGAATCTATTTGTCAGTTTGCTAGACTTGTTAATTATTAGTAGTATGATCCATATACAATTAACAAATTTTTACTTCACACCTAAATCGGTAATTAAATATATATAGGGATTCAATGAGCAATAATAGTAATCATGTTTTACTTTATCCGATGTTACGGTTTCATGACAAATTAAGGAATCTTATGGATATAACAAAATCAAATCTAATAACAATTGATAAAAAATAAAACAGAAAGATTTGCCCTTAAAAGATCCTGTATGCCATAATCGCACGGCAAGTAGGAGACCTTTTTGTTGATCTGATCAAGACATTCCTTTTTTTTATATCACATGATTTTTTATTATAATGTAGAATTTTTTGTTGATCTGATTAAGGCATTCCCCTTTTTTATTTTTTTTTTCATATCACACGATTTTTTATTGTAATGGCTCCATTAATATTTTAATCA
The DNA here is from genome assembly GCA_031216105.1 of Dalbergia cultrata. Lineage (NCBI taxonomy): Eukaryota > Viridiplantae > Streptophyta > Magnoliopsida > Fabales > Fabaceae > Dalbergia > Dalbergia cultrata. The sequence goes on from CM062344.1 coordinate 76,492,225, forward strand.
CCCCAATAAATTTATATCAATCCATTTTTCAATGATTTTTAATTCGATATTTGTTTTCCATTTTTAATAATTCTTAATTTTAATTGTAAATCATAATTTTAATGATTTGTATTTTCATGAATATATCTTAATGATTCTAATTTTATTGATTCGCGTAATCTTTAATGATAGTAGATTTGATTTTATTAATAATTAATAATTTAATTGTAATTAAGTAAAAAAATCTGTAGACATAAATGTTTAGAAAAGTGGACCCTAAATTGCTATATGAATGACACGTGTACTCTAAAGCTCTGTATGAAAGACACTTGTAATACTTTCTATGAAATGACTCTCAAATATTATAATAATAGATATTGATATATTGATATTGATTAGCATATATTATTATCTCATATCCCACTATTTAAAAGGTTGTTTAATAGAGAAATTTAATTGGATAATAATGTAAAACTATTTTATTTTGTAAATATATCAAAATTAAACTCTGAAAATATTTTCACAACGTTAGTTAATGAAATCTTCGTCTAACTGTTAATATGGATATTTTGTTTTGAATCATAAATGAGAAATCTATTATTTGAGCTATTAAATTTTCAGAATAAATCATATAGAGAAATGTATAAAGTCGGTTGGTTGGTTCTAAATGCTAATGTTAATTATGTACCGAAAAAAGTATTTGTATAAAGCAAGTATCTATATCTAATTGAATATTTGAAAATACGTATACTTATTCTTGTGAAAATTTGAATTTATTCATTTTAAATATAGTAAGTTTTTTTTATAAAAAAAAATTGAATACAATATCTTTTCAATTTTGATTTTATGCATTTTTTTGGTGAAGGATTATATGCATTTATACTCTATCTTTTTTTTTTTATTATTCTCATTTATACTCTATCTGATCTAAATATGATTTCATTTAGATCTGATTCATATATAAAGAAAAAATCAATCTGATTGGATAGTTTAAAAAAACTTAACATAATAGAGTAAATCATCATCTCTATAATTAACACAATACAATGAATGTATTCATTTTTTCTTTGGCGACCCTTTTTTAAACTTATTTTTCTTTACTTTTTATGTTTTAAATGAATATATTTAATATAAAATCAATCTGGCTTTGATACATATAAAACTTTTTACGTGACATATTTTCTTTTATTTGTAGTATATATATAGATGGAATTGACATAAGTTTATCCTAATGAATGTTTACAAAAATAATTTTATTATAGAATTATGCCAAGGATGAACTTATTATAAAAAAAAAACAATTTCTTTATTTAAATCATTGCAGAATAAAAAATTATTTTCAATGTATTATTAACATAAAATTTCTATGTACAATCATTTAATCATGAAAGCTTATGTTGATAAATAAATTTAAATTTTTTCATAACCATTTCTAATATTTTATAAAAATAGTTCAAATATAATTTATTAATGGTATGGAATATTTTATTAAGAATTTATTAAAATAAATACGAACTAATAAGGCAAAAAATCTCAACTAATGCGGCAAAAATAAAAACATTAAAAAAAAATTTTGTGGCGTGTAAAATTGTGCAGGATTATTGGGCTAGAATTGCGACCGAGCCCAGTCCAAGGGAGAAGAAGGCAATTCCTGCACTCACACTATAAATGCATGCTTCCCCTCAGTCCTACTCCCACAACCCCTCTCCTATTCTCTCTATGTGGTTGTATTTGATTAGAAGATAAAAGTAGAGGTTAAGCTCTCATGGAAGAGTTCCATATATAAAATTACATACGGAATTCATCCATGTGAGTTTACTTTTATTTTTATTCTCTAACCAAATACACACTGTATATGTCATGCAAAGCAGATACGTAGTGATTCATTCCATCTTCTTTATCAAGGGAATCACAAAACTTTACTTCATCCATTTTCTCATTGTTTGTTATTCCCTTTTTTTTTTTTTTCAACCTTGTTTCTGTGATTGCAAACATGAAGAGTTCGTCAGTAACGTAAAGTTTCAACTTTCAATCCTTTTGGGGTATGCTCTCAGATTTTTTTCCCCCTCTGCTCACGGTATGTAAATGAATAAATTCGTGTTCCATAATTTTTAATCACTTCCACTCATTTTTTCAAACCTGTCTAAGCCTGGCATCAAAGGTTTTTAATCACCTGCATCGTGATCTTTCTTGGACCAAAAAAATTATTTTTAATTAAGGTGTGCTAGGTTAAGGAGTATAAAAATTTATGGATGAGCTCCGTGTGTCAAATGTGTCATCCATACAAATTTCGATCCAATTTTTACCTCTAATTAAAGATGGACTTATAATATATTTTCTTGTTAGTGTTGTTTTTAATTTACAAGAAAAAGGAACGAAGTAAGCAATCTTCACTCTCAGATTTGATGATCTTGATTTTTCATTTTTTAATTTCAAGAAGCGTATTTGGTTTATCTAGTATATCTTAAATGAATTTCATTTTGAATTAACTTAATTTGTGCCACACAACTCAGCAATTCAACATTCATGTCTTATATTTATTTGTCCATCATGATGTACATGACCCTTCCTGTTCTATTGCATCTCCTGAATTCAGCTTTATGTTCATGGCTTTGGGCTCCTCTTGAGGGCCAAATAAATGACTAAGCTGGTTCAACCAAAAAGCACATCATGTTATTTATATTGATTAGTCAAAATCAAAGCAATGAAAATTGGAAGTTCCAGCAACTGTAGCCCAATTTTTGAATATGACAACTACTTGAACAAAAAATAAAATAAGAATGTGAAATCAATATAAAATTTCACTTACTCCAGGGAAAACTTCTCGCTCGTAAAAGAATACATTCTCCAATATTGGAGATAACATCAAAACTTGTGAGGGTAAATCAATTCTGGCACACTGAAAAGTTGTATCATACTTAAGAATAATCCTTAACTAGGCATATTCAAAGGATGCATGTCAGAACCGATACAAGGAACATAAATAAAAAAGGGAACGAGAAGCCAATGATTGTGTGATGTGTCTACGTGCATCTATATATATAAACTCACCACTTTTAAAATCCTAAGACTATAAAAAAGGAACAGCTCATAATCTACCCAAAATTTTTTTAAAAAAAAGACCCAGCCCAAATGGAAAGGGTTCAAAAAAATAAAAGACCCGAACCCAGAAAAAAAAAAGATCCCAATATTAAGATCTGATTTTTTGCATTTATACTTTATTAATATCTGATTTAATTTAAATCTGATTTATATGTAAAGAAAAATAATTAATCCGATTGATCAGTTAGGAAAAAAAAAGTTAACACAATAGAGTATATCGTCATTTCTATTAAGCCAATACAATCAATGAATGTATTTTTTATACTTTTTTAAAAATTATTTCGTTTTTTATTTTCTAAATGAATACATTCAATATAGAATAAAATTGTTGTAACATTTATAAAAACTTTTATATTATTCCTTCTATTGTAATAGTAGTGTAGATAGAGGATATTTACACGAGTTTATCATTTTTTTTTATAAATATAATGTTTTAATATAATTATGCCAAGGAAGAAAACAATTAAGACAAAGCAATTTATACTCAAACTTAAAAATGTCTCTACCAAAAAAATATATATACTGAAAAATTATCGCAGAGTAAAAAAAATAATTTTGATATATTGTTAGGATAACATTTATATATACATCATTTAATCATGTATGCTCCCATTATTAAATGAATTTAAATTTTTCATAATGATAATAAAAAATAGAAAAATACTAGACAACCAGAAACTCATCCAAAATAATATGGCATAATTATTATTCTTTAGATGAATTGATGGGTCATACCACTTTATTTTGTCTAACAATCTTCATGATTGTTATTAAAGATTCTGTATATATTTTTTCTGGATGTATAGCTTTACTCTAAAAATATATGAAAATATTTAACAAAAATATAATTCATTAATAGAATAAAACATTTTGTTCACAATTTTATTAAAATAAATCTAAACTAATAAGGTACAAAATCTCAACTAGTAAGGCGAAATATCTAAACTAATAAGGTAAAATGTAAAAGCTGGGTTGATTGTTGGGCTTCTGGTAGAGCCCAGCCCAACCCAGGAGAGAAGAATGCAAGGGCTCCACTCTCACTCTATAAAACCAGGCTACGTACTAGTTCCTCTTATTCTCGCTCCCAAAAGCTGCCTCTATTGCTTTCTCCATTTCTACTGTTAAGCTTCTCTGCCATGAGGGGGAAGAGATTCTTAATAGAGCATTGATTCATTCCATTTTTTCAATCAAGAGAATCACAGTTGAGGATTTTTTTATCTCTCTACTGTGTTCCCTTGATTGAACAGATGTATTGGATCTTCCATCGTTCATCATCATCTTCGTGATGCATCATTTATAACCATCTCCAAAAGCCGTATCTCCCAAACCTTATCTCATTTACCTATTTCATATTGTTTGTGATTCAATTCTTTTTGTTCCGCACATATGATTGCGATCAAAGATTTGGTCATCGAAAGTTGTAAATCCTCTTGTGGATTTGCTCCCAGATATATGTTTTTCCTTTTGTCTCTGCTCACTTTATGCATATTGCTCACTTCATGGTCAAATAAAGTTGCTTTTAGAGAATCAAGAAAAAAAAAAAAAAAGTCGTTTTTTTTTTAAATTATTTTTAATCACTCACTCCTTTTTAAACCTTTCAAAGCAAAAGATCAATGTTTTTTAATCACAGTCGCATGATCACTTGGTTTTGAAATTACTAAAAAAAAGAAAAACAACTATTGTCATATATTTTGTTGAAAGCATTGTTTCAAATTTATGAAAAAATGTAAATTTTTTTTTTCTGTAGTTTTTTTTAATAGATATTATTTAATTCCTCTTAAATTTGATACATTAATAAACAAATTACTGTAATTGACAGGGGCAGCGCTAGACTGTTGATATTAGGGAGGCCAATAGTCAATAATTAATTCCACATAAAAATATATATTATTAATTTTTAATATTATTTAAAAATAAAGTAAAAATCATCATATAAAAGAAATAAATATTTTACATTTCAAAATTCAAGAGAAACACCTATATTTATATAATATATTATCTATTATAATATCTAAATATCAAGTTAAATAAAAAAATCAATCAAAATTAACTAAATAAAATTTTTTAGGGACTTAAAGAAAAATGATCAAATTATGAAAGAAACTCTATAACTACCCTCCGCCCCTGGTGATTGATGTCTTGATGGCATTATATGGCTATGTGAGCTGGATTAAAGGAGACATCATGAACATAGCATTAGCACCAAACATGAAAGGCTTTCGATATTAACAAAATTGGTAACTGAATCCTTTTTTCCTTTACAGTTAAAAGAACGAGGCATGGTGCCTCCACGTTAGATATATTTTAAGAAAAATATTATTTATATTCATATTACATAAGATATCGTGTTAACTCATCATATTTTATGTATTATTGGATGGGGTATAGACCCTATTTAAATAGAATCAACACCTCATCCAATATATTAAATGAAATATGAGTCAGTATAGTGTTCCATATAATATGAATATAAATAAAATAACTTATATTTTAGTTATTGACTCATATTTGCTATCTGTTGAATATAAGAAGAAAAACCCATGGGCTTTACTACTTGTGAAGCTTCCATAAATAACCCATAGATATATATATATATATATATATAAGTCTTGGTGTACTTACTCCATCTTATAACTTTCTTTGGATATGAAATTACATCAATCCAACCGTTGAATTTAAAGTTTCTACCAAGTAGATCAAGTATATAAAATTTTATATAATTTGAAAATGATTTAATAGTTCATTATTTCATTTTATTTTGAGGGATATAATTTTTTTAAAATACAATTAAATATTGATTACTAGATTACGTGGCTATTGTTATCCAAATTTTCTATAATTTAACATACTTAATCATCAATCTAATATAACATAAATCAATGATCAGATTGATTAAATTCAATGTGGATGAAGAGTTATAGAATGAAGTAAGTGTGCACGACTTACTTCTAGAGTAAACAAATCCCTCCCCATGCACGACTTACTTCTAGAGTAAACAGATCCCTCCCTAACCCCCAACCCCCAGCCCCCACCCCCTGGAAGACAAATGACATTTTTATTAATTTACATATATATGCTAAATAAATTAAAAGTTGAATGGCTAAAAACCTCTAGCAACATATACCTTTGTTATCCGGTCTATCATTAAAATAGCTACGAGAAGAATTATTGTCACGCTCTTCAACAACCCATGTGGGTTCCACAAATCAAAGGAACCTCACTATTTTATTGATTGATTTTCAAGAAATTTCTTTTATTTTTATTGTTTAATAATAATAACTAAAATATTATTTTATTTATTTTAAATATTTTATTAAATAAATACTTTAAAAATGATTTCACTTCACTAATTTTTATAAAATCTAAAAGAACTATAACTAATATTAAAAACTAAAAAAAAAAAACTTTTCTAATTCTTGCCTTAAAGTCAACCTGCCACAGAAGTTCTTGTTATATCACAATTTTGTTGTGAATATCATATAATGCACATGTTTGTTTTGGATATGGGAAAAGCTTAATGTTACAAAACTAAATTCGTAATTCTGAGTAAGAACGTATTAAACCACACAGGACTCTCTTTCTCCTGTATTCCATGTGTGATTCCTAGTCGTTTCTTCCAATAATTATGTGTCGATTTCATTTCGTATTCATGTTTTGTTCTCATGCCAAATAGAAAAGCTGTTTGGATTTTATTCACCTTGATATTGCATGTGCTAAACCGTACTTTTATTTGTAATATCAATTTCTTTCTTCCTACACGATATGATTGTTTAAATATTAATGGTAATTACATTGACCTCCCATGATCAATATTACACACTGAGCCCCTTTGATTTTGTAAAATCACACTTATCTCTCTTATTTTCAAATAATTTAAAGAATTTTAAAATTACCCTTCTTTCCTACCTCCATCCACACCCATGGCTTCCTCTTCTTCCCCTACCTCCACCTCAACCCTCCATCCACAGCATAATAATAGCAAATTCTTCAAATTCCCCCTCAATCACAACCATCCAAGCTTTGCCCCTCTTTCAGTCAACCACCAACTCTTATCCCTCTCCCACAATGGAAAACTCAAAGGAAAAGAAAAAAAAAAATCACAGTGGTGCCTCCATCCCCTTCACTTAGATTAAGGCTTCCAAATTTTAGTTGCATTCATTAATATTTAACCACCCTAAAATAGGGAAGGAACACCAACCCAATAAGCCCAACAAAACAAAAAAAAAAAGGAAAATTCAAACAGAATTAAAAGAAAAGGGTTTCTGACCCAATTAAAATAAATAGCTAGGGTTGGGTGCAATGGTGGAAGGGTGCGATGGTGGTTGCCCATGGAAGCAAGCAAGAACAGGAAGCAGTGGCTTGGGTTCTGTGGGTTGGGTAGGGGGAAGAGGTGAGGATGGAGCCATAGAGGAGGTTGAAGAAGAATTTCAGAAATTTGAAAGTTCTATGAGGGCATAATAGTTATTTACCATGTATTTTTAATTTTTAAAGTTTAGAGTTTAGGATTAAGAGAGATTTATGTAATGTTACTAAATCAATTTGAGAGTTCAGTGTCAAATTGAAAATTAAAAGGAAAAAAGTATAATATTAAAAGAGCTTAAGAGAGTTAGTTGTAATTAGCCCTAAATATTATAGCAAGAAGAAGTTAAAACTAGCAACTCTATTTATCATACACGAAATGGAAAATGTTAACCTTTTTTCACCATATATGTGTTATGTACAACAAATGTTAATATTAACCTTTTATTCTGTTGTTGTGTGCTTTTGACAGTATTAACAATTAAAAATGTGTTTAACCATTAAAAAATAATAATAACAACATTAAAACCTTGCCTTTTTGTTACATTAAATATTCATTGTTTTCATTTAATATGCTGAATTATGGTTATTAATTATTCTCTCCATTTTGAATAATTGTTCATTTGAAAAAAATTGTCTAAACAAATTGCCTATTTTAAAAATCTAAATAGTATTTATTAATTATTTCTTTCTAATAATATTCCTATTAAATACTATTGACTCATTAGTGAAGAGAAGAGATAAATTAGTGGAGTAAAGATAATTTAATAAATTATTCTTAATTTTTCTAACTTTGATGTTTCTCTCCTATCAATTTCTTAATTTCAGTGGACATTCAAAATTAAACAATTATTTAAGAATGAAGGTAGTATATATATTGAAACAGTCAATGCTTAGGTTGTAGTATGCTTAGGTTGTAGTATGCTTAGTTAATATTCCTTTCATTTCATAATAATAGTTGTTTTATAGTGTTCATGTTTGGTGCCAGAAATTTAAGTTTAGAATTGAATTTGGAGGAAATAATTTGTAAATGTTGGTATCTTTTAAGTATTTCATTAAACAATTAATATAATTACTCCTTTCATCCTTAAATTATTATCCATTATAAAAATTTTCTTTGTCTGTAAATAATTATTCATTTTAAAAATCTAAGTTGTATTAATGATTTCTTTTCAATAGTATTTTTATTAAATGCTATAAAAACTCATTAATAAATGTGTGAGAGAGAAATTAGTGGAAGAAGGGTAATTTGGTAAATTAATTTTAAATTTATCTAACTCTGATGTTTCTCGTATCATTTGTTTAATTTTAGAGAGTATTTAAAACTGGACAATCATTCAAGAGTGGATGTAGTAATTGATAAATGGGTACTTACTGTAACCACTTTCGAGATCCATTGAAATTACATTTATCCCATTCTAGATTTCAAAATTATACTGACCCCTCCTCCCTTAACATAATTTTCAAAATTTCAGTTTTACCCAATATCATCTTCTTCCTTAAACCTAATAACCACCATTTATCTTCAACCATACCCAAATCCGATACCCAACAACCACCACTTATCTTCATCTATACCCACTTGTGCCACTACTGCTATTCCCTTCTTCTTCTACCCAGTCATTATTCCCTCAAAATCCAAAATGTTCACAGTAGCTTCATCTCCAACAAATCAGATAAAACACATACACAAACTATATTTTCTCCTTTGACAAATACTTAACAAATCTCCATTAAAGCTAAGGAAGTGGTAATAAAGTGCTACAAAATAAGATCAAATCAAACACCCATGAGAAGTTCTATAAGAATGTGCCACCACTCCACCATTTGAAACCAAGAAATTACAGGCAAAATAATTAAAAAATAAGGGGATAAAACTAACATCATAATAACAATAAAGCTTTCCAATCCTTCGTTGCGGTGAGGCATTTTTGTGCAACTCCAAAAGACCCCCTTTGTTAGTGTCAAAAAGACCTTATCCTTCAAATCTTAGAGACTTTTCACAACCTTTGTTAGCACCACCACTACATTGATGGATCACTACCACCACCACGACCAACAACAAGCACCCACTGGCAAACACCCTCTTCGAAAAAGCACCACTGCCGTGACCAACAATTACCAAACCCCATTGATAACCCCACCGTGATAGAGCACTTTGAGGACTGAGGATGATGGTGACAGCAAGCGCAAAAAAGGGAAAGGGTAAAAGGAAAGGAGATGAGGCATGGTGAATAGCCGCTGAGGTATGGTGAAGGGTGGTGGATGTGAGAGAACCAGGAGAAGCAGAGTTGGGGAAGGCATAAATGAAAATAGATATAATGTATAAAGATAAAATAGTTATTTTGTTAACTTTTTTTATTTTAAAATTTAAAATTTAAGAAGAGGGGAGGTTTGTATAATATAATTAAATAAATTAAGGGAGTTTACTGTAATTTTAAAATCTAGAGAAGATAAATATAATTTTGATAGATCTCAAGGGAGATTACTGTAATTACCTCTTGATATAATTATATATACAATGATGGAGCTCTATTCAGTTCCTTCCCTCATCTTATAAGATGCATAACCACCTCAATCAAGCATATAGGTGTCATAAATACCCCCTTCTTCTAAACAAAACAAAAGTTCGCGAACTTAATAACGATAGGTAAGTCCTTGTTTTGTTAAATGAGTTTTTTCTAAATGCTTCTTTGAAAATTTTAGAATAAACTCGTATCTGCTTGTTTTTTACAGAGAATATAGAATGATATAGAAACACACTTCTTTAGTTCTTTAGTATTTCAATTTATGTCTACTCTCAAACAAGAAGGCATAAGACTTCAACTTAGAAAAACATTTATGATTTTAAATATCGGTTTCAATTAACAGCGTAAGAATTTCGGCTAAAGCTGACGCCTATTCTCTTTGGGCGGACTTGTTGAATCTTGAAATCGAGCAAGCTCGTTTGTCCTTTTTTTTTTTCAATTGTTCTCCCTACTTTACGCTAGATCATATATTCCCATTGTAAAACCAACAATAAAAAAAATAAAAAGAAATACAAAGCTTTCATATAGATCTTACGTCCAGAAAAAGGATTACTCACCGCATATATATCCAAGTTTTCTGTTTGTTCCAACAAGATTAGATTTGTTTGATGGGGGGAAAAAAACCAATCCTCAGCCCAAAACATTTTTCTTCTTGTATGAGATGAATGCCATACTAGACCCCAAAGAAAAAAAGAAGTGAATGCCATAAAATTAGAGTGGCTTAGCAAGAATTGGGAAGAAAGCAGACATTAATTCTTATATGCTCACGGAATAAGAGAAAGATCTTGTTATGTTTTATTTATCATTTGACATCTTATCCATTTTATTAAAAATATGCTAGAAATAAAAATGAATAAACCCACAAAATTAAAGTGTTAAATAACAAATAAATAAATCAATTTCTTGTTGTCATATGAGTGTGCGCATGAAGAAAAACTCAACACACATATATAGAAGTGTGCGTAGATATCAAAACAATGGCGCATGGCATGAACAACAAGGGTTATCAAACCTAACTATTTTTTCGAGATACTCCGAAACAATCTTTGGCCAATGAGGGGCCAAGGTTGCTTTGCCATCAACCATGACGTTCAACCACTTCTGAGTTTGAGTTGCCATTGATTTTTGTTATTTGATCTATTATGTGAAGTGAATTAAAGCTATAGAGAGAAAAGGAGAGTAAGAGAGTGCAAAAAGATAAAAAAAATAAAAAAAAGAGAATTGAAGATGCATAAAAAGGCAGATAATGAAGTGAATGAGAGTGAGAAGAAGAGAATACTCCTTGATAGTCTATAACTCGTATTTTAGTTCGCAGAGTTTCATTGAGGTGTCGAGTGGATATCTTGGACACGTACTCTTTCTAAAGTGTTAAGAGTAATGTTATTTGAATATTGAAAATAATGAACATTTTTTATCATAAAGATATATAAAGCTTTAACCCCACACATTACTGTCAAGTGTGTTTGGGTCTTTTACTTCCTAGTGTCCACAAAAGATATTTACTTTTAGCACATAAATAACATTAATATATGAGTTAAGATAGACATTTTGAACTTTGATTTCGGTAACTTACATTGATGGAAGCCACGTCATATCCAGGAATATAATCAAACATAATTTGAGGCATAAGAGGAATGAAGCATTGTATGATCAAATTAAAGTGATGAAGGACAAACTTTGAACTTGATTTTCACTAACCACATTATATGCATTGAGTAACGAAATTGGAAAAATGCTGCTCAATTTATTATTATTATTTGTGAGAATTCATTTGCTCTAATAATGTGCTATAATTATTGATTGTTTAATTTGATGAAACGGAGAATTAAAGATAAGTGAATCATATTACTATCTTCCACACAAAATCCCCCCCCCCCCCCAACCCAAAAAAAAAGTTTATGAAGATCACTTTTACTCATTTACATTGGACATGAGGTTTTAAAATTCAATATTAATTAACAAATAGGTCTATGCTTTTGTTATTGAGAATTGGTAGTGAGATGACAATTAATGACATATTGAAGACTTATTTGTTATTTTTTCTCACAATAAAAATTTGTTTTGAGGTTCATAAAATATAATATGAATTAAAAAAATATTACAATGCTTTTTTCAGAAAAAATTGTACATCATAAAGATTAATCATCTTCAAAGGATATGCATTGACAAAGACTAAATGATGGATGGTTACATGCAATAACTAGGTGATAGAAACTGTATGACTATGAAATGAGTGAAATAGTCAAAGGTCATTCATAGTGTAACGACAGTGCAAATGTCAGGGTTTTTATGGACCAGTGTTGATCGGTTCTCATGTAAATCCAATCTAACTTGAGAATCAAATTGAACCAGTAACTGATTTACTAATTTCTAGTTTGAACCGGTTGGTCCGATTATGAAAACTATGCTTTGATCACTTCAAATGAGTTGAGTTGCCTTCCCTTCTTCTTATTTGCTTTTTGTTTTTTTAATGAGTAAGAAACATATTGTAATCCATACATCAAAATGTTTTGTAGGATTATTCTTTCTTTCTTTTTTTTGGGGGGGGTACAAAAATAGTGTGAAATTTTACTAAATAATGTGGTAGCTAGTCTTGTACATTATGCATGTAAAATTAAACAAAGTTACAAATTATTATGGATTATTATGGTCCAATATCAAATGGGTTAGACAATGACTCTTGAAAAACCTAAACCAGTTAAAAGAATCCTAGATGAGGATGAATCCCACCAAAATAGAGAATAAGGGCTCCATTTAAGATTAAAAAATCTATACAAAGAAAAACCTTTAAACATATCACACAATAATCTCATATCCACAAAAGTTATGCGTACCTACTTTCTTATCTTCTCTAATCCTCTTGGGTATTCTCTTCTCTTATTTGATCGTTGGAATCCTTGCAAACAAAGAGGAGGGTCATCAACATAGCATGTAGTCTCGTATTAAAACAGAGGTGCTTCTCCCCAATCCAATACTGCTCTTCATGATTAGAAGCAAGTATCGCTAATGTGTCGATGGCTAGCTGATGCAGTCTCGAACTATTTGGCAAAAGAATGTACGATTCTCCGTTTTGATATTCGCATGGCTTCAACTAGATCAAGGCATTCTGATTCTCCCTCTATGCAAAAAAAAACAGCGCCACGTGCCATTCAGAGTCCTTTTTGCATTGCCACAGCCTCAACAACCTTCCCCTCCCGCTGTTTTTCCACATGCTAGGACACAACTAAGAATTGAGATGATACTGCCCCCACGATCTTTAAATAGTGTATGAGAGGTTAATTTCAATCAATACAAGTCAAAGTTATAATAAATGACTTAGCTTTGTGATATATGTTTTTAATTTTACTTTGTTTTCATAATAATTCATTTTGCAACCTTCTATAGTCAGTATGTGTATGCCAAGATATACCACTCCATATTCAATTTTTAGTAACATTTATTATTAAAAAGTGTTACTAAAAATATAAAAAAGTGTTGTTAAAAATCTTTAGTAATACTTTTTCAAGTGTAGCATATAGTCTATATTGCTTAAGAATTTTACTAACATTATTATATTTTTTATTTATATTTTTCAAGTGTTAGTAAAACTCAATTGTATTGTTGTAACATATAAGATCATAAGATTTTAAAAAGTGATAATATTTCTCCTTAACAATCAATCTAATTAAGAATCCTTCAAAAGTTTAATTCAAGATATCAGTCACAGTTACATGAGTTAAAATTTATACAACAGTTACAAAGTATTATTTCTTAGCTTGATTTTAAAACATATTTTTCAGTCAATAATCAACTGGTCAATGGTGAGTAAATTTACATTAAATAAAATGAAGAAAAAGTAAAAGTAAAAAAAATGTTGAGTAAATTCATATTAAATAAAACCAAGAAACATCAAAGTAAAATATATTTTTATCCGAAAGAGAAAAATATATTGATTCATATTATAGTTTGCCCAAGATACTTTTAGAAATTTTTAATGAGACTATATTAACAAAACTAAAAACAAAATTCGTCACCTCTTTTTTCATTCTCCCGTTTTCTTCTCGAGTAAGAAAAATATAGCTAAATTTATATTAAATAAAACAAAAGTTTAGTAAAATAATGTATAGATTCGTAGGCATAATTCTTAAGCCTCATAAATTAGTACCAAAACGGTTTGTAGAAGAACAATAAATAAATAAATATGTGATTTGTTCTTTTTCTAAAAGCATAGAGATAAAAAGAATGGTGTGATGTTGGAATTTTTAAAGAGAGATAGAAAAGAGATAGAAGTCTACCAATTTACTACAATTATTATTCTGATTTTCTGACTTCTATTTTTTTTTTTATCTCTCATTAATAAAATTCATTAACAAATCACAACACTCTTTTTTTTCCTATTCTTTTAGAAAGAGTTTTGTTATTTTAATACTTTAAAAGTGAGTGTCCATTAAAATATTCACTTTATTACTATTAGATATAATGAATGGATAAAATAAGTGGCGATTATCATCATATCCAACAATGATAAAGTGAATGTCCCACTTTTAAATGTTGAAATAACATTTCACTTTCAAAAAAAAGAAAGAAATCACGTATTTATGTTTTGTTCTCCTATGAGCCATTTTAAGAAATTTGGTACTGATTTATGAGCCCTTAGAATTATGCCTACGAATCGATACATTATTTTACTTTAAATTTTATTTTATTTGATATTTTATCCTTATTTTTCTTACTCAAGAAGAAAACAGGAGAATGAAAAAGGGGTGATGAATTTTGTTTTTAGTTTTGTTCGCATATTTTCATTAGGAATTTCTTAAAATATCCCACACGAATATTACATGAATCAAGATATTTTTCACTTTGGCATAAAAAAATATTTATTTTCTCTGATTTTTTCTTCACTTTATTTAATATGAATTTACTCAATTCATTTGTTCATTGACTTTTTTTTCATTTTATTTAATGTGAATTTACTCACCATTGACCAATTGATACTTTACTACTAAAAAATATGCTTTAAAATCAAGCTAAAAAGGGACAAATCTTTTCAACTATTGTTCATAAAAATCCTTTTAATTTTAAATCTCCATTTACTTGCACTGAATAGTTTTTGGATGTTGTGTAAATTAGAGCTCATATCATTGAGTAAAATTTTTTAATTAAACTTTTGAAGGATTCTTAACTAGATTGAATGTTAAGGGGAAATATTATCGAGCCCTTTTTAAAATTTTATGTTCTTATCTATCTTGACCTACACATACTGATTATGGAAGGTTACAAATGAATTATCATGAAAACAAAGTAAAATTAAAAACATATTTCATAAATTCAATTAATATAACTTTGACTTGTATTAATTGAAGTTAACCTCTCATACACCTTTTAAAGACTATGGGGACAATATCATCTCAATTCTTAGTTGTGTCCTGCTATGTGGAAAAACAGCTGAAGGTGAAAGTTGTTGAGGCTATGGCAATGCAAAAAGGACTCTGAATGGCACATGGTGCCTGTTCATTTTGCATAGAGGGTGAATCAAAATGCCTTGATATAGTTGAATCCATGCGAATATCAAAAGGGAGAATCATACATTCTTTGGCCAAATAGTTCGAGACTGCATCAACACAACATCTCGAGAAGCTTTGTAGTTCGTAGCCTGGGGTGTGGACACGTTGGCACATTAGTGAAACTTGCTTCCAATCACGAAGACCAGTTTTGGATTGGTGAAGCATATATTTTAACAAGACTACATGATGATTTTTTTCGTTTGCAAGGATTCTGACATTCAAGTCAGAGAGTACTCGAGAGGTTGAGAGAAGATAAGAAAGTATGTGTACCTTTTGTGGATATGGGATTATAGTTTTATCTATTTAGAGGTTTTTTGTAGAGTTTTTTTCTTTTATTATCTGAAATGGAGTTGTTAGTTCCCAATTTTGGTGGGATTAATCCTCCTATGGGATTTCCTCCAACTGGTTTGGATTTTAAGAGTCATTGTCTAACCCATTTAATATTGGGCCGTGGAATAATTCGTAACCATTTGTAACCTAGCTTTACATGCGTGATCCACAAGACTACCACGATATTCAATAAAATTTCACACTGCCCAAAAACAAAAAAAAAAAGGCAGAAGAATAATCCCACAAAACATTTTAATGGATGGATTACGATGAAGAAGAAGGCAAGACAACTCAACTAATTCAAAGAGAAGAACCCATTTTCTTACATCACCAGTCACTTTTCTTCATTTTAATGCTGTGTTTGTCTTTCTCTAAGTGTGACATTCGCAGCTTTCTCTTGAATATTTTTGGTTTTCATAAAAACACTGACATTTGCATTGGCGTTACACTATGAATGACCTTTGACTACTTCTCTCACTTTCATAGTCATACAGTTACTCCTCTCATTTAGTTATTGTAGGTAACCCCACCATCCATCGTTCAGTCTCTGTCAACACATATCCCTTCAAGATGATTAATGTTAACCATTTACAAACATTTAATTTTATTTTAATTTTTCTGAAAAAAGGGTTGTAAGATGTTTTTTTAATTGCTTATTATATTTTATGAACTTCAAACCAAATATTTATTATGAGAAAAAAGATAACAAATAAGTCTTTCATACATGTCATTAATTGCCATCTCACTACTAATTTCCATTAATTAAAATGGACATATTAATATAGACCTATTGACTACTATTGATTGACTACTATTGACCAGTGTGTCACACTTAGAATTCGATGGGCTTAACATCATGGCCCATATTGCTTGTAATAGGTGCAGCCTCTCAAACTATATGTGGTTTTGAGAAACTTTAAGGAAATAAGATTACGTCATTGCTAACAACTATAACTTTTGATCTAGTAGTAAGGGTTTGATTCAATATTTGTCCTTAGTCAGAATGGGTGCAAATAAGATCATACCATTCTTCATTCCTCTAATGCCTCAAATTATGTCTAATTCTATTCTTGGCATGTGATGTGGCTCCGATGAATGTAAGTAATTGAAGTCAAAATCCAAAATCTCAATCTTAACTTATATATTAATGTTATTTATATTCTAAAAGTAAATAACCTTTGTGGACACTAGGAAATAAAAGATCAGCAGCACTTGATAGTAGTGTGTGGGGCTAAAGCTTTATATATGTTTATGATGAGTATTAAAGATGTTCATTTTCAATGTTCAAATAACATTACTCTAACACACAAGAGAGAGCATGTGTCCAAGACAAGTCACTCAGCAACACATTAAAACTCTACAGATCAAAATGAGAGTTATGTAGACTATCAAGGAATGCTCTTTTCTTCTCACTCTCATTTAATTCATTATTTGTCTTTCTATACATCTTCAATTCACTTCAGTTTTTTTTGAACTCTTTCTCTCCTATTCTCTGTGTAGCTTCAGTTCACTTCACATCACATCACATATCAAAAAGCATAAATCAATGGCAGCTCAAACTCAGAGGTGGTTGAACATTGTGGTTGACGGCCATGCAGATTTGGCCCCTTATTGGCCGAAGATTGTTTCGGATTATCTCGAAAAAATAGTCAGGTTTGATAACTCTTCCTACTCATACCATGCATGATTTTGATCTACACACACTCATACGTGTGTTGAGTTTTTCTTCATGTGCACATCTGCGGAAAAAAAAAATTGTTAGATGCCTCACAGGAAAACAAAAAATTAATTCATTTATTTGTTATTTAACACTTTAGTTTGTGGGTTTATTCGGTTTTATTTTTTAGTATATTTTTAATAAAATGGCTAACATGACATGATCTTTCACTTGTTCCGTGAACATAAAAGAATTTCTACTTTCTACTTGATTCTAGCTAAGCAACTCTAATTTTATGGTAATCATTTAATACAGAAAGAAAACTGTTTTGGGCTAAGGATTGGTTTTTTCCCCCATCAAACTAGCTAATATAATCTGGTTGAAATAAACAGAAAACTTGGATATGTAATGGTGAGTTGTTCTTTTTCTGGATGTAAGATCTGTATGAAAGCTCTGTATTTCTTTTTAATTTTTTTTTATTGTTGGTTTTACCATGGGAATAAATGATCTAGCGCAAAGTAGGGATAACAATAAATAATAAAAAAAAAAAGACAAACGAGCTTTCTCGATTTCAGGATTCAACAAGTTTGCCCAAAGAGAATAGGCGTCAGTTTCATCTGAAATTCTTACGCTATTAATTGCAACCGATATTTGAAATCATAAATGTTTTTCTACGTTAAAGTCTTATGCCTCCATGTTTGAGAGTAGACATAAACCAAAATAAAGTGTTAAAGAAGTGTGTTTCTATCATTCTGTATTCTCTGCCTAAAACAAGCGGATAAGAGTTTTTTTCTAAAATTTTTGAATAAGTATAAAAAAAAAACTCTTTTAACAAAACAATGACTTAACTATCGTTATTAAGTTCGCAATCTTTTGTTTTGTTTAGGAGAAGGGGCATTTATCACACGTATAGGCTTAATTGAGGTGGTTATATCTTATATGATGAGGTGGGGGAATTGGGTAGAGAGCTCCACCGTTGTATATAATTATCGATTAATTATACGAATTGTTTATTAACAAACTATTTTAAAAGATATTGAACGTTTGCAAATTATTTCCTCCAATTTCATTTCTAAATTTAAATTTTATTCTTAATTTTAGATGCCAAACATGAATACTATAAAACAACTATTATTATAAAATGAAAGGAATATTAATTAAGGTTACGACAGCTTAAGCATTGAGTGTTTCAATATATAATTAGTAACCATAATTCAGTAAATTAAATGAAAACATTGAATATTTAATGTACCAAAAAAGGCAAGATTTTAATTTTTTTTCTTTAAACACATTTTTTGTTGTCAATACTGTTAAAAGCACATAACAAAGGAGTAAAAGGTTAATATAATATATGTTGTACACATATATTGTCAAAAAAAGTTAACATTTTCCGTTTTTTGTATGATAAATAGAGTTGCTAGTTTTAACTTCTTCTCGCTATAATATATAAACAATCATATCGTGTAAGAAGAAAGAAATTGATATAACAAATAAAAGTATGTTTTAGCGCATGTAATATCAGGGTGAATAAAATCTAAACAGCTTTAATTTACAATATGGAATGAGAGCAAGACGTGCGAGTGAATACAAAATGAAATTGGCACATAATTATTGGAAGAAATAATCAGGAATTACAGATAGAATACAAGAGAGAGAGTCCTATGTGATATTTAACACGTTCCTACTCAAAATTACGAATTTAGTTTTGTAACGTTAAGTTTTTCCCAAATCTAAAACAAACATGTGCATTACATGATATTCACAACAAATTGTGATATAACAAGAACTTATGGCAGGTTGACTTAAGGCAAGAATTAGAAAACGCTTTTCTGTTTTAATCTTTAGTTTTAATAAAAGAAATTTCTTGAAAACCAATCATAAAATTGTGAGGTCCGTTTGACTTGTGGGACCCACGTGGGTTGTTGAAGATCATCACAATAAAGACATCCATTCTTCCCATAATTCACTTATTTTAATGATAGACTAGATAACGAAGGTCAATGTTGCTTGAGGTTTTAGGCCATTCAACTTTTAATTTAGCATATATATGTAAATTAATTGGTAGAAATTAATAAAAATATTATTTGTCTTCCAAAGTGTTTGCAAAATATGCATCTTTGTGTATTTTCAAAATTCTCAAGATATATACATACAGAAAGAATAAAGTGAAATGGACAATTTTATATGAAAGTGAGAGGAGTTAATTTGACTAAATTTAGGCAGTCAAATTTTATATTAATGATCATAATTAAAATATAAAGTCATATGACTATTCATATATGATTATACGATCCAAATTTGATCCTCTCGCTTTTATATAAAACCACTTCTCTTATTTTATATATATATATATATATTATGGAAGCTTCACAAGTAGTAAAGCCCAGGGTCAACAATTAAAATATATCTAACGTGGTGGCTTCCGCCGCCTGGCTTGCGTAGTCTTTTGCCGTGTGACATGTGATTTTGCTTTGGGTTTTGTATTCTTTCTTACTTTACTGAAAAAATAATACAAAAAAATTGTGGGTCATTTCATCATGTGCACCATTAATTTATATGGCACCGCAAGCTTTATTTAAAAATTGAAACGTGATGGCTTAATTTAATTTGCTCAACATAACGCTAAAATGCATAAATTCATTTTTCTTCTGGTGTGTATAACTTCTTCCTTTGTTAATTATGCAGGAGCTTTTGTGACGATAGCTTAGAAAAGGTGATTTTTCTTATCTTGAATAAAAAACTTTTTGTTTAGTTTCCACTGTAGACCCGCTTGAGTTATAAAATTGTTTGTATTTAAAAGGTTTAATATCATAGTTGGTCCTACACATGTTTTGGTACGAAGTTAACAAGTGAAGATATCTTATCTTACACTTCTTGTAAATACAGGAAAACAATGCAGTTTACGAGCTTGGGTTAGTTTTATATACATCTAACTCGAACATCGGTAAGTCTTTTATCTTTTGTTTGTTTATTGAAACTGCATTAAATTTTTTTTTTCCCATCAAGTATGTTTTATCTTTTATCGAACATCGGTGCTATGTACAATATTTGTGTACTATTATTATTACTGCTTTTAATTTCATAACCAATAATGTCGATTACTCGGTCCCATACATTAATTCTTTTGCAAGCACTTATATTATATATAAATTGAATTCTTGTAGGAAAAAAAAAAAGAGAAACCTTTTCAAAATATGTTTATAAAAGTAAAATCGTAATTCTTATTCTGATATGCCTTGTTTGTAGGCTATTTTGTCCAACTCATCAATTGGACAAAGGATATGGACTTTTTTCTAAGTTGCTTACCAAGTTTAGTGTTGAATGGTGATTATTCGAACAATTTAATCACTGCCGAAGGACTTGTGAAGGCTTTGATGGTATGCAAATGCCTCTCTCTCTTTTAATTCGTTTTCTGTTATTAATTAATTTGACTATCTTATTCTTACGTATGAAATGTGCATTCAACCATGAAAAATATTGAAATGTGTGCATCCAACCATGCCTAATGAACCAGATGTATCCAAAGCCGCCATCAACACATAGGGGACAAAGACACTGTGTAATGGTGGCTATAAGTGAGCCAGTCCCTCGGAGAACACTATTGTCTGTGCCGGTGCCTGTGGTTCAATATGGCACACTTATAAGCACACAAGTAGAACCCAAAATTGTTGATGTCTTTGAAGTAGCACAGATGTTTTCACCGGTAATATTCTGAAAGTTTGCACTTATTACTTCTTTTAAATATAATCAATCATAGTCTTCTATTATTCATGCTAACTATGCTCGATCATATTACAACACGCAGCTTGAGGTATCATTTTCCATGATAACTCCCACTGAGCATTCAATTTTCAGAGCAATTTTCAACCTGGTAATATGTCACCCTTGTACTAGTATATCTTATTAATACATTGCTAGCTAGCTAGCAATGCACATTTGTGGCTGTTCTTGCCTAGAAATGCAGTAGTTATCCTACTTACATGTTAGAAGCTTGAGTGCGTTCTAGCTATAGTTGTGATTGCTGGAATAGGCCTGATACTTGGCACGTAAGAATAATACGAATATGCCTAGCACATGAAGAATAGTTAGATCATAAATGAATTAAATATGAGATATAGAAGAATATATCCTGCATAAAAAGAATCTTCATGGGATGTCATTAAGAGGATATGCCCTGCATATAAAAATATTCATATTATGAATAAGATAATTCTGAGAGTAGTGAAAACATATCTAGGGGGATGATAGCATAGCTCGGCTTGAAAAGGCGGAGTGCCTAATGTGGACGCTGACCAAGGCTTTTGGTGGAAGCTCAGCCTAAGGAGGCAAAGTGCCTGGTTAGGTTGCTGACCAGGCTTGCCTGAAAGCTCGGCCTGAGAAAGCAGAGTGCTTGGTGGAGTTGCCGACCAGTGCTTTAATGTCTGGTGATCTAATGTTGAGAAGTTAATCAAAATAGTAATATGCTCATGATGAGAAATCGAAGAGTTACAATGCATTTAAAAAGAATTGACAAGGTTTATGGAAAGGCTCCACTATGATCTGTGATGATCTTCTTGGGGGTATGACAATTGTGTCAGGGGCTATATGCTCGATGTCTGAGAGATATGCAAATTACTTTAATTCTAAGGTAGGAGTATGCTCAGTAATTGTAGTATGAGAATAAGGAGATATATAATAAATAGGTTATGAGAATAATAGATATATCTTGTTAGATTTTGGCCGATGGGGTGATGAGGAAACCCAACCAAAGGCAATGTTGGAGCTCGACCGGATGCGTCGAAGGAGCTCGGCATGTTTAAGGTAATGCTTGGCATCTAAAAATATTCATGTCAAGATTATTGATCATGAAATAATTCTCTTCATCAAAATTGGTTGAGTATGAGAGTAACATATGTGTAGCACTTAAAAAAATTCTTCATTCGTCATCAATTGAGAATTGATGATAAGTTGGATCATATGTTCAGTGAAGATGACTAACCATGATTGTTAGGCCAAGTTAATATGTCATACATTGTTGTAAGAAAGATAATATATACACATCTATGTAGAGTTAGATGATAATACCCAACTTGTGGTGTCGTGATTGTGCACTCTCTCTATTTATGTGAGATGCCCGGTCGAGAGGTGACAATGACGTAGGATAGCAGGCTGTAAGATCGACCAAGAAGTAGTAGAGGTCGACCCGCACGTGTCAAGGGTCGACTGAGGCAGCAAGGATGGCAAATGAGCTTGGCTGGGAAGAGGTGGAGATCAATTGAGAAGGCATAAAGCTTGTAATGGAGGAGACAGAGGTTGACCGGTGTGTCTTAAGGCTCAGCTGGGCTCAACTGAGAAAGCAGAGCTTGGCTGACAAGTGGCGAAGACTAACAGGTATATGATGGAGGTTAATAAAAGATGACAATGAAGCTCGACTGTAAGATGACGAGGTCAACTAAAGATGACAATTAAGATCAATTAAGACAAGGGCAGAGCACGACTGAGAGCTACTGAGGTGAACCATGGATGGCAATTAAGCTTGGCTGAGAATGAGCTCGGCTGGTAGGAGGCAGAGCTCAATTAATAGGTGGTGGAGACCCACTGGGATGTGATGAACCAAAGATGGCAACAAAGCTCAACTGGGAGGTGATAAGGTTAACTAGGGATGGCAATGGAGCTCGACCAAGAGGTGACTGAGCTCGGCCGGCTGGAGGCGAAGCTCGTCTGGGGGACCACATAGGATCTCCGCCAGGGGAACTAGGTCATCGTAATTATGCTTCAAAGTCCAATGATATATTGTTGAGTTTCTTCCATAGAAATCTTGTATTGATGATTCCCTAAGAGTGCTGGAATTATGGTTTGTCACATGAGATCTTGCTGGAGGCAATGGTACCTAGCTTGCTGGCAGTGGTTTATTGTTGTTGCTGTGTTTTCTGTTTGTCATGGTTTGGTTGTTGGCGCAGTGAAGATACAATGCTACACAACAGTGATAATGCCTCTTCCCCTATAAAACAACTTCTAACGGGTGGAGAATTTGTAATATGGATTTGGTGTGTTTTGCGATAAAGAAAGGAGACTGAAACTTTAATCGTGTGAAAATATGATTTTCTATAATTGTACTGAAGGCAGTATATTGCCCAACATGAAAAGAATGCACGATTGTGATTTTGAATTCTAAGTATAATTACACAAGTTAATGTGCAAAATATGATTATATGTCCAGCCCTTGTAAAGGAAAAGAATGAATAGATATAACCAGGATATTTGCTTTGATGGTGGGAGAAAGGATCCGATGAGGATTTGTGGTCTTGCTTGTTTTGCAGACCTTGATGGGGTAGATTTGTTTACCAGCCCCACAGTGGTCGCCAATATTCTTACCAAGAAATGCTGTGAGGGTATAAGTAGCTCCAATGTTTGTGCAAGTGGGGGGTGAGATACCTGCAAAGACACTCTGATGCTCAAGTCAGTGAATGAATGAAGCATAGAGTGATAAAAGAGAAGCATGTAATAAGTTTGTAATACCTGGGGGCGTTGAGCCTTTTATATAGCGTAAGGTGATTCCGTGATAAGTTAGGAGATAATTTTCCCTATATAAGGGAGATAGTACTGGGATTTAGTAGATATTAAATATATTCCATATTTGTAGGAGATATGATATAATATATGATAATGACAGAAGATAATGAGAGATGTAAAGAGATTTTATATGAGATTTAGGAGATATCATCAACTAAATTTGGGGTAAGTCTATAGGAGATTTGGGCACTGCGTGGTCGATCTCTAGAACTCGTGTCCAAGCTCTCATGGTTCGGATCGAGATGTCCAGCCCATATTTCTAGTTCAGTACAGAGTCATTCTCACTATGTGTAGCCTCTGTAAAATCTCACGTACTAAATGTGTTTAATTTGATTTGTGCATAACTTTGTTTTTCCTTTGCAGGGGAATAATGTTACTGAAATAGAGTTTGGTGACCCTCTCTCTAATTACAGGATTGGCGAGTTTACTGTTTTGTTGTCTAAAAACTTTAAGGAGGCCCGTGAAGTCTTTCATGGAAATATAGCATGTGGTTCGCCCAGAAAAACAAGTGTAGAATCAATAACTCTGGCAAATGATGCTACAATTCCCAATGTTTCCTCTAGCCATCTTCCAGGTTCTTGTTTCCCTGCATATAGCCATACGTAGAAACTTTAAGGAGGCACACGTTTCTTCTTTCATTCTTCTCTCCTATATATATATATATATATATCCTTATTAACATAGCATGTTGCCTCCTTTATTTTCATAAAGCTTCAACTACCTTCAACTAGATCGTTTGTATCTCTTACCAAATAGATATGGTAAATAACTTATTAGTTAATGTATATAGCTATAACTAGTGTATAGTGAGTAATGGCAACACATTCTTGGTATGATCAAAAGTTATATCACGTATATTTTCTTACCTTTTTTGCTTCGTATTATCTATTGTTATTAGTTAATTATAACAGCTACGAAGTCATTATCCGTTTTTATCCTATCGACTGACCAGGCGAAAGGCTTCATTGCAGCAAATCTCAGCTGTTCTTGCTAGACAAGACTGAACAAATTGAACTCAATTATAATAATACTAATTGTTTTGAGCATTCTTTTTCTTTTTTTTTGATAAATATTGTTTCAGAAGGCCTATGCTCAGCTGCTATGACAACGACTATTCAAGAGCAAACAATTGAAGCCACTGAAGCTGTGAGACTGGTACATGTATCCGTTAATATTTAAATTTTATTTGGCAGAATCAATTCGATTTTATTAAAGTCACCCTACAACATAATAATATCCACTAATGTTACAAATTATAGTGTCCCCATAATAATATCTAATAAATCGGATAGGGAAAAAAAAAAAAACACATTCCACTATGTCTTGTGTCTTGCTCACAACTTCTTGTTTACTGTTATATTTCCACCTTCAAAGATTAAATGTCTTTGACAGTGTTTAGGACCTATTTGGGCTAGTATTTATTTAATTATTTCATTTTTCATGTGCTTTTTCATGTGCTTTCTATTTACATGAAATATGTACCTTCTCCTACAGGAATCACAGGTGGCTGTCCCAAGTGCTACACCACAGATAGATGATGCTTGCTCCAGTGCAAACACCTCCATGAAAGTCATTGATGACTTAATTGCTGAACTATACGCAAATGATGATGATGTGATCTTCTTATCACCCAAAAGATCCAGAACTTCTACTCCATTACAAGTATTCAACCTTGAAGGCCTGCTTCAGCCAGATAATCATCATCCTCTTGATTATAGCAGAAATTCTCATGAACAACAACGGCAAGCAATGTCTTCTTTGAAGACAAATGTTCTATCAATGGAGGACCTTAGAGAATTTGAAGTTGGGTTTGAACAGGCATTGATGTGTACTAATGAACAGGAAATATCAAAAAACAAAACTTCCAATATAATTGACTTGACCAGCAGCTCATCAACTGAAGTGACAAATTCATCATTGGCAACACCAACTAATGCACCCTCTCCAAGTATTGGAACAGTGTCAACAACACCAGTTGTGGAATCAAGGGTTAGTGTGGATGCACACAACCCAATTCTTTGCTTAGGAGAGTCCTCAAATTCTTCTCACGTATTGCCCCAGACCACTACAGGTTTGAGTCCTGCAGGACCACAAGCAATGCAGGGAGAAGTGGATAAGCCAGCAGGTGGTGTGATTAACACAGGTGCGGCAGTTAGATCAGGGCTTGTTGAGCCATTGGAAACTCATCAAACCTCATCAGCTGGTTTTGCATATGGTGATTCCTTTTTCCCTGATGTGCAAGGGCGAGCAGTGATTCGATTTGAAGCAAACTCATCAGCATTGCCTAATCATGCAGAGGGACAGTCAATAATCATTCAGTTTGAACCATCATCATCAACAACTCAACAAAACTTTCTTGGTTCTAGTACTCACTTTGCTAATCATGATGTAGTGAGAAGTTCATCATCCATTCAATTTGAAGCATCCTCGTCATCAGCCCTTCACCAAACCTTTCTTGGTGCTGGTGCTCAGTGTGCAAGTGATAATGCAGTAGGAAGCTCTTCAATCATTCACTTTGGAGCATCCTCAGCAGAACCAAACCAAACCTTCCTTGGAGCTAGTACTCAGTTTGCAAGGCATGATGCAAATAGGAGTTCATTGGTCATCCGATTTTCACCGTCCTCATCATCAACACCCTGCCAAACCTCTGTTGGTGCTAATACTCATCAGTTTGCAAGTCATAATGCAGTCGGAAGTTCGTTGGTTATTCAATCTGGACCATCCTCATCAACACCACACCCAACCTATCATTGTACTAGTACTCAGTTTGCAAGTCATGATGCAATAGAAAAATCATCATCCATTCAAGTTGGAGCATCCTCATCAGCTCCTCATCAAACCTTCCCTAATGCTACTCAGATTGCAAGTCATAATGCAATGGGAAACTCACCATCAATTCAATTTAAAGCATCCTCATCAACACCACACCAAACACTTCTTGGCGCTAATACTCAGTTTTCAAGTCATAATGCAATGGGAACTTCATCATTTATTCAATTTGAAGCGCTCTCATCAGCTCCTCACCAAACATTTCCTCATGTTAGTACTCAGATTGCGAGTCATCATGTGCCAAAAGATTCTTCAGTCATTCGATTTCGGCCAAGCTCATCAGCATCCCCACAAATGTTTCCTCATGGTCATTTTGTTGGTGTACCAAATGGTCAAAGTTCTTCAACACTGCAAATACAGCAACATGTTCCTGCAGGGTACCATAGGGGCCTAGTGACTAACCTTGATCCATCACGACCACATGCATCAGCCGTTGGAGCAAACACTTGTGTTCCTCCTGTGCCAAGATTGTCCCAGATCTGTGATCCAAAATTCTGTTTGCCTCATCTCTCATCTAAGGTGGATTTCAATGAATATGTGCAAACATGGGAGGTAATTAAACAGACTAGCTATGCTGGTTCAATAGCTGATAAATATAACTAACATAACTCCTAAAAATTGGAAGTTTGTCCATGTTAAGTAGCTATATACATTCTGCAAAATAGCTCCTGAGTTCCTTGACTGAGATGCCATATTTGGAACTTACGTATAAAACATTAATATGGAGCTCATTCATAAAAAATTACACCGCATTCTTACCTCAAACCAAACACACCCTGAATGTGATAATACTGGTTTACCAATAATTACAATGAACATATTTTGTCCTGTGATCCTGCAGGGATCTATAGCCGGAAGTACTTATGCTCGTAAGACGTCCTTTTATAGAGCAAAGGTATGATAGCATCAATATACAGAAGATTAATCTTTCTTGACATAGTAAGTCTAGTTTGTTAGACGAGATCAAAACCGGCCTTTTGCTGCTTTGTAACGTTATATAAAAGATTCTATTTTTGAGCATCATGCATTGTAACAATTATGAGAATTGATTGCAAAATAACCAACTTTTTCTCTCTTTTCACCATGAAACAGGCCTTCAAGAAAACAACAGCGCCTCTTATGTAAGTGAATGGTCTTTTATCGCATAGTAAATTTTGTCAAGAAAAGCAAGGAATTTTGTTTCATTTACCATTCAACTTCTCAATTATTTCATTAAGACTATAGTAATTAGTCAAAAAGTAAAATATGTGATCGACAAAATTGGAGATGTTAAACTGTGAATATAATAAAACAAATTTCTTTTTTTATCTAGAAATAATTTCTTTTTTGTGCGTCTCTCCCCGTAGTGATCAATAACTATAAAATCTAGAAGTTCAAGATGTTACATAACAACTTTGGTCACCTATATATTATTGGGTCCTACCTGATTAAGGACTGAAGCTGAAAAGAGCTTGCATTTCCACAAGATGATACACTATCCAAATAAATCTTGATATCATAGATTCATTTCTCAAAACATTTCTTTCAAACTAAACATAACAATACTAGGTATACAAGACAAATACAATATCTACATTCAAGATACTCTGTCTATATACTTTTGGTCCTCTTTGCAGGCTTACTGTTCAGTGGGAGACTAAGCTGTTGATATGCCACTACATACCAAAGAAGGCTGTCGAATACACCAAGAGGTGATTTATATCAAATGGCTGATTTGTGTACTTTGCATTATTATTCTTTTTTATTTGTGGGGTTTCCTTAATTATATTATGTTAACAATATTCAAAGTGCAGGCAAATGAAATCGAAGCCAGATTCGGTGTTCTTCTATATTACTGAGTTCAACAATCTTGACTTGTTCCATCACTTGATGAGAAAAAGAGTGGTGAGTTTTATATACATGTATACAGATTCTCTTTCTCATTTTTATTTATGTTCTGACACGCATCCTTTGATGGCCAAATTAAGGATCATTCTTAAGTATAATACTATATGTGCAGTGTGCCAGAATTGATTTACCCTCGCAAGTTTTAATGTTATCTCCAATATCGGAGAATGTATTCTTTTACGAGGGAGAAGTTTTCCCTAGAGTAAGTGAAATTTTAATATTGGTTTCACATTTTTATTTTATTTTATTTTCATTCAAAAAATGGGCTATATATAGTTGAGCCGGATGTGCTATTCAAGAATTTGACTAATCAATATAAATGACAGGATGTGCTTTTTGTTGAGCCGGCTTAGTCATTTATTTGGTCATGAACAGAAAACTGAATTCAAGAGATGCATGAATGCATGATGGAATACTCGTCTTGGGTTCAAATATTGGACCTTGCCTCTTTGCTTGTAAATTGTAATTGTAAATAAAGATTGTGTTAACCACCACCTTATGAAGTCTTTTGGACCCTGCCTCTTTGCTTCTAGTAATTGTAAAGGTTAAAAAAAAAGGGGCCAATTACCAATGATGATAATATCAAAAGCCTCTCATGTTTCGTGGTAGTGTTATGTTCATCATGTCTGCTTTAATCTAGCTTAGATAGGTGTATAATGCCATCGAGACGTCAGTCACAGTATAGTTATTTGTTTATTAATGTATCAAATTTCAGAGTAATAATTATATAATATTCGTTAAAAAATAAAACTACATAAAAAAAAAACAAATTTTGCAATTTTTATCGTAAATTTGAAACAAAGCTTTCAAGAAAAATATATGACAAGAATTTCTTTTCTTTTTTTCCAAACCAAGGCAGAGTACAGGCCACTTGTGAATAAATAATATTGATCTTGGGCTTTGATAGGTTTAAAAAGGAGCGAAAGTGATTACAAATAATGAAAAAAAATGACTTTATTCGACTATGAAATAAGCCATAGCCACATGCATAGAGCGAGCAATATCACGAGCATTTACAAAGCGGGTTGCTGACCAATAGTTGCTGTCACCGATAATGGAACAAAATAATTGAATAGCTAGCAAAAAGAAATGAATGGATGAGATTAAGTTTAGGGAGATATGGGTTTCGGTGTGGGTTACAAATGATGGATCATGACAATGAACGGTATATGATGGAAGATCCAGTACATTCATTTAATCAAGGGAACACAGTAGAGAGAAATATATAAAAAATCTTCAACTGTGATTCCCTTGATTAAAAAATGGAATGAATCAACGCTTTAATAAGAATCTCTCCCCTCTCATGGCACAGAAGCTTAACAGCAGACACGGAGAAAACAATACAGAAGCAGCTTTTGGGAGTGAGAGGAAGTGGTGGCATGGTTTTATAGTGAGAGACTGAGAGTGGTGCCCTTGCATTCTTCTCCCCTGGCTTGGGCTGGGCTCTATCACAAGCCCAACAACCACCCCAACTTTTACTTTTTACTATATTAGTTTAGATATTTTGCCTTACTAGTTGAGATCTTTTACCTTATTGGTTGAGATTTATTTTAGTAAAATTGTCAACGAAATATTTTATTCTATTAATGAATTATATTTTTTAAAAATATTTTTATATATTTTTTAGAGTAATAGTATACATCCAGAAAATATATACAGAATCTTTGATAGCAATTATGGTGATTATTGGATGAAATAAAATAATATGACTCATCAATTCATCTAAAGACTAATAATTATGTCACATCAGTTTGTATACAAAATTTTATATAAATTTCTAGTTGTCTAGTATTTTTTTCTCTATTTTTTATAATGCTTATGACAAATTTAAATTCATTTAAGAGGATGCGTGATTAAATGATGTATTTTGAAATGCTATCCTAACAATACATTAAATTATTTTTTACTCCTCAATAATTTTTAAGTACATATTTTTTAGTTTGAATATAAAATATTTTATCTTGTTTTCAGGAATAATTATATAAAATTATTATTTTTAATAAAAAACAATTAAGGTAAACTCGTGTAAATATCATCTATCTATACTACTATTAAAACAGAGGAATAATATAAAAAAGTTTTATAAATGTTGCAAGAAGTTATTGTATATTGAATGTATTCATTTAGAAAATAAAATTTTTAAAAAAAATTGTATAAAAAAATGCATTCATTGATGGTTTAATTATACTGTAGGTTTCTATAGTTTCACTCAATTTTCAATTAGGTCTCTATAGTTTAAAAGTTTCTAATTAGATCCCTATAGTATATGAGATTTTTCAATCAGGTCATTGTCATTACAAAAAAACAAAATATTCCATTTTCATCTCTCTCTTCACATAACAACTGAGACTTGATTGCAAATTCTTATACATTATAGGGACTTAATGTGAATGCTATATTGTAGGTTTTGAAGAGATTTTGATGATGCCAATGAGCCAAACAAATGACAAAATAAATGGAAGCAAAATGACATGGAATCTCTTGAGGATGAACATGCAAATGATCAAGTCAAATGGTTAGAATTATTAGGACTTAGATTTGAGTTGTTAAAAGGTTTCTTTTAATAAGTTTATTAGGCCATCTTTCAAGTTAATCAAGTTTTAATTTAAGAAATGAGTTTGATTTTAAGAAAAACTTGATTTGGAATAATTCAATTGTTTTTAATGGAAAACTTAGTTTTGTTTTATGAAAATATAATTATGGTTTCAAAGGAAATAATTGAATAATGTTTAAAATGTTTTAGAATGAACAAGAAGTTTTAAAAAGTGTGTTAAAACTTTAATATTTGAAGTTCTGGAACCATTGTAATCGATTACCACATAGTGTAATCCATTACCAGTCTGCTAATATGCCCAGAATTCAAATTTACACACTTGTAATCGATTACATACCAATTGTAATCGATTACCAGCAAGTGACCGTTGCTAGTTTTTCAAAATTTGAACTGTGTAATCAATTACCATGAATTGTAATCGATTACCAGACCCCGAAATGCACCAGTAGGTATGTTTTGAAGAGACACATCTTTTGGGATTAATCCTCAACGGCTCACACGAATTGTTTTCTATAAATACCATTGTTTAACATATTTTAAAACACTAAAAATATACTTCAAAGATCATTTGAACAATCATTCTCACTTCTCAATCTGTTTGATCAATACTTGGTCAATTGTCTTATTTTTGAGAAACCTTATAGGACTTCAATTTGTAACATTTACTCTATTCAGAGAGTGATTTCTTGTAATACTTTTTCAAGTTTGTGTACAAAGGTGGGGCATCCCTTGATAGAACAAAAGTGGGGCATCTCTTGGTTCTTAGAGACTTAAACACAAGGTTGAGGGATTTCAAGGTGTAGGAGTGCTCTTTGATTGTAAAGGAATTGAAGTTAGTGGAACTCTCAAGCGGATTGTTTGAGAGAACTGGATGTAGGCCATAGAGGTGACCGAACCAGTATAAACCCAATTTGCAATATCTCTTCTCTTATCTCTTTAAGATTATTGCAAGTTTATTTTCTCATCTGTTAATTCTCTTTACTTGCATATTTATCTTTTCAACAAGGTTTTCATACATTCCCTCATATATCTTGCAAAAAGGCATTAGAGTGTTTGTCATAAAGAAAAAGTCTGTAAACTCAATTCACCCCCTCTTGAGTTCCTTGAGGCCACTTGGATAACACTTAATTTATAATTGAGTGAAATTATAGGAACCTGTAAAATAATTAAACATATTAAGAAAATTATTGAATGAACTTGAAATTATAGTAAATTTAAATATATTTTATAATATTACCTTTATCATCTACTCCAACACCCTCTCGCATAACCATCTATTCACTAAAACTCTCTCTCTCATAAAGGTATCAAGGGAACAAAATAATTAATTAACAATTCTTATGTGAATTTAATTATATAAAAGAAGATCTTCCTACAAAAGAAATTCTTGAGTACTCTTAAAGCAAGAAAAAAATTTTGCTTTACACTATTTATGAATTTACATATCAAATTTGTATTAAAAAAATGTAGGGGAAATATGAGATAATAATGACCTATAAAACATATATATCAATTAATGAATGAATTGGAACAAATATTTTCTCTTATTATTAATGCACCTAAGTATTCTCTTTCCTGTAATTAGTTTAGTTGGTATAATATAAAGAAGTCACATTTACTATTAAATTTTTTTTTTATACTTTTTACATATACACTTTTTAAGAGGCATTGATTTCTTCTCTTTATAATACTGCTACTTTTTTTTTCCCTGATAAATCTTTATACTATTACTTGCCCACCGTGATTTCCATTCCTCAAATACTATACTTGGCACCGTGAAATTTGGTGCAAACTTTTCGCACCAAATACTAACATCTCTTTATAAAATATTCATCTAAGATATATTGTTTTTCCAAAATTTACTAAAGTATAATGGTTATGATAAGATAAATCATCAGAGTAGAGACTACTGATATATCTGAAAGTGAAAAAACAATGACAAATCATTCTAAAAACCAATTATGGCTAGTTAATTTCTTTCAGATATATAATATTTTGATTTTGATTTACCGTATACAATTTATCTTGAAATCTTGAATGCCAACACTGATTAAATTTTCTTTCATTTATTTACTTATTATAAACTTAGAGAATAGTAGAATAATTATTTGAAACTTTATGGATTTTAAAGGTTTAATTATTCTTCATATCCCTATAGTTTCTGTCAATTTTCAATTAAATTCCTATAATGTATGGTAATTTTTAATCAGGTCCCTATCATTATGTGAATAAAGAGATGTAAATGGAATATTCTATTTCTTTTATAACGGTAGGGGCTTGATTGAAAAATCTCATACACTATAGGGACCTACTTGGAAACTTTTAAACTATAAGGACTTAATTAAAAAATGAGTGAAACTATATAGACTTGCAGTATAATTAAACCTTCATTGATTGTATTGTGTTAATAGAAATGTACTCTACTGTGTTACCATTTTTAAATTAGATCTTAATAAAGTATAAATGCATAAAATCTTATCTTTATAGAAAATAATTCATACATGTATAAAATTTTAGAAAAATACTAGACAACAAAAAATTTTGACAGAATTTTATATCGAGAATCACACGTCATAATTATTAGTTATTGGTTGAATTAATTGGTATATTATTTTATTTCATTCAACAAACACCATGATTTTTATAAAAAAATTTGCTATATATTTATCTGGATATATAGTATCACTAAAAATTTTATTGTAGTAGATGCGTGAAATCAAATTGAAAAAAAATTCAATTTTTAAAAAACATGATATATTTGGAAATAATGAATTCAAAATTTCACTATTGTCAGTAAAAATTCACAATAAATGTATTACTTTTCAAATAAATTTTGTTTTAATGTGGATGTGTGATTAGTGGAGTAGTAATAGGATGTCTAGTTAACATTTACAATTATTATTTTAATTAACCAACCATAGATAGTTACTTTGTATACTTAATTTTTCTTTCATATATTATCAAATAATTAATTGTCAATAAAAATTTATTTTAATTTTTATTTATTTTGATTCTGGAAATTATATGCATGTTTCACTTTAATATTTGTAATTGAGTTAATACTCATTTTAGTCCCTAACATTTCACTCATGAACATCAAATTAGAATTGTTTTTTCATCAATTTAGATTTTGAAATTGAAAATGTTTTTGGTTCAAACTCACTGGGATAAATCCTTATGATGCCACGTTCCTATGCACTGCTTTTATCATCAGCGTATCCGAAAAATCTCGTATTCATTGATGATGGATATATATTTTTTAGTAAAGCTGTTTGAAAACAACCAATGCAACGTATATGTTTTTCCCCACCAAGACAATAACAAATTTGAAGTATTGCTCGAAATACGAGGAAATCTAATGAAAACTTCAATTTGTCAAAAACCACTCGGGAACTATCAATTACAACATCAACCTAAATTCTCTAATATTGCATTTTTCAGAAAGTGAACACTAATAATTTACAATGTAACTTTCCAACATTGGTCTATTTTTCCCTCTAAATGGGAAAAAGATTAACAGGAAAAGATGACACCTTTTTTTATTTTATTTCAAAAGAGAGTAATGTTAATATAAACTCGAATTCACAACAACCTTACGTGACAATATATCTAACCATTCAAAATATAATTTAAGATTATAATATATAAATACTATAAGAATCAATTGTTGACATGTTACCACGGGTCCATATTATCACCATTCTTTACATATCAGCTCTATATTCGAACATGCAGACATCTCCATCAAACCATGCATGTTGAAAAGCTACCCTCGCCTGAAATGGTGAATGTACTCGAGTAAGAAATAACTAGAGTTTTTGTATATTCTACCTGCTAGCCGCAACTTGTCCTTTCCTCCTAGACTTTACAACACTTTGATTCACTTGATGCTTTGCATTGGGATCCACAAGCAGCAACCGTGACATCACATATGACAAGAGCTCTTCACGGTGGGAGAAGGTGAAGTCCAAATGTGCATATTCAAACTCGTTATATGAAACACTTACACCAGCACGCTTCATCAACTTATAGTGCTTCCTCACCATTGAAGGCCTTATCACCTTGTCCTTCTGTCCAGCAACAAGATCAACAGGAATGTCTATGAGCCTGTAGCATTCACCCAAGTCCAACGGTGCAGGCGAACCATATGCTTCCATGTTGGCAGATGCGCTCCCATAATCGAACATTCTAAACCTTCCGCTACGCTTTATCTGCGCGAGATGGAGGGCGACGCGGAAAGATACTCCAGGCATGTCATTCATGTTGTAGTGTGGTAATCCTAGAACTCCAACCCAATTTGAGCTATCTCCACCAACAACATAACTCATTAGGGTTTGAACCAGTCCTCCAACTGCAGGTAGGTTATGCAGATCCCGAGCTAGCTTGTTGACGAGCATACGGAAAAACCTAGTTGGTATGTAGAAGGCAGGAACAAGACGAGACAAAACCGGAGCCAGCAAAACCAACAAAGAATCCGCCACGGAAAAAACTATGTTAGAGTCATCGTGGAAACCGGCTGGGGATAATAAAACCAATCTTGAAAGTCTTTGGGGCTTCTCTTGTATCCTTTGTGTAATAACATACATCAGCATCGCCGCTCCTCCCAAACTATGGGAAATTGCACAAAGCCTGTAAGGCTGATCATCATTTGTTTCCTCCTCAATATCAGGTTTACTAAGCTTCAGTTCAGCAGTTTTTACTTGATGGATTTTCTCTATCATAGCAGGAATATCTTTAGTCCCATGCTCATTGATGGAGTAACACCAGTATCTGCATTGCATCAATTCCATTATATGATTAGAATAGTTTTAGATAGAAAGCTAGATTATATAAAATGGAAATCAGCATTTATTAGACAAGGAGTAACGAAAGAGATGGAAGGGGAAAGAATGGGAAGAAAATAATTTCCCGTTTTTGGAAAAAAATATTTTATGAAGGGGAAAATGCACGTATTTGTTGCTCCTCTCCAAAGTGGATGGTAACGAGGGGGAATTGTTTTTTGATTTTAGAGACTTTTCTGCTGCCGTTATACTCCATTAAATTTGTTGGTTAATACGGGTTATAATGAAATTTCTACTCTTAGAACCTTGTATCTTCTCCTTTTACCTCATTATTTATCCAAAGAGGGGAAAAAGGCAGCCCTTCTCCATTCCTTCCATCAACTCTCCATATCCTTCATTTCCTTTCCATTTCACTCTCTCCAAAAACTTTTGAAAAATCATCCAAGAGATTTGATTCGGAAACTTACTGACGTGATGAGATATTCTTGTCGACATGCTCCCTAGAAACCAAACCACGAAAATTCCCCAGAAATACATCATACCCTGCAAACAAAACAAAATTCTACATGTAACAGTTCCCAAAAAAACAAACTATGCACAGATAATATCAAATGACATATATAACAAACCTTGATCATAGGCTGCAAAAGCTGGAGAGCCAACAACACCATTAGATACCCAACTGAACCCAAAGGAAAATAAATAAATAAATTAGAATACGATTAATATCTTGTTGAATACATTTTGAGCTTAAACAGTGAAATAGCAAAAAATAAAGTTACATTATGGCTTAAAAAGAGAATTTTGATATCCCATTAACTGAATAGTGGACACATGATGTCAACAAGTTTCCTGCTGAGATGGGAGAAATGAAGGACAAAACGCATCAAAGAAGCAAGAGTAAACCAAACAGTAAATTTCAAATGTTACATACATTAGCAAGTTACACACGAGTCTCGAATTGAATAAAGTTCATGTGGTTCTGAGCTTTATAAGGGGGGAATTCTACTCCCCTACCGAGTGGTGTATTTCAAGGATAAAATTTAAAAGCAAAATTGATTGGGCCAAAGGAGACAATACCTCAGTGCCCATTGCCAGCGACACAGTGACAGGCTGTGTCACACCACCATACATAACAAGCACATGGGCAATAAAATGAAAAAGAAACAGTTGTTCTGGTTTATTCCAATTCCTATCACAAAACACATATCCGTCTTCCAAGTAAATACTGCAATGCTGACCTTAAGTGGGTAAGCAAATTCCTCTAACAAGTTGCCCTCTTAAGTTCAGGCCCCAACAAGTGTTATATATAAGTCAATTCCATTTACTAAACTGTTTCAGTCCTACGAACAGTAAGACCCATGCCGCTGTTAACTTAAATATTGCAATGTAACAAAAAACCTGGACACCCTATTTCACAAAACTTTTCCATTATGACATAGCAAGAGTCTAGCAAAAACATTGTTTCTTCAAAATATGAGCCTTTCAAGCACAAATATACTACTATATATAACCCTTTCAACTCGTAAGTACACTGAATTTCATAATCAAGTCAGAAGAACAAAGCAATATAGAGATAACAAGATGGCTCACCCCATTGATGAATCCAAAACCCCATGCTGAAGATAAACAACTTTTCGTGCATCTCGCCTGTGAAGGCAGATCACAATCATTAGATACCACACACTGCAAAAGATCACCTAGTTCTAGAAATTATAATGACATCCTTACTCGTGCCCCATTTTCTACACAAACATCTTTCCCTCGTTTTTACCCATTTACAAAAATAAGGTATAAACAGAATGATAACATTGTGATACATTCTCCTGGGTTTCCACCAGCTCTAGGCATGAATATTGAAATTTACATTCTCCCGATTTACCACCAGCTCTTGGTATGATTTACAAGCGCGATATTTCTATCAGTGATGACCTACAACTTAAATACGAAAAGAAATATACCTACCAGAGACATTCCCTAATATAATATAATAATCTTATTCTAAACACCTGATGTAATTCTTTCCTGACGATAAATAAAACAGTTGAGATATTACAATATGTCAATTAGTATCATGATTCATGCATGAGCCCATGGTGTATTTATTTATGTTGTGATTCAGCAAAAATGTGATGAATTTACTTTTAAATACGGAAGATCAAATAAGTACAAAAATAAAGGGGGTAGATCATTAAATTTATTTAGAATCTTGCAGATCTACATAATTTCATTCAAAAATATATATTTTACCTGGGTATTCTTTCCAAAAGAAGAACATATCCATCAGAGGTGATGACATGGATAGCTTCATATGGATACCTGCCACAGTGAGAAGAAAATCATGAAGTAGACAAGCAAGATTTCAAACAAAACGAACAAATGTAAAGGCAATTATGGCCTTTACCCAAACTCTGTTATGACATCCTGACAAGTCCGAGCATCAGTATTCAGAGACTGATGAAAGTTGGTTTTCCTCTCTGTTGGTGTTGCGTCATTCCCTCCTATTGTTGCTGTAGAAACGGAGGAGTCCTCAACACCATCATGATCTTGTTTAATGCCACTTTCATGAGATGAAAACAAGCTGAATAATATCCCAAAGGCTTCTGACGGAGAAAGAACAAGATGTGCTGCCTTGCGAAAAAAATCAAAGGCAGCTTCTATACATATCTCTGTGGCTAGATGAACATCCTGAATGACATAAAACACTTCTTAGCAACATAAATGTTACATTCACATGATATTTATCTAAAAAGTATAAACAAACAAACCACAAATAAATATCTAGAAAAGATTGTAGC
The DNA here is from genome assembly GCA_031216105.1 of Dalbergia cultrata. NCBI lineage: Eukaryota > Viridiplantae > Streptophyta > Magnoliopsida > Fabales > Fabaceae > Dalbergia > Dalbergia cultrata. The sequence goes on from CM062344.1 coordinate 76,531,064, forward strand.
ACAACCTCTACAACTCCACGTCTCCTATCAGTAGTACGGTGGATAATGTGATCCTTGAGGCTATGCACCCTCATATGAGGATGTAAACGTGAAGGGCGTTGATTTCCAGGGAGAGACAGGGCTTTTGACACCCCATAATAAACTAACTGGAAAAGACGAAGTGGAATTCCCAGCAGCAACTTTACAGGAAACAAAATCCAAAATAAAATATACTGGATCCAATCCATCTGACGCCTACTGTACTTAGCAAAATTAGCTCCAGAGGTTCTAGAACTATGAGATGCAGCAGGAGATGGAGGACAGTCATATCTATCACTATCTTCTTCTTCAGATGAGTATTCAGGACTTGAAGTATCGGAATCCACAGAAAGTTCATGAATGAACTGGTTGAAAGAGGACACACCACTAGGAAAAAGGAAAAAAAATTCAAGGTAAGGACAACAACGTCATGTAAGGATGCTGCAATATTAAGCTGTACAGACATGCATCCATCCCAAAAATATGATGAATGCATAGTATAAACTCCGAATTTTCAAAGAAATAGAAAAAACCAAATATTTAAAAGAAAAAGTTTGACAAATTTAAAAACAAGAATCTTTTTGCATATCAATAAAATAAGAATAACTTCAATAGACTCGAATATCAATTGAGAATATAACTCAAACAAAATTATACCAGCCCCTTCCCCCCCCCCCCCTCTCTCTCTCTCTCTCTTAAAATACTAATTCCTTGGTACTAATTTATTTTCTGGTTTACTATCACTTCATTCTCAACTAATTGTCAGGCTACACTTCCATCCTCATACATTCTTTGTCTAATCTTCATTTATTTTTGTTCCTCCTTGTCTGGGATTAAATCATTGAACATATTCAGGAAATAAAAAGCCTAAGTCATTACTTTTCCAATTTGACTTAATCAATTCTTTAGTTCCTCATATAGCGTAATTCTTTCCTATTTCTTTTTAGCAACCGTAATGCTATAGGCAGCAAGAGGGCTATGTTTAGGAAGGCACCACACCAGAGGTGCGGAGTGTACGCAGAGGTGTAGCTTTGATAATTTACAATTGGTGCATGCAATTATAAATGACACTGAGAAAACAACACATAGTAGAAAATATAAGATTTGTGAAGAATACTAAATAGTAAATACTAAAACGGCTTTTCATGATTGAACTAGTAGCTCCAAGCAAATAAAACGATGAAACTCGTATACTCCCCAATTATGGCACATTAGTGAATAGTGATGTTGCCGATTTTCTGATATAGCAATACATACACATGCAATTATATACATTAACTAAGTGATAAAACAAAGATCAATTTCTCAAAGAATTGTCAATGTAAAAATGATAACATACTTTTCCATCCAACGTGGAAACCGTGGTCCACGGAAAGTTGGCCTGAGCTCCCAACCATGAATACCTTCAAGTATAGTAGCTCTCCCGGGTAGTAATACCAGCAAAAGGGCTGATACCCCGTTGATTAGCCTCACAATATTGTTCACGGACTCATAAGTAATTGCCTTCACGGACCTGCACTAAAAATCAGATGCAAATGAATTCTAAAAGACGTTGAAATACCCCATGGCTCTAAAGCATTGCTAAAAGAAAATACGTGGTACCAGTTGTCCAGTTGTTCTAACAAGCTGAAAAGTATTAAACATTCCAAAATTCTATGCCACTAGAAAGTCTTCTAAATTCATCAAACACCTTAAAGCTGTAAAATAGAATTTTCTTTTCAAGCCCTTCAGACCAGAGACAGACCAAAAAGACAACAACAAAAAAGTATGTGTAAATATAGCTTTGATAGTGTTGAATCATAACAGAAGCAAAAGGGACAACCAAATGATACCCATTATAAAGTCCAAATAACTCTATCCAAAAAAATAAAAGAAGTCAAAATACCATACCAAACAACCCATTTTCCAGAGTCCGAAAATTCACAGCAATAGCAACCAGCAAAATGAAAAGAAAAAGAAAACCATGACCAAGCAGAGAAAATCAAACTAATCCAATCACAACCAACGAGAACAAAAACATTCTCCATCATTGAATCATCACTTCCTCAAAGACCCTCACAAAAACAAAAAATTTACAGACACCCCTCATTAATTCAAGACATAGACAGATATTCAACTTCCCAAACAGACAAAAATAACATGTTCTTACTCTTTAGTAACAGCGAGAACGTGGTCAACCAATCGTTGCATCATGGGGTTTGCCCCTTCTTTCTTTCTCCTTCCAAAATTTCGGTTCTTTCTTTTTGTTTATTCAAAACCTTTCCAGATGAAAAATCCTGGAATATTTGTGTGTGTGTGGTGGATCACGAATTTGGAGATACCCAGAATCGAATCAAAACGAAATTACAACGAAACGGAAGCAAAGAATTGAAAATGGAGAAGAACCATGGGCAAAACATTGCCCCGAGAAAAAGGACAGCGTAGAAGCTATCCCCTTACGAGGACGGAGAGTCGGTGGTTTATGTCTGCTGCACACGTGGCTGGATTTGATTGTGGGGAGCTGCTAAGTGTCGCTTTTTCGGGTACGGTTTTTGCGTTTGCTATGGATCACGCCTACACGTAAGGTGTGGGGCCCCGGGGATTTAGCGGTGTGATGGTGCCGCTATATTCGCATGAGATTCTGAGAGGATCTGGGCCGTACGTGGAGGGTGATTTATCAATGTGATGTACGGTTTGGATTGGATAATAAGCTTTGATGGCTTGCACGTGGATCACGGCAACAGCCTCTTACTTAAAAGAAGTGACACGCAATGCGAAACGTAACCGGGAATCATTTTTCGCGTTATAAGCCTCTTATTTTAATATTTTATGCAGTAAGCATATCAAAATTAAACCATTAATTAATCTAAGCCCCACAAAAGCCGGGATATAACGCTATTTTTGGAAACGAAGTGGAAAAATATTAAAAATATATATATATGGATTCAGATCCAGGGAAAATCTAGTCAAATTTGCATGCAGTAAAGTGGGGTTGGTTGGGAAAAGAAGTTTGATTGTACTTTGTGTTCTCCCTCATAAGGCATGAGGTTGTGAATCATATGTTTCACGAACAGCCTAAAATCAGGAATAAGTGAATAACGTTTCCGTTGTGGAATTCAAGATACAAATTCCCAAAGAGAGGCAGTGATGGACGGAGCTTTGAAATCAATGTTGCTGTCTCGGGGCGAAAATTCTGCGTTTGCTTACTGGTACCTGGGCGTTGAGGCAGGTCAGACGGCCCATTAAAGGCTTTCAGCCTAATTCCTTCGGTCTAATCCGGCTTACTCTATTTAATAAATAAATAAGGTTTAGATTTTTAAAATTTTGTTTTGACTAAATAGCTCAAGCTCCGACCATTGAAAATAACCTATTAAGTCTAACAAGTTAGCTTACTTTTATTTCTATTATTATTAATATTTTTATTTAAGAAAATTTAATAAAAATTGAAATATTCTAATCTATATCTATATAAAATATATTTTTAATTTATTTAAGAAACCTTTTAGCTAATTTAAAATATAATTTTTTTGATATTTAAAAGCCATTGACTCATTTAAAAGTAAGTTTTTTTTATTAAAATTATAATCAAGTATATTTCTAAATAAGTTTTTGAGGATAGACTAGGTTTTCTAGAAGGTCAGGCTAAACCCAAAAGAGAAAAAAGGTTGTGTTAGGTGATCGGTCTAGATTCAAGCTATTTGTTGGGAATGCATATTGGGTCTATTTAAGTAAGTCTAGCATAACCCAACAGCATGAGAGAAACATTCAATAAAATTAATTTTGCGTTGAATGAAGAATGTTATACTATTATTTAATTTTTTGTATTTTTTTTTCGTCAGTATGAACCCAGCCTCTTGTTTCAGTCAAATACTAACCCAGCTCATTAAGAGAAGAGCCCAAAAACAAAAGACCCAGAAGTCTTTAGGCCCAGCATATCAATAAGCCCAAAACAAGTTTCGGAAAAGACATAGCCCACAACAAAAACCCATATGTAACACACCACAACATATTCCGGTGGCATGTCCATGACCAAAAAACCCAGAAAAAGAAAATTCGGGTGGCATGTCCTTAACAACATGCTCCATATTATTTCCCCTTCGATTCAGAAATAGGCTCTTCATGACGGTTCAATTCATGTCCTCCTAGATGTGAATTTAAAGTTTGAGACTGTCCTTCATATCTTAGTGTAATGTCGTGAGGCAAAAATTTAGTACTGTAAAGAATTGCGTGCGGGTAAAAGGAAAAAAGCCACGAACCACAAAATAATTAAAATAAAAAATTCGAATGTACATGACGTGTCACCATATTAGCAATTCGAACCAAATTCAATCTGCACCATACAAAGTTTTTCTTCAGCATTTGTGCCACCAAATCTCCATCACCCACCAAAAAAAATCAGTTTGGTAACGACAAAGGCCAACATTGGATTGTTTTGTTTCACTCCCATCCCATATTTAACATTTGACTGTTCTAATTACCCTGCCACTGTTTTAAGTGCCAACAACCACACATTAGAATAATACACAAGACTGATAGAAGCATCACCAATGGAAGCTGCATTATGCAGTCCACTTGCTCTTTCACCAAATCATGTTTTCAATGCATCCAATCCTGGTACTCTACCATGTCTCCTTTCTCTTTGTTCTGTTTAGCTTTTATGCACAAGTTGCACTAGTTGATTCAATTTTTCAGAATTTTAATTCATTTATGATGAACTATAATCAAGTAAAATGGTTCATGTTTTGATTGCTATTAGCTTTTTGCAATAGCAGGTGATAAAAATTTTCTCTTCAGATATGGCAAAGATCGGAGTGTTGTAATGACTGTGGCAGCCACAGCATTAGGGAAAGGCGGTGGGTTGTTGGACAGGCCAACCATAGAGACAACAAAACCTGGGCGGGAATCTGAATTTGACTTAAGGTAATAATAATAATAATAGCACCAAATTTAGATGCACAATTGAGAAGAATTCAATAATATATTATAGTCCTATAGAATAAACATCTTGGAAATGCTTCATATGAAATAAAGTGAACAGTAGTTCTGTGAGTGGGATTGTGAAAACTGGAATGGCCTTCTCTTGACAAGTTAAGCGTTTGGATGAAATTGGTCGTTGAATCTAGTCAATTTTGCAGTTAGATGTTGAAATCCCCGCTTATGATGCATTTAAATATGCCATAAGATCAGAAAATAAATTTTGGGGTGACCCCAAATTGGTACAGTATTCATACGAATATAGAATTAATCCATTTGTGAGCACATGTTTATATTTTGGAATCGAATCATCTAGATATCACGGAGAAAGGTATCCTTTCCCTCGTTTGGGATTATACCTTTTCTGACCTATTTCCTTGTGTCCCCCTATCCTTCTTTTTCTACTCTTTTTAATCCATTCTGTTTGTATTTGATTCTCTTTCTCACCTGAGGCCAAGGAGAGCCACTGGTGATTTTGCTTTTATATTTGTATTTAATTTCTCTTGTATTCATTTTACTTTCTAATAATTGTTAAACCATTTGAATGATAAAACTTAGGCACCACAACTGAAGTACAGACCTTGGCCTTTTCTTACTTTGTAACTTTCAGATGTGCTGCTAGTAGAGGTATCTAACTATCTATTATGAGTTAAAAGTAGGGGCTATGGGTGGGTTCAATATTACTCTACAAGACATGAAGAGCTCCCCAAGGCTGGATGATGAAGGGATAGGGAAGAAGGTTTTTAGAGTGGAAATGTGAAATCCATCTCTGTGTGGGTGTAACGGTACGGGGGATTCGAACCATGGACCCTATTAAAGTGGAGGAGCTTGGGTGCCAAACGACCTACACCCCCCTATTATGCTTCTTCATCAGCTATTTATAGGCAAAAGTTGGGGAGAGCAATCACATTATAATGCTACGTGTCATCCGTGTATTAGTTGAAGAGGCGGTTTTGTTCTGCGGATAATGAACTGATGTGATAAGAGGTGATGAAATGAGACTTTATGTTTCCTCAACATACATCCTCCGCAGGGTCTCTGCCCACGAATTCCGCTTAGGAGTCTCCATCGAGGGGTCCTCGCCTAAGGTTTCTCCGCCCAAGGGTAGTGGTTGAGCAATCATCAAGGTCTCTGCACAGGAGTCCTGCTGGGGTCTCCACCTAGGAATCCTGTTTGGGGGGTTACTCCCAAAACAGTCCCCCTATCCTTCTTTTTCTACTCTTTTTAATCCATTCTGTTTGTATTTGATTCTCTTTCTAACCTGAGGCCAAGGAGAGCCACTGGTGATTTTGCTTTTATATTTGTATTTAATTTTTCTTGTATTCATTTTACTTTCTAATAATTGTTAAACCATTTGAATGATAAAACTTAGGCACCACAACTGAAGTGCAGACCTTGGCCTTTTCTTACTATGTAACTATCAGATGTGCTGCTAGTATAGGTATCTAACTACCTATTATGAGTTAAAAGTAGGGGCTAGTTCATATTCCACAAATATCCTTCAACTGAACTGAACTACTCAAGCCATATGTGATGTTTAGTTTCAGACCTTTGTCTGTTGACTGAACAACACTAAGAAGCCAATACAAATACTAAAGTTCTAGAAGTGAGCTTAGTGAAATTGATGAAATGCCAAAGCTGTGCCTGTAGCAGATTTGCTAGGAGGCTGATACTGATAAAGATGGTGGTAGTGTGGGAATAGACAATGTCTTGAAAGCCTTAATAAGAAGCCTCTTTTAGGCTTTTAGCCTTCCTGTTCTTTTTGACAGTCTAATTGAAGTCTTTTTACAGCATATAGCACACCTTCATTCTTTCTGCTTTCTGTTAGCATTTTGTTACTAGATCTCTGAGATGAGTTAAGGCATAATTGTTAAGAAAAAAGCAGTTGAGTGGTTTCTTTCTCCGGCAAGAGGCATTTTAGATTGTGGTTGCGATTATGGTTGCATGTGAGTATTCCAATTGCATAAAATTGTGGAGACTGAGACTGTCGGGGCCACAATAGTTGCTGCAATGCAGTTGTAGAGATCACCACAACAGCAGTGTTGCGACCATAGTGGTGATTACATTGCGACCATAGTTGATAATTTTCAAGTAGGCAAATCCACTTCGTGGATATTTATTCATGGCTTTTTGCATGCCTCCTCCACCTTTCCTTTTAGTTTGCTTTCGCATTTTATCACATATTTCAAAACAAAATAGAATGGTTTAAACCTTGGATGACATGTTTTCTACCAGGAAATCGCGAAAAACATCCCCCCCTTATCGAGTGTTGCTGCACAATGACAACTATAACAAGCGGGAATATGTTGTGCAAGTGCTGATGAAGGTGATACCTGGAATGACACTTGACAATGCTGTTAACATCATGCAGGAGGCTCATTATAATGGAATGGCAGTGGTGATCATCTGTGCTCAAGTGGATGCTGAAGACCACTGCATGCAGTTGAGAGGAAATGGCCTTCTAAGTTCAATTGAGCCAGCTGATGGTGGGTGTTGAGTATATATTATTATATCTATAAAGAGGTAGAGAGATCATTGTCAAGAGCAATTTGGTCTTATAGTTTCATTGGTATGCTCATATGTATATTATACAGCGTCCATAATGTCCACTTCTCCAATCATTAAAAGATATTGTATAGAAAATTATTGACTAGGCAAGGAGATGGGTAGTGCTACCCTGCTAGGTAATATTGTACTTATGCAGGACATATATTGCTACCAATCGACAGCATTATTTAATGTGGTATACTATCACAAATCTCTATAACCCCCCCCCCCCCTTCCTCTTTTCTCCCCCTCTTTTCTCTCTCTTTTCCGCCTCTCTTTCTCTTAACTGAAGCAAAGCCTCTTATATCAGCAACAGCAATAACCAGTACAACAATAACAGCAGATCTTGTTCCACTTGGTGGAGTCAGTTACATGGGATCAAATAACATCAACCATGTAATAATCAAACTATCAAAATCTGATTTTTTTCTTTTTTTCTTTATGAGTTCTGATATAGTTTTCCTTAATCTCCTTCAACTAGTACATAGCCTATAAAATCGCTTGCCTGATATTGGAATAATAGATGTTTAATGATTGGGGGACAAACAGTGTTTTCACAGACAGTTCAAAAGCAACCCAACAGAAAGTTAGAAAACCGAAGTCTTTGCTTTCCACAGAAGCTATGTATGCCATATATAGTCTTTGATTTTATACACTCATTCATTGGTTTGCCTTCCTTAAAATTCACCAATGGATTGAAATGGAAGCACAGAGCATTAATTTATACACTAGTTATCAGACAGGTGAGTAACTGATGTTGACTGCCAATTACCAAATCGGTATTTATGAAGATTTCTGTTATAAAAATGATAATGTGCATAGTGGTTCTCTTCTTAGAATTACCAATCAACATTGCGGATAAGCTGAATTTTGAAGGCATTGACTTAATCATAGCTTACTAACACATCTCTTGAATTTAAATTGAGCCTGCAATGCTTGTGATCTCCTAAATTAGACCAGAAATACTGAGTTGTTTAGAAAACTGAATCACAGCAGCATTCAAATATTTAGCATGCTGTAGCATGATGCCAAATATATATTTCCCACATTATTTTTCACTGTTCAAAACTTTTTCTTCACATTTTTCATTGCAACCAAACAAGGGAAGATGAATTCCCTCCTTCCAATTTCCTTCCATCCCCTCTTTTTCCTTGCAATTTCATCACAACCAAACAGACTATTAGGGCTGTTAAGTTTGTGGGGTAGTATGTTATTTTGGGACTCCAAGATGGTGTGTTGTACGTGGGGGGAGGGGGTGAAGGGAGCAAAATGCATTGTTTTGACACAATATCATATTACAGTTTACATTATTAATTTATTATCATATAACTGTACACATCATCATCCCCATTATATAAAGAAAAATATTAATTAAGATATTAATTTGTTCAAACATAATTAACCATGCGAACTAACTTGTATAGGGTTTTTCTTAGGTACGAATGTGGTGAGATTAGGATTTTTATTTTTATGGATTAGAATATAGTTTACCTTGTAAAATTAAATTTACTCAGTTATATGCTGAAATTTAAAAATACTAAACTGTCAAAATAAAATAAGGTTGTGTTTACAGGGGGAAAAAAATTTGTAGTGTGTAACGAATCCGTATGGGATTGCTCCATGGAGCCAAGCCTCATCAATTACATCCACCCATGAAACCTTATCTATTTTGACCCTATTTACTCAAATGGTCCTTTTCCAACTGCCAACATTATTGCCATCATAGCTGCCTACTCGTGAATACCAAGGTGTCACGTAAGAAAACTCTGTGTGGCATGCGTATAAAGCATTTAAATCAAAATATACTCTGCATCCTTCCTATTACATAAAGTTAATAACTAATTTCTACCTCCTTTTTCAGGCATTTTCTACCTATTTTCTTCATTTCATACAACCAAATAATAATAATAAAGTTGTTTATGTAATGTATTTGCACCCTCCTTAGCAATCACTTTCTGGATGCACCCTAAGCCAATCTTTTTGCTAACATAAAAGTAGATTTTGTATGGTACAACAAGCACAGTAAGATTTATTACACACAAGTCATTTGACTATATTTATTAAGTGTGAATAAATGTTAAAAAATGTGCTAAATACATTTAAAATTAGTCACACTTACAGAAAATCATACATAAATTTTAATGTACTAAATGAATGTAACTAAATATTTAATGTATGGTACACTTTATTTTGCCTAATGTACTATAGTAATTACCTAAAAAGCATAGAAAGAGTAAAAAAATAATAGTATATTACGCAACAAACTTCTGTGAATTTTCATCAAAATGGAAAAAAGAGATCACCATGATAAAATATCGAATGATCTATTTTATCGGATCAAATAAATTCTTATGACCAATTTCAAAATTAGAGTGGATTAACAACACTAAATGTAGTTGGTTTAAATAATTTGATATTTAGTGTAATTTTGATGGATTAAGCATGTAAAATAAATTTATACTATTATCCAATTGAATCATTTAATTTGCATAACATTTTGAGTAATAAATATAAAACTCATATTTTATTTACTAATGTGATAATATGTGATTGAATAACAATATAAGTAAAATTTACATTGTTGATATATCAAAATTAAATCTAATAATATTTATGTATTGAGTAAAAAATTTGATTAAAACACTATGAAAGAACAAAATTAATACTATAAGAATTTAACTTCTTCTTTTTATTCATCATAATTTTGTAAAGATAATGGAATTTGATTCTTTGACTTTAAGTTAACTACTTAAACCTCTTACTACTGACCCAATTCTAATGACTTATTTTAAAAAATTTACTTTCATAATCAATTAATCTATTTTTTCTTTTTATTGCTCAAAATTACTTTTAATTGAGGCATGCTTATTCGAAATACGATTCAACATAGAGTGGATATCTTTCACAATTAAGACTTGAATTGTGATTCAATCCATGGGAGTCATAATAAGTCAATCTGGTTCATAGTGAATTTTATTCTCATATTTTTGAATTTTTGTGCATGTATTTTTTTCTTAAAAAATATAACATTTGGTTTTTATTCTTTTGTCTTTTTGTTTTTCCCCGACTATTTCCATTATGGACTTCACGGGATTAGACATAAGACGGCAATATATCTCCAATCAGTAGAAGATTCTTGGTTTGCTACACAAAGCTGAAGACTATTACAATTTGTACTTAAATAATTAAATTTAAGATATTGTTATTTTAATAATTTTAATTAAAAAGGCAGAAAATATTTAAGGTATACAATTTTATACATATAAAATTTTTTAGATAAAATCAATGAATATTCAAAAGTTTTATATACAAATATGAGTTACTTGACATTCCCGATAGGAAAAAAGATAATGCACTTAACTAGTACTATCTAGCAAAAGTAATGTGTTTCTTTCATTCACTGATATTTTTCTAGCACAGAGAAAAAAAAGCAAGCACAGTAATAAAAATACACACATCTCTTTATGGGGGATAGGAGTAATGAGACGGAAACAAAATTTGCCAGTCATATAACGCTAATACTTGCATTCCCAATCCCCCTTCTCACTCCTTTTTTTAATAATACCCTCTTCCAACAACCAGCAAATCAATCTGATGCAAGCACCCTCTCTCTCTCTCTCTCTCTCTCTCTCTCTCTGTGTCTCTGTAGCCCCTTTTGAAACGAATAAAATCCAAGGCATCCACTTCAAACTCCACACTCTACTTTACTCTCTTTTTTCTTCATTTCACTTCTCCCAAAGCTCCCTCTAAGCATAGCCTGAAACAATGGCTCTGAATCTGAACCCACAATCCCTCCTCCTCCTCACCATAGCACTCTCCCTCACCATCTCTCTTTCATCCGCCTCTCGGATCTCACCACCGTCTGAGTTCACCACCACACTTTTCGACATCTCCTCTTCACTCCACCAAGCCCACCAAGTCCTCTCGTTCAACCCCAACAACCTTCTAGGATCTTCTTCCCAACAAGAAACCCAACTCACTTCAACCCCCACCTCTTCATCATTCTCAGTTCACCTCCACCCAAGAGACACCCTCCTCAGCACAAAGCACAAAGACTACAAATCCTTAGTTCTCTCCCGACTCGCCCGCGACTCAGCCCGAGTTAACTCGCTCAACGTAAAACTCCACTTCGCCCTCAACAACATCTCAAAATCGGATCTCCACCCGGCCCATGCCCAGGCCCAAACAGAATTCCAACCCGAAGACCTCTCCACCCCAGTCTCCTCCGGGACCGGCATGGGCTCGGGCGAGTACTTCTCCCGGGTCGGAGTGGGCCAGCCCGCAAAACCCTTCTACATGGTCCTTGACACAGGAAGCGACGTAAACTGGCTCCAGTGCAAGCCCTGCTCGGAATGCTACCAACAATCCGACCCGATTTTTGACCCGACATTATCCACCTCGTACTACCCCTTAACCTGCGACGCACAACAGTGTCAGGCTTTAGACATGTCCGCATGCCGCAACGGGAAGTGCCTGTACCAAGTCTCATACGGTGACGGCTCTTTCACCGTTGGTGAATACGTAACCGAAACGGTGTCGTTTGGTAACTCCGGGTCCGTTAATAAGGTCGCTATGGGCTGCGGCCATGATAACGAGGGCCTTTTTGTTGCCGCAGCGGGCCTTCTTGGGCTTGGTCGTGGGCCTTTGTCACTTACCTCGCAGATCAAGGCGACGTCGTTTTCGTATTGTCTCGTGGATAGGGATTCAGCTAAGAGTTCCACGCTCGAGTTCAACTCGCCGCGACCCGGTGACTCGGTCACCGCGACTCTGCTAAGGAACGAGAAGATGGGGACGTTTTACTACGTCGAGCTCGCCGGAGTTAGTGTCGGAGGGCACATGGTGGCGATCCCGCCGTCGACGTTCGCGATGGACAGCTCCGGCGCCGGAGGGATCATTGTTGACTCGGGGACCGCCGTGACTCGGTTGGTGACTCAGGCGTACAACTCGGTGCGCGACGCGTTCAGGAGCATGACTCGGAACCTTAGGTCTGCTAACGGGTTTGCGCTTTTCGACACGTGCTACGACTTGTCGTCTTTGAGGTCAGTGAGCGTGCCGACGGTGTCGTTTCACTTTAGTGGAGGGAAGATGTGGCAGCTTCCGGCGAAGAATTACTTGATCCCGGTTGATAATTCGGGCACTTTTTGCTTCGCGTTTGCCCCTACGACGTCGTCTTTGTCCATCATAGGCAATGTGCAGCAGCAGGGGACACGTGTCAGCTTCGATCTTGCCAACTCTGTAGTGGGATTCTCACCCAATAAGTGCTAGGGTGTGTATTTACGTATTTAACGCCCCACACAATAGTGTGTTGTTGCACTAGTATTAGCAGTAATTTATATCATATTATATTATGGATAAGTATAAGGTTGAGAGCAGAAAAACCTAAAAAGAAAAAAGTAAAAGATGAGAAATGAGGGCAGGGTTGGATTTTGATGATTATTATTTATCGGATTCGTAGGGAAAAGTGAAGGGCCATGCCTCTTGAATTATTTTGGTTTGGGACTTTGTTGGTGGTGGTGGAGGAAGGGGTCCCACACTGAAATAAATTTGATGGACGGTTTTGCCTTAGGGTTGGTGTGGATCATAAATTCAGTAGTATTAGTACTGTTTGGTTGATCTTTTATTTTTGGAATATCGGTTTGGAATTGTATGCAGTGCTCAATGGCAAGTGCTTGCAAATTTGTGCAAAGCTTAATTTGAGGCCATTTTAGTTCTAATTATACTTCATGGTTTACTAATTTTGTGGTAGTGTAACTTCTTATTGCTCCCTTGGCTAAATAAAGAATAGCTCTCAATTTGGATAATCTGATACTCCATTCATGGTTTACTAATTTTACACAACTTTACGTTTTAGAATATCAATTTACTTTTAAACAACTTCACATTTTAATAACATATTTATTTATTTTTTCTAATAATACTCTTAAATAATTTCATTCACTAATTATTAGTTTTTCAAAAACATTTCATTTAATAGAGGTATATTAGTTCATTAGTTATATTCTACTTCATTCCCAACTTAGTTATAATCTTTTTTAATACTTATGCTTGTCTAAAAGTGACAATTGTCTTTTTGATATATCATCTAATCAAAATTCATGTAGAAAAAAGTTTTGCATGTAGACCGGGGTGTAAGCGTATCAAATTGATTGATAGACCTAATGGATTGGAACCAATCAAATGAGATTGGGCTGGTCGAATCAGGTCATTTGGTCAATCGATTTGAATTCAATTAGTTAGGCTATTGGATTTGTATACCCTACTCCGAGACTCAACCCAAATTAACTTTTAAATTTCTTCAATTTATAATTTTTATGAGGCTTTATGGATGTGATATGGATTGTGCTATTTAATATTTTGAATTGAGAATTTTTTTGATAATATAATTGTGTTGTTTACATACTATATGGATTGTGCTATTTAATATTTTGAATTGAGAATTTTTGTGATAATATAATTGTGTTGTTTACATACTAAGTTGTGACAATGCGACATCCAAAATCTATAAGTTTGAATGTTGTGATGTTAAAGTTATGTTATTTGGGTATTATATTATAGGATTTTAGTCTCTTGATATTAGAATAACATATTAGCATATGAAAATTTGCCTGTATAAAATTTTGATGTTTTATGGCATATTTTAATGAATTTTTGGAGCAAAAATAAAAAAATTAAATTTAATGATCCAATTCTAGTCAAATCAAATTTGATTAGATTGGTTTGGTTTGAATTTTGTAAATAATAATAATAATAATAAATTCAAACTAATTCAAATCAATTAAAAATTGATGGCTTTGGATTTATTTTTCCCAAATTCGATCTAAAGCAATCCATTTACATGTAGGCCACCTGGCTAACAACATGACAATAATAAGAGATGAAGTTTACATGGCCTAGTGAGTGAGGAAGGGGGTCTCTTTTGTTTGGATGAAAGCAAAGAGAAATGGTGGGTGTTTGTCTGATAATCCTTTTTCTTTTAACTTGTTTTGATTTGTGGCATTACGTGACTGAACCCTATCTATATATTTTTATGTGTGAATAATAAGAACGGATTGTAATAAGGTTAATTATTATATGTTGTTTTCCGGTACTTAAAAGCATAAAATCAATGTCACATTAATGGGTACTAATTGTTTTGTAGCTTTGTAGTTTTGGTTACTGAACTAATTAACCTGCTCTTGTTCAAGGTAGTAGAGGTATGGTTACTTTGGGGGCGCAATGGCGGGTCCCAAACATTGAATTGTAGGGTCAATGCCCGTGATTGTCGGCAAAATTATGCATGGATTCATGAATGAATTATTGTCTGAAGGACTGACCGGTCTGGTTTGTTTAGATATATCTTGTCTTGTCATGTGTTGTCTTCTGCTGCTGGAACCCACTACCAATTTCCCATCTCAAGTATGAGCCATTTAATGATCTATATCATACGGTTAGTCTAATAAAATCCGCAATATGCATGTTAGTCTTTTTTTTTTTTTTTTGTCCGTTAGACGACACGTCAATTATAAAATCATTTTATTTAACAAGAAAAGTACAAATTGATAATGATCATTAATTATTTAGTCAATTGGTTGTTGGTATGTTAACTGATCATCGTACGCATGTGATGGCTTTCCATTTGATACGAGCGGTTTTTGATCTAGCGTTCCTCTGTCTCTTAATTAAATTTTGTTGGGGTATCTCATTTATAAAAGGAAAAAAATGAAAAAAACCAACAACGAGAAAAAGTATTTTAACAAACGTCTTTCAATTTTTTCGTTATTAGTATTTTGAGAATAGAGGTTTCTTAAAGGCCTAAGAAAAAAAATGTCATTTGTACTATTTTTAAAACCATTATTTAAGAGATATATATATGTCTTCAAATATATCTTAAATATTAATTGAGAGTGAGTTTTAATTTTTTAAATTAATATTCAAGGGATATTTTGAAGCGTCTCTTAAAAAAATCCAAAAATAAATATAAATAATAAAGTTTAATTAATTTGCTACTTCATATAATTTCATCAAATTTTTAATTAGATTTCTACAGTATAAAAATTTATAATCAGGTCTATATAGTAAACAAAATTTTATGATTAAATCCCTAAATTTAACATCAATTCCAAAAACATAAGATTAGCTAAAATATTTTTGATTTTATCTATTATTAGATCTATATGAGTTGAATTGAACACCTTGGAGATTAAAAACCCAATAATATCAAAACTATCTCCAAAATTCATCAAAATAGACTTTTATCTTTTTGTTATTAGAAAAAAAAAGAGTTCAATTAAATACTGAAAAAGTGTCTATATGAAATTGTTGCCAACTCATTTCTTATGTGTGTGCTCACATAAGAACGAATCAATTAATATTGTGTTTAATCTTACATTTTTATAATTGCAGTAAGATACATGGACTTGATTATAATTTTTTATTCGATATAAGGATATGATTATAAATTTTTAAAATATATAGTCTAGTTGAAAATTTTATTGAAATGATAGGAATATGAAGATTAATTAATCTAAATAATATTACTCAAAGTAAAGCTTTAACCAGAGAGAGAGAAAAGAACTATGCTCCCCGGAATATAGTAAAAGCTTTTTGAGGTGGAGGCGGTGAAGTGATAAAACTCTTGGTTCTTATCTCGTAGAGAATATTCTTTAATTTTCTCGTTACTTTATTGATTGAACATGAATTCACTTTGGTTTCACAATCGAAGTCCCTTTAATGATGATCATTTGGAGGTTTCAAGATTAAATATAGATCGGTTAGGAGGGCAACTATGAAAAAATTACAATAAGCTTGCCGTGGTTTTTTGCTTCCCACGCTCTCCAATGTTAAAGAATGCTGCCAGTTTAGAGATTTCATTTGAAAATTATGAATTCCATCTTCTACCAAAAAGGAAAAAGTGAAATAAAAAAGAAAAAAGAAAAAAGAAAAAAGAACAAGAGCATAACAGATTTGTTGAACTAAAGAAACTTAAGGCAAAATGAATCAAGTTGACCAAATAATTTTAATTAAGGAAGTGCCATCATTGCTTCTAATTGGTGTTAGCATGAATTTTAAATAAGAATTTATGAAAAGTAATTGTTTGAAAATGACCTTGCGCGTGTGAGCAAAGCGAAAGCTTGAGCATTTGTCAATGACAAAAATCAAAGCAAGATGTTACTTAAAAAAGTTATATTGGTGTGGCTTGGCCATGGATACTTGACATGCATGGGAGGAAATTAAAGGCAGTGGTTGGAGGCTGGTAATGTTGAAGCATACCAAAAGAGCAAAGAGGGGACTTCAATTCCGACAATCATGCTATTGACAAAATGCACCCACTCTCTAGTGGGTCAACCACAAATGCTGCAAAAAGTTGGTGCAAGTCCCAAAATCTAAATCTAATCTTCTCGCTTACAAAAATTATCACGTGTTAAGCAGCCGCTAGTGACGCCTCAAATATTGGAACTTTCCTTCGCATATCGTCTCTTCTTGCTTGGGTGGCCGCTTTCTTCTCGAGTGTATCCTATCTATACTAAAATAATTTGAGTTTTTACTAAACGAGTGCCTTAACACATCTTTAAGGATTCGAAAATGAAAGATTTTTCATATAAGAGTAAAACTTTCAAGCTTTTTTTTTATAAATGCATTAAAGTGTTAGAATCTTTTCACTTTTGGCTCAATCAAAGAAAAAAAAAAAAATTTCACTTTTGGTTCCTTAAAAAGTAACATTAAGATAGTATCTCCAACTATTAAAAATTAGTGAATACTCCTCTACAATTCTTAGTCAATGCCTCCGGGTGCAGTTGCCTAGGTGGAAGTCTAAGGGCACGACATATATGTAATTAAATATTTAACTACATTTCATGAATGTGGTTAAATGAAACTAATTATGTGGCTAAATACAAAATAATTTCCACCCCCTCTCAGTCTCTATCTCTACTTCCACCCTTACTTTCCTCCACCTCTGCCACACCCCTTTGACAATGATAATCCTGCCACTGCACCATCTCTTCCCTCCTCCTCCGCCACCACCATCACCACCCTTTCTTCCCCTATTCTTTTAGGTTTCGATTGAGAGATTTAACATAGAAGGAAAGGAGTGGCCAATAATAGTAAGGAATGGAAATGTATGGAATGGAAAAGTATAGAATGGAAATGTTAAAGTGGTCATCCCCTTTGTCTGGGAGTTTAATGGAGAGAGGGAGGGGAGTTAGCATGCTTTTGTTTGGGAGTTGTAATTTTAATGAAGGGAAAGAAATAGCAACTAAATTTTTTTTTTCAATTTTATCCCTTTAACATAATATAAACATATATATCCCTTTTATTTTGTTGTGTTTTATATGGATAAAATAGTAATTATGTTAATTTTGAGGGGAAATGCTCCCACCAAATAATTGTCCTTCCCGAAACCCTCCAATTTGGAGGGTCAGGATGGCTACTCAATTTGATGGGGAGGGAGGGCTCTTGTGTCCCTCCATTGCCACTCCTTCCCTTTCTAATTTTTAACTCCCAAACACATTTTGCTAGAGTCTCCTTGCCTTTCCATGCATTTTCCCCCAATTTTTTCATAGCTTTAAGGTTGTGGCGATTGCTGGAAGCAGACCAACAGCGGCATAGGAAATGGTCAAAGATGTAGTGGATTTGAGTGCAAGTGAAGGAGAAACCAAATGGTTCGAGGGGAGGTCATGGTTCCATAGTTGTGGTGGCTGCTCACATGCGATATAGCGGCATTAGCAGATGTTGGTAGGGGATCGCAATGGTGTTTGTGGCTGGGGCGACATTGAGCACAGCGGAGCTGATGGGACTCCCACGGTGGTGGTCATGGTGAGGTCGTGACAACGACGCTTCCTCCCTCTCCAAAGTACCATTCAATGACTCCCTTTTCTTCATTCTCCCCTTTCTTTAACGTACCAATCCCAAAACCCAAATCTGTCCATTTCTATAACACCCTTCACTTAAAAAAATCACCATAAACTTTGTCACCATCATCAAACATCAATTACACAATAATAATAATAATAATAAAGCTATGATCTGTTTCGGATTTAGGTTAGTAAGTTTTGTCACTTTGTAATCTCTATGGCTTTTGTTTTACTGTTTTTCTTTTACCATCTTTCATTTTAACTACATTTTAAGTTTTGACTTATTATTATTTTTCTTCTTTTTCCTTAGAGATATTCTTCGTGATTATGATTTGTTCGTTGATTTTGTGTATTGCTTATAATGAAATAGGTATCTTACTGAACTTTGAAGAGAAAAAGCAATTGGGTGTGCTAGTTTCCTGAAATTATCATGAAAAGTTTTGGACTTCTATGTGTTGGAATCATGGGGCTTTGATTTTTAGCTATGTTGAGCTAGGAGGCACTACAAATAAAACTCTCTTTGTTATTTCTTGAATAACTTTATACTTTTGTACACTAGAGCACACTAACACTTGTGCTTTACCTCACTTTGAACACTAACTCAAGAGACACTTGCACACTCTTAAGCACTCTCTAATGCTTTTCACTAGCACTTACTAATACACTCACTCATACATTTGCTAATGCACTCTACACAAATAATCCTATTGCCTATTTATAGGCTTCTACCTTCTCAATGGACGGTGGAGATTAATTCTAATGGATGGTCTAGATTACACATCTAGAACCTTCTCACCCTCTACACATATCTTCACATTTCTAGAACCATCTCTATATATCTACTAAGGATATTCTCGATAACTCTTACATGTCTCTAGAAGCTTCTAGATAGTTCTACGTATCTCTACAAGCTTCTAGATAATTCTACATATCTCTACATGCTTCTAGATGGTTCTACATATCTCTACATGTTTCTAGATAGTTTCACATGATTCTACATTGTTCTTCATGATTCCACAAGTTTCTAGAATCTTCTCATGCTGGTGCCAAACTTCTAGACATATCTAGTGTTGATTTTTCATTTCTCCCCCTTAACACTAGATATGTTTCGTTCTTTCATCCATGAAATATCTTCATACGTTGCAAGCTTCTTTCTTTCCATAACTACTGCAACATTTGCATACTTTGGATTGGGCTTTATTTGCTTCGTAGATCTCCTGAGTTGTGGTTGTTCTGCTACTTCTTCATCTTCCTGTTGAGACTCTTCTTGTCCCCTTTGATGAACTCCAGTTTTCCAAGGGCTCTGTGTATGTCTCTGCACCTTGCTTGAACTTGGAGATTGTAGCTCTTCACCATCTTTTTGCTCCCCCATCTTTTGTTCTGTCATGCCTTCAATATTTTTAGAGTCTGGTAGAATTACCTGTTGTGGCAACCACCATGAGGAAGCTTCATCGAACACTACATTTCTTGATGTGTAATATATTCCAGTTGTGGGATCACAGCATCTCCAACCTTTTCTCTGACTGTTGTATCCCACAAAGATGCAGCGAATAGCCTTTTTGTCCATTTTGCTCCTTAAGTGATTTGGCACAAAGACATAGCATACGCAGTCAAATACTCGGAAGTGACTCACCGTAGGTTTGAGCTTCCATAGCTTCTCAAATGGAGACTCAAACCTTAGCTTGGCTTGTGGAAGTCGATTTATCACATGTGTTGTAGTCTTCATACACTCGGCCTAGAATCTGCTTGGAACATTTTTGGCACGTAGCATGCTTCGACAAATTTCTACCAAATGGCGATTCTTCCTCTCTGCTACGCCATTTTATTGAGGAGTGTTAGGACACGTTATTTGTCTTCGTATCTTACACTCCTTCAAGAACTCATAGAATTCTTTTGATGTGTACTCTCCTCCACTGTCTGTGCGAAGGCCTCTAATCTTCTTTCCAACTTCGCTTTCAACCTTTTCTTTAAACTCTTTGAATTTTGATAATGTCTCAGATTTTTCTTTCATAAAATAGACCCATACGTACCTTGAGTAATCATCAATGAAGGTCACCATGTAACGATATCCACTAATCGAAGGTTGTTTAACTGGTCCAAGCACATCTGAGTGAACTAGCTCTAGCGGCTCTTTGGCTTGAAACTTTGAACTTTCGTATAGAAGTTGGTGAGCCTTACCGTATTGACATCCAGCGCATACAACGTCTTCTCGTACTTCCAACGGAGGGAGACCCTTGAGCATCATCTTCTTCATTATCACTTTCAACTTGTGATAGCTCACGTGCCCAAGACATTCATGCCACAAATCAACTGTATCATTCTTTCGAGTCTTATCTACGTAAGCAGATTCTGCAGACATTACATAGATTAACTCTAAATGTTGTCCTTGTAGTACTGGTGTCCCAATAACTTTTATCTTGTCATATATCTTAACATCCTCTGGGCCAAATACTATGTACTTCCCTGACTTCGTTATTTGTGATACTGAAAGTAAATTTTTCTTTATTCCAAGTACATAATAAACATTTTGTATGTGTACCTGATCGTCACTGCAGCGAGGTGAGATCACTGTTCTCCCAACATGAGTGATTGGAAACCTTGAATTGTCTGCTGTCACCACAACTCGATTACCTTTGTACTCTATTGTGCTTTCCAGCTTCTCCTTATCGCGTGTCATGTGATTGGAGCATCCTGAATCGATAATCCAATCCTTATTATAGTCAACAGCTAGCGGGCTTGTCATTGTGAGTGCCAATTCTGCCTTAGGTGGCTCCACGAGCTTCTCATCAGTTTTGTCAAAATCTATCTCTTCCTCTTGGTCAATGTCTTCTTCGACTGCCAGTGAAGCGGAAATGTCCCATTCTTCTTCACTATTATCTTCTTTCTCCACTTGACGACTTGAGGTTACTGCATTGCTCTCTACCACCTTCTTCTTGAACCAACAATCTCTTGCAAAATGTCCCCGTTTTCCGCAAATGAAGCAGGCATTATCACCTTTCTTTGCCTTTCCAAGTCGAGAACCTCCCTCTTTCTCATTTCTCGACTTCTCGTTCTTGTTATTTAAATTTGTACTAAAATATGGCTTCCCTCTTCCTTTTCTTTTACCAATGAAGAGTGCTTCTTCTTCACTCTTCATTGATACGCCAGCCATTTGTTTAGCTAACGCCTCTTGGTCAGCCAACAAATTTTCTAACTGTAAAAGGGAAGGTTGAGTAGGCCATCCTTGAATTGCAGCAATAAAACCTCTATACTCGGGTCTCAAACCATGAATAATAATTCTCTTCATGTGTTGATCGGATATTTTACTATCGGGATCTAATTAAGAGATTTCTTGGCAGAGAGACTTTACCTTGGTGAAATATTGGTTGATCATCAAGTCTCCTTGTGTTGTTGATAAAAGTTCGTTCTCCAGGAGTTGCAGCCTCGTGTCATTCTTCTTGGAAAACAGTGTTGCAAATGTGTCTCATGCTTCCTTCGGCGTTGACGCCTTCCTTATGTGCTCCAGCATATCATCTTCCACTGTGGTCTTGAGTGCAAACATCACCTTCCCAGCTTTAATTTTCCATTTTCGTAGTGCCTCAACTTCATTTGTAGAAGGTGGTGTGGTTTCGCTACCACCAACAACCTCCCACAGGTCTTGGCCTTGGAGATATGACTCCATACATGTTTGCCATGTATTGTAATTCTGGGTATTGAGCTTCTTAATTCCACCAACCACTTGGATATCTGCCATAGTGACCTGATGAAATTTTCTCACAACTGCTTTGGTCGCAGACCACTAGCGTCACAGTCCCAGACTACGATTTTGCAAGAACTCCCCCAGAACTAATGATCCTCCCACTTGAATCGGTCCCAGACCGTCAAGCTCTGATGCCAAATTGTTGAGCTAGGAGGCACTACATATAAAACTCTCTTTGTTATTTCTTGAATAACTTTATACTTTTGTACACTAGAGCACACTAACATTTGTGCTTTACCTCACTTTGAGCACTAACTCAAGAGACACTTGCACACTCTCAAGCACTCTCTAATGCTTTTCACTAGCACTTGCTAATACACTCACTCATACATTTGCTAATGCACTCTACACAAATAATCCTCTTTCCTATTTATAGGCTTCCACCTTCTCAATGGGCGGTGGAGATTAATTCTAATGGATGGTCTAGATTGCACATCTAGAACCTTCTCACCCTCTACACATATCTTCACATTTCTAGAACCATCTCTACATATCTACTAAGGATATTCTAGATAACTCTTACATGTCTCTAGAAGCTTCTAGATAGTTCTACGTATCTCTACAAGCTTCTAGATAATTCTACATATCTCTACATACTTCTAGATGGTTCTACATATCTCTACATGTTTCTAGATAGTTCCACATGATTCTACATTGTTCTTCATGATTCCACAAGTTTCTAGAATCTTCTCATGCTGGTGCCAAACTTCTAGACATATCTAGTGTTGATTTTTCAAGCTATTGTTGCTCTTTGGTGTGTCTGTAGTATGTTGTTCATTGGTGTTGCAAACTCATACTTCCCTGATATGGCTGGGGTGGTGATGGTAGTGGCGGAGGAGGGAGGAGATGGCGTGGTGTTGGGGTCATTGTCGTTGGAAGGGTGCAACGGAATTAGGGGGATGTGATGGTGGAAGTCGAGAGGAGGGTGAGAGTGTTTCGCATTTAGCCATGCAATTGATTTCATTTAACAACATTTGCAATTGATTTCATTTAACAACATTTATGAAATGTTGTTAAATGCACCAAAGTTTAACAATGTGTTGCTCCGATAGGCTTTCACGTAGGTAACTGCAGCACAAGCATTGACTTGCAACTATAGTGGAGAATTCGCCTTGAAAAATAGTGTCCTACTTACTGTAGCATTTCACGAACATGAGGCTTTTACTAGTGGAGTGGAAATATGGGACGAAGAAAGAGGAAGTTGAGGGCCTCTGAAATGGGACTACCCCATTTCTTGGAAAAAAAAAAAAAAGTGCTTTATGAAGAGAGAGAAGGTTGAGGACCATTGAAATGGGACCACCCCATTTCTTGAACAAAAAGTGCTTTATATGATTATTTATAAGTTGGATTTTTTTTTATTAAAAAAAATCACATGAGCTCATAGTAGGGATTAAAATGATCTCTTTTATTTGAGAGGAGGGAACATTTTTGGGACACTTTTACTATTTTTATTCTCTAATAAATATTTATCTTCACTTATGTACACATATTAAAAAAATAATTAAATATACTTGAAGTTAGATAAATCTAAGTATATTTTATAACACTACTTTTATCATTATCTACTCCAATACTCTCTCTCTCGTATTTAATTTATTCAACAACTCTCTCTTTCATAAGAGTATAATGGAAAAAATTAATATTGTCTAGAATTCTCAATTAAAATGATATATAATAGTAAAAAAATAAAATTTTATAGATAAACACTTATTAGAAAATTGATATAGTAATTTTTATGACAAATTGATTATATGGCAATAATATAACAGTTAGTGGGATCCAAATTTAGACCATGTTGGAAACGCCCTAAAGCTTTTAACAAAACCCAAATGTGGTTTTATGGGAAGGCGATTTCTGCCAATCACCTTATGGGAAAGAACTGAAGAAAACTATGTTGTTCACTTTATGAGTTTGTAATTTTTAGGATCAATGTGTTACTCCCTCCATCCACTAATTATATTTAGATGTATTAATTTTTTTAATATATCAAATTTTCTTTGTTTTCCAAGGAGAAGATAAAAGTGACCCGGGGGGGGGGGGAGTACTAATTAAGAATATTGAATTAAGAAAATAAGAAGATACACGTCTATAGAATGTGAAAAACTTTTGTTGACCAAAACTAATTTCACATTCTTGCAATTGTTAAAATTTAATTTAAATGGGTATAATTAATAAATGATTACATGTAATCGAACTCAATTACATTCATAGTGAAATAGGAAAGAGTGCAATTTGATTCAAAATCAAGCACTTTGGAAAATAGTTTATTTGCGCTACAACTAAAGAGTCTAAGAAGTAAGTAACATTGCTCGATACAGTTGTTCTTTTCTGTTCCCCAAATTCATTGAAGATGACTTTGACCCAGCGGGTAACAGATAGTAGGAACCTTGCCATGTTAGCTAGATTGGTAGAGATTGGTTATTAGTTAATTTCATTTATTACCTATAGAAGACTTTATCTTTTTATATTACTTAATTTTTCTTTCCCATTTCATCACATTAGCAAAATTCTTCATTTTCTATCTATAGAGTCGCTGCTCTACCATGAAACTCAACAACAGCTCCCTTTATAATGACTTTTTTCCTTCCGTGTATACGTCTAAGAAAGACTTGGTTATTTAAAGGGGAAAAAATATCAAGCAATCCAAACCTATTTGAAGGAAGTTGACAAAAACCATTTTTTTCACACTTAGGTTGTGGTAACAAACCTCTTTAAACGAAGTTGACAATAAACCTTTTTTCACACTTAAGAGTTATGGTATGTATAATTATAAAAAGGTGCACCTAAACTATTGAAGATCAAGTAAATAAGTAATCATAATGAATGTGACCGCAAAGCTTGCAGGCATTTCTTTCTTGACCTTTTGTGGTATGGTCAAAAAGAGGAATTGAATAACCAACTGAAGAGTGTAGGGTTATCTATTAATCAATGAAAAAGTTACCGCGTTACATGCTTTTTTTGGGGCAAATAATTAATCTATAACAAACTTCCTTCAAAGTAGTGTAGCTTCCAGTGTGACAACCAATGTTTTTCTTTTGCAGATTATCGTGCCAGCTTTTATGGGAACCAAAGTTGAGTCTTCTCCATACAAAAAGAGCGGGTGAAAGTAACCACAGACAACAATTTGTCCATCAAGACAACAGGATTTCTAACTCTAGCATACATGTGAGTGGTATTGATGTTTTGAATGGATTAAAATGACAATCTATTTAATTTGTAAATTCTTTCAGATTTTTTGAAAATATCATAAAGCTTAATTATATATAATTAAAATATTTTAAAATATTTTTTTTCAGAAGCTATGCTTTTTAACTTTTACAAAAAATTAAAAATTGATTTATTAAGATATTGACTAATTTTTAAAAACTATCCAAATATACGAAAAGTGATTATTTGGATGAAAAAATTGATCTTTAGAAAAAAAAAAACTTATCCAAATGCTATATTTCATCTTATATTATTAGAACTGAATTTTAATATACTGTCATAATTAATGTATCTTATACAAACATGTAATTATGTATTATTACGCTAATAAAATTATTTACACTTACTATCTCAAAAGTTTTACATATAAATATCAGTATATAACATTTCATCAATATTAATCTTATTAATTATTCCAAACGCTATGTAAAAGTTGCCATACGCAAAGAGATTACTTATGGTGCTTGTAGAAAACGTTTTAGATTGTCATTATTTAATTATATAATTAGCTCTTTGTAAGACTTATGAAATACTGAATGACCAAGTTAAACACTTGTATTAATATTGTAATGCAGGATCAAATATTTATATAAAATAATTTTTTTATGCTAATAGTATACCAAAACTCAACTCATACATAGAAGAGAAAAACTTTACAGTACGAAAATGAATTTCTTAGAGGGCAAAAGATAAGTATAGTCCGAAAGCGAAATTCACGGTGGCCTCAGTCACTCCTCTCAGCCATCGCCCATGAATTTCACCCCACTGTTATTCTCTCTTCCTCGAATTATCTCTCCCTTATGCGTTTTTACCTTGCTTTTGATTGGTTAATGAACATTTTAAACTGTTTTTTTTTTATTAAAACTCCTTCCAACCAAAGAGCATAGCTGTTTCTTATAGACATTTCACTTCATGATGGCACTTGATAGGGGCTTTAATTTTTTTTTTTCAATATGGCATTTTATTGGGGTATTTACACTAATATGCAATTTTGAGGGGTAGAATATTAATATGGGGTCGATTTAAAAGAGTCCACCTCGGACGGACTAATTAATCAAGAGTTAAAAAAAAATTGAAAAAATGGGTCCGCCTTTGGCTGATTAAGAAGTTGCCAAAACAAAAAAAATAATTAAAATAATATTTTCGTAATTAAAAAATAAAAAAATCAGTATTATGCAAAAACAAATCTGCCACAGCCACCGGCGGAATTTGTATTCAAAATAATTTTTTAAAATCCTTCAAATATATTTTTAATATTAAATTATATTTCATAGTCTATATAAACTCTCAACCCTGCTCAAATAATGCAGATTATTATTACTATGCAGTAAAGAAGGCATGAGAGAATGTGAGATTCTTAGAAAAAAAAAGTGTCAGAGTAGACTGTCAAAGAAAAGTAGTGAAAATAAATAGTATAGTAAAAATAATAGTTTATTTTGATGGTGAAATTGTTACAAATATTATTGAGTGTGTCACATTTATATATGAGAGTGTAGAATATGGCTCAAATACATTTGTAGATGAAGACATAGAATTAGAAACAATGAAGGAAGAGGGCGATGAAGATGACCATGTAAATGGCAATATACTGATAATGATGCAATTGATGATGCCGATAATGATCACATGTAAAACATGGTAGGTGGCCAATATCTGACTGAGGAGTCATCTTTCACGCATGCTTTGGATTTGGAAGCTATATAAGCATGAGAGTTTTCACGGCATATAAACATGAGTATGCACCCTTTTATTTATTTAGTTGATTGTTTTTAGTTCTTTTTTTAGTTGATTGTTTTTAGTTGGTTAGAAGCACAATTTATGTAATTTTAGCTGATTATTTAGTTGATTTAATTTTTTTTGTTGATAATTTTTAGTTGAGTATTTTAGTTGATTTTTTTTTTGTTTATCATTTTTAGTTGATTCTTTTATGTTCATTTATGTAATTTTAGTTGATTATTATTTAGTTTATTTAAATTTTTTTGTTGATTATTTTTAGTTGAGCCATTTACTTGATCTTTTTTAGTTGATTGATTAGAAGCACAATCTTATATAATTTTAGATGATTATTTAGTTGGTTTTTTATTTTTTAAGTTGATTATTTTTAGTTGATCATTTTTAGATGCTTTTTTTAGTTAATTAGAAGCATAATTTTATGTAATTTTAGTTAATTATTATTTACTTGATTTAATTTTTTTAGTTGATTATTTTTAATTGATTAGAAGCAAAATTTTATTTAATTTTAGTTATTATTATTTATTTTTTTTATTTTTTTTATCATTTTTAGTTGATCATTTTTAGTTGATTTTTTTATTTTTTAGTAGATTATTTTCACTTGATCATTTTAAGTTGATTACTTTTTTTTAGTTGTTTTTTTATTTTTTTAGTTGATCATTTTTAGATTTTTTTCCCAATTGATTATAAGCACAATTTTATGTAATTTCAGTTGACTATTTAATTATTTTTTTCATAGGAGATTCCATTGTGAATGATGAACTGTTTATTGGAATGCTATTCAATAATAAGGAGGCAACTATTGAAACAATTAAGGCATACAACATTATCAGATAAGAGGATTATAAAGTGTTGAAGTCAAAGACATTTTATTGTAAATAAAAACAACATGATAGACATTGCGGATGACTTGTTAGAGCTAGTTTAAGGAAGAATACGGGTTTTTGACAAATTAGAAAATACAATGGGCCACACATTTGCATTAGGGTGAATTTCACAAGACCACATGAAATTGGATTATGACACAATTGAACAATTTATAGAGCCCATGGTGCAGTCTGACCCATCTCTCAAAGTTAAAACTATAATTGTAGAGGTTTTCTTTAAGTGTGGGTACACGACAACTACCAAAAAGCATGAGCGGCAAAGCAAAAGGCAATAAAAAAAGTGTTTGGTAAATAGGAATGCTCATATGAAGAGTTGCCCCATTGGTGTGGAGCCATGTATGCTGATGTTTCAGGTTCAATTGTTCAGGTTGATGTTGTAGAGGCATATCATGGTGATGACCTAGTGCCAAATGCTCGACTGTTTCGCAATGTGTTTTGGAGTTTTGGTGCCTACATGAGGGCATTTAAAAACTACAAACCACTAATCAAGATAGATGAGACATATTTGTATGGGGAAATATAAAAGAATTTTATTGATTGCAATTGCACAAGATGATAATAAGAATATTTTGTCAATTAGTTTTGCTATTGTGGAGGGAGAAACTGCAGATGCATGACAGTTTTTCCTGGACCATCCCCATATATATATAGTAACTCGAGATGAATTGGTGTTATTTTTTATTGCCATGAGTCAACTAAAGCAGCAATAGTCCGGAGCAATGGTCATTGGTAGCCTCCGAGAGCATTTCATAGGTATTGCATTCGACACATCATTGCAAATTTCCTGAGGAGATTCAAGGCACCTCATTTGCATAAAATTGTTGTGAGCATGGGTAATTTACACTTTACTTGTACTTGTGTTTGTCAATTTCTTTGCTTGTGAGTGTGATTTCAGAAAACAACATTTCAAAAACAGGGTATTCAACAACTGAGAGTGAATTCAATTGCCATTATGAGAGAATACGCAAGCGTAGCTCTTCATATACAGATTGGTTTGATAAAATTTCATGGGAAAAGCAGGTGCAAGCATTTGACAGTGGATATTAATGGGGGCACATAACAACAAACTTTGTGAAGTGTCTGAATTCTGTGTTAAAGGGGCTCGCAACCTTCCAATCACAGTATTGATAAGAGCAACATATTTCAAGTTGGCTGAGTTATTTGCTAAAATGTAGGTTATGAAGTCTCAAAAGCCATCACGACACATCTACAAAAAATAGAGTTATTAGCCAGAAACATGATAGTGACCAACTTCGACTTGCAAAATGAGTCTTTGCATGCTATTGAACAAATAAGTAGAGAAGAATGTAGAGTTGATTTGAAGAGCAGATACTGTGATTGTGGCGAATTTCGGATTGATTGAATCCCTTGTCGTTACATGATTAGCCTCTTGTGATAGCAGAAACTTTGAATGACGAGGGTTTGTCGATGATGTTTACTGAATAGCCATGGTTTGCAAGGTGTACAAGAGACAATTTGGGGTCATAGGGCACCAAAGTACATGGCCTCAATATAGAGGTCTAGTGATTTATCCTAACTCTGCTTCAAATCACAAGGAGAAAGGCTGCCCCAAAGGCACACATTTCCTTAATGAGACGGATATGCATGATATGCGGGGACCTTGACGTTGTGGTCTTTTTCAAGGTGAAGGTCACAGTCATAGTTGCTATCCACACACTCCTGGCCCAAGTCTATAATGACGCCATTTTATCATGTTTTATGGAGACTATTGGGTTATTTTATTATATGTCATGGTTGTTATTGTGTCATTTTATGTGTGTCATGGAGGCTATTGCGTCATTTTATATGTGTGTGTCATTGAGGCTATTGTGTCATTTTATATGTGTGTCATTTTATTGTATTAATTTAATATGTTTGTATCAAGATTAAAATAGAAATACATACTAGGAACTCCATAAATAAATACATACAAAGGTACATACTAGGAATAAAAGTCCATACGAGGGTACATAAAAAAAAATAGAAATACATACTAGGAAGTTCATACATAAATACATAAAAGCATAAATAATACAAATGTACATAAAAAAAATATAAATACATAGTGGGAAGTCCATACAAAGGTACAAATAAAAATATAAATGTATATTAGGAAATCCATACATAAAAACATATGAAAGAAAGTACTATATATTCAACCTTCCTTACGACCTTTCCCCTTCTTTTATGGTGGTGGTGGTTGAAATGGCGAATAGCTAAGCCTTTTAGCCAGTGTCACATGTTCCTGTGGTCATAATGCATGACAGATAGTTCCTACAATATGTTTGGCAGGATTTCCCAATGCATTAATAAAGCCATGAGATTGTCTTCTAACTTGGCCACCCTAATCACCCATGCTTTCATTTGTGCCACCCTAATCACCTCTGCCCTCATCTATGCCCACCTTAGTCACCTATGTCTACATGTCCCCCACCTTGTAGCACTAAATGTTAGGCAGAAACAAATGCAACAATATCTTGCAGACTTTGCATCATCTCAATGTTTGCCTAATGTGTACCTGGGGACAACATTTGTGGAACCGATATGTCAAGTGGAACCATTTGTGGTCGGTATCTGTCATTCAATTGACTAGCTAGATCTATATTGAGGTCAAGGTTTCCTTGTGCAGATGATTGAACACCAAAATGGGTGAAATCATAGTTTCCTTCAATGGTCGACAGTTGTGACCTACTAGGGATGAAGTGAACAGACATTCTCCTGCTGGATGACGACCTAATAGACGTTGTAGGACTACCACTATGGTGGTTGAAAACACCAATGGAATGTCATGGTGGATCTTGCGTATGCGTAGTCTGCTGTATCTGTGGACACTAGGGGGATTGGTTATGAGAAAATTGTAATGTGTTTTCATCCCAATAGAAAATGTTATTAGGTTGCTGAAACAAAGGTTAATGGCATGGGGAGCTTCTGTTTAGATAGAGGTGCTTCATCTTCTCCTTGGAGGGGTATTTGACCTTCTTCATCTTGGGGTGGTCCATCTTCTTCATGGGCAAGTGGATGATCTACTTCCTCAGGAGATAACCATATAGCTCGAGTGTGAGAAAAATACCAAGACTGGTACAAATCAGAAGGCTAATAATCAATGGTAGGAGTTGCAGATAATGCACAATTTGCACGTTGGTACTATATTGCCACCTATTATTGATGTTGTTTTTCCCAATTAGTCGATGGTACCGCCCTTAAGTCTCTATTATAGAATCCTCGCATATTAGGTTAGTCAAGAGGAATTTCTTGGTTCAACCCAAATTGTTGCATAACTCGGTCTGTTGTATGCAGCTTCATCACCTCTAAATATAAAAGTGGAGTAATAGTTGAGAACAATTGCTGCTCGACCTGCACATCATCTGGAATAAGAGCATCAATCATAGGATTTAGATATAGTTGTCATAGAAACTGCATTAACAAAAATTCATCAGATATGCAAATAATGACAACTATGGTGGCCACAAAAAATTGTACTATATTTCATATATTTACCTGATATCCTAAGTTATCTATCAATAAACTTATAGTGTGATGATATTTTAAATTAATGTCATGTGAGTGACGTGGTCACTTCCATGTATGAGACACTATCTTAATTAGATATTAATTATTACTTTAACAACACTATAAAAATTCATGTAAAAAGTTGTTACCTCTGGCAAAAGAGAAAAACAAATGGCGAGGATGGTATGGGAGACAAAAAGGCCATCCGTTGCCAGGCCCATGCTTGTACTAGAGCAATGCACCTATTGATTTCTCTAATTTCAAAATGAGTAGTATGATATAGCCCCCGAAAACGTATAGCAAGGCATGCTGAGCCCCTACTATACGATCCAACTTGCTCTAAATTTTTGAGCAATTGCAAGTACTTTACATGTACTTCAATAGTGCTCTTGTCGGGCAGAATATATTGACCCAACAAGGTTAATATGAAGCCACGGGCAACCTGTTGTATTGCTAAATCAAAACTTGCTTCAAGGTTTCCAATTCTGTTGTTCAACCAAATTAAATTTATTGCACCTCTACTAAAATCTAGTGGCGTGAAATGAACACATAGTAGATATTGGCATAAATCAGGGAGTGCTTCATAGTTATTAACAGTAGATCTAATGGCAAGTCAACCATTTATTATGAGCCTTAATAGAATAACAACATCTTCCAGCCTGATGGTGCACTCCTTAAGTGAAAAGTGGAAAGTATAAGTCTCAAATCTCTACTTCTCTACTAGGGCTGAGATTAGTTTCTAATTTACCACTATTCACCGATTTCCACAAAGTGAAGTAGACTAGCACGCTGCACATAGCCCCGTATCTCATTTCTCATTTAATGCAATTTCAAATGTCGAGATCGCATATATCTTGCTGTCTGTTAGATTAAAAATTAAATTAAATTAAATTAATCAACTTCGAATAAATGGATTTCACAAAAAATTAAATTAATACATCCTCTAACAAAATATATCAACTAAAAAATTTTAAATTAACATATCCAATAATCAATTTTACTAATTTTTGCAAAACAAAAAATCCACTAATATATTAAAATACAACAAATTTAGCACAATTTTTTGTTTTGATTTAATCACACTTACTAAACAGTTATGTCCTAACCAAACAAATAGAAAATATATAAAATATGTATTTCAATAAGAGAATGAAAATATATTACATTTTGTGCTATAACTTCAACAACAATGTGACCATCTCAATCCATTGTATTATCATTTTTCACTATTTTTTTCTCAATTAAACATCTCTGTCTTTTTCCTTAACAATCTTTACCTTATCTTTTTTCCTAGCTTTTCTCCTCCTCACTTTATGGGTTGTAACCGATCACCTCCTACTCCTTTTATAATACCTCCTCCTCCTCAACTCCCTTTGAATAACAGTAACAGGCCCTCTATTATTTTTCCATTGTCTCTCATTGTATCATTTCTGTCTGACACTCCTCCACTCAACTATTTGCTTACACCCCATGCAGATGAATAGGAGAAGCTTGTGACTCTCTCCGTAAGGAGCAAGCAAGCCTTCAAGCCAGCCAGCTCCCTCTCTCTCCATGTGCATCTCGTCAGCAAAACTGAATCTGTCACAGCCGACCTCGACCTGTAGAGATTTGTCAGAGATTCCTGACCTCTTTTTTGGTGTGAACCAAAGGGTATCCCCAGCCAACAGCTGAAGACTAATCCCCCCGAGACTTGTAGGATCATTGAAATGAGTTTTGTCTCTCCCAACAAATCCCTTTTCTATATACACGGCAGGAGTTAAACCGCTAACATATACTTAAAGGATCCAGCTACCTTACCAATTATACCAGACTTTGTTGGTAGACTCGTGATCGCTGAATCCACCACAGGTGACCTCCATATGGCAGAGACTCTTGACGCAGGATTGGAGTGGAGCGGCGCGACTACGGCTCAAGGAGACTAATGGCATTTATCTTCGTGTTCAACAGCTGAATTTGCCAGAGTAATTTCAACCATATTTAAGTAAATCAGCCCATAATCACATGTAGACATATCACCAATGAAAACACTATGTAAATTATTTTTCCCAGTGATTCGTGCAACTTCTCAGTTTTCACGAAATAGTGCACGTACCAAATAGCAATTCTGTAGGTAAAACTATTAAGTCCGTGTAACTAACGCATTAGTGACCATCAATGTTCAAATCAATCATTTCCCAGTCATTATTAGTGGACCCAAATTCCAATATTCGAAACGTAGCAAAAAACTATTCAACCATTCGAAATAGTGTCTAGTCCTCCGATTTCATCTCCTTGTAGCACGACCCTCTTCGTTTCCAGTTTGCAAAAAGGACTTTTAAATCTAACAACCTATCAACCAGTCAACCTATTTGCCTTATATCTTTGGCACTCTTAAAAAATGCTGCATGGTGATCAAATCCCTCCGGCAAAACAATGCGCACTGCTTCCAGTACACGTTGAAAATTTGAAATGTGAGATTCAAGTCAAAAGATTAGACCCTTTTGTCGGCTAAAGCAGCACAAGGGCCACGACCCGTGAGAAGAACAAAAGTACTAACCCTTCACTTTCCACACGGATTAGCAAAAAACCAAGTCAATGATAGTATAATACTCCAACTTGACATGAGATATGATCATCATAAGTACCAGGAGATTTTGTAACAGAAAACAAAAGCACCAGGAGATGTATAGCACATGACATGAGACGCTTTTCAAAATACAGATATGAACGATGGAGGGCTTTGTCCTTTATTTTATGAAGCATGTTTCTACAAAAGCCTATGACTAATTTATGGAATATTGATTTTAGTGTTTGCCACTCTCAAGGTAATAATAATAATAAGATTAAAAAAAAAAGCTACTATATTTCATTAAACTGTGTATTGAGTAAAACAGCACTGTTATATGTACAAAAAATATTTTATATTATTTGAACATTGACATTAATGTGTTCCCATTCCGTTTGTAAGCAATGACCACTCAATAGGAGTTGCATACCCACCACGTGAACCGTTCAACTTGAGAAAATGACCACTGAAATATAGTTGCATACCCACTACGGCGCGCGTGGAAGGCCAATGTTCTTCTCTCCAATCAATGATTCCTCTGGGCCATTGCTGCAGGAAAAGAAAGGGGTGAGAGTCAGAAAATTGATCTATAGCAGTTATGATAGTGAAATTTGTAATCAGGTATTCACCTAAGATAACTCAGAGCAGACATTCGATAGAGACAGGTGAAGACCAAGATATGCAATCCAATAGTATAAAAGAATGCAAAAGTTCGGGCATACCTGCAAGAGCATTCTTGATTAAATAACAATGCACGATATTATAGCCACACATATGCAAGAATGAATAATACACTCGATGTTCCCAATGCAGCAGTTAAAAATTTAAACAAATGCTAATCAGGAGAAATTATTGTATGTTCCTGAAGCATATTTAATATATGCTCCAAGTATATATAACCACTCATTTTAGGTTTCTTATATAACTTTTAAATATTATAAATAAAAATAAGTGATTATGCATACTTATGGAAGACACATTAAATATATTCCAGGAACATGCAAAAATTTCTTATTAATTAGAGTTGTGGCTCAACTGGCAGAGTTAACTCAAAGATGTTAGGTTCAATTAGTGTTGCTGTTGGGGATTTGGCTCTAAAATAAGGAGCTTAGTAAAGTGCAAATTGAGGGGTTAAACACCCTTGGATCATTTAGTGGAATCCACACATTATACACACATGATGAAAACTATTGATCAAAGGGTGTTTAACCCCTCACATTTGCACTTTACCAATTTTCTCACTTTAGAGGAGCCAAATCGTGTTGTTGGTGGTCAATCATTAGGTCATTCATAACCTTGCAGAGAGTTATCAAATGCCCTAATCTAGGAATGTGGCAATTTCTTCCTCTTAAAGCTTAAAAAAGAAGTTATAAAAAAAGCTGAGACAGTATGATAGCAGAATGCATGGCCGAGTGAAGACCTTTGCACCACAGGTGAAAATGTCAGAGCACCATAATCAAATATGGAACTATGGTGATGTAACTTCCAGAGCTGATGTAAATATCACGAATAAGGAAAAGGTTGAACAGATTGTTGCAACTTCCAGAGTAGGCATGGAATATCATACTAGGAAGATGACAGGCCTCATGAAAAAGAATGATATGATGTGAGAGTTCTTAAAGATATATTATTGTAAAGTTTATTAATACTAACACAACATTGGGTTGAAAGAGGCATCAAACATGACATATAACCAGGAAAAGTGGTGACAGGATCATGAGAAGCCAATCAAGTTAAACAAAATTACATAAGCTCAACTGAATAAATCACAGCACCAGATTCCCAGAAACAAGAACAAGATCGGAAGAAAAAGTTTGTCCAAGACAAGAACCATTGAGATAGATTATAATGTCACAAAAGACAAAAATAAGAAAGATGGTATCAGTAAGTGATCGGCAGGACTGTTAAAGATGAAATTTGAGGCAGCAGAAAGGGACATTGTTTCTGGCAAACAGAACAGGTAACATGGACTGGAGCTTCCAACCCATGAAAGCAAATCTTTTCAGAAATCATGGTTGGTGAACAAATTAAATGACGTGTAACGAATTCTCTAGTCTATTTGAAGAATTTAGAAAGTTATCCACCTCCTTTGGTTACAATGTCAAACAGATTAACGAATCATTTAAGCAGAAGAATAGAGGAACATTGGAAATATCTAAATTAAGGCAGAAATATACTTGTTACCAAGAAGAAAACGTCCACTGCTGAGTGTAATTCTGTCCCTGAATCCCAATTCCTTGTATCTTTGATCCCTTTCCTAATCACATGGAACATGGAGGGATCAGTTCATAATTATAATTTTAAATATATTGTTCAGAAAATATAGAACACATTGGACCCTTCTTCCTCAAACCCTTAATCCCCTCCCTTTTCTAGTTAAGGTGAGAGATGGAAGAGATAGGACTAAACTGCCAGAGACTTGCCATTAGCAGTGTTCAATAGCTTCAACAGCAACCATTAACACGCATATTTAACAAATGAAGGTTTAGACTTTCAATCATGGACGTGAAAAGGCACTGTTCCTGGTATCTGATTACTAGACATGTACCATTTTCCAATCTCATTAATAACACACCCCAAACTTCATTTTCCACAGATGTTATTCCATAAATACAAACGGTTGAGAAGAAAAATTTAGTATGATAGCACCAGCCATAGTATATGGTTTTAGTTGTCTTGGACAAATAGACTTGTATATTTCAATATATACGTACTTCACTAGATACCAACTTAAAACGTGTGTGCCAATTGTAAAGAAAAGAAAACCGTGCTTTATAAGAGTGTAGCCAAGCTGAGCTACCTTTTTTGAGAATGCAGCAAAAGGATTTATATCATCCTCGTATATCTTCTTGTATTTAGATTCAACATCAGATGTGAAACCACTTTCAAGATCTTCAGCATACTGAACATAAAATCATAAACAAATCTGAAGTTCAGGGTGAAAGAAATTTCTGAAAAAATGAACTTGAAGAAAATAAGAGCATGATGTGAAAACAGAGAGCAATTTAGAAAACCTTTTTAGAACCCCTAGAAACCACTTTCTCAAGGTTATAATCTTGAACATAACGAATCTTCCCATATAGCTTGACATTATCAGCTTTGATCTTTTCCAGCTCCACTGTCAATACACCTATCTTCCCCTTCAACTGCCGTATTTCCTATTAAAAGTGAAGAATTCACCAAAGTAAACACTGTCAAATCCACAATCTAAAATTTAATTGAAATAAAGTAAAGACAGGAATAAAAAATAAATGAATCTACATCGATATAAATTATTATCGAATAAACACACCTCTTCTGTCTCTCGTAAGCGTGTCCTAAATCGATCTCTCTGATTACATATCACTTTGAGCATTGAGCTCTGGTCTTGGTCTAATGATACTTGCCTTTGGTCTGTATTCTGATTTACAAAAAGCAATTTATGTATTCCTTAAAATCCAAATGAACAAAAATACAAAACTGAAAATTTCAATGTTTAATGAATCACTTATCACTCACAGTTATTTAGCAAAAGCTATGAAGCACATTGATAGAAACTAGTACAAAGATAGAAAATAATGCAGAAGAAATCCTCTACACTATGGCCTCAACAGCAATATGGATGTGATATTACTATGAGAGCCTTGATTGAGTGAAAATACAGCAGAAAACAATAGAACAGTGACCATGGAAGCACTTTGAGAGGCCTCCTACTCTCCAAATTCCTTTCTAACAATTTTCCTCACTCCATCATTCCTCACACCCTAAACATATGTTCTCTCACCCCCAATCCTCACATAATTTTTCACTCTCTCCTAGTCAGCATAAACATATGTCCTCTCACTCATTGGTGTGCTCTCAGGTCAGTCCGAACACCCTTCTTTCTAGTGTAACTTTGGTGAGCATGGGCTGAGGGTACCTATCACATAGACACACCATTTGGGTGCCAGGTTTTCTTGTTGGATACATGTCTATCTTACATGACACATGTATGAATTTAATTTAAAAATTAAAATTTTCTGATTCCAATGCAGAAACATGCAATAAACATAAGGTTATTTAAAATTTGGAAAATGACATTATACATAAAATTTGAATTTATTTTGAATTTTTAAATAATTTCTAATATTGTAAACAAAATAAGGTATAAATGAAGCTCTTATATAAATGGCATTATGAATAATGAATCTTTTTTTAAATTTTTAATTTTATATATATATATATATATATAGTGTCTTATAATTTTTAAACTTTGGCATGTTCCTCATATTCATATCGTAACTTGTGTTTTTATCCGTATTTGTCCTTCATAGAGCAAAAGAAATTTTTCAATGTTTCCTAAAACCATAATCTTCTAATTGCATGAACTAAATTTCAAGAAAATCAACATTCTACCAGCAGTATCATTGGAGTACTCAAAAGCAAAAGCTATCAGGAAAAGGCTGAATTATGCACCCCATCATGGAAAAGCCTGTTAGGCTTGAAGCTTGGATAAACTGCATTGCCACGATATCTTTGTGCCAAAATTAAATTTAAATGTGAGAATCGGAATGATAAGGTCATGCTGCTAACATAATGAGCTAACTATCCTAAAAGCTTAAGTTATTAGGAGAATACCCATGAAATTATTATTCTTATTTATATCTCTTAAGGGATTGTTTCTTAAATTGGAATTGTTCTTTTTCCATTGATGAGTACAACTCAACTCAAATTCAATGCCACAAAATCACAAATCATTAATGAAAATTAAGTAGGCTTTCCAATTTTCCTAAAAGAAAACAACAATAATAAACAGCAATTGGGATAGAAGACCTTTTCAATTGTTGAATGGATTACTCTTGGTTTCTATCGAAGATCATTCGTCAGAAATAAGAAAGATGCAGCAAGAATAGCAGCATGGGAAGAGGAATTTACCTTAGATGCCTCACCTCCGCCAGTTTCTGAAAGATCCCAGTCATCAAGGAAGGTCCCTTTGCGATCTTTCGAATTGGAAGTATAACCCTGAATGAGAAGAGGTAGCGAGGCACATTAACTAAATAAATAAAGATCATAGAATTTATCATAATTTATAAATGCTAGAAAAATGGAAAAGAAAGGGGTCCATCTTCTATTTAGGTGGATATAGTAATACAGGTTTTAGTGGCACTTGTTCCAAACCTTCAATATGTCATCTTCCAACTTCTGTATCAATGTTTGTCGTTCATTAACCTTTGCTGTTAGTTCTGTTATCTTCTGTTCTGCTGTTTCCAGTAAGGATGTTTTCTCAGAAAGTGAGACCTGAAAATGGTAGAATTACATCTGAATAACAGATGCTTCAAAATTCACTGCAATAACACCTCCAGATCATCTTAAAGAACAGTCTTAGAAAATACATGAAATTGTTATTGTTTCCACAACATGGAAATTGTTTAAATGCGGGATCCATTCCTAATGGGCCTTGCCTTCTCGGAAAGCTACACTATAATATATGGTCAGGGTAATATGAGTTGATCATCTCTCTCATTATTATTATTATTATTCGGTTTTGAAGGGTGGGGAGGGATTGCCTGTCCCATTGCTAAACAGACCACATTCATACCTTCAACTGTGTCAGTTCATGTTCCATTTTACGGTTCTTATCAAGAAGAAGAGACTCCATCTTGCTCATCTCCTCCCCACTTGTAGCCACTTCCCAGTCTTCAGCCTCAATTGAATTATAACCTACAGCCTGCATATAGCTCAGAAGGAGTGAGATAGATAGTTGTACCCAAGAAAAAGAGGTCACCAAAATGGCGATTAGAGACAAAGAACAATTAGAGTACCTGCAAAATCTTCACTTTCTTACGCAAATCATCAACCATTTTTTCTGTTGGCCTGGCTTGAAGCTCTTTCTTCATCGCCTCAAGAGCAGCCTCCTATATTAATAGAAGGATGAGAACAACCTAAGAGCACAGAACAAGTAAAATACAGCACATGGCACATAATATGATTCAACACAGCACACTGAAAATAATTATACAGAGATTCATCTATTAGCAGACATGTCTCGTGGCCGTCTATACTATGTGTTAATTATTTTTGATAGGTAGAAAATTCAATACTAATTACACAAACCCACAAATGAACAACACTATCATGCACTGTGAAATCTCAAGCAAGAGAATATAATCTCCCATTATTATAAAGGAAAAGTTCATGAAAACCCTTCATCCCAAAACCACAATACAAATTGGTATTTTTGTGAATGGGATGGTTAAAAAGATATTTCCATAATTTCACAAACAGGGAAGCACTAAATTATGAGCCATGCAACTGGGTTCATGATTTCTTTGTAATTCCTGATATCTCGACTAGCAACATATCTGATATGGTACTACCGTACTAGGCCAATTAAAAAACCCAAATGGGATCAAAATCTTAGGGTATTCACAATAACTAATACCGAATTGAAATATCACATGAAGGAAGTCTTTCAAAGACTTTGGCTTACAACATCACCTTTTCATTGAACATTGCAGTAAGTTTCTTGACTTCATTCACATGTCCTTCTCTTTCATTCGATAAGGTTGTTTCAATATTGTGCAGTTCCATGTTCAATTCAGAGACTAGCTTCTCTTTGGCATTTAAGGAATTCTCAAGTACACTATTAGAGTCTAAACTCTCACTGCAAAATAAAGCCAACAGCATTCTAAAGATTGTGGTCCAATTCGAAAGAAATAAAAAAACACAGAAGGAAAACAGAAGGTGTTGAGCAGTATTGATGAACGGGCATGCATAAACAGATAGACAGATAGAAAATCGAAACAAGTAGCACTGCCCCAGTGTGTAACTTTGTGTATGATTAAGTTCATCAAAACTAATCCATCACTTAGCTGACAATACTTTTTGCCTTTCTTCATGGAAAGATCAATAAGTTGAGGGATCCAAGCAATCACTTCTGTCTGTTTGTTAGTGTACTTTGCAAAATTGTCATAATCTTTTCAAGTAACATGCATCTCTACTCCGGTATTTTGGAACAAGCAGTTGCAACTTGGTTCAAAGAAAGCAGGAAACTGATGTCACAAATTAAACTGGTTGCTCCATGAAAAAAAAAATATTATTTCAGCATCCTAGTCTTTGACAAATTGAACTTGGATGTTTCTAGCATCATATTTGGAAGAACCAAGACCGATGGATCATTACCAAAAATCAGAAATGTTGGTCAAATTAAAAGGGATGTTAGAGATGTACAATAGGGCTACAGCAAATCACTTTAACTCCCAACAAAATGTTTCTTCAAGAAGAATTTGAATTCAAAACATAGATCTTATTCATTTTAGAAAGGGAAATGTGTAAATGTGTGCATATTACTGCTCCATTCACTTGGGGAGCAATATTATTTATCCAGAAAATGCAAAAAGACGAGGACCAGCATTCATACCTCTTTTTAATTTGAGTCTCTTCATTAGTTGTTCGTAACTGAGATCGGAGGACCCCCTGCATTGACAAAGAAAGATCACTAGAACAAACAGTAAGTCTGACTGAACATGAATTGATTACAGCAGTTGCAAAATTATTTTTTAGGATAGAAGCAACAAATGGTTATAACTCAACAGAGCACCTACACCATGCAAGCCTTCATCTCATTAGGAAGGGTTGGCACATAAATCAAATGATGCCATTGGGCTGAATCAAAATCTAAATCTTCAAAAAATAAAGTTACAGCAAGATCTTCCTTAATTGTTTCTCCTAAAGTTTTTTCTTCAATCCTCTAGCTAATATACAAAGGGATTGGCATGCATTGTTACATGACTTATCCCTTCAGATCTTAATTGTTTCTTTTGTATCTATATGAGAATGTCTTATTCTCTTATGTACATTTTCTTCTCTCCTAATAAAATTTCTTTTTCTATCCAAAAATATATTTTTATCTTCAATCTTTCTGTACCTTTCTTAAACCGGACTATCTTCAATTTCATCCACTTCTCTCACTACAAACTCTGTTGGTCTCCTCAAATGACCAAACCACCTTATTGAAGTTCTGTGATCTGCTCCTCTCATTTGTTTCTGATCTTATCTTTTCTTTTATTTTATGTCCAATCATCCACCTCAACATTCTCATCTCTGTACATTTACAGAGTTAATAACAATGGACTACAATATTTCATCAGACTATTAGAGAACTCGAAATAAATAATTGAGCATGGATAGGGATTTTGGCTGCTGTGTTGAAATAGCCTTTCTGGATGTCTTTCCTGCAACTCTGCCCATTTCATAGACTATTCTACCTGGTTTAAAGAAAGCTACCCAATATTAAGGAGATCCTTTTCCCAAGCAACAAAACTTGAAGAATTTGAAAATAAAGCGCCCGACTTGCAAGTACCAAAATCACATTTTAAAAACAAATAAAAAGTTTGTAAATTGCACCTTCTCTCTTTCCAAACTAAGTAGCATTGTTTGTGCTCGTTCAACTTCATCCATCAGAAGAGTCACCTCTAATTGCTTAGCTGCCCTCTCTTCCTCTGAAATTTTCAACGAAAACAAAAGATCATTTTCTTCAATATTGAACATTAGATGAATCATGATTTCAATACGCAGAAAGAAAAGCATAGTGCCAAGATCAGATTATACAGCAATCAAATAAACAATATTACATATTCATGTAAAACAAATGTATGACCAAAATTGAAACGAAAACTACTTGATTACCAGACTGGGCACGGAGTTCAAACAGCTGGTTTTGCGCAAGCTCATGTAATTTCTGCATATTGGAAACACTTTCTTTGGCATGCCGCAACTGGTCTTGCAGTGCTTGTTCCCTGAAGACAATAAAGAGATCATAAGTCTAGGTAAGTAATGAAAGGCAGACAAGGACACTTTCAATATAAAAGTAGTATTCAGTCAAAGTACAGAGCAAGAGGGACAAAGTGACAGGAATCTATGTTGTAGAAAAAGTGGGGATAACTCCCTATTACAGAAATAGATTCGCAAACACAGGCTCTCCCTCACTTACAGAAAACAGAGAGCTAATGGGAACACTTTAACCATCCAGTTCCACACTCAATCCTTGCCCTTGCCTGCCCTGTCCCCCCCCCCCCCCCTTTCCTTCCTTCTCCCTGCCTTCCTTTCTTACACTCCATGCCCTTAACAGATTTTTGTTTCTTTCCTCCCATCACCTGCCATGTGTGCAGGTAGATGCTTGGACTACATTGTCTCTTCTGCTCCATCCAACCCAACACTCAATCCTTGCTTGCCTTCTCTCTCTCTCCTGCCTTCCCTTATTATACTCCTTGCCCTTCATTGCTTCCCTCCCACCACCCTGCCACATGTGCAGGCAGTTGGTTGGAGTCACATTGTTTCTCCTGCTCACGTTGGGTGTTGACCACATGCTTCTCCAACCTTTATATAGTCCACACCTCCGCAATAGGAATGCCAACACAAACAAGCTTATACCTAAATGCAGTGGTCTGATGAGATAAACTGAACAAGCAAACAATTAGCAACAGCAGACAAGAAGATACCTTTCTTTCAAAACTTCCAGTGTTTTCTGGTTCTCTTCTGCCAAACTGCGTTGCTTAATCTCCACAATTTCTTTCACTTTCTCTTCCATCTGAGTCACATAGTGTGAACGGAAAATTGAAACTCATGAACGACAGGTAGGCCTGAATTGTAACTGAATTTTAAAGATTTAAGGGAACCATATAATTCTTGTAACATTGCAACAAATACATCATAAAATAACTAAATGTCAATACAATGATCAGAAGGAACTTGTTATTACTTTGTCAACATGATACTAGAGGTGTTGAACTTGAAATTCAGTTAAAATATTAAAAACTATAACACTCTCTGCCAAAATTCATTAGTGCACATTTAGGGGGTAGTCATCACAATTCACAAAATTCCCTACAACAAATGGAAGAGTTCTACAGCTCTCTCTCACTCTCTTGTGTGTGTGTGTGTGTGTGTATGAGAGAGAGAGAGAGAGAGCACACGTGCATGTACTCACCACGGACAACAACAACTAAACTTTGTCCCTACTAAGTGGGGTTGGCTAGATGGATCAAGTGGCGCCACAAAACTTTATCATTTATCATATTCATGTTAAAATCATTGACACTTAAATCTCTTTTGATTATTTCTCCTATAGTTTTCCTCAGTCTTCCTTTACCTCCTTTCATGGTGCTATTCTCCAT
Source organism: Dalbergia cultrata (assembly GCA_031216105.1). NCBI lineage: Eukaryota > Viridiplantae > Streptophyta > Magnoliopsida > Fabales > Fabaceae > Dalbergia > Dalbergia cultrata. The sequence continues at coordinate 76,575,166 of CM062344.1, forward strand.
TTGATCCACTCTCTATTTCACCCATTTGCAAAACCCTATCCACACAACAAGCATGCAACATGTATAGATGCATGTGATTTCAAGTTCAAAAAATGAGCAATTCCTGAGAGTTTTTTTCACCAAAACTAGAGTGCAACACCAGCACCATGGCAAAGTCTTTGTTTTCTGCTTATTCAAAGTGCAAGGTGGTATGTAACCCCAAAAATAGATTCAAGGATAGTTATAGTAGACAGCATTAGATCAAGCCCATATGTAAAGCAGCCTTCAATCAATATGGTACTAGTAATTACACCTAAATATGTAAAGCAGCCTTCAATCGATATGGTACTAGTAATTACACCTAAATTATAGTCATTCTTTGAAAATGTCAGAAAATTAAATTGAATGCAAACAAAGGGTAAACAATATTACATGTCTACATATGAAAACATGCCATCATAATATCCTCCTCATAATACAGCTGTGCATATGAAAACCAAAAATGGAAACAACATGTAAAGGCACTAATAGTTATTTTTCCTCCAAAAATGAAAGTGAATATGACATGACGTAATCATACACATAATATCATGAGCATTAATAACCTGTTGCTCTAATTGCCGATTTCTCTCTTCAAGTCTTCGTATTGTAGCCTGCTGATTCTTCAAGTGTGTTGCTTCTGTCCTGAATTCCTCAAGCTCAACTTTCATTTTTCGGTTCTCAGATTCTAGCTCGGATAACTTGATATCTTGCTCCTGTACAGAGAAAATACGCAGAACAGGAACAAGCACACACAGATCTGAGCGATTATTTCCTTACACACACAAATAGATATGTGATGTGATAGTGCACACAAGTTTCATACGTACAAGTGATGCAACTTAGCATGTAGGAGAAATGGAAATTCTTAGAAGCACAATGGATTAATGATGGAAGCCTAATTTGGTTTCTATGAACCTACATACTAAGAATGCAGTGCAGGATTGCTGATCTCTCTGCAGGTCAAGAGATGGAAACACCGTTAAAACAGCTGTGGGCAGAAAATGAAAGAAATATTGGAAACAAAAACCTTCGCCCAAAGTAGAGTTGACTGCAAGAATACACCCTTAGAGATACAAGCATCTTCATCCAAATAAGAGCAATCGAATGAATTTCATAAACTGCACACTGTCCACAGAATTTTTCTCTGCTTTTTATTATCACAACCTTTGTAATGAACCAAGCATTCAAAACCACCTCATGCACATACACACATTAATATTACAAAAGTTCGATATGTATGTGCAAAAAAAATTGAAAATTAAAAAACATGGGGGCAGCTAAGTGAAAATGCTGGAGACTCACAGCAATCGACGCAATAACTGGATAAGGATCTGGGGCTTCATAGAGCTTTTGGTAGATGTTGAGAAAAGAATTTTCTCCGAATTTTGCTCTCTTAGTAAGATTGTCAACCTCTTCCTGGTAGCCCTTAAGCAAGGTATTAAACAAAGTTACCTTATCCTCCTGCGAAGCTTTCTTGAAGTCTGTAAAAAAGTGTGAAGCAGCATATTTTGTGATTTCTCATACACATTCATTCACAAACCCCCAAACAATAGAATAAGTATAAAAAGAAAAAAATAAATAAAACTTGAATATGTCCAAACTTCTACACGTAAGTGATTACAATGCAACCGTTACGTGTATCTTTATTTGCAGCAGAAAGAGTAGCGAAAACATGAAGCATGCATACCTCTAGTGTTCTCAGCAAGCTTGCGCCTATTTTTCTGACTGTTTTCCTGGTTTTCCGCAATACGAAGCCCTTGTTCATCCAATATCGATTTCTCCTTCTCCAACTCAAAATCTGAAAACGATAACCAAAAGAAAAACATTGCATCAATAAATGTGTCATGAACCACTTTTTCCAAAAGTTTAAACTAATGAATTTTTTTTTTTATCATACTCATGCAAATGCCTCTTTTAAGTTTAAGCGCGAACATTTTCTGAGATAATAAGGATAAAAATAATAAGGATTTAACCCTAACCACTTGGTCATGATGGCTCTGATACCATGTGATAATATCTCTCCCAAAAGCTTAAACTCATAGATAAAGCCACATTTAAAACTAATAAAATGAGTATTTGGATTAGTTAATTTTGAGTTCAAAATGGCTTGTAATCAAAAGTTTACAGTTATGGCCTCATGGGGGAAAAACGATTTTGTCCCAAACATGCCTTAAATCGTCCATTCTTCTTTTGGGGCGAACAAAAATCATATAGATTACCAAATAAACTCGAAAACCCAAAACAATTATAATACCAATAAACACGTACATGCACATGCACACTAAACAGAAACTAAGTTGAAAGGTGTGAAATAGGTGGAAACAGTCTGCAGAGTAAAGAAACGAAGGAAAGCGTGTAAGTGAAGTTTCGATATTGTTGTGTACATACATGGCATCGATAGAGCGCAATGCACATGCAATGCAATGCGATGCAGATTTGAAATGATACCTTTCCAGAATGCGGAGACGACGGAGATCGGAGAAGACGAGGGAGAGTTCGGTTTCTCCCTCTCGGATCCCGCTCCAACCTCCATTTCTCAACTTCACTCTTAACTTCTCTGCAACAATATTCAAATTTCTGTGTGTGTAAAGAGTGACCGAGAAACTGTTTGAGCGGTAATGCTAGATTGGAGAAACGGAATCTGAATGTTTGCGAAGAAATAGCTTCTACTGGTGGGTTTGTCTTCGTATCATAATCAATCATGATGTATTCGTAATTTTCATAATCTATGAGCCACGAGCGTTTTGCAGGTGCGGGGTTAAGGAAGGGGACAGGTCCATCACCGTAATCTTTGGGCTTTAGGATTTCGTAATTTAGTTGTATGATGTTGGGCCCAGCTCGATTAAAAAGGTTTGGGCCCAACCATGGCCGACAAAATGTTGGGCCCACATGTACTATTCTGCAGCCTCCATCCCAGTTCTGCTTTACATACAGGTTGAATTCCTGGCCCCACCAAAAAAAAAAAGAGTTGGATTCGCCACTAAAGTGAGGAGATTGATAAAAAGAAAAACTGAAATCTTGTTTTATCTTTGGATCAATAACATTCATGGTATTTGGATTCCACCAAATAATTTGAGGGTTATTAACCCATCAGATTTTAGAGTAAAATCCGCAAAAATTGTATGAAGTCACAAGACAAAATTAAAAAAAAAAAAAAGTTGTCAGAAGCCTTGTTTGCAAATAGGCCTGCCAACTCAACCCAGCCTGGTCCAAAACTTATTGGATCGGATTCAAGTATTGGAATATGATCTGGTGTATTTTTCAAGCTGAATTTATAGGTCATACATCAGGATGGGTCGATCGACCAGATCCAAAGTCAAATAATTTATTTAAAGACATATTCTTTAATAATGATTTGTGAAAAAATAGAAGATTTTATAGTTTAATCAATATATTTTACATATCTTGATGTTATTTTGTTTTGAAACATATATTGCAAAATATTTCTTAATTTTTTTACTTTACTTGTAAAATTTTATAACTTTACTATGAATAATATCCAACTCTTTATTTATTGTTTGAAGGTTGGGTTGACCCAGTTCAACTCGGTCTATAATCAGGTTATTATTGGATCAGATTTAGGTTTTAAAAATTAACCTAGTCTAAAAATTAGTCAAGTAAAAACAACCATGTCATTGATTTTGGTAAAAGATAAGGGGAAACACCATGTCTAGATGATTGTATATGGAGAAATGGTTGAGGCATAGCAATCTTTTACAACAGTATTACACGCTATGTAATATTGTTGTGGCCAACCAACGGAATCATCATTAACGTTAAATTACGAAAACATTAACCAAACTTACAAATATATAAGAATTGGAGTGTTCTATTTAACTAAAAGGAAATGCAAGACTAGACTTTTTATTTATTTATTAAAAGTAAGTGACAAAATAATGTGACATAATAAGCGACCATTTGAACTCTGTCACTACGTTTCATAACCACCATTAGAATTTTCATAAAAAAATTTGCTTATATTATTTTGATTTTGTAGCATCATATATAGCATATATAGCATGGATGTCAACTACAAGAACCTATCTTAAAGGTTTTTATTTGTTCATATGCAGTTTAAAATTACGCACATATAATACATTAGAGAAACGAAATACAAACTACCGAATTAAACAATGAATCCAAACATCACCCAAAATAGACCACAAACTTGTTGCTCTGAAACACTAGATTAATCCCCGAACATATACACATGATTAACAAACCAGACAATAACGCGAATACAAGCACGAGAAATTCTAACGAGTCATGCCCGGTGGAAAGCTTGGAGGCGTTTGGCTGGCTGTGTTCAATCTTTCCTCATTGGCTGTCCAACCTATTTATATGCTCGTGAAGATTAGAGCCAAGTGAATGTGATTATTCAAGAGGAATTCTTAGATATTCATAGAGATATTTGGTCCATTATATTTATTAACTGATATTCAACCTATTACATTTAAAATATAGAGATGATATGAGACAATAATAAACTACAAAATTAATGCATCAAAATATGTACATATATTATTGTGGTAGAGAACAATTTTTTTAACTCGCGGAGCATCTAAATATTTCATTATTATAGGATACAAGTATACTGTATATACAAAACTATCTATTAATTATGATATATATACACGAATGCTGGTTAGTTATAATTGTACCTAATGAAGGGTCAAGACCACGGTTTTTAAGTTCTCTGTACTCTTGGCAAATAGCAAGATTTCCACACCAGCAGTGAACGCAAAAGTCCTTGCATGGCTCTTCTGGCAACGAGTAGAGGCGCCTTAGTTTGGTTCTGTATGTGTAAGGATATAAGCATCCAAAGGCTACCAATTTTTGACCGGAAGAGAAGTAATTAAATATTTGATGAGCGAGGTAATCACCACAATATATAGGGGATAATTGAAGATGATGCGATTAATTAACTTCGAACTGCCTGATAACATTAACGTATACTCACATGTTCTTCCTTTGTCCAAAATTTCAACATTCTTACTAATGGTGACCGATGGACACCAGATGGTCATACAGCCTTCATAGCATTCATAACAAAAGGCAAGAAGGGAAAAAATTAAATAGTTAGTAGAATCTCATAAGATTGAACTGGAAGTAAAGAAAAAATGAAAAAGTTAGGACTTTTTAGTTTGAGCTTCTAGTTCTCAATTTTCATTTTAAATCTTCTAATTTTTCAGATTTTATGAAGAAAATATTGGAAATTCTGAAAACTACGGGCTATTTGATTTAAGTTTTTAGTTTTCAATTTTCCAAGTTTTATGAAAGAAATACTCAAAATTCTGAAAACTATGAGACTGTTTGGTTTCAGTTTTTAATTTTCATTTTTCATTTCTAGTTTTTCAATTTTTAAGATTTTGTGAAGAAAAAACTGAAAACTAGAAATGAGAATAGAAAATTGGATTTTGTAATTTTCACGATTTTTAGTATTTCCTTCATAAAATCTAAAAACTGAAAACTAGAACTTGAAACCAAACAGATTTCAATTTTTATTTCCAATTTTCAGTATTTTCTTCACAAAATCCTAAAAACTGAATCCAATCAGGCTCTTAAATTTCAGTTTTTATTTTCAATTTACAGTGTTTTCTTCATAAAATTTTGAAAACTGAAAATTGAAACCAAATAGACCCTTATACACTCGTTGCTTCGTATTATGTCTATATATTCCACCAATCACTCATTATTATGTAGAAAATTAAATAAGTATTTAATACAATATTTAAAATTTTAAAACATATACTAAATATATATATACTCTTGATGACAAAAAATAATTGATAAAACAGGAAAAAAGACGTGATTTGAAGACAAGGGATTTCCGTGATTTTGTCCATATAGTTATGTCAAAACAAATTGTCTCCAACTTTCAGAGTGTAAGTTTGATTGCTCTTTCCAATATGCCCTCTAATGTTAAACACGTTTTCACAAAAGCAACTGAATCATGCCTACGTACAAAAGCAACAGCAAGATATAGCTACAAAACAAAATGAGTTCGTGAAAGAGCTTACAGTTTCCGGGGTCTTCAAAGCAGCCAAATAGCCCTGTTGTCCATATTCCGGTGGGTGCAGGGCTGTGTGGTGATTGGGCTGTCCTACCTTCACTATTATTCATGTTGAAGTTGAACGATTGTCAAGAAGATGCGTGTTATGAAAACCAACAACTTTATGCGGATATGGTAGCATTTTTTGTATACAAATAGCACTGGAGAAGCCCTTAGGTTGACATTGACTTCATGTGTTCCTGTTATTTTCCTAATCGATCGAGTGAACACCAAGTTGTTAGGTTGCTAGACAAGTTGCGTTTTTTCTTTTTTCTATCCCTTCTTCTTCTTCTTCTTCTTCTTCTTCTTTTGCTTTGGTCTATGCAAGTTGCTTATTTATATATCGACCAAAGAAATTTCACTTCCCTTAAATTAACAAGGTATGTTGTTTCACTTCACTAGACATCTCTCTTTGGCTTAGTTATGTATACTAGTTGTATGGTTATTAAGGGCGACAACTTAATAAGGTGCGACATCCATGGAATAATTCTTGGTTATACTTCACATGATGATTTTTTTCTTTTGGTGATGTCCTTTAAAACTAAAAAAAAAAAATGATTGGTTAAAGTTTTAGTTGGGGGAAAAAGTCACCGTTTTTCAAAATTATGGTAGGCCTCCTACTTATATATTAAGCATTTAGATAGATACGTATAAATTATCCACCAAATACACCTAAATCAGCTGCAACTTTGGTGCTCATTTTTAAAAGAAATAAACTGGGGAAGTGTACACGTCAACTTGATAGCTAATATTTTACCAACAATAATGTTATTTAATATCTATTTTTGGGTATTGCATCTAGATGCTTATCATCTTATCACCGTTAGATAATATTATGATTTTTACTTATTTTCATTTATCTATCTCATTCAATAATGAGATTAGTATTTAAATGAGATACCCAAAAGTGATTGCTGAAATAGTATTATTGTTTCTATCAATAGGTTCATATAAAAAGATAAATATAATGATTCAATAAAGACATATATATATAACTCCTCTGGGCCAAGTTGATATCTTTCTTAGTAAGGATAAATATATTAGTCCAAGTGATTTCTCTCCGCACGCTACCCTCAGTTCATCTTTGACTTGGGCTAAAATGATGTAATTAATTCACCTATACAACGAACCCGCTCTTCTACCCCACCGATAACGTATTTCTAACTTAATAATAATATCTTAATCTAAATAAGCCGTTAAGATTTTGACTAGTTATTTCGTTCGAAGATTTAAATTATTTTCAATGTTTAATTTGTTTAAATAGTTGCACTTGTATTTTTCAGGTGAATTTTAAAATTCAAATCTTATTTTTAGAATTGAGTATATAACTCTGCCTCAAAAATTAGCTCACATAGATAAGATTGTACAAACTCTTATAAAGATTGCCTAAATCATATTCTTCTAATTAAGATTGGACAATTAGAGCGTGAAGTTTGTAAAATCAAAGATCCGTGAGTGGCTCAATAAACATGATAGGTTCTTGATACTATCTTAAAAATGAGTGAACCTAATCAACCTTAAAAACTAGCTTAAGGGGTGGGTTTGCACAAACTTTTACAGAAGCTATCTAGAATTATATCCTTAAGTAACATGAGACTCAAACACTTATGAGGAATAGAGAAATTAGAATTGATCTTTACCCCCTAATCATCGCTTATTAGTTGCAAATCAGTCCTGACTTCTTATGGTCAACATCTGACATTTCAAGTTAAATAATGGTTGACCCACAAAAAAATTAATGTTAAATAATTAGAATATCAATTAAAATTACAAATATATAAAGTTGGTGTGTTTTGTTTAACTAAAATAACTCAACTTACTTAAAGGTTTGTTGCTATTGAGAAACAATGTTATTTCCATAAATATACATTGACTTGCTTCAAAACCAAGATTTATTTATCAATATGCAGTTTCAAATTACACAAATCACATATACCAAATCAATAATCCTGCATTAATTCTTGGTTTCTCCGAAAGAGAAACACAATACAGATTAACGAAATAAACAAATGAACCCGAACAATACCCAAATAGACTACAAACTCGTTGCTTTCAAACACTTGAGACATTGCAAACAGACATGATTAAAAAAAACAGAGTAAATTAAATAATTGTAATATCTTGTACAATATCGCAAATCCAAGACGACCACGAGCAGTTCTAACGATTCATGCCCGGTACAACATGTGGAGGCACTTGGTTGGCTTTGCTCATCATTCTTTCCTCGTTGGCTGACCAACCTATATAAATGTGTGTGTGAATGAAGATTACAACACCTTATGTATATGATACAAGTAGAATCGTATATGCAAATATTGGTGGATACTTGGATATGGAAAATCTTTTATAAATATGATTTTAACTACTCATATTTAGATACACTCACAATAAAGTTAGTAAGACCTATATAAATGAGTGAATATATATGGAATAAAGTTGATTAGACACATTTTTATTGTGAGTGCACCTAAATCTGGATGTTATATTTTTGGCTATAATAGAATTTCGGGTTGGATATATAATTGTATTCATACCTAATGAAGGGTCAAGTCCACGATTTTTAAGTTCTCTGTACTCTTGGCAAATAGCACAAGAACCACAAAAGCAGTGAATGCACAAGTCCATGCATGGTTCTTCTGGCAAAGAATAGAGGCCCCTTAGCTTGCTTCTGTAAGTGTAAGAATATAAGCATCCACACCCGACCCAGGAAAGGGCATAAAAGATCAAGCCCGCAAATGCACAAGCTGCAATTATTTGATGAGGGGAAAAGAAGTAATTAAATGTTTGATAAGCTAGATAATTAATTGTTCCTATATGGACTAATTGAAGATGATGCAATTAACTTCAAACTGCCTATACAACCATTGAAATTAAATTACAGTAGAATATTTATATTTACTCACATGATCTGCCTTTGTCTACAACTTCAGCATTCTGACCAAAGGTGACACATGGACAGCAGCAGGTCATGCAGCCTTCACAGTATTCATAACAATGGGTAAGGGGAATAACAAAATAAAGTAAAATCCCATAAAATTGAACTGAAAGTAAAAACGTTAAGTACTTGCTGCTTCCCATTCATTATAGGAACTAGCTACTATACTAATTTTAATATGAATTTTGTTCCATACTTTGAAAATAATGTTAACAAGTAGCTAATTTAGATGTTTATTTGCTCAATCTATTAAGTTGTCATTCTCATAACTACGTTTAATGAAAGCACTAATTATTATGACTTATCTTTGTTAAGAGAGCACGACTCAAAAAATTAACCTTTTGGATAAAAGAGTTCCGTGATTTAATTAAGTATCACGCCGAGTTTACTTATAACAATATATGTGAAAAATATAACATGTTTGTATATGTTGCAGCTATTTGATTCTTCTTTCTAAATGTGCTTTCTAATTACAAGTTCATTTTACATGAGCAACCGAATCATACGTAATAAGTATATGCAAATCTTGACAAATGCAACAACACGTAATTTGTGCGACATATAACATAGAGAGTTTCAGGAGAGCTTACAATTTCCGGGGTCTTCAAAGCATCCACATAACCCTGTTGTCCATGCTCCGGTGGGTGCAGTGCTGAATGGTGATTGTACCACCTTACCTTCACCGTTATACATGTTGAAGCTGAACGATGGCACAGAAGATATGTGTTATGGAGATTACCTTCACTGTAATACAGCTATATATGCTCGTATTTTCTTGCATATATATAGCACTTGGAAAAGCTCCTTAAGTTGACATTGACTTCACAGGTTCCTTTTTTATTTTCTAGTAGAACAACTAAGTTGTTATTAGGTAGCTAGACAAGTTGCTTTAAATGTATTCCCTTGGTTCACTATTTCAAAATGCAAGGCTGGATCACATTAAAGAATTCCATTTCCCTTAAATTAAGCAAAGCAGTGTATTGTTCCACATGCTTGATCGAGTATAAAGTACAAAATGCATCTTTCTCTTTGTTCCACTGAATAATTTTAGGTTATACTTATTCATTCACATGACCGATTTTGTTTTAAGTAAATTCTTTAACTGTATTACCCAAGGAGTTGATTCTATCAAATGCTAGCTTGTAAGCAAATGCATGCTCCTAATCAATTTGTGTAACTCATGATTGATCTGCAGGAGTCAAGGTAAAATATACAACAACTACTGAGCATTCGAAGCTTCATAGTCTGTTATAAATAACTTATACGAGAAATTGCCGAGGACAATCTTGGATTTCGGAGTTGGCTGTAAAAGTATATATAAGGATAAATCTATTACAGTTGAACTGGAAAATAAAATTCGAAGTTTATGAAAGGCAAATAAACTATGTAGTCTCACAACGAAACTGCATAATTATGGATTACTTATGACTCATGAACTTTTAAGATTAAATGGAGAACATGGAGAAATGAAGCTTTTTTGTTTATCTGGAATATCCACTATCAGACATAATGATTAATCACTTCGTGTAGGGTAGAAGCTGACCATGGATTTTAAGACTGCTCAATTCCCAATGTGAGAATTGAACCATCGACACTTGATTAAGAAAAGGAAGAGTTATTACCATCTCACCTCGCCCCGTAGTTATGGAGAAATGAAGCTACCAACACTTTGATACAAATGGTTGATATTTGTTTTCTTTAGATACATTTTTGAATTCAGGTTTTTGTGAATGAAATAATTAATATTAGCCCTTTGTTTGGTTAGAGGAGGGAAAACAAAGGTGCAAATTTTATAGATAAGATTTATTAATAAAATTGCTCATAAATCCAACCAATAAAATTCTTATCATTTTTAACTTTTAACTTATTGGGGATAAAAAAATAAGAGAAAAAATTGAATGACCTCAATGTATTATTTTACATATAAATTTAAATTTATTCTTAACATTTTCCCCCACTTCTACTCCAACTAAACATACATTGAAATAAGCAAAGGGAAAAAGAGATTATGCCAACAGATCATCTCAAATTAGATTAATTAAAACTTAATAAATTCTAAGTACTGGCAATCTGTTAAAAATGGAGAAAGGCCATCAAAGAAGCACAATTCAGCACTCCTTCTTGGATTGCCATATTTTTTAAGCACTGAATTGTACAGCTGTAACGTTCAATTTTGAAAGATAAAAATGGGGACGTGGTCACGTCAACTTAATACATCTGTACACAGTTGTGAATACGGGAAATATTCAATCAAGAAGCTAGGAAGACAGTAGGAAATTATTAGCAGGTATCATTTGTTTTTTTGCTAAGAAGCTAATAAGCAATCGTTTGCCATTGTGTGAGCACCAACAAATTAAAAACGAGCAACTTAAAAAAAAAATCTTTAGCCATTGTTTGACTTTGACTTCAATGGCATATATAATGTTGTTCTCTCCGAAGTACCAAAAATATTGGGGGATGTTTGGCACTAAGTTTTAAAAACTGTTTCCAATTTTTAAAAGTAAAAGAGCAAAAAAAAGTTAAAAAACCTGTTTGGCAAAGAATTTTTCTGGCGTTCATTTTAAAAACACAAAATATAATTTGAGTTTTAAAAACAAAAAATGGAAAACAAGTTTAAGGGTTTTTTATGGATATAAAATGCTAAAAAACATTATATACACAAATATCACATTTTGAACTTTATGTACGCATATATATATATATATTATTTTTTTATGTTAGGAAAATCGATTAACATGTAAAGTGATTTCAAAACACGAAAACCCAAAGGACGCGGTCAGTATATGACCGATTTCTATGCATTCTTTTAGCCACAGAAATTAGTTTAGTATGTGAATGATTCCAGTGAAGGTAGATTGGACGGCTAGGCTAGGGTGTTTTGGTGGTTGGATTGTGCAGCTAGAAAGCTGATTTCACCCGGTCCGCTACATGTGTGACACGTGGCAAAATCGGTTAAGTGTTAATTGATTTCACCATGTGTTACACATGCAGTGGACCAGGCGAAATCAGCTTCCTAGCCACACAATCCAACCACCGAAACACCCTAGCCGTGCGATCTTGATAACTCTCTTAAGAGTTATGTTTTCCTTTAGTTTTCTTAGAACTTTTAGTTTGTTGATAGTTAGTTTTGGTTTTCATAGGTGTCTCTTTTGTATTATTTGGTTCAAATTCTTGCATGATTACACTCACATTAACCTTGCATTCTAGTTATCTTTTCCATTGGTTTGTAGCTTTTTGGAAGAATAATTAGGGAAGCTTTTGAGCTAGAAGTGCAAAGAAGCAAGAATTGGAGCAGAAGGGATGTCAGAAATCCATGATGGAGCATGGGTCCTGAAAATGAAGCCACACTACAATGTTGGAACCTATGCTATGGTGTGGAAACCTACACTACAATGTGGCTTGCTGTCAGAATTCTCATATTTTCACTTAAGTTACGCTTCAGCGTAGCCATAGCCACCCTACAGCGTGCGTGCATGAAGCTGACATGTGGACTGGGCCTCTATACTGACTCTGGCAGCTCATGATTGGCACAAAAATCGAGGCAAACGTGCTGGGAAGGCATCATACACGTCAGAATACCAAATTAGGAAGGAAAGGAGGCTAGAGCTTAGGAGCAAGCGTTTTGGAGTTCCAAGAGTTGGGAGAGAGACTTCTCTTAGGATTGCTCTTCAACTCTTAGTGTCTTTTCTTGTTCATGTCTTCTTCTTTCCTTTTTGTCATCCATGTTATTTTTATATCATTTGTCCATGACTTGTAACTAAACCCTTTACTAAGGCACTATAAGAAACAAGCGAGTTACCGACGGATAAACCCTTTGCTAAGGCACTACAAGAAACAAGCGAGTTACTGACGAATTTTATCGACAGATTTTTTCCATCGATATTACCGACGGAATTACTGATGGAAAACATGAAATTTGGAAAATTTGGGTATCAGTCATTACCGATGGATTTTTCTGTCAATAATTTCGTCGGTAATGTTCGCGCCATCCATGAATGATATGGCGCGCATAATACCGACGGATTTTTCCATCGGTATCATTTATGAATTATTTTTTAATTGGCATATCAACATTACCAACGGATTTGATTCCGTCAGTAATTTTTTTGTATTTTTTGCCATTGATATTACCGACAGATTTGATTCTGTCGGTATTTTTTAAAATTTTTTACTGGGCAACAGTTATCGACAGAAAAATCCGTTGGTAATTCTTGAAATAATAACATGAAAAGGCGCCTTATGTTTTTAGTTACCGACGGATTTTATTCCGCCGAAATTTTGAAAATCCATGGTAAAACTTTAATAGACTTCAGCCACACATTATTGAGGATAACACTTTCTCTCTCTCATATACTCTCTTTCTCTCTCTTTTTCTCTCTGTTGGCAAATCTTGTTGAAGCCACCACTGCCCGCTTGCCGCCATTGTCTAGCCCAACAACGCACCGTCCAGCTACTCCGCACACGTGTCCTGCCCGTCCAGCCCCTCTGTGCATGCGTCCCATCCGTCCAACACCAGCCGCCCCTTCCCTTTTACGTTCGATGCCGTCCTTCCACAAACTGAAACAGACCATGCCGCGTGCCATAGACTAGCTACGAACAGCCCCTCTGCGCACGGGAACAGCCACTGCGACCCGCCAACCTGCCGCGAACCCGACGACCTACCGCGAATAGCATCTTTGCCAACACGAACAGCCCGCTCCGACGGCCCGATAACACTCCCTCCATGAACGGCCAGCCGCTGCAAACATCCTGAAGCTCGCCGCACTGCTGCTGTGTTGAAGCTTGCCACGCCAACGCCATGTTGCTGCTTTATGTGGTCACTCCCAGGTCACCATCCCTCATTCCTCTCTCTTAAGCCTTACACAAAAGGGTCTCCTTACTTCTCCTTCAATTACCTTAAAAATGCTTCCTTTATGCATTTTATTTCTTCTCTGACTAGAATCGAAAATTAGTGTTTGTTGTGAATTCAAGCTTGGTAGCACCCCCTTTGTCTTTCTCTCTCTTTGTTTCACTGCATTAAGAGATTTATTTATTTTTATTTATTTTTTTGGTTGTGAGTGTGGGAATATAGGTGGTGAAGAAACTGCTATATGTTGATGCATCATCTTGTGTGATAAACAATGTGGATGAAAATGGTTGAGCACCGCTTCATTCTACATCCAGTTTAGGGAATTTGTTGAGCAAAGGTCAATGCTTTATTTAAATTCATTGATCTGGTTATTTTTCCTAATGTGAATGAAGTAGCATGTTCTGTTTTTTTATTTTTACCTGCATCTAGTTTAGGGAATTTGTTGAGCAAAGGTCAATGCTTTATTTAAATTCGTTGATCTGGTAATTTTTCTTGATGTGAATGAAGTAGCATGTTCTGTTTATTTATTTTTACCCCAAATTGATTGAATTGTAGGCTATGTGGATAAGTGATTATATGTTTGTTTTCTGATACTGCTCATGTTTGATTTGCTCTCCATGTGATTGAGTGGACCTTAAATGTACTTTAGTACTAAGTTTTAAGAACAATGTCATGTGTATTGATTTCAATTGCATATTATGTTTAATAGAGTTTGTATCTTTTCTGTTTGCATTTCATACAAATTGAATGAATATGTAGGTTATTATGGTGTGGTGTTGTTTATCAATTTTAATTTGTGGGATAGTTCTTCAAGGTTCCAAAGTCTAGTATTAAAAAGTAGTCCCAATGATCAATAGCTCTTATGAATGTATTTCATTCACTTCAGCAAGTTGTGAAATTGAGGTTTGGGATGCTTTCATATTTTCAATAAATTAAGTGGAATAATAGCAAGATTTCATACTTAAATCTAGCTACTACCATCATGACATTGTTAATTTATGCACCTTGGAGTGAAGTCAGCACACCAATACGTCACGACGCCTATAATACAACATAGGCATGCTTATTAGGATATGTGCATATCTTTTTAACTTTCTGAGTATGTGTCAATATATGTTATGTTTAAAAGTAATATGAATTGTCAAAATTACATTGATGCCTTTGGTTAGAGTAAATTAGGAGGTTAATTGATATTAATTGAGCAATGAACATTGTTGACAAAATGGGATTTTACAATATGGATCATTCATTCGTTTCTAATACAAATCAACTGTTAGTTTTCAGCTTTTCCCTTCTACGTTAGATTTCGTAGAAGGATTGAGGTGAATTCATTTATGCGCAATAATGTAGCTGTTGATTTAACATACGAGGTTCTAATCTGACTTCAAAGAAGGTACTAGAAGAGCAATAAAAAATAAATATTCACCTTTTCTGCATTCACTCTATTGCTAAAGTGAGATTGAAAAGAGTTTTTAAGAATATTTTGACACTCATAGAAACGAGTTTCTTTTCCTTGTTCGCAGTCTGTGCTCAATGTGTTACTTATATGTCATTTTGTGATCTTTCTAAGAACAAGAATGCCTAATAGTAAGCAACAAGTCTGGGCATAGCTTTAATCCCTTAGTTAAGTTTGTTTCACATTTCAAAATATCAGTTTTTGGGAATGAAAAAGATTTTTCATATGTATTAATTTTTCAATGTTTTGTTGCAAAAAAAAAAAAAAACAATTGGGGGACCCAATTCATATATGCTTGTTTGGAGATAAGAGATATTTGTTGTGATTTTTATTTGTTTCATCCCTGTTTGGCCTCTCCTATTTCTGTTTTCATCATCCCATTTGTTATGGATTATTGAGGGATATCTACTCATGTATATAATGTATGAGAGATGTAGGTTATATTTGATGGATTTTTTATTAATTGAGTCATTAATTTAAATAATTAATTTTGTTACATAATGTTGAATCCAGTTGGAGTGATGTGGGCAGGCTCCTTCGCACTGCCAGACACTGATGATGATGGTGATGGCGATGGCGATGGCGATGGCGATGGTGATGATGATGATGCTGATAACTTCTAATATTAGTTTTTTTTTACTTTCTTTATTATATGTTGAACTTTTATATTTGTGTTTGTACACTTTATGACATTTTTATCTATTTTACATTTTGAACTTAAATTCGTTGCGTTTATTATTTATTAGGAATTTTTTTTATCATTTTTCATTATTAAATATATTTATAATTAGCTTTAAATAAAAAATACACTCTTAAATGATCAGGCAGCACGCAAATTACATAATATTTATTTCAAAAAATTAATTACCATCGGTAAAATAAAGAAAAAAATTAAAAATTTGAACGGTTACTGACGGATTTTTCTATCGGTAAAACTTGAATATAAAATATTTACAAATTAAATTTAAAATTACCGACGGAAAAATTTGTCGGTAAAGGTAATAAATTCCGTCGGTAATCATTAATCCTTGACGAATTTGCTAACGATTTGTTTTAGCTCATTACCGATGGATTTTTAAGAAAAAATCCATCGGTAAAGTTTATCGACGGATTTTTTTCCGTCGATAATGATTTTCGACTACATTATTACCGGTGGTCAAAACCCGTTGAAAATTTCATCGGAAATGAAATTTTCCGTTGGTAATAGGAAAAATCCGTCGGTAAAATCGGTCAGTAACAGCATTTTTTCTGGTAGTGAGGGTGATTTATGGATGATGCTATGTGTTTTACATTATGCTAATATGAATGAATGTGTGTCTTGTTCTCATTTGATAGTAAGCATTGTATTTGAGTTTATTTATCTTGAATTGCTTGATCACCAATTTAGGATTATAAAGGTTATTACAAATTTGAGAAAAGGAGTAAGAGTCATGCCTATGAATGCAATGCCATGAGTTGAATGACACCTAGAGATAGACAAACATGATTCATGTGGTATTGAAGGGTTTGAGAACTACTTGTAGACTTAAGTATGCTATGAGATTAGGTGATTGACTTTACTTGGGTGGCATTAGATGATTTTGAAAAAGACTTTTAATGACATGATGACCCTACCATCACTTAATTGAGTTTGGACAAGGCATATTGATATTCATGTTGCATTTTGTTAACACATAATTGAAGTAAATCACCCTAGCATTTAATTCTATCAATTCTTAAATCGCTTTTACATTGTTTTAGCATTTTAGCCTTCAAATTCCTTTGATATCATCTCTTTTCAATTGTTCAACTTGTTATCTAATTAGTTAGAATCGGTAATTGAATTATCCCTGTGGGTACAACAACCCTATCCTGTCACTCTCCTTTGGGAGCGATCAGATCTTCACCCAAATCTCTCTATATATGTGTGTGTTGTGGCAGACATAACGATGAAGGGTAAACCGATTTCGGCCAATATTTGTGTAGTTGATTCGAAGTTTTGAACACTGAGAGGAAAGGAAAAAAAAAAGAAGTACTAAGTGAAAAAAGATAGAGTAGATTAGTAGTATACATAGTTTTAAAACTCGATCCGGTACTTGACTCAATCAAGGTACCGGATCACTGGGTTACTGCTTCAACCAGTGGGTCATTGGTTGAACCAGTTAAGTCAGATATAATTAAATAAAAATATATTAAAATGTAAATAAGTATAATTAAAAAGAGGATTGGAATTCATGAATAAATTTAAAATATTTAGAAAGAGTATATTAGCAAGCTCCCTTTAAAAATAATAAGCTTTTATGGTAGCTGGTATATTGCTCCATAAGAAAAAGTAGATCACGAAGCATAGTAACCTGCACAAACAAAATGTTGAGGCTCAAATAAAGCCACATGTGGTTAAAGAGGTGTTAGATAGTGAAGGTTCCATGTGTATGTGTCTTCTTTGCTTAATGCTTTTACTTCCTTTCAAACCGTGAAACCCACTGCTCCTCTCCTCTCCTCGTGTATGGCTACAACTGAGCCATTTTTTTATTTGTGCTGGAACCATACACAAGCTGGCACCTCAAGCAACTTGCAACTTGTTAATTTGCACTACAAGGACTTTCAATTTGTCTCTTGAAAATTGATGAAAAGTGCTGGCAACTGGGTTTTCATGTTGGAACAAAACCATACACAAGCTACAATGGAAGTCAAGTGGCGCTAGCTGGATTAACAAGTTGGAATGTTGCAATGAAACAGCTTCACAAGTGCTGGACTCAAAGCAATGTTTCAGGGGAAGTTAAAGTAAGTCCCACATCGGGTGGAAAGCAAAAATAAAAGCTATCGATTCTATTATAAAAGAAGAGCATTGCAGCAATTATGTGTACAGATCCAGGCCAAGTCAATTTTGGCATATATGGGCTTTAATCTATCCGCAAATTGGGCTAAAACATATGGGCTCAAATTAATTTGAAGAAGTTAAAATTTTGAAAAACATGACTCGGCCGATTTGAACAAGCAGGCCGGGTTGCCTTTTGAAGGAAACCGGCCGGTTTGGGCCAGTTTGCTACAGGTCAATTGCTTGTCTGATCTTTTGGACGACTTGGACCGATTACTATGCCGGTTTTCCAGTTTGACTAGCCGGTCCGAGTCTATTTTTAAAACACTGGTAGTGTAAGTGAGAAGTGGCATAAAAAAGGAAAAGTAAAGAGATGACACAAAATGATTTAAGACATTTTGATGATTTTGGACATATCACAGCAATCTTTATATGCAGGTAAATTTGTATTAATTTATCATATTAATATATTTTATTTTGTCAATATTTTTAATTATTTTTAAATCTAGTTTAGGAAAAAAATATGTTTAATTATTTTAGTGATATGAGAAAATGAAACCTAGTTATTGGAAGTTAGAAAACATGTTTATTTTTTATGAGATTAGTTAGTCATTTGAGGGAGATTTGTGCGCATTAAACTTTGTTAGTTGTATAATATAATTAGATTAGTAAATATTATAGTTAGAGTATACTATAAATATGTTTAGTAAATAATATATTTTAATTAGATTGATGAACATATTTAGAAAATAATATAGTTTAATTAATTTAGTGAAATAGTTTAGCTAAGTAAATATGATGAAAAGTAAAACCTACTTATTGACAGTAAATTTTTTTAGAAGAAAGCATTTGTATTTTTAATTAGATTAGTTAATTGATTTAGGAAGATTAGTGCACCTTAAGCATATTTGAGTTGTAAAATTTAATTAGATTAGTATATATTGTAGTTAGATTACACAATCAATATATCTAGTATGTAATGTAATTTAATTATATTGACGAACATTTTTAAGAAATAATATATTTTAATTAGTTTAGTGAAATATTTTAGTTAAGTAAGTATACTCAAAAGTAAAACATATTTATTGAAATTAAATTTTATAGATTACAAATTCTTTATTTTTAATTACATTGTGAAATGTTTTAGTGAAATTAGTAAATTTGTTTTTTTAATTAGATTTGTTAGTTGTTTTGGTTAGCTTAGTTGTCATATAATTAGATTGGTACATTTTTCATTTATTTAATATGAGTAATTTTTATTTTGTGCTTTAGCCTGCTCTTGTGTTACGAGGTAAACAGGACCACATGAAAAGGATAGATCTCCGCATGAGGCCATACTTGGAAAAGGCGGGTTTTTGGCATGCTGCACAAATTAAATTCTTTGAATATGACGATGCTTTGTTGTCTATATTTGTGGAGCGGTGGCGTCCGGAGACCTACACCTTCCACATGCCTTATGGAGAGTGCATAATAATACTCCAGGACATTGCATTTCACTTAGGGCTACAAGTGGATGGGGTTCCTATTAGCAAATGCACAAGAGCTTGGGACAGGTTATGTAGGCAAAATATTTAGAATATATGCCAGGAATTGCTTGGGTCTATACCACCTGAGAATGAGCGGAAAAGAAATGGTAGTACTGTGATATTGGCGTGGCTGAAATGCCTCTTTGCTCTACTGGAAGATAATGAGACTGCAATTGAGGTCATGCAAGCAACATGAGCCTACATTATGCTACTAATTGGGGGGATGTTGTTTGCAGACAAGTCAACTGCTAGAGTTCACTTAAGATGGTTGCCTCTGCTGCGTGATTTTCAAGAGTATTGGAGGGTTAGCTGGGGATTCGCTGTGTTATCCACATTGTACCATGGATTGTGTCGTGGTGTTAACATGTCAGTAGGTGATCTTGCTAGGTGTCTTGTTTTTTTACATTCATGGATATGGTACAGAGTGTTATCACTCAATCCCATAATTGATCAACTCAGTTTTAGGTTTCCGTTGGCCAAGAGGTATATTACTATACCAAATTTCTTAAATGTGATATCAATTATGTTGTTTATCATTACAATGCCACAAATTATCAACTAATGTATATTTGTTAGGTGGATTGGACTTGCTATGCCACCTGATGCACATGAGAGACACATGTAATTCATAGGGCACGAATTGACCAGCTTTATTATATAGATGTAAGTTTTTCAATATGATTTAACCAATTTCCTAAAGGAATCCTATCCACCCATGCACCTATATCTATGCCCTCACCTCTCACCAATTCAAAATAATAGAGAAACTCACTTCGAGTCTTTGAATATGCTGCATTGATCAGAGCTCGTTTTGCATCTTTGCTCTTGAATCTTATTGCAAAATTGGATGCAATGTGGTGAATGCAATAAGCATGGAAAACACTTGGAGGATGCCTTCCACTACCTTCTGTATCTAAAACTACTTTCATAGCAGCATGCCTGTAAAAAATTATCAGTATGCCCTCCTGTTGTGTCACGTGCCGCCGAAGATTTGTTAGGAAAAAAGACCAAGCCTCTATCATCTCTCTTTCGACCACAGCAAATGTAATAGGGAAAACGTTTGAGTTGCCATCTTGTGCAATTGCCATCAGTAGTTTCCTACCATACTTGCCATACAAGTGCGTTCCATCGACAATCACCAAACGCTTGCAATTTTTAAACCCCTCTATACACGACGAGAATGTCTAGAATAGACGGTGAAACATGACATAGCTACGGTTAACCAAATCACCAACAAAATGAGGCAGAGTTGAGATTTCAATGATTGTACCTGGCATAAATGACGGTAAAGCCAATAGTCATTTCAAAAGCTCATTGTACGACTCCTCCCCATCACCATAAATCTGAGCAATGGCCTTTTGCTTGCAAGCCATGCTTTCCTGTATGAAATCTGGAATTCATACTTTGAATAAACTGAGGCTTGTAATGTCCTGATAGGAACCATTGGATCAGCTTCAACTATAGAATATATGTTAGTATCGATGACCTGAGTATCCAGCTAAGAGTGTTTTTGTGAAATTCCAGCAAACAAACAAGCATGTTTTCTTTTGTACTTCTTAATCTCCCATAGTCCTTTCTTTCGTCGATATATAACACGAATGCTCCAATTACACCCTCTCCCAAAGTACTTGCATTGCCCCTAATATTTCACATGATTTGACAGACATACTTTGTACTCATCTCCCTTTTGGATGCGATAGTTTTTTATCGCAAGTTGTACGGATTGTTCGTTTGCGAATTGCTACCTTTCATGCAACTGATTCACTCCATGTAATTCCATTGTGTCACTATCATCCAACCGATTCACTTGCATTGCTTCAAAATTTAAACTTAAATAGTGACAAACTCGTTGACTTTCAGATTGTGTTTGAGTTTGGGTTATCGATGGTTGGCCCCTAGGTAAGAGGCACAACCTCCTCGTCTATCTCATCTTCGAACAAATCTGTAAAATTTAAAGTATATTTAATAGTTTATACAAAGTTTTGTAATACTAAACTGACAAAATATCAATACTAATTCTTTAAGGTGTTTTAACTGTGTATGAGACATTAATATATTTGAATAAAATACCAATATTGAAAGACTATTATTAAGATTAAGAGAATCAAATTATTATATAATTTTTTTTGTATTTATGTAATATGTTTCACAAGAAAATTAAATAAACAATATTTTAATAAAATAAAATATTACATACGTAAAGTATTTCAAGAAAAAATTATTAATAAAAAATATGTATACATTATATATAATATAATTAATCAAGTAGTTTATAAAGGAGGCACATAGGTACTTTTTTACAACTAAAAAAACATTATTAGCCAAAATTAAATAGCCACTCGTACAGTTAAATAATATAAAAAAAGATATGATAGCATATTGAAATTTATTGGACCAAATCTACGATTCAAATTATATACTAAAATATTAAATATTACAACTATTAAAGTGAAATAAAAGTAGTTTCAGTTATTACCTTCATTCGGGTCCTCTTCAGAATCCTTCTCATTAGAGATATCATCATAACTCAGATTTGGTTTGATTTGGCCCAAATCACCGCCAACATTCATTTCAAAGCTTTGGCCCAAATCATTCTCATTTCCAAGCAAAAAATTTTCATCCTGCATAGCATTTGACATCGCCAATGTTGGAGAACGTTGGGCTAATGACCCTTCACCAAATGTTGGATCAACAGCAGATCCCCCAGAGCTTATGTTCAAGTCTTCGAGAGCTACGAATAACTCTATAACATTAAGATCGAGAAATCAAGCATGACAATCGAACATCATCTCAATGTCATCGTTAATTTGAATCAAGCAACTTGTGAAGCATAACATACCTTGCCCTACCAACAATGGTAGCCGATACAATATTTGTATTATTTACTTGTTCTATTGTTGTAACTTGAGAAAGATTTTCTCTTGCAGCTCAGAAATAGTCATGGACGAACAACCATGCATAGGTATTGGATTTGGACAACCAAACTTTACCCCATCTTGTGTATTTTCCACTATTTCACAATCATAGTCCATAATAATATAACCTCTTGCTGCCATTTCTTCCTCAAAAACACATAAAACCTAATCTCCTAATTTCACAGCATTTCCACTCTCACTATGTGAAGACGGAGAAGCTATAAAATGTGGAGTTTATATAGACGAAGAAGGCAAGAGCCATTTTTAGGGGAAAGAAGGATAGAGGGAAATCGGTTGACACCTGGGTGATTTTTTTACCAGCTTATATGTGTCAGAAATCAATTGGCTATTGACCAATTGTTAACACATGTAAGTTGGTTAGAAATCAGCCAGGTATCAACCGATTTCTTTGGGGAACAAAACCAAGAGATATCGGTTGGATATAGACTGGTTTCTTTAAGCTTTTACTTTCTGAAATCAATTAATACTTGATTGATTTGCCTAATATACAAAATGAATGTAGATACGTTCATAAAGCTCAAACCGTGACACTTTGATACATAATTTTTTTATTTTATTTTAGTAAAAAAGCCCCAAGTTTAAGATGTTTTTCTGTTTTTGGGTTTAAAAACAAGTAGGGATGACTCTCTGAGACTTTAGATCCTTCCATCTCCTCTTTCGCACTTGTTTCTGTGATGGGAATGATTGAATGAATTAATGGACGAATGGGGGATAAGATGGGCGCTGTTGAGTGTGGAACTGTTTTTGAGTTGGATTACACAAGAAAGAGAATGTACCAAATAGTCATTTGCTATTTATGGTATTTTCTGCACTATGCCTTGTCAAAATGAGTGCGTGAAGCACCCTACTATTGGCCTCACTTTTGTTTAGACACTTTGTGATATGTTTGGAAGGGTTGCAGAGATATCAAAATGAGTTCGACCCGTCAGCTTGGTATGCTAAATCCATTATTTTTAGCAATTTGACCTAAATTTTTTAACTTATAAAAAAATTTCAACCTACCCCGCTTAGCCTGCAGATTTAGGCGAGATGGGTGGGTCTGGCCTGCGGCCCAAACCTTTTTTTATATTTTAAAAATAAAATAAAAAATTCATAATTTGCTAGTATTTAATTTATAATAGTCTCAAAGGCCCAAACTAAAGAGATATGATTTCAAATCAAATTTGACATATTTCTGAACCAAAGAAAAAGAGATATACGCATATATTGTATGTAATAAATTATAATCTATTATGTGTAAATGATTAAATTTAATGAGTTGGTGTATAGTTGTTATAAACTTTGAAAATTTAGATATGCATCAATTAATTAAAAAGTTTTAAAAATTAATTTTTTTAAAAATATTAAACTATTATAAACTTTTGTTTTTGCAAATTTTTATTTTATTTTTTTGCAACTCATACATTATCCATCATTAAATGAGATGTGAACCCTACCAGCACGGTGTCCCGCACCCAATGAATACAAATAACATTTTTCATTTCATTCTATCCAATTTTAATATATCGAAACAAACTCCACTATGTTCCATTTTGCTTCATCTAACTCCACCATTTAATTAAATGGGCCGAAATAGTCAGTTGGGCCCATTTTGGGTGGACCGTCAGGTCGCTAAAAAATAAAAAATAGAAAAAAAAAGTTTTAATAGTTTGATGATTTCTCTTTGTAAAAAATACTTTTTAAAACATTTTTATTAATCGATGCCTACCTAAATTTTAAAAGTTCATAACAACTATACATCAACTCTTTGATATGAACCTTTGGGGCTATTATAAATTAAATATCAGCAAATTATAAATTTTTTATAAGAAATAAAAAAGCTTATGTTGCGAGCTAGTCCCACCCTAACCTACCTAATCCTGCGAGCTAAGCAAATAGGTTAGGCAGCTAAAATTTTTTGTGACCTCAAATGGTTTAGCCAAATTGCTAAAAAAAAGGCGATTTTGACTGACCAATTTGGCATGTCAAGCCCATTTTGACATCTCTACAATAACTCCAAACATATCATAAAGTGAAAAGTGTCTAAACAAAAGTGAGGCCAATAATAAGGTGAATCATGCACTCATTTTGACAAGGTGCACTGCAGAAAATACCATAAATGGAAAATGACTATTTGGTACACTCGCTTGTGTAATCCAACTCAAAAAACAGTTCAACACTGAACACTCAACAGCGCCCATCTTATGCCCCATTCGTCCATTCATTCAATCATTCATTCCCATCGCAGAAACAAGTGCGAAGAAGGAGATGGAACGATCTGAAGTCTCAGAGAGTCATCCCTACGTGCCAACGGACTTGCATCTCCCTGGCTACGTCCCTTGTGTCCTCTCTCTGTCCAAAATCCTCGCTGTCTTCGCCATCTCCTCTCTCCTCGTCGTTTCTCTCATATGGATCTTCTCAGGTACCAAGACTACACCCTCCATTTCTTCATTTTTTTTTCCTTCTTTTCTGTATTCCCTTTATTTTCTCCATAGATTCATGTATTGGGTCGTTTCTTTTCATATTAATGACACACTCACAAGTCACAAGTCACGATTTTTTGAAGCTGAAACCAACTTTGTAGTAGTTGTGCTGATTGAGAGATTTGAGAAAGTATGAGTTTTGTACACTTGTTGATTGATCAAGTGACCCATTAGCTTAATTAGCTTATTTATGTGGAAAAGACGCGTTTTTTTTTTTAATTATTTTTTTTAGGTAGCCATTGCTGCAGTTTGAAATCCTTCCCTCTGTGTTTAAGTGTCAAAACTGTTCAGGATGGAAAAATAATGGTAAGACCAAAAGCATAAGATGATGGATTTTCTGTCGACAATTCTTTATGTGCACTTGCTAAATGTTAGATCCACTATTTTTAAATAGCTTTTTCGTGAATATTCTGTTGATGTGAGTGAGTGGGGCTATAATTTTCAATTTTTCACTGTTAGACTTCAAAGATATCTAATGTTTTCCTTCATTGCTTTTGTTTTTTCACTGTTCAGAGTATACAATGTGGCAAGAATTAATAAGTGGCTATGTGATTAACTTTGTTCTGTGTGAGAAATTAAACCAAGACTTTTTCCTCTATGTGGACAATGGAATAAATGTTAAAGCACATTACGGTTGAAAATGCCGCCACCGATGGTTGTGTGGCCCAGCATGTAGCTCAAATATTTGATAGCAATCACTGCTTATATGCCATGCTAGCATTTAATGAATTTGATATGTTAGATTTGTTTTTTGTCATTTTGCATCATCTAAGTTGCTTATAGATGGTTTCTTGAGTGAAGTTACAATAAAAATCATGATCTTATTGTAAGAACTTCTCTTCCTCTCATCATGAGTGCTATGTCTATTATAAGTGATGAGTGATGAGAGAAAAATTATCTTGAGAGTTATGTTTGTGACTTTGTGTGTTGAGAAAGATCCTGGGCAAGATTGTGTGGGTTTATGATATCAAATTGGTGTATCAAAATTTTACAACAACATTCTGCTATGATTTGTTATTTAGCACTATAGCCTAATCATGTAGTGGGATTACCGTATGTTGTCTGAACATATTCATTGTGCTGCTTACTAACCATTGGCCTAATCTAGAAGCCGGACTTTTAGTTTGTGCACTGAAAAACTATCAAAGTCTGAATAAGAGATTGCTTTGTTTGTCCTTTAGAGTGCATGTTTTCCTTCACTTCAGAAGCTCTTTACAAGGCACACACACAAAATCATTTGTTGCAATTTCAAGTTTTTTATGCTGTCTATATGAATTTCCATTATCATTCCTATTCAAGTTCCATCATCTTATAAGTGGAAATGGTTCTAGGTTTTCTGATTTTGATTACATGTCTGTTTACTTGACAGGGTGCCTACCTAAGAAAACAAAAGTTGAAAGACTGCTAATGTGCTGGTGGGCCTTCACAGGCCTCACACACCTGATTCTTGAGGGCTACTTTGTTTTCTCGCCAGAGTTTTACAAGGACAAGACTGGCTTCTACCTGGCTGAAGCCTGTGAGTCATTTAATTGTTCTTTCACATTGCTCCAGCCTCAGACATAAAGCATTGTTATAATAGGTTTACCTTTCAAATCATTTTTAGTTTTAGTTGATAGAAGTTTTTTATGAACAACCAACAGGGAAGGAATACAGCAAAGGAGATTCAAGGTATGCTGGGAGGGATGTAGGGATTGTTACTGTTGAAGGACTAACGGTAGTTTTCTGGGGTCCAGCTTGTCTTCTGTCAGTGTAAGTTTTTTATTTTTACTTTTGTTTTTTCCTCTAAAAAAGAACAAAAGGCATGATCAAGATGGTTAATGTTATGATGCTGCATTGCAGCTAGTGATTTTTTATTTATCTATTTTAACTCGGCATTACATGCTACCATTGTGGATGACAGGTACGCAATAGGTGCGGGAAAGTCATATAGATATGCACTTCAGTTGGCTATCTCAGTTGGCCAGCTATACGGAACTGTTGTATATTATGTAACAGCAATCTTGCAAGGTGACAATTTTTCTACCAGCTCGTTTTACTACTATGCATACTATATTGGAGCAAATGCATCTTGGATTGTAATACCCTTCGTCATTGCCACCCACTGCTGGAAGAATATTTGTGCGGCATTTCAGGGTCAAGCCCAGACAAAAAAGACAAAAGCTCGTTGATGCATACTTTTTCAAGTTATTGGTTAATAGTCACATCAAAAAAAGGTTGTTAGTTAATAATGATGTGATGGGGTAGAATGTTTCAAGAGTTGTGTCAATTGATTGGTTCTCTTAAACTGCATTTCTTGAAGAAAAAATTCCTATTGTCATTTGAGAAGGTGATGTTTTTTAGTTCTAGCAAAGCTTTTTCCTGTTATTGATTGGGAATTGAATGTTAGCAGGCAAATGCTAGAATATAGACGCAGTGCTTTGGCTCCATGTGTAGCAATAGTTGCTCCTTTCGTTTCCATTTTTCTCTGGAAAAGAAGATTTATCTCTCAATATTTGATCTTAACATGGTGTTTTAATGTGCATTGAATTAGTTTTCCATCATGAATATATGTTTATTTCTCAAGAAAAAAAGGAGGTTGAAAAAAGTACACTCAATTTATAATACCAAGCCTTGCAGTCTCCTTATCAATATCGGGTCTGATACATATATCCTAATCCCTGAGGAAGAAGAAATAAAAATAGGGTTAGAGAGCAACAAGAAATAAGAATAGGAAATATAATTTTATTATTTTCTTCACAAAACTTTAAAAAGCAGAAAATACAAAAGATGAAAACAGAAAATAAGAATAGAAATGAAAGATACCCTCATATATTCTACCTTACTAGTATAAGAGTTTATAGTTTATATTGATCCTTTTTAAAGTATTTATCATTTTTTGTGTTGACGAGATCCTAGCCTTGTTTATTTCTGTACAAAAGTTTTTACGTAGCCAAGCTAGTTGTTGTAGACTTTAAAGTGTTATTCAATGCAATTTCGCCGATATTCAGATTTTAAAGTAGCATTCAATGCAAATTTGCTGATTTTTTTTTTTTTTTTGTGGGTAAAAGCTGATGTACTTTTTATCACAGCGCATAAAAATTGCAATCCAAGTGTGTGCAGCATATTTCGGCTTGCTTTTTGTATTTTCTTTTGAAATTCTTTTGCTACAAAGAATTGGTATTCTTAAATGCAAGGGTGTACAAAGGACATATGGGAGTTGGACCAAACTCAAACTTAACTTATTTTTAGATTGGACCATTTTTAAGAGCCCAAACTTGATATGGTGATGATCCAATTAATAATAGAGTTAAACTGAGTTAACTCAACTTTTAAATAATCTATAACAATTTTGGTATTACACATGGTAAATTTGTAAAATTTTACAATGAATATATATAAACAACAAATTAAGGGAAGTTGACATATCCAAACAATAGGGTGACATAATTTACTCTGCCACTCTCTGCTTAATTATATACCACTCCACTCCACTCCATTACTTATCATTAATCCAAACATGCCTTTAAGGTATGTTTAGATTAATGGAGAATGGTGGAGTGGAAGAGAGATATTACATGTATAGCATAATTATGACAATAAATGTATAATGTAATTATAGATGTAGAAGAAGACAAAACAAGGGAGTTGACCCAATAACATTAAAATATTGAAATAAGAAAGAAAAATAATAGCGATGTAAATTTGTTATCAAATTTTGTTATACATAAAATATTTTTCGAAGTGAAATGGAAGGGAAGTGAATTGTAAGTTGTTGCATTGCTTGAATTTGATAAAAATTAGTGGAGTGGAGTGGAATGTAGGTGAAAGACTCCATTCTAACTAATTCTATCATCCTTTATATTTTTCTTCCCTAAATTTGGAAGAATGAGATTAAATAAATATCAAAATTACAATTTTATCCTTCTATGTACCTATTACCAATATTTTGCTAGGAGTATTATCAAAATAAAAAGCTTATAATTATAATAATGTTACTCCATTTTATTGACATATCCCAACAAGAGAGCATCCAATTTTATTTCAATGGAGTGGAATAATTATATTACTTTACTCATTGCTCCATTATTCACTGCCAATCCAAATATACCTTATCGACACTTGATTTTAGCCACTGCACTGCGTGCATCACACTCCCTTAGTCCTTTCTACACACGGGTGTAGGGCAGTAATCGCCCCTTCCTTTACATGGCTTGTAAGGGTGGGAATGGGCCATGCCACGCTAGGCTTTTCCCTTAATAGGCTAGGCCTATATTATAACTCACCAGCCTGAGCCTGGCCTATTCACAAGCCTGAGCCTGGCTTGAAATATGTTAACAAAGCCTATAATTTATAACCTTTCAAAAAGCAAAAGATGCCATAAAATGAGGATCAATAATTTGAAATCAATGAATTTCAACATTCATTCTCAGCTAGGCAACAAATTCATCAAACTTCAGTTTCAATATATCATCATATGATCTTTGTGTAATCATCAGTATTAAAAAAAAAAAACTATAAATGGACCAATGATAAGAGAAAAGAAAAAATTGATGATCACCATAAACCCATGAAAACACTGATAGGTCACCGGTTTCCCAAATCTAAGAGTTCATAATAAATTCCCCAACACCTTGATCAGTGATAAGAACGAAGGTAGATGGTAGCACCCTGATGAGCTGGTTATGGTAGTACGCGGTAGTCCAACGAGATGGCTGTGAACGATAGCCTAGCGAAGTGGTTGTGAAGCGGCGAGGTGGCCACACATGGTTGTGAGCTTGTGGCTGATAGTTCAATAAGGCAATCTAGTGATAGAAGGAATTGAGGCTTGATGGAGGAGAAGGGCTTGACAGAGTAAAGGGTTGTCAAAGAAAGAGATTTGGTTGATGGGGGAGAAGGGGTTGATGGAGTAAGGGCTAATAGAGAAAGAGATTTGGTTGATAGGGGAGAAGGGGCTTTTATTTTTGCTTTTTTTGGGTTTGGAGGAGAAGGGGTTGAAATGATGGAGTCTGTTGAAGGGTGGTGCAACAGCAATGGTATACAATGGTGTAGTGGGTGAGTAAATGATAGGGTTTGAAAGTGAATTTTAAATGAAATAAAATAATGAATGTTTAAAATATAATATTATGCACATATATGATAGGAATGTTGTGTTGGATTGGTGGCAATCTAAACATTATATGTGTTGAAGGTACAAATTTCAACTCTCAATTTTGATATTTTATAGGTATTAAATAATATAATTCTTAACAGGCGGGCCTAACAGATTTGGTAGCCTATTGCATGAGTGACTTATTTGTGAAGGGCATCCACCACGATTGACTTATTTGTCACCTACAATATTAACCATGGACTAATTTTGGCATTTTTGTTTTTTTTTTTTGTTATTTTAACATGCATGTGTAAATTATAGGTTAAGTTGGTGACATAAAATATTGGAGCGGAATGTCAATTTTGCATAAAAATAGGGTGGGGTATAATAATTCCAATCAAGCATTCTTGGCATTAATCACCATAGATTATTGCTGAGAAAGAACGTCTGGAAATTGAGGCTAGCTCTCCTCTCAGCATAAAGACTTCATAGTCATAGGTAGAGCCATCAAACTCGATGCTTTAATCTATGCCCAGGTTTTGTTCAAGTAGACAAAAAAATGCCTTTGGAGAAGTCCTTGAGCCTCCATCTAGAATTGGAACAAGTGAAAAACACTATGTTACTCCGAAAGTCAAACAAGTATGTATCGACAGAGTAAATTATATACGTTTATTTGCAACACTTTTAGGATAATGAATAATTGAATGAAACAGTAATACATAACTTGATATTTCTGTAAATTTTTTGGTATCAATCTACAGGTCATTGGTGGCGTATTGTAACCGGTGCTCATAATGAAGATATATACATTGGGTATTGGTCAAAGGAAATATTCACTCATTTAAGAGAGGGATCATCAATGATTGGATATGGTAGAGAAACCTATGCTCCAGCTGATATGAGTAATCCTCCAATGGGTAGTGGGAGATTGCCTGAAGAATTGAAGATAAATTCTGGTACGCAGCTTACATGTCAAAATTTTAAATTAAGGATTCAAATTACAATGAGAAAAATGATATTTGTACTCGTGTCGACTCATACTTCATTATCATTGGATGAGATATGAATTCTATTTAAATACGCTTACATCTCATCTGTGGATGGTGTGTGGACCACACCCTACTTGAATGAGGCTTACATCTCATATAAATATGGACCCTATTTTGATAGGATTTACATCTCATATAATAAAAAATGGAGTGTAAATCGGTACAGTTACATACACAATGACTACACTAAGTTGAAGTAAATCGAGATGACATGAAGACAAATTGTGAGACCGATCCAAGCTGTTCTGATCTTTTGTACAATGGAAACGAAGGACCTCACTATAAGCAAGCTTTTCTCTTTGGTGGGCCTGGTGGGCCTTGTGGCATATAAATTCACAACAATGTTATCAATGACACTATTATATAATCATTGATAATAAAAATTGAGACTACGCAGCTCACTTGTACTCTTTATGGTTATTTGCGATGTTGTCTCAAGAATTGGCCTCATAGGTTAGACACTTATGCATGACCTTAGAATTTGTTTGGTTTAAGTTTATAATTTTTAGTTTTCAGATTTTGTAAAGAAAATAGTAAAATTTTTGAAAACTATAAATTTTAATTTTTAATTTTTATTTTCAGTTTTTAATATTTCTTTCACAAAATCCTGAAAAATTAAAAAATGAAAAGTGAAATCAAATATGCCCTTAAATTCTTTGATGTAAGATCTCTTATGTAATTTGGATTGTGCCTTTGATTATTTATCAATGAAAATATATATTGACAAAAAAAAATTATTCAGGACAAAGAAAAGTTAACTTATTATTGATAAAGCGAACATGAAATATATTTATATGAAAAAATACATGGAATATAGTTTGAATGTCTTTTTTTTTTTTTCCGGTTGTGTGTGGTTGTTAGATCTCTCAGTGCTATGTCTTTTTTTTTTTTGGGGGGGGGGGGGGGTGCACTCTCGGTGCTATGTTTAATTTGTTCTTAAGGGATCTTCTATTTTCATTTTAAGAATAAAGATGTTTTTGATGGATTTTTTCTGAGTCTTGGTATAATAATATATAAGTTACTATATTATAAAATATAACATTATAAAATAAAATTATGATCATAAGTAAAAGTTTAACTAGAAATTGAAAATTAATGATTATCATTATATCATTTAATAATTTTTATTACATGAAAATTTCATTTATACTTAAATTTATTTATTAGTTATTTTTCTAAATAATTATTTTATTTTAAATATTTATAATATTTTATTTTATATAACTTATATTTTATATCAAATATTATTTATTTATAGATATTTTATACATTATTCTAAATAGTTATTTTATTTTATATTATATTCTTATTTATTATTTAATATTTTTATTAAAAATTATTACTGTCGTTTATTTATATATTTTTGTTTACTTTATTATTAGTATTATTTATCGATAAACACTTTTAATGAATAAAAATATAAAAAATTAAAAGAGAATTTATTTATTAAAAGCTAATCAATCGTATATATCTTATAATTCACTAAAATTAATTACATTATCTATTATTTATAATAAATAAAAAATTAGGGAATAAACTTATGCAATATATTACTCATACTAAATAACTGATGAAATCATATAATATATTATATTATATTAATATATTTTGTTATACTTAATATTTAAACTAGAGTTAACAGGAATCAAATTCAAATAGGTCCGGTCAATTGATTATATCATTTTAGCTCGAGACGCACGGAAATTGAAATGTTGATATAAATTGAAGTGTTGAATATATGTTATTCGCTGTCTCAAGAAAGAAATATGCCACTCATAATTTGATTTATATTCATGTCTTAGTTGTTGGGTACCAGAATTTATGGAAACATATCAACACAGTTAAAATAAAGTTGAGAGAATTGGAACTGATATCCAATATTTGTATGAAAAATCTGCTAATGATAAGGGAAAAATCACGGACAAGATTGAAAAAGATTTTCACTATATGGAAAATAAAATTATACACAATTGGCTTTACACCGCTCACACTAGTAATTACTTAATTATAAACAAATGTTAGATTCAATGATCACCTGCCACGATTAAGAAAGTATCAACTTGCCCCAAAGATATATAGATAATGTCATATTTTTCTATTGAATGTACATATCTTAGTGCTCAAGCTCAGTAGAACCATACTGCATGTATTTAAATAACAATCTTGTCTGTATTATAAAAAATAACAGGTGATTAGCTCAGCAGCCAGCCTGTCCCATATTTGGATCCGACCAGTTAATTTTGTTACAAATGTGTTTTTTTCCCCCTTTAAATCAATCTTAATTTATATACAAAAGAAAAAAAAATTATTAGAAGAGATTTCTGCTTAGACACTTTATCGTACTCTGGGAGATTAGTTTTTCACCTGCGGAGTGAAGGGATATTCTCGAAAACCAAAAAGAAAATTATATACCATTTTGAACAGACAAGAATTTAAATGCAAATAACTGAAAAAATTTAACTACACTTGTAATGAATATTACGAATATTATAAAATAATTGATAGTAACAGTAATATTTTTAATTAAATATGGTTACTAAAATAACAAATGTGCTTAATTATTAACACACAATTCTCTATATTTTAAACTGAAAATTCTCAATTTTTGTTTTCTGTGATTCTACGGCCACCCTGGTATTCTCAAGAAAAATACATAGTTTATGAATAAAAGTATAGTAATATATATTATATACTAGAATTAGAATACATCATGCCGTGGTTATTATTTATTAAGATTATTAACTTTTAAGAGCCTTCACCATTTTCACTCAAACTGAAACATACCCACAGACATGTTTTCAACGTTAGCGATCCCAGGATGGATACTTTTGGGGTTCATATTCGTCCTCTCCACAGCCTTAATGCGTCGAAAACAAACCCAGCATGGCCGGAAAAAGCAACCACCAGGTCCACCGGCTCTGCCGGTGGTGGGTCACCTCCACCTGTTGGGCAACCTTCCCCACCGCATCCTTCAAACCTTGTCCGAAACATATGGCCCCATCATGTCCCTACAACTGGGACATGTCCCAGTCGTAGTGGTCTCTTCCCCTGAAGCCGCGGAGCTATTCCTCAAGTCAAACGACACCGTTTTCGCGAGCCGACCAAGGCTTGAAGCTTCCGAGTACTTCAGTTATGGCTTCAAAGGCATGGTTTTCTCCGAGTATGGCCCCTATTGGCGCACCATGAGGAAAGTGTGCACCTTGCATCTACTGAGTGCATCAAAGGTTGAGTCCTTCGCGCCTTTGAGGAAACTGGGGATTGAAAAAGCGGTTAAGTCAATTGAGGAAGCCGCAAAGGATGGTGTGGTTGTTAACCTCAGCGAGGTGGTGCATGGCCTTTTGGAGGAGTTTGTGTATAAAATGGTGTTGGGGTGTAGCAAGGTTGACAAGTTTGATTTGAAGGGGCTGATTCATGAAGCGATGATCCTGGCTGCCAAATTTAATGTTGCAGATTATGTGCCTTGGCTTGGGGTGTTCGATTTACAGGTATCAACACATCCACTACTTGGTTATTTTGTTTTAATTAAGATAATTCATGTTATGCATATCCTTTAAATTTGAGTCAACAAGGTTTAGTTATCCGCAGATTGGACTAGGTCTCGCCTCAAATGGTTTTTTGACTGAAAAAATTCAGACCAATTTGCCAGCTTTTCATTAGATACATTTCCAAATCAAAGTATTTTTGGAGTTTCAATCTAATCTAGAAGCTACTTTGTTAGAGACATTTTTTGGGTTATTATTACCTGATGCAAGAAAGGGATCAAGACCCAAATTAGTACAATTTGAAAGCGAAAATGTGCATCGACGGGTTATGGCCGGTTATTAAAAGAGATCAATAGCTCGGATAAGTAATTATAGTACGCGCGCCCTTGTATAAAGCAAGCAGTATAGTCTAACTTCTTTAAGCTTACTTGTGATGAGATCTGTGGAGATGATAAAACTGATTAGACAAGTCAAGTCAACTGCCTTTTTTTTAACGGGTTAGGTGGTATCATAATCCATAATGTGCTTCGTATAACGTAACCACTGAGTTGAAGTAGATCACGACAAGTTCGATGTGGTTGGTTTAAATTTTCAGTCTTCAAATTTTATTTTTATTTTTTAAAAATTATGGGTCTGTTTAATTTGATTTGCTTTTCTAGTTTTTAGTTTCATTTTCAGTTTTTTTAATTTTTCATATTTTGTAAAAAAAATATTGAAAATTTCAAATTTTAATTTTTATTTTCAATTTTCAGTATTTCTTTCACAAAATTAGAAAAATTGAAAAACTTCAAATAAAAACTAAAAGTTTAAATCAAACAAGCCGTTAACATGCGATTGTCTTTCTTTCTTTTTTTTTCCCCTCTCCACTCCTTCTATTAGGCAAGAGTTAGTGGGCTCATTGAGTTGTTTTGGGGCCAACTAGCATAAGTAATGAATTTTTATGATCCTCTCAACTTGCAAATAGAGATGTCAAAATGAGCTGAGTCCGCAATGTTGGTATGCCAAACCCACCAATTTTAATGGGTTGGGTTAAAGTTTTGAACCCTCAAAAAAATTCTAACTTGCCTAACCCGCCTCGCTTAACCTGCGGGTTTTGGTGGGTGGGGGGCTGGCCCATGGGCCAAGTCTTTTTTTTTTTAGAAAAAAAATTATAATTTATTGATAACAAAATAAGGAATGTGAGACCCAAAAAAGAAAAAAAATAAGAAATATATACTCTCATCAAAATAGTAACATTGTACAGATAAAAATATTCATTCAAAGTTAAAACATAAAAATAAAATAGTCATAACTCACAAACAGTACTATTAACAATAATATTTTTTAATCAAAGTTACTGTACAATTGTTATGAACCTTGAAAAATTGGATATATATAAATAAAAAAAATTATTTAAAAAATTTTTAAGAAAATGTAAAAAAAAAAACTGGGATTTTTTTATTTTTTGGCGGGTCACCTGTACTAACTATTTCAATCCATTTTATTTTGAGGGACTGGCCAACCCCGCCCTATTTCTGGCAGGCTTTTGGCGAGGCGCAACAGCCCGTTTTGACACCCCTACTTGCAAGCAAGGCTTAGATTAGTGGTAATGATCGCCTTTGCAAGTGAATCAAGACATAGAACCATGTTGAGTTTGAGACTTCTATAGATGATAGAAGGAAATTATTAGAGTAATATTATAAGAGCAATAAAATTATATAACAAATACATACAATGCATTTTATCACTATTGGATATGATGAGTGAGTGGATAAGTGAGGATCACTCCTCATATCCAATGGTAATAAAATATGTGATATATATTTCTTGTGTAATTTAATTGTTCTCATAATATTTTTAAAATTATTATTCATGGAATGAAGAAAAAAGGAGAGGAGTGGATATATCATGTCCTTATTTAGATATTTAACAATTTTGGTGAGAGAATGAAAGTGATTATACTCATGAGTGGTAAAAGATAGACATGTTAGCCTTTGTTAGTTATGTCACAATCTTTCTTTAAATTGCTTCTAAATAATTATCATTTAATTTTTACCTTCTGATTTTCCTGCCACTCTCTTCATTTTTATCCTTCCAAACCTACCCTAACGAAGCGTGTTTAATTCCTGGGAGTTGCGCTTTCTATTCGTCCTCCCAAGACATGCTGGGGCCACCGCTCACCACCTTGACAAAAAAAAGAAAACGATCCTTGCAACCTTCTCAATCTTTGAAAGCATACCTAATGGTCTATTTAAGTTTTTTTTTTAATGGCGAGGAAGAACAAATAATGGAATGGAATAAATATACTATTAAAAAAAGAAGGGAAAAAAATGGAATGAAGTTTATAATATAAGTAAATGGAATAGAAACGTATACAAATTTTAATTTTCAATTTTATCCTTTTATTTTTTTAATTGTAATTTTCATATATCACGGGCAAAACAAGAAAAGATTAAAAGGCAAGAGCAGTTGTCTCCTCAACTCCCTCCCCAATACTATAGAGGGAGGGGCACAACTAATTTTTAATTACTTGCCATGTCATTCCTTTTCATAATATGACTTTCAAAATCCAAACATATATGAAATCAAAATTCACGTGTCCCTACCACCTCTCTAGTTCTCATCGTCCCAAATATATTCTAAAGGTATGTTCATGAGTTTGGGTTTTGGAACAAAATAGAGGACTTGTAATATAATTTTACACCATAAGTCATTCTCTTCATTTTTCTCCTAAATTCAAACTCACAAATATATCCTAAGAGTCTCAGAGTGAGTTTTGTGGAAAAAAGAAATGAAAGACATTAAAGGGAAAGAAAAGAGTAAACAAAGGAGGGAATTTTGAGGGCCTTAAGGATATTCACAAGTCTAAAACAAATTAGGGGATGCAAATAGAATGTTTAGAATGTATCTTTAATTATTTATAATTTTATGTTTTATAAAAATAATTAAATATAATTAATATATCTCAAAATAATAATACTTTTAAGAAACATCACATATTTTATAGGTTTAAAAATATTTTCTCATTTTAACCTTTTTCGGTCAAAAATTAATTGTTTTTGTTTTGGTATCCTAAGGATACCAGTGCCCTTCAGAATTCAAGGGTTATGATTTAATTATAAGTGTTTAGAATATGAATAAATTTAATTAAAGGGATATGTGACAAATTTTTAGCCATAAGTTAACTAAATGGTATCAGTACTATACCCATGAACTTTATAAGAGTACCAGAAAAATCCCCAAAATTAATAGTCCCTATTTTTCCTATTGTTTTATTTCAAAAAGTATTTTTGTTCCTTCAATTTTTGAGAATGTTCTCAATACCTTTTCTGTGAAAATATTTTTCATAAAATATTCTTTATATATATATATATATATATATATAGACTTTCGACCAAATTCGTAAACACAGAGTGTGCGCTTGAGAAAGCTGTAAGTAAGCTACTTAGATTTTGGTGTCATTTTTTAGTTGTAGCACTTTTTGGGTGTCATTACATTCAAATAACAAAAATACTATTTTGACACCTAAAAAGTGGATGTCTATTGAGACAACCACTTGATAACCATTGAATGTGATGGTGAATCCCATACACTCTATCCATCACATCACAACCCTTCAAATAACTAAGCTATTTAATTTGGTTTTTATTGTTGTCAGGGTCGAAGACGAGACTACAAGAAAGTCAGTAAAGCACTTGACGAAGTGCTGGAGAAAATAATTAAGGATCACGAACATGCTTCCAATGTACAAAATGACCGGCACAAGGACTTCATAGACATATTACTCTCATTGATGCACCAACCCATCGATCCTCACGATGACCAAAACCATGTCATTGATCGAACTAACATAAAGGCTATAGCCTTAGATATCATTGCTGCAGCATTTGATACTTCCGCCAGTGTTATTTTGTGGGCTTTATCTGAGCTATTAAGGCATCCAAGGGTGATGAAAAACCTTCAAGATGAGCTAAGCAATGTGGTTGGAATGAACAAATTGGTCCAAGAGATTGATTTGGCAAAGTTAAGTTACTTGGACATGGTGATTAAGGAGGCCTTAAGATTATATCCTCCTGGATCAATCATCAGCCGAGAGTCAATAAAAGATGTAGTGATTCAAGACTATTACATCAAGAAATCGTCGCGAATCTTTGTAAATAGCTGGGCAATAGGGAGAGATCCTAAGGTATGGTCTGATAATGCCAACGTGTTTTATCCAGAGAGATTCTTGAATAACAAAGTAGACATTCGAGGATATGACTTTGAGCTGCTTCCATTTGGTACTGGTCGCAGAGGCTGCCCTGGTATGAATTTGGGTCTTGCTACTGTTAAACTTGTAGTGTCTCAACTTGTGCATTGCTTTAGTTGGGAACTTCCATGGGGCATGGCTGCTGATGACTTAGACATGACTGAGGAATTTGGCCTCTCAACGCCAAGAGCCAAGGACTTGCTTGCTGTGCCAACATATCGTCTACATAGAATGGCGCCGTAAAATGAATCAAACAATGGATACTAGTTTGAGGCCCAAGGTATGGGGTGTATTTACAAGCTATAATGCATATGGAGCTAGGCAGTATAAGACGCGGTCAAAATACTAGGTTATTTTAGCATATATGTGGTGGGTTGAGTTCTGGTCTTCGATTTTTCATGTCAATGTAATATCCTATATACCCTTACTAAATATCACCAAGCTTGTGAAATGGGCGGCCAGATTAATTAGTTTTATTAGTATGAGTTGCATATATTAATTCACCATATTTTAGGGTGGATTGGTGGGTTAATCCTCAAAAAGATAAAAAATTAAAGAGAAAAACTTGTTTATAATAGATTTATTCACATAAAAAATATAATAATAATAAACAATTGAATTTTTTAATCTAAAATAACAACATACTATCAACGGAAATTAAAAAAAAAATTAGATTGTCAAAAAAAACTGGCAGTCAAATAAATACACCAAAATATGCATGAACCAAAGATATGAATAAATGAATCAAATATTAACAATATTAAAAGATAACATAATAGAAAGAAGACACAGGTTTCAAAAATTAAAAATAAAAACCAATTTCACCAAAAGAATGATCCAAAAACATATTTGGATTTTGGCTCATCCTGAAAAAAGAAAAAAAGGAAGAGTTATTGGGCCAACCCACCTTGACCTATCAATCAAGCGGGTGGGTCATAGGAGTCATAGTATCCCACTCTATTTAAAAAATAGCGAGTTGACAAATCAATCCAATATATTGGAACCGTTTTGCCATCCTAACTTACGCCTCCAATATACAAAGGTATTGGAGACTTTTTGCTGTGTAGCTTATTAGAGAAGCTACTTGAAGAAAGCAACTAAGTAATTAGTGACGCCAAAAATGGAAAAAATATATGGAAAAAAAAATTAATGGCAGAAAGTTTCAAAAAAGGATATATAGATAATGTATTTTATTCTTTTATTTTATTGTGTGTAATTTATTTGAATAGCATCCTTTTTTTGATAAATCAAGAGTATCCATCGCCGGGAGCAATGACTAATCCCCTCAAGGCGTAGAGCTCACAGAAGTGGGTCTTGCCTCTTGCTATGAAATCCTCTCCATACGCACCGTCAGAAATTGAACCCCTGACTAGATGCTTAAGGAACCCATCTAGCTACCAACTCTGCTAAGCCTCATGGTTTTGAATAGCATCCTTTAATAATAAGTTTTTGAAATATTTAAATTTGATAATATTTTAAAAATTGTCAAGTGCCATTTGTTTTAAGTTGTTTAAAGATGTTATAGATAAATAGTATAAGGCTCGATAGTATTAGCTAATACTATAAAGCCAATTTTTATCATGTGTATAGTGTCATATGTGATAGAATAATATTATATACTGTCAAATTATTTTTATTTTGTGACTATATATATGATTAAATTATTGGATTCCAAGGGATTTGATAGCATATGATAATATTACTTTGATTAGTCAATTTTAAATTAATTTTGACTTATTCTTCTACGCACGTCAACACCTTATCCCCATCTACTTTAGATAGTAGCCTGCCACCTACTGATCACGGCCCGCACCCCGATCACCCCTTGCCATCCAACAGTCATGTAGCACACCAAACAATAGACACTATACAACTTAACTATATATAGATTCCTTATACTATACTATAAGACCTTGTAATAGTATGTCTAAAACTATCCAGCCTTATCCTATACGATGCATCAAATAGGGACCGATTTGATAAGGTCTGATAGTATTAATTAATACGATAAAGTCAATTTTTATCATATGTTTAGTGTCATGTTATATGGTTAAACCATTTTTATCGTATGACTACATGATTATTTTTACTAGTCAATCCTAAATTAACCTTAATTTACTCTTTTACATTAATGCTCCAACCTTACACATTGCCGGTAATAGCCTGCCACCCACTGGTCATCGCCCATTGGTCGTCGTACATCACCCCCAATCGCTGGTCACTACCCCCGATCCACCGCCCGCCAGCCACCAATTGCCCTCAGCCCCCTTTCGGTTGCCACCCGCTCACTTGCACTACAAAAAAAAAAAAAGTATTATTTTCAACAGTTCTTGACAAAAAGTGACTGTTCAAAATACTTATAAACTTTTATCGACTATTATTGGGCATTTTTGACATGTAATAATTGTTGATAAAAGTTTATAAGTATTTTTAATGATAATTTTTTGTCAAAATTTCTTTTCTTGACAATGCTTTTATTAACAATTTAAATGTCAAGAACTGTTAAAAATACTCATTTTTTCTTGTCATGTTGTCCACCATCAGTCATGTGATGCACCAAACAATAAAATGTACAAAAATTTATACTACGAATTCTTTATAACAGTATCAGATCTTGTATTATTATGTCTAATACTATTAGGTCTTATCTTATATGATGCACCAATTAGGACCTTGAGGATAGATTATATTTTTAATGAATATAAAAATATCAAAAAATGATATATTAAAAACTAATCAAACTTATCACATAATTAACCATGATTAATTAAGTTATTTATTATTTAAATATATAAATATATTTTAGTGAATAAACTTATTATGTAATATGTTAATTATACTAAATAGTTGATAGAGTCAAATAATATATATATTATATCCATTTATTTTATTGTCAAAAATTCTTAAATTAAAGTTGACAACGTCGATGGAATCAAATTCCAATAGGTTCGGTTAATTGATTGTATCATTTTAGCTTGAGACTGACGGAAATTGAGGCGTTGAATATGTTGCCCAGCAGAATTTGATTTCGTATTCGTGTCCTACTAATATATTTTAAACAAATGTTAGATTCAATGATCGCTTGCCAGGACGAAGCACTTCTATTAAGTTATTAAGAAAATATGAACTTGCCCAAAAGATAAACAGACGTTATATTTATTATTTGTTTTATTGAATGCATTATATATTAGTGATCGAGTAGTGGAGCCATACTCCTGTTGTTGAATAACAGTCTTGTGTTTGGCGACTTCAACCCAGTAAACGAATCAGCTACGTGGGGCAGTGAGGTTAGGTGGGGCATTGAATTAAAACAGAGAGGCAAAAAAATACAATAATAAAACCTTTCATATTAAGTCAACAATGCAAAAAAACAAAACAAAACAAATGAGACAATACACGCAAAATTAAACGTGGTCTGACGATTTCTAATGTTTATATCCATCACCTCTACAAAAACTCCAAAAGTCTTTCACTGTATCCGCTTTTTTTTAAACTACTAAAGTTGAAAACTATTCTAGCTAGAAAAATATTAAATTATACAAATACCTTCTTAAAATTACTCATACAACTCAGCACTCCCATGCTTAGAGTATATGTATCCAAAATGAATAACTAAAGATCATATTTATAATTCAAACCTCCTATGAGACTTCTATTAAGTTACGTGAGACTTTGAGTTTGATGGTATTAGACAACTTAAGAAGGGGATTCAATTAAGTATTTGTAAAAGCTTTTCTGCACATTTAGCACACAGATTAAAACTTTTAGGCACGAGTCTCCTATCCACTTAGGAGAACTTGGGTTTAGATCTTAGTAAACTTGTGAGGAAAAAAAAAGAAAGAATCTTTTTCGAGTACCTATTAGTCATGTATTGCTATATATTTCAAATCTTAGGTTGTATTTGTGCTTCACAATTTTTTTGTTTTATGTTGAGGATGACATAGTGGAATAAACGCACTCATAGGAATCTAATAAACCAAATAAAAGCACAACAGGACAAAGGGATAAAATAAACAGGATGACAATAAGTTAATAGACATAAGAATTTAACGTGATTCGATAAATAATCACAAGCCTACATTCACCATAGAGAATAAACTCATTCACTTTGAGAATAAAAATACTGCAAGATTCCAACTTTGTTTCCATACCATGCCCAAAGCCCGTTTTATGTACAACTTCTCTCATAATAGAGTCTACATCTCTCATTTGTTCTTTCATTGATCTTATTTATAACTAATGGTCTTATCTTCAACATTCCTTCTAAATCTTAAGATACTATTCAAATCATAATTGATTATTCAAATCTAAATGGATTTTTCCCATATCCTAATAAACTTCACATATCCTATCAAATTTTACATATCCTACCAAATTTACCATATCCTTAATTTAAATATTCTTAAATCTAAATATACACATCTAAATAATATACATAAATAAAATCAATCACTATACCATCAA
The DNA here is from genome assembly GCA_031216105.1 of Dalbergia cultrata. Taxonomy (NCBI): domain Eukaryota; kingdom Viridiplantae; phylum Streptophyta; class Magnoliopsida; order Fabales; family Fabaceae; genus Dalbergia; species Dalbergia cultrata. The sequence continues at coordinate 76,618,491 of CM062344.1, forward strand.
GATATACATGAGCCAAATTTCCCAACAAATCTCCACCTTAGCGAATGTCTCACCACCATGGAAACCGTTAACAGGTCTACCTTGATTCAAGTTGCCTAGTCACAAGCAAAGTGCAAACTATTGGCCTTAACGCATACCAGCTACACACCTAGATCCACTATAAAACTTGCATTCACATTGATTTGAAAATTCGACAAATGAACATGTGTAGGCGTGCAATCCATCATCTTTCGTCATTCTTTCCAATTTCCCATCCTCAAACCAAGATGTTCAAATCTCCCCTTTCCATAAAATCTTCCACAGCAAACCTGCAAGATTTGACTTTGGGCCAAACATATATACCTATTGGACCGTACCGAGCTTCAATGAGCTTTGATACTAGTTGTTGGGGATGGCACGGCGAAATAGTTTCCACACAAACACACAAGTATAAATCTAATAAACCAAATAAAAGCACAACACATGCAAAGGGATAAAATAAACAAAATGACAATACGAGTAGAGACACAAGAATTTAATGTGGTTTGATAAATCACATGTCTACATCCAACCTAGAGAATAAACTCCTTCTCTATGAGAATAAAAATAGCACAAGATTCCTATTTTGTTTACATATCCAGCCCAAAGCCCCTTGTACATCCCCTCTCATAAAAGAATCTACATCTCTTACTTGTTCTCTCATACTGCTATGCACTTAGGTTATTGATCTTATTTATAACTAAGGGTCTTATCTCTAAAACTCCTTCCAAATTCTAACAAATTATTCAAATCTAAACGAAATTTTCCCATATCCTAACAGATTTCTCATATCCTACTAGATTTCACATATCCTACCAGATTTACTATATCCTTAATTTAAATATTCTTAAATATAAGGATATACATAAATAAAACTAATTGTTATCCTATTAAAATATATATGAGCTAACTTTCCCAACATTTTGTTAGACTTAAAATGATATGATTAGATGCATGGAAAAACTTCTATTTAATTTTAGAATCACACAAATAAAATACAGTCACTTTTAAAATGCAAATGCATTTAATTTAAATTTCATGAATGATTATATTTTATAAGTTTGATATCCTAAATGCTTTCATTTAATCCCAATATTATATAGATAAATTTTATCATTTTTTGAATCCATTTAACTAGATTTATGAAATCTAACTAAATCTAAAAATTAATACAAACCACCATAAGAAATTCAGTACATATTTAGATAGATTCACTTTATAATCTTCATGTTAAATCACAAAGTGCATTACTCACCTTGACTTGCAAGGTGCATGGCACCTCTTGCCTAATTAACCACATAGATTATTCTGAGGAAAATGTCAGCAACATGAGAAAGTGCATCACACGCCTTGACTTGCAAAGTGCTTGGCACCACTTGCCAGAAGCGGAGTTAGGCCTTTTTCTTAAGAGGTCTAGGCTTGGAGCATTGATATATGCATATATAGATCTTTAAATTTTTATTTAACCTAAAATTTTAGAAACATATAAAAGAAAATGTAAAATGGTTTCTGATAAAAAAAAAAATAGTGTCAAATAAATTGATTCCTAAAAGAATACATTTTATATAAGTTAGTCACTTCACATTATTTTGACAGATTTGTTTGTCTCATTTGTGTTTTTATTTGGAGTTAGTTTGAATTATTTATTAAATTATTAAAAATTAATTTGTTCTATAAATTATTTAAAAAATATTAAGAAAGGAATAATTTTTCATATTCTTATAATTGTAAATGGAAAACGAAATATTTTTTTTTTGTAGGGACCTATTTCTTCAATGCTATTTTTATCAATGATCAAGTTGGGAATTTACTCTAAAAAAAAAATGCATTATGCATTCAAGACTCAAGAAACACATATATACATAACATTTTTATCTATTATTGTATTTTTAACATCTAAATAATTAAGTAAAAAAATTTTAAGGATCAACCTCAGATATTTAAATTATATTTTCTGAGTTCATAAAAAAACAAAAAATAAAATAAGAGCGACATAGACAAATAAAAGAGTGAATGACAAAATTATGTCATTGAAATATTTAATTTATCTAATTTCTTCAATAATTATTATAAATATGAGTATAAAAAACTTTTTGAAGAAGCCAAATATATATTAAAAAATATATAAAAGAAATGAGAAAAATCCAAGGAGCCATCGCCCCTGCAGGCTATATGAGGAGCCGCCCCTTGCGACTTGCCAAGAACTAATAGCATTTACTATTCTGACAAAAAAAATATTAGTAACAAGATTTTAATTGTTCAATATACTTCCCTTTTATAACATTTCCAAGCCCTACGGATCCTAGCTAGATTGACTCTTCACCGAGAAATTAAGCCCCACACCGGTGACATGCTCATCAAGCAAGAGCATTATTGATTGATAGATTATTTATAATTGAATTTGTGTAGTAATCTAGTATCAAGCATCGTTGATGCATGTATAAATACCCCAAAACCGCCTCTGTCTTTTATGAATCAAAGAATCAGAAATGTTATTACCTCAAGCATTAGCTATGATCCCTGCAGTACTCCTAGTGATATTCATATTCGTTCTATCCAGTGTTTTGTTGCACCCAAAAACAAAACGTCAACATAATGGGAATAAACACCCACCAGGTCCAAAGGCGTTGCCAGTCATTGGTAACCTTCACATGCTAGGGAAACTCCCACACCGAACACTTCAATCCCTTGCCAATAAATATGGACCCATCATGTCCTTGAAGCTAGGACAAGTCCCAGCCATTGTGGTTTCCTCCCCTGAAACTGCTGAGCTATTCCTCAAGACCCACGACACCGTTTTTGCTAGCAGGCCTAAACTTCAGGTAGTGAACACATTCTCTTATGGCGGGAAGGGCTTAGGGTTTGCTGAGTATGGTGGGTACTGGCGCAACGTGAGGAAGTTGTGCACATTGCAGCTCCTGAGAGCTTCAAAAGTTGAGATGTTTGCTCCTTTGAGGAGGGAGGAGTTGGGACTACTGGTGAAGTCTCTAAAAGAAGCGGCAACCTCGCGTGATGAGGTTGCGGATCTTAGCGAGTTGGTGGGGAAGCTTGTTGAGAATATCACCCATAAGATGATATTGGGCCGCAGAAAAGACGATAGGTTCAACATGAAGGGGCTTGTTCGTGAGGTACTGAACTTGGTTGGTGCTTTCAACCTCGCAGATTATGTGCCTTTCCTGGGTTTATTCGATCTTCAGGTATAAAGCTTAACTACACCCTTAGCATTATCTTTTTTTCATTTTTTTCCAGATGAAACGTTTTTTTTTTCAACTCTAATAAAATATAATCATGCGAACTTTCACAGTTTAGCCTTATTAATTGCCATTGTAAACCACAAGGCCTAACAAAATTGTAATTAGTTGGATTCCTTAGATATCTAATTATGGGTTCAATCTATAACTCTATGTAGAGAGAGTGATTTTATGGTTAGAGGCAAAATTTATGTCTCTTATATGAACTCTACGTTTAATCATTACCAAAGACAACAAGAATAGCATGGGTTTATTTTAAAAAAAAAAAAAAATTGTGATTTTTAAGGAGTCATGTTATTGTAAAAGATTCGGGTTTTAAGGTGAACTCGTATGCTTAGCAATATATTATTAAACATAACTCGAACTTAGAATTTAATTTTTTATATCAAATTAGAAAAATAATTTTTAGTCAGAAAACTTACCAAAAATTGGTTACATTAGTTATGTGATAAAATATAATAGCAACCTATGAAGCTTGAAAATAAAATACGATATCGATATAATCCAACATTGATATGATCATATGGTAAAATTCTAAAATTCAAAATGCGAGAATATATGTGTGTATATATTGATTATATATTAAATTTATTTTCTTTAACTATTTAAGGTGATATTGTCAACATATTTATTAAATTTGTTTGACTCTTATTATAACTATCTTTCTAAAACATAACATATAAATATCAATGATATTTTGTGAACAAACAAATTTGTAAAACTATCCAAAAAATTAATGTTGATACATTTTGAAGTATTAAAGTATCGATACTAATATCTAATACGGTATGTCCTACATACTACACATAATGAAATAATGTAGTATCTAGGATAGATTGCAACACCTTAACCTTTTTGGTCACCTATAAATTTTTACCACCCAAATTTGTCAAATTTTCGGGTTGGTATTTCTCTGACTGCCAAGCCATGATCATTAAATTATCCTTAGTCAAACCTTTTAATTTGATCCCTTTTTAGGAATACTTACAGGGAGGGGCGATAATGTCTATTACCACTCTTAATTGTAGTGGTTTTTAATTGATTTTTTTAAAATATTCCTTCTATTGAAAGTATTCATAATTAATTTCTTTAATATAATTATTTACATTTAAATATTGACTGATTTACTTAAAAAAAAATTTATACAATAATTATCTAAATATTATAATAATGACTATTTCTTTAAAAAATATTAATTAAAATTTAATAATATTTAAGACAAAAATATACAAACAACGTAAACTCAATTTAATCAAAGAACCATGTAACTAAAAAACATGTAATGGACACTATGCACATAAAATCTTTTAACATCTAGTGTTCATATAATTAAATAAATACTAAAGAAATATGTGATTCCAAAATTTATTTCTATTAACAATAATTTTATTATAATGTTTTGTTCTTTAGTTCTTTTTATTTAAAGAAGCTAACTTCATACATTAAATTAATTTTTATCACTTGTTTTCTTTTATATCAGGCCATAATTATGATTTATTATTATTTTTATTGTTGATTATTTTTACTTATTATTACTTTATGAAATCCTTGTTAGACTATTTAATCTAATTAATAAAGTGTTTTAACTATCATATATAGGAGGATTTCAGCATAGGATTTTTTGCATATCTAAAATAAAAAAAATTAATAAACTTGATATATGTCCTATTTTGATGGAAACTCAAAATATGTCCCTTTTTTTATATATAAGTCATACAAGGTTGGTTCGAATTGACTTTTGTATATAAGTCGTGCAAGCCTGAAATGACTTATGTGCGAAATTATGGACACAGCAGTGCATAAGTCGCACCAAGCTGAAACGAATTGCACAGAACATAAGTCTACCAAGGGTGGTGTGACTTGTGTTCTGTGCTAGTCATGGTGCGACTTATGTTCTGTTCTAGTTCACTCCAGCTTGGTGCAACTTATGTCCTACTGGTGTCTATAAATTCCCACTGAAACTATTTTCGCTTGAGACTAGTGTGATATTAAGTGAGAAAAATAGCTGAAAATTGTTATATACTAGTTCACTATAATGATGAAGTTACAAATGCTGCTGCAGAGGGAGTCATTATAATGGCGAAGTTAGACTAAATTACACCAAAAATTAAAACAATAAATTACACAAAGAACTAAACAATATATAAATTAAATTAAATTTTTTTAAATGAAATGAAAAATAGTATACTAGATCGACAAAACAACAATAAACTACTAACACTAAATTTAAACTAAATTAACCAAACAAACTAATTAACTAACAAAATAAAATTATACCAAATTACGCTAAACTGAAATTAAACTAAATTAATAAAAAATAAAACAATAATAAATTACACAAAAAAACTAACCTAAAACATCAAATAAATTTAACTATTTTTTAATGAAAAGGGTAACTAGACTGATTAACTAAACAGTCTAATTAACTAAACAAAAGAAATTTAAACTAAATAACACTAACTAAGAGAAACTGAAATACAAAACTATAAAAAACTTAAACAAATTATTAAATAAATAATAACATAAATTAAAATATAGAAATAAAATAACTTAAACAAGTAAACATAAAAAAAAATTACTAGTTCTTCTAATATGTCGGATCTGTGCCCATCATCGTCATAACGATTGATATTTTATAAAATATCAACCGTTATGTTATTATTTAGTTAGTAATTTGTGCAATTTGTTTAGTTAATTAGTTAATTTGGTTAATTTAGTTTAAATTTAGTGTTAGTAGTTTATTGTTATTTTGTCGATCCAGTATACTATTTTTCATTTTATTTAAAAAATTTAATTTAATTTATATATTGTTTTAGTTCTTTGTGTAATTTATTATTTTAATATTTTGTGTAATTTAGTCTAACTTCGCCATTATAGTAACTCCCTCTGCAGCAGTATTTGTAACTTTATCATTATAGTGAACTAGTATATAACAATTTTCAGCTATTTTTCTCACTTGATATCACACTGGTCTCAAGCGAAAACAGTTTCTGTGGGAATTTGTAGACACTAGTAGGACATAAGTTGCACCAAGCTGGAGCGAACTAGAACAGAACATAAGTCGCACCACCCTTGGTAGACTTATGTTCTGTGCAATTTGCTTAAGCTTGGTGTGACTTATGCACTGCTGTGTCCATAATTTCGCACATAAGTCGTTTCAGGCTTGCACGACTTATATACAAAAGTCAATTCGAACTAACCTTGTACGACTTATATATAAAAAAAAAGGACATATTTCGAGTTTCCATCAAAATAGGACATATATCAAGTTTATCAATTTTTTTATTTTAAATCTGCAAAAAATCCTTTCAGCACACCATAATATAACAAAGGGACACTTTATTTGATATAGCTTATGAGTGTTATTTATTTTTATTTGATTAAACTTGACAAGTTAGTTAAATTTTATGTTATTATATTTTCTAATTCAATTTAATCATTATGTTAAAATTAATAGTTTCTTGTGCTGAGTTGAAAACTTAGTTATAGTTATTTTTATTTATTATTAATTAGTAATATTGAAATAATAATAGACAAATTTTTAAATATATTTTTATCAGGAAAATTGAAAAATTAAAACAATCCTAATGTCCAAAATATTTAAAAAATATAATCTAAAAAATTAAAACAAAAATTCTTGGAATATTACAAAATAAAGAGATATAAACAGTTATCTTACTCTATATGCCTCAGCTAGTTATTCTATTTTAAATTTGGTAAATTAAAAATAGGATAAATTACACTCATCAACTCCCCTAAGGTTTGTGAAAATGCAATTCACAAATCCCTCTAGTTGTCAACCTAGCACTCACACCCCCTCTACTTGTCAAATTTTAAGTATTTATATTATAATCTCATTCCTCATTCATAGAACACCATTAATAAAAAGTAATAGAATGATATTTTTGTGATATTAAATATTTTTTATTAAGAAAATTATAAAAATACATATCCCCACTCTGTTAAGTTTAAGGATATTTTTATAATTTTATTAATTAGGAACATTTAATATCACAAAAAATGTTACTGTGTTAAGTTTACTAACTGTATTCTGTGAATGAAGAGCGTGATTATAATATAAATACTTAAAATTTGACAAACACATAGGGTGTGAGTTGCATTTTCATAAACCTCAAGGAGGTGAATGTAATTTACCCTTAAAAATATTTAATTTTTATATTTAATATTAATTAGTATAATTATAAAATATAATTTGAAATATGAGGGTGACAAATGATAAAAATAAACAAAACTCTTAATTTTTAATTAAAGATAATTTTAGAATATGCGAATAAAGATATTAAAAGTAGAGTGATAATAGACATTTAGTATCAATACTTAACCACTTTATTTTTGCGGTGGTTCTTGTCTTTTTCTTCTCTCAATTATTTATTAATGTGCATATAGTATCATTGTTCCTTGTCCCCTCAACTACCCCCACTCCTCGTGTTAAATATAGGCTTTTCGGGGCTGACATAATGAGCATCACGACAAATTAAATTGTCCAAAATCCACAAAATTAAGATGGTTGAATAATAAGTAGAAAAATAAAAGATTATCCATCCAAACATGAAATCAATCTGATATAGTAAGGACTTCGTCCTATTTAAAAGTTCAAAAATTAAATAAGAGATTGCCCTTTAATACATCTTTCAAGTCAAGGTACATGATGTCCCTTAATATTTGACGCTAAAGATCGTAAACTCACCAACTCCCACAAAAACTTTTGAGTTGATGCTTGTTTTTATGTTTAAAATTGTATGTGAGAATAATTTTTATTCTTAAATTTGAAGATCTGGTTAATTACTCATGATATTTTAGATAGGCAAATAATATCAAATTACTGAACTAATTTCGGTAAAAATTATTATTTTTATGGCATATATATATAAATAAGTGACTGAAAAGAAATATTTATACTTTTAATCATAGTGGTAAAAGTCAGCTGGAACGACCCGATTCAATCGATGAGCCAGTTAATTAATCGATTTGAGTCAGACACATTGATTTTATATATATATATATATATATATATATATATATATATATATTGACTTTCGAGATGCATGTGACCACTTGCCTAAAAATAATAACATATATTATTCGTGAAAAAAAACAAGACTTTAACTATTGAATACTTTAATTTTCTTTTAGAACATTGTCATTATAGCACCGATTTTTCTTTTAAACACTCAACACCCTTTTCACACAAACATGATCCACCACTTGCTTTTCTTTCTTATCCATCTTCTCTGCTCACAATTTTCTTTCTCATATCATCCTAAGTGTGTTAGATGGAGAAGTTCTCGCACGAGCATTAGTTCACGCCTCATTCTTGTAAATACTCACAATAAATTTTCTTTCTTTGGGTGGGCCCATTATTTGAGTTGTTGGGCAACATGTTAAGCCCATAACGGTGCCACCTGCCATGCTTAATGAAGAGCCACTAAATATAAATGTAAGTACCCAGAACCGCCTCTGTTATCTATGAAGCCAACAATCAGAAATGTTACCACAAGCATTAGCTATCCCTGCTGTGCTTCTTGTAATATTCACATCCATTCTATCATTAGTTTCGGTGCATAAAAAACATGACCGGAATAAACATCCACCAGGTCCGAAGGCCTTGCCAATTATCGGTAACCTCCACATGTTAGGGAAACTCCCACACCGCACCCTTCAATCCCTTGCCACAATATATGGACCCATCATGTCCTTGAAGCTAGGACAAGTCCCAGCTATTGTGGTTTCCTCCCCTGAAACTGCTGAGCTATTCCTCAAGACCCACGACACCGTTTTTGCAAGCAGGCCTAAACTTCAGGCGGTGGACACGTTGACTTATGGCGGAAAGAGCATGGTGTTCTCTGAGTACGGTGGGTACTGGCGCAACGTGAGGAAGTTGTGCACCTTGCAACTTCTGAGTGCTTCAAAAGTTGAGATGTTTGCTCCTTTGAGGAGGGAGGAGTTGGGACTACTGGTGAAGTCTCTAAAAGAAGCAGCAACCTCGCGTGATGTGGTTGTGGATCTTAGCGAGTTGGTGGGGGAGCTTGTTGAGAATATCACTTTTAAAATGATTTTGGGTCGCAGTAAAGACGATAGGTTCAACATAAAGGGCCTTATTCAGGAGGCTATGCACGTGATTGGTGCTTTCAACCTTGCCGATTACGTGCCTTTCCTAGGCGCGTTCGATCTTCAGGTATGAAATTCAACAACTTTCATGTTATGGGGGTTCCTCACCCAGTGCGGCCTTCGACCTGGCATGACGAAGGTTATTGGATCGGGTTAGGCCTTTTTTTTTTTAATTTTTTTTGTCGATTGAGTTAGGGTTTTGAAATTGATTTGGTATTTTTTTTTAAATCAGGTTCCGGTTATATTTTGGATTGTCTGACTTTATCCAAAGTTATATATATATATATATATATAATGAAGTTATATTGACTTAATTTTAAATATTATTTCACCACTTATAACTTTATATAAAATATTTTTTTTGGTCTCAATCCAAGTGTTAAATTATAATTACTTATCATAAAAATTATTTTTATTAAATTTAATAAAATTTGAACATCAATATGAATGTAGCAATATAGCTCCTTTTTTTTATTCATTTTTAAATAAATTTATTAATTAAATTGATTTCGAGATATCTAAAAACTACACCAAAGGGCTTTAGATTAGTTTGAAATTTTATATACATGTGAAACTGTAATCCAGCTGGCGGGTTTGGAAAAAATTACAATTAACATAACTCGAACTTGCAATTTAAATCCTTCTTAAATTAAATTAGAAAATAAATTATTGAAAAAACTTACCAAATTTTTCTTAAAGTTATAAAATATAATAGCAACACCTCAACTTTTTTAGTCATTTGTTATTTTTGTCCACTCAGTCAAATTTGTTAAATTTTCGAGTTAGTATTTCCTTCACTTGTGTATTGTTACAATCATTAAATTATTTTTTTACCTCTAATTAATTTGACCCCTTTAGACTTTAGAAATACGGGTACAAATCTTCTATATTTATATAATGTCTTATTTTTTATCCCTCTAATTTTTTTGTCACATGTCTATATAGATAATAATTAAAATAGATTCAAAATTTATAAGTTACTAAATATATAATATATTATGAATATTATGAATTATTGAGGGACGCGAAGAAGCCTATGACAGAATTCCATCTTAGCAATAGCTACATTGCCGACTTTATTTTTGCAGTGCTTCTTGTCTTTTTCTTCTTCTTTCAATTACCGCATTTGTTTATTTCTGTGCATATAGTGTAAAATATTGAGATATTTCGTACGATGCTCAACCATTTTGTACATCAGGGACTAACGAAGCGAGTAAACAAAGCAAGTAAGGCACTGGACCAAGTACTGGAGCATATTATCAATGATCACGAGCATCCTCACCAAGATACTGAACCGAAGGGCCCGCGTCATAGGGACTTCGTTGACATATTGCTATCACTAATGCACCAACCCATGGACCAACGAGATGAACACAAGCATGTACTTGAAAGAACTAATATCAAGGCAATTATATTGGATTTGATTGCCGGAGCATTTGACACATCTACTACGGCAATTGAGTGGGGTATGTCAGAACTTTTGAGGCATCCAAGGGTGATGAAGCGACTTCAAGATGAAATAGAAAATGTAGTTGGGATGAGTAGACAAGTTGAGGAAAAAGACTTGGAGAAATTGCCTTATTTAGACATGGTTGTGAAAGAGACATTAAGATTATATCCTGTTGGACCTTTGCTAGTGCCTCATGAGTCTCTAGAAGATATTATTGTTGATGGCTATTACATAGAGAAAAAGACAAGAATCATGATAAATGCTTGGGCAATTGGTCGAGACCCAAAAGTCTGGTCAGAAAATGCTGAGCTGTTTTTGCCGGAAAGATTTGAAGATAATAATGTGGACATTCGGGGACATGACTTCAGGCTTATCCCATTTGGATCTGGTCGTAGAGGGTGTCCTGGGATTCAATTGGGTCTAACTACTGTTAGGCTTGTTCTGGCACAATTAGTGCATTGCTTTAATTGGGAACTTCCATTGGGCATGTCTCCTGATGACTTAGACATGACTGAGGAATTTGGCCTCTCAATGCCAAGAAGTAAGCATCTCCTAGCTAGGCCAACTTATCGCCTGCTTAGTAAAGCTTAACTAAAGCGTTTTGTTGTTTGCTGCTATATATTGTCATATATATATTTGCACGTTGTTTCTTAATTTGGTGTTGATCATATGTTGCTGCCTGATATGATCTGCTGGAGATACTTTTTCTTTCCTTTGAGGTGTTACGAATACGGATACCACAATTAACTTGGCAATACTGGTGCCGCTTCGGTTTGGTACTTCTGTTGTTGTTTTACTGCTGCTTTAGCTTTTTTCTTGGTTTTGTTATGTGACTTTTTCCCCCTGTTGTTAGGGGTATGCTATTGCTATTTTTCCTTTTGTGTTGCTGGCTGGGGGCCTGACCGAACTAGTTACGTTTTGTAATGCTTGCTTTGCTCCCCTCTTTTTTAGAGTAGTTGAACATTGAATATCAATCGAAAAGGAGTAAAAAAAGACTAAGCACATAACACATATATTGATCTCTCACATTTAAAAAATGAATAAATTGATCTCTTCATATAAATTTGTATAATTAAAAAACATAGTATGAGATCAATTTGTCTTTTTATTTTTGAAATGTAAGGGACAAATATCAAAATTTTAAAACCAAAAAAACGAATATGTTCCTTGATATATTTATGAAATACCATTTTGGTATTTAATAAAAAAAGAAAGAATTCACATAAGCGGGGAGCTAGAACTTTATTTAGAGGAGGCAAAGAATTAAAAGTTAATACATATTTAAATTTATTTCTCTCACTCAAATAAACCATCCTCTCAAATTTTAAAAGAAAATCACAATATATAAAAAAACATAAAATTTTTAGTTGGTCTCCAATAAAAGTTGTGTCAAGAATCACAATATTACCACAAGTTGTAACTTTCATCTATAGCATCTTAATTAGATTAGGTCACCCCTCAGAAGAGCTAATTTTATATAACTAATTTTATATAACTTCCGTAACATTTGTTGATAATAAATAGACCAATTTCTTTTAGAAGGGGCCAATATTTAAGAGCTAATTTTATATAACTGATATATATCTTATAATTTTTATTTTTATTTAAAAATTTAAATATAAATTATTATATATAAAAGAAATAAATATTTTGTCACCAAAAAAAGAAATAAATATTTTACAATCAAATTTATTACGAATATATATATATATATATATAAGATTATCTACTTCAAACATTTATTTATATCAAAATTTGAAATAAAAAATCCAAATTAAAAAAATTAGAAGGAGTCAAATTAAAATAATTATAAATCTTATGAAAAAATAAGAATGTTAAGGTGTCATTTCCCCTTGCCCAAAATAGGCTCCACCTTTGACAATAAATGTAATTGTGATTGTTGTCACTCTCAAATACTAGACACTTTCATTTATTGGATTTGAATCCTCTAAAGTGAGGATCTCACTTTAGAGCAATTCTTATCACTATCAAATACAAGACATTTCCTTTTTATTGGATTTGAATTCTTTAAAGTGAGGATTTTACTTTAAAGAGTCTAAAGTAAACTCCTCTCGAAAGTGATATCTTCACTTTAGAGAATCCAAATCCAATACTTTGGGCCCTATGGATCAAAAAAGATTGCTATGCTACTAAATTCTCAAGTGAAAAAGTTTACCCATCTCTCTTGAATAGTTGTCCAAGACTACGCGAGAGACATTATATACTCTCCTTTGAAAGCAAAGGTTTCACATTGCCAATGAATAAGAAAAAGGATTTTACAAATGACTGCCGTTAGATCGCTTGTTAAGAAATCATAAAAGTAAAGTTTAACATTGAAAGCATAAGATTTTATATTTTAAAAGCATAAGGTCAATAAAAAAATAGTTTTAAAACTTGTCTCTTGTAGTATCTTTAAACAATGCCTTAAAGGTATTTGTTAGCAAAACTCTAAGAAAAAACTATCACAATATTAGCCAAATTTTTAATAATTTTTTGAAAGGAGAGTTGGCCATTGAGATAAGTCAACTAAGGAAACCTCGAAAAGTTTAGGCAGTTGGGATCAACAACACAAGGATGAATTACACTTAACTCTCATGAAATTTATCAAAATTTAACTCACCTCTATTTTAGATATCCAATCTACACCAATCTCCCATAATCTACATATTTTTATGATAAGTTATCAAAAATACCTTCACATTCACCCTTGCTCTCATGATCTTCTATCTACCACTCCTTTAATTAGTTTATAAATAGTAGAACCGCTCCCTGACTTCGCCAGCCACCATGCTTTCAACAACCACCACACAAAGTCACGATTTTCTACCACCACAGACCAGATCCCCAACTCATACACTACAATATTTTCAGCCTAAGGTGTTGCCTATTATGGTTTAAGGCATTCAATATAATATATCTATAATACTAATATTTAATACTCATTTTATAAAAAAAATTTCACATGTTACTTCTAGAGCTATCTAGGATCCGCATTTTTGTAACCTTAATTATGATATATCATTAAAATATTGTAGACACAGTTGAATCTAATTATGATTATACATTGATATAATTTGCTCTTATTTGATTCCATGCTGATTTATATCATTAAATTGTGCAACATGTTATTTTTCCAGAATTTATAATTTTGAAAAATATTATTTATGAGTCTTAAATAGTTACGTTCCATATAACCAATGTTTAATTAATTTTAACAATAAATTTAATTAAAATAATCAATTGATTATCTATTATCAATTATGATAAACATTTATGTCGAGTTAAAAATTCTTTAAAATTCAAATCTAGATTTTGAAAGAAAAAAAACTTATGTTAAATTTTGAAAAAAAGAATTGAGTTTTTCCACGTGTCACTTCTAGAGTCATTTAGGAACTGCATTTTCATAACTTTAATTATTAGTAATCTTAAAAATATTTCATCATTTAATTACGATATATCATTAAAATATCATTCATATAATTGAATCCAATTATGATTATGTATTGATCATAATTTGCTCTTATTTCATTGAATAGCTGATTTATATCATTAAATTGTGTAATGTGTCATTTTTCTAGAATTCATAATTGAATACTTACATTTTATATGATCAATTTTCAATTAATTATAACTATAAATTTAATCAAAATAATCAATTGATTATTAACTATCAATTATAATAGACATTCACGTCATGTCAAAAAATATACATGCACATTCTTTGGTTAAAAAGTCTTTAAAATTCAAATCTAAAACTACAAAAAAAAAGTTAAATTAAATTTTGAAAAAGATAATTGAATTTTTCAACGTGTCGTTTATAGAGTTATTTAGGGTCCACATGTCCATAACCTTAATCATTAATAATTTTTTAAAATAATATTTTTATAAATTAATTATGATATCATTAAAATATTATAGACACAGTTGAATTTGGTTCTGATTATGTATTGATTATAATTTGCTCTTATATGATTGAATGCTTATTTATATTATTAAAATGTGCAACATATCATATTTCTAGAATTTATAATTTAAAAATATTGTTTATGATTCTTACATAGTTACATTTCAAAAAATCAATTATCAATTAATTATAATCATAAATTTAATTAAAACAATCAATCGATTATCAATTATCAATTATCAATTATAAACTATAATAAACATTTACATCATGTAAAAAAAAATACATATGAATTCTTTTGTTAAAAAGTCTTTGAAATTCAAATCTAAAATTTGGAAGGACAAAAAAACTTAGGTTGAATATTGAAAAAGAGAATTTTGTATCAACATTATATGTATCAATGATTATATGTATCAACGATGTAATATAGATGAATAATTAGTAATAATTAATAATATCATTATTATATTCATCATTATAAAAAAAATTATTTCTCTTATTATTTATATTATCATTCAAATATAATCATATATTTATCCTACATTGAATCATTTCCCTCTCATTGCTCCAATCTTTACTATACTTATCCACGCTTTGATGCTATATTTTTCTTATTCTTTAATTGGTTAACAATTTCTTCTCTAATCCCATGCCTTTTTTTTATTATTTGTATTTTTTTTATACATTACCTTATATTTGGTATGCTAGTGAGGACAACGAGCAAAAGAGGCTTCTTCTTAGTAGTAACAGCAGCAACAACTGATGATTCATTGGCAGCAAATATATGAGAATTGCCTATTGGAGAGGAATAATAGTCAATTACAACGAAAATGTCAAGGTGAGGGATAATCTTTTCTTCTATCTTTTTATCTATTATTCTAAAAATATCACCATATCTTTTTGACTTTTTAGTTTCTCTATTTCCCTCTCTCTTTCCCTTCCTTATTTGTTTTTTCACTTCCATTATTGATTTTTATTTTCTTTTAATTATTGGTATAGTTTACAAAGAATATGTGGCTCATTGCAGAGGAAGAAGTTGCCGAAGGTGCTACAAGTCATGTCTCCTTTAATTTTTTTGTATTTCTTACAAATAATTAAGAAGGATAAAAGAAGGAAAGCAAGGGGGGTGGGAGGTGCTTGATACAAGACAAGTGAATATGTATATATCTAAGTGCAACTGGGGAAATTTAATGTTTATTTTTTTCAAGTCAATGTTGATTAAGTCAGTTGAATTAGTCAATTTGAGAGAGATTATTATTATTATTATTATTTGGAATGAACTAAATATTATTTAAAATTTGATGCATTACATTGAACAATTTGTCATTGATATTTTTTTAGCACTTTGTTAGTGTCACGTTGTATTATTGATATTTCAATTTTTATTTTTAATTAAAGATTAATTAATAATCAATATATATATAAATTTGAATATATTTGGTTTAGACTATTCTTTCCAATCGAAAAAATGATATGTAATTATAGTGATTTAAAAATTATCTCAATAACATTAATAATTTCCTTTCTTGTTAAATCAATATATGTCATTAGTTTTAAAAAATCAACACTAACTAGACAATATTTATCTATACAACTAATAATTTAGACTTATTTTAAGGAAATTTTTGCCATAATTCATTCATTGAAAAATTTATGCTAAGTTTTGAAATTTTTTATGTGCATTGTAATTATTAATTATTTTTTCTAATTATCCTTTTATATCTCTTTTCTATTAACACATATTCTACATTTAACATTATGCCAATTATCAGTTCCCAAATTTTTTAAACATTCAAAATATTACCAGCCTTAAAATATTATAATTGAATTTTTTTATAACTTATATTTGACCGTGAAATCTATATCTATCTATACTACAAATAATTTAAACTTGTTTCAAGAAAAGTTTTTCCATATGTCATTCATTGAGAAATTTATGACCAACTATTTTCTCAACATTTCTATTTAAAGTGAATTTTTAAATTTTATTTCCATTGTAATTATTAATTATTTTTTCTAATTATACTTTCATATCTCTCTTCTATATATTAACACATACTCTACATTGAATATTATGCCAATTATCAGTTCCATAATTTTTAAACATTCAAAATATTACAAAATTAAAATGATATAATGTTATTAATAAAAAATAAAAAAATTAAAAACATAAAAAGAAAAATGCATTTATATATTTCAAGAAATAAAGTCATCTTTGTACAAATATAATTTTTAAAAACCATTGTAGAAAATAATAAATCAAAGAAAAAAAATAAAAAATTTATACCTCAACTTAAATATTGGAAAATATTCCTTCAATTATATATTATGATTCATTTTACATAGTTAATTTTTACGTGCATATTCTTTTCCAAATCAATACATTTTTTTTATAAACTGGTCCATTTTTTAACAATGCTATATTAACAATCTATTTTTCAATTCTTTCTCTTTCTTGAAAAGTTTTTAACTTCAAATCTAAATATTTTTAAATTCATAAAAATATAAAACTACCTAACTTACTACACCATATTTGATTTTTTTGCAAGTGAAACATTTCAACTCATCAATTTCATAATTTTTTATATTAGCTTTTTAGAAAAAAAAGGGACTTTAATTTTTTAACATTAAAATATTTAAAAAATTCATTTCTACAATTTACACTTATTTGAAAATAATACTAATTATTTATTATTTTTTAAACTTAAATTGTTACATTACTTTTTTTTATGAAAATAATTGTATACATAATTGATGCACTACTTCAATAATCGGGATGATATAAATTAGGATTATTTATGATTTTTTACTAAATATAACATATATTTTAAAATTAATATTTTAATTTGTTAAAAGCATGTAGAAGAAAAGATATAATAGAAATCACAATAATTAATTTTATTTATTATTTTTATTAATTAGAAAATATATATTTTGTGGTTTTATAAATTAAATATTCTAACTTACTAAAATGATGTACATGGTTTGGAATTACAAAAAAAAAAAAAAAAAACCATTGAAGCAAGTACTTGTGGGGATTACCTGCAATGGGGATGGCAATGTGAATATGTTTAGTCTTTATGGGGATGGAGTGAAGTTCCTATTTGTTAAACAGGGCACAGACAAAGAATGAGGTCCCCGCCCATGAAATTTAACTTGCCAATTCCCCATTTATATAACGTAAACTTTACCACACCTTAATTATTTTAATTATCTTTATTGAATATGCATTATCTATGTATTTTCATTTTTGGTTTAGATTATATTGTATTAATAGTATTTACAACAGGGATAAGGATAGAGATGAGAGGTAAAATTATAAATGAGGATGGGCGAGGGGGGGACATATGCTTCTCTCATATGAATACTCATTGTCACTTTATAAATGACTCATTAAATAGTAAAATTATCCACTTATTCTTTTTTATTATTCAAAAATTTCAATTTTTGAAACCTGTAAAATTTTCATGAAATAGGTTCTATATTATTAATTAAAGGTCATCTACTGAAATTTTTTTAATCTTATAAATATAGTATTCAAAATAAGATATAAAATAGAATGACAAATTTATATTTTTATTTATTTATTTAATTATTTGACTATTAACTTATTTGCAAAATAAATTTTATCCACAATTTTCTATTATATATATTTAAATAAATTATATTTATTTTCAATAATAGTCAATAAAATATTTTTTATTATCATCCTGTACATTGTACAAATCAAATGACTAGTGTGTGTATATATATATATATAATGGTTTTAGGTTAATATAAAATTTTATATTCGAGATATATATAATATATAACATATGAACTTTTGATGTAACATTGACCGTTTGTCTAGAACTGATTAGATTCATGTTTAACTTTCCTTTCCAATATATAATTAAGATTTTTTTAAATATTTATATATGGCACGGTTTACTCACTAATATACGAAGTGAATCAGGGGATATTTGTTTTAGATTTTAAAAAAAATGGTTATGAACATTAAATTTATATTTAATTAAAAAATTGAAAATTAATTTTTTCAAAAGCTATACTTTTTGAGGCTCTGATTATTTTTTAAAAATTATTTAAATATATGAAAGGTGATTTTTTCCTATGAAAAAAAGTGATTTTGAAGTTTTAGAATTCAAAAGCAACGCACCTTCAATCTTTAATCTTTTCTATGTTTTGAACATGGCTAAAATTAACACCAATTTCAAAGCACGCAATGTAAACAGGGTGTCCTCCATGTAGATCCAACGCTAGTTGGATGCAATGCTCGGTTCAGCAATCTATGCCATGTTGAGTTTTCTTATTATTTCTCTTTCTTCGGGTCAAATCTATGTAGGGTCGTAACTCAACGGTTGCGGCCACTGTCTATATATTTTTGGCCACAACAGATTCGTCGTGGTCCACAAGAGCGACGCAGCAGAATTTGCTAAAACTAGCGACTCGACCGTTCTTTTATATTAGTATTGGTTCATGAAGACGAAAAAAGAAACACGAAGATAAATAAGAGAAGTGGTCTGGTTGGATTAGTAAATAGAGAATTATAACTGTAAAATAAATCAAATGGCATAATTTTAAAAAACGTAGGGTGGTTTTGAGAGAGTGGAGTCAATATGTGATGGGGATGAGTGTTTTTCTATTAATTTATTTTTTTTATACAGAAAAAAAAAAAGACGTCTTGCAGCGGACCTGATAATATAGTACAATGCATTTCGTTTAATAAAAAATATTGCAGATTTGAAAAAATATTAAATAGGACAATGAGACATTAAAAGTTAATTATTAACTCCAATTTTTTTTATATAATAGTATAGATAAACCATCAATATGCCGGATAAAATATACACGTAATATCAATTTAATCTTTAAAAATAATTTACAGTAATTTAATTTCTAAATGATACACATAATATTAATTTTTTCGTTGGAAATATTTTAATGTCTGTTTAGTTTCTAAATTAATGTAGCATCATTCTTTAAAAATGTATATAACATCTATTTGCAAATCACCCTAAACTTTTCTCCTTTTATAAATCATCATCACAAACTTTAAAATCTTCTCAACTAGACCCTAAACTTTGATCGATACTTAAATAAACCCTTTTTATTTTAAATTTTTTCATCAATAATGGTATAATAACACAAAGACATATTAATTGTTTTACATTAAATATTTTAGACCAGTATTAATTTATTTGTTATTCAAATCTTTTTTAAATAGATAAATTAATAAATAAATTTTTAATATAAAACATTTAAATATAAAATATATTATAAAATTGCTAATTACAAATAATATGTTTAATAATATCATAAATTAGTCAATAGTTTATCATGAATGAAAAAATATTACCATTCCCTATGACTATTTGTAATTTTAACAAGTTCTTTCGAAAAGTGGTCTATTGAGTGATAAGTTAAAGTGTGAGGACAAATTATGAAGATTTTTAAGTTCATGATGGTGATTTAATTTGTAAAAGGGTATAAGTTCAAGGTGTTGGTATACTCTCAAAGTACATGCATCTTTCAAAACTAAAGTGATGTCAGATGCATATTTAAGGGATTAAATTGGTATAAATTTTTTCCCAAAGATTAAATTGATATTACACATATTTTTCAACAATTAAGTTGATGTCAAATTTTCTTTAAGAGACTAAACTATTATCATTTGTATCTCTGAGAGACCAAATTGATAGTATATTTGAAAGAAAATATATGGGTCAAAATTACATAACACAATTTTTAAAAGAGAAATGGGAGCATGCCAAAAGAAAATTTAAGTATATTGTAGATAAAAAAAATTGGTTTTAGAGTTTTTATCTTATTAGCTTATAACGTATAAGATCTTTTTAATTTTTTAATAAAACAATATTAAATAATATAATATTAAATAATTGAAACTAAATAAAGCTAAAAATAATGAACAAATAATAAATTATTTAATCATAAACATTAAATTATATAAAAGAAAGAGGTTATTTTATACTTTATTTATAATTTATTGAAATAATAAATATTTATAAAATTAAAATAAACAATAAATAATAAATATAATTTGATTAATAAATATTTAAATAATAATATATATTTTCTAATCATGTTTTGTTACGAGCTAAAGGCAGGGAGGGACTTAATGCCGAATGGGTTGGATGATGACCTTGAAGTCTATTACCACCCTCCTACCTCTATATTGAGGCAAAAAGGTAACACTAAATCAGGTGTATACAATTGTAGGTAAAATAGTGATGAGAAGGGGGGTTGAATCGTGCTTTATGAAGATTTCCTGTGAATCTAAAACTTTTAACACTAAAGATACTATCAAGTATCAAGTATAAAGCTTGAAGTGCAGCGGAAAAGTGGTTAAATGGTTCAGAAAATAGGTTTTTGAAGTTTAACAATTATGATGCGACTTGCAATGAAGTTTAATCAATATTTAACATAATGCGCATAACAAAAAAAAGAGATCAAGGAAGAAAGAATGAACATGAGTATTTTTATATTGGTTCGGCTAACCTGCTTACATCCAGTACTCAACACATGTTGAGATTTCAGTAACAACAACTTTCTTAACCTGAGAAAGTAAACTAGATAGTCTTTACAATAGCATTCCCAAGCTCTCACAGTGAACAGTAGACAATCCCAACTATCACTAACCGAGTAGTTCTAAACCAGCCTCTCCAAACTGAACTGTGATGAACAAATACCTCTGCCATCATGTTACAAGTAGTTTTACCTTAGCCTCTCTAAGCTATGTCTCAATCTAATCAGTAACGCGTCAGGGTTACAAAGCTTATGTGTTTAGGTTTCCACTCAAACTAACATACACCAATGTTCCTTAAGAATATTCAATAATACAAACCTTGGAATCATGAGCGACTTCTTTCTCACATCTCTTTCTAAGAAGAGTATACAAATCATTACAGAACATGAAAAGAAGATTTTTATACATCAAGATGATTGATTACATATTATAATGAACATCACAGAAAGTGTGGAGAGATTTTTCTAAAGTTTCTACTCTTATGTATTCAACTCTCTCATCGATATTCATGTGTGGCATCTCCATTTATACAGGTCCTTTTTATGACCATTGCCTTTGATTTGATCTCTAAGTGACACGTGTAGATCATCAGTTGTGTCTTGAAACGTTAGTTTAGAGAGATAGACTGATAAAATTGTTACACCGGTTACAGAAGCCGTTGAATTGAAGAAGTTTATGATGTCCTCTTTCTTTTTACTTTATGATTGTGGTTTCTGAACTCATCCATCTAGAAGTTAGGATTCTGAATCAGTTAGGTAGAAAAGATGACGTATCAGTTATAAAACTGAGTTTGATTCGAGATTTGAAGTTTGAATTTAGAATTTTCCCTCAATTTCCTTTAGCATTCTGTGTTCCATAGTTAAGTGAGCTTTCTGATATCATAATCAATCTCTTTGATCTTTCTTCAATCTTCTAGTATTCAATCTTGGTTGTTTAATGCAAATTAATTTGTGATTATGATGATTGTCAACTGAGTAACACGTTTCTTCCAGAGTTGGCATGATTTCTTCAATCTTCAATGTTCTTTCTGAAGTCTTGTATTACTTTCTGAAAATTGTTTCCTTGCACTTCTTGTTCTTTATGTGATTTGCTTCAGTCTTTAAGCATTTACACATTTTTTACACGAGATAATATTCACATCTTTTAAGCTTAATCTCTTCCCTTAAGATAAAACATGATTGCTCATGTGTAGTGAAATTATTCTTGATTTAAGTCTGTTCTTATGCTTTTGGTCTGTAAATGTGTCACGACCCGACTAGGACACGTGACCAGCACGTGAGAAATCTCATCCCCCACATGAGAATATTCATTCTTGAAAATATTCATTCTTGAAACATAGTTTCCTTTAGATCTTTATTTAAATTCTCATCCAGAACTGAATTTCTGAAATCAAAACTCTGAAATGCCTTAATATTTAAAGCTTTAGAAATCCTTTAATTCAATCTCTGAAAATCTGTTTAATACATGCAAACTAAATCATCAATACGTCACATCTCTAGCTGTTTACAAAACTTTTCATCCATACTTTACATTAAATCTCATGCACATATTCTGAGAACATATACATAAATAATTAAGTCTCTAAATTCATGTACATAGTCTAAAAATAATGCATGGCTGGATCCTACTTGCACATCTACTGGAGCACTCTACTATAATGAAACTCTAAGCTAAGCCTTACTCCAAAGTAAGACTTACCATAGGGAAATTGACAGCATCTCTGGAATCGAAGTTTAACCATCTCTGGATCTGTGACTATGAGAGGAAGGGAGAGGGGTGAGTCGATGGACTCAGTGAGTGAGCTCTCACCCATCACCCACATGGGACAACCAAGAATATACGATAATATAATATGCATGCATCAACCATAAACATTTAATATCTATATACATAGTTGTATAACAAAACACTTTTCACTTTATATATTCATAAACACGCATTCAAAAATTCATAGGAAGTCCTCTCTAAGTTCTTACTCTAAAGAGAAATCATTTTCCATATATTTATATAATAGCTCTTAAATCAAATATTCTCTGAAATAGCAAATAATCTCTGAAAACATATTTATCTATAATCATAAGGACAATAAAGCTGGAAATCTCTAGTAAAACATAAAGAACAGTAATCTCATAGAGAAACAAGGATCTTTGGTTATGCCTCGCATAACAAAATATAAATTCTCTAGTTGTGCATGTCAACCATGACATAACAATTTCTATGATCTCTGGGATCCTTCTGGATCCAATTTGGACACCTAACTAGGTTCCATTTTCTGCTCTGTGAGATTGTCCTCTCAGGATAACTTGGTACCAAGGTTAACGATCGTTTTTCCCAGCCGTTAACTCACTGTTTATTTCTCTATAGCTACCATTTAGTCTCTAAATCACAAAATATATCATTTCTCTAAAATTCTGTGTTAGACTCTGCTCTGGAGTTTAAAACTCCATAATACATAAATTACTTTACTCTTAAAATCATTGTGGTAATTCATAAAATCTCTAAATCAAGTCATAATCATATTCTAGCTCTTTTAATAAAATCATTTTAAATTTGAAAGGTGGGTGCTCAGTCCCTGGCGAACAAGAGCCCCTAAATTTCTTAGTACTCTGAGAGTTCTGGACTCGTACAACTCCAATAATCTGACTTTAGCATAACTGTGGCTATGAAAATCGAGCCCAAGGGATCACCGCTTGTAGGCATTCCGATTTCAAGCCCACAGAATATGTATCTAACAGTCGCTAGGAATCATACTGAATTCCGTACTTCTTGGTACTACAAACCGAAGTTCTAAATCCATTTCTTAGCTAACACATTTTAATATACTTAATATATCTAAAATCATAGTTCAAATTATTGGGGTTCTAAATCATATAAAAATCTCTAACGTCATAATAATATCTCACGTCTTGAATCATAAACATATCATAAACTCTTAAAATATATTTGATGAAATAATAACTATTAAATCGTATACTCTTGCACAAATCTCTTAGAGTTGAACAATAAACATTTTAATAACATACAATCTATCAATCATAGTCCCATGGTTTTCTAAAATACATTTTTCATGCTACCATCATAAATCATAAATTCCTCTAGCTTACATAAGCATGTAAAATCATAATATATACTTAGTCTTGTCTTTAACCTCATATTTAACATATTCATAATGCATGAACATATCAATAATGAGGAAATCTAAGGTTATGAGGTCAAACCCACTCACCTGGAGGGGAGGGAGGGGTAACGTCAACTCTAACTGAGCTCCGGGAAGCAGGAAAGGGCACCACGTCGACTAAAATAACCAATAAACTCAACATTAAAATTTATCAATACCTAAAATAACTTTAATCTATCCCTAAAAAAATTGGTGGAGTACCCCCACTTGACAAAAAGAGAGAAATAAAAATGCCCATTTCGAGAATGTGCAAGAATGACAAAAAGGAGACAAGATCTTGTAATATATACTCACCTTGATGATTTATGGGAGCTAGGTTGGAATGGGGTTGAAGGAAAATGAGAGAAAAAGAGAGAGGGGAGAGTTTCTGGTTTAAAGGGAAAAGGAAAGAAAATGAGGGGGAAAGGTTTTTCCCCTTCATTCGCGTTTTTATGATGGGGGTACTGTGCACTTACGGGTTACTGTGCACTAAAGGTCTAGGCTGTGAAAAACTTATCACAGCTGTGGAATTAGCCGTGGAAACCCATTATCAACTGTGGAATTACATTCCCAGCTGTGGAAACTTACCCTCAGTTGTGGGAAACTCATCCCCAGTTGTGAGAAACTTAAACTCAGCTGTGGGAACTCATTCCCAGCTGTGGGAACTCATTCCCAGCTGTGGGAACTCATTCCCAGCTGTGAGAATTGATTCCCAGCTGTGAGAACTCATTCCCAGCTATGGGAACTCAATCTCAGCTGTGAGAATTGATTCTCAGCTATGAGAACTCATTCCCAGCTGTGGGAACTCATTCTCAGCTGTGGGAACTCAATCTCAGCTGTGAGAATTGATTCTCAGCTGTGGAAACTCTATGACAACAACATTTTGCTGTCATTAAACATTTTCATTACTCTTTTTGAAATCTCTAGCCATGGAAAGCAAGGCCCAACAATACGGCCGTGACAAAGAAGGCCCAACAAACCATGGACAAAGAACACAAAGAAAAGCTACCAGGATGACCACACAAAGAAAGCGGTAGTGGATAGCAACACAAAGAAAGCCACTTGTGGGCAAAGAATAAAAACACCAAAGAAGCTAGTGGACAAAGAATAAAGAATAGAGTCGTGGACAAGAACCATGGACAAGAATACCATGTCATGGTATTAGCAACATTTTGCTGATATAACAGCAGACATATTGCTGTCATGATTATTTACATTTCTTTTCTATTAACCTTAAAACATAAATGTAAATAAGGAAATACCCCCCATTTGGATTAAAAAAAAATATCAAAAAAATCAAAAACCTAACCAATCAAAATCTCATTTTTGAGTTTTAGTTCAAAATCCCAAATTCCGACGATTTTCTAAACTTGGGGGCTAGAAATGAAACATCTAAAGATTTTCTAAAATTCATTAAAAATCACATATCAATTCATATCCATCTAGAGAGAAATTACCGGGACTTTTGATCCCAAGAAAGTGGCTCTAACATATAGCCCTCAAAGTAGGTGTAGGGCTTCAGACTTAGAAAAATCCCGGACCCGACCGCATGGGTGGGTCCCGGGGGACCTTAAGGCCATATAAAACTTGTCTACAGACACTTGTACACCAGGTATTACAATATAAATACGTGCTTTGCTTGAAATAACATTCACTTTCTTTTTAGCTTAATCTATTCCCATGAGATAAATCATGCTTGCGTATGCAAAGTGAAACATTATTCTTGCTTTAAGTCAGTATTATGCTTTAATATGTATACACATACTTTGTTTGACATAATATTCACTTTCTATTTGGCTAAATCTCTTCCTATGAGATAAACATGCTTACACATGCAAAGTGAAATATTAATCTTGCTTTAAGTCTATGTAATACAAATTGGATTAACCTGTTATACTTTGTCAAGAAGCTCAAGGTAGCCATTCATCATTCTTCAAAGTATTTTCTTTAAATTGGCTTTGTTGTTATTCAAAACAATGAAACTCATACTTTCTGAAAGGTTCTAGAGTTTACAACAGTATCTTATTCCATCGACACCTCTTGCACTCCTTGACTTAAGCATCAAAGTCCTTGCAAGTAGCCCACCCTCGACAGGTTGTGGAGCTGGGAGCTTGGAGCATGGAGAAAGAGGAGGATTAGCAGTGCATTCGTGCTCTCCATATTAGGTATATTTTGTACTATATCTGTCACGACCCGACTTAGAAACGTAGCCGCATGTGAGGGATCTCATTCCTACGTAAGTCTCGTGACCTCTGAGTCTTTCCATATTCATAATTTAATAATAAATTCCATTTATAAAATATTATTTTATTTCTAATAAATCTTTAGCTTTTTTGAAATCATGCTCCTCATCAATAACATATTATAATCAAACTATAAATCTGTCTCTATGAAATGAAATATATGAGTTGCTCTCTACACAAAAAATATCCATAAAAACTATAATCATGCAAATACAAAATAACCATGATAAATCAATGCAAATATATCTATGGTTGGAGACCCTACCTACAATGTACACTGGAGCACTCTATCACTATACAAAATGCAAAAAAGTACTTCATTCCAAAGTGAAGCTCACCAACTGGAATAGCTTTATTGCGGGGGAGAAGGTGGAAGAGAGGAACCCGCAGCAACTATTGTTCCTATAATGGAAGAATGGAGAAGGGTGAGTTCATCTAAAACTCAATGACTAGGCCCTCACCCATAACCCTTTCATGGGACAATAATAAGGATAAAACACGTATATATAAATATCTATAAAATCATCAAAATTGATTAATGCAATTTCTCTAAAATCATATTTATCTATGAACATAAAGGTAATAAAACTAGTAATCCCTGCTAAAGTATAAAGAACAGTAACATCCTAGAGAAACAGGGATCTCTGATTATGTCTCGCATAACTAAATATAAATTCTCTAGTTATGCATGTCAACTATGACATAACAATTTTTCTAATCCTGGGATCTATCTGGAATCCAAATTGGACACCTAACTAGGTTCCATTCTCTGCTATATGAGATTGTCCTCTTAGGATAACTTGGTATCAAGGTTAACGATCGGGGTTTAGCCGTTAACTCATTGTCTATTTTTCTATAGCTACAGTCTAGTCTTTAATTCATAAAATATGTCATTTTCTCTAAAACTTTGTTC
The DNA here is from genome assembly GCA_031216105.1 of Dalbergia cultrata. NCBI lineage: Eukaryota > Viridiplantae > Streptophyta > Magnoliopsida > Fabales > Fabaceae > Dalbergia > Dalbergia cultrata. The sequence continues at coordinate 76,646,100 of CM062344.1, forward strand.
TGAGCTTTTCTCTAGGCATAAAACTTCATAATATATAATTACCTTACTGTTAGAATTACTGGAGAAATTCATAAAATCTCTACATCAAGTCATAATCATGCTCTAGCTCTTTAATAAAATCATTTTAACAATAATAGTCCTATAAGTAAACATTAAAACATATATTTCATGCTAGCTCTAGTTGAAAATTATCATTTGCCTACACTTAATAAAACTAATCATATTCTTTAATCTCTTGAAACATTCTCTAAAACCATGCCATCATGTCATAATTTAAAGAAAATAGCTCTAATGACCAACATAAAGGTCATAGGATCTAAACCCACTTATCTGGAGGGGAGGAAGTGATGGTGTCAACACCAACGGAGCTCCGAAAAGGAGGAATGACACCAACATCTGCCATTGAAGCCACAAACTCAATATTAGACTCTAAAAATCTCTAAATAGTTCAAACATAATTCTAACAACATTGGTGGAGCACCCTTACTTGACAACAATGGAGACAACCAACAACTCATACTCTAGGATATGAAATGGAGAAAAAAGGGACAAAAAACCCATAAAGTCTCACCTTTAATCTCATGGAGGAAGAAAGATTAGGGTTAGATTTAATGGAAAAGAGTGGGAAGGGTTTGGAGAGGAGAAGTTTCCAGAAATGGAATGGAAATCCTGAGTTTGGGGTGTTTAAAAAGAGGTGAGGGTTCACTTACACGAAACGGTGATGTTTTGTATTGTTTCTGCACCAGAGGGACAGCTATAGACTGCTATAGCGGTCAAGGCGTCCTTACGCTCATGACCATGCCATTTACGTCCGCTATAGTGGTCATCAGACCACTCAAAACCCTTGAATTCACACATTGTGACTGCTATAGTAGTCTAGGACCACTATAGCAGTGACAGTTCTTCAGTTTCTGCAATTTTTTGTCATTCAAGCATATGAGTTTTCTCAATACTCACTTAAATTTTAAGTTAATGCCTTCCTTTATTTTATTCTTCATTAACTTTAAAACATAAATGTAAATAAGGACATACCCCCTATTTGGATTCAAATAAAATGTAAAAAAAAATCAAAATCCCAACCAATCAAAATCCAATTTTTGAGTTCTAGTTCAAATTCAGGAATTCTTACAGTTTTCTAAATTTGTGAGCTAAAAATGAAACATCTAGAAGTTTCCTAAAATTCATTAAAAATCACACTTTAATTTATTTTCCTTTGTAGAACAATTACCAGGACTTTTGGTCTCAAGAATGTGACCCTATCATATAGCCCTCTAAGAAGGTGTGGGATCTAAACTTAGTGAAATTCAAGACCCGGTAACAAGAGTGGGTCCTGGGGGACCCTAGGGCCATACAAAACTTGTCTACTGACACGTGTACACCAAGTATTACAATATCGCAACATTGGATGGACTATGATCCTAGGCCCAAAACCACATTGTCTAGGCAATGACATTAAGGCCCATGGGATTAAAGATAAGGATTAATCCCACTAATAGACGCACTAAAGGAGGGCATAACTACTCCATATATTCTCCATTTAAAGCCACCTGATGGCTTAGCATTGGGGATTAGTAAGGTAGGTTTCATATTTCTCTAAGCCTCTTGAGCACACTCACACAATTTAGTGGATTCCTTGCAGGTACACCCCGCCTTTTGAAGCAAGGAGCAAGGTGGATCATCACAGCGGTATTGTGTTCTGCAACCTACATCGGATTCCAAGTATCCCTTATCCGAATTACTACTTTGTAACATAATTAGTAAAAAGTTCTTTTTTTTAATAATTTACTTACAATTAGAATTATTTGTAAACAAAGAATAATGTTATATGATATAAAATATAATATCTTATACAATCTCATACCAAACACTGGATATCTCATATCCAAAGTTTATCAATTTATAGACAAATTACATAACTCTATCAAAACTTTTTTCCCCTTATTTTCACTTTTTCATTTATAAATCCGTCTAAAATAGAGACCAAATAGAATCCACGAGTATTTTTTTTGCTGTGAACCGCGAGTTTCTAGTACAGAGAACCCCCAAGCATAGTTTTGCTGAAAAAGCAAATGTATATGTGTTACCTCTCTTCTTTAACTACTAAGTCAATAGTATTTAATATTAATATTATTAAAAAATTAATAGCATTTACATATTTAAAATGATTGATTATTTAATAGATAAATATAATTTTTAAAATAGATAATTATTTAAGGATGAAGAGAGTATTAAAATTTTTTCTTTTGCGCATTTTGCTCCTGTGACTGAAGAATTCTCGGAACTACCGTTTTCTGTTCTCAGTTTCTTAACGCTTGGGTTGAACTTGCGCATGGTTGATAATTATTAATCTCTGTTGTGGTCATAGCTAGCCGTTGTGTCTGCTTCTAGATGCACTTTCAATCTGCATATTAGTCAAAAGCAAAATATGAGGCCCATATCTATTGGATTCTTTGGTAGACTGCGCAAATTTAGGTTAACAACCAGAATTTTGGGTTTAAACTAATGAGGTAAAAGTTTTGAAACTTTTGATTAACTCTTTCTTACAAATTTAACATCCTATAACGCAACAGTACAAATCACTAGTAAGTATTTAAGTAAATTCTTAAAACTAAAAAGTCCTTGATGCTATTACCAATGCAAAGTTACGGGTGTAGATTTGTATTTACTTTTTTTGCCCCGAAATTCATATAATTTCAGTTACTTTTATTGAGCACTTAGTGTGACTTATTTATACAAGCCACTATGATTGTTCAACTGACAAAGAGCTAGTGTATTATACATGAGCTCCTAAATTCAGACTTCTTCATGATCAATGTAATTTTAAAAGTATAAAATGTGATTTATTTATACTAAATATGCAATATATATTAGGTTTATTGGAATAATTTTATATATTTATGGCTAAGTTGAACTACAAAAATAATATACATAATAGTAAAGTGTGGTATAATAACTGTATAAAAAAGTATGGTATAATAATTGTATAAAAAAGGTATGGTAAAATAATTGCATCATGTATTAAGATGTACTTAATAATATATTTCGTTTACCATGTTTTGTTATAAAGTTAAAATTGTTCAACATTAATCTTCAATATACTATTTAGTTATGTTTAGTTAATTTGAATTTGACCTAAGTTTGATGGTTGTGTGGCCTTTAATTAGTGTGTATTGTGAAAATTTATTATGTCAAGTATTTATTATTAGAAAGAATAATGTTAAAATTATGCCGTGAATTATATTATATTTCAGAGCAAATTCCTTTTGTTAATGGAGAGAGATAAATAATATGTTGTGCCCTCATCATATTTCTGTAAGATTATATAGATATTGGAGATTGATTAACAAGAAAGAAATGAAATATTTTCTCTAAGTGTGTGTTTAATTTATGGCCAAAGTTATAATATACTAGATGAAGTCGGGCATATGTCACACACCAAATATTTAGCTACATTAATACATTTAAAAGTGTAATAAATTAATTTAGCTATATTTAATATTAAGTGTGACTAAATGTACATGGTTTTAACCACATTTTTTATTATATTTAGCCACACTTTCTAAATGTAATTCAATGACTAATGTGTGATGTTCAGTACTTTTCTTGGTGTATCATAGACAAAACTTTAATTTATTTATATGTTGCCTTCTACTCTAACAAAGTGGTGTGTGCCCGACATCTTTTATGTGATATATTAGAATAATGAATTGTTACATAGGGCCATTTACTTTCACCAACTAAGAGTGTTCACTGAGCCCGACCTCACAAGTCGGCCTGACCCGCCAACTTGGCCCGGTCTGAAATCTATTGGAATGGATTCGGATCTTAATCAATGTTCTGAAAACTAGATCGGATTGGCCGGTCAGACCGGTTGAATCAGAAACGGGCCAACTATCCAGTCCAGGTTGTCCCTGAAATTCGACCATGAAAGAACCAGTCAAGAACCACTTTGAATCGGTCGAAAATAGGTAAACTAGGCAAACTGGCCTGGTCGGGTCAAAGCAGTTTTTTTATATATATAAAAAAAGGTGCAAAATGACATCATTTTGAATTTTTTTAAAAAAAAAACCTAAAATCTCTTTTTTTTCTAATTCTTTTCCTTTTCTGATATCGGAATTAGTAACTTGAGAGATTTGATTCATATGGATTGATTAAGAGATGAATTATGTTATATTCTATGGGTTTTGTTGATGTCTAATTTAATTTTTAGTTATTTATTACATATATTTTATTTTGTATTTTTATATATTTATACAAATACAGGTTTTATTATATACCGGTTATATATCTGGTTGCCCCTGGTTGAAGTGGTTGAACCTCTTAACTCTTGCCCTGACCAATTCGATGTCCAGTCTGGTATTCAGAACCTTGATCTTAATACTTAACCTGGTATACTTTTTGAGGTAGGTTCGGTCATACTTTAGATTGGCCTGACTTGGTCCGAAGTCAAAGAAGTGCTATATATATAAAATAATTAGTAATAAATTATAAAATTTTATAGTTAAATTAATATATTTTATATAACTTGTTATTATTTTTATATTGATGTAGTGTGTTTTGAAATATATATAATAAAATATCTTTCAAATTTTATTTCTTAGTTGTAAAATTTTATAACTTTAATATATATAATGTTTAAATTCTCATATGTTATTTGAAAGTCAAGTTGACTCGGTCACTAGTCAAATAATTATTGGATCCGGTTCGAATTCTAAAAATTAACCCAGTTTATAAATCAGGCCAAGTTTATGTTTGATCTAACCCAGTCCAATCCATCCCATGTACACCCCTATCACCAACATCAAAATTGCTTAGAGTAGTTTGTTACCTAAAAGGGACAATTGATTTTAGGTTTTTTGATAAAAAAATTTTTTTATGACTTCAAGCTTTCTGGAATATTATGCTAGTAATCTTGCAAAAGATATTAATGATAGAAAGCGCGAACAAACCCTCACACTAATCCCTAACATTGTAAATGTTGGTAAAATTGTTTTTGACATTCAAAATTCATTATTTTTAGCCATTGTCAAACCCTCAACCTTTGAGTTCAAGTATGTAGCGGCAGCAACTTTTTGCACTTGATATGCTATATGGCCTGTCAGATTATTGAACGAGATTTATTTGTCGAAAACGGATTCGACATAGATTTTTATTGATGACAATGTATATAGTTACTCTTGCTAAAAATCTTGTTTGCCATGATTATGGCCAACATATGAACATAATGTTTTATTTCATTGGATAACTTATCCATAAAAAAGAGACAAAACTCAATTATGTTAATTTAAATTATTGATAAATTTAACTACCCCCCAAATTTGAAGGGTTTTTTTCCCCTTATGATTGGGAGCAACACTTGTGGTTTTGCGGTTAACTGAAAAGAGAAGGAAGACTTCAAATTAAAAAGAAGTGCTAACTCAAAAATAAAAATCGTTAATTTTAATGGAGATATAATGGTTTTGTTGGTTTCATCTTTCATGTCTTTTGGTTAGTGCGTGTAATGAAAAATTATTGTGTTAATCAATGTTCACTGAGGAAAATTATGTTCAAGCAAATAATTGTTTGTGTTAATAATAGTAAGAGTTATAAAATATGCTGGCCTCTTGAAATCTTATCCAACCATCAAGATTGAATTAGCAGTGAGATGGTTGCAACTTCAAACATTATTGTTTGAAAGAAATTGACGTACCAAAAAATACTTCAGCATGTACGGAGAACCGTTTGGGGGTATAGAATTGATGGAGCCCCAAAATCAATTCCACTTGTTTTAACTAATGTTTAGTTTTGAGATATTAGAATTGATTATTGTCTTTAAAATTAATTTTAAGAGAAGTAAAAATTTATTATCCTTTATCCAAATCATTCTAAGGATGTGTTTAACCGGAGCATAAAAATGACGTGAAAATTTTTATAAATTAACTCTATATATAATTATATTTTCAGTAATAAAAATTTTCACCCCATAACCAAATATAAAACATAAACTACTTCAAAAACAATAATTCTATCAGAATTAATTCCACCTATACTCAATTTCTCATCGCCAAACAAGCTAGTCATCAAATTTTTATAAACTTCCTCTAAAAGTTGAAGGCTGATTGGTAGGAGCGTGAGCTGTTTGCTCTAGCCTGATTACTTTTAATGTTCCCATTCTATTTGGTTCCGCTCAGCTGTCTCATTTTGGCTTTTCAACCCAAGGAATTGACCCCGTGACAAGAGCTTGATTATTAAATATCATGTATAAATACCCAAAGCAATTCTCACTTTCCGATCAAGCAAATTAAAACCGCCGGCGCAAAGCCTTCTATCTTCTGAAAAAACAAACAATCACAGAATATGTTACCACAAGCATTAGCTATCCCTGCAATACTCCTTGTGATATTCATATTCATTCTATCATTAGTTTTGTTGCAACAAAAACACCATCAACATGGTGGCAAAAATCCACCGGGTCCAAAGGCTATGCCAATTATTGGTAACCTCCACATGCTAGGGAAACTCCCACATCGAGCACTTCAATCCCTTGCCAATAAATATGGACCCATCATGTCCTTGAAGCTAGGACAAGTCCCAACCATTGTGGTATCTACCCCTGAAGCTGCTGAGCTATTCCTCAAGACATATGACACTGTTTTTGCCAGCAGGCCCCAAACCCAAGCCTCTGAATATCTGTTTTATGGTGGGAAAGGCATGGGGTTGGCTGAGTATGGTGCATACTGGCGCAACATGAGGAAATTGTGTACCATACATATTCTGAGTGCTTCAAAAGTTGAGATGTTTGCTCCTTTGAGGAGGAAGGAGTTGGGGCTATTGGTGAAGTCACTTGAGAAAGCAGGAGCCTCGCGTGAGGTTGTGGACCTTAGCAAGCAAGTTGGGGAGCTTATAGAGAATATCAATTACAAAATGATATTGGGCAGGACTAAGGACAGCCGATTCGATCTGAAGGGGCTTGTTTGTGAGCAAATGAACTTGGCTGGAGCTTTTAATTTGGCAGATTATGTGCCTTGGCTAAGCATATTTGATCCCCAGGTGCGAATTTATTTTCACTTTGGACTTGGATAAGTACTTGGAAAAAATTTTGTTGGATGAAGTTCATTATATCGATTTCATCAAATTCTCTAATCAAAGGATGATATGTGATTTTTTATTTTTTAAGAAGTGTGTATACTTTTAACTTTTTAAGCTATACTTTTGTTTTGAAAAAAAAAAATGCTCACATGTTACTATTTGATTTAAGAACTAATTGAAATAGATATAAAAAAGTTAGTATAATTCATGCTCTAAGATTGTAAATTGGAGGATGATTTTATCCATTAGCCGACATATTGATCACTGTAGAAAGAGTTACAACCTTATCATGTTGTTACCGCACGAACTAACATGGTTATAAAGAAATACAAAATGAAGATCATAGTTTATTGTGATTATGTATATGTGTGTGTAGAACACGGGGATTAATAATTAATGGATTTACATAGTATATATGTGTGTGTAGAACGTGATGATTAACTAATTAATAATTAATGGATTACATAGTTTATGAAGCTAATTTGTATTGGGTTCAATATTTATATAACTAAAATCCACACTAATTGACCAATGATCATTGCGATCACCATATTTCTGTTGCCAAAGGCAATATATTTGATTTAGACTAAATATAATCGAAACTTACACTTATTTGAACTACCACCACTTAACCCCACTATGATCACTGTATGTTGATTGAGGTTTCTAAATAAAAATGTTCAGTTCAATAACAGAGCTTAAAGAAATATTATATATATGCTAACCAATCATTCCCATATTAGGGACTAGCAAGCCGGATGAAGAAAACAAATAAGGCATTTGACAAAGTATTGGAGCAGATCATCGAAGGTCATGAGCATCCTTCAGATAATGAGCAGAAAAGACCCAATGAGAAGGACTTTATTGACATATTGCTATCACTTATGCACCAACCCGTTGATCCTCAAGAGGAGGAACAAAAACAAGTCATTGATAGAACAAATATCAAGGCGGTTGTATTAGATATGATGGTGGGAGCATCAGACACATCATCTACAGCAATCGATTGGGCTATTTCAGAGCTCTTGAGACATCCAAGGGTTATGAAGAAACTTCAAGATGAGCTAGAAAATGTGGTGGGGATGAATAGACAAGTGGAAGAGGAAGACTTGGAAAAGTTGCATTACTTGAACATGGTGGTTAAAGAGACCTTAAGACTATATCCTCTTGGGCCTTTGTTAGGCCCACGTGAGTCACTAAAAGATGTTACTATTGAAGGTTATAACATAAAGAGAAAGTCACGGGTCATAATCAATGCATGGGCTATAGGGAGAGATCCTAAAGTTTGGTCAGAAAATGCTGGCGTGTTTTACCCAGAGAGGTTTGAGAATAGCAATATAGACCTTAGGGGATATGACTACAGGCTCATACCATTTGGCTCCGGGCGCAGAGGGTGTGCTGGGATGAATTTGGGTCTAACTACTTCTAGGCTTGTTCTAGCTCAATTAGTGCATTGCTTCAATTGGGAACTTCCATTTGGCATAACTCCTGAGGACTTAGATATGAGAGAGGATTTTGGCCTCACAATGAGAAGAAGTAAGAACTTGCTAGTCATGCCAACTTATCGCCTACAAAGTAAGGCCTAGAAAGGAATGAAATCAAAGGTATGTTGGCCTCTTGGTAGAGGTTGTTTGTAGTAATTGGATTAAACCCAATTCATAGATTGGAATGGTGTGATTTTACTGTATTTAAGTGTGCAAATAATTAGATATAACTAATAGCTGTTATGTTATATCTATCGAATGAGTTTTGATGTTTTCTTTTGTCCATTAGCCCTGATAACTCATTTCACTATCTTTCACTAATTGTGTATTTGAATTATATGTTACGTGCACAAAAGTTTATAATAAAATACTTCAGAGAGTAGCTAAAAATCATTCTTCCTTTTAGTGCAACACAGGTAAGTATCCAAACATCAGCAAGGATGATTCAAGAAATTTATGTTTTGAGTTTATGATTCAAGTTTGTTTAGGTTCACTAATTTGTCAAAACTCTCAAGTTTGACAATTTTGGACGTGGCATTATTTTAACTCGTAGATAAATGAGTTATCTAAAATCCTTTAATTTATCCATCTATCCTTCTTAAAATCTTGAGAAATTATAACTTAATTAGTAGAAGATTGCTAGTTGTAGCTTGACAATGTGTTTTTTAGTCCCATATACATTTACCTTATTTTTAAGAAGAGTAGCAAAGCTAATTGTATTGAATATATTTTACACTAAAATATAATTCTCTCTCTTATACAAAATAATATTTAATTCGCCTCTCTTGAGTTTTGTATCAGTAAATTGAGCTCATGCATTAACCTTGGCTAACATCACGAATAAATAGGAGAAATTCTTAAGATGCTGAACTGAATCTTTTTTTGTTTTTATTTATTTAATCAAATAAAGTAAGCCAATGGACTTTTAAGTTTTATTTATTTAACCCGTCATTTTTACCGGGTAGAGTTAAACTTTTGGGTGGGCTGGACTGGGCCTTCGGCTGGTGTTTTTTTTTTCTGTTGTTGAAAATTATGTTATTGACATGACCAAAACAATTGTTGTTAATAACGTTTTATGATTGTGGACTTTCGTAAATTTTTTATGGATTTATGATTAGTTAAAATGTATGTAAATATATAATAATAAATGGGCCTACCATGGGATGGAAATTTTATGTCCCCAAATAATGTCTTATTCCTTATTCTTAAATAATTTATTGATACATAAAAAGATAAGAATTAAAACAAATTTAAAAATTCATAAGCTACCAAATATACTATATATATTTTCATTAGTCAATAAATAATTAAAGAATAGGGAAGGGAACATCATTTAGGGGGCGTGCCCCTCCACTTTTTATTCCACTCGTAGATTTATCTATTTATGACTGAGCTAATTGACTAAAACCTTTCCACTGTGGTTGTAGACGGAGCTCTCTTTCCTATTGTTTTGGGGTTCATAACCAGTGCTATTAAATTTGCAATCCCAATGAAGCTTCACCAGTATTGTGGGGCTTACCCACTTAACTTGTCATTTTTGCTGGGTTGGGTTAAACTTTTAAATCATAAAAAAGGTTCCACCCACCTAATTTGTGGATTGGGCTGGACTTGTCGTTGGGCCGATTTTTTTTGTTGCTATGAATTGTGTTATTGACACGACAAAAGAAATATATGTTGTTGAAAGTATTTTATGATAGTGGATATTTTGTACTGTTAATTTGTGGACTTTTGTAAATTTTTATGGATTTGTGATTAATTAAAATGTGTGTAAATATGTAATAATAAATGGATCTATTACGAATATGGAAATCTTATGTCCCCCAAATGGTGTTTCATTCCTTGTCCCAAAATGATTTATTGATACGTAAAAAGATAAGAATCAAAACATATTTGAAAATTTATAAGCTACCAAGTATACAATATATACCTTTTACATGTTAATAAATGATTGAGAAATAGGGAAAGAAACTTCATTTACGGGGGCATGTCCCGGCCCCACTTAACTTTTAAATTATAAAAAAGTTTCAAGTCACTAACTCACAGGTTGGGCTGGACTTGGGCTTTGGGCCAGTGTAGTTTTTTTTATTGTTATAAATTATGCTATTGACACACAAAAACAAATATTGTTGACAGTGTCTTATGATTAGTTAAAATGTGTGTAAATATGTAACAATAATGGGTCTATCAGGAGATGGAAATCTTATGTTCTTTAAATAGTATCTAATCATTCCTTGTGCTGAAATGATTTATTGATATGTAAAAAATTAAGAATAAAAATATATTTAAAAATTTATAAACTACCAAATATATAATATATATTTTCTATGCGTCAAAAAAATGATTGAGAAATTGACTAATAACATGGATAGAAAATTTCAATCCCTATCACGGACCCGCAAACTTGGAGTCCTATCGTCAAAAGTCAAATCCCCATAACATAATTGTTGAAATTTGGCCAAAATAAAAAAGTCAAAAAAATTGTCCATCAATCATTGTTAAACATCAATTCTCCTAACATTGACAAATTCAATCTTACAACTTGCAACTTGTTTTTGGTTTTAATGAAATATGATTTTATCCCATTGAATACTTCTCCCATGCACGGGTTATCATCTTTAATTTGACATAAAATAGAATTTTATTTTTACACGTTTCCAAGCAATAATTCTGTCGCAATTATTCAGGCGTACATCTTGAGTTTGTAATTTATATCTTACCTATTTTTCTTATTTTCTTATTCAGGAGTACCTGGAAATTGAGCCCATGTTCTGAGCAAGGTAAAGATCAGACACAAATAAATTAAACACCCATTAACCTTCACCATTTTCCACCAAGCAAGCAATCAAACATGTTAACTCAAACATTAGCTATCCCTGCAGTACTTCTTGTGATATTCATATTCATTCTATCAGCAATTGTTTTGCATCCAAAACAGCATCAACATGATGGGAATAAACATCCACCAGGTCCGAAGGCCTTGCCAATTATTGGTAACCTCCACATGCTAGGGAAGCTCCCACACCGCACCCTTCAAGCTTTAGCAAAGCAATATGGACCCATCATGTCCTTGAAACTAGGACAAGTCCCTGCAGTTGTGGTGTCCACCCCTGAAGCTGCTGAGCAATTCCTCAAGACCCATGACACTGCTTTTGCCAGCAGGCCCAAAATTCAAGCCGCTGAATATCTGTCTTATGGTGGAAAGGGAATGGGAATGGCTGAGTATGGTGCCTACTGGCGCGACATGAGGAAACTGTGTACCTCACAACTTCTGAGTGCTTCAAAAGTTGACATGTTTGGTCCTTTGAGGAGGGAGGAGTTGGGATCATTGGTGAATTCACTTGAGAAAGCTGCAGCCTCAGGTGAGATTGTGAACCTCAGCGAGCAAGTTGCGGAGCTTATGGAAAATATCACTTTCAAGATGATATTAGGCCGAAATAAGGATAACGGATTTGATCTGAAGGGGCTTGTTCGTGAGCAAACGAACTTGGTTGGCGCTTTTAATGTGGCAGATTTTGTGCCTTGGCTAAGCATTTTTGATCCTCAGGTATGATTCATTATCCATTAGTTAACCACCTAGCCTATGAAGAGTTACAATGTTCAATTTTTTCTCATTATGAGTAATATAATGTTATCTGATATGAAATAATTTTTATAAAAGTTGTAATGATGATTGAACCGTCTCTTATAAAATATTTGAATGACCATATACTACTAGTAGTTAAAGTTCTAAATGTAATTGTTAAAATGAAACATAAATATCAATTCATTCGTGTAAATTCATTATGCAATTAGGATGAGACTCATTCTTTTTTTTTTTTTTTCTTGACTACATGCTTATCATAAAATTAAATATTATATATACCACTTGATTCACATGTTAGGGACTAGCAAGTCGAATGAAGAAAACAAGAAAGGCATTTGACCAAATGGTGGAGCAGATCATCAAAGATCATGAGCATCCTTCAGATAATGAACACAAAGGCCCGTATGATAAGGACTTTGTTGACATATTGCTATCACTTATGGACCAACCAATAGATCCTCAAGAAGAACAAAAACATGTTATGGATAGAACTAATATCAAGGCACTTATATTAGACATGTTGGTGGGAGCATCAGATACATCTACTACAACAATCGATTGGGCTATTTCAGAACTCTTGAGGCATCCAAGGGTGATGAAGAGACTTCAAGATGAACTAGAACATGTGGTGGGGATGAATAGACTAGTGGAAGAGAGTGACTTAGAGAAGTTACCTTACTTGGACATGGTGGTAAAAGAGACCTTCAGATTATACCCCACAGGGCCTTTGTTAGCTCCTCGCGAGTCACTAAAAGATGTTATTGTTGATGGTTATTACATAAAGGGAAAGTCAAGACTCATAATAAACGCATGGGCTATAGGTAGAGATCCTAAAGTTTGGTCAGAAAATGCTGAGATGTTTTATCCAGAGAGATTTGTTGATAGCAAAATAGATGTTCAGGGACATGACTTTAGGCTGATACCATTTGGCTCAGGGCGTAGAAGGTGTGCTGGGATGCATTTGGGTCTAGCCACTGTTAGGCTTGTTCTAGCTCAATTAGTGCATTGCTTCAATTGGGAACTTCCAATTGGCATATCCCCTGAGGATTTGGATATGACTGAGAATTTTGGCCTCACAATGCCAAGAAGCAAGCACTTGCTAGCCGTGCCAACTTATCGCCTGTCAAGTAAAACTTAGAAAGGAATGATACTAAAGGCAATTAATTGGGAAGCTTTAATTTCTGAATAATGGTCTCTGGCTAAAGCTTCATTGCAGTAATTGGATTAAACCCAATTCATAGATTAGAATGGTGTGACTTTAGTATTTTACCGTATTTAAGTGTGCAAATAATTGGATGTAGCAAATAACAGTTATGCCTGTTGGATGAGGCCTTGTGTTTTATTTTTTCTCTTAGCCATTATAACTCATTTCACTAATTGTGTGTTTAATTTGAATTTATCTTACATGCATAAAAGTATATAATAAAAATATTTCTGAATAGCAAAAAAGCATTCTTATTTTCTTCAATTTTAGTGCAACACAGGTAAGCATCCACGCATAAGCAAGGATGATTCAAGAAATTTATATGATTTAAGTTTGTTGAGATTCACAAATTTATCTAATCCCTCAACTTTGATAGTTTTCATTACGACATTATTTTTTTTAACTTTTAGATAAAATGAAAGACCTTCACATTTTAAGTTATCCAACTACATGTCCTCGTTAAAAAGTGACTATTCTAACTTTCCAATAAATGACTTCTTTGTTATGGCTTGGTACTGTGTTTTTTATTTTAAATGAAAGAAAACTTACAATTTAGCTAATGGTATACTATAATTTTATGTGTCAAAATTCTAATTGGATAATCCATTAAATTCAATCAATAACCGAGTACTTCACTCCACCCAATAAGCTATTTTACGATAGGTTTTGACATAATATATCCTAGAGAATGATTGTGTATTATATTGAATAAATTACATTTACCTTTCATGAGTTTTGTGAAAATGTAACTCACACCCTATCTGCTTGTCAAATTTTAAGTATTTATATTACATCTACACCCCTCACTAACAGATCACCGTTAGTAAACTTAATAGAATGATATTTTTATGATATTAACTATTCTTAATTAATAAAATTATAAAAATATCATTAAACTTAATAGGGTGAGTAAAGGTATTTTTATAATTTTATTAATTAAAAACAATTAATATTACAAAAATGTCATTATGTTAAGTTTACTAACAGTGTTCTGTGAATGAGGAGTGTAACTATAATATAAATATTTAAAATTTGACAAGTACAAGAGATGTGAGTATAGTTTGGATAATTAGAGAAGGCATGAGTTGCATTTCCATACACCTTAAGAGAAATGAGTATAGTTTACCCTATTATATATGAATGGATGATGTGATAGTTAATAGAGATACAATAATAGTAAAGACTAAAACTAAACAATTTTGAAATTGGTTGGGCCAAAACCAATTTGTTCAAGGGAGTAAAAATAGAATTCACTTATTTTTCATGAACAAAAACTTACTTAAGGCTGGGCAGGAAACAACCACCATGTCAACTAGCTCGTATGGATGCACTTGGAGGCCATCTCAAACGGCAAAGCATGATGTGCCTCCTTGTTAAAGTGCATCAGTTCGAGCCCTAGCAGAGCTGGGAGGATGCTCAAAAAAATCCCCTCCTCCTGCCCCCCAACCAAAAAAAAAAAAAAAACTAGCTCGTATGGACCAATTGGATCAGTGAACTATGGACAGGCCAACTAAACAATTTGAGTTGTGCAATAGATCGATTACGTAATTAAACCCATATGAATCAGTCCAATTCAACTTATTCATATAAAAATGATGACGTGTTGTATTTTAATTAAACCAGATAGGTCATGCATATTTTATACATACAAGAAAATCATTGAAAATTTTTAAATAATAATAGATAATTTTCTAAAATTTTAGTTTTTTAAAATAATAGTTGACTTTCCTAAATTATTGTTCAATTACTTGGGCCTTGTAATGATAACTACATTAATTAAAGTTGGAGACCCTTTACTTTAATTATCATTAAACATCTACATTAGATTTCTTCGCTATTCGACGTGAGATTAAAATAATTAAAAACAAGTTGCATATATTGTTGGTACTATAGGGTATGCTTGTAAGTTTGAGTTTTGGAGGGGAAGGGCTATGAGCTTGGAATACAGATGTCGAGGGATGCCCAAGTTTCCCAAAAGAAATTATTGAAATTCCACCCAATACGGACACAGATGAATTTCTTAGTAGAATTTAAACTAGACAACTCGTCTCTTCATTATCATTCTAACCACTTCGGATTTGTTGTAAAAGATATTTCATACAATTATTTCAGTTTAATAGAGTTTTCGAAAAACATGATTAGTCCAAGTGAATTTGTTTTAATTATTCTATATCATACCTACGTCTGCATTAACATAACATCCATAAAGGAACAACAACACATGCTAATGCATACTTTCTTTACTTATGCTTGAGCTTTAACATCTTAACTTTAACTTTGGCTCATACCGTGGCTTTCACTACCTTGGGTTTTCCCTTATGGGAGAGGGGTAGTTGGGACTCACGTTCCCTTATCAAGATTTATATTTAAAAGGTCGATTTTAAATCCTTCATTCCCTTTTCTTGTTTCATTTTCTGTGCCCCAAAAAGATTTGACTAATATCATTCATGACCTGTTATCCAATCACATTTTTAATTACCTGTAACTTTTATACTTGACAAAAATTAATTGAGCGATGAGGAATGGCATAGAGAAAGGGACAGATACCTTCCCTCTAATAATAAATGGTCCATGAGCCTGCACATTTGGAGTCCTTGTATCAAAAGTCAAAACTCCCCGCACTGTGATGGTTGAATTTTCGCTAAAATACGCGCGTGGTTTGAGTAATATGAAAAAGGGTTTGCATCAATCATTATTAAGCATCAATCACTGTGATGGAAGGGGATAACATTCAGACCTTGCAGGCCATTTCTTCCGCAGGGCATAATGGACACTTCGGGCTTATCACTTTGCGCATCAAAATGATAATAAAAAAATAAAAAGTCAATGCTTCTAAAATTAACAAATTCAATCTCAACTTGTTCTTGTTTTTTATGAAATGCGATTTTATACCGTTGAATACTTATCTTCTCCCATGTTTGCGTAGTCATCTTTGGCACAAAAAAGCTTGACTTTTTTTTCATACGCTTCCAAGCAACCATATTGCCCATAAAACCTGAGTCTTGCCTTTCATTTTAGTACCTGGAAATTGAGCCCTTGTCAAGAACAAGATAAACATGTTAACTCAAACATTAGCTATCCCTGCAGTACTTCTTGTGATATTCATTTTCATTCTATCAGCAACTGTGTTGCATCCAAAACACCATCAACGTGATGGCAATAAACATCCACCAGGTCCAAAGGGCTTGCCAATTATTGGCAACCTTCACATGCTGGGAAAACTCCCACACCGAACACTTCAATCCCTTGCCAATAAATATGGACCAATCATGTCCTTGAAACTAGGACAAGTTCCAACCATTGTGGTTTCCTCCCCCGAAGCTGCTGAGCTATTCCTCAAGACCCATGACACTGTTTTCTGTAGCAGGCCTCAAATGCAGGCCACTGAATATCTGCTTTATGGTGGAAAGGGAATGGGATCAGCTGAGTATGGTGCATACTGGCGCCACTCAAGGAAATTGTGTACCTCACACCTTCTAAGTGTCTCAAAAGTTGAGATGTTTGCTCCTTTGAGGAGGAGAGAGCTGGGACTATTGGTGAAGTCACTTGAGAAAGCTGCAGCCTCACGTGAGGTTGTAGACCTCAGTGAGCTAGTTGCGGAGCTTATAGAAAATATCACTTTCAAAATGATATTTGGTCGAAATAAGGATAATGGATTTGATCTGAAGGGGCTTGCTCGTGCGGAAACCAACTTGGCAGGGGCTTTTAATTTGGCAGATTTTTTGCCTTGGCTAAGAATGTTTGATCTTCAGGTAAGAATTTCAACTTTGGACTACTAAATGTTTTCGAAAAGGAAGTTAATTTTACCCTTTAGGCAACCTGTTGATCACAACAGGAAGTTATATATTTTTCTCTTTCTTTCTCATATATGAGCAGTATTATTTGATAGGAAATTATTTTTATAGTTGTTATGATTGATCAGTCTTTTATAAAATATTGGATGACCATATATGAGCAGTTGAAGTTTTAAATGTAAATATTAAATATAAATGAAACATAAACATCAACTCATTCATGTAAATTGGTTAGGTAATTATGGTGAAACTACACTATTTGGTTCCGCTTATCATGAAATATTACTTATGCCACTAAATCAATTCACATATTAGGGACTAGTTAGTCGAATGAAGAGAACAAGTAAATTATTTGACCAAGTGTTGGAGAAGATTATCAATGATCATGAGCATCCTTCAGATAATGAACACAAAGGCCCGCATGACAAGGACTTTGTTGACATATTGCTATCAGTTATGGACCAACCAATAGATCCTCAAGAAGAACAAAAACATGTTATGGATAGAACTCATATCAAGGCACTTACATCAGACATGTTGGTGGGAGCTTCAGATACATCTACTACAGCAATCGATTGGGCTATTTCAGAACTCTTGAGGCATCCAAGGGTGATGAAGAGACTTCAAGATGAGCTAGAAAATGTGGTGGGGACGAATAGACAAGTGGAAGAGAGTGACTTAGAAAAGTTACCCTACTTGGACATGGTGGTAAAAGAGACCTTCAGACTATATCCCACTGGACCTTTGTTACTCCCTCGTGAGTCACTAAAAGATATTAATATTGATGGTTATCACATAAAAGGAAAGTCAAGACTCATAATAAACGCATGGGCTATAGGGAGGGATCCTAAAGTTTGGTCAGAAAATGCTGAGATGTTTTATCCAGAGAGATTTGTTGATAGCAATATAGATGTTCAGGGACATGACTTTAGGCTGATACCATTTGGCTCAGGGCGTAGAAGGTGTCCTGGGATGCATTTGGGTCTAGCTACTGTTAGGCTTGTTCTAGCTCAATTGGTGCATTGCTTCAATTGGGAACTTCCAATTGGCATATCTCCGGAGGATTTGGATATGACTGAGAATTTTGGCCTCACAATGCCAAGAAGTAAGCACTTGCTAGCCGTGCCAACTTATCGCCTATCAACTAAAGCTTAGAAAGCAATGAAATCAAAGCTATTGAAGGTTATAACCTGCAATAAAATTGGGAATGTTTTTCAATAATGATTTGTCTCTTGCTAGAGCTTCGCTGTAGCAATTAGAATGGTATGACTTTACAGTACAGTTGTGTGCAAATAATTTGATATAATTAATAACAGTTATATATATGGATAGAATGAGGTTTAATGTTTTCTTCCTTTTTAAGCCATTATAACTCATTTCACTTATTGTGTATGTGAATTTATGTTACATTCATAAAAGTTCATAATCCAAATATTTCAGACCGCCTAAAAAGCATTGTTCTTTTCAGTGCAGAACACATGTAAGCATCCAAACATTAAGAAGGATGATTTTAATTTCTCTTATCAGCCGAGACACTTTCCTGTTTGTGTCTTCTCAGTATCATTAAACAAATTCTGTGGTCAGTTCAAAAGCATATGATTGCTTACCGAATAACTAAAACAAATTTGGCTTTGCATAATATTTATCTTGGTTACGCAACTTCATAATTGTTTCATGATATGACAACGAAATTGAATTGTTAAATAGACTGTGTGCCATAGGTTATATTTTGCCTAACTGCTGTATCAGAAGAGAGTAGTGCATTATTCTCATTCTCCGTTGCAATTGTGATGACTCTCTGCCTTTTGGTACCCTGTGGTTGACCCACTCAGTGTTCCAGCAGAAAAACAGAATACCAGCAAATAATGAAACAGAACATTTGAACTTACTCAGACGGTCATGAATCAAGACAAACTGGGATGTACTGAAAATAAGCTACTTTGACGAATGAAAAATCAATGATTCTCACAATTGAATTCACAAAAGAAATAACTGGGAAAACACTTTGAGACTTTGACAACAGGCCCATGTTTCAAGCAGCCGAGTACTCTTATGGTGTAGAAAGCGTGGCATTTTCTGAGAATGGTGCATATTGGCGCAACTTTTGAAAGTGTGCACAACCCATAACGACTAATTAAAGTTGAAATGTCACTCGATATCCACTAAAGCATTATCTATTTTTAGTGTTCTATGGGATACAAGAATTTCTCTATAAGATAGAGATGCATGCATCTTACGTTTGAACAAGGATTTAGCCAATGAGATCATTATTTGCTAGATTCCCATGGTCTCACCATTTAAGGGTTCATTTCATTTACCGTTTGCAAGGATTATTTTTGAAATAATTAAGTTGAAAATAATTACTTTTAGAGAAGCTACTCTTATGGTTGGTTTGAATATATCAAAAACAAGTTTAAGAGGATGATTTTTATTTGGATAAGATATTTATATGAGGGAAATAGTAAGATTTATCTCACAAGTATTTTTCATATAATGAAAAGTATTATTTATCTACTTTCACTAAAAGTTCTATTTTCCACTATAAAATGTGTTTTGGTGAGCACGTATGTAAACCAAACATCTTTTAATTCTTCACTTTTCATTTGAATAAAAATACTTTTGGAGTGTATCTGATCAAACACTAAATGGATTCATTTCATGGTGGTCTGATTGGTGCCTCTTCATTTTGAAGAGGTTCAAAACCCTTTTATTTAGTTCAATTAACACTAGCTCAATATCGAATGATGGTCTGAGTTTTCTTCATGTGTTTGATGCATTTCATTAAACTATTTCATTTACACGATCTTTCAAATCAATCATATATACTAATATGACAATATATACTTGAATGAAAGTGTGCACCAACATTAAATATAATTTTGTAACCTAATTAATACCCTTAAGAATCATATATATATTATTTTTAATGGCTCAATCTAATTTTGATTTTGGTAAAGGAACTTCTCTTTCAGAGTTGAAAGGCCAAGTGGCTGATAGCCCATATGTGCCTCAAAAACACCAAAAAGAAATTATTTGGAAAAAAAGGAAGGTACACAAAAGACTCGCAAGAATTATTTTCTAATTTTTGTATTGGCTCGAAACCTTTATTTTGGCATTACTTTGGCTCTTTAAGCTTGAGCAAGCAGGCGATAAGTTGGCACACAGAGCAAGTGCTGACTTCTCGGCATTGAGAGATCAAATTTCTCAGACATGTCCAATTCATCAGGTGACATTCCCTTTGGAAGCTCCCAATCGAAGGAGTGCACTAGTTGAGCCAGAACAATTTTCACTGTAGTTAGACCCAATTGAATTCCGGGACATCCTCTGCGACCTGAACCAAATGGTAGAAGTTGGAAGTCATGTCCCTTAATCTCTATATTGTTATCCTCAAATCTCTCTGGATAAAACTTGCCAGCATTATCTGACCAAGCCTTAGGATCACGCCCTATAGCATATGCATTGATTATGACTCGTGAATTCTTCTTTATGAAATAGCCATCAACAGTACAATCTTCAAGGGCTTCATGAGGTACCAACAATGGTCCAACCGGGTATAATCTCAAGGTCTCTTTTGCCACCATATGCAAGTAAGGCAGGTTTGCTAGGTCAGCCTCCTCCACCTCTCTGTCCATTCCCACAACATTCTCAAGCTCATTTTGAAGTCTCTTCATTGCCTTTGGATGCCTCAAGAGTTCCGAAATGCCCCACTCAATGGCTGCGGCGGATGTGTCCAATGCTGCTGCAATCATATCCAGTATGATGGCCTTGATGTTAGTTCTATCAATCACGTACCTCTGGTCATCCTGTGCATCCATTGGTTGGTTCTTGAGTGACAGCAATATGTCCACGAAGTCCTTCTTTTGTTGGGTATTTGAAGGATCCTCATGGTCTTTGATGATGTGCTCCAACATTTCATCAAATCCGTTCCTTGTTATCTTTAATCGCCTAGTCAGTCCCTGATATGGTAACAGACACTTCAGTGCCATATGTAATATTTAACTGTAACTAATTATTTATGAACAAAGTATTATGAAGAAAGAGTTCAAATCTCATCTCAGTTTAAAAGCAATAAAAAGGGTCATAACGGACTGTCCAAATCCAATTCTATCTTAAAAAAGCACAATCAAATCTAAGCTTGACAAAGGTTATAAATAAAATTGGGGTAGCATGATTATATGATTAAAATCAAAAGCAATAAGATGGGGACATGATTGCATATGGTTCTAGTTCATACCTGGAGATCAAACGTGCCTAGCCAAGGGACATAATCTGCAAGATTAAAAGCTGCATTCAACTTCAGTGCCTCGTGAACAAGCCCCTTTAAGTCGAACCTGTCGTCCTTACTGCGGCCCAATATCATTTTATAAGTGATATTCTCTATAAGCTCTGTCACATGCTTGTGGAGGTCCACAACCTCACGTGAGGCTGATGCTTTCTTGAGAGTATTCACCAATGATCCCAACTCCTCCCTCCTCAAAGGAGCAAACATCTCAACTTTCGATGAATGCAGAAGCTGCAAGGTACACAACTTCCTCACGTTGCGCCAGTAGGCACCATACTTAGTGAACACTAGGCCCTTGTTGCCATAAGATATATAATTGGATGCATAAGTCTTAGGCCTGCTGGAGAAAACAGTGTCATGGGTCTTGAGGAATAGCTCAGCAGCTTCAGGGGAGGAAACCACAATGGTTGGGACCTGTCCTAGCTGCAAGGACATGATCGGTCCATATTGCTTTGCAAGAGCTTGAAGGGCGCGATGTGGGAGCTTCCCTAACATGTGGAGGTTACCAATGATTGGCAAGGCCTTTGGACCTGGTGGACGTTTCCCACCATATTGGAGAAGTTTTGGAAGCAACACAAAAGCGGATAGAATGAATATGAATGTCACAGCCAGTGCTGCAGGCATAGGTAATGTTTCTGTTAACATTTCTGATCGTTTGCTTGATTTAGGAAATAGAAGGCTTTTGGTGGTTTTGCTGGATAGAAGATAGAAGAAGGCTTTGGATTGCTTGCTTGATTGAAAAGTAAGCACTGCTTTTGGTATTTAAATATGATCTTAACCAAGGTATTGGCACGGGCTCAATTTCCTGGTTCAAAAACATGAGACAGTAGAACTAAATGGACTAGGAAACATTAATAAAGGTGCGCCTCGTGCTTCATGCACCCAAAATAAAAACTCATAATACATCAGTAATCGTAAAATAATGCGATGAAGCAATCATATACATTAAACTAAATGCAATAGATATGAGCCCCATATCTTGCTTTGAAAAATGCTCGGTTGCCCATCATATTGTAGTAGTATAGTTTTGCATGACATAGTAGTGGTTACAAGCCATATCATTTTGATATTTTAGATTCTGACACAAATTCTAGCTGTGACGTTGCTCCTTTTTTTTTTTTCTGTCAGCAAATCGAAATTGCGCCAAAGAAAAGCCCAGTGGCAAGCTGAAACAAGGAATTTAATATTCTGAAACAAATAAGATTAGTTAGCTTCTGTTACTGACTAGTTATCAGTCAGTCAGTTAATTAGCGTGAAGTGGAAACAAACTGAAGTGTTTTTGACCATGTGCCACACCAACGGACAAGGGTGATCCGAGCTAGATGATCGAAATGTGAAACATGTTTTCATCAGCTATGATGTAAGAAGTGTTGCAAGTTTTGCAGCTCCGGCAAAGAAAGGTGTGTTTTCAAGTTATGATGTGAAGTTCGACGAAGAAGCCACTTTTAGGGATAAGTGTGTTCAGTGGGTTGGGTTGGCCGGGTTTAAAATGTGCTTTCAACTCAAGTCATTCATTCAAATAGTGGGTCGGGTTCAGTCAAATTTTTCTTTTAACCAATGTTAAGAAAATTGGATCGAATTATCGAGCAGGTTAAAATCTTGAGTTGAGAGGTTTAGAAATCAGCCAGATTCAATCGAAATATAATAATATATATATACACATATGATTCATTATAATATAATAAATATATTAAATCATTAATATTAACATAATAAATACTAAAAAATATATATATTCATAGGTTTATAAAAATAAACATAATCCATATAAAATTTTTCCAGTCTCAACCTTACAATACGATCACAAAAGTATTTGAAAATAATATTTGTTAGTGACTAACGAGTTTTATGATAAGCAGCCTACGAATGATGGAAATAGAAGAATGATAATCCAACAATCTTTGTTAGTACCTTTCTTTGGTTCCATTTTTTTTTTTACTCTGTGATTGGCACAAGATACTAGTATTTAAGCTTTGAAATTAAAAAAAAAAAAATCAAAAGTCTGAACCGATCCAATTAAATCGATTTTCCAGCTTTGACCGACTGATTCGAGCCCTTCTTGCCCACACTAAACCGATCTGACGCCAAGTAGCCGATTCCCGGTTAACCCGGTCAGACCGGTCTGATTCTCTTAACATTGCTTTTTAACCCATCTCATCCTAGCCTAATCCAACTCTCCCAATCTTTCTGCAATTAAGCTAATGTCACGTGTGACCTTGATAAACTTTTGTTTATTTTTTAATTATTTTTTGTCAAAATAGACCAAATTGTTAGTCTAGTTGTTCAAGGTAACGCGAGTTATTTATTATTAGAGAAAATAATCCTCGAATAGCAAAGTTAGAGTGAATTATGTGAGTTAAAGGAAACTACTCTTGCTGATTGTGAGTGCCATAAAATATGTAAGGTCTAATGAAAATTTTATAAGTTTCTATGTAATATAAATTTATTAAGTGGAATAAAATATTTTTGTTTCAAGTGTGTGTCTCTTTTTATTATACTCGCTTCCACTGTAAGTATTATTTTCAACTTCAACATATTAAGACATGAATGGTGGAAGTATAAACAAGGAAGGATACAAGATCTGAGGGGGAGGCGATCTCCAGCTAATACAAAATGTAAATCACATGTGCAAAAACGCACGTAATAGTCATTTATTAACACTTGAAAAGTATGTATTATATATTTTGTAACTTATAAGTTTTTAAATCTATTTTGATTCTTATATTTTTATTTAATAATAAATAATTGAGATGACAGAGAAGAAGATATCGTTTGAGGACAAAAAATTTCTATCTAAGGCCTCATTGGTTGGAATAATCAGTTCAGCTGTTTCCTTTTTTTATTTATTTTCTTTTTAATGTCTGTGTGTTTATCAATGCCATCTATGTGTGTGTTTGGATGCAACACCTGCATCCAAAATCAATTTTAGGATCCCAAAAATTGATTCTGTCATTCTTCATATTGTTTGATTTGTAGTCATTAAAATCAATTATTATCTCTAGAAATTTTAGGAGAGTCATAATTATTTTTAGAAGAACTATCATATATAAATTATTTTTGTTTTATAATTAATTTTAACAAAATCAGAATCAATTCTGTCTAATGAAAAAAAAGATTCTACAACTTAAATTTTGTATATAGTTAAAAAAATTAAAAATTAATTTTTTTTTCATAAACTATTCTTTTCAACTTCTTCAAAGGAGCTAAAAATGTTTTTTTTTTTTAATTCTGAATGTTTTTAAATATTCATTGAAATATGTGAAAAGTATTGAAAGAAGTGATTTATTGCCTAAAAAATAAAAAACAGACACTCCCTAAGTTGAGCTGTATCCATTATTGTGGTCATTGCCTATGCTTTGGGCATACCAGATCCATCGCGGTCCGCAAGCAAACAGTGCTGTAGCAGAATTTATTTTTTAAAAATTAGGTCAAAATTACACAACACAATTTTCAAAAGACATATGGAAATTGGGAACATGCGACAATATTAAGCATATTATATTATTATATATAATATGGTTTGAGAACCTTTTTTTCTTTTTTTTTTTGTGCATGGGGACTACATTATTTATTTTAAGCAATATAAGGACAGTTTTGTAGGAAAAAAACAAATCACCCAAGGCTACATTTGGTAAAGATCCAAAACCACTCTCTCTTCCACGTGTATAGTCTCCCTAGCATTATAGCAGCCCATCCTGAATTTATGGATTTTTTCATTTTTAAAAATTTCCTTTTTATATTGGCACAAGACACTCGCTCAACATACATGCTATTTGGATTTCTCTTGTTTACTCATTTTGCTAAAAGCACGTGGAAAATCAACAAATATGCTAAAGGTTGGAAGGCCGTATACTCTCTTATCTATGTGAAATTACCTTTTCATATTTTTTTTTTAGAAAATTAAACCCAAATTTCCTTATAGCTTTTAACTGTTGATAGATTTGCTGAAAAAGTAATACCTGCCAGCCCTGCACACTTACCCAAAATTGCTTTTTAAATGAAACTTAAGAGAAGACCCATTTTTTGACCATGGAAAGCACTTGCAGAAGAGCCTCTATATTGCCTCTACCAACGCATCTCTTTTTATGGAAGCATAAATGGCAAATCTTCACATGTTAAATCTACTTTGGTGAAATTTCGATTTCAATATTTAGCACCCTTATGAAAAAAAATCTCCATTATGTCATTGTATGTGGAGGTTCATGTTAGCCTCAATTTTTTTTTTAAGTCTCATTCTCCCAAATTTTTGTAACCCCTATTTTATGATGAGTTGAGCAACCACAAACACCAAACTGTCATCAACATCTTATCCAATTCCTTCTTCAAGATGCACGCCTCTCCAACTCCTTTACCTTTGCCACTACCGGCTGCACCTCGAACGTGACCATTTCCTCCAGTGCCTTCAATGTCAAAGATGCTATTTTTTTTTTTCTTTGGTAAAACTCAATCATAACAAATTTCAGTTCCTGATACTACTTTAATTAGTTGTTTCTTTTCTTATTGTTTGTTTGCTGATTTAGGTTCCTCAAAATCAATGTCGAAGGCGAAGTTCCTATTATAAAACTCGATGAGAAGTGGGTTGTTGATTTAGTTGTCATTGCACAAATATTGTGACAGAAATATTCTAGCCCACCGCTGAGAACCCCACTTGAGAAAGTTGCAATTTACGTATTTGTCTTCCAGATTTAATTTCCCGATCATTATAAGATAGTTTTGTGTTGTAATGCAGTCATTGTGATTAATGGTACATGGCTTCAGATTGCAAAACTATAAGTTCTTCTTTCTTTAATTTTTTCCATATTCTAATTCAATTTTCAATCGACAAATTTCAATTGCTTCTTAATTTAGTGCTTAAATTCAATATATTTTTTTTATGAAAGTAGGATGGCATCTATGTAGTGGTAGCCATTTTGAAGAGTATTAACAATGCTAATGTTTGGCGATTTGCTAAATGTAGATGCAACATCTCACTTAGTGTTGATTCTGGACTATATTACTATAAGCATTGTCACAGTCATGTGTTCAAAGTTATTCCTAATATGCTGCTGATTTTTCACTTACATTTACTTTTTCTAAAATGTCATTTGTTATTGACACAGTTCATTATATGAATTTTACGAGCCCGACATGATTGTTTAGTTGTCACTTGGTGACAATTCATTGAGTGTGAAATTCCATTTGTGAAATTTCAAGTAGTGAATTCCATTGTTGCTAAGGAATTAAATTAAACTAATATTATATTTTTGCATTCAGTATTCCATTGTTTATTAATCCTAATAATTTCTTAACTCTTTTGTTTATGAAGTTATTGTCTGATTTCAGTAATGGTGAATGTTTAGTTTATGGTTGAGAATCTGTAAATCTTAGTATCCATAATATAGTTGTGGAGTAAGATTCAACAATGAGCCTCATTGATTGTTTTTCTTAGTTTTCATTACCATGCATCTTGGAGTTTGATGTACTCACTATATTTGTTAGTCTTCCTGTGATTAATTATATCGATATCTTAGTTCTTTTGTGTTGAATGATTGTTTTTATATCCCTTTTAGAGGTCACTTGAATCCTTTTAGATGTATGACTTTGTTGAACTCTATTATATGATGCATCTTTGGGTGTTATTGACTAACTACATTTGGTTTTCATGCTAATCTATTTTAGTGGTTAGTCTCTCTATGGTCCATTCATATTGATTTCTTAGTCTTTTTGTGCTGAATGATTTTTTCATCCCTTCCATGTGTTACTCAATCTATATTGATATTGTTGAACTCTATATTGCCTGCAATTATCTAATTCTATAATTAGTTTAGAAAATCCGTCTGAGTTAAATTTGTATATGTAGTGTTTATTCTTATCTTTTTCATTACACACTTTGTAGTGTGCCATTTATTATGATTCATTAGCCATTGCTTGGAATTTTAGTTTTTGTTTTGAGGCTAGCTTCTTTAGGTCTTATCTTATATTTTAATTGGTTATTTTTATCTTATTCTTTTTTGGACTACCATTCCTATATTCTCTCTAAGGCTGTTATTTTACTTCCATAAAGGCTCAATGGCTCACTAAGTTTTGTGCTTTCTATGTTTAGGGTAAATCCTCTATTTGCCAATTTGTAGTTTACTTTTCTGGTCTTTTTATGTTGGGGTACATCTTTTATTTATATCTATTTGTTCTTTTTATATGGTTATTTATTATGTTCCTCATTATATTCATTTGTCAATTTATAGTCTACGTGAGAAATGATGCTAGGAATTAGGATACTAATTTTATTGAATTGTCCTTTTTACGGTTTGTAGTGAGGCTGTTGAGTTTTACATTATCAAGTGGCTAATTTTATTGAAGTAGTCACTCTTTCATTTCATTGCCTCATTGCATGAGCTACATTGAAAAGCAACACAGTTTCAATTCTAATTCTCAATCAAATGTCCCTTTCAGTAGAGAGATTCCAATTTGAACATGGGTAACTCCATGTATGCATAAAGAGCATTATCAAGCAAACACAGGGGTCATGAAGGAAGTTGGTTTTTAATATTCTGTTTTATTTTGATTATTTGTCAAAGTATTTAAGAATCTTCATTTTTTTTCCCTTTTTCTTTTGCATTATTACTCATATTACTTCAAATTAATGGTATTGTATTGTACAATAGACAGAGATGAAGAATGAAGTATGTCAAAATGATTATACCTGAGAAAAGAAAAATTGGTTTCTTATAAACTTATATGAATAACACTGCAATGTATATAATTCTTTGTGGCATTGGAAGTAAAATATCAAATTTTGCAAATAATTTTTTCATTGACAATGTAAAGCAGCATAACTTACATAACAAATAATTTATATTGTTCATTTTTATCTTAACTTCAGGAACTTTCAGCAATAAGGTGAAGAAAATATATGAATTGCAAAGGTACTATGTTGGTTTGCTTTTAGCTTCTCATGCACTTGCTTTCCAATTAAATTTGAATGATGAAGAGGTTGAAGGCTTTTACAATAAGAGTAAAGTTATACTGTGAAATCATTTAAAAGCTTTTCATTTTTCACTTTACAACTATTAAATTATGGTATTTATCATATCACTATCTATTGTTTCTACTAATTAATTTTGCTGAATTTCCTAACTTGATTTAGAATATGTAAAATACATGGAATTCTTTGCTGGCTTTCTAATAGCTATTTTGATTGATACTATATGTCCATATTTATTTCATTCGGAAGATACGTTGGTATGCATAGATATAGTATATATTTTTTCGGTGTGTCTGAAAGTGGTATAGTACATATTAATAATTATCCAAATTGATTCTTAACAAAATATAACACACATATATACATATTTTGTTTACATAAAATTTAAAGGTATATTTATTTTGATTGAGTAAACTATAACTACACTCATAAAATATTTTACTACAAATGAATATGATTTATGAAAAATATAAATTTTACCAAAATAGTATGTTTTGAATTATGAACAAAAAATTACATTAACCTCCTTTGACATTTAGTATAATTATACTTAGTATTTTTTTATTTTGTAAAATTATCACTAACATTTTTTAAGGTTTATCAACATTACACTGACCTCCTCTACAAATATTAGTTTATTAATTTAAGTGATAAAAAAGGGACATATACATAATTATTAATGTTGAAAATATAATACTATGATAATATTTAATGCATTAATTGGATAAAGTTAAAATATGAAGCAATGAAGTGACATATGAAGCTATGAAGTCTTCTTACTTGCTCTATACCTGTTTTTCAAAATATTGTGTTAGTATATGGAAGCTAACTTTTGTGTAATGTTTGTTTCTTTGACCGGATAACATGACTTCACTTCATGGAGGAAAATGTTTGAACATGTGACCTGTGTTCTGTTTATCCTGAATGTGCAAACTTGATTTTTACCATAAACTCTCTGTCATGTGCTTTTGTTGTTTTAGTTAAATTGCACTGTAGCTTTTGCGAACTTAAAACATGTGCCAAATGTGGTTTTATCTTACTGGAAAAAAAAAGTCAAAAATCAG
Source organism: Dalbergia cultrata (assembly GCA_031216105.1). NCBI lineage: Eukaryota > Viridiplantae > Streptophyta > Magnoliopsida > Fabales > Fabaceae > Dalbergia > Dalbergia cultrata. The sequence goes on from CM062344.1 coordinate 76,675,540, forward strand.
TTAGTATTCATCTTTGTGTGAGAAATAAAAACGTGTAAAAAATTAATATTATTTTTTAATGCGTTAAATAAACACAAATAAAAATAAAGACAATACAAGCTAAAATTTTAAACATGAATCGTTAGGTAATTTTGTTTTTTATGATCCGTGCTGCGCACGGGTTTTCCACTAGTATGTGTACATAGTATTATTCTTGGAACTGTTCGCCGCAAAGGGCAAACACTGCTAGGCCTCTCTGTCATCTAGTGCCACAATTTTACACTTTCTACCCTAATAAATGGAAATTTTGCTCCTGCGTCATTTGCTCCGAAGAATTCTACCATTGATCATTTTTTTTTTTTTCTGATTCTTACACTTAACTAGGTTCGGTAGTATAGGCTCAGAGATTGCCATCATGTTTTGTTTTAGGCGCAATGTCAATCTGTTCTAAGAAAAAAAAAATAAAGAACAATGCTACACAGCTAGAATTTGTGTCAAAATCTAAAACGTCAGAAAAAAAAATTATAGATTAAAAAAATGGAAGAATTAAAATCATGATCATGAGTGGGAAGAAAATTTAAGGTGTCTAACCACCACTATGTAATGCAAAACAATTCTAGCACAATAATGTGGGCGACCAAGCATTTTTCAAGGAAAAAATGTGGCCCATATTAATTGCATTTTGCATATTGTATATGATTGTTTCATCACATTATTTTATTATAACTAGAGGTAAAATGGGCTGGTCGTTCTGTTTAGGCCTATTCCACCAAAAATCGGCTAAAAATGGAGTGGGATGGGCTAGTCCACCAAAATAAAATAGGTTGAAACAATCAGCCCAACCTGCCAAAAAGTAAAAAAAAATTTTTAAAAAATACCTTTTAATGTTTTGATAAAATTTCTGAAAAAAAATATTTTTTATTTATGTATACCCAATTTTTTAAGGTTCATAACAATTATACATCAATTTTGACTAAAACATTATATTGTTAATAGTGTTATTTTTGGGTTATGGCATTGTTTAACTTTTAAGTTTTAACTTTGAATGAATAATAGCAACTATAATGTCAACTATAAAAATTATACTCCAATTTTTTATTTTTTGGATCATGCGTTTCCTACTCTCTTTTTTTTACCTATAAATTATAAATTCATTATATAAAAAAAAGACTTGGCTTGCTGGCCAAGCCCACCGCAACCCATTTAGACCCTCATGTTAAGCAGGGTGAATTAGGCATATTAGAATTTTTTTACGAACTCAAAACTTTAACCCAACCCGTTAAAAATGACGGTTTTAGTAGACTAAGCTGATAGGCTCAACCCATTTTAACATCTTTAATAATAACTAATATAACATAAAATTATGTTATTTATACTCATGATACATGAGATAACATGTACCGTGTCAACTTACATTTTATTTTCCATTGGATGATGTGTCGATCTTACTTGAATGTGGTCCATGCCACATCTAATTGTGGATGAGATGTAAGTCAACACGGTATCCCACACATTAAGAGTACAAATAACATTTTTCTATAACATAAGAAGTTCTTTTTTGGGTGCATAAAGCATGTGTACTTCCTATTTTAATTTTTCTTAGTCCATTTACTTCTACTGTCTAGTGTTTTTGAACCAGGAAATTGAGCCTGTGCAATTACCATGGTTAAGATCATATATAAATAGCCAAAGCAATTCTCAATTTTCAGTCAAGCAAGCAATCTCCTTCTTCTATCTTCTATCAGGCAAACCCGCCAAAAGCCTTCTATTTTCTAAATCAAGCAAACAATCAGAAATGTTAACTGAAACATTACCTATGCCTGTAGCACTAGCTGTGACATTCATATTCATTCTATCCGCTTTTGTGTTGCTTCCAAAACGTCTCCAATATGGTGGGAAACGTCCACCAGGTCCAAAGGCCTTGCCAATCATTGGTAACCTCCACATGTTAGGGAAGCTCCCACATCGCGCCCTTCAAGCTCTTGCAAAGCAATATGGACCGATCATGTCCTTGCAGCTAGGACATGTCCCAACCATTGCGGTTTCCTCCCCTGAAGCTGCTGAGCTATTCCTCAAGACCCATGACACTGTTTTCTCCAGCAGGCCTAAGACTATGCATCCAATTGTATATCTTATGGCAACAAGGGCCTAGTCTTCACTAAGTATGGTGCCTACCGGCGCAATGTGAGGAAGCTGTGTACCTTGCAGCTATCGAAAGTTGAGATGTTTGCTCCTTTGAGGAGAGAGGAGTTGGGATCATTGGTGAATACACTTAAAAAAGCATCAGCCTTGCGTGAGGTTGTGGACCTCAACAAGCATGTGACAGAGCTTATAGAGAATATCACTTATAAAATGATATTGGGTCGCAGCAAGGACGACAGATTCGACTTAAAGGGGCTTGTTCACGAGGCACTGAAGTTGAATGCAGCTTTTAATCTTGCAGATTATGTCCCTTGGCTAGGCATGTTTGATCTCCAGGTATGAAGTAGAACCATATGCAATCATGTCCCCATCTTATTGCTCTTGATTTTAATCATATAATCATGCTGCACCAATTTTATTTATAATCTTTGTCAAGTTTAGATTTGATTGTGCTTTTTTAAGATAGAATTGGATTTGGACCGTCCATTATGACCCTTTTATCGCTTTTAAACTGAGATGAGATTTGAACTCTTTCTTCATAATACTTTGTTCATAAATAATTAGTTATAGTTAAACATTACATATGGTACTCAAGTGTCTGTTACCATATCAGGGACTGGTTAGGCGATAAAAGATAACAAGAAACGGATTTGATGAAATGTTGGAGCACATCATCAAAGACCATGAGGATCCTTCAAATACCCAACAAAAGAAGGACTTTGTGGACGTATGTTTTCTCTTAGCTATTATAACTCATTTCACTAATCGTGTGTTTAATTTGAATTTATCTTACATGCATAAAAGTATACAATAAAAATATTTCTGAATAGCTAAAAAGCATTCTTATTTTCTTCAATTTTAGTGCAACACAGGTAAGCACCCACACATAAGCAAGGATGATTCAAAAAATTTATATGATTTAAGTTTGTTGAGATTCACAAATTTATCTAATCCCTCAACTTTGATGGTTTTTGTTACGACATTATTTTTTTAACTTTTAGATAAATGAAAGACCTTCACGTTTTAAGTTATCCAACTACATGTCCTCATTAAAAAGTGACTATTCTAACTTACCGATAAATGGCTTCTTTGTTATAGCTTGATACTGTGTTTTTTATTTTAAATTAAAGAAAACATGCAATTTAGCCAATGGTAAACTATAATTTTATGTGTCAAAATTCTAATTTGATAATCCATTAAATTCAATCAATAACCCAGTACTTTGCTCGACCCAATAAGCTATTTTATAATAGATTTTGACATATGAGGATATGATATATCTCATAGGATGACTGTGTATTATATTGAATAAATTACACTCATCTTTCCTGAGGTTTGGGGAAATATAACTCACACCCCCTCTAGTTGTCCAGCTTACATTCACACATCACCTGCTTGTCAAATTTATATTACACTCACACCCCTCACTAACAGAGCACCGTTAATAAACTTAATAGAATGACATCTTTATGATGTTAACTATTCCTAATTAAGAAAATTATAAAGATATCCTTAAACTTAACAGAGTGAGTAAAGGTATTTTTATAATTTTATTAATTAAAAATAGTTAATACTACAAAAATATCATTATGTTAAGTTTACTAACGATGTTCTGTGAATAAGGAGTGTAACTATAATATAAATATTTATTAGGGGGTGTGAGTATAGGCTAGACAATTAGAGAGGGGCGTGAGTTGCATTTCTACAAACTTTAAGAGAAATAAGTATAATTTACTCTATTATGTATGATTGGATGATGTGATAGTTAATATATATACAATAATAGTAAAAGACTAAAGCCAAATAGTTGTGAAATTGGTTGGGCCAAAACCAAGTTGTTCAAGGGAGCAAAACTAGAATTCACTTATTTTTCCTGAACAAAAACTTACTTAAGGCTAGGCAGAAAACATCCACCATGTCAGCTAGTTTGTATGGACCAATTGGATCAGTGAACTATGGACAGACCAATTAAACAGTTTGAGTTTTGCAATAGATAGGTTATGTAGTTAAACCCATATGAACCAGTCCAATTCAACCTATTCATATAAAAATGATGACCTGGTGTATTTTAATTAAACCAAATAGGTCATGCGTATTTATACATACAAGAAAATCATTGAACATCTTTAAATAATAATATATAGTTTTCTAAAATTTTAGTTTTTTAAAATAATAGTTGACTTTTCTAAATCATTGTTCAATTACTTGGGCCTTGTAACGATAACTACATTAATTAAAGTTGGAAACCCTTTACTTTATCATCAAACATCTACATTAGATTTTAAAATAATTAAAAACAAGTTGCATATATCATTGGTACTTTAGGGTATGCATATTGAGTTTGGGTTTTGGAAGAGAATGAAGAACTTACAGGAGGACTTGTAATATAATTTTACACTACAAGTCCTTCCCTCTTCTCCAAAATCCAAACTCACAAACTACCTTTAGGGACTTCTAGTTGAAATCAGATGTTGTAATAAATGGACCAAGAATATGAAATATAAATTTCGAGGGATCCCCAAGTTCCCCGAAATAAATTATTAAAATTCCACCCAACACTGTACACAAATAAATTTCTTAGTTTGCGATCAAAATGATAATAAAAAAAGTAAAAAGTCAATTCTTCCAAAATTAACAAATTCAATCTCACAACTTGGTTTTGTTTTTATGAAATGAGATTTTATACCGTTGAATACTAAAGTGTTGTTTCCTTTTAATTTCCAATTTTCAGTTTTTTCAGTTTTTCAGAATTTATGAAGGAAAAATTACAAAAATTTAAAAACTACAATTTTCAATTTTCAATTTTTTCTCGACAAATTCTAAAAAACTGGAAAACTAAAAATGTAAACTAAAAACTGGAAATTGAAAGCAAACAACCCTTTTTCTTCTCCCTTGTTTGTGTTGTCATCTTTGACACAAAAAAACTTGACTTCTTTTCATACGCTTCCAAGCAACCATATTGCCCATAAACCCTGAGTCTCGCCTTTCATTTTAGTTCCTGGAAATTGAGCCCTGGTCAAGAACAAGATAAACAGGTTAACTGAAACATTAGCTATCCCTGCAGTACTTCTTTTGATATTCATTTTCATTCTATCAGCAATTGTGTTGCATTCAAAACACCATCAACGTGATGGCAATAAACATCCACCAGGTCCAAAGGCCTTGCCAATTATTGGCAACCTTCACATGCTAGGGAAACTCCCACACCGAACACTTCAATCTCTTGCCAATAAATATGGACCGATCATGTCCTTGAAACTAGGACAAGTTTCAACCATTTTGGTTTCTTCCCCTGAAGCTGCTGAGCTATTCCTCAAGACCCATGACACTGTTTTCTCTAGCAGGCCTCAAATTCAAGCCAGTGAATATCTGCATTTTGGTGCAAAGGGAATGGGATCAGCTGAGTACGGTGCATACCGGCGCAACGCAAGGAAATTGTGTACCTAACACCTTCTAAGTGTTTCAAAAGTTGAGATGTTAGCTCCTTTGAGGAGGAGGGAGCTGGGACTATTGGTGAAGTCACTTGAGAAAGCTGCAGCCTCACGAGAGGTTGTAGACCTCAGTGAGCTAGTTGCGGAGCTTATAGAAAATATCACTTTCAAAATGGTATTTGGTCGAAATAAGGATAATGGATTTGATCTGAAGGTGCTTGCTCGTGAGAGAACCAACTTGGCAGGGGCTTTTAATTTGGCAGATTTTTTGCCTTGGCTAAGAATGTTTGATCTTCAGGTAAGAATTTCAACTTTGGACTAAGATATGTTTTTGAAAAGGAAATTAATTTTATCCATTAGTCAACCTGTTGATCACAATAGGAAGAGTTGTGTGTATATATATATATATATTTTCTTTCTCATATGAGCAATATTATTTGAAAGGAAATTACTGTTACACAAGTTGTTATGATTGAACTGTCTTTTACGAAATATTGGATAACCATATATGAGTAGTTGAAGTTTTAAATGCAAATATTAAATATAAATGAAACATAAACATCAACTCATTCGTGTAAATTGGTTATGTAATTATGATGAGACAGTTTGTCTTGTTATCTTAACTACACTATTTAGTTCCATTTATCATAAAATATTACTTATATTGCTTAATCAATTCGCAAATTAGGGACTAGTTAGTCAAATGAAGAAAACAAATAAGGCATTTGACCAAGTGTTGGAGAAGATCATCAAAGATCATGAGCATCCGTCAGGTAATGAACACAAAGGCCCGCATAATAAGGACTTTGTTGACATATTACTATCACTTATGGACCAACCTACAAATCCTCAAGAAGAACAAAAACATGTTATGGCTAGAAGTAATATCAAGGCACTTACATTAGAAATGTTGGTGGCATCATTAGATACAACTACAACAGCAATTGATTGGGCTATTTCAGAACTCTTGAGGCATCCAAGGGTGATGGAGAGACTTCAAGATGAATTAGAATATGTGGTGGGGATGAATAGACTAGTGGAAGAGACTGATTTAGAAAAGTTACCTTACTTGGACATGGTCGTAAAAGAGACCGTCAGATTATACCCCACAGGACCTTTGTTAGCTCCTCGTGAGTCACTAAAAGATGTTATTGTTGATGGTTATTACATAAAGGGAAAGTCAAGACTCATAATAAACGCATGGCTGAGATGTTTTATCCGGAGAGATTTGTTGATAGCAATATAGATCTTCAGGGACATGACTTTAGGCTGATACCATTTGGCTCAGGGCGTAGAGGGTGTGCTGGGATGCATTTGGGTCTAACTACTGTTAAGCTTGTTCTAGCTCAATTAGTGCAGTGCTTAAATTGGGAACTTCCAATTGGCATATTCCCTGAGGATTTGGATATGACTGAGAATTTTGGCCTCACATTGCCAAGAAGTAAGCACTTGCTAGCCGTACCAACTTATCCCCTGTCAAGTAAAACTTAGAAAGGAATGAAACTAAAGGCAATTAATTGGGGAGCTTTAATTTTCTGAATAATGGTCTCTGCAGGCTAAAGCTTCTTTGCAGTAATTGGATTAAACCCAATTCATAGATTAGAATGGTGAGATATTAGTATTTTACTATAGAGTGTGCAAATAATTAGATGTAGCAAATAACAGTTATGTCCGTTGGATGAGGCCTTGTGTTTTATTTTTTATCTTAGCCATTATAACTGATTTCATTCATTATGTGTTTAATTTGAAGTCATGTTACATGCATAAAAGTTTATTTCTGAATAGCTAAAAAGCATTCTTATTTTCTTCCATTTTAGTGCAACACAGGTAAGCATCCACACATAAGCAAGGATGTTTGAAGAAATTTATATGATTTAAGTTTGTTGAGATTCACAAATTTATCTGAACCCTCAACTTCGATACTGTTGGATATGACATTATTTTTTAACTTTTAGATAAATGAGAGACTTTCACATTTTAAGTTATCCAACTACATTTTCTCGTTAAAAAATGACTATTCTAACTTATTATCAATAGATGATTGTTTTGTTATAGCTTGCTGCTGTGTTTTTTCTTTTAGATGACACAAAAATTACAATTTAGCCGATGGTAGACTATATATATATATGTCAAAATTCTAATTCGATAATCCATTAAGTTCAATCCAATAACCCCGATATATATATATATATATATATGTCAAAATTCTAATTCGATAATTCATTAAGTTCAATCCAATAACCCCCATATATATATATATATATATGTCAAAATTCTAATTCGATAATCCATTAAGTTCAATCCAATAACCCAATATTTTACCCAACCCAATAAGCTATTTTTTTTATAGGTTTTGACATACAAAGTTATGATGTATCACACAGGATTATTGTGTATCATATAGGATTGGATATTGTGACAGTTAATAGAGATAGACTAATAGTAAAGACTAAAGCTAAACAAATTTGAAATTGGTTAGGCCAAAACTATTTTTTTCAAGGGAGTAAAATTATAATTCACTTATTTTCATGAACAAAAACTTATTTAAGGCTAGACAGAAAACATCCACCATGTCAACTAGCTCGTATGGGCCAATTGGATCGGTGAACTATGGGCAGCCCAACTAAACAGTTTAAGTTGTGCAATAGATCAGTTACATAATTAAACCCATATGAACCAATCCAATTCAACCTATTCGTACAAAAATGACCTGCCATATTTTAATTAAACTAGATATAGGTTGTGAAACCCAATTTTGTACGGTCAATTAAACAAAAAAATAAAAAAAAAATTGCATTTTTATTTGTGTCAAAGTTTTTTTGTTTTCTTCTAGTCCACACCCTTTTTAGACTAAAAAATAAAATAAAAATTTTTAGCAGTTGTGATTTTTTGGTTTGAACGGCATTCGGCCCAATTGCATTCTAAACAATAAAATTAAGCTGTCAATCTAGTCCAACTTTTCTTTTTTTTTTTTTTTTTGGTGTCATTGCAGCTTTTAAAAAAAATATAATGATAATAAAAAATAAAATATGGGTGTGTTTAGTATTAGTCTCGTAAACCAGCCCATGGCAAAATAAAACAAAGAAAAAAGTCAGTGTGGGACCAAGGCAATTAATACATCATTGAAATAAAATCAATGTAGGACCAGTGCATTTAATGCCTCGGCAGAAAAGGAGTCAATACATTTAATGCTTAACATCAAGACGTTTGACTCCCCATGTGTATAAATAGAAGCAAGCATAGAGGTAGGGGAGGAGGATAAACTTTAGCAAGAAAGAACGGGGAGTTAATTTCAGAGAAAAGACAGAGAGGAACGAAAAATTCAGGAATTGCAACAATCTTCATCATCACAGAATATCCACTTCACCACCTCCTCCACTAACACAACCTCACACCATCATCTATAACCTTAAGAGAAATCACATTTTAGCCTAAAACATCATAACAACCATTTTGACCCCTCACAAGAGCTTTTCCATTGATCCTAAAACACAATTCATACAACCATAACCATTATCACCCCATCGCCATCTTATTGACCATCTCAACTCACCACCATAGCCAAATCTCAATATAATTCATCTAATACCATCATTTTCCCTTACTAACAGCCCCCAATCATAATCATAATACCATAACCATCTTCAACCGAACCAAAATCAAGCCAAAAAAAAACCAAACAAGACCAAGACAAACCTAAGACCAAAAATAAAATAACAGATCCAGAAATAATAAAAAGGGAAGGAGGAAGGAGCAACAAGCGGCAAGCGACACTGGACTGACACCACGAAAACCAGTTGCAAGCAGAAACTACGAGGAAGCTTGTGCCGGTTTTGTCAATAGGTTCCTCCGCCCCCTTTCTCGCGAAGCCAAAGATCAAGGCTGTCTCCTCATCACCTTGTAATGACCACAAAATGCGATCCGCTTCAAAGATTGTGACAAGAAAGATCGGACGTGGCAACACCTCCGCGAAGCCAACCGTTCACAGCCTAGAACCTCACGCCTTTGGCGACTGACGACCTCGATCCGCCTCATTTGCCGGTAGCCGGGAACCACCCTCGCGTCCTTGCTCCGTCAACCCACTAAGAGCTCCTCCGCCTAGATCCAGCCACTGCTCACTACTTCTGAAACTGAGACAGCATCTCCGCCACTCCCTCTTTCTCCATCTGGTTCTCTCTCTCTCTTTAGTTATCTCTCTCTCTAGTTCTTTCTCTGCATGTATGTGGTGTGTGTTTGAGCTCTCCATGTGAAAGTAAAAACCCCAAAGTTCCATTCATGTTCCAGATCCCTTCCTGTGCATGTGTGCGTGTTTTAACTTTAAGCATAAAGGAATAATGAAACCCATATTCCAGACCCTTCTTTATTTGCTTTGCTGACTTTAGTCATGCGCTATTATTTCATGTGTTGAATTTGTTTTCAGTAGTGTGGGCCGTGTTGTTTGGACTTGTTAACTCTTAGTGTCATTATTATGTTGATTGCTTTTGTTTAAATATTTTATTTGATCTCATTTTTCAAAATTTTTGACCCCACTGGTCTCTACCCGATTTACCTTGCCATATGGCCATCAGGATATGTAGATGTAGGAACTCTTAGTGGTGTTACTTTATTATATTGATTGCTTATGTTTGAATTATTTATTTGATCTCTTTTTGAAAACTTTTTGACTCCACTAAATTTTATTTTTTTCCATTTTGTGTTAAACTATGAAGATTTCAAGAAAATTCTTGTATTTGGGTTGGATTCCATTTCGTTATGTTTGGACTGCAGGTATCATTTTTGTATGTTATTAGGAACACTCTTTTAGATTGTCTTACTTGAAAAAAATTAATAAGGGTCTAGGCTGTTCTATTTTTTATGTGCTCTAGATAGTTAGGCCATTTCATTTTTGTCTGAGTCATTCTCTTTGTTGCGTAGTTTATCCTGGACTGTTTGTTTATTGGAAAATTTGTCTTGAATTTATTCTTTTCTCGAACATGTTTGTATCTTTCATACAAAAAAAAAAACTCTAATTTGTGTTGTACCTTTTATATATTCCTTTGAAAAAAAAAAGAACTTGCAATATATTCTTTAGCAATTTGTTTTAATGATTTGAAGAGTATTAAATAATTTAAGGAATGCTTTAGTTATTTATTTGGCGTTTAATGAATTTTGTGCTAAAGGCTTGTAAAAAAATAAATAAATAATAATAATACAAAAAAAAAAATTTTGAAAAGATTGGAAAGAAGTGAAAATAGTAATTAGGGCCTTTATATTTCCCTAATTATGTCAGTATTTTTGCAGAGGTTAATCACATGCTTGTCATTTGTTTATGAAATCATGTTGAGATTAGGGTCAAAAATAAAAAAATGTCCTCCTTTTATAAATAAAATATTTTTAGAAAATGATAAATTCATGTGATGGCCAATAAGGGTGATTGAGTAGCAAATGTTATCTTCACCAATATTGAATTATAAGGGTTTATTGAGTAGCCAAGTGCTAACTTAAATCCTATGATGAATTTATCACCAAAAAAAGATTTCATTAATTAAAATTGACCAACACACAAATATTTTCTACAGAACTACGTGACTTTGAGTTCCTCATTGCACCAGACGATACGTAGGAGCAGGCCATCCCTGTCAAGCCAAAATTAATTTTTCTTAATTTATTCGTCAAATTGTAAATATTTTGTGTAAATTATTTATTAGTTGTTAAGATTGTAAATATATTTTCCAAGGCTAATTTTTCTTAATGTATTTTTTAAAAATATTGAATATACTTGCCAAAATTAATTTTTCTTAATTTATTCGTCAAATTGTAAATATTTTGTGTAAATTATTTATTAGTTGTTAAGATTGTAAATATATTTTCCAAGGCTAATTTTTCTTAATGTATTTTTTAAAATATTGAATATACTTGCCAAAATTAATTTTTCTTAATTTATTTGTTAAATTGTAAATATTTCATGTAAATCATTTTTTAATTTATGTGTTAAAATTGTAAATATATTTGTCAAAATTAATTTTTCTTAATTGATGTGTTTAAATTGTAAATATTTTGCTAAATTAATTTTCCTTGATTTATGTGTTTAAATTATAATTTTTATCTTCCTTATTTGAAATTTTTAAAGGGTTATTATTTAATTTTCACAATTCACTAAAGGTACTGTCTAAATACGGGTGTACTAGGGGTGCTGTAGGATTAAATTCCTGTCCTTCCCTATGCATAACCGACTCCCGAATCCATATCTGGTTCACGTAGACTATTTTCTAAAATAAAATGGGTTTTTCCATATTTTCCCAATTCAAATAAACTTGGTGGCGACTCCTAATTTTCAAAAACTTATTTCTCGCCGTCCCGTCGTGATCTCGGTTGCGACATAGGTCATGCATATTTATATGTACAAGAAAATCATTGCAAATTTCTAAATAATAATAGATGATTTTATAAAAATTTTAGTTTTTTTAAATAATAGTTGACTTTTCTAAATCATTATTCAATTACTTGGGCCTTGTAACGGTAACTACATTAATTAAAGTTGGAAATCCTTTTACTTTATGATTAAGCATTTACATTAGATTTCTTTGCTATTCGACATGAGACTAAAATAATGAAAAACGAGTTGCATATATTATTGGTGCTTTAGGGGCTTCTAGTTGAAATCAGATGTTGTAATAAATGGACCAAGAACTTGGGATATAGATGTCGAGGGAGCCAGAAGTTCCCCCAAAGAAATGATCAAAATTCCACCCAATACTAGACCCAAAGATGAATTTCTCAATAGAATTTCAACTAGACAACCCGTGGCATTGTTATAATTCTAATCACTTCGGGTTTATTATAAAAGGTTTTTCATATAATTATTTTAGTTTAATAGAGTTTTTGAGAAATATAATTAGCCAAAGTGAATTTATTTTAATTTTTTATATCATATGCACGTCTGCATTAACATAACATTCATAAAGGAATAGCAATATATGCTAATGCATGCTTACGTTGTTTCTTGACTAATACTTGAGCCTTGACATCTTAACTTTAACTTTGGGCCAAGTGTTTGGATGTTTATTTATGTCTCATTATATATATAATTGTATTAAATTCTAATTTTGTATATTGATTTAATTAAACCTAGTTCAACTAGTGACTCGATGACCAGGGTCTTAAACGAGTCAATCATTGTTTCAGTTCTAAAAATAGTGGCTTATATCGTGGTTGTCACCACTTTATGATTTTCCTTATTGGAGAGGGGTAGTTGGGAGTCACATTCTCTTATCAAGGATCATATTTGAGATGTTGATTTTAAATTTTTTATTCCCTTTTCTTGTTCCATATTTTGTTCCCAATAAAAATTTGACACATATTTAATGATAATATCATCTATTATCTCTTGTCCAATCACATTTTTAACTACCCATAATTTTTACATATGACAAAATTTAATTGAGATATAAATACCTTCTCTCTAATAATAATAAATGGTTAATCATGGACCACACAGTGAGAGTCCTTGCATTAAAAGTCAGAACTTCCCATAAAGTACTGGTTGAATTTTCGCTAAAATACGCTCGTGGTTTGACTAATATGAAAAAAGGTTTGCATCAATCATTATTAAGCATCAATCGTCGTGTTGGAAAGGAATAATATTCAGGCCATGCACGCCATTTCTTCCGCAGGCATAATGGACACTTTACTTCGGACTTTGCATCTCCAACTGTCTTGCACTTATCTAGCGAGTGTTTTAGAATTTTTTAGTGTACTCATGTGAAAAGAGATTGAATTAGAGTAATTCACAAACCTATCCAATTCGAACTCACTGTGGATAGAGGGTACTTCTAACGATATTATCTCTTTAGTTCTTTTGAACCTTTTGAATCCCAATGACTAATCAAAACACTTTGCTCGTCAAAATAATAATAAAAAACAAAAAAAAAATCAATTCTTCTAAAATTAACAAATTCAGTCTCACAACTTGTTTTTGTTTTTTATGAAATGTGATTTTATACCATTGAATACTTATCTTCTCCCATGTATGTGTTGTCATCCTTGACACAAAAAAACATGACTTTTCTGTCATACGCGTCCAAGCAACCATTCTGCCCATAATTAACCATATATTTGGACTTCATATATATATTTGTATTAATTTTGGGTTACCCCTGAATCTTGCCTTTCATTTGAGTACCTGGAAATTGAGCCCATGTCAAGAACAAGATAAACATGTTAACTCAAACATTAGCTATCCCTGCATTACTTCTTGTGATATTCATTTTCATTCTATCAGCAATTGTGTTGCATCCAAAACACCATCAACGTGATGGCAATAAACATCCACCAGGTCCAAAGGCCTTGCCAATTATTGGCAACCTTCACATGCTAGGAAAACTCCCACACCGAACGCTTCAATCCCTTGCCAATAAATATGGACCAATCATGTCCTTGAAACTAGGACGCGTTCCAACCATTGTGGTTTCCTCCCCTGAAGCTGCTGAGCTATTCCTCAAGACCCATGACACTGTTTTCTGTAGCAGGCCTCAAATTCAGGCCTCTGAATATCTGCTTTATGGTGGAAAGGGAATGGGATCAGCTGAGTATAGTGCATACTGGCGCAACTCAAGGAAATTGTGTACCTCACACCTTCTAAGTGTTTCAAAAGTTGAGATGTTTGCTCCTTTGAGGAGGAGAGAGCTGGGACTATTGGTGAAGTCACTTGAGAAAGCTGCAGCCTCACGTGAGGTTGTAGACATCAGTGAGCTAGTTGCGGAGCTTATAGAAAATATCACTTTCAAAATGGTATTTGGTCGAAATAAGGATAATGGATTTGATCTGAAGGTGCTTGCTCGTGAGCAAACCAACTTGGCAGGGGCTTTTAATTTGGCAGATTTTTTGCCTTGGCTAAGAATGTTTGATCTTCAGGTAAGAATTTCAACTTTGGACTAAGATATGTTTTTGAAAAGGAAGTTAATTTTATCCATTAGTCAACCTGTTGATGACAATAGGAAGAGTTATATATTTTTCTCTCTTTCTCATATATGAGCAATATTATTATTATTTGATAGGAAATGATTTTTATAGAAGTTATTATGATTGAACTGTCTTTTATGAAATATTGGATAACCATATATGAGTAGTTGAAGTTTTAAATGTAAATATTAAATATAAATGAAACAAATATCAATTCATTCGTGTAAATTGGTTAGGTAATTAAGGTGAGACTATACTATTTGGTTCCATGAAATATTACTTATGCCACTCAATCAATTCCCATATTAGGGACTAGTTAGTCGAATGAAGAAAACAAATAAGGCATTTGACCAAGTGTTGGAGAAGATCATCAAAGATCATGAACATCCTTCAGATAATGAGCACAAAGGCCCGCATGACAAGGACTTTGTTCACGTATTGATATCAGTTATGGACCAACCAACAGATCCTCAAGAAGAACAAAAACATGTTATGGGTAGAAGTAATGTCAAGGCACTTATATTAGACATGTTAGTGGGAGCATCAGATACATCTACTACAGCAATCGATTGGGCTATTTCAGAACTCTTGAGGCATCCAAGGGTGATGAAGAGACTTCAAGATGAACTAGAACATGTGGTGGGGATGAATAGACTAGTGGAAGAGAGTGACTTAGAGAAGTTACCTTACTTGGACATGGTGGTAAAAGAGACCTTCAGATTATACCCCACAGGGCCTTTGTTAGCTCCTCGTGAGTCACTAAAAGATGTTATTGTTGATGGTTATTACATAAAGGGAAAGTCAAGACTCATAATAAACGCATGGGCTATAGGGAGAGATCCTAAAGTTTGGTCAGAAAATGCTGAGATGTTTTATCCGGAGAGATTTTTTGATAGCAATATAGATGTTCAGGGACATGACTTTAGGCTGATACCATTTGGCTCAGGGCGTAGACGGTGTGCTGGGATGCATTTGGGTCTAGCTACTGTTAGGCTTGTTCTAGCTCAATTAGTGCATTGCTTCAATTGGGAGCTTCCAGTTGGCATATCTCCTGAGGATTTGGATATGACTGAGAATTTTGGCCTCACAATGCCAAGAAGTAAGCACTTGCTAGCCGTGCCAACTTATCGACTATCAACTAAAGTTTAGAAAGGAATGAAATCAAAGCTATTGAAGGTTATAACCTGTAATAAAATTGGGAATGTTTATGAATAATGATTTGTCTCTTGCTTGAGCTTCGCTGTAGCAATTAGAATGGTATGACTTTACAGTACAGTAGTGTGCAAATAATTAGATATAATTAATAACAGTTATATATGTGAATGGAATGAGGTTTTCGTCCTTTTTAAGCCATTATAACTCATTTCACTTATTGTGTGTGTGAATTTATGTACATTCATTAAAGTTCATAATCCAAATATTTCAGACCGCCTAAAAAGCATTGTTCTTTTCAGTGCAAAACACATGTAAGCATCGAGACATAAAGACACTTTCCTGTTTGTGTCTTCTCAGTATCATTAAACAAATTCTGTGGTCAGTTCAAAAGCATATGATTGCTTACCGAATAACTAAAACAAATTTGGCTTTGCATAATATTCATCTTGGTTGCGCAACTTCATAATTGTTTCATGATATGACAACGAAATCGAATTGTTAAATAGACTGAGTGCTATAGTTTATATTTTGCCTAACTGCTGTATCAGAAGAGAGTAGTGCATTATTCTCATTCTCCGTTACAATTGTGATGACTCTCAGCCTTTTGGTTCCCTGTGGTTGACCCACTCAGTGTTCCAGCAGAAAAACAGAATAGCAACAAATAATGAAACAGAACATATGAACTTACTCAGACGGTCATGAATCAAAGCAAACTGGGATGTACTGAAAATAGGCTACTTTGACGAATGAAAAATCAATGATTCTCACAATTGAATTCACAAAAGAAATAACTGGGAAAACACTCTGAGACTTTGACAACAGGCCCATGTTTCAAGCAGCCGAGTACTCTTATGGTGTAGAAAGCGTGGCATTTTCTGAGAATGGTGCATATTGGCGCAACTTTTGAAAGTGTGCACAACCCATAACGACTAATTAAAGTTGAAATGCTACTCTCTATCCACTGGAGCATTATCTATTTTAGTGTTCTACGAGGATGCAAGAATTTCTCTATAAGATAGAGATGCATGCATCTTATCGGTTGAATAAGGATTTAGCCAATGAGATCATTATTTGCTAGATTCCCATAATCTCACCATTTAAGGGTTCATTTGATTTACCTTTTTCAAGAATTATTTTTGAAATAATTAAGTTGAAAAAAATTACTTTTAAAGAAGTTACTTTTAAAAAATTTGATTTATGTTTAGTTTGAGTATATCAAAAGTAAGTTTAAGTTGGTGGTTTTTCTTTCAATAAGATATTTATGTGAGAGTTATAGTAAGATTTATCTCAAAAGTACTTTTTCAAGAATAAAAAGTATTATTTATCTGCTTTCATTAAAAATATTTTTCTCCACCATAAAATAAGTTTTGGTGAGTACATGTGCACACCAAACATCTTTTAATTTTTCACTTTTCATTTTCATTTGAATAAAAGTATTTTTAGAGTGTATCTGATCAAGCACTTAATAGATTTATTTCATGGTGATTTGATTGGTGCCTCTTCATTTTGAAGGGGTTCAAAACCTTTATTTAGTTCAACTAACACTATCTAAATATCAAATGATTGTCTGAGTCTTTTTCATATGTTTAATGCATCTAATTAAACTATTTCATTTATACAATCTTTTAAATCAATCGTATATACTAATATGACAATAGATAATTGAATGAAAGTGTACACCAAAATTAAATATAATTTTGTAACCTAATAAATACCCTTAAGAATCATACATATTTTTTATTTCAATGGCTCAATCTAATTTTGATTTTGGTACAAGAACTTCTCTTTCCGAGTTGACTCCAAGGCCAATTGGCTGATAGCCCATATGTTCCTCAAAAACGGCAAGGTACATAAAAGACTCGCAAGAATTATGTTCTAATTTTTGCATGGGCACGAAGCCATTATTTTGGCTTTACTTTGGCTCTTTAAGCTTGAGCAAGCAGGCGATAAGCTGGCACAGCGAGCAAGTGCTGACTTCTCGGCATTGAGAGATCAAACTTCTCAGACATGTCCAATTCATGAGGTGGCATTCCCTCTGGGAGCTCCCAATTGAAGCAGTGCACAAGTTGAGCCAGAACAATTTTCACTGTAGTTAGACCCAATTGAATTCCGGGACATCCTCGGCGACCTGAACCAAATGGTAGAAGTTGGAAGTCATGTCCCTTAATCTCTATATTGTTATCCTCAAATCTCTCTGGATAAAACTCGCCAGCATTATCTGACCAAGCCTTAGGATCACGCCCTATAGCATATGCATTGATTATGACTCGTGAATTCTTCTTTATGAAATAGCCATCAACAGTAACATCTTCGAGGGCTTCATGAGGTACCAACAATAGTCCAACCGGGTATAATCTCAAGGTCTCTTTTGCCACCATATGCAAGTAAGGCAGGTTCGCTAGGTCAGCCTCCTCCACCTCTCTGTCCATTCCCACAACATTCTCAAGCTCATTTTGAAGTCTCTTCATTGCCTTTGGATGCCTCAAGAGTTCCGAAATGCCCCACTCAAAGGCTGCGGCGGATGTGTCCAATGCTGCTGCAATCATATCCAATATGATGGCCTTGATGTTAGTTCTATCAATCACGTATCTCTGGTCATCCTGTGCATCCATTGGTTGGTTCTTGAGTGACAGCAATATGTCCACAAAGTCCTTCTTTTGTTGCATATTTGAAGGATCCTCATGGTCTTTGATGATGTGCTCCAAAATTTCGTCAAATCCATTCCTTGTTATTTTTAATCGCCTTACCAGTCCCTGATATGATAACAGACACTTGAGCACCATATGTAATATTTCACTATAACTAATTATTAATGAACAATTTATTATGAAGAAAGAGGACAAATCTCATCTCAATTTGACAGTCCAATTCTTTCCTATAAAAACACATTCAAATCTAACTGGTTAAAGATTATAAACAAAATACGTACAACATGATTTTATGATTAGAATCAAAAGTAAATAAGAAGGGGACATGATTGCATGTTGTTCTAGTTCATACCTGGCTATCAAACATGCCTATC
Source organism: Dalbergia cultrata (assembly GCA_031216105.1). Classification (NCBI taxonomy): domain Eukaryota; kingdom Viridiplantae; phylum Streptophyta; class Magnoliopsida; order Fabales; family Fabaceae; genus Dalbergia; species Dalbergia cultrata. The sequence goes on from CM062344.1 coordinate 76,694,209, forward strand.
CAAGGGACATAATCTGCAACATTAAAAGCTGCATTCAACTTCCGTGCCTCGTGAACAAGCCCCTTTAAGTCGAATCTGTCGTCCTTGCTGTGACCCAATATCATTTTATAAGTGATATTCTCTATAAGCTCTGTCACATGCTTGTTGAGGTCCACAACCTCACGTGAGGCTGATGCTTTTTTCAGTGTATTCACCAATGATCCCAGCTCCTCCCTCCTCAAAGGAGCAAACATCTCAACTTTCGATGAATGCAGAAGCTGCAAGGTACACAGCTTCCTCACGTTGCGCCAGTAGGCACCATACTTAGTGAACACTAGGCTCTTGTTGCCATAAGATATATAATTGGATGCATAAGTCTTAGGCCTGCTGGAGAAAACAGTGTCATGGGTCTTGAGGAATAGCTCAGCAGCTTCAGGGGAGGAAACCAATAGAAGGCTTTTGGTGGTTTTGCTGGATAGAAGATAGAAGAAGGCTTTGGATTGCTTGCTTGATTGAAAAGTAAGCACTGCTTTTGGTATTTAAATATGATCTTAACCAAGGTATTGGCACGGGCTCAATTTCCTGGTTCAAAAACATGAGACAGTAGAACTAAATGGACTAGGAAACATTAATAAAAGTGCTCGTGCTTTATGCACCCAAAATAAAAACTCATAATACATCAGTAATCATATAATAATGTGATGAAGCAATCATATACATTAAACTAAATGCAATAGATATGATCCCCATATCTTGCTTTGAAAAATGCTCGGTTGCCCATAGTATTGTAGTAGAATATTTTTGCATGGCATAGTAGTGGTTACGAGCCATATCATTTTGATATTTTAGATTCTGAGACAAATTCTATCTGTGACATTGCTCCTTTTTTTATTCTGCCAGAAAATCGAAATTGCGCCAAAGAAAAGCTCAATGGCAAGCTGAAACAAGGAATTTAATATTCTGAAACAAATAAGATTAGTTAGCTTCTGTTACTGACTAGTTATCAGTCAGTCAGTTAATTAGTGTGAAGTGGAAACAAACTGAAGTGTTGTTTTTGACCATGTGCCACACCAATGGACAAGGGTGATCCGAGCTAGATGATCGAAATGTGAAACATGTTTTCATCAGCAATGATGTAAGAAGTAGTTGCAAGTTTTGCAGCTCCGGCAAAGAAAGAAGTGTTGCAAGTCATAATGTGAAGTTCGATGAAGAAGCCACTTTTAGAGATAAGTGTGTTCAGTGGGTTGGGTTAGCCGGGTTTAAAATGTGTTTTCAACTAGAGTCATTCATTCAAATAGTGGGTTGGGTTGAGTCAAATTTTTCCTTTAACCCATCTCATCCCAGCGTAATCCAACCCTCCCAATCTTTCTGGAATTAAACTGATGTCACGTGTAAACTTGATAAACTTTTTTTCTTAAATTATTTTTTGTCAAAATAGACGAAATTGGTAGTCTAGTTGTTCAAGGTAATGCGAGTTATTTATTATTAGAGAAAATAATCCTCGAATAGCAAAGTTAGAGTGAACTATGTAAGTTAAAGGAAACTACTCTTGCTAATTGTGAGTGCTGTAAAATATGTAAGGTCTAATGAAAAATTTTATAAGTTTCTATGTAATATAAATTTATTAAGTGGAATAAAATATTTTTGTTTCAAGTGTGTGTTTCTTTTTATTATACTCGCTTCCACTGTAAGTATTATTTTCAACTTCAACGTAATAAGACATGATTGGTGGAAGCATAAACAAGGAAGGATACAAGATCTGAGGGTAGGCGATTTCCAGCTAATACAGAATGTAAATCACATGTGCAAAAACGCATGTGATTATCATTTATTAACACCTGAAAAATATTTATTGTATATTTGATAACTTAAGTTTTTAAATTTATTTTTATTCTTTTATTTTTATTTAATAATAAATAATTAAGATGACAGAAAAGAATACATCGTTTGGGATTTCTATCCACGGCTTCATTGGTTGGAATGATCAGTCGAGCTCTTTCCTTCTTTTTTTTTTCTTTTTAATGTCTTTGTGTGTATCAATGCCATCTATGTGTGTGATTGGATGCAAAACGTGCATCCAAAATCAATTTTAGGATCTCAAAAATTGATTCTGTCATTCTTCATATTATTTGACTTGTAGTCATTAAAATCAATTATTATCTCTAGAAATTTTAGGAGAGTCATAATCATTTTTAGAAGAACTATCATATGTAAATTATTTTTATTTTATAATTAATTTTAACAAAATCAGAATAAATTCTATCTAATGAAAAAAGTGAGTCTACAACTTAAATTTTGTATATAGTAAAAAAAAATTGAAAATTGATTTTTTTTTCATAGGCTATTCTTTTCAACTTCTTCAAAGGAGCTAAATTTTTTTTTTTAATTCTGAATGTTTTTAAATATTCATTGAAATATGTGAAAAGTATTGAAAGAAGTGATTTATTGCCTACAAAATAAAAAAAAGACACTCCCAAAGTTGAGTTGTATCCTAAGAAGCATGAACATGCGTTCGTACTTGTCCAATTAAAAAAATGATTTTTTGGAGCTCAGACACACGCATCGGATACAGCTGGACACTATTCTAATTCATTGTAGAGATGACTTGGACACGTTTGAGATTTTTTTTTTCAAATTTTTAATATCAATATGAACCCAAAATCAATCCTATTTATTTAGTTTGACCTATGCTATTGAGTCATTTTATTTTGGAAATTCTTCAGATGATTACAAAAAACCAAAAACAAAAATTAATTAAATAAAGACAAAAAAAAGCATACAACAAAATAAAAAAATTTATATATATATATATGTGTTGTATCCGTATTCTGTAATTTTTTGAGTTTGGTATATCTCTATATTCATATCTTGTGTTTATGTCAGTATATATGCTTCATTGTTTGTATCCATTATTGTGGTATATATCCATATTCTGTAATTTTTTGAGTTTGGTATATCTCTATATTATGCCAGCGTATGTGCTTCTTTATTTGTATTCATTATTGTGGTCATTGGCTATGCTTTGGGCATACCAGATCCATCGCGGTTCACAAGCAGCAGCGCTGCACCAGAATTTACCTTTTTAAAAATTAGGTCAAAATTAGACAACACAATTTTCAAAAGACATATGGAAATTGGAAGCATGCGACAATATTAAGCATATTATATTATTTTTACTATTGCCACTCTCACTCCCACTAATCTTTATTAAATTTTACCAAATTGTCATTATATTCTAACTAAAAGAAGAGTAAATTGACAATTATTTATTAATCATCATATTGATATATATGAAAATTTATTTTTCTTAATTTAATTAAAATAACTAAATGTATATAATATTTACCTAGGCACTAAATATTACAAGTATTTAATATTAACATATTAATATAATAATTTATATCTATATGTTGAATATTTCCTTTTAAAGTTTGATAAGACAATAGTTATCGAAATAATATAATGGTGAATATTTTAGAAAAATATAAATAAGTAAAAATTAATAATTATAAAATAATTACTAATTCAAAACATATGACACACATTGATATTTTATTATTGAATGTTGATATCATTTTAACAATATTAAATAAATATCTTATATTAGAATTTTTTAGCAATTACTAACGTTTTACTATATACTTTTTAAAAATTGTTCGACATCTTCGTTGTTAAAAAATAAAATAATTCCCTGTGCTGAATTAATTTTTTAAAAAAGCTGATGAAGTTGTGAAGCTGATGCGTAGTGTTGCCATGCAGATGTCATATATTTATTTAATAATTGCTAGAAAATAAGTAATTGTTAAAAAATTCTAATATCATATATTTATTTAATATTGTTAAAATGATATCAACATTTAATGATAAAACATCAATGTGTGCGTCATATGATTCGATTTAGTAATTATTTTTATTATTATTCATTTTTACTTATTTATATTTTTCTAAAATATTCATCATTATATTATTTTAATAATTATTGTCTTAACAAAGTTTTAAAAGGAAATATTCGAACATATGGATATAAATTATTATATTAGAGATGTTAATATTAAATATATTTAATTAATTAAATAATTTTTAATTAAATTAAGAATAATAAATATATATATATATATATATATATATATATATATATATATATATATATATATATATATGATGATTAATAAATAATTTTTAACTTGCTCTTCTTTCAGTTAGAATAGAATTAGGATAATTTGGTAAGATTTAATAAAAATTAGTGGTAGTGGGAGTGACAATAGCCAAAATAGAGTGACAATAGCCACTCCCTATATTATTATATATAATTTGGTTTGAGTACCTTTTTTCAATTTTTTTTTGGTACATGGCGACTACATTATTTATTTTAAGCAACATAAGGACAGTTTTGTATGAAAAACAAATATGTGTACATAGTATTATTCTTGGAACTATTCGCTGCAAAGTGCAAACACTGACAGACCTCTCTTTCATCTAGTGCCACAATTTTACACTTCCTACCCTAATAAATGGAAATTTTGCTCCTGCGTCATTTGCTGCGAAGAATTCTACCATTGATCTTCTTTTTCTTTTTTTTTTTCTTACACTTAACTAGGTTCGGTAGCATAGGCTCAGGGATTGCCATTACGTTTTCTTTTAGGTGTCTAACCACAACTATGTCGTGCAAAACAATTATAGCACAATAATGTGGGCGACCAAGCATTTTTCAAGGAAAAAAAATGTGGCCCATATTAATTGCATTTTGCATATTGTACATGATTGTTTCATCACATTATTTATGATAACTAAAGGTATCAAAATAAGCTGTTCATCCTGTTTAGGCTCATCCCACCAAAAGTCCACTAAAAATGAGGCGAGACGGGCTAGCCCACTAAAATAAAATGGGTTGAAACAATAAGCTCAACCTATCAAAAAATGAAAAAAAATTTAAAAAAATACCTTTCAATGTTTTGATGAAATTTTAGAAAAAAATTTTAAAAAATATTTTTTTATTTATATATACCTAATTTTTCAAGGTTCATAATAATTATACACCAATTTTGACTAAAAAAATTATATTGTTAATAGTGTTATTTTTTAGTTATGACACTATTTTATTTTTAAGTTTTAATTCTGAGTGAATAATGTCAACTATAAAAATTATACACCAATTTTTTTGTTTTAGTCATATGTTTCTTAACTTTTTTTTTATCAATAAATTATGAATTTATTCTTAAAAAAAAGCTTGGCTCGCAAACCAAGCCCACCGCAACCCATCTAAACCCGCGTGTTAAGCAGAGTGGGTTAGGTGGATTAGAATTTTTTTTTATGAGCTCAAAACTTAAACCCAACTAGCAAAAAATGTCGGTTTTAGTAGACCAATTGGGTAAGCTCAACCCATTTTGGCATATCTAATAATAACTGATATAAATAGAGTCATGTTATTTGTACTCATGATGCATGAGATACCGTATCAACTCACATTTTATTTATCATTAGATGAAGTGTTGATCCTAATTGAAAGTGGTCCATACCACATTCAATTGTGGATAAGATGTGAGTCAACACGTTATCCCACACATTAAATTTACAAATAACATTTTCTATAACATATGAAGTTCTTTTTTGGGTGCATAAACACGTGTACTTCCTATTTTAATGTTTCCTAGTCCATTTAGTTCTACTGTCTAGTGTTTTTGAACCAGCTGGAAATTGAGCCTGTGCAATTACCATGGTTAAGATCATATATAAGTAGCCAAAGCAATTCTCAATTTTAAGCAAGCAATCCAAAGCCTTCTTCTATCTTCTATCAGGCAAACCCACCAAAAGCCTTCTATTTTCTAAATCAAGCAAACAATCAGAAATCTTAACTGAAACATTACCTATGCCTGCAGCACTAGCTGTGACATTCATATTCATTCTATCCGCTTGTGTTGCTTCCAAAACTTCTCCAATATGGTGGGAAACGTCCACCAGGTCCAAAGGCCTTGCCAATCATTGGTAACCTCCACATGTTATGCACCAATTTTTTTTGTCATACTTTTCTTACTTTTTTTTCACTAATAAATTATAAATTTATTAAAAAAAAAAAGACTTAGCTTGACCCATTTAAACTCTCGTGTTAAGCGGGGTGGGTTAGGTGAATTATAATTTTTTTGCAGGCTCAAAACTTCAACCCAGCCTGCTAAAAATAGCATTTTAGTGGATCAACCCAATAGGCTCAACTCATTTTGACATCTCTAATAATAACTAATATAACATAGAGTTATGTTATTTATACTTATGATGCATTGGATACCGTGTCAACTCACATTTCATTTACTATTGAATGAGATGTTGACTCTACTTGAATGTGGTCCATACCACATTCAATTATAGATGAGATGTGAGTCAGCATGCTGTCACACTGTAAATAACATTTTTCTATAACATATGAAGTTCTTTTTTGGGTGCATAAAGCACTTGTACTTCCTATTTTAATGTTTCCTAGTCCATTTAGTTCTACTGTCTAGTGTTTTTGAACCAGGAAATTGAGCCTGTGCAATTACCATGGTTAAGATCACATATAAATAGCCAAAGCAATTCTCAGTTTTCAGTCAAGCAAGCAATCTCCTTCTTCTATCTTCTATCAGGCTAACCCACCAAAAGCCTTCTATTTTCTAAATCAAGCAAACAGTTAGAAATGTTAACTGAAACATTACCTATGCCCCAACTAAATAAATAAGATTGATTTTAGGTTCATATTGATATTAAAAATTTGAAAAAAAAAAATCTCAAACGTGTCTAAGTCATGTCTACAATGAATTAGAATAGTGTCCAATTGTATCAGATGCGTGGAATAGAAACATCGAGAAGATGAAGAAATCAGAAAAGTGTGTAACTGAAGCAACCTCTTAGACGTTTTGTTTCAAAGAGAGTATGTATTAGAAATATTAATCTTGAGTACAATCAGGGAGATACAAGGCTTTATATACATGATGATATGACAGGGAATAAGTAACTGAAACTATAATCACTAATTGTTTTCTCTAACTAACGTAACAGAATTTAGGTAGAAGTTAGATGAGTGGTGAGTTGGAACTATAATATTACGTGACACAAGCCCCTTTAAGTCGAACCTGTCGTCCTTACTGCGGCCCAATATCATTTTATAAGTGATATTCTCTATAAGCTCTGTCACATGATTGTGGAGGTCCACAACCTCACGTGAGGCTGATGCTTTCTTGAGAGTATTCACCAATGATCCCAACTACTCCCTCCTCAAAGGAGCAAACATCTCAACTTTCGATGAATGCAGAAGCTGCAAGGTACACAGCTTCCTCACGTTGTGCGAGTAGGCACCATACTTAGTGAAGACTAGGCCCTTGTTGCCATGAGATATATAATTGGATGCATAAGTCTTAGGCCTGCTGGAGAAAACAGTGTCATGGGTCTTGAGGAATAGCTCAGCAGCTTCAGGGAAGGAAACCACAATGGTTGGGACTTGGGACCTGTCCTAGCTGCAAGGACATGATCGGTCCATATTGCTTTGCAAGAGCTTGAAGGGCGCGATGTGGGAGCTTCCCTAACATGTGGAGGTTACCAATGATTGGCAAGGCCTTTGGACCTGGTGGACGTTTGCCACCATATTGGAGAAGTTTTGGAAGCAACACAAAAGCGGATAGAATGAATATGAATGTCACAGCTAGTGCTGCAGGCATAGGCAATGTTTCTGTTAACATTTCTGATTGTTTGCTTAATCTAGGAAATAGAAGGCTTTTGGTGGTTTTGCTGGATAGAAGATAGAAGAAGGCTTTGGATTGCTTGCTTGATTGAAAAGTAAGCACTGCTTTTGGTATTTAAATATGATCTTAACCAAGGTGTTGGCACCGGCTCAATTTCCTGGTTCAAAGACATGAGACAGTAGAACTAAATGGACTAGGAAACATTAATAAAAGTGCTCGTGCTTTATGCGCCCAAAATAAAAACTCTTAATATATCAGTAATCATATAATAATGTGATGAAGCAATCATATGCATTAAACTAAATTGGTAGTCTGGTTGTTTTTTTTTTTTAAATTATTTTTTGTTAAAATAAACTAAATTGGTAGTCTAGTTGTTCAAGGTAATGCGAGTTATTTATTATTAGAGAAAATAATCCTAGAATAGCAAAGTTAGAGTGAACTATGTAAGTTAAAGGAAACTACTCTTGCTAATTGTGAGTGCTATAAAATATGTAAGGTCTAATGAAAATTTTATAAGTTTCTGTGTAATATAAATTTATTAAGTGGAATAAAATATTTTTGTTTCAAGTGTGTGTTTCTTTTTATTATACTCGCTTCCACTGTAAGTATTATTTTCAACTTCAACGTAATAAGACATGATTGGTGGAAATATAAACAAGGAAGGATACAAGATGTGAGGGGAGGCGATTTCCAACTAATACAAACATAAATCACATGTGCAAAAACGCGTGTGCCAATCATTTACCAACGCATGAAAAATATGTATTGTATATTTGCAAACTTATAAATTTTTAAATTTATTTTGATTCTTATATTTTTGCGTGGTAATAAATAATTGAGACGAGAAAAGAAGAAGACATTGTTTATGAAATTTCTATCCAAGGCCTCGTTGGTTGGAATGATAGGCTCAGCTCTTTCCTTTTTTTTTTTTTTTTTTTACTTTTTAATGTCTGTATGTGTATCAATGCCATCTATGTGTGTGTTTGGATGCAAAACGTGCATCCAAAATCAATTTTAGGATCCCAAAAATTGATTCTGCCAGTCTTCAATTTTTTGATTTGTACTCATTAAAATCAATTATTATCTCTAGAAATTTTAGGAGTAGAAAAGCTATCATATATAAATTATTTATTTTATAATTAATTTTAACAAAATAAGAATCAATTCTATCTAATAAAAAAAGTGATTCTACAACTTAAATGTTATATATAGTAAAAAAAATTGAAAATTGATTTTTTTTTCATAAACTATTCTTTTCAACTTCTTCAAAGGAGCTAAAAATGTTTTTTTTTTAATTCTGAATATTTTTAAATATTCATTGAAATATGTAAAAAGTATTGAAAGAAGTGATTTATTGGCTAAAAGATCGAAACAAGACACAACATACAAGAGTAGTGTGACAGAAACATGTTTGGAAGATGAGACAGAAACAAGGAACAAAAAAATTTCTATCCTGAGAACATAAAATTTTTATACCTCCAAAACTTGGGGACAAGATGTAAAGACAGAAATTTAATATTTTTTTAATAATACCCCTATATATATTTATTATTTATGTCTTTATCTCTATTCTCTATGTATTTTTTGTTACTGTCCTTCTGCGAAACGCTACCTTGTTATTGTGGTCATTGCCTATGCTTTGGGCATACCAGATCCATCGCGGTCCACAAGCAGCAGCGCTGCATCATAATTTACTTTTTAAAAACTAGGTCAAAATTACACAACACAATTTTCAAAAGACATATGGAAATTGGGTGCATGCGACAATACTAAGCATATTATAATATTATATATAATTTGGTTTGAATACCTTTTTTTTCGTTTTCTTCTTTTGTACATGGGGACTACATTATTTATTTTAAGCAACATGAGGACAGTTTTGTAGGGAAAAACAAATATGTATACGTAGTATTATTCTTGGAACTATTCGCTGCAAAGTGCAAACACTGCTAGAACTCTCTTTCATCAAGTGCCACAATTTTACACTCCCTACCCTAATAAATGGAAATTTTGCTCCTGCATCATTTGCTCCGAAGAATGCTACCATTGATCTTTTTTTTTTTTTTTTCTGATTCTTACACTTAACTAGGTTCGGTAGCATAGGCTCAGAGATTGCCATTATGTTTTCTTTTAGGCGCAATGTCAATTTGTTCTAAGATAAAAAAGAACAATGCTACACAGCTAGAATTTGTTTCAAAATCTAAAACGTCAGAAGGGAAAAAAATTATAGATTAAAAAAATGGAAGAATTACAATCATGATCATGAGTCGGAAGAAAATTTAAGGTGTCTAACCACCACTATGTCATGCAAAACAATTCAAGGACAATAATGTGGGCGACCAAGCATTTTTCAAGGAAAAAATGGGGGCCATATTAATTGCATTTTGCACATTGTATATTATTGTTTCATCATATTATTTTATGATAACTAGAAGTGTCAAGATGGGCTAGCCCGTTCCATTTAGGTTCGTCCCACCAAAAATTTGTTAAAAATTGGGTAGAACGAGTTAGCCCACCAAAATAAAATGGGCTGAAACAATCAGCCTAACCAGCCAAAAAATTTTAAAACAATTATTTATGTATACCCAAATTTTCAAACTCCATAATAACTATATAGTAATTTTAACAAAAAATTTATATTATTAATAGTGTTATTTTTTAGTTATGACACTGTTTTATTTTTAAGTTTTAATTTTGAGTGAATAATGTCAACTATAATAATTATGCATCAAATTTTTTTGTCATACTTTTCTTACTTTTTTTTTACCAATAAATTATAAATTTATTAAAAAAACAAAGACTTGGTTTGACCCATCTAAACTCGCGTGTTAAGCGGGGTGGGTTAGGTGAATTATAATTTTTTTGTGGATTCAAAACTTCAATTCAGCCTACTAAAAATGACGATTTTAGTGGATCAATCCGGTAGGTTTAACCCATTTTGATATCTCTAATAATAATTGATATAAATAGAGTTATGTTATTTATACTTATGATGCATGGGATACTGTGTCAACTCACATTTCATTTACCATTGAATGAGGTGTTGACCGTACTTGAATATGGTTCATACCACATCCGATTGTGAATGAGATGTGAGCCAACATTTTGTCCCACCGCAAATAACATTTATCTATAACATATGAAGTTCTTTTTTGGGTGCACAAAGCACGTGTACTTCCTATTTTAATGTTTCCTAGTCCATTTAGTTCTACTGTCTAGTGTTTTTGAACCAGGAAATTGAGCCTGTGCAATTACCATGGTTAAGATCATATATAAATAGCCAAAGCAATTCTCAATTTTCAGCCAAGCAAGCAATCTCCTTCTTCTATCTTCTATCAGGCTAACCCACCAAAAGCCTTATATTTTCTAAATCAAGCAAACAATCAGAAATGTTAACTGAAACATTACCTATGCCGGCAGCACTAGCTGTGACATTCATATTCATTCTATCCGCTTTTGTGTTGCTTCCAAAACTTCTCCAATATGGTGGGAAACGTCCACCAGGTCCAAAGGCCTTGCCAATCATTGGTAACCTCCACATGTTAGGGAAGCTCCCACATCGCGCCCTTCAAGCTCTTGCAAAGCAATATGGACCGATCATGTCCTTGCAGCTAGGACAGGTCCCAACCATTGTGGTTTCCTCCCCTGAAGCTGCTGAGCTATTCCTCAAGACCCATGACACTGTTTTCTCCAGCAGGCCTAAGACTTATGCATCCAATTATATATCTTATGGCAACAAGGGCCTAGTGTTCACTAAGTATGGTGCCTACTGGCGCAACGTGAGGAAGCTGTGTACCTTGCAGCTTCTGCATTCATCGAAAGTTGAGATGTTTGCTCCTTTGAGGAGGGAGGAGTTGGGCTCATTGGTGAACACTCTCAAGAAAGCATCAGCCTCACGTGAGGTTGTGGACCTCCACAAGCATGTGACAGAGCTTATAGAGAATATCACTTATAAAATGATATTGGGCCGCAGTAAGGACGACAGGTTCGACTTAAAGGGGCTTGTTCATGAGGCACTGAAGTTGAATGCAGCTTTTAATCTTGCAGATTATGTCCCTTGGCTAGGCATGTTTGATCTCCAGGTACGAACTAGAACAACATGCAATCATGTCCCCTTCTTATTTACTTTTGATTCTAATCATATAATCATGTTGTACGTATTTTGTTTATAATCTTTAACAAGTTTAGATTTGAATGTGTTTTTATAGGATAGAATTGGACTGTCATATTGAGATGAGATCTGTCCTCTTTCTTCATAATACATGGTTCATTAATAATTAGTTATAGTGAAATATTACATGTGGTACTCAAGTGTCTGTTACCAAATCAGGGACTGGTAAGGCGATTAAAAATAACGAGGAACGGATTTGATGAAATGTTGGAGCACATCATCAAAGACCATGAGGATCCTTCAAATACCCAACAAAAGAAGGACTTTGTGGACATATTGCTGTCACTCAAGAACCAACCAATGGATGCACAGGATGACCAGAGATACGTGATTGATAGAACTAACATCAAGGCCATCATACTGGATATGATTGCAGCAGCATTGGACACATCCGCCGCAGCCATTGAGTGGGGCATTTCAGAACTCTTGAGGCATCCAAAGGCAATGAAGAGACTTCAAAATGAGCTTGAGAATGTTGTGGGAATGGACAGAGAGGTGGAGGAGGCTGACCTAGCAAACCTGCCTTACTTGCATATGGTGGCAAAAGAGACCTTGAGATTATACCCGGCTGGACCTTTGTTAGTGCCTCATGAAGCCATTGAAGATGTTACTGTTGATGGCTATTTCATAAAGAAGAATTCACGAGTCATAATCAATGCATATGCTATAGGGCGTGATCCTAAGGCTTGGTCAGATAATGCTGACAAGTTTTATCCAGAGAGATTTGAGGATAACAATATAGAGATTAAGGGGCATGACTTCCAACTTCTACCATTTGGTTCAGGTCGCAGAGGATGCCCCGGAATTCAATTGGGTCTAACTACAGTGAAAATTGTTCTGGCTCAACTAGTGCACTGCTTCAAATGGGAGCTTCCAAAGGGAATGTCACCTGATGAATTGGACATGTCTGAGAAATTTGATCTCTCAATGCCAAGAAGTCAGCACTTGCTAGCTATGCCGACTTATCGCCTGCTTGGTGAAGCTTGAGTCTCAGTAAAGCCAAAGTAATGGATTCGAACCTGCACAAAAATTGGAAAATAATCTTTGTGAGTTTATCTTTTGGTCATTATTTTTGGGAGTCTTTTATATTTGCATGCCTTCTTTATTTCTGCCAATAATGAAGGGTCTGCGCATAGTGATTGTTTGCATCAATAGACCCATATTGGACATTGTAATTCAACTGGCTTGAAATAAGCACTCTTGTCAATGCTTAGTAATGCTTTCAGTGTACTTTTAAGATTTGCATTTTATTCTTCCATAGGCAAATCTCTTTGGGCCAATTCGTCCCAAGCCAGCCACTCCACTGGAAATGCTCTAAATTACAATAATATTCAGAACAAAAAACAAAGGTGATTTACCAAGAAAACTTTCAATGCCAATTGCGTCCCAAATATCGCCATCCTGCCTCTTATTGGTTAACATAACAAGAATGGAATACGAATGGCATTTATTCAAAAGCCTTATAATTAACTGGAATGGCATCCTTCACAACTAAAATGCCGGGGCTTATGTCCATGTGTTCACTAATTGCAAGCTATCACTTTGGCCTACAACCTCTGCCAAACACATCTTGTAAGTTTGGAGACGAAGCACACCGGGCATTTACTGTGTTCCCGGTAGAAGAGTCCCATGCGAAGTTAGCAAGGATAAAATAATATACTCGCATGATGCATGATGTGTTTGGCCGAAGGATAAAAAATTAGTAATAAATTTTTATAGATGGATTACACATATAAATTTATGAATGAAGTTTGTCCATAATTTTTTTTCCCATTTTTTATCTCTCATCCGAAGACAAAGCGAATTGATTCCTAATGAATTTCACCATTTAATAAGATTTCTAAATTTAAGACATTGGATTCTATAAAATTCTAAATCTTAAATTACTTTTTTCTTTAAAAGTTTAATCTATGATTTAATTTAAAATTTAAATATTTTTTTAAAATTTTAAATAGGAAAGAAGTGTTTGTTTAAAGTTACGGAAGAAGGGATCTAGAATGAAGTAGAAGATCTAATATAAGAAAATATTTGGGAATTTAGGGTTTGATAGTGTTTGGAGAAAAAAGAAAAGTGGGAAAGTGTGAGAAAATTAAAGAACATGGAAGAAAATAAAATGAGTTCAACAAGAACTCAGCGCAGCAACAAAACAGATGATTCAAGGTAGATGGTATGCCTCTTATACCATATTGAATTTCATGGTAATTAAAGAAAAAAGAGTAATAATTAATAGAAGCTAAAATGAAAAATTTTATCAATAATAAAAAAAACAAAATAATATAATGGAATACATTCTTATATAGAATAAGGAGCATAACAAATTATGAACTAATATATAACAAGCTAAACTAATTCTAATTAATTTCTAATTACAAGTATATCCTCCAACACATCTTAAACAATATTTAAATTTTAAACTTCCAATCATGTTTGTGCAAAAATAGAAATTTAATTACGCCACTTATGCCTTGATCAGTTGATACCAATATAATCTTTCTTGATTACCATCTTATTTATTATAAGCCTTTTAACGGGAATGACATAAGAAGAATCAGTATCTGAAATAATTTACCATCTAAATAGTTCAACGGTTAGGTAATGAGTTTTTCTATCTTTAATTGATCAGGCCTCTGGCTTTTTTTTTTTTTTTCTCTCTAATGATAAAAATATGTACGTTGAGAGCAAGACACGTTTTAATCAACCAATCGGTTTAGCAAAGGAAAAAAACAAAAAAAATCAGGGTAAATATTCAAACCTGTTTTACGTAAATGACACGATGCCAATCGATTTGACTCAAGAGGTTCATATGACTCAACTGGAATGTTCATGGCCAAAAAAAGAGAGGCAGACAAGTAATCAGATAAAGCTTGATATTGTGTTAGACAACAAAGATCACGAGCAAACAAATAACCTGCTGTCATCTCACCTAGGCATCCGCTACTCTGCCATTCCTCCAATGTAATCGCATCTTTATATGAAAGGTTTTGTGATAGAATTATATTAGGACCTAATTCCCAAACCCTAAGAATTTTATAAAATTTATTCATTTGATTATTTTCAATATTATAGACAAGGAGTCAAATCCTATTATTTATAACTTAGGTAACTACTTCCCCCTCTTTAGAATATCTGTCCACTTTCAGATAAAGTTATCTTTCAAAACCTTTATCAATTTCACATTTCAATAAAGTAAAGTTGTTTTATTTCAATAGTATACCTAAGTAATTAATAACCATTAGTGTAACCTTCAACTATTTGATATGCTCTACAGTTAATGACCATTAGAATATATTAGTACATACACCATAATTTTTTTTATAGAAATAGTCTATTACCATATTATTATTTATCATCTTTCTTAATATTCGTAATTATCTAAATTTGACAAATATTTTACAAGGAATGAAGTGACTCATAATCCCAATAATATCTCTCACAAGGGCTGCTAGTAGTGTATGGAAGGGGGCAATGGCCCCCCTAAAATTTTCAATTTCTTTTATGTATTATTCAATTTTTGTTATTTTGACCCCCAAAAAAGGTTTTATTTACTTAAGTTTTATCAAATATTTTATTTAACTATATATTTTAATATTATACTTAATAATATGCTATATAAATATGTAATACCCTAGTTTTAAATAAAAAAGGACTAGAAATTTTTTTCAAACTAAAAAGGATGTCAGTTACCCTTATTTGTCGTTTCGAGTCCTGAGTTTCACTAAGTATATACCCTACACGTTTTTGGAGGGCTATATGATAGAATCATACTCCTGGGATCAAAAATCCTGATAATTGTTCCCTAGAAAAAAATAAGTTAAAGAGTGATTTTTAATAAATTTTATTGAAACCTTCAAACACTCCCTTTTTTAACCCATAAGTTTATAAAACTGAGAGAATTCCTGAGTTTGAACTAAAACCCAAAATTTAGATTCTAATTTGTTAGAATTTTAATTTTTCTGATATTTTATTTGAATCCAAATGGGGGGGTATTTCCTTATTAACATTTATATTTTAAGGTTAATATAAATAAGTGAGTATTGAGATAACTCAGTCTAATACATACCAGAACTCAAATTATTACTCAAAGATTTGAGAAAAACCAATCTGAGAGCACTGTAGCGCTCAAGTAGTTAGGAAACAATAAGGCGATGCTTGGGATGATTTTTATGCTCTCTGGTGAGCACTGTAGTGGTCAAAATCTTTATAAAACTTCCAATTTTGGGTTCTAAACCTCACAAACACAACCCCTCCACCCCTCAAACACCAGAAACTTTGTCCCTCAACCTCCCTTAATCCTCCAAACTCCATTTTCTTTCATTTTTCTCAATTCTAACTCCAATCTTTCATTATGTAAGACCCCACCCAAAAAGAAAAAAAAAAAAAAGAGGCAGCATCGGTGCACCCAAAAAGGGGGTGCACCATATGCACACCCTTTAAAACTTAAATCCCCTTCCAAACAGCCTACCTGACGATTTTCTTCTACTTCCATTCTTTTTTCTTTTTCCTTTATTTCTCTCGTGCACTCTTAGTCTAGCTCTCCCCCTCTATTCTTTTCTTCTTCTTTCTCACTCCAACCCATCATCCTCATCCTTTGGTCTCTTCATTTTCAGATTCCTCTCTTTTTCTAATTCAAGACCATTATTTTCTTCTTCCTCCTCTTACATCTTTCTCTCACTAGGACCTCCATTGATGACCATGGGAGCCTAGTAGAGAGATTATGTGTGATTTCTCTATTTTCTTCTCTTCTTGGAGTGGTAAGTGGTGCCTAAACCTACTCTTTTGAATTTATCAAAGTTTCTATTTAATTTTGGGCATTTGTTAGAATGAATCTCTAGGAACCCTAACATTTGGGGGTGTGAACACCCGATTTTGTCCGATTCATTTCAAAATAAACTCAAGTTTTTTTTCCAAGACTAACAGTACTAGGTTTATTCTACTTTTCAGCCCATTTTTTTAAAAAAATAATAATAATAACTCCTTTCATTTGTCCAGCTCAAAAAAAAGAAAAAACAAAAAAATTGTTTCATTAACCCATTTGAAAAAAGATGTCCAGCCCGTATCTTTATTGTTATTTTGATTAAAAATGTTATTTCATTGTATCATTACTTGTTGGTCAGTATTGATTTCCTTTTGTCTGTTTGTGATTAAAAATAAAAAAATAAAAATAAAATAAGGGTGCCAGCTTTCTCCAGCACCGCTTCCCTCGAAACAACAAATTCAACTTACCATTTTTCAGAAAAATAAGCTCTGTTTTGAAAATGAAGAACAAAGGAGTCAGAGAAGTGGAGCGCGATGAGAAAATTTGCAGAAAAGGTGTCTAAAGTCATAAATGATCAGCAATCTAATCTCGGAAAGTCAGCATAAGATCTGGAAATTCAAGGCATAATTGTGTATAAATTCATGGAGGAACTAATGATATTGACACTGCGGTGCATCTTCTCTACCTGCACACCAACCTCTCATAGAGCCTTCATCACCACCCCATCACCACAATCTCCTTCCTCTACCTTCTCCACCATTTTTCACTTGATCAAACCTTTGAACTAGCACTCCCCTCGTAAACAAAACCAACCTCCATGGATCCATCTTCATCATCAATTACAAACCAAATCACAGCACAGTAATACTAACACCCAATTCCATTCCATCTCAACCCACAAAAAACCCATAACATCCACATCCTTAGTTTCAAGCCTTTTCATAACATCAGTACAAAGCAAGCATAACAAAAAGAAACCAAGAAAAGGGGACCAATAAAATACAAAAGGAAACAAAAAGGAGGAAATTCGTGGCTTCAACCACTGTGCTGGCTCCTTTTTCCTCTCATATGACGCTTGAACAACACCACTGTAGGCAGTATCATCGCGACCTCTTCTCCTCTGTTATACCTTCATCATCGCGCCATTCCAAGGTTATGGTCTCCAACCCCTGTCTCCTTTGCACTGTCACCCTTCCTTCTCTCGATCTCACTTTCTCTCTCTATTGCTTATTCCCTCACAGAACCCATATTCCAATTCATATGTTTTTTATGCTTTTTTTTTTTAAAAAAAAAAGAAAGAGTCAAGAATAATGAAGATCCATTCACGTGCTATCATGTTGCTCTTGTCCTGTTCATTTCATTTATTTTGATTAGTGCTTGTGGGGACCGTGTACTTGTTATCATTTTTGTAAACAAAATTAGGCCATGCTTGTTTATGCTTTACAGCTTTGTTTGCTGTTGTTTACAATATATATATGATTCTAAACGTGAAAGTGTGTTAGTTGTAAGATTTCCTTTACTGATTACAATTTTAAAAATGATTTTTCTTGAAAAAGGATTTTTAAAAAAGAAATACTCGCTTATATATATACTTGCTTATATAAGCGAGTATTTCTTTTTTAAAAATCCTTTTTCAAGAAAAATCATTTTTAAAATTAAAATCAATCAACATATCTTTATATTCTTCTCTTTTAATTAAAATTAGTTAAACACACAATCATTTTCTACAGAACGACGTGACTTTGAGTTCCTTATTGCACCAAAGGATACGTCGGTGTAGCCAACAACTATCAAGTCAAAATCTCTTTTTCATAAAATTAGTTCCTTAATTTCTGTTTTAATTTTAGCTTTATTTCTGTAAATATATAATTTTTAACTTTAGCTTTATTTTTATAAATATATGACTACTAATCTTAGCTTTATTTTTATAAATATATAATTATTAATCTTAGCTTTATTTTTTATAAATATATAATTATTAATTTTATCTTTATTTTTGTAAATATGTAATTATTAATTTCATCTTTATTTTTGTAGATATATAATTACTAATTTTAGTTTCATTTTTGTAAATATATAATTACATTTTTGGGGAAAAATAAATATATTAAAATTATAATTAATTTGCATAATAAACTCTAAGGTAACCGTATTTATACGGACGTCTTAAGGGTGCAGTGTGATTAAGTTTCCACCCTTCCTTAATCGTAATCAGACTCCCGAACCTGAAAATCTCTTTCAAATGACTAGTTTACCAAAATAGTTTTCCAATTTTAACTATAATTAAAATTGGTGGCGACTCCTGTTATTTTAAACTATTTGTCATTCTCGTCGCAGCGCCCTCCAAGTACATTGTGACAGTTTGGCGACTCCACTAAGGAGTATTTTGAGAGTCAAGCTCATTAGAGTTAATTACGCAAACAATTATAACTTTATTATATTTATTTTCCCCTTGTAACACCTCTGTTTTACTTTTGTAAATAATTTTTTTTTCTCTCTTCTTTCTCTGTTCTTGTAAATAATTATTTATTTTATCTGTAAATATTTCTTATTCAAACCTTAGGATAGAAGATTTTTTTTATCTTTTTTGTATATATTTGAAACCTTAGGGTAAAAGACTTTGTTTTATTTTTCTGGATAATTGATTATGTTTCTTGAATATATACTGGCTTGTTTTTCTTTGCAAGAAAGGGTAGTTTTAGGATTATAAGGTTGGTATGCTTCTCACACACTACGCACTTTCACATAATCTCACAAACTTTTTGGCTCTACACCCGAGCTTGTGCGACCCAAAGATTTGGAGGAGTTTCGACATTGTCACGAGGGGCTTCATGCCCACTTGCCATTTACTGGAACACCACTCAGATTGTTACTAGTCTCATGGATTGATCATACTGAGAGGGTTCATCCCTACCTTTGGTCATTTCATGAACTGGGTCTTTATCCTATGGATGAAGGCAATCGGGGAGCCATGGCCTTTAGATGTCTAGAGTTGTCCCAATAATTGTGCACTAATAGATTGAACTTTATGACTACCCTATTAAGGTTTGAACCTTAGAAAATCCACCCCTAGAGTTAACCTTCTTAGGACACAAAGGAGCATCCATTTTCTTTTCTCACTCAATCATTGAACATGTCTCATCATACATGCATGTTTTCTGTTCTTTTTGTTCTCAAAAATTAAAAGATGTTTTCAAAAGCATATCATTCGTGCATTCGTTGTAAAAAAAAACTCATTCATACATTCCTCCCATAAATACATAACATGCAGAACATTCATTTTTCAGGATAGAAATACCATGCATAATTTTCATTTTCAAGATAAGAGTTCCATGCATGATGCATAAAAAATAAATGAGATCATTTCATGCATAGCATGCATCCATTACTCATGCATATTTAATATTGCTAATGTCATTTAATTTTATATTCCTTTTTGAATAGGATACAAGGTTTATCATCACTCAAGACAATGGAAGCAACCCAAAATAACACTAGCAATGCAAAAAGAAGTATCAAGGTCACTATAGTCCAAAGTGAACTCCAAAGAGTAGAAGAATTATGTCGGTTGATGCCACATGATACTAAACTTGATTTCAAGAACACATATGGACATATAATGGACCTTTTGTACATCCCTGTCGAGGAACCTGTGCTCAGTGCCCTCACACAGTTCTGGAAGTCTCCTCTACATTGCTTTGAATTGCCAAAGATTGACATAACTCCGACGATAGAAGAGTACACCAGAATGATAAGACTACCTATCCGTGAAAAGGCAGGCGTGTACCTCTACCAAGGGAGTTATGTAACAGAAGCAAAAGTTGCTAAGCTAATTGGGGTCCATGTTGACCAGATGATGATGGAGGAAAGAGGGTCGACTCGAGGATTGAGCAGAGTCTTCCTTGAGTCTCACCTCGAGATGTTAGTCCAACAAAGAAAATGGGACTTGTTTAACCGAACTTTGGCATTGATAATTTACGGGTTGGTGCTCTTTCCTTTTACACCAGATATCGTTGATCAAGCATCCATGGATGTCTTCTTCAGGTTTTGCACTTACAAGGCGAATCCAATACCTGCTATTCTGGCAGATACATTCCTCTCTATGGAGATATGCCATCGGAAAAAAGGAGGGAGATTGCGGTGTTGCTCACACATGCTATACGTGTGGGTAATAACGCATATGCAAGTCAGAAATCACTTGGGACATCTACCAAACCCATTGAAACACTTTCATCGCATACCAGTTAATAAACAACATGCACACGAGTGGATACAAAAGTTCTGTACTATTGAATTCGACACTTTTAAATGGGTTTGCCCATGGTACAATGGTGAAAGTATTATTTATAGCTGTGGGGCGTTTCATTACGTTCCGTTAATGGGCCCAAGGGGTTGCACATCATACTCTCCTGCTTTGGTGCTCAGACAGCTACGCTGGACCCAAACTAAGCCTCAAGAAGTGCAATTGCAAGGGTACAGTTTCTTCTACCAACAACATCAAGACACAAAGAAACAGGAGTGGGAGATCAAGAGGGCTTGGGAAGATGTCACAACAACAGGAAGACAAAGGTTGGGAAAGCAGTTACCAATCTCGTCCCTGGAATATGAGAATGGAGAAAAATAAGAATGGGGCTAGTTGACCTCAAAATAGAAGTTCCACAGGTTAATGGAGGACAGCTTCAATCAATGATCTCTCATATCGAGATATTGAAAACACAAATGAGACTCCTAGAAGAAAATAAGCAAGAGGCTGATGTCCAGATTGTCATCCTCCAAGACCAGTGTCACAAAATGGCCAGGGAAATTGAGACATTGAAAGAAGAGCATGCGAACTCCCTAGATGTCCCAAGAAGCACAACAGCTGCTAAACTCCGAGAACTGGAAAAAGAACTCCATGGTCTTTTGAGAGAAAAGAAATCCTTCGAAAAGGAAATTAAACTCCAAGATAAGTCCAAAGCAAGATTAGAAACTAAGCTTAGCAAGAAAGAGAAGATTATGAGAAATCGAGAAGCAAAGATTGCCAATGAAAAGGGGATGAATAGGGAGTTACAGAAAGTGATCGACATGGAACGACAAGCAAGGATGGAATTGGAAGGCAGAGTCCAAAACTTATTAGAAGTCCTCGCACAAAAAAAAAATGATTGTGTTCATGCATGGAAGTCATTAAATCAATACCAACATCTTTATGTCACAACAACATAACACAGGGAGTTTTGGAAAAATAAAGCTTTGGATAATGTGGAAGAAGCTGAAGAATGGAAGATGAAGCATGCCCACATCATCAAGGAGGTCAATTATCACAGTCATGAGGTCATCCAATGCTTTGAAGAAGCAAAAGAACAGATAGAGGAAGGACCATTGCTTGATCTGCCACAGGGGGTAACCAAGTTCATGAAGAAATGTGAAGGCTATGCAAGGAAATTCAAGAAACAAAAAACCAAGTTTTTGATGTACTAGACTTAGTAGCTTATGATGTATTGAACTGCATCTTAATTCAAGGAACGAAATTTTCAAGTCTTCCATTTACTATTTGAGTACAAGGATGTGTTCATATGACTTTCTTACGAGAAATAAAGTCCAGCTCCAAGAAATTGCATTGCTAGTGTTTATTAAAATGGCGTATGATGAGGAATTCCCTTCACGATCGCTATCAACCACACTTAAGTTACAGGGTAGGGTACCCGTAATGGTATGTGTGGGAGGATACTTCCATTTGTCACACGTGTTGATGACATCTCTTGTGCAAAAACAAAACAAAACAAAACAAAACAAAAAAAACTTTGAAAATGAAAAAAGACTAAACCATGTTCTATCTTGCAGGGGAATCTTTATTAGTCCTCAAAAGAAAGCTTGGTTTAAAAGATCGTCAAACATTGCTCCTTCAAAGAAAGCTTTGTCTGATAGTAGTATGCCGGCTAGAGAGCCGTACGAACTTCGATCCAGAGTTGAGAAGAAAAAGACTGAGAAGGGTAAAGACAAGGAACATACCATGGCTACAGATGACAATAATGAGGAAAGGAATCTAATTCAAGAAATTGATGAACTCAAGGCCATGATGAAATCTGTGTTTGGACCAGAATTCAAAAAGTTCATCGTGGACACTGTGAATATGGCCAAAGAAAATGAGGAAAATGTTGAGCGACCAGGATATGACTCGGATGACAACAACGGAACCCCGCACAACGATGCCAACAATGCAGCCTCCCATAACAATGTCGATAAGGAAACAGAACGACTGAAGCTTAAACAGGAACTGCAAGAAAGTATGCAAGAGCAATTCCGAATGCTACGTGGGCCTAGCCCGTATGGCTCAATAAGCATCAGCGATCTATGTCTGGCTCCTAGCGTGGTCATTCCCAAAGACTTCAAGATGCCTGAGCTTATCAAGTTCGATGGCAGCTCCAATCCCCTCATGCATTTACGAATGTACTGCACAAAAATGGGAATGTGGTCCAAGGATGAGAACTTCCTAATCAGCTTTTCCTTGAGAGCTTGGAAGGCACTGCATGGGAGTGGTATATGCAGATGGACTGAACACAGATTCAGTGTTGGGAAGATTTGGCTCAAACTTTCACTAACCAATACAAATTTAATCTGAATGATTCACCTACCAGAGATCAGCTAAAAGGAATGAGGAAGAAAGAAAGCGAGTCTTTCAAGGAATATGCTCAAAGGTGGAGGGCTATGGCTGGAAGGGTTGTTCCACCGATGTTAGAGCAAGAAATGTGCTCTTACTTCATCCGTACATTAAAAGGTCCTTTTTTCAAGAACATGCTTGGGACTCACGTGAAAGAGTTTGTGGATTTGGTTGAGATAGGAGAAAGAATTTAAACTAATATACAAGAAGGGAAGGTGGAGCTAACAACGGGAGAAACAAGCGAATCTAAGAAAGGCTCCCATTTCAAGAAGAAAGAGAATGTTGTCAATTACATCCACCCCCAACCTCATCAATCCACTCCTCGGCCAAACCATTATCCTTCCTACTCACACACACAATCCCCGTCCTACTCACACCAACAATACCCACCTCCAAGAACCATTCCAACTCAGGCCCAAACACCATGTACACCTCAACTGCACCAGATTAACCATGTCTCCCAACCACGACCTTATACACCAACAACACCTAGACCCAACCAAACACCACCTCTGACTCGTCAGACAACCAACCCCTCCACAACATTCCCACCATTCACCACCAATAACAGACCCCCAACAGAAAATCGACCATTACCTGATTTCCACATGAGTAATGCTGAACTGTTCAAATGCCTGTGTGGAGATAACTTACTAACCCCACGACCAGGAAAGACCTTCATGCCACCATACCCTAGGTGGTACAATTCGAACCAGACATGTGACTACCATTCCAACTCTCTTGGACATTCTATCGAGGACTGTTATGGGTTCAAGATTGCAGTATGGCGCTTGATTGACCGCGGTGCCATCAAGTTGGAAGAAGAACCGAGGCCACACATAAAGAACAATCCATTCCCCAATCACGGTGGAGGACAGGTAAATTCCATTTGCAGTGAGAACTGTGCAAATCAGGGAGTAGAGAATGTTAGACTCCCAATGAATGAGATCCTGGAAGCCCTGAGGAAAGTGGGCTATAAGATGGAAGTCGAAGGAAGGAAAGGAAGAAGAACAGTGAAGGGAGATGAAAGTGATGTATTTTGTGAGTGTTCCGGAAAGAAACATCACATAGAAGAGTGTCCATAGTTGAAGCTCTTTGTTGAAAGAATGGTCAAACTAGGGGTGCTCTAGATACCAAAAAGCATCAAACAAAGCATCAACATGGTTCACCAAGCGCCCCCTGTTTTTAAGGTTTATAAACCTGAGACGGCACTTGTTTTCAAAGTACCTAAGCCATTTTTCTATGAGAGCAATCACATGGTTCCGTGGAAATATGAAACTGTCATAGAGCCCTCTTCTGCAATGTCTAGAGAAATAACTCCTAAACAAGGGGCAGTGCCTGTCTTCAAAGTATCTAGATTGCCTTCTCATATCACAATCCATGCAAAGCCTGATCAACTAGAAGCAATTGAAGAACTAGATCGTGAAGTATGCTCAAAACTCCTTGCATCAGAACCCATAACCAATGTCACCGGAATAGGAGGGATCACTCAGAGTGGTAGGTGTTATACTCAAGGGAAAATATTAAAAGACCCTCAAGTGATACCTGAAAGCAAAGGAAAATGCCACGAAGACGAAGAAGAAGAATTTCTGAAAATAATGAAACAAAGTGAGTATGATGTGGTGGATCAGCTGAAGAAAACACCAGCAAAGATCTCACTTTATTCATTAATCTTATCTTCAGAGGCTCATCGCAATGCGATAAAAAGAGTATTGGATCAAGCATATGTACCTAAAGATGTGACCCCAGATAAAATTGAAGGGATTATTGGTGCAATTAGAACTGCAAATACCATCATCTTCAAGGAGGATGAAGTTTTTCCTCATGCAATGGGATGCCCGAAGACGCTCCATATTACCCTAAAATGCCAGGGTTGCAACATCGCGAAAGTATTGATTGATGGGGGGTCAGCTTTCAATGTGCTTCCTTACTCCACTCTGCAGCAATTACCGGTCGATCCTTCCACAATTGCACCAAACGAGACAATCGTCAAAGCATTTGATGGATCATTGCGGGAAATCATGGGTACTATTGACCTTCAGTTGGAAATTGGGCCAACCACATTCCTGACCAGATTTCAGGTGATGGACATTGAACCAGGGTATACAATGCTGTTAGGAAGACCCTGGATTCATGAGGCAGGTGCAGTTCCCTCTACTCTTCATCAGATAGTGAAATTCATAGATTGTGGAAAGCTCATTACAATAAAAGGAGAAGAGGAATTGTTGGTGACCAAACCAGTGGCGGTGCCGTATATTGATTGTGCTGAAAACACTCTTGAGGTCTCATTTCAAAATCTCGAGATAGTTGAACTAGAGGAACAAGGAGGTGATACATTTCCAGTGGCTGCTCGAATCATGCAAAAGAGCGGATTCAAAGAAGGAAAAGGGCTAGGAAGTCAGTTGCAAGGAATTAAAGATCCAATCTCCCTCTCCAATAATCCTGGGAAGCTTGGCCTAGGATATGAAGCTACAGGAGAACTCCAATTTTCCAAGAAGAAAATTCCACATATCAGGGACACATTTCCTACACCTGCAGCAGTGGTAATGATAGAAGGGTCTAAAACCATTAGCACTCTCGAAGGAGCCAAGGAGATGTCTCTGCTAGTCTACCCAAGCTGCGAGCCATTGAACAATTGGGATTCTGTGCCCTTAGATGATTTGTTGTATCTTGAGTAATGAACATTTTAGTCACCTTTGTTGTACTTCAATTTTAATTAAATAATTATGCATGTTTTTTTTTTCTTTTCCATTCTCTTTTCATAATTTTCTTCTTTTATTGTTTTCCTCTTATTTATTTCGAGTTTCGTCTCAATTCCAGGGATTCATCTCTTTCAGAATCTCTATCTTGTGCAAATGATTGTGAAAATCCATTAACTGATTATTGTGTTACAACGGACTTGAATGAAAATGAACAAGATGAAGATCCTGAGTTGTGCCAACAATTTGTCCAAATCATAGATTCAATGGAAAAAGGGATAAATCCACATGATGAGATTGTCGAAATTGTGAATCTGGGTACTGATGAGGATAAGAAAGAGGTGAAAATAGTTGACAACCTAGAAAAAGAAGAGATGATTGCAATGTTCCATGAATTCCTAGATGTTTTTTCCTGGTCTTGCAAAGATATGCCTGGTTTGGACCCAAAGATAGTGGCTCATAAAATCCCGTTGATTGAGGGGATAGAACCTAAGCGACAGAAGTTGCATAGGATGAGTCCAGAAATGTCATTGAAGATCAAGGAGGAAGTCAAAAAGCAACTTGATGCAGGCTTTCTAGAGGTCCTGCTATATCCAAAATGGATAGCCAATATCGTACCGGTGCCGAAGAAAGATGGAAGAGTCAGAATGTGTGTGGACTATCGGGATTTAAACAAAGCCAGCCCAAAAGACAATTTTTCGCTTCCCCATATAGATGTCCTAGTTGATATTACAACAAGAAGTCACCGATTCTCCTTCATGGATGGTTATTCAGGATACAATCAGATCTTGATGGCAGAAGAAGACAAAGAGAAGACATCGTTCATCACTCAGTGGGGAGTATTTTGCTATCGAGTGATGCCGTTCGGACTGAAGAATGCTGGAGCAACATATCAGCGAGCAATGGTGACCCTTTTCCATGACATGATCCACAAGGAATTAGAGGTGTATGTAGATGATATGGTAGCAAAGTCACAAGAAGGAGAAAGTCATGTTGCTGTGCTTAGAAAATTGTTCGAGAGATTGAGGATTTACAAGCTTTGATTGAATCCAGCAAAATGCACATTTGGAGCATCGATTGGAAAGTTGTTGGGGTTCATCGTTAGCAAGAAAGGTATTGAGGTCGACCCAGACAAGACTAAAGCCATTCAAGGCATGTCAGTACCTAAGACAGAAAAAGAAGTTCGAGGTTTCTTAGGTCGTTTGAATTACATAGCAAGATTCATCTCCAATTTGACCAATACCTGTGACCCGATATTCAAACTATTGAGGAAGGATAATCCAAGTAGATGGGATGACAGATGCCAAGAAGCCTTTGACAAAATCAAGAACTACTTGTCAAATCCACCTCTCCTGGTTCCACCCACACCAGGATGACCATTGATACTCTACCTCATGGTGTTGCACGGGTCGATGGGAGCGGTGTTAGGACAGCATGATGAGTCCGGTCGGAAAGAACAAGCCATTTACTATTTGAGCAAGAAGTTCAATGATTGTGAATCCAGGTATCTAGCTATTGAAAAGACTTGTTGTACATTGGTATGGGTGGCGAAGAGGTTACGACAAAACATGCTCCATTACACAACTTTGCTTATATCACGGATGGACCCCATAAAGTACATTTTTGAAAGCCCACATATCTCCATAAGAATGTCCAAATGGCAAGTGGCTCTAGCAGAATTTGACATCAAGTATGTGACCAGAAAGTCCATAAAAGGAAGCGTGATAGCAGACCACCAGGCCGAGAATCCACTTGAAGAATATCAGCCAATGGAGTTCGAGTTTCCTGATGAAGAAATTCTAGCAGCTATAGAAGAGGATAATGAAAACAAGGAAGAAAGAGACTTAATATGGAAAATATACTTTGATGGTGCCGTGAACATTCATGGGAATGGAGTTGGAGCAGTCTTAGTGTCCCCCAATGGAAAACAATTCCCAGTCGCTGTTAAATTGGTATTTGAATGTACCAACAACACAGTTGAATATGAAGCATGTATAACAGGTCTAAAGGCAGCAATATCCCTAGGGGTGGAATACCTGGAGGTCTATGGGGATTCAGCCTTAATCATTTTTCAGGTCAATGGAGAATGGCGAGTTAAGGAGCACAGGTTGCTGTCATATTATGAACATCTCATGAGCTTAAAAGATGAATTTAAGGATGTAAGTTTCCATTACCTACCCCGTGAACAGAATCAATTTGCAGATGCTTTAGCTACCTTGGCTGTAATGACCAAGCTCGATCTGAAAGTAGAAGTGCGACCTTTGCAAGTGGTTGTTAGAAAAGAACCAGCATATTGTTCTAACATTGAAGAAGAGCCTGACGGTCGACCATGGTTTTACGACATCAATAGGTTCATTAAGGAGAAAGAATATCCAGCAGAAGCAAATGAGAATGACAGAAAGACACTCAGACGACTGTCAATGTCATTCTTCCTCTCGGGTGATGTGTTGTATAAAAGAAACTATGACGGAGTCTTATTAAGATGTGTTGATGCTGTGGAAGCTAACTCCATCATATCAGAAGTCCATGAGGGTGTTTGTGGAACCCATGCTAACGGACACACATTATCTCGACAGATCCTTAGACAGGGATACTATTGGCTCACTATGGAGAAAGATTGCATAGATTTTGTCAAAAAGTGCCACAAATGCCAAATCTATGCTGATCGAATCCATTCTCCTCCTGTGCCACTTCACACTCTGACATCACCTTGGCCGTTTGCAATGTGGGGCATGGATGTCATAGGACCGATTAGTCCCAAAGCTTCCAACGGGCATCGATTCATTCTAGTTGTCATCGATTACTTTACTAAATGGGTAGAAGCAGCATCCTATGCCAATGTAACATGGAAAGTGGTGGTGAAATTCCTAAAGAATAATATCATTTGCAGATACGGGTTGCCAGCAAAGCTCATCACAGATAATGCAACTAATTTCAATAATACAGAAGTACAGAAATTGTGTGAGCAATTCAAGATCAAACATCATAATTCAGCTCCCTATCGACCAAAGATGAATGGGGTTGTGGAAGCTGCAAACAAAAACATTAAGAAGATCTTGGGAAAAATGGTGGTCACATACAAGGATTGGAGTGATATGCTGCCTTACGCATTACACGCTTACCGCACTTCTGTTAGATCCTCAACTGGGGCAACTCCGTATTCACTGGTGTACGGAATGGAAGCAGTGACACCTATAGAAGTAGAGATACCATCTTTAAGAGTTTTGGTGGAAGCCGAATTAGAGGAAGCAGAGTGGGTCAAAACAAGATACGAGCAATTGAACATGCTTGAAGAAAAATGGTTAACTGCAGTTTGTCATGGTCAGTTATACCAGAAAAGGATGGCAAAAGCATTTAATAAGAATGTTCACCCTCGAACATTTCAACCAGGCGATCTGGTTCTAAAGAAGATTTTGCCAAATCAAGAAGATAATAGAGGCAAATGGGCACCCACACATGAAGGGCCTTACATTGTCAAAGATGCTTTTTCTAGAGGAGCTTTGATCTTGACTGATATGGAAGGCCAAGTACTTGCTAGGCCAATCAATTCAGATGCTGTGAAGAAATACTTTACCTGAAGATTAAAAATGCTCGCTAGGTTGAAAACCTGAAAGGGCGACTTAGGCAAAAATTAGAGCAAAAAAAAAAAAGAAGAAGAAAGAAGAGAAAAGAAAATGCTCGCTAGGTTGAAAACCCAGAAGGGCAACTTAGGCAAAAGTAAGAGTAACTTTTAATTGCTAGGTTGAAAACCCGAAAGGGCGGCCTATTGCAATAGTGGAAATCGGACCAATGACCAAGAAATTATGTGGGACACCGAAACTGGGGCAATTCGAGATTCGTGGGTCATGGTATTTTTGTTGAGCACATAACGAAGGGTTGAACTTGCTGTCAAAGAATTCGAGTTTAACGTAACTAGTGAATCAGTGAAATGGGTTGATCACATGAAAGTAGCACTATCAGCCTTGTCTTCTTTCTTTCCTTATCTTTTAATAATTGTCGAGATTCTGTAAATACTTTCCAGTTCAAAATACAATACAATCGTCTTTCCTCTATGTTTTTGGTTTCCCTGTTTTCTCCTGTCAAAGTCCTTGTCACTTTCTTCCTTTTGAAACCGTGCATAATTTTGATTGAATACAATAAAGGACTAATTTGCTAAACAAAATTCATGAATAGTAAGTCAGATAGGGGACTCAGGATTGACTGGCAAGGGAAAAGAGGCAACTTACTCGGCCAAGACTTTGGGGTGATAGCCCGATTATGGGAGTAGGTGGACCAAGCGAATCATTTGATCGAAAACCTAGACTAACGATCAAAGCAAAAGCGAGAACAATGAAGACAAAGGGCAAAAAGGGACATTGAAGCATCACCAGCCAAAGATATGTTTTAAAAATTGCAATGAAGAAGCTCACAAAGCCGCTCAGCTAAAGAAACACCTCCAATTATGGCAGACAAAAGCTTTCTTGAAGGACGATGAGGAGACACCTCAAATTGGGTCAAATTTTTTTTAATTATTATTATGAAAGTCGTTTCCACAATGTCATCATTACAGCATTTTTATAGCAATTCGTCATACTATCATTACATCAACAATTTATTCATCATATCATCAACATATTAGTTTTGCATCATATCATCAATACATCAGTTTTGCATCAATTCATTCATCTTCAGTTAGATCATTCATGTCATCATGACAGCATCATCACACGAATCTTGTATTATCATTTCATCAAAGTTGCCAGTCACACAGCACAGTAATACTAACACCCAATTCCATTCCATCTCAACCCACAAAAAACCCATAACATCCACATCCTTAGTTTCAAGCCTTTTCATAACATCAGTACAAAGCAAGCATAACAAAAAGAAACCAAGAAAAGGGGACCAATAAAATACAAAAGGAAACAAAAAGGAGGAAATTCGTGGCTTCAACCACTGTGCTGGCTCCTTTTTCCTCTCACTGCAGCTGCGAACAACACCACTGTAGGCAGTATCATCGCGACCTCTTCTCCTCTGTTATACCTTCATCATCGCGCCATTCCAAGGTTGTGGTCTCCAACCCCTATCTCCTTTGCACTGTCACCCTTCCTTCTCTCGATCTCACTTTCTCTCTCTATTGCTTATTCCCTCACAGAACCCATATTCCAATTCATATGTTTTTTGTGCTTTTTTTTTTTAAAAAAAGGAAAGAGTCAAGAATAATGAAGATCCATTCACGTGCTATCATGTTGCTCTTGTCCTGTTCATTTCATTTATTTTGATTAGTGCTTGTGGGGACCGTGTACTTGTTATCATTTTTTTAAACAAAATTGGGCCATGCTTGTTTATGCTTTACAGCTTTGTTTGCTGTTGTTTACAATATATATATATATATATATGATTCTAAACGTGAAAGTGTGTTAGTTGTAAGATTTCCTTTACTGATTATATATATATATGTTTGGTTATTATTTCTTGTGCATAAGCGAGTATTTCTTTTTTAAAAATCCTTTTTCAATAAAAATCATTTTTAAAATTAAAATCAATCAACATATCTTTATATTCTTCTCTTTTAATTAAAATTAGTTAAACACACAATCATTTTCTACAGAACGACATGACTTTGAGTTCCTCATTGCACCAGAGGATTCGTCGGCATAGCCAACAACTATCAAGTCAAAATCTCTTTTTCATAAAATTAGTTCCTTAATTTCTGTTTTAATTTTAGCTTTATTTCTGTAAATATATAATTTTTAACTTTAGCTTTATTTTTATAAATATATGACTACTAATCTTAGCTTTATTTTTATAAATATATAATTATTAATCTTAGCTTTATTTTTTATAAATATATAATTATTAATTTTATCTTTATTTTTGTAAATATGTAATTATTAATTTCATCTTTATTTTTGTAGATATATAATTACTAATTTTAGTTTCATTTTTGTAAATATATAATTACATTTTTGGGGAAAAATAAATATATTAAAATTATAATTAATTTGCATAATAAACTCTAAGGTAACCGTATTTATACAGACGTCTTAGGGGTGCAGTGGGATTAAGTTTCCACCCTTCCTTAATGGTAATCAGACTCCCGAACCTGAAAATCTCTTTCAAATGACTAGTTTACCAAAATAGTTTTCCAATTTTAGCTATAATTAAAATTGGTGGCGACTCTCGTTATTTTAAACTATTTGTCATTCTCGTCGCGGCGCCCTCTGGGTACGTTGTGACAGGGGGTTTTATAATTTAGAGCTAATTTGTATAAATTGGTGACATTGTCAGGTCACATATATTGTTATTGTCTTGTTCCTAGAACTGTACAAAAATTGGATGCTAATTTGGGTTTTTTTTTTGGTAGCTCAAGGAGTATTCTACGATTCCGTAGGAACCATTGTTGTAAGTAGATAATATATCTGTACTTTACTTTTTGCATAGAAAATTTTAATTATTAATATGCTATTAAAGTGTTTTATATTTACTTAGTGCATTTTATTCATAAATAGTTATGAAGTTAGTTGAGAAATTATGAATTTGAATTGAAAATTATTTATGAAATAAAGTGTGAAGGTTCGATGTTCTTGTGCTTGGTTAGTTTGATTTGTTGATTTTCTTAATATGATGATTATTAAATATGACTTGATGATTTGAGTGAAATTATTGCTAGCTTTTTTTCGTTGATTTATAATGCCATGACTTTGATACATGCTATTTCAATGTGTATTGGAAAAGTTAGTGATATTTGATACTTGAAATGTTAGATTAATATGAAGATTGAATTTTAGAATTGTAAGTTGTGTTTGATAAAAATTCATTTAAGAAAACCATAATGGGTTCTAAGATGGAACTACTGCTTGCCATAGTGAAGGGAAGTAATGGTAATACCACTAGCCACAATGAAGAGATATAATGGTATTACTGCTTGCCGTAGCGAAGAGATGTAACGGCCTATATGTACATAGTTTCTCTTAGTGAGATAAAGTTTGAAAGAACCTTATTTGAGAAATAATAAACCTTGTAATTGATGAGTTGAGATTACTCCCCTAATAAGATTTATGCTTCTTATGTAATCCTCATGAGTATTTGAGTATTTGATGATGAAGTTAATTTTATGTGAGAATAAGAAATTGGAGAAAATGTGGGAAAG
The DNA here is from genome assembly GCA_031216105.1 of Dalbergia cultrata. Lineage (NCBI taxonomy): Eukaryota > Viridiplantae > Streptophyta > Magnoliopsida > Fabales > Fabaceae > Dalbergia > Dalbergia cultrata. The sequence goes on from CM062344.1 coordinate 76,727,289, forward strand.
GGGATTTAGTAATTATTTTTGAGAGTTTGCTTAGAAATAAAATTTCAAAGAATATATATATGTTATTTTATTTATATTGTTTTCTGCTTGCATATAGTAAACTATGGATATCTTATCTCTCATTGAGTTGCAAAACTCATTCTATTGTTTTTCCATCTTTTTCAGATATAAGATCTGGTGTTTGATCTGGTTCTATTCCTCTGGCATAACCTTAGTTGATTTCGAGTTGGTGAGCCTTCTCGTGGGGTTCCTTTTTGTTGGAACTCTTATTTCGTTTTAATCTGTAGCTGTCAGTTGCTCCATATGTCACAGGTAGAGTCCTTGGATCTATTTTATGCTTATGTTTGAAAAATTATGACTTAGATATTTGGATTATATTATAAAAAGGATTTGTAAACTTAATTTGGTTTTATGTTTAAACTATATAATGTATTATGTTTAATAGAGTTTGAAAAGTAATTTAGTATTATGGTTGGACTATGTTAAGATATTGTTATATACTGGAAGGGCGCATTCTGAGAATGCTTGATGTCCATTTACTGTGAATTTAAATTAAAAATATTGCATGATGTATTTTTATTTGGGGAATGTCCGAAAAACAGAGGAAACTCTATTTGTTTTCCTAGAAATTGTGTGTGTTAAGGCTTGCTAGGGAAGATATTCCCTATGTGCCGGTCATGGCCTAAGTTGGGTCACGATATATTCATAAGGTTTAAGATATGTTGTTCTTTTAGTTTGCTCTCTTTTCTCCATTTCCTTCCTATTATTAGGGTGATTTTGATGGTTCCTCATATGATTTAAGAGATGGAAGTCTTCTAGTATAGTTAGGTATGGATTTTGAGTATTTAGAGGTTGATTTAGGGTTCTATGGCTCCTATGTCAGATATTGGTGTTATTCCTGCTCCAAGGAGCTCTGTCAATGTGGATCCTTCACTGTTCACCCCTTCAGGTGAATGGGTTCACACTTGTGATCTCTTTGTTCTGTATTAGATTTATTTTCATGAAAATATAATTTACTGTTTGATTTTAGAGAAATACTGTACAAGGATTTGAAGCTATTGTTGAATTTTATGTTTTGAATTGTTGATTTTAGAGCATGAAATATGTTTTTAATAAAACTCATGAGATCATGTTTGATGAACTGATTTCAAGTATATTTGATAAAAATTGTGATTATGGAAAGCTATTATGTATGTTAAACTGAATTGTAGATATGGTTTATGTATATGACATAATTTTATACCTAGATGTGCAGTGTAGAGAAGAGAATAGAATTGTGATTGTAAACTTTGCTATTTTGAAAATATGATATTAGAGACTTATGATTGTTAAAATGTTTGTTTTATGTTGGATATGAATTATGTAAGTGATTAGTAGAGAACTTTGAGCTTTGAGAAATGTTATTATGATTTTAGAATTTTCAAGCTTATAAAAGTTTGTTATTGAGAAAAGATTTAGAACTTAGACATAAAAGGATTTTAGAGTATGGATCTTTATATGACTCAGGTGAATTAGCGGATACATATTCTGTGGACTTAAAATCATAATGTCTATAAAAGGTGATCCATTAGATATGATTTCATAGTCATAGTTATGTTAAAGTCAAACTGTTAGAGTTACATAGATTCAGAGCTCTCAAGATACTTAGAGATCTAAAAAATTTCAAATTTACTTGAGTTATGAATAGATTAGTTTAGATAGTAGCTATAGACAAACAGGCAGCAAGTTAACGGCTACATGATTGTTAACCTTGGTATCAAGTTACCCTCAGGGTAGTCTCATAGAGTAGAGAATGAAACTTGTTTAGGTGTTCACATTAGATCCCTAATGGATCATAGAGCATAACATTTTCAGTTCTTGAAGAATCATAGAGTAGAAATTCCTATTTCTCTATCAGAGTACTGTTAATCTGATTTATGGAAAGTTATGATTTTAATTATATACGTATATATGAACTACTTTAGAACTGTTATAGTGTATTTTGATTTTATCCATTGTCCTTTGATGTCCCATAAAGGGGGGTTTTAGGTGGGGATTCACTCATTAAGTTTTGCATAAAACTCACCCCTCTCCTTTCTCATATTTCACAGATAGAACAACCGTTGAATATTCTACTCAGTCATCATTTTTCCAACAGTACTATAGTTTCAATGGTGAGTTTCACTTGGGTGAAGTGTTTATAGTTTTGTCTAGAGTGCTCTGGTATAAATGCAGGCAGGATTCCGGACAATAGAGCATATTTATGTTTTTGCATATTATAATACTATTTTGGTTTGTATCAAATAGCTTAACACTTATGAATATTTCAAATTAGAGTAGTTTTATACGTATACGTTTTGTATTCTAATTCATAGACTATAGAGTTTTGAATTATAGAATTTCAGTATAGATTAGTATGATTTAATTAACATGTGATTTGTATGTAGAAAATGAAAATGTGTTTAAATAATTTTATAATTAATTATGTATATAGAGAAACCTAGATCCCCAGGCTTACGTTGGAATCAAATTTCTTACATGCCGATCACATGTCTAAATTGTGTCGTGACAAAATACAAGTTTTTCTTAAATTTTGATTGTAAAATATTTATTTTTCTCATATATGATAATTTTTATCTAATTTTTTAAATAAAATAAAATTTACTATGGTATATATTTTTTATGTGAAATTATTTATTAAGTATTGGCCTTCATTGATAAAATAGTCTAGCTCCATCCGTGATCTCTAACAACTTAACTAATTGTTACTGATACTTCTAATAACTTAACTAACTACTTTTGGGGTTAGGGGCCGCCGGGGGGGGGGGGGGGGGGGGACATTTTACCTATGGTATATTAGGCAAAATAAAGTGTACCAAGCGCCAATTATTTAGCCTATTCCGTAAGTATGACTAATTGTTAAAAAGTGTGGTTAAATACATGCAAATTTAACCAATTTATTTACTATGCTATTTAATGTATTCAGCCACATATTATAAATGTGACTAAATTCATGGTATATAATACATCTTATTTTGCTTGGTTTACCATTAATTTGACAATAGATGGTAAAAATCAATAGATGTAAATTAAGTGTTTAATCTCCTTTTCTCATGCCATGAACACACGGCTTGGAGTGCATATGAAGATGGTAAAAATTAGGGATCAAAGCCAAGGGTTAGTGGTTAATATGCCTCTGTGAAATCTCAGGTTCGATCCAGAGGATCCGTTTCTGAGTGTGTGAGACCAAATAAACAGAGTTGGTAAAAATTATAGATTAGTTTGCTCATTAATGATGAGGATGGAGAATAACTAGAGTTTAACTCCAATGGAATCGGAAGTTGATTTGATTACGATTAGAAGAAATTAATTGGTGGAGCAATTTCATCTTAAAAATAGATATGTGGATTACAACTTCTATTAACAATATGTAAACAATTTAACAATAAAAAAAAATTAAAGGATACGTTAAAGAAAAGTTTATGGTCATAGCCAACAAAAAAACAAGAAAACTTTATGGCTTTAGTTGAAGAAAAGTTTAAAACGAGTTTTGATTTTAGCCGTTTGAATTTATTATTATTATTATTTTTCTTCTGGTTGATACGTGTTCAAAAAAGTTTAATTTTATTCGCTTCAATTATTCTGTTTCTATTAAATCCTGAGTAAACTAACTAAAAGTCATGTTATCTAATTTTATATGGTAGATAATAATTATATGATACAGATTATGATTTTATGTGTCAAAATTCTAACCTAATAACTCATTAACTCATTTTACTAATACAAGAACTGCTAGCTCCTTTTACATAAGGGTTTTCTGGGGATAATAAAAGCTAAAATTAAAACTCATTTATTTTCTAGAGACTCAAAAATATATTCAAAGGAAAGCTTGTGATACAATTTATTAGTTCAGCGAATGCAATGTATATAACATATAAATGAGGGTTACAGTACAATTTTTCCTGTTATATTATATCATCCAATCATTTTATTATCCGTTGAGATAATATACTCCACTTTAGTTTATGATTGAATAACTATAATTATAATATAAAAATAACTATAATTATAAGGACAAATTACAATGATATTTTCTAACGTTCGATAAAATTCATTTCAGTTCTCTTTTATTTATTTAGATGATATTGTCCTCTTATAGATTTATTATTTAATATATAATAAATGAGAGAGTTATTTAATTATTTTACAAATTTAAGGAAAGTAAATTTAATGATTTTATAAATTTAGGAAACTTTAAAGAAAAATTTTATAAATAAAGAAGTTAAAGTGAATTTCACTATAATTTTAAAAAGGTTAATCTAATTTACCTTAATTATAATAATTAATAAATTCTGTATTTTTTATAGAAAAAAAATTTAGGTGAATCTGATACTAGTCATTCTATCAGGATTAGAGTATGTTCCCTGAACTCTTTGCACGTTTCCAGCAATTCTTATATAATTAATCATAAATAGAACCTTCACTTATTAAAGTTGAGCCATCGGCGCATTCTAAATTTACTTGAACCTTAAAAGTAAAAAAAAAAATGGCATATACCCATCAAGAAAATTTAAAAAATAAACAAAAATCAACAAGGTGATCCAACTTTGATGTCATTCATCGAATGAGCACAGTCCACATGGTAACCTGCTTACTTGGCAATTACATGTCTGTTTCCCGGATCCTTCCCCCTTGCACAAGTTTCCTCCCGCTCACACTCACAGGCCATCGTTCATTTGCAATAATCATCATCATAGTACTATTGACCAAGTCATACGTTAGACCATCTGGTAAAACTCCACTGTATTGTCTCACACTGTCTTCATGCTCTCTCTCCTTCTTCCCTTTCTCCATTGCACCTCTCTCTCTCATTCTCTCTCAGCCCAAATATTGCTATGGAATCTGATCAATCATCACCACAGATCAAAGGGGTTGTTATAATCTCTCTTCCACCCCCAGATAACCCTTCTTTGGGCAAAACCATCACTGCTTTTACTTTCTCTAACCCTTCTTCACCTCTTCCTCCATCACAAGGTTCTATTCAACAGCACCAACAACAAACACAGCACAATTCCCAGGACAGTGATCATCACCATGCACTTCATTCCCACCCATCATCAAACCCTCGGCTTCAGTTTTCTTCATTCAGGAGGCTCTTCATTGGCACCCCAATAAAGCTCTTTGCTTTCTTTGGTGTCATGCTTTTTGCTCTTTTTCTTTATGGTTCTGTCTCTTCAAACACACTTCAGGAACTGCGTGGTCTCAGGAAGCAAGATGATGATGGACCAAGTTCCTTTCTGTTCCCTTTGTTCCCCAAATTTGGTATCCATGGCCAGAAGGATGTGAGGCTTAGACTGGGGAAGCTTGTTGATGTTCAAAGAGAGAATTTTGTGACACAAAGAAAAGCTGATGCTGCTGCTTCTGGAGTTTCATCCGTTGGTTCATCCACTGTTTTTCCAATCAGTGGCAACATTTATCCAGATGGGTATGCTGAAAAAATCGTTGCTTTTTTGCTAGTTTGATATGATTGTTGGGTTTTGAAGTCAAATCCTGCTTTGTTCAGCTGAATCATGAGTTGAAAAAGAAAAAGGGGGAAACTTTATAAAGTATTTTCCTTTTGGCCTAATGCTTTAGTAATTAGTTATTGATATAGCAATTGACCAATTGTGCAATAGAGAGGTTTTGAACTTTATTGCAGTGGCCTTGCATAGTTGTGAATTTGATCTAACAGTAGCTTCATTTATGTGATAAACTGGGAATCACTGATTTGTAGTTGTGCCGGTTTATCCAAGTAATACTACACATCTAGAAAAATATATGCAACATCTTTGACAAGAATCATGTTGATTGTTGAATAAAACAAAGTGCCATGACCCATTGATTCATCTAAAGACAAACAATTATGACATCATTCTGGATATAAAATCCTGGTAAAATTTCTGGCTGTTTAGCATTTTCCTTGCATCAGTTACAGTGGATTATATTTATATGTGTCTGTTAGTATGATGATGGATTGGCAACATGTTCTGATATGCAGGTTGTATTTCACAAATCTACGTGTTGGAAATCCTCCAAAGCGTTATTTTCTTGACGTGGATACAGGGAGTGACTTGACTTGGATCCAGTGTGATGCTCCATGCAGAAGTTGTGCAAAGGTAACGTACTAATGTTTAACTCAGTAGGTTGGGCTTGTGAATTATTTTTTATCAATCCACACATCAGTTAGAGGCATGTGTAGATGGATCATGTGTTAAAAAACTTACTTTCAAAACTATTCATTTAAGCTCTATCTAAGTTAATATTATATGGATGTGTCAAATTACAAATTGGATTATGCACATCTCATCATGCTGTTTCTACATGTTACGTTTAATTTTTTTTTAAAAAAAAATTGTGTATGAATAGGGTAAAGGTTAGAAATTTGTAGAATTAAAGCTGACTATCTTGTTTTTGAAATTTCAGCCTTAAGTGGATTTTTGAGATAGAAAAACTGTGTTAACTCAAAGGATATAATTGATTTAGGGGGCACATCTCCTGTATAAGCCAACAAGATCCAATATAGTGCCATTCGGGGACTCCCTCTGCTTAGAAGTTCAGAAGAATCAGAGGAATGGATATCATGGAAGTTTCCAACAGTGTGACTATGAGATTCAATATGCAGATCATAGTTCCTCCATGGGGGTTCTCATTAGAGATGAGGTTCATCTTATGACTACAAATGGATCCAAAACCAATATAAATTTTGTTTTCGGGTATGAATCTTTTCTTTGTGACCTTGTCCTTTTCTTTAAGGCAATATATTCTATGAAAGTGTTGATTTATTCAATGCAATATTTTTTGTTATAAGGTGTGGATATGATCAAGAGGGCTTACTTTTGAACACATTGGCAAAAACAGATGGAATCATGGGACTGAGCAGGGCAAAAGTGAGCCTACCTTTCCAGTTGGCAAGTAAAGGGCTTATTAAGAATGTGGTTGGTCATTGCCTAAGCAATGATGGAGTTGGCGGTGGATACATGTTTTTAGGTGATGATTTTGTGCCATATTGGGGTGTTACCTGGGCTCCTATGACCAGTACCCATACTACGTGAGTATAATTTCTTAACAACTTGCCTCTTACATGTTATGAACCGACTTTGCTCTTTTTTTTTTGGGTGGAAACTGTGTTTGGTGTCAGAAAATAGTTTTCCATTTTCATTTCTTGTTTTCCGTTAGTTTCCTATTTTTAAGAATTTTGTGAAAAAAAAAACAATGAATACTACAAAATCCAATTTCAGTTTTCATTTCCAATTTTTACTATTTCTTTCATAAAATTCTAAAAGTACGAAACATTGAAAATTGAAAATGAGATCTAAAACTATTTTCTGAAACGAAACACACCCTACAACTTCTTCTAATGCAAAATGTTAGTTCAATTGTGAGGATGTGAAACGTTTATTTTTAAAGTTTGTTCTGATTCTTCTTGAACTCATGTGGAATATCGATACAGAGATTTATATCAAACTGAGGTTCTTGGAATAAATTATGGGTATAGCCCACTCAGTTTTGATGGCAACAGCAAAGTAGGAAAGGTGATCTTTGACAGTGGCAGTTCTTACACGTATTTTACCAAAGAGGCATACTTGGATCTTGTTGCTTCCGTGAGTTTTTACATCTAACCATCTGAAGGAATTTTGTACGATTTCAATTTGAGTCCTGTATTGAACTCTGCAAATTCATTAATTATTTACATATTGGTGCAGCTTAAAGAAGTTTCTGGGTTGGGGCTCACTCAAGATGAGTCAGATACAACTTTGCCCATTTGCTGGAAAGCTGATTTCCCTATCAGGTAAGGGAAATTACTCAAGGTTCACTCATTATCTTCTAGGTTGCTTTTAACAAAACATTGGCTGCTAATAGCTAATTTGATACTGAATATTTAAAGCTGTAAATTGTCAAGTAGTTCATGCTATAAAGATGTAAAAAAGGGAAATACCTTTTGTACTCAAAATCCATCAACACACTCATCGACGCACTTTTTGGATTTCAGAAAATGATTGAATAAACAAATCAAAATAAAAGGTTTTGTGGTTTTCACCGTTGATTTGGTTGAATGAGTTGTATGGTTGCATAGAAATAACAGAACCCTATAAAATATGTTGCATTTTTTTCCGACTGAGAAATTTAAGTCTATTATGTTCTTGCATTTTTATGACCAACCTTAAGATCATTATCAATGAAAATGGATCAGGCTGTTCTAAAATCCATGTTATGTGCATTCAGATCTGTCAAAGATGTCAAGAATTTCTTCAGTCCCTTGACTCTTCGGTTTGGAAGCAAGTGGTGGATTTTGTCCACAGTGTTTCAGATACCTCCAGAGGGTTACTTGATTATTAGTGTAATCTTCTCTTTCTGATACAACTATTTGTCACCATTAATTTTATTGTTGCCAGACGTTTTAATAAACTCCTATACTGCAGAACAAAGGCAATGTGTGCTTGGCTATCCTTGATGGTAGCAATGTACATGATGGATCCTCAATTATACTTGGAGGTATTCTCATCCCCAAAGAAAACCTGAAAAAGTCATTGTGATTTGTGGTGCAATTTTGTGGCCCTTCCTCAATAATGATGATATGCACACGAGTTCATGATGAATTCTAAACATGGCAAAATCTTTACCGTTTAAAACATAATTCAAAATTATATATATTTAAACATTTAAAAATAAATAGTAGATATGTTGCTTCATGAAGGTTCTTCATAAGCCCGAGTCTATATCATTATTTATTTTCGTTTCTACTATCCAAACGCACCTCTAGTTGGTTCCCACATTTTATCATAATTTTCAAACTTAATCATCTTGTACCTTTTCATTCCATTTTATTTTTCCTTGATCCAAAAGCCCCAGTTGTATTTATGATGCCTTTTCAGGCTACATTAGCAATGATATTTAACTACTCCCGTGTGACATCTTGTGTTTTTCACTCTTCTGCTCAGCTTGTGTGATCAAAATTCTTCTCATTGATTATGTGCAATTCTTACGTTTGCAGACATTTCATTGCGAGGATATTTGGTTGTGTATGACAATCAGAACCAAAAAATTGGCTGGGAGCGAGCAGAGTGTCCCATGCCTAGAAGATTGAGGAAGAGTCACAATCTCTTAGCTGATGGCATGTTATGATACTTCAGGGAAACGCTCACAATGTGTAATACCTTGTATCATTTTTTCATCTTTTTTCCATCCAAAAACCTAATAATCATGACAGCCTTATGTATAGTCAAAATACAGTTACACGATTAGTATACATATATTTACCGACATTAAAAGATTATTTTGTGCATCAGTAAATCTATTTGACATGTGATTAGGTGACCCAAAAAAAAATTAAAATGAATTACCACTATTAAGGCATCTCTAATTGTTGTCCAACTATCAATCCATTAGTTGGCAAGGTCAAGACTTGCACTCCATTTAAGCCCTTTTTGTTGAAAGCATCCGGTATGTGACCTACTAGCTGACTAATCCGGATTTAGAAACTGCAGAGACCTATTATAGGAGTGATTCTCCCAATCCAGTTTACTCTATTCACAATTTCAAGATTTGAAACCCAGACATTGCTCATGGAATCTAGTGCCTCATCCCACTAGACCATCTATTAGTTGGTCACTCTATTTAAATCTAATATGTAAATAATAATTAAATTATTAGAATAAATAAATTTTGAAAAAAGGAATTGAAATGAAATGAACCCAAGAAATGTTTTTAAAAAACAATCTAAAGACTAAAAATTTAATCTATTCAAATTTTTTCAAGTATAAGAAAACTTGAGTTATTGTAACTTGAAAAACAAGGAACCAACTTGAATCATATTTTACAATCAATCAATTTGTAGTCCTTAGATTCATTTAAATAAATAACTCAAGTTTTAGTCCTTAGATCATTGTAATAACTTAATTAGTCCTTAGATTCATTTAAATAAATAACTCAAGGAACCAATTTTTAGTCTCTGTGTTGTTGTAAGGAAGAATCTAGAAACCCTTATTTAGCTAAATTAAGGGCTGCTCTTCAAGGGGTTGAATTAGCCTCTCAAATTGGGGCTAGGTAAGTTATTTCGGAGAGGAATGCTAGATTAGTTTTTGAGGAATTTGAGTCCAATTTATTCGACCTTTCTTATGAAGGGACTATCATTCACGAAATTAGTGTTATTGTGCTTAGCTTTGAGCATTTTAATGCTCTAAGTTATTCCTAGATGCGGCAACAAAGATTGATGCTTTACCGCACCTAGTTAAAGGAAAATGCCGCATGTTGCGAAATTTGTTTTGTAGTTTTCCGACAAATGATATCTATTGAATACTTGCTTTCTCTCTCTCCTATTTCTATTAAACTTCTAGTTTTCTTTTCACCCTTGTTATATTAATTATCTACCTTCGCATGCCACTCCAGACTATTTTTTGTTGTTGTGCTAAATAGCAATCCTCTTAGTCAAAAATGAAAGATTTACAGCTAGGTTTTGGTGAGGCGCTAATTAGCATTAGAGATCATCCTTCATGTATGTAACACAAATCAAGGAAGAAAACAGGATTTTCATTTTCAATTTTCAATTTTCTAGGATTTTTCAATTTCCTAAATTTTATAAATGAAATATCAAAAAATATAAATAAAGACTAAAAATAAATTTTACAGATTTTATAATTTTTAATTTTTTCCACCAATCTAAAAAGTTAAAAATTAAAACCAAGCATACCATAATAAATTCATGTCTTCTATTAAAAGTAAAAATATATGTCTAATAAAATTTTTGATAGCCACCGTCTAGGGGTATTAATTTCTCTCCCAAATGAAGGAAGAAAACCCCCAACAAATACCTTCTTCACTTCTTTATAGACCAAAAAGTAGTGAAAAAAATAAAAATAAAAAGGAAAACATTAATTAATTTAATTTAAGCAGAGCGTGAGAGCTTCATCGCAACTGGTAGTAGTTGCAATTGCAAGACAAAGCCAACAATGGAGACGACGGCGGAGCCACCAGCACCCAACTCCGACCCCGCATCGCCGGAAAACGATGCCAGACTGTCCCCGGAAAACCCCCTCCTCCTGGATCTCCAAAACTCTTCCGAAGACCAAGACTCTTCCCTCCCAAAAGAAACGACACCCGACCCCGCCGTTGTAGAATCCCCAGACTCCTCCTCCTCCCCACTCCCCGACCACCCGGCCCAAGGCCCAACCCGCTCCGACCCAGGCCCAGCTCCCGGCCCACCCCGCAAGCGCCGCCGCCGCAAGAAGTTCTTCACGGAAATAAACGGCGCGGCGTCTATCGCCGCTAGGAACCGCCGAAACGACGTCGCGAAGGACTGCGACGTCGAAGCCCTAATCGCGATCTCAGTCGGCTTCCCCGTCGACTCCCTCACGGAGGAGGAGATCGAGGCCACCGTCGTCTCCGTCATCGGCGGCTCCGAGCAGTCCAACTACATCGTCGTCCGCAACCACATCCTCGCCCTGTGGCGCTCCAACGTCGGCGTGTGGCTCACGCACGACCGCGCCCTCCAATTGATCCGCTCCGAACACAAAGGCTTGGTCGATTCCGCTTACCGCTTCCTCCTGGAGCACGGGTACATCAATTTCGGCGTCGCGCCACCGATTAAAGAAGCAAAGTTGAAATCTTCGTGTGGATTCGAAAGGGGAACGGTTATCGTCGTCGGTGCTGGGCTTGCGGGGTTGTGTGCGGCAAGGCAATTGGTGTTTCTAGGGTTCAAAGTTGCGATTTTGGAGGGAAGGACGCGCCCCGGTGGGCGCGTGAAGACGAAGAAGATGAAGGGTGATGGTGGTGTTGAGGCTGCAGCTGATTTCGGTGGGAGTGTCCTCACTGGAATAAATGGGAACCCTCTTGGTGTTCTTGCTAGGCAATTGGGTTTGCCTCTTCATAAGGTTAGGGACATTTGCCCTTTGTATTTGCCTGATGGAAGAGCTGTTGATTCTGATGTTGATTCTAGGGTTGAGGTTTCCTTTAATAAGCTTTTGGAGAGGGTTTGTAAGCTTAGGCAGGCCATGATTGAGGAGGTTAAGTCGGTTGATGTGCCGTTAGGGACTGCGCTTGAGGCATTCCGGCGGGTTTATAAGGTTGCTGAGGATCAGGAGGAGAGGATGCTTTTGAATTGGCACCTCGCGAATTTGGAGTATGCTAATGCTACTCTGATGTCGAATTTGTCTATGGCTTATTGGGATCAGGATGATCCTTATGAGATGGGCGGTGATCACTGTTTTATTCCTGGAGGGAATGAGATTTTTGTTAGGGCTCTTGCCGAGGACCTGCCGATTTTCTATGGGAGGACTGTGGAGTGTATTAAGTATGGTTCGGATGGGGTGATTGTTCACACCAGTGAGCAGGAGTTCCGGGGGGATATGGTGCTTTGCACTGTGCCGTTAGGTGTGCTTAAGAAAGGGTCGATTGAGTTTGTTCCTGAACTTCCTCAGAGGAAGAAAGATGCAATTCATAGGTTGGGGTTTGGGTTGTTGAACAAGGTTGCTATGCTGTTTCCTTATAATTTCTGGGGAGGGAACATTGATACGTTTGGTCATTTGACTGAGGACTTGAGTATGAGGGGTGAGTTTTTTCTGTTCTACAGCTACTCTTCTGTGTCTGGAGGCCCCCTACTCGTTGCCCTTGTTGCCGGGGATGCTGCAATTAGGTTTGAGATGATGTCGCCAGTGGAGTCTGTAAGAAGGGTGTTGGACATTCTAAAGGATATTTTTAACCCAAAGGGAATTGCTGTTCCGGAACCTGTTCAGGCAGTGTGTACTCGGTGGGGGAAGGATCACTTTGCGTATGGATCTTACTCTTATGTTGCTGTTGGATCTTCCGGTGATGATTATGACATTCTTGCAGAGAGTGTTGGGGATGGGAGAGTGTTCTTTGCTGGAGAGGCGACTAGCAAGCAGTATCCTGCAACAATGCATGGAGCATTTCTTAGCGGAATGAGAGAGGCTGCAAACATTCTGAGAGTGGCAAATAGAAGGTATTCAACTCCGGTTGACAGAACAACGAATGCCACAGAGGAGAATGATGATTTGAACAACTTATTTGTGAACCCTGACCTGAAATTTGGGAGCTTCTCTGCTTTGTTTAACCCAAAGCTGAATGATCTTGATTCTAGTTCATCATTGCTAAGGGTTAAAATCGGAGGGGCAGTCATGGACGCTGGTGGTCTTTATCTTTACGCCTTAGTTTCGAAGAAGCAGGTCATTGAGTTGAGTAGGGCGGAGGGAGACGAGAACAGGATGAGCATGTTAAGCCACAATTTTGGGGTGAGTTTGGTTGGGAGGAAGGGTTTAAGTAGTGCTGCTGAATCTCTTATTGCCAACATAAAATTGTCTAGATCCAACCTTAATGAAGCAGAAAATGGTCTAACTCACCAAATGCAAAGTTCTTAGTAGCATCATGAAGAACAAAACCTCCTGTTAGCTGTATCCAACTTATATTTTTCTGATAGAACACTTTTAGTTTCTAACCATTTTTTCCCTCAATGCTAGCCATTTTCCCCATTGATCTTCCATAACGAACAAGCATTGAATTATCAATGCTGTAGCAGCTTCTTTATGACTCGAGAGAAATATTAGAGAATATTAAGTTGGTTGCCAAGACTCCTCAAGAAGAGTTCAATTGAACTCATCATACCAAATTAAATGCTTAAAATGTGTTTTTGCTTATCTATAATGCAGCATTATATAACTTCGACATTATATTTTCTTTCTACATCTCCTAAGAAGCAGCAAATTTACCACCAAAGTAAACTAAAGATATTAAACAAGTCTCAGCGTCGTCCCTTCGAGTGCAATTCCCCAATGACTGTCTGTCCAATAGTTTAGGCTGAGTTGAAGGACGAGCACAACATGTATAGTACTCATTTGAAAGCTACTTTAGAATGATTATCTTGTTTTTTCTCAAAAGTACAATTGCTTTTTCGTTACTGGCTTACTGCATACAACAGATTTCTGCAGAGAGTCTTATTATTTCAACATACATACTCAAAATCCATGTCATAAATTGTGTGTAAACAAGTGAATTTTAGTTACATGAATATTATATTGACATTATTTTTACTAACATTATATACCTATTATTAATTAATATAATTTTCAACACTTATATTTATTTATGCGTGGTTCATCACACGTCAAATTATCTACAAGATAGTCCAAAAAACATTCTCTTTCAGCAGACATGATTCTTTTACTGGTTGTCTTTCGGATATTCATCGAGATGCAACATTTGCAAGCGGTGAACCTAATGGCTGACTTTGGCTGTTTATGTGTCAGTTTTGTATTGTTTTCACGTCTATTTATGTTTTGTCAATCCCATCAATCAGGATCCCATTCCAAAACACAGATGCCATGGAAGAAAATGCTCTGCACTGCGCTTTTTTACCACAGCTTTTGCAAATATCGAGAATTGTCTATGACTCGCATTAATCGTTTCATTTAATTTTATTCCCAAATATATCAGTTATGTTCATTTTCCTAAGGTAAACTATCCAAGCACAGGAATGTGAACCAGCAAGTATACCAACCATGCTTGCACTTTATTTCCATAATAGCTATCAATAAAATATTTTTAAGAATAGCTCAGAGCCGGCAAACAAGCACTAGTCTATTATCAATGCACAGCTTCTACGCAGATTCCGAATATATTCATACTATTGGTAAATCATAAAAATTCGTACAAAATGTTCACATTCAAATGTAATGACATGACAGAATTAGTAATTGTATGTCGAAACCCATCCCACTTCTGGACTATGTCTCATCACTATGAAGAAGAACCTGGAAGCATAGATATCAGATACAACAAAAGAAAAGTAGGATCTCAACAATAGACATGTGATACAAAGGAATGAGAAAGCTGACAATGCCAATTTCTTCCGAAATTGGAAAAATTATAAGAAGAAATAACTAAAGACAATAAGCACATTGGTCTAGCTGGACATCTTGACTTGATCACTAGATTGCAGCGCTTGAGAGGCAAAAAACCTAACATCAACATCTGGATCCTCACCGAGCTCAACTAAACAGGGACGGATGGTCTTCTCAACAACCTTCATTGTTCAAATGGCATTATGTTATGATACATAAAAATGAATTTAGCATTATATCAAACATTAATGCTATTCATAAAATAAATTACTTCCATGAGGTTGATAA
Organism: Dalbergia cultrata; assembly: GCA_031216105.1. Classification (NCBI taxonomy): domain Eukaryota; kingdom Viridiplantae; phylum Streptophyta; class Magnoliopsida; order Fabales; family Fabaceae; genus Dalbergia; species Dalbergia cultrata. Next base: position 76,742,444 of record CM062344.1, read on the forward strand.
AAACAAAAAAAACGTGTAGTGAGAAGTATTGGGACAAAGTTTTCCAAGTGATAACATCACCAAAGGTTGTGTCAAGCTAAGTTAATTCAGCAAGTAACAAGTTTGAATGTTTAAAAGTTTAAAAGACGGGGATTTGAAACCAATTCAAACTCCAAAGTGGCATAAATGGAATTTCAATCCACAACAGTAAAGTCATCTATAATGCTCAACCAAATTAATAGTAAGCCTCATCTAAATAATTTTCATGATGCAAGTTTTATAGTTTTTTCAAAGCATGTTGTTAGGGACCAGGCTCCTGAAGGGATGAAAGTGTATAAAAGAAAGAAATACAGGGGTATTGTGGGGAATGTAGGGGTGCATAACTACCTGCTGATGTGGCAATTGTGTGGGAGTGAGTGCAAGTGTCAGTAGTGTGCCTGTGTGAGTCTGTTAGGGAAAGGGAATATTTGTATGGTAGTAGGATGAACAGGGGGTAGGCCGAATATGGGCTAGGGTTTTGGAGAGAGGGGCTGCTTAGTGCTCTAACTTGTTCTTTCTGTTTCTGCATTTCTGCTTTTTCCTTCTTCAACGAAGCTGTTATCACACTGATATCAGTCTTGGGAGTGATTAATATACACACATTTCTTTATTTTATTGTTCATCTTTTGGTGGTTTCTATAACATATCCATCCATATATCATAATCGGAGCAACCATGGGAAGTGCATTACAGATGAAAACTAAAATTGGCTACTTACAGACTCATCAACTAGTGGAATGAGAGACTGCAACACTTTAGCTACATTGAACTTGATATTGGGTACCCTGCAATACATGCTATGAGCACTGGTATAAAAAAAGAAAAGACACAACAGGAATGAGGATTCAACAATTTTACCTATCTTTTGATGCATTAACAACCAGAGGGAGCAGTTTTGAAGTAGTAATTTCCACGCCCAGAACAGGAGCTAGCAGTGAAATAGCATGTAGAATTGTCATCCGATACAAATAGTGTGGATCATTAATCATCTCCAAAACCTGTAAACAATAACAATAATCTTGTTTAGATTAATAATGAATACCACCCCAATCATATTCAATATAAGCATTCAGAATGCGTAGCAACAATAAGTGTCAATTGCAACACAGACGTTTGACAGAGGAGTTTCTTCAAAGAAGTAGGATATTCCCATAAGTACAACAGTCCAAAGTTAGTAATTTCTTTAAATAATATAAAGAGTACAAAATCGAAGATAATTCCTATACTGGATCAGATGTGTCACAAGATCTTAAACTACACAAGTAATGGAGCATATGGTCAACCTCTGGTAGTGAAAACATATAATTTGGGGCCAAATCGACCATCAACAGTCTTTTTGTTTTCCCAAACAATAAAACCATGTGCGCATGAAACAAGACCCTACAAGTTGAGTCATCATTTTCAAAACATTATTTTAGAGAATGCTTTTGTGATATCCAGGGTATTGAAATGTGTTCAACATTTAAGGTAAAACATACTGATGATGTATATCAAGAAACCAAATTTATCTGCTAATAACCTGGGGAATGATGTGCTGCATTGCCCACTCTGGCCCAAATTCTTCTGCTAAGCGTTTTACATTATTAGCAGCTGCATCACGGATTGAGTATACCTACAACCATAACCAAAATAGTCAGGAAAGTCAACATGATACAGTTACTCTAAATAACAATAAGCAACACAGAACTGCAAGCTTTCTGACTAGAAATTAAAACTTCTTTTATAACTGACTTAGTTAATGGAGGAAACTATTTAAGTCTTTCATCCAACACAAGACTAGTCATTTTCTTCCAGCCCTTTGCAGACTAGATCACCAATAAAATCGTAAAACGATGGATAAACAGAAAATAACTAGAACTAATTTTCTTCCAGCCCTTTTAGCATCTGAATCATTCATAATTTTCATCGAAATGGATTTAAAAGAGAGAGAACTAGAACTAATTTGAACATAAATTTGGTTGCTTTGCAAACCTTGTCCTTTAGCCATTGCATGCATAGAGCTCCAAGCTTATCATCAAAGAAACCTACACCCAGCTGACTTGCTAGTAAGGGTATATATTCTATGATTGCAAGTCGAACTCTCCAGTGCCTGTCCTCAGCAAGCTCAACAATAGCTGGTAACAGGGACTGAGATAACAGATCAATGCCAATAACCTGCATTCACCATGTACATTACAAAGCGTCAACAGAGGAAATATATGAAAGGTAAAAGTGTTTGGAAACATATATTGTGATTGAGAGATTATTCAATTTTAAGACACAAACCTGGTTTACTTGATCAAGCTTGCTGATAATGTTTAGCCTGACATCAGGAAACTCATCTTTCAAAAGAGAAAGGAAAATAGGGAGAAGTTGCTCAATTGTTGCATCCTGAAACCACCACAACAAATATAGTAAAATCAAGTAGAGACACACACAATCTCCTTTTAAACAAGAGTTGATTTTCATTAAAATGGAACAGTTTCAAGATTTAGAGGAATAAAAGACACAGGGACTTAGGGTATGAGAAAACTGAGAGGGGTCTGAAAACAGAGGGAGATTGAGATGAAATGGTTTTAATTTTCATGCATCAATATTCAGTACTTACAAGTTACTACAGACAACACAGTCTTACAACCCACTTTCATTCTATAGGAGTGGCCAAAACTTGTAAGATGCAGTGTAATTGAGTAGCATTCTACTTTTAACCATCGTAAACTTGTGTGTATTGGCTTGAGTCTCCACAAATGAATGTATTACTGTTTGTCAATCTGCTCTTCTGATAGACACGCATGAAAGAGTTTTGAATTTTCAAATAAGTACTGACTAGCCTTAACATCCTACTTTTTAGGTTAAGGTAATAAGGTTTACACATTGGAGAGAACATGAACCAAAGTCCATTCAAAGCAATCTATTGTAGATATATATAGCTGACAATTTCACCTCATGATATGTTTGCAGATAATGATAAATATAAAACCATACGTTTATGCCAATGCAAGAAACAGTGAGGTTCCAGAAGCTTAGTGAGAATAAGAGCAGAAGAGTTAGCATAAAAAGAAATTTAATTTTTTTTTATTTATATCAATATAAATTCAATAACACTAAATAAATACAAGTCGAGAGAAGAGTGAGGCATTTGATTATAAATTAAATTTACTTTAGGGACAAAAAGGAAGTAAATTAAAGATAACAGTATAAAAAAAAAACGAATTATGATTTTAAAATGATTTTGTACACACTTTCAAACAAGGCCAGATCATAAATATAATCATGCGTTAATGACTCCTTATATACCACAAGTAAAAAGACACAACAGAAGAGGGGTTAATTACTGGATTAGGGTTCAAAACAATAAATTATAGTTATCCGTCTCCACTGACCACTGTTGTTGCGTAAAGAATTTTATTTTGATGCTTTTAACACAACTTATAAATCAGTCAGCGATGACAATTTGAAATATGTAGTGGTCAAAACTATAAACTTCTAGTAGAAATTTTAAGGGTCACTAAACTTGGAAAGACTTTCATATATGCTAGACCATTGATCCTAACATAACTTGAGCCACACAATTTTTCGCCATTCACAAATATGGGAGCAAAACAGATACATTTTATGTGCTAGTTTTAAGTTGTCACAACTTAATGTGCTTAAACAGAGATTCATACCTTCCCTAACACTGGTGCCATTCCCATTATAACCGAAGCCAATGCAGAGCGGACATGTTGAGATGAATCTGATGATAATTCCTATAGCATGCAAACTTGATCAGTTATATACATCTTCAGACATCAAAACAGAGTATTATAAACGCTAACTTACAAGAATCACCTTTTTTTTTTTTTTTGGTGAGACCACTTACCTTAACACAAGGTAGAATATGCTGTATGGCAAGTTCAGGACTTAAAATGCGGGAAAATTTTGTCACTTTCCCAGCAGCAGCAATACGTACTTCAGCCTCATTATCACGCAGTAACCGAACATATGCAGGAACCAATTCTGACCTAAAAAATGCATTACCAACATTATAAACAGTCAACTAGAATCTGGAAAAACAAATACAATTGCAAATGTCATTGATCATGAAGAAATTAATATGCAGTTGTAACTTTAATACATTCAATCATAAAGGGCAGAGCATAAGAGTTTGTTCACCAAGTTAGGAAATGTTTTTCGATTAGTATCAACATAGCTGTTCAGATAGCACCAACAGGAAAAAACATGCAGACAAATCATGAAAACCATTCAATTATTCAGCATGTAGGAAACATTACCTGGTGGGTTCAGGACCAACAGCTTCACAAAGCTCATATAATTGATTTGCAACCATGTAACGCACACGCCATGACTTATCCTGGTCAAGAAGTAATTCGACTATGTAACAGTAGAACCTCATTTTGGGATCAACACAAGCCAGCAAAAATAAAAACAAGTATTTTTTATTACTACAAAGAATTCATGTAGATATCTTTGAAATAAAAATAAATAAATAAAAGAATGGGATTATGAACATGCAAAGCATGCTGACAACCAGCTAAGAGTAAAACTTAGAGACAATCCACCTTCCACAGACCTGCCTACAAGGTTTAAACACATTCTGCTGACAAAAAACTCCTCACAGAGTGGCTATTACTCATAATTCAAAGAGAGAATCCATTCAACTGATGAATACCTCCTGATGTAGTGGCTACTCTTAAGTCAACTAGAAAACGCATTCAACTGTCAATAATTCATGATGCGGCGATTTGTCAGAACAGTTCTGACTCAAACATTATCAGATAGGTTTATCTTATTCTTCCTCACAACTATATCTGAGTTATAGGTCACTAAAATTTGCATTTGACACGAGTTTTACATACGCATTCTTCTATTGAAAGGGAACAAATAGATAACTGTGCAAAATTATGCTCGAGGAGCAAAATATTTTCCAAGTGCTGCATATGATGGAAGGCAATATAAAAACATGGGCTCAGCCTAGGGATATTCTCATATCGTTGTTGACAATAGTGCAATCCCAAATACTGCAGCCAAGACATCTCCTCATTGTGTTTGACCCAAACTGGCTACTGAAGAAAGATATATCACCATACATATATGTTCCAGGGAATGGTTGAATATAGAGACACGATTGAACACAGACTGTTAGGACTGAAACTGAAAGACACTCTTTATTGCTGAGAACCCTTGGTAATACCCAAGAATCCCTAAGTAATGATACAGGTATGAACCCTAAGAAAGTATAGAGTCTCCAATCTCTCTAAAACTCAATTACAAAATGATCAAAGACTCTGATCCATACTTTCCTTATTTATAGTCAACTAACCCCCTAACTAACTAACTTCTCTAACTAACTACTAACTAATGGATCCTAACACAGACAATGGACTTGAAAGACAAGGAGTTCAACAACGGACCTCTTATAATTTTTTATTAAAAAAATTTCCTTCTTTCCTTCGTTAAATATAATGTCAGTAAATCAACAAGCCAAAGGGCACAAACTACAAAATCCATATCTTCCCACTTAATATCATTAATGCTCAGTGACCAATATACCTGAGAGAAATTGACTATAACAGGAAGAATATGTGCCACACAATCTTGAGGCTCCAACAATTTCCCAAGAGCTGCACAACCATCGACAGCAAGCAGCCGAACCGAATCTTGTTCTGTAAGAACAAGAATGGAGAAACTAAAAACAGAGTATAATAATACTACTCAATATAAGAACATGACAAACTCAAATTATCTAAGCAATAAAACAATACCCTGACCCAAATATAGTTAGAAAACTATGCTTTTATGGTTCATACAACAGATCGAAGATGGGGTGGTGGAATTAGTTGTATATCAACTTCCATACCATCCTGCGTGAGATCCTCAAATACGGACATGATGTCAGATTTCAAGTGAGCAGGTTCAACAGTGGCAGCAAACTTTCCAAGGTTCGTCGCAGCAGATCTCCTAACCATTGGCATATCATCTTGACACAGCTGACCATATATGGCCCTCAGTTCAGTTTTCAATGCCTCTGGCGCACTAGGGTAAGCAATATGAAACAAGCCACAAGAAGAAACCCGCGCTGTAAACCACTCACCAGCAGCCAACCTCTACATGTACAGAAAGAAGATCACAACAAGTGAAGCAATAAATGCACGGCCTTTCTACCTAGAGGTCCTAATGTATAAACGAACTTAGCTCCTCTAAAGTACATTCGACACTTTACAGAGTAAAGCACACAATTTTAGCCTTTAATGAGAAAACCAAGCGGAACAATTATTGCACATTTATGATCTCTTACACAGGTACATGCACTTACAAAAGTCTAAACCATTATTTTGTTCACTAATGACTACAATTATGTAGTTAACTCTCTAAAGCTCAAAGTATGCATCTTACAAAATTCTAAACCATCGGAACTTTTTTGTCAATAGTTACCATTATGTATTTTACTCTCTAAGACTATGTTTGGTCAATGGCAAGAATAAGGTGAAAATTTTCATGGATGACCTCATCCATGAAAATTTTTACCTCATTTTTACCCTCTAACCAAACACACCCTCCAGGTGCATTTATGAGACTTTGGATGGGGAAGGAAGAGCTAAGGAGGGTTTGAACAGGGAGGGCGCATTTAGTTTCAGAAAATATTTTTCATTTCATGCTTTCCTGTTTATTGGATTTTGTAAAGGAAATATTGAAATATGTAAAAACTACAAAATCAATTTTCAGTTTTTACTTTCAAATTTCAGTATTTTATTCACAAAATCCAATAAATAGGAAAATTGAAAATGAAAACTGTTTTCCTCTTTGAACTCCTTTCCTTCCCTGATTCCCTCCCCCTTCCCTCAAAAGTAAAACTCACAAACACAACCTAAATTGCAGAGTCCGCATTAAACTAGCCAAATCCTAGTCTCAATTGTACAAAAAAAAAAAAAAAAAGCACAAAAGAAACGCATTAGCAACCATACACTAGCTACTACCTTAACTAAAGCAATGAAGTGATCAACCAAGTCCTGTTCCCTCATTTGAGCACCAATCCTACAAAGCGACTCCACAGATTTGTCCCTAACGCACGTTTCCTCGACGGTGCATAGGGTTTCGAGAGGCGGCAAAAGCACGCTGGCGTACTCCACGCCACCGACGTAAGGCACGAACACGCCAAGCTCCTCGGCCATGGCGAGGAGAACCTCGTCGTCGTCGTCGTTGTTCTCGCTGAGGAAAGGGATCAGCTCCTTCCTCGTCCTCTCCTCGCCTAAGGCGCGCGCGATCGTTGAGAGCCTCCGGATCGAGTTCAGCCTCAGCTGAATATCCTCGTTCTTCAGCTCGTCGATCAGCACCGCGATCGGATACAGAGGCTGATCCGCCATAGCCATCTTTATTCGGCAACACCGGATGCTCAAAATAAGCTGAAAAAAAGAAAATTGAAAGATTCGCCAAATCGAGAGATCTGTGATTTTCGCTCGACTTTTTTTTTTTTCAATCTACAATTTGGTTATTGATCTGAACTAACGGCACGTAATTCAGCGAGGATTTCAGAGAAATTGATAAAATAAAATAAAAAAGCAGAAAAATAAATTTGAATAAAAAAAAAGGAAAAAGAGAAAAGTGTTTTGGAGCGAAAGGAGAGAAAGAGAAGGAAGAAGTGTTGAACCTGAGATTGAGAGAGATGTGAGTCGGGAGCGGAGAGTGGAGAGAGATGAGAATGTGAGGAGGGATCTGCTGTTTGGAAAGAGAGAAAAAAACCGGCGTTATTTTAACTTTCCCTGGAAAATCGGCCTTTCCGAGGGTATAAGCTATTCTTTTCTCTGTATTGTCTGGAAATTTTCAAACCAAGCTTGGTCCGTAATTGTATAGCGTTTGGACGAGCTTAAGTTAAAACAACTTTTTTAACTCTAAAAAAAAATATTTTTTTTGTACATTTGAATATTTTTTAAAAAATAATTGGCATACAAAAAATTAGTTTTCAATATTTTTGGAAACTTAAAAAAGGTAGCTTATGAAAAAAAAAAAGTTTTCAACATTTTTATAATATGTATAAAATTTAGATTTCATAATAACTATTTTAAAAAATCTAAATGAATGAACCCTTGATTGGTAATCAAATTGGACTGGTAGATTAGTTAGATAAAAATATTCTCTTTCCAAATAGTATTTTCTTGTATATTTAGTAATTTATAAAATTTTAATTATTTTTTATTTTTATATGTGACAATAAATGATTGAGAAAGCAAAAAAGATGACACATTTGGGGATAGAAGGTTTCTATCTGATTAGTTGTGAATTAGTAGTGTTTTAGATTTAATTATTTCCTATTATGCTGTCTAATTTGATTATAACTGTATCTTATAGAGTCAATTGAATCACCGCGTTTTTCAATCGGGTTTTGAGTTTAAGTGGTTTTTGGGTAATGGATGTTAATTTTGATAATTGTTATCCGTTTTCTCAGTGGCACCTCTACCTTCCCTTTCAAGGATAAGTGAAGTTAAATATGGATAATAGTTACCTTGCTAGTCCCTCATGTAATCCCTTTCTACTAAAATTGATCCTCAGGATATAACAATGGTGGAGCTTCTAACATTAAGGCAACGTTTATGCTTTGGCTAGAAAGCATAAGCATAAACATTGTCTTAATCCCCATTAGCTTTGGAATTCCCCCTACAACAGTTGCTTGAGTTACTTCGAGTTGATTTAGATTGTTCTTCAAAGTTGTTTTCTTTGTTTTTGTTTCTTTCAAGCAGTCCCCAAAAATTTAAATTGATTCATGATCTGAAATGTCTACTTTGATGATTACTGGACTCTAATTAGTGTGGATCAAGTCAAGCTGGCTAATGTAAAATTCTCGTAATGCTACTTTCATTTACAATACTTGAATCTGGTATTTTACTAAAGAAAAACAATTGTTGAGCCATTTGAAACAACTAAACATTGGCATGACCAATTTAATTAGAAAGGAGTCAATTTCTCGGGTTGAAGTACACTTTAACTGTAGTTATTATTTCTAGAGTCAACTCTCCTAATTCACAACTTTTACTGTAAAATTATTTTAGCCGAGATTTTTTATTTGACTTACGATATTCAAAACTATTTTGACTAGATGCCCTTTTTAAGTATAGAACCCACGAATGTCTCCCAGACAGCCGCAAATAATTGTCCCCAACATCGTTTAGGATGGACAATCAATCTAATTCAGAGTGCTTTTAAGGCAAGACCTATTTCAAGTAGGTTACTAATAACTAAAATTTAATAATTTAAAAATAAAGTTGCGCATAATTTAGCTTTAAAAATCAAAATTAAAATAAAAAAGATACAGTAGGCTAAAATGAGGCCTTGCTAGTAGAGCCAAACAAACTGAACTTTCATTATAGAGGGATTTCAATCAATTGAAATGCCCTCAAATATAACTAAGGCTTCATTATAAACGGGTGAAAATACGGAATACCAGTAAATCCACTGTTCCAAAGTGATATATCAAATATCGGGTGCGTTTAATTAAGATTCTGGAGTCTCAAAATCATTTTTTCATTTAAAAAATCACTTTTCATATATTTAAATAATTTTTTAAAAAAATTTCATTTAAATATAAAATTCAAATTTTATAATTATTTTTTTCAAAATTTCAACAAACACACCCAAAATCAGTAATGCATAATTATAATTTTGGGATTACCCGCATTTAGATCTGTACATAATAACTGTTGCCACGGACAAGTAAAAGTCTATATCAATCCTTGGATGTGAAGCAATTAAACATCCTTTTCCAACACCCACCACTCCTCACAGGCTCCTGCTGCTTAAGAGGGTCCTTAAAGTTTGCTTTCTCACCTAATTCTTCGAATGAATCCACAAGGTTCTGGAGCCTTGCCACAAACTCAATCAGAAGTGATGTAAATGTTGCTAGAGAAAGTGAACTAGCACTTTCATATGTCTTTGACTCTTCCTCTTTTGTCACTGCATCTGCCTTAAAGGAGATATGAGCAGGCCAAGATGGCTGTTTCCTGAGCATGTCTTCATCCATAGCACCTGCTGTGGCAGGCACTGCAGTGTTGTTAGTGCCATGACCATGGTGCTCCTCCCAATTTTGAGGAACTTTAACCGATCTTAGGTCAAGCAAGGCTTCGCTAAGAGACTTGTACTCCAAGAAACGTCTTTCTTCATCCATGTTCGAGAGCTCTTGTTGTTCGTCCTCCGGTCTCGGCCGGTTTCCGATCTCCCAGCCCTCTGAATTTACAAGGAGGAAAGATTTCTTATCAATCTTCTGTTGCAGCTCTTCTGCCGCCTCATGTACTTCGAACAAAATGTCTTTCTCACCCAGTTTCTCCATCCTTTTGACTTTGTTTCCGAGCTCACGAAGCACTTTGGCCCCTTCCGAACCTACCTTCTTAAGCTCACTATGGAAAACTTGCCTCTTCTCAGGTGGAGCCTATTAACCAAAAAAGGAAGCTTAGTACCTAAGTGTTTGGGAAAAAATAAAAAATAAAAAGCTTTGTATTTGAAATAGAAAATATTCCAGCTGTGTGAAAATTGGAAGCTTTCTCTATTTGGAGAGGAAAAAAAAAAAACTACATAATATACTAATAATAAAGGATGCATCAAAGAAATCTAACTTCCATGTGTCAGTCAGTTTTTCAATTGCAGACCTTACTCCATCGATTAGGCACTAAGTCATGGCTACACGCAAATGACATACTATTCAACTCCAATGTCAAGTAAACGCAGAGGGTATCACCATAGCAGTGTTGTAGTTACTTCGTATGATTAAAGAACCATAACATCACGGACAGAAGTAACAACTGGTTCAACTAAAACGCGTATGGTACTTATATTGATATACTGTTAGAAGAAAATCGAAAAAATGAAAATAAATTGGCATTGTGAAGACTTCATTTTAATGCAGTCACCAGTGACATCTTCGAAATCACAGTGAAACTCTGGAAAGACTCTGTTAAAATCCATGGTAATAGAGAAAAAGATGGAAATAATTGAGAGAATCTGAATGCTAAGATTCACCGGAATGAGAAAAGGTAATCCATGGTTTCAGAGCAAAATATGGAAAAAATTGAGACATTGAATGGTAAGATTTACCAGAATGAGAGAAGGTGATTCGATACAAGAGAAGTACAGCCTTATATAGGCAATCAGTCGAACCAACAACTAATTTCAAACCAACTGAATAAACTATCACTAGCTACTAATATCTCTAATATTCTCCCACAGCAGCGCTGATATACCACACCAAAAATATTTTTTAGTTTGGGACTGAAGGCGTTAGTAGTGGACAGCCAAATTTATTCATGAGTCTAGGACTGAAGGGGCTAGGAGTGGATAACAAAAGGTGAAGTAAATTTAACCATGGCAAAGCAGTTTATCCGAAGTATGTGGATTATCAGTAAGCATTTTTTGTATTACAAAGAAAAATGGCTGCATATGATGATCTATATCAATTTAGGAGAATCCTCAAGTTCTGACGTCTTACATTCCAGACACCAAATGCAACAACTGAACCCAGAGTCAGTTATTCATTAAATAATCATTTCCTATTTAAGCCAGGATATCTTTCCATTGAACTAATCCCAAACTCAATAGAACCACTAGGTTGGAGTGAAAGAAAAACGCTAACTCAAGAACAAAAAAAGTTCAAAATGGTAGATCAGAAAACACATAAAATTGAAGAGACGACAAAGGATTCCTAGCAGAAAGTTGAGAGAAAAGAAGAAGTACCTGTATTTCAGAAAGTATACATCCATGCATGGCCATGACCATGAATGCACAATGCCTTAGTGCTCCACTTACTTTCACATAATTACTCCAAGGATATTTAAGCATTCTGTAGCGACCATGAGGTGGTTCCCAGACAGCAAAACCCATCTTCAATCATTATAGTATGTAACCATGAGTCAGGAAGATAATCAATATGTTTTGATTAAACATACAGAAAACCGAAATAAATAATACCAATGCATCCTCTTGGCTTGTAGATTGAACAGCTGCTCTACAGCCACTGTAAACCGGGTCATCCAAAGCTTGGTACGTAAGAATTTTTGAAGGAACCCTCTCATATTCAACACATTTAAGGTAGTTATTGACAACACCTGAAAAGAAGCTTAACAAAGTTATTCAAGCCAGGAAATAAGATTATGAAGCAGAAAACCTAAGTGGTAGCAATTACAAATTCCATGTGACAACAGTCAAGAAAATACTGTAGAAAACCTTCCAATGATGTTGCAACGCCCATGAAATTTTTTGCCACAAGCTGATGTAGATCCTCACCAGCCCAGATTGGATATATACATACATTTACCCCCACAGATACAGAAGCACCAATTGCAATGAGCAGAAACCTATTTACAGCAGTGTTAATAAACTCCCCGGTTCGATAGCCAGATACAATAACGTAGCAATATGTGATCAAGAACACACGGAACCCATATTCATAAGCCTTCATAGTGGGGTATAGTTTGGCATAGGTGGCACAAAATCCTACCAATCAGATATCATGACATCAGTAAACATGGCAAGTTCTCCAATCTTGATGATAGAGTGAGTGAATATTGATCAAGATTAAGGTTATCAAACTCGATAGTTTAGATAAACTCATTTTTGTGTAGTAAGATCGTAAATTCGTTTAAAAGTTATCTCGAGAGTTTAATAACCATGTTGTTTTGCAAGGTTATCAAACTCAAAAGTTGAGATAAATTTGTTTTTCTGTGATAAGAACGTAAACTTATAAGAGTTTATGAGTTAACTTGAGTTTAATAACCATAATCAAGAAGATCAGAAATGGAAGTGATTGGAATATCATGCCTGTAATAAAGATGCTAATAATAATTACAATCTCTTCCCATTCGTCACCGGCCAATTTTGATAACTCTGCCATTCCCAAAGCAAGTCCTCCAGCTGACAAAGTCCCCAATCCTCTGTTAAGCCCTTTGCTAAGAGTTGCCCCTGCAGGAAAACATGCAACCGTATGACCATGTTCGATTCAATGTCAATGGAAAGCATGAAACTTGGAGTTTATAATTGGAGAGTGTTCTTCAATCAACAATTTATGATTAAAAAAAAAAAAGTATTGAACTGAACAAAAGACGAAGTAAAAATGAACACAATTGACTTAAGTAAAAATGACGAAGTAAAAATTAACACTACTGACTTAAGTAAGCATTGGATTTGGCACAAGCAGCAGACAAATTTATAACCTGTGGTCTCATTCCATCACAAAGAGAAGAAGAAACTAAATTAACCATGCCATGCCAGCAAACCACGGTCCTTGTGGTCAAATATTTTAATTCACACCATGACCCCATCAGCAAATCATAACTTACATCTATTTAAAGGAATGGCATTTATGCATTAAACTAACCCATGCATATTCTTAGCCAATTCCAAGTGATGCACGTGAGAACGAGGAGTTAAATAACATAGATTCAAAAGTAAACATAAATTTAGTCTAAAAAGTGCCATTAACTTAAGCCATTGATCATAAAAGGTGACACTAATAAACTTTTTTTAAGTAAAAACAATTTTAATGCCATTTTATATAATTAAAAAATTAATTAGTATATAGTATAGGATATAATTGTCCAATTCAAATTGGCATCCAATGATATATTCATGTGCCATCAAACAACACATAATTGTTGAATAATGGTGATATTGGGCCTACTGACACTAGAAGTACCTACTCATCAATTAATATCAACCTATTAAATAACCAAATTAAGGTAACGTGTATCTAGTCTACCCTAAAAAAAATGAAAAAAGATCATAAATTTTGTCAAAATTTACTCAATAACACAAAAGTTTAATTTTTGCATAAAATATTATAATTGTTAAATAATCAGGATTTTTCATCACATGTATGATTTATGAATTACTTATTATAAGAATGAAATGCTTTTAATAATGTAGCAATAATTTTTTTCCAAGGCAATAATGCAGCAAAATATGAAAAGATGACCATGTAAAATATTTTAGAATATCATAACATCAAAATTAAATTACAAACCTTAAGTAAATAAATTATACTTAATTAATTTATCTAATGAATTTCCTTATTTCCTTTAAAATATCTACAAAAATAACTTTCTATAGAGTTGCCCCCACCAACATAATTGATTACTAATAACACTAATTTCAAAAAAAGAAAGAAAGAAAGCAAAACGAAAAGTACTCCTATCACTGGGAACAACATTACCAAATTCAAAAATAATATGATTTTGACACATTTTTTAGAGACACCGTTCATCGTTGAATTGGGTTTAGATTCCATGTTTGTCAAAACTCAAAATAACATTTCTAAATAATAATAAAAAATTCCATTTAAGGGTATATTTATTAGGAAGTAAAAATAAAATAAAAATTACCTAATTAAATTTCAAATTGATAAATAATACATCAAACTTATCTAGATAATATTTACTCTATTTTGTACTTCCCTACCAAACACACACACCTTGAGAGAGAGAGAGAGAGGAAAGACAAACCAAAAAAAAGCATGGAAACCTTACCTATGCTGAATTCAAAGACGACGACGACAGTGAGGATGGCCCAAACGGAGTAGCGAGAAATACTCTCGAATGGCTCTTTGAGGAATATCAACAGAGATATGAGCACAAGGGCGAGCCCCATCTTCGCTGAGAATATGATCTTCCTTGGATCCGACCTACCCATCTCCCACGCCCTCGCCGCCACCCGCTTCGCCGTCTTCCACCCGCCCACGATCCCATCGGTGCACCGCCGCCACCACCTCCTCCCCGCCGACAGCCCCTCCTGCTCCTCGTCCGATTCCGGCACCGCGATCCCAATCTGAGAATACCCATAATACCCTCCAACTCCTACGCCCTTACTTGATAGCAGCCTCTCCTTCCTCTCCGCGAAGCTGTGCCGAAACGACCCCAGCTTCGGCACCCTCGAAGCCATTCTTTTTTTTTTTTTTAATTATTTTGGGGGTTTTCTTTTTCTTTTTTTGTTTGTTCAGTTTCGGAAACTGAATCGAGGTGAAGTGTGAAGAGTGTGGTGGGTGTGTTTGTGGTGGTGGAGGGGGAAGGTGAACCGGTGTCGTTGACTGATTGCTTGCTTTGGTAGCTCGGGAATTATGGGAACCAAAAATGGAGGAGAACACAAAGGATCCCTATGGCTGTTTTTTTTTTTTTTTTTTTTTGGGTCCCTTCTTCCCGGTTATGGTATAAAATGGACGTGCGCAGATGTAGTGTTTGGTCGATTTTGTTGAATATGTTTTAACCTGAGATATTTATTACTCCATACTGATAATTTTATCACTAAAACTCCATAATAATAATAATTAATGCATATTATTGTTTTGATGCATTCATTTTTATATTATTATTTAATTAAAAAAATTATTTATTTAAACTTTTAAATAGTAAATAAAATACTTAATTATTATACTTGGTATGATAATATATTATTAGATAATTGTATAATTTTTTACATTAAAAATTAAATCCTATTATTAATATTTACTTAATTTTTTTGTTAGTAGTTAAAAAATTATTAGAAACTTGATAAAATTATTTCCAAAGTGACAGAGTTTATAAAGGATTAGCATCTAATTTGAATGAAAAAATATATATATTAGAAAGCACCATTTAAATTCTAGCTATTTAAAAAGAAGAATCGTTTAATTTCATATAAAAATTAATGATTATTGTTCACTACTCAAAGATAGCTACGACAACCTAATTGAGATTTAGTCGCATTCGAAAATTATTATTAAACTATCTGAAAGTGTCTACAAAGTCATTTAGCAACATAAACATTCACTTTAATTCTACTTTTCAATTGTTTCAAATATAATTTAGTGTATTTTAAATAAAATAAAAAATTTCTAAATCAATTAAATTCTTATTATATTTAGTCATTCCAAATGTAATATTTAACTTATAAATCAAATAAATTAAAATCATTTAAAATCAAATTATTTAATTTTCCTAATTTTAACTATTTCAAACACTATCTTTGTAAAAGTATTATTTTAGAATTCTAACAACACTTTGACAACGGCTTTTAAATGTTCCTAAATGTAAATATGGTGTCATGAAACTTGGAAACCGCCCCCCACCACAACACAAAAAAAAAAATAAACAGCTTTTATCAGCCATAAAAATCCTTTAAAAATTGCATCATGAAGTACAGAAATAAAACAGATTATTTTTTGGTATCGACACAGAAATATAAATAGATTATAATTAAAAGTAATAATTTTAAGTCAAATATAATTTATCATTATAAGTTGATTATTTTAGAATTGTAATTTTTTTTATCAAAGTAATCTTCAATATTAAATATCACATTTTATAAATAAATCATTTCATAATTTTTAATAAGAGACTTTTCCAAACGATCCAAATGAATTAGGCTAATTTTAAATTGTTTTTCAACTAATACATCAAAATATAAATTGATTTTCATATAATCAATTATATAAACATAATTGTACTTATAATTTACTATTAAAATAATTATAATCTCATATTTTCCTCAAACAGACCCTAAATAACACCCATTTAACAATTATGTGTGAGTAAAATTATCCGCACAAATACAATCATTCTATGAACCCCTTAAAAATTAGGGGATCCTTTGTTTGATTCGAATCCCGATCGAAAACTTCATTCTTACTTAAACATATTTAATTCTTTATTCTTTCAATGAACAATTCAAGGAATAATATAAATATTGTAATTTGTATAAAAAAAAAAAGAATCAATTCTAAATTGAAAAATTGCCTACTTCTTCTTTCTATGTTTCAGACGTATTTGAAATAAAGAATATATTGCTAATTACTTAAAAGATAAATAGTTATTTATTTACTTTAGGAGTAGCACATTACCCTCTTGAATAAGTAATAATAAACATTAAACTTTTCCAATTCAATCATTAAATTATGTGATAATATTTTGACAATAATTATATAAAATTTTAAAAAATAGATTGAGCAATAAATAGTCATTTGTACTTATAAATTTAAAATTATTTTTTTTGGTGGAGTATATATTTAAAATTACGTCATAGATTTAACTAAAAGAAGATAATAAAATATAGAATTATTTTTATATTGTACTAACATTTTGACACTTCATCTATTAAGCAATGACAACTTTTGCATCAATAGTTTGATTTGAAAAACTAACTGTATATAAAAGTCGGGTTTAATTTTAATACAATAACAATCTAAATTTTTTTTACACTTTTATTCAATCAAATTTTTTTATTTATATGAATTTTTAAATAATAAACATGAAATTTAATAATCTTTATTAATTTAATAGTACATTAAATGATGGTCAATCCATAAAAATTAAACTTATTTTTTTTTGTTACTCATCAATTTTTCAAAAGAGATAATTTATTATATAAAAATGAAGCTTTATTCTTCGCGCTTACACGTCTCCATCTTTGAAAGCCGTGGACGAGTTTTATTGAATACGGGTTATCCGTTTTCTACGTTCATTCATTATTTCGTTGTGATAGGGGTTCAACTCAACCGTCATTAAAAGAAAAGTATCATCACGATGCGGCCTAGCTGTCAATTTTAGAGATGATAAAGGCTAAATGCACATTTGCTCAGCATTACGTATCTCCTCAATCTAATCAACCTAGGGTTGTGATTTGGGGCAATATTAAAGCATTTTATTTTTTCATTAAATTAAAGCATTTATTTTATCTTACTTATTAGTTGATATTATTTGATATTGTATTAAAAATAAAAGAAAAATATAAAATAATATAATCTATAAAATTAACATTCCGGTTGGTAAATAAGATATAGTAAGTATTTTGCCTTCCAGTGTTAAAGTACCTAAAAATGGGGTTTATCCCTAATATCTTGCCTTCTTAAGTAAGTAAATATTTTTTTTATGATAACTTATAAGTTATAATGATCCCTTTTGAAGGGGGGAAATATACATAATAACTACTAAATATGCGCAGCACCGTGGATTTTTTTGTGAGATGAGGATTGAACTTCTCCTTTTAATTTCAATATCAAACAAAATATGAGGTGACATAAAGCAGTGAAAAAGAAATGTGTCCCTTACGCAAGGACGCTAGGCTGTATAGGAAGTGTGTATAAAAAATATTATCATCTAATCATATATTATTACTTATAAAATTTTTAAATTAATAATTTAATCAAATATTTTTATTGATATAATAAAACATGATTTGAATTATGTATAATTTTTAAACTGACAGTGTATATAAATTAAAAAATAAAAAGCTTTTTGATATCAATTTGACAAGAAAGTTTTTTACATCAATTTAATTATAATATTTGTAATTTCAGTATCAATTTAGTTATTCTTTTGAATTTCCATTTTAACAAAATGCCTAAATAGATGAAAAAGTGAAAAAAGTCGGCACTAAATTTATGTTAAAAATTTTGTTAGAACCTAATTAATATCAAATTGAATATATTTGGATAAAAAATATTATTTACTCTATTAAATTTATTTTAAATTGTACTAGAAAACTAGGTTGAATACAAATTTTGGAATCTATAAAGTCGGTTTAATGCTCCATTACTTTTCGCAAGAGTAATGTTTTTGGCCAAAAGTGATGTTACTTCAATAATGCAAGTATTGATAAAGGTTAACACTATCAACGAACCAGAACTTTGTACAAGAAGAGAGAAAAATAAAAGAAAGAAATATTTATATTATATATGGAGTTAATCCAGAATTTGTTTCCATTCTTATTCCATATCAAACATATTAAAGATGAGTAAATGTTATGTGAGGCGAAAAAAAAAAGTACAAATTTTTTAGGTATGTAATTTTGTTTGTAAATTTAATTTATAATTTTTTTTTCATTTTATCTTAGACCAAACTGACCACAAAAGTGATAATTAAATGATGGCAACATCTGTAAATAATTTTGTAGTAAAATATTTCTTTCGGTAAACTCAATTGCTAACCTTTTGTTTTATAAGTCTCGACCGAGCCCAACTCCCATTATTTTCCTTAACAAAAACAAAAGATGATCAATTGCTCTATGAAAAGCCCATTTTAGGATTGTGATTTGTGAGGAAGGAGTAGGGGCCTCATGTGGCTTTTTGGTTGAGATGTGAAACAATTTTAGGCCACAACTAAATAAATAAACCATTGCAGCCCAACCCAAGCAAGCACGTATTGCTTGGTTCATCCTAATTCTAAAAGACGGCGAATTCTACTGTACACCAAGATAAATATGATGTGTTGTACACCATTTGTTGATAATGTTGGTGCATGATGATCCTTCACTAAAATGAGGCATTCAACCCTCCAACCATTAGCAGATGTCTACCTTTAAAGAGATAACAATTATTGTCCATGTTACAGCCACTGGTGTTAAATCTTATGATGATGTAATCGTCGTTTTTCGTCTACCTGGGTGGGATACTAGCTGAGATTTTGCGACTGTGGTTCTTAGTTTCAATTTTCAGTTTTTTAGAATCCCATAGTTTTTAAAATTTTCAGAATTTTCTTTATAAAGCCTAAAAAACTATTAAAAATGAAAATTAAAAACTCAAATCAATTATTTAGATTCCGATGAAAAGAAAATGTGTCTAGCAATTTCAAAGGTCAAATTTATCCTCACCGACACTTCCAAATCTACCACCTCTTTCCCTCATCCATCTCTTCCCAACCCTAACGTATTATAATCCTCCTCAACTCTCTCATTCGGTGGTTGCCAAATCGCCTGTATCCATTCACCCAAACTCTCTCTTCCACTCGCCGACCGCCACCTCTGTAACGTCGCCCTTCACTATTAGACCACCATACTGCAACGGAGGCGGAGCAAAGTGATAGTGGTAGAGGCGTCCATGTCCACCCTTTCCTTTGTAAGCGACAGCGACTTTGACAACTGCAAAGGTGGCAGCAAGCAGTAAAGGAGCTCGACGATTTGCATTTGCGTGTTGAACAGGGCAAAGTGGTTGGAGATCATGCTTTTGGACAATGAGGAGGAGATGATGGCCTTGCTGATGGAGAATGGAGGCAGCGGATTCGACTATGACGCTGTTAGACCTCCTTCTTCGAGTCAGGGAGAAAGACTCCACAATGAACTAAGTTCATTCAACAATTAACTAATTCCCTCTAATTACAATAATGTAGTCCCTTATTTATACTCCTAATAAACTACTAACTCCTATGGGCCTAGCTAGTGGACCCAACTACTAATTTGGATTGCAACAACTATTCCCCTCTTCAAACCAGTCTTGCCTTCAAGGTTGTTAGGAAGAAGAAAAAAAAGAAACTCACAACAATTAAATTCCTAATTACATTTACTAATTTTCTTAAAATATAAATGGGACTACTAAGTAACCTATTATATACAAATAATTTCCACCAGGGTCCCATAGTTTAATTGGACTAACAAAAACATTGTTTGGGCCCTTAATAAGAAGCAGAAAAAATGTTGCTGTAAGCTTGCTACTGAGTTGGGCTTGGCTCATCATTGTTGAAGAGCTTTGAGGCAACACGAATTTGGACTTGCTTGGGGCCCAAAGTTTTTTACCCAACTTAGACCATTGGAGAGGTGCTGTCCCAACCACCTTGCCCTTCCAGATTCTTCCTTGAAGCACAACAATGCTGCTAGCACACTTCCTCACAGCTCCACCTGCCACCACCTGTCGAGGACCACACCGGCAGCTGCCCACCAGATAAGCGCTAGCCTTTTTGCAGTGAAACCTGAAAAATCGTCCACCCTTGTTCTCCGCTGAGTAGCCATGACACTAAGATCGCAATCATTGCCGCCGCATCTGGGAGCACCGATGTCGGAACTCACTCGCACTGGGAACGAGCCGCCAAGAACATCCATCTTCTCCACGTATAGAACCACCACCGCCAGCAGAAGATTGCTCGCCGCCGCTATGCGTGACGGACTTCGCCGCCACTACAGGCCACCAAGGGCATTGCCGCGCCGCGGTGCCGATCTGGCCGGCCAAAAGGTTGTGTCGCCTCAGTCACCTCCGCCTTGCTTCGTCATCGTTGGTCGCGGATCTTCGCTTGCCATTGCTCCTCCACCATTGCAGTTCCGCTTTAGCCTTGTTCTCTATCGCCTTGGGCACTTTAACGCCACCATCGTCAATTGTAGATTCGCGATCCTTGCCGCTTGAATCTCCTTTACCAAAGCATTCCCCTTCGATGCTCCTTCCAACAACTCTTTTTCTCGCTGCTCGTGATCTGCCACCGCTTTTCCTTATTCTCTTGAAAATTTCCATCAAGAGTAGAAGGTTCTTGATTTGTTGATCTCTGTGTCGGATATGTTGTTGCCCCAAATTCTTGAATTTCTTGAGCTGTTGATGGCTATTGGAAGATCTGCAAGCATGCCTTGATCTCTTCCAATGCAAGATCAAGATCTGAAACTTCAATCCAGGAAATTTCTAGGAGGATGGGGCAAGCATTTGGTTGGTAATGATGCAAGAATGCGATCTCGAATATCGTCATGTTTGCGTTTGGATTGCGCTGCTTCCACAGCTTGAACCATCGCAATGCTTGGCTGGTTAAACCTTTCTCCGCCTCTAATAGCCTTTGTGCTTCCGGTGTGCCTCTGACATTCCAAGATCGTCCGGCGCAAATGAGCCACCAATAGCCATTGCCGGTTCCATTAAACACGGGAAACTCCTCTTCAAGAATGAACTGAGTTCCTTCCATGGTGGAAGGCTCTCAATGAAAGCACCAATGTTAGACCTCCCTCTTCGAGTTAGGGAGAAAGACTCCACAATGAACTAAATTCATTCAATAATTAACTAATTCCCTCTAATTACAATAATGTAGTCCCTTATTTATACTCTTAATAAACTACTAACTCCTAGGGCTTAGCTAGTGGACCCAACTACTAATTTGGATTGCAATAGAAGACGTTGATGATAAGAGCACAATTAGTTTGATACCGTGATGTGATGTCGCTTTGAGAAGGGCACAATTTGAATTGCAACAAGAAGACACATTTGATATGGTGAAAATGGGGAATAAAGAAGTGATGTGTTTCTTTGTGTTTTGCAACATTGAAACTCGCCTAAGTTAGCTTACAAATTTACATGTAAATAAAAATGAATAGAATAATATTGGGATTATAATGTGTTATTTTATTAAATTATATTTAATTATGAGTTTAATATGACTAAAAATTAATTTTTTTAAATTTAAATTATTAGAGTATTTTTGAAAAATATATTTTTGAAAATATTTGTGTCAACCAAAGGGGAAAATTTAAGCACATATCATACAAGGTTTCTAGGAATTTATATTGTAAACTAAGCACGTAAAATGTTAATTATGGGAATATAAAAAAATATTGTAAACCACACACCTCCTTTTGTACCTGAGGTCGGAGGGGAACTTTTTTGGTCGAATCCTAAGATGGTTCTTGAGTGGATTGTTCTAGTTCCGGCGTGGGAGGGATGTGCGGAGAAGATCAATAG
Source organism: Dalbergia cultrata (assembly GCA_031216105.1). Classification (NCBI taxonomy): domain Eukaryota; kingdom Viridiplantae; phylum Streptophyta; class Magnoliopsida; order Fabales; family Fabaceae; genus Dalbergia; species Dalbergia cultrata. Next base: position 76,764,861 of record CM062344.1, read on the forward strand.
ATTTGGTGATAGTAGATGATGATAAAGATGATGATGATGATGGATGATTGGACGGTGCTGCTCTTGCCAGAAGAGGGGCGAGGAGGAGGACAAGCAACAGCAACTCTGCTCTGCACACCCCCCCCCCCCCCCAAAAACAAGGTGTAGTTAGCCACACTTTTCCCATACATTTGCCTACCTTTTTCAATGGCTAACAGGCAATGTATTACACATCATACTTGTTCGGTGCACAACAAAGTTTGCTCTGAAAGACGCAAAATTATTTTGTTACTCTCTTTTAATAAGAGCATCTTCTCAAAGACCAAACTTAAGTTTTTATCTTTGAAGATTAAATTACTTACCACTTGTCAGGGATTAGTAATAACTTATTATTAGCAATGAAATAACTTATTAGTAATAAGATTCCCATATTCAGGGATAGATTCATTTGGTAATAGTTGGGGCATGTGTCCCCACAAAAGTTTTAGAATTTATATATGAGTATATATTATTTTATCTTCGTTATATTATTAGATTGATCTCACACTAAAACAAAATTATATAAAACATTTTATTAGACTTTTTACTCTCATTATCTAAAATTTATGAATTCGTCATTGCCCATATTATTGTAATTGCAAAGTAAACTTATCGTTAAATACCATCAAAAGTCATATTTCCTCCGATTGTAACCAGTGGCAAACTAAAATTATAAAGGATATATATATATATATATATATATATATATTTTGCTGCTTAAATGTGTATTATATAAAACAATAACAATTGTGATCAATTAATAAAAATCATTTAAATACTCATTAGAATGATGCAAATATTATTTCAACCTTTTGATGTATAAATAGTTGCATAAACACTCATTTTAGTCCATAAATATTATATGCATGAGTGACTTAATTTGATTCTGAAATTTATAAATCAACTTTTTAATTACTAAAGTTGTAAAATATAAATTTAGTTCTTGATTTCATTTTTATTACTTTATCCTCATGTTATTACTAATGTGCCATTTTACCTAATATATTAGAGATAAATTGACATTTTACTAAATATTAGATATGACAATATTGAATAACATGTTCAAATTATTAGTATATATGGGATTTTCTAGTATCCATATAAAATGTAAGAGAATTAATATATTTTAGTTATCTGTGATTAAAAATAAGTCACATATCTTATTAATTAAATTTTTAAAATCTATAAAATTAAAATGAAATCATAGTCGTTGATTGTATAAAAGTAAGGATACTTCATAAGTACGGAAGACAAAAACCATACTGAATATATCAATAATGCTATTTATAGGTAAAATTTATATTATAGTTTTAAATTATGTTCATCTTCTTACATTTTAATCGATAGAAATCAGGTGAAACCATCTCCACCATGTCAATTAACGTGATGACATGACACATTAATTAAAAGAAAAATACTTATAAGGTGTTGCAGCAGGTGCTCATTTCACAGTTAGACAGGTGTCCCATTGTTGCTACGTTCTATGTACCCCTACAGTGACACACAAATCCAGTGTCACTAACTAACTCCTTTGAAAATGAGTTTATCTCTCATATCTAGTCTAGTATACCAACCCATTCATGAACCATGACCCAGCAAACCTAGTCAAGACTTATCCGTTTGTGTCGTTCAATTTTCACCTCAATCCTTTTGTCGTCGACTTCATAGAGCGGGCCTCGTCACCATCTCAGCTGAAAACGACAACAAACCTTTCGGTCACATGCATCAACACGTGTCTTCTACGCGGCACCTCCAACATGAAACCACATGGAACGTGTCACAGCTTCAAAAAAAAAAAAAATGGTGTTACCGACTTGAGAATTTTATGCTTGCCTATTCTCTATATAAACACCATGCATCAATGCTTCAAAACCATCCAAAACCGTAGTCCAACAGCAGTATTATCCAATACGAAAACTTTACTCTCTTTTGTGTGTGTTTATTTTTGTAACAATGTCGCAGCAATATGAGGGGCGATATGGTGATGAAGCTCGTAGGACCGACGAGTATGGGAACCCTGTGAGGCAAACTGATGAGTACGGTAACCCAGTTCGTCACAGTGGTGGTACCACTGGATCCTACGGTGCCGCTACCACTGAGAGCCATGGACAGTATGGTTCCACGGGTGTGGGTGGTGGTGATAGACAGTATGGTTCCGCTGGCATCGGTGGTGGTGGAACTGGGTACGGAGGAGGGGACACTGGCTCAGGATATGGTACCACCGGTGGTGGCACTGGATATGGTACCACCGGTGGCACAGGCACAGGGTATGGTACTGGGTATGGAACTACTACTACCACAGGTGGCACTGGTTATGGAAGCACTGGTGTTGGCAGTGATTATGGAAGCACTGGTGGTGGTGGTACTGGTTATGGGACTACTACTGGGGGTACAGGCACTGGATATGGAACCACTGGCCACCAGCAGCACCATGGTCAGCATGGAACAGGAGAGCAGCAACATGAGAAGAAAGGGATGCTCGATAAGATCAAGGAGAAGCTTCCAGGAGGACACCATGACAGCTAGATCTATACGCATACATACAATACAACTTTGAATAATTTGATGCAATATGTATAAGGGTATAATCATATTATGTAAGTTTGGACCTTTTGCGTGCGTGTTATGTATTATACATATGTGAAGTATATACTAAATAGGCGAATAAAAAGGCACATGCATTTTGGTGCTTACTTTGGGGCTGATAAAAGAAGTGGAAAATGTTGTGCCCGGTATATAGGAGTGTGGGGGACATGTAATAAGCCTAAGTAGTTGTTGGGTACGTTTGTACTGTAATACCCCCAGTGTGGATTGGGGTGCTGTACTTGGTTCCGCTTATATACAGTTATTTTAATGAATTTGTGTAGTTTTTGATTCAAAACAATTTTCCCGTTTTCAAATTCTGGTTTTATCTATCGTTTGGAGAGTTTACAGTGTGTGTGTGTATTGGTGGAAATAGGAGAAAGGGTGTGGAGTGGAATTTTAAACTGTTTTTTTGTTTGGATTTACTTGCTTCGGATGGAATAGAGCTAATGGGATGGACTCTATTCCATTTAGTTTCATATATTATGTTCAATTGTTTTTTTTTCCCCCTCAAGTTGCCTTGAGAGGAATGGGATGGAATATAAACATCCAAATAATTGAGCGGAGCAAATTCTTGAGAGGAATGGGATGGAATATAAACATCCAAATAATTGAGCGGAGCAAATTATTCTGTTTCATTCTATTTTCCTCTGCTATCCTCTATCAATCTGAACACCCCTTTTAGAATCAAATATTTTCCCTGACCGACCGAGGGAGAAATGCTAGTAAGAGAGTCCCACCCACGGCGACAATTAATTAATGAAAGAAGCTTTCAAGTCTCAGCTCCTAATTGTGCTTAAGTTTGCCTAGGGAGTTTTCAAACCCAAATTATTGGTATTGCACTATTTGTGTTGTAATGGTGGTGAAACTCAACTTTGATTCACTAGCCAGGCCTAGCATTTGTGTACACACAGCTAGAGATTTGCATTTCCTAATTCCATAGACTACTCATAACCCTGTCAATGTCGGGTGGCACCCCGTTCCCTCCCCCATGCTCACCGCGAATCTCCGTTTTTACTTTATAATTCATTCTCACAACGCATTGATTAGTCAACATCACTTCAGTTAAAGGGGCATAAAGAAGAATAAAAGAAGCTTGGCTTCCGAATAATATTTGATATAAAATAAATATATACCATATACTTTATTATTAATGAATATAATATGTGATTTTCACTCACTCATCATATCTAATAATAATAAAATATATGATATATATTTATTATGTAATTTTATTGTTCTTATATGTTTTGGCTATAACTTGCTAACAGAATTTAATCTTGATAAAGAAATTGGATTTCGTATTAGTCTCTAACCCTTCTCTTGTCTCAAGAGGAAAAAAGACCATTTGTTTCCAGAGGAGAAAAAAGAGAGAGAAGCAAGAAAGAACATGTATGGAAATTTTTTTTTTTGGAACAATACGCTTCTGGTTGGCATCAGATCTATACCTAGTGTTTCGATTTACTAGAGCATACCTAATTCAAATTCCAAAGCTACAAAATAACTGCTTTGCGTAGCTGAGAACGAGAGTACAAGCACATGAAAATGACTAATGACAAATCTGCAGTAAAAAGACCATAATGTACAATTCACACACTGGCATACTGATAACTGTAGTTGTGGGCTAAACATATCCCTCTCAAGCCAAACACGTTTCCATTTTTTGCGGAGTGGCTAGAAGAGTCCAATTATTGGTCATTGGTTTTTGTTGTTCTTCGGCTTCATCAGCATCGTTCTCGCTGAAGTCTTGTATGTCCAATATCTCAACTCTACGATTAGTCTTCTTCTTGATCTTGATTGCAACATCCTGTGGGATGAACCTTCCACCAACAATTACCCTGGTCTGGTTCTTCTCTAGGAGATGGATTTCCAGCTCTAGCAGAATCAAAGAAATAAATAGATTGTATACAACATAATTCTCAAATTCTAAACTATATGTTAAAGGGGGGGCTTCCATAGAAAGGATCATGATCAATGATAAAGGGCCGCCTTGTACACAAGCCTCCCACATGGTGGGCTAATGGTATATAATAAACTATTTCTAAGATTTGAATCCGTAAGTCCCTAACCTCTAGATTCCAATGTGGTAAACTTACCTTACCGTTGCATCGAGACTCACTCTCGAATCATGATTAATGATGTACCGAACAGAAATAGAAATAGCATAATCATTTATGTCTAACCTGGCATATCAAGAAGGGCTCTCTTTACTTTTCTATAACAACCGCTACAATCAATATTGATCCTCATCACCATGCAAAAGTACTGCCGACAAAAATAAACAAACGAATTAGGTAGTGCATATAGATAACTACAGAACTAGATAGACAAATGTTGGTGATTTGAGCTTGCCTTCACTGACATGAAATCAACTCACAGAAGGGGTTGAGAGAGAGAGAGAAGGTCACAGATGATTGAAAATCCAAAATAGTATTATGGAGCAAGCAAAAGAAAAAGACTATCTTAAAAGGAGACAACAAAACTTTGAAAGCGAAAAAGGGTTTATGATGAGCTGGTTAGCATTTCCGTTTGATGAAACTGATTCTCCCTTTCGTTTCAGAACCAGATTCTATTTTGTAGTAAGCTATGCAGAGGAAAGTAAACACTGTAGCGTAGTTCCTCACATTATTCTTGGCTCTTTGAGCCTTTTTTATGCATGCCTACATAAACAATGGATTTCGTCATGGATAAAAAGAAGGCATCTCTTTAATCCTGATACTTCTGCTAGATTGAAGTGTTATGCCTTGCAAATACTTAATATGAAGCAAGAATGTGAACTTGTGCCATATGAAATTATTCAGTCTTTCAAATAGATGAAATATTTTTTCAGATAAAAAACAAGGACTAGAAAGTTCAATGGAACAAGCGTGCATTTGAAGTTGACCATTTTAGCATGTTTGGTTTAGCATTCGGTAAGTCCCAAATCATGGTTTGGAAAGTTCCACATCAACGTTTGCTTTTATCTTGGTAAAGGGTTGAAAATTGAAACCATATATCAAACGGGTGCCCCTATAACTTTATCATCGCCGTAAATTTAGCCTTTTTTATATCCTTAGCGGTCACCAATGATGTAGATTTTTCGCGAGTACCATGTCCATTTCACAATACAAACTTCTTGCCCTTTTAAGTACAACATGTTAGTTATGAACTTAATACATGAAGGCCAGGACAGAGGGAGAAGGCGTAGAGTGGCATGGGGTGGGGTGTTGAATAAACAAGAAGTACATGTTTAATAAAACTCACACACCATGCATGTAATAACTCACACTGCCACAAAAAAATGTTCATTTTTTCCTATTTAGACACTCTGAAGAAATTTCACCTGCACACAAGAACACATAATGGCTTCATTGATTTATTGTACTCTTGTCCCAATTTTCTGTCAGGTTATTCTCTTGTTCATGATTTCCCATCCAACCACCATACTGTCACAAGACCCTAGCTCCTCAAGCCCCACCATAGCCGAATGCACATCAAGCCTCCTCCCTCTCATTCCCTGTGCACCATTTGTGCAGGGTACCGCTTTGTCTCCAGGGCAGCAATGCTGTGACAACCTCAAGCAACTCTACAGCCAAGAGCCACACTGCCTTTGCCTCCTGCTAAATGACACTACCATTAGCTCTTTCCCCATCAACAGGACACTTGCTCTGCAGCTGCCAGCACTTTGCACCCTTCAAGTTGATATCTCTACCTGCCCAGGTTACATTTAATCTTAAAGCAGATCTAGCAATTTTATGCAATGAATCTATAATTCTATATCTTGCATTCAAAATGTGGATCCTATTGTATAGGTATACTAAGCAGAATTGAGGACCTTGATGGTATTCATTGATCAGTTTTAACACTATTTTGCCTGTAGGGGAACAACTACAAGTGCCTCCAATTTCACCAGCTTCTCAAATTTCCTTCAGGGCAAAGAACAACTCTACTGTTGCTGGTATACAATCACCTCCCCCCTTATCCTTTATTGTTATTATTATTTTGCAAGATTGTGAAATATATCAAAGCTTGAAAATCAATGGAAAACATGAACCTTTAGAGTTTAGAGACTTAGGTTGGCTTTCATATTAATTGCACATGGTTATAATGTCCATTCATAATAATTTTCCTTAGGCGATGTCCTCAACGTTGAATCATGCTTTTCAATAATCCTCTTCCTTCTGAACTTGTAGCTTCTCCGGCAACTTTAGTGGCACCAAGGCCTAGCATGATGGGATTTGGATTTGGAAGTAGCGAAGCCATTAGCTTGCAGGCAAAGAATGAATTAGCTCTGTTTGTGGCCTTGGCAATTTTATCTGCTCACATTAGTGCTATAATAATTTAAATTGAAATGATACAGTAGTCCATGTAGGTTTCATCATAAGGTCAACAGAAATTTATCATAGTATATTAAGTATGTATTTTTTTTTTCTTTTAATATTTTATAAGTGGATTATCATTCTGTCTATGAGATGATTGCTAAATAAAACGTGCAATTAGTGTTGCATTTTATATCTCCATACCTTACTATATTTAAAGTGGAAAAAAAATGAAATGCTATTAAATGATAATCAGCGTTTAAATTTTATCGTCATGTGATTGACCAAATTTTTTTGCCAAATTACAACAGTAGAAGCAAAATTCTAAACCAAAAGAAGTAATAATACAGCATAATTAGCAGTAAATATTCACGATCCCAATAAGGACCCCAACATCACCTTTCGGATATTTACTTAAAAATGTCACTGGTCCTTTTATAAAATGAAGATAGGATTATCAATAATGATCTGAGCAATTAGTAGCAACTTTCAAGATGAAAAGAAACAAAAGCACCGACAACAGAGTTTTGTAAGGAATAACAATACATTTCAACACACCACTAATTACCTTTGTTTGTATCGGGACTGATACACTTTCAAAGATTATACATGTAAACAGAAGCAATGCCTTACAAATTGAACTTATTCACCTGGATTTACATGCTAAAAATATCGTATGTTTGCAGTATTCTATGGATAGACTACTCCAGACCAGGAGCCACTTCTGTTGGATTGGACTCAAATACATCTGAGTCAGATGCCTCAGGTCCTTCTAAAAGTTCACTAGACTGAACAGATTCCTTGTATGCAGGAGTCTCCTTAAAATCTGTTGCTCCGTCATTATAAGTTGCCACAGCAATCCCAATAGCAATTACCTGTGATCACAGAGAATTTGAAACCATCCAAAATCAAACCTATAAGTGAGTGCAAATGTTAGGACTAGACAACTCTAACTCTCCAGAGATGATATTCTATGGCATCAAAGAGATCAATTACAACATACGAACAAATAGAAGTTGCCAACTAGACAAAGTTAGCTGTAACCTGTTAGTGGTTAGAATTAAACTAACAGGAATAGTCTCAATAAATTTAGTACAATACAGCAAAAATAGCAGTGTTTGTGTTGAAACTCACAACTTAGATTATGCTGAAATCTAAGTCAGCATTTTATCATCTCCACAACTTTAGAGCAAAGACCATCTGTAATTAATTAAGCTCCGTATTCTATTCTTACCCAACGCAACAAAGCCCTTGTCCACTAAGCAGGTCTAATCCAATCCATTCCATTTTCACGCAAAAACTCACCCAAAAATAATAATAATAAATAGAAAAGTTCCAATTCAGCGACATCGACAAAAAAATAAAGATAAAAATAATAGTTAATGTTCACTTCACTCCCGATATTTTATTTATGTGTGAGTCATTTTAATCCCTCACTTTTAAAATAAATCAATTTAGTCCCTCACATTTATAACTGTGAATCAATTTAGTCCCTCATATTTTAAAAGTGAATCAATTTAGTTTCTCATATTTATAATTGTGAATCAATTTGATCCCTCAAATTTATAAATATAAAGGACCAAATTGATTCATTTTAAAAGTGAAGAAATAAAATAACTCATGCATAAAATATCAGAGACTAAAATAACTTACTTATAAAATATCAGGAAGTATTAACTCTAAAAATAAAAATATGATTAGTTATTATTACCGCAAAAGGGATGCCGAAAGCCCACATATACTCAACAAAGAAGCCGAGGGCGTCCCACTGGGGTCCTTCCCAGAAGTCCGGTTCTTCTCCGGGAAGATCCGGCAAGAAGTACCCATCGTAAGCGTCAGTAGCCGAGCCGTCAATCTCAGCCGTCGGTTGCGGGTCCGTATCCTGTGTGGTGGTGGTGCTGCCACGTCGGCTCTTACCATCGAACCTTCCAGAACGAGGGGAGGACCTCTTGGTGGCAGAAACCACGTGAAGGTGGGCTCGGCTTGTGTTTGAGGAGGAGGAGGGTGATGGTGTGAATGTGAGGTGGAGGGGACGGCGAGGGAGTGAGGTGTACGGTGTGTTGGTGCCGCAGAGGATCCCGGCACCACCGCCACCGCCGCCACTGACACCAGTGGCTACGGTGAAGGACATTGGTACGGTGTGGGTGGGTGGACGAGGCGATGAGGCTATGCAAAGACCAACGCGTGCGTGCTGTGCTGTGGATAAGAGGAGGATAACAACGTTTGCGGTTTCATAGCATGCTCCGATTCTGTGTCCCAATAAGGATCGGGTTTTGTCTTGTATTTTTACTTTCTTTTTAATCTTTTCTGCCAAAAGTCGAAAACTCGGATATGGTTTGGTCCACGTCAACAAAAATTAAAAAAAAATAATTGAAGAAGTGGTTTTTTTCAAAAAAAAATTATACTCATAGATTGTGGGATATATATCAATTTACAGTTTATTTATTAGTAGCTTGGCTCGTACTTTTTGGTGCCAGTTAAGTCATATCTTGTATATGTTAAATATCAATAAAATAAAATACTTTTATAATAATAAATTGCTAGATTTTAGTAAATATTTTTTTTTTTGTAAATGACTTAAGTGAGGTAGTTATTTTTTTCTCAAAAGAAAGAAGTGAGTGGGAAAGGAGAAAATTTGGAAAATTTTTTAATTGAATGGTCTTCAAAATAAAATTAAATAGAGTTAGGAGACATAAAAAATAATTATAAAAGTGAATCTTTTTTATTAATAATACAAATTATTGGATAAGACGTGAACATCATTCAAATAATGTTAATGATTGATCCAATTGTAAATAGAACATGAATCGGCACATCCTATCTGAGTAAAATTAACATTTTTCGAAAATTAATGAGCATGGAGCTCATTATATAATAATATAATATTCAACAAAGATAGCCAGAGCAAATTATTTAGTTCAAATTTGTAATGATGAACTTGAGGGTTATCACATCTCCTTTCACTCGGCCAAGGTGCATAGGATTTCCACTAGCAGTATGCCATGTGATATGCATAGCTAACACTTTATTCTATAACAAAGCCATGAATTATAAATATATGGCTTGACAATATTCTCAAAGCTTGACAACCTTTTCATATATTTAGTAGCTACTTCTGGAAAATAACTCACCAGTACCATCAACAAAATTGAGCCTACTGGCACATAGCTTTTGGCCTTGATTTCTATTTTTCTACCAATTATACAAAATGCTTGTGGTATTCAACATATGTCAATTGTTTGTCATTAACACTATTTTTCTATTTGTATCTAACTATTCTATGAATGTTGTCATTTTTACCTTTATTTCTATTTTACCCCTCATTAATTTGTTGGGAACTAAACACACAATTCCCTACTTGCAAGAACAAGAGGAGCAACAATTCTAGCAGCGAAATATTGGCAAAGAATCAACACAAATTAACCAGAACAATAATCGGAACAATGCACAAAGATTTTTAACGTGGAAAATTCCCTCAATGTGAGAGACAAAAACCACAGGTCGTCCAGACCAATGAAATAGCTCCACTATGATCAAAACAGGTACAAGAGAGTCTCAAATACATGCACAAATCGTGCTAACAACAATCTAAACCAACCAATCACCAATTCACAAAATTGAGAACAAGGAAATGTGAAATACCCCAAAATTAGAGCTTCTGTCCGAGACCAGTTTATCACTCTCCGGACCTTATTTCCGCAATCTAACCGTTCAGAATGAAGAACCACCTGTCTGGAAGCTTCTGTCCAAATTTTAGCCCGATCCAACGGTGAACGACTTCCCAAACGGCGATTTACGGTGACAGCTTAAACTAGAAAAGCTGATTCCGCAAACCGAAACAGCATCTCTGTTCGTGAGCAATATCTCACACTGCAGATGTTTTCTCAATGATCCGACCGTTCAGAATGAAGAACCACCTGTTGTAAACCTGCTGTCCAAATTTCAGCACGATCCAACGATGAACGAATTCGAAACGGCCGTATTACGGGGACTGTCAGACAAGGAAAATAAAAACGGGTTTTGGTTGTTTCTCTCTTCTCTCACTTTGTGTGGCTGCGGGATTGTGACCAAAATGAGCACACATATGACAACCCTAGCTGACTCCTATCATTAGGTAAGTGACTCATAAGTGGGCTTGGGCGGTTTGGGCTTTTCTCCACATGGAAGGGAGCCCAACCCAACAAATCTCCCCCTCACGACTATGTGGAGGTAACCGCCAAACCGGCGATCAAACAACAAGCTTCAAACTTCCATCTTGGTAAAGATTTTGTCATCATATCTGAACCATTCTCATCAGTATGAACCTTTTCAAGTTCTAACAACTTAGCATTCAAAGTATCACGTATCCAATGATACCTCACATCAATATGTTTAGACCTTGAATGAAAAGTTGAGTTCTTACCAAGATGTATAGCACTTTGACTATCACAAAATAGCACATATTTCTCTTGAGTAAAACTAAGCTCTTGTAAGAACTTCTTCATCCAAAGCATCTCCTTGCATGCTTCGGTAATGGCAATGAACTCAGCCTCTATAGTGGATAAAGCAACACACTTTTGCAACTTAGATTGCCAAGCTACGGCTCCACCTCCAAATTTAATCAAGTACCCTGAAGTAGACCTTCTAGAGTCAATATCTCCTGCCATGTCTGAGTCAGTGTAACCAACTAGAAAAGGCGTCTCATTTCCAAAACATAACTTCAAGCCAGAAGTACCACGGAGATATCTCATAATTGACTTCACTGCATTCCAATGCTCTCTTCCTGGATTTGAAAGAAAATGACTAACACTACCAACTGCATGAGCTAAGTTTGGTCTAGTGCATACCATAACATACATCAAACTACCCACAGCTGAAGCATATGGAACTCTCTCCATGTCTTTCTTCTCTTCTTCATTTGATGGACTTTGCTTGCAACTCAATTTAGAGTGTGTAGCAAGAGGAATACTAACAGCTTTAGCACTCTCCATTTGAAACCTTTGCAGCACGGCTTCAATGTATTTCTCTTGTGACAACCAAAGTTTCTTCTCCTTTCTATCCCGGATGATTCTTATGCCAAGAATCGCTTTCGGTCCGAGATCCTTCATTGCAAATGACATCCCAAGTTGCTTCTTCAACCTATCAATTCTAGAAGTATTTTGACCAATAATAAGCATGTCATCAACATATAACAAAAGGATAATAAAATCATTACTAGCAAACTGTTTAATAAAAACGCAATGATCTGAAGTAGTCTTCTTATAGCCTTGCTCTCCCATTATAGACTCAAACTTCTTATACCATTGCCTCGGAGCTTGCTTCAAGCCATATAAGCTCTTCTTGAGTTTGCACACATAATCTTCTTTTCCTTTTGCTTTAAAACCTTCAGGCTGCTCCATGTAAATTTCCCCCTCAAGATCACCATGGAGGAAAGCAGTTTTTACATCCATCTGCTCTATCTCTAAATCAAGACCTGCAGCCAAACTCAAAACGGTCCTAATAGAGGACATCTTGACAACAGGAGAAAAAATCTCATCATAATTAATGCCCTTTTTCTGCCTAAAGCCTTTAACCACCAATCTAGCTTTATACCTTGGGGAAAAAGAATTCCCTTCATGTTTCAACCTATATATCCACCTGTTTTGCAAAGCTCTCTTACCATTAGGTAATTTCACGAGCTCAAATGTTTGATTATCATACAAGGACTGCATTTCATCTTGCATAGCATCAACCCATTTTTGCTTCTGGTCACTATCCATAGGCTCCTCATAACATTCAGGTTCTCCCCCATCAGTCAAAGTCACATACTCATCAGAAGGATACCTGGTTGAAGGTTGTATCTTTCTAGTAGACCTCCTAAGTGCAACAGGCTGATTTGTAGGTATTTCATGCTGATCATCAACAACATCATCAGTTGGAGCATCTAAATGATCTCCTACCTGCTTTGGTCATCACGAACCCTATGGTCATCTTCTTGCATATGATCCTGGGCCTGATTCTCTGCTAGTTCTTGTGCATGTGGTGGCTGGACTGGATCTACATCAATCAAGTCACTACTATGCTGGGATTCAGTCTTCTCCATTTTCTCAATATCTTCAATGGTCTGGTCTTCTACAAACACCACATCACGGCTTCTCACAAGCTTTTTATCAATTGGGTCATAGAGCCTATAGCCAAGCTCATTCTGACCATACCCAATAAAGATGCATTGCTTTGTCTTCACATCCAACTTAGATCTTTCATCCTTTGGAACATGAACAAATGCCTTGCACCCAAACACTCTCAAGTGATTATAAGAGACATCCTTGCCAAACCACACATTATCTGGAACATTATTATCTAAAGCAATAGCAGGACTCAAATTAATCACATGTACAACTGTAAGCAATGCTTCTCCCCAGAAATGCTTAGGCAGTTTTGCTTCAGTAAGCATACATCTAACTCTTTCAATTAAAGTCCTATTCATCCTCTCCGCTAAACCATTTAGCTGAGGTGTTTTAGGAGGTGTCTTTTCATGCCTAATACCTTCTTTGTTTACAATACTCATCAAATGGCCCACAATATTCACCACCATTATCGATCTGAATGCATTTAAGCTTCTTACTGTTTGCTTCGACCAAAACTTGGAATTCTTTGAACTTCTCCAAGACTTGATTCTTGGTCTTCAAAGTATAAGCCCAAAGCTTCCTTGAGTGATCATCAATGAAAGTTACAAAATAAAGAGCACCACTAAAAGACTTTGCCTTCAATGGACCACAAACATCAGAGTGCACCAACTCCAAGAAATCGATTTCCTTGAAGGAGGATGCTTCTTGAAGGATAATCTTCTCATTTCCAGCCATGCAATGAGAACATTTCTCCAACTCTGCATTCTTCAAACCAGAAAGTACATCCTTTTTAGCTAAACAATTGAGACCCTTTTCACTTATATGACCAAGCCTTCTATGCCATAACTCTGAAGCTTCTTTGCTTTCAACTGCATTCACATTGTCTTTTGCAATTGTGGATTTCATCACATACAAACTTGAGGTCTTCTTTCCTCGAGCCACGACCAAGTTGCCTTTAGTAAGTTTCCACTGACTATTACCAAAGGTGCTAACATAACCTTCATCATCAAGCTTTCTGACCAAAATCAAGTTCAAGCGGAGATCTGGAGCATGTTTAACATCCTTCAACAGAAACTTCATTCCAACATTAGTTTCTAAACAAATATCTCCCATACCAATCACCTTGGCCAATCCATCATTGCCCATCTTTAGCACTCCATAGTCACCTGAAGTGTAAGATGTGAAGAACTCCTTCCTTGGCGTGACATGTATTGAGGCACCACTATCAATTACCCAGTCAAACTCATCAGATACTACATTAACCATATTCTCATAACCTACAATGAGAAGATCATCTGACGTAGCAGTAGAGACACGATCATTATTGTGTTCTTTCTTTTCTTGCTTACCTTTGTTCTCCCTTTTCCAAAGAAAGCAATGCTTTTGGATGTGCCCTGTTTTATGACAGTAATGACATTTAATATTTTTGTACCTTGATCTGGACTTGCTTCTGCTTTTACCTCTACCTTTTGTGCCTTTGTTCTGACTTCTCTCCCTATTTTCTGTAACCAACATCTCTGAGTGAAATGAAGAACCTTGAGTCTTCCTTCTCACTTCTTCATTCAAAACACCACCTTTGACAAGTTGCATGGTTACCACACCATTAGGAGCAGAATTAGTAAGAGAGATACGAAATGTCTCCCAAGAGTCTGGTAGAGTATTTAGCAACCAAAGCCCTTGAACCTCATCTTCAAATTTGATTCCCATGCCTGACAACTGATCTAAAACTCCTTGAAACTCATTCAAGTGATCAGATATGGAAGACCCTTCCTTGTATCTCAGATTCATCAACATATTCAACAAATACAACTTGTTGTTCCCAGACTTGGAAGCATACAAGGATTCAATCTTTTCCCACATAGTTCTAGCATGAGTCTCATTAGCAATGTGATTATAAACATTATCTTCTACCCATTGCGAATAAAACCACAAACTTGTTGATGCTCAAATTCCCATTCTTCTTCAGTTTTTGACTCTGGTTTTTGTGTAGCAAACACAGGCATATGCAGATTTTTAACAAACAATAAATCTTTCATCTTGCCTTTCCATATATGATAGTTACTACCATTCAATGATACCATTCTATTTGTATTTGCCTCCATCATTCAAGCAAGCTATAATCAATAATGCCCAAGATAGAGCTCTGATGCCAAATGTTGGGAACTAAACACACAATTCCCTACTTGCAAGAACAAGAGGAGCAACAATTCTAGCTTGAAATATTGGCAGCAATCAACACAAATTAACGGAACAATAATCTAACAATGCACAAAGATTTTTAACGTGGAAAATTCCCTCAATGTGAGAGACAAAAACCACAGGTCGTCCAGACCAATGAAATAGCTCCACTATGATCAAAACAGGTACAAGAGAGTCTCAAATACATGCACAAATCGTGCTAACAACAATCTAAACCAACTAATCACCAATTCACAAAATTGAGAACAAGGAAATGTGAAATACCCCAAAATTGGAGCTTCTGTCCGAGACCAGTTTATCACTCTCCGGACCTTATTTCCACAATCCAACCGTTCAGAATGAAGAACCACCTGTCTGGAAGCTTCTGTCCAAATTTCAGCTCGATCCAACGGTGAACGACTTCCCAAACGGCGATTTACGGTGACAGCTTAAACTAGAAAAGCTGATTCCGCAAACCGAAACAGCATCTCTGTTCGTGAGAAATATCTCACACTGCAGACGTTTGCTCAATGATCCGACCATTCAGAATGAAGAACCACCTGTTGCGAACCTGCTGTCCAAATTTCAGCACGATCCAACGGTGAACGAATTCTCAACGGCCGTATTACGGGGACTGTCAGACAAGGAAAATAAAAACAGGTTTTGGTTGTTTCTCTCTTCTCTCACTTTGTGTGGCTGCGGGATTGTGACCAAAATGAGCACACATATGACAACCCTAGCTGACTCCTATCATTAGGTAAGTGACTCATAAGTGAGGCAGGCGGTTTGGGCTTTTCTCCACATGGAAGGGAGCCCAACCCAACACAATTTTGTTCGTAAGACGATGAAAGTTAAAGTTTGAGCACAAGACAATTTATATTAATGAATGTCAAATGCAAACAATCCTATATAGGTTCACAAAGAGATAAATATCAATTAATCATAGCATTATGTAGTCAATCTTCTTCAATCCATTATGTTTATATGTTTAGAGAGAGCAGTTATATTGCTAATTGCTTTGCTAATTTGAGGTGCTCAATGGAGTTTGATATTCATTTGTTTTTATGCCCTCCAATAAATGTGGCGCTATTCTTAATGAATATACTAGATATGTTAGTTTTTTTTTTGTAGGTTTTAACTTCTTAGGGCCCTTGTAATCAATAAATATTAATTTGACATGGCTTGTTCAGAGAGAAAAATAAAAAAAGAAATGACTTGATATTTTTTATTTGATTAAATAAATTATTATTCATATTGTTTTGAAGGAACCCTCTCATATTCAACACATTTAAGGTAGTTATTGACAACACCTGAAAAGAAGCTTAACAAAGTTATTCAAGCCAGGAAATAAGATTATGAAGCAGAAAACCTAAGTGGTAGCAATTACAAATTCCATGTGACAACAGTCAAGAAAATACTGTAGAAAACCTTCCAATGATGTTGCAACGCCCATGAAATTTTTTGCCACAAGCTGATGTAGATCCTCACCAGCCCAGATTGGATATATACATACATTTACCCCCACAGATACAGAAGCACCAATTGCAATGAGCAGAAACCTATTTACAGCAGTGTTAATAAACTCCCCGGTTCGATAGCCAGATACAATAACGTAGCAATATGTGATCAAGAACACACGGAACCCATATTCATAAGCCTTCATAGTGGGGTATAGTTTGGCATAGGTGGCACAAAATCCTACCAATCAGATATCATGACATCAGTAAACATGGCAAGTTCTCCAATCTTGATGATAGAGTGAGTGAATATTGATCAAGATTAAGGTTATCAAACTCGATAGTTTAGATAAACTCATTTTTGTGTAGTAAGATCGTAAATTCGTTTAAAAGTTATCTCGAGAGTTTAATAACCATGTTGTTTTGCAAGGTTATCAAACTCAAAAGTTGAGATAAATTTGTTTTTCTGTGATAAGAACGTAAACTTATAAGAGTTTATGAGTTAACTTGAGTTTAATAACCATAATCAAGATCAGAAATGGAAGTGATTGGAATATCATGCCTGTAATAAAGATGCTAATAATAATTACAATCTCTTCCCATTCGTCACCGGCCAATTTTGATAACTCTGCCATTCCCAAAGCAAGTCCTCCAGCTGACAAAGTCCCCAATCCTCTGTTAAGCCCTTTGCTAAGAGTTGCCCCTGCAGGAAAACATGCAACCGTATGACCATGTTCGATTCAATGTCAATGGAAAGCATGAAACTTGGAGTTTATAATTGGAGAGTGTTCTTCAATCAACAATTTATGATTAAAAAAAAAAAAGTATTGAACTGAACAAAAGACGAAGTAAAAATGAACACAATTGACTTAAGTAAAAATGACGAAGTAAAAATTAACACTACTGACTTAAGTAAGCATTGGATTTGGCACAAGCAGCAGACAAATTTATAACCTGTGGTCTCATTCCATCACAAAGAGAAGAAGAAACTAAATTAACCATGCCATGCCAGCAAACCACGGTCCTTGTGGTCAAATATTTTAATTCACACCATGACCCCATCAGCAAATCATAACTTACATCTATTTAAAGGAATGGCATTTATGCATTAAACTAACCCATGCATATTCTTAGCCAATTCCAAGTGATGCACGTGAGAACGAGGAGTTAAATAACATAGATTCAAAAGTAAACATAAATTTAGTCTAAAAAGTGCCATTAACTTAAGCCATTGATCATAAAAGGTGACACTAATAAACTTTTTTTAAGTAAAAACAATTTTAATGCCATTTTATATAATTAAAAAATTAATTAGTATATAGTATAGGATATAATTGTCCAATTCAAATTGGCATCCAATGATATATTCATGTGCCATCAAACAACACATAATTGTTGAATAATGGTGATATTGGGCCTACTGACACTAGAAGTACCTACTCATCAATTAATATCAACCTATTAAATAACCAAATTAAGGTAACGTGTATCTAGTCTACCCTAAAAAAAATGACAAAAGATCATAAATTTTGTCAAAATTTACTCAATAACACAAAAGTTTAATTTTTGCATAAAATATTATAATTGTTAAATAATCAGGATTTTTCATCACATGTATGATTTATGAATTACTTATTATAAGAATGAAATGCTTTTAATAATGTAGCAATAATTTTTTTCCAAGGCAATAATGCAGCAAAATATGAAAAGATGACCATGTAAAATATTTTAGAATATCATAACATCAAAATTAAATTACAAACCTTAAGTAAATAAATTATACTTAATTAATTTATCTAATGAATTTCCTTATTTCCTTTAAAATATCTACAAAAATAACTTTCTATAGAGTTGCCCCCACCAACATAATTGATTACTAATAACACTAATTTCAAAAAAAGAAAGAAAGAAAGCAAAACGAAAAGTACTCCTATCACTGGGAACAACATTACCAAATTCAAAAATAATATGATTTTGACACATTTTTTAGAGACACCGTTCATCGTTGAATTGGGTTTAGATTCCATGTTTGTCAAAACTCAAAATAACATTTCTAAATAATAAAAAAAAATTCCATTTAAGGGTATATTTATTAGGAAGTAAAAATAAAATAAAAATTACCTAATTAAATTTCAAATTGATAAATAATACATCAAACTTATTTAGATAATTTTTACTCTATTTTGTACTTCCCTACCAAACACACACACCTTGAGAGAGAGAGAGAGAGAGAGAGAGAGAGAGAGAGAGAGAGAGAGAGAGAGAGGAAAGACAAACCAAAAAAAAGCATGGAAACCTTACCTATGCTGAATTCAAAGACGACGACGACAGTGAGGATGGCCCAAACGGAGTAGCGAGAAATACTCTCGAATGGCTCTTTGAGGAATATCAACAGAGATATGAGCACAAGGGCGAGCCCCATCTTCGCTGAGAATATGATCTTCCTTGGATCCGACCTACCCATCTCCCACGCCCTCGCCGCCACCCGCTTCGCCGTCTTCCACCCAACCACGATCCCATCGGTGCACCGCCGCCACCACCTCCTCCCCGCCGACAGCCCCTCCTGCTCCTCGTCCGATTCCGGCACCGCGATCCCAATCTGAGAATACCCATAATACCCTCCAACTCCTACGCCCTTACTTGATAGCAGCCTCTCCTTCCTCTCCGCGAAGCTGTGCCGAAACGACCCCAGCTTCGGCACCCTCGAAGCCATTCTTTTTTTTTTTTTTTAATTATTTTGGGGGTTTTCTTTTTCTTTTTTTGTTTGTTCAGTTTCGGAAACTGAATCGAGGTGAAGTGTGAAGAGTGTGGTGGGTGTGTTTGTGGTGGTGGAGGGGGAAGGTGAACCGGTGTCGTTGACTGATTGCTTGCTTTGGTAGCTCGGGAATTATGGGAACCAAAAATGGAGGAGAACACAAAGGATCCCTATGGCTGGGTTCTTTTTTTTTTTTTTTTGGGTCCCTTCTTCCCGGTTATGGTATAAAATGGACGTGCGCAGATGTAGTGTTTGGTCGATTTTGTTGAATATGTTTTAACCTGAGATATTTATTACTCCATACTGATAATTTTATCACTAAAACTCCATAATAATAATAATTAATGCATATTATTGTTTTGATGCATTCATTTTTATATTATTATTTAATTAAAAAAAATTATTTATTTAAACTTTTAAATAGTAAATAAAATACTTAATTATTATACTTGGTATGATAATATATTATTAGATAATTGTATAATTTTTTACATTAAAAATTAAATCCTATTATTAATATTTACTTATTTTTTTTGTTAGTAGTTAAAAAATTATTAGAAACTTGATAAAATTATTTCCAAAGTGACAGAGTTTATAAAGGATTAGCATCTAATTTGAATGAAAAAATATATATATTAGAAAGCACCATTTAAATTCTAGCTATTTAAAAAGAAGAATCGTTTAATTTCATATAAAAATTAATGATTATTGTTCACTACTCAAAGATAGCTACGACAACCTAATTGAGATTTAGTCGCATTCGAAAATTATTATTAAACTATCTGAAAGTGTCTACAAAGTCATTTAGCAACATAAACATTCACTTTAATTCTACTTTTCAATTGTTTCAAATATAATTTAGTGTATTTTAAATAAAATAAAAAATTTCTAAATCAATTAAATTCTTATTATATTTAGTCATTCCAAATGTAATATTTAACTTATAAATCAAATAAATTAAAATCATTTAAAATCAAATTATTTAATGTTCCTAATTTTAACTATTTCAAACACTATCTTTGTAAAAGTATTATTTTAGAATTCTAACAACACTTTGACAACGGCTTTTAAATGTTCCTAAATGTAAATATGGTGTCATGAAACTTGGAAACCGCCCCCCACCACAACACAAAAAAAAAAAAAAACAGCTTTTATCAGCCATAAAAATCCTTTAAAAATTGCATCATGAAGTACAGAAATAAAACTGATTATTTTTTGGTATCGACACAGAAATATAAATAGATTATAATTAAAAGTAATAATTTTAAGTCAAATATAATTTATAATTATAAGTTGATTATTTTAGAATTGTAATTTTTTTTATCAAAGTAATCTTCAATATTAAATATCACATTTTATAAATAAATCATTTCATAATTTTTAATAAGAAACTTTTCCAAACGATCCAAATGAATTAGGCTAATTTTAAATTGTTTTTCAACTAATACATCAAAATATAAATTGATTTTCATATAATCAATTATATAAACATAATTGTACTTATAATTTACTATTAAAATAATTATAATCTCATATTTTCCTCAAACAGACGCTAAATAACACCCATTTAACAATTATGTGTGAGTAAAATTATCCGCACAAATACAATCATTCTATGAACCCCTTAAAAATTAGGGGATCGTTTGTTTGATTCGAATCCCGATCAAAAACTTCATTCTTACTTAAACATATTTAATTCTTTATTCTTTCAATGAACAATTCAAGGAATAATATAAATATTGTAATTTGTATAAAAAAAAAAAAGAATCAATTCTAAATTGAAAAATTGCCTACTTCTTCTTTCTATGTTTCAGACGTATTTGAAAAAAAGAATATATTGCTAATTACTTAAAAGATAAATAGTTATTTATTTACTTTAGGAGTAGCACATTACCCTCTTGAATAAGTAATAATAAACATTAAACTTTTCCAATTATATCATTAAATTATGTGATAATATTTTGACAATAATTATATAAAATTTCAAAAAATAGATTGAGCAATAAATAGTCATTTGTACTTATAAATTTAAAATTATTTTTTTTGGTGGAGTATATATTTAAAATTACGTCATAGATTTAACTAAAAGAAGATAATAAAATATAGAATTATTTTTATATTGTACTAACATTTTGACACTTCATCTATTAAGCAATGACAACTTTTGCATCAATAGTTTGATTTGAAAAACTAACTGTATATAAAAGTCGGGTTTAATTTTAATACAATAACAATCTAAATTTTTTTTACACTTTTATTCAATCAAATTTTTTTATTTATATAAATTTTTAAATAATAAACATAAAATTTAATAATCTTTATTAATTTAATAGTACATTAAATGATGGTCAATCCATAAAAATTAAACTTATTTTTTTTTGTTACACATCAATTTTTCAAAAGAGATAATTCATTATATAAAAATGAAGCTTTATTCTTCGCGCTTACACGTCTCCATCTTTGAAAGCCGTGGACGAGTTTTATTGAATACGGGTTATCCGTTTTCTACGTTCATTCATTATTTCGTTGTGATAGGGGTTCAACTCAACCGTCATTAAAAGAAAAGTATCATCACGATGCGGCCTAGCTGTCAATTTTAGAGATGATAAAGGCTAAATGGACATTTGCTCAGCATTACGTATCTCCTCAATCTAATCAACCTAGGGTTGTGATTTGGGGCAATATTAAAGCATTTTATTTTTTCATTAAATTAAAGCATTTATTTTATCTTACTTATTAGTTGATATTATTTGATATTGTATTAAAAATAAAAGAAAAATATAAAATAATATAATCTATAAAAATTAACATTCCGGTTGGTAAATAAGATATAGTAAGTATTTTGCCTTCCAGTGTTAAAGTACCTAAAAATGGGGTTTATCCCTAATATCTTGCCTTCTTAAGTAAGTAAATATTTTTTTTATGATAACTTATAAGTTATAATGATCCCTTTTGAAGGGGGGAAATACACATAATAACTAATAAATATGCGCAGCACCGTGGATTTTTTTGTGAGATGAGGATTGAACTTCTCCTTTTAATTTCAATATCAAACAAAATATGAGGTGACATAAAGCAGTGAAAAAGAAATGTGTCCCTTACGCAAGGACGCTATGCTGTATAGGAAGTGTGTATATAAAACGGAATTAATTTTGAGATTAAATAAATATAAAAAAAAATATTATCATCTAATCATATATTATTACTTATAAAATTTTTAAATTAATAATTTAATCAAATATTTTTATTGATACAATAAAACATGATTTGGATTATGTATAATTTTTAAACTGACAGTGTATATAAATTAATAAATAAAAAGCTTTTTGATATCAATTTGACAAGAAAGTTTTTTACATCAATTTAATCATAATATTTGTAATTTCAGTATTTGTAATTTCAGTATCAATTTAGTTATTCTTTTGAATTTCCATTTTAACAAAATGCCTAAATACATGAAAAAGTGAAAAAAGTCGGCACTAAATTTATGTTTAAAATTTTGTTAGAACCTAATTAATATCAAATTGAATATATTTGGATCAAAAATATTATTTACTCTATTAAATTTATTTTAAATTGTACTAGAAAACTAGGTTGAATACAAATTTTGGAATCTATAAAGTCGGTTTAATGCTCCATTACTTTTCGCAAGAGTAATGTTTTTGGCCAAAAGTGATGTTACTTCAATAATGCAAGTATTGATAAAGGTTAACACTATCAACGAACCAGAACTTTGTACAAGAAGAGAGAAAAATAAAAGAAAGAAATATTTATATTATATATGGAGTTAATCCAGAATTTGTTTCCATTCTTATTCCATATCAAACATATTAAAGATGAGTAAATGTTATGTGAGGCGAAAAAAAAAAGTACAAATTTTTAAGGTATGTAATTTTGTTTGTAAATTTAATTTATAATTTTTTTTTCATTTTATCTAAGACCAAACTGACCACAAAAGAGATAATTAAATGATGGCAACATCTGTAAATAATTTTGTAGTAAAATATTTCTTTCGGTAAACTCAATTGCTAACCTTTTGTTTTATAAGTCTCGACCGAGCCCAACTCCCATTATTTTACTTAACAAAAGCCCATTTTAGGATTGTGATTTGTGAGGAAGGAGTAGGGGCCTCATGTGGCTTTTTGGTTGAGATGTGAAACAATTTTAGGCCACAACTAAATAAATAAATCATTGCAGCCCAACCCAAGCAAGCACGTATTGCTTGGTTCATCCTAATTCTAAAAGACGGCGAATTCTACTGTACACCAAGATAAATATGATGTGTTGTACACCATTTGTTGATAATGTTGGTGCATGATGATCCTTCACTAAAATGAGGCATTCAACCCTCCAACCATTAGCAGATGTCTACCTTTAAAGAGATAACAATTATTGTCCATGTTACAGCCACTGGTGTTAAATCTTATGATGATGTAATCGTCGTTTTTCGTCTACCTGGGTGGGATACTAGCTGAGATTTTGCGACTGTGGTTCTTAGTTTCAATTTTCAGTTTTTTAGAATCCCATAGTTTTTAAAATTTTCAGAATTTTCTTTATAAAGCCTAAAAAACTATTAAAAATGAAAATTAAAAACTCAAATCAATTATTTAGATTCCGATGAAAAGAAAATGTGTCTAGCAATTTCAAAGGTCAAATTTATCCTCACCGACACTTCCAAATCTACCACCTCTTTCCCTCATCCATCTCTTCCCAACCCTAACGTATTATAATCCTCCTCAACTCTCTCATTCGGTGGTTGCCAAATCGCCTGTATCCATTCACCCAAACTCTCTCTTCCACTCGCCGACCGCCACCTCTGTAACGTCGCCCTTCACTATTAGACCACCATACTGCAACGGAGGCGGAGCAAAGTGATAGTGGTAGAGGCGTCCATGTCCACCCTTTCCTTTGTGTTTAATAAATGACTTTGACAACTGCAAAGGTGGCAGCAAGCAGTAAAGGAGCTCGACGATCTGCATTTGCGTGTTGAACAGGGCAAAGTGGTTGGAGATCATGCTTTTGGACAATGAGGAGGAGATGATGGCCTTGCTGATGGAGAATGGAGGCAGCGGATTCGACTATGACGCTGTTAGACCTCCTTCTTCGAGTCAGGGAGAAAGACTCCACAATGAACTAAGTTCATTCAACAATTAACTAATTCCCTCTAATTACAATAATGTAGTCCCTTATTTATACTCCTAATAAACTACTAACTCCTATGGGCCTAGCTAGTGGACCCAACTACTAATTTGGATTGGAACAACTATTCCCCCCTTCAAACAAACCTTGCCTTCAAGGTTGTTAGGAAGAAAAAAAAAAAAAGAAACTCACAACAATTAAATTCCTAATTACATTTACTAATTTTCTTAAAATATAAATGGGACTACTAAGTAACCTATTATATACAAATAATTTCCACCAGGGTCCCATAGTTTAATTGGACTAACAAAAACATTGTTTGGGCCCTTAATAAAAAGCAGAAAAAATGTTGCTGTAAGCTTGCTACTGAGTTGGGCTTGGCTCATCATTGTTGAAGAGCTTTGAGGCAACACGAATTTGGACTTGCTTGGGGCCCAAAGTTTTTTACCCAACTTAGACCATTGGAGAGGTGCTGTCCCAACCACCTTGCCCTTCCAGATCCTTCCTTGAAGCACAACAATGCTGGTAGCACACTTCCTCACAGCTCCACCTGCCACCACCTGTCGAGGACCACACCGGCAGCTGCCCACCAGATAAGCGCTAGCCTTTTTTGCAGCTGAAACCTGAAAAATCGTCCACCCTTGTTCTCCGCTGAGTAGCCATGACACTAAGGCTGCAACCGCTGTCGCTGCATCTGGGAGCACCGATGTCGGAACTCACTCGCACCTGGGAACGTAGCCGTCAGTAACATCCATCTTCTCCACGTATAGAACCACCACCGCCAGCAGAAGATTGCTCTGGCCGCTGCTTGCGTGACGGACTTCGCTGCCACTACAGGCCACCAAGGGCATTGCCGCGCCGCGGTGCCAGATCTGAAGCCGGCCAAAAGGTTGTGTCGCCTCAGTCACCTCCGCCCTTGCTTCGTCATCAGTGGTCGCCGGATCTTCGCTTGCCATTGCTCCTCCACCATTGCAGGTTGCTGCTTTAGCCTTGTTCTCTATCGCCTTGGGCACTTTAACGCCACCATCGTCAATTGTAGATTCGCGATCCTTGCTGCTTGAATCTCCTTTACCAGCATTCCCCTTCGATGCTCCTTCCAACAACTCTTTTTCTGCCTGTTCTGTGATCTGCTCACCGTTTTCCTTATTCTCTTGAAAATTTCCATCAAGAGTAGAAGGTTCTTGATTTGTTGATCTCTGTGTCGGATATGTTGTTGCCCCAAATTCTTGAATTTCTTGAGCTGTTGATGGCTATTGGAAGATCTGCAAGCATGCCTTGATCTCTTCCAATGCAAGATCAAGATCTGAAACTTCATTCCAGGAAATTTCTAGGAGGATGGGGCAAGCATTTGGTTGGTAATGATGCAAGAATGCGATCTCGAATATCGTCATGTTTGCGTTTGGATTGCGCTGCTTCCACAGCTTGAACCATCGCAATGCTTGGCTGGTTAAACCTTTCTCCGCCTCTAATAGCCTTTGTGCTTCCGGTGTGCCTCTGACATTCCAGTACTGTCCGGCGCAAATGAGCCACCAATAGCCATTGCCGGTTCCATTAAACACGGGAAACTCCTCTTCAAGAATGAACTGAGTTCCTTCCATGGTGGAAGGCTCTCAATGAAAGCACCAATGTTAGACCTCCCTCTTCGAGTTAGGGAGAAAGACTCCACAATGAACTAAATTCATTCAATAATTAACTAATTCCCTCTAATTATAATAATGTAGTCCCTTATTTATACTCTTAATAAACTACTAACTCCTAGGGCCTAGCTAGTGGACCCAACTACTAATTTGGATTGCAATAGAAGACGTTGATGATAAGAGCACAATTAGTTTGATACCGTGATGTGATGTCGCTTTGAGAAGGGCACAATTTGAATTGCAACAAGAAGACACATTTGATATGGTGAAAATGGGGAATAAAGAAGTGATGTGTTTCTTTGTGTTTTGCAACATTGAAACTCGCCTAAGTTAGCTTACAAATTTACATGTAAATAAAAATGAATAGAATAATATTGGGATTATAATGTGTTATTTTATTAAATTATATTTAATTATGAGTTTAATATGACTAAAAATTAATTTTTTTAAATTTAAATTATTAGAGTATTTTTGAAAAATATATTTTTGAAAATATTTGTGTCAACCAAAGGGGAAAATTTAAGCACATATCATACAAGGTTTCTAGGAATTTATCTTGTAAACTAAGCACGTAAAATGTTAATTATGGGAATATAAAAAAATATTGTAAACCACACACCTCCTTTTGTACCTGAGGTCGGAGGGGAACTTTTTTGGTCGAATCCTAAGATGGTTCTTGAGTGGATTGTTCTAGTTCCGGCGTGGGAGGGATGTGCGGAGAAGATCAATAGATTTGGTGATAGTAGATGATGATAAAGATGATGATGATGATGGATGATTGGACGGTGCTGCTCTTGCCAGAAGAGGGGCGAGGAGGAGGACAAGCAACAGCAACTCTGCTCTGCACACCCCCCCCCCCCCAACAAAACAAGGTGTAGTTAGCCACACTTTTTCCATACATTTGCCTACCTTTTTCAATGGCTAACAGGCAATGTATTACACATCATACTTGTTCGGTGCACAACAAAGTTTGCTCTGAAAGACGCAAAATTATTTTGTTACTCTCTTTTAATAAGAGCATCTTCTCAAAGACCAAACTTAAGTTTTTATCTTTGAAGATTAAATTACTTATCACTTGCCAGGGATTAGTAATAACTTATTATTAGCAATGAAATAACTTATTAGTAATAAGATTCCCATATTCAGGGATAGATTCATTTGGTAATAGTTGGGGCATGTGTCCCCACAAAAGTTTTAGAATTTATATATGAGTATATATTATTTTATCTTCGTTATATTATTAGATTGATCTCACACTAAAACAAAATTATATAAAACATTTTATTAGACTTTTTACTCTCATTATCTAAAATTTATGAATTCGTCATTGCCCATATTATTGTAATTGCAAAGTAAACTTATCGTTAAATACCATCAAAAGTCATATTTCCTCCGATTGTAACTAGTGGCAAACTAAAATTATAAAGGATATATATATATATATTTTGCTGCTTAAATGTGTATTATATAAAACAATAACAATTGTGATCAATTAATAAAAATCATTTAAATATTGATTAGAATGATGCAAATATTATTTCAAACTTTTGATGTATAAATAGTTGCATAAACACTCATTTTAGTCCATAAATATTATATGCATGAGTGACTTAATTTGATTCTGAAATTTATAAATCAACTTTTTAATTACTAAAGTTGTAAAATATAAATTTAGTTCTTGATTTCATTTTTATTACTTTATCCTCATGTTATTACTAATGTGCCATTTTACCTAATATATTAGAGATAAATTGACATTTTACTAAATATTAGATATGACAATATTGAATAACATGTTCAAATTATTAGTATATATGGGATTTTCTAGTATCCATATAAAATGTAAGAGAATTAATATATTTTAGTTATCTGTGTTTAAAAATAAGTCACATATCTTATTAATTAAATTTTTAAAATCTATAAAATTAAAATGAAATCATAGTCGTTGATTGTATAAAAGTAAGGATACTTCATAAGTACGGAAGACAAAAACCATACTGAATATATCAATAATGCTATTTATAGGTAAAATTTATATTATAGTTTTAAATTATGTTCATCTTCTTACATTTTAATCGATAGAAATCAGGTGAAACCATCTCCACCATGTCAATTAACGTGATGACATGACACATTAATTAAAAGAAAAATACTTATAAGGTGTTGCAGCAGGTGCTCATTTCACAGTTAGACAGGTGTCCCATTGTTGCTACGTTCTATGTACCCTACAGTGACACACAAATCCAGTGTCACTAACTAACTCCTTTGAAAATGAGTTTATCTCTCATATCTAGTCTAGTATACCAACCCATTCATGAACCATGACCCAGCAAACCTAGTCAAGACTTATCCGTTTGTGTCGTTCAATTTTCACCTCAATCCTTTTGTCGTCGACTTCATAGAGCGGGCCTCGTCACCATCTCAGCTGAAAACGACAACAAACCTTTCGGTCACATGCATCAACACGTGTCTTCTACGCGGCACCTCCAACATGAAACCACATGGAACGTGTCACAGCTTCAAAAAAAAAAAAAATGGTGTTACCGACTTGAGAATTTTATGCTTGCCTATTCTCTATATAAACACCATGCATCAATGCTTCAAAACCATCCAAAACCGTAGTCCAACAGCAGTATTATCCAATACGAAAACTTTACTCTCTTTTGTGTGTGTTTATTTTTGTAACAATGTCGCAGCAATATGAGGGGCGATATGGTGATGAAGCTCGTAGGACCGACGAGTATGGGAACCCTGTGAGGCAAACTGATGAGTACGGTAACCCAGTTCGTCACAGTGGTGGTACCACTGGATCCTACGGTGCCGCTACCACTGAGAGCCATGGACAGTATGGTTCCACGGGTGTGGGTGGTGGTGATAGACAGTATGGTTCCGCTGGCATCGGTGGTGGTGGAACTGGGTACGGAGGAGGGGACACTGGCTCAGGATATGGTACCACCGGTGGTGGCACTGGATATGGTACCACCGGTGGCACAGGCACAGGGTATGGTACTGGGTATGGAACTACTACTACCACAGGTGGCACTGGTTATGGAAGCACTGGTGTTGGCAGTGATTATGGAAGCACTGGTGGTGGTGGTACTGGTTATGGGACTACTACTGGGGGTACAGGCACTGGATATGGAACCACTGGCCACCAGCAGCACCATGGTCAGCATGGAACAGGAGAGCAGCAACATGAGAAGAAAGGGATGCTCGATAAGATCAAGGAGAAGCTTCCAGGAGGACACCATGGCAGCTAGATCTATACGCATACATACAATACAACTTTGAATAATTTGATGCAATATGTATAAGGGTATAACCATATTATGTAAGTTTGGACCTTTTGCGTGCGTGTTATGTATTATACATATGTGAAGTATATACTAAATAGGCGAATAAAAAGGCACATGCATTTTGGTGCTTACTTTGGGGCTGATAAAAGAAGTGGAAAATGTTGTGCCCGGTATATAGGAGTGTGGGGGACATGTAATAAGCCTAAGTAGTTGTTGGGTACGTTTGTACTGTAATACCCCCAGTGTGGATTGGGGTGCTGTACTTGGTTCCGCTTATATACAGTTATTTTAATGAATTTGTGTAGTTTTTGATTCAAAACAATTTTCCCGTTTTCAAATTCTGGTTTTATCTATCGTTTGGAGAGTTTACAGTGTGTGTGTGTATTGGTGGAAATAGGAGAAAGGGTGTGGAGTGGAATTTTAAACTGTTTTTTTGTTTGGATTTACTTGCTTCGGATGGAATAGAGCTAATGGGATGGACTCTATTCCATTTAATTTCATATATTATGTTCAATTGTTTTTTTTTTCCCCTCAAGTTGCCTTGACGGAGCAAATTATTCTGTTTCATTCTATTTTCCTCTGCTATCCTCTATCAATCTGAACACCCCTTTTAGAATCAAATATTTTCCCTGACCGACCGAGGGAGAAATGCTAGTAAGAGAGTCCCACCCACGGCGACAATTAATTAATGAAAGAAGCTTTCAAGTCTCAGCTCCTAATTGTGCTTAAGTTTGCCTAGGGAGTTTTCAAACCCAAATTATTGGTATTGCACTATTTGTGTTGTAATGGTGGTGAAACTCAACTTTGATTCACTAGCCAGGCCTAGCATTTGTGTACACACAGCTAGAGATTTGCATTTCCTAATTCCATAGACTACTCATAACCCTGTCAATGTCGGGTGGCACCCCGTTCCCTCCCCCATGCTCACCGCGAATCTCCGTTTTTACTTTATAATTCATTCTCACAACGCATTGATTAGTCAACATCACTTCAGTTAAAGGGGCATAAAGAAGAATAAAAGAAGCTTGGCTTCCGAATAATATTTGATATAAAATAAATATATACCATATACTTTATTATTAATGAATATAATATGTGATTTTCACTCACTCATCATATCTAATAATAATAAAATATATGATATATATTTATTATGTAATTTTATTGTTCTTATATGTTTTGGCTATAACTTGCTAACAGAATTTAATCTTGATAAAGAAATTGGATTTCGTATTAGTCTCTAACCCTTCTCTTGTCTCAAGAGGAAAAAAGACCATTTGTTTCCAGAGGAGAAAAAAGAGAGAGAAGCAAGAAAGAACATGTATGGAAAATTTTTTTTTTTGGAACAATACGCTTCTGGTTGGCATCAGATCTATACCTAGTGTTTCGATTTACTAGAGCATACCTAATTCAAATTCCAAAGCTACAAAATAACTGCTTTGCGTAGCTGAGAACGAGAGTACAAGCACATGAAAATGACTAATGACAAATCTGCAGTAAAAAGACCATAATGTACAATTCACACACTGGCATACTGATAACTGTAGTTGTGGGCTAAACATATCCCTCTCAAGCCAAACACGTTTCCATTTTTTGCGGAGTGGCTAGAAGAGTCCAATTATTGGTCATTGGTTTTTGTTGTTCTTCGGCTTCATCAGCATCGTTCTCGCTGAAGTCTTGTATGTCCAATATCTCAACTCTACGATTCGTCTTCTTCTTGATCTTGATTGCAACATCCTGTGGGATGAACCTTCCACCAACAATTACCCTGGTCTGGTTCTTCTCTAGGAGATGGATTTCCAGCTCTAGCAGAATCAAAGAAATAAATAGATTGTATACAACATAATTCTCAAATTCTAAACTATATGTTAAAGGGGGGGCTTCCATAGAAAGGATCATGATCAATGATAAAGGGCCGCCTTGTACACAAGCCTCCCACATGGTGGGCTAATGGTATATAATAGACTATTTCTAAGATTTGAATCCGTAAGTCCCTAACCTCTAGATTCCAATGTGGTAAACTTACCTTACCGTTGCATCGAGACTCACTCTCGAATCATGATTAATGATGTACCGAACAGAAATAGAAATAGCATAATCATTTATGTCTAACCTGGCATATCAAGAAGGGCTCTCTTTACTTTTCTATAACAACCGCTACAATCAATATTGATCCTCATCACCATGCAAAAGTACTGCCGACAAAAATAAACAAACGAATTAGGTAGTGCATATAGATAACTACAGAACTAGATAGACAAATGTTGGTGATTTGAGCTTGCCTTCACTGACATGAAATCAACTCACAGAAGGGGTTGAGAGAGAGAGAGAAGGTCACAGATGATTGAAAATCCAAAATAGTATTATGGAGCAAGCAAAAGAAAAAGACTATCTTAAAAGGAGACAACAAAACTTTGAAAGCGAAAAAGGGTTTATGATGAGCTGGTTAGCATTTCCGTTTGATGAAACTGATTCTCCCTTTCGTTTCAGAACCAGATTCTATTTTGTAGTAAGCTATGCAGAGGAAAGTAAACACTGTAGCGTAGTTCCTCACATTATTCTTGGCTCTTTGAGCCTTTTTTATGCATGCCTACATAAACAATGGATTTCGTCATGGATAAAAAGAAGGCATCTCTTTAATCCTGATACTTCTGCTAGATTGAAGTGTTATGCCTTGCAAATACTTAATATGAAGCAAGAATGTGAACTTGTGCCATATGAAATTATTCAGTCTTTCAAATAGATGAAATATTTTTTCAGATAAAAAACAAGGACTAGAAAGTTCAATGGAACAAGCGTGCATTTGAAGTTGACCATTTTAGCATGTTTGGTTTAGCATTCGGTAAGTCCCAAATCATGGTTTGGAAAGTTCCACATCAACGTTTGCTTTTATCTTGGTAAAGGGTTGAAAATTGAAACCATATATCAAACGGGTGCCCCTATAACTTTATCATCGCCGTAAATTTAGCCTTTTTTATATCCTTAGCGGTCACCAATGATGTAGATTTTTCGCGAGTACCATGTCCATTTCACAATACAAACTTCTTGCCCTTTTAAGTACAGCATGTTAGTTATGAACTTAATACATGAAGGCCAGGACAGAGGGAGAAGGCGTAGAGTGGCATGGGGTGGGGTGTTGAATAAACAAGAAGTACATGTTTAATAAAACTCACACACCATGCATGTAATAACTCACACTGCCACAAAAAAATGTTCATTTTTTCCTATTTAGACACTCTGAAGAAATTTCACCTGCACACAAGAACACATAATGGCTTCATTGATTTATTGTACTCTTGTCCCAATTTTCTGTCAGGTTATTCTCTTGTTCATGATTTCCCATCCAACCACCATACTGTCACAAGACCCTAGCTCCTCAAGCCCCACCATAGCCGAATGCACATCAAGCCTCCTCCCTCTCATTCCCTGTGCACCATTTGTGCAGGGTACCGCTTTGTCTCCAGGGCAGCAATGCTGTGACAACCTCAAGCAACTCTACAGCCAAGAGCCACACTGCCTTTGCCTCCTGCTAAATGACACTACCATTAGCTCTTTCCCCATCAACAGGACACTTGCTCTGCAGCTGCCAGCACTTTGCACCCTTCAAGTTGATATCTCTACCTGCCCAGGTTACATTTAATCTTAAAGCAGATCTAGCAATTTTATGCAATGAATCTATAATTCTATATCTTGCATTCAAAATGTGGATCCTATTGTATAGGTATACTAAGCAGAATTGAGGACCTTGATGGTATTCATTGATCAGTTTTAACACTATTTTGCCTGTAGGGGAACAACTACAAGTGCCTCCAATTTCACCAGCTTCTCAAATTTCCTTCAGGGCAAAGAACAACTCTACTGTTGCTGGTATACAATCACCTCCCCCCTTATCCTTTATTGTTATTATTATTTTGCAAGATTGTGAAATATATCAAAGCTTGAAAATCAATGGAAAACATGAACCTTTAGAGTTTAGAGACTTAGGTTGGCTTTCATATTAATTGCACATGGTTATAATGTCCATTCATAATAATTTTCCTTAGGCGATGTCCTCAACGTTGAATCATGCTTTTCAATAATCCTCTTCCTTCTGAACTTGTAGCTTCTCCGGCAACTTTAGTGGCACCAAGGCCTAGCATGATGGGATTTGGATTTGGAAGTAGCGAAGCCATTAGCTTGCAGGCAAAGAATGAATTAGCTCTGTTTGTGGCCTTGGCAATTTTATCTGCTCACATTAGTGCTATAATAATTTAAATTGAAATGATACAGTAGTCCATGTAGGTTTCATCATAAGGTCAACAGAAATTTATCATAGTATATTAAGTATGTATTTTTTTTTTCTTTTAATATTTTATAAGTGGATTATCATTCTGTCTATGAGATGATTGCTAAATAAAACGTGCAATTAGTGTTGCATTTTATATCTCCATAACTTACTATATTTAAAGTGGAAAAAAAATGAAATGCTATTAAATGATAATCAGCGTTTAAATTTTATCGTCATGTGATTGACCAAATTTATTGCCAAATTACAACAGTAGAAGCAAAATTCTAAACCAAAAGAAGTAATAATACAGCATAATTAGCAGTAAATATTCACGATCCCAATAAGGACCCCAACATCACCTTTCGGATATTTACTTAAAAATGTCACTGGTCCTTTTATAAAATGAAGATAGGATTATCAATAATGATCTGAGCAATTAGTAGCAACTTTCAAGATGAAAAGAAACAAAAGCACCGACAACAGAGTTTTGTAAGGAATAACAATACATTTCAACACACCACTAATTACCTTTGTTTGTATCGGGACTGATACACTTTCAAAGATTATACATGTAAACAGAAGCAATGCCTTACAAATTGAACTTATTCACCTGGATTTACATGCTAAAAATATCGTATGTTTGCAGTATTCTATGGATAGACTACTCCAGACCAGGAGCCACTTCTGTTGGATTGGACTCAAATACATCTGAGTCAGATGCCTCAGGTCCTTCTAAAAGTTCACTAGACTGAACAGATTCCTTGTATGCAGGAGTCTCCTTAAAATCTGTTGCTCCGTCATTATAAGTTGCCACAGCAATCCCAATAGCAATTACCTGTGATCACAGAGAATTTGAAACCATCCAAAATCAAACCTATACGTGAGTGCAAATGTTAGGACTAGACAACTCTAACTCTCCAGAGATGATATTCTATGGCATCAAAGAGATCAATTACAACATACGAACAAATAGAAGTTGCCAACTAGACAAAGTAAGCTGTAACCTGTTAGTGGTTAGAATTAAACTAACAGGAATAGTCTCAATAAATTTAGTACAATACAGCAAAAATAGCAGTGTTTGTGTTGAAACTCACAACTTAGATTATGCTGAAATCTAAGTCAGCATTTTATCATCTCCACAACTTTAGAGCAAAGACCATCTGTAATTAATTAAGCTCCGTATTCTATTCTTACCCAACGCAACAAAGCCCTTGTCCACTAAGCAGGTCTAATCCAATCCATTCCATTTTCACGCAAAAACTCACCCAAAAATAATAATAATAAATAGAAAAGTTCCAATTCAGCGACATCGACAAAAAGAATAAAGATAAAAATAATAGTTAATGTTCACTTCACTCCCGATATTTTATGTGTGAGTCATTTTAATCCCTCACTTTTAAAATAAATCAATTTAGTCTCTCACATTTATAACTGTGAATCAATTTAGTCCCTCATATTTTAAAAGTGAATCAATTTAGTTTCTCATATTTATAATTGTGAATCAATTTGATCCCTCAAAGTTATAAATATAAAGGACCAAATTGATTCATTTTAAAAATGAAAAACTAAAATAACTCATGCATAAAATAAATATCAGAGACTAAAATAACTTACTTATAAAATATCAGGAAGTATTAACTCTAAAAATAAAAATATGATTAGTTATTATTACCGCAAAAGGGATGCCGAAAGCCCACATATACTCAACAAAGAAGCCGAGGGCGTCCCACTGGGGTCCTTCCCAGAAGTCCGGTTCTTCTCCGGGAAGATCCGGCAAGAAGTACCCATCGTAAGCGTCAGTAGCCGAGCCGTCAATCTCAGCCGTCGGTTGCGGGTCCGTATCCTGTGTGGTGGTGGTGCTGCCACGTCGGCTCTTACCATCGAACCTTCCAGAACGAGGGGAGGACCTCTTGGTGGCAGAAACCACGTGAAGGTGGGCTCGGCTTGTGTTTGAGGAGGAGGAGGGTGATGGTGTGAATGTGAGGTGGAGGGGACGGCGAGGGAGTGAGGTGTACGGTGTGTTGGTGCCGCAGAGGATCCCGGCACCACCGCCACCGCCGCCACTGACACCAGTGGCTACGGTGAAGGACATTGGTACGGTGTGGGTGGGTGGACGAGGCGATGAGGCTATGCAAAGACCAACGCGTGCGTGCTGTGCTGTGGATAAGAGGAGGATAACAACGTTTGCGGTTTCATAGCATGCTCCGATTCTGTGTCCCAATAAGGATCGGGTTTTGTCTTGTATTTTTACTTTCTTTTTAATCTTTTCTGCCAAAAGTCGAAAACTCGGATATGGTTTGGTCCACGTCAACAAAAATTAAAAAAAAATAATTGAAGAAGTGGTTTTTTTCAAAAAAATTTATACTCATAGATTGTGGGATATATATCAATTTACAGTTTATTTATTAGTAGCTTGGCTCGTACTTTTTGGTGCCAGTTAAGTCATATCTTGTATATGTTAAATATCAATAAAATAAAATACTTTTATAATAATAAATTGCTAGATTTTAGTAAATATTTTTTTTTTTGTAAATGACTTAAGTGAGGTAGTTATTTTTTTCTCAAAAGAAAGAAGTGAGTGGGAAAGGAGAAAATTTGGAAAATTTTTTAATTGAATGGTCTTCAAAATAAAATTAAATAGAGTTAGGAGACATAAAAAATAATTATAAAAGTGAATCTTTTTTATTAATAATACAAATTATTGGATAAGACGTGAACATCTTTCAAATAATGTTAATAATTGATCCAATTGTAAATAGAACATGAATCGGCACATCCTATCCGAGTAAAATTAACATTTTTCGAAAATTAATGAGCATGGAGCTCATTATATAATAATATAATATTCAACAAAGATAGCCAGAGCAAATTATTTAGTTCAAATTTGTAATAATGAACTTGAGGGTTATCACATCTCCTTTCACTCGGCCAAGGTGCATAGGATTTCCACTAGCAGTATGCCATGTGATATGCATAGCTAACACTTTATTCTATAACAAAGCCATGAATTATAAATATATGGCTTGACAATATTCTCAAAGCTTGACAACCTTTTCATATATTTAGTAGCTACTTCTGGAAAATAACTCACCAGTACCATCAACAAAATTGAGCCTACTGGCACATAGCTTTTGGCCTTGATTTCTATTTTTCTACCAATTATACAAAATGCTTGTGGTATTCAACATATGTCAATTGTTTGTCATTAACACTATTTTTCTATTTGTATCTAACTATTCTATGAATGTTGTCATTTTTACCTTTATTTCTATTTTACCCCTCATCAATTTGTTGGGAACTAAACACACAATTCCCTACTTGCAAGAACAAGAGGAGCAACAATTCTAGCAGCGAAATATTGGCAGCAATCAACACAAATTAACCAGAACAATAATCGGAACAATGCACAAAGATTTTTAACGTGGAAAATTCCCTCAATGTGAGAGACAAAAACCACAGGTCATCCAGACCAATGAAATAGCTCTACTATGATCAAAACAGGTACAAGAGAGTCTCAAATACATGCACAAATCGTGCTAACAACAATATAAACCAACCAATCACCAATTCACAAAATTGAGAACAAGGAAATGTGAAATACCCCAAAATTGGAGCTTCTGTCCGAGACCAGTTTATCACTCTCCGGACCTTATTTCCGCAATCTAACCGTTCAGAATGAAGAACCACCTGTCTGGAAGCTTCTGTCCAAATTTCAGCCCGATCCAACGGTGAACGACTTCCCAAACGGCGATTTACGGTGACAGCTTAAACCAGAAAAGCTGATTCCGCAAACCGAAACAGCATCTCTGTTCGTGAGCAATATCTCACACTGCAGATGTTTGCTCAATGATCCGACCGTTCAGAATGAAGAACCACCTGTTGCAAACCTGCTGTCCAAATTTCAGCACGATCCAACGGTGAACGAATTCGCAACGGCCGTATTACGGGGACTGTCAGACAAGGAAAATAAAAACAGGTTTTGGTTGTTTCTCTCTTCTCTCACTTTGTGTGGCTGCGGGATTGTGACCAAAATGAGCACACATATGACAACCCTAGCTGACTCCTATCATTAGGTAAGTGACTCATAAGTGGGCTTGGGCGGTTTGGGCTTTTCTCCACATCGAAGGGAGCCCAACCCAACAAATCTCCCCCTCACGACTATGTGGAGGTAACCGCCAAACCGGCGATCAAACAACAAGCTTCAAACTTCCATCTTGGTAAAGATTTTGTCATCATATCTGAACCATTCTCATCAGTATGAACCTTTTCAAGTTCTAACAACTTAGCATTCAAAGTATCACGTATCCAATGATACCTCACATCAATATGTTTAGACCTTGAATGAAAAGTTGAGTTCTTACCAAGATGTATAGCACTTTGACTATCACAAAATAGCACATATTTCTCTTGAGTAAAACTAAGCTCTTGTAAGAACTTCTTCATCCAAAGCATCTCCTTGCATGGTTCGGTAATGGCAATGAACTCAGCCTCTGTAGTGGATAAAGCAACACACTTTTGCAACTTAGATTGCCAAGCTACGGCTCCACCTCCAAATTTAATCAAGTACCCTGAAGTAGACCTTCTAGAGTCAATATCTCCTGCCATGTCTGAGTCAGTGTAACCAACTAGAAAAGGCGTCTCATTTCCAAAACATAACTTTAAGCCAGAAGTACCACGGAGATATCTCATAATTGACTTCACTGCATTCCAATGCTCTCTTCCTGGATTTGAAAGAAAATGACTAACACTACCAACTGCATGAGCTAAGTCTGCTCTAGTGCATACCATAACATACATCAAACTACCCACAGCTGAAGCATATGGAACTCTCTCCATGTCTTTCTTCTCTTCTTCATTTGATGGACTTTGCTTGCAACTCAATTTAAAGTGTGTAGCAAGAGGAATACTAACAGCTTTAGCACTCTCCATTTGAAACCTTTGCAGCACGGCTTCAATATATTTCTCTTGTGACAACCAAAGTTTCTTCTCCTTTCTATCCCGGATGATTCTTATGCCAAGAATCTGCTTTGCTGGTCCGAGATCCTTCATTGCAAATGACATCCCAAGTTGCTTCTTCAACCTATCAATTCTAGAAGTATTTTGACCAATAATAAGCATGTCATCAACATATAACAAAAGGATAATAAAATCATTACTAGCAAACTGTTTAATAAAAACGCAATGATCTGAAGTAGTCTTCTTATAGCCCTGCTCTCCCATTATAGACTCAAACTTCTTATACCATTGCCTCGGAGCTTGCTTCAAGCCATATAAGCTCTTCTTGAGTTTGCACACATAATCTTCTTTTCCTTTTGCTTTAAAACCTTCAGGCTGCTCCATGTAAATTTCCCCCTCAAGATCACCATGGAGGAAAGCAGTTTTTACATCCATCTGCTCTATCTCTAAATCAAGACCTGCAGCCAAACTCAAAACGGTCCTAATAGAGGACATCTTGACAACAGGAGAAAAAATCTCATCATAATTAATGCTCTTTTTCTGCCTAAAGCCTTTAACCACCAATCTAGCTTTATACCTTGGGGAAGAAGAATTCCCTTCATGTTTCAACCTATATATCCACCTGTTTTGCAAAGCTCTCTTACCATTAGGTAATTTCACGAGCTCAAATGTTTGATTATCATACAAGGACTGCATTTCATCTTGCATAGCATCAACCCATTTTTGCTTCTGGTCACTATCCATAGCCTCCTCATAACATTCAGGTTCTCCCCCATCAGTCAAAGTCACATACTCATCAGAAGGATACCTGGTTGAAGGTTGTATCTTTCTAGTAGACCTCCTAAGTGCAACAAGCTGATTTGTAGGTATTTCATGCTGATCATCAACAACATCATCAGTTGGAGCATCTAAATGATCTCCTACCTGCTGGTCATCACGAACCCTATGGTCATCTTCTTGCATATGATCCTAGGCCTGATTCTCTGCTAGTTCTTGTGCATGTGGTGGCTGGACTGGATCTACATCAATCAAGTCACTACTATGCTGGGATTCAGTCTTCTCCATTTTCTCAATATCTTCAATGGTCTGGTCTTCTACAAACACCACATCACGGCTTCTCATAAGCTTTTTATCAATTGGGTCATAGAGCCTATAGCCAAGCTCATTCTGACCATACCCAATAAAGATGCATTGCTTTGTCTTCACATCCAACTTAGATCTTTCATCCTTTGGAACATGAACAAATGCCTTGCACCCAAACACTCTCAAGTGATTATAAGAGACATCCTTGCCAAACCACACATTATCTGGAACATTATTATCTAAAGCAATAGCAGGACTCAAATTAATCACATGTACAGCTGTAAGCAATGCTTCTCCCCAGAAATGCTTAGGCAGTTTTGCTTCAGTAAGCATACATCTAACTCTTTCAATTAAAGTCCTATTCATCCTCTCCGCTAAACCATTTAGCTGAGGTGTTTTAGGAGGTGTCTTTTCATGCCTAATACCTTGCTGTTTACAATACTCATCAAATGGCCCACAATATTCACCACCATTATCAGTACGAATGCATTTAAGCTTCTTACCTGTTTGCCGCTCGACCAAAACTTGGAATTCTTTGAACTTCTCCAAGACTTGATTCTTGGTCTTCAAAGTATAAGCCCAAAGCTTCCTTGAGTGATCATCAATGAAAGTTACAAAATAAAGAGCACCACTAAAAGACTTTGCCTTCAATGGACCACAAACATCAGAGTGCACCAACTCCAAGAAATCTGATTTCCTTGAAGGAGGATGCTTCTTGAAGGATAATCTTCTCTGTTTTCCAGCCATGCAATGAGAACATTTCTCCAACTCTGCATTCTTCAAACCAGAAAGTACATCCTTTTTAGCTAAACAATTGAGACCCTTTTCACTTATATGACCAAGACTTCTATGCCATAACTCTGAAGCTTCTTTGCTTTCAACTGCATTCACATTGTCTTTTGCAATTGTGGATTTCATCACATACAAACTTGAGGTCTTCTTTCCTCGAGCCACGACCAAGTTGCCTTTAGTAAGTTTCCACTGACTATTACCAAAGGTGCTAACATAACCTTCATCATCAAGCTTTCTGACCAAAATCAAGTTCAAGCGGAGATCTGGAGCATGTTTAACATCCTTCAACAGAAACTTCATTCCAACATTAATTTCTAAACAAATATCTCTCATACCAATCACCTTGGCCAATCCATCATTGCCCATCTTTAGCACTCCATAGTCACCTGAAGTGTAAGATGTGAAGAACTCCTTCCTTGGCGTGACATGTATTGAGGCACCACTATCAATTACCCAGTCAAACTCATCAGATACTACATTAACCATATTCTCATAACC
This sequence comes from Dalbergia cultrata, assembly GCA_031216105.1. Lineage (NCBI taxonomy): Eukaryota > Viridiplantae > Streptophyta > Magnoliopsida > Fabales > Fabaceae > Dalbergia > Dalbergia cultrata. Next base: position 76,805,904 of record CM062344.1, read on the forward strand.
TACAATGAGAAGATCATCTGACGTAGCAGTAGAGACACGATCATTATTGTGTTCTTTCTTTTCTTGCTTACCTTTGTTCTCCCTTTTCCAAAGAAAGCAATGCTTTTGGATGTGCCCTGTTTTATGACAGTAATGACATTTAATATTTTTGTATCTTGATCTGGACTTGCTTCTGCTTTTACCTCTACCTTTTGTGCCTTTGTTCTGACTTCTCTCCCTATTTTCTGTAACCAACATCTCTGAGTGAAATGAAGAACCTTGAGTCTTCCTTCTCACTTCTTCATTCAAAACACCACCTTTGACAAGTTGCATGGTTACCACACCATTAGGAGCAGAATTAGTAAGAGAGATACGAAATGTCTCCCAAGAGTCTGGTAGAGTATTTAGCAACCAAAGCCCTTGAACCTCATCTTCAAATTTGATTCCCATGCCTGACAACTGATCTAAAACTCCTTGAAACTCATTCAAGTGATCAGATATGGAAGACCCTTCTTTGTATCTCAGATTCATCAACATATTCAACAAATACAACTTGTTGTTCCCAGACTTGGAAGCATACAAGGATTCAATCTTTTCCCACATAGTTCTAGCATGAGTCTCATTAGCAATGTGATTATAAACATTATCTTCTACCCATTGCCGAATAAAACCACAAACTTGTTGATGCTCAAATTCCCATTCTTCTTCAGTTTTTGACTCTGGTTTTTGTGTAGCAAACACAGGCATATGCAGATTTTTAACAAACAATAAATCTTTCATCTTGCCTTTCCATATATGATAGTTACTACCATTCAATGATACTATTCTATTTGTATTTGCCTCCATCATTCAAGCAAGCTATAATCAATAATGCCCAAACTAGAGCTCTGATGCCAAATGTTGGGAACTAAACACACAATTCCCTACTTGCAAGAAGAAGAGGAGCAACAATTCTAGCAGCGAAATATTGGCAGCAATCAACACAAATTAACCAGAACAATAATCGGAACAATGCACAAAGATTTTTAACGTGGAAAATTCCCTCAATGTGAGAGACAAAAACCACAGGTCGTCCAGACCAATGAAATAGCTCCACTATGATCAAAACAGGTACAAGAGAGTCTCAAATACATGCACAAATCGTGCTAACAACAATCTAAACCAACCAATCACCAATTCACAAAATTGAGAACAAGAAAATGTGAAATACCCCAAAATTGGAGCTTCTGTCCGAGACCAGTTTATCACTCTCCGGACCTTATTTCCACAATCCAACCGTTCAGAATGAAGAACCACCTGTCTGGAAGCTTCTGTCCAAATTTCAGCTCGATCCAACGGTGAACGACTTCCCAAACGGCGATTTACGGTGACAGCTTAAACTAGAAAAGCTGATTCCGCAAACCGAAACAGCATCTCTGTTCGTGAGCAATATCTCACACTGCAGACGTTTGCTCAATGATCCGACCATTCAGAATGAAGAACCACCTGTTGCGAACCTGCTGTCCAAATTTCAGCACGATCCAACGGTGAACGAATTCGCAACGGTCAGACATGAGGACTGTCAGACAAGGAAAATAAAAACGGGTTTTGGTTGTTTCTCTCTTCTCTCACTTTGTGTGGCTGCGGGATTGTGACCAAAATGAACACACATATGACAACCCTAACTGACTCCTATCATTAGGTAAGTGACTCATAAGTGGGCTTGGGCGGTTTGGGCTTTTCTCCACATGGAAGGGAGCCCAACCCAACACAATTTTGTTCGTAAGACGATGAAAGTTAAAGTTTGAGCACAAGACAATTTATATTAATGAATGTCAAATGCAAACAATCCTATATAGGTTCACAAAGAGATAAATATCAATTAATCATAGCATTATGTAGTCAATCTTCTTCAATCCATTATGTTTATATGTTTAGAGAGAGCAGTTATATTGCTAATTGCTTTGCTAATTTGAGGTGCTCAATGGAGTTTGATATTCATTTGTTTTTATGCCCTCCAATAAATGTGGCGCTATTCTTAATGAATATACTAGATATGTTAGTTTTTTTTTGTAGGTTTTAACTTCTTAGGGCCCTTGTAATCAATAAATATTAATTTGACATGGCTTGTTCAGAGAGAAAAATTAAAAAAGAAATGACTTGATATTTTTTATTTGATTAAATAAATTATTATTCATATTGTTTAATGTGCTAAAAATATGCACCACACAACTAAATTATTATGGGTGGGCCTGAAATCGCATAATTTGACTGGGACATATATATCCTTCAAAATTCAGTTAGACTTCTACTTTTATTTCTTGGTATAAAAGGTGCAATTGCTTTGATGTTTATATCTAGCTAGTACCATATTTGAAGTATTTTTTTTCAGTGTGGTTAAAGCAAAAACAATCTTCATCGAGCCCATATTTTAAGTATGCATTGTCAATAACAAATTAATCTTTATTAATAAAGTTATAAATATCGTCATATACCACATTGGCCACCGGGTCCACCGTACAGAAAGGCCTGCCCATATGGATCTCCTTGATCGCCATTATACAACAAGTCATAGCAACTTGGGCTAGTGTCACGAAATATGTTCACATCGTCTGGTAAATCTAGCACCCTATACTCGGAATCGACAATTTTAAGCGTTGCTATACAAGCAGAATTGAGATATAATGTTTAGGGCAATTCTCCACTACCCATCGGGGGACTTATCATATCAGGGGGAGCATAAGTTTCACCACCGTATTTAATCAAAGATGATCCCTCTCTCAAGTGAGTAAATATTTCCTTTGGCCAGTACCCAAGGTATACAGCTTTACCAGCATCATATGCAATCAACCACCAGTGACCAGTGGATTCATCCTGTAAATATTTAAAGAATTAGAATATAACTCGACTAGTTACTGCCAGATAATTAATGTGAACCAATAATTTTTTAAGGGAACAAACCATGTTTAAAGTGCAAATTAATCAATTCAGTATGTGTTAATGATACTTTAACATATATCTAGACGATCTAGTATGATTATTATCAACTTTCTTATTTTTATATTAATAGAGAAAACGAAAATAATTACTATTATGAGTTATGACTTAAAAAGTTATTTTCGTCATAAATGACTTAAGAAATTGAAAGAATTATTAATTTAATATGAAAATAAATAATTAGAATTATCAACAATTTCATCAAGTTATTGAAAAACTACTCAAATAAATAATTTCGTTATTTAAAGTTAAGTTTTCCAGAAATATTTATACCTTGGATGCGAATATATCATTAGGAGTGGGATAATGATTTGGGATTTTAGGTTGTTTGCTTAGTTTATAGATTGAATTATCTCCAACCCATTGTAATTATGACGGTTACCGGCTATTGAATTTGATATCATTCTTGTTGAAAATTTACATGCACCTTCCTTGTTTTTTTTAGAGAAATTCTTAATTACTTTTAGAGTAAAATAAAATATTTACTATGTTCCATTTAGTGATTGTCAAATCAACTATTGTATAAAAAATGTATGGGAGGTGAAAGAAAATAATGACTTGCAAAACTTATATATCGATTAATAAATGGATCAGAATAAATATTATTTCTTACTCTTGGTACACTTAACTATTTCATTTCATGCCTAGCTTCCCTGACTTCCCTGCTTAATTCACGGTCCCTACCCATATATATCATTTCCCTATGTAATACTTAAAACAAAGTGAAGTTAGCTTCTGCAAATAAGTATGGTGTTAGTTGCAATTTTCTCTTATCTAACTCTTGGAAACCAAATATAATGCTATAAAAACATTTGAATTCCAAAATTGCATTCAAATATACCTGTCTCACTTTGAACAAAGCAAAATATTTGGGACGACGTCCAATTGTAGATGAAGGCAGAAGGGGTACTCCAAAGGTGCATTTTGTGTCGGCTTGCACAAAACCTGGGCATAGAGTGTTAAAGCATCCAGTTCTTTGAAAGTTATCTACCTGCGTATGTACATATCTAATTTGGCACAGCTAGTCAAGTCGTTATTTGTATAATTGTATTATTCATTCAGGTCGTTAATTTTAAAATATGATATATTAACTTAGATTTCTTACCGTCCAATAACCAGTTACTCGAGGTATACTGTCTCCATATAAGCTTGGATGAATCTAATACACAAATTCAATAATAAGGATACTTGATTAGAAGTATACATTAATATAGCCGAAATAAACAATTGCTGGGAGTCGGTTAATAGTGAGGGACTTGAATAATTTATAAGAGGCCATCAAGGTCATCGATTCAACTCCTATGACTGTCAATATACCGAAAAAAGGAAGAAGATATAATCGCAATAAAGAAAATCAATTAAGAAAAAGGGATTGTCCCCTTTTTTAAATAAAAATTTCATAAAACAAAGCATATACTTTGTTTTGACAAAAAAATATAACAAAAATTGACTTACCCCGGCGCCGACTTGTATGCTATTAAGCTCTGTGGGAGGACCACTTTGAAGCCACATTTGAGATAAGCTATATTGGTTCAGTTGTAGCGATAAATTGTAAGTACCAATTGACGCAGTTGCTCCATGGTATATTGTATTTGGGGTTGTTGTACCAAGAGTAACAGACTAAAAGATGATAGCAGCAGCAGTATCACGAGAATTTCAATGTAATATACTGGAAATATAATTAATTAAAGAATATTTACTTACATGATGCCTCGGGTAATCTTGAGAAAATTGACGAAAGTCTTGAGCTTGTAATTCTGACGAAGTAGTATTTTTTTGGTGCATCATTTTTATTCTATTGTGAATAGGCACTTTTCCGCGTGGACATCCTTTGGTGAAATTGTGAATATTAGAAGCATTGCCATATGATGATGTACTTTGCAATCTCTTCCTTGAAAAAGTCGGGTAAAGCTTTGTTGCAGAGAATGAAATAAAACAAGAAGTTAAATAATGTGTAGACTTACCAACAAAAAAAAATAAAATTAATGTGTAGACTTTATGGTTAAACTCATTTGGATTAAAAACAACAATATATACTTCTATTATTATATAGCAGATACGAATCCTTTTTGCTCTCAAACAACTGTTCAATTTTAAATGTTCACATTAATGAATGAAAAAATTGTTACAATTTTAATTTACAAAAGATGGAATTGCAATGTTCTGATCTGGGGTTCAAATTGTTACAGTTTTACGAAAGATGTAAGTAAAGGGTTAGTCCCTCTGGGCGAGCTATTCGATAGAATGCAATCTGTAAAGTATGTTTTACCAAGCGTGGAGCGTTTTCCTTTCTGCAGACACTATATGGTTAAGCGATGAAGCAACTGGAAGACAAAACTCATGGGAGCAGCAGTTTTCAATTCAAGAGGAGAGACACACTATGTGAGGAATTATCATAAGGTGAGGAGTGGGATTAGAAGAGACGAATACATGAAAAAAACCAGGGGTGATACATAGTAGGGATTGAGTGACATGAGCGTATACCTGGTAAGGTCGAGATCTACCTAAATCTCTTGTGAAGGTTGAGTGCGTGCATGTGTACGTGTGCGTATACTGGAAAAGGGCGTGTGCGTGCTTGGGTTTTGAAAATCAGCACTAGAAGTTTCTAGCAATAGAAGCTTCAAGAACTAAAAGATGCCACAACTTTCTACAAGTGGTGGACTAACAAGGAAACTGTAATCTTGGAATTTTCTAGCCACTGTAAGTCACTAACATTGTGGCCTTTAAATACTAGAGTGGAAGCCATAATGTGTATGTTTGCATGAGTGCTTGAGAAAGCTTGTGCAAGTGAATTGTGGTCTCGTGTGTGTTGTGCACAAGATGAGGTGCAAACCGTGAAGTGAGTGCTTCAGAGAGTGAATCATTAGTGAGGCAGAGAGTTGGTAAGTAATATACTAGTGAGTGTTAGTGTGTCCATAGCATAGTAAGGTGTAACCATAGTCCATTACTTTGTAGAACAAACATACACTTTTCTCAAGGAATAGAAGAAACTTATCTTTTTAGTGCCTCCTTATTCAACAGGTTTGTGTATGCTGGAAAAGACCATGTGCGTGTGTGGGTGTGTTTGAGTGAGGGGCTAGTTTATTGTACTTTTTGATGTTTGGAACATGATTCAGAACTTAATGTGGGGTGTGTCAACACAATAAAGACCTTGATAGCAGTGTAGAGGTTGGAGCGCGATAGTACCAATTTAGTATGGGTGTATGAAAAAGAAGAAAATTTTCAAAAGATGAAAGAGGTCCAAGAGGTACTGCAGTTGAAGGTTGCTATGATTTTGTGTCACTGTTAACTTGTCTAGGGACTCCGTTGGAAAGATGCGACTGAGACTCTGCGAATTTTCTCATCACTATTCAAGCCAACAAGTGCGTATGGGGAAGGGGTATGCTTGAGGATCAATATGTGGACTAAGCGATTGAGAGAGTACTATCAACTAATTTATGCAGAAGAATAATTGAGAGAGAGCTATCAAATAATTGATGCAAAAGACTCCAAGTTTCCATTTTCTGTGGTATCATGTCCAGGGAACAATGTCATAGAAGGAAAAAGTGAGTGTGTTCATATGCAAGGTGTCGGTCCAGAATAATAGAGGAATAGCTCTTATGATTTTGGTATAGAAGTATGACGGAGTAGTATGGTAGGAAGTTATCTAGGGACTTGGAGTGAACACGGTGGGTCACCGGCAATCACTCCACCAGGGTATTAGTAGCGATTTAAGGTTTAGAATTTACTGTTTAAGTAAATGGATTTGAATGTGTTCCTATTTTCTCTGTGGATTACCCTTTGAATAGGAGACCATAGGGCCCGTTACCACCATCCGCATGTTTCGGAATATGGTTACTGGGCTTGGGACATGGCTCCATGTCATTTTGGTTGCGGGATCGTGGCTTCGTGCCAATTCAGGTCGGAACCGGAGGCCAGTTCTCGTGTGGGGAGAACAACATGCGCCTCCGGCTTTGGGCCTATATTCTTGGACTTGAGTAATATGGGATTGGGTCGCCTTGGCAGATTGTAACAAGTTTTTTTTTTGTGATTAAGGTAATATGCATCGTATTCTGGGTTGTGCACTGAAGCTATAACCAATTTCAGGTTATTGAGCTCTCTTATTGCTTATTGAAAAAAGGGTTAGTCCTTCTTAGAGTTGAACTGTTTACTTGGTTCGTATTATTGGGAAGATTAAATACGAGAGAGAGAGAGAGAGAGAGGGATTGGTATCATCTGAGGTAGTGATGACAGGTGTGTCCTATGTCTACAACATCAGGAAACATATCAACACTTATTTTTCACTTGCCCATTCACCTTGAATTTATGGGGACTACGGTTGAATAGTTGGAATATTTCCTGGGTTATGTCGTATGTTAGTAAGTGTGCATTTGATTGATGGATGGTTGTAAGCCTTCGTAAAACTATTAAATCTACTTAGTTTCGTGTGTTTTTTTGTGGGAATTTGGACTGCATGGCATTGTTGAAATAGTGTCAATTTTGAAAACAAAACAATTCCACTGGAATTTGCTCTTCAGCTAGCAGTTTCCTTATTTGACCAATGGCAGATTGGGGTGTGTGTGTGTGTGTGTGTGTGTATTATGTTGGGTTGTTTTTGCAGGTACCTGATATATTCCTCAGATCCGTGCTATCAGAAAGTAAAGAATGGGTGAAAGGGGGGAGGAACAATGCTGAGTGAAATACTGTGAGGATTTCTTTTTTGTATGTGAGTGGGAGATATACACTAAATATCCAAACATATCCTGAAAGATTGGGAGTAATGGAAGAAGCGGTTTGAGTGAAACACTGTGAGAATACTTTAAATATGAGGGGGAGGTTTAAATCGAGAGAATGTGTATGAGGCCACTGCTTTTGAGATTCTGAGTATTGAGAGAGGTTTATTTTGGGGGGATATTTTTATTTTTCACGGGGTTATTGTTCTGGTGTAGATCTCAAAATATGTTGGTAACTATTGCCTATGGTGGTTCCGGTATTGATTGTATGGGGAAGCATATGGGAACAAAAGTCATTGGAGCTTTAAGGCATGAAGACGAAATCATGCATGTGGCTGATTGGTCAAAATGACTTAATTGGGTTTAATTACAGGGAACATTTAATTCTGAGTGATGATACAATTAATGTCTGAGTAAGTTTGACCTTCTCTCACTCGTACATGCCCCACAACTCACTCTCTCTCACTTATACCCTCAATAAGTGTTCTTTTTTCTTCATCTGACATTCTTAAAGGGTATATTCATTGTTATTTTCTGTGTGGACGGGGTCCTTCTTTTTCTTGTGAATAATTTGTTGCCTATTTTCTGTAGTGTTGGCTCATCCCATGCTTTATGAAGGCCTTTTTTAGTCTTATTCAATCTATCGAAAAAAAATAATGGAAAATATTTTAAAAAATCCTATATTTGAACAATTTAAACATATCTTATAAAATTATACTTAGTTATCTCTCTGTCTTAATTGTCTTTCATATATATTATTATTCTTTTTACTTATTTTCTCTCCTCCACTAACTTATTTAATGGGAGTATAACTGAAAATAATAAATTAATATTATTCAAATTTCTTAAAAAGACAACTACTTGTAAAAATAAAAAATTATATAAAAACAAAGATAATAATATATTTGACCGAAGAATAAATTGATAAGGGAAGCATAACAATGGTAAAGGGATTTCAAGCAGTAGTCCTATTACTAAGTTTACTATTCTATACCGTGTGCTAGGGAAACACTATTTTAAATTTGATAAGAAAAGAGAAATATTAGTAGCTCATGGAATAAGAAAATACATATATACTGATTCATTTAATAAACAGTATATTAATTTTGTGAGTTATTGTTATCTTTTATTTTTCTGCATATTTAATGCAGTAGCTACTTCCTCCATTCTTGAATAATTATACAATTATAAATACGCATTAAAATTAAGAAAATATTTGATAAAATATTAATATTAATAAAAATTCAGTATAGTTTACTAAATCACCCTTTCTTCTTTTCAATACTTCAACTTTATCTTTCCACTTTCACTAATAAGTCAATAATATTTAATATGGATAATTATTTTTAGATAAAATAAATTTTTAAAATAGATAATTATTTAAAGATGGAAGAAGTAATGTACTATTTATTAAATAAAATACAAAAAATTAAATATATTTTCTTGCTATCAAAATATCCAAGAATTAAATCACGAAAGGTAGCTTACGAGAATAGGTTTTCTCTACTTATTAAAAGACTTTTCTTTTACGTGGAACTTATTAAATGACTTAATCACCGTAATTCTTCAAAATTATTAGACATAAATGAATGAAGATATAAAAAGGACCGAAATCAAAGACATACCAGCTCTACTAAACTAAATAAACAGGGGACAAAAAATATCTGCATAAATTTAATATTGGAGCGTTACAGCAAGACTTGTGAAGGACCCTTAAAATTATATATATATATATATATATATATAACTGTGTCAATTACAGTCGTTGGATTTCGGCCAAATTAAAAAAAGCTACAATTTTTAACAAAACAAAGCACCAATAGCCAATAGGTGCTGATAACAGGGACTATCATATTCAAGTGGTATAATCTTAGGTCGTGGCAGGTGGAGCTGTCTTCTCTTATGGTTCATATGTGTATGGTGATGAGTGTTGGTTATTTGGTGAGTGTGTTTGGATATGATTTTTTTTTTTTGGGGTAAAAATTACTTTTTTTTATTAAAAAATTATTTTTCATATATTTAGATAATCTTTTAAAAGTAATCAGAATTTTTAAAAAAATTATTTTCATGTTTATAAATTATATATAAAATTTAAGTTTCATAATAATTTTGAGTTTATTTTCTATGCAGTGACAATGTAAATTTTTTTATAATATTATCCAATTATATATTATTACATTAATAAAAGTATTTAATTAAGTCTCACATCCACTAATTATAAAATCATCCAAATAAGATAATTTGATTAGATGACAATGTAAAAATAGTTTACGCTATTTTAAAAGTTGAAACAAGGGTATTTTAAATCTAACAGCTTTCCTGATCACATACCAGAATTACTAAACAAACGAAACATCAATTATTTAAGGATCGATCCTAATTCACAAATTTTAATTTCTAATTTGCAAATAAATAACAGAATACATCATGAATATCCAGATTAGTACAAGTAGCTGTATATCATTCCAGGATCATATTACATCAGTTCAATTGACAAATAAGCATCATGCAGTAGTAAAATTAAGTGATTAACTTTACAAGTTATTCAACAAGTGAGCACTTCATTACCTGGATTTTATGGTTTTTCAGTAGAGGATGTTGAAAAGCAGGTTGCTTGTATATATCAATGCAATCAAAGTCCTTGTCGATTGTATACTGCATGTGTGAACCAAACGACAATAAAGTAATATTATGGAAGCAACTCAAATAACGATATTCAATCATAGATAATTAGATATTAAGATATAAAATTAAACGACCTGGATCCTCTTTATGTCATATGATCTGGTAGGACTATACTGCATTTCTGCTTGATCATGGTTCCTTCCATCAACTTCAATGAACGGGATGCCCAGGTTCAGCAACAAAAAAAGAAACAGTTCCATTAGATTGGTGATGGTGATTTTTTGTTCAAGCCATGTATATGTTATTCGTGTGTCTGTGTGCGCGCTTGTTTATATGTGCGTGTAAGTAATGAGAGGTAAAGAGATGCGTTTGTGGGCCTCAACGAATGGATTTTAATTTGGAAAACATAATGCGATATTTGTAACATCCTAAATTTTTTCAGAAAATAATTGAGGCTTTAGTAGTAAGAATATCAAAATTTTGGTGTACACAAAAATGATGAGAACAATGTAACGAACGTAAAAAAAAGAAAAAAAAAAGAAAAAAAATGTAAATAGTGTTTTACAGGCCCCGTAAACCCACCGGAACAGCTGAAACCTTAGATTCAAGACCTGAAGGTGCCCAAAATTTGGAAATTATAGGATTAAGGTTAGAAATAGGTAGGAATAAATATTTTATACTTAGAATTAATTTTCAGGCAATAGTGGATTACCCGGGTACACTGTTTTACCCGTTTGGTAAAATTGCGGTGTGTAGTTTTTATACTGGATGAAGCTACCAATGCAAGCTTGCCACCTAGGGTGACAAGTGTATGGTCTAGAGCAATACATATCTTTTCCTTTTTCAAGAGCCAATGAGAATGCTACAAAATTTCAAAGAAGATAATTTCATAATTGCTAAATTATATACATTATCTTAATATAAATAAAATCAAAATCCTCATAATTATCATCTTCATTCTCGGCCATAACAAAGGAGACAGCCCAAACTCCATTTTTGCTTCCTCAAAATGCTTGAAACTTAAATTCAAAACTCCAAAATCCTTGTCTACACTTGATAAAATCATAAACTCCCTTCACTAAACTTATTCCACTCATCAAGATCTTTCAATCTAACCGATTAGAATTTGAATCCATCAACTTTTCCTACTTTGAGAGCTTATTATCAACTGTGTAAGGAAGGGTTTGGTGTGGGTTAGAAGGCTTGGAAGTAAAGGAAATCAATCTTAGAGCCAAAATCTTGAAAGCTTCAAAGTGTAGGGTTTTCTTTGGCCTTTTTCTTTCCAAACTATTCTGTAAATTTTTTTTGGGTTTTATTCCGAAATTTATGGTTATATTTGATGATAATATGTTGATATTGATGTATTAATTTTGGTGGAGTGTTTGGATGAGGTTAAATAATGATTTTTGTCAAAATAAGTTTTGGCTAGGCTGCTGAATTTTCGGATTTCAGCAGGACAGGATTTATTCATGAATTTTCTGGTTCAATTCTAGTCATTTTTATTAGCTATAAAAATTATATGTTGAAGCTAACATCATAAGGAAACTCTGATAATTTTCGTGGTGCATAATAAAGAGTTTTACTGCCTGAGAAAAATCAAGAACCAAGAGTATATCTGTGCTGGCTGAAATCTTGGTACTGGAGCTGTGAATTTGTTTAAATTTTTATTCATAGCAAACGATGGAGTTATCCTTTGAAAGTTTTACAGAGTTTTGTAGACATCTTTAAGTATAACTGTGATTTTTATTTTGAGCTGTTTCTATCATTTGCTAAAGTTAAAAATTGTGTGAATCCTATTCTGAGCAGTGAAAAAGTGGCCTCTGACCACTAAAATTGTAGAATTTATTTGACATGGTTCTAGTATTCTGTTTGCTATGAAATTTTTACAGGGACTTTTAGACACATTGAGGTGTCATAGAGAATTTTTATGGCCAGTGAATTACCCAATGGATATGTGAATTAAATGTTGTCACCATAATGGTAAATCTGTCAAGAAGCTGGAATGGTGAAGATGTATTAAGTTAATGATAGAAATCTATTTAATCCAAGTATATATCATATGAATGTATGTTAATTGTTTGAAAGGCTTGTTTATAAAATATGAATGAGACTCCAATGATACTGAATGCCTATATCTGGGATATAAACCTGACTTTGAAATAGAAAGGTACATGACATGGTTGTATGACAAAAGAGAATATGTGAAATTTAATGGTGCATGTTTTAACATACGGGGAAAATAGAAACAAGGCTTATGTGTGATAGAAAGGGAAGGCAAAAATAAGAACTTACGGGGGCCGTCATACCGATGGCCAATGGTTTCACATAGGAGGACATGAGACTTACGGGGGCTTTTGACTTGTATGTAGTGTAGTATAGTGCCAGGAACTTACCAGCTTGTAGACTAATTGGTGTTAGATGTCTTAGGTCCATTTCCGTGTGTTTAGTATTTTGTTGGACCTTGATATTTGAGCAAGCTTGGTAGATCTTTTGATAGTAGTTCCTGTGTTGTATTATAAGCGAAGTGACTTAACTTCAAGTATGGTATGTATTAAAGAAAGCGGTATGTAAAGTAATAATATATGTACATTTTATAGTAGTTTTCTTTATAACTCTAGAGTTTGATTTATCTTATTTCATTTCATTTGACTAGAGGATATTATAGAAAGGAAGTGATACTCTTCTAATTACAATGTTAATGCTCGAGTAATACATGGTAGTTAGGAGGGTGTTACATTATGGTATCAGAGCCGGACTATCCTATAAGCCTGAGGATTGGACCGGCTATGCTTTCTTAGAAATTGTCATGCATTATGACTTTATATATATGTGTATGACTGCTGATTGGAAATGTTGTGGGTTGCTGTACACTTTGCTTGGTATTGAGACTGATCAACTCAATATTTTCGTTTGGTGTGACAGGAACCAATGACTTCGAATCGGCAAACTAGGAGTGGAGCTGGAAACGATGCCGACATGATGAATACTTTTTGTGAGATGGCGGCTGCCATGAGGAAACAAACTACAGCTACTACCCGAATGATGGAGCAACTGAACCGCAATGAAAGGCAAAACCCAACTGATAACCCTGTAGTGAACGAAGTCGATGTAGAATATCAGAAATTTGCCGAGTTCAGAAAGGCAAATCCCCCTCCATTTCGAGGAGCTTTTAATCCCTGTAAAGCAGAAGAATGGATAAAGGCCATGGAAAAGATTTTCTCCGTTCTTCCTTGCATAGGGATCCAGAAGGTGGCCTTTGCCACCTATATGCTAGAAGCAGATGCAGATTTTTGGTGGGTTGGCACCAGGGGATTATTTGAAGCTTCCCATACTGTAGTTACCTGGACTATTTTTAAGGAAGCTTTTTACCATAAGTACTTCCCTATCTCTGTGAGAAATGCGAAGGAATTGGAGTTCATGGCTCTCAAACAAGGACCTATGAGTGTAGCAGAGTATACTGCCAAATTTTAAGAGCTCTGCAAGTTTTCTACAATTTATCAATGTGACCCGGATGAAGTTTGGAAATGCATGAAATATGAAGGAGGTCTACGAGAAGATATAGAAGCAGCTGTAAGTCTCTTGGAGATTAGGGACTATCCTACCTTGGTAAATAAATGTCGACGCGTGAGGAGTCCAACAGGAAACTAACAAATTTCAAGTATGCCCAAAACAATGCTAGAAGGGGATTAGCACCTCAAGGTCCCCGATTCAAGCCTGTTAACCAACCTCGGAGAAGGTTTCCACCCAACAATAACAACAACAACAACAAAGGAAAACAACTTCAACCTCTAAGACCTGAGACAGGGAGAGATTGCCCTAAGTGTGGGAAAAATCATGGGAATCGACCTTGCTGGACAACGCAAATCATTTGCTTTGGCTGTGGGAAACCAGGACATAAGATATTTGAGTGCCCTAACAAGAAAGGTCATCAGCCCGCCTCCAGGCCACAACAACATGGGCGCGTTTTTACTATAAGTGCCAAGGAAGGTTCTCAATCTGCCGATCTGATCCAAAGTAAGTGTGAAATAAATGGTAATGTCCTAGATATACTGTATGATACGGGTACCACTCATTCTTTCATATCCCATGACTGTGTCTGTAAGTTGCAATTATCTGTGTCTGAACTACCTTATGATCTTCTTGTATCCACTCCTACTGCTGGTCCTATTAGGACTTGTTATACCTGTGTAAATATTCCTTTTCAAATAGGTGCTAGAGACTTTACTGCCAATTTAGTTTGTCTTCCTTTAACAGATCTCAACCATCATGTAACGCCCAGGGACGAGGACGAGGAGTCATCGCCGGTGCAAAGAGGGCACGGACAAGGAGCGGCTCCTCGCAAGGTCCTCTAAGCGGAGGGGTACATGAATAAACCGATTACACACTCGAATGAGAGGGATCCTGAGACTGTATTGGTATGGGACTATACAGTTAAGGAGGGCTTATATGAATTGATTTGTACTACCTATACCAACAAGATGCATCTTCTTTTCAGTACCCTAAACTGAAAGAACTCCACAGTTAAGCGTGCTTGACCTGGGGTAATTTTGGGATGGGTGACCTCCTAGGAAGTTTTCCTAGGAAGCGTGTGAGTGAGGACAAAGCATGCTGAAAAGACCCGTGTTGGTTTGTGGGGACAGTCGTCAATCCATAAAGCAGCAGGGGATGTTACAATATTCATTATTTAAAGATTGCAATTAAATACCGTTCAACTTGCTCGAAAAAAATTAAATATGTCAATAAATGAGGTGAAAGAAAATCAAGTATAGTATTTAATGAGAATCGCATAGTTGAAATTTTATATATATATATATATATAAAGTTAACCTTGGAATAGTCTTTACAGACGTTACTCTTTACATTTTTTTTTTCACTGCATCTGTCAACTTTAATTTTTTCCAAAATATATGTTCATTTGTAATATTAATAAATCATCACTTTTTTAACATAATCCTTAATTTAATTAATTACATCATGTTTTTCGAGAAAATGGTAATCAAGATTAATTTATTATTTAATAGGGGTAATCTTATTCATTTACATAACTTTTTACTTCTATCAAGGTTCATTTATTATTTTCTTAATATATGCATTTGGTTTGCTTCAATTGGAAACAACTATTCAATTCCAAATCCACATGAATATTTTTTTGGTTTCCAAATCTACCTTACTGGGATCTACAGAGATTCCTCCTCGTGATACTACATGACCTAGGAATCTAACCTCTCCCATCCAGAATTCACATTTCGACAACTTAGCATACAACTTTCTCTCTCTTAGGATTTGTAACACAACCCTAAGGTGCTCCATATGTTCTTCCTTAGTCCTTGAATATATAAGTATGTCATCTATGAAGACAACTACAAATTTATCCAAGTAAGGGCGGAAGATTCGATTCATGTAATCCATGAATACAGCCGGAGCATTAGTCAATCCAAAAGACATCACCCTATACTCGTAATGCCCATATCGAGTTCTAAAAGCAGTTTTAGGTATATCCTCATTCCGAACCCGAATCTGATGGTACCCTGATCTAAGATCAATCTTTGAGAATATAGTTGCACCTCGTAATTGATCCATGAGATCGTCAATTCTTGGCAAGGGGTACTTATTTTTTATTGTCACTTTGATCAATTGCCTATAGTCTACACAAAGCCTCATACCCCCATCCTTTTTCTTCACCAGAAGAACAGGGGCTCCCCATGGAGAGACACTTGGTCTAATAAAATGCTTCTCTAACAGTTCTTCAATTTGGGACTTTAATTCTTTCAACTCCAAAGGGGACATCCTATAAGGAGCAATTGAAATAGGACCCGTTCCTGGAACTAACTCGATGGAAAATTCAATCTCTCTTTCAGGAGGAAATTTTGGAATATCCTCTGGAAAAACATCTGGATATTCCCTCACCACTGGAATCTTGCTCAACTCGTAGTCACATTCAGTTTCACTAGTAGAAAGGAGAACATATTCCTGACGATCTGTCTTACTAGGGTTGGATGTTACAAGGTTCAAGTAAAAAGAAAAAGGAACCACAGGAATGGAGGGTAGAGTGGAAAGAAATATGGCAGCTCGATGCGACGGTGTAAAAGGACATAATTGGGTATTAGTCAATCCATACCTAAAATTACATCTAGACCAGATAAAGGAAGACAAACTAAATTGGCAGTAAAGTCTCTAGCACCTATTTGAAAAGGAATATTTACACAGGTATAACAAGTCCTAATAGGACCAGCAGTAGGAGTGGATACAAGAAGATCATAAGGTAGTTCATACACAGATAATTGCAACTTCTGTACACAGTCATGGGATATGAAAGAATGAGTGGCACCCATATCATACAGTATATCTAGGACATTACCATTTATTTCACACTTACCTCGGATCAGATCGGCAGATTGAGAAGCTTCCTTGGCACTTATAATAAAAACGCGCCCATGTTGTTGTGGCCTGGAGGCGGGCTGATGACCTTTCTTGTTAGGGCACTCAAATATCTTATGTCCTGGTTTCCCACAGCCAAAGCAAATGATTTGCGTTGTCCAAAGAAGGTCGATTCCCATGATTTTTCCCACACTTAGGGCAATCTCTCCCTGTCTCAGGTCTTAGAGGTTGAAGTTGTTTTCCTTTGTTGTTGTTGTTGTTATTGTTGGGTGGAAACCTTCTCCGAGGTTGGTTAACAGGCTTGAATCGGGGACCTTGAGGTGCTAATCCCCTTCTAGCATTGTTTTGGGCATACTTGAAATTTGTTAGTTTCCTGTTGGACTCCTCTGCACGTCGACATTTATTTACCAAGGTAGGATAGTCCCTAATCTCCAAGAGACTTACAGCTTCTATATCTTCTCGTAGACCTCCTTCATATTTCATGCATTTCCAAACTTCATCCGGGTCACGTTGATAAATTGTAGAAAACTTGCAGAGCTCTTAAAATTTGGCAGTATACTCTGCTACACTCATAGGTCCTTGTTTGAGAGCCATGAACTCCAATTCCTTCGCATTTCTCACAGAGATAGGGAAGTACTTATGGTAAAAAGCTTCCTTAAAAATAGTCCAGGTAACTACAGTATGGGAAGCTTCAAATAATCCCCTGGTGCCAACCCACCAAAAATCTGCATCTGCTTCTAGCATATAGGTGGCAAAGGCCACCTTCTGGATCCCTGTGCAAGGAAGAACGGAGAAAATCTTTTCCATGGCCTTTATCCATTCTTCTGCTTTACAGGGATTAAAAGCTCCTCAAAATGGAGGGGGATTTGCCTTTCTAAACTCGGCAAATTTCTGATATTCTACATCGACTTCGTTCACTACAGGGTTATCAGTTGGGTTTTGCCTTTCATTGCGGTTCAGTTGCTCCATCATTCGGGTAGTAGCTGTAGTTTGTTCCCTCATGGCAGCCGCCATCTCACAAAAAGTATTCATCATGTCGGCATCGTTTCCAGCTCCACTCCTAGTTTGCCGATTCGAAGTCATTGGTTCCTGTCACACCAAACGAAAATATTGAGTTGATCAGTCTCAATACCAAGCAAAGTGTACAGCAACCCACAACATTTCCAATCAGCAGTCATACACATATATATAAAGTCATAATGCATGACAATTTCTAAGAAAGCATAGCCGGTCCAATCCTCAGGCTTATAGGATAGTCCGGCTCTGATACCATAATGTAACACCCTCCTAACTACCATGTATTACTCGAGCATTAACATTGTAATTAGAAGTGTATCACTTCCTTTCTATAATATCCTCTAGTCAAATGAAATGAAATAAGATAAATCAAACTCTAGAGTTATAAAGAAAACTACTATAAAATGTACATATATTATTACTTTACATACCGCTTTCTTTAATACATACCATACTTGAAGTTAAGTCAATTCGCTTATAATACAATACAGGAACTACTATCAAAAGATCTACCAAGCTTGCTCAAATATCAAGGTCCAACAAAATACTAAACACACGGAAATGGACCTAAGACATCTAACACCAATTAGTCTACAAGCTGGTAAGTTCCTGGCACTATACTACACTACATACAAGTCAAAAGCCCCCGTAAGTCTCGTGTCCTCCTATGCGAAACCATTGGCCATCGGTATGATGGCCTCTCCTCAGCCAGGGGCATCTGTAGAGTCTGAGCACAATACAACATATACACAAATAGGGGTGAGAATATTATAAAATTCTCAGTAGGGTAACCCCTTACATACGTATGAATATAAACAGAAAATGCATTTATAATAATAAAGAAAAACATCATGTTAGATCACATATATCAATATTAGCATACATGAGTCAAAGAAAATTATATGCAAAATGGTAGTAATCATAAGTGTTTCTCTTATATCACATGGAATTCAACTTAGTGTAGTAGTTCTTTTTATTAATATAGGGAAGGCTTAGATTCACATCAGGTAACATATGTAGTGGATAACTCCTCAGAGGACCATAGACTGCTAGGACATGAGCTCATTCCTATTCGTGATCATCAGACTTCATTTTTTTCCATTTCTGAATCACACACAGTTCTATTTTCTAGTCGATAAGTCTACCGACTCATAAAATTTCTTGGGAAGTTCTTATTTTTGCCTTCCCTCTCTATCACACATAAGCCTTGTTTCTATTTTCCCCGTATGTTAAAACATGCACCATTAAATTTCATATATTCTCTTTTGTCATACAACCATGTCATGGACCTTTCTATTTCAAAGTCAGGTTTATATCCCAGATATAAGCATTCAGTATCATTGGAGTCTCATTCATACTTTATAAACAAGCCTTTCAAACAATTAACATACATTCATATGATATATACTTGGATTAAATAGATTTCTATCATTAACTTAATACATCTTCACCATTCCAGCTTCTTGACAGATTTACCATTATGGTGACAACATTTAATTCACATATCCAATGGGCAATTCACTGGCCATAAAAATTTTCTATGACACCTCAATATGTCTAAAAGTCCCTGTAAAAATTTCATAGCAAACAGAATACTAGAACCATGTCAAATAAATTCTACAATTTTAGTGGTCAGAGGCCACTTTTTCACAGCTCAGAATAGGATTCACACAATTTTTAACTTTAGCAAATGATAGAAACAACTCAAAATAAAAATCACAGTTATACTTAAAGATGTCTACAAAACTCTCTAAAAATATCAAAGATAACTCCATCATTTGCTATGAATAAAAATTTATACAAATTCACAGCTCCAGTACCAAGATTTCAGCCAGCACAGATATACTCTTGGTTATTGATTTTTCTCAGGCAGTAAAACTCTTTATTATGCACCACGAAAATTATCAGAGTTTCCTTATGATGTTAGCTTCAACATATAATTTTTATAGCTCATAAAAATGACTAGAATGAACCAGAAAATTCATGAACAAATCCTGTCCTGCTGAAATCCGAAAATTCAGCAGCCTAGCCAAAACTTATTTTGACAAAAATCATTATTTAACCTCATCCAAACACTCCACCAAAATTAACACATCAATATCAACATATTATCATCAAATATAACCATAAACTTCGGAATATAACCCAAAAAAAATTTACAGAATAGTTTGGAAAGAAAAAGGCCAAAGAAAACCCTATACTTTGAAGCTTTCAAGATCTTGGCTCCAAGATTGATTTCCTTTACTTCCAAGCCTTCTAACCCACACCAAACCCTTCCTTACACAGCTGATAATAAGCTATCAAAGTAGGAAAAGTTGATGGATTCAAATTCTAATCGGTTAGATTGAAAGATCTTGATGAGTGGAATAAGTTTAGTGAAGGGAGTTTGTGATTTTATCAAGTGTAGACAAGGATTTTGGAGCTTTGAATTTAAGTTTCAAGCATTTTGAGGAAGCAAAAATGGAGTTTGGGCTGTCTCCTTTGTTATGGCCGAGAATGAAGATGATAATTATGAGGATTTTGCTTTTATTTATATTAAGATAATGTATATAATTTAGCAATTATGAAATTATCTTCTTTGAAATTTTGTAGTATTCTCATTGGCTCTTGAAAAAGGAAAGGATATGTATTGCTCTAGACCATACACTTGTCACCCTAGGTGGCAAGCTTGCACTGGTAGCTTCATCCGGTATAAAAATTACACACCGTAATTTTACCAAACGGGTAAAACAGTGTACCCGGGTAATTTACTATTGCCTGAAAATTAATTCTAAGTATAAAATATTTATTCCTACCTATTTCTAACCTTAATCCTATAATTTCCAAATTTCGGGCACTTTCAGGTCTTGAATCTAAGGTTTCAGCTGTTCCGGTGGGTCTAACGGGTCTGCAAAACACTATTCACTTTTTTTTTTTTTTTTTTTTTAACGTTCGGTACATTGTTCTCATCATTTTTGTGTCCATCAGAATTTTGATATTCTTACTACTAAAGCCTCAATTATTTTCTGAAAAAATTTAGGATGTTACATTACTCCCCACCTTAAAAAAAATTTTGCCCTCAAAATTTCATACCTGGAAATAATTCCGGATGATCTATCTTCATACTTGATTCTAGTTCCCATGTATACTCTTCATTTCCAGGTCCACCCCAAGCCACTTTTACAAGTTGCACAGATTTATTTCTAAGTTGCCTGACTTCTCTATCAACGATCTGAATAGGAGGTGCTTGAAACGTCAAGTCATCCTTTAACTATATAGACTCGGGCTCAATGATATGGTTTTGATCTGGGTGGTACATTCGAAGTTGAGATACATGGAAGACATTATGAAGGTTGGATAAATATGGGGGTAAGGCTATGCAGTAGCGGTGACCCAATTCGTTGAAGTATTTGAAAAGGACCTATAAACCTAGGTGACAACTTTTTAACTCTAAGGGCCCTACCTACTCCAGTAGTGGGCGTGACCTTCAGGAATATATGTTCTCCCTCTTGAAATTCTAAAGGTTTCCTTCGAGTATCAGCATAGTTCTTTTGACGACTCTGTGCGGTGAGAATCTTGCTCCTGATCTTCTGGATTTGCTTCGTTGTTTGATTAATAAGATCGGGTCCCAATAGTCTCACTTCTCCCGAATCATACCAACACAATGGGGATTGACATTTTCTTCCATATAGAGCTTCATACGGGGCCATGCCAATACTAGCGTGATGGCTGTTATTATAAGCAAACTCAACCAATGGGAGTAACTTGTCCCAACTTCCCTTCTGCTCAATCACGCTTGCCCTTAGCATATCTTCCAGGGTTTGTATGGTTCGTTCTGTTTGCCCGTCAGTTTGGGGGTGATAGGTAGTGCTCAAACAAAGTTTGGTACCAAAGGCTTTTTGGAACGATCCCCAAAATCTCGAAGTAAACCTTGGATCTCTGTCAGAAACTATCGAGGAAGGAACACCGTGTAGTCTTACTATTTCTTGGATGTACAAGGAAGCTAACTTATCCAAAGGAAAATTAGCCTTAATGGGTAAGAAATGAGCAGACTTGGTCAATCTATCTACTATAACCCATATAGCATCATGACCTGACGATGTCCTTGGCAAACCCATTACAAAGTCCATAGAAATACTTTCCCACTTCCATTCCGGGATTTCTAAGGGTTGCAGGGTCCCAGCTGGTTTTTGATGTTCTATTTTAACTTTTTGGCAAGTTAAACACTTCCTGACACACTCTTCTATATCTTTTTTCATTCCTGACCACCAGAACATTTTCTTGAGATCCGCATACATTTTACTAATGCCTGGATGTATAGTAAGTTCGCCCCTATGAGCTTCCTCTAAGATCTTCTTTCTAAGATCACCACTTGTGGGTACACATACCCTATCCTTGTATCTCCATATACCTTGTTGGTCTTGAGTGAATCCTGGCAACTTCTTTGCATGAATTGATCTTAATATCTCCTGAAATTCTGGGTTTTCACGTTGTGCAGCTAAAATTTGTCCTTTGAACTCACTTATTACCTTTATTTGCCCTAGCACCACACCCTGAGGGTTCACAGACATGTCTAAACTAAGTTCCTTGAAACTTTCAACTAGCTCCGTCTCTTTAATCATCAAGCATGCTACACTTAGGGATTTTCTACTCAGAGCATCGGCAACAACATTTGCCTTGCCTGGATGGTAATTCAGACTAAACTCATAGTCCTTGGGGAATTCCATCCACCTTCTTTGCCGCATATTCAACTCTTTTTGATCAAAAAGATACTTTAAACTTTTATGATCAGAGAAAACATTAAACTGCACACCATACAAATGATGTCGCCAGATCTTTAGGGCAAAAACCACAGCTGCAAGTTCAAGGTCATGGGTTGGATAGTTTACTTCATGAGGTTTCAACTGTCGAGAAGCATAGGTAACCAAGTTATGATTTTGCATCAACACACATCCTAAACCCTTACTAGAAGCATCACAATAAACCTCATAAGGTCTATAAGGATCAGGTAATACTAGGACTGGAGCCGTGGTTAACTTTTGTTTCAACTCCTGGAAACTCTTTTCACACTCTGGTGTCCAATTGAATGGAGCATTCTTTCGGGTTAATTTAGTCAAAGGTAATGCTATCTGAGAAAAACTCATGATAAAACGCCTATAATATCCAGCTAACCCTAGGAAACTCCGAATCTCCGTCACCGTTGTTGGTCGTTCCTAATGGAGTACTGATTCTACCTTACTGGGATCTACAGAGATTCCTCCTCGTGATACTACATGACCTAGGAATCTAACCTCTCCCATCCAGAATTCACATTTCGACAACTTAGCATACAACTTTCTCTCTCTTAGGATTTGTAACACAACCCTAAGGTGCTCCATATGTTCTTCCTCAGTCCTTGAATATATAAGTATGTCATCTATGAAGACAACTACAAATTTATCCAAGTAAGGGCGAAATATTCGATTCATATAATCCATGAATACAGCCGGAGCATTAGTCAATCCAAAAGACATCACCCTATACTTGTAATGCCCATATCGAGTTCTAAAAGCAGTTTTAGGTATATCCTCATTCCGAGCCCGAATCTGATGGTACCCCTGATCTAAGATCAATCTTTGAGAATACAGTTGCACCTCGTAATTGATCCATGAGATCGTCAATTCTTGGCAAGGGGTACTTATTTTTTATTGTCACTTTGTTCAATTGCCTATAGTCTACACAAAGCCTCATACCCCCATCCTTTTTCTTTACCAGAAGAACAGGGGCTCCCCATGGAGAGGCACTTGGTCTAATAAAATGCTTCCCTAACAGTTCTTCAATTTGGGACTTTAATTCTTTCAACTCCAAAGGGGACATCCTATAAGGAGCAATTGAAATATGACCCGTTCCTGGAATCAACTCGATGGAAAATTCAATCTCTCTTTCAGGAGGAAATTTTGGAATATCCTCTGGAAAAACATCTGCATACTCCCTCACCACTGGAATCTTGCTCAACTCATAGTCACATTCAGTTTCACTAGTAGAAAGGAGAACATATTCCTGACGATCTGTTCCGAGGTAAGTGTGAAATAAATGGTAATGTCCTAGATATACTGTATGATACGGGTTCCACTCATTCTTTCATATCCCATGACTGTGTACAGAAGTTGCAATTATCTGTGTCTGAACTACCTTATGATCTTCTTGTATCCACTCCTACTGCTGGTCCTATTAGGACTTGTTATACCTGTGTAAATATTCCTTTTCAAATAGGTGCTAGAGACTTTACTGCCAATTTAGTTTGTCTTCCTTTATCAGATCTCAACCATCATGTAACGCCCGGGGACGAGGACGAGGAGTCATCGCCGGTGCAAAGAGGGCACGGACAAGGAGCGGCTCCTCGCAAGGTCCTCTAAGCGGAGGGGTACATGAATGAACCGATTACACACCCGAATGAGAGGGATCCTGAGACTGTATTGGTATGGGACTATACAGTTAAGGAGGGCTTATATGAATTGATTTGTACTACCTATACCAACAAGATGCATCTTCTTTTCGGTAGCCTAAACTGAAAGAACTCCACAGTTAAGCGTGCTTGACCTGGGGTAATTTTGGGATGGATTTTGGGATGGGTGACCTCCTGGGAAGTTTTCCTAGGAAGCGTGCGAGTGAGGACAAAGCATGCTGAAAAGACCCGTGTTGGTTTGTGGGGACAGTCGTCAATCCATAAAGCAGCAGGGGATGTTACAATATTCATTATTTAAAGATTGCAATTAAATACCGTTCAACTTGCTCGAAAAAAATTAAATATGTCAATAAATGAGGTGAAAGAAAATCAAGTATAGTATTTAATGAGAATCGCATAGTTGAAATTTTATATATATATATATATATATATATAAAGTTAACCTTGGAATAGTCTTTACAGACGTTACTCTTTACATTTTTTTTTTCACTCCATCTGTCAACTTTAATTTTTTTCAAAATATATGTTCATTTGTAATATTAATAAATCATCACTTTTTTAACATAATCCTTAATTTAATTAATTACATCATGTTTTTTGAGAAAATGGTAATCAAGATTAATTTATTATTTAATAGGGGTAATCTTATTCATTTACATAACTTTTTACTTCTATCAAGGTTCATTTATTATTTTCTTAATATATGCATTTGGTTTGCTTCAATTGGAAACAACTATTCAATTCCAAATCCACATGAATATTTTTTTGGTTTCCCTATCCCTTCACCCGACACCTAACATATAAAAGACTAATCTCTTAGGGTATGGTTAGACTCCTTAGCAGGATCCCTCCTAATAATATCTTTCCCATACAAATTAATCCATGGATTATACCCATGATCTCATATTTAAAGGATCCAAGCCCGTTTCACTGGGACCAACACCTTGTTGGTCAAATGCTCATGAATTGAGAAAATAGTTGAAATTATCTCAAAGTTAACTTCTTTTAGATATATTTTCTACCATTAATATTAATGATCTCTCTTTTTTAATTATTTCTTCTCATTTACTTTCTTTGTCCTTTAACAAGCATTATAGCTGGAAAAAATATTTAATATTGCTTGAAATTCTAAAAGGGGCACTTATTTGTAGAAAAATAAATTTTTAAAATTGGATATCTATTTAGTATTTATTTATAAATTTAAAAATATTATACTTTAAATATTAATTATTTGTATGTATATATTATTATAAATATATATTAATTTTTTATATCTGAAAAAAGTAATTTCAACCAAATGTGATTTGTTATTCACTTCAGTTATTAACAATGATTTATTTATTTAATAAAGTATAAAAGCTAAAAAAATAATGATACATTTATAAATTTTGGTGTTTTTGACTTGTACATTTCATTATATGCTATAAAAAATTTATCAGATGTTCAAATTTAATTTTAAAATAAATATTGTGCTAAAAAATTTATTTAGTTCTATATAGATTGCTTAATGTGATAACACTAAGATTAATTAAACAAATTAAATTGTCTTGATTTTTGAAAAAAATAAATTAAAAAAATATTTTTTTAGCCAAAATATTAGGGGATAGCGATAGTAATGGGAGTCGGACTCGTAACCTCTTATAATTTATTGAGATATAAGAGTTTACCACTAAACTATAGGCTTACTTGTAATTGAAAAATTAAATTACCATTTGACCTTTTATTAAAGGGTGGCATTAATTAACATAGGTCCAGGGGGGGTGGGGTATATGGGAACTGTCAAGAGAAAGAAAGAGATAGATGAAAATTGCCATTAATTTAAAAATAAAGTTAATATTCATTTTAATTCTTCACTTTTTACTCTTGAATTATTTTAGTCCTTGACTTCTAAAATAAGTTAAATTAATCTCTGACATCTCTGACATTACAAAATGTGAGTCATTTTATTCCATTAACCAATTCTTATTTAATAATCTACCAATTAAATGATCACAGATAACCTTAGATGATACCTTGACATATTATACATCATCTGAAGTAAAATAAAGTTTAAAATGACTTATTTTGATATTTAAAATTATACAAAATAAGTCATTTAAATATTCATTCTAAGTCATAAAATGACTTATTGTGTGCAATTTTAGATACCAAAATAAGTTATTTTAAACTATTTCTACTTCAGATGACATATGGTATGATAAGATATCACTTAACATTATCATCATTTAATTAAAAGAATATTAAATAAAAGTGAATAAGGGACTAATTTGACTCATATTTTATAATGTTGAGGATTAATTTGATTCTTTTTAAAAGTCAGGGACTAAAATAACGATGAGTGAAAACTCAATGATTAAAATGAGTATTAACTCTTAAAAATAATTCTAAAATAACAAGCAATATGAACAGATTTTTTTTTTTTCTAAAATGACTATCGGTATGTATTGGATGGACTAATTTTTTTTTTTCAGTTTTTTTATTTCTTCCAGGCAATTCGTTAATCTTTTTAGATTTTCTGAATTATATTTTATATGCGTTTTGTCACTTTTAAGGTATAAAAAAATTGTGAATTTTAAATTAAATGAAAAAGTTTTAACTTTTCAATACATTAAAAATATTAAAAATTTAGAAAACTTGCACATGGCTTCTTAAATACTAGCTAGCAAAATCCTTGTTATTGTTATAAAGGAAAAACTTATATAAAGTCTTGTGTGTTCACTACATCTTATTCTCAAAGCAAAGAATAACAAGTGATATATATGAACAGTTTTTTAGAAGTATTTAACTTATATTTTTAATTTTTAAATTATACATTTCACTCAAAATTATCCATATAAAATTATTCAATTGAAGAATTAATATAAATAGATATAATGAACTTGGTTCGAGTCCTATCCATCACATAATGTCTCTCTAAACTTCTCGATTATTGGTATGCATAGAATATTGAGAAGAGTAAAAATTAAAAGTCAGGCATAAGTAATTCATTGATACGTTAAAAAAAATGATAAATATTGTGAGCGAACTTTTTTCTCGTAAAATACAGGAAATTAGTAGGAAATGGTATTGAAGAAATTATGGAATATTACCGAAAAAAGCATATCAAGCTATATGAGTCTCTATTTTTCAGTTCAGTAATACTATATATAGACGACCGGAACCCAAAACCCGAAGTTGAATTGACGGACTCTTGTGGCATTAGATCAAGGTAGTTGTTATGCCACATCATTTTAAATTAAAAGTTATTATGTTAAGAGAATAACTACCATACACTGATAATGTTATCATCTTTACACTGTTATGCAATAAAAAGATGTGATGTGTATCCATTATGAGATAATAGTTAGTTCAAATTTGAAAATACCATTTAAAGTGACGAGCTATCACCGTTTTATTTGTTAGTAAATTAATTTCTTATGTTAATTAATATTATATATTCGGTTTGAAAATCATTCGACATCAGACGATCGATTCGGTTAAATAGTCGGGCTTCAAAGCTATTTTTTTCCCCTCCGTACACACATCCATCACTTCAGGCGTTGCCTTCTTCTATTGACACTAGTTTGAGCCTTAAAGAAATAATTTTTCAATTTCTTAAAAATTTTATCGCTAAGTATTAAGCCTCGTCAACAAGGTATATATGTGGCTGTGCTCCTCTTCCATTATCGAAGTATGCAACTTGTTGTGTTATATATGTCAAAAATAGTATGATGTATTACATATCTATTTGAACTATATTATATATTTATTTAATTAAGTTTTGTTCGATCAATGACTCAACCAATGACCTAATGATTTAATTGAGAGTTGATCACTTGTCTGAGTTTAATAATCGTGTATGACAGAGGTATAAATGACTGCCAAGGGACGAAGATGGATTTGCACAACGAAAGGGGAGAAAATGAAATTAAGGTTTGAAATTTAGTTATCTATTAGGTTATGTAGTAACCATCACATTGAATTTTTAATGGATGGGATTAAGTCACCATATGTGGTGACAAACTCACCATCTCCACTTAAGACGTCCCTAGAGTGATGTTGGATGAAAGTTTTGGGTGCTCTTCTAATATTTAAGATACATTCCTCTATAATGGGTGTAAACTACTTTGATTAGTTTATTGGTTGATGAACTTTCATATTTAAATTTCATTATCGATAGAGACGAATTTCTAAACTTCGTACTTCGCTTGAAGGTTAGATTAATGTTTCAATTCTTTGCTTGAGTACGCTAAAAAAATAAAACGTTATGATTGTAATTGTATTTTTTTATTTTAATAATATATATCTTTTTATTAAATGCATGAAAAGTAAGTAAAAGGATACAGTAGTTATCTTGTAAAAAAAAATTAAGTCAATAACTATCGTTCGTGAAATATAGATTAGGTTTCCCACATTTTAAAATTAAAAATACACTAACTTCCCCCCAAATTTTTGACAATTTTAACAATCGATATTCCTATTAAATTGTAGTACTAGGCCTTGGTTTTGGATCGTTATCTGTATGGCTGAAGAAGATAGTGTATATATATTTAAAACTATAGAGACTTTCAAATTCTACAGGTGTCCTGTTTCTTTTAAAGCCAAAAGTATATCTTGGAAAAATAATAATTCACGAAAAGTAGTAATTCTATCATTTTTGTAATCAATGTCCTTAGAATACTAATTAATAATACTTAAAAAGAATAACTTTAAATATTTAGGATATGTTTGGTTAGTGAATGAAAATAAGAGTAAATTTTTATGATTATATGTAAAATTATATATGAAATTCAATCTTAAAAAATCTACTCTCAATTTTATCATCTAACCAAATGTATTCTTAGTGATGAGTCTTATACTTAAAAAATATGAAAACTCCTTTTCTATAAAATTTTTTATTTTTTAATTCCTTATCCACTGCTCCGAGTTAGCAAAGCCACACTTTTATTACTTTAAAAAAAGTGCATTCAAAAACGGTTTTTTCCTTGTTGCTACGGGAAATGCTTTTTCTTCATTTTGCGGGGAAAAAGTGTAAACCAAACAAATTTTTCTTTTATTATTTTTTTGAACAAAAGATGATATACTTATATTATATACCTTATTATTATTAATTGTAATAATGAATTAAATGAATGAGAATCACTATCACATCAACAAAGTGGATGGTATAATTATGTTGCTGTCTTTTGATGTTAAAGTAATATTTTTTTAGTAAAAATCTCATGTAGTCCACTAAAAAAATTTTACAAGACCATTAAGTTCCCAAAAAACTAAAAGTAAAACTAAACTCATAGTCCCTCAAAATTTTAATTATATGACATATTAGTCCATTTATATATTTGATCCTTGAACTACTAACAAAATTGCACATGTGGACCATTAATAGTATGTTAAATAACACGTACATCATCTGAATTAGAATAAAGTTTACAATGATTTATTTTAGTGGATAAAATCTCATAAAAAGAGTCAGTTAAATCTTCATTATTAGTCATAGAATGGTTTATTTTGTACAATTTAGATACAAAAATAAGTCATTTAAATCTTCAATACACATTCAATACCCCATCCAATGTTTTAATAGCATGTTATCATTATATTATGTCATGTGTATATGACCACTAATAGAGAACTAACTAATATGTCCAGCATTTTTAATCTTGAGGGATCTGAGATAAAAAAAATTTCTTGAGAGATGTCATGACCCGATTTAGAAACGTAACCAGCACATGAGAAATCTCATCCCCACGTAAGCCTCGTGATCGCTGAGTTGTACTATATGCATATGTTAACCATAAAATCCATTTCAATTTGCAAAACAATTTGCATATTCAAATCATAATAACCATATATAGCTTTCTTTAATAAATCAAGCTGAAAGTGTAACTGTACTACAAAATAAACCGAGTTGCTCTATTACAAAAAAACCATAAATGCTATATCATTTGAAATACATAATGAATGTGAAATCATGATAAGCAAAATATAAAAGTATGCATAGTCCAGGATCTTATCCGCAAACCACAGGAGCACTTTACCAAAAGATCAAAACACTTCACAACAACTTGAACCTCACCCAAAATAGAATGCTAATATTGCTAAGGAGAAGGATATGGAAGGTCAAAAACTACAGTTGTATCCGTGGGAAAAAGGAAATAAGGGATGAGTTTTATCTTAAAACTCAATGAGTTAATCTTCACCCACAACCATATGCAACATTTAAAATCATTTCAATTTACAATATATAGTGGCTGAAGAAACAATAACTCGTAATAACCATGAAATCATCTTTATTTCACAAGAATTACAGAAGAGAACATGTAACATCCTCAATTTTTCTTAATATAGTATTGCTTTATTATAGTTTTTTAGAAAGTATGAGGATTTTGTTTAGTCAAGAAATATTTAGATATAGTAAAAAAAAATGTCTAAATTAAAATATACAAGACTTAGCATCAAAATGTAAAATATTTAATTATTCCCTTGGATTTTATTAAAATTAGAAAATACCACTAAATAATAGAAGAAAAGCATATAACATAATTAATATCAGAAAAAGTCTACATAAATCTTAGAAAAAAAAAACCTTGAGAAGTGTCAAAAATTATGCTGAAAAAAAAATTATAAATACAATTTAAACATAATTTTGATGATGAATATCAATATTAAGTAAATTTGTATAATATTAGTATAATCACACAAAAAAATAACCTAACCTAGGATATGAAATAAATACTGAAAAATCCTAGAAAACAACTCTAGGTCACATTAAAAAATTTTTTTACTAAATTATAATATTAGACAAAGAGGACCATAAAATAGGACTCTTTATTAAACCATGGATAGTGTTAAAAATCACATTGACCTTTAATTAATTAATTTTGACTTAAATAAAGCTTAAAACACCTAATTAATTACCTAAGTATTAAGATAATTTTCCAAAATCTTGATTAAACTCACTAGTACTCTTAAATCAATTAAATGACACCTAGAATGATGTAAAATTCGGACTCATAAAAAATAATAATATATATTCTAAAAGTAAAAGATATTTCATATGACATATTATCCAAAGCCAACCATTTTTTACTAAAAATTTCAACCATGGTGAGCTTGTTCCCTTATCATGATAGACAACTCAAAAATTGACATGGCTTGCTGTAAAAAATATGTATTTTATTTTTAGATGACTAATTATTTTAATTAACTTAAAATAGGCCTAATTAAGGTAAAAATATATTAAAAATATTAAAAATTATAGAAAATTCGTAAAAAAATTATAGATAGCATGTAAATAAGGTAAAAATATGTTACTGATAATATATCAATGAAATATAATTTTTTTAGATGAATATTTTATTAATTACCAAAGTATATGTAACTTTAAAATAAAATTTTAATATATAAAGTTTGTCATTTTCATATATTAATCATTCAAGACAACTTACAACCCACTATAACTTTATTAGAGATAAGATTCAGACCTAGTGGCTGCAAAAGAAAAGATAATAATAATTTAAAAATAGTTAAATAAATTATTAATTAATTAATTACTAATAACACTAATAATAATGTAAAATACCAAATAAAATGTAAATAATTATAAAAAAAAATTATATAAATTTCGTGAATCCTTGTATTATATCTCCAACATTCTAATGAAGATATTTAAAAATAAATTAAGTCATTTACCAATTAATTAGCTTAATTAAGGTTAACTAGTTTAAGTAATTTTACCTTATTTTAAATAATTCATTATTAAATTATATGTAAAAATATTAAAATTTACTAAATGTCTTTAAATCATGTCATTAACATTTTAGTATGTCTTTAAGTGATAATTAAGAATTTATTAAATTATTTAGTATTAGTTTTAATATTTTACTAATAAAACTAACTACATATGACAAATAAATTATAAAATTAATAATATTTTAATTCTAGACTTTTTTTTATAAATAGCACACCTCTAAACACAATTCCACACTTCATTCTTCTGCCCAAAAACTATCAAAAACGTGTAGCCATTATTTTTCGTCATTTACTTCATTTTCATACCAAAAACACTTACAAAATTTTACCAAAACACTCCCAAATTATCATCTCTTCTTATCATCATCTACCATCAACACTTTCCAGCCCTTATACATGAATTTTAGCCCTTAGAAAAGGTTTAGAAAAGTTGAAGAAGTTGCTGGTCTAGCCTTGGTATAATAAAGTTTCTAAAGCTCCAAGAACAAATAGGGGTTTTCTTTCACTTCTAAGCTTCATATATAATTTTCTTGTATGATGTTATACTATGTGATATTCAAAGCTCATGTTTTATTGTTTTTAATACCTTTGAATGATTTAATGATGGTGTCATAAAACACTTAATCCATGTGTATATGATGCATATTTATTTGTCTACTTATATGGTTGAAAATTGTAATTTAAGATTATTTCAAAACTTTATTATGCTTTCTTCAAATATTTAAATATTGTATGAAGTTGTTTTAATATGTTAAACCATATGTATTTTTCTTTGATAAAAGCTTTGTCTACAAGTTATGAAGTTTTAAGCTAATATAGTTTTGATTTCAGTATAATTGTGAAACATTTTTATTCATGAAAAGTGCTTTATTTAATTTACTATAATGAATGGATTCTAAATCTTTGAGCATGCAATATTTAGTTTGGTTTGTGTGTTGTATTTCCCTTAGGACCATTAAAACTTAATATGATATAAAAAATATTAAAATATATTTATATTAATCATAATCTTTATTATGGATCTTAGACTATAAACCTTTAACTATAGACCTTGGACTATGAACCTTGAACTATGAATTTTGAATTACAAAACTTGGATTATAAACCTTGAACTATAGACCTTGAACTTGCTATATAAAATAATATTTATTTAATTATAAAATTTATTCAATATTTTTATTAAAATAATCTTATATACTTTGAAAGAAGAAACTAAAAATATAATTTTATTTTTAAACCTTAAAATTATTATGTTTTTAAAATTTAAAATATAGTATTTTATCAAATAATAAAATTTTAAATTTATTTCATAGTTATATTATGTATATTAAGAAAAAATAAATTTAATAAATAAAAATAAATAAATAAGTTTAATAATATAAATAAGATAGAATATTATATTTATAAAAAAATTAAATACAGTGCAATGCCTTCAAATCTAAAAAATATTGCAGAGATGAAAACAACGTCCAACTACGCTAGAAAATGAAGCAACAAAAAACCCAAAACTGCAAACGGCACTCTTGAGAGAGGGAGCCGGTTTGTTTCAATTGAATCGAACTAAACATACAATAAAAAACAAAACAAAACGAACAAATCTTAAATACTTAAAAATCCTATTCCTAAGATTTTTTTTTTTTAACATCTACCACCTAGAACTCGTCTATTATGCCCATGATCCATTTCCCTTTACTAATAATAATCTCCCCAAATTTACAAGTTTTCATTCCATCCCCTACATGGCTTGCAACGACTCCGACCGCCACAAAATATCCGATGGTTCCACATAGTCGAACAAGCCATCCGCCGCCACAAACCCTCCGGCGACGCCATCTTCACCGCCGCACTCCGCCTTCAACCCGCTTCCGAACCCGAACACGTCGTAGCTCGGAATATCATCTTCGAACCCCATGAACCCGGCCAGGTCCACCCCTTCCGGTCCGACCCGACCCGGTTCATTGCTCTCCGGCTCGGCCGCCGTTGAAGGTGGCAACCCAAGCTCGTCGTCTGAAGCTTCTAGAAGGTAACCAAGGTTCGGCTGCAACTCGACGCATTCAGGTTCCGGGTTCTGACCCGGATCCGAACCCGCAGCGATAATCTCCTCCTCGAAGCTTTTTATCACCGAGTCAAGACCCTGCATCGCCGAGTCACGCTCGGGCACGTTGTCCGTGTCTTCGAGCATGTTAAAAATGTCGTCTTGTATGTCAAGTGCGGACTCGCCCGAGTCAAGACACGACTGAACCGGGGTGAGCAGCGACTCGGACGAGTCAACACCCGAGTCGACACGGACAAGCTCAGAACCGGACGAGTCAATACCCGAGTCCGAGTCCACCCGGCGAGTCTTCAACTCGGACGAGTCGGGCTCCGAGTCGTCAACATTGACTCGCTTCCTCTTTACTTTGCAATCCTCCATCTAGGAAAGGTAGGTGAATAATTGAATATGGATATCGAATGGGAAGCAATGGGTGGTTGTGATGATGTTTTCAACCGTTTGGGAGGAGGGAAATTCTTATTCTTTTACTTCTTTTGAAGGTGGAAAAGAAAATAAATAAAGGAGAGAAAGGTGGGGGGTTTGGGTTGTAGTGGGAACAGAGTGTAGAGAGAGAGAAAGAGAGAGAAAAAGAGGAGTGTTTGGGTGACAGGAAAGAGAAATGGTGGAGGGTATATATAGTGGTGGGAAAAGTGGGATAGGGTTGTCTGCTTTGATTCATAATGCCAGATAGTGACTGGCGCGTGCATATCGGGAAAAATTAATCACGGACGTCTCGTTCCCTCTGCTTTTCTTTTCTTTTTTTTTCCTTTTCTTCCAAATATCTAAAAAAGCTGCACACAAATATATAAACGAATAAATTAATTAAAAAATTATTTTCTTTGTCAAAATTTAGAACAGATGCTGTGTCTGTCATTTTATGAATTGCCGTTTTTGGCGTGTGAGATCCGCTGGCCATTTTTGCAAAGAAAGAGGGGATTTTTTTATTTTTTTATTTTGGTTTTATCTTTTTCGACAATTAACTAAATTTGAATGTGGGTGTGGAATCCGGTGGTGGGGGACGAGGACCCACGTACTTAGGAGAGAGAAATCATGTGGTTTCTTTTTCAATTTTTTTTTTAAACTTTTCTTTATTTTAAGGTTTTGGGGTTGGAGAATTTTGGAGCGGTCCTTGGGGTCAGTGGTGGAGGTGGATGAGATTCTTAGCTTGGCTCGCTTTTGTTTAGGTGTCTTATTTAATTTATTTTTTGGGGTTGCGTTTCTTAATTATTATTTTTGGAAAGATTAGATCCTGTTTTGTTTGACAAGTTCTTGCTTATTTTTCAATCAAAGCCGAAGTGAAAAAAGAAGGTTCCCAAGTTTTCAAACCTCATCTCGTTGTTGGATTGTTGTAGAGCCACCACTTGTCTGGCTTTCCCCTATTGAATTTCTCACCCTCTTACCGGTTTAATCGGTTCTCATCTTCTTTTACTTTGACATCATTTCGGATAGAACATTGATTTCGGCTACACCGCCAGTTTTTTATTCCTCTTCCTATGTATTCCTTTTCCTTCTTGTTTTTAAGCTAGAAGTTAACTGAACACAATTGAATGATTAAAATCGTCTTGACATCATCTTTGTAACTTTATCTCTAGTTAAAATTAGGTTTAATCTATTATGTCTTATAGTTTAATTAAGTTTTTAAAATTTTAAATTTTGTAATTAGATTAGGGAATGAAATTTTATAATCAAATTATTGAACATTACATCCACTAGATATATATATACATATATATATATATATAGTAAAAATACTAAAATTCACTGTATTTCACATTTAATGCTTACACTACAATTAGTGCATGCTTATCTATATTTTGTAATTAAAATATATGTTGATTTACAAGTATTAGGTGATTCAAATAATTCAATGTATAGTTTAAACACTCTAATTTGTGATACTTTACTTCTATAGGTGAATATTTTTATTGTTAAATTTAACTAGATGGAACTTTATATAATATAATTTTTATTGATGCATTAACTCAAGATAATATAATTTTTTTAAAAAAATA
This sequence comes from Dalbergia cultrata, assembly GCA_031216105.1. Taxonomy (NCBI): domain Eukaryota; kingdom Viridiplantae; phylum Streptophyta; class Magnoliopsida; order Fabales; family Fabaceae; genus Dalbergia; species Dalbergia cultrata. Next base: position 76,841,790 of record CM062344.1, read on the forward strand.
ATTGATATATATGTGTGTGTAAAATTAACCACAACCTGTATTTAAATTTAGTAAAATAAAACTTTACAACGTTATAACACTTTTTTTCTTATAGACATGTTATACTTATTTTATATACCTTAAACTTTAAACCAAACATCTTTTAAAGTGTATTTATTAAAAAATTATTATATTTATATTATACAATTTGTAATGTTATTTTTTCCATATACAGGGACAACTCAATGGTCAATAATTATTTTCAGAAATAAAGCCTATTTACCTTACACTAGATATATATATATATATATATATATAATATTTTTAATGTACATAATAAATATATATTTTAACGTTTGAAATTTGTTCTTTCACTTAAATAATATATGTGTGCATAAAATGGACTCTATTATACAATTAGTACACAAAATTATTGAGATTAAATGACTTACATATGAGTTATGTGTATGTATAATTTTAAGTTTTAATGAAAATATTAAAAGAATAATTTTTAAATTATAAAATTGAGTTAAAAATTATTAACCGAAGGTACCAAAAAAGTATGTGTGTTTTTAATGGTGATTAATTATATGTGTTTAGTTGTGTCACATAAAATTTACACAACATGAAATATTGACTATTTGACTATTGATTATTAAATTACACTTGAGAATGGAGAATATTACTATATATTGATGATTAAATGTATAATTTTTGTTTAATTTATATCATTATACTATAAATACATAATTATGTTAAAAATGTTGTCAATAATGGAGTTTTTCATTAACTCCGTAAGTAACATTACATAGAATAATTTAAAAGACTCTATTGTTATATTATATTTAATTTTTAATTATTATCCCAATTTTTTTACAAAAATATCATAATAAAAATAATTGAAAAATTTATAATGCACGGGTATTATCACTAGTAAAAACATGAGATTAACAAAAAAATTCATTAATTGTATTTATTGTGAACTTGATATAGGTTGACCTCAACTCCACAACAATAGAAAATCTAATAATCTTGTTAAATTATCTCTTAAACTTATTATGATAGACTATTATCCTTTTGTTATTAAATAAAAAATGAGTTCAATTAAGTCTAAAAAATTATCAATATCAAATTATTATCAAGTCCTTCTTTATGTGTGCATTCACATAGAAGAAATAAAATAATAGTGTTTATTACCACCCTTTTTGTAATTAATATCAATTTTTATTTATTACATAGATCTAATTACAAAATTTTATTTTTTATAGGGATCTAATTATATATTTTTATATTATAGAAATCTAGTTCAAAGTTTCATTAAACTATAAGTACAAGTAAATTAATTAAATCTTAAAATTATAGTGAATACTTTTTTTATTAGTAAAGAATAATAAATAACTTCTTCTTCGGATTAGTTTCATCTAAAATGGTGGCTACAAAGAGAGAAAACAAATGGTTAATCACCCAAATCAATAATTGTTATTATATGTGATTTCTATTAAATAATTTAATAGTAGTTAATTTCTCATTTTATTATTTTAGAACTAGTCTCATTTTAGAATATTTCAATCCATATTTTAAGTTATTAAGACATGGATTACATATACTTTCTTCTTCCATTTAATATATAATTATTCTATTGAGTTGTTGTATAGTTTTTTGTTTTTTAAAAAAGACAAATTAAATTAGTACAGTACATAGGTAACCTCTTATAGCACCCGACTTTATTTTTTGAAGTACACCTTATTATCTAAATATTAGGATTAGTGGGTGTACTGATGTATTGAAGTATTGTAGATAATAATTTTTCAATTTAGTTATACTTAAAAAATCTAACTAAATATTTTTAAAAAGTGACAAGATTTTATTGATTGAGATCTTTTTGTATCAGTATAAAATTTAACAATATTAATACCTTTTAATTATTTATTATTAAGATTAAATTACGTATTAAATTAACTCATATTTTTTAAATCTATTAAATTTAAATTTAAATCATAACTATTGATTAAAGAAATACTGATACTCATGATATTAAAGGAAAACCTTATTTATCTATTTTTCAAAAAACTAATTCCAAATATAAAACTATGTAGATAAACTTTAGTTATTTTCAAAATACATTTAACTATATTTGTTAAAATTTCACTAAAATAAAAATTATTATAATACTGCATACCTATTAGCAGACCTGTGTACCTTACCATCCTTGACGTCAAATTATAAGGCGAAACCCGTATTGTGCGCTCTAATCACGGTTTTGAACGAAAAGTATACTATGTTCACCTAAAAACATAAGGTTTCCCATAAAATATACCACAAAATCAAAAGTTGAAGTGCGGTGCATAGAGAGTGGCACTCGCCCCGTACATAGTACACACTACATAGCGGTAGGGTACACTTATCTATTCAATAGATAGTACATCTTCTTTTTTTTTTTGGTAAGCGATAGTACATCTAGTTTAATTTGAACTTTCTACCCCTTTTTACGACCAAGAATCTTAAATTTTGTTTGTTGCAATTAAGAGAAGGCATCGACGTTGATGTAATTTTATTTTAGAAGTAAAATATAGCACAACAATCGAGGTATTATTTTGAACGTGAGTATAGGGTGGTATTTTAAGGGTAATATTAAAATTTATATATAATATGATATTTTTAAAAATATATCATCTCAATTGAAACAATTGGCATTTCTATATACAAATTGCTATGTAAAGAATTTTGACATAAAATAACATTTTATTTTAACTTTTTCATATTTCATATATACACAAATCATTATGTAGTAATTTTATCAAAAAAATAATATATTAAATCAATACGTAGCAATTTGTGTTGATAACATATTAAAACAATAATTTTATTTGATCTACTGAATCCCACACAAACTCATCACGTTAAGTTATTGTTCTTCTGATTCTTACAAATCGTTACTGAGCAATTAACATGTAAAAAATATCATCTTAGTTCAAGTCTTTCCATAACCCCGTACTACACTAATACATAAGAAAAAAAAACATCATTATAAACAAATTCCCCACGAATATCTTTAGAATTTATAATTTAAAAAACTAAATTAAATTTTTTATATATAAAAATAAAAGTAATAAGATTTTATATAAAACATTGTCATAATTTCAAGTCAAGTTAAAATATTTGGATTAAAGATATACTTGGTTACAAAGTAAAGTAGAGATAAAAAAAAAATTAAAATGATTTTTATATATAAAACTTTATATAAAGTTTATTCAAAAAAATTTTACTTTCACTTTTATTATTTAACAAACACACCCTAAATAACTTATTATTCCAGAGCATCTAATTTATCTCCGTACCGACGCAGCTGCTGACTGCTTCTCCTCGTGGCATCAGAAAGAAGTTAGATGAGATGAGATGAATCTGGTAGCTACTCATATGGTCTACCTCCAAACACCATCACATTCACTCACAAAACAGCATTTGCAGCCTTTTTCATTTTTATGCTATCTAAACCTTTTTATTTATAATTTCCTTTAGAAAAAAAGAGAAAAGAGGAAAACATGCTTAGGTCAACGAGAAAAATTAGGGCAGTGGCCCCATCCATAATAGTTGTTTACGAGGCAGAGAGAGCCCCTCGTTACACCGACGAACATGTATGTTCCTTTGTTGAGTCCCATGACCCCCTTAAAAGCATTAGCAAAGATGAAAACACGTAGGGTCCCAATTAGATATGTCGCAGAAAGTGGGCCACATAAAGTACTACTATAGCATCATTGCGTCCCCGCCCTACCTGCCATCTCTCTTTAGCCTCTTTCAACAGCGTCGATACATCATCTTTCTCGAAGTTATTGCAAATTTCCAATATTCTTTTTGTTTATTTAATGCCTTATAAAAATTTAAAGATGGTAATATCTTAAAGTTATTCATAATTAAAATTATATTCAGTATTTTATTAATTTAATTTATTAAAAATATAAAAATATTAATTTCTTACCGATGCCGAAATATATATATATATTTTTAAGAAAAGCTTATCAATATTTAAAATTTACTCTACTTCAATTCATTTTATTTTTCAAACCATACGTTTTCAAGGGGCTCAACATTTTTTGATTGGATTGTAGAAATTATTAAAACATGGAACTACAAAATACTTACATGAATATAAAACTTTTAAAATAATTATAAGTCAATACAAATAGAACATTTGTATGTAATACTACTACAAAAAGTAGAAATTATTAAAACATGGAACTACAAAATATTCCTAAGTAATATTATTTTCATTTTAAAATAAATATCTTTTTCATTTTCTTATACATTTATAAGTCAATATATCTAATATAAATAAAATTGAGAAATAATCCAGTGGTTGGTTAGTTCAAGTAATTCAATTATAATATATTGATACTATATAATTATCGTACTAATTGGTTATTTAATATAACAATATTTTTTATTTCTATTAGTTAATGGTATAAAATCATGTGTTTAATTTAGGTAAACTGAGGGAAAAGGTTTCCCAGAAAGGGGAAGAAGATGAGAAGCTTATGGACCTTGAGCAGTTATCCGTGATGAGAAGGGGGAAGTGCTGACAGCGCTTTGTTGAAGAGAGAAAGGTCGAATTGAACACCAGCAAGCCCAGGTTAGGGCTGATCTTCAATGGGTTAGTTAGCTATGTTTGGTGGGAGCTGAGAATCGGTTTTAAGGGCCTTAAGTTGTTTTTGACCATTTGGAAACACGTTTGGTTTTCAATTTAGTCAAAATTTTAAAATCAATATTTGCCTGTAAATTGATTTCGGAAAGAAATTAAATTTATTATTTTATGTCATAATCATTTTTAGAGAAATTATAGAATATAAATCACCTTATTTTAAAATTAATTCTAACTAAATTAATTAGGATACAAGCAATGCTACCCAGAATCAGTAAAACAAAATATGCAGTAGGTTGGCTTGTGATGTTGCAGTTAGTCATCGGAGGGAGATGTGAAACTAGTATGTGAAGAATTTGAGTCTAATATTAGACACCTCTCACATAATGGGATTCCAATTCATGAAATTGTGTTTTAGGACAAAGATTTGATTATTTTAAAACTAATTTATTCTAAAGGATTGTAATAAGAGAAATGTTATTTTAACATTTAAAAATATGTATCTCAACATTTATTTTATTATTATTATATATGATTGCGACTTTTATTTTTTCTATCAATTTATCACATTTGATGATAAAAAAATAGATGTTCTAATTAGATATTCAATTTTGAAATAGTAACGCTCTTGTAATATAAGAAATGCTTTAAACGTATCTTTGGAGATCAAAATGGCAGAGTGACAAAGAATGACACCTAATTTTGAATTTCTTGTGTCTTGGAGTTCTTCTATGAAAGGAATAACATGACAAGGAATGGTCAGCAAAGTCTATCCATACCCTTTAAGTAAATCTAGTGACCTCAAAGCTGCTCTTTGCCTTTAGCCTTTTTCTTCTATGTTACCTTATACACTTTGTACTTTTTGGTAATCTACATACTTTATTTTTTTATTTCACTTACTCATACTATAAATTCCAACACAAGAATATGGCATGTATATATTCATTCCCTTTCATTCTTTTCTGTTTTATTCTAATACTGGCCATTCCTAGCCATTGAAAAATAAAAAATACTCCCAATCACACCCTAACATATCGATCAAATTTGAAAGGTAAAAAATTTGACTTAGGTGATATTCCAAAATTTATAAAGATCATGTACCTCGACATCTTGGTTTTCAAGAAATTTACACCCTCTATATATATATATATATAATTTTTCTCTCATTTCTACACCCAACTAAACATAAAAATGAAAGAAAGTTTTCATGAATTAGTTCTACAAGTAAAGTTACATTATATATGAAAAAATTCCTCCCATTTTCAAACTCAAACAAAAAAAAAAAAAAACCAAAGTCATTTTCATATTAATTCGTAACATGAAAATTTTCCAATAGCACAAGGGCGGCTTTCTTAAGAGAAATTGGGACAGCAGTCAGGCTCCAAGTCTTTCCACACATGCAGGCCGCCACCTCGTCGCCCTCTGTCCGGCACGCGTCTCTCTCTTTGCAGTTTGCAACAACCACTCCATCCACTTCCACACACATGCGAGTCCCTCCTCGCTCCCGATCCCACCCTTTTTCCACTACCTAACATAATATTACTTTAATATTATTATGTGTATAATTTTAAATAAAAATATTATTTAAATACTCAAAAAGTAAATATAATATCCACTTTAGAACTATTAAATATAATATAATAGATGAAGTATGTGAAATCTATTATTACAATTAATAATTTTAAAATAAGTGTCTTAATAGATATATACTTTTTCAGTATTAAATACTATCACTTAATTTTAAGTTCTTTCTCTGTTAAATAAAAGTTTGCCGAAATAAAAAATTATGCAAAATAATTACTTTTCACTATTATAATTATTTTTTATAATTTTTTATTTTATTAAAATTCTATTGATCGGTAGTGCAGAATTGTTTCATGCTATCAATATATAAAATTTATTCTTTGAAAAAAACACACGTTAAGGAGAAAAATAATGAGTTCTTTAAGTTTTTAAGATAATGGATGTACTAAATATTTTCAAAACTTACTTTTTTCGTGTTTCCAGTTTTAATTATAAAAATACTACAATGTATTTAATTTATTTTTTATTCTTAAAAATTGTAAACAAAATTAAAAACAGATTATGAATATATAAGCAAATTTTTTCATCTTTTCTCTGTTTTTTCATAAAAATTTGAAAACATAAAATGAATTAAAATTAACATGATACTTTTTAAAATTAAAAATGAAGCTTACAAATAAAATAAAAATAATAAATAAGAAAGGTTTTTTACATATTAGTAAATTTTTGTATAAACAAAATTCTTGGTAATATAATTAACTTCTTCATAATTTTGTGCATTATTAATAACTAATTTTAGATAACATTAAAGATTGATCTTTATAGATAGTTATAGATAATTCAATGAAAGAAGAATCCAGTATCGAACCCAAATTATAACAACATGTATGAATATAAAATAGACTAAATGAGTCAATCATCATTAATCGAAATATTAGTATATTACCAAAAAAAAAATCAAAATATTAGTAACGTCTAAAATTCCTCGTATTCAAATCTCATTCAAATAGATGAATGTTGATCCTCTTACTTAAAAGTATAAGGGTTTTGGGGTCAAAAATTTGAAAAATACATTTTCTTGTACTTTTATTTGGTAAGTCAAACAATGGAAATCGAACTCCTGAATGGCGTGTAAATGGCATGCTCAACAAAGATGGACACGAGTAAAAATATGAACATTGATTTGAGAATGATTCACCCATCACGATCTGGATTTATCAAAAGATGTTTACATTTGTCCAGTTTACCAGTGCAAATATTGTATCTTTGGATCTCTAAATAGTGTCTCTTTCCTCATCTCTTAATAGTTTATTGCCAATAAAACTGTTGAAATGAGCCAATCCCAATGGATTGACCCGAATAACCTAACAAAATGAGTAGAGCAGGCTAAAGAAAAAGGAGAAAAAATAAAAATTGACTCAATTTGAGCCGGTCAAATTCTACCCGACTCGAATGGGTCCCGTTCACTTTGGGGCAGCCAACATGATGGCCTAAATATTAATTTTTTTATTAAATAATAAGTTTTATATGTGAACTATGAAAATTGAATTTAGGCTTTTTTAAAATTAATAACAAATATTGACAATATATATATATTATATTCACCTCGTTACTATATCAAATTAAATTATTGAAATTAAATTATCAAATAAAAATTAAGTTTTATTTATCATTCTCATAAATAAAGTAAGAATAATAGCACTATCTACTAATAGTTTATTTTTTAATCAATTATAATAAAATAAAAAAATATTTTTCATTAGCATTTTACATGGACTATATAGTTTAAAAAATGAACAAGAGAACAAAATTTGGCCCCATAAGCTAGCTCGTGGCCTAAATAAATTGAGTTGAGTAAGTACTTTGTTGGCTCGAAACTAACGTGACCAGAAGTGGCATGGCTCAAAAATGGCCTGGCCATGTCCATTTTGACAGCTCTAATTGTCATATGGAAATATAAGAATCAAAATAGATTTAAAGATTTATAAGTTACTAAATATATAATAGATATCTTTTTTCACATGTTAATAAATAATTGATGGGACAAAAATAAAACATCATGTGAGGACAGAAGATTCCATCCCGTATCTTTACCATATTTTGACAATAAATATTTTAGCACTACAAGTTTTTTACTTTGTTTCGAAGAGTATCTCTCAACTAATAAATGCAAGATTAATTAATCGCACACATTAATGATTAAACACTTGAACAAGGGCCACTTCCAAGTTCCAATGAGATTTTTTCTTTACACCTGATTCAATCCAAGGCTACTACATATTTAAGAAAAACCCGTTTCTATTTGTTTTTCTTTTTGGAAAACAAAGATATTAAGGCTAGAAATGATTCTTAAAAGGGATTCAGAATAGGGAGTCAAACACGAAACTATTCACTTAAAGATGTAAGAGGCAAATACAATCACTAAAGGTTTAATTGCAAAAATTTTATCCTCACAATAGATTTACATCATGCCTCTTCCTTCTTGTTTTTAATTCACTTTAGAGTTTTTTCATGTTTATCATCACTAAATCACTCATGGTATCGCTGAATTGTCCATCTTAAATGTTAAATTGGCTAACAAAAATCAAATTATTTAATCTTACATGAAAGTCAATTGTCACAAGTGATAGGGAAATTGAAACTAAATAGTTTTATAGATGTTTGAATTAAAAAAAAATAATCAAAGATCAAAGTCAAAATTCACTTATTTTTCAGAATAAAAAGGCATATTTAAACCTTTTAAAATTTTAAAACTAGAATATTTATATTTTTTTGAAGAAAAATAACATATATGTAAACTTTTGTAAAAATATACTTAAGTTGAAGTTGAAGAGAATAAAATATATTTTAGCCTAAATTTAATAAGCATGAGAGGTGTGATTCACACCGTGCCATTACGTGACTTTGTTAATGTGAATCGTGAACTAAAGCATTTTCCGTGTTCATGTATATTCGGAAGATTGGAAAAAGCTTTTTAAGACCATGGCGATTGTAAAGTGAAAACGTGACGTGTCAATTATTACTGGATCAATAATTATTATTGTGTGTGTTTTATTAAAGAATAACCTAATATTGATCACAACAAGATGTCTGTCGGATTGAAATGAATTTGAGTTTGAGTTTGAGCCTTTTAAGTTATAGATTCGATAATAGAATTATAATCTTATAAGATAAGAGGATATTCTGGGAAATCAAAATGATATAAAAGTAGTCAATCCTTCATTTTTTTTTCACTTTACAATCACCTCATATTTAAATAGTAAAGGATGATAAAAAAAAATTAAAATGTACAGTACTATTTTGGAGGATAGGTCTCCGTTGAAAGCCAATATACCCGGTAACTTGGCCTGAAACTATAAGCAATGACACTGAAGCTTCTTGGTTACGGGCACAACGTGTCTGCCTAATTGCGTCGTCGAAAACGGAAAATCTCTCTATTTAATTTACGCAAGTTCCCGGAAAACGTTAGGAATTAGTTTTGATAAGTGTCTTCCTTTTTTCTTTTATCTTTTTTCCTCGGTGTCTTATTATTATTAGGGGAGATAAAATAGGTTGATCACCAATATGATATTGTTTAATGAGATAAATTCACATTTTCAATTAAAATAACTACGATGGAATAACCCGTTTTATCCTGATGACAAAATAATTAAAAATATAATAAAAAATGGATTGGCTTGTTCTTTTTTTATGGGATTAGAGTCAACACTTTCAACCAAAACTACTAAAATGGATCAATTTGTACCATCCCGTTTTATAGCCAATCTACGCTGGGGCAGGCCGGATTGACTTGCCAAGCTCTATTTGCCACCCTTACTCTCTTTTTTATTTATTTTTTCAATGTCTTTTAAGGCTCAAACACATAAATTAATAATTTATTATAATTTAAAATTGTAAAATTATGGACAAAATATGTTTGTGTTTAAAAAATTATCCTTCTAGGAAATTGTGGAATAGTTATGACTAGAAATGTATAAAGGTCAGGTTGGCTCGAGTTGGATTAAACCCACTAGACTATAAAATGTTCTTTTAGCTTTGGTTCGTATGCTATATTTGGTTTGAGTGTAAAAATGAAGATAATTTTTTTTTATTAACATGTATATGTAATTTTATATATAAAGTTCACTTATAAAAAAAAATTTATCCATAATTCATTTTCCAACCAAACCTTCCATGAGTATCTTTCTGCTCCTCTCTTAAAAACTTTACAACAGACTAAAAATAATTATTTACAAGCGACATACTTTAATTTCTTGCTTTTAATTCAGAAATTGGACAATTTTATGCTAAAAAATAAACGAAAGATTAATAATTTATTGGTTTGGCTAATAAATGTTCTAAAAGGACACTCTTAAGAAATCAAAAGTGGAAATATTTTAAAGTTTTTAATATATTTAATGAATCGAAAACTCAAAATTTGTTTGATTTGTGTTTTCATCTCTTGTTTTCATTTTTTATGTATTATATTTTCTAGATTTTGTGAATAAAATAGTAAATACAAGAATTGAAAACAGAAAACAAAATTTTATTGTTTTTCACTATTTTTACTATCTATATTCTTCATAAAATTCTCAAAACAGAAAATACGTGCAAAATAAAAATGGAAAATTGGAATAGAAACCTTTGATGTAAAAAAAATATTTTAAATTTTAATTTTAGGTTTTTATTTAATTTTATATTTTCATGATTTGTAAAGAAAATAGTAAAACTATTAAAAAAATATATCATTAGAAAATTAAAAAAAAAATCCTATTTTCAATTTTCGCTTTCTGGAAAAAGACAATCCTAAAAGTGTTACTTTTCTATCGAAAACTTCCACTTTCAAATCCTTTTAGCAAATTCCATAATTTATCATGACAGCAAATTAGCCGATTCCAATGTATGAACAAGTCATATGTGGTCACAAACTATATGTTGGTTTGGTGGTGTTTAATTGTTTGTATACCCAAATTCACGAATTTTTTTTTATTTCCACAATTTTTTTTTAAATGTGACACTTATATAGTACATTTCTTTTTTGGTGATTATACAATATATATTTTTATAAAACAAAGTTTTACGGAAGTTATAACAAATCTCTGTGTATCCTCTGTCAATGATTCATATGATTCGTTTAAGAGTGTATGAGAGAAACTTTGAACCACTGTGATCCTCTTTTTACAAAGTCTAAGTTCTCAAATCGATTAATTTTTTTTTTCCTAGAATATTAACTATTGGTAGTTGTGACTAATTAATCACTTCAAGATGTCCCTAGGAGGATATACCGCTAATCATAAAACTTTTTCATATACACATCAAAATTTAAATCTCTAATTAAAAATTTAAGGAGCCTATCTAGTTAACAATTATATTACATATCATGGTTAATTGATTTATTATTCTTATATAGACCCAACATTGACAGCTCCCCTTGTTAAACTAATATCTGCGGGCATCAAAGATTAAATTTCAAGTAGTGGCAATTATTTTGACAAAAAAAATCCATAAGATCTTAGTCATATCTTAGCACCTAAGCTATATATTAGAGACAAACTTGTGGGATCCACTCGAGAAATCCAACGTTGATTGTTAAACAAGATTCGGAAGTAGTCATTATTGTACTCAATGTCTCTCTGGATGCATATGTAACGAATTTAATTTTTATATATTGATAATGTAAAATTAATTTATACTATCAACTAATAAAAAATGAATAGAGTGCCAAATTATATTAGATAATTATTTATTATGACTTGATATTTTTTCAAGATTTTATATTATTATAATATAAAAATTAAACTCTTATTAATAATTTCACAATAAGATAATATTATTCTCAATGTCTCAAACGCATATCTGTTTTGAAGAGGCATGGGATGACACACCAAGCAAGCATTAGTCGGAGCTGTCAATTGAGCTAATAATATCAAATTAAAAGAAAAAGGTGGGCCTAGAACCAGCTTTTTGGCTTTGCTTGAGATTTGTGATAAAATAGACAATTTGCATTTCCATATGGTGTTGGCACATGACCACATCCACAAGTCAAGAACCACACATTTCTTAGCCCCTCCCCCTTCTTGATTTCTCTCCATCGCTTTCACATTGCTTCATGTCAAAAAGATTAGCACGTACACTTTGAAGAGTTGTATTGTCCTTCCACTTGCACTGCAACTGCCAAACTACCTTGCATTTGCATAACACCACAACGCAATAATGCCCCTACGGTCAATCAATTACACCCTATCTTCTTTGAAGGGTCGAGGTTCTTCCAAATAGCACCTCTTGATTATTAGATAATAATAACACACACGTGGCTCACCACCCCTTTCAATTTATTCTTTTCATTTTATAATAGTTGATTGCTGACCTAACCATTTTTTTTTTAGTAAAATTTTAAATCGGTTTTCAAGAGAATTATGGGACATCAATTTGAGAGAAATTATCAAGCGTTCGTTTGGAACAAAACGTGGGAGAATAATAAGAGGAAAGAACCAAAGGAAAAGGAAAACGGGCACGAAAAATGATAAATTAAATTCTCAATTCAGCCTTTTAAATTTAGAGTCCAGAATAAATTAGTTCCTTTGGTTTAGAAAATTACATTAAATTTCATAAGTGAGAATGAATTAATTTTTTATCAAATTATTATCTGAACTATTAATAAAAATATCCACATATCTTGCTAACTTGTGTAACGCCCGGGGACGAGGACAAGGACGAGGAGTGATCGCCGGTGCAAAGAGGGCACGGACAAGGAGCGGCTCCTCACAAGGTCCTCTAAGCGGAGGGATACATGAATGAACCAATTACACACCCGAATGAGAGGGATCCTAAGATTATATAGGTATGAGACTATACAGTTAAGGAGGGCTTATATGAATTGATTCGTACTACCTATATCAACAAGATGCATCTTCTTTTCGGTAGCCTAAACTGAAAGAACTCCACAGTTAAGCGTGCTTGACCTGGGGTAATTTTGGGATGGGTGACCTCCTGGGAAGTTTTCCCAGGAAGCATGTGAGTGAGGACAAAGCATGTTGAAAAGACCCGTGTTGGTTTGTGGGGACAGTCGTCAATCCATAAAGCAGCAGGGGATGTTACAACTTGTCTACGTGTATTATCAATTTTCACAATGGATTCTAACTTATTTCACTCCTTTATTTTATCCGGAATAAATGACAATTTAAAGTCAAAATCTTTCTTCTGAGCAGAGAATCATGATAAAAGATAAGATAAAGAAAAAAAGTCTAAATGACTTTATTTAGAGGAGCGAAGCAAATTAGAACTCATCATAAAAATTAACAAAATACATAAGTAAGTTAAGAGAACACAACTTAAATAATAAGTTTACAGAAGAATCGACTTGTCCCTATTTATAAAATTTAAAGGATTAATATAAGATTTTCTAAATATGAAAGATTATTTTATCTCTTGAGAAATTAAGCTGGGGTTTTAATAAAAAAAAAAAATTCTACTATTATGGTCACCAGAAAACAGGAAAGGAAAAGAAAAAGTGATATGGCCCCACATCAAAACTTTTCTTCCCTTTGGAGGTGGCGAGAGAGAATACTATTAAAGTAGTATTTATTTATTATTTTTGAGATAGAAATATAGAGATATTGGAGATATAGACTTGTTTAGTAGTGAAAATAGGAACAAGAGATAGAAAAATTTTGTTCTCAAGACATAAAAATACAAAATTTTTGTATTTCCAAAATGTGGAGACAGATACAGAGATAGAAATTTAATATTTTTTCTTTTAATAATATCCTTATATATATTTATTATTATGTCTCTATCTCCATTGTTCCTATATTTCTATTTCAAAGCAATAAATAAACGCTACCTAAATGTCTTCAAAACAAATTTATATTTTTAACATTTCCATTCTTTTTTGCCAGATATAAAACTATATTCAATCATATTTTCTTTCTTCTTACTTTTTCTTTCAACCAAACGATAAGAGAGAGAATTTAGTTTTTTCTTCTCTTCATTTTTTCAAACAAAGTGTAAATGTTCAAAAAATATCAACTGTATTGTCTTCATATATACTTTACTACTAAATACTTCTCAAAACATTACTTACAACTAACTTAAATTTTTATTTAAAATAACACTTTGTAATTATTAGGTAAATTATAATCCAGTTGAACCAAGCTTCGTTTGCAACCTAACCAACTGTTGACATTAGATGTTACGGAAAGATAATAATCGTGCGAAAGATAATAATTTGATTAAATTGGAGGCAAGCTGAACAAAATAACTTTTTGGAAAAAACCGTCTACAATAACCTTTTAGTTTTATCAAGATTAATTATGATATTTTTTTAACAACCTTTCAACATCTTAATTTGACATATTCATGCAATATAATAGAAAATTAAGATGTAGTCACGATTGTTATTTTCAAACCACACATGATAATAGGTTTCAATTTCTTGGAAACGAAGAGTCTTGAAATGCCCATTCCAACCATCTCAAAGGAGCGAATAGTCTTATTCAAAAGATTTGCTAGAAATAATTAAGCATGACTAGAGTAGTAGAATTGAATAATTGTTACGAGGCATAGCCTATTCGACATACATAAGACTCAAAAGTAATAATGTTGGTCCCTCGAGAGTTTATAGGGGAGTTTGGTAAAGCTCTTCAGAGGGGTATTTTGGCTTATGAAAAATATAAAGCTTCTTGTGTTTGGTAAATAAAAAAGTTGAGTAGTTTTTGCTCCCAATTTTTAAAAATCACATATGTTTTTTAGCACCTCATGATATGCCTTTTAAAATTGGTTTCTACTCTCTAAAATTAAAAAAGACTAATATAACCCTATATATATATTCTCAATAAGCAAAAGTAAACAAAACTAAAAAAACTACTGTAAAAAAGTCACACTAGTAGCGTTTGGTAAAAGAATATAAAAATTGTTCTCAATAAGTAAAAGTCAAAATAGTAGCATTTCATAAATATACTCTAAATATTTTTAGTGTACAAGGAGCTCAACAGTTTTTTGAAAGCTATAACAATACCAAACCAAGCCTACCTCCGTATCGATTGCTTCGATGGCAACTTCGTTTCTTTTGTTGACTTTGCTCATTTATTCAACACAATATTCTCACCATTGTGCACCTTAATTCATCCTATAGGTAATTTTATTAAGGAAGTGCTCATTTTAGTCCGTAATTCCTGTCTTTTAAAATAAATCAAATTAGTCACTTACATTGCAAAACACGAGTCAAGTTAGTTTCTCATTTCACTTTTGTTTAATATTTTATTAATTAAATAATAATGTGTAATGCTAAGTGATATATTGGCATACCATGTGTTATCAGAAATATAATAAAGTTTAAAATGACTCATTTTGATACTTAAAATTGCACAAAATGAATCATTTTATGACTTGAAATAAAGATTTAAATAACTTATTTTATATAATTTTAAACACCAAAATGAGTTATTTTAAACTTTATTATATTTCAGATCATATATGGTATGTCAAGATCACTTAACATTATACATCATAATTTAATTGATAGAATATTAAATAAAAATAGGTAAAGAGACTAATAAGACTCATTTTACAATAAAATAATGTTTGGCGTACAATAAAATTGCAGAACAAATTTACACTATATATCTTATCACCATTGAACATGATGTATGGTTCCCACTCATCCCGCTCATTCATTACATCCCATGGTAATAAAATGTGTGATGTATATTTGTTATGTAATTTTATTGTACATCAAACATTACTCTTTACAATATTTAGGACTAAAGTGAACATTAACTCAAATTTTATTTGTTGTCCAACTTTCAAAAGAAGCACTAATTATTATAGCTTCAATATACGAGAAAAATGCTTAACTTAAAAGATCAGCTTAGTAGGCGAGAGAATTTTATGGCTTAATTACTATAGATTGAACTTAAATATTTGCTATAAACACATAATAACAGGATAAATATCATTTTTTTTGTGGTGGTTGTTTGTTGGTGGTGGTGTTGGTGTGGGGGTGTAGGCCGCATGAAAGCAATCAAGAGACATTTACTTGTAAAACTCAATTAGTGTTCTTGCCGCTTGTTGAAATATTTTCTGTTGGAAATTTATTGAGCTTTCATTCATTTATTTATATAACTTTCATCATATATTCTTGAGATTCAGTACTTTAGAATTATCTAAGATAAACTTTCATCATATATATTTCTCATATTTCTTTGCTTTATGCTTTAAGCGAATCATATCGATCCAATTGCTAAATGCTAAATAATTTGGTAAGGAGGATATGATATTTTCCGACCATTTCTCCAGCGTTCACTCTGCATTGAAAGGTTAGTGAAAGACTTTTGCTCAAACCTACTTATGATGAGTCATTTTCAGCTCATTTCTTCAAGACCTAACAACCATATATGGATCGGAGTTGCCCGTATTTCGGGATAAAGTGATTCGGGCTAAGATTAAGTTTGATGAAATCGCTTAACATTTTTAATATTATCACTTTATCAGTTTATATATATTTGTCTTGCAAGGTTTCTCTTTTATTTTTTCAGAATGATAATATTTCTTATTCGTAAATGGATATCAATAGTCTGCTGAGTTTCAGTTTTTTTTATAGTGTTTTCTGCTCTCTTTTTTCGAAAAAAAATAGTGAAAACAATAAGTGAAAACTGAAAATAAAATTTTATTGTTTTAACTATTTCTATTTTTTATTCACAAAATTCAATAATACTAAAAGTAAAAATAATTAAAAAAAGGACACCAGATAGGTCAAAATAAGGCTGTCATTTCTTGTTACTCTTTTTGTGTGGTGTGGCCTTTTAACGGGTCAGTTTTTTAGATATGAGATTTGTATTTCAGAATTTGTTACAATATGGATTTTTATGATTATTTATAAGGATATGGGATTTTTAAAAGCAAATCTTGTCAATGGCAAGATTTCAATATTAAAATATAATTCTTTAAATCAAATATTATCAATAACCATATTTTAATAATAAAATATTACTTTTTAACTCAAATCTTATCAATAGTAAGATTTGGATAATAAAAATATTATTTTTTGAATCAAATCTCGCTAATAACAAAAGATTTGGATAACTAAAAATATTATTTTTTAAATCAAATATTGCTAATGGTAAAATTTATACACCATATTTTTATAAATTTTTACACAATCTCAGAATTATTAAATTAAAACATCGTATAAAAAGTAAATAACCCAAACGGCTAAACACGGGCTTATTAATTACCGGCTAGAGCTTTTCCTTATGGTTAGCCCAAGAATCCATTGTATTCTGTTTTTTTTTATGATCTTGCTACGTATGATATCTCGTAATTAAATTTTGTGGCATATGTCTTGTCAGAGCTTTATCTTGTAAATAATCAATGTTGAAAGATCAAATATAACAAAATTATGTCAAAGTTTAATCTAAGAGATCCATTCCATGGTTGCATATTTTAATGTTTAATTCATCTCACATAACAAAATAACAAAAATAAATTAGTAGGGTTTGTTACGCTAATGAGTTTGGCCTTAAGTCCTATCAAATTTAGATGAATGATGGAAGTTGATTCTTTGAATCTTTTTCAACAAATACTATACTGAAACCAAGTCCATTTGAATAGAATAAAAAAGTCAATATGCACCACATTGATTAATTGAGGAGGTTAGTTCTTGATTACATATTCAATCAATCATACCAGCTAGAAATTTAAAATATAGTGAATTATTAGGTGGGATAATTAGGCGATTTAATTTTGTAATCTAATAGATGACACGCATGCAAGATTTATTTTTCCATATCTTAGCTTTAATAAGTAACCTTTTTAGAGGGCATTTGTTTCAAGGTATATTTAATTATTTATAGGAATAAATATTTGGGAATAATATGTTTTCATATTTGTTACAAGTTTTGCAAAATTATTTTTGGACATGAATTATTCCCAGGAAAAAAATTTCTCATAATTTACTAAGATATAATTCCCATGATGAAATGTGGGAATCAAAAGTTCCCAGAAATAATAATTATTAAACACAAATATAAAAATATCTCTCAATTAATTGATTTTTCCCTACAATGTTCATTTATCCACACTCGTACACACGTCATATATCCAATACACTCTCAATTTAAATTTTTTTATTAATTGTTACATTGATTGAGATGAATAAATTTTAAAAGATTAATTGTTAATCTTTGTTAGCAGTGTAATTTTGATTTTAGATGATAACAATAATAAATGTGTTAAGAATGTTTTAGGAATTATGACATATATTCTTGGAATATATATTATAAAACAAATAAATTTTAATTTTTTTAGGGAATATCAATAAATAATTTCGGAAATGTCCTAAATAAAAATTTTAATTAAAATATCTGGGAGTAACACTGTGGAAATATCATTCCCAGATATGTAACTTCGAGGAACGAAATTTTAAACTTTGAAAAAAATGCTCCCCTGGTTATTTCTGGTGGTTAATTGAGTCAATATATATTTGTTCTTTTTAATAAGATAGTACGTTTGAATTTTAAGAATGAAAAAAAAAGTCTCAACATTCTTTATATTAAATTGATCCAAGCCAATTCAAATTAGATTAATTAAACTATTAAAATCGAATCTAAGGGTTTGGTTAAAGGGTAAAACTATTTTGAAGGATTAAACAAACCCTATTAGCACAAATTGTGGCTTCAAATTTCTTTAAGCTTGTCTAGCTCTATATCCTTGTTAACTTTTCCAATTTCCCAACTACTGAGGCAGAGGACCTACTTATCTCTTTCAATCTTGCGAGGAAAATATAGCCACAATCAACAACACCTACCAACACTACAATATTAACACTTATTGTTTGGAACTTATCAAAAGTGCAGCTTATAACAAAGGCTATACTTTTTAAGCTAAAGGCATATCACTTTCGTGGGATTGTTAGATCAAATGTGATAAATTATCTAAGGCAATATTTTATAACAAAGGCTATATTTTTTAAATTAAGATATTACTTTTCATTAGGTTGTTGGATCAGGTGTGGCCAATTGTCTAAGGTAATTGGTCCAGTCAGATGACTGAAATAAGATATATATCCCAACCGAATGAGTGGTATTAGGTGTGTGTTCTATGTATGTTTTTCTAGTCTCTCCTTCTCTTCCTAGTTTGAAGCTTTTGTATCAAGGGGATTTCCACGAGTCATCTTCCGTGGTTAAAATGGACAGATGAAAATGAAATGTTTAGTGTATGGCCATTAAGTCCAATTATATAACCCTTAATATCAGGTAGCTATTCAGATTATTCCCATCATATTAAGATATTCAGTATAAAAATACTTTTAGATCAAGAAGACAATATATTTTATAAATTGAAGGCAACACTTTTCACTCATTTCCAAAAGCAAGTGTTGTTTTAGGCAAAAGATATTGCAGTGAAGTGGACCTCAAGACCGACCTCTCTTTCCACTACAAGAAAAATGAGTATTTTCAACGGTGCTCAACAATTAAAGTATCGATAAAAATATTATCAAGAAAAATAATTTCGACATAAAATAATCGCTGAAAATACTTATAAGTTTTTATCAACAATAAGTAAATGTCAAAAATATATCTTTTTAATATTTTTGACATGTATTAATTCTCGATAAAAGTTTATAAGATTTTCAATGTTCATTTTATGTTAAAATTTTTCTTGGTAATATTTTTATTAACAAAAATAGTTAAAAAAGTCATAAAAAATACTCATTTTTCTAGGAATGTTCTCAAGCCATCATCACAGTCTACAATAACACAACCAGCGATAGAGACGCCTAACACCAGCCACACATTTCTAGTGAGGTGGTGGGTGGTGTCGGTGATGGTTTTCATTCCAGTAGTGAAGTTGGCTAGTTTGTGAGGTACAGGCCACGTGTGAGTTGATAGTTAGAGAGGGAGAACGAAGTTTTTAAATTGCACCACATACATCTAGTGTATGAATACACTTTCATACCATGACCATTTGATTATCTAGTGTGTGGTAGATGGAACCGACTTGTTATTGTTGTCGTTGTTTTCTGTTTACCATATGTATTCTCCCATTGAAAACAACTTTGTTCAAATAATTTAGATTCCGTAGGAGTGCAACTCTCTCGACACTAATTATTTGATATCCAAGATTTGAAAAAGAGAAGGAAAATTACTATTTAAGCAGAAAAATTATACTGCAATAATTTAAATTATCAGAATGATATGATAGCCACATAAGCATAATAGTCATGTAGCTCATTTGGATTTTTTTTTGGGTTAAGAAAAGATCTTTTTTAATAAAAAAATCTTTTTTTTCTTTTTGGATATGTTTGGACAATTCTTTTAAGCAAAAGCAAAATTCCTAAAAAAAAGTAAAAATTGATCTTTTTTATAAGTTAGAATTTTCATCTTTTAAAAAATATTTTTTAATATTACATCCAAATATAAATTAATATTAAATCCAAAATCAATTATCAACTTTTATTTTTCAAAATATCTTAATTAAAAAGATCAAGTGTAAAAAAATCTTTTTTGAGAATCTCACCCAAACGAGCTCAATATATATAATTATCCCCATGTAAATAGATTCTTGAATTTAGTAAAAAGCTCTGTAACTTTTTCTTTTCTTTTCTTTTCCTTGTTCGTATTTCTTACTTCTTTATTTGTTTTTGCAAAAAATAAAGCGGTTGTCTAATCAGCGACTTAAGGACGTTGATTAAAAATTCCACAAATAATAAGAAAAATTTATATTTTTTAAATTCTTAAGAAAAACCCAAAATCTTAAACTAGAAAGTACGTATGTAGGGAATGCGAGTGTCGCAGAGTGAAGCCACCTTTGCTGGCGGTGGAGATCACACAATTGCTAGGTACAGGTTGCACGCACGTTTCAGGGCTAGGGCCCTGATTTGATATCTTATGTCAAAATTGGGTGAAAATTGTGGAATAAAGAAGGCTCCATTTTAAAGGCAAATTAAGAAGGATGGGATAGAAAATTCTTTGATTGTGTACTGTGCGTGTGGCATATCATAATACACTTGCCGGAGAAAGAATTGAGTTTTCCCATGGCCTTATGCTAGTTTTTATTTTATTTTTTGTGTGTTCTTACGGTATTAGTGACAAATACCCCAGCATATTATGTAGATCTATTTAAGGGAGTAAATATTAATCATATGATGACATGTAATACTACGTACAGCGCAAAATATTCCAGCCTCCAAGCCTCCAAGTAACAACTGAACTTTTTTTTGGTTCGGTCAAATGATATTTTTTTCCCTGTATGAGTTCCACATACAACCATATGTTATTAGACAATTGTGTAAAAATTGTTGAAATTTTAATAGATTAAAATCGATAAAAAAAAAATTATACACCATCTCTAAATTTAATTCTCTAGACCATGGATAAAATCTGACATTTTTATTTGGGAAAAAAAAGGAATAAAGTAGTCTGCTTTTGCTTTTGTTGCGAGAATGAATGCTTCTGCTTTTACGTCATCTGCCTCGATGTTCCTGGGAATCATTTTGTTCGATTTATCCCTTGTTCGGGGGAATCGTTAAAGCTAACCACTCCCTTCGAATCCTTGTTACGTCCAGGGTTTAGAATATAAATATATATGTTGTGTACATGCTTTGGTTTTTCAATTTACCATTAATTGGTCAACGAACATAAAAAATTAAATAAGTGAGCTAATGGCTACAATTCTATTGATAATATAATTTATAAGACCAGGGTTTAATATTTGGAGTTAATTTTAGTACAATAATAGTATAAATTTTTTTTATACAATCATTCAATTATATAATATTTAATTAGTAAATATAGTTAACTTCCACTCTTACTACTTGAAAGTTATGGACAGAGAAGTTTAATTAGATAACAATCCCTTATATTGTCACTGTATCAAAATTAAATTTATAATATATATATATATTCTTTCGTTGTCTAAAATTAAAATAGCGGTGCACAGCTCTAGCTTTCAATAATATAGGTCTACTTAATTACTAAATGATGTCACTTGAAAATAAAATTACGTGGTGTGTATTTATTTGACTTAATTGTGAGAATGGAGTTTTAAAGAATTATTTGAATGAGTCTGATTATGATGCAAGTCTTCAACTAAAATTTAGATGTTAGGGGTTATTTACCCTTAGTTTCGACGAATAGAAAATGAAATAATAAAAGTTTTTTTGACCGAAACATAAATATATCATATTTTCAGGGAAAAATATATTTTAAATCTACGTATTTTAAATAATATTAAATTTTTATTATTTGACGAATTTACAAAAAAACTCATCATAACTTTTTTTTTTTGTCTAAAGTTATCAATATCTAAAATTTATTAGACTCTAATTAATTTGATTTGAACTATATCAATTCATTATAAATAAAACTCTTTTAATGATATCTTTTGTTTTTTAAGACTCGAACTCAATTTTTTATTTTTTAAGAAGAGCATGTATTGAATATTTGAATTACTTAAAAGAACAGAACACGTAAGCTGACATATTTCATTTACGAACCCTATAATGAAGAAAATGATATGCCACGAACTATACAAGACATTATATATGAACGATTACATATCAAGGTTCTGAAAACCGAACATGGCATTGAACCGACCAGGTAAGGGTTTAGAGGTTCAATAGTTCATCTGGATATTCAATCAAAATATAATAGGTGTATAATAAAATATGTATTTATATAAATATATAAAATAAAATATACGTCATAGAGTAATTAAAAATTAAATTATACGTCAACAGAACCCATAGAACATAACACATAACATAATTCATCCCTTTCATATCAATAGTCCAACAAACAAATAAAGTTAAAATAAATAGTCAAGTACAAATCCAACAAACAAATCTTCCTTTCAATTTTTCCCCTTCCTTTTTTACTTTTTTTTTTCCTGTTTTTACAATATTCCCTTTGGTATGATGTTGGTATCAAAGAAATCTTGTATGACAAGGAAAAGAAACTTTACTTTCATATCATATGTACTTGCAAATCATCTCAAATATGAAGAGTTTTAATCGAGTTTAAATACAAGATGGTGTCTTTTATTCCACCTTGACGATAGTGGATCGTAAAGAACCACCTCCTCTTAGGGTGCATACATTGAATAACAATGGTGCCATATTATATTCGCAAATGAAGATGTATATGGACTGAGACTATTATTCGCAATTGAGATAGGAGGTTTGTCGCAGCAAATATGGGGAAACATTTTAGGGATATTGATATGAATAGGGCAAGCACAATTACATCGACTTAAAATAGAGCATTCATGCTTACTTTCCTTCTCAACATGTCCTTATCTTTACAAAAGATTAAATTGCTTACCACTCATCCAATAACAATAGCTTGTTGGTGATACATTTTCTTCTTATTGTTATTATATTTGGGAAATATCTTTGTCTAAGTAGGGCATAGAAATGAGAGAGAAATAAGTAGGTGTAAGAAATATTAATGATTTAAATTTTATGAAGCGAAACAGGAGAAATTTGGGGATTCAAGATTTTTTTTATACATCTTAGAAAATTTCAAGGACTATTTTGACACATTTAAAAATTTCATGAACTAATCTGAACCTATTTAAATTTGGTGTCATGTTAGAAAACAGTAACAACTGACTAATGTTTATTTAACCAGGGATTAAAGTGGCTTATAAAATAAAATTTCATGGATTAAAGAATTGATTTTAAAAATTTAGGGATTATAATAAAGTACGCTTATAGTTTTAGAGATCAAAGAAAACATTTACTCTTTTGTTTTGTATTGGTTAAATTCTTCGCTTTTTTTGCCTTTTTTTCTGTGTCTTCCTTTGCCTATTTTATTTGGAGTCATCAAGCAGAGATTGCTTGATTTTGATGCCGGGCTTACTAATAATAACGGATGGTTGGATAAATAGGATGAGATTATGTTGTTTTTTATGCTGGACTGTTTGATTTTTCATTTGAGAACTGTTTTCTTTTTTCATTTGAAAAAAAGGATTGGTTTTGAGACACTCATTAAAGAATGATAATGGGAGTAGATATCTTTTGATGAAGAAGATGAAGGACATTTTTTGTAACTCACCTAAAATTGTTTAATTGTTGATGTCATTTAGGGAGGTAAGTGTAGGTCGAATAACTAGAGCAGAGATCAGTTGATGAATTTCAAAAAATCTTATGGGAGGTAGGTGTAATTTACCATTGTTTATATTGTATAATATTTGATACTCATGATTAATTTGGTAAAAGCACAATGATTCTAAAATAACGAATTTTTGCTTATAAGTTGTTTTTCAACCTAAAATTAATAAATTTTAATTACAATCTTTTTTCATGTTGTTGCCTGGATTAGGGGTATAAATACGTTGGTTCAAATTTTATATTTTCTGCATAATCTAAATTAAACCGATCCAATAAAATTCCGGTTGGTTCATTTGAGTCATTGGATTTAATTATTTTTTTCTTCTTTACAATTTTTGCCTAAAGAATTCAATAAAAATATTGTAAAAAAAAAAAAGTTTGAAGACAATTTTGTTTCTAATACCAAAACACAATGCCACAACTTAAATAATTCCAATATAAAAACAATTATAATATCAATTCGTGGGATATCAATAACTCAAAACAGTGGGAAATGGGAACATGGACAAAATGGAGATTTGTGACTTGTGTTAGTTGGAAGTTTAAATTAGCAATCAATATAATAGGAATTAAAAAATAATTATAGGGAGTTGCATGGTTCGATTCAATTTCAGCTTTAGAAATGAAAATCCAATATCTTAACCAAGACACACACACACACACACACACAGAGAGGAAATGTATCATATGGGAACACACACACAGAGAGGAAATGTATCATATGGGAACACACACACACACAGAGGAAATGTATCATATCGGAAAAATGGGTTATTATAAGAGTGAGAAGAGTGAATATTGATTGTTAAATCTTTCATACACACACACACAGAGGAAATGTATCATATGGGAAAAATGGGTTATTATAAGCGTGAGAAGAGTGAATATTGGTTGTTAAATCTTACATGAATGATCAAGATTAAAACATAAAGTCATATGACTTTTTAAAATAAGCATATGAGCATTAATTACCATTAATCAACTTTCAATATTGACCATCCATGGACGGTTATACAACCTAGATTTGCTCTTGACTCTCTAACAAACCACCCCTCTCATGTGATACGCTCTTTATATATATGGGGTTGATTTTAGCTAAATTCGAACCAATTGACTCGATTACACAAATCAAACCGGTTTGATTTGCTTACACCTTATTGGCATGATCTTTCCAAAATAATTTTTTCTCAAAAAAAAGAATCTCAAATTCCCTAGATGTAGTATATGTAGCACTATTATTTTCATTACAACTTGAGGGATTTAATTTAGGATAAAATATATTTTACCTCATGAACTTTAGATCATGTACAATTTACACTTTAACTTGACACCCTGATATTTTCAAATAGTGCAAAACACCCCATTCGGTTGAGTTGATTTTAATTTCCATCATCAAGTAGTTATGTGCATATCACATGCACAATTACATAGAAAATACCCTTATTTTATTGAATTTCCCAACCCTAGTCCCCCTCCCACTAAAAAATGGATAACAATATCCTTTAGATGCTAGAGTTCAATTGTAACAAAAGGGTATTTTTGTTCGTTTTTTAATGGACCAAGGTTTAGGGTTGAAAGTTTTTATTAAAAGGGAGGGTATTTTTATTCATTTAATTGTACACGTGACATGCACATGACTACTTAACGATAAAAATGGATGTCAAATTAAAAGAAGTGGGTTTTTGCATTGTTTGAAAAGTTTAGGGTGTCACGATACATATTTTGAAATGTCTGAATGTAAACTGCAGATAACCTCAAGTTTAAGGGGTAAAATGCATTTTAAGCTTTAATTTATAATAAAATTTATACATATATTTAAGGCTAATTAAATATGCTTTTTAATTCTTATAAATATAGGTAATTTTGATTTTAGTCCCTCTAAAAATAATGTTTGGCTTTTTCTTTTATCTAATATCATTTTTTTTATCATTTCACTATATATTTTGGTCCTTAGAAGCAAGTTAAAATATATTTTTAATCCTTTCTAATATTAATTTTTTATCTTTATAAATATCTTTAAAATCTTCCCTTAATCCATACAAATATTACCACTTAATATTAGAAACTAATGCGAGACAAAAACAGTAAAAAAATGATGGACAAAAATTAAAAAATTATTTTAAAGGGATTAAAACTAAAATAACTTATATTTATATTTATAGAGAGTAAAAATATATTTAAATATATATTTAATTATATAGTGACACGTTAACAAAAAAGAATTAATTATATAGTTAGTATGATATTTTGCACTAAAAAGGCGCATCGCCCTTTCATATTTCGGAAAGCTGGTTCTGGCAGATAATTGATAAAATAGATCTTTTGGTTTTTTTTATTATTATTTATTTTTTTCATTTTTGCCTCTAACTTTTCTTTTTGTTTATTTTGGTCTTTTGATTCATTTTCTTTTCTTTTGTTTCACTAACTCTTGATATCAAATTAAATACATTCTATATTTAAGCAATTTATTCAATCTTCCCAAACTTTTAAAATTTAATTAATTAATTATTTTTTTGGTTACATATGGTATCTACTATCGATAACAATACTTAATTTCTTCGAGATAAGAATTTCCTTAGTGAGTAAAACATTGGTCACGGGCCTATCTCTATATATATTGTCAATAATCAAATTATTAATTAAATGTTTAAGGAATTTAGCTAACTATTCATTATAATAGGGCTCATATTTAATTAATTAACTATTTATTTAGAGGGACTCCAAGTCTCCAAGTGTGCGATTCACTTACTTTTTCCAAAGTTAACCTTTTTTCAGACTGTGGTTTTTGGTCCACACGTACCTCGAATTGATTTTTTGGTCTGAAATTTTTGGTCATTTTTCATTGATTGATGTTATCGCGGATGTAGCGCTGGGCTCGTCAAATGATGATAGTGGAAAAACTATGCAAAATGGCCCTACTGAATCCTTGGGTAATGTTGGTGCAATCAAATTTTCAGTTGATTTTTTATTTTCAAAATTTTATAGAAGAAATAGGAAAAAAAAAATCCTAAAAACATAATTTACTTCGTTAATACAGAAAATCCAAAGTTTCCACTTGTTCATTCAAGTAATTCTAGAAATAAAATGGAAACAAAAACCAAATATACATCAGCTTATATTTGGCTAGAGTAGAGGGTCAAAATATGAGTAAATTTTTTATAACTGTATTTTGTATGTAATTTTACATATGAAACTCAATTATAAAAAATTTATTTCTATTTTTACCTTCCAACCAAACATACTCCAAGAGTGTGATTGGTTGGGATAACACTAGGGAGAAATTTTTTACGCATAAAGTCCATATATAAAACTATACACAA
Source organism: Dalbergia cultrata (assembly GCA_031216105.1). Lineage (NCBI taxonomy): Eukaryota > Viridiplantae > Streptophyta > Magnoliopsida > Fabales > Fabaceae > Dalbergia > Dalbergia cultrata. Next base: position 76,869,340 of record CM062344.1, read on the forward strand.
CCTTTTTCTTACTCTCGCACACAGACTTTATCTATAAAAGTTTTCTCCTATTTTCACCCCAATCAAACACGCCCTACTAGTTTTCAAAATGAGGTGTTTCTAGCTCAAACGATGGAACAACCAAAATTATGAAAAGCAATTTTTGTAGAAGTAATGGTGACTATTTTGGTGAAAGTGGACACAATATTAAGAGTAATAATAGTATAGTCTCGGGTTCACGGTGAACCCTATACGTGATAATATATCAATAATTCAAAGTAAATCTAAAATAAAAACATATAGATATTACAAAGTATTCGTTGAGATTGTGCCATTTATATGATTCACCCTAAACTTAAGCCTTTATTAACATTTTTTTCAAAATTAAAAGCAAAAATTATGGAGTGAAATTAGGGGCATGAGGAATTTCTTGAATCTACCCATTCAAAGGCTACTGAAGATGAACATAGGAAAACCAGATTTCATTGAGGTAAGCAAAGTGGGCCGTGTTAAGCCCAATGATGTGGCAGAACAACAAAAATTGGTGTAGATCATTTTATTGGCTCTCCGTATAGACCTATTGGGCCACCATATTGGAGCTCTTTTCCACCAGGTTCTGAACCTCTATTTGCACGAGATGAAGCAGCTCCTGGGTGATGAGTAGATGGAGATATCCAGGCTTGTCTTCTCACCCAACTGATGATGAGCTAGAGGTGGAAGGCCCAGGTAGGTTCCCACGTGGTTGTGGGCAATCAGTTTTTGGTGAACCCATGGTCTTAGGGATGGCAAAAAAAACAAAAATCACTTAAGCGGGTATCTATGAGGATTATCTGTAATGTAGACGGGAATGATGACAAGTTTGGTCCCCATGGGAATAGGGACAAAATCCTTGTTTACTAAACTGGGCTGGGGTGGGTGATGGGATTCTCACCCTATGAAGACCTGTCAAATCCCCATTTTTGTGAAATCACTTTAATACCCACTTATATATAAACATATTTCAAGAAAACATTAACATATCTTCATTTCTAAATTGTCTTATATTGAATTTGCATTTATATATATACTTTCTTTTCTAAGTTGGATTATGTTACATTAGTAACATTTGTTATGGATATTTATGTATTTTTACTAGGGTTTTAGAATATTATTTTAAGTTTTCTATTTTTTTTCTAATTTTAATAAACTCATAGATATCCATTGGGATTTTAATCCACGTGGCAAAAAGAAAAGGGGACCTATTATGGGGATTGGGATGGGAGGCAAGATTTTCAATGGGGATGACGGGTTGGGGGTGCATGTCCCCACTCCTATGGATACCCATTGTCAACCCTATATGGTATCCTCTACTAGAAGTAGTGACTAATCTCCTTAAAAAGGAAAAGAACAAAAATATATTCCTAAATCATAATAAAGATTACTCCATTGGTAGAACAGTAATCATAAAAGGTGTTAAGTGTAATTTTTGAACTACTTTTGAACAAGTAATTTTGAAAATGTTTAGGTTGAAACTTAAAAAAAAAAATCAAAAGTCATTATTAAAATTCAATTACTTTTTAGAAAAAAAATACTTAAAGAATATATCGAGCTACACAGTGGAAGTATATTTTTTGGTAGTGAAAAATTTAGGGTAAGAGGATAGCGTCCCAAATCTAAGTCAAGCAAAGCCTTTGGTTCTAGAGAGCATTTGTAATGGAACTCACATTTACTTCATCCCAAGAAGAAAAATGTGGGTTCAAACATGTGACCTGTCAGATGCAAACTCTATCAAGCTGAAACTTTTCCATAAGTGGCAACCCCTTACTATTCTAATATATGGCATCCCCTTACTATTAAGGGTGTTCATAATCCGATCCGGACTTCTAACCCAGTCTAGCTTGAAGCTTATTAGGTTGAGTTCAGATCATAAAATTTGATTCTATATATTTTTCGAGTTAGGTTACCAACCCGAAGTCAAATAGCTCTTTTAGAGTTATATATATTTTTATAATAATGGGTAAATAATTATAAGATATTGTTCAATTTATACATTTTACATATCTTGATACTACTTTTATGTGGTTTGTTTTGAATATATATATATAGTAAAATATCTCTTAAATCTTATATTTTAACTTGCAAAATTTTACAACTTTACTATGTATAATGTTTAAATTCTCATATGTTATTTGAAGGTGAAGTTGACATGATTTGACTAGATTTGACCCGATTACCGGGCCATTGTTGAGTTGGGTTTGGGTTCTAAAATCTAACTTAATCTAAAAAATGGGTTGAGTTTGGGTTTGAGTTTGATTCACCCCAACTTGATAGACTGATAGCCCTTCTTATGCATGTTTTAGTTTGACTTTGTTTATTTTATATGTCACTTTGAAGAAAATTTCTCAATATACAATATTGTCATTTTCACATATCAATGAATTATTTATGATTAACTTTCTAATTTTACCATTCATAGTATTCAACAAACCAATAATCAATCTATATAGTGTAAATTGTGGTCTTAAATTAATAAAAATGCATTAATTAGATGTTGATTTAACGAAGAATTACTTTGGTAAACGAATTTTATAATATTTCTTTGGGCACATTGGAATTTGAAGGCAATGAGATTTGAATTTATAATCTCATAAATACTATCCAAGTTCTTTACCATTAGCCTAATCCTAGTGGCTTAACTTTATAAGTTTTTCAAAAGTGGTAATTTTTGCATAAGGGCACTCATTAAGAAATTAAAATTGGTAAGTTTTGTATTGTAGAGTGAGTAGTTTTAGTTTCCAATGTGCTGTGCGTATCAAAAACTCAAAAAACATTTTTTATTTCATAATATAAGTCATTTTTTTGTTCTATTTCAAAATATAAGTTGTTATCACATCTCAAATTTGCAATGAATCATTAACTATTTTATGTTCACTTTATCCATATGAGAGAGAATGCGAAATTAGAGAAGGAATCAGTAAAGGTGAGCTATGACTACTACTTAGTGAAGAGAGAATATATGATGAGTGACAAAGGTTTTCTTTTTTTTTTACTCTCATATTTTTAGAAGATTAGTAAGATTATTTATTTAGCTTAATTTCTGTGTATAACTAAAAAATGATTTATATTTTAAAAAAGAGGAAGTAGTTTTGATTCATTAATAAGTATTTTATGAGTACTTGTTAAAATAACCCCTTTATAAACTTCTTAGAGCATAAAGACACGTCATCAAGGCATCATAAAAAGACAAATGAGGACTCATAGTGGTCTTCTCCTTTTCAATATTAGGGACAAACTTTGGTCCCTATTTAAGTTCCATATGCCTTTTTAAATTAAAAAAAAGAAAAATTAATGTTATTATGAAACATTTTATTTTAATGTTTTGTGTTATGCAATTTTTTCTGGTTTTGAAAAAAATAAAATAAATTTTTTAAATATTTTTAATTTTAAATAAAATTTTAGTAATCATAGTATAATTTTACCATTAACAATGTAATTTATCTCTGAAGTACAATCATTCAGAACTTCAACAAATATTGGCAAATAATCTAACACATTAATATTGTTGTCCGAACCGATAACTCTAAAAATTACTATCCTTTTTAATTAAACTGGTCTATCATTTTTTTGTTTCTTTGCATAAATTGCTGCCACTATTGACACATGAGATACTTGTATTGGCTCACCTTTGGTCCCTGTATAGTGGGACTCTCCTGCTTTGGGACGAGAGCCCGTCCTTCCTCCATCTGCTCCAATGCGTTGGTTCCTCCATCTCGCAGGGATGAGGACGAGAAATATTGACCAATGAAGGTGCTCTTAAGTCTTATGCCAATGGTTAAACTAAATGAAACGAGTAACTTCGACACATAGTTGTGCAATGCCAAATTATTGACATTGACCATTTGACATTGGTAGTGGTTTGAAAATTAAGCTCTACCTATTAGTATTTTATAAATTTTGTTGGAGTTGTGTTATTTATTATCGTAATGTATGGGATATCATGCAAACTCACTTTTTATTCATCATTAAATATAGTGTAGATTGTTTTTAAATGTGACTTACAGCACATCCAATAATGGTTGAATTGTAAATCGGGATGATGTCTCACACGTCATAAATACAAATAATATTTTTTACATTTTGTGGTTCTATTTGCTTGTGCATGGGATATTTGACCTTGAATGGATCTAGTTCTCCTCTGTCAGGTCGATCTTCCATAAGGGGCCAACCCAAGCTATTGCTCTACCTCCTCTCTGTATGTTATGGTGGATTTTGAATCCCTAGTACTAGACCAATAGCTCCTGTTGGAAAAATCAGAAGTATGGTGCATCACACACCCAATATTTATTCATATTTAATGAGTGTGTTTAAATACATTTAGAAATATGGCAAATAAATTCAGCCACATTTTTTGAGACATTTAGCATCATTTATTGAATATGATCAAGTATCGCTCCATAATTCGTTATACATATCTTTGGCCATCTAAAATAAATCAATGGTCCATGCATGTGTTTGGCAACCTACACAACGTACTGTATATTTTTATGATAAAATAGTATCCATATTTGCCACGCCTTTTATACATGTAAAATAAATATTGCGTATAGAAATGAGAAAAGTTTTTTTAACTTATTGTGTCTGACGCACACGCGACATCCTGTTGAGTGGGTAAAATACTTAAAAAAAAATGAAAAAGACAATCTTGAAATGTTTTTAATTTGAGTTTGTCCAAGTGCGGCGAAGAATATGTTTTTGTCCCTAAAAATTGTAAATTTTAATTTCGATCCTTAAAAGAAAGATTGATTTCTGTCTAGATATTTACCAAAATTTATTTATTTTTCAGAGATGAAATACATAATTTAGCCTATTTCTAAATTCCACCTCAAACACTGACATCGCTGATGTAGTGGTAGACCAAGACCTTTTGGCTCTTAGTCGATTGCTCCACCACCGGGAAGCTTCTTGGGGTTAAACTAATCTTAAATAGTAATATAATATGCATAATAAAATTATATAATAAATACACATTAAATATTTTATTGTGAAATTTTATTTTATACGTAATATTATTCAATCTTAAATGTAACTTTAGAAGAGTCAAATCACAATTCACTTTACACAATTACATTTTCATTTTTAAATTGTGAAAAATCATATTCTTATACATATTGCAAAGTAATCACAATATACAGTAACATTACGTGTTATTTTTTTTAATACCATAGGAACATTTGTCGAAAAATTGTTCGTGGATCTATTGCTACGATTCAATAATGTAAAGTTCTTGCATTCGTTGCACATTCTCGCACTGGAGCCTGAAAGAGAATCAACGTAAAGGATCAACTGAATTTGATTCCGAATGAGGTGCAAGATATATGACTTTGGAAAGTGCCGTTCATATTATGATAATAATTCACGGTTTCATATAACAGCTATTCTTTATCCCAAAATCACGTGATAATGGATCTCCCTCGTTTCTTCCCACGTGCCTAATACAATTATGGAGCATGGAACTTTTTATCTTTCTTTTTCCGGATATAGTAAGGCGCGTTCTCGGGTGCCTCAAACATTAGACAAAAAATGGTGCCCAGCACATTTGCACAAATCAACACAAAACACGTGGATGGTGAAAACTTCAGCTTGTTTTCCATAATTTTACTTCTGAAGTTATAAAGTGACAATGAAATACAATATTCCCAACGGTTTCTCGTTTTGTATCTTCAAGTGGGATGTAACTGATAGCCTTAGAGCTCGATCTTTCCCATGCTTTAATTTTTTTTTCAATGTGAGGTGAAGTTAGAGTATTTTTTGGTTTACGCCCCAGTTGTTGTCTAAGCTCTTTAAGATCTAGTAATTGGCTTTGAACTATCTTAGGTCTTGACCCATTTTATTCTTGTGTCCTTGGGAACACGATCTTATCATGGTCAAAGAGAAGAAAATGGTACTTAATTAAAGAGAGGTGCAGCTTAAAATTGGTGGGCAATTGTGTATTGTACTTTGTGAGACCCCCCTGGAGTTGGAGGTTGCCACCGGAAAATTTCTATGCACATTATTTTAGTTATATTAGTTTTAGGTATATTAATTTTGGAGTTAATATTAAATTTCAAGATCACTAAAATTATGGAACACAAGTCAATCTCTTGAACATCCACATATCCCGTGTTGATTTATGCAAATGTGATAAGCACCATTTCTTGTCTAATATAGGAGGTGCCCCAGAACCTATGAAGCATAGGTACGGAGATAGATAAACATGAAATACGATATGATATAGACACAAGTAACACAATAAAATTAAAAAGATACAGGACATAGGACATAGACACGGTATATATTAAATTAAAAATTAAAAGAAATATATTTTTTAAAATATTATTTATATAAATTTTATTCATGTTTTATGTTCTTATAAATTCAAAATGTTTTGAATTATTTCTCTTTTATAATTTTATTTATATTGTATTTTTCTATATTAAAATAAGAAAGAAATAAATTTTAATATGTGTCATTTGTGTATCATATAAAATTTGATATGGACATGTATTCAATACATAGACACATGATACTCAAATAGTATATCTGTACTTTATAGCCTATAACACACAACATAATAAAACGCAACTTATAATAATTATTTGGATTTTTGTTTTTTCATTTCGTGATTATTCATCCAATTGATTTCCATATCTACTATTTTTTCAACCATTTAAACTAAACTAATCGCCCTGCATATATTCAACAAACCTTTTTTTTTTTCAACCCAGGTATCTCAATAGAAGTAATGACTAATCGCTTTAAGGTGTATACCTCACATATATAGATGTTGTGTCACCATAAACATGTTCAGAAATTGAATCCTTAATTAAATATTTTAAAAGTTAGTTAGCTATCAATTATAATAGGTGTCATAATTATATATTCAATAAACTTAAAACTTGCCCATAAAGAGGAATTGACAAAAAAAAAAAAAAATCAAATACAAAGAAAAGGAAAAAAAATTATATTTGCTAATTACTCTTCCCACCACCAGAAAGGATACAGCAACTAAGAACAACATGGTTGTTCTTCATTTCACATTAAAACAGGTTAAATAGACCAAAAAACAAAATAGTGTTAAGCAATTAACAGGCAGAGCTATATAAATATTATTAAAAGTTACATCTTAATTTTGTAGACAGTTAATTGATCCGAAAAAAAGAAAATTAAAAAAAAAAGAAAAGAACAGAGAAGTGTCGCTGAGACTAGCTAGAGCCCAAAAAAAAAACAAAGTTACATGTCCTAGGAACCCAAACCTTTTGACAACAACAACAACGGCGGCGCGTGCACAAACAGCAGCCGTGACAACTCTACGCGCCGCCGCTCTCGGCGGCTTCAGGAGCCACGGCGTTTAAGTCGAAACCCCCATTGATCACCGCAACCGCTCCACCCTCCTCCTCCTCCTTATTTCCACCACCGTGATCGCCGCCGTGGACCACCGTGAGGTGCACCTGCTCGAGCGCCTCCCTCCACTCCCTTCTTCCTCCTCCTCCCTTACCCTTGTCGTCGAAGTATTTCACCGCCGCCTTCATCCTCCTCAGTATGGCATAGAACTCTTCCACCTCCTCTTCTGTAGGTACAACTCCACCACCACCATCTTCTTCTTCTTGTTCTGCATGTTGTTGTTGTTGTTCTGATGCCAGCTTCATCTTCTTGCTCAGTGTCTCACTCTCTTCTTCTTCTGCTTCTTCTTCCTCTCTGATGATGATCCTCTTCTTGGGCTTCCTCTTCTCCAATTCCATGACAAGTGGCTGGTTGTGATTATTGTGAGGAATCAGATCCCACAAGGGAACCGAGTATATATGGTATGGCTTTATGCGTGCGAATGGTGAAAATGATGAATTGACCGGTTCCTTGCTGCAGACTAATTTATTTCCTTGTTTCCAATTTTCTCTTCGATAAAAGTATAATATAACAACGGGGGAATTGGCGAATTGCTCAAGAGTCAAGTTGAAAATGAATTGAAGTTGGAAAATGACATATTAATAAAGACAAATATTTAGCTGCAGTAAGAGTAATAGAAATTACTTACTATAATTTATTTATTAATTAAATATAAATTTTATGGATTATTATTATATTTTACTTTCCCTATATTTTTAATACAATAATTAATTTATTAAATAATAAATAGAATAAAGTAAATATTTTATTTTACTTTAAGAGTACCTAAGAATTTCACTAATACTAATATATATCATTGAAAATGTCATGAAATTATCTCTTTCAAAAAGTTTAAGTTTATTCTTCCCCAAAATGACATAATACTAATTGCTAATAGGTGGTTAATTAAAGAAAATGTTCAAGCTCAAATTCAAAATAGGCATTCACATTAGGGAACGTATTAGATATAAGTTTATATTTAGTTGTCTATTTATGTTTTGATATTATTTTATATACTAATTACGCTTATATATCATCAAACTCTAACTTCACTCATTTTTTTTTCATTTCCACATATCTCAAGTCAAAATGACATCATGTAGTGCTATTATGAAATTTAATTGAGCCATGTTAACAATTTAGCTAGTCACATGTGTTTTTTATTTTGGGTCAAATATTGACACAATGAGTTAACAAAGTGATAAATATGTCTCTTTTGTGAGAAGGGAGAACAATGAAAATATTTTCAAATTCTAAAAGATCAATTTGTCTTTTGAAGTTTTTGTTAAGGATCAACTTAGGAATTATTTTTTGCATTTTTGTTAAAAGCTAACTAAAAAGCCAACTAAGTTTAAATTTATAATCTCAATAGTACGATTTAAGTTCCTCAACAGTAACACAATCCTATTTACTTAAATGGTTAAGTAGTTTGATATTTGGTTTATATAACTAAGACATTCATGCGTTTGAATCTTGTAAATAGATTTTGATAATAAGTCAAACTAACTCAAGATAGAATAGTAGAATAAAAAAATATTAATTGATAAGGTTATTCCTTTTTAATATAATAATGCTCTTAAAAAAGTAAAAGTAGATAAGATACATTTAATTACAATAAGGGTATAACTGATAAATTAAAATTAAAATTTTCTTAATTAAAAAAATGGACAATTGAGATGCAATGAAAGAAGTAATCTAGCTGTGTGTTATTAAAAAAAAGTCAAAGTTTGAAGACATCGATTGATGATTAAAACTTTCAATAATTAATAATATTTAAGTAATAATTAAAAACTTTACTTAATGCATTAAACTTGCTTTTGTTAAAAGAATATAAAAAATGTTTGTCCCAATTCAAAATTAATCATATTTATGTGTTTATTAAATATTGAGTTTAATTTCACTATATTGATAGTATAAAAAAATTATATTGTCATTTACTCATATATCATCACCTTAGCAAGGATTATTGAGTCTTATATCTATTATTTAAAAAATCATGTAATTGAAAGAATTTGATTGGATAACAACAGTATAAAAAAACTGCACACTGTTAGTGGGATAAAAACCAAACTCTTAAATATTTATAGAAACATTTAGATATAGTAGCAACATTTGTAAATAAAAAAAATTAATTTTGATACAATATAAAATTTTTTTATACCGTATGACTTTCAACAGTTCTTATTGTTAGAACAATGTACGACTAGATAAGGCTATAAAAATTTTTTATATTATTAGCATATAGAAAATAAATTTTTTAAATAAAAACTTGAAAAGTGAAACTTATAGAAAAATATATTGAAAAAAAAAATGACCTGGCAAGTGAAATCCCATGATCTAATTAATACACCTAACTTTATGTATATATTTTACGGGAATCGTTATAATATCATGTGAAAGAGAAGTAGAAGAAAAGCAATATTATCTCGAGGACTTCTGGTGTAATAAAGTAGCCTCTGCGCAGCATGATGATGTCATGACGTTGGTGAGGTAACGTCACCTTTATTGCGTCTTTTTGTCTACAATTTGTGCGAATCCGAGAGAGGGAGGGAGATCCTGTCGCACTCGCACTCGCACTCGCATTCCCACTCGCGAGGAACAAACGCAAGAAACACCCTATTAATGCTCCGTATTTGCTTCCCTGCCCCATCGCCTACTCATGTTGAATTTTCGCAAGAACCTTCAAAATTGACAAATGATAATAAGCTGAGGGTCCAAGTTATATTTGTATAACTTTAATTCAAGTTATATTATTTATAATTTTTAATAAAATTATTTTTTTATTGATCTAATTATTGAATTATAATTATCTATTATAAAGATTATTTGTGTCAAATTTTATAAAAATTGAATATCAATAGCAATGTAATTATGTAATTCTTATTTTTGTTCATTTTAAATATATATATATATATATATTATGTTAATTTTAATGTATATAAAAATTATGCTAAATAATTTTAGAATAATTTAAAATTTTACAGACTTGATCTATACAATGTGAGCTATTAATCTAACGGTGGATTTTATAAAATTTTACACTAATAAAAGGTTATTTAACGATATAACATTTATTTAAAGTTACACTGATATAACTTGATCATAACACATGATAATATAAACTCATGTGTACCATAAATTCAAAATGTGACAACATATTCATATCTTGCTTTTTAAATATTAATATGTATATAATTTTATATTAAATTTTGGGTGGTAGATATTATGCTGTGCGTAGAGATTACTATTATTACTCTTTAAAATTAGTCACAGTTTTTTCTAATACGAAAAACAATGAAATTTTAGTGCAAAGTCTCAGAGTAAACTGCAACATTCCCTGATTATTAACTCAATTCAAATGGCTTATTAGTTGTCAGTTGTGGTGCTTTATTAAGGACATATAATAACCCTTTTTTAAAAAAATCTTAAATCGTGACAAAAAAGTTATAGTTTGGTGTTTGAGAAAAAAAAATATAATAAATATTTATCAAATTAAACTATGTTATAATAGATAAATTTAATTTCTTTGCATTATCATCCAGTTAATAAAATTTAAAGAAAATATTAAATTATGGTAACTATCTATCATGATAAATATTGATTATGATTTCTCATTATTTTCAAACCTCGTTGGCCTGATTTCATCAAATTATTTTATATTATTAATCAATAAAAATTAATATCTAATAAATATTCACTATTATGGTAATGTTTATTATAAATTGTATTTTTATTTCAAATTATTACTTATAATATATATATATATATATCAGTGTATTTTAAAAATATTTTAAACTCTCCTAAACAAAATATAAAAAATCTGAGCATGCTATTAGTGCAAGGGCAACAAACCAATACGGTTTTTTATTGTATTGTCTTTAAATGAGAAAAAATGTAAGTATGTTTTCGAGTTAATAGAATGCATTGTGATTATGATTGATTAAATAATTTAAAGATAAATATATCCTTTTTTTTGGGCGGGGGGGGGGGGTTTTATATAATGATGTTTGGTATGTTGATTTGATATGAAATGGGAATCTCTAACAACTTCAATCTGCTACATAGTATTTTGTGATATAATGTATAATGGGAATTTTTAACAACTTCAAATCGCTAGATAGTGATTTCTGAGAGATATAGATTGACTTTGAGTTTACATAGGTAAATAATATTTTTTTAATAGATTATCACCACAAAATTGCTATGTAGTGATTTCTTAATATTATTTTTTTTTATAAAATTGCTATGTAATGTTTTGTGTGTTAAAATGCGAAAAATTAAAATAAAATATTATTTCATGACACAAATATCTACAGAATGATTTGTGCATAAAAAATCAACAGATTGTATTCAAATCGCTAAGCAGTGATTTGTATTTAAAAATTCTATATTACCCATAAATTTTATAAATTTCAATATTACTCTTATTATACCATCCTAGACTCATATTCAAAGTAATTTTCATATTTTGGCACTTATAAAATTCTCTTTTTTATATATCAGAAAGGGTTTCTCTGCGACAAACACGAGTGAGGGAGATGGTGAAGTCACGGGCGCGTGAATTGAGTGGTTGGTTGAAACTTCAGGGTTAGGCTGAGTTTGCCCACCTCAATGATTCCCTGGTGGACCATTGCCATACTGAGTCAACACCTTAATATATGAAAATGGGAATAATAATATACTATACATAGGATGTGTGTGAGTTTTGCGAAGACACCACATATACTAGTTTTTTTAGCTCCTTATGCCTGATCTGCGCAGATGGAGGAATCTGCAAAGATGAATTGATCTATGTCTTGTCGTGATGGTAGAAAGAAGGACACGAATCTGATCGAGGGGCATAACGATCATCATGATCCTTTTGTTTTATGGACTAGTTGTACGAGTGTTGCACTCTTGGAACATCCAAGGGTGATCTTGATTAGGTGAAATGGTGGCCGTTAAGTTGGTCCCATGTGTTTTGGAAAGTACCATGGTTATTTAAGATTTAATATTAAATTATTCTTTTTAAACTTTTAATGTCTTTTTCGACCACTCTTTTATTTCACTACTATCCATTATCTTCACCGATCACACCTCCTTCTTTTCACTACAGTGGCAAATCTTTTTAGGTCCCTATTTTTTTTTTTGGCAGAATTGTTTTCTCCTAATTTTTATGTGAAAAGGAATGAAACATTTTTTTTTATCTGCTAGCACAATCTCAACAGCATATGAAATAATGAAGAACTTCCTTTAATTCCTTCTTCCACACCCTCTGCCCTTTGCTGCCATTGTGACTCTGCTCATGACATTGGGATAAATTGAAGATATGTGGACTTGTCTCCTTCTTGTAAATAAAAACCTTCAACACCCATAATCTAAGAAAAAGAAAGAACCCATCAAATTAAAATCAGAATAATATGAGGGGATTAAAAATGGTCACTATGAGTTTATGAATAAAACCTGTAGGCTATATAGAGTTGTTAACCGAGTGCGCACAACTGTTGTTGTTGATAAGGGCCAACGGCAGTGTGGCGACAGATCAACAAACTTGCAGGCTGATGAGCTTGCTTCTTCATCCTCTTTATCGTCGCCACCATCTCCATCGGGGATGAAGGTTCAACCAGCTGCAGCATCAAAAACTGACAACAGGAAATCATCAATGGATTTTCCATAGGAAACCTCTTTTCGCATAAGAGTGGTATTGTAACTTTATAAATGTATTTTATTAGTTGATGAGTATATGTGTTTTATCTTCAATTATCCTTCAACATTGATTGAATTTTATGAAAAAAATCTAATGATAAAATGGGTGGACCATGAGATATCCCAGAAGATGGAAGGATCATTTTATCCATCACCGGTGAAGGATACATTGATTCCTGTGTTGCCCGGATACGGATATGGTACCCGTACCCAGTACGGATACGGGTATGGGGTACGGCAATTTTGTAAAAAATGGGGTACGGGTACGCCAATATATATAAAAAAAAAATCATAAATTGCATATGATAAAACCAACAATTTCAACATAAAACAACTCTAAATTATTCAACAATCAACATTACATTCCAAAATGAAATACTAAAATACTCAAAATAATGTCAAATATAAACATATATCAATCATTAAAACATAATTAACAATCAAACTCTAACAGTCTCAATTTCATCATTTCCTTCCTCATCAGCAGTAAAAAGAACAGTCTCTAAATCAGGCTCATCAAGTGAAAGAATAGCAACTTCAAGAATTCCAGCTCCATCAAATGGGTCCCATTCATCTCCACCAATATCCCACATTTTTGAGCTACCCTCATGATAGTTCTTATTCTTTCGTGAGATGAGACGAAGATTAGTATGTTTGAATACTAAATCTTCAGCTCTTTTGGGATTTAGCCTATTTCTTTTCAAAGAGTGAATAACGGAATAAGTGCTCCAATTTCTTTCACAACAAGAGGAAGAACATGGTTGTGAGAGGAGTTTCAAGGCTATGTTCTGGAGTTTTGGAAGTGAAGATCCATACATCACCCACCATTCCTTGGGTGACAAATCCCATCTATCTTGCAAGCTATCAAATTGTCCAAGCTCGTCTTCACCACTTGAGAATTTCACAAACTCCGAGGTTGCCTGAAGCCTATCCTTTGATTTTGGAAAATAACTCCTTAGACATTTGTTCCTTCCCATACAAATCTCATTATCCTTATGAGGAGGAACTCTATTTGGAGCCTCATCAAGCCATTGTCTACAATAATACCTAGTAAATAAAAGGCAATGCATTACTAATATAATCTAAGTACCAAAGTAGATTTTATAAAACAAAAAAGTAATAGAAGCTTAGAATTAGGAATTTAAACTTACTTTGGATTAAGTGAATGAGCTAGGCAATGAAGGGGTGTGTAACTCTTGGTCCATCTATCAATTAGAATACCATGCACCACATCATGAAAGGATGATTGTTCATTTAATTCTTTGCCTTCATTCTCATATATTGCCTTCTTCACTTGCTCAATCATGGAATCCCATTTCTCATAAACCAAATGGAGGGATGGCTTATTATTGTCACAAGATCGCAGCATGTCATAAATAGGCTTTGTAAAACTCAAGATGTAGTCAACTTTTTCCCACCAACTATCATTTAGAATTACTTCTTTCACATATGTTGCCCTTGGGATATCATCCTCTTTATAATGAGACCATTCTTCACTAATGACCATAGATTGGAGACCGTGCTTAATGGTTCTCAACCTTTTAAGCATGATAATGATAGAAGCAAATCTAGTCTCAGCAATGGCAAGTAGCTTCAGATGCACAAATTTATTAAACATGGCAAGTCTCATAGAATGGTTCATTATGAAATTCTTAATAAAGAAGGCATCATCAACAACATTGGAAATCCAACTACACTCAGAATAAGCAACTTCATTGGTAGATGTGTTTTTAGGAGCACAAATGTTTTTTAGAGCAAGGTTTAGAGTATGCACCACACATGGGGTCCAAAAAACATTTGGATGCATAGATTCAACAATTGATCCAGCAGCTTTGCAAACAGGTGCATTATCTGTAATAACTTGAACCACATTTTGTGGTCCAACTTCATCAATGGTAGCCAAAATCAGATTGGCAATGTAGTGTTTGTCCTTGTACTCACTTGAGCCATCAATAGCCTTCAAAAACATAGGTCCTGAATTCGAAATAGCCATGAAGTTGATTAATGGCCTTCTTTGAGCATCAGTCCAACCATCAGTGACTATACTCACACCCTTCTCAGGCCAAGTGTCCTTGATAGGTTTTAGCAACCTCATTATGTTAGCTTTCTCTTTTTGCAATAATGAAGTTCTAATGGCATTATAGCTAGGTGGAAGAAAGCCACTAATATTATTGTTAGCAGCATATGTAAATGCACTAACAAAGTAAGGGTTTCTAGCAACATTGAAAGGCAAACCAGTAGAGTAAAACAACCTAGCTATTTCAAAATTCAAATGTTCCCTTGCCTCATTATTGAAAGCTTTGTGTATAGGTCCATCATGTGTTTTTTTTCTCTTGTTTCCATCTATGGGTGGGTCCAAACTTGTAGTTCGAGAGAAAGGAACTTGAACAGGTTTTGTTTTTTCAATAAACTCCCTCTCTATTTGCTTAATCTCTTCAAGGTAATCATTATTAATTTGTGAACAAATAGCAATCCCATTTCCTCTTTCTCTGAGCAAATGAGACTTCACCCTAGAATAAGATCCCTTGTAAGTTCCCTCACAAAAATTGCAACGCCAATTAACATTCCCTCCACCAGATTTTTTATCTTGCAACACAGATACATAGATCCAAAGGGGGCCATTGTTCTCAGATTTTCCAGTAGCATATTTACTGGTCAAAGATGTAGAGGAAGTGACATTGTTACCACTTCCAATCCCCCCACTACCACTACCAGACCCAGCTGTTGAACCTTGTGAAAACATCTGATAAGTGATTAAATAATTACACAATTTTAGAAGTTGTTATCAGTTCTAACACACAACAATGGCAGCACAACACAATAAAAGGGGAAAGGAATAAATGGAAACTCACTGGCTTGCCACCGCCGCTGGAGAAAGAGCCGCCGTGCGTCGTCGCTGATGCTCGGCAGTGTCGCTTGAGCCACGGCCGCCGTCAGACAGCCTCGAGCCCGCGTTAGCTTGTCGGCCGGCGTTGCCTCCGAGCGGCGTCGCTGTCGCTCCACGCCGCTCGAGCCGCGTTTCGCCGCCAGGCGCCCGTCTATACCGCTGTTCGATCACCACCGCCCTTGCCTCGCTTATCGCCAAGCAGGCCGCCAAGAGAGACAGAGAGATCGAGATCGAGATCGAGAGGGAGAGATCGAGATCGAGATCGAGAGGGAGAGATCGAGATCGAGAGAGTGAGATGAGGAGTGCTGTGTGAATCCAGGTAGTGCGTTTGGGGTGAAAGAGTGAGATGAGGATTGAGAGTCAGATGAAGGTGAAGAATTGGAGAAGAGGGAAAAGCTGAGTGTTTTTTTTAGGGCCGGCAGCAAATTAGCAAAAGGGGGGGTTGGGTTTCTTTTCCTAACGTTTCAGAGAACAAAACCAAAAAAAAAAAAAAGTCAACACGGCGTAGTTTCATGTAAAATAGCTGCATCTAATGTCCGGTATGCATTCGTGCATCCAATTTTTTCAAAAAAATGAGGTGTTGGGTACGTACCCACGCTGCACTAACGCTGCACTGCACCCACGCTGCATGGTAAGGGTACTTTTCAGTTTTACACGTACCTGGGCTTCAGAGATTGATTCACATGTTTTGAACTTTCGGATAGGCATGCATAGGTAAAGGGTAATTTGATCCCAACATATCTTGGACCTTGCAATGGCGCTCCCTCCAATTACAAAATTATCCTCAAATAATATTTTATTGCCTTCAACCCCATGTGACCTTTCAACCAGCCAACCGGTGTGAGCACATTTTCTGGCCATTTGCTTAGTGAGGTCTATTTCTGTTGTCGCAAATTTGCTTCATCTCCGTCTTGGTTAATCAGGTTTGTTCTCTGATGTATGATCATTTTTTTCTGGTTCGTGTTTCCGGGGGTGGTCTTCCTCTGCTCCACCACCTCGTCTTCAACACTGAGCTGGTTTTTCTATTCAGGTTGGAGAAATCTTTTATTTTCTGCTATTGGATAAATGCTTGTTTAGGTGCCAACTTTGATTGCTACTGTGAATGCCATTATTGGTGCTGTTAGTTTTGGAGCAGCAATAACATAATTGTCTTTTTCTCTAACGAGGTGCTTGGTTGCCGGTGTGTATCCCGGGGCGTTTTAAAGATCTTCAGTGTTATACTTTATTGAGCTTTGTTCGCTGCCATTGATGCAGTCATCACCTCTATAAGCAGGCTGGGGGAGGGGGGAAGAGTAGGGGAGCCACAAAGACGGTGGTGACGGTGGTGGTGGGAGGAAGCTAGAAAGGAAAGGGATGAGATGATTAGGGTAGTTTGGTGATTTTAAATGTTTTTATTTTATTAAGTTATTTAATAATTTTATTTAGTAATTAAAATGTTAAATCTTACTGATTGAAATCTCAGTTAAATGTATCAACAAGAGGGTCAACATAAAGTCCGGAAGATATATGAGAGCAAATTATCCTTCACTGGCATGCATATTATTTAATTTTACGTCTCTAAAAAATATACGAATTTATTTAACCAATATTCTCCATAGTTCCACACATTGAATTATAAAAAAGTATTGAAAAAAATAATGCAGAAAATAAAACTAAAATTTATTCTTTTTTCAAGCAAAACAAATATATTTAACACTAAGATTAGGTTTGATCAGGGGATAAAAATGGGGTGAAAATTTTAATGGATTAACTCTAAGTATAAAGTTACATATGGAGTTTTTCCATGAAAATTTTCACCCATTCCTTCTAATCATTTGGTTGGGGGTTAAAGTGAAGCTTTACTTTTCATGAATAAGTGTTATATATAATTTTATAAATAAAATTTATTTATAGAAAATTTGCTCTCACTTCTATCCTATCCAACACATCCTAAGTGTATTTTTTGTTGAATGCTAAAATTGACGAGAATTTCCTATACTAAATATCCATATGTAAAATTATATATAAAATTTGTTACAAAAATAATATATGAACCCAATACTAAGTGGGCTTATTAGTGGCTTAAGAACCATTACCACAATCATATCTCTATTTAAAGCAAAGGAAAATCCTAGAAAGATTTGCACACTTTCCTATTTTATCTATGTTTCTTAAGTATTCATTGACTTGAGCGTCGGAGTCCTTAGAGGTACCTGACCCCTCATGAGCTTAGAGTTCAAAGCACAAAGAAGGAGGATCAATAGCAATTCATACTTCCTCAACCATACTAAATACCAAATATATACCCGGTCCATTATACCACATCGTAACAAAACTCATCCATGCAAATACATTTTCCCACCACCACCATCCTTCTAGTCTACCACAAATAATGACCACCCATCAACAGTGAAAACACAACACTCTGAACATAATGTGTTAAGCTGCCGGTTGCCATGCCCTCGATTGGTGCTTCATACACAATACAGGTACCAAAATTACCACCAATCCCACGCACAAAAATGATGATGGAATGATTTGATTTAGGGTGAACATTAGAGTAAATTTTACATAAATAAATTTCATATATAAAATAATACATAAAATTCATTTATATAATTTTATCCTAATATTTTACTCTTATACCAAATAGAGTCCTAAAATCAATCTCAACCATGAATAACCCCATCGACCCCAGAAAAAAAAGGTTCAATAGGGTATTAGAAATAATACTAAAAATTGAAACATTTATTAAAAGAGTCTACTGTTGCTGATGTCAAGCCGGTGCCATGGCCGTTGATGAGGTAGAAAGTCTTGTTGACAGTAAACTGGTCAACGAGGCAACGGTGGTGAGAGGTGTGAAGGAAAAGTTGTTAGAGGGCAGAATTGAGGATAAAGAGAAGGCTAATTTACTAAGAGCACCGCCTCTTGGTTGTTAGGGTCAATATTTTTAAGAATTTGATTTTGACGTAATTTTATAATTCTGTAATCATATATTATTATATTAGTAAATTTGGTTAACTTCTGTTCTAACAACTTGAAAAAGCATTTAAATGAATAAATTTAATTGGATAACAATTTAAAATAACTTATACTACTAATGCACTAAAATTAAATTTTATTTATATTTATAATTAAAAACATCATGTTGTTTGTGTTTATTTGTTCAATTTTAGGATTTAATTTATATGCATAGTTAATGCTAAAAATTTTACACATACATTCAATTGTGCATTGCCATCTCATTAGAAGTGTTAATTTGACATTTTTTTTGTGCCTGTGTTTGACTTTATTATCCATTACCTTGAAAGTTTTATAAATAAAAATATATGATTAAAAAATGGTTATCAAACTCTTAAACTCATTTTATAAATTTAGGTCTCAAAGTCGAGTTAACTCACTTAAAAATTCAAACCTGAGTAAACTCGAATAAATTTTAGTGAACTTGGGTAAACTTCTATAGACTCAGATAAACTCAAGTAAACTCACAAGTTTAAACTTTTAGTTAGAATTTTATTTCTCAAGCAACTAAACATAAAATTTCACAAAAAGTACTCATAATTAGACCTTCTAAAATTGAAATTATGAGATATTGACTTAATTATTTTGATTTTTCACATCCTAAATCTTGATTTATTATATTTCTTAAGATTTTAATTTTAATTTTAGTTTTATATTCTATGATTTATATTCTCTTTGTTATGGTATTGTAACTGAATTTTTTTATTTGTATTTTATTTTATCATGTTTTTATTATAATTAGATATTATAAATACTTTTTAATATTTTTTTTAAAGTAAACTCTTAGGAGTTTATAATTGAAGTTTATTTTGACTTCATGAGTTTAGGTGAACTCGTGAGTTTGATAACCTTTAGATGATGGTGTAAAACTCTTATACATTTATGACATCAAAGTTAATCTCTTAATTTTGTGATATGTATATTTATAAAATAATTAAACAAAAAATAAAACATCTTTTTGTAGTTGTGATAAAAAAAATATCAAATGAAATTTAAAGATAAAAGTTTAGATCAAT
The DNA here is from genome assembly GCA_031216105.1 of Dalbergia cultrata. NCBI lineage: Eukaryota > Viridiplantae > Streptophyta > Magnoliopsida > Fabales > Fabaceae > Dalbergia > Dalbergia cultrata. The sequence goes on from CM062344.1 coordinate 76,889,305, forward strand.
CATTATTTTGGATACACGCTCTATTACTATTAGACGTTTAAATAACATTTAATTTTGAATTGTTTTGGATCTGTATTTTTGGATTCATTGGTCGGCTGCAAAAACCAAAATTCAACCATGAGTCGTATGAAGGGCCAAACAGCCTGAAACACATGACATATGATAGTGGGCTTCAATATTCAAATACATTGGCCCACATAAAAGCTTGATTTGACTAAAGGATGTCTAAGGAATTTTTCCACCACTAAGACTAGTCTAAGGGATAAAACAATCAAGAGAACTTATTACCAAAAAAGACATTTGACCCATTAAAAAAAGGAGGATAAAGACATATATGCAGCTAAGGGAATAAATCATTTTATGTAAAAGATTTATTCGATTTGAACGCATGTAAAATTTCACCATTGATAAAAAAGATAAAGACCCACTAACGTGTGATGGCATGAGTGGAATGAATTCAAGCCCCTTAAGCATATTTTCCACTCTCAACACCAGGCCTACACACCATAGGTATCATGAATTTTAGGAAATAAGAAACACGGAAACACCATTGAAGTATTGGACACACAATATGTATTGAATACATATTTGTATATGTCTAATTAAAAAAATAATTTTTTTGAACTTAGACATGGATTTGACACAACTGGACATGACTCTCATTCATTGTGGACACGTCTAAGTTGGTTCTTTTTCTCAAAATTTTTAATACAACATGAGCCCAAATACAACTCTAGTTGTTTAGTTGGACCTGTGTTGTTGAGCCATTTTATTTTGAAAATTCTTTAATTGTTTAAAAAAAAGAAAAAAAATTAATTAAATAAAAAATTATACAAACATAACAAAAAAATTAGATAGAAAAAAGAATCATACAACAAAATAAAAAATTATATATATATATATATATATATATATATATATATATATATATATATATCATGTCCGTATCCTATAATTTTTGAAGTTTAGTATGTCTCCATGTTCATATTTATGTCGCATCTCGTGTCAGTACCTGTGCTTCATATTTAGAAATTAATAAAAATATCATTATTTCTCATAGTAATAATAAGCTAAGGATATGTTTGGTTGGATGATAAAACTATGGTGAAACTTTTCACGAATGAGCTCCATATATAAATTATATAGAGCTCATTTAAAAAAATTTCATACAATTTTTACTCCCTAACCAAACATAGCCTAACAATGAGAATCATTGTTATCCTTACAAAAATTAATGCAAAAGAGTAAAATTATTTTATCATGTATCTGAGAGTTCTAATTGCTCAGCATCAGGGGCATCTGATTGTAGCGGTTTATATATTATTGATAATCTATAATTAAATGGATTTAACTTAAATGTATAGATATCATAAAATTCTTTTATACTGTCATTCAATTAAATTATCTTCTATACATAACTTTTAAAACAATTAAGCAAGAGTTAAGCTTATTTTGCTAATATGGTAATATATAATTAAATAAGTATATAAAAATAAAAATAAATTATATAATCAATCCATCTAAATTAAACTTTAAAGAAATTACTTAAGTCACTATACTATCATGTTTGGTATTACCGTCACATTTGGTAATGTGAATCACCTAAGTAACCTAGATTACTCTGATAGTAGCAATCAACATAGTCCTACCAAATGTCTATTTGGATTACTATCCACCCACCTAACAATCTCTACAATTTCTTTTGATAATAATAAAAATAATACCCTGACCCTACCATTATTGTAACTATTAGTAGCTTGATTCCACTTTTACATTTACTAATAAAAAGTAAAATTTCTTTACTTTACTCTCAGATCTCATTTTATATCTCATTTTATAGGATCCTTATCCATATTATATAATAATTTTTTCAATATTTTAAAGAAAGCAAAGTCTTCAGTAATAGTAAAGCTTCAATCGTTCAATTCATCCACTATAGAAAGTTAAGATCCTAAATCTTATAGGATGATAAAGTATAACATAAAGGAATAACCAAGATCCTTCAAGAAGCTGCTGGACAAGTGGTAAATAATTTGATCCCACCTAAGGATGAGAACATAAACTCGAATTCAGGAAAGCGCAATTGCTGCACAGTTGCTGTGAGGGAGAGTACCCAAGGATACTCCATCACAATACACACACACACACACACACACACACATAACCGAGAGGAAGTCTGTTAACATCAAATATCTTGAATCTTTCCCCTCATAAATTTCTTACTCAAATTTACTGTGTTTCCGGCATTGCTTCCCCGCCAGTAAATTAGTGTGACATCCAGAAAGGAAGGACTTCCTAGTGGGAAAAACATCTATCCAAAGTAATAAGGAGGACTGAGAGGGGACAGAGTGTGCTATAATGTAAGAAATTACACTGTGATGGCAGCAAATAAAATTTAACTGTACCAATCAAGAAAGAGGACTGAAAAAGTAAGCACAAACAGAAACAGTAAAAGAAATGTCCTGCTGCTGTTATTCCTCCGAATGGCTTGTGAGAGTTCTTTGTTGCCGAGTTCAACATTCTTGGTAGCTTCAACAGCCTGTTAAAAAAGCAGCAGCATAACAATTGCATTTCTCAGATTTTGGAAAAGCAGCTATAAATATAGAATGTGACTATTAGGATTATTAAGCTTATAAAGATATTTAGTTAGTCATTGTAATTTTGAAATTTTAGTATTTCTGGGGCTATTAGGAAAAAATTATTTTGGTCGTTTGGTATTTATTCGGTTATCAAGTTTGGTTTGCCTATCTAAGAATTGCTATATATGCTGAGTTTGGCGGATTTAAAACTTGAATTGGAGATTGAATCAAGTATCACTGTTCTGTTTCTCCCATTCTGATATATTCCTTTCCCTGTTATACTCTATAATTCTCTTCCCCTTCACCCTAATTTGCCCTAATTTCAAATTAACTGTTCCAAACGACCTAGCATATGAAAGCTACAAATTTCTACTCAACAAAAGTGAAGAGAATACCTAGTAAAGTAATTTTAAGCAAGATAGATAACAACTGGTTAATTATGGAAAATATGTAGCTGACTGAGGTCCACAAAAAGATAAAAGCTGAAAACAAAGGTGAAGAATAAAATGTTATCTAACCTGCTCATACAGATGCTCAATTTGCTGCGCTTGCTGCAAAACATGTGTAGATATGAGGTGATTTAATGCAGACATTTCTACCATCTTAGTTTCGGTTTCTTGAACTGTATCTAGAAGATTAGTCAATTCCACCTGCAGGAAAAGGTAAATTGGCAACAGGTTACTTATAATAATCCAAAAGCCTTCCATTAAACAAATGAGACATCAAATGACAAACAAAATAAGTCCTATACAAACTCTTAACAGAACTGATCACCTGAAGGGCACGTGTTTCATCATCCAAAAGCTGTTGTTGGACTCTTAGAGGCTCACTGCGTAACTCATCAGGTTCTTTGAGCTCCACATCCCCTGATTTAGGGGTTTCTGAAGAATCTTTCCTTGTTGTGCGATTAAGTTTTCTTCGTGGCATTGCTCTATTAATAGCATCTTGGAAACGTACAGCTCTGAGTTGATCAAACTGTGCTGAAACTGAATGAAGCCTCTCACTTAAAATTAGAACCTGTACAAGTACCCAAGTAATTATTTGCAGCGGAAAATGAAGATAGCCATCTAAAGTAAAGAAAGTATTTAGGAATTGGATTTATCAAGCATTGACAGTGCATAGAAGGATCATGATTTTCTAACAGCCCTTGCAAGGAAGACGAAAAGAGCCAGGGTTAAAATCTTAGATCATTCAGAAAAAAGTCTCCAGTTCTTATCCAGTGGCTTACAGAGGAAAAGTGCAGCAATAACAGTACTCCACAGAAAATAAGTATTTCTAATTTTGTCACTAATGTGGACAAATAGCAAATAGCTAAGAGAATTTTGCATTTAAGGTGTTAGCAACTGATATGATCATCATGAGTAACTAACAATTCAATTGAATATGAAACCACAAGGAGAAGTCCATACCACTCCATGTTTATGTGCAATGGTGTCAGCATTAGACTTTGAAGTTGCAATGCCAAGCCAACCTTTTGAAGTTTCCTCTTCTTGATTTATACTATTCTTAAGAACATCAATTTGTTCCTGACAAGTTTTAATAAAAGCACTTACCTGCACAAATTTATTTACAAAATAAAATCATAAGAAAAAATCAAAACGTTTTAATGATGCTTAACTAATTTTTATACAGTAAGGGACGACATTTTTTTTATGACCCATAAAGAGAGAAGGCTTAAAGAAAAGAAATGCAAGCATGTGAAGCATACAAGTCGCTAGCAAGAGACACAATCTAGTTAGTAGTTACATTTATAATGTAAATAGGTTTCACAGGTGAAGTTTCTTGACAGGCTTAACAATAGTTTTATTCATACACTGCTGTGATAGAGATATAAAGCATTGATGCCAACAGAACCGAAGATACAAAACTAAGAAGAATGTGGACCTTTAATGTCTTACTAATTTATGGTAACCCACTGGGATGTAAGCAAAAAGAGAATACTAACATGATCTAATAATAATAGCAATTGAGGCATGGGTTAAAACAAGCCTAAGTACCACGGTCAAGCAAACATACACAAAGGAACAAAGACGCTGGCTAACAAAACAAACTTCCTCTTTTCGATAAAAGCCTGAGTCTGAAACTTATGTGCTAGATTGTAGTTAGAAAACGGGAAAGCATCAATGTCAGTATGAAATATAAAATTACTCAGATGACAAATTAGCAAACAGGGAAGGAAATGTAATACCAGTCAATATTTTCTAGCTTTCAATCAAGATACTGCAATGCTTCCTGTAAGATAAAAACAAAAACTAAAATTCACACAGCTTACTTCATGCTCAATGCTATCTCTCTCCTTTTCAGTAGTGCGGTGCAGATCCGTATAGTCCTTTCTATGCTTCAACAAAAACTGTTCCAATTCTCCAATACTCTCGAGCTACAAACAAAGAGGAAAAAGGTCAACATGAAACAATAACAGGAGATAAAATACTATATATATGTCAATTAGATATAGCACTAGTTCCTTTTCTTAATGAAACTACAGCAATACAACATGCAACATGAAGTAGAAGCTTTGTTGATTGTTAAGTATCTGAAATTAGGCCAAAAAATGAACAATATCAAAGCTAAGTGTACCGTCTTCAGCGCAGCTTTGGAAAAGGGGGACCTTTGCTGAGGTTTATGAATAATGAAAGATGCCATAACGGATGCCAATTTAGCCTGCCAAAAGAATCACACCACAAAAGAAATGCCCAATTACATAACATAACACTAAGTTAAAATGACAATGTTCCAACAACAATTAACCAAATCCAAACTTGGAATTTGACCTTCAAAACACTAAGTTAATGACCAGGGTTGGAATTATATAATTTTTTTACGACTAAAAAACAAAATAATGATTTGAATTGATGGGAACAAAGCACAGAATGGGAATTTGAGGGGGTAAAAACAATGAATTGAGGTTGGTGAAGGGTCATATACCTCATCGTAACCGAGAGAACGAGCACTGTGGCGAACGGCATCTTTGAAATCCTCAGTTCTGTCCCTTGCCCTTGCCATATATGTTTTTTTTTTTTCACCTTTTTCTGAACACCCAAAATCTGCCAAACAATGGCGGAGTTTCAGAAATCAAAAGGAAGCAAAAAAGTGCGCGATGAAATCGATTGGTTCCTCAGTTTCCGAATCGTTGCAAGGAATGATGATATTGGTGGTGGATGGTGAAGAAATGAAGAAGTTGATTTCAAGCTTGAAAAAAATAGGAGCAGAAAAAAAAATGAGAAGGTTTCGGATGCGGCTTCACGGTGGCTAAGTTGGTTTCGTGGTTCGGAAGATGAAAAATGTGACGGCGGTGGACGGTGGTGACACGGCGGCGCGATTTTTTTTGAGGAGGGGGGGACGGGAGGGTGTTAGCGGAGGACAGATCAGAAAGAAGGGCGGTACCATACGGTGGTTTCGTATGTTATTGTTGGTTGGTTTTTCGGGTTAGACAGAAAATGGGCCTACGGCCCAATATAAATCTGTGGGTTATTTGAAGCGGGTTAATTTAATCCGGGTTTATGTGTGCTGTATTTTGAGTAACCCAAAGATTGAATCGGATTGCCTCATGGGTTGTAACTCATCATGATAACTCTATGCAAGGGCCTAGCTCACAATAAAAATAGATTTAATTAACTTTATGCATGATATGTTTCCTTTACTTTATTTCTTTTATAACAAATTGAAAATTATCTATTACAATTTACATAAACTAAAGAAATTAATTGGTATGCACACCGTCAACCAACTGAAACTAGGCACATAAGAGAATTGGTAAAAAAAAACTAAGCGGAAGTTGAAGTTACTAAAATTACAGTGAAGTGTGAAGATTTAATTAGTTTACGGTGTAAAATAGATTTATACAGTCAGTATATACCAATTAATCTCTAAACTAAATACTTACCTTAATCCTTCAGAAATGTACTAGGGGTAAATTAGTCCTTTAAAATTTGAAAATCTTATATTGGTCTTTCATAACTTAAATAATATGACAAATTGATCTATTCATACAACTAAGAAAACATTGCACCAGACCCATAAGTATATACCAATTAGTCTCATTTTTTGAATTCTAATTGACTATTTTGAGTGTTTAGTCTTCAATATGTGTTACAAAAGAAATAAATAATTTTAATTACTCACTAATCTACGTGAAAAAAAATTAATACAGTGATTACTTAAAATATTTTACAATAACTACTTTCAATAGTTTATTATATTAATTTATTTAAGTTATATTTATGTTAATGTGACCATTGATTGTCACACTATGAAGTTGAGTTGTCTAGAGCACAATTATATATGCACAAAACGTAAAAACAATAGTTTATAATACTTGAATGGAGAATGCAAATTCATTTGTTTTCAACACTCACCAAAACAAGGGTGAGGAAAAGTTACAGCTCAGCATAAGCCTATGGAAAACAATTTTTATCCAGAGGTTGTATAACTCTTATATGAGAGATTCTTATATAGGTACAAATTTAACATATCATATTTAGATATACTTATAATAAAGATAAGTCTTATTAACTTTATTAAATATATATTCACTCATCTATAGGTCTTAAACTCTTTTTTGTCTGCCTAAGAAATTATTCTTACACCTTACTTATACAAGAATTTTCCTTGCATACTCTCACAATTGAAGTAGATTAGTCTTGAGTAGAGCCGTTGAAACGTGCCAAGCTCGATTAGCTAGTTTAAATAGCCTGAAAAATGTGTGGACTGGACTAAGAAAAATTGGAATAAAAATATAAAATTGACTTGATTTGGCCTGGTTCCAATGGACTTAGCCCCCTTTAGACTGAACTAGCCCAATAGTCTAAAACCTTTTTTTTTATTAGATAATCAATTATATATATAAGCTCTCACTAATTGAATTTTGATTGTTTAACCCAATTTTTTTTTTTGTTTACCCCAAAATAGTAGGCCAAGGAGATAAACAAAATAAAAAAGAAACAATGACAATACCTAAATTAATCTCCAACACCTAAAATTAAAAATGGCAAGACCTTCACCCTCGCCTATTACAGTGATTTGAACATTCGTGAGTAGTTCTTTACGGCTGTTAATCAAAATATCCTTTACTTCAGTCTAGACCAGGATGCTTTACAAAATGTGAATGATAAAAACAAATATCGACATAATAAAATTAATAATTTATAATTTTAATTTATAACATTTTACATGAACTATAAAATTAAAAAAATTGGACCATGGACCAACCCATGGCTTGAATAAGTTGGACTGGCCTAGCATTTTTATAACCTAAAATTAACCTAGCCGAAATTGACTGAGTCGAAAATGGCCTAGACTAATGTAAATTGACTCATTTTGACATTTCTACGCCATTCAAATAGGCTAAACATGTAATTATACTATGTAATCTTACCAAAAAATTAAAAAAAAATAATATTAAAAAATAAATAATTTATGGTGTTTTGGAACTGAGTTGAAGCTTAGTTGTCTGTTCCTGATAACGCATGGTCAAGTCAAATGACCAGCCAGGCAACAAGAAGGAAACTATCACACAATCCTCCCATATATGCTATGCATAATTAGAGGGAAATTTTGGCAGGACGTGCATGAGTTACCACTTACCAGTGGAGTCCACACATTTCTGATTCATGCAGGTCCTACATGCTATAAAAATATTTCATATGTTTAACCTCTTATATTTAAGTATATTTATAATAAATAGTAGAATTTAGTTGTGAATATTGTTGAATATAATCTGCAAAAATATCTATGTGAAAGCTGAAAAGTGAAGAACCTATGAGATTTTCAGGACATGGACTGGCATAGGAAATTTACTCAGAGAAACTGCAACAAAATTCAGCCATATTGTGTAGTCAAATTCAAAACCAGCCATTATTTGATTTCTACCCGCGTTATTTGGCTTTAGGAATAAAATTAACAAGTTATAAATAATAACAATAATATAATAACAATAAAATGGAACCATTAATATATACCTTTTTGGTCTCATAAGACTTTTGGGGCAGTTTCCATATGTATCTTTTTGTCTATTTGTTTATTAGCAGAAAGATTTCTATGTCCCATTTATCCTCTTCTCACAACAAAGTGAAGGTTTTCTGCAGGAAAAAAGAGACTTAAACGCATAAATATGTCGTTTAGTTTTGAAATCTGAGAAAAACTCTGAAGTAATTCTGGATTCCTTCTCTGTACCTTGTACATTCTTCCACCCTTTGCAGTTGCATGCACCTCTGGTCACTTGATCAGAGACAGAAACAACTCAGTCCAACCATTTCCATGAGATAAAGATAAAACAGAAGGTATGTGGGGTTCATCTCCATATCTTTAAGTCAGTGTCTGAAATGATTTATTGGTCTATGGTGAAAATACATGACATGGGTTTTAGAGGTCTTACATTCTTGTCATCACTTTCCTCTTAAGAATTAAGAAAGGTTTTTTTTTTTTCCTTCCCTTTTACTTTCAAGTTTCAACTTTGATGCAGTCTTTTGTTAAGTTTGAATGCTTTGTGTCTATTGATCCTCCTTTTGAAATTATGGAAACAGTACTCCGAGCTTTTGAAAAATCTCGAGACTCAACTCAACAAGCTTGGTCTTTCCTCCTTTTTTTTTTAAATTTTTTTAAGATTTTGTTCTTGGTTTCTTTTATCGGATTTTGGGTTCTGACTAATAATGCCTGGCTTTCCAATGCAAGTTGTAAGAGAAGGAATGAAATGCACAAGAGGAAAAGAGAAAATTCTAGCCAAAGAAGGAAACTTGAACACCATGAGGAGAGTTAGAATCATTTATAGTGACCCAGATGCCACAGATTATTCAAGCGAAGATGACAAGTTTTTGAGGAATGACAATCAACAACTTGGTCCTGAGCAATTTACTAAGGAAATCTTGCTTCCATGCATGCCAACCAAATCATGTGAAGAGAATTGTTCTGAACAAAACCAAACCAGCAATGAAAATATCAAACCAAGACCCTACCTTTCTTGTAGCAGTAAGAAAAGAAGATCATCAAGCAAATACAAAGGAGTTCAACGCAGGAAATGGGGAAAGTATGTAGCAGAGATCAAAGACCCCATTAGGGGTGTCAGAGTGTGGCTTGGTACTTTCAACACCGAAGAAGAGGCTGCAGCAGCTTATGAGAAGAAAAGGATTGAAATTGAGGATTCATTGAAAGCTTTGAGTAAAAGGGTTGGTGCACTGGCCTTGGAAGATAGCAAACAAGTACTGTCTTTGTCTCATCCATCCCCATCATCTGTACTTGATGATGTTGCAGCTATAAAGGCTTCTCCATCTGAAAATGACAGCAATGGTTCATTTGAAGTCAAGATATACGCGGAAACTAGTGCTGCTGAAGGAGGAGACAGTGCTTTGGAGCCTATTTATGGAGAGGAGCATTCAATTCAGCATTGGCTTGAGGAATCAATTGTGCCATCATTGCTTGGAGATGGCTTTGATAATTTCTTGATCAATGACAACAGTGGCTGTCCTAAGTGGCATGTGGAAAATGGTGAAGGTAGCAGCATTCTTCCCCCTATTGAAACTAATTTTGATGATCCAGACTTAGCTTGGATTGATGAAACTCTGAATTTGTAATGCCCCTAAGAATTTTTCTGTTAGAGAGTGGAACTAGTTGCTATAAATTAGTCTATCTCAGTACATATAGAGGCAAACAACTAAAATCAGTTTAAGCATATTGGCTTTTATTGTTGAGGCTTTGATCTTGGAATTTTGTCTTGGCCATGTTCTAGCCGTCCATGATTCAGGCTCTCGATTTTGCAGCAGATTGGAGTCAGTCCATGCAGAGTTTTTCAGATTTTTCATGAATATTATACATTTTGCCTTTTTTCTTGATGGAACCACCCAATCTGTCTCCTATTCTTAGAAACTTGACTAATCTAGTCTGTTGAAGTCCTTTGCTATTTTCTGAGTTGTAGAAAATTCAAGGACGGATTTCCGTTGGGGACAAAGGGCACCCCCAGTAAAATTTTGAATTCTTTTTTGGAGAATATTAATAGATGTATATTTTGTCTCCATTGTATGATTAAGCCTGTCACCACTATATATTTTGTTTATCGGTAGCTGAATTTTCTGGATTCGTCATTTAGATAATTTGAACACCATTTCTCTTAATTTTGTTGGAGAGTAAAGTGTGTGCATGTGTTTTCTATCTTTTGTTTTTCTTATTATTTTTTAATCTTCCCTCTTATGTTGATTTTAAAAAGACAATGCCACAGCAAATATAGTGAAGGGCGATGAGACGAACAGCACTTCAAGTTTTTGGAAACGGAAAAGATAAAAAAGGAAATGCAAAAAATTAAGGTAAAAGGAAAAGGAAGAAATGTCCCCGTCAACAAAATATAATAACATTTTTTTTCCTTTCTTTTCTAGTGTGGTTGATATTGACAATTTGACCCTAGTTTGTTTTTCCATAATATATGATAAACTTAATTATCAGATTACTCTTGCAATTAGAACAATAACAATCATCGACCTTAATCGAGCATTCCTTGTATAGATTAGAACGGCTCATACGTCTGATGAGATCGATTCATTAGTTAAGTAAGTCCTACACTAGTAAGTTCCGTGGAACTGTTGCCAACAGAAGGGAAATACAGAATCGATGTGCCTAACCTCACTAATCAATAGCAGAGAAGAAACTCATGAAAAATGATGTTAGTAACCTTACTAATAATCAGGACATACTTAACAAAAGTGATATCTGAGGTGCAATGTACAATTAGCAAGGTTAGACTAGCAAATTGATACAGAAGTGCCACAATAATTGGAAATCAAACTCGCATGTTTGTACTTATAAGATGCGAGCGTGTTCCTTACTAACTCTTATTGGAATGTCACATGTGTGTATTATTGAAATATTACCTCATTTAATGCAAAATTTGTTTTCACTCTCATTGCATTATTAAATATTATAAAGTTTTCATACGAAATTTATTTCTCACTTCATGCAAAAATCTATTTATAGTTAATCTAATTTAAAAATAATAGCATAAATATACTCTCCAAAATTACTCAATTTTAAAATGCTATGTATGATTATTTATTTCTTACATTACATAATTAATAGTCCCCAAAAGTTAATTTGAAACCCTTATATAACTATTTCTTTTTATAATTTATTGTGCAACACAACATATTCATCGGCAAAGAGTAAACAAGACAAAAAAATGATAAAAAAAAATTGACAAGTTATATTCTTTTAATACTTTCTAAATATGTTTTATATTTTAAATGAAACAAGAATTAAAAAAAATATTTTCAATATATTTCATTTTATGATTTTTAGTAAAAAACTGAGTAATGAAACTCGCATATTTTCTTTCTCATTCGCCTGTGCTTGAGACAAATCACTCTAGTGCATATTGATCAATGCTTTTCTTTAAAAAACTTAAAATAAATATAAATTCTAATAAATTTTATGCGTTATAATAGAGCTTTGATTGAAAATAAAAGTTTCATATTCCATCAGATTCTCTTCAAAATTAGCATATAAATCAATAACTTAAATTATGACATAAATCTATTCAAATAAAAAAAATTGATTGTAAATTATGTAAATTTTTTTATGAAAAGTAAAAATTAAATAAATGAAAAATAGTAAAATATTCACAATTTGATCACATTATATGCTCCTTTCCGGTGAAAGGAATGAGCAGCACACCGGGAGGTCCCAAGAAGGATGGAGAGTGGACATCAACTGTAGGATTTAATGTGATCTTCAACGGTGGCAATGCTTTGCCTCTCATCAATCTCCACACTTGTTAATCAGCTTAAGGCTCCAATGGACCTCAATTTAATACTGAAGCAATCACTGCACATTGCCATCGTTTGCAAAAGCCAATTCACATACAAGAGCAAGGTGGTCACTTCCCCATTTCTGCACGGAACAACAGAATCATATACAGATGTTGATAATTCTACGCGGAACAAAATATATCGACGTACATTACGTACAAATAACCCTTGGTTTTAACTAACATACCTCACTAGGGAGTCCTCTAGTTCTTCTAAGAATATTAATGGGCAAGGTTTCAAGAACTCTTACTGGTGTAAGTTCCTCAGAATGCCTGCTTACCACTGACATCAGTGCTGAACTGAACAACTTGAAAACATAAACAATTTCGGTGTTTAGGATGAAACAATATAATTACCAAATATAATCAACAGTTCCCATGAATTTCGAGTGGTATGATGTTGCCAAGGGCTCCCCAATTTCATCTCTTGTACCATGGTTTCCCTGCAGCAGCAATTATATGAGATTTATGCACAGTTGAGCTGGAAATATCACAAGTAAAAATGTTCCAAAGAGCAGCAGTAGCGGAATGTAACAATTTAAGACAAGTTGGACTAGACCCAGATTTACGGTTGCCAGATTAAACATCATACAGGAACAGCACTATAAGCACTGCAGAGCTTTAGATGGTGCTGAAGATAAATATATCCACTAATTACAAAGCTACTTTTTCTAAAGAGCATAAGTAGCAGAACGTAACAATTTAAGAGAAATTGGATTAGACCCAGAATTATGGTTGCCAGATTAAAACACCATACAGGAATGCTAGTGTAAGCGCTGCGGAGCTTTAGATGGTGCTGAAGATAAGTGACTCCATTTGTGCCAGTTGCAAGTTTTAGTTCTTCCATGCTCCATCTGTGTAGCAATTGCCTTGAACCAGACACTGAAATGCTGCACCAGATACACACCCAAATAATTATTACAGAATACATAACAATAACGCCTACACAATTACACGTTTGCCATAAACAATGATTTAGAATGATAAAAATAATAATAATAAATGATTATGAAGTCTTAAATGATCCTGAATCAAATCTGTTGTCATTGATAATTGCCTTTGTATAGGAAAGGGCATGGAAGTGAAGACATGACAGATAGTTGCTAAAAATTGACTTTGTATGGACTCAAAAACAACCTAGCTTCATCACCAATCTGTGATCTGAAGACTCTACCATTCGACTGGATATCAAGCTGTCCAGACATATTTCTGCGATTATGTAATTGGATGTCTAGCTGCAATAAATGGAGCAATGACTTTGTTAACATATACTGAAAACTCATTAGGAGGCCATATATCTAGAACATATGTAGTTAACGGAAATGGCTCCCTCCCCCCAAAAATGGAATAACTCCCACCCATAAACCTAAAGGGTTAGGGGCTGAGAAATGAAAGAAATCACCAACTCAAGGTCTGTTTGTATAACCAAATTAGTCTCAGATACAGCATAAAAAATTAGCTAAAAGGCTTTGAGAGTATACCATGACCAGGACATGGCAAACTCACCTTGGATGAAGCCAGGAATTCATATATTGCACTCTGAAAACATGAGATAAAAAAAAAAAAAAGCATCAACGAAGTATACAATACACTGAACCCCAATCAGAAATTGTTCAACTTCCAAGCACAAAGCAAGACCTTACCTGTGGAAGACTATTTAAATCCCCAGCAATAACAACGGGGATGCTACCCCATTCTTGTGATAACTTGTAAGCTTTATCAAGTAAAAGTCTGACCTATCCATCATGCCATGTAGCAAATTAACAGAATCAATAAAATCGATTAGAAAACTTAATTAACTTTAGACAATCAAATATGTTAAGTATTGGTACAACCTACGAGGCCGAATGATTTGCCTAAGATATAATATCAATATATAAGCAACCTCACTAATTGAGAATTCAGCAAGTACCTGACCAAGTTTGATGTCTCCACGATTTGGGTTGAAGAGCACGTGTATATTTCCTATTACAAATCTTTTTTTACTGGTGGATGGTGTCCTATAAATGTAAGTAAAATTAGTTTCAAAGTAGGAAGAATGAAAAATCCATGGACATGAAATTGGAACCATGTGTGCGCACATATGTAAATGCATGATGCTTACATTTTTCTTTTCAAAATTTTCACTTTTATACTAGCTTTGCTGCTTAAGGTTGAGAGAAAAAGAAAGGTTATAAGAAGAGTAAGAAATGATAAGTTAGTATACACTAGTTATTAGCCACATATTGGCATGCAATAATTTAATAAACTTTAGCATCCTTCCCATGATATTTTATAACATCCTAGGTGATACACAAAAAGATTTGTCAGAGACAATTGATAGTTGTGTTCATATTACCCATTTTCAACATAAAAAACTTACATTGTTGTTAGGGTAGATTTATCAGATTCTGGTTTATCATCTCTTACCTGTAATTATATAACGAAATAAGAATTATGAAGTAATATTATAAAACAAAACCTAAAACAAATGGCTTCACTGAAACAAGAACACATGTATACAAAGTGTATGGGATACTAAGTAAAACAGTACTTAAGAGGGATGGTAAATTTTGCATCCTCTATCATAAATCTTCTTAATAAAAGACCACAGAGCAAATATAAAATAAAGATGGGAAAAAAATTAGAAAAATACAATCATAAATCTTTTTAACAAAAGACAACCGATCTAATATGAAAAGAAACACATCAGAAAAATAGAAACGTAATCCCTAAATACCTCTAAAACACAAAGTTGAGCAATGTTGCTACGGAGGCCAAATCTGTGAAACTCTATATCTTCTTCATGCAAAAGAGTGAATCTGCATTTAAAATTCAAAACAAACTCTATTCAGGCCAAATTTGGAACTCAATTTTTCAATTGCTATGTTCAATGATTAGCACAAGTGCAAAACTTTGATTTATTGGAATTCTGTGGTCGAAGGTCAAAAATGTCAGATATTAAAGAAATAAATATAGGATACAAAAACTAAATTACTTAAATCACTTAAGGCTAATGGAAACCCACAATTTATCTTTCCAGAATACAGCACAACCATCATGTGCTTCCCCTGTGCGAGCCTGAAATGATCGATAAATGATAATAATAACCCAAGTAAGGAACTTGATTGAATATTTGAAATTCAAAAACTTATAGGACAGTTCAAATATGTATATTACATACCTTATAAATGCCTTTGAAGCCATTGTTTTGGAAAAGATTATCCAAATCATCAAAATGATCAACCTCCTGCAGACATAGGAGGTCAAAGGAAACAATTCTTGATAATCCAATTCCAGGATGCATGATGTTAGCTTACAATTCAAAACATATAATGACAATTACTAAATTGGGTGAACATTAATTAAGACAATTGTGCCATCTAGCATCACCTGAAGTATTTTAGCAACGGGTGAAGAACCATGCATAGAATATCATAGATTCACAATCTCCCTTGTTACATGTAGAGAGACATATATCCTAAACCTAAAACTATTGTAAGTTTGAACAAGCTTATAAGTTGTGCTATGCAATGCATAAAATAAAACTATAAATAACACAGAAGGATTATTAAACAACCTGGAAACACAGTACGCTCGCATTATAGTTAATAATCTCTTCACGAATGAGCGTTTTCCGCCTCTCCCAATCCAAGAAACTATGCGGAATATTAGCATACAAATCTAGATGCTTTGCAGCATTTTCAACGGCGAGTATATTGTATGAAACTACTACAATCTTATCTGCAAGCAAATGACAGAGTTTTGAGACAAACACAATCTCCTCTAAAATTGACAAACATTGTTAATAAAATGCAGTGCAAAACATTATCCATCTTCATCATAAGTGGAAACAAGCCATTAATTAACCACGATCCATCAATCATGGAAGCAAATACCATCATCAATCATTAGATTACCGAGTTCGGTGAAAAAAAAAAAATCACTGACCAAAATATACATTAGTATGAAGAATGACACCCGTTAATTAAATTCATTTTCCTTTTCATTCACTTCAGGCTCAACAAGGGAAATGTAATAATGTAACACTAAAAATTCCCAAACTTCTGCTTAAAAGAAAAACAATCACGACAAACTCTATTCAATTTTCTGTAGCTCAAATAAAATTAGAGACAGTATAATTAAACCACACCCGCAATTGGCACTAGAATTTGAGTGAAATTTGAAGGCATAAGTTCACAGTGAAATAAAATTCAGAGTAATTAATTTTCTTCCAAAAATCATCTAAATTGCTTCTTGAAAATTCTGACCCGTGCAGTTTGAACAATCTGCGGAAGAAAAAACCCATCTTCGAGAACACACTACACTGCTACTGCTGCTAGCTTTTGCAACCCTTCTCTTCTTCCTACGATCCTGAGACGACGAATGAAAGGCTTCGAACCGGTTCGGCCGGTAAGGTTTAGGGTTTCGGGCCGAAGTTTCCGAGTCCGGCACTAATCTGCGCCGTTTAGCGTGAGGACTCGAGAGCTGATGAGGTACTCTACGCTTTGACCGGTAACCGGCGCTTGGATTTTCCGGTGGGGGCCTTCGGCGGTTACGGCTGATCATGTCGCCCGAGAAGTTGTACACGGCGGCAGCGAATAAGGGTTAAGTTATGAATATGCGCTCAGCAAGCTGCCTCGGGACATGAAGGTTAAAACTCGTTTATTTTTTTTTGGGTACAAGGTTAAATCTCGTTTAAGGTTATTTCATATATTATATTATAATTAACCCCTAAAATCAATCAGGTTATTTCTCATATTATAATTAAATTTCTCCAAGTTATAAAATTTGAGAATATTAGTATTTTTTTCACTTAAGATTGTGGTTATTTATGACTAAAAATAAGTTATGTGTCTGATTAATTCAAATTATTAGAATCTATGCAATTCATGATCAAATCATAATTGTTGATATAAAATATTACCATAATTTTATACTAGAGGAAAATCAAATAATTAAATTGTCTTTAACCTTTAAAAAAGTTAATTTAAAAGACTAATTTATCCTTTTAGAGAAAATATTATGATTGGTTAAGACTTAAAATAAAGGCAGAGAAAGAGAGAAAGAGTTGTGTAATGTAATGTGGGATAAAATCTATACAATACGAGTACAATAGTCGGAGTGACAGACATATCTAGAATTGATCCCTCTGAGTTGAACTCTTTTGCTAGAGCGATGGAGGAAGACTCCAAGGGCGATCATGCTTCTCCACCTTTAGAGGAGGAGGACCTCATTAAGTGAAGTACCAAGAAGGTGAAAGTTGTTCAGGTAGGTGACGAGGTTATTGAGATGGAGGAAGGTGATTTTTCCTGTTCTGGGAATAATGGGACTGATAGTGTCATGAAGGATCAGAATGTTCCTTCTGTCCATCAAAAGATCTCATACAAAGACATGGTCATCCAAGATGGGATAAGTGCATCCCTCCAGCCTGAGGAGATTGCCCAAGTGATTATGGAGGAGTATGTAGAACCTGAGGAATGGGAAAAAGATTTGCATGATGCACCTAAACCTTTTAATCCTAAGCCTGCTATTAGAGTTTCTCTGGAGGAATACAATGAGTGGTGCAAACCGTGGAGGCAGTCTCTAATTGTCAAACTTCTAGGCAAGCACCTAGGAATCAAGTTTATGGACCGCTGGGTCCAGCGACATTGGGCTAAACATGGAGCGGTTCGAGTAGCAGATATGAACAATGATTTCTTCCTAGTCAGATTTCTCCATGAAGATGATTATAAACATGCTCTCTATGAAGGGCCTTGGATGGTGACTGACCATTATCTTCTTGTTCAGCGATGGAGACCTCTCTTTTGTCCTTCGGCTGCAGCACCACAAAAGATAACTGTGTGGATTAGAATTCCGGAACTTCCTGCTGAACTATGCAACATCTCCTTTCTCACAAGGATAGGTGCCCAAGTTGGGACCATGCTCAAAGTCGATGAGCTCACTTCCATACATTCAAGGGCCAAATTTGCTAGAATCTGTGTTGAAGTAGACCTTAGACGGGAACTAGTTCCTGAAGTTACAGCGCTAGGTGTTGATTTCAAATTGCAATATGAGGGTCTTCATTTGATCTGCTTCCGATGCGACAAATATGGCCATAGGAGTGATAGTTGTATCAATGTCCCGTGTCCTGATAAGCTGCAGCACCGCACAGACGAGGAGATGAGTATGACGATGGAGAACCCTGTTGGGGCTGTCACGTCTAACCTCGCTAAAGTCCTGGTTCAGCCGACTGACTGTCAGGAAGAAAATCTGGTGGTAGATCCTCCAGCGAAAATTCCGCCTCAGAATACGACCTCTCCTAGCAAGGAAGGTCTTTTTAGCCCTTGGATGCTGGTGAAAAGATCGCAGCGCCGAAAAGTTGGCCCTAGTCCCAGCCTGAAAGCTACGGAAAATGGTGGAAATTATGACAACCAGCAGCATGGATCGCGATTTGACATCTTAAGAGGAGGAAATGACCCTATTGAGGCTGCTAACAACTTAGATCAAGTCCGTGAAGGAGACTCACGTGACTGGGGGAATAAAAAAGTGGGCCAAGATAATGTCAACAAGAGAAATGGGCCTCAATCTAAAACCAATTCAAACCAAAATATTAAGAGTTTGAAGAAAAACTCTCCAATTAGTGAAAAGCCCCTCTCGAGCCAAGCCAAATCGCAGCTAAATAAAGAAGCTAGTAACTTCGAGGTTGGGCCCTTTACAGAGCGCCCCCACATGGCAAATTCAACGCACACTCCAGAACATGTGTCGGGTGAAAAACTTTCCAAAGAATACTGGAATTTTTTCAAACTTTTTGAGACACAAATGCGTAAACAAGTTTCCTTGGGAATTGGTGGACCCAGTTGGGAGTCTCTCGTCCCTGTTTATCCCTCCTTGGAAGAAACCGATCATGCCGCTGCACTTAGGGAAGTTCGGTCTCACTAGGGGGAGCCAAGAACCCGATTGACCCAGGGGATCTGGGAAATACTTCCCTTTCTCTCCAAAAGAGAGCTAATACTGAACGTGGTTGTACTAATGGTACTAAAGTTAAGGAGGCTGATGACACCTTGTCAGCGAAGCTCGTGGCTTCAACCTCTACACCCATGTCCTCATGAATATTGTTCTCTGGAACTGTCGGGGAGCAGGTGGGAAGGGGTTTTCCAGTTTGATCAGAGATATTTTTGAAAGTTATAAAGCGAACTTTATTGTTCTCTTCGAGACTCACATCTCAGGCCGAAAGGCTCAAAATCTGATTAAAATTTGGTTTTGATGGCATGTTTGTGGTTGATGGTGAGGGCTTTTCTGGTGGAATTTGGTGCCTTTGGAGAATTGATATCTGGCAAGTCTCTATGGAAAGCTATAACAAAGAATTGGTTCATATGAGGATCAAACATAGAACGGCTGAACCGTGGTATCTTACTGCGGTGTATGCCTCTCTTCACTCCAGGGTGCGAAAAGATCTCTGGAATCATCTAATGGAAATAGCTCAGACTATGGAGGAACCGTGGTGTGTGGGAGGAGACTTTAATTCCATCTTGTCTTTCTCTGACTGTGGAGGGGACCAACGTCTTGCGTGTGATACCTCCTCTTTTGTTAGTTGTCTGATGGATTGTGGCTTAACAGTTCTGGGATTTACAGGATAACCCTTTACTTGGCAACGGAAAAATTCCAAAAGAAGATTGGACCGAGCAGTGGCTAATGCTTCCTGGTCAGTTCGGTTTGGGCATGCATATATCAAACATCTGCCTAAACTTAAATCTGATCACGTTCCTCTCTTGATTCATTTGGAGAATACTGGTGGTCAATCCTCAGAAGGAAAACCTTTCAGATTTCTGGCCCCTTGGCTAATGCACGAGGATTTTGATAACCTGATGCATTCAGCTTGGGACCCTCAAGCCTACCTATTGGAGAACATTTCCAGCTTTACTCATAAGGTAATTTTTTGGAATAAAGAGACCTTTGGAGATATTTTTCGTAAAAAGCAGAGATTGTTGATCCGATTAGAAGGCATTTCTTCTAAACTTTCCTTTGGAATTAATCCTTTTCTTGAAGACCTGCAAAAGAAGCTCTGGCAAGAACTTCAGAATATTCTCATACAAGAGGAGGTGTATTGGAAACAACTTTCTCGTTGCAAATGGATTAACTTGGGGGACAGAAACACTAGTCATTTCCATGGTTTGGCTTCAGGCCGTAGGAGAAGAAATAAAATTTTGATGCTTAAAGGTCCCAATAATGTCTGGATAGATGATCCAGCCACTCTTAAGGCCATGGGGGTCGAATTTTATAATCAACTGTATTTGGATCCGGGTATCTCTATGCCTTTTGTGCTTCATGGCTCTTTTCCTTCCCTCTCAGCAGAAGATTTCTCTTCTATTGGTGGACCTGTTTCTTGTGAAGAAATTAAATCTGCCCTATTCTCGATGGGTGGTTGGAAAGCCCTAGGTCCTGATGGCTTTCCAGTAATGTTCTTTCAGTCTCAATGGAACAGAATTCGATTCTTTTTATGTGCTTGGATAAATGCTGCTTTTTCTTATCCAAGGCAAATTTTTGCTGTGAATGGAACTCTGATTTCTCTTATTCCCAAGGTGGATTGTCCTGAGGATTTCAGCCACTTCCGCTCGATCAGTTTATGCAATGTTGTTTACAAACTGGTTACTAAGATTGTGGCCTCTCGTTTGAAGAAAGTAATGGGGCACCTTGTTGGCCCTGCCCAATCTAGCTTTGTGCCTGGTAGGCAAACTGCTGATAATATTTTAATTGCTCAGGAAGCCATTCATTCCATGCGTATTAAGAAAGGTAAAACATGGTTCATGGCTATTAAGATAGATTTGGAAAAGGCCTACGATCGTCTTAATTGGTCTTTTATCTTGGATACTCTTAATGATATTGGGATTCCACAAAATATTGTGAATATTATCTCCCATTGCATCTCTTCTGCTAAAATGACTCTATTGTGGAATGGTAGTAAATCTTCTGAGTTCTTACTTTCTCAGGGTATTCGTCAAGGGGACCCTCTCTCTCCTTATATTTTTGTTCTTTGTGTTGAACGCTTGGCTCAGCTTATTTCAAGGTCAGTTGAAACAGGTAGATGGGATCCTATCCAACTCTCTAGACAGGGACCTAAACTTTCCCACCTCCTATTTGCTGATGACTTGGTCTTATTTGCAAAAGCTTCAAGGGCTCAAGTTAGAGTCATTCGAGAAATTCTTAACTTGTTTTGTGACAGTTCTGGCCAGAGAGTAAATCTGAGCAAATCATGTGTCTTCTTCTCCTCTAATATCAATCATGTTCGACGCCAAGATTTAAGTATGGCCTTGGGGATCTCTGTGACTTCTAACCTTGGTCGCTATTTGGGTGTTCCTCTTATTCATGCCCGCTGCAAGGCAACTGATTTTCAATTTATTATTGATAGAATGGTGAATCGTCTAAATGGATGGAAGGCTCACTCTCTATCTTTAGCTGGTAGGGTCACGCTGGCACGTTTAGCCCTTACCTCCATTCCGAGCTATATTATGCAAACTATGCGGGTTCCAGTTGAAGTCTGCAAAAAGATTGATCGCATATGTAGAAACTTTATTTGGGGCACTTCAGATTCCAGAAATAAAGTCCACCTTGTTAGCTGGGAGAAGATTTGTTGTCCAAAGGAGGAGGGGGGCTTGGGCTTCCGCTCTGCAAGGGACCTGAATAACTCCTTTTTGATGAAATTAGCCTGGGGGTTGGTCAATTCTCCGGACTCTCTTTGGGTTCGGGTCATCAGAGCTAAGTATGGCTGTTCAGAGGGTACTATTCTAGCTGTCAAACGCAAAGGCCAGATGTCAATTGCTTGGAGAGGAATTACTAGCGTTTGGAAAATTTTTCATCATAATTTAATTTAGCGTGTTAGAAATGGTAAGGACACGAAATTTTGGATAGACCATTGGATCCCCGGATTACATTGCCTTGCTGACTTTGCCCTTACTGATTTGTCTGAGGAAGATCTTTCTGCTCCAGTAGCTTCTTTCTCTTCTAATGCGGGTGAATAGAACTGGAACCTTCTTTGCCAGGTTCTTCCCTTAGATTGTGTCAGGCTGCTGTATTCCATTAGGGCCCCTGATGGAGAAGCAGGAACGGATCTTACTAGTTGGTTCCCTAATTCTTCAGGTGAATTTTCGGTAAAGACAACTTACCTTTGTTGCACAACAGCCTCTCAGCAACTTGGTAGAAGGCTGTTTACAGAGATATAGAAGATTGAAACTCCCCAGAGACTTCGGATGTTTATTTGGTTAATTTCTCATAATGCTTTGCTAACTATTAGCGCAAGAATGAAGCGCAGTATGTCTCCTGTTGATCTGTGCCCTATTTGTAATTCTCACTCTGAATCGGTGCTCCACCTCCTGCGCGATTGCTCCTTTGCCAGAAGTTTGTGGATTAGCATTGAACCTAGTCTTATTCAAGGAAATTTTTTTCATTCCCCTTTGCATGTTTGGATTGAGGAGAATATTTTGGATAAAACTCATTCTTGTAAAGGGGTTCGTTGGCCCCTCCTTTTTACTACCACTTGCATTTCGATATAGCAGGCTCGGAATGCTCATATTTTTTATGGTCAGGCTTTGAATCTGAATGATCTTCTCCATCAAGTTGTTTTTGTGGCCCAGGACTACAACCGTGCCTTGCAGTCAATGTCTATAGCTAGCAAGAGTCTTTTGGACCTTGATATTAGGTATGTCTCTTGGCAGCCTCCTCCCTTTGATTGGATTAAAATCAATTCAGATGGGTCTGTCATTCCTTCTACTCTTAATGCTGCTTGTGGTGGTTTGTTGAGGGATGAAAATGGCTATTTTATTGCTGCTTTTTCTACTAATTTGGGCAAGTGTTCCATCATGTTTGCGGAACTCTGGGGAGCCTTTTGAGGTCTCTCTCTGAGTTGGGATTTAGGATTTAGGAAGGTTATTCTGGAACTTGACTCCTCCTCCGCTGTTGGGTTCATCTAACATGGTATTCCTTCATCTCATGCTTGTGCTCCCCTTGTTGAATCCATCCGTGCGGTCATTGATAGAGATTGGATAGTTGACATTTCCCCTACTCCTAGGGAGGCAAATTTTTGTGCTGATCGTCTTGCCAAGAAGGGTCTGCATGTCAGCGAGGGTGTTCATTATTTCTATACTCCTCCTGCTTTTCTTTTTTTAGATCTCTTTAATGATTGCTCAAGTCACTGCTGGCCTCGGGTCGTTGGTGTTTAATCTTGTTTCCTTTGGGCTTTGTTAGCCCCGTTGTTAATAAAAAAAAATTAAAAAAAAATCTATACAATACATAAAGAGAATTGTGTCAGTACCCTCCTATTAGTTCTTTTAAATTGTATTAAATTCATTTTTCAAGACCACGTGTACATTTTGATTAACTTTAAATGCCATAATAAAATTCAATAGTTTCCATCACTACATATATGACTATGCGACAACTTCTAACATTAATTTTTAGTCATACTTATATATTTAAACTAAATTTGTAATTAATAATTTATTTTTAAAAAAAATACATTACATTTAAAAAATGTGAATGGATAGCCATTTCATCAATCCACTAGTATGTATAAATTAAATAATACATTATTGCAATTCTAAAGTTGACAATTATTTTGGAATGAAAATAAAACTCTACAAAAATAATTTTAAATAAAGGGAATCTTTTTAAATATATATAATGTTAAAGGATTTAATGTCAATGTTGGTTACAATGCGATCTAATAAATTATATATTTTTCATGGAAAAGAAAACTGAACCAGACGGACCGGTCCGATTAAGCTCCAAAAATTCGAGGAAGTCAAAACCAATCAAGAATCAGTCAAAACCAGGGAAAACAGAGAAAACCGGCGAACCAAGTTGGTTAGAACGATTTGAAACTTTTTTTTTGCAAAATTTAAATAATGATATTTTGTGACAACCACAGAGCAAAAATGAAAAAAAAAATGGAATCAAAGAAGGACACTAACAAAGATTGTTTGATTGTTCTTCTTCTTTATTCACAGGCTGCTCATCATAGACCTCGCTGGTCACCAACAAATATTGTTTTCAATTGCTTTGTGGCCATGTTGTAAGGCTGATACTAGATAAATTTTATATGAATTATGTTTATTTTTATAAACTTATGAATATACATAGTTTTTTATGTTGATTATGTTACTGCTAATGATTTAATATATTTTATTATATTTCGGTTGAACCAGTTGGACTTCTAGATCTTTGAACTAGTACATTAACCAGTTCAATGCTCGATCAGGTTCCCTCTTTCTTGGTATTTTCACATTAATAAATATGATTAAGCTTCACTAATAAAGTGTTAGTTTAAATAGAAAAGGTCTAAATCCTTAAATATTTGGTCTAGACTTGATCACGAAATTCATGTACATAAAAATTTATTGTTGTGGGTAGTTCATGCTTAATGTTTAACCATATTTTGTGTGATTATCTTTAATATGTTGGGCGTTAGAAGGAGCTCGTGCTCAAACTCTTGATGGTATGTCAAGCAATTAGTCCTTCATATGTTGAGTGAGGGATATCCTAATAAATAAATAAAAAAAGGTCAACCCTCACGGTCACTGTTTGAAAATAGGAGCATATGTTTTTATTAATGTAACAATATATTTAATTGAACGATCATATAAAAAATCATTATATCATTAGGATGCCAAAATTATTATTTTTATTTTTATTTAGTTTGTCACTGCATCCTATAGTTATCATTAAATACTTTTTAATTCATATATTCTTACTTTTTATTTTATTTGTTATCAATAGGGTGTTGGTTTGAGTAGGAGAAGCTTGGATTTTTCAGTAATATGATTTTGGTTTTGATTCCATGATTTATGTATATGGAAAAAGCATCATTGAGAGGGTTTTTGTTTATTTGCATTCCCACATCCATAGATTAATCTCTCACCACCTCTTAAATAATGAGATACTCTAAAAAACCAATTAAAAATTAGTGATTAAAAGGCACTCATTGCCTAATGATCCATAGATTTTTTTTTTTAGTCTAAATTGTAGAAGACAAAACTCATTTTTTCCTTTTTCATTTGACAAAAGTATATGGGACAAATTTGTCTCTTATAAGACTTGAAAACTTGCTTAAAGTTTTACTTTTTAAAATGCTGGACACTTTCATCCTTCTAATATCTCTTCACTACTATTCATTTGCTTGTATAGAGGCAAAAGTGCCCAAATGTTAAATAGTAAGTGACCTTAAGATGACTTCCAAGTAATGAGAAACTAATTTATCTTTCAATATTTTGGCAATTTAAAATAGATTTCTTTTATTTTTTAAAAACTAAAAGCAAAAATGTGTTTGTAACTTTTACCAGTGATTGAGTTTAAAAGATTGGTGGTGGGAATTACTGGGTAAAAATTTTGACCTCATTGCAAAATTAGGAAATAAGATGTTCAAAATTAACTGAAAATTTTAAGAATCTAATAACAAAAAATCTGGTGTACACCTTTACAAGTAACTTTGCCAACGTAGTCATTGAAAGCAATAGTCAATTTTCATCTAAGTAATAGCTATGGATTCTTATGCTTAGCCAGCAGCACATTTTGGCATGTATAGTCTAAGCTAGCAACAATATCTGTCCGATCAGTTACATTCATATAATTGAACGCAAAACAGGTGTCATAAGATGACTTGATTCCATCGATCCATCAATTTTGAAGATTTTACAATATTCTCTCATCAGATTCATATTAACATTCTACCAAGATTCCTTAATAATGCAAAGTAACACACACACACACACACACACAGAGTTTGTTTTCCCTGTATGTGTTTGTTCCTTTGTCCCCTTGCCCCCCTGCTGTTAATTTACATGAGAGGATAACAACGAATCTATTGAAAGGAAACTTGTGGGAATGGTGCTGAGAAAGAGGCTGTTGGAAAAAGAAACTCGAGAGTAGCAACCTTTCTTGGCTTCATCTATGCTAATTAAGAGTCTAACTAAGACAAGTGCAAATTTGTGGTTTTGGTATTTAGAAAATTTGCGAGACCCAAAAAATGAAGGAAATTTTGTGGTAAGCTGTTATTTGGACTGATTACTAGAATGTCAACACTCGGAGGGGGTTTAATTTGTATCAATCTGGCTATCTATTACTCTATTAATATTATTTCACATCAAAATTGCCTTTCATGCACGGAAATTTGAGTTAAGCAATCAACAAATTATGAAAATGACTATGATTATGAGTTATCTATCTTGCAAATCCAAGCACAAAGGAAATATCCACTATTTCACTCTCCTGGTTGGTGGCTGGTTACCAATCTTAAAAAGCATCCCCTTTTATTAATAAGATCAATATTCGCCAAAAAAAGGTAAATATAGTGATTGGCCAATGATAGAATTGGTGGGCTTTAATGCTCAAAAAAGTTGAGCCACTATTACAAGATTAAAAAAAAAAAAAAGTGGAGAAAGCAAGGTGAATTCCCCACATACCAAATGTAACCGAAAATTTTTGTTCATGCTCAAGCACAAACCGTGATTTTATTTATGGTTCAGATTTATCTCTGAAGTAGAGGTAAAAAAAAAAAAAAAACTCTCAAATCTGAAGCTCTGCACCTAAATTAGTCAATCGGAATCATACATTATTCAGGCACTGGCCCCAGTCTAATGGTGGAAAATGCACTATGACAAAAGAGAAGCTCAGAGAACTATAGAGGCAACCACATGATGAAGTGAAAGCAACCTTATGGGGAGGACCGCAGAAAAAATGAAAAGGAATTTTAAAGCTCTAACAGGAATTATTGAATTATAGTGGCAACAATACAAAAGGGTCTTACTCAAATTTGTAACTCACACCAACACTTACACTAGTAGACACAAGCTGGGTCCACTTGAAATCCCATAATAAGAGAGATAGCCAATGAGAATTCAGGAATAAGATTAACATCAAATCTCCAGCCAATCAAAACTGTGATGATACCAAATGGTAGGCCCCAGAAACCTCCACCCAATCTTCTGTAGCAAATTACTGAAAAAAATTACAAGTCAAGCCATGCATATAAAGGAACCTAGCTGGTGACTAAGAACAATATCATAAGACCCCACTATAGGTCTCCTCACAACATCTCATCAACACATATGAACAATGATTGAATCATTTTGGTATCTAAATTACATGTAACACCCCCTCAAACATTCCTGTGATCCCTTGTTATTAGTAAACAGTTAGTAATCAAACTATTAACCATTATTGGCAATACCCCAAATTAGAAGCCAGTTTCAATGATATTCAAAGAAATGAAGGATTCAAGTGCATTGAGAGCCAAGACAGCAAGAGCTTGTGATAGCTGCCTACGCATAAGAGCAAGGTGGTTCTGTGCAGCAGATGATGCATTCCTTTGCCATGCCTGTGACAACTTGGTGCACTCAGCAAACCAATTAGCCAGCAGGCATGAAAGGGTCAGGCTCCAAACTGCTTCCTCCAATAAGGTCAACTACTCAGTGGCCCCTAATAAGGTAACAAGAAGTACCACACAAGCATGGCACAGTGGTTTCACACGCAAGGCAAGAACCCCACGTCATCATAACAACAAGAATTACTTCTTGGTGCAACAGCAAAAACCCAAAGATGAAGAAGATGATGATGATAAACAGCAAGTGCTTTTCAACAGCAACAATTTTCTTCCCCTTGTTCCTGAGATTGGAAGTGAAGAGCTACGTCTTGAGGATGAGACTGAGGAGCACTTGCTATGTCGTGTGCCTGTGTTTGACCCTTTTGATTCAGAGCTTTGCAGTTTGTACAATGAAGTGAAGGATGAGATATTGGACACCAATAACAACATGAAGAACGATGTTGTTGTTGGTGCTGATGATGATGAAGAAGAAGCCTTTGACTTGGACAAATTCTCTGAGCTTCTGCCGTCTGATGTAGACCTTGCTGAGTTTGCTGCTGATGTAGAAAGCTTACTTGAACTTGATGAGGATTCAGTTGATGTGAAGGGATCAGAGATGGTATCTTGCAAGGAGGAACATGTGAAAATAGATGCATTTGTGGGAGCAAAAGGTGCAATGGTTAAGGTTAAGGATGAAGAGAATATTGATGATGATATGGCTTGTAATTTGGAGTCAATTCTTGACATGAATGATGAGGCCTTTGATTGGAGTATTGACTCAAAATCAATGGTAGCAGTTGCACATGAAGAGGAGAAAAAGGTTCCAGTGGTGGCAAGTGGTAGTGATAGTAGTAAAGTGGGGACTAAGAGGGAGAGGCTTTTGAGGCTAAACTATGAGGAGGTCATTGCTGCTTGGGCCAGCCAAGGTTCTCCATGGACAACAGGAATCCCACCTACGTTCAATACTGATGACTGTTGGCCAGACTACTTGGTAATTTCCTCTCACAAGCTCTTTTTGTTTATGTAGATAATCATGCTATTTAAATTTTTAATATTACTGTTATGGTGCGATTTATAACCACATCGCAGTGACAATTGGGGTATACAGCAACATTTTCCAGCAATTTTACGCACGGCAACTACAACTGTAACCGCAATTTAAAAACTATGCATTTACCTTTACACAATAATGCATAATTGTATGTATAGGTGGCTGTACATGTGTAACTTACTTGAGTTCAATCTGAGAACGAATTTTCACATTTAAATAAAAGTTCTTGCCTGATGACTATTTTCCATCGATATTTTTTGTGAACTTTTTCAGGGTTCGAGTGGTGCAGATGTTCAATGCTCTTATGGGGGAGTAAGAAGCTTAAGGGGGCACCCAACAGGGAGTGTTGACGAGGGGAGGGAAGCAAGAGTGTCAAGGTACCGAGAAAAGAGAAGAACACGTTTGTTTGCAAAGAAGATAAGGTATGAAGTGAGGAAGCTGAATGCTGAGAAGAGACCAAGAATGAAAGGTCGATTTGTGAAGAGGACATCCTTTGCTGGAGACACTACTTTTCAAGCTCAATTACCACTGGCATCAAAGTGATCAACGACCCCTTGACATTATCTAAGTTTTATTTTCTGGAAAAGTTGGGTTGGATCACTTGGTTTTAATCTGCCATGTTGTATATATGCATGTTACTGTAACATCACTAGGTCAGGTTTCTCTTGCTTGGGGATTTTTTTTCACTTTCTCTTGCAGGTCTAGTACTAATGGTTGCCCTTGTAAACATTTTAAGGATTTGTTGGGTAATCAAATTTAGGAAGCCTTTATCTCTATTGATTCAATTATTCATGCTAATAATGTGCTACCTAAGTTATATATAAACTTTTGTTTTTGAAGTATAATTCTGATTAACAATGTTTTATATCAGGTGCTTCTCTACAAGTTATACATCTGCTCTTCTTTTCGGTTCTATTCACGGGATGAAGAAGAATTAGAAGAAAACTAGGTGAATTGGACTTGGAAATATGAACGCATCACAAATTTGAACAATTTCACTATCAATCAAAATTGAGTTAATGATCGTTTTCGTCCATCACTTTTTACCCTCAAATCATTTTAGTCGTTGACTTTTAAAATGAATCAAATTAGTCCCCGATATTGTAAAATATGAGTCATTTTAGTCCCTCAACCCAATCTTACTTAATATTCTATCGATTAAATAATAATTGATAGCCTTTAGTGATATCTTGATATGTTATATGTTTTCTGAAGTAAAATAAAGTTTAAAATAACTCATTTTGATGTTTAAAATTATACAAAATAAGTCATCTAAATATTTATTCTAAGTCATAAAATGATTCATTCTACTTCAGATGACACATGATATGATAAGATATCACTTAACATTTTATATTATCATTTAATTGATAAAATGTTAAATAAAAATAAAATAAGGAATTAATTTAACTTATATTTTGTAATATGAGAGACTGATTTGACTCATTTTAAAAGTCAGGAACTGAAATAAATCATGAGTAAAAAATTAGACACTAAAATGAATATTAATCCATTAATATTCTCAGAAAAAGTTGGGAAACTGAAGCTTATTTTAATGGGCATGGGGATGGAATATTATAATGAAGACATGCTAATTAGCACCTTTCAAATACATATATACTTATAAGCATATCTCACTTATATTGAACAATTAATGGCAAGGATGATAGAGAAAAGAAAAAAATTTAGACCAACATCTATGGGATTGTTATGAAGATAAAAATAAATTATATCATAATATTGTTGTTTCCGACTAAATATCCTTTAATATCTAAATCTGACAAGACTGATTTTCCTCTTCTACTTTTTCTATTAGTTGAAGACATTGAATCTTAAAGTACGGAAATTATTCACCAAAAAAAAATAGTTTGGAAGTTTTGCATTTGATATAATATGGCCATAATCCGATACCACTTCCAAAAGCTTGAACTATCTAAGTGCATCTAAGTGCATGTCTCAACATTTCGTAACATATGATTATCACTTACCACTATTTTTCTGGAATTAATATAAAAATGGTCATGAGCTCAAATACTGGGCACTAAAAACAAAATTGTTCTCCGCAACACTATATAGATAAAAGTGAAAGAGTGATTTAGTGTAAAGCTTATAGTAGTAAATTTAGACTATATAATTATATATGAATTATTCAAATTAAAAGTTATTTAATAATTATATAATTACTTAAATTAAAAAATTCATATAATTTTATATTTTCATCTTAATTATTAAAACAAGATTCAACAATAAGAATTTATTCATCTCAATCTCATAATAAACTCTTCTCACTTGAGTTTGAGTGGCTTCCTCTAAATAAATAATTAATTGAAACGTGATTAATTCCATCCATTAAAAAAGAAATGGTTACTCATGAATAGGTCTATAATTTCCAAAAATAAGCTTAACGTGACGTTACAGTTGATTACTTTTGGTGATTCCTAAATTAGCATATACTAAGAAATAAAAATGATTAGTAGCATGCTTTGAATGAAAAATACAAAGAACAAACTAAAGCAACTAACTTTATGTGGTTTGGCTTGGTTTGTTCTATCGAATTTGTCGGTATGGTTTGGTTCTGAATTTTAATTTCTTGAACCAGTGATCTTTAACCAACTATTTTTTAAATCAATTCAGACCCCGTGTGCTCTGCACAACCAACCGCTAGGAGATGTAAATGTGGGCCAATGTACGGTTCGAGTGTCTCTTAGTGCAAAGTTTAGGCTATGCAATGTTTTTAAATGTTAATACACGATTAGACTAAAAAAAAATGTTAATCTATGAGAATCTGATTGAAATTCCATATAATGCGCTGGCTCATTTATATACTAGAATGGCTATTTAATTAGGTCACTTCAACTTAATTAATTTAAATAATTAGAAAACATGAGAATTAATACAAACCTAGCCGGATTTTAAGCCATAGTAAGAACCAACAAAATATATTATTATTATTATAATTCTCAAATCAATAACTTTGGTAATATACATGTGTGGTTACAAGTAACAACAAATTTCATGTGTTGATGGGTCTTATACATTATGTTATTTGTTTTTCAGTGATGTCTAAATAAATGTGATTATATAGCCTGATAATTTGTTGCCCTCGTTTTTCTTGCGGAACTTCTCCGTTCTCCTTGTGTGATGTATAGCGAAAAAACATTTTACATCTTTTTCCTTCTTTTGCATCATGAGTAATATTTTATTATTTATTTGGTTGAATCGTAAAAATATAGATAAAATATTAATAAATAAATTTCATATGTATAAATTTATAAATAGAGCTTATCATTTATGAATTTTTATCTCTATAATTGAGTAATATTATTTCAACACCTAAAATTAACTCATTGATACATCTATTTTTTCATTATCGAATGTGATGAGTTAATGAAAATTAGCGAGAATCACCATTATATTTAATGATAAAAAGTGGGTATACTTGCTTTTAGGTGTTAAAATAATATTTTTTTAAAAGAGAAATTAAAGAGGGCAAATATAGCAGTAGGTTCAATGTGTTTTTGTGTGTTAGGTGTTGAGTGTCTTGTCCTCTTGAGTGATGTGGGATTCAATAATATTGTTGGTGCATAGAAATGCTAAAATCTCTTGCATTTGCTTCTTATAGTTGACAAACTATTTTTTTATAGTCATTATTATTCATCTTGGTTAATATATTGATTACTTAACTAATACATTTATATTAAGAGTATAAATAGGAAAAAAAAAATAAATGCTGTTTAGATATTATAAATGGATAAATATTCTAAAATATGAAAAAGTAAAAAATTGAAAGTTATTCTGAAATAGAGGGAGTAGTAAATATAAAAAACTAAGATAAGTGGTTATTCATGTTTGTAGAGCACACATTAGATATGCTTTAATAGCATGCAAGAATTCTCACTCTTGTAGTAGTTCATGACATAGATTTGGAAATAATAATACTAAGGGTTTTGCTAACCAGTACCCTTTTAAACTCTATCATGAATGTAATGCTTTGAAAACATTGAAATCTCATCTTTCCAATGCAAATGTTAAGTTTTAATAATACTAAGGCTTTTGCTAATTGCTATACAATCCACAAACACATCATCATCATTACTAGCTTATCTATAAGATCATGCTAATATATTTAGTTAACTGAGACACAAATCCAAATTGTGTGTATGTGTTTGTGTTTATGTCCGTGGTTAGTGTATATAATCAACTTCAAATAAATTTGTGTCTTTCTGATACCCCAATAGTTAATCGCAGTAGAGGACAGATCCTGAAATGGTAATCTTGTTCCTCTATGTATACAAAGTTAGCAAGCAAGCAATAAATGATCCAAACACTCGACGGTTAGTGGTTAATGGGCCAGGTTTTGTGTGACTGATCTCACATAAACTTCAAAAAGGCAATGGCACACACGACAGCAGCTCAAAATGAGAAATTGGCCATATATCATATCCAATAATGTTCTGTAAACATACATCTCACTTATACACACCTATGATTCCACCATAAATAAATACTAAAAGAAGACAAAATAGTGATAGTTGGTGCATGATACATGAGATGACAAAATTAAAAATTTAAAACATTTCAAAAACAACACAAAACAAAAGCATTTCCTTTCTCCCTCCTAACTCCATCTCCTCTCCCTCTGTTGGACATAAGATAGTCCCTACTCCCTTTCTCTTTTTCTTTCACGTTGATGTCATCTTCTTCTCGTTGTCATCAATTCCTTCTCCTTGCCCTCATCCCTCTCCTCACTCCATTCTTCTCAACCATAGGATTGGTTTGAGATGCATATATGCACCCACTTAATTGAAGGTTATGAGTTTTCATTTTTATGCGTCGTTTGTTTGTAAACTTGTTTGATACATTGCCTGAATCACCACATTTCTTTGAGTTGTATTTTTCCCATTTCACATAAACCCAAATCCTTTTAACTGCATATTTGAAAATAATATATTAGACTATGGAAACTAATGTTAGTGATAATAATGGGTATATACTATTACCATTGCATGTTTCCTCTTTTTTTTTATTCTTGAATTTATTTTTGCTACACTAATTCTAATATTGGTCTAGTTTGGGGGTGTAATCCTAGTGATTTGGTTTTTATTTGGAAAATGATTTGATTTGGGTTTTCTTGACTCCATCTAATAGTAAAGAAAAAAAGATTTTTTTTATTTATGCTTGAAATTCTATTTTATGAAGGAAACACATTTTGTCACTGCACAGCAAAGAAAGGAAAACATGTTTGCTTTATAAGTTCTCATTATGGGTATACAAGTTTATTGCACTTAGTTTATAAGTTTTCAATAATAGTTTATAAATTTTTTACACTTGGTTTATAAGTATTAAGCACAAGTTTAAGTTTTTGTCTTTGGTTTATAAGTTTTTTATACTTGATTTATAAGTTTTAATAATTACAGATTTACAAGTTTTGCACTTAGTTTATAAGTTTTTTATATTTATTTTACAAATTTTAAACACATGTTGACAATTGCACTTAGTTGCATGTGTTTGCTTTATTGTAAAAGTATTAATTGGCATATGCTTCTAAAATCATTTACGAGGAAGGGTAGTTTTCAAATTTGTTAAGGGATTTTATTGAAATTTTGATGTCACATTCAAAATCTCAACTTTTAAGGCTGGATTTGGATGCTTGGATTACCTATCATCTTATATAAGAGTTCTTCACTCATTTCTGTGTTTAAAAAGATTAAAAAATAATAATTGACCATGATTTTGTTTTGTTTGTTTATGATCTCTATTAGGTTTGGTCACTTTTAACAATAGCGATTATGAGATTAATGAGCATAAATGAATGATTATCTATATACATACTTTTTATTGTGGAAAAAAAAAAGACAATTTGTGCATTCTTTAATGACATAAAAACATCTTGTAAGTTCTTTTTATATTATTTTGCGTAATGTAAATGTGGATTTCGAAGTCCACACTTTGTATATAAATTGCACATAGCTCTTGCATTGATATCTATATGGTTTGTAAATATTTATTGATATAAAAGAAAATTGATGCAGGTGATAAAAAAATGGTTGTAAATCTATGGTAAAATGTTTTAAATCTTAAAAAAAAAGTTATAAATCAGTGCGAATAGCTTATAAGCCAAGTACAAAAAAACTTGTAAATTTATGCTTAATACATATAAATCGTGTTTAAAACTTTTAAACCAAATCAAGTGTAAAAATGTTGTAAATACATGCTGAAAATCTGTAAAATAAGTGAAAAAACTTGTAAACCAAATACCAAAAAAATGATAAAATGTGTTGATCACGTGTAAACCAAGTGCCAAAAACTTGTAAAACGTAACATTGCTTAAAACTTTTAAACCAACTGAAAAAACCTTGTAAATAGATGGCAAAAAGCTTATAAACACACATGCTTAAGACTTACAAACCATGTGTAATAAGTTTGTAAAATAGGTTTTTTACATGAAGGTTGCTCAAAGTTTTGAACTGGTTGTAAATACTTAGAATCTAATTCTATTTAATGTGAAATTGGTGTTTAAAAAGTTGATATCTAGTGCAAAATACATGTAAACTTGTTATGAATTCTTAGAAACTGGTTCTAAAAGCTTGTAAACCAAGTGCTAAAAATTGTGTAAGTAGTAAATGCTTCTTTATTGAGGTTGGTTTTGTTGTAGATTTTGTATCACAACTATATTATAATTTTTTAGGTTTCTTTTTGTCGTAAGTTTTCCATTCTGATTTATAAGTTTTTGGCATTTGATTTACAAGTTTTAAGCACATGTTTTTCAGGTTTCCTCTAGTTGGCTTAAAAGTTTTTATCACTGGCTTACAAGTTTTTTTTACCTTGATTTACATACTTTCAACATGGGTTTACAGGTTTTCTTTTGAGGTTTATAAGTTTTTGCATGGGTTTACAAATTGAATTTTAATTTAGCAAATGTTTTCCAATAGATTACTTTGATTTTGGTTACTTAAAATTGATTACACATTAAATTTTTGATATAGATGATACATAAATCCATTTGTGTCCATTTTTTATACTAGATACATAACCAAATGACGTTTTCAAAATCAAAGAACATAAAACAAATGGAAAGGAGACAAAACCCCAATAAACATACATTGCTTGTAATATGATAAGATCAAGGTGGTGTATCAATTAATGAAAATTATTTCAAAAGCATACATTAGTTGGTGATAATCGTAAATTAATATATAAGACTGTAGCGTAAATTTATAAATAATGATGATGGAAAGACTAAATTTTTCATTGGCTGTAATAAACTTAAAATGTAAAATTAAATTAATTTAGTTTTGAATTTACGACTTTCCTCCCATGAGCATACAAGTATCATGTAATTGAGATGGTTCCAACCCCTTCTTTGAATTTTTTATTTTGAACCCAAAACCCTTGTTACTTGAGTAATTTTTGTAGAATGATTTCACTTCTCTTTCTTAATTAAATATCATCCCAATAGTAGGCACAGTCACAATCCCTGCTATAGTCATCAATTTGAGCCTCAACATTAAAATTTGTACCAATATTCATTGAATTCTCCATACTTTACATATAAAGTATGACACAAAACCTACAAAAAAAAAAAGAAACCCACCTAAATTATAATATAGTTATGATACAAAGCCTACATGTACAATATTTATCACTTGGTTTACAAGTTTTTAGAGCCAATTTTCAAGAATTTACAACCAATTTACAAGTATTTTACACTAGGTATCAACATTCTAACCACCAATGTCAAAGTATTTAGAATCAGATTCCAAGTATTTATAATTAGTTCATAACTTTATAGCACTACTTTCCAATTATTTAGAGAATGTTTCTAAGAATTCAGTATTATTTTACGAGTTTAGCTTTAGCTTACAAATTTTGAGCACCGGTTTACAAGTTTTTATCACTGATTTACAAGCATTTTGCACCATACATAAACTTTTTTACCCCTAATTTCGTAATATTTAGAATCAGATTCCAAGTATTTGTAACCAATTTGAAATTTTGTAGCACTACTTTGTGCAAAAAAAAAAATGGTTTACAAGCTTATTGGTTAGTAAGTCTTAATCATAGGTTTACAAGTTTTTCGCCATCGATTTTCAAGTTTTTTATATTTGGTTTATAAGTTTTAAACAATGCTTAATTTTACAACTTTTTTGCACTTGGTTTACAAGACTTCTAAATCCATGCTTAAAACTTATAAATATAGTGTAAAAAAAACTTGTAAATCAAGGGCTAAATACTTGTAAACAAACCAATGGCAAAAACTTTTCCAAATGTCTTGTAAATTGTTTTCACAATATTTATCAAAATTAGATTCCAAATATTTACAACTAGTTTAGAACTTTGTAGCACTACTCTGTGCAAAAAACTTAGTTTATAAAGCTTATTGCACTGGATTTGTAAGTATTATAAGCATAGGTTTATAAGTTTTTTACACTTGATTTACAAGTTTTAAGTAATGCTTAGTTTATAAGTTTTTGCACTTAATTTACAAAACTTGTAAACTTGTACTCAAAACTTGTAAACATAGTGCAAAAAATTTATAAATCGCGGGAAAAATTTATAAATCAATGACAAAAAACATGTAAATTGGTTTTTCAACATTATTTTAGAGTTTTAAAGTCTTTACAAGTTCATTAAACTATGCATTCTCAGTTTACTAATCTAGCTAAAAGCGCACATCCACCAAAGGAGAAGTGCAAATGAGGAACCAATCAAAAGAAATATCACAGATCAGACCTATCGCAAGAGAAGTGCAAATGAAAAACTCACATATCTTACAAAGAATATTGTTGTAGAAAAGTGAAAAAAATGTGTGTTTATTGTTATTGTTCTTTTATGGGTAAAAGAGTTTCACTCCTCCTCAAGAATTGTTGTTTTTTCTGCAAGATGATCAAATAACTGCAGTTGTTGATGGCGAATGTGGAGGTGGAGGTGGCGGTGGCAGTGATGACATTGATGTTCTCTTGTGTGTGAGAGAAAAGAGTTGTCCAAGAGTTGAGAAGGAAAGAGAGCGGGAGCTGAGAGATAGGACAAAAGAGATAGAAATAAGTTTTTTTTTTCATAGATATTTATTATCTACATGTATCCATGCTTCTAGTGATGAAACCATAGGTATATCCTGTTTTAGTGTTCATATAACATTATTGTTGTGGGGTCCAACCGTGGAAAAATGAAAGAGAGAGAGAAGTTGCAATTGTTAAAGCTTAAGAAGTTGAATGCAGAACCCGAAAATAAAGAAGAAAAAGGAAGGGACAATTTTTCAAATGCATAGTAAAGGGTGGCTAGTATTCGCATGAAAATTTCTTCAATGGTGCCTAACATTGTAAGTGTTCACACTGCATGCATCTTCTATAAATAGAGGATGACTTTTATTTGCAAAATACAGAGCAAGAGAAGCAACGAAAAATTAGAGAAAGCTACTAGTGAGGAGAAAAATACACAGTGTGTTATTTTCTAAGAGTGAGAGAGTTTATAAGAGTGTGAGTAAATCCTAGAAAGTGTAGGGTGTGAGTATATACACTGAAAATATTTTTGGGTATCATTTTTATTACTCCTTGGTACTGCTAAATTGTAGTATTTGAATAGAAGGGTTTTTATCGGGATACACTATATTCACCGCTTAGATTGGAGAGTGTGGAAAAGATATTTTGTAATTATTCTGAATATAGTGGAATATTTTTTGGAGCCTGTCCCATGGTTTTTCCTCCGATATTTGGAGGTTTCTACTTTAAAAATTTCGGTGTCCATTTTCTTTTAGCTTTGCACATTTTATTATCACTGCGATGCACCGATTGATAGATTTAATTCTATTAGATTTATTTTGGTACTCATTACTGTACACTGGCTTCATTTAATTACACTGTGAATCAGTCTCTGAGCCCAACAATTGTATCACATCTTCGTGTCACAAATTATAATTTAAGGTGAAGACAAGATACTATTTGGTCCCTCCAAGTCAGGATCCTCTTTATGAATATGATTGTCGCTTATTTTGTATTTTTCGGGTCCCTTTCAGCAACTAGCTTCTCATTCATAGGAGGACTAGAGCACCCCATTTTGCCATTCTGCTTGTTTGCCTTTCAAGGTTTTGCAATTTCAACTTGTGACTTGCTATTTTAATTATTTTTTGAGGGTACATGCCCTCCTCCACAACTCACTGCACAAGTAATGCGAGTTGTGCAAGTTGCTTTTGTACTTTTATATCAGGAAAAAAAACTGCACTAATTGAGATTGCAAAATAACAATTAGTGCAGTGAGTTTTATCAAAGCGCTTTCAAGAAGGATAGATTTTAGCTGATCATGTGATTGCCTTTCTAGTTTGGGCGTTGTTTCGTCTTCGTATTCTCGTTTTGGTCTTGTATGTATTGTTTTATGGCTTTTGATGGCATTATTCTTGCTCTCTTTAAGGGGTTAGCGGCTTATAATTATCGGGGAAAAAGAGAAAAAACATTCACCGCAATTCTAATATATTTGACCATAATTTGCAAATGTGGCTAAATCTGTTAGGTGATGTGCACCAAGACCCTAAACGAAACATAGGCTGAGTCATTGTTTTTATGGCCTTTTGTTTAAAAAAAGATTTTGGCTAAGTGGCATGCTGATCTAAAGCAAGGAAGGACAATAGAAGAGTTAAGGAAAATACAACCTTAAAGTACAATTTATCCATCATCCATGGTAGTTGTTCTTACTATAGCAGCAACTGAAGGATTGATGAGGAGAACGACAGAAGGGAATGATCAAACGATAACATGGTCTATTCTTCTGTATATGTGCTGCCACTTCCTAACCAATTAAGATTACCTTATGCTATTACTACATTCCCTTAAAACTCCAATTAACCATACCATGATTCAAATATGAAAAATCATGGTATATATTCAATTTATAGAACCGGTAAGGTGGGGAACCCTTGAGATCAAAATTGAAGGGGGGGGGGGGGTATGGTTAGCTTGTGCTGCATGGAACAATTCTGCAGCTCTACATAGACTTTAAAGACTACTCTTTTCCAACAATGTAAGTGCAATTCGGTGGATATATTTAGTTGGGGGAGTAAAACGGAAGAAAATTTTCAATGAGGAACTTCATGTATAAAATTATATATGAAATTTTTTTTTAAAAATTTTCATTCCTTTTTCACCCCTCATCCAAACAAACCCTTAGAGTTAGAGATCTTTCACATATCCCTTTTGTCCTACCCGAGATAGCCTTCTTCAGAATCTAAAACAAGCTACAATTAGTTTAGCAAAATCAAATTTAAAATATCTGGCACAAACACACGTAATATTGAATAGAACAAAAAAGTTAATGCAAAAATCAACAAGGCGACAAAATCTGAAAGGGAATCCGAATGCCATCCCAGGTTAGCGGAGCTGGACAAGTACTAAAATTCAAAGGTTGAGCTTCCTCGAAACTCAACTACATTGTCATGTCACAAAAAGCATGGCTTTAGGATTAGATAGAATCAGTTTTCCTGTTCATCAGGTACAACAATTTTGGGTATAGCAGTTTTTCTTGTTTGGAAGCAAGCATCTGATTTTGTCCTTTCACGTATCAATTAAAGCAAACATAACAAAAAGTGATATTCCCCTTATACAAATTTAACAGCTTATATTTATATATATTTACAATAAAAAAGAGTCTCACTAATTTTATTCGGGATATAATCACCTACATGTGGATCGTATTAGCGGTGTTTGTTTGCAAATTTGAAATTATATTTTGCATAATCATATGTTTGAGAATGATATTCCTAAAAATGTTATTTTCAAATATTTTAAACAAATTTTTTATTTAGCATCAAATATTTTCAAGATTATTTGTTGAGATTTTCAAGAATAAAGTTAAAATTTTTTTATTTCATAATATATATTCATGGAAATATATATTACAATTTCCAAAATATCCATAACATATTTATTATTATCATCATCCAAAATGAAAATTACACTTCCAAAAAAAAAAATTTAGAAATATTTCACTATCAATATAAAATTAACAATTAAATTTTTAAAATACGTTCATCTCATCCAAATCTAATAATTAAATTAAATGTTAAAAAATAATAACTATGTCAAAATGAAAATTACACTTCCAAAACAATTAAAAAAAACAGAAAAAGAATACCACAGAATAGATCAAGGCTGGGAATGAAGTCTATTGTGAAGGGTTTGAAAGTCTAATGGAGATAAGAAGTGCAAATGAGTGCGTAGTTGAAAATTGTGGGTGAAAAGTCAAATGATTAAGAGATATTTTCATATTTATGCTTAATAATTGTCATTATCAAGTTATGGAGAGTTTTTATTTCTGTCTTTCATCATGAAAATAAGATTTCATAAAATCATGAGAATTTTTTTTCTCTAGAGAATAATTGATACTTAGAAATAATTTTACAAAACTTGTAATAAATATAGAAATATATGATTTCTAAATAGTTATTTATGAGAACAACTAAATATACCTCGAAGAAAACGTGGCCATTACCTTATTTGTTAATGTGTCTACATTTGACTCGTTAGATTTCTATCTAAATAAGAATTATCCATAGGGCAAACAGAGAAATGGTGAAGCAAGTTTTCTTAACTGTTTGCTTGTCATTTTATGTTCGAAGTCGAAAGAGGAAAGGAAAATGGAAATTCATAACTCTCTCTCTCTCTCTCTGCATGAGTGGTCTCGTGGGAATCCAGCAGGCACTGCTGAATCTCTTTTTTAGATTGTAGGCAGTAGTAGGCTTTGGACTTGTCTAGGTGTTTGGATTCAGGACTACATATAATTTCTAGCGTGTTATCTGAAAATTCCCTTAACATGTCAATTAGAAGCTATTTCAAAGTGAAATAAAGGTATTTGTTTGTTTTTGTTCAATTTTCACACTAAAATAAGATCTTAACTAAAATTTGTCTTAGCATGTTAATTACAAGCTATTACAACGTAAAATAAATTAATTTAAGCATACACTAATATTTTAGCTTCTATTAACTAAGTGCATGAAGGACTTCCAAAGCCTTTTTCGAAAGAGAAATGATTAACACGATATGTATCGACATAATATGAATTATAGTATATCTATGTGTGTGAGTATCAAAATATACATATATCAAGATAAGATAC
This sequence comes from Dalbergia cultrata, assembly GCA_031216105.1. Taxonomy (NCBI): domain Eukaryota; kingdom Viridiplantae; phylum Streptophyta; class Magnoliopsida; order Fabales; family Fabaceae; genus Dalbergia; species Dalbergia cultrata. The sequence continues at coordinate 76,931,130 of CM062344.1, forward strand.
TGTACCATATAATTACATGAGAAGGTGTTGTATGTTGGTGTCTACATGTGATGTTTAAATAATGGAACTCTGAGTAAGATATACATTTTAAGCCAAGGTAGGTCACCTTTTAATAACTTAATTATGTAGAAGTAAAACTGCAACACATGTTAGTTTGTTCATGGAGAATTTAGAATGTAATTTTTTATTGAACAATCCAAGTTGTACAAAAATCATAAAAATGAAAAGCCATACTTACTTAAGTATACTTTTTTGTGTGCATAAATATTGGAAGCAATTAAAATGTGCAGAGTCATGGCTTATTTCTAGTACAACCAATAGGTACTATTTATTGCATCATCAACAAAGGGACAAAGTTTCTGCTGCAAAAGTAAACAGTATGAACCATGAGCCAATGTTGTCAATCCAACAGTAGGAACATACAACTATAACCCCTTTTTTTTTACCTAGGAGTAGTGTTTAAAGAGCAAGGAGAGAGGAACCATTTAGCATACATAGGCTTCACTTGAAAGGAGCTAGTATATATATGAAGAAGAACCGGATGTAAATGTGACTGGTGGTGAAGTGCGAGTATTGTGTATATATATGGTTGCATAGGACTGATTAAGAAGCAAAGGGGGAGCTCCTTTCAATCCAATATGAGGGGCTGAGGAGAGGCAAGAGCTGTCATCTCATGCATTCGGCTACCCTTAATGTTTTTGTGATCTTGCAGCCCTAGAATACAATCATATTCCCTTTGAAAATGTTAAGTTTGGCCAGGTGCATGGTGTGAGAGCAACTCCATCCGCCTGCTTAGCCCACCCATTGGATTGAAGGGAGCTCCAATTTCCACCTTTTTAAACAGATTTCTTTTAATTTTCCTGCAGATCATGTTTTCTGACTGTACTGTAGTTACAGCCTCTTCTTTCCAGTGTTTCAAGCTCTTTTTATAACAGGTTTGTCCTCTCTTTTTGTGATCAATTAAGTCCAACTAATTACTTTCTTCATGTTCATGTATATTTTCAGGTTTTCAAGCTATGCATGATAGACCAGCAAGTGCAAACACAACATCATGCTTTTGCTTTTCCAAGAGATCTGTCTTTCAGCAAGAGACGGGATATTTCAGCTCATGCACTAGCAGTGTAGCACCAATACAGGCAAAGAGACGGTAGAGAAGTTTTGATTGATAACTTTGGCCGACAAATCTTAGTGTTTATGTTTACTCTGCTTTATGTTATATCAAAGACAACACACTTAGTGATCCTATTTTATTATATCAAACAGAAATAAGAATTTATTCTGGTGCTATATGAATGACTAATTATGAGTAGTTTTGAAAGAGGCGGTTTCTCAAGCACCATGAGTGACGTTATGTGAATGTATTTGGATGTCAATTTCAATTTTGATTAGAAGACATGGAAGAGAACCAGCAAAGGGGATACACGATTTCTATCCCAATATTGTTGCATTTCAGCGTACACCAATGTTATTGTCTAGCTTCTCTCTGTTTCCATTGTATCATTAGGGAAAAATAACTAATATGTTATTGTCTATTAAGCCCTTACTAGAGCTGGGTATATGGACCGCAGTTCGTGAACCAACTCATTTAACTCGCAACCCGCATGAAAATGGACCAGAAAATATTTAACCCACCAACCCGTAGACTTTTCTGATTCGCTCCGCCAAGCTCACGGGCTAAATGGGCCTGGCTTGTGGGGTCCGCGGACCAGCCCGCCTAACCCGCATAATAATTTATTTTACAATTTTTGTTATTTGTAATTGGTATTTGATTTGCTTATATTTGGTGTTTGATAGTTAGGAGTTGTTAATTTATATTATTTAGTAGTTTCAATATGTTTTATGATTGGATGAATTATGCATATTTGATTAATTTGTAATTTGTATGTTATTATTTTGAAAAAAATTAACACTTGAATTTTAATTAGTATTGTTATTTGTTTAAAATTTAAATTGGATTTTGTAAAGAAAAATGTGTATCTATATTTTGTGAGGTAAAATATATAATATAGGGTACTAAAAAAAGTAAAAAAAAAATGAAAGAAAAAAAAAAAAAGATGATCCTTGGGCTGGTTCACGATTTGGTGTGCAGACTTCTTGGTGGGCTAAAAGTGTGGACTGATCCGTAGACTTACGAGCTTAGGTGAACCGGACTTGAATTAGGCAAAATGTCAGTCCATTATCAAGGGGACCAATTGGGTCCAACCCGTTTAAAATTGGTCCGTCGTGGACAGGGCTAAACGGACCGGACCAATCTGCATACCTAGTTCTAGCCCTTACCCACATGGGTGGGTCAAAAAGTCCACATGATCACGATGAGTAATTCTACACTTGTAAAAAAAACCCATGGGATCAAAAGCTCATGAGTTAAATGGGTCACAGCCACTCCATGGGATACGTATAGGTTAGCCCTAACTCGACTAAGTGGGCTAAGACTTGCCTATACATGGGTCAAGGTTAAGGCTAGTCCATTGAAAAATTTACAATATATATATATATAGAGGAGTTGGGTCATGAGCTAGCCCTAGTCCACTAAGCCCATGTGAGCTTTTGGCTTTGTACGTTTTTTACAAGTGTGGGCTTTTTGGCCCTAATCCATGTGAGCTAAGGCTTAATGTCGGGTGGACTAGCCCATGAGTTGCTCGCTCATGTGGGCCTAATTGAGACCTCTTCACTAAATGATAGACGTGAGAAAAAGTTTTTATCATGTATAATTTAATATGTATTATTTCATCTATTTAAATTCTCCTTGTTTTTTACTTTGTGATATTTTAAATGATATAAGCTGTTATGATAAAACGATAAATGTTGAATGATCGCATACATCTTCCTTTTGAAGTATAAATCTCTTACGTGCCATTTCCTTTTCGTTGGAGTATATATCAAACTATCACGACTTAAAACAGTCATTGTCAATATAACAATTTACTCCTGACCGAGTGAAGCATTTATCTTCAGCAGTTTGATTCCACAATTAAGGCACCACCTACACCTAGCCTTAACCAGACACTGTCAATTCCACAAGTTACTCCTAGTCGATTATATAACGCTTAGAATAGCTCTCATAACATGCCGATCCTCTACATCAGCATCGTTGCTGCAAATGCATTTGACATTCTCTCAAAAGAGTGTAATACGGTGTAACAATGAAATTTCATTATTAACAAAGCGGGTATGGCATTGAAATTTTAGAGTCCTTTTTTGTTGAATGTTGGCAATGGACCAAAGAACACAAAGAATGTCATATTATTAGTGAAGCACACATCCCAACAACAAACGAGAGAAACTTATTTTCATAATCTGATGTACTCCTGCTCATAATCTGTCCATACTTGTTTACATTTGAATACCAATAAGCAGCAAAAGCCTAATAAAGCCAAGGAAAAATAGCCAAGGCCAGGCCAAAACAGAGTTGTAGTTCACAGGATGTGAGTAAGGAAAATTAAAAACACAAGAACTGCAACATAGCACTCTTCCACCTAGTATTTGATTTCGGCAATATGATCAAGTTTTGTAAGCAATCATCCCTGCAATAGAACCAAAAAATTATTCTCAGTTCACAGACATGAAATCATAGTAACAATAAAAGAATCTTTTGAAATAGAGAATATTTTGGTACTATGGCAGTGTTAAAAGTTTGAATTTATAACTTCATGCAAACTCAGTGTCTTTGATTCCAAAAATGAAATCATGTTTAATATTCTGATTCAATCAAAGATGAAAGGTGTATCCATATAGACAAGTTTCTAGTTTCTAGCCATCTGCGTCAATGTTCTCCATTAAAGGCTAATACTGCAGATTTAGATCAAACCATAATCTTCATGAAAGTTGCTATTTTACATCTTCATATCATTGTGCAGCTCAAATGGTTTGCACTGCAGATTTACTTCCTCCACCAAAGTTCGGGATGTTCAATCACAAGTTGTTATCAAGTATCCTAAACTTTAAACAAGAAAGTCAAATTCTTGAGAAGTTGGAACCATGAAAAGTCCATAAACTCAGTACTAGACATGAAGGGATTTCAAGTCAGCATAGGCATTTTAATTTGTTACCCCGAGTGCCCAACATTTTCTTTTTCTGTAGAATCTATTTAAGCACTATATTTATGTATTTAAAAAAAGATAAAAAAGAATAGAAATGAAGTTTGACATTACCTTTTATTTATCCACAAGACAGTCAAGTCATTCGGACTCAACAGCTTCCGGCTTTGGACCTGGTTCAGAAAATTAAACAAGGCATAAGGAATTATCACACAAGCACCAAAGGGCAAAGACACACAAGCATCAAAGGCCAAAGAAGAAGACAATTACTCATCATTGAGAAGATTATTAACCAAAGCGTTGAACTGATTCCAGATATTTAACGCTTCAAAAGTAAGGTCCCATAGAAACATTTTTCTGGTGAGAGTTTATTTTGCTTCCATGACATGCTGGAAGTTCAAAATAACAAAAAGACAAATATATGTTCAATTACTCAATATCTTTTTGTTTTCCAAATTTATTTCAACAGATAATACTAAATGAACCATCCAACAACCGGAGCTTAATAAAAAGATTCCATTCACTTATTATTTCATCTTCTAATGCAATCAGAATAAAACCTTTACAAACAGCATATGAAAATGATTGAATTTAAAATTGAAATGAACATGGAAAATGAAATACTTGAAAGATACCCTTTCATAAGTGAGCAACAAAATAGCACAACTTAGGATAAATTACACACACCCCACTCGATAATTCTCAACCCTTGTGTATTGAACATGAAATATAAAAAATATGAGTGCAAATAAATGCCTTTACTTTTATAACTTTATTTCAGCAGATAATATTATATGAACCATTCATCAAGCAGAGTTTATTGGAATCACTCAGTCACTTACTATCTCATCCTCCAGTGCAATCAAAATAAAACCTTTACAAACAGCAACACCAAGATGGTCAAATATTAAAAATCTACCGAGAATGAGAAATGGATACCCAAAGACACAATGATCATAGAGCAACAAATAAACACAACTAGGAAGAAATTACGCCCAATTTGCTTGATATTAGGCAAAATACTCGAATACTAAACATGAGAAATGCGAAAAACCTGCTCCTCAGTGTAGTTTATGACCCGAAAATTTCAGCCCCCAAAGACACCTTTTGATCAATAGGCAACAAAAAATCTACACTTGACAGAAATCCCACACAACCCACTACATTATTGGCAAAACCCTACTGCATTGAACATGAAAAAAAAAAATTGCATACAACATGAACACTAACTAAAGCCTTATCCCTCTAAAATGCATATAGTACAAAAAAAAAAAAAAAAAACCTTGCTCCTCACAGCAATTTCTGTAGCACCAATTTCAACAACCCAGTCCCCAAAATCACCCTCTCATCAACGAGCAACTAAAAAAAATTAAAAAGACAGAAATTGCGCACATCCCACTTGATAATTCGCAAAACCCTCGTGTACTGAACATGAGAAATGCTAAATACCTGCTCATTAAACTAATTTTCCTCCCACGAATTCCGACACCCAAAACACACCCTCTGATAAAAAAATCACAACTTGACACAAACCACACACACCCCACTCGAAAAAAGACACACTTAAGAACCCAATTGCACCGAACGCAGAAAAATAAAAAGGGGAAAACGGACCATGGAGGGAAGGGTGGCGGCCATCCTTGCCCCAACCGATGCCGCGGGTGGACTCGAGGTACTGGTTGACGAGGTGGCGGCACTTCTGGAGATGGTTGACGCCTTCGATACGGTAGCACCAGCGGAGCTTCTCCCTGATGATCTTGGCCTTCTCGATCTGGATCCACTTCTCCCTCACTATGTGCTCCCTCATCTCAAGAAACGCCACCGGGTCCTTGTATGGATTTGCCGGATCAAAGTCGTCCGGCGGCGACTCATCGAACTCCACGTACCCCTTCTTCCTTCCCATACTTCTCTCTTTCCTTCTTCTTCTTTCACTCACTCACTCAGCTTCTCAGTCATGGGTGATTTTTGGTTTTGTTTGTGCCGTGGGGAGCTTCATTCCAGCTTTGTTCGGTTGGGCCACGGTCCCTTCTTAACTGGGCTTTTGCGGTTTAGGCCCATTTTCCTGCCCTGCTTTGAAAATATGAGAAAGAGAAAATATGGTTTGGCTCACTTTTTTTAAATGATTGAAAAGAGTATTAGAAAATGTATTGGAAAAAAAAAAGTAATAAAGTGTTCAGTTAGAGGTTATAAATGAGGTAAAGAATATTAGAGTTTCATTTTTATGGTAAAACTTTTTACATTGTTATCTATCAAATCATCCTATGTATATGATTTGTTAAGTAGTGAATATAAGCCTTAATTATTTTTACTGATGTAGCAATACATGATTACATAACTATATAAAAAAATTTTGCATTATTAATTAATGCAATGCAAGGAAATTAAACTTAGATGTTTATTCCCCAATCATTTGGATGAAAAGTAAAATAGAAAAAAAAATTTCAAGGATGAACTCTGTGTATAAATAACACAGAGTTTCATGCATGAAAAATTTTCTCTCATTTTTTTTCTTCTCAACCAAAAGTATGCTAAGAAAAAAATAGGTATTATTTCTTGTTAGTCGATCGGCCAATAAACCAACAGAGAAAGGTCATGTTTTATTTTAGGCACACTGTGTTCCGTAGTAGGGGTGAACAAAACTCGAACCTGCCTGATTTTTAGATCGGGTCAATTTTTGAAATCTAACTTGACTTAATAATGATCTGACTATATACTGGGTCAACACGACATTCGAATAATTTATGGAAATTTGAAGATTATACATAGTAAATTTATAAAATTTTACGAGTAAGAAGTAAAATTTTAGATATATTTTACAATATAGATTTCAAAATAAATTATATCAATATAAAAATAGTATCAAGTTATGTAAAATATATTAATTAAACTTTAAAATCTTAAACCTTTTTCATAAATTATTATAAAAATATATATATCTTAAGAAATTATTTGACTTCAGGCCGATCTGGCCACCCTAACTTATAACCCGAATCTGACCCGAAAAGTGTGTCGGGTCAAATTTTAAAATCCAAATTCATCTTAATAAGTCTTCACCAACAAAATAAATAAATACGTCATTTTCTTTAGTAAAGTCTTTCCCTCATTTTGAGGGAATAAGTACGCTCACATTAACTAATTGTTAGATGTGGCCAAGGCTTGTAGTCAATTGGCAATCAAATTGCCTCTAGGAAGCCACACAACTGAGAGCATGCAAGTTCAACTCTAGGCAAAGTCCTCATAAGTCCCCCAACCCTCGTCCCCCATGTGTGAGTGTGTGACCAACAAAAAAAATACTACTTGTTGGATTAAAATCTTCCCTTCCACTACAGCTATATATCGTCCCATCCTTTACCATCATCTTATGATATTGTTGCCTTAATTGTTGGATTAAAATCTTCTCTTCTCATAAGTCCTCATTGTTGGATTAAAAACTAATTGTTGCTTTAATTTGGAAATATCAAACACTGGAACATGGTAGTGTTATGATTCCATTCTTAACCTTGTTTTTGTTTTGGTCTGGCATTCTTATCCTTGCTTGACATCATCTAAATATCACGATAGGAATGATGATTGCGTTTTTGTTTGGCAGACAAAGGTTCTGGGAGAGAATATTATAAACTCAAGGGCGAATCCCGTTGCAATAATGACTCCATTTGACTCCATTTTGTCTACTATTAAATCAACTCTCAGAATGAGTTTGGTACAAGTAAAACGAATGAGTTGAATTTTCCATGTTAAATTTATGTATGAATCCCAGGATGAATTGTTGCCTGCTGGACGGGCGCATTCGTTTTGTTACCAAATATTTGGTTGAATTTGAAAAGCTTGACTCTTGGTGATGCTAATTTTCAGCTGCTCAAACATTGTAAACATTGTGAATTCTCATTAGTTCATGCTCTCACAATTTACTGCACAACATTCCATAGTGCCATCAAATGGCCATTTCCCTTGTTAACAGCCAAAACACTTCACATGAAATATGAGCTAATTTGTATTATGAAAAAAGCTTATAAAAACTATCTTCACAATGTACACATAAAAGCCCCATAAACTGCAAGTAAAAGGGGTGAAGCAAAAAACATATTTCACCACCTTCCTAGGCTCATACAATTAAATATTACTAAACTAGCAACTTGGCATGGAAGTTTTCCAGAGATATCAACCCCTACACGTGTCACGAATCGGAGCCATTGATCACCCCACTAGTCTTCACTGGACCCCAACCCAACCCCAAAGTCAACTCAAGCTCAAGTTCCCCATCATCGGCTCGAGCCGGCTCCAAACTCTCAACCGAGCCGCTATCAGCTTCCCCGCCACCACCAACAACAACACTCCTGTGCTCACTCACCCCAGACCCCGAGTCAGGACTCACCGAGTTATCCAACTCGTTCTCGCTCCGACCCGCCACCAACTCAGCCACGCCAAGCTCCACCGCACTAGGCTTCGGCTTGTTAGCGCGGCGCTTGAACCGGCTACCCCGCGACTTAAGGACATCATCAGAGCCGCACAATTTCCCACTCTTTGCCACGTGGCGAATATCTAACGGGTCTAGCGGCGTGTCCGCACTGTCAAAAGCGACGCGTTGAATCGGCGCGCCGCGAAGAACAGCTTCAACGGCGGCTTGGCACAAGTGCCAGCTCCCCGTCGAGAGCAACCCGGTCGAACCGGAAACCGGGTTCACGATCCGACCACAAGCTTCATAGAGCAAAGATTTATAAATAGCTGGGAAAAAAAAAAAGTAAGACGAATGTTAGGACAAAATATTCTATAATTTTCAGGAAAATACTGCAAAACCAGAAATATTGTCAAAATTTTGTACCCAAATAATGTGTCAATTATTAGATGAATAAATGAGCGATGTTATTGTATTTTATTCAACAACTATTATAATTCATGTAGAAGATTTTGTGAATATATTTTTTTTTGTGTTACACTCATATTTATTGCATTTTCTACAGAAACAAACAGAAAAGGGTTTTTACCTGGGCGGAGTTGGGGTTCGCCGGCGGTGAGGAGGTTGAGGAGGCCGGCGCGGCCGTAGAACTTGGCGAGGAAGAGGGTGGCGTTGGCCTGGTATTGAGGAGATTTGATCCAGTGGAGGCACTGTCGGATGGGGCAGTCTGGGGTGCAACCTTTGCGGAGGACACGACAACCGTTGCAGCTCAGTCGCATGGTTGTGTTTTTGTTTATGACTGTGTTGTGTTGTGTTGTGTTTGGGAAGCGAGAAAACTGAAGGAAATGGAAGGAATCTGAAGGTGTTTTTATAGTGATAGAGGGGGGAATGAACGTGGGTTTGGAATCGAGAGAATGGGATGAGGGGCGCACTTGGTTTTGGGTTGCTTCAACTGTTTCCAAGAAAATGGTAGTTTTTCAGATGTATATGGTTTTGTTTATGTGTTGACGTGTCTTTGCTCTTTCTTTTATATATTTTTTTTCTAATACTCTTTCCTGTTAAAATATCTATTAAATTTTTTTTGACGGGAAATATCTATTAAATTTGAATAGGCACGGATGTCAAGAAAAAATAATATATAATATAATAATAAAATATTTTTTTATAATATAATAATATATGAAATAATATATTCTAATGGTCATTAATTATTGAACATATCAAATAGTTGAAAATGAAAAATTATACTAAGAATCATTGATTATTAAGAAATACTATCGAAAAAATTTACTTTATTAGAATATAAAATTGACAGATATTTTAAAAGATGATTTTGTCTAAAAATGAACAAATATTTTAAAAGAAGAGAAAATATTGGAGGAGGGGGTGGTTGGATAGAATTTGCCTACTTGAATGATTTTAAATTAAAACTTTTAAAATGCCTTCCTTTTATAAAATAATTTTCAGTTTTTTATATGATTTTATGAAGAAAATATTAAAAATAAAAAATAAAATTATCATAAAATATAGGAAATAAAAATAAATATTAAAATTTATTTTTTAAAATAATAAGAAACATTAATTTTTTAATATATAAAAATTATATGATTTTTTAGAATAATTATTAATATAAAATAGTAAGAGTAATAATTTTTTTTCATATTGTCACATTAATCCCATATTTAGTTTGCCTTTAGTTTGTGCTTTGAAATCCTCGAATTAATATCAGAGACAGTATTTTGCTTTAAACTAATACTTAAATAATAAATTAAGTTGATAGATGAGTGATAAACAATTTGATTCTTCAGAAGTTCAAATCTTGAGTAATGCACTAGTCATGAGAGAGACACTTAATCTTAAATACTCTATCTCTTGAATTACGATTAATTGTCTCCCATAATTTTGTTGAATAAAAAAAAAAAGGATTTTAAGAAAGCTAAACACCGTAAATTTTGGGTCGTGAGCGTGTGTGCCGCGTTGTGTTTGATTGTTGGAGGGATATGAGTAACTGTACTTGAGGATGGAATGATTGAGATAAGATGAGGAGAAGTTTCTTCCTAGTTTCCCGGTTTCGTGGGAGTTCCGTACAGTGGTTTTGGTGAGGACTGTGGGCGCCCTTGGTGCTGCAGCCAGTGGTTTTGAATCTGGGCCATTTCTGGTCCCCATCTCTTATCCCATACATTATAAAACGACCCCAACAGATGTTGACCAGGGAAGAGAGAGAGAGACCTCAACAGATTTTTTATTTTTTCTTAGAAAGTTTAAAAATTTTAAAGAGTTATGCTACATGTATTCATAGAATATAAGATACCGTATTGATTTATACTTTAGCTAAAAGCCCTGGATGGTGCAGCCAGTGATTTTGAATCTGGGCCATTTTTGGTCCCCATCCCTTATCCCATACATCATGAAACGACCCCAGCAGAAGTTGATCAGAGAAAAAAAAGAGAGAGACCGCAACAGACTTCTTTTTGTTTTGTTTCATGGGAAGTTTAGAAACTTTAAAGTATAAACACGGTGGAAATTCAACAATGATGCAGTATCAAATATCAATGGTGTAAAATAATTTGAATTTGATTCTCATTTACCATAAATGTAAAAAATATATTTACACAGATATTCAAATTATATATTATTATAATAGTTATTTATTGTTTAAAAAAAATTATAAATTAAAGTATGTGATTAAATGATAGTATAAATTTCTTTTATAATAATAGTATATCGAATTAATATAAAATAGTTTTATACTATTATTCAATAAAAATAAAAATAACTATATCGTATTTGGCAGTCACATGAGTTTAATTGAAAGAATAATACAATAATTTCCTTAATTTATATTGAATATGTAAAATTGTTTTACTGAGTGTATGAAAATTATTCTCAAATATTATCAGGATTTAATTTTGACTCTCATACTCACTATTTTAAAGGGTTATACAAATAAAAGAGTTTGATTAGGTACCAATGTAAAGAAAAATTTGTGTTGTGAATGTAGAAAAAATAAACCTATATTATTATATATGGTATATTTTGGTTATTGTGTTGCTAGCTTAAAGGAAAATGAGATCTCATGACAAATCATATTTGGTTAGAGCATGTTACAGTAAACTTCTCAAATCAGTCCATTGGGATTGGGTTAGTGGCAAGAGATTCAAGAAATATACATAAGATGATAAATTTACATTTCATTGGCTTTCAAATTCTAATGTTGAAAAAAAAAATATTGTTATATTATAATTGAGTAGTCCTAACTTAACTCGAGAGATAACACAAAGGGTAGGGGTTCAAGATTGATAAAAGTTATTTAGACATTATCTTTAGGTGGATGTGATGTTTTAATACACCCATCACGTTTAGAATTGGACGTGAAATGTGACTAATTAGACATATGTGTGGTGGGGGTTCGGTGGCTCAATAACAAACATATGATAAGCTTTAATACAATCTTAGAATTGAATGAATCGAATCCCAAAAGCTAATTTAAAGTGCGAAGATTATTCGGGGCTTATAAAGGTTGTATAGCCATAATCTCTTGGCCAATGTGAGACTTAAATGTGCTCAAATCCTTTAATAATGGTTGAACAGCCTATCCCAAAAAAAGGTTGAACAATATGTTGTTTGAAAATATACCATTGGCATCGTACAAGTTTGCACCAATTCAACAAGAAGTATTATACATAAAGGATTCATCGATAATAAAAGTAGGATGCCAAATTTTATCGAAGAAAATGTTTGGTGGTATATACTCCTCCTGTTTAAAAAATTGCCAAACTGCTATTTGATAAAATTTTAAAAGCTGGTTTTTTTTTCTCTTATAATTCTACTGTTATCGCTCATTTTTTCCAACTAGACCTAGTTGTGTTAATAATTTGGCAAAAAAAAAAAATTCTATTCCAGACAGTTTATATTTTCTAGTTTTACTGTCATCTAATAATTCTTAGTTTTGCCTTAAAAAACCTTAAACTACAAAAAAAAGAAATGACGTCGGAAATATATGAAACGAATTTTCATAAATGAGATAATAATTATATGATTTTTTAAACTAGTTCCCTAAAAATACTAGTTAGAGAATCAAAAGTAATAATTGTTCTCATTCAAAAGTGAGTATTTTACATTTTTAAGATATTAGGTGCATTAACAAGTTAAAAAGACTTGTCACTTTTGATTTTTTAAGAGCATTGATTGGAAAAACTCTAACGATATTTGTTAAATGTTTGTTGTTGGTAACTTGGTATATTATATGCAACGGATTTTGCACAAATTAGTTTGGTTTCTTAACAATGAATATTCCGGGCAATAAAAAAAAAATTGTGGACCCTATGCCGACAAAAAAATGAAAAATAAATTAGGTGCCCCATGCTTTCGTACAAAATGTATGCTTGGAGACTGGATTTGTGAGTGGTATTTGCTTCTTTGGAATGCCCCACCTTTTCCTTCCTCTGTTTTTCCGTGTCTACCTTCGCAACTTTCTGTTCACACACATGTTCATCTGTATCTAAACTCTGGTGTTTCTTTGCTTTGAGGTTTTTATTTATCAGTTTTCAGAATTTTGTAAATAGCATATTAGAAATGAAAACTAAAAATAAAAATTTATAATTTTTAAAATTTTTAGTATTTTTTTATAAAATTTGAAAAACTAAAATTAAAAACTGAAAGCTTAAATGAAACATGGCTTAAATTTTCATTTATCGTTTCTCCTCCTTACATCATATTTCATTTTTTAAAGCATGAATTAGTAGCTGCCCATGATTTTTTTTTTTAGTTTGCTGGCTTTATTCCCAATTTCTAAAGGTATGGCTTTTGTTTTGACTAACAAGTGGTTGTTTAGTTTTCTATGATTTTCATTGCATATTTGAATCATCTACACTCCTTAAATACGATGTATAAGTAATTGAAAACAAATATCATGTGATAAAGTTAGTTCTATACTATAAGAATTTAATTTTATATATTGTTATTGCAAAAATATTTTACTCAAATATTCAATCATGTATGTGACTTCAATAAAAATGTTTGACTTAACCACTCACTTAAGAATCTTATAAATAAAAGTTTATAAGTAGGTAATAGTGTAAATTTCCATTGAGAGTACATTAATCAATAATATAAAATGTTTATTGTTATTGTAACATTAATGTTAATGTGTATTGACAACAAGAAGTAGAAGATACAATATATGGTTGCATGATTTTTTTTTCCCTCCATCTAGCTCCTGGGATGGCAGTATACATGGAAGAGTTTTGCTTGGAGGATATTATAGCAATGTCTTATGGTTTGATTAGAGATGCAATTGGCTCTATGTATAATTTGGTTGGCACTTTGCCCACTGAATGAAGAGTTAGAGGGATGTCTTTTTTGTTCTGAACCAAGATCTTATAAAGTGTATTTGGATACTAACCAAGTCTTTGAGTTACTGAGCTCGTAAACTTGTGAGGAAGTATGAGCAAAACTGAGATTGGGAGTTACCTATTTTGTGTGTTCTAGATTAGAGAACAAGTGCTACATGAGCAAGATCAATAAGAGGATGATTCAAGCCTTTTTCCCCGCTATGAGACTGAATTAGGAAGCCGAACCCGGGGACTAGGTTCCTCTCCTAGTGGTTCCTCTCGGTTTTTTCTCTGGTTTACATAATTGTTTATTTGAGAATCAATTTATTTTGGGCACTTTATCTGAAAAATGGTTTTAAGTTAACCTTGTTGTTTTGATTGCTAAAATAATCGTTTTTCAATGTTAAATGGTAAAAGAACAACCTGTTTTTTCAGAAAAAATAATGCTCAAATTTTAGCTTTAAGTTTTTTTTTTCCCATAACCATTTTTTTAAAACTAAAATAACAACATAAATTTTGTAGCTAAATTATCCAAAGTCCAAACACAGTTTTTTTTTTTTTTCCCTCAAAAGGCCTTTCTTGAAAAAAGAAAAAGGTTGTTTTCCTTAGTTCCTAAACCTGCTCTGACATGGATGCATAATCACATGGAGATGGTAGCCAAGTGACGATTGCTATGACGAGAGAATCTCAACAGATCAAATGAACATTGGATCCGAGGTTCAATGATTGAATTGTTTCCTGAGCAGCTAATAAAAATTCTCAGCTAATCATGCTCTTCAGTTATAGTGTGGTCCAAGCTATGTGTACTTGGAACTTCATGTGGAAGATTATACTTATCTCTTACATCTAAAAAAAAATATTTGGAAATTCAGATTCTTTCGCTTGAATATCCTATGAAGAAGAACACTTGAAGAAAGAGGATAGAAATTATTTTTGGCCAACTGAGAAGTAGGTATTTTAAGAAGAATTTGAAACTTGAGGCAATTAATTTAACTATTTATTTGAAACTAGTTTGACATAAAATAAAAAAGTTTCATATTGTTATCTAATCTCATCTTATTATATGCTAGATTTTAACATATAAATGCTAAAACCAAATACTTTTTTTCACTAATATGATAATATATTATGATTAAGTTATATTTAATTTAGGATAAATTACAGTAATCTCAGATGAAGTTAGATAATATTACACATTTCACCCCTCGATTTTTCATACCTACACTAACATGCCCATAGATGTACTCAATGTTATGTTTTATAAGGATGCTCAGTGTCATATTTTATAAAATATAAAGGTATTAAGTGCAATATCACTTAAATCTCAGAGAGGGTAATGTTTATTTCTACACATTGTAGGGATTGTGGGCGACATTGATTAATGTCATGAAAAGTGAGTGTAATTTATCTTTCAAATTATCATTTAAGTAATAAATCATAAATAATGGTGGGCCTGTGATTCTTCATGGACATCCAAGTCCAATCTAGGATTCGTTGGGCCATAGTGGGAGGCTTGGGTTTGGCTTTGGAAAGAGTAAGATAGTGTTTGGTTTCTATTCTCGAGACAAAAATATAGAGACATTGATGACATAAATCTATTTGGTGATGGAGACAAAAAAGGGGACATAAAAATTCTCTATCCCAAGATACAAAATACAGAAAATTTATGTACCTTTAAAATGTGGGAATAATTGAAACATGATATGAAGATAGAAATTTAAGGGTATGTTTGGTTTAAATTTTCAGTTTTTAGGATTTTGTAAAGAAAATATTGAAAACTAGAAATGAAAATCGAAACTGGAAGTTATGGGCCTGTTTGCTTTTAGTTTCCAATTTTCAGTTTTCATTTTTAGTTTTTCAAATTTCTAGATTTTGTAAAGGAAATACTAAAAATTTTGAAAACTACGGGCCTGGTTGGTTTGAGTTTCTAGTTTTCAGTTTTCCAGTTTTTAGGATTTTGTGAAGGAAAAACTAAAAACTAGATTTTGTAATTTTCAGAATTTTTAGTATTTCCTTCATAGAATCTGGAAAACTGAAAACTGAAAATTCAAACCAACCAGCCCTACAAATTTCAGTTTTCAGTTTTTCCTTTACAATTTCCTGAAAACTGAAAAACTAATAGAAACTGAAAACAAACAGGCTTATGACTTTCAGTATTCTTTTTATAAAATCCAGAAAACTAGAGAATAGAAAATGAAAATTAATAACTGAAAACTCAAACCAAACAGGCTCGTAGTTTTCAACATTTTTAGTATTTCCTTCACAAAATCTGAAAAACTGAAAACTCAAACCAAACAAGCCCTTTATTTTCCTGTGTCATCACAACCATGGGTGGTACAGTGGTGATCCCACAGTGGTCTAGTAATAGTTCAACAAGGGTATATAATGCCTTTTATCATATATTTATTGTCTAGCAACAATTTAGCAGGGGTATATAATATCTTTTATTATATATTTATTATTTTGTCCTTATGTTTCTAAATAAGAAACAAAAACAATTATCATATCTTATAATCTACTATCAAATTTGACATAGAAATAGTGATTTTTGCCCCCTTCTTTATTATTTATACTGTTTTTATCTCTACTATATTGAGGGATAGAAACCAGCCAGCTAAGTAAGCTTGTGAGGGTCATGACCTTATATGACACAGCGTGACTCTCCGGTCTTTGACACGTGGCAAGCACCCACTAAACCAAACCATTTTTTGGCGGGGGTGCATGGATTCATTGATTCTTTCATTCATTCATTGATGCTCAAGCTCTTCCGTTAAAACGACTGTGACGCTGAGATTGTTGCTCTCCCTATTTTCTCGGAACCCCCTTTCAATCTCTCTCACGCATCCCAACCCAAAAAAATAAAGATGAAAAACACTCACCAAATCATTAAATAACTTTTTACCAAAAAAAATCTGATACTTACGTAGAAGAAAAATCCAATGCATGTTTCTATCTGAGTTTACTCAATTCTCGCCACGACAAGAACCTTTGATTCAACTTTGATTTCTCAGTCTATCAATCCTCAAGGTTGGATTCTTTGCTTTTTGTTACTTTTCAATATTCACATTGTCCATGTTGCTATTTTGGCAATTTCTCTAGATTCTTTTAAGTCACAAGGAGCTTCATCGAATTCGGAATGTTGGTTTGGATTTTTTTTTCATATATGTTGGTTTGAATTTTATGCTTTGAATATATATATATATATATATATATATATAATTTCAGCTAAATTTTCCTGCTGTTTTGTTTGCAATACGATCATGAAACATGGCATATAAAGCTGCTTTGTTTAACTCCAAGCTATTATGCATGGTTTTTTTTTTTATTATCGTTATTTATTTCCAATTTTTCTTTTTTATAATACTTTTTGTGTTGGCGAAAGTGAACGGATTTTGTCAATGAATGGAGATGGTCCAATTGGAAGCATAGGAGGTTTATGGGTGGTGGTGCCTGTACTGCATTGTATGGTGTACTAATATATAATGTAATTTTAGAGTGTCAATGCAATAATTTTAACTTTAGGTTTTGTTGGGGTTGATTGTATATAAATTTCAGCTTTCAAGAGTTTTCTTGGGTGATATATGACACTTAAGGGAATTTCTATGAGGCATATCTCCATGGACACCTGAAGTTGTGTGCACCTCAAGTGATGAATCCCCAGTCTGATAACTACTCTACAGAACCCAGAGATATGGGCCACTCAAGTGCCAATTTCAATGGAATTAATTTTGGTGCGGCTGAAGGTATAGTGAAGATAACAACTTCATAGCAATTATGTTAATATATGCCCTTTGACAATGAAGAAAAAACCAATATTAACTCTTAACTATTGTCATATTATAATTATTGATGTGTTGAGATTCTTTTTTTGAATGAATTTCAGCCAAGCATCGAATGCTTTTGGTTCAGTGGTTAACTAGTCTTCTTCCACCGTTGAACTTACCAATAAATATCACGGATGATGAGTTAAGAGCATGCTTGATCAATGGTGTCGTCTTATGCCAGATACTGAACCAGCTAAGACCTGGTTCAGTAAAAGTGGTAATGTTCATTCACCTTGCTATTGCTTCAGCTAACAAATTGTAAGCTTGGTTCTTTGATGTGTTGGCTCAGTATGGATTCTCTTCTTGTAGGTTAGTGATTTTGATAACTCTCTGCCATCAACCTCAGAAAATGTTAAAAGGTTTTTGTCAGCCTTGGATGGGTTGGGAGTGCCCAAGTTTGAAATATCAGACCTGGAGAAGGTATAAGAGATGTTCTTGTCATGGATTTGAATACTTTTTTCTACCTGTAGTTTGAAAGGAATTTACTCTGGAGGCAGTTGCATAACTATAATCAGTAATCTGGCATATTATCAGGGCTTTAATGTCTATTTTCTGTTCATAATTTTAGAGCAACCGTAACACAACTAGAAAAAGAAAATCAGAACTTTTGACCAAAAACAAGGTTGGTTATTACATAGAATAAAGTAGTATGACTCACTTACCTATCAAAGGGTCAACAAGTATGGCACATCATTCTTTCAAACAAATTCTAACAAAAAATATCGACTCTTAACAGTTTTCATAATTTTATGTATGGCATTGATTTTGTTCATCTATTAGCTTCTTATGTGCTTGGTCCATGCTCCTTAGTGGCTTATGAGTGTACCACTTTCTCTCTTAATGTGTAGGGCCATATGAAGTCTGTTGTGGATTGCCTTTTAACACTTAGAGCAAAAAGTTTACAGAATGCTTGGGGAGATAATATTTCTTCTTCCAAAGTAGCCAGATCTATGGGGAATTCACCTTCCAGTGTCCATTATTCTTCATCTTATGGGGGAGACCAGAGGAAGATTCCATCTGAGTCAAAGTTTCAAAGTGTTTTGTGTAGCCCTGTTATGGCTGGTATGGTGAATTTTAATTTCCTACTCAGCCTCTACCTTCTGTGTGTGTGTTTTGACGCATATGGAGACAATGAGATTTGCATGAACATGCAATTTCCTAAATATGACATGGTTTTATTTACAAGAAAATATATTGATATCCACGTCTGCATATATTCCCCTAGTAAAGGAGTATGTCAAGAGCTTTACAAGGCAGAGGAAGTTAGAAGAGAAAAGCTGCGCATGCTATGAGCCTGAAAACACAATTCGGGGTAAAACAATACGAGATGATAATTTAAAAGCACTCAATGAGGTTCTATCTGTCCAAACTAGGATCATTGATATGTGACTCAAAAGTTGTTACGCTTGTGGGTAAAGAAAACTATGGTGTTGCAGACTTCCATTATGTTTGTATGGTATACACTTCACAATATGCTTTAATAAGCCAACTTTTCAGTCTGATTTGTACTGCTTTCTTGAAATAAACTCATCTTTAAAGTTTTACACAAATATGAACTAGAAAAATGTAGGGAAAAATGGACAACAAAAAATAAATAGAAGGTGAAGCATTGTCTGTTAAGGACGTGTATACAGCTGAAACTGAGATGCATTATGCATCTCATGACTCATATGTTGTGATTCACAAGACCAATTAAATGGTGTTTCTGTTTTCTATTTTGTGCAGAGCCATCAGCTGCATTACTACACCATGTAGGTCATAAGTTTCATGAGGTGTTTCAAATGAAACATGGAAGCTATGCAGATCCTGCTGCGAAAATCTCAGAACTGATGAAATCAACCAATTTAGATGTAAAATCTCAATAATCTTTTCATCACCTCTGTCTCCACATATTTTTTATATGCATTTTTCCTGATCGATGCGTCACTGATTTGTTTCAGCATTTGCTGTTGCAGAATGCTCCCACCCAGTCGCTTTTGAGTGTTGTGAATGCTATTCTGGAAGAAAGTGTTGAAAGAAGAAATGGCGAAATACCCCATGTATGTTATATCCTTGAAGGCTTTGATGTTACATTTGTACATAAATGCAATCATGAGTATAAAAGCTCATGCATAGTGTGTTCATATTAGCTTATTTTAAGTTCAAAAATAACTTATAATCAAAAAGCTTCCTGGGACAGCTTACAAAAAGCGATTATTTGTCTGAAAGAAGTGATTTTCAAGCATGTTGTAAATCCATGCAATGCAAATGTCTTGCATATAAACATGTAACACATAGGCTTTGAAGTATCTTCTCTGACAATATCTTTGCATGTCAGCGCGTGGCTTGCTTGTTGAGAAAAGTTGTGCAGGAGATTGAGCGGCGTATATCAACTCAATCAGACCATTTAAGAACTGTAAGCCAATTACATTGTTTTCAGAAGCTGTAGTTTGGTTTTCTCAGGCAGTTTCCTAATATCATGTTCTTACTCTCTGCCTTCCAGCAAAACAATCTTTTTAAGGCTCGTGAAGAAAAATATCAGTCAAGAATTAGAGTACTTGAGGCTCTAGCATCTGGAACAAAAGAACAGAGTGAGGTATCAACAATTGTTCTAGCTAGTCATCATATTAGAATAAGTTGATCTATTTTAAATTCCCAGGAACTTTGCATATTGGTACAACATTTTCTGCTTATGATAGGAACTTTTTGTAACAGGTTGTGGTCACAAGCCCAACTCGGCAGTTAAAGGTAGTGTTTTCTTTGCATATAACATAACAATGCACTTTTAGAGATAGATAAGACAACATTTCTTTTTGGTTGCTGAAGACAAATTGTTGTGATTAAATTATTTTCATTTGTTTTATATTGTGAACTCTTTGGCCCCTCAATTCAGACTGAGGAGACTAAAATGGAAGAAAATAAGGAAGATGACTCAATAAAGATTGGGAAGGCTAAAGAGGAGGAGAAGAGGGTAGACAACCAAGATGTTATTAGGTTGATGAAAGTGCTGGAAAATAAAAACATGGAAATTTCAATATTGAAGCAAGAACTTGAAACAATGAAGAAAACATTTGAAGTGCAACACTCACAGTTGGAAGCCGAAGCTAGTGGTGCAAAAGGAGAATTGAAACAGAAGTCACAGGAATATGAGCATCAGCTGGAAAGATTAAGGAATCAGGTTGAAAAGAGTGAGGCTTCTTCTGAGTCAGAATATCAAAAGTGGAACATGAAAGTGAACCAAATGCAGAAAGCTATAAATTTTCAGTTTAGCTCCATACAGGTAAACATATATAAGTGTTGATGTCAAGCTTATTGCTATGATGTCAAATATTAAAATTTTGTACTGGATTTGCAAACATCCAGCAACTGAAGTTGTCTTGGGAATCCATTAAGCACGGCATTATGAATGAGCAAATGGTTTATGCGGAGGAATTTAATCGATTAGGTAAACCTTTTAGAGTCCCCTTCCTTTTTTATATGGGATAGCTCTGAATCTGATCATTTTATTGTAACTTGTACAGGTGTAAGTCTTAAATCACTAGTACATGCTGCTGAAAATTATCAGGCAGTTCTTGCAGAAAATCGAAAATTGTTCAATGAACTTCAAGAATTAAAAGGTGACATTATCAATGTTTCTCTAATAGGAAATCGATGTAGGTGCATTGTGAATTCACACAAAACTTTTCTCTGACACAGGGAATATTAGAGTATATTGTCGTATTAGACCATTTCTCCCAGGACTAAAGGAAAAACAGTCTATTGCGGAACACATTGGTGAAACTGAGTTGGTTGTGGCAAATCCCTCAAAACAAGGGAAAGAAGCCCTTAGAACATTTAAGTTCAACAAGGTCTTTGGTCCAGCTTCAACTCAAGGTTCATTTCTATATTATATACTCACCATGCTCATTAGGCATTGAATGAATGAGCATTTGCATCATAATAATGTCTATGTATGCAAACTCCATGATGCTGCACTCATTGTTACTATAAATGGTGCAGCTGAGGTATACTCCGACGTCCAAGCATTTATACGATCAGTACTTGATGGGTATAATGTGTGCATATTTGCTTATGGCCAGACTGGCTCAGGGAAAACTTACACAATGGTACAAACCTCTATACATATTGCCTTTTATGTCATGCTAGCTAAACGAATTCCTCATTCTACAAGATGCCATTTTTTCGTTTTCCTCAGAGTGGTCCAATTGGTGCAACAGCTGAGAGTGTTGGTGTTAACCACCGAGCACTGAATGACCTTTTCAGCATATCCACAACCAGACAAAGCTCCATCGCCTATGAAATTGGGGTTCAAATAATCGAAATATATAATGAACAAGTGCGAGATTTGTTGTCAGTTGAAGCTTCTCCGAAAAAATATCCTTCTTTTCAATAGCGATATGGACTATTCATTCTTTGCATGGACTTCCCTCTTTAGTTGCTTCTTCCTTTTGAAAATTTTTACTTCAAGTATGTTAGGCAAAAAAGCACGAATATTTCAAAATAACTGATGTGTCTAGTATCTAATACCTATCTTATCGTGTTGGATACTTTACAAATACTTATACACTCCTAATTATTAAGTTTTTGATCTATGGTTTCCTTGATTTGCACACACTTGGGATATTGTCTCACTTCCAACCAAATGGTTTAGCAGTACCTGATGCTAGCATGCACCCTGTCAGATCAACTTCAGATGTCATGAAGCTAATGGACATTGGGCTGAAAAATAGAGCCAAGGGTGCAACTGCAATGAATGAAAGAAGTAGCCGTTCTCACAGGTTTGCCTTTTTTTATTTTTTTATTTTTCCCCTTTCCTAGACATTTTAACATTGAAAGCTTTATAGTAAGTATGCTGAAGTTTAATAAACTTGGGTGGACAGTGTGGTCTCAATTCATGTTCGTGGGGTGGACAAGAAGTCAGGTTCAACTCTGCAAGGTAATCTTCATTTGGTGGATTTGGCAGGAAGTGAAAGGGTAGATCGATCCGAAGTAACTGGTGATAGGCTCAAGGAAGCACAACATATCAACAAATCACTATCTGCTCTAGGAGATGTCATTTTTGCACTTTCTCAGAAGAGTGCCCATGTGCCATACAGAAATAGCAAGCTTACCCAACTTCTTCAATCATCTCTTGGTAAAAATCATTGTTTCTTCAATTGTTAATGTCAACAATCAACATGCCTTGCTTGCTAGCTAGTGAATGCAGAAAAGGGAAATTTTAGTTACACTCCTAACATTTTTCTGAGTAGATTCTATTTTAAGATTATGCTGGGATTGCATTTGAAGCGCGACTTTGATTTTACTTCATAGGTGGTCAAGCAAAGACACTCATGTTGGTCCAGATTAATTCAGATATAAAGTCATTTTCTGAATCTGTGAATACTTTGAAGTTTGCTGAGAGGGTTTCTGGAGTTGAGTTAGGAGCTGCGCGTAGTACCAAAGAAGGAAGAGATGTCAGAGAATTAATGGAGCAGGTGCTTAACTTGATTAAGTTGGTTACGCTATATACATTTCATGGTTTATATTTTCAGTGAAAAGAGCAATTTACCCCTCCTGAAATACAGGAATGTGAACTTTACCCTCAGAATTTTGAAACTTGCAAATTGATCCCTATCTTTTTCTAATAGTGCAAATCAAACATTCTGTTAATTTTTCCATCAATTGTAATAAAAATAGCACACATTCAAAAAAGTTTAGGATGTCGAATTGTACATTACTTTTCAATTTATGATGTCATGTCGCACCTGACTTAAAGTTTAAGAATACCATACACTTATTTTTCATTAACAACAAACGAAAATTGATAGAAGGACTAAAATGCACAACTACAAAAGTACAAGGGTCGACTTGCACTTTTCTAAAATTTTTAGGGTAAAGTGCACAAGGTCAATAATTCAAGAAAATAAGGTGTATTTTATCCATATTTTTATAAAATCATCAAAAGCCGTTCTATTGATCTAATTGCTATCTTTCTTTTTATTGTATGCTTTGAAATTAATAGCATACAAAACACTTTTCACCACATTAGATTGCTGATTACAAGATCTTCGTTAAAAATTAGATGAGGGGGTAAACTGTTGGAGTGTATGAATTTCGTGGATGTTCTTTTTCTCAATATTAGTTACTTAATAGCGATCTGTAGAATGATATCACAACTCCTTAAGTTTGCTGTTACTGAATACATATCTTTGTATAAAGAAGACCAGTTTGATTTTTATGCTAAGTAACAAATTTATGACCTTATCAAAAGAACTATCTTATGACCTTATCAAAAGAACTAGCTTATGACCTTATCAAAACAACTATCTTAGACCATTTTGAAACCATTTTCTTTCTGTGGTAGAAAGCAGCACTGCAGATTAATTTGTTTCCATTTTGTGCTTGACCTTGTAGGTGGCTTCTCTAAGGGACACTATTTTGACAAAAGATGAGGAGATTGAGCGGCTACAATTACTTAAAGAATTGAAAAATGTTTATCCTGCTGCCAACTCTGAGATGCGTGAAGCTTCCCCAGATTGAGGTATGGGTCTTCTTTTTCTATCCAAAGATCCAATATTTAGAACTATTGAGAGACCAAAGGAGCATAAAGTGGAAGTAATAAGCACCTTGAATGACTTTATGATTTGCTGATGCAGATTTTGATTAAGTGACATTCCTGACCATTGTCTTTCTCTTGAACAGAAAGTGATGGTTCCTCTGAAAACTTCATTCTCATTGAAGGCACAAAATCATCAGATAGCATAGAGAAGTACTGGTTGGTGCTTTTTGTTTGTGTTTCTTTTTAATAAAGAATAAAAAAAATACTTCTTAAATTTGTTTAACTTGTTTGGATATAAGCTTATTCTTTTGAGAAATTCCAACTTGTACTTACGCTTATTTTCTTAAATGTAATCTACAGCATTTGTTTCCGGTGGACAATGGAGATAGAGACACTAAAGATAGAGATATAAAAAAACTATTTTTGTATCGTATTTGGTTATAGAGTATAAGATATAATAACTGTTTCCGTATTTTACTTGGAAATGTGGCCTGGGGACAATACAACAAATATATAGTAAAAGACATATGTAACCCTGTCGGAGCCCAGCACCATTGCCATTTTTTAGGACATAATGAGAATTATTAAATATGTATAGGAATATTATTGGAAGAAAAAAGATATTAAATTTCTGTCTTCGTATCCTGTCTCTACTGTCCCCAGAAGGGACAGAAATGCATAAAATTTTTGTATCGGGGGTAGAAAAGTTTTCTGTCCTCGTACTTTATCCCTATCATCAAATAAGTTTGTATCTCCAATATCTCTATATTTCTATCTTGAGGACAGGAAACAAATGTTACCTTAAAGACACGAGGTTTACCTTAATTTTTTTCCTAGTGAAAGGTCGAAGTTGTCATTATAATTGTTGTTGTTTCTCAACATTTTGCACTGACTAAAGATATTGTCATCTTTCCATACCCTAGAATCTACAATAATAGACACTTGTCACCGTAAGGTTGTCTAGTTAAAATTTTTTGGTTTTTGATTTTATCTTTAACCCTAATCTTAACTTTCAATGAGAAAGTTTTATTTAGGGATCCTTAAGTGATGAAAAAATCTTTCTCTTCCTTTTTTTATGGTTTCTCTTTCTTCTCTTTTTTTTTTCCCTAAGTTGTGTTATTTATATTTATAGGGTGTGAAACACCGTGTCGACTTATATTTTATCTACTATTTGATGAGATGTGGACCTCATTCAAATACGATCCACATTTCATTAAATAGTGTATGAGATGTAAGTCGGCAGTGTCCTATATCCCATAAATATAAATAACATTTTTCTTTTTTTCCCCTCTCCCTCTCTTTGAGAAATTCAAAACTCTTCTTTATACCTTCTCTGAGAAGATTCAATTTTCTCTCTTCTTTATCTTCTCTCATACTTTTTTCACCAGCACTGTCGGTCAAGAATTCCTCTTTTGACCGCGTCTTCACCTACCACTCCATCAAGATGCTGGTGCCAAAGTGCAATGCCGGCCACCGCCTCATCTTCAAGGACAAGAAGTATGTTGTGGAGGAACTCCCAATGGAGTGACTTCATTAGAAAGGGTATTAGTAATACCTCTGCTATAACCTCACATTAGAAAGGGTATTCCTAATACCTTGCTAGCTATCTGTGCCAATATACATCTCAGAACCTAAATATCATCCCTTTCAGATAGACTCTACAACTATCTATGTTCAAAGATCGATTAGGAACTCTACTTTTGCAAGTTGATTTGTGCTTTCATTGCACTCAAGATTAATTTTATTTCTTCTCATATCTCAAGCTGTAAACTTATTCTCCAAGGAAAATTATTTTCATTCCATAGGTTTTGACATGTTTTTGAGTTTTGACAACTTCATGGCATCTTTCCTACAGCACTTATCTTCTTATTTCATCTTAAAATTCTTGTTGATGGTGGAGCTACTTGGAATAATAGACTTAATCTTTTCTAATGATTCGCTCATATTTGCTATTATGTACAACGGTTTCAGTAAGGTACTACGTTTGTACCTGTATGTAAAATCTTAGTTTCCACCTTGCTGTTGAGTACCAGATAATTTTGCCATATTAATCTTTCACCTCTTAGAAACTCTGCTATTAGATGTTACAACTTTGTTCACACAAATTTTCATTTCAGGTATTTAAAGCAGCTCAAGCAATGATCGGCTTATAGCTCCAAAATGGTAGCAGCAAAGTAGGAGTAGTGATGCAAAATTCTCACATGAGAGGATATATATTTTCGGCAGGAGTTGCAATTTCATATTGCCCACATGTTTACAAGCATGAGCAATGATAGAGAGTCAGAAAAATGTTATCAGAATCTTTTACAGAAATTACGATAGTTGTTGGATGAAATGAGTTGATAAGATGACAAAATTCATCCAAAATTCAATAATCTTGTTGCATTTTTCCTTTCACAATTAAATTCTGTTAAAGTCTTTGGTTCTTTACCATTTTACAAGCATCTGTACAATACATTCATTCATGTAAATATAATTCTTTTGATTACTCTGACACTTTATGTTTAGTCATGTTACAATTTTTTGGCTTTTGTAAGAAATTCGACTTTGTAATATTTATTCATTCTGAATCATTCAGAGGAAATTTTTCCATTAAAAAAAATAAATAAAGCTTGTAATGCATGTATAATTTTTTTCTCAAATGTGTACATTTAAGCTAACCTAACATGAGTCTACATAAAAAGGGATTTGTTAAAAGAAATAGAAGTTTTGCAATTAGAAGATCGAGCGCATGCTAAACCCTTCATTAATTTTCTCAGATGCATGGGTTTATGCAAAAAAAAAATGCCATGCGTCAATTTCACGAGGACATCTCTATTGATTTATCATTTTTTTTTTGTTTTTATTTTGATTCTAAAATATCTCTCTTGATTTTCAATAACGATTTCTAATGATTACCATATAAACTATTAATAATGATATTTTAAATGTTTCACTCATATTTTAAATCTCAATCTTAACTTCAATTTTCAAAATTGATATATTATTTAAATTACAAAAACCATTGATTGATTACTGATTTGTATTAAATTTAAATGTATTAAATATTAAACTTTGGATGTTGATTACTTGTAATGGAAACCATTTGTTATGGTATCATCAGAGTCGGGTACACCCCAAGTGTAATAAACACTTTCCGGATGTGAGCGGAAGCGCGCCCAAATTGAAGAGACGGAAAAATGGAGCACGGTGAATAGTAATTCGCAGTGGGGCCCACGTCACTATTCACGTGAATAGTATTATGCAGTGGGACCCACTTCACTATTTATGAATAGTACTCGTTACTATTCACACCAACAAAATAGATCAAGAGAACTGCACACCAATATTTTAACGTGGAAAACCCTCCTGTAATTTTGAGGGAAAAACCACGGGCCAAACTCCGAAAAATACTCCACTATATTTAAGAGTAATTACAATATAGTGTATCCCCAATGAGACTCTCTTCTACTACAATTAGTAGTATTACAGAGATCTAGAGAATATATCCAAAACCCCCAGTGTATACTCACACTACACTCTTGGAATTTTCTTACACACACTCTCTATTTTTCTCTCACTACAAGAAGCCTACACTGCTTCTTTCTTTACAACTGAGGAAATGCTTCTCAGTTCAGGATTGCAAAACCGATGCCTTCAAGGCTCTATTTATAGATGATTTTTGAAAATTACTGTGCATGTTACTGTGCATATTTCGGTGATACAACTGTATTTCACATTACTGTGCATGTGCACAGTAATCTCTTTTTGATTTTTCAATAGTCGGTGGCTGCAAAATGCACAGCCACCGCCCACGTTTTCTACAATTCTCCACCTTGGCTGCATTTTGCAACAGCTTTCAACCTTTGCAAATATTAACTAAGTCCAAGCAATGCTTAAACTTGTCAATTGGCAATGGTTTTGTCATCATATCAGCTGGGTTCTCAGCTGTGGCTATCTTCTGAATTGCAACAGTACCATTATTGATACATTCTCTGACAAAATGAAGTCTGACGTCAATGTGCTTTGTCCTTTCATGATAGACTGGATTTTTAGCTAGATGAATGGCGCTTTGACTATCACAATGTACAATTGGTACATGTTGATTCAATCCAAAACTATCCAAAAGACCGTGCACCCAAATACTCTCTTTAACAGCCTCAGTCAATGCCATATACTCAGCTTCAGTAGTTGACAATGCCACTGTTGATTGCAATGTCGCCTTCCAGCTAATAGTACATCCAAAGATTGTAAATATATAGCCTGTCAATGACCTTCTTTTATCCAAGTCACCTGCATAATCAGAATCTACATAACCTACAACTCCACGGTTCTTTTGACCTTCAAATACCAAACAGACATCAGTGGAACCTTTTAGGTACCGCATGATCCATTTCACAGCTTCCCAGTGTGTCTTTCCAGGTTTGCTCATAAATCTGCTTACCACACTCTTGCATGTGAAATGTGCAGTCTAGTGCACACCATGGCATACATGAGACTGCCAACTGCACTAGAGTAAGGTTTATGAGACATGTGCTCCACCTCTTCCTCAGTTCTCGGACATTCTTTCAAAGATAACTTAAAATGTGCAGCCAACGGAGTGCCAACTGGTTTGGATTGATCCATATTGAAGCGTTGTAGCACTTTTATAATATAATTTTGTTGTGTTAAACACAACCTGCCACTATGTCGCTCCCTATGAATTTCCATTCCAAGAATCTTCCTTGCCGTACCTAAGTCCTTCATCTCAAACTCTTTTCCCAACTGAGTTTTCAACATACTAATTTCAGCCTTATTACGAGCTGCAATTAGCATGTCATCTACATACAACAACAAATAAATCTTTGAACCATCTGGAAGCTCCTTAGAGTAGACGCAATTATCATATTGGTTTCTACTATATCCAGTACCAATCATAAATGCATCAAATCTTTTGTACCACTGCCTTGGAGACTGCTTCAAGCCATATAACGACTTTTTCAACAGGCAGACATGGTTCTCCTTATCAGGAATTATGAACCCCTCTGGTTGACTCATGTAGATCTGCTCCTCTAGCTCACCATGTAAGAACGCCGTCTTCACATCAAGCTGTTCTAGCTCCAAGTCAAATGTACTTACAATAGCTAATAGGATCCGAATAGAGCTATGCTTCACCACAGGAGAGAATACTTCATGGAAGTCAACACCCTCCTTCTGAGTATAACCCTTTGCTACCAGTCTCGCCTTGAACCTTGGAGGCTCAGTGCCAGGGATTCCTTCTTTCCTTTTGTAAACCCATTTCTGACCAACTACTCTTTTTCCCTTTGGAAGTTGTACCAGCTCCCATGTCTGATTTTTCTGAAGAGACTCAATCTCCTCATTCATTGCTATCAGCCACTCCTTCGACTCCTTACTTTCTATTGCATCACGATAGGTACATGGTTCATCTCCAACTGCACCATTCGCCATAGCCAAAGCAAAGGCTATAGGATCTGCATCTAATGAGTCAAGTGCACAAGCAGCAGAATCCAGATATCTTTTTGGTTTATGGATTTCTCGTCTTTCTCTGCCAAGAGTAATCTTGTATGGCTCTGCTTCTCTGGTTGGTTCACCAGTTTCCTCATAGTCAGGTTCATCTTGTTGTTCTACTTCAGGTTGAGCAATCCACAAGTACTTGGTCGATTCATTATATCATTTTCTTGCTTCACCTTCCCACAGTCAATCTCTAGCTCCACCTTCTTAGCACCATGATCTGCTTTACGCCTCATCTAAGTTAGACTCCTTCTTCTGATTTAGCATTGCCGCCTCGTCAAAAGTGACATCTCTGCTGACAATGATTTTAGGTGAACTTGCCTTCTCTATACACCACAGTTTGTAGCCTTTCACCCCTCGTGCATATCCTAGAAATATACACCTTCTTGCCCTTGCCTCAAGTTTACCATCATTCACATGGGCATATGCAGGACAACCAAATATCTTTAAATCAGAATAGTTTACGGGTCGAATAGGACCATACCTCTTGTGGAATCTTGATTAATAGCAGTTGATGGAGATCTGTTTACGGATATACTTTGTATTGACTGCCTCAACCCAAAATGATTTGGGAAGTGTTGCGTTGATTCGCATGCATCTTGCACGCTCTAGAAGTGTTCTGTTCATCCGCTACGCAACTCCATTTCTTTGTGGTGTTCTGATACAGTATGGTGCCTCACTATACCAAAGATTTCTGCAGAACTCCTCAAATTCTTTGCTGCAAAATTCTCCGCCATTGTCGGTTCTTAGTCTCTTGGTGACCGCCCTTTGCTTCTCGACCATGGCCTTCCATTGCTTGAATTTGTCGAACACTTCTTCTTTTTCTTCAGAAATAAATCAGGACTTTTACGGAATAATCATCTAACAGAGTAAGAAAATAGCGAGCTCCACCTAAGGAGTTAACAGGGGCTGGACCCCAAACATCCGAGTGGACATACTCCAATATTTCCTTGCTATTGTGTTTGCCAGAATTGAACTTCACCCGTTTCTGCTTTCCAAACACACAGTTTTCCACGAAACTAAGTTTACAATTCTTTAGGCCTTTCAACAAGCCTTTGCCAGCAAGTATGGTCATTCCTTTCTCGCTCATATGACCAAGCCGCATGTGCCATAATCGTGTAGCATCATCCTTTCTTTCAGAGGATAGGACAGCAGCGGTTCCATCGACTGTGCTTCCTAGCAATAGATAGATCCCGCCCTGCAGCTTTCCTTTCAATACCACCATTGAGCCTTTGAATACCTTCAAGAAGCCACCCTCTCCAGTGAACTTGTACCCCCGATTGTCAAGGGCACTCAATGAGATCGATTTCTACCCACTCGGTACATGCCATGCATGAAACGTCCTTTAGTACCATCGTCCAAATTCACTTGCACATCTCCTTCACCAAAGATCGGAATAATTCTATTATCTCCCAATCTAACTTTTCCCTCCCTTTTTTTATAGGATGAGAAGAAGTTTCGATTAGGTGTCATGTAAAAGGATGCGCCAGAATCCAGGATCCACTCATTTCCAGTGTCACCTGTGAATACTGTCAAGGCCGAACCAGTATCGGCATCACTATCTTGTAACTTTCAATTGTTATATTGGCAGAATCTCCTGATTTCTCCTTTCTCTCTGGGCAATTTCTTCTGATATGTCCCGTCTGGTGACAATGAAAGCACTTCACAGATTTATGCTTTCTGGACTTTGATCTTCTCTTGCTTTTGCTTCCCGATCCTCTTTCTTGACTACGCCCTCTCGTCACAAACAATCCATCTGCAGGACCTTCGACATTGGATCCGGCTACTAACTTCTGATGTTCCTTTATCATCAGTGATTCTTTGACATTTTTCACTGAAATATCGGATCTACCATAAAGTATGGTATCACAGAAATTATCATAAGACGGAGGTAGTGAAGTCAACAAGATCATAGCTTGATCAACATCTTCAACTTTAATTCCATTGCTCCAACATCGAGATCATCAGGTTGAAGTCATCTATATGTTCTTGCATTGATTTTCCTCTGAATATTTGAATGTATGATCGCTTTCTCTGATAAAGCTTGTTGGACAAGGTCTTTACAGAATATTTTTCTTCCAAAGCCTTCCATAGTGAATCAGCGGTTTTTTCATCCATGACTTCTCGCAGAACATTGTCCGCAAGACTCAACTGTATTGTACTCAGTGCTTTGACCATCATCTCCTTCTTCTTGTCATCAGGTAATGACCCTGGGTCCTCCAACGTCTCTGCAAGACCTTGGCCGACCTAGCAATGCCTGCACTTTCAGTTTGCATAGCCTGAAGTCATTGGACCCGTCAAATTTCTCCACTTCAAATTTTGGCACCGACATCTTGGATCTTAGTCAGAACCTTATACTGGAATAGTGCAACTCAACTGTAAACCATGCACCAAGAGGCTTCCCAGGAAAGAGAGGTGGGTCACAATGGACACGCTTAAATACCAAGTCTTTCCTTAGCCAGAACCTCTTCAAACTGCACTCTCACAGTATCACACTGTCTTCCAGCAACAGCAACCAAAAGGTGATCCTCAAGTATTAGGGAGAAACTCATTCTCGATGTGGAAGAACAGACTAAGCTGCAACCACAGAGCATACTAAGAATAAATCCCACCGATCCAAAGCTCTGATACCACTTGTTATGGTATCATCAGAGTCGGGTACACCCCAAGTGTAATAAACACTTTCCGGATGTGAGCGGAAGCGCGCCCAAATTGAAGAGGCGGAAAAATGGAGCACGGTGAATAGTAATTCGCAGTGGGGCCCACGTCACTATTCACGTGAATAGTATTATGCAGTGGGACCCACTTCACTATTTATGAATAGTACTCGTTACTATTCACACCAACAAAATAGATCAAGAGAAGCTACACCAATATTTTAACGTGGAAAACCCTCCTGTAATTTTGAGGGAAAACCACGCCAAACTCCGAAAAATACTCCACTATATTTAAGAGTAATTACAATATAGTGTATCCCCAATGAGACTCTCTTCTACTACAATTAGTAGTATTACAGAGATCTAGAGAATATATCCAAAACCCCCAGTGTATACTCACACTACACTCTTGGAATTTTCTTACACACACTCTCTATTTTTCTCTCACTACAAGAAGCCTACACTGCTTCTTTCTTTACAACTGAGGAAATGCTTCTCAGTTCAGGATTGCAAAAACCGTCTGCTTCAAGGCTCTATTTATAGATGATTTTTGAAAATTACTGTGCATGTTACTGTGCATATTTCGGTGATACAACTGTATTTCACATTACTGTGCATGTGCACAGTAATCTCTTTTTGATTTTTCAATAGTCGGTGGCTGCAAAATGCACAGCGCCCACGTTTTCTACACCATTCTCATACAATTCAAGTCTTCTTCTTCTATCGGTCTTCTATGTTCTTCCATTAGTTTTTCTAAAAATACATATCTCGATTCCATCTTTTTTTTCTTTTCTCAGTTTTAAGGTAGAAGTAATTATCTATTTGTTGGTAACGTCTAACTTCTATGTTTTTTTTTTTTTTTCATCTTCTTCTATGCTTCCAGCTTTCTTCTTCGATCCTTCGTTCTCATGTTGAAGTTATTATTTTTTTAATAGAATTTTTATATTTATTCTTTCATATTTTTCCTATTATAATTTTTGTTCATTGCAATAATAGTTTTAATTTTTTTAAAATCATGCAAGGCATAGTTCATGTGAGTTCAAGTTCTAAGTAATTCTTATTATGTTCGTCTCATTCTTCTATAGAGTTTATGATCTTTCTCTTCCATTGAGCTTTCTCATTTGACTTAATGCATAATATTTTGACATAGTGCATTGTTTTTATTTTCATGTTTACAGCATATAATTTAGTATTTTTAGTCTCATGAATATCATGTTACAAGGATAGAAATCGTAGGAAGAAATTATTTAAAAAAAAAAGAGTTAATATTCATTTTAGTCCCTCACTTTTTATTGTTGAGTCATTTTAGTCCCTGACTTTTAAAATGGGTCAAATTAGTCCCTAACATTACAAAATGTGAGTCATTTTAGTCCCTTAACTCAATTGTAGTTAATTTTCTATCAATTAAATGATGATTGATAACATTAAGTGATACCTTGACATACTATATGTCATCTAAAGTAGAATATATTTTAAAATGACTTATTTTGATATTTAAAATTATATAAAATAAATCATTTAAATATTCATTATACATCATAAATTGACTCATTTTGTACAATTTTAGATACCAAAATAAACTATTTTAAACTCTATTATACTTTAGATGACACATGGTATAATAATATGTAACTTAATGTTACATATCATCATCTAATTGATAAAATGTTAAATAAAAGTGGAACAAGGGACTAATTTGACTCACATTTTGTAATGTTAGGGACTGATTTGACTCGTTTTAAAAGTCAGGGACTAAAATGACTCATGAGTGAAAAGTTGGGGACTAAAATGAGCATTCACTCAAAAAAAAAACTCGAATACATTTAAAATATTTTGAGGATACAATGAATCCCTATTGTTAAACCCTTTCAAAACCATTTAGTTCCTTCAAAGTAATTTCTTTCTTCGAAGCAGACAATGTTATGCCAAAGAAAGAGAGAAATACACTCTTTTCTGCATTGACAATTTGACCTATCACTATCTGCATTAAGAATTATCCAATCTAACACATGCACCAACTCTGTATCTATCTTTCCAGTAAAATGACTATGTCATGTTCTTACGAAAGAAAGGAGACTATTCAAATCCATTTTTCTAACCCAAAATTCTCCTCTGGGTATGGTCATTTTCCTATAAAATTTTCTTCCAATGCCATTGGCACAACCAAATGCTCCTTACAACTTGCAAATGGTGTTAGCCAGTACTAGTAGGACTAGCAACCAAACAAACGCGCCTTCTACTGAATAAGAAAGCCCCACGCAACTTCTCAAGTCTGCTGAATTGGGCCCTATTTAATAAATCATAATAATACAATAATGTGTCATGTCAACCATCAACAACAACCAAACACACCCTTATGACCACCCTGCATGCCGCCACCGCCTCAACCGCTTTCCAATCAAAACAAACACATGTTTCTTCTTGAGTCTCTGTTGATATTGATATGTGGCCCTTGTTGATTAAAATTTAAGGAATTCAAAAATAGTAGCATAAACGTATTTTTGTGAATATTATTTTAGTTTCTCTATTCTACACTTTAGCTGTCACCTCTTAATAGGCTTTAAAGACTACGTTGGAAATTAAGCTTATCCCCTAAAGTCAGAAGATGGTCGTAGACTTTACCTGAAAAATAAAAATAAGCACACACTTCTTTATGATGTCCAACTACTCATACGCTCTTAAAAAGATGTTATTGTATATTTTTTAAGTTTTCATTGTTTGATGACATCAGATTTTATCCTCTTAATTTTATTTCTTTTACTTTTAGAAAATAATATATATATGTGTGTGTAAATGGTTAATAAATCTCATCGTTAAATAATCAATAATTACAAAATATAATAATTATTTACCATAATTTATCATTTTTAATAAATTTTTTTGCTTGATAATTAATCTCATTTTTCTTCTGCGTTTTTACAATTTGTGGTTGCCACGTCCCTCACTCTACCTATCCACATCACACACGTAATTTTGCTGACTACTCAGTACTCATCTTCCCCTTTCACACCATTGTTCTCCACAATCGCCCTTTCCCTTCATCGAATACTAATCCACTATACATAGTATCTATCCAATGAATCAAAGAGACAATAATAAAAAATATTACTAAACGAGCCTGCCAAATCTGACCATAACATGCCCTATGAAGCTTCCTAAGATTCTACTAACCCAATAGTTTCATTCTTTTCAATTTGTTTCTTTCTCATTAAGCGAGAAGCTAGTGGACCTTTGCCTTTTAATCAATGAAGAATACTATGCATAAAGTATAAACAATATTTTCTTTGAGATTATCAAATGGGTGACTCCTTCAACAAAAAGGGCACCCACAAAAAATACATATTTTACAAGATTCCAAAAGATTAATCCTCAATTTCCTCCCAATTACAATTACAGGAGGAGGATCTGAGTTCCAAACACAGTTTCAAATCTCTAGGACTCCATAAATAAACCTAACAAGAGAGAAGAAAAAAGCTTTTTGAATGCCTTTCCCTTTCCCTTACTTGTCCTCTCTTTATTTCTTCAGAAAGGAAACTCAAAAAAAGGAAAAATAGTCTCTCACCATCTCAATTATACATGACACCTTAAACTCATGAACAACAACTTCAACAGACCATTTATATACATATAATACAATGAAACCTTGAATTAAGATTAGATCCTCTCTGCCTTCTGTTCTGTGCTTCCTGAAATTGGAATTTTTTTTTCCCTTCTTTTCTTCTATGTTGTAAAAATGAAATTATGCAACAGCAGAAATGCTGCAGTTGCGCCTATCCCTGCTGAGGCAATCAAAACCTTCAATCCTCACTGCAGCTGGTGTGTGGCCAAACTTCATTCTAACACAGCCTCTAGCTGAGGAAGATGGAGAAGGTGGTGCCAAAGAAAATGGACTAAAATTACCATTGCTATTGCTATTACCAAATTGCTCATCTTGGATCACAGGGTTTGAGGCCCTGCTAGGTGGAGATCCACAGAAAAATGGTGGTGGTGAAGCCACTTGGACCCCAGATCCTTCAGGATAGCAGCTTCCCTGCACAAATCAAATTGAAGCAAGCAACATTTGATTAGATATTTCTTCCAATCAAGTACAAATAACAAAATGAGAGCCAGAAATTATGTCAAAATGATGTGGAATGTTTATTCCACTTTATTTTATTTAATAAACACCATTTTTTGTCAAAAATTCTGAAAAAATTTGACTCTGTGTACAATTGTTGAATTACAGAGATGTTATCATCTCCATTCTCTAGCAATCATCCATAAAATTAGCACAAGAAATTTATAAATGTTGCATCTTTGATGAATCACTTGAATGAACCTTTCTTTTTTCATATATAGATATGTATTTTCCAAGAAAATATTATGAACAAAATATGAAGATTGGTCATAATTTTTTTTAAAAAAAAAAGCATTTTTTCATACATACAAGGTGAAGGGAATCACCTTAGGGAAAATGATATCCAAAAGTTCTGCCCCAGCTCCTGAATCCTCGATCTCCGATTGGTAGCTGCTTTTTTTTTTTTTGGTTGGAATAGTTAGAAAGTCAGAATTTTTACAACATGAATTGATTGATAAAAAAACAACAAAAATTGGGTGAATTGTAAAACAAAAGGCAAAGTATTTTTGTAAAGGGGAGAGAGAGAGAGAGAGAGAGAGAGAGAGAGAGTTGGGAATCACTTGATGAATTGTGACCTCAAAGGTCTGATGTGGTTGTCAATGGATGAGTGGTTCAAGAGAGCCAACCTACGAGGCTTTGGACAAACCACTGATTCCATCCTCATCTCCTCACAGCTTCCAAAGGCGTTCTTCTGCTGGTATCCGCACTGATTCATCTTCTTCTTCTCTCTCTTTTCACAGGTGAAAAAAAATAAGAGATCTTGACAAAGAACACCTACAACAACAACAAATTGAAAACCAAATTAAAAAAAAAAATTGTTTTTATTTTTTTCTCTTACAATTGCCTTGCTTGCTGACAATTTTGAACAAAACAAAACCAAATCCAATGAAATCAAAAACCAAAACACCCAAAAAGGCTTTAAAATTGGAGAGTTAAAAATCAGATATGAAGAACACCCATTTTCCAAAAGGTTCTTCACAACATGGAGAAACCCAAAAAGTTTCAAACTTTGCGATTATTAACACCCAAAAAAAAAATGAAAAACAATTTGAGCTATGTCTCAAAATTTCTGAAAAAAAAAAGAAATTTTTTTTTAGAAGATTCGATTTTTCCCATATGAAAAAAAATAGACAGGGTGGGTACCTTAGCTGCCTCAGAGGGTCCTCTGAGGAGGAAGAAGAAGATGGAAGACACAAAATCTGCGTGTTATGAGAGAGGAACTGATACAGAAGGGAGAGGGTAGGAATGGAGGGGTGCAAGGGTATTCATAGATATTGTGTGTGTTATGACCACAATATAATAATAAAAAGAAAAGGGGTTATTATTCTATGATCCAGTGAGGTACAGGGATTACAACGTAGGACCGCACTTGTTGATGGTTGGATTGGTGATTTGGACCTCGGATTCCGTGCGGTGGGGTGTTGTAGCGGTAATGATGGAATTGGAATTGTCAAAAGTTAAGTACAAGCGCTAATTTTATCGAGTAAAATATAAGATGAATGATCCAAAACAAGATTATCAGCACAAAAAAAAAATGATCCATACCAAAAAAGGATGTGAATGGTTTTACATAATTAATATAAATTAAAATTAAAATAAGAATTTAATTTCAAAGTATTAATAATATAAAACTCTCATAAAACCAAATTTTTTTGTTTATATATTTTTTAAATAGTGGACACGAGAGTTTATCATTATATAAATATCACCCAGTAACAATTAAACGAGGATAAAAACACGAAGCTCAATTCGGTCAATTTGATACATTGTATAGTAGAAGACCTTATAGTATTCGACGTGACAATACAAGAAATGATAATATAACATAAGAAATTTTCCCATTTTATATATATAATAAAATCTAATTGTATTAGTTAATACTATAAAATCTACTTTTGTCATATATAATAGTATAATATTATATGATTAAGCCATTTTTATCTTATAACAATAATATTAAGTTATCAGGTCTCAAGAGGTCTAACAACACCTAATACTATTATTTTTACTAGTTAATCCCAAATTAGTCCTAGCTTACCCTTATTCCTCAACTCATGATCGCTGCTGGCTTGCTCTAGTTGTCGCTCGCCATGTAGGTCGCTGCTCGCCCTTGCCCCTGCCCCTAATCGTGGCCCATTACCCCTCGTCGATTGCTACTCACCCACTCGTTAACCGTAGGTCATGTGGTGCACAAAATAATGGATAAGATAAAAATTTATAGAATGGATTCTTTATAATATACTATGAGAATTTGTATTATCATGTCTAATACTAACCTTATCTTATACGATGTACCAAACATGCCTCTATTATATAAGTTGTTGTCTTATCCAATGTTTGGTGCGCTACATTAATGGTGGCAAGTCGGCACTCAGTGACAAGTGGCTAGCAGGCAAGTGTTGACGCAGAAGAGTGAGGTATGGTAAATTTGGGATTGATTAGTAATAAAAATAGTATTATAAAGTGTAATAAGGTCTCTTAGAACATGATAACTTAATCTTATAGTTATAAGATAAAAACAGTTAGACCATATAACATTTTATTATCATATGTGACACTAAATATATGATAAAAGTGAGCTTATAGTATTAATTTATACAATTAGGTCTTATCTTATATATCAAGCAGCGCCTAATTAATATTAAAATAACAAAGTGCTTCTTGTAGAGTAAAAGTTATTATGATCATTAAAATTCTACGTGTGATTTACTTTAGTTTTTAAAATTAGTTATTATACTAATGTTCAAGAGTACTAATTTGAATCTCTAAAATGACTAATTTAAATCAATTCTTTTAATTTCAAGAATTAAATTAATATTTTCTTTATTTCATAGACTAAAATAAAACATTCATACAATTTTAAGAGCCAAAATTATTCTTTACTCCTAAAAAAATAGAAGAACCAACATAAATACAACATATATTTGTAGAAATTATATATTTTAAGCCTTGTGATTTTAGAAAAGGGTTATTTATACTCAAAGAGTGTGAAACAAACTCACACCTCATCTATTATTGAATAAGATATAAATCTTATTTAAGTAAAATTCATATCTATTCAATAATAAATAGTGGGTTAATTAACATGACATCCCATACTTTATTAGTACAATGGCTTTAAGAGTGCACCGAATAACCAAAACGCGCTACGGAGAGAGGTGGACTTTTAATTGGGTGACGCGGACAAAGAGAAGCTGTAATCCGATATGATCTGATCCGATCCAAAGGGACAGGGTGTGGTGTCTGTGTTTGTGTTTGTGTTGTGTTGTGCTTTCTCTTTTTTGGCCCTCCCTCCATTCATTCATGCACCTCTTTCCCCCTCTCTCTTCTGTACTGCCCTCTTGTT
Source organism: Dalbergia cultrata (assembly GCA_031216105.1). NCBI lineage: Eukaryota > Viridiplantae > Streptophyta > Magnoliopsida > Fabales > Fabaceae > Dalbergia > Dalbergia cultrata. The sequence goes on from CM062344.1 coordinate 76,970,844, forward strand.
GTACGGTTTCATGCATTTGTGCTCCTCGCATAATAAATAAATAAGGAAACGCCCTTCCCTAATTCGAGTAAGGTTGAGTATGTAAAGCTGTTTAGAATATTTCCAAGTCTGCCCAAAACAAATATATATTTCTAAAAAGTAATTAAAAATTAATTTAATTTTTTAAATATTAATACATTTAGAGTTTGGGTTTATTCAATGCCCTTATAAAATTCAAATGTATCGATACTTTCTAGTTATTTACAATTAAAAATATGTCACGTGTTCTATTAATTAAATTTATTAAAACTAGCGACTCAAATAATGTATTTTTCGATGTTGTTTAACATATTTTCTTCAAATGTTATTCTAATTGTACTTTATGATACTTGGAAACATGTCATTATTATTAATAGTATAGATTAATATTGCAAAGTTATATTGTTGTGTTAATACACTCCATTGTCATTTGAAGCAGCCAAAATAAAGAGAACGCAAAGTTAGTTTTTTCTGCTTGTGTTGGAAATTTTACATTGCAAATTCTATTTTATTTTTTACATTTACAATACAAGCCATTATATTCATTTTTTTAAAAAAATAAACAGCACGTCCCCAAGTTCAGAATTCTTAAACTCTACCTGTGATGCACTTGTCCCATTCAATGCCAATTCCTTCCATTCCCCTTTAACAAAAAATCTAAAAAATAAAACCCACAAAAATTTTATTTAAACTTTTAAAACCTCTCCCTAACATTCTCTCCCCTCATTCATAAAGATTAACAACATTCATCATTGATTTCTTCATTTCATATAAGAAAATATTATGAATCAATTTTAACTATAAGATTATTTTGAATAATCAATGAAATAAATTAAGTGAAACATAACCGGCATTGGATCATTTAGCACAAAAAGTGCACTCTCTTTTTTCAATTTTGGACTTAATCAACATTAAAGGCACATTTGTGATTTCTACAAATAAACTACATAATAGAAATAGAAATACCATCATTACACAATAGCATAAAATGCTATATCAACACATAAAGCATATAAAAAATAAGTAAAAACTAACAGATATTTTATACATACATGTCATCTTAAATTGTTAGTAGAGCTGTCAGCAATAAAATTGTGTAACTCGAGAATGAAAAAATATATGCTTTAAATGATACGAATCAGATGTAAAGAAGGAAATTCATAAAATAAAATAAAAATAAAATCGGGAGGTATTATGAAAAAAAGAGCAAACTTGAATATACTTTAAAAATTTAAGAATAATTGTCTGATATTGAAAACCAATTGTAAACAATATTTATCCTACCCAAAAACCAATAACTTTTTTTAAAAAATCAAACAAAAATATAATGGGAAAAAAAAAGGCCACCAGCAACATGGCATCGTATAATCAGCCATTTAGGGGTTTTTGGGTTTTTTGGCATAGCTCGAGACTTGCTCCTGCATCACCTTCGCTGGCCCTTCTTTTCCTCTGCACCCCACGAGCATAGTTTGCACATGTACTTGGCCAGCAGCATTAAAATTTGGTAACCATCTTTGTAGTTCCTTAACAATTGGCACTATATCATCATCCATAGTGTCTCTAAGGCAATACCTACACCAATCATCATAACAAGCAGAAAAAAGAAAAAGAAAACATTATATAACTTGAGCAAAACTGAAATTTCAATTTGAAAGCAATACTTCTATTTGTTCATCAAACACTGGAGTACCAGAGCAATCGAAGATAAAAGAATATATCAAACACTCCTCATCCCCAGTGACAATAGCTTTGACGTGCTGCAAAAAGAACTCAAAAGCAACAAAAAGGGAAAACACCAACAATAAAGTTGCCGAACTAAACAAAAAGAAAGTTTTAGTTTGAAACAGAATCAGAGTAGCATGAATTAATTGCCTCTAAGTGTAAATTTTCTTTATATAATCATCCGATTAAATCATCTTATTGATATAACCAACCACTTTTGCTGTGTATTATTACGTAATTAGATGATAGTAAAAATACTGTAAATATATATAAATTAAACTCAATATTTAATTTACTATCTTGAGTTGTGTTCTCTAGTTGTTTAAGAATTTATAGCCAATTTGCTTTAATTAATTTCAAATTATAATTATTTGACGCCTACATCGATATAATGGTGTTTTAAATATTAAACTAACTTATCAAGAATATTGAGAACCAAAATAAATTTATTGCTTTTAATTCATTCTTTAATTTACCTTTTATGATATGTATTTTATTTCATTGTTGTCACCCCCCCCCAAAAAAAAAATGTTGTTAGAGACAATTTAAAATGATTACAATCCGAAACATGACAGTTGTAGTGTGTTATAAATAATATTGCTGAAAAAATTCCCTCTAATAAAAATGTATATAAATATATGTTTTTCTAACCTTTTCTCTGGTTAAGAAAGCCAGAAAAAGTAAGTTTATGAACTTCTTTTTAGTGAAATACACGCATTAAAAACTCAAAAATTTCTCCTCCCTACATAATACTTCCTTTTTTAGTGCTAATATCTTTAATACGTGCCTTATAAGATTTTTTTAGTTCAATTAAGAGAGCTTCGACTTTGATTGGAAGAATGAAAATGAAAGAAGTGATAAGAAGTGACAAAGTTAAAATTAAGCAGTTATTATTTGAAAGTAATTTTAGGAGAGGGAATGACATAACTAGTAAGAAATAATATATTCCTTTTTTATCATTCAAAATTAATTTTTTTTATCTTTCAAATTGGGAGGTCAGAGAGGAATGAAAGCAACTTCCAATAAAAGAAGTATCACCATTTTTTTCACTCTACTTCTCACATTTCTCTTCCATTTCATTACTAGCGACTCCTTTCCATTATTTTCAAAACTCTTGATCATGCCATTAGGTTCAATAATAGCTGTTCCCCACAAAACAGAAAAGGCAGGTGTGATTTTTTGAGCACTTCTGGTTTTTGGAGACAGTATTTTTTAAAATTATAATTTATGATAAGAAGGTTATAGTATAAGATGAAAAAAGAAGTTACATTTTCAAATGTTTGTTAAAGTATAAGTTGATTTTGGCATTCCAGGACAAAATTTTTCAAAAAGTTTGCAGGACAAAAACCTATGATGTAAGAGAGGCTTTTAATGTTGCACCTTCTTTATTCCAAGTTATATCTTCTGTATTACAAACTACAACTTTACTATTTAATATCTAACATTCTCAAATATTTTATTTATAAAAAATATGAATCTCACTACTTACTTTTTTTTTCCTAATTTATTCTCTTTCCATCACTCCTCTCATACTCACATGAGTGTCTACACTAGGACACTCATATAGGTGTTGAACTAACATTACCCTACAAACTATAGTCATTTATTTTTTGAAAAAAATAATTGTAACATACTCGAAAAAATAACAAGGGTTTTTTGTAACCTTTTAAAGAGGTAAGTTTTCATAAGTTTTTAAGATGTAAAGATCAATCACTCAAAAGTTTACAAATTTACTTTTATTAGAATTCTTAACTATTGCCTTGATTAAAAAATTTTATACAATAACACCGAAGTCATTGCTCTAATAATTTGTCTCAAACAAGCCACATTAAAAAAAAAAAAAAATTTGTTCATTTTTATTTTATTGGTTGATGTATAAGTATACCTTGAATGCAGGAGAGTCAAGATCACAACGAAGAATATATATATGGATATTCTGTCTCACCTAATGTTGAAGTTTATGCAGAGGGGCCCCGGGACACACTAGTCCACTTAGCTATAGAGTATTCAATCTCACATAAGAATCAGACAACTGCCGAATATAAAGATCAGGGAATCAAACGCGTCATAAAAGTCGTCTCCATATGCCTTTGAATTTATCAGGGTCCCTAACAAGCTTTTGTCATCGGATTTAACCACAGTATTAATTCCATGATTCATGAACATGCCCAAAACGTAACGTAACCCGTCTCATCCTCAAAGAGCTATGGCCTCTCTATAGAATCGGTGGAGTGTTTGATATGGTGATGGGCACACCAAGGAATTTGGCCCAAACATTGCATCGTGACAAGAAAGTAAAGCATCGGAACCTCTTATCTACAAAACCAAGGCCACCACCGTCCAAAAATATCAGCAAGAGAAAGTATAGCGTATCCGTGCTCAGTTCAAACATCACTGCCCACGAAATTAATTAACATGTAGCACTTTGTTGCATTTTGGGCGCCACAACAAGGACAAACGGCATCATTTATTTATATATATTAACACATTACGTATCAGTAAAAAATTCTATGAAATGGCTTCATAAAAATAGCTAGAGGTTGTCTATCAAGGTATTAAATAACTTTCAACTAAATCCCACGGTCTCGTTTTTTTCACCAAAGAAAAAAAGGTTTATGTATTCTTATGAGGTTGAGTTGTAGCAAATTTCACTATACTTAATACGTGTTTGCTTGTAGCTTTTTTTTTTCAACAAAAAGAGTATAGTAAGTTAACTTTATTTAATTAATTTCTGAACCATACCATATTGTTTGTTAGACGACACATTTTGATGGTCGAATAACGCTTTTAAGAAATCTAATAATCACACGTTCAACTGATCTAAGACTCGTATAATATTTGTCAACTAGAGAAATTGGGGGTACGTTACAACGCATTCAATATTCATAGTCTCATCCTTTGATTGATAAGTTTAATTGGCTTGCTGGTCGTAAATCATTTTTTTTTTTTTACAGTGGGAACATTTTCCTTTACTATTGTGATTATAAATTTTTCTAAAAAGAAAATAAGTTTTAATTTTTCCAAGAAAGTAATATTCGATTTGAGTTCAATTTCTAGATTTTTCCACTAGATGACATGTAAATATGTGTAACTGTTTTGCGAGTCAAAAATATGTTTGCAAATCGAGTCTTTCTCTCATTCTAAATTTTTATCTGCCAAGAAGGATTGAATAGTTATTTTTAAAAGCTTATTTTACTCCAAGGTACATGCTCTGACCTTGACATTGGATAAATCTTTAATTTTTATTGTAAGCCAAATAATAATAATCGGCCATTGAGTTAGTAAACCACCGAAAGGGAGTACGGAAAGCATACTCGTTGTTTGACTTCATATGACAAAATTAAATATAGAACAGCTATGCATATGTGAGGTATATAGCTACATAAACCTAACCTGCATTCACTGTGAAAGAAGAGTTTGGTCATGTTAGGTGTGTGATTCAAGGCCATGTTTCCCCCTCCACGTACAGGCCAAAATTACAGCACCGAACCCTTATCATGATCAGCACACAAACATAATAACAAGGCAACCTTTTAATGGCAACGAAAAGCAAATAAATAGAGAGAGTAACAGAGACCAAATTCATATATAATAATTAAAATTTGCTAGAGTCATATAAAATTTGCAACATATGACCAAATCATACTAAAAAACTTAATCCACGACGGAACTCCTAATTACCATGCGATCAATAAAAAAAAAGAAAAGAGAGCAACACTCTAAATATCACATCCAAAGACTAAAGTGACCCTTATATATTCCATTCCAAAGTGGAAGTGACAATAGCACTTTGAATTAATGTTGGGAATGGCATGTGCTGCACGAATGAGGATGCATAGAAGTGGGGATCGCACCCTTCTGGCTTTACCCCATATTTTCTGTTTTCAGCTGCTTTTATTCCTGCGGATTCAATTGGTAGGGACAAGTTCATTTTGTAGCTTTTTCATATATAACAATCTGCAACAATGTTCTTGATTGGTGCGCGTTATTATTGGTTCAATATTTTTTTTATTTTATATACTATATAGTCGCATGTAGTATATGAGTTTACAAGATCTTTTTTTTTTTTTGTGACTTTGCATGCTTGATTTCCCAGTTGAAATTTTTTATCAAAATTATGATTTGGACAAAACTTTTCTATCTTGACTCTTGTAAACTATAATTTGAAATTTTCAAATGAAAAATAAAACGTTATTAATCTAATTCATCTCGTCAGTTTGATTAAAGACATATTACTTACACTAAAATGAAAAAAAAAATGACAAATTTTTTATATATCCGTAAACAATTAACATAATTAGAGTTCAAATATATAACTAAGTACTAACCTATCATATGCTCGCATCTAAATAAACCTCATAAGTTTGAAGTTTTTTCCCCCCTAAATCACTAGTGTTTGGAGTTAAACTGTAATTACCCACCTCGAACTCAGTCAAACTATTATGGATGTGAATGAAGTTTTTTCACATTATTATCTTTTATTCGCAAGATTCAAATGTAAAATCTTGCTGAAGTTCAAATTAAATTATTTGAATCAACCAATAGTAGATAGTCAACAACAATTTTTTTTATGGAGGAAAGTCTACAACATTTATTATTAAAAGCAAAATTATCTATACATAATTTTAACTTTCATCTTTCCTATTATTTATTATATTTATTGTGACATGTACGAGGACACTCATTAAAGAATCAAAATTATTATTTTTTGAAAATTTTTAATGCATCCAGTACATTGATAACTTAAGAGTCTTTATTTTTCTATAAAAAATCTGGAGAGAAATTCGTTAACAAAATTGTCTTTTTCGGTATTTTGACAATGATTTAGTTTATTGGAGAACTTGGAAAGAATTATGTATGGGAGGAATGTATGTGTAGAGTACGGCAAAAATTTTGAGGTAAACTAATTAGCACAGTTGGTCCTGTGCTTCAATAATATGCTGTTTGAATTACGTGAAATTTTAGAAAGAAGCACGTGATGGTTTAGTGGGTCCAAAAGCGACTTTGGAGAGTCAAACATGCTTTAATAATAGTCTAGTGTATGTATATTTCATCAATCAACAATTTGATTGGAGCAATTTACGCTTTGACTTGTTCGTAGGTACTGTATTAAATTTTAATAAGCCAGACAAAATCTTTTTAAAGTTTGACGAGAAAACATAATCAGATGACCGTGATGACGAAACTGCTGGTGGTGCCGTTTCGGGTTTGATTGCCGTATTGTAAGATTTGAGGCGATTTGAAGGAGAAGAAAGGGGAAAAAATGACTTATAATATAAAATTTTACAGTTTTACAGTGCAAATTCTTTCTTTACCTCTATTTGTTTTTTTTTTTTTTTCCTTCTTCTTCTCCGAAATTTAATCTAACAAACATACCTTCAATCTACATAGGCTGGATGACATTATGCTGAAGTTGGGCACATTGAATCTAAGCAGGCCTGATAACAAGTATCTTGAAGTTGGGCCTTAATGGGTCTTTTTCTTACGTACAATTGCATTTTAGATAGAGGGAGGTCAGACCCAAAAAAAAAAAGGATGGAGTGAGGAGCTTAGACATTAAAATATATATATATATAGAGGGGAACAGCCAGGCTAAAAAAGAGGTAGATAGAGGGCATTGATAAGAAAAAAATGCTTATATATATTTTCTGTGTTTATTAAAGTAAGCAAATTTTAGTTTTACTATTTGATTTTTGTTTTTTTTCAGTTTAAATATTTTTGAAGTTATTTAATTTTAGTCCCTATCATAAATTTGTTTCTCTTAAATAGTGAGTTGGCTAGTAGATAGTTACATCATCTGATCATACATAACAATCAATAAATTTACACTGTACATTATATAATACACTAAATGCTTTAAGAACAATTAAAATTTTCCATTTTACATCTTTTTAACCAATATTCTCATGGCACTCTCTAATAAAACCCAAACACACTCGCTATAATCAATTAATCATGAACATGTTGTACTTGCAAAAAGAAATCTTTTTCTTTTTTTTTTTGTTCTGATGCAAAAAGAAATCTTAACCATAAAAAAATTTGAGGAGTTGGGTACACAGAAAAGAAGCAATACCTAACCCACCTTTATGCCTTTCCACTGAGGATGGGCCTTGAAGCCCATTACTAATGGATTAATCAGTCATTGAGAATTGTTAAAAGGGATAAAAGTAATTAACTCTTTTGAACTTTGGAGTGGGTGCATTTTACCCCATGACTTTTTAAAAGGTGCAACTTGACACCCTATACCTTTCAAACAGTGCAAAATGCACCTTCTATTAACTCCTGTTAATTTTTTCCATTAAAATACCATGTGCCAGTCACATTTATGATTTTATAGACAAAAATACACTTCTTTTTATGTTCCCAATTACTAACCCTAAAACCCAACTCCAAATCTGCCTCTCCCTTTTTGTAGTTCATACTTGACTTGCACATTTTTGTCTCTCTCTACATTTGTATCACAACAAGAATCCAAGGCCGAGCTTATCCTTATGCACTCCATTCCTTTCTTCTTCAACCCATACCAACTACTTCCCAATCCCAACCATTGCCTTCCGCCACCACCCACCACCATCCCCTGCCACCGTAGCTGCCAGCCGCCAGCCCGCAACCTCTTCACCCTAGTCATCATTGACGATAGCCCCAACGACATCCCCCCTCTAGAGCCATCGCGATAGCGGTGCTAATTAATGAAAAAGGGGCAAAGGTGTGCGATGAAGGCGTTTAAGTCGTGTACGCAACGCACGAATGATGGAGGGCGTGACGGTTTCGCAGTGTGATGAATAGCAACACTAACACATTGGTGGTTGGAGCGGCGGAGGACGACGACAACACCGCGGGTTCATGGATGTTGGCAAAGACTTCCCTTTGTTTTTGTTTGGTTTTTTAAAATGAAAAATTGTTTGTGATTGTGAGATGGTTTGACTGGAGTTCTAATCTAGTGAGGTTGTGATTTTAAGAGTGTGATTCTGGGCTAAGCGTTGGGATTTGTAAAGGTTGTGGTGGCTGGGTTATGCAAGTTGATGAAGCTTGTTGTTCCATCACCAGGAGAGGCAGATCTAGAATTGGGGAAGAATTGGGCTTTTAGGGTTAGTAATTGGGAACATAAAAGATTGGTATTTTTGTCCATAAAATCATGCATGTGACTAGCACATGATATTTTAATGGAAAAAATTAACAGGAGTTAACAGAAGGTGCATTTTGCATCGTTTCAAAAGTATATGATATTAAGTTGCACCTTTTAAAAAGTCAAGGGCTAAATGCATCCACCCCAAAGTTCAGGGGAGTTAATTGGATTTATCCCTTGTTAAAATGTAACATTTCACTGAAAAAAATGTCGAAACATGAAAAGATAGATTTGAACCCGTGATTACTAGATTATAAGGTAACAACTTTATCGTTACACCAAAATCACCTTATAAAAAATATGCTCACTTTTTACAAAGAAAATCCAAAAAGAAAAGGATATATACACGCATATAAAGGGAACAAGTTTAATAATGCTAGGCAACTTGAAGTAGTTGGACACTAATTTTGTTTTAAGTATTAGGTTCAATTTTGTTGATGTAAAATATTAGCGACAAAAAGGTTTATTGTCTTAAGTCGACTCGATTCGAATTGAATTAGTCAGAATTTAGTAATGAACTTTGAATACAATTAATTTAGACCAAAAGAAAAGTAAATTCCATACAAATGAAAGATATAAAACAATTATAATGCCCCCACTCCAAAATAAAAAAAGTTATATCAAACAAAAAATAAAAAGAAAAAGAAACTATATTATGCAGTAGCATGACTTTACATAAAGGGAAAGGCTTATGGTAATTAGCCTTTCAACCAAGAAAAAAAGTTGTGGTATATAACTCATAAGGAAATGATAAATCAGTGACTCAATTTTCCGAAAGTAAGAAATAGTACAATACATGGTAAGTTGGTAGCTCAAAGTACCCCCTGGAAGGTTGAATCATCCCTTTATTATTATTTTTTTTTCCCTCTTTCACAAAACTAAGTAGGGTCCTCTCAGTATTATTTTAAAAAAAAATAAACCCACTAAGCCTACCATTCCTTTAAGTGTATTCATGTGATCTACTTTATGTGCCAAGAGAGTAAGACTAATTTTATTCACTACATGTGTTGCAGTCATGCTCATTCATTCTTCTTTTGATTCAGCTCAAATCATCCCTTGTAGTAGGATAGACCCTCTAACCAAAAGCTAAAGCAAAAACTAAAGCTACTCTTGTCTCTATCTCTTCGTGTACCTTGCTTTGTCTATGGTCTTCCACTTTCAATATTCAATGACTAACACAAACCATTTCATCTTTACCCATCTTTTTTCCATGGATTTTTTCTCATGGCTCCAAAATCCATGCCACCCCACATGTTTTACTCTGATTAGTAGGGACACACACCCCACCAATTTTTCTTTAACCATATTTACATAAAAGTGTGTGCTATGAATATTCCTTTTTGTGCAGCTCATGCACAGTCATGATCCAGTCATGAGTCATCATGCAAACATAAAGAAAAAAAATGTGATCTGGCTTTGTGGGTCAATGAGAAGGGAAGAAAAGTGGGGTGGAATCTCTTTGTAGTTTCCCATCCATGATCCTCACTTTGCTCATCTTCTCTTCACACCAATGCAACTGTTCTTCACTTAACTCACTCATTCTCAAGACCCTTGACACCACTTTGAGGTCTATTAGAGCCATCAAAATCTCCATCTCTTCTTCCACCTTAAGCTTCTTCCTCCTCAAGCATTTTCTAGAACGGCGAAGATCTTTGACCTTAATCTTTTTCTGCAAATTAATGAGGTAGAGTAGAGACATAAATAAAATGTGTTAGGAAAAAAAATAAAGTATAATATATGAACCATGTCAAATGATATGCGGAAAGCACTAAGCAACGAGAAATTAATTTAAAATTTTGGGACTTGCTTTTTGGTTAACTTTCTTCATAAGCCGGAGTAGTGTTGGATCAACCAAGCCTCTTCGGTTTCTCTTAAAGTAGGCTGCTAGGACCTGACATGGTTTCTCTTTATCAGCCTTGAGAAAACTCATGAACGTTCTGATCCCTTCTTCCATTATTATAAGAAATGAAGCTGAGGATATTTTTGAGTGAAAGTCATCCTCCTTCTGATCATCATTTGAGTCTTCAAGACAATCAGGAATAAAAATTCAGTCATTGTTAAATCATATATATAAATAACAATGCTGTATATACACTTGTTGGGTGGTCATGGGCCCAACCAATAGAGAACCTATCCTAAGATGTACATACCACCTTACGTATTAAGAAATTGTTATGTGCACGAGTGATTTATTTCTCTTGGTTTGGTCCATTGATGGCATGTTACATCAGTTTTCTAGTAGTTAAGGAGATAAAAGCGACTTTTAAAAGTGGATGGTTAAAAAAAATAAAGACTGATATGGCATGCAATTAATGGATAAGAACAAGAGTATTATTTTACTCTAACGGTACACACAATTTTTTCATCCCACAGTTATATTATTGATTACGATTTATGCTAATCACATATTAGACCACCTATGTGCCTTGGTACTTTGCTGATTTTGTATTGTATAAAAGTCATGGCATCTAAACACAAGTTAGGGACATCAAATGAAACACCTACTGTCAAAGCACGTGTTGAACCTATATATAATATTTTATCTCTAAAGACACTTAATTCATCATGCATGTCCCATGTAATGTTCCATTCCATGTAAAGAAAAAAAAAATTGATTTTCTGTTTTGGTAAAATACTAGTTAAGATTACACGATGCAGATCAATTTTGAGTTGAGTTATTTAATTTTGATTGATATGTTGAGTTATATATTATTACTTGGATGTGATCTCAACCACATATAACTTTTGACATGAAATCTATTTCTAAATGAGATGATTAAAATTAATCATCATACCTCGATATTCTGGAACTAGGAGCAATTTTGGAGCCAAAAGCCTCATTCTAGCATATATCTCAGGTCTCCTACCATGCTCATAAGGCTCATTCTCGACGTATCTTTGCAACAAAACTTGAAACTGTTGGAACTGCTGTGCAATGGCCGCTGGACAACCCGCATCAGGGTCATGGCGTGAAGCCCTTTTGGACAGAAAGTTTTTGTAGTTCCAATTAAGTGCTTCCCATGTTAGGCAAATTTGTGCTACATATGCAGCCTCAAGTTCATGGTATGGATTGTGACGGATATCAGCTGGTTTCTTATTCACAGTTGAAAACTTGAACACAATACGCTCTGAAATTGACCTTGGAGACACTTTGATTGATCTCAAAGACTCTGAAATTGAGTTTTGCTACTATGTGTTAAAATCATGAAATCAATATTTCAGAAAGAGTCTTATTATTTGAACATACAATTTTGTGTGTTAATCGACTTATAATGATTCATGTACAAATAAGTCCATGAATCACCGTTGGTTGATTGACACATAAAAATATATGTATAAATAACATTTTCTTTTTACAAGAATTAAACTCGCAATAATGGACAAGGAATAAGGAAAAGGGTGTTTACCAGTTTCATGAAGCTTTTGTGCACTGATCCTGTCTAGGAATGACATTTCTTCATCATATTTTTGGAAAACTGTGTATGATTCCCACTTGGGGCAACTTCTCCTTGATGAAGAAGAAAAAGGGTCTTCTGTCCCAGAATCCTTGATGGAGCTCCTCCATTCTGATGAGCTCTTAGAAGTGGAACCAACAGTGCAAGAGTCACCATATATTTCCTCATCATCCTTTTCCTCAATAATAAGCTTCTTAGTCTCCAGTTGGGTAGGACCAAGAACAAAGAATCTCTCATCCCTTGTGAGGCTTGCTTCTTGCACCTTCTTATTTTTAATAAGTCCTGCACCAACATGTTCTTCTGCAGAAAGAAGTACCAACAAGAGTTGAAGTATAAGATGTGCATGTGAATAATATAACAAACTATAGTCTATATAGTCCTAGCTATGATGTGAGATGTACCTTCACAGTTTTTGTCACTATCCACTAATTCACTTTTGTGTAGGTTCAAGGTGATGGGAGAAGTGGGCCTGTTCTCAACTGGGACAGCAGAATTTGGAATAACAGAATCAGCATCTCTTGGTGGAAATTCTTCCTCAGTTGCTCCTTCTGCTTCATTTTCAGAGTCTGAGACTAGTGGTGACTTGTGAACAGACAATGTTTCAGTGGAAAAGTTCTCGTCTGTCTCTTCAATCAAGCTATCTTGGGGGCTGATGAATTCTTCAGAAGAGGAATGAGTCCTTTGAGGGTTGTTGTTATACAGAAACAGAAGGGTCTCTCCACCACCAATGATGTCTGCTACTAAGTGATCCCTCTCGATATAATCAACATAAGAATAACTTTCTTGAATTTCTTCTTCTTCTTCTTCTTCATACTCAGAAGACACATATTCGTAGTGCTGATCTCTGCAACATACAAAAAGTTACTTTGTATTCAGATTAACTTATTTTAGGTTCAAAACAACTTGTAATCAAAAGTTTTCTTAGATAAATTTTGAAGAGGAAAAATTATTATTTTCTAAAATAATCTGTTAGCACACATGCAGTTAGACTTCTTAAGGAAATGAATTTGTGTGTGTGAGGGAGAGGACAAGACCTTTGGATTAAGGAGTAGCTGCCAATGAAGTTTAAGAACTTGGGAAGCAAAATGGATGAGAAGAAGATGAAGAGGAAGAGAAGCTGGAAAGAGCTTGAGGCATCGTAGAAGAGCCTAACAAGTGCTTCTTCTTTGGAACATGGCATTTTCTTTGTGGTAGCTCCAAAGTGACTAAGGGAGATAGCTCCAAGGGGACTCCGCCACTAAGCAAAGCTACTCTTAAAAAAAAAAAAAGTGGGCTTGGTTGCTTTCATAACATCTATCCTTCTCTGTCAACACTGTCCAAAAATTATAGACAATCCCTTATCATATTCCATGCCAAATGACTTCTACTGTCATCATGTCCCAATCAGAAAAGGCTTAATGCACCAAGGGCAAATCTGTCATGCAATTATGCAGTCCTCTAAGTTTTGAAGATTGGACAATTGTGGCATCTCTCTTACAATAAGATCTATTGGCCTTCAAGACATATTGGGACTTGGGTTGGGGATTCATGCATTTTAAATTATTTATTAGAATAATGATAGTATAGTCTCAAGTTTAAAATGAGCTCTACATATTACAATATATCAATTATTTAAAAAACAATTTAAAGTTATAAATATATAGATATATTATAAAAATATTGGTTGATATCGTGTCATGTATAAAATTTATTTTAAACTCAATTCTACACAATTACACATGATACTCATTTGGAAGATTTTTATCTCATTTTTACTCTCTAATCAAACACACCTTAATGTATTTAGGATACCTTGAATTACATTCCCATGTGTAATAGGAATACTGAAAATTCAGTAAGTTGTCAGAGACAATTTGTGGATATTTTTTCTTAAAAAAATTGATAATTCAAGGTTGAGTCACATAAATTGCTGCTTCATCATTCATAAATAAACTTATTGGTCTGAGATACGGTGAGATGAGATTTCAATTCATTCAATTTCCTGTAGCAAGCTTTAAAAAAAAAAAACTTTGCCTTAATAATTGGTGAGGACCATAGTCTTCACCTTATCTGAAAAAGCAAAAACTCTGGGAATCATTTCTACCATACTTTTCATCAAAAGTGCGTAAATCTTGTTTTATAGTCTGTACATAGTGGGACCAACAAAACCTGACACAATTGGTAAGGTGTTAGGTCCTTTAAGCATGTGTCAGGAGTTCGACTCCTGTCGTATGTATAGAAATAGATTTTGTTGGGAGAGACAAAACCCACTTTAATTAAAAAAAAAAAATAGTCTGTATATAGCGCAGAAAATCCACAAAGAAGCTTTTCATTTTTTCCCTGTATGAAACTACGTGAAATGATGCACAGAAACAAATAAGATAAAGAAAAAAGAAGAGACCAAAACCAAGCCGCACGCCTAGGTAGACAATTATGAAATTCACTTTATAGAAAGATATAATATTTTCAGGAAAAAAAGCTGAATGCATATACAATTTTTAACCAAATATAGATTATTTATAATCAGCATGTTTGTATTATAATGTATTAAAGGTTGTGAGCTAAATTAAAGTTCAATTAAGGTTTATGCGCTTCTGGCCCAAAACACTGAAAACTTGGGAGAGTTTTCTCTGTTTAATGAAGCCTTTGAGTGTATTCCTTAACAACTGAAGGAATAATAAAAAGCCTTTTTAAAAAGACGATGTTGCCTGTGTCAATTGGGAATGCTTTTTACCAATGCTCCTAATTGATCCTTGTCTTGAACTTGGCCGCTAAGATTGCAGCACAGATTTTGTCCTCGCAGAATTAGTGAATATTAACTATTATTATGATATTATTGTTGGGTTTGGGCTCACTCCTATGTGGGGAAAAGCCCAAAACCAAACTAGCTCACTTACCTAATTAGAGGAGTCAGCTAGGGTAAGTTGAGAGTGCTTATTTGTGTGAAAAACCACAGCCAAACATAGAGAGAGAAGAGAGAACTCGACCTCTTCCCTTTCCATTTTTCTAGTCACGAACAGTCACCGTATATAGGCCTTTGCGAATTTGTTCACCGTTGGATCGAGCTGAAATTTGGACAGCAGGTTCCTGAGAGATGGTTCTTCATTTTGAACGGTCGTATCATTGAACAAACGTCTGGAGAGTGAGATATTGCTCACGAACAAAGGTGCTGTTTCGATTTGCGGAATCAGCTTTTTTGGTTTAAGCTGTCACCGTAAATTGCCGTTTGGGAAGTCGTTCACCGTTGGATCGGGCTGAAATTTGGACAGCAGCTTCCACACAGGGGTTCTTCATTCTGAACAGTTGGATTGTTGAAATAAGGTCCGGAGAGTGAGAAACTGGTCTCGGACAAAAGCTCCAATTTTGGGGTATTTCATATTTCCTTGTTCTCAATTTTATGAATTGATGATTGGTTGGTTTTAGGTTGTTGTTTGCACGGTTTGTGCATTTATTTGAGACTCTCTTGTACCTGTTTTGATCATAGTAGAGCTATTTCATTGGTCTGGACGACCCGTGGTTTTTGTCTCTCACATTGAGGGAATTTTCCACGTTAAAATCTTGGTGCATTGTTCCGATTATTGTTCTGGTTACTTTGTGTTGTTTGCTGCCAATATTTTGCTGCTAGAATTGTTGCTCCTCTTGTTCTTGCAAGTAGGGAATTGTGTGTTTAGTTCCCAACAATTATTTCCACTATACTATGATTTTTTTAATTATATGGAGTTTGGCCAACTTATTTGTTGCTCTTCGCTACCTAGTTGATTGCATTCTAATGAAAAGTTTGAGGGGTCACTTTTGTATTAGACCGAACCCTCTTTAGCATCGCCACACTGATTCAATCATTTCCTCATCATTATGTGAGTCAGCAAGGGGGAATAAATAGAAAATGATCATTGAAGTGATAGAGGACCTGAAACAAAGTGTAGTAAAGGACAGAGGAAAAGGAAATAATAATGCACATATAAGAGAACAACTACTTGGCAGTTTCAATCATTTTGTTAGCTTAGAGAAAGCAGTATGTTCCTTGCTTGTGAGTGAAAGATTGCCCAAAACATGGCAATTAATGAGTTATTTGTGTCCTATTGAATGGCTATTTTCATATTTTGTTTCACAACCGAGAATATATGTTCCTGCAAATCTTTCTAAATATTAAATAAGTAAAAAAAATTGAATTCTTATCTCAAAATCTTAAAAAGTAATGAAAATTTTATTTAATATTTAGAGGATTTGTAGAAAAATAAAGTAGGAAGATATATTATATTTTTTTTGTTTCACTACGTGATAGTGTTGAATTACATTTCATCCTATTTAGTAAGTTGGACTCCGAACAATGTACTCCACATGACGTAGAGAAAGCGACCAAGGTCCTTAGTGAACTATTTCTCTTTCAAAATGGCACCTAAACAACTGTGGTATATAATTATATTGATACTATTATTTTCCTATATGTGACAGTTACAGTGTAGCTTCTATAATAATTAAGGTGAACTGTTGGACCGTGTTATTGAGAAACAAAGAAGAAAGTAAAATTAATTATTGCAAATCCGGTGTGCTAGCTCTGTGATGAAACAGAGGCCCAATCTAATATTCTGTCTGGAAGACCCCATTATTCCCAGAATGGTACCTCGTGGGATTGCATAAACCTCGTGGGTCGGACAACTAGGCTTATGATAATAATAGGTCAATAATATCTACTAATGGATATTGGTTGTGGCTTTTTCTGAGGCTGTAAGTCTCTTTCTAGAGGTGCTCAAAACCGATACAAAACGAATTAAATTTGAAAACTGATCAAAACCGTGATTAATTGGTTTGAATTGGTTCTTAATTTATACAAATCGAACCAAAATGATAAGTTTTCGATTCATATTTCTAAAACCGAAAACCAAACCAAACCAAATGGAATTGATAACATATTATATTAATAATTTTATATATTAATTAGATGTATTACTTATCAAAATTTCCTATCCATACCTAAATTTATCTCATATTTTAAATCAACATTTATAATTTTTAATTATACATTAATTCTTTTAATTTAATCAACATGAGTTTTGTACAAATATTTTATCATTTATTTAACTTATTAGTTAATAGTATTACATATTAGCATAAATTTTAAAAATTAGCTTAAATTTAATAAGTATATAGTTTTATAATAATAATTAGTTTAATTAATATCACTTATAGTTGCATTTTTATATTTTATAAATTTTATGGTAAGATTCGAAAATTGAACAAATTGGTTTGATTTTGTTCGAATATTAAAAAATAATCAAATCAAATTGAACCGTGAACATTTACCTCTTTCTATAACATATGGTTGTCTTCATAGGCTTTGTTTATTTAATGTGTATCACTTTATAGACTATTGAGATATATACCTAACTACCACCGCATTTGATAAATTCAAATGTTGTGGTATTCAGTTACTCTATTACAAGAAGCCACTACTATATATCTTTGTTTTTAAACAGCCTAGAGAGTATTAATGTTTTATATTGATTCAAGTATGTCACAAATTTGGCGTGATCACCTTTGCATTCATGAGGATATATTGTGTGATGTGATAGCGCATTATATTAAAACTGTGTAGTTGTCATTGATTAAATTTCTAGGTTTAGAGCTTTTAATGTCATTAAATTTTGATGTATTATATCCAGGTTCAACCTGATGTTTTGTAACCAATTAGATTTAGCCCTTTATCTTTTAATCAATGAAACTCTTCTAGCAAAAAGGTGAAAAAATAAAAAAGTGTCTTCTTCTAGAGGCTATTTCGAACCAGCCAGATATGGTTTAGGTAAATGTTATTTTAACATCCCAAAGTGATGTCCAATTAGAACATCTACTCTATCATCATTAGATATAATGATGGTCCCACCTTTTTTTTATAGATTTATCATATCCGATGATGATAGAATAAATGTCTCAATTAGATACTTATTTTTTAGTATTAAAATAGCAATCCTCTATTGTTTAAGACCACTTGCCCCATCCCTCCTTTTTGGGTGGGTGCTTGACAAAAACCAAAAAAAAAAAATTGTTTCCTTCTATTTCACGGCTAACCTACAATGTGCATAATAAGTGCAATTTTTTTTTTTTTGGGTCAAGATAGTTGGAGGAATTCATCTTATCCAAGTTACACTTTAATAATTAAAGACAACAAAGTATAAATCAATTAATAATAACTTGCTTTAGCGATTCTTCAATGTTTTTTTAATATGCTTCTTTAGGGATTTTTATTCAACATCCATTTATTTTATTATATTTTATTGGCCTATTTGGCACGTCCGATAAGATAAGCATTGATAGTATAAGACATGATATTGTAAGGCCTGATAAATTTAATTTTAATACTATATAGTGTTTGATGTAACACTATATGAGATATTCGATTTTATATTCAATAATATCACACTATTTGTTTACAAATAATAATAAATAGAAATTTTTATTATGATAATTTTTAAATATTATATTTATGTAAATAATTACTAATTAAATTTATATTAAAATTTATTATTTATTTTAGTATTTAATAATTATTTATTATTTCAATAATATATATAATTATTTTATATATTTTAATATTTTATATTTTTAATCATAATTATTTAAATTTAAGTTATTGATCCTTGCTTTATATATTAGATATTATTTATTATTTATTTATATATTTTATTAGCTAATAATTTATAATTTTATATTATATATTATATATTATTTATTTAAAATATTTATTTGTTATTAAATATTTATTATTTTATTTTTTGTATTGTTTATCAATTATATTTATTTTTTATTACATATAACTATGATATTATATATTATATATATTTATTTTATTAAAAATTTTTTTTTTATAATTTTATTTTTTTATTATTTATTTAAAAATTATTTTATTTTAATAAAATATTTTAAAAAATGATTTTATACGTTAAAAGTTAAGGAGAGACTATTTTCACTCTCCTTTTAGTAGCTTTAATTTGGTATTCTACAGTTACCCTTAAATAAGGGTTGTGTTCTATTGTTGTCTATTATATCTCCCATATTTCAAATAATATTAATCAATATTAAGTATAAAACTAACTATTAATTCTTCATTTACCAATTTAAAAAATAAAATAAAGAATATATTATGCTTTTGTTTCTACAAATTAAAATGAAGTATTTTACAATAAATAGAATCCTGTTAGACACTTTTTTTTTTTGAAAAAAATATAGTATCTTTTTGTGACACACTTTTTCTATAGTCATTTACTTCTCTATCCTCGTCTTAGAAACCCATTTTCTTTTTTGAGTGTTAACTGTTAACACATTTCTTTCTTTTACTATCAAGTAATTAAGGCTATTACTTCTTGTTGCGTTCGTTATGTAAAATGCCTTAAATACGTTGGAAATAGCCACCAAAATTTATAATAAGGAAACCAATATTTTCTTAACAAAAAGTAAAAAAAAAAAAACTTAATCGTATCAAAGCTTGAAATTAACAAGGCTGACTTCCATATAGCTACAGGACAATTAATCTGGTGTTGAATTTTTATGCATACGTATTATTACTTTTTTATTTTAAGAGGTAAAAAAATAAGCAATGTATTAATATAAAAAGAAAGAAAAGTAAATGATGATTTTTCAAAGCAATTTTTACGTTCTTTTACTTAAATAAGTGACGAGCACATTTTTTTTCAGCTTTTCATCTCGTTAAATTTGAGAAAATCAAACAAGTAATAAACTACTCATACTTAAAGTTTTATACGGGTTTCACAAAAAGGAAAAACACACTATCAATGAACCAAATAAAAGAACTTGAAAAGAAGTTTTACTTGTTGAGTAATTTGCACCAAACAGAGACATAAACATTTTAAGTTTGAATATCACACCCATCTTACGTATATAAGAAATGCAATCTCAAAATTTAAAACAAAAATTCTTTGAAAATCAAACACAACTCTTGTTTTGCTTATTCACTTTTAAAATTGGTAAGTTAAAAATGGTTAATTTTTATATTTAATAATAACTAGTATATTTATATAATATAATTTGAAATATGAGAATAATAACAGACAAAAATATAACACAAGACTTAATTAAGAGTAATTTTGAAATACTAGAATAAAGCCACTAGAAGAGGAGTGAGAATAGACAAATGAGAGTGACAACAAAAATTAATAAAAAATTTTAAGTATTATATTAATAAAAATTTAAAAAGAAAAATCAACATTTAAATTCATAATTATGTTAAGTACATGATAAATTGATGAAATTAATCACTACCAAAAGAAATTGATGAAATTAATGATAAGCATTTAAAATTATTACAACTAATTAACCTAATTATGATTGATCATTACTTTAATTTTGTAAATTGTTTCCACATAGGACTAGGGAATTAAGAATTTGGGATGGTAGATGATTTGCTAAACAAAAATCTGCAAAGGTGACGGTTGCCTTCTTGACTAATACATTTAAATCAATATTTCTTTAATTGATAAAAAAAAGAAAGGATATTTTAGAAATATTGAAAAAAATAATGATTAAGTGGGGTAGCAATAGCTACTCCCTAAAAGCTAATTAGATATAATACGGTTTTCCCATGTTGTATTAAGTTATATAACATTTTGACCTATAAAAAAGTTATGACATATAAAATTATACAATATATTGTCTACATTAAATAATAAATAAGGGGATTACATATAGTATTATTTTATACTATTATACTTAATACATTATACCAAACACCCCTAAGCAGATCTTTAGTTAAGACCACATTTTCATGTAATTGACGCGTCCACGTAGTAGTCTCATTTAAGACATTAATTCTTTTTGAAATTATAATTAATATCTTTTTGCGAAACTTAAGTACATACATGTTGTATACCAAGAAGATCATAGCTTTTATTTCATTATTTGTATATGAGGTGAGGCAATAATTTTCTTCATTGAAGATAGCAAAGATATTGCAACTTCCTGAAGGACGCATGAGAGGTGACATATGGTAAAAATACAACACTATGAAATTATATATATTTCTAAAAGTTTAAACGTACAATCGTACAACGTGAAATTATATGATTATTTAATTTAAAGTTTTAAAAAAATTAATTTCTATAAGTGCAAAAATAAATTTACTTTTCAATAATAGAATTTCAAAAAAATAAAAATTATATAAGATAATTACTCATTATATATTATAATAAGTCAATCACCCACCATAATTTATTTATTAATAAAATTCTATTAAATAACAGTATAAAATTATTTTATACTATTTATGCATATAAATTAAACTAAAAAATGGTGTGTAATTATTTTTTTCATTATCATTGAACAGTGAGTAATTATTTGAAGTTTTAAACACGTCACATTATGCTAATTAATAAAATAATGTAGAGTCGAAGACTTTTGATGAACAGCTAAAAAAAAATAATAACAAAAAACTTACACCCTCAATTTTGAAGCTCGAGGAGGAGTTTTATTATAGTTTATTCGTTATTGAACTGTTGAAATGAATAGACTGGACTGAAGATATTATATTTGAAAACTTGGTTAAAGACCAAAAAAAAAAAAAACAAAAAAAAGATAGAGCAAAGACGAGGAAGAGAAGGAGGAGAAGTGTGATTAGCTTGCAGTCTTGTCCAATACGTAGCTAGGTTGGACAGAAAAAAGGGAATAGGGAAATGGAATCATACGAAAGGACAGATGGAGTGAGCTACCAAGAGGACACATGTGGCATGTAAGACCAACCCGCAATTTGATTTGATTTTTTGACTTTCTGCTCATATAATTCAGTTCCCAGTTGGCAAATGAAAAGGGCTATAATTGTTGGGACCTACTCCCTCCTTGTACAATACATTTTAAATTTGAGCAAATTTGAATAATAAAAAAAATTGATAATAGAGTATTTCTATATAAAAATAATAGTATATAGACTAATATATTTAAATTATTATTAATTATAAAGTATATAAAATGATTAAAAATGAAATATTACACTAATAGTCATTAATTACTTGAGGGTATTACTGAAACAAAAAAAAAAAATTATTGGAATGTGAAGTTAACATACATTTTAAAATATGACTCTTTCTAAAAGTTGATAGATAGTCTGAGAGGGAGAAAGTATAGTTTACACATTACAAAAAGTTAAATATTTAGGTATTTCGAGAGTAGGAGAATATATTTATTATATTCGATTTAATAAATAAGATTTATGATTCATTGTTGTCTTCTATTTTTCCTTCATATTTAATACAATAGTTGACTTGTCATTTATTAAATGGAATAGAGTAAATATATTATCTTGCTCTCAGAGTATCCAAAAATTTCTCTTATGAAAAATGTTAGACATCCGGAATCTTTTTCAGAAAATAAGTGTTAGAATGACATGACATAAGTAATAACCTTTGAATATATATATATATATATATATATATATATAGACGCACACTATGGTTGCAACGGCAATAACATAATTGTGAACGTAATATTGATGTTGCATGTCATTCATAATTGTAGCGCAACGACACTTTGCAACTGTGTTGAAAGCATTTTTTCTTAATTTTTTGTGTCGCACCGCAACTATCGTGAATTCGTGACTACTAGCACAAATTAAAATCATCATGACTTAGACAAAAAGAGAGAAGGCTTGCTTCTAGAAACCCTAGCTAGCATGCAGTCAGGAAACAAGCAGATATGCAGGATTCACAAAGTTCTTGTTAGGATTGACATTTATGATGATGCTTTGAAGATTAAATGATTAACACATGAAATAATGAGGTTAATGGTCCAACGGAAAGGCTTACCCTTACATATATACAGTCTTGTGGTTTGGTGACCATTTTAACCACCAGTAATATTTACACTAAAACAAAAAGAAGAAAAAGAAAAAACAGAAAAGAAAAGTGTTGTGTACGAACAACGGTGCAAGAAAGTTCTTCTAGGTAATGTCAATATTCTTACGTACTCTTTTCGCTGGATTTTTATGTGATTTATCCATTTTTTTTATTGTCACAGGACTACTGTAGGCTTCCCTGCACTACTAAGTACTAACTATGCATAATTTTGATCTTGAGATACAAATCAACTTTTGTTAGACATATATATAATTCATCCATAAAATATGAAAACTCCTATATGTAATCTATTTAATGGCATTTTACATGCTTCACTAGTAAACGTCTGTTCAGTTAAACGATAATATATATTTTATTTATTTGTTTATTTATTTATTAATATATGTATATTTCCTACAATTCGAGTGAGAGAAAGACGGTATGGACGCATGCAAGATACAAGTGTGGATAATTAAAAATTAATTAAAGAGAATATGGTTATAGTAAGGCATGTTCCCATTTGGACTAGCGTGAAAGGGTTTTGGTGGGTAGAAATGGGTGAGGTGGTTGGACAGGATCATAGAAAACATGGAAATATTAATATCCCAAATATGGTGTAACATAGACTCAACCCCCTCGTGCGTACAAATAACTGCAACTAGTCTTTTTCCTAATTTAATTTCACAATATCACATTTTCTCATTTCTCTATTGAATATGACACATAACACACCACATTGATACGGTCAAGGTCGCAGGTATTCTTGGTTTTGTTTAGTAAATATACCAAAACCCTTGTGACAATCTGGTAAATCTAACCCTTGTATATAGCTTAATCTTAATATTTATTTAAAATATATAGAGTTTGTTTCATATGGAGGGTATCATCTTTGTCAAAGGGTTAGCTGTGTGTATTTAACAAAGATGTGATGACTATCTGTGGATGCTTCTTGTTGAAGGGTAGAGTTACAAAACCATAAAGTGGAGAGGCCTTTAAGAACCTCATCTTGGTGATGTAATTGAGCTTACTTTTGAGGATCGTTAATTTATCATCACCACTTCATATATATCCAAAGCTGAAGAAGGTTGAGAATTCATAGCATAGGAATGGAGGAAAATCTACCTCCTGGCTTCAGGTTCCATCCTACAGATGAAGAGCTCATAACATGTTACCTTACAAGGAAAGTGTCTGAAACTGGCTTCACATCCAAAGCTATAGCAGTTGTTGATCTCAACAAGTCTGAGCCTTGGGACCTCCCAGGTAGTTTGACTCTTTGAGAGTTCATCCTATAGCTACATGATTTCTCTCTCTTTATATATACACACACACACGCCATGTATGGTTTCAAATCATGTCACTTTGTTCAAAAAATACCTTTCATTTGTTTCTTTTTTTTTATTATTATTTTTTATCTCAGGATTTGCCAATTGATTTGCAAGGGTTTATGTTCTTTAATTCACCCTTTTGGCATTGATTGTATCGAAAACACTGCAACTTAATGAAAAATCATATTGAGTTTTATAGAGACAAATTCTGAAATTAAAGCAAAAAGAAAAATAAAATTGAAAAAAATTAAGTTTGGACAACAAGAGTATAGTCAAGATCCATGATCTCTATAATTTGTCTCTCTATAATGTTTCACTGTCTTGTTTTTATCAAAAGTTTAACGAAGGAGGTATAATATTCGTTCTGGAGTCATAAATTCATCATTTAAAGCTTTCAATTATCTCGACCAGCAGCCAAATTAACGAAGTCTTTGTTTCTTTTGTCTCATCTTTTCATACTTCACATATATTTGACTCGTTCTGCTTTTGCTGCGTGGTGCTGTATAATCCATGCAGTCATAATATCATATAATACAATATCCCAATGCTTATGCATACGCTAAATAATTTGGTCGTACATATCTGTAGTTCTATACCAAAGGAAAAGAACAATTGGAAATGAAAAATATTATGGGAATAATAAATATATACCATACATCTTATTATGTAATGAGTGATCCTCACTCATCACATTTAATGATGATAAAATATATAACGTGTATTTATTATGCAATTTAATTATTTCCATAACATTACTTCTTGGAAAAATATATATTGGTATTTCAACTCTATTTTTTGGTAAGTTTGAAACTTTGAATGGCAACAGTAGTTGACAAATTTATTGATACTCTTCTGGTGAGCAATATATGAATAAAATAAGCATCATTGTGTGTGGTAACAGGTAAGGCCTCCATGGGGGAAAAGGAATGGTATTTCTTCAGCTTGAGAGACCGCAAGTATCCAACTGGACTTCGAACCAACCGGGCCACTGAATCGGGGTACTGGAAAACAACAGGGAAAGACAAGGAAATTTTTCGTGCTGGAGTTTTGGTAGGAATGAAGAAAACCCTAGTCTTCTATAAGGGCAGAGCTCCAAGGGGTGAGAAAAGCAATTGGGTCATGCACGAATATAGACTAGAAAACAAGAATCCCTTCGGATCAAAGGTTAGTAAATACGTGTATCACAACAATTGATAAATATTATATGTCTATTAAATTCTTTTAGTAGCATAAAACAATTATATTATTTAAATATATGAAAGGGAATATCAAAGTGGATATTCATGAAAACATGAAGACAAACAAAACATCTTCTTACAATAAAGAATCAAAGTTATGTATCTTTCTAGTTTCTATATGTATAGGTGCCTCTTCTATTAGCTTTTTATATCAAAATATCATTATTCTATTACACCTATATACTACTTTTTAACATATGAATCATTTAATTGTGGACAACTTTTACACATAACATATTAATTATGTGTATATACCTTCTCATATATATATATATATATATAGGCTTCATAGTTGAGAAATTAACCTTTGTGTAATGTTTGCCTTTTGTAGGATGAGTGGGTGGTTTGCAGGGTTTTCCAAAAGAGCTCAGCAGCCAAAAAACCACAGCAAACATCATCCTCCCAACCAGAATCCCCATGTGACACAACCTCAATGGTCAATGAATTTGGTGATGTTGAGCTCCCCAATCTAAATAACATTGCTAATTCATCAAGTGCATTCCCCAACATGATTTCAGGACAAACTTACAATGGCGATCTAAGTAATAATGTCAACACAAGCATGAACTTGGCCATGAATTGGCCAGCTTCAAGCCATGTTCCCTCTCTTCCATCCATCCCATGGCCTTCTGGTTTGCTGAATCCAAACAATATTTCTGTAAATTCCTTGATTCTCAAGGCATTACAGCTTAGGAATTATCAACAAAGAGAAGCTGCAACAGATCATAATTTGGCACCATTTATGCCTCAAGGACTTTCCCAAGTTGGAACAGACCTAGGTTCAAATCTCAATGCATCTTCTTCGAAAGTTTTAGAATGTATGCCAATGCAGCAGCAGCAGCAACAACTACAGGAGCAACCATTCAATTTGGACTCCATTTGGTGAAGCTGTTCAAAGCATATTAAGCTAGCTAACATCTTGTACAAGTACTTGTGAATTATTAATGTCCAACCCTCCAACCCCTATATGATAAAATATGGTAACACTTTGCAAGTAAATATAAGGATTTGGGGACTTTTCTTAATTATGTATCATTTGCACTTTCATAAAAAGCAAACTAAATTGCTCATCAATTGTTGTAATTAGAGGTGTCAAAATTGGGAAGTTTATTAGATCACTGTTGAACTCCTTCCTGTACAATCTTATGGAGGAAGACGATCTCTCCTCAGTCGTTTCTAGGTTTTATGTTCTAGTATTGACAATTCGACGAAAATTTTCAATAAAAGAACCACTTGTTTCTACTGTTATTGTCCAATAAATTGAAGGGTTGAGATATTTCTATGTCTGTATTCTCCCCCATTATGCAATATGCTGCAATCATGCATGCATGCATGTACGATGTGTTGAGCAATATGATGATGACATTGTAGTGAGGTGAAAGTATTCAAGAACGATCATTGAATAAGCCTAAACTATCTATCTTTTTTTTTCCGATGATTAAAAATGCTTTACTCTCAAAAAGAGAGAAGCAAGGACAACATTCAGTATACAAAGACAACAAAATGGTGAAAACTTTGGAATCACCAAAATACAACAGAATCACAGATTAAAGCTAGCATCCAAACATCAAAAACTAAAGTAACTAAAACTAGCTCAAGATAAACCAATGGAGAAACATGAAACTATGTTGAGACTTGAGAGATATCAGGGTACACTACTTGGAGAAGTATAATCTCTAAGCCAACTGGGGATCATGGTATAGAGGCCAGTTACGTTGAGGTGATATAGTGTAATCTGTGCAATTGATAGCTAAGCATCAACTCTTCTTCTCGTGTGCAATTTACTAAGCAATCAATTCCACAGAAGACATATATATATATATATAGTCACGACGATACTACATTCATGTTTAAAATTATATATTAACAGTGTTTTTGTTTTTAAAATAAAATACATCAATGTTTATTTGGTTCAAGTGCACATTTTTTTTCTAAGCAAAGTCTCATATTCAGGTGCAATGATTTCAAATATTTATAGTTCAGACAATGGAAAAATAGAAAGTTAAATGGCATGTTTCAAAAACTGTTTGAAGGCAGTAAGATCATGTTTTCTCAATGGATTAATTCATCATTAATTGGTCACATATCATAAAATTAAATTATTAGAAGTTCACTTACCAAATGGTAAATAAATCCATCACTGCACATCTACAAGGCACGGCCAGTTTTTCATCTTCGCTATAGTTCTGTCTAATATAATGTGTTATATGTGCCATAGTCATACAATTTAATTTCATATTCAATCTCCAAGCTCACCTCATTTTCTCACTCACTCATATTTCTTCCCTGGTCATTGCTTGGTGCAGGATAATCACGATCACGTGGCATTCTAGACTTCCCATGGGCTTTGCCATTTGGTTGGATCAACAATTTTGAGTTGGGCCGTGAGAGACTGCCTTCGCCCAGCCCAAATGTTAAATCCAACCATTTAGTCTCTACTAATGTTTCATCTTGTAGCCTTTGTCAGAGGTATTCCCGGCCCAAAAGCTTAATTGGACCCGGATTCTAGTTGTGAAATTTCATGCAATTAAAACTATTCAATTATAACCAAAAAAAAAAAAACAATTCAATTAATAGTTAGTAATGATTTGTTTAGATTATAAAATTTTATATTTCAATCAATACATTCTACATAATTTGATATTATTCTCATACTGATATATGACTTGTTTTAAAATATTATATTGATCATAAAATTTCTCTTGAATTTTGTTTCTATATACAATATCTAAATATTTATATATTATTTGAAAGTAAAGTAATCCAGTTTGACTGATTAGTAATCTGCTTATTTTCAAATTGAGATCAAGCTCAAATAAATGCTCTTGTCAAAAAATTGGGTCTGGTCAACCCGACCTGACTCGGCCTTTGCACACCTTTAGCATTTGCCAGTATTCACCTTTCAATTTGCCTTCGAGTTTAGTACTGTTTCTTGGAGTGTGTTTATAATGACTTCAAAGAAAGACAGTGTAATTTTTTTTTTTTCAAATCAAAATTGAACTTTTTCCAACCATCAACATTCAATTTGTTTGAAAACCGACTTTCTAAGTAAAATAAATACTGCCAAGAGGGGTGTCCTCATCATATTCTTGTGACTATATGGAATATTGTAAAAAGAAGCATATGGTAGATACAATTAGCCATCTCTCCCCAAACCCAAACTATTGTTAAATTTATATAAAATATGTCCCTTATATAATTTTTTTTGTTGGATTTAAAGCATAAATGATATATAGGTTCACCTTATTTCGTGTCGAAATTCAATTATTTTATTTTAAAGAATATAATGGTAACAAAAGGAATCAAACTCTAAAGTAGTTGTTACATAGGTTCTGATACCATATCATTAATCATCTCTTCTAGAAATTTAAACTGTTGTGTAAAAGCACAATGAATAATTTTATTGCTAATAGTAAGTTGATCTATTTGTTTGAAACAAGAGTAAGGAAGATAGCTAGGCAATTTTAAGCTTTAACCTTTTAAAAAAATATAAAGAAAACAAAGCAATTAATTAATTGCTCATCAACCAAAGAAAAATAAAACACAACATTTAATGATGTTAACTACTACACTAATAGATTTTCTAAAGGGGGATGCGGAATTAGTTAATGAGGTAGCTAGGTTCAGTGAAGTTGCATCCGAAATGGGTAGTGGACAGGGTACCGAGACAGATTTTCCTTGATCAGTACTATCCATTTGAGGATGGAATGGCATGGAAAATGCGATGCATCTGTTTCTTAGTATTGAAGAAGGAAAGTGTAGTAATTGGTTAGTGTGGATGGTAGCACATGCAAAGTCAGAATACAGCTCGTGGCAGATTTAGACTGTTCGTATATACATTGACAGTAAATGGGGTGGCAATATTTCTGAGTTCTCAGTATAACAATATGCTTAGAGTTTTCAAATTAAACGGACACTATATGGGAGAAACAGCTGCAAGCAGAAATAAAGTTAAGGGTAGACTTGCCCTTCAATGTTTTCAGTGTGTGTAGGGACAAATTAATCTGGTAGAATATTTGGTGGAGATGGGAGCTACACGTATGTTTGCACTTCACATGATATTAGTATTTTGTATAAAATTGTTATGAAATATGATAATAACCTCAACTAAAAAGGCATCTATCTCTAACTTCGAATTTCATTGAGGTCGCTTTATCTTCACCCCAGCATATTTATAAATGAATTCGGCCTTTTTTTGTTGTTGTTGTTTTCCAGGATATCATTACCAACGATCATAACTAATCCTTTGAAATATAAAGCTTTCTTAAAGGGATAAATATTTAGTCACAATGCCTCGAGATCTTTTTCATACACTTAGTTTGTAATTGAATCCCTGATTAAAGCCTAACTAGCTACTAATTTTGCCGAGACTCCTAGTCCATAAATTCCTATTATAGTTGTTGATTAAGAAATGTGACACTTTTTTTTGGAAAAAAAAGTGGAAATGAGAAGAGTCTCTTATTCGAAGATCAGGATACTATCGTAAGTAACAAAGAAAAATATTTATCTTCATTCTATTCTATTACTCATAAATGGAAATGGAGGCATTCCTCCTTACTCCGTGCAGAAAGGATTTTCTTCCTACACCAAATACATACACCACATATTTTCTAAATTTTGTACTTATAATGGACCCCACATAAACATTTCATGGTCACAAATCATTGTGGGGTAAAAAGATGACTTACTCCATAGGGAACTATAGAATTTCCATGGAGATGACCCATCGAGAAGAGTCGAGAACATTTTCTTTGTCGATGGTTTTATCATAATTGTTCAGCACTCAATATTTTATATACTATGTTAGAAGAATTTAATGAGGGAGAAGCAATTCGTACTTGGTAGGTAACATCAACTATATATTGCATAAATACTTTATTTTTGGCTCTCAAAATATTTGCCACTTATTTGGTTCCTTAATAATGTAAGATGTCATTGGTTCCTTAAAAATATTTGGCTTCTCAAAATTTAGTCTTTCAATGATGTAACATGCTATCAATTTAATTGATTAATTCTCAAACACATGCAAAATTTTATTAAAATTAGTCACTAGAACTTTATTTTGCTATTTGCTTTCGTTTATCCCTAAAGAGATTATATGTGTATAGTATAACATCTTTGTACAACATACTTATAACACATAAAAATAAAAAAACAAACAAACAAACAAAATGGTGAGGCTAGGAAAATAAAAAATGAAAATAGATCCGCCACCTTTTTTTTCCCCTATATTATACAAAGATGTTGCATACATATCATTTTTCTTCTTTCAATATGACAAAAGAAGAAGAAGATTAAAAAAAAGAAAGAAAACTAAAGTGACGATGTTTCGCACTATATCATCGAGAGACTAAACTGGGAACAAATATTTCCAGACCAACATGATGAGTATATCTTTAAAGAATGGAAGCTAAGGGTCTGTTTGATTTGGGTTTTTAGTTTTCCAATATTTCAGAATATGTGAAGAAAAAATTGAAATTAAAATTCTGAAAGCTGAAATTAGTAATTTTTAGAATTTTCAATTTTTCCTTAACAAATTTTAGAAAACTGAAAAACTTGAAAAAAAAACTGAAAATTGAAAACTCAAACCAAATAGGCTCTAAGCTTTCTACGTTTTCTTTGTTGGTAATTAAAGGGTAAAAAATTCAGGCCATTTTCTCATGTCCTAATTCCATATCATTTTAGTGTAAATGTGCAAATCTATATTCACAACTCTCTTGTTAAATATACACAATTTAGGGCATTTATTTGCTTTTAATCAATGGTTTAAATTTTTGAGAGAATTATATTGAACTCATGATTTGGTATCAAAGTAAATAAATTACGGTAATTAAATTTTTGCACTAGGAAAGGGGGATTTGTAAATTGATAATGCTTCAAACATAAAAGAAATATTCATGTAAAAGGATATGTTAATTAGGTATAAAACTATTCATATACATCCATTCAATAGCTTAAATGTTTTGAAAAATTGGTTTCATGACGCTTCCTTCTATTATATATATATATATATATATATATATATATTCATTATTTAATACATAAGTGGATACTAGTCAGCATTATCTCCTAAAATATCAACTTTAACTCGAATGTCAAACAATAAATCAATCAAAACATGTATTTCTTCTTGCTTCAAAAAGCACCTAAAATTTCCAATTTGATTTCATATTCATTAATTGCAGTGGACAGGGCATTTGCCACATTCTAGAGTTGTATGATGCAAGAGTTAGAAACGAGAAAATGAAACTAAGAGACCTATTTCAACAGGGAATTAGCTGATTTCTTTAAGCATTTATTTAGTCATTTAATTATTGATAGTGTGCACAAAAATCAAAGGTCTCATAGTCAGAGGTTTATCGTCTTAAGGGATCAGAGCTACTATCTTCAAAGAATTTGGTGGCTTTTGTTACTCCCTTTTATCTATCTCCACTTCTAATTTAATACACTTTTATATAATTGTCCGAAAATACTTGTCCCACTCTCTCATAAGTTTCTTTCATAATTAAACTAATAATTTGTTGTTACTTTTGTATTATTCAAACTCATTTTTTACTGTTTCAAGTCATTCTTATTGACATTGTTAAATAGATCTCATTTTAATAAATCATTGTTTGTGCTTTTGAATTTTTTTATTTTGTGAAAATGTGATCCTAATAATTTTATATGAATTTTATTAATTGATTATTAATTTTATTTCAAAATTTTTAATATTGATCATAATTTTTATAAGTAGAGGACCACAAAATATTATAATTTTTTAATTTATTTATTTAATTAAATATTCACATATAAACATTAAAATGCTTTTAGAATTTGCAATACAATAATTATCTACAAGCCATAGTAGTAAGTATGTTACATAAAAAAAATAATTTTAAAAAAGTGAACAAATAAATGGCATGATCACTGTAGGTACAATTTATGATTTATATATTGCTTTTTTGCATTTTTTTTCTGGTTCCTTTCTACACGACAATTCATTCATATACGTACACGTTGACATGATCTCAAATTAAGAGAATCAATCCGTGGTTCTTTTAAAAAATATAAATTTAATTGATAAATTTCATACAAAAAAGAGTTAAAAAAGGAAGATTTTCACAAAATAAAAGATTGTTGAAACACAAAAAATTGAAAAAAAAATATTAATATTATTAAAAAAATGAGTTAAAATAATAATTATTGGTTAATTATATGAAAGGAAGAGAAGAGTAATTAAGGACAATAAAATAAAAGTGCATTAATTTAGAAGTAGAGATAAATAAAAGGAGTGACAATAGCCACGCCCTTAAAGAATTATAATCATTGCTACTACTGGTGATGAATATATGAAAAGAAGATCCATTCATAAATGCATAAGATGAGAAAATATTAACTCCCCATCGGCTTCTTATTTAATTGATCAACCAAACTCGTTCATCTACTCACTCAGCTGTAACTTGTCACAGACCCCTCCCTCCTTCGCCCCCTTCAATTCTTTTGGAACCTCTTTCCTTCTTTCCAACCCCAACTTCCCAGCTGTTGCACGCACACTTTTCTGAATACTGACTGGTGAGGAGCTAGCTAGGGACACACATTTCCATCCATTCCTCCACTTGCACACATATACTACATTACTCTCTTTCTGTCACACTCTCTTGCTTCTCATTTGAGTCCCATTTGTGTTACCTTATTATATATTCATCTCATCAAACTTGACGCATTTTCATTTTCATCTATATATATATATATATATCAGGAAGGAGGGACAGTCAGAGAGAGTGTTAATTTCCTTGAGAAATAATAAAATCAAATGGCTGCAATAACCAGAAAAGGAGATGGAATAATTATGCAAGATATGAGTGAGGTGTTGCAGACCATTTGTTTGTCCAACATGGATGAGGCACCTGCTAGGCGACGTGCTCGCGAGGCTTTTAAGGATGTTCAGCTTGCCATTGATCACTGCTTGTTTCAGGTAGTGTTGATCTCTCTCTTCTTCTTTCTCTCTTTCTTTTTTTCTCTTATATATACCCCGCATACTTGAATCACAAGAAAAGAATAATATATACTAATGAAGTCTTTATCATATATATATGTCTTCCTAGATATTTAAATTAAATTCTCTTCACGTCAAAAAAATAAATAAATAAATTCCCTTGCTGTTTGGTGTTCATATTTTTATCAAAACAAAGAGGATTGTGGCTTATTTCTGTTTTTTGAATTTTGTGCAGCTACCAGTAGATGGGGTTAAAATGAGAGAGGTAAACGTTCTGTCTCCTATTTTTTTGGTTACCTTAAGCCAATGTTGACTAAGTTACGTCATATATTGGAGGCACAAGATTTAGCTTTGTTTTTAAATTATTAACTAGGTATAAAGGCACGCATGAAGTTAGCCCTCCTTATGTTTGATATAGATTAATTATCATCTAATCAAACCTATTTATTTAAATAAGTTTTCAAGTAGTGTAGTGAAACCTAACCATATTTACTGAGATGACAGTACATGATCAAAGATAACTTTAGCAGAACAAGATTAAACTCTATTTGATATTCCTATGTTTGGAAAATAAAACCATTCAACAATATTTTTCCGGCTTTGTGCAATTTATGGTATCATAGAAGTATTAGAATTTGAATAATTTCAAATACTTATTATCCACAGGCCTATCAAGTGAACTCCAGAGGATTAGAAATATTCTCTAAAAGCTGGCTGCCAGACAGATCTCCTTTGAAAGCAGTCGTTTGTTACTGTCATGGTTACGCAGACACTTGCACATTTTACTTTGAAGGCACGAATATATCTACAATAACTTAATTAAGCAACAATTCTTCTTCTATTTATATATAGAAAAGAAGAAATAGATAATTGGATGTCATTAATTTTATCTATTTTTTCCATTAGGAGTTGCAAGGAAGTTAGCATCATCTGGTTTTGGAGTATTTGCAATGGATTACCCTGGATTTGGCCTCTCAGATGGTCTTCATGGTTATATTCCTAGCTTTGAAAATTTAGTGGATGATGTCATCGAGCATTTCTCAAAAATTAAGGGTAAAGTTTTTTTCTCCATTTATTTCATATAACACAATATAACTATACGTTTCCTTTATTTCATTTCTCATTCTTTAAGATGCCACTCTGCATGGATGAAATTTTCTACTTCAACAAATCCTTATATTGCATATTATCATTGTCATTTCTCTGTTTACAATAATTTGTGATCAATGGCAAGAATTTTTCTTCTACAATTGCTTGAAATCAGGATCCTATTCACTTAGGTTTAGTGGTTTTGGATGACAGAACAAAAGGAGTATCAGCACTTACCAAGCTTCTTGTTAGGTGAGTCTATGGGAGGAGCCATTGCTTTGAAAATTCACTTCAAACAACCTGATGCGTGGGATGGTGCTGCCCTTATTGCACCTTTATGCAAGGTATAATTAATCTACTTGAAATTAGACTAAATTAAAATAATTAATTCACTTCTTGATGAAATTTATATGTCACTAAACTAATCAATTTTCTTGATTAGTTTGCGGAGGACATGATTCCACACTGGCTTGTGAAGCAGATACTTATTGGTGTGGCTAAGGTTCTCCCCAAGACTAAATTAGTTCCACAAAAAGAAGAGGTGAAAGAGAACATATTTAGAGATGAGAAAAAAAGAAAACTGGTGGGTGTTTATGGGATAAGCATATATTAGCACATACTTGAATAAAAGAATCCATGTTTGTCTTCTATTACTTATTTCTCTGGATGATTATTGCTCCAGGCACCTTATAATGTGTTACTCTACAAGGACAAACCAAGACTGGGAACTGCGTTGGAGTTGCTTAAAACCACACAGGAACTAGAACAGCGATTGGAAGAAGTAAACCTTTTCCATCTGACTAGCTTTTCAATACTTAATATGAAATAAAATATGCACAAGTACTACTAATATAAAACAAAATAAATTGAAAGAAAAAAAAATTTAATTGTACACGTAATTTATAGAACATTTTGTTGGTACACCCTCATTCACTATTGGATGAAATGAGAACCTAAACCCTAGTTAATCAGGGTCTTGCACCCATCCAATGGACAATAATAGAAGAGTGTTGATAGAGAGTGTGTGTACGAATAATATTTCTTTTCTTTATACACTTCCGTTATAGTGTGGGATGGAGTGGGGACCTAAACCCTAGTTAATTTGGGTCCCACACTCATTCAGTGGACAATAATAAGAGTATTCATATAGAGTCTTATAAATTATGTGTGTACAAATAATATTTCTCTTCTTTGTACACATGCACCCACATTTGACGTTGGATTGAGATGATGTCCTAAATAACACGTGTCCAGCTTTGAATTGCTTTCTATGACACAAGTGATGTGAATATAAATTTCATTTTTTGTTGAATTCTATTCACATATTTGCCATTTAAAATATAATTGAAAATTATATGTGCATAGATGTTATAAAAAATTAATGGTAAATATATTTGTTACGTATTGAATTCGCCGCATCTGAACCTATATTAACACCCCTCTTGGCTCTTATATTGTTACCTCCTGCAAAATACTTTTAAGTGACTATTATTGATTCATAAGAGTATGGTTGATTTCAGAAAATAATTTTTAATTTTTAATTTTTATTTTCAGTTAATTTTTTAATTTTTTAGGATTTTATAAATAAAATTATAAAAATTATAAAATCCAATTTTCAGATTTTATTTTTAATTTTTATTATTTACTTTATAAAAATCTTGAAAACAGAAAAATGAAAAATAAAAAATAAAAAACTATTTACTATAACCAAACACATTAATAAATTGCAATAAGTTTTGGCATGTCATGTTCAACAACTTTCTTCAGCTATGATTCCTGTTTCTTGTGAAAATTCTCCCTCTTCACATGAAGCCCACTAAAGAATTTTAGTTGCCAGGTTTCTCTGCCATTATTGATCATGCATGGAGAGGCTGACATAATAACTGATCCATCAGCTAGCAAGGCTTTGTACGAGAAAGCTAATGTCAAAGACAAGAAACTGTGCCTCTATAAGGATGCTTTTCACACACTACTTGAAGGTGAACCCGATGAGACAATATTTCACGTGCTTGGTGATATTGTAACTTGGCTTAATGAGCATAGTAGCAGAAAAAGCAAATATTAAACACCTTCTTAGACTTGTTAGCTGCAAAACAAGCCAATATCATATTTTCGGATTATGTAACCATATTAAATGGTGTTACTGGCGTGGCACTTGAATCCAGTAAAAGCTACCAATGCTTGAATAGCAATCTAAAGGTGTTTGGCTGCCTATTTTGTAAAAACTTGAAGCTTCGATGCTAAATGGATACTTGGTTTCAGTCTAAAAGTAATTTATGTTACATGGTACTGAATCAAATTGATTACTGTTCAATGGTGGCGATCACATGCACATAAAGCTTGTTTTCTCTGTACATGTAAACTCTTTACCTAATCACCACCGACTCAAAATTATGAACATGAAAAATACATGCATATCACTTTTGAGTCTTGGCATGCTTGACATAGTGTTATTTACTACAAATTACAATTACCCTTCTATAAAGAAAACATGAAAGATGATACATTTATTGGCTACACCATGCCATCAAAAATTACGATAACAAATTAGATAAGGGAAATATGTATTACAATGTGATGGAAGATTTACAATAAATCAATAAACAGATCAACCACAAATAGAGGCAGACTCCGCTATACAGACATGTTTTTTCATACGGCTCAAAAGTCAGTATAGGAAAGCATACGAAAGCAGGTAACTCATGATGGATTTTTGCCGCAGGACCGCGAATGATATGATATGTATTATGTGGTCACATCTTTTATGAACTCTGAATATATAGAACCCCAAATGTTTCTTCGCTAGGAATGTTCAGAGAAAAGAACCATTCAAGTTGCTCAGCCTGCCTCTTGATTACTCCATGAAGGGACAATCACTAAATTTAATGCAAATAGTCCCTCTAGAAGGAGGGGAGAAAAAATGCCTCTTCTGATCGAGAAAATTTATTAAGTTGTGGCAAAGACCTGGAAACCTGCTGAACAAACAGCAAGTACCACAATCAGCAAATACATGAAAACCATTGTCGCAAACCCATGAACTATCTGATAAAAAAGCAAAGTTGATACCTATGTCTAGCTGCAGGCAATGACAAATGTCATCCAGAAACATTAATGTAAGTAAGTTGACCCGCCTTTCAGTATGTCCATTTTTTATTTAGAAGAATCAGAGTCCTCATCATCTTCCCAATCAAATTCTCCCTCATCATCAAAACCATCATCATCGTCATCTTCATTGCCGTCATCATCAAAACCATCAAAGTCTTCATCCTCACTCTGCAAATAACAATAAGTGGATAAATTAATAGTCGAATGAGAAACTTTTTTTTTTTTTAAATGAGAAAACAATGATTTTCTTTCTCCAATCTTTCTCCTCCTACCCTCTTTCAGATGATAGATAAATTGTTGTTAATTGTTACAAGCAGTTTCATACTCCATTCTAGGATTTTCTATATTAGATCCCAAAACTTACCACCTACGTTACAACGGAATCATGTATTGTAAAAGCCAGTGCGCCATGTAGAAATTGTATTTGATTCGGCCAAGAACTAGTCGATAGTGTTAACAAAACAAAGCTAACAAGAGACTAATGAGAGATGAGGGGTGTCTTACTTGGGTGAATTCTGAGATGTTGTCTATTTCGTTATGGTCCTCTATGCTACATCTAACTTCATCTTCCAGATCTTCAGGCATGCCCTGTGGATTATTTTTAAAGACTAAATTAAGACTATTTGATAGAAAAACATTAGAGAAACCATGATGCTGACATGTTAATATGGTAACTGCCATGCATATATATTATTGTCACATTTAGATGAGAATAGTAAAATGTTAACAAGATATAAATGCCAACAATAGTGCAAAGCAGAGGAAGGACTAAGGATATATATTAGAATATTCAGATATAAATTATGCCAAACAAAATGTTACAGCCACTTAATCATTTCAGAAAATGAACAGTCCCGGATGTTTAAGTTGAATAACTATATCAGACCCAGGAACAAACAACAATGACATACTCTAAAAGCCAAAAAGCATAACAGGATATCAATGTATGAATGGCAAATTTGGTCTGTATGAACATATCTCAAGAATAAAGAAAATTTACAAACTCAAACATATATATCACATGCAAAAGGTGCATCCATTGACATGTTAAACAAACACGTGCCAATATAGGCTTAAAATTTCAAATTTAAAAAAGAAAAAGGAGAAAATTCAAGTGGTTGAAACATGTCAATTTTGGAAAAAGATTTGTGGTATTTCCATATATCTAGGATAGCTTTGTTTCCTGGGAAAATAAAAAAAGGATGCCTGCCATAAAAAAAATGACATCAACATGTAAAATAGCCCCGGTCTTCAATCTAAGAACAGAAGGCAGAAAGGTTTCAATAGCTTTTTCTTTTTTTTTTTTTTTGATATATAAGCTTCAATTAGTAATATTGATCGAAGATTCTCCAACCCAGAAAATTATGAAATATCAATAATTTTGGGAGGGGGTTATCCTCTTCCTCACAAATGATGATGTAGTAACAATATATTCAGGCTGCAATCAATCAAGTCATTTAACTGCCTAACTCAGAGGAGTGACCCATTCTCTGCACAAAAATATAGGTCAAATACTTACAAGTTCTTTTTTCATTTGTTCTATGGTTTTCTCCAATTCAGAAATACGCTGACTCAGACCCTGTACAGTTCATACATGATACACGGTTAAATATAACTTCATAGATATAAATTATAATAGATAAATAGATTAGTAATTGTCATCTAGAAAATGGGAACCTCATGACGTTGCATGGCCACTGAACGCTTCAATGCCTTTGCCTTTGTTAGAAGGTTTCTAGGCCTCAGAGTAATGGGCCGCTTATAATTCTTTCCACGATAGTAAATAAGAGCAAATCCTTTGGGAACTCTCTCTATTGCCACTAGGATTCCACCACTCTCATACTCCAGTAACCTTGCTGTGTCTTCAACAAAAGCAAGGGTCTTTTGTTTTGTTATCAATTTTACAAGCTCTCGGTGTTTCCAATGCAAATGCATGTTCTCGATGACACCATCAAAAACACCACGTACACCTACAGATTAACACTAAACAATGTCAGTGCTGCAATTGGAATAGACCAACTTTGAATCAATTTAAAATTACCCACCAAGTGGTAGGTATGGCTTCATTCTTAGACCAATCCTACGGAAGACAACACGTTCTTCATCTGTGATTGTTTCCTGGTCATAATCAGGACCAGCCGGAACCATAGATGCTTCTATTTTTGCTAACAGCCTTTCTGCCCTAAGCTTTTTGCGCTCAGCCTGTTCATGCATCAGAGTGGTAAATACAAAGAAAGAAAGTTAAACATTGCCAAGATTTAAGAAGGCCAAAAGACCAAAAACGGTATGAAAATCTCATTCTACCCAGGATCCAGCTACATATGCTGCATTCGCATCAGCATATATTTTTTAAATAAGTTATAGCCAGCTGATCCAGGCTTCATAATTCGGACTAAAGTTAACATACTAAATTGAACTTCTATAGAACTGTCAGCAGACAAAGTAAGAATTAAGGGGACAAAAATTTGACAGGAAATATATTTTGACCAATGAATTCCAATAAGGGGCCAACTCCTATACCAATCTCATATCCACACACACTACAAAGTATAAACCAAGGCTGCCAAGTACTATCTCAAGCATATAATCTTCATAAAATAAGATACTTACAGCAACTAGTTTAAGTTCAATATGTCTGACCAGCCTAGCATTCTTGGCTTTGGCAGCTTCTTCCATCATCTTCTCACGTTCTTCAGTAGATATATCCCTTCCCCAGCGTGTCTGAGCTTCATAAAACTCTGCTAAAGATCCTGCCAGTGGTTTTGCTTCAGCTTGCGCAGATGGAGTAGCATCGACAACTCCAGACCGCACCTTCTCTTCAACATCCTGAAACTGTTTGGTCAATTCCTGTCTTTCAGCTAAAGCTGCAGCTACAGTTGGCGGAATAAAGTCCTTCCCCCGATATATAACAATGTAATATTTATTCCTTAGAAGCAAGGTACCTCCTGTCAATGTCTGCACGAAAACAGAAAAACGAGTTACTTTTCTGATATTCATATTAACTGTATAGTCATAGTTTATCATGAGAGTGTGTTTGTGTGTTTTTGGGATCAAAACCTAACTTATCATGCGTTAGCAACTAAATGATATGAATATGAAAAACAACTTTCTTCAGTCACTCAACTTCCCACTTGATTTTATCAGCTTTGCAGCCTATTGTGTGTTTTTCAATTCAACAGTCAGCACTTTATCCAAAATGTGATGCATTTGTCTTGACACAAGCACAATTGCAGAAGCAAATGACAGTCAACCAGGAGATCAAAACTAACTGAAGCTTTAAACCCAACAAAAATTTAAAAAGAAATAATAACTGAACCTTCAGCTCCTCAGCCATGAGTTTATTGTTTGTGTTCTGGATACCACGTTTGACAGCAATCTTTGCAACTAAACTTTTCTCCCAGAGCTTAAGAATAGCACATGCCAGACCTTGATGACGTCTATTCCTCCCTTCATAAAGTTCAAGAAATGTTCTATATAAGCAAAAGGAAAAATAATTAATTAAAATATTATAGTGAAAGAATTTTACCTAAGGCAAAATGACAAGGGAGTGATTTGGCAATATTCCTTAAATTGGTCATCTCTGCATTTGTTAGTCGAGAACGCATTCCAGTAGGAAGAAGCCTAAAAGGTGTTTTGTAACCAGGAACTGAAGGAGGAAGTAAATCAGCATCTACAGGAAGTATTCCTGTACCCCACCATTCAACAAAACGAGGACCTAAACCATCAAGCAGGGCATTGTACCCTGCTTCCTCCTCCCTCATGTTCTCAGGCTGCTCTTGACTCCTCACAATTGGCTCATTATTCTCCAATGATGAGGCTGCATTACTGTCATTTGTTCTTAATGAACTTCCTGACGAGACATCTGGCACAAAAAAGCCATCACCTTCGTTTACATTGTGTTGGCTCCCAGATGCAGGCCCTTGGTAATTGGTACCACGATACACCATCATAACACTTCCTGCCCTCCATGTAACCAACCCTCCTGTTCGATGCTGCACACTGCAACAAGTCAGTTGATATGCTCTTCAACACAAAACACAAATATTAAGGTATGCCTGAAGGCCCTGAACAGGGGTTCATCTGTCCCACACCTAAAGGAAGTAGGAACTCCTCGTGGTCTTACCAAAGACACATACAAGTATGAAATATGTATAACAGTGACATACTGACTTGAGAAATAAATCTAAAGCAAGTTCCAATTTCTAAATGCAGCTCACAACCACCAAAACATGAACCACTGAAGTAAATTACCTACATCCTATCACATATCTACTACTACTACAATAACAACAAAGTCGTCTAGTTTACACGTTTGAATTTCAGTTTGCATATTCCAAACCATGGTTTCAAGGGTAAAAGCTGACTTTCAACTCTTTTTAACATACCGAGTTTCTCATTTTAACATGTTTGGCAAAATCGCATTTTATTGCAACTTACATTTCAGCATGATTTTTTAATCTAAAACTATGATTTGAGCAGAAGTGGGAAAAAGAAAAAAGTTTTTCCCCCCCGTTAAATCAATAATCTAATTCCATGGTTTGCAAACTACAAACCAAACACAGCATTCCAATAGGTGTGATCAAGTTTCATGGATCAATCGAAGCCATTGTCTCAAATCAAAACAACGAAAGCCAGACAAACCAAGGCCGAAAAAACAAATTCCAAACCTCAACAATCTCATGAGCTCTCTTCATGTCCCTTGCAAGGTCCTCATGAAACTTGAGCCTAACCAACTCCTCCTTCCTCCACCTCTGATGAATCTTCTCCATCACCTCCTTCGTGAGCCCAGCTTTAGGGACACTGACCCTCTCCCTAATACGCATCCCTTCCCTCCTTAACCTCCTCAAAACCTCATCCTCAAGTGTCAACTCCGCCGAGGTTGGAGCCTTTACCCTCCTCCTTTTCAACCCCTTCTCTCCCTCTTCGACAAAACGACCACCACCACCAACGACACCCTTCGTTTTCTCTTGTTCCTCTTCCCTCTGCCATGGCAGAAGAACCACCTCGCCATCACCATCATCATCATAACCAACAACCTTATCATCACTCACCATAGCAACAGGCCTAACCCATTCCCTTCTCAGAAGCTCCCCAAGCCTCTCTTCTCCGGTCACCTTAAAATCATCACCACCAACAACAACCCCTTCTTCTCTTTGTTCTGCTTCTACTTGTTCTTCTTCTTCTTCTGAGCCCAAACCCAAGTTTCTTAACCTTAGAACGATCCTCTCAACCGCGTTTTGCACTTTATCACCGTCAAAATGGCGATTTTCCACTTGATCGTGAATTGGGTCGTTGGTCACGGATTCGGTGACCCTTTTGGGAGAATTGTTGTGGGAAGGGGTTTTGGCGAGCCACGGGGCAGAAGGGTTGTTGTTGTTGTTGGGTTTCGGTGTGGAACGGTGGTTCTGTTTGGTGTGTTGTTGGTGGGTGGTTCGAAGAGAAGAAGAGAAAAAGGGAGCGAGTGTGAGAGTGCGGAATGAAGGTTTGGAGAGAGAGATGAAGAAGAGGGTGTTGGACCGTGAAGAAGGGTAATGAGTTGTGATTGATGAGAGTGGTGAAGAAGGTTTGAGGGGCAATTCTGAGAGTTTTGCATAAGTGGTTGTGCTGAACGCCATTTGAGGTTTTTTTTTTTTCTGTTTTGTTTTGTTAATGTTGTTGTTGTTGCATTGTGTTGTTGGTGTCTCTTGAGGATTGGTTGTTGTTTTTGGTGTTTTGGTAGGGTAGTGAGTGAGGAAGTTGCAGAGTTTTGCAGCAGAGGAAGTGAAGTGGTGAAGAGATGAAGATGAGAGTGACTTCGTTTGGGGAAGTGGCAGCAAGAGTTGGGGAAGAGGCGATAAGATCTTGTGTGTGTGTTTTTGGCATTCAGTAGCAAGATTATTTGAGTCATTTTTCAGATTTCCATATATATATATATATATATATAGTTTAATT
Organism: Dalbergia cultrata; assembly: GCA_031216105.1. Taxonomy (NCBI): domain Eukaryota; kingdom Viridiplantae; phylum Streptophyta; class Magnoliopsida; order Fabales; family Fabaceae; genus Dalbergia; species Dalbergia cultrata. The sequence goes on from CM062344.1 coordinate 77,014,642, forward strand.
TTGATATAAAGTGTAAAAATATTTTATATTATCGTCCAATCAAAACATTTCATTTTATTAACTTTTCAAGTAATGAGTATAAAAGTCAACTATCATGACTTATGTGAAAAAATATAATTGGATAACCGTGTAAAGTTTCTTTACATTGTTAGTGCATGTCAATTAAGTCTATATATATATATATATATATGTGATAAAGTTTTTATCTTGTTCTAACTTATTAATTATTATTTTTTGGCATAAACATGTTTTTGTTTCTCATAGATATTAATCATTTTGATTCTAGTCCCGATAATACAAAGAATTAAAAAACATATTCTTGAAAAAAAAGATTAAAAAAATACAAAGAACAAAATCAAAATAATTTATATTTATATGAATAAAAGACATATTCAAACTTTTTTTATTAATTTTTATACTTTCTCTTTTTTTATATTAATAAGATGCGTATGAAAAATCAAAAAAATCACATAGAAAGAAAAAGAAATTAAAAGTTAACTATGGAAGTTTAATTGGGAGATTTTGCGACAAGATTAAATAGGTCTGACGATGTCAACTAACAGTGGCACTTGCTATAACGTATTACCATACATAGACATTGGATGTGAATTGGAGATGTGAAAGATGCATAAATGTAAAGAGTACTCAATATAAGAAAAACGAATAATGAAAAAAAAAGGGCCATTATTACATGTTCAAGTTTATATAAATATCATTCATATCAACTAATAATGAATAATTGAATCTCATTTCCACTCCTATCACTTAATATCTTAATTTAAAAAGAAAAAAAATCGACTTATTATTGAATACAGCAGCTTCTCCCTTAACTATGCATCCTCCTCCCCACAAAGAAAATTCACAAGAGCCAAAGAAAAAAAAACGAAAAAAAAAAAATCAAATAATCATGTACAATCTGTAAGTGATACTTTGAGATGACTTGGTCTAAGAAAAATGTACAAAATGTGTCCATCATGATGATTCCTATATATAAACAATGTTGTGAATGGGAAAATATGTGTAATAACAATTAATTAAACTCCAAAGAAGATGGAAGCTCGTGAAGGTCAACTTGCACTTGAGGAAGAAGATCTTCTTCTGCTAAGGGAAGGAGAAGAATTAATCATCTCTTGGCCTAGTTCCCTTATTTTGGTGAGGAGAAGCATTTGCTCAGTCTCCAGCTGGACTATGTACCCTTCCTGTGTATCCTCTAGAGTTTCTAGCTCACTCAAAGATGTGGATAGCCCTTCAAGGTTTCCATCCTCTATAAAAGACCGGAACTTGATCATCATCTGCTTTATCTGAGAAGAGTTCAATTCAAACAATGTGTTAGCTTAAAATGAAAATGAGAATATTGATAACCTCACAAAAAGGTACATGCCATTGCTTTTAAGATGATCGCTAATTCATATTTTGGTCTATTCTATTCGTCGTTCACAATATTTGTCGTTCTCGCATATCAACGAAGTATTTATGGTAAGTTTTCTAATTTTACCTTTCATAGTTTACGGTTAGATGAAAATCATAGTGTGATATTAATAGAGTCATCTAACTAGTGAGTAGATGCTGAAAATTAAGGGAGGGTAGTCTGGTAAAAAAAAAAATCATAAATAAGCATTCATTTTGGATTTCTTAATCCAATCCCTATTATGTATTCTGCCAAAAATTCTGGTTATATTATTCTGGCAAGTAGCATTACTCTTATGCTGAAGCATCGGAGGCAGCGGTATATTAAAAAGAAATGTTTCAACTTTTTAGATATGCAAGAAGATCTCACCTGGGTAGGAATTTCGTGTAATTTGCTCAAGGAAGGTTCAGAGTCTAGACTATTTCTCCTTTGCACCTCCGGAACTTTTCTAGTGATTTGGATGTGAATCTCACCCCTTTTCACCCCTTGGAGAGGTATCCACTTGTCTGCAGTCTGGTTTGGAGGCAACCTTTGATATTCTACAACACACTCACCTATGCTTGATGTGGGGAGCAATGCATTGTGGTCCTTCACATAAAGTGCCAAGGGACTTCCATCATCAGGGAACTCTAGGGTCTGGTTCCAACGAGGGTTAAGAGTTTTGTATATAACCTACCATACAATGGCCACTGCTAGTTAGTACTTGAGTTCCCTAACATATGAAATTGGGAGAAAACCAAGGGCCTAACATATGATTAAAAATGTAGCAAAATGGATAAAAACTTTATAACATGTGAAAACTGTGAAGGAAAATAGTGAAGAGATAAGGCAAATGGTGATAGTTATATAGAACTTTGTGATCATCCACTGGCACTGCAATAGATTCCTTCAATAATATGTATAATGTAATGGAAGATAAAATTGTGAATTCTAAGGAATTTCAATTTCATGGAAAAGAAACAAAAGGTGAAGTATTCGAACCTTTGTCTTTTTCTTGAATTGTCCGTAGTGTACCCTCACATATGGATCACTTGTTCCTCGGAGATCGGCAGCAACAAGATCCCTTCCTTCAATCAGAACAAGTTCTATCCAACCATTGCTCGAGCTGGGAGCTGAACCCTGGCCATTTCAAAGGAGCAAAGCATGTTAGGATGAACATTGCAGAGGTTCCATCAATGGTAAATAGCTGAAGTGATAATATACAGATAGTATCTTTGCTGTCTGCATCCTTTTTTTATCTTTTTCATTTGTAACTAAATGACTGAAATCATGACTAGTTTTTTCTACTGGAAAAACACACCCTTGATCCTTCTTGTTCGTCCACCCTAAATGCTTCTATTTTAAGTCTCACTTCTCCAGAGCGCACTCGTTCAAGAGGGATCCAAACATCCTTGACCGAGCCATCAGCCAGTCCTTCCAAATTTACATTTGCAGTACCAATGTTTTCATCTCCAAAAATTTCTTCAGTGAAGCCTTTTACTTTTAAGTATTCACCGCCACCAATCTCATCAAATTCAAATGTCTGATTCCAGAGAGGATTTGGAGTATGAGAAGTCTTTGTTCTCAGGACAAGCTGAGAGGATTAACAACAAAAAATTAGACACAGCATAACTATGAACCTACAACCTCAGTTAATCATGTAATGACAGTGCAGAGTCTCAGACACATTGTCACTCACCTTTCCGTACTGTAATTTAATGTATGGGTCAAATTTTCCAGGCTTGTCTTTTGTAGCAAGATCCCTTCCTTCCATAACGGTGATGTTAAGCTTCCTTCCAGTTCTTAACTGAAGATTTGATGATCCATTAAGCGATTGTTGAGAGCTGGCCCGGCGATTGTTCAAGCTATGAGAACCATCAGCATATTGCCACTCTTTTACTACAATGCTGACCTTCAACTGAAAAATGAAGAAAAGAGGTAAATGAATTTGCCATTCAATAAGAATTTTATTTTCATTCAGAGAGATAAATAAATTATCCATTACAAAATGCAAGTAAAAGGGCATTTCGACAGGAGTTCTATGAAGAAAAACCAGTCAGAAGGTAAAAACAAAATTCAAACCATTGTAAGAATATGGTACAACAAACGGCCATTTAATATAGTAAGATCAACGAACAAGTTGATACAACGAACTAAACTCAAAAGGATAACAGAAGCAGTTGAAAGTTGAAACCATTACACAACAAAGACTATCAATATGAAACTCCACGATCCATTTTTAAATGATTAATACGATGTAGTGTTGGTTAAAAAGCAACATAATGATGTGTATATGACCAAGCCACGTATGAATAGCACATGAGAAGATTCTCTTCCACGTGGCCTTAAGATAAATATTGTACCTCGCCAGAGTTGGCCCCCTCAAATGGGACAACCATTTCAATTTCATCGCCACAAAATTGTGCTTGCTTTGCTAAGACCCCAGAATCAGGTCCTATTGCCCACATTATCGTTGAATCATCTTCAACATGCCTCACCTGCTCAAGACTTACATTACATTAAGATAGTATAAAAGATCAAAGTAGTTGCAAAAGAAATAATGATTAAAGTAAAATAAACCCCATCTGACCAAAAATGCTGTTTACTGATAACTTATATCCTCCTTTTGCTATCTCAAAAAGGACAACAATCAAAATCAGTAATGATACCTTGATTTCACAGCTTGCTAGATAGTCACACCTCACATTGCTGGGATGAGACTCATAAAGATTGAAGCGAACAGTCCCAGCACTGTCATGTAAAACCATATTGAATGGTGCATCCCATCTAGGGGTTGACCCCAGTCTCACATCTGTTCTCCTAATTAATTCCTCAGCTTCTACCTCTACAAATGTTTGTAGGTCCTTGTCATCAAAATTCTCTTCTGAAAAACCGTTGTTTGTACCATTTTGTTGCCTCCTAGATGACCCCTTGAAGCAACTCCTTGAAAGTTTACTAGCTGAAATCACTCTAATATATATAATGCCTCCAACAGCCTTTTTCCTTAAATCAACTGCAGGCAAAGAAAAACAACGGCGCCGAGGTTCCACCATAGTCTTAACCAAGGTGTCAGTAAAAAGCTTTTCCTGCATAAAATGTAAATTCAAAATCAACATTAAACGTAAAAAGCCACTGGGAAAGTTAACAAAAACAGAAAGTAAAAACTTTAAAATTTCCATATATTTTTGTAGACAAAAGTTCCAAACTTGACAAATGAGATTATTCCAACATTGTTAGTTTCCAACCATTGTTATTTGTTTCAAATTGCTGTATATATAACAGAGACATCAGGCTGCCATTTTGCTAAAAGTCTAAAATTTCCACAAATTAAATTCTCTGAAAATTGCAAAGAAATATCTGCTTCATATTCTTTTCTTTGACTAGCAGCAGATATGAACTATATCAACAGTTCTTATTCTAAAGCTATATGCATCCAGAAACACATCAAAATGAACTTAGCATCAAGCTGAAATCCATTTACACATGTAATCAGCTTCAAAAAGTTGCAGCTAAACCAAAAGTGTAGGCATCTTTCTGCAACAATACCACAAATATAAGATAGTTCCGGCCAATCAACACAGAAAAATGGAACACTGTTACTTTTCTACAAATGTGATATTAAACATGGTAGAAACACACCAGCCAAGAAGAAACACCAGGCCATTCAGTCGCAGGAAGTGACTGGCTTGCACCACTTCCAAAGGCAAGTCCTATCCTCACCTCAGGAGTTGACACAAATGAATACAGAAGTGCTTTTCCATCTAGAATTGGTGTAGCGATAAGCTGCAAATGAATGTGAACGATTATTAGATTAACAAAAAGACAATCAGTAATGCAAGAAAATCAGTGGCCTTGCCCCATAACTAAAGATGGTAACACCTAAAGGAAACAGGAAACTTTTCTCCTAGATAAAAAAGTGTTGTGAACTGGCAATCATGATTGATAATTCTCAAAGCAACAAGTGTTATTTACATGCTCCAAAATCAAACCAACTTTCTTCTCATTGCCCCTACTTTATATAGTTTTCTATGTTAGAGAAGCAAAAATGCAAAGGATTTTGCTTTACATACATCACCCTTGATATGAAGACTGTTAATCACAATTCGAGCAGCTCCAATCAATGGCTTCGCGAGCTTTGCAAGCAGCAAAATGCTCATTTCATTTGTGTCCCAATCAAAACCAAGTTGTAGGACTCGCTGTAAAATTCCAACAGAATGCTTTATCAAAATCTCTGATATCTCATAATCTTTCAATACTTAGAGAACAGAACATAGAATCATAGACCTCGAGAAAAATGAAAGATGAGACTAAATAAAGTTTCACTGATTCCTATAATTATGAAATTATGATTATGTTTAACTAGCAAGTAAAATTAATCTTTGTTTTTCAAACTATGGATATGAGAAAATCCTGAGCACTTGCTAATGCTGGCAACTTACACACATCGGAAGCAGTGATAGTAAAAAAGCAACACTATTTAAAAAGAAGTTCTGTGAAGAATTATATTCATAATTAAATATCCAAAAATGATATTTACTGGTTATATTTGAAATGTTCAGGAAGCCAAACCTGGTCACCAATAGTCAACCATCGCATCCCTTGAAGACCCAAACTAGGAGGGCACGATCCCAGTGAAAACTCCTGAAGCTCAACTCTTTCCTACAGAAAGATTCCTCTAGTTCAGCACACATCCACCAAATTTTCAGCATCTATCAAATATTCATTGAAGAAAAAGAGTGTTACTTACTATAAGTCTTGGCTTCCGGAGCTTTAAACGTTTCTATAGACACAAAAGAAAGAAAAAAACAAATTAGTTCATCTATCACAACATAAAATCCATGTCTGAAGAATGTGTTCGACAGAATGGGGCATCCTGCATAATGTAGAATGAATGAGAGTCTTCAAAAATAACTTTATCAATTTTTCAATCTTTTTTTATTCGCTGTAATAGCAAAAGAAAACAAGCAATTTTGGGGTTTATCAGGCAGAGATGTCACCAACATGGCATTCTGTTTCTTTATTCAAATCTGACAAGCCACGGGAAATATCAGGTTATCTGAATCCTACATTATGTAGTTTGTGTTTGTTCGAAGTCTGAGGTACTGATGCAAGCTCTACTAGCTGTTCCATTTATGAACACTTCTGGACATGCGCATAAGTATTATTCTTTTACGAAAACAGAAACTTGATACTGTTACACACTTCCTCTCTCATTATCCTTTTCCGGAAAACATATCGAATGTTCCAGAAAGTAGAAAATAAGAACATGTAGAATCTAAACAAACTAATTTAGCCATGAATGGAAAACAACTATTTGCAGACTAACCATAATAAGTAAAAGCTAATTAGCAATTTCAGTGTTGACAATTGAACTAAGATGAAAAATTACATCACATAGTAACTGGGAAGAAGAAGTGAGACTTCACCTCAACTATAGCTGATAATCTTATCGAGAACTTTGGGTTGAAATAGTTGGACCAGATTTCACTCAGCAGCTTATTCAGCCACTCACAATGCTCCAATGGTGTGATGGGCTATATGAACAGGAAGTCAAAGTCAACTTCATAAAGCACTTTGGGAATGTGAAACAATGAAAAGGAAGGGAAAAGGTACCGAAGTGTTTAGTATGATTCGCTGCCATTTCTTATCCAAGTCCTCCATAAGTAGTTTTCGTTGATATCTTCCATACTGAAAATGTAAGAGCAGAATCTCACATTAACTGCTTATATCATACGCTATATAAAAAAAAAGACCTTTAACTAATAGATCGTAGAGGAGATTTCCTGAACATTCAACTCAATGTATTTACAGATATGTTATACAAACATAAGAATAGGCAGCTCAAGCTCAAACACACTAGTTTTATCTATTTTCTTCTATTACACAAAAGTGTCTCCAATTGGTAAGAGTTCCAACAGCAAATGACTGCAACTAATTAAAAGATAGGATAAAGAACTGCACATAAATGTTAACATTAAAAAAAGAAAAGTAAACATTGAATCTGAAACTACCCCAATTTCATAAAATTTGAAAACAATAAATGCATATGGATTCGAAACCAAATTAATCAGCAGGCAAGATCATCCTTAACATAGTACCTTTGTGGAAATATGTTTTGGGGTTAAATAATACCACACCGATAAAGTAACTAAAAAGGGGGGGCAAACTCAATACAATGATGGGAGCATTAAAAAAAAAAGTATGGGGACTTGAGCAGAGTTTGCAGCTTCAAATCCAATTAATGTATTATTAGACTTCCATGTGTATGCCAACTTTCCAATGGACAGAAATCATCAGTTCATCAGTTCCCAACTCATGTATCCTCCATGTCTCATCAATCACAACTGTTGTACTATTTTAAATGATATTAGTGATTGGTGAGACAGAAAACGACATGATTTGGTGACAGGCGAATTCCGTCTCTCTAATCTGTAAAATTTAACAAATTAAAATGAAAAAGAATTGAAAAAAAAAAAAGATAACATTAAAAAAAGAAGTATGGGGACTTGAGCAGAGTTTGTAGCTTCAAATCCAATTAATGTATTATTAGACTTCCATGTGTATGCCAATCTTCCAATTTTGACAGAAATCATCAGTTCCCAACTCATGTCTCCTCCATGTCTCATCAATCACAGCTGTTGTACAATTTTCAATGATATTAGTGATTGGTGAGACACAGAACGACATGATTTGGTGACAGGCGATTTCCGTCTCTGTAATCTGTAAAATTTAACAAATTAAAATGAAAAAGAATTGAAAAAAAAAAAAAAAAAAACATAACAAATTCAGCAATCACCACTCAGCAGGTACCTGTATAGCTGTCCAGACAGCAAGTGCAAGAGGAATCCAGTTGGAGAAAGAGAAGAGCCATCTCTCAACGGCCCAAGTAACCAAAACAAGAGGAATGAAGAGCCGGACATGGGGCTTCTCCTGCAAGACGTGGCTGTAGAAGTCCACTGCAGCCTCTTGCACGTTGACCAAAACGCCCCTTTTCCTTCTAGTCATTCCACCAACCAAACCAAACCCACACCCCTCTTAATGCCAAAAAAAAGGCAAACAAAAACAACCCGTTGTTGTTGTTTTTTGTTTGGATTTGTTTCGTATTTAAAAGTGTGATCTTGTTTCTATGCATTCCCTATCCATACCCGTTACAACAACAAACCAGAGAAGAAAAACAAAGTATATATAAAACTAAAAAAAAAAAAAAACTAAGTGGGAAAGGGAATCAAAGTGTCGGGGGAAAAGGGTGCCCAAATGGAGAATGGAATTTTGGAGAAAGGAATGAAGAAAGAAGAAGATATATGTTGGGAGTTGACGAATCTTGAAGGGTGGGGGTTGTTACTAGAAGCAGGAAAAGAGAGAGAGAGAGAGAGAGAGAGAGAGAGAGAATTGGAAAAGTCAGCAGCTGAATGGAGAAAGCATGGTTTGTTGATGTCGCAAGTTGCAACGTAAGTACTTTCCCAATGTCCGGAAGTGGAAGTGCGGAATTTTGTGAATGGCAGACAGAAACAGACGAAGTTGAAGCTGATATTATAGAAATTACTGTAACTGCAATTTTTAGTTTTACCTTTTTACCTTGCGAGATGTATACGTCAGAATCCTGACTAATCCTCTAAAAATATTTAGCGGTGTAGTTTTGTTTCATACCATAAAATTCTTTTCATATATAGGCTGAGAGATCAAACTCCCATCCTCAATTAGGTATCAATTGTGGAGTGTTGTTATTTGCACATAAAAAAAAATATGACACCATATTTATACAGTATAAAATTGAGAGAAAAAAGATAAAACAGTGATATAAGGTCAATAAAAAGAGAAAAAAAAATGCTTTTCTAGAGGAAAAAACTTTTGTAGAGAGAAATAAATGTTTTTCTCCTTTTATTGACCCTATACCACTATTTTATCTTTTTCCTCTTAATTTTATACGATATAAGTATGGTATCGCACTATTTTAGTATGCAACAAACATTTTCCATCATTTGTGTTAGGATTTATCGTTAAAATAATGGAATTCTTCTTCTTTCCTCAGTTTGCCACACGTTCCCTTTTTAAATTTATTTATTTATTTTTGGTTCAGTCTTTATTGTTCGTACAAAGCAGTATAATTTTATATAGCGATTATAGTAATAGCATTTCCTTTCCCGTCTAAACAATTGTAAGTTGTATTTTAATTTAATGAGATTGGTAACATTATAATCATTCCTTAAAACAAGTAATTAACTAAGCATGACGTACTTGAGATAACTTTTCTTTTAATAGATCAATTCTATTTAAATTAAATTAAGTAGAATCTAATAAACATTTGATATTAATGGTTTGAATAAAAAATAATTTTATGGGATGTTTATTTCGGGATATATTTAATCATTCCTGGGAATAAATAGTTGGGAATTATGTGTTTCTACGTTTATTATAAGTTTTATAAAATAATTTCTGGTTATTAATTACTGCATGGAAAAATATTTTCCTCTAATTTAGTGAAATCTTATTTCTAAGTTAAAGGGTGGGTAAAAATAATTCCTATAACTTGGAAATCATAATTATTAAGCAAGGTGACTAAATAATCCTTCCATTATTTGACTTTTTCTCTTTTTATGATTGTGTTAAGGGTATTTTGGAAATTATGACATATATTCTCATGAATACAGATTATAAAACAAATGTTTTAAATTTATTTCTAGGAATCTTAACAAATAATTCCATGAATGTTTAATACTAAATAAATAATTTTTTAAAGATACCCAAAAATAATATTCTCGGGAATTGCATTCCAGAAAACTTAACTTCAAACCTTGAAACAAACGCCCCTTACACATAAATTTTTCTTTTACGCTGAAAACTAAAATTATAACATAGAGATCCTCTTTTGAATGTAAAAACTATAACTTAATTTATGCATTAATTTATCGACAAGCAACGGTAAAGACAAGGGGGCCAATGGGTGCCTCAGCACCCCCAAGTTTTATATTTTTATTGCAAAATTTTATGTATACTTATATTCTGACTCTCTTAAAAAGGTCAACCATTATTACACATATTGCTTGCATTCCATAATAGTAGTTGTTTTGAATAAATTGGGTTCATTGAAAAATCAAATGGAGGGAGCAGCATATATAACAAATAATAAAAGTCTTTTAATGTAGTTACATGTATGGTATTGAAATAAAAAATATATAAATGTCTTTACAATATATTTTAAAGATTTTTCTCTTATTAAATTTTTTAATTGAATCTAAGAGATGTCTAAAAAGAAAACTATTATAATTCATTTGTTAATAGAAAAGAGAAAATGAATGATAAATAAACTCTAGTTTATCAATAATTTGGATAAAAAACTATATAGTGACTCATTTTATATTTTCTATACGATATTTTATTTTGTCTTATCTTATTTTATTTGTAAACTAATTTGGCTCCTCCCCTCTAAAATTCCTAGCTCCGCCCCTATCCACAACTAAATGTACTCATCAAGGTTGACAAATTCAAGCATAGGAAAAGTATTGCAATCTTATTAAACTCAAGGTGAATGCTTAAGTGGTTTCAGATGGATGTCACTATCACGGTAACAAAATCTAAACCATCAAATATTACATCTAATGATTAAAATTAATTTTAATTAAAATACAATTTTTATTTTAATATTCATAAAAAATAAACTTCTAAAAATTTGACCACTTTACCCTATTTTTCATCCTTACAACATAACACATTTCTAGTCCTCCTTTCTCTTCTATTTCCCATTACTCTACCACTACTGTTCGTCAATGACCTCACCACCACTCCCCGGAGCAACCTCACCACTACCTAACCTCGTCACCACTTCCTTATTTCTAAGCACTAGAAAGAATAATCTTTGTGGCCTCTTCCTTCTTCTCCTACTTTCTTCATCTCTATGGTTCAGTTTGGACCTTGGCATCATTGGGTTTAGGTTAGGTTCTGGATTAGTGGGTTTTTCCATCTTAGAGTAGGGTGTGTCGTCGTTGTTAGGCATGTTGCAGTTGCCCACCTTGTCATCCTCTTCCATGGTGCCATCACGGCTACCATCATTGCGCCAATCCTCCATCGCTGCTAGGGATGGGGATGGTTGTTGAAGCTACAAGAAAGCAATAGTGAAAGGAAGTTAGTAATAGAGGAAGGTGATGATTGTGAAAAGAGGAGCCATTATGGAGGAGGACGGCCAACAGGGATAGTGTCTTTTTTTTTTTGTGAAATTACACTATCCTCCCATAAGGTTTGGCGAAAAGCAACTCACACCCTTCTATTTTCAAACTTTGCACACTAGGCCCTTGAGTTTTAGAAAATCCTACATCGACCTGCTATTAATATTAGTCCATAAATGATTTTGATGGAATAGTACACATGTTCACAACATATGCTTTTTAATGATATTGTTGTAATTATTAAATATTGTTATAATTATTGAATGAACATATTATCCTTTTATTAAGTGAGAAAATTAATCTTCCTATTTGTCTTTTTCCCATCATGGGAAAATTGTGTGCTTTTATCACTTGATAAAAGGATAATGTAGTCATTCGATAGTTACAATTATCTTTAATATTTACAATGCTATTAAAAATCATGTGTTGTGCACCTATATATTGTTACTTCAAAATCCCTAATGAACTAACATATAGGGAAGGCCAGTGTAGGATTCTAAAACTCAAGGATTTGGCATACAAATTTTGAAAATAGAAAGAGTGAGTTGTATTTCACCAAACATTGGAGGATGAGAGTGTAATTTTCCCTTTTTCATTGGTTACTATTGAAACGGCCCAGAAAAGTTACATTTGTATCTTAAAAGGACAAAAATGTAATTTTAGGATTATTTTTCTTAATAAAATTTATAGCTTGTTCCTCATGGTGATGAACTTCCCAATCACCACCTAAGTCATCACCAGAAACTCAAATTGTAAACTTGATTGATAGGTTCCTAAGGTAGTATTTGGTAGCTATTCCCAGGAAAGAAATACGGAAGCACTTGAGACATAAACCTATTTGATAGTGGAGACAGGAATAGGCGATAAAAAAATTTCTGTACCTTCCAAAAATAAGAACAAAATACAGAGATAAAAATTTAATAATTTTTTTCAATAATATCCCTAGACATATTTAATATTTTCATATCTATCCTCACAACCATGGTTTGGAGGCCAGCGGTGGCTGACTAATGGCAATTCGGTGGGGGTACATGATGTCTTTATTATATATTTGTTGTCTTTACCCTGTATTTCCAAATAAGATACAGAAACAATTATCATATCTTGTACTCCACAACCAAACATGATACAAATATAGTGTTTTTTTATGTCTGCGTATCCATTGTCTTTGTCTCCACTGTCTTGAGATAGATACTAAACACTACCTAAGAGTTTATATAGTTTTTAAATAAATACAATTTGAAAAACTTATTTTAATATTTAAGGTCCGCTTAAATAGCACAACTTCTATTTTTTAAAAAATTTTCTGAAAATCAAAAGTCATATTTTTACTTTTTATTTTATTTGGCTCGACAACTTATTTTTTTTCTAAAAGTTATTCTCATTTTTTTATATGTTAAAATATCTAACTTTTTAATACGTATTTTCTAAAATACTAGAAATAAGCACTTTTATTGTTATATATTTGAATATAAAATAACTTATTTATAAGTTGCCTTTTAAAAAATACTTTTGTATAAGCACTTAAATAAGTTGTTTACCTAAACGAGATCTTAGACATAATTAAATAGGATATTTATTATTAATATTCAAAAAATATATCTATCTATATCAAATAGACTCCAATTTTTCCGTAAGAAAAAAAGAATCTAATTTATAATTATTGTATATTGTTATACTCCATAAAAATATACATTATTATAAAAGGTATGAACTTATTTGGATGAAAAATCTAGAGCTACAAATTCAACAATACGATTTGCTGCCTTTCCTAACCACACTTTTATAACACTTGAAAAATTGGTAAGTGTTGCATAGTATTTGCTATCACAATACAATTTCTAAGTGTAAATTGAGCCTTTATATGATTAAATTTGTAGTGATTCATTTGGTAATTTATTAAGCAATAATATATAATAGCAATAATCATTAATGTTAACATTTTTTCTCATTTTCTCATATGTTTTATTTTAGTTTTTTTGTAAATAGTTTTTCTATCAATACATATAAAACACACTATCAGCTCTTTCTACATTTTTTTATGAATTTATATGATAATTAAAATTATTGAATCAATCCTTCATTTAAGTGATGCAGATTTGTGTCAACTTTGAGGAGAACCGAATTAAATATATACTTATTTTTTGTATAACTATTTTACTTTCAATTAACATACTTTATTAGTATAATATAATTTATTTGAACTTATATTTAAATTAATTTTTTAGAAGGAAAATATTGATCAATGATGATCAATATACATTTCTTCGTGGTTCATCCTCAAACATAACTCAATGAATACGATTTTTGCTGATCAACTTCTTATAAAAAGAATTAAAAGAAATATAATTACATAGCAGTGTTTTAATGTGAGAAGGAAATAATCTTCACATGACGTTTTTTAATACATTAATTTTATAGTATATTTGTGTTGTTATTCTTGGATTGAATGAATTATAAATAAATTTCGCATGAAAACTTTGAAACTTCTAATTATCATGCAAGGAGGGTGGGAAACAAATTATGTATGAAAATTTTATATGAAGTTGTATTGCAATATATATATATGTGTGTGTGTGTGTGTCACATAAGATGGGTGATATATTATAAGATTGAGAGGAGAAAAATTGGGCCATATAACATTATATGGATTGTCAGGATTGAAAGTTAATTAATGGTAATTAATGCTCATCACATGCTCATTTCAAAAGGTCATATGACTTTATATTTTAATGTTGATCATTCATATAGTTAAAATCCAATAATCAAGATTAACTCATCTCACTCTCACAACAAATATGTTGTTTGAGATTTTTCTATCAATCTTTTTAAGATCAATCACCTGCAAATTGATTTAAAATCAAATATAAATTAAACTCATAAACTTTTGAGTAGAATTGAGAGTTTACTTATTTTGTTAAAATTTACTTAAATTTATAGAAATGAAAAAGAAAAAGAAAAGTTTGCGAAAGTTTGCATGCAAATTAACTCGTTTTTGTATAGTAGGATTATAATTAAACTCATAAGAATTTAAGGTTAGAATGATAGTTTAACAAACTATGCATGTCCTTTATTTATTTTAAATATAGTAAATAGTTATTATATGTGTTTTTGTTATTAATTCAAGTATCAAAATTTAAATAAAAGGAAGAGCGGTTGAATTGGTAGGAATAGTTTTATATTTGCTCTCTCTCTCTCTCTCTCTCTCTCTCTCTCTTTATATATATATATATATATATATATATATATATATATATATATATATAATGGATTGTAGTGTTAGCCTAATTCAATAACTCATTTTGAATTCCTTTATTGTAGACTATTTAGTGTCATTAGTTGAAGATCCTTCCATTTGTAACAAATTTTTGTTTTAATTTTGTAGATATTATTTTGAATTTTGTAACTTCCCAAAATCTGCTTGTATATATCAACATAGTGTACAACAATTAAACTAATGCAGATTTGGGAAGTTACAAAATTCAAAATAATATCTACAAAGTTAAAACAGCAATTTGTTACGGATGGAAAGATCTTCAACTAATGACACTAAATATAAAGGAATTCAAAATGAGTTATTGAACTATGCTAACATGTAGTACCACCTTTGAAAACTAACAAAGATTATTGTCTTCCTCCAACACTAGTTGTTAATAGTCTATACACATTCTCCAAAAATCACTCACACTCATCCTAGTAACTTCAAGGCATTGGTGCATAACTCAGTAGGTTATCATGTTTCATTCGGACAAGAAGGACAATAGCACTAGCAATAACTTGTCATCACCGACCCACCAACTGAAGCAAGAGCCTGTCTCCATTATTCAAAATTGGCTTTATGTGCTCGAGTCATCAACCATTGTTGAACTACTTGGATTCATTGTTCTTCTCCCATAACATGAAAACCTCCTTTATTCCATCCTTTACCACCTTGTTTATAACATCCAATAGAAAAAATGACTTGTGGATGGTTGATCTGGTTAATTTTAAAATAAAGATATAAATATATTATCTTGTGAGATAATGCTATTTAGGGTTAGAGTTTTGGTTAATTTGATGAGATGGAGCCTAAGCATGAACAATCTCTCAATATTTATTTGAAGAGTATGTTTAAAAGTTTGTTATTTCTTTTACTTTATATTGATAGGTTTACTATAATTTAATTGCAATTGATTGAATTTATGTTTAGAAATTTGTTGTAAGATGTTAAGCTTAATTAATGAGGGATGATGTATTACCTAGATGGTTATATTGTGAGACAAGACAGGAGGCTATCTAATGCATCAATTCAAAAACCCTTTTTCTCTTGCTCTCAAATTTTTTTCTTTTTTTCTACTATTATTATTATTTTGGTTCAATTCTGGTAGTCATCCAACATGTTTCTTAAATATTGCACGATGAGTCACTATATACTTAGGGTATGTTTCGCTAACGGATGAAAATGGAGAATAAATTTTTATGAATGAGCTCAATATGTAATTTTACTTATGAAGTTCATCTATGAAAATTTAATCCCTATTTTTACCACAAACCAAACACAACCTTAAAAGGAACTAATGGTATTTAGCTTGAGTATCTAAAAGATAAAATTAAAAGTGTGATGAACCCTATTGATCTGATTAATATATGTAAGGGCATGTACATGTCTCTCTATTCATTCCTTTCGTCCACTTCCAGTTAAGGAAGATTAAGGGTTTCGTGTCATTCAAAATAATAAATTGCTTTGTTGAGTACTATTATGCTATTATATTAAGGAATTTTCTAATCATTACACTAAAAGTGCTAATTAAGGATACTTGAAAAAATAAGTTTCAAAATAATCATATGCTTTCTAATAAAGAAGTATTTTAAAATTAATTTTTATATAATATGTTAATTATTAATTGATGCATAGGAGAATTTTGCACAATTATAAAATTTCCCCATTTGAGTTTTTTTTCCCACTTACCGGCCATTTGTTTAAGTGAAAAAAACAGGGTGAAAGAAAATTGTATAGAAAAAAAATGAAAGGAAAATGGAAATTTTCTATCAAATTGTTTAGGGAAGAAAAAAAAGTGAAAAAAGAAAAGTGATGTGGGTCCCATAGCAAGAGTTTTCTCTTGCATCTTGCCAAGAACATAATAAAAAGGGAGAAAAGATAGCCAAATTACATTTATATCCTATGGAACAAAGAAATGTTTTGATTCAAATATCACTTTATACATTTTTAATTTTTTTCTCTCATTTTCTATCCTACTTTCTCTTCATCCAAACAATAGGAGGAAAAATATATTTTTCTCTTCATTTTCTCTTATTTCCATTTAATTTTCTTTCTTTTCATTTTATTTTCTCATCCAAACATAGTAGGGTGTTTGGTTTGGGGACAAAATTAAGAGGTAAATTTTTATTGATGAGTTTTATATGTAATTTTACATATAGAATTCATCAATGAAAATTTATTCCTTATTTTTATCCCAAAAAATGCTTTGTGTTAAAGAATAAGATGATGGAGATGTTGACCAAGCATGATGGTCAAAATGGAAAATTATTTTGGGCATTATTTGTAACAAAAAAAGTACTAATAAAAGTTAAAGGTAAATTTTACCGTAAAATTATAAAACTGACTTTGTTGTATGAGACTAAATGTTAGACAATTAAGGGTCAATATGAAAATAAGCTACACGTGGCAAAGATGACAATGTTACGATGGATGAGTGGTCACACAAGACATGATAAAGTGAGGAATGAGTGCATTTGAGAGAAAATTGGGATGGCACCTCTCGTAAAGAAGGTGATGAAATCTCACCCTAGGTGGTTTGAACATGTTTTAAGGAAATTTGTAGAGGTTCTAGTAAGGAGTACAAAGTTATAGGGGAAATAATTAAACAAGATTCAAAGGTCAATAATTTTAACATAAATATAATATATAATAAAGCTCTATAACATCATTTGATCTATGTAGCTGATCTCACCTAGTAAGACGAGACTTAGTTGTTATTGTTGTTGTGTTAAATAATAAGATGAAAAATTAAAGACATTTTAATAAATCCTCCTAATAATTTTTTGGTAATTTAAAGAAGAAAATAATTACTTTTAAAATTTCAAAAATATTACCAGTTTCGTTCTCTTATTTAATGATACTCTGATTTAAAGTACCATAAATATTTAATAGGAAGATGTAACATGTACTATTTGGCAAACTAATATCTCCATTTATTATTGAATGTATATCAACTAAAAATAAAGTAAATAATTCTAAAATTTGGCCTTTAGATTATATTCTTATGAAATATTAAACATTAGTTTCTTATTACTTTAACTATTAATAGTTAAAATTCACAAAGTATAATTAATAACTTATATAGTAAATATTTGAGTAAAATACAACTCTCTTCCTTGAGAGAAGGCTTTATTACACTTTGTTCTTCTTTATTTCTTAAACATAAATTTCCTTCCCTCAATTTCTAAAACATACACTACCCTCCCCTATAAATTTAAAATAATCTACGCTTTAATCCATTTTCAAAATTTTCATTAATTCTTCATTTTCTCATGCTTATTATTTTATTGTTAACTAAAATATCCTTTATTAATTCTACATATTATTTTTTAAAACAAAATACAAGTGATTATAATAATATATATGAAATATTGAGCTATATATATTGATTTTAAATTATCATTTATATTTAGAAAACAAATAAGTAGAAGTAAAAATAATTTTTAAATATATATATATTTTCAACTGTTAATTTTACAATATTAATTTTTATTTTTAATGTAATATCGCAAAATTTTTTTGTTACATTCTTTGTTATTTATATTTATATAAAAAATTAATAAATATTTTTACTAGATATATCAATATTCTAAAATAAACATCTAAAAAGATATGTGATTTTTAATTTTTCAAAAATAATTGTTACAAATTATTGCTTCTATCTATAATTTTTTTCTTAATATAGGAAAATTTAAAAATTAAATTAAATACATGTATGTATAAATATATCAATATTTTGTATTATTATATGTATATATATTTCAATTTCTATTTATATATATACCCCTATTAATAAAGGGTACTTTAGTTAAAAATAAAATAATAAGTATGAAAAAATAGAAAATTAAAAATTAAAGTGGAGAGTCTTTCTCAAATTTTCAGGAGAGGAAAATATATGTTTTAGTGTATGATTTATAAATAAAGGGAATGAAAATGTATTTTTAAAAATTAAACGGAAATAGGTGCGATAAAACCTTCTCTTAAATGAGAGAATTATATTTTACTCTAAATATTTTTTATAGAGTTCTTTTTCCCTTGACTGTTGAATGAAACTATGAAAGTATCAAAGCAAATGGATAAAAAGAAAAGAAAAATATCTGCTGCAGCATGGACCGCCATTCTGAAGTACAACTCGCCTTCCGTGCCGCCATTCCTAATTATGACGCCACAGATCCATCCAAATTTCTTAATAGCTGCTTTTTGTTTTTCATGTGTTGAAGACGTATAATGTAATGAGGCTTGATAACTTTATATGTACATGGAAATAATAATTGCAAATATTAGCAGCATATACTTAACTCTAACTAGTTTAATCTAGTCTAATCAATACTATCTTGGTGCTAATTTTAATCTTAATGTCTCTAATATATCGACACTTGTTATTTTGGGACAAAATATTTTTAAACAAAAACACAACTTTGTTTCAAGAGAATAACTATCGAACGTGAACCAACCTAACAACCTTTTAAATATTAAGTCTAAGCCAAAAGAAAACGAGCTTAACTTTTATATACTCACACTATAAAATTATCTTACTTGACATAATTTTAAGAAAGTGTTAAATCATATTAAATAATCACTCACTATCATAATTATCCACCACGATTTAGCATATTCTTGAACATTTGTTTTGATTGATATTACAAAATAATTTTATGCTATCAATATATAAAAATTAAATTCAAACAAAAATTTAAATATGTTTTTAATTCTTATAAATATAGGTTATTTTGATTTTGTTTCCTCTAAATTTTTTCTTTGATTTCAATCCTTTTGTTTTTATTTTCTTTATTTTTGGTCCCTATTTTTTTAAATTTTGGTCTTAATGAATATTTTTAAATATGAATTTATTAGTTGTTAAAAAATATTGATAAATTAAAGAAAAATAATTATTATGTGTTTGTTAAGATTTACTGGTGACGAATAATGAATCAAATAAAAAAATAAATTATTCTATTAGTTGTTATAAGTTTGTCAATTTTTCAAACAAGACTCAATGACTTAAGAGTTTAATTGTTAGTATAAAATAGTTTTACACTATTATATAATCATATGATTCTATTCATAAGATTTTCAAGACAATAAATGATTGAATTAAATACTTCTCCTGATGTAAAAACACATATAGTTGAATGTCTATGTAAACTTTTTTTTACATTGACAATGAATTTTAAATTAAATCCATATTGTAAAAGTTGTAACTAGATTTCATATTTTTACACTTTTAAAGTAAATCCTTATTTGCTAATTTTGAATAAATTATTAAGAGCTATTTCAAAACTCAAATTAATTATAACAGCATGTTCAACTAATAATGTGATTGAACAAGTTCTTGTAGTTTATTTGAATTTTTAAATGGATCATTATAAAAATGTCAATCATCATTCATGATTAACGAACTATTTTAATAAATACAAATTATAAATACCAAATGCACATTTCTAATATAAGTTAGAGAAATCTACGTGGAAAGTCAATATAACGATAAAAAGCAACGGATTAATTTATAATATAGGTGATTGCTATGGAACCCTTTTGATTATTGTTTGATTAAAATGACACGTGGGATTGAACGTGATACAACTGTGTTCCAAATGGGACGGAGTCTCCCACTCCCCCCATGATACTTTTCCCCACTAATTACTAGTAAGCATATTCTCACATATTCCATTATGATAGGCTTGACCAATGACCACAAAATCAATTGGCGGCATATGTTGAACCAGACAGGCACTTTATGTTTTCTTGTTGCCAAAAAAAAAAAAAAAAAAAGGGAATGAACTATTGAGCATTACAAAAGTATTGGAAGTGTTTTTTGTGTGTCTCCTCCTGTAAGACTTGGTTTTATATCGAGAGACACCCCCCCCCCCTCCCCTTCTTTTATTTTCTTATGATAATGTATGTGATTAATAGGCATTGCAAAATCATGACAATTGAGTACTTATTATAATTAAAATTAATCTTGTTCAACAAAAAACATTGTTGGAGGACCGCACCTTTTTTTCAAAATGAAGATATTA
Source organism: Dalbergia cultrata (assembly GCA_031216105.1). Taxonomy (NCBI): domain Eukaryota; kingdom Viridiplantae; phylum Streptophyta; class Magnoliopsida; order Fabales; family Fabaceae; genus Dalbergia; species Dalbergia cultrata. The sequence continues at coordinate 77,035,468 of CM062344.1, forward strand.
CAATTAATTCTATAAGCTTTTGACATCAGATTAGATGGGGATAGAAGTCAAATCCTATAAATCTGGGTTATTTGCTTCCAGAATATATATATATATATATGAATGGCAATTCGTTTGCTTCCAAAATAAGTTTTGCACACTTACTCAATTCTATAACTCTTTATCCACATTAAATTTAATCAATTTGACCGTTAATTTATGTTATATTATATTGATAATCAATTATGTCAAATTTCAAAAAATTGGATAACAATAACATGTAATCTATTAATTGATATTTTCAAAAACATACTATCTGTTAAAATAAAATAAAATGATAAACAATCAACTCATTTTTATATTGTATAAAATTTTATACTTGGTAGAAACCTTAAATTCAATTATTGGATTGATGCAATTTTATGCCAAAAAAATTAGTAGATAGAATAAATATATTAAGACTTACTCTTAGAGTAAATTACTCCACTCTATGTGTGTGTGTATATATATATATATATATAACACGAGAGGGCTTAAGAAGTTCATCAATCCCAATATTTTGCTTTTAGAATATGAGTTTCTCATAGCTAGGAAATTACAGCAATATTATAAAAATACCAGTCCATACTATATATGTAAAAAAAATTTCTTAGTAATGGGACTAAATAACCCAAAAGAAATACTATAGACTCGTTTATTTTCAGTTTTTAAGGTTTTATAAAAGAAAAATTAAAAATTAAATTTTATAATTTTTAATATTTTTTTTATAAAATTTAAGAAATTAAAAATAAAAATTTAAAATTTAAAATTAAAATAAAATAGACCGCCTAGACAACGACTCTTCTAGGGTAACAAGTTCCCCTGACGTCTGAAGTAAAAGCCACATACGCAAAGGAAGGACGGACGAGAGCTAAAAAAAACATTAGATGAGTATCTAGTCTATGACCGCATTTACTAAAGGTGTCTGCACATTAAAGTAATTTGGCTCGAGAAAAACGTGTTTCAAGTTAATTAATTTGCCAATCCCCTGCAAGAAGCCACCTCACAGCTCGAATCAACGTGGAGGCTGAATGGAGAGAGATGTCATGTTATGCCCTTGACAAAGCAACCCGATTAAAGCCACTAAACGTACGCCATACACAGCCCCACATTATCTCATATATGTGATGTTTTTGCTTGTTCATCACGAAAGCGCGAATATATATATATATATATATATATAAAAGATGTCAATGTCGTTCTCAATTTTCAATTAATGGGGTATTTCTCAATTTTCAATTAATGGGGTATTTATTCCACGATCGATGGATCTATCAAAGCATCTCAACTTTTTGTTAAATGGTTCTAGGAGGATGATGGACCATTGTGACATCAACACGAGCCAGCCACTTCCCTCCACTTTGTGTGTGTGTGTGGTGTGTGTATGCATGCGTTCTTTTTGTGGGTTTCCACTGTGGAATCCAACTGGGTCATAGCCCCGCCGCGGTATTGAGCTCAATTCATCGCATGAAAATGCATCAAATATCAAGATTCCATCAACTTCGTTGTTGATATAACTTTGCCCCTGGAGTATTCTGGAGTCTCAATCAAAGCACCTTGTTTGGAATCAGATTTTGCTGCAGTCACTTCACTACCGATACAATTCGGGTCCTTCAGCCTTTTTCCTCGGGTATGGCCCTTTTTTGTAAACTATTTGGTTGGGTTTGGTAGGAAAGACAGGGGACAGAGATAGAAATATTAGGAAAATAGAGGTGGAAGACATAAAAAAATATTATCTCTGTATCATGTTTGGTTATAGAAATGTGTTAAATATTGACTTTCTGTTTACTGACATTGACCACTACTAGAAAATTATGTCCCCGTGTCCTGTCTCCTCTTTTTAGAGGAACAAAAATACAAGAAATTTTTGTTTCTAGGATGAAAATCTTTCCGTCTCCATCCTTCTTACCAAACAGTATACAAGACAGACTGTTCCTGTCTCATTTACCAAACACTACTTTTATGATTTAGGTCTCTTTGAATAAATAATTTATTTTATATTCAGATATATAATAATAAAAGTGCTTACTTTTAGTGTTTTAGAAATTACTTCTTAAGAAATTAGATATTTTAACTTTTTAAAAAAATATTTAGAATAATTTTTAGAAAAGTAATAAGCTATTTACCCAAACAAGACAAAATGTAAAAATATGACTTATGAATTTCAAAAAGTTAGAAAAAAAAAATCAAAAGTTGTACTATCCAAATGGACCATTATATTTGCAGTTTTGATTTTTCTTACATCAATAATGTTATTTGTAATACTAAATTAAAGTGGGTATCTCAATTAAACATACACAATCTATTATTATTGGATATGATAATGATCCTCACTCACTTTCACTTATCCATCACATCCAACATAGTGATGGTGGTCCTCACTCACTCTCATTTTGAAAATCATAATGAGGTTTGAATTTAGAATTTCATTTACATAAATATTGAATTTGATCCTTGAAAAGAATGTTGAACAATTTAGTTTTCCAAGAAATTAAAACATAGGACATATCAATCCTGCCATTAATTCTCCAGTAATGGAATGACACAAGTGGTTTATTATCACATTAAAGTGTCAAGTAAATTGAGACATTGACATTCAAATGATGTTGTTTTAGAAGGATTTAAGAAATCAATTCACCTCTTCAAGCTACATGATATTATTCTAAATTCTAGGGAAAACTACTCATAAACAGCATCCTATTTAAGAGGTGTGAGTGTAACTCCAACGTGTAACATAACATTGCATCTTATTGAGTTAATAGACCATGTGTGTTACTCATTAAGGATTAATGGCCAGATCTCATAGGGGGATGAATCTGTTCTATATTTCGATTCTTGAAAGAGATCATGAGAGGGGTTTTTCTTTTTTGAAACCAAATTATCCCATATTTGTTTTTTCAAGGGACGAACTAAGCCGGGTGTTTACTCTAATTTATGTTTACATTTATTTGAAAAATGATTCAAACAAAATTATAGCAATGAAATAGTGTAAACACATGCTCCTCAACTTTTGAAATCATCTTGCACCAAATTAAACAATCATGATCCAAACCAAAATCCTTCTAGCCCCTTTTACATTCACCCAAATGAGTCCTACCATTGTCATTGTGACCCCAACACTGAATGTTATTATCAATGTTGGGCATGGTCCATAAAAATTGAACTTGTGCCTAATAATAAGCTGAAGTCTTCTATCAAAAAAAAAAAAAAATGCTGAAGTCTCTCCATATCCCAACATCTAATGATCCTTTGCATCCGGCATGATAGAGACATAACACCTTAATCATATCGTGGTTGCTGAACTCCTTTAACTCCATTAATAGGACAATAGAGACATGTTATATGGCTATGAGCCTCATCTCCTCTGTCATTAGATGGTGGGTTCAGCCTTCCCACTATAGATAGCCCGTACACAAGGCCTATTTCATATTCACTTATGAGCAGTGTTAAATATTATTAAATTTAACAATATTATTAAGAGAAAATTACACTAACCTTCCTAGAGGTTGAGTGTAATTACAATTATCACCCCTCTATTTTGTAAAATTATTACTGACATCTCCTAAGGTTCATTAAAATCATATTGATTTTTCTTATAGATAACAATTCATTAGTTTAAATGATAAAAAATAAAAAAATGAGACATATATATAAGTATTAACAATTAAATTATTATTTTTTGATAATATTTAACACATTAATTGAATAAAATATTTTTCTTATCACATGAAAATGAAATTTATAATTATAACTTATGATAAAAAAAAGTATTTTAGTTTATATATATGTCAAATATTGTCACAATATTGTGATTTTACCAATAATAATCGTGTACATGTTATCTTTTTTATCACTTAAATTAACGAAACAATGTTTGCAAGGGAGGTCAATATAATTTTAATAAATCTTAGGAGAGGTCAGTGATAGTTTTTGTAAAATAAAATGATGCTAAGTGTCATTATACACTAAACCTCAAGGGAGGTTAATGTGTTTTTCTCTATTATTAATTATAAAATTGAGCTATATAATATGCTCCATACTTTTGGCATAAAATTAATTCGATCTTTTTTGGGTAGACTATAATTTTTAAATTGAAATTTATAACTGATATATGTACGTCCACAATTCACAATTTAATCCAAAAAAAATATCATAGTTTATTTATCTTAAAACGCTTAATTTGTATCAAATTTAAACTGTCACTCTCACTGACTATGAGCGGCTCATGACTCAGCTCAGACTCAATGAGTTTCGGGCAGTTCAGCTTAAGTCTCAAAATTAGGCTTGTTTCTTACTGAGCCCGAGCTTCAACCAAACTTATTACTATCGAGCTAAACTTGAGAATCGACAAGCTATTCAACTCACTTCCCCTCTTATGTCTATCCTTACCCAATAGCCTTGATGTGAATAACTTCTTGAGCTTTTGACAAAAGTTTATCCTCTCAACTTTGGGTGACTTTGCGGAATTATCTTAGTTCTTGATGGCAATGTCGAATGGGACTGAGGTAGTCTCCATGGGTGTTTAAGAGATTTGTGTGATTCAGTTTAGTGACTCCTAAATGTTTTGATATCTTTCTAGTTTTTGATGTTTTGGTTCTGTTGCTCTGTTTGCTGTTTGGGGTCCTTTGTACCTTTCTTACTCCACTTTCTTTTGCGACAGTGTTGAGTTTTATCAGCAGAATTATTGAATGAAAAAACTTTGGGTGCGTTTCCAGATTTGTCCTTAGTCCTTTATAGTTTGAAAAATGAAAATCTAGTAAACTATTAATTTAGTCGCTCAAAGATACAAGTATCAATTTAGTTTTCGAAAGATTTTTTTGTATCGAGTTAGTGAAAGGTACAAATGATATCAGTTTAATCTCTGATAGATTTTTTTTATATTAGTTTAATTCTTAAAAGATATATATATATGGTATTACTTTGATACTTGAAAGATATATATGACATCTATTTGGTTCCTTCTTATCTAGAAATTCGTGAACTTAGGCCTCTTTGACGCATAAGACAAGACCTAATTGAATTAACTAATATTATAAATTAAAGTTCATTTTTATCACATGTTTGATGTTACATAAAATAGTATAATATTATAAGATTAAATTATTTTTATCCCACAATTATAATATTAAGTTATCATCCATTAAGAGATATGATTACATTTGATAGTATTATTTTTATTAATCAATCCCACTCAAGCCTACTCTTCTATACCAACGACCGCTTGTCAGTGGCAACCTGCAATCTGCATATCGCCAATTGGCAATTGCTACTCGTTCGCTGCTGGTTATCTAGTGCATCCAACACAGAATAGAGTAAAAACTTATACAAAAGATTACTTACATTAATACTACAAGATCTTATCCTATATATATAGACACACACATACCATGCATCTTTTGAGTTGATTTGTAAAATGTTTTAGGGACAAAATTGATATGGCTTATATTTTTCATAGACTAAATAGGTTTTTGTTTCTTTTTTTTTTTTTGAGAAACTAAAATGGCCTGACATGGATCTTTTAACAGCTAAATCGGTAGTTTAGTGTAAAAAAACATTTAAAATACAACTTGCGATCGAGAGCCCAATTAGATCAACTGAATGGCTTTTATAACAGCTTTTATCGATGGACTATGATCTTGTTCGTTAAGATTTTTATCTTCTTTGATGATCTTATCTAGAAGCCTTTATGATCTTAAGATTTTTTATCTTCTATAACTACACGTGTTAACTTTTTATTTCTAAAGTAATTAGCTAATCCAACAGTTCTTAATTCTTATCACCACTACATGATGAGGATGGTTCTCATTTATAACATTTGACAAATTCTTAATTCTCATTTGATTTACATTTATAAGTGATTTTAGTCCTTACCTTTTACTCATTTTAGTCATTGGGATTATAAAATATGAGTCATTTTAGTCTTTCAACTCACTTTTATTTAACATTGTATTAATTAAATAATAATAAATAATCTTAAATGATACCTTAACATACTTTATATCATTTGAAGTATAATTTTTTTTATTGCTCAAGGGTATCCCCCGGCCGACAGCCCAGAACTAATCCCTTCGAGGCGTAGAGATTACCGAAGTGGATTTTGCCTCTCTCAACAAAGTCCCTTTCTATACACATAGCAGGAGTCGAACCCCTGATACATGCTTAAAGGACCCGATCACTTTACCAACTGTGTCAGCCTTTGTTGGTTCATTTGAAGTATAATAGAGTTTAAAATAACTCATTTTGATGTACATAAAATGAGTCATTTAAATTTTCATTCCAAACCATAAAATAACTTATTTTGTGCAATGTTAAACACCAAAATGAGTTATTTTAAAATTCATTCTACTTCAAAAGATAAATGATATGTTAATATATTACTTAAGTTTACCTATCATCATTTAATTGATGAAATGTAAAATAAAAGTAAATTGAGAAACTAACATGACTCACATGTTATAATGTCAATTACTAATTTGATTCATTTTAAAAGTAAAAGAGTAAAATGAGCATTAACTCAATTAAAAAGTAAGAACATGATATAAAAAATCTCAGTAGTATAAATTAAATGCCTGTGCAATGTATAACCATATTCCAATCATCAAAACGTATATTATATATAAATGAAATCAATAAAATCATGTGAGAACTTGACGAACCATAATTTGGATCTAATTAAAGGAAATATTCATATTTAATATTTGACCGTGTTACAAACTGAATTATCTCCAAAAAGAAACACCTGGGGAGATAAAAAAGAAGCCAAGTAAATCACGTTGTGGAGATAATAATCATATAACAAGCGTGAAGGACATTTATCCACGCAAAATGTTTAAACAACCTTAAATTTCTTGTTAATAAAATAAAACAACCTTAAATTTCTCGCTTGTTTTATTTCTAATAAACGTCATTATCGGCATTTCGCGTATAACAACCTTAAATTTTCCCCGAATGCGCCGCCACACCACGACATCAAAAACACTCCTCACATCAACACGTGGGGCCCACCCTCAACAGACTCCCTTCTACTCCTCTACTTCCGACACGTCACCACTGCTCCCCTGGCACTCTCATCACACTGACCCGAAATTCCCAAATGGCCCCTCACATCGCCAATGTGTCACAACCCCATTGGTCGTAACACTCCCATTTCAGCAAATTTTGCCATGCACCATCAGAAACTACAAGCTCTATATATAACCCACATTGATGCATCCAAACCTTTGCCTCAACAATCTCCACAAAGACCATAACAATCCAAAACCAAAATCATTATTTTGTTTCCACTTAATTTGTTATTGCTTAACATTCCAATTTCTGTTTTTGGCCTCATATCTATTTAATGCAAACCCGTATAACTCCATAACCTACCTTTCATTCCTCTTTGTTGTGTGGTGATTTGTTTCCCCCTTGTTCAAAACCAAAAGCCATGAGTCCATCACAATTCCATGCAAAGAAAGAAATCATCACCTCTGCCACCACCAACAATAATGGACTGTTGCCATCACATTTGAAGATTAACAAAGACTCTCATCTTATCAAAAAATCATCTTCATCCTCGTCACCATCATCATCATCTTCATCTTCAACATCATCAGCATCTTCCTCGTTAACAAATACCATGATGGCGCCTACAGCAGCCTGCACATCCAACAAGCCGCCGCAACGCCATCCAGTGATAATCTACACACATTCTCCTAAAATCATCCACACTCACCCTAGGGACTTCATGGCATTGGTGCAAAAGCTCACTGGGCTCTCACGCTCAAACGAGGATGGTGGTGGCAACAACAGTAATCTGCCAGCACCGCCCCGTCAGTTGAAACAAGAGCCCGAGAGCAACATCTCTAGGACCGCCATGGTGGTGGCAAACGAGGATATAGATGGCAAGAAACTGGTGGTTGGGAGCGGGGACAATGAGACATCGTCGGTGATCACGGAGGAGAATAACTGTTGCAGCAGCATGGGGGAAAATCAAGTAAACTCGTGCTTCGTGTCGCCGATCATGGAGCCACCGGTTAACCCTTACATGGCGGATTTGCCAGTGTTCATGACACCGAGCACCACGGAGTTCATGTGCTCGAGTCATCAGCCATTGTTGAATTACTCGGATTCATTGTTCTTCTCTCATAACACGAGGACCTCTATTCCATCCTCTGCCACGTTGGACGGGGTGAACGAGTTTCGTGAGTATTGATCATCGTTTTGAAGTTTTTGTTCTCCGGCTTGAATTTTCTTTTGGATGCCAAATAGCAGTTCTAATTTTCCAGGATAGAACTTTCAATTTTTTCATTGGTTATGATTTTTTTTTTTTAAGGAATAATGATTTTTGTTATTGTAGACAAAAATTACACAGGGAATTATTCAAGTTAATGTTTCTATACTTAGTTTCATAGATTTGTAACTCAGAATAATAAAGAAAGCTTATAGCTTTTTAATACGTGACTAAGTGTGTATAGCATAATGATCCTGTCTTTGTTAGCGTATTTCAGAACGTTTGCAGTCTTCGTTTTTTTTTTTTTGTGCATGTTCATAAATTTGTGTATACAGTTAAGTGAAACGCGAATTCAAAAAGAAATAATCAAATTATAAATTTATTGAATTTGTAGCGATGATTTGTGTTACGTATCTTGAATTTATAAGAACAAATCAAATGGTCATTTTTTTGTTTTAGAATTATTTTTTATTTGAATTCAATGTTTCAAACTAGAAATGGTAACTCATGATCACGGCAACGTGAAAAATAGATTCATGAGATTATGGGAGTAACAAACCTAGTTATAGACATTTAGGTCCTAGGGCAAAACAGAAATCTCTCTTAAAATTAAAATAGCTTGCACAACAACCTTGATCTCTGAAAACCAACTTTCTGTTTTAAATATGAATTTAATTTTGATATACTGATAGTATAAATTTTTTTTGAAATGTCATCTAATCAAATATTTTCTTTTGTATGATTTTTTAAATAATAAAGTAAAAAAGTAACCATACTTATTGATGTGTCATTACATAATTAAATGAATATATAACATCTTTTTATATTGTGAGTGTATTTCAATTAAATCCTTTAACTATTCATTATTGTTTTATCGTACATCACACTGCTCAACGTGACAACGTCACTTTTGATGTCTGATGATACATTGAGCAATATTTTTTTATTTACATTAAAAATGGACACTAGATTGAAAATACTGGGCGAATCAAGGGTTTTTTAAATCTCATGTTGAGTGAGTAAGTTTGATGTGTTGCTTAAGCGATTGCTAGTCTTTTGGTTGAGCTTTCTGAGTTTGAGTCCTAATAATGTCATTAAGGATGCATTACACTGATTGATTTTACATTCATAAGAATGTTATTACTAGCAATAACTTGGCAAGTCATGATGATGTCTTAACTGCATCTGATATGGGAGGTCGAGAAGGTTGGGAGCCAAGGTCAGGCATTCGGCTGGTACAAGAATATTCCTAATAAGAATGCATCATTCATGTGCTTAGTTAAAATTGACAATTCTAGGAATACTGTATATTTTATTAAAAAACACCCTTCTCAGTCTTAACTACAAAATTAATCATCAAACACATTGAACTCATATAAATGGTAGTGGCAGTGGGGGCGGTGATAATAGTGGTACTGAACATCACGGTGGTGGTGTTGTGGGCTATTTTATCTCTCACTTTTTCGAAAATATCCCTTATGGTAATTTAAAGGTTTGTTACATTGTTTGGTTCTTGTTTCATTTCCTTCTCTTAGGATTTTGTGAAAAAAAATAGTTAAGACAAAACGAACATGTTTCATGTGTTTTAATATTTCCAAAATTTTGAGTTTGCATTGAGAATGTATGTTATTTGGTTTGCACGGTTTAAAAATATGTTTCCTGATAAGCTATATAATTGAGAATGATAGTTGTTTGCTTTCGGTATGTAATTTTTTATTTTTATTTTCAGTTTTTCAATTTTCTAGAATTTATGAACGAAAATTTGAAAATTCTGAAAACTACGAGTTTGTTTGGTTTGCTATTTTCTTTTTTCAGTTTTCAGTTTCTAGTTTTTAGTTTTTAGTATAAAAACTGTAAACTGAAAATTGAAAAGTAAAAACAGCAAATCAAACAAGCAAATTCAAGTTTTTCAGTTTTTTCTTCACAAATTCTAGAAAACTGAAAAACTAGAAACTGAAAGCAAACAGAAATATCCCAATTTTATTCTTGTTCCACATGGGAATGTCAAATTTCCATGGGAAGGGAATGTTTAACATGAAAATAATAGACCACATGTTGTTGCTAAACCACCAATGGATTGTCGCCGAACAATTGTTAGTTTCGCCCAGATCGCTAAGCCACCATTGCATGCATAGTGGAATGATGAACTATCGATGTAACATGGGATGCATTCCCAAAAATGCTATTCTAGCTTGCTTTCTTGGAAAATAATATTTATAAAAATGAAAAAATCATTCTGCAAATCACAACAATCATGCCATCATATTTTACACTATCTTTGGACGTGTAATGTTCATATGATACACCAAACCAAGATTGATCACGAAGCGGCTTGAATATGCTTTCAATGAAAAATCAATTTGATCCAAATAATATAATTTGACGTGATTTGGATTGGATCATAGGTTTGATCACTTTTTTAATAAAAATGAAAATAAAACCAACTCATTTATACTAGTGAATTGATAAGTACTTGCGTATTTATCAATCCATATTTTTTTATTTTGTAATTATTTTCAATTTTTTTAACTTATTTTATTTGTTTTTATTACTTTTTCCAACTCCTTATACATTAAGGGTTTTTAGAAAATTGAAATTTTGGACACCAAAAGAACCATTCACTTTATATATAGTATAGATTATATGTTTTTATTACTTTCTCCAACTCTTCATACATTAAGAGTATTTTAGGAAATAGAAATTTTGAACATCAAAAGAACTATTCCCTTTATAAATAGTATAGATTCTCCAACTCCTTATACATTAAGGGTATTTTAGGAAATAAAAATTTTGGATACCAAAAGACCTATTCCTTTTATATATAGTATAAATTTGTAAAATACTTTTCAAATGAGGGTGATACATAAAGAACAAAAGTTGTGTAACAAATTAAAGTTTTAAAAGCGCAAAGAGAAACTAAGAACGCCCCTTAACAAGCCTGGTGACCTTAGAATGTACAAAATCATACAAGAAATTAACAGAAATAAACGAAGGAAGAAACTGGAAAAAGAAAGCATCCCGAGTAACCAAAGTATGACCAAAATTAGCAAGACAGTTGGCATACCCATTGGCTTCCCCATAGATGTGGACCACACGAACTTCCCAATCCAGGTTGAGGAAATTGCGAATATGATTAACCAGAGGGGCGCAGAGATAATGAGCATCAACACTTTGATGATGAAAGTAAATAGCTACTGAGGAGTCCATTTCAAGAATAATATTCCGGAAACGAATATAGTAAAAATATAAACTTAAAGGCAAAAAATTATCGAGTTCAAAAATTAAATTTGAAAACCGATCCAATCCAAGTTGTTCGTGAAAAATAAAATCCAATCTAAATTTTATTTTAATTGATTTTCGATTTGAATTGAATTGGTTTACCAGTTTTAGTAGTGTAATTGAATTTGAACACTTCTACCTTAAAGTATAAATTTAAATAATTGAAATAAATTTACGCCTATTTTAAGAGGATAAAGGGGTTACCAACATATTTGAAACTTGAACATAATTGGCACAAATTTGGCACCAAACAATATATTCTCATATTTGTTTGTGCCAACCTGTAACATTTTGATTGGAGGTGAAAATGGGAAGAAGTTTCATAAAGAGACTCCATAAATAATTTTACATGTGAAACTTATCTATAAAGTTTTTTCTCTCATTTCTTAGCTCCAACCAAACACATACCTAGGATATTAGTTGGGGAAGATTAAGTAAATGTAAAATTTTCATGAATAAATTTTATGTATAAATTTACACATTAAACTTATCTATTATCTTTTTCCCCATTTCTAACCTCTAACGTTTTTCCTCTGAAATTAGGCAATAATCCATATAATCCCCATGATTTGTAAAATTAATGATTAATCATCTCTGGAATTTAAATGATTATACACACGACATATATATTTTTTACAATGACACTAACCCCTTCTATAAAACCTAACACTAAGTACCCCGTAAAAGAATCAATTTAGGTGTGATATATCAAAGAATATGACATATACAATCATCAAACCTCAAGAAAGTCAAATGTATTTTTCTGTTTTTTCACTTTGGCGATAAAAAATTGAATGCTTAACTTAAAAAGCATGCTTTATCAAACAATGGGTATCTTTTGAACAAGGTTCTAGGAAGATTTTTCCAAAACTAAAATCAGAATTAAAAGCAAAAATGACTTCTAATTTACTTTTAATTGGACCCAGAAAAAATTATTTTTCTTTTTAAAAAAAACTATCCAAATAAATTATACAAACTTTAAGAATTTTTTTTTTTCAGAAGTACTTCTGTTAAAAAGGGCATAAACAAACACACCCTATATATCCTAAGCACTTTTGGAGGGAAGATTTTTTTTTTTTAATTCCTTTGCTTCCACAGTTGAATTTTACACTTTTTGAGTCATATGTATATGAGAAAAACAGCATTCAACATAAACATGTACAATACTTTCACAATCGATTCACCACCATCATTTTCTTTTCTTCTCCTCTTTATCTCTTTCGAGTGTAACAGGTGCTGCTGGTATGCTAAACCACCATTCCCTCAATCTCCTTGTCCATCTCTCTGTGCTAGCTTTCCTTAGAGGTGAGTATCTTGTAAATGTCTCCAAGAACACTAGCAGAACTAAGTATTTATATGGTAAGAGAGCAAGAACCAAGGCTGCTGATAGAAGAGCAAAGGCCAACTTCTCTGTGGCCTGATCATCACATAAAAGGGACCGAGTATTATAATGAGGAATAAAAAATGGATTGTTTGATTTTATAAAATAGTTTTCAATTTTCATTTTATTTTTCCCATTCTCAGGATGTTGTAAAGAAAATTGTGAAAAACTATAAATAAAAACTGAAAAATTGGATTTGCTGTTTCTTTTACAAACTCCTAAAAAACTGGAAACCAACCAAAAACAAGAAATAAAAACTCAAAACTGAAATATGTTTTCTAAAACCAAATGCACCAGCAATTGATACCGAACAAACTTCCCAAATAACTTTCTAAATAAGTGCATTCATACTTTCTATCTAGACGAAAGTACAAATCAGCAACAAGGAGTGAGAGAAAACCTGTGGGAAAATCGAGAGCAACAAACCGCGGAACTTGAGCAGAATTATGTTACCATCCTGTATGAGTTGTTCAACTTGAGTGACAGCATTCTGAACAGCCAAAAGCTGTTCCATTGTATTCATTGGTGGAGGGGCTACTACTTTAACTTCAGCAACAGGCCTACCTTGGCTGAAACATCTTGTGATTATCATAAAAGCTGCAAGTAATACAAGTACCAGTGCCACTGCATAGCCAAGCCAACCCCTGCAGCGATCAGATGATCAAAGATTATCAAAATAAGGCAAACCAATCATTACAATAAGCACAAGAAAATGTTAAAAGAGAGAACTCTAACGTCTTTAGTATTATTTCTTTATATTTTTTTTTCTCATGTTAAATATTTGTAGGCTTCTAGCTAGTAAATGTACTCTAGTAATTAAATAGTAAATAAAATTTGTGTTCTAAATTGACAACATAAAACCTTGGACAGTAAAGAGAGACCAAATTGTATGGACAAGAAAAATGCACTAGACCAAACTTGCGTCTTGCAATCTGAATGTAAATAAGACAATAGGAGAGAAAAAGGAAGTATGTTCCAGGGCTGGGCAGGTTTGATGGGGAGGTCAATTAGGAATGTTCCAAAACTTTCTGATTACAATAGTACCCTTAGCTCCAGTCATCCAAAATTTTTCACTCAAAATTACTTTTCTAATTTCTACAATAATTTAATAAATTTCAATAAAAGATATCACCATTTTCTTCTGTCTGCCTATCAAGCCTCAACAAATATAAGGTCAATAGAGCACTGTTCAGTCTATGAAAGTTAATTCTACCTGCAGATGGTGTAACTGAAGATCAAAACAAACCCAGAAGACTTCCATGGATCATCCCAGTATGCCAAAGACTGAAGGGACTTCCCAAGTTCAAGTAGAGGAAAAAGTAATTCCTGAAAGTAGTGGTACATGAGCCAAAATAGGATAAGTACGCTTAGTACTGTGAATTTGAAATAAGTAGGAGCTCTGAAGCCATAGAATCCAAATTACCCTCCCCGAGTAGAAATTGTATATTCTACAATTTGGCTTCATTTCAGTTAGTATCACGCTATTTAGGTAAAGGAGAGACAATTGTGCATTGCAAAACATGCACATTACATAACCTATTCAAGCGCTTGCACATGCTTGCGGATGGTCCTGCTAAGAGTAACTAGGATTACAGTCCAAGTACAACTTATCTTTACAGGTTAGGACTACGATGCAGGACCCTTTTGTTTCGCTAATATTCATCATCAACGGTATTTCAAAAGAAAAAATGCAAAAACTTGACCAAATGGTAGAATAGGAAGATAAACCGGTACCTTCATGACAGCCAAATTAGTGTCAATGCCATCAACTTTAACACCGTCAACTGTAGCTTGTGCAGATACAACCTTTTTATAGTTAATCTTAGATTCTTTAACCACTGTTTCCAATGCAGTCATTGCTCCAACTGATATTTCACCCACAGCGATTGCACTCCCATTTGAGTTGTTTGAACTTGTTCCAAATACAAATCCTAAGTTAGAAACCATGTCCAAGGCTGAAATAGAGTACATTCCACTTCCAGCCTTGAAATCATTCTCGCGGTCTGACTCCCTTAGATTTGATGTATTTGCAAGGGTTTCTAATATCAAGTCTCCACCAGGTAGCTGCTCACATAAATTAAACATGAGAAGAGCATCATTCCGTATAGGGAACGCAGAGCTAATATCTTGAATGGCTTGTAAACGCAAAATTCCTAAAACAGCCTTCCAAAGTGCTTCATCCCGTGCAACCCCTTTAATTCTGTACTTGCTTATGAATTTGTGAACATTAAGAATCTCTTGGATGATAGCAAGCCAATAATCACGGCGAGCATGACCTTTAAGCTCTGGAAATTCTAATACAACTGGCTCCGATCTACAAGAGAATTATTTTTAACAGTTGATGGCAAGTTAATATTTTGAGTTTTGACAGTTATGCATTATCGATAAAAATAATTTCTGCAATTACTCACAAGGATACTGAGCTATAGAAGACTGCTTTGTCAAAGAGTCGAGTACCCCATGGTCCAGTCAACTCAGGTTTAACAACTTGTTTTAGATCATCTGATAAATCATATCTTTTTGGTTTATCGTATGATACGACTCGAAGTGCTTCAAAATAAAGTGCATGATCTGTCAGAACTAACCTTCCTGCATACATGCCACAAAGAAGGGTCACCAATGACCTAAAGCAAAAAACAAAAAGTGCATACTTTTGCTTTATAAGCAAGTATATAAATGTATTTTTTGCATCCACTCACCAGGCCAGGTTGATATTCCTACATGCTCAAGAACTGGCTGTGTGGTTACAGTTCCATCAAGCTCAAGAATTTTCTCACCTCTAGAGGATCTCATAGCAGAAAGGAGTGATGACTCTGAATTGCTTTTCATTTTTCTTATTGCTCTGTAAAATTACAAAAACAAAAACAAAAAAAAAAAAAAATTTAAGAAATTTTTTGGTCCCTACAAACTTTGTTGAATCAGAATCTGGAGCAGATAAAACAAATATGGAATCAGATTCCCCATTTAAATTATGAATACAGGGATGGACAAACAAATGCCGAACCGTTAAAATTATCATCACCTATAAAATACAAAACTATAGTGAAAATGTATCAGCCTCATGCAGTACTTAATATTGTAAAATTTTGATCAACCGGTACGTGGTTAGAAGCAATGAAGCTGGATTTTGGCACCCAAGCCTATTCGGCAGAATACCCATCAGATATTCACATGTACATGCATACACTAACATGAATTTCAGTACTCAACTGCTAAGGTGTTTATGCACAGATAGAGGGAAAGGGGCCTACTTTAATGGCAAGCTTTACTGTTTTTTAGTTTTTTTTTTTTAATTATTATTATTGTTATTATTATTTTGATAGAGTTTGAGTTGTCAAATGATACCATCCCCTTTTTCTTATTGTCAAGGAATACTGGCAAACATCAGTATGTTTGGGATTGCTTTTTGCTGGTGAACTCTTCTACTAATTAATTCTTTCGGATAAAAAACTAATCTACCTATAACTCTATAACTAACCATCACAAAAAGTTAAATGCCAACTGTAACTTGAAAGGGTTCAGTAAGTTCATCTAAAACTACTTTCTAAGATTTGCTAGTGAAAATTAAGCATAGTCAAAAACATTCAATGGATACTATGCTACCTGTGCTATTAAAACACACTTATTTTTTTAAATAAGAATTTTTTTAATCAAATATGAAGTAAAGTACATGAGCAGAAGATGTCCTCCTAAAATACTATTGACTAATATAGCTTCTTATTAGTATGTGATTAGGAATGTCTTCTAGGTTAATAAGCAGTTGCTTGTAGTGCACTCAAAGTATATGTACATGTGTTACATCAGTGTGCAATGTTCAAAGCACTATTAGTGAATTACACTTCATATTGTTCCCTCTCTATCTCTCCTTCCCATTTTAAGTAATCCTTATAATTCCAACAGGAATCAAAGTGGAGTTATACCAACCATATCCTCATAAGCCAACTATCCGACAATTTCACTCTCTTCTCAAATTTGAGAATAATTGTTTCAGTAAAAGTGAAGGGAGTGGTTCAATTAAATTGTTTTAGCAAATACATACGACCATATTGACAAGTGAAAAATTTAAATATATCAGGAATAAATAGAAAATTTTGTGAAACTATAAGGACTAAAGTTAAAAATAAGTCTAGAACTCTGGATGATGCTACAAAATTTCACTTCCTCATGTTGAACCCTAGATATCTCCAGTCCATCCTTTTAAACAAGTAGATTAATCAAGGGAGACTAATCAATCAAACCAGGTGCATATACAATCTATTTCCCATTGAAAGAACCAGTCAACTGACAGAGATGTATGCTAAGTTTTCCTAATTACAACAAACATTCCCTGTACCTTGCCCCCAAGAAAATGAAGAAGGGAGACAAGACAAAACAAAAACTCAAATATACAGATAATGCAGGAGAGTGGATTGCATAAAGGAAACTTGAGAGTCAAAGAAATATCAAAATAAGAGGAAAGCAATAGCTTATTTTAAGGTTGAGATCGTTACCTTTCTAGGCCACCAAGGTACTTGTCATAGATTGGAAAATGAAGGCGACCACCAGTTGACGAACTCAGAACCTCAAAAAGATTTTCACTAATGACGACATTGGCAATGATAGGAATTGCAGGAGCTATTCGACAGAAAGCTTCTACGCCAACAGACATGTCCTCATCGACCTTCTAGAAAATTTGAGGCCCATCAATACTAAGAAGGATCAGAGTACTAAAGACAGCACAGACAAACCGATAGTATATGTGTAATACAAGGATGTAGATAATTAGGTACACTTAAAAAGTTATTTATATTAGAAATGGCCATAACAATGGAAGCTACCAAAACATCAAGTACAGAGAATAGCAAAGAAGAAATATAATTTGTGCTCGTCCATAGATATGAATAGAAATAATTAGCATGGACAGAAACAAATTGTTGTTTTGAGGATATTATAGTCGTTTATAGCTTATGCCACACGACAGTTTACTGTACAGGTTGCCCACCAACTAAAGCAACAAGAAAGAATTACATACACAAGTTTCTATAAATTTCAAAACTGTTTCCTGGTAACTATGAATATATTTTCAATTGATCAGTAAATAACTCCCCAAAAAAAAAAAATCTCACTTGTATCAGAAAAACATACATTAATTAAAGGCTGGCTAGCAGCAGCCGGGGCCTCCCAAGCTATCATCATGTCATATGTCAAGCGCCTGAATGTTTTATCAAAGAGATGACCAGTCAATTGTGTTGAAAGGGAAAGCGCCTTGAAACAGCAATATTCCAATAAGTTCCTCGCATATCGTGATGGATGCTTCATAGAATCAGAAGCCTCTTGGTTGAAGCTCTCCTGAAGCTCACTTGAAGACATTTTAAGGATTCTGCATTATTTGTTTTTTTTTACAATTGAATTTCCAATCAAAATATCAGCCACTGTGTCAAACAAGTAAGGGTCCAAGGCTACCTAATAATATTTAACCTAAATCCAAGGAGGAGCAAATATTTGAAAGCTGCATGAAGCAATGATTTCTAAATGAACGAGATAAGATGCCCAGAAATGCACTTACTTTGAACATCTACGAACAACTAGGTTTGCAACCGGAGAGAGCTCCAGTATATAATTCCTGCCGGCAGAAGGTGAATTCTCCATCTCCTCAAACTCATCATCAAAGTAGCTCTTCTTCCCTAGCAACCATTTAAATGATCCTTCTTTTACCAGACCTTCTAGCATATTTCTGGTTTTGCTAGCTACAGCCATTTCTTTTTCTCCCCAATGCTTTATCAAGTTGAAAAATAAGATCCCCAATATC
Organism: Dalbergia cultrata; assembly: GCA_031216105.1. Lineage (NCBI taxonomy): Eukaryota > Viridiplantae > Streptophyta > Magnoliopsida > Fabales > Fabaceae > Dalbergia > Dalbergia cultrata. Next base: position 77,054,146 of record CM062344.1, read on the forward strand.
CAGTTCTTCTCAAAGTTCTTGCATTTACTGAAACATAAATGTTGCCGACAAAATAAATCACATCAAGACAAATCCTCAAACCCATATAATCAAACTCCTAATCATAAAAAGGCTCAACACATCCAATCTCATCAGTATGATATATTGGTATTACAGTTCAGAGTGAGCACAAACTTTCAGAAAACTGTACTTAACTGATCAGTGATCAATGATCCCACCAAAAAAACTGTACTTAACTGTTTCAATCTCAAATACCACACACAATCATGCTCCCACTTGCCAAAAACCCCCCATCATACCCTCACCATGGTCACGAACTCATGCAAGGAAATTAGATACAAGAACACAAACATTGAATTACACACTCACCCACCCAACAAACGGCACTGAGCAAGAAAGTGAAAAATCCAAGAGACCCACCTTTCAAGAGCAGAAGAAAAATCTCAACTTTGGCAAATGGGGTGGCTTGAAATCGTGAGATTTTGCAAAGAAACCGAGCAACGATCTCAGAGACGGAATTAAGGGATTGTGAAGTAACTAACCCATTTCGACAAAGAGCGAAGAAATTGGTAGGACACCAACATAGACCGACAATTGGGTAAGTGCTGTTAACAGAGACATTTAAAACATTAATGTCAGAACAATCAGAGCTTTAGATTAAGGTTCAAAAAATACAGAAGAAAGAGTGTGTTTCACAGTGTTGTGTTAGATAAACATAAAAATTAGAAAGAGAAAGAGAAAGGGAAAGAGGAAAGGAGAAAAAGAAAGAGAGGCTTCGCTTCCTGAAAGAACAAGCATTTGAGCTCTTTTACCTTATTGGAGGGGCAGAATCAGGAGCTCGCGGGTGCACGGTATTGGATAACGTGTGCTGCTGCTGCTTCTCTATCTCCCATCTGCAGGTGCGGCATTTCACTTACTTCTTTTATTTAATTTAATTTTGTCTTTATTTTCCTTTTAATGTTCCACTTTTTTTAATTTGTGCTAATATTTTATACCTTATCATGTTTTTTATTTATTTTTTGTCTGTTTTAATTTATGTTATCTTTGCTTTGATAATGACTTTATGGATCCCGTGATATACATTGTATTTATTTATTATAAAGTGATACAAGAGGTAAATATGTAAGTATGACCTATGATTAAAATATGAAAAAGAAATCATAATTGATTGTTTTTTATTTGGTAAATTTCATGAGTTCGTATAGTTTGGTTGTAGTTTCCGTATGATGATACATACAACGTTAATAGTTTTAATTTTTTAGGTATAATTTTAGATAGAGTATTAATTCATTATTAAAGCTGCTTCATTTTTAGGATGAAAATTGAAGCTTCGTATTGGATAAGAGATGAAATGATCTTTATTATCTTATCTCAGTCCATAATTTTAATAGCCTTCATCTAAAATGGCAATAATTATTGACAAAAAATAAAATAAAATCCACTTGATTTATAATGAAATAAAGTTTTTGGGTCTGGATAATTTTTTTTTTTTTAATATGTTGTGAAGATTTTATGTTGCTTGATCCTTTCCTTCGTTCCAATCGTTTTTGGCCAATAGGTGTTTATGTTGGAGGCTGCAAACAACTGAATAACAACAAAATTTTCATAAGAGATTCTCCCTAATTAAAGTTGTTATGCTAGCTATTCCAGCAAGCTACGAGATAGGTTTTTTTGCTGACTGGGCCAGCTGATACAATATTTCATTCTTGGTCAATCTCCGATAACATCTTAACGTTTGCAACCAAAATATAAACTAACAAATTAACTGAACCAAATTTGGAACAGAACTAAGCTGTTTGTTCACCAATATTTGTTCATTTGTTGTCATTAACGATCCCTCACCTTAGTTTCTGATCTCTCTCTCTCTCTCTCTCTCTCTCTCTCTCTCTCTCTCTCTCTATATATATATATATATATATATATATATATATATATATATATATATATATTTATTTCTTTTTTTGAGATATTTTCTTCATTTCGAAAGTGATGTTTAACAAAGACACTTTAAAGATTATCAAAAAGAAAAGGGCACTTGAAAGTTTCAGTACAATTTTTATGCAACTAGCTTAATATTTTATATTTTAGGGACTGGACCAAGCAGCAATATTATTACATTATCTTGGCCATATCAAATTTAATGCAACGACCAATGAACGTAGGGAGGAGTAAACTCATTGTCTCCATTCATTGTTTTGGACCTTTTGGGACTTGTACCAGCGGTGCAAATCATATGGGCTCAAGCTTCCAATATTGGGCTTCAAAGTGTCAACTTTTCCATTACACCACAATTTAAAGAAATGGATTTTTCATAGCAACCCAAAAACAAAGAAGAAATATAGGCTTAAACCAAAAAGAGAAAGAGCATCATGAAGGGTCTTTCCAATTTTTTTTGGACAAAGTGGGCCTTCTTACCTTGGAGTTTGTATAATATCACCAGTATTCCAATCAGTAATGGAGATGTTGGCCAAAAAAGCAAAATTTCAGTGATGGAAATTGGAATTTCATTCCCAAAGGCAGTCGCAGATAAAGGGTGTTGACAAAAACAAAAGGGGTAAAGGTGGCTCATGTCCTATTTAAATAAATAGTTTATTTAGGTATTTATATAAAAGTAATTTTTAAAGAGTAAATTATAAATAAATTATTTTATATTCAAATTCATAATAATAGAAATGCTAGTTTTTAATGTTTAAAAAATATTTCTTAAGAAATTTGATATTTTAACTTCTTAAAATATAATTGTCAGAGAAGTAATAAATTATTTAATCAAACAGCACAAAAATTAAAAATATGAATAGTTTGTGGCAAGATATGTGAGTATTGAGTGTCAAAATTTCCACCACTATCTTTCAGAAAAAAATTATATTATTTTCTTATCTAATATCACTAAAAACATCAATATGTTTTCAAAAATAAAATAGATTATGTGAAATAAATGTAATATAATCTGATTTCAATTTAGTGGCCTTTAGTTGTGTGGCATGAGAAAAAAATAAATGTTAATTCTAAATCTATTGTCGAGTGCGTTTAATTTTTTTCTTGAATAATAACATGAGATATATATATATATATATATATATATATATATAAAGCAGTGAAGATCTATACTTGGCACTCATGTATGAATCTTATCATGCCATTCCCTAATAGTGTTTTGAAATATGAGCTCAGTAAAATTGTACATAAGATCTAATCATGAGAATTATTGTAGTTGAATTTAATTGAAATTAAAGATGTAATAATTGAGGTGGCTATTTGCCAGTGAGTAAAAATTTAAGAATTCAATTAGAAGATTTAATAGTCGATGGTGACTATTTATAAATGAGTGAAAATCTAAAAGCGCTATATGAAAATATTTTCTGTTTTTATTTGAAAATAATTTTCATTTTCGTATTAAAATATGAAAATGTGTTTGGTTTAAAAAAGTAGATTTTATTTTTAGGAATTGAAAATAATGAAAATATGTTTAATTTCTCCATTTTCAAAATATATCTTCTCTATTTTCTCTATATATATATATATATATCTGTGTGTGTGTGGTTTTCACATTGGTTTATCCACCAAATTTTTTTTATTAAAGTAATTATTAGTTTTAAACAATAAAATACTTCTTACAGAAAAAATTAAAATATATTCATTTTTCAATTAATTGTAATCATAATAAAAATGCACATAAAAAGATTAAACGAAATATAAAAATAATTTGTAAAATATGAATATTAAAACTTTAAAATATAATGCACCAATTGCCTAGTTAGTAACTGACTTTGTGGTATACTGGCAATGCAAGTAAGTACTGTCCTATACTTTTTTATTTTTCATGTGAACTAGATAGATTGAGACTCGAATGCAAGTCTTCGAAGCAAAATGAAACAAAGTTCCTTGTATTTACCATCATGCCACTGCATTTTAAACTAGAGATGTTTTCAACAAATACAAAGAAAACATTGAAAACATGAAATTGGTGTGTTCATTTTCACCCCTCTTTTAGGAAATGTTTTCATGAAACTTGTAACATCCAAAAAATAAAATAAATAAAAAAATAAAAGTAACAAATAATAATAATAATAATAATAATTTGTGTAATTCATGTATCTAACATAAATATTTTATTTGTCTTACTTAATAATTTTGCATCAATATTTATTTTAAAGACTAGATCAAAATTTTAAAATACAGATATTAACTATCTAAAGTAAGACCATAAATTAGTAATAATAAACTTAGAATGCATTGTACTAAGTTAAGAATAAAATTTATTAAGAATAATAAGTAATAATATGTTAAGTGTTAATAATTAGATGTATAATTTTTACACAAAAAAAGAGTACAAAAAAAAAGGAAGAGACAACGCATTGAGCACCGCACTTACCCACGACAACTCACCCACAACAATTTACCCATAGGAATGAATTCTTGTTGGCTATGCATCTCTTATATATGTGCTTGTGTGTATGTGTGTGTAAAGAAAAAGAGAAGAAAGAACGAAAGTGAAAGACAGAAAGAGAACGTTATGGTGATGGGGTGTGTGTGTGTGTACGACAGAGAGAGAGAGAGAATGAATAGAAATAAGCAGTGTAAAAATTATTGTGGTGTAGATACATCGTTCCATCTCCGCATTAATTTAAAGGTAGAAAATGAATTTATTTTATGAAAACAAAACCATGGCTATAGTTATTATTATTATTATTACTCATTTTATATACTGTCATTTTATATTACAGATGCTCATTGTTATTTATTAATGTTATTTTATTTTGTTATTCTTTTATATTTATTGATAATTATAGACTTGAATATTGACTAAAATAATACTAAGATGACTCTCTCCTCTTCTTACCGGTCTAGTGCGGACTACAACCGCTCTAATTTCTTTTTTTTATTTTAACCCTTAATTATAAAGATTCGTTTATCTATTTATCGATCTCGCCGTTTTACCGCGTTCCATTTTCTTTTTTTATTTTATTTTATCACTTAATTATAAAGATTATCTTCTCTCTGCACCAGTCCTATGCGGACTACTGCCGATCTAGTTTCTTCTTTTATTTTAATTTTCTTTATATTATCATGGTTCATTATTTAATTCAAGTTAGTCCAATATTCCTTTTATTTATGTTATGTTATTAATTTATCATTCTTCCATTTTAGAATTTATCATATTATTTATATAATATTAAGTTAATCTGAGTTGTCAATGTTTATAGTAATTTCTATAAGGAACCTAAATTAAATGTAAAAGTATAATTAAAAATTAATACTAAAAATAAGTGAAGGTTATTGTACATGAATTTATAAATTTTGGGCATTTGTTTTCATTTATGTTTCACTATTTAAATTATTGATTAACTTATGAGATTTCTTTTAAGCTTCATTTATGGATTAATTGTATGAATTCCTCATTGTAAATTTATGCACAATAACTAATTTTTAAAAAATATGATCATTTAAAATTGGAAACTAACCACTGTCAAGGTAGAGGGATACATATAAAATCATTTTATGTTACCTACCTAGGTTAAAATGACATAAAAGTCTTGCTTTATCGTCACGATATAAGAGCAACACGAAAGAATATGAATTCCCCAAGACAAGGTCTTCGACTATGTGTGAGATAAGCAAACAAATGAAAAAAAAAAACTAAAGTAAAGATATCATAATTTTGATAAGATATGCATGACATGGTCTACATGGCATATTTTATGATAACTGATTATGTTCGTATGACATTACCGTAGCCTTATGTATATTCCATGTAAATATGACTGAAACCAACCATAGTTCAAATATTTTAAAATCATTCATTTTCTACTTAGAATTTATTTTAAATTCTCATTTTTTTTATTTTTATTTCTAGTGATTTCAGATTAACCGAGTAATATTGAATGGAGGACAGCTGCTAGGAACTTATGGACTTATGTTTAATTAGTGTGTGATTTTATATTAAAAATTTTAGAAATTAATGACGCTAGAACTTTTTGCTTGTAATCTTTTTACTTAATGTTAATCGTTGTGCTTCACATATAAATTCATATTATTAGCTTTTGTATGAACGGGTGTTACAGTTTTGGTATCAAAGTGCCATTCTCTAGCTATTGTAGAAATTATGTGTAGGTTGAGTCCCTTTTATTTGCATGTCATGGCCCTAGTTCCTCTCTACTTGCCTTATAGTATTATCAATGCACTAAGTATACAATATTGAACTTGATCAACTCAATATTGGGTTGTTTATGCACTTGTAGGACTATATGGCATCAGGAGATCAAGGAATCCCAAAAGATCAGAGTGCACCAAATGTCACTCTGTCAGAGATGATGAGAGCCATAATAAGTCTAGCTGAAGCTGTCAAAGCTGAGACAGAATCAAATAGGATGATTTTTCAACAAATGCAAGAGACTCAAAATAGGAGCAACCACCATAATGGGGAAAATAGTGGAAACTTTGCTGGGGGAGCACTTGCAACTAATCACAATTACCAATGACTATTAGAGTTTAGAAAAGTCTCACCACCTTCATTCCATGGGGAATATAGCCCAGTTCTTGTTGAAAAATGGGTCATACAACTAGAAAAGAATTTTAGTGTTTTAGGATGTACAGATATACAAAAAGTAGTCTTTGCCACATATATGTTAGAAGGAGAAGTAAAACATTGGTGGCAGGGGTACTAAAAGTTTGTTAGAGTCAAGCAGAACTGAAATTACTTAGAGTGTATTATTGACCACTTTCTTTAACAAATATTTCCTAGATAATGTTAAAGATGAGAAAGAAGTTGAGTTTATACAACTCAAGTAGGGGAGTATGACCATAGGTCAGTATGTGGCTAGGTTCGATGAACTTTCCAAATTTTCTTCTTATTTGAAAAGTAACCCGAATGGGCGTTGGAAGGTGACAAATTTGAGTTAGGCCTAAGGCCTGAGATTAGAGACAAGGTGTCTACCTTAGAGATTAAAGACTATGTCACTCTAGTCAATAAATGTTGGAAAGTTGGAAAGAGCTATCGAGATCTAGAATTTGAAAAAGAACAACAAAATTTTCTCAAAAGAAAGAGGGTGATGGAGGCTCAAAAGAAAAACAATTTTAAAAGTAGAGTGAACATGGGGAAGGGAAAACAATTTCCAACTAGGGAACCTTTACCTACATGCAATAAGTGTACAAAATCTCATGAATCCAAACCTTACCTTTTTGGACAAAATGTTTACTATTGGTGCAGAAAGCCAGGACACTATGTTAAAGACTGCATCAATGGGAAACCATTGAACAATCTTACACTAAAACCACAAACTAAAGGGAGAGTATTTACTCTTAATGGAGAAGAGGCAACTCGTTATCCTAACAAGATCAAAGGTACATGCTTCATAAAAAATTATCCCTTAATTGCGTTGTTTGACTTAGGATCTACGCATTCTTTTATATTTATTGACTGTGTGAAGAAGTTAAAATTGTCTTTATCTTATTTGCCTTTTAATTTGTCAGTTTCTACTCTCACAGGAGAAACAATTTACATGCTTTCATAGTTCACATACTTTCTAAGATGTTGTTCATGCTTTTCTTTAGTATTTGAATATATAAGAATATCATCCATTAAGACTACCACAAATTTTTCAAGGTAAGATCTAAAAATCCTATTCATGTAATTTATAAATACTGTAGGAGCATTGATAAGTCTAAAGAGCATAACAAGATATTCATAATGACGATATCTAGTCGAAAAGGCTGTCTTAGATATATCTTCTTACTTTACTCTTATTTGATGGTATCCTGATCTCAAATCAATTTTTAAGAAAATTGATGCTCCTAACAGTTGATCTAATAGGTCATCTATTCTAGAGAGTGGATACTTATTTTTAATTGTGACCTTATTCAACTGTCTATAATCTATGCACAACCTCCTGCTCCCATCATTTTTCTTGACCAGTAAAATCGGTGCACCCCATGGTGATACACTAGGCCTAATAATATCCTTTGGACAATAAATCCTCAATTTGTTTCTTAAGTTTATTAAGCTCCAGAAGGGGCATTCTATAGGGTGCAAAGGATAGAGGTCCTGTTCCAGGTATTAGATCAATGGAAAACTCAACCTCTCTTTCTGGTGGCAGGTTCACTATATCCTTAAGAAACACTTCTGGAAAGTCTCTTACTAAAGGTATGTTGTTTATATGTTGTTCAACCTCAGTATTTAAAAAATAAAGGAGAACCCCTTGAATTTCATCTAAGAGACAATTCTCTACTTGAGTGGCATTTAGAGAAATGGTGTCAGAGGATTTTTGTTTTTTGATTGGGTCATTATAAAAGCAAGCAAGCTTTTTGGGACTATCTAGAAGGATACTATTAGAAGACATCCGTCTATTCCAATTATGACATCAACACCAAAAAAAGGCAAACAAACAAGATCAATAATAAAAGGTTTCCTTTCACTAATAAAATGGGACAGTTCAAATAGGCATAAGAGATAGAAACTTTTTTTCCTGTGGGAGTAGAAACTAACAGATAAAAAGGCAAATAAGATAAAGACAATTTTAACTTCTTCACAAAGTCAATAGATATAAAAAAATGCGTAGCTCCTGAGTCAAACAATGCAATTAAGTGATAATTCTTGATGAAGCATGTACCTTTGATCATGTTAGGAGAACGAGTTGCCTCTTCTCCATTAAGAGTAAATACTCTCTCTTTAGTTTGTGGTCTTGGTGTAATATTGTTCAATGGTTTCCCATTGGTGCAATCTTTACCATAGTATCCTGGCTTTTCGCATTGGTAGCAAACATTTTGTCCAAAAAGGCAAGGTTTGGATCTATGGGATTTTCCTCACTTATTGCATGTAGGTAAAGGTTCCCTAGTTGGAAATTGTTTTCCCTTCCCCAGGTTCACTTTACTTTTAAAATTCTTTTTCTTTTGAGTTTCCATCACCCTTTTTCTTCTGAGAAAATTTTGCCGTTCTTTCTAAAATTCTAGATTTCGATAGCTCTTTTCGGCTATCCTACATTTTTTGACTAGAATGACATAGTCTTTCATCTCTGGGTGGACACCTTGTCTCTAATCATAGGCCTTAGACCTAACTCAAACTTTGTCGCCTTCCAACACCCATCTGAGTTACTTTTCAGATAAGAAGAAAATTTGGAAAGTTCATCGAACCTAGCCACATACTGACCTACGGTCATATTCCCCTACTTGAGTTGTATAAACTTAACTTCTTTCTCATCCTTAACATTATCTGGGGAATATTTGTCAAAGAAAGTTGCCAAGAATACATTCTGAGTAATTTCGATTGTGCTTGACTCTAACAAACTTTTAGCACCCCTCTACCAATATTCTGCTTCTCCCTTTAACATATATGTGGCAGAGGCTACTTTTTGTATGTCTGTACATCCTAAAACACTAAAAATCTTTTCTAGTTGCATGACCCATTTTTCAGCAAGAATTGGGTCATATTCCCCAGGGAATGAAGGTGATGAGGCTTTTCGAAACTCTGATAGTCCTTGGTAATTGTGATTAGTTACAAGTGCTCCTCTAACAAAGTTTCCACTATTTTCCCCATTACGATACGTAGTTGTTCCTAATTTGAGTCTCTTGCATTTGTTGAAAAATCATCCTATTTGATTCTATCTGGGCTTTGACAACTTCAGCTAGACTCATGGCTCTCATCATCTTTGACATAGTGACATTTGGTGCACTCTGATCTTCTAGGATTCCTTGATCTGCTGATACCATATAGTCCTACAAGTGCATAAACAACCCAATATTGAGTTGATCAGGCTCAATATTGTATGCTTAGTGCATTGAGAATATTATACGGCATGTAGAGAGGAACTAGGGCCATGTCATGCAAATTAAAGGGACTCAATCTACATATAATTTCTAAAATAGCCAAAGAATGGTGCTCTGATACCAAAACTGTAACACCCGTTTATACAAAAGCTAATAATATGAATTTATACGTGAAGCACAATGATTAACATTAGGTAAAAAGATTAGAAGCAAAAGGTTCTAGCATGACCACTTAATGTCATTAATTACAAACTAAATATTTCTAAAATTTGTAATATAAAATCACACACTAATTAAACATAAGCCCATAAGTTCCTAGTAGTTGTCTTTCATTCAGTGTTACTCGGTTAATCTAAATCACCAAGAATAAAATAAAGTAAAATTAGAATTTTAAAATAATTTCTCAGTAGAAAATAAATGATTTGAAAATGTTTGAACTATGGTTTGTTCAGCCGTGTCTGCATAGAAAATACACAAGGTTATGGTAACGTTATATGAACATAATCAATCATAAAATATGTGTTGTAGAGCATGTCATGCATATCTTATCAAAATTATGATTTCTTTACTTTAATTTTTCTTTCACTTGTTTGCTTGTCTCATACATAGTCGAAGACCTTGTCTAGGGGAATTCCTATTCTTTTGTGTTTTTCTTACATCGTGATGACAAAACAAGGCTTTTACACCATTCTAACCTAGGCATGTAACATAAAAGGATCTTATATGTATTCCTCTACCTTGTCAGTGGTTAGTAGAAAATTCTAATTGAGCATATTTTTTTTGAAATTAGTTGTTGTGCATAAATTTACAATGAGAAATTCATACAATTAATCCATAAATAAAGCTTAAATGAAATCTCATAAGTTAATCAACAATTTAAATAGTGAAACATAAATTAAAATAAATGCAGGAAATTTATAAATTCTTGTACAATAACCTTCACTTATTCTTAGTATTAATTTTTAATTATATTTTTACATTTAATTTAGGTTCCTTATAGAAATTACTGTAAACATTAACAACTCATATTAACATAATATTGTATAAATAGTATGATAAATTCTAAAATGAAAGAATGATAAATTAATAACATAACATAAATAAAAGGAATATTGGACTAACTTGAATTAAATAATGAACCAAATAAATATAAAAAAAATTAAAATAAAGAAAGAAACCAGAGCGGTGATTGTCCGCACTGGACCGGTGGCCATGGGAAGAGAAGAGAATCTTTATAATTAAGTGATAAAAAAAGAAACCAGAGCGTGATAAACCAACGAGACCAGTAAAGAGAGAAAAGAATCTTTCTAATCAAGGATTAAAATAAAAAGAAAAAATCAGAGCGGTGGTAATCTGTATTGGACCGATAAGGATAGAAGAGAGTCATCTTAATATTATTTTAATTAATATTCAAGTCCATAATCATCAATAAATATAAAAGAATAACAAAATAAAATAATAATAATAAATAACAATGAGTATCTTTAATATAAAATGATAGTATATAAAATGAGTAGTAATAATAATAATAATAATAATAATTGTAGTCATAGTTTTATTTTGCATAAAATAAATTCATTTTCTATCTTTAAATTAATGCAGAGATAGAACGATGTATTTACATCACAATAGTTTTTACACTGCTTATTTTTATTCTTCCTTTTCCCTTTCTTCTCTCTCTCTTTCTTCTCACACCATCACCTTCACGTTTTCTTTCTTTCTTTCACTTTCTCTCTTCTCTTTTTCTTTACATACACATACACAAGCACACACATATATATAGAGATGCACAGCCAACAGAGAATTCATTCTTGTGGGTGAGTTGCTGTGAGTAAGTGCAACGCTCAATGTGCCGCCTCTTCCCATTTTTTTTGTATTCTCTTTTTTTTTTTTGGTAAACTTATACGCCTAATTATTAACATTTAATATATTATTACTTATTATTCTTAATAATTTTTATTCTTAACTCATTACAATATACTATGAGTTTATTATTATCAATTTATGGTCTTAGTTTTGATAGGTAACATCTGTATTTTAATATTTTAGTCTAGTCTGTAAAATAAGTATTGATGCAAAATAATTAAATAAGACAAATAAAATATTTATGTCAAATACATGAATTACACAAATTATTATTATTTATTTATTTAGTACTTTTATTTATTTATTTATTTTTTGGATGTTACATTGTGCTTTACGTGTAAATTCATATTATTAGTTTATATATGAACGGGTGTTACAAAACTTCAACCAAACATATTTTTACATATGTTTTCTATTTTTATTGAAAATGAAAATAGAAAATGGGTAACCAAAATGGGCTCCAAGAGTTCAATTAGAATATTATAAATATTTTAAAATTTGAGATAGTTATTTGTAACAAAGCAAAAGTTAAAATTTGAGTGTTTGATGTATTTTTCCTAATAAATAATTACGAAAAATTAACCTCATCAATCAATGTCAATTTAGACGTGAATCTTATCCTTCCAGACCAGGTAATCTGTGCTTAGTGCAAATTTTGTTAGATTTCATGTTGTACAGTTAAATCATTTGTTTCTGTAATGTATGAATCATATAATCAATTAATTCATTTTTATAGAAATTAATTTGACAATTCATTGAAAATTTTTGTAATAGTCCGTCGATAGCCTGTCTATATGTATATATAAACAGAAATTAAGTTTATTAGGTTGATGACTAGGGTCTAATATAATAGAGTTTGCATCCTTTGAAGTAAGGATTTTATTTTAAAGAGTAAAGTAAGGTAATTTTACTTTTGGATCAATAAAATTAAAAGGGAATCACTTTTTATTTTACTAATCTAAAGGTAAAATTCCTTATTTTATAGACTTTACTTTCTAAACTGAGAATTAGAGGATCCAAACCCAATATAGTATTCCATTCTCATTTATGAAGAAGTTAACTAACCTCATTCTATTTAAACAAATATGTTCATAAATCTAGATAGAATTATTATTATTATGACTAGATAGAATTATTTAATTTGGAGGCCACCATAATCTATATCAATAGTATATATAAAGGGAATAGTTTTTTTTAATTACTTTTTGATGTTCAAAATTCTTATTTTCCAAAATACCCTTAATGCATAAGGAGTTAGAAGAAATTATAAAATAAATGAAAGAAATTAAAAAAAAAAATGAATTGCGTGCCTGTCAATTCACTAGTATGCATTAAGATAACTATGATATAAGTTCTCTTCTTGTCCTTAACGCATTTTTTTATGTATGCACGCACATATACATATATGTTGGAAGCAGGGGAAAAATTTATATCATTTTAAGTTAAAATAACTCTTATTGTTAAGTAATTTTGTTTAATTTATTTTTATTTTTATTTTGCAAAACTTACTGTTGAGTTGATTAAAAGTTTATCAATTATAGGTTTTATTATTTACAGAAGGCCATACCAATTAATCCAAAACAATTCAGTACAAATTCCATCAAAATTAATACATAAATAAATACTTTGTATCCTAATTTTTTTTAAAAAAATAATTTGAGACATTTTACTGATAATTAATTTTTTTAAAATTTACACTAATAATTTGTATATAGATAATTAAATTTAACAACAATTAGATGTCGGCAAAAAATAATTATTGAACAATAATGTGTGTCTAGTCTTATATCTCATAATATAGTAGCTTGTACATTCAATCTCCATGTTCCCACTTTCTTATTTTAAAAAGAAACTTAAAATAGACAATTAAATTGTGATGTTAAACCCATCTTTAAAAATTATTGAATGACAAGCAATGAATCAAATCATGCTTCAATAAATGATTAATTAATTGTATTACTTATAAAAAATCATCATTTATTAATTCATTCAGTCCTAATCTATTGGTTGGCTATATTATAACTATGCGCATACTCACCATGCACTAATTAAAATAAAAGTCTAGGGGGCAAAAACTAGCTAGAGCTGTACAAATGATGGCTTATGTCAAGTAAATTATAAACAAGAATTGAATGGCAGATAACAAATTAAGAATCCCTCAATTCAACATGAATAGACAGCCGTCTTAATTTTGGTATAAAACCAACCCTGCCAAGTGCCAAGTCAACAATAGCACTTGGACCATAATAGTGGGGAGCCAAGGGAAGGAGGGTGAGCATGCTGCTTTTGAGAAGATAACAACAAAATGGGGTGATAGTGTTACAATTTTAGAGTCATGAACTTTCTTTTCAATCTTAATTCTAATATATACCATACAAACAGATACTGATGTTTTTGCTTCCACTTTGGCTAATTTGGTGGGGTTGTATTGCACCTGACCAGCTAACAACTTCCACTTTAACTTCACAAGCTTGATAATGAGCCCACTATGCTTTGGACCCGGGTGCTTGAACTTGCCCAAGTTAATATCTAGTCTTCTCTCCAACTCCAACTACTACCTCCTATCATGTGTCCCCAAATCTTAATCCATATTGGGAATATATGATTTATATAAGTATCTTTCAAGATCAAGTTAACTTTAAGACCCTTTAGGTCCATATTCTTCCTCCTTGCTGATGCATGCTAGCTCTAAGAGACAAGCAAAGACAATGGTCAAAAGTGAGGTCAAATATAAGAGAAAGATTGAGTTGGAGTGAAGAAGGGAATCAAAAGTGGCTTTAAAAGGGTTCACAAGTTCTTATCATTTTCCGGGAGTTGAGAACCCACATTGCCCATCCTCTTTTGAGCATTGTGTGGCCCATTCAAGATGTCCTCTTCCTTCTCCCCCAATTTACATGGATGCAATGCATCTAACCCCTCCTTCCCCTTTTCACTAAACAATGACAACAAATATATGCTATTAATCTTATGAATATTTTCTCCCCTCAATCATTCACTTTAATGAATTGGCACCATCCACAAGATTTAATTTATGAATTCATTGGTTTAAGTGGGTTCCAGTGGACATTGTTTCAGTTGGATTTTGGCTTGTGATTGGTCATATTACTAGAATTTGTGGTACTCACACCTCATCAAAACTGCCAAATTGGATTAGCAATTTCCTTAACCATGTTTGGTTAGGGATAAAGATGTGAAATGTTTTTATGTATTAGCTCTATGTATAATTTTATACATGAAATTCATGCATAAAATTTTCACCATTTTTTTAACTCTTAACCAAATATATCCTGTGTAAACTAGTGGCTCTATATGAATTACCACTTGCTGAAACATTTTCTATAATTTCTTATTAGACTACACATTCCCACTTAGGTGAGGTGAAAAATAAAAAAAATCAAAAAAGAAAAAGTGTTAATATTTTTTGGATAAATTACATTGATTTCTCCTGAAATTTGATGAAGTTTATCCAAACTCCCCTCTATTCGTTTAGGTGATATTGACCTTTTCTAAACATCCTATTTAGTATGTAATAGAAGGGAGGACGATATAATTATTTTACAATATTAGTAAAATTAGTGTAATGATTTCACAAAATCAAGGATTTTTATAACAAATTTTATAAATAAAAGAGAGTCAGAATGAATTTCACTCAACCTCAAAAAATATCAATGTAATTTGCTCTATTTTTTAATATTGAAATCCTATACCATCTTATATTGATATTCAATTAAAATGTTTAAATAACAGGTGTCTTTTACTTATAGAAGAAACCTGAGAGGATTAGGCCTATGCCCAAAGAATGGGAAACACCTTCATTAAAAAAACAAAAACTTATTGACAATGTTGGCGTGCCGTAGGTCCTACAAGACATGGACGTCCTAGTTGATCCATGATGGCAACAAATCATGTCTGGCTCCATGTGTGGAACTCGGTAGAACAAACACAATCACATGAATAAATTCTCACAGTAAATTTTTGCAAGCAAAATTTGTCAAAAATTGAAGAAAAATTTGGAATATATTTGTTGTGTGCGGTACATGTAAGTTTTGTCAAACCATCCACTTAGAAGAGTCTCGATGTCCAGAGATTGGTAAGTGAAAAGTAAACATGAATGACAGTTGACAAAGGAACTATAGTACATCTTATTCAAATGCTGAAATTTGAAATCAAAGAATTTGGTTGGGGTGTAGTGTTTGACGTTGCCACAATCACTGTTACTGCCAGCGATAGCCCAAATTCGTTTGTTAAAGTAAAGGGAGACAGTGAACAAGAAAAAAATTGCTGATTGTCAAATTCAATAGTTTTTATAATGACCGGGTCGACTGCAAAGAGTTAGAATAATAAGGTTTAAGAACAGTCTAATTAGATAAAAAACGATAAAAAGATGTGCATGTATCTTCTTTATTAAAAAAGAATTTAATTTTGATACACTGATAATTTTATACTGTCATCCAATCAAAATATTTAGTTTGGATAACTCTTTAGGTAGTGGGTATAAAATTTAATTATCATGACTATATAAAAAAAATTTTACACTGTCAATAAATGACAATTAAATCCATTAAAAAAGACAAAAGATATTTGAATGCAAAAATTTAGATACGTACTAACTAACAAAGAGGTGAGGAAGAGAAGCAGAGCAGTGCGTTGGGTCTGAGGCCCCCAAAAAAAAAAAAAAAACATGCGTACATATATAAATTCTTTTCTGAAAATGAGAGAATCCTTGCTCTCTTTCATGGAATTTTAATCTTGAAGTGTGGATCCTATGATCTCGTTTTACAATGTGCTAGGCATGAGTCCCCTAAATGCGCACATATATCAGTCCTTTTATGAAAATGAGAGAATCCTTGCTCTCTCTCATGGAATTTTAATCTTTGAAAGTGTGAACCTATGATCTCGTCGTCAGGCATGAGTATACAATACATATGTCAATTCCCTATTGAAAATGAGAGAATTCTTGGACACCGGTGGAATTTTGATCTTTGAAGTTAAAATTAACATTTCCAACAGGCTTGTGCGCACATAAACAAAAAGCCTTATTATAACTATATTTATTCTTGCGGAATAATACATCAGACTTTTTAGGATATTTTAACAATTACTGATTAACAACATAGCAAACAGATTAAAGAAAAATTTTGGTAGGCTGAAACTTTATTATCAAATTTCTGTAGTGGCAATTAATTCGAATTGTTGTTTGCTAAACCAGCGTGAAGTGCACGTTATTACTAAGGTCATATAGACACAATTACATCACAAAATCCTTTTGTTGTATTCTATTTTTCATTTTTGTTCTTTCTCTTTTGTGCTATGATTATAGGCTTTTGTAATTTTGTGCATGTATATTGTCAGATTGATCTGCAATTGCCACCACATACAACATTCCAATCAAGTTCCACAAAAATGTATGAAACGTAGGTTTTTATTCACATCTATTTCCTTTTTTACACATATATTTGAGGGATTATACAAGGCAAGAATATTGTCCACTTGTGCTTGTAGTAGCATGGAGTGGAAACAAATTGATCAACTTTAGCTATAGTGAGTACAAGGAGAGAAAATGAAGTGTCTTCATGGTCTTGTATAGTTTTTGAGTTGAAAACATCCAAAAGTGAAGTCAAAGGGACCAAGTTGGTTGAAAGCAAGAAACTCCTCCTCCATATCCTTCTCTCTCATACTTTGCTAACTCTTTTGCCTCGGATGCCCTTGCCCTCTACAACAAACAAACAAACAAATAAATAATTTTACTAGAGTTATCATCAACTTATAGTTATGAACATTAAATATAACACTTCACTCTTATAAACACATAGTATATCTCTCTTATCTTGGTATATGCATACAATATCTTCACGGTAAATTAAAATAAACATTTCCCATTACTAATACCCATACTTTTATATCCACCATCTTTTATGATCTTACATATCACAAAATTTTGCACATATATATATGAATTGAAAGGCTTTCACGCATCCAACTAATGACCACACAAAAATGAGCAATTAAAAACAGAATATATATTTTTCTTTCAATATGCAAGGCCATGAAACTTCTAGAAGTAGGTACCTCCATACCTGCATTGTTTCTAAATCATCTGTCTCTGAGTTGAAGTCATAAAAAGTACTTGCCGCAGTAAGCTTCAAAGAAAGGAACTGCAAGGAAAGCCAAATGTAAATTGATATTATTAATATGGCCATGTTTAAAAGTAACTTTGTGTCTGGCAATAAAGAAATTAATGCTATTTTCTCCTTCTTTTTTTGACTTTTGATCACTTACCTCTACTTGGTGCTGCAAAGACTGGACATAGTTTATGATTTCATCCAACATAACCGCCATGCCCATGGTCTGCAATAACATAATTAAAGTGAAAAATATAAGAGTGAGACTCTTAAATTTAGACACCAGCTAAAATTTTGTAAGGGAAAATGTCTTTACCTTGTAACACCCGGGGACAATGTTTTGTAAGCACTTTAATTTTTCATTGATTTTCCCTCTTCTAACCTGAATATAACAATAAATGATAGACATGTCTTAATAATATATATGCATATTGATCAAAGAGGCAAAGAAAATTAACAAAATTGTCTTTTAAGGATTTATATATATATACCCTTTCTGCTATACTGTGACTATCAGTGGCTTGACCTCTTCTGGCTCTGACATGAACCACTTCCCTTGGTTTCTCCTCTTCTGTTACATTGCTTTTCACTCTCTTACCCCTTCCAGAACCCTGCAATCATACAGAGAAAAAATACATAAAAAATCAATCTGTGTCTTTCATACATGCCAAAAATAATGGAGAATTAACAAAACAAGAAAATTAGCATCAGAAAATTTACAGTTTTTGTCTTGCTTCCATTATCAGAAGCTGCAGGAGTTGAGTTTGCTGAACTAGTTGCTGGAACATCCATTGCTTTCCTCTTTTTACCTTCATGGATTTCATTTTCTGCTTGAAAGATAGGAAAGGAAGAAACTGGAACTTCATTGTTTTTGTCGACATGATGTTGGACAATAAGACTATGAAAACTTTCTTCCAAGTTTCCTGGAAACTCAGGTTCTTGAGAGCCAAAGAAGCTGCTGTCACATGAGAAAGGCATCAAGTTCACATGTGAATTTTCCATGACATGTGTGTTGATCCCTATGAACTGATTTATGAGTTCCATACTTGGATCAATATCTAAGAAAGGAAAAGAGGGTCTAAAGCTTTGCAGATCTTGAGTGAATTGAGCCATGTGGAATATTCTTAAATCTTAATACAACTGTGTTTGAGTTTCTGAGGTGTGTTTTACTATGGTATCTGGATAATGTGAGTTTACACTCCAATTTATACTGTGGGATTGCAGCTACATTGGATGAACAGGAGCATTCTGAGGTGGCCACGTGGCAACTCAAGCTTCTGTCGTTTATGTTTC
Organism: Dalbergia cultrata; assembly: GCA_031216105.1. Classification (NCBI taxonomy): domain Eukaryota; kingdom Viridiplantae; phylum Streptophyta; class Magnoliopsida; order Fabales; family Fabaceae; genus Dalbergia; species Dalbergia cultrata. Next base: position 77,073,186 of record CM062344.1, read on the forward strand.
CTTTGTGGGCTCCACTCCACGTACAGGGAAAAAAAATGTCCGATATCAATAAAGGCCCATGTTTTTGTGAGGAAAGCACTCCCAATTTTTGGAGCTTTTAGGCCTTTTAATTTGGGAGCCCTACCTGTGATACCTTATGTTATTTTTTAGCTGTGGTGGGAAAGGTGCACTTGTTCGGAGTGGAAGCAAAGCATATATACTCTAGCTGCAAACTCTTCCAAAAATATAAATATAAGATTAATTTTAATACATTGATAATGTGAAAAAAAATTATATATATTATCATGCAATCATATGCTTTTATTTGTTATTGGATATGTTTGTAAATTTTTTTTATGTCCTTATAAATTAAATTAAATCCCATAAATATGAGTTTTCCCACTCCCTTGTTATATTTGTGTTAGTGAGCACCACAACTTTATTTTTTTCTTGAAAAAAAAAAAAAACAGAGGACATTCAGTATTCACTGTGTAGAATCAATCTAATGAAACGTAATTTTCACCATTCCCTTAAGCCTCCATGCACGCGCCTTGCTCTATTGAGCAGGAAAATTGATTCTCTGATTTCTGCAGCTATTTCAATATATAAATGTTAGATCGGTGAGGGTGCATGTTTCCTGAATTTTTATTTATATAAAGTCAGTAACACAAAAAATGAAATTTTCAGTCAGACTAAAGGTGATGATGAATTGCTTTCAATATTTTCTCCTAGGACAATGACCAATGGCGCAAAAAATCAATTTGTGTAATGGTATGAAACAGTGTTATTTCTTGATTTTTACTTCTAATATATCCCACTTTCAGTATTCACCGACGACGAATTTTGTTTCATTACCAATAATAAGCATCCTATTCTCCCGAATATGATTTTGGATGTTGCTTTACTCTTGTTCAATCGAAATGGCTTGCATTTGATTTCTTTTTTTCCTCTTTTATTTTGTTTAACACAGGAGATCCACAGTTAGAAGCAATTATTAATCCGCTCAAGATATAGAGGTTTAATCGAAATGTCTTGTATTGGGTTTCATATTTGGTTACAAGACCTTCCCGATACACCTAGGCAAGAATCGAAACCATGATTATATATTTAATTAATCCAATTAGTTACCAACTATGGGTCTCGTTGTTTAGAGCTTCCCGTTAATCTTCTTCTGATATGGTCAATGTGGTCAAGTTTTTGTTCTCTTGTCCTAACGTATGTGCTATTTCTCTGTACAAAATCCGCTACAATCCAAGAAATTTACACCGATCAAATTGGTTGGTAAATGGTAGCTACATCATTACCATAGTATTTGTAAACGTGCGATTGTCCTAGCCATAAAAGAGTGCCTAAGATTGTCACTTTCTTTTGCCCCCCATTGCGAACAACCCTTTCACTGTGCGATCTTTCCACCAATTTGATCTTCTATAGTCCATACCCATGAGGCCATCTTAGCATGGTGCTTTATATTGAGTAATGCTATGAACCTTGCTTCCTCCGCCCCCCTCTAAAAAGCGTTACTTATGTGTTGAAAGTATAGTTTCATACATAATTGAACATGAATGAAAGCGAAAAAGATGAGAACGATGTTACTTAGTGAGCAAGTCGGTACTAACATGTTCAATCTTTCAATGACCACTGTTTCTTGCCACACACACTTATTCCCTTTGTTTCCTCATACTTGCCTCATGATTTGGACCGATATTAGAGGAAATGAATGCACCAAACTTTATAACATGCCCTATGACATGTGGGGTGTGTCATGTGTGTTTGGCGCACGGCAGTTCATTGAATTCTCGTAAAGTGTTCCATTCCAAAGTCTCTTAGTCTAAAAATAAAGAATATGGGCATTGCAAAGTAGTAGCTAAGAGTTCCCCTGTATACATACCCAAGTGTGTAGCCTTACCTTTATTGGATATTGTTTTTCTTTTTTCTTTTTCTTTATCTTGAAGAAAATATTGTTTTTCGGGTTTTATTACTAGGAATTCGACTTATCCAATCAACCCAACATTACTGAAGTCCCTGAAAGAGACAAGAGTCTCCTGCCAATGTTTGTTTTTTTTTTATTATTATTATTATCAAGACTCGAATCCAAAATCCCTTTCAAAAAAATTAAAACAGTTACCATCGCCCATTAAGTAGTGGATATTGTTTGAACATTTATTTGTAGGCATTGAGGGCTCACATGCAAAGACAAAATAGTTAACTGTGGGACAACATGTCCTATGCCAATAGTAACACCTTATTACCCTTTTGCAAAACCATGCATATAAACTTTGTTTGACAACTGAATGTGATCAACCTTCCTAACTGGATTACAAGTACAAGAGATATGGTTGTCACGATGATGATTTCAAGCTCCCCAATGGGGATTGTCTTCTCCCATATTATAAACGTGCGGTAGTGAAACTTGCCCATTCACTTGCATTGAAGCCAATCAAAGGTTTACAAACCAATCAAGTTCAAGGCTTGAAGAGCGGTGTATAAATGAAAGGGCTACAACCAAACAAATTAAAGATGGCCTAAAAGGATGTCTACTAGGTAGGGCGGATTACCTAAACACAATAACTGAAATTGTTTTGACCTTTCGTAGATAACTTGATGATGTACTCTCTGCCTAATGTCATTATTTTTCTTGACTTTATGGTAACAATTATCATAACCACTAAGAGCTTATTTGTTTTAATTTTCAGTATAGGCGAAAAGGATAATGTTATTTTTATTAGATACTTTTATCAGAAATACTTTTTTTCTTTTACTTCTATTAAAATACTTGTGTACCTGTCTTCTATATCTATCAAACGCTAAATCAAATTGATACTAAAACATTTTCAAAATTATCAAAGTTACGTGTGTTTGGTTATTGCAAATGAAAAAACATACACGTGTTTCAAAATACACGTTAAATCAAAAGAAATCTAGCCTTCTTTTCAAGAAATATCTTTTTGTGTTGTGAACAAAACAAACGGTTAATTGTTGATAATGACGAAAAAAGTCTAGTTATCATATAATTGAGAAGTTTTTTTTTTTGGAGATATTTTCTTGAACTTGATTATACTTTTCAGCTCATAGTAGTTCTACAAGAGTTATATTATATGTATATAATTTTTTTTTACACTGTATCAATTCACACTACATATTTACCATTAAATATTATCTATTAAGAAAGAAAAAGAACAAAATAAAAAGAGTTGATGGAACATTTTTCCTTCTATAATTCTACCTGTACTTTTCAAAAAATCGCAAATCGCATTTTCATAACATCCCTTAACTTGTCAGAAGCCAGGTAATTTTGGATAAAAACTTTTAAGTCACATGCGTCTAAAATTACCTAAAACAACAGCAATAACTTCTAGAATTAATAGATAATTTTTCAAATGTCGTGTGATATAAGCTGAGGTACTAACAAAAATAAATACAAAACTCACACCAAGTTAGCTTTCGTTTCTATGCTTTTTAAGGAACGTAAAATAAGTACCATATTGTCTTGCTCATCTATAGTCTAGGGTTGTGGGTTATTTTAGACTAGCTTAGGTATATACTTCCCTTCTCAGAACAAAAACTTCTACTGAAGTTTGTCACCATAGACCAAAATAGAAAATACGAATTAATATGGGAATATCTCAAACTACACCATAGACGTGACTTCTTTAGTACAACATGGAGTTGAACTTCGTTTCCTTTTAATTTAAAATAATAGAACGAATTGTTATTATTTTTCCATATGTATCACTTTTTCACCATACATGAAGCCAAAACAGTACCACCATAATGCTAAAGATGGGGCATTACGTGGCTCAATTGCAATCACCTCAATTTATACAAATACGATACCCACACCCTAACCTAGTTCATAGGATTATAGTGTTAAAACTTTATCAGAGAAAACCACTATCTAATCATACCTGAACTACCTCGGAAAGATGACAAATTGAATCACAAGAATCTGGTTACTTGGGCCCAAAAGAAGATTTGATATGATGCCCACTTTATTTATTTATTTTGAAATAAGGTGCCCACTTATTTATACTATGTCCAAATGCATCCTTCTTCACTTCCTTTGCGTCATTGAAGGAAACATTTTTCAAGCTAAGGGAGAGAATTATAAGTGGGTGCGTATGATGAAATCAACTATAAACGGAAAAGAAAAAAAGGCTTGAGCTCTCTATGACAATAATTACTATATTCGATGTGTGGTTGAAGCATAATAAGATTTATTAATAGTATATTTAAGACACGGTTCATTGAATGATTAGGAATTTAGGATTCGATGGAATGGCCGCAAAGTTTTGATTGGTAGTTTGGTACTTACATTCACACTTATATTATGTTAAATTTTTTAATTTTTTATCGTTTAATTACAATAATTGAACTCATCATTTCATGTTTTACATTGAAATTTTGACTCATAAGAAAATTTTAGACGGATTGCACAAATGGTTTTTATATTTAATATGTCCCTTAATGTGAATATCTCTTTTAGGCTTAAAGTGTGCACAGTATATAAGCCCACATTTACCTTGTGCTGAAATTAATTTTTTTATTTAAAAGAATGAAAAACAGGGGTCAAACTCTATACCACTTTAGTCATATAGGGTCTGATATAATGTCGTGAAATCAACTGTCTCACAAGCTTAAACGATTGGGTTAAAACACATAATTTTTTTTTATATTTAATATGAAGTGAATACTAATTTATTATTTAAATTTTTATGGAACACAACATGCATGGCTCAAATTCTCTACACCTCATATATATTGTTTAAATTTAGTCCATCTAAATTGCAGTAAACATCATGATTTTGCCTCATCAGGTTAAAGACTTAAGGCTAGAAAAATGTTATGTCTACGTACTCTTCAGAGATACTGATTGAAATTTGTGGCTAATTAAGAGATTAAATAAATACAGACTTTAGTTTTTTAAGTTTATGAAGATAGAGTGTTAGTCCTGCACTTGCATGATTAAAACCAGTGCATTATTGGGCACTGTGATGCAATCAGCCTTTTTTTTTATTAAATTTATATGTATTATTGTCAATATAAATCTTTTTATAGAGATATTCAATCATCTATTAATTTTTGAAAAAAATAATTACTTCAAAAGAAAACAAGAGTCAAGAGAAGAAAAAAACAAAAAGAGTTGAAAGAGAGGAGTTGTAAAGATAAAATAGGAAGAAAAGTTGGACATTAAAAGATAGTTATTATATCAATTCCTCTTTATTATTGCATAGATTTATACTTGATTAAACCATGATTTAGATATGTTGATGAATATTGCTAGATAAGTATGTACAAATGATAGTTCTATACTGTACACTAACATTAGTCTTTACTTTCAAAAAATATGAGCCTTCGGAAATATACCCTGTTCTTTTCAGAAAGAAAACAGCTAGAAGCACATAGAGACTAAAATAATTAAAAACATCCTTAAAAAAATCAAAGCTCAATCTGGAACTATTTTTCATCACAGTGTAGCTGTTGTCAGAGCTAAATTTTGCCTGCGCATGCATACTGTTGTTCACCATTCACCAATGATGCAATATCTGACTTTGTAGTTATCATCACACTAATCACCGATGATCGCGCCTTCACGATTTAACCATATCATCGTCATCGTAATCATCTTTGTGCCGACATTTCCATCATTATCTCTGTGATCACATGGTCATTATCCTGATTCTCATCTAATCAGAATTACAATGATCATCTTATATATGGCTTCTACATAATTTCTTTCTCTGACTTTTTTTTATCGCAATCAGAATGCTTATGTCATGGATCATGCCCGCACACTTGGCAATTTCCACTCTACTAGTAACATGTCTGCTTGTTGTCACAATCACCAATAGTACTGCTGTTGAATTATTGCTGAACAAATTGAGTAAAAAAATTTAATGGGAAATTAAAGGAGAATTATTAAGATGCAATAGAACTGTATAGCAGGGAAATTGATCAAGAAAACTTAGCCAACATGAGAATGGGCTGGGCTTGCAATACTGTTTTATTGTAGAACAAACAGCAAAATGGGTGCAAACTTAGTCATGAGGCTTACGGCCCAGGAAAAAAAAAAGTCAGCCATAAGGCAAAATAGGCCTCACGGGCAGCATTACAAGAGGTGAACATGTTAGTCACAAGGCAAAATAGGCCTAATAAGTATAGTACACGGATACTTTAAAATAGTTAACGTACCTATATCGAATAGTTGACATACTTACATCGAATGCGTATTATATTGGATATTTTATTGATATTTTTATATATTTATAATTGGATTTTACATGTTTTTAATTTGAACTACATTATATTTTTGTATAATACTCATATCACCTCGAATACTAGTTTCAATATGGCATTATCCACGCAATATACAAGAGGTGAACAAGTAAGTCACAAGGCAAAATAGGCCTCATGACTAACATTACAAGAGGAGCACATCATTGGTTGCAGGATATAGCAATTCCTGTTGTATTAAATGTTCATTCTTGTTTGATATATCAAGTGTCAAATTTGTTTTCTCCCACGCTTCTTTGGCTGCATTTCTACTTGTACAACTTTGTCACTCAACCTGTCTTATCTGATGTCAACTTATTCAATAATGAGATACCTAATTGAAAACTTTGACACCTATAGATTGACAAATTGAAAATGTTGTTTGTAGATAAGCTCATTGCCAGTTGCATTTTGTGCCATAAGTTTCCATGCTTCTATCCGCAGACTGAGAATTCACATCTCATGTTATCCATACTAAATTCAGGTCCATACTAAAATATTTAAAATGGTTTATTAGAAATATATTACAGGATAAATTAGTTTCTCAAAATTTAAAAGTCTTATATTAATTATTGATAATTCATAAAATGGTACAAATTGGTGCTCTTTTTTTTGTTTTTCAATTAAGGGATTAATATAAGACTTTCAAATCTTGAAAGACTAATTTACCTTCCAATATATATATATATATAATCTAGGATTTATTTACTAGAGATGAATACGACATTCTTGTATAGATAATTCACTAATGGAGGCATTTGGGAATCAAACTTAAGTTAGAAATTTTACTAAGTGCACATACATTCTTATCCTTTACCACGAGTTATATGGGAAAAGAAAAGGCAAATATCATACAATTTAGGAGGAGACCTAGCATACACTTGTCTGCCAAATTTACAAAAGAAGCTCTTCATTGACAACAAATGCCAATTTACATCCCACTGCTTGTAAATCTTTTGTTTTCTTCCACCGACTCTATTACCCAGTTTTCTGTGTTACCTTTTCTGTTACCACTATTTTTTGCGGTTGTTCAAGATCAATACCATATCCACACACAAACGAAGAAAGTCATAACATGTACATTAGAGAATCAAATGTAGCAGCAGTGAAAGTTCATAGCTGACTTTTCTAATATATGTTTTATTCTTTACATATTCTCAGTCTTCGGTCTAGAATACCATGGAAACTTTTGGACAAATGAGAACCGCAAAGTGAATCTATTCTTAGATTATAAAGCAGACATAATGTTACAATTGACAGCCAATGAATAAAAACAAGTGGTTGTGCTCTAAGATTCAATGCCGCCCCCACATTATAGCAGCATTAATAACAGCACGTTTGAGTATTTGTGTTTTGTTCAGTCAATCACGTTTCTGCTTATAGTTAGCCATATTACAGTTAGATTATTAAATGAAAATTCTAATTTCTAAGTAACCACTAGGGCCAGTTAACAAATTGAGTTTTGTGTTGGCAGATATTTAGTGTATAATAAAATTGCACAACAAATAAATATCATATACTTTATCATCATTGGATGTGATGAGTGAGTAGGATGAGTAGGGATCACATATCATATCCAATGATGATGTGGTGCATTTATTGTGTAATTTAAGTGTATACCAAACATTATACGATCTAGAATCTTTGAAAATATTTTGTAGTTAAGATTTAATATCTAAATGAATATTAGTCTTACACTGCAAAGATGTCACAATATACCTTGCAAGCTTGTAGTCTTTATTAAAAACATTAATTGCACATAATTACGCAATTTATTATAAAAATGAATTTCTAATATTTATTGTTGTTGTGAACATTGAAACTAAAAATTAATTACAAAGTATTAGTCAAGGATACTTTTACAAAATTAATGGACTTGCATGTGTTAAAATTATTGTTTGTGCTGTTAATGGCAAAGATAATGTTAGAGAGTAGTGAGTCCATTTGTCTAGACTGGGTTCTAATTTCAAAACTGGAGATAGAAATGACCCGAATCTCAATCATGATCATGCTATATACACCAAACAGAGTTCTGCCGATTTGGCCATGCTACATCCCAAACAGTACACTTCTTTTCACCTTTTGAGGTTATGGGTGAAATTTTAAGAGTCCACACTTGTCTTTCTCGATGCTTAAAAATACATAAAAACACTAACAAATGAGGAACTCTTGCCTCTTGGCAATTAATTGGATCCTTAGAAATACACAAAAACTTAGCAGCAACGTCACCAGACTCAAGCCTTTGTTTGGTATAGTTGTTCTACAAAATCCACCCTTAGACAAAGTTACGGTAGTATTGTTTGATAAATTAATATAGAAATTATTCTCAAAAAAAAAAATCATAATAATAATGTTTAGTAAATATACTATAAAGTTGTTTTTAGAATCCAAAATTAATAGATATAGAGATTAAATATAGTAATTTATACTTTCAATGTCATTAAAGAAAGTAAACTTATATTAGTCAATTAAATTTTAAAAAGTATAAGCTAATTCTAAGAAACAAAAATCTCATAAATACTCTTACAAGCATCCAGCTTTTAAAAGTCATAAGCAAAACCACATAAACTTGTATATTTACCAAATAAGAAAAATTGATTGATATTTTTCATATGTAGGGCACCCCTCAAATAACACTATCAAACCAAGCCTCCGTAATTGAAAGATCTTAGTCTCTTTAATTTTCTTTCCTTATGAAGAAAGAGAGAGGCCATTCTTGATGCCTTTATACATTGGATGTTGAATGTTGAGAGACAAAAATATGAAGTAAAATTCATTCGAGTCCGCTATTTGACAATTGACAGAAACAAACTAGTCAAGGTCCACGCATCAATTTGTAACTTTTGTTTTACTATGTACGTTCAGCATGGCTTTAAATGAATATAAATTATTAGCTTCCTTTTTTAACTCTTCTAGAAACGAAGATAGATGCCAAGCAATGAACCTATATACACCTTTCAGTGTTCAGTGTCTCATGTGGCAATGACATGAAAGGTGAATGGAAGCTGTCATATGGAATTTATAACAGCAGTGAGCTTTTTGACCTTTACAAAAGTAACAAAGTTCATATTATTCACATGAGATATGTTATATCAAGATATCTTTTATAGGAGTCCGGACCAATTTACATCATATTAATCATTGGATATGGTGTAAATCTCGTTCAGGAGAATCTATCTTTCATCTAATAATAAATAAGATATGAATTAATATAGCATCCACTACAAGTTTCGTAATAGTTGTAATTCGCTTTTTGTTTTACCAAAATGGGTTGCACTGTATGAGCTTCAAACCATATATAATTGTATATTCACAATGATAAGACTTTTCCAATGAGAGTTCTATTTCCAAAAAAGTGAGGGGTGTCTACCTTAATCAATTTAGAGATTTAAGTCACTTAAGGTAAATAGATCCCTATTTATATATCTTGCGTAGGCCAATTTGCTTTGTAACTCTTGTTTCTTTCTAGGCTTATTTTAAGTCTCTTCTGCTTATATATGCATGGTGTTTTCAGATTTTAGTTAGTGTGATTCCCCATGTCTTTTCCTTCAAAGAGCATCAGCTGCTCTAGTGAATATGATGATGAACTTAGAAGAGGACCTTGGACTCATGAAGAGGATGAACTACTCACCAAATCCATTGCTAATCATGGGGAAGGAAGATGGAATTTTCTGGCTAAACGTTCAGGTAATCTGAGAAGAAGCAAATAAAAATGTTTGCTGATTCAAGATTTTGTATATGCATTTTTCAAACCAATTTTCTATGCTTACTCTGACTGGTTTCCTTTTTCTTTTTGAGTCAGGATTAAGGAGAACAGGAAAGAGTTGCAGATTAAGGTGGCTAAATTATCTCAAGCCAGATGTAAAAAGAGGAAATTTAACCCCAGAAGAGCAGCTTTTGATTTTTGAACTCCACTCAAAGTGGGGTAACAGGTGCATATTCCATAGTTTAGTAGCCTTTGAGAAGCTAAACTATTCAAAAGCTTTTGATTCCTGAGTTCCACTAGTAGCGATAGAGAATCCAAGAATCAAACCTTGCCACAGTCAATTCAAAAAATATTATCCTTCATTAATTATTTGGATCCTTATTGTTCTTCTGTGATTTTGTAGGTGGTCAAAAATTGCACAACAGTTACCAGGAAGGACAGACAATGAAATCAAGAACTATTGGAGAACTAGGATTCAGAAACAAGCAAAATATTTGAAAATTGACACAGATAGACCAGGATTTCATGAGATGCTTAAGGGTTTATGGAGGACAAGCTAGGTTTCTTCAGAAAGCAAAAGAATCATCTCCTTCTTCAGCCATTTCAATTCAAAACCAAGCAATTCCACCGCCTCACGATGGTGTTTCTCAGTATTCAGTGATTGAGACAACACCAACAGCACAAATCCCATGTCATGGAACTTGTGTGAAGGAAGCAGGCTCCAGTTGTTTGGATCAACATGTGCAGAATTCAGATTCTGAGCACAACAATGGTTCATACATGTCATCTTTAGAATCAGCAAATATCCCATATATGCATCAGCTTTTGGGATACACTACTAGTGCTAGTCAATTTCAGGCCTTAGATAACAGTGACTTTGGCACCAATGCATATGATAGATACCAAGCAAATAACAATGCCTGTGAGATGATGGATGCCTTCAATATGGCAGCTACAATGGTTGCCGAGGATATGGATTGTCCAATTGGTGATTGCCAAATGTCGGGAAGCAATTGGCTAGACAGTGATTTTGCATATGTAGCATGTGGAACATGGATGAATTATGGCAATTTAGGAGCATTCTAAAGCAATAAGTTCAGAGTTTCTTTCGGAACAAACAATACACTATCTTCAATGACATCACTTGCTATTTGGAAATCAATTATTTATTAGCTACCAAAATAATAGAGGAGTGAGAATATTTGTGTTTTTTCTTTTCTGGGTTGTAAATAGGTACATTTTTGTGTTGTTGTTCCATCTTTCTCTGCTCTGATTTGTGCTTCTTTATAATGGATTGTTGAGTTGAGAAAAGCCATAGTGTTATGAGAGTTTTTGAGAACTGTAATGTGGACCTCTCTCATATAGGAGTAGTTTTGTCTAATGCTTATAATTTGGCTTCCCATGTGTCAATTTTTAGAACTCAATACGTGCCTAGATCCTGCAACTTCATAGCAGATAAATTAGCTGGAATAGTTAATAATAGAGAAGATCAAATCTAATAAATTTGTATTTCATATTAAAAAAAACAGTCTTCTATTTAATAATAAGGCTTCATTTAATATTTTAATTGTGTATATATATATATATATATATTTTGGTCTATGTACAAGTGAAAGATTTTCAGGCGTTGTAACCCCTGATATTCCCTAATTAAGTTATCTTAGAATTTGAGACGCAATTTATTGGTTTTTCAATAATTCTTTCACACAGTCGTGGAACAATCATTTTCCTAAACAAGCTATATATATCTTTAGCTGAAAGTAGCCAAAATTTAGTACCCAAAGGTGGAATGTGAAAATCGAACATTTTTCTTTGACGGAATGCTGGAACTTTACATTTCACCATGTTCTGATTATTACATCCTCCCAAATTTTCATTATATTCATGAATCAGTGAATCATGAACTATAATACAGAGAAGCAGGACAGCATCGTTGGGATTTTCAGTCTCAGTTGAACTGATACCGTTGAAAAGGATGTTGCAAATAACGATTTGAGACTAGAGGAATATTGTTGATGAGACCTAAATTTGTAGTTCATATTGGCGTGGAATTTTTTTCATATTATTATTAACATAAACTATTAGTTGGACAAAAGGCTCGTCTATATATATATATATATATATATATATATATATATATATATATATACACACATATATATACATGATCATGAGAGTTTAACGAGTGCTTACGGTGAGTGTATAAAGAGATACTTACAACTTATTCAATAATTAAAGAACTCAATATTCTAACCCAAATTGTGGTGATATAAAATAAAATATTTGTTTTAGAGTTGAATATCTAATGAGAATTGAATTTCGGAAGAATATTGTTTTCCGATATTTAATTTTATGTTTTGGAACGTTGTGCATAAAAGCAAACCAATTGGAATAATACAAAATTGTAATAATAATAATTATTATATATACGTGTATGTGATTAAATCATTAAAGGTTTATTTGCATTAAGAAAAAAAATGAAGTTCAAATTGAATAAATAAATGATTAACACAAGGCTTTTAGTTAGTGTAGTGTCTCATACGACCTATATAAGGATTTTTATTCTTTTCATTGTGTGAAATACTTCAGGAGCATATAAAGAAGAGGCTGGATCGGATTGAATCAAATCCGTACAACCAGATTTTTTGGCCAGTTTTTTGGAATTAGATGGAATAATGACTCAATTATTAAACCACAAGGTCTAGCACAATTGATAATTAGTTAGGCTCTTTGGTTTATCAAGAAAAAATTCACTCAGCTAGTGGCTATGTCAAACAAGGTCAACTTAACTTTTAGACAATATACAAATATTTGGACTTTACAATATTAGAGTTATAAAATTTTTTAAGTACGAAAAGGATTAAAGAGATATTTTACAATAGATATTACAAAATTCAAAATATAATTTATAATACATATTTTAAAATAAATCATATTAATATAACATTAATATAAAATGTCTTAATTTAAGTATAAAATCTTACAATTTATTATTGATCAATTAAAAATAATAATTCTTAAGAAAGTATTTAACATTAAACTGAGTAGGGTTAACCCAAAATATGGTCCAACTTAAACTTAATGGTGTCGGCTCAAGTTCCACACACAGGGTTTGATCTTGTCCCCTCCCCTTTTATTCTGTCCCCAAATCCAAATATCCCCTTCCACGTACAAAAGAAGAAGAAGAAGTAATAAGCTTCTAAGCTGGATGGGTTATAAGGTCGGGTCGAGTATTGAATAATCCTAAAATGCATTTTAAAAATAGTAAAATCTTAAACTATGCGAAATCATTTTGGAAATTAAAGTTGGTCTCTTCCATTGAAAAGGAAAAAAAAACTTTTGGCTTTTATTTACTTTTTATGACACAAATATAATGTTTCTATCAATATAACAATGATGGAGGCAAAACAGAGATTTTTTGTAGTCCCACCATTAGAGATACTTTAAAAACATGCCTTAAAAATTCATTAAAAAAAGTCTTAATTAAAAAAACAACTTTTAAGTTTATATATAACCTTTTTTACACTATGAGTTTCTATGCATTAAATGAATTGAAAAATTTAGAGCCTGTTTGGTTTGAATTTTCAATTTTCAATTTTTCAGAATTTGTGAAGGAAAAATTGAAAATTCTAAAAACTACGGATTTTTAATTTTTGTAAAGGAAAAACTGAAAAATGACTAGTTTTCAGTTTTTCCTTCACAAAAACTAAAAACTGAAAACTGGAAAATGCAAAGCAAACGCACCCCATAAATTTTAGTTTTCAGAATTTTTAATTTTTCTTTATAAATTCTAAAAAACTGGAAATAAAAACTGAAAATTAAAAATTCAAACCAAAGAGGCTCTTAAAATTTTTTGTTTTAAATTCTTATGAAAACACTCATTGAAAAAAGAAGACCCTTTCATTTTTAGGTCTTATTATTACAATGTCACTAATTTGATTTTTAATCCTTACAATTAAGCCTTGTATACACAAGACACACACACACACACACACATATATATATATATATACATTTCAGTGTTAATCCCTATGAGTATTATTTTTTCGATAAAGGTTTAATCTTTCTTTTTTAACTTTAAAAGAAGTCTCTTATTTTTACGAAATATCAACTCTTATGAGTGAACTTATTTTAGTTTTGGTTCTTAGCTAATTAAAACATAAATAAAAATTTATATTAAAAAAGTGTGTAATTAATTTTGATATGTCGGTGATGTAAAGAATTTTATACTTTTATTCAATTATATTCTATTATACATTTTATTTTTCGAAAAATTATAATTATGATTATAAAAATTAAATAAATTAAATAATTTAATTTTATATAAAAAATGTTTGTCCTAACCTAACAATATATAATTGGATAATAAATTTTAAAAAATTGAACAACGGCAATGCATTAAAGTTAAATTAAAAATGAATATCAAGTGAATTTTTTTTATGTAAAATATAATTCATTCAAAACACAAGCCTCAAGACCAATTAAGAATTATTTAATTATAAGAAAAATATAGAAATAATAGTATTCTAACCAAAAAAAGAAAAGGTTTTTACCGTTTTACGATAGCGATAATCTAACGGTAAAGCTACATTCTAAAATAAGGGCTGATATTCGCAGCGTTAGTCCAACGGTGAGGATACATTCTACAACATAATTTTCTCACTAAATCGGAACCGTCCATGTGTAGAGATAATCAATCCAAGTCGTTCTTTTAATCTTTATAAGCCCAAGTTTAATTCCTGTCTCTAGGGTTTTTACACTGAAGTGCGAACTCAGAGCAGAGATACAATTACTCTTCGCTGCGGGTCGCTCAGGTGCTTGCATCCACTTGAGGTGAGATATGAACCTGACACCCTTTTAGTCTTTGATTCACTCTACGTTTGTATTAGCTAAAATCAGTGCAGAATGGAATGAAAGTTCACTTTTTTAGGGTTTTTCTGCAATCGATAAAGTTTGCTTTTTTTTTTTTCGGGTGATTGTTGTGCCGGAAGCTTGATTAGTGCTACTTTTTTGTTGGGTTTAGAGGAATTATCATTTGTTATTGACAAAAGAAAGTGTTTTTTATTTTTTGAAAGAGATTTGGATAAATACAGTTTTGTTTTGCATTATATCTGAGAGTGAATGATTGCCCTATTAATCTTAATTTCACCGTCTCCCTTACATAATCCCTATTTCTTTATCGATTGCCTATACCCCTGCTTTGTATTACTGCTAGTATTGTTTTGTTCGTACCTAGATGATTATAGTTATGACCTTGGATTAGCGTATAACTTGAAGGTTCAAACGCATGTTTGAAGTTATACAACCTTTCAGTCAATAGATTGAGGAATTATAAGATTGCTATATGATTAGTGCTGTTATTGTCTTGGCAGTCCTGCATATGTGTTAGAAGTTAGAATTATTCATACTGGATTGTCCTATATGCTGTGTTGTATGCTGGTGAACACGATGGGGGTGAATCAAGTTCACATGACTAGATGTTGAAGATGTGATCAATGTGTTACTTCTTCTTTACTTTAATTTTATTATTGCATGTATCTATGGATATTTCTGTATGATGGTTATGTTATGCCATGCTTGTTGTTAGATGTTTACATTGAACTTTTGCTTTTATAAAACTCACAAACTAGAGTCTCACCAATTTCTTCTCCGGCTATTAAGTTGTGAAGATGTACACATCAAGGAAGAAGATCCACAAAGACAAGGATGCTGAGCCAACTGAATTTGAAGAGTCTGTTGGACAGGTTTCATTTTGATTATAATAATTATGCTGTTACTTTGCTGTTGCTGCAGGTGCGAATCAGTTTTTGTTGGCAAGTATAAATATTTTTTGTTTAAATTTTGTTGTTGCAGGCATTGTTTGATCTTGAAAATACCAATCAGGATCTGAAAAGTGAACTGAAGGATTTATACATAAATTCAGCTGTGTAAGGATGCATATTGTTTGGTTTTTTGAGCAAAGATGTATTTCTTCTGTGTATGGCTTACCTATAGCACTTTTCCTGATTCTACAGCCAAATTGATGTTTCTGGGAACCGCAAGGCCGTGGTTATCCATGTCCCCTACAGACTAAGGAAAGGTTTCAGGAAGATTCATGTCAAGCTTGTTAGAGAGCTTGAGAAGAAATTTAGCGGGAAGGTAGGCAGTGTTTAATATCTATCTTATGATAGATGATAGATGTATAGATTCATTAGATTCGCTATTATTCTAAGTATCTTTGACATCTGTTATGAATATTCTGCCTCCTTAGAAGTTTGTGCCCAGTCTGTTGTTAGCTTATACTGTTCTACATAGTATATTAATCCTGATATGGAATGCTTGTTGAGCCTTTCATTCATTTCAATCTATTTGTTCTTTATTTTTGTGCATAGAACAGCTCTAGATTTATTGTCATCTGTAAATGTAGAGCTCAAGTTAAGCAAGGCACTATGCATTTACTGTAATGTTAAAATAATGTTGGTTTTGAAAATTATTTTTTGCTCTTTTCCACTGAAGTTATTTTTGTTTTTGTCTGGGTGATGCCTCATCTGGTATATATTATGAAACTTGAACTTGTAGGATGTAGTCTTGATTGCCACCAGAAGGATAGTGAGGCCACCAAAGAAAGGCTCTGCTGTTCAGCGTCCCCGCAGCCGTACACTCACTGCTGTGCATGAGGCAATGCTGGAGGATATCGTATTGCCTGCTGAGATTGTTGGGAAGCGTGTTAGGTACAGAATTGATGGATCCAAGATTATGAAGGTAAAGCCGTTGCAGCTAACGGACTCATAATTCTCGCGTAAAATCAACTATCAAAGATTCAAATAAACTAACCCTAGTTAGTAAAGTTAATGAAC
The DNA here is from genome assembly GCA_031216105.1 of Dalbergia cultrata. NCBI lineage: Eukaryota > Viridiplantae > Streptophyta > Magnoliopsida > Fabales > Fabaceae > Dalbergia > Dalbergia cultrata. Next base: position 77,089,977 of record CM062344.1, read on the forward strand.
ATGCATGTAATATTGGAAAATAAATTCTTATGGTTGAACTTGGGCCATGAAACTCATCATTCTTTTTTATAAATAATGTAATTTTTCTCATTGAATTCTGTCTTTCTTGGTTAGGTTTTCTTGGATCCGAAGGAGCGAAACAGCACTGAGTACAAGCTGGAGACTTTTTCTGCAGTATACAGGAAACTTTCGGGCAAAGATGTCGTGTTTGAGTACCCTGTTACAGAGGCGTAGGTTCTCTTTCGTCAGCTTTGAATTTGTTAATGAATTGCATATGGTGGATGCTGATTAAAATTTTGTTGAAGTTGGTTTTCATGCTGGATTTCCTTTAGTATTTTTGGGAAGTACTGTGGCCTGGTTCATCAATGTAGGACTTGATATTTTTTTTCCTGATAAAATCAAAATGATTATCTAGTTTCTAAATTTTGATCGGTGTTTTGTTCTTGGAATGGAAGCAGTTAGAGTATCGGAAAATTTGCTTTTTCTACTCGATTTATCCCTGCCCGACGTTATACTTGGGATTATCATAGATGTTGAAAATGAAATGACTCATAATTGGTTGGAAATGAAAGACAAACAGAATGGAATGGTATATACCACCTTTTTGTTTGAGATAAATAAATTTAATGAGTGAAGCTATTTGGTAGTTCTCTCGTTGGCTCTTTGATTTGGAGGGACAAAAAAAGGGGTTCTGTTTGAAAACTCTTCTGAAAAACAGTTTGAGGTTAAAAAAAAAAAGGTTGCATGGCAACTTATTTCCTTAATGTTAGTTTTAAAAATTAAGAAACACTGATTTGAGTTTTAAAAACTGAAACAAAAAATAGCTCTCTGATGTTTTACAAAACAGAATATTCTGTTTCATCTCAGCTATCTACAGCCACATTTCCACCATTTTTGTCCCCTGTCAACCTTTTCTTCCTTGTTTTAGCCATCTTCAACCACCACTTCTAAAGTCCCTCCAGCTCCGATCTGTTTTGCATCGGATTGATTGCGGCTTTGCAGCTTTACATAGGACTGGTCATGATCCACCCAGCGCCACCGCAGGCAGCTCCTTGCACAGGACCAGTCGCGCATCCTCATTGGACTGTTGTAGCCGTGAAACCCTGCCCCTATGTGTGCAACAATAGCCGCGGACCATGCTGGAGAGCCCACCATGGCGGCATTCTTCCCCTTGCTACCTTTTGTGCGCCGCTGCCACCTCCAAGTCCTTAGTTCTCTGTTCCTTTTCTTTGGTTTGTTACATTAGTTTTGGGGAAATGGGGAATCAGGGTTCCTTCAAAAACTTGTTTTTAAAAAGGATTATCCAAATAGATTGTTTTTATTCTTTACTATTAAAAAATTGTTTCTAAACTTGATTTAAAAAAATATTAAAATATAACAACATAAACTATTCCAAAGGTTAGGCTTGTTCCAATTGCTCTTAACTAGAATTTTGTGATTTTATTCTTCGCCACTCTCGCTTGCCAACTCCTTCCAGGCAGGCATACCTTAAAGGTCAGGTCAACTAAGTCTCCACCTTTTCTTTTCTTTTGAATTATGATATTCGAAATTGCATTTGTTAAAATTAATGGAGGGATGACGATAAAATAATACAGCCTTTCCTGGAGGTAGATTCCGTTGTACAGCTTACTCTCTCAAATATTGTGTTGGGCCTTGTCGGCATCACCTATGCAAACTCGGACTCAACTAGTCAACTCCTCTGTATCGGGTTTAAATCTTTGTTCAATAAGTGTATTTTTCCTCGCAAAAAATAAAGGGGATATAACTAGCTCAGGCAACGCTCGTTGGAAAGTTTGTTTTGTTGCAACTAGTTTAAATCCAAATGGGAGCCTCGACCTGCTGACTGCTTTTCAGATTATAATTACATCTCTAACTAATTCAATATTAAAGTAAGCTTTTCAATTTAAGTACAACCGAAAATCCTTAGGCTTGTTATAAATGAAATGTTAAAAAACGCCCAACTCAAATTCCTTTAGATGTAACTTGCTCGTAGAGAGTATGTTTGGTTGGAGGATAAAAATAGAATAAAATTTTCTATAATTAAATTATATATATAAAATTATAGATGAAATTCAATCATAAAAAATACACTTGCAAATTTACTCACGAGATCCAACATGGAGCTTAACTTCCTCATCAATAGTGAAAATCTATGCATAATTATACCATAAAAATCTCACGTGAGATGAAAAATCATTCTCTCTTTAAATAGATCTAACTCTTTTTTTTCCTTACTTAGTGTAAATGTGCATTACAAAAATAATATCCTTAAATAAATAGCTCTAGCTGATTACACTCTACACAACATGAATGTGGTTCATCTCCCTTCATCAAAGGAAGAAGTAGAGATAGAATTTCTAGAATATTCGTCTAAATAACTACTACCTCCTGAAGGTTTGGTTCCACTACTAGCATTGGTATTGGTAAAAGCAGCAGTGGTTGTTGTGGTCCAACCTCCTATACGACCGTGAATTCCTGGTTTACCTGGTCTAGGCAGAGTGAAAGAGTCACTTGAGAGCATGAGATGAACAGAATTCATGTCAGGTCTATCACTTATACTTGCTTGACAGCACAACAAACCCAGCTGAATGCACATTGCTGCCTCATCAGCATTGTATTTACCAAGAGTTTGGTCAACTAAATCCATAACCTTCCCTCCCTGATATAGCACCCATGCCTACAAATAAAGATAATGAAAAGTTTGAAATAAATGGTCGTATACTTTGCTAGATTATATATCATTCCATAATGAAATGTTTTATGATGCCATGTCAATGCCTAATTTTACTCTGTTTGCAAAGGCAAACCAACTCTTGATTTCAGATGACCGAGGACATATGGTAAGACACAAGCTAGTAAAATAATCATCATCAAATACAATGTAGTCTTAAAGCCAATCATTTCCATAGAAAAAGAATGTTAGAAGCAATATTGGCTTGTCAAAAGAAAAAAATGCATGCACTATCTCCAGCATAAGAGATTTGTGTATGCCTCAAATCCTTTGGACTGCTTTACTTTGGTTACTGAATAATTCTTTGTTAAATAAATTTTGACACAAGGCTGGCCTAGTGTACTCGACTCCCAGCACTATTGGGTGGATAACCTTACCCTTATTGGTGGAGAGACTATTTTGAAACTAGTACTCAAAACCACCATGCTGACCAAGGCTCAAACTTACAGACCTCAAAGTTCATGAGCATAACCAGTCCATACTAAATTTGCATTCCCGCTTTTCATATGATCAACTTACATAGTTCAGGAGATCCGCCTTTTCTGCACCAAGCTGCACAGCATGGTTTTTCCTCCCACTAACTATTTCCAACACCAAGACTCCATAACTGAAAACATCTGTCTTCACAGATAGATATCCACGCAATGCATATTCAGGAGCCATGTAACCACTGCATTAATCAAATAACTGAAAAGCATAAAAATGCCAAATCAGAATTATTAACAACAACCAGAGAAGTATCTACTCAGTACTCACTGTGTACCGGATATCCTAAATGTCTGCACATGAGTGTCGTCACCAGGAAAGAGCCTTGCCAAGCCAAAGTCAGAAATTTTTGGATTTAGTTTCTCATCCAGCAATATGTTACTAGCTTTAATGTCTCTGTGAATTATTCGTTCTGGGGCCTCTTCATGCAGGTAGAGAAGTCCTCTAGCCACACCTGTAACTATTTTAAACCGTGTTGTCCAGTCCAAAGATGAAGACTTCCTTTTATCTGAAAATTGTAATAACTGTTAATCACCGCCCACAAACAACTAGAAAACAAGTAGATAAGCATGCACATCTTCATGTGTCTGGTAGTCATTGTTCTAATTACCAAATAGAAAGCGATCAAGGCTTTTGTTTGGCAGATACTCATAGACAAGCATCTTTTCAGGTCCTTCTGCACAACAACCCAATAGCGTAACCAAGTTTTTGTGCTGAATTTTTAGTAATAGCTTGACTTCATTGGTAAATTCTTTAATTCCTTGTCTTGATTGTAATGACAGCTTCTTAACGGCTACTTCTTGACCATTAGGCATCAATCCCTGCAGAAAGCATGCATAAGTTAATGAAATTTAGTTTTTGAGGAAAGGGAACAAATCAATACAATATCCAACCACCAAAAACAGTTCAATGGTATGTAGAAAGTAAAAAAAAGACATAATGAGTTCAATAAATTAGAATAACCTTTTTTGTTTCAGAAATTACATGCATCTCTCTTCTCATAGAAACGAAAAAAAAGTCTCACAATGTTCAGCAATCTCAGTTTTCTCCTCTCGTGTTTTGCTTTATTTATTTTTGAAGGTGCTATGGGCAGTTGAAGATGAAGAGCTGCAGAGCAGAGACTCAGTTGCCTAACATTTTAGTTGTCCCCAAAATAATTAGGGGTTTAACATGCAATAGAAGCTCAACACATTACTGCTGTAGTTCTAGATTCCAGCACTGCACTGAAATACATGGTAAAGCACTAGATCATATTGCCTTTACTGAAACCCCAAAATGACAACATTTCATGTTAGGAAGGATCTGATTCTAGACCACATAAACACCAGATATGCTCAAAGTGCTAACCAGGACTACCTTTGGAGTTTGGACAACTCAAACTTGTAGAATCTCATTAGTCTGTAAAGCATGAACACAACAATACAGTGCTTGGTCCTCATGTCCAATTCGGATACTTGCGCGATACACTAACGACAAGTGTCGAACATGCGTCTATACATGTCCGATTAGAGCCTGTTTGGTTTGCTGTTTCCAGTTTTCAGTTTTTTCAGTTTACAAAAACTGAAAATTGGAAACAGCAAACCAAACAGACCCTTAGTTTTTCTTTCTCCTGCCCTGGACACATTTCAGACCCAGCATGATCATGCCATTGTGTCAATGCCATTTAATTTAATTTTTTATTTAGAAAATCAATAAAATTTGAAAATTAATAGTGTTCCTACACATGTTTAACATAGAACAACCAGAATACAAAACTAGGTTATACTTGAGAATTGAGACCCATTCTCGATACCCCTTTCTTTTTTTAAAATTGAGCCATAAGCTCCTTCAACTCTCAGTCATTCCCTTCACCTCTCCATGTTCTTGTATGCAGCTAGTTCTACTAGGACCAGTTCATTTAGCATCTTTTTGGAAATGTTTCAGTAGAAATGATGTTCTTTTTTCTTTTTTTTTTGAGAGGGGCTTAAGAATTGCAGGTATTAACATATATGACATTCATCAGTGTTTTCCCGAAGGGACTTGGAGAATAGTTTTGGTACTTTGACACCTATGAATAAATGAAGATATTGTAAATCTTGAATCTTATAAATATAATATTATGAATTTTGACCCCTATGAATATCTAAACATATTATCAACAATGTGTACGCACGCATGTGCCACATCCGTGTCCAACAATTTATGAATTTGTTATGACTCTATGTCCGTGTCAATGTTTGCAGTGAGAGTCATATTTTTATTTACGTGTCAATGCAAAATTGAATACCAACAATGCATGAAAATTATATAGCGGGTATACCAAGAGAATAGATTAAAAATGAGAGTAAGGGGAGCAAATCTTAGCCTTTAAACCATATATAAATGATTAAGATTAAAAGTTATTTAAAGCTCGTATGATTTCTTGAAAAAGACACCCGACTTCATATTTTAAAGGCGATATTTAAAGATCAACATAACCATAACAGCTAACTCTATTAGACAATACATCGTCCCCCTTCTTCTTCTCTCTTCAAAATCAAAACGGAAACAACTAATCAGATCAAAGCTTAGAACTTTGCAGCATTTCCCATGACCCCATCACATGCGAACAAAGATTAAGATCCTCTAAATTGAGGGTAGTTGTAAAGTGACGGATTAACCATTGTTGGATCAATAACTATCATTGTATATGAGTTGCATTAAATGATTTAAGGGCGGTTAATGCTGATTTTCTCACTCTACAATCACTATCATTTTAGCGGGTCTCAACTCCCTCCGGCATTAATTTTGAAGGATTTGAATCCAGTAAAGTAAGAGAATTTTACCCTTTGATCAATAAAGTTAGAAGTAAGACATTTTTCACTCTATTGATCTAAGGTGAAACTCATCATTTTACTTTCTAAAGTGAAGATATCCAAACCCAATTTCGATGACAGTGTTATACAACAAGCAATAAGAAAAAAGCACTCCCTATGAAGCCCCAAACCAATTATTATTATTATTAATAAAATGGTGAAAACCCCCCAACTTGGCCGAAAATTGCGACTCACTCAAGTACCCTCCAATTCCCGTGTAACTGCAAGAAAGAAACTTCAATGTTCACGTGTCGAACCTCGAGTTACTTTTCTTTTTTCGAAAAAGAAAAAGGCATAAAGAATAAAGAATAATTCTCCGACCCCAAACGAAACCATTACTAAACAAATTAGTTACCTTAGAGGAACCAAAGCTTAGTATAATTGCAGACAATTAAAAAATATGCATCAAAATAACCAAGAGATTCCCTAAACACTTTTTTTTTTCCCCTTAATTCTCAGCACTACATATAGAAATTTTATTTCTAAAGGTATATTTTTATAATCAATTAATTTGTAGCTTCGCTCCATAGAGATAAATTGGTACCTTGAAGACAGGACCAAAGCCTCCATGACCGAGCTGGTTGAGATCAGAGAAGAAATTGGTGGCTAACTGAAGAGTTTGGAGATCGAAAAACAGGTCCCAAGTTTCGCAGTCGCCGTCGCCGGGATCGTCGCAGCCGTGATCGGAGGCTGCACCGGCGGCCTTCAGGCGCCTCTCCCAGCACGGGCACAACATGGACAGGAGCCCCATCAACGTACGACGACGTCGTCTTGTCTCCGATGAACAAGGAACGCGGATTTACGATTTCTGAGCTGGCTTGGGCCTGACAAAGTGCAAACTGTGATTCTGTGAAGTCAAACATTACATGTTGGTAAGACTATTTGTACCTAAGTCAAACACAGTATCCAAGCTTATATAAAAAACAAAATAAAATAAAATACAGTGCCTAAGGTTAAAATAGTACTTAAATTAACCATTAGTACTAACACTGACTATACGGTGGTAAGTAATCGACCTCTTAAATATTTGATCAGATTTTGATTCTCAACAGTATATATAAAGGAAATTTTATAGCTAAAGACAAAATTTATATATGTCAATTCTATATTTCAATGAAATTAATCATTATTTTGAATAATGAATATCTTCTATTTGTTCAAAAATAATTATTAAATTAATTATTGAATTAAAATCGACAATATAATATTGTAGCTAGAGGAGATAGCAAACCCAAATTCAAACTCTTCATTTTATTAGTGTGACCTAAATTTTCTTTCCATTTTCTTCCGTTACATTGTAGGACTTTTTAATGGGGGATTAACATGTATTTTCTTTCCATCACATCAACTATTAATATACTTCCGCAACGTACGCACAAAGCTTGTGAATAATGATAACATGATACCAACACGAACGCGTAGAACTTAAAGAAAAAGAGAACAAATGTCTCAAACACTTGTTGCTTTATATTTGAATCTTCCTCTTTATGCTAAGAAACCTTGGTCATGTTCAGAAAAACACAATTTTTCTATATTTAATATTATTTATGAAAATTCCATCAGTTTGACTAGCTATAAAAATAATTTATATATATCTTTTCCATATTAAAATGATTCAAAATTCTCCTGCCTATATGTTTTTTTTTTTTTTTCTCTCTATCTAACCTATTTATGCATTTCCTCATCAACCACCTAAAGTTTTGAATAAAGCAATGCATTCTTTTGTCCAACTTTCGCAATCATATTGGTTAAGTCAAAGGATTAGTAAGTTTTTGGAAATTTCGCTTGCCATTTATCAGTCAACGCCCCAGTTTTTTTCCTTGACCAGTCTTGAGTCTTTGCTGTCTACAAACAATGCATATTGAAAAAGGGGAGGGGTATATATGTACGTAGGTGACACAACCACTCTCCGGGAGTACAGCCTCGATCTAATTTCCAAAGTTATAAATGTGGTTTAGTTTTGTTTCTGATATTTTAAAAATAATAACTAGTTTTTTTTTTTTTTATAAAAGGTTAGCAAGTTAAACTACATAGACTAAAGTAAATCATTTGCATTATTTTCGGAACTAATTTTACTTATTGCAATGAATTTTGAGGATTAATTTGAATTAATAGAGTTTGTATCAAGGACTAATTTTAATTAGATGTGATTTTAGGGACTAAATTGATTGATAAAATGTAACTTTAGAGATGATATCATTAAATATTTTTTAAATGTCAATGACAAAATTGAACTATACTTGTATCTTTTTTTTTTTTTGTGAAACTATACTTATATCTTTAGGAACTAAATTGAGACTTAACCTTTTTAACTTTTTATAAACAAAAAGTTTAGATTGAAGGAAGGCTCACTCCATTTCAAAATCAGTGCATGTCCCTACATTTAAATAAATGTTTATAAAAGTATTTGAATATCATCAAACATTAGGAGAATCTATTAATTGAATTTAAACCATGGGAATAAATAAATAGAGTGCTGATCTGTTGAGTTAATCCTCGTTGACTGGCAATCAGCTTTTTTAATCTTTTTTTGTTTAGATATGAACTTTAACTTAGACCGTTGTTTCCAACATGATTTAATTGTCATAGTCAAGTATGCACAAGTATTATGCATTAACCCTTTTTAAAGTGTGAGAGAATAAAATGTATAATTTTAATTGTGATAAAAAAAAATAAAACATAAATTATTACACCTATATAATTTGTCATATATTTTATAAGATTCCAAATTTATTTTTTTTATTAATACTTATATTTATTTTATTTTTTTTTGTAAATAACATAACACACTTTGAATAGGTGTAATTCATTTTTACATGACTACGAATTCGCAATAGAATTTCAACAAGACCCCATGCAATTCATAGAAAGTTTCGTGTAAAACACTAAAAGCATTTATAATTTAACATATGAAAAATTAATATTTCATCCATAAATGCAAATGTAGTGCAATTATATAATGCAGTCTGGTGCATCATTTCTTATAAGGATAACGTGCTTCGGCGCCGGAAAGAAAATTGAGTTTGAAATGTTGGTTGAACTTATTGATGTTGTCAACCATTTTTAACTTTTCTAAATATAATGAACTTTGGCAAACACCAAGGAAGTCTTCTATATATGACGAAAGAATAATGAAATTTGAGGACAAATATTGCCAAAACACTATCCAACGTACATAATAGCAACGTGTTATCATCACATGTATACGTGGAGCCCCAATCGCTCTGCATTTCAAACATATCTTGCACGTATGGAAACATGCAATTAAACAATATGCAATAATAGAAAAAAATATATAAAGAGTCAAAATATTTATCAAAATTTATTTTTCAAGATCATGATAAGTGGGTCATCCATCATACCATTTTGTCACATAATACTTTGATCTTCATTTATCTTATCGATCACTTCTTAATAGAAACGAGTTAATATTAAAGACCTATTGTAGTAGTGTTTTTAAAAATAAAAAACTAAAATCACTGGTTTAACCTTTAGTGTTAAAATTTCTCAAGGAATTTAAAAATATATTTATATCTAAAGAAAATAAATTAGGAATCGATTGACCGTTCATATGGTTTGTCTCATAAAATATTTGAAGCTCAGCTAAATAACGAATAATTGAATGGTTAAGATTAATTAGTCAAGGAGGGGAACTTGAACGACGAGATGTATTTGATTCTCTTAATGATGAAATGGTCAGCCAAGCGGTTAGCATTTTTCTTTCAATGTCCTTTTAGCATGAAAATTTTCTTTTTCTTTTTCTTCTTTTCACACTTTTATTATTTTCTTTCTTAGTTCATTGATGTGGGTCATAAAAATAAAAGATAATTGACTTTTTATTTTTCTAAATCTCATTATACTTTCATTGATATTGCTTTTCTCATAAAGTTTTTTCGACAATTCTCTTCAGTGTTGCATTCTCTGATATTTATGAAAAAAAAAATCTATAAAATGAAGATGTGAGTGGTCCCAACAAGCAGAACATGTATGGAGTGGGCCATTGAATGGTCTACCATGTAACAAATAAAATAGGACACACCCTAAATATTTTCCCTCTCATCAACAGCCTCAAATCTATTTCTACCTTGCCACCTTGATGGTTTGAAGTCGCTAGCAAAGCTCGAAGAAGCAATTGGAAGTGAGGCTTGAAGCACTTGTCAACCCTCCACTGTTCCATCTCAACCATTTGATCTCTGCCTCTGATCTTGACCACCGTCAATGACTCTGTTCCAATCACCTCGAGCAAATCAAGAACTTCCTTTGCGATTTTGGAAGCATACTCAAAACTTCAGTTGACATTCCAAGAGATTGATGCGCCTCCTTTGCAATTTTTGGAAGTGTGATTAATTAGACCTTCTCTGAGCTTGGAAAATGGGGTTTGAAAATTTTCTAAATAAAAGTTGAAGCTTTGTTTTGTGTCAAGTTTTGTTTCCTTTATTTTCCAATTTTTATCCTCTTTTCTTTTTCATAAATATAATTTTCTATTGACATTACTTGCCATGATCTGAAACTTGCTCTTCTCTTTACCGAAAACCTTACTCTTTTACTAGATCATAGGGTTGCAACATGAAAAGATTTAAGGACGGGGAATATAGAGAGAGAGAGAGAGAGAGAGAGAGAGTTAACAAACGTAATAGAAGATGAGGGCTGGTAGAAAGAGAGAGGGAAAACTAGTATACATAGTCTACCTCTATCATATATGACCAGTTGCATGATACCACACAATAACCCACTCCCCATGTCTTTTGCTCGTTGAGACAACTCACATCTTCATGTGCAGATTTTTTTTTTTCCCATAAGAATGGGCCTTTTTCAATGGATATGAATGCAGCAATGACAGTCCTAACCCAGCACAGCACAAAAGAGCTATGCAACCTAAACATATAATGAAACCAACTAGAACGGGGCAAATACCCCATGTAGCAGTAGGACATTAATCAGTATAGATCAACAACACAAAACAAAAACTATATATACACAATAATGTGATGTGAAAGTACAGGATTATATATGTGTGTGTATGTGTTTTTTTTTTTACACTAACAGTACATGAAAATTAAATTCTTACAACTTCTAGAGTTATCGTCAAAACTTTCGATGATAAATATGATGCACATTTTAACTTTCATTAATTTATTTGATGTTAAATAACTTTCAAAAACCAAATTGATATCACTTACATATTTTAAGGATCAAAATATATGTTTATTCAACTTGTTTTTAATAAATTGGAAGCTAGTTTAGTCCTTAAGGATAGACGTGATATCGATTTAGTCCCTAAATGATGCTTTATATCAATTTAGTTCTTAAAAGATACACATAACATCAATTTAGTTCCCAAAAGATTTTCAACAATAGTAGTCCAAAATAATATATGTAACATCACTTTAGTCTTTGGAAAATGATATCACATTTATTTTGAAAACACTAAATTGATGTTGAAAATCTTGCAATAACTAAATTGATATCATGTGTATTTTTTAGGGACTGATAAACTAATTTTCAAAATTTTTTAAAAACTAGACTAATATCACATATATGTTTAGGGTATGTTTGTGAGCTTGGATTTTGGAGAAGAAGGGGGATGATGGGAGGACTTGTAATATAATTTTACACTACAAATTCTCCCCTCCTCTTTCTTCTTCAAAATCCAAACTCACAAGCATACCCTTAAGGGATAAAATTGAAAGTTAGTCTTAATTTTTGTTGTTGAGAATTCAGTCTTAAAATTACTATAAGTATATATATGAACTTAACTATGAACAAGTATGTCACTCCTGTGTTATATTGTTTGATTTGGATTATATTAAATTCGTTTTGAAAACTAAATTCAAAATCTGATAAAATCTAAAGTTCTAAAGTTAGTGTTTATTTCCTGTATCTAGACAATGGAGACTGAGCCAGCAGAGACAGTGGAGACAAAAACATAAAAAATACTATTTCTGTATCGTATTTAGTTGTGGAGCACAAAACATAATAGCTGTCTTCATATATTATTGGAAACACAGAGACAAGACAACAAATACATGATAAAAGACATATATACCCCCATTACACCACCGCCAGACCACTGGCTACCGCTGATCCAGCCATCGGCTAACGACTAGCCGACACTAGGGTTCAACAACGACAATTCGGTGGCTGGACCACCCTTGAGTTTGAGGACACATTGTGAAATTATATATATATAAGTATTATTGGAAGAAAAATATTAAATTTATATCTCAGTATCATGTCCCTACTGTCCCTATTTTTTAAAAGTACAGAAATTTATTATATTTTTGTCTCTCTGTTCCTGTCTCCATTACACTAAACAGGGAAGAAAAATATTAAATTTATGTCTTAGTATCCTGTCCCCGCTGTCTCTATTTTTTGGAAGTACAAAAATTTGTTATTTTTCTGTCTCTCTGTTCCCGTCTTCACTATACCAAACAGGTTTGTGTCTCCAGTATCCTCTGTATTTTTGTCCCAGAGACAAGAAACAAACGCTACCTTTTGGTGTTTGAAATACAGAATCTAATCTAATCCAAGTTTTAACCATCTTGATCAATGTTTGATTTTTTTAAAAAAATCTATACTATATACTATAGATGTCGGCAATAGTCCCTCTTAACTACCTTTTGGTGTTCAAGTTTACTATTTCCTAAAATGCCCTTAATGCATAAGAAGTGGGGACAAGTTACGAAAACAATAAAAAAAAAAGAAAAAAAAAGAAAAAATATTTTACAAAAATGAAAAAAATGTGGATTGAGTGCCTATCAATTCACTTGTGAGATTAATGGTTTTGATAGGGATGAATTACATTTGATCACTCCTAATTAATCACCTTTATGTGAGAAAGCACAACCACTTTCTTATGTTGGCGAAGTTCACCAAACGGCTTAGAAGAATATTGAGAAAAGAAAATGTTTAATTATACTGCAGGTCCCTATAGTTCCACTCAATTTTGAATTAGTTTTCTATAGTTTAAAAACTTTTAACCAGGTCCTTATATTATCCAAAAATTTTCAATCAAGTCCCTCAAGGTCACAGCCGCTACAAAAAAAATTTGGTCAATATTGAGGTGTACTTGATATAGTTAGGTATACCACAAATATAAAATAAAAAAGAGGATTGATACATAACTACCAAAATATTTATACCAAATACTTACACCAAGCTAGATGACAAAATAAATGTATTGAAATTGCATAACTACGAAGGGATAAAATGGGAAGAGAAAAGAAGAAAGAAGAAACAACATCCTTCCTTCTTTCACAACCTATTCTCTCTTTCTTCTCTCTCTCTCTCACACACACACACACCCAAAAGATTTCATTTTCTTTCTCTGTCTCACATTTCTCTCTTCATTCTTCATCGTTCACAGAAGGAAGAAGAAGGAGAATCAAGATCTATTAGTAGCACACAGAACTAATCCTCACAGATGAAGTTTGGCTCATTCTATTTGATTTCTCATGTGTTTGTGGTTTATATCTCAAGACATGGATTTTTTTTTCCAATTTTTTCAGCAACAAAATGAACTGAAAATGACTCTGCTAGAAGTTAAGATTTGCTGTTATTGTTAAAAATTGGAGTTAGAAAATTGTAAATACATGTTACGAAATGTTGTAAACCAATACCCAAAAAGTTATAAACCAGTATGTAAAAAGTTGTAAACCAATACGCAAAAGTTGTAAAGAAATTGAGTACACATACTTAACAGGTTCAGGATTAAATATGAATCCATTTGCAGAAAAGTTGTAAAACAGTATGCAAAAAGTTATAAAATTGTATACCAAAAGTTGTAAACCTATACACAAAAAGTTGTAAACCAATTCACAATTAAACAAGATGTACGCATGGAAGAGAAAACCGGACCGGACCGACCGGTTCGACCAGTTTGACTGGGAAGCGGTCACCTGGCCGGTCCGATTAACCTCCAAAATCGGAGAAAGTCAAAACCGATCAAAATTGGGAAACCCGGCGAACCGGTTTGAAGCCTTTGAAGTTTTTTTTTTTTTTGGTTTCAAAGCTTAAATACTGATATTTTGTGGTAGTCACAGAGCAAAATAAAGAAAATGGAACCAAAAAATAGCACTAACAAATATTGTTAGATTATCTTTCTTCTCTCTCTGTTATTCGCAGACTGTTCACCAATAAATATTAATTTTAAATACTTTTATAACCGTGTTGTGAGGCTGAGACTAAAGAAATTTTATATGGATTATATTTATTTTTATAAAGCTATGAATATATATATATATATATGTATATTTTTGTGTTGATTATGTTAATGTTAATGATTTAATATATTTTTATACTCTAATAAATCATATATCTATATTTAAATATATATTTTATTATATTTTGGTTGAACTCCGATTGAACCGGTCGGACTTCTAAACCTTTGAACCAGTACGTTGACTGATTCGATGCCCGGTCCGATTTGCTCTTCCTTAGATGCACGATAATAATATAAAACTGAATGTTTTGAATTTTATATGTATTTTCAGAATTCTTTATGAATTAGATTTATTTACTACTACTTTTAAAATTTCTTCAATTTGAGTCTTTCAATCAACACTATGAAGACATAAGTTGACAAAAATCATGAAATTTGATTTTTCATCTATTTGTAGTTTATAAACTAGAGTTAAAAATTGTGAATATGTGTTACGAAATATTGTAAATCAATACCCAAAAGTTGTAAACCGATATATAAAAAGTTCTAAATCATAACGTAAAAGTTGTAAATCAATTGAGGACCCATTCTAAATTAGATTCAGGATTAAATGTGAATCCATATGTAGAAAAGTTGTAAACTAGTATGCAAAAGTTGTGAACTTGTTTGTAAAATGTTGTAAACCTATAAGCAAAAGTTTGTGAATAGGTTTAAGAGCAAACCCTCAAGTTGGTCCCTGACAATTTCAACGCTTAACAAGGTGGTCTCTAACAATTGGAAAATTTTAATCTGGTCCTTAACAATGTCAAAAGTCAGACAACTGTTAGTCGCTACACGGAAACTGTGATCTCTGCCTTATGTGGTAAGCTGACATGGATGTTTAGCAAAACCAACCTCGTTTTGTGTAAATGTATAGTGCTTATCTTCCTCATTGATTTGAAACCCTAAAAACCTACCATCGCTATTCCTATTGACCTCTTCTCATTCTTCGCATTCTTCTCATTCATCTGCGTTATAGATCCCTAATATTTTGTGAATCGGTTAAGAAAAAATGAGTGGGAGTAGGTCATGTTTTGTCAATCGAAGAGGATAGAGGATGGGAGATGGTGGTTGGACTAAGAGTGCATCTAGTGGTAGTGTTTCTCAAGGCCGATGCAATGGTGTATATCTCAAAGACTCGAAAGAATCCAAATAAGCCATTTGTAGGATACCCATGTTATAGAGTTAATGAATTTTCGAAATTTTCACTCATACCTTATATTTCTATTATGGTTAAGGTTTGGTACAATGACCATATCTAATTTTTGCAGGAGAATTAGTCTTATTGTATCTTCTTCATGTGGCTGGATAAATTTGAAGGGGACAAGATCATTGAGATAGAAAAGAATATGACCATTGAGTTTGCTAGGCTAGAGAGGATGATTTGGGTTTTACTAATTTGCTTGGTCTGTTTTTTGTTATGTTGATTGGAATGATGGGATATTTGTACACTTTCAAGTAACATATGGTGTCTTCAATATGAATTTGCTAGGATGAAGAAGTTGATTAAGGTTTAGAAAGTTGTTTAGGTTTTTCAGGGGATATTTTGTGTGGAATGATTATAATTTTGGCATGAATACAGTGGTTATTTAGAAGCCACCATTTTCAATGTAATTTTGGATGGAAAGTTGAATGAAGACACAACTTTGCTATGAATTTGCTTGCTATTAATTTTAAGCTTTCTGAACCTAGTGTATGAATTAAGAATTGAGACTCAACTCATATATAATATAATATTTATAATTTGAAAATTGATAAACTGAACTCATGTAGCCTCAACAATGGAATAAGGAGTGAAGTAGAAATTTCATCAATTGTCATTAATAATTTATATGATAAGATATAATGTAGCTATAACCAGTATAAGCCAACTAGCTACAAAAGAAGACCATAGGTTTGATAAACATGTTCATATATCATCCAAGAGGTTACAACAAACTGGGAATATAATCCTTGGGTGGAAGATTTTCATGAAGGCTTGGAGTTGGCATGAAATTGTGGAACCTTGACCTTGTTCCTATGCTTGTTGCAACAACAATTTCCTCAAAGACTCCTTGACTTGAGCTAGTAGTTAGTGGGTTGTTAGGGGGATGGCTGCTTCTTCCTAGCATAATAGTAGCCTAATAGACAAACAATGGTGGCTTCAGTCAAGTTTGAAAGGAGGTGTAATGAAGTTGAAATGAACAAATGCATGATGGAGGCTTATTGTTGTTGAAGGCCTAGGTGGTGGAGGCCTAACAAGTAGGGGCCTCACTAGTGGTTCCATGACAGATGGTGGAGCTTGAGGAGTGGGCTTTTGTTGTGATGGCATATTGGGTGGCCTGATTAAGGGTGGCCTAATTGCAAGGGGCATGACATAGTCATTAGGCTATGAAATTGGGCCTGGATTTGTTGTTTGGATTGTAGATTGAGTCTATGAACTTGGGGCAGTAAAGGGGCCTATATGTTGAGTCTACATAACACATTAGACTAAATTGTTAGTAATGAGCACATGAAAAACAAACAATAAAGGAAATAATGTGAGGCACTACTAATCACCTCAATTGTCTCTTCTTTTCTCTTTCTTTTGGGCCTACTATCTATGGGGCACCAAGAGGTGGAGTTTCAAAATTTGGAGCTTCAACAATTTGGGCTTCAGAATTTAGGGCTTCAACATCTTGTTGGCTCTATAAATAAGCACAAAATATGTATTCATAAATTGGGGCTTCAGCATCTTGTTAGAGTCCATAAACTGACATTGTATTCATAAATTGGGAAAGTACATAATTAGTACTTGGGAGTCATTTTCTAGCTGAGGATGTGATTGTGTTTGGGGGATTTCAGTTTGATCTTCACCTTTCTTCTTCCTTTTGGGCCATCTTGGTTTTGCATCAGGCAAAAATGGTCCTTTGTAAGTTTTAGGGTAACCTCATAAGTTAGCTTCAACTTGTGGCTACTCCCAGAAGGCACCCCTTCTCTAACCTCCTTTTTCCTATGCTTTTTTGGGCGGCTAATCAGTCTCTTGATCTTTGGTAGAATAGGATGGGGGATTTCAGTTTTTGTCCAGCACTGCTGACTATTAACTGGTTGGATGTGGTGGTTATAAGTTGCCCTGAATGCATCCGTTGTTAGCTAGTGATGTACATGGTCTTCAGGAGGCTGATTCTTGTGTGTCATTGTAGTAATGAGATATTGACAAGGGAGTCCTGTTAGTTGCCAGAGGTTGCATGAACAATATTTGAGGTTCAAATCCACCTTGACTTTGTTCCCATATCTAGATACCTTATATATTGCTCTATCCTTATCCCTTGAGCACTAAAGGGTTCATTTATTGCTAGCTTTTTTCAACTTCTCGAGTCTTTGCATATGCATAGGAGCCAGCTTGCTAAGGTAGCTCTCCAAAGCCTTCTTATGTCCAGCATGTTTCCTCATTATGTAGCACCTTAACTCCTTACACATGGTTAGTATAGGCTTATTCCTATAATTCAGAATCTTTGCATTCCAGATTTCACTGTTGTTGTTGGTGATGCTATCAACTTTAGGCCAAGGACTGTAATAGGCTTTCACCCATGCTCTGTGGTCAAGCTTGTCCAAGTATAACCATTGATTAACATTTAGCCTTTTCAGCTTCTCCATATTTACCTTGAACTTAGGTTTAGTCAATGACTTTGCACATTCCTAAACCATTCCCCTTGTCTCTTTATTCTTCCATCTATTTATGAAGTTCTTCCATATATGCACAACACAATTTCTATGAATTGTCCCAGGCATGACCTCTTGCAAAGCTGGAAGCAAACCCTGTCACATGCAACACAAAAGAGCAATGCATTAGTAGGGACCAATATGTCCCTCGATATACAAATTGTTAGGGATAAATATGAGTTATTATCAATTGTTAAAGATGACTCTGAGTTAGTTTTCAATTGTCAGAGACTAATGTGGTGAAAAGCATATAAGAAAAGAAAGCCACAAATTTATGAGAAGAGCATATCTTTTGTTGGTCAGAGACAAATTTCCACCCATGCCTCTGGTAGTCACCCAAATCTTCATGGAGGAGAGTCAGGAACCATTTCCAATTGTCCTTGGTTTCACTATCAACCACTGCATATGCAATCATATAAAAGCAATGTTAAGAAAATCGGACCGAGCATCGAACCGGTCAAGGTACTGGTTTAGAGGTTTAGAGATCCAACTGGTTCAACTAGAATATATATATACACATATGATTAATTAGAATATAACAAATATATTAAATCATTAACATTAACATAATCAATACAAAAATATATATATTCATAGGTTTATAAAAATAAATATAATCCATATAAAATTTATCCAGTCTTAGTCTTACAACACGATCACAAAAGTATTTGAAAATAATATTTGTTGGTGACCAGCGAGTTTTATGATAAGCAGTTTGCGAATGATGGAAAGAGAAGAATGATAACCCAACAATTTTTGTTAGTACCTTTCTTTAGTTCCATTTTTTTCATTTTTGCTCCGTAATTGCCACAAGATACCAATATTTAAGCTTTGAAACTAAAAAAATAAAAAATAAAAGTTCGAATTGGTCCAACAGTCTGGTTCGCCAGTTTTCCCGACTTTCCCTGGTTTTGACCGGTTCTGAGCCCTTCCAATTCTAGCCATTAAACCGGACTGGCCAGGCAGCTGATTCTCGGTTTACCCGGTCGGACCAGCCAGTCCTATCCGGTTCTCTTAACATTGTATAAAAGTTATTATTAGCATCTTAGCTAGTTGCAGATAACAATTGACTTCCACAATAGCCTTTCAAGAAGCAACCATCCAAGCCAATGAATGGTTTACAGTCAGCTTTAAACCTTTTCTTGCCTGATTCTAAACAAATTTACATTCTTTGGTATTGGGGTGGTCTTTCAGGATAGGGAATCACTTCCATCTTGGCTGTGCTACCAGGGTTACTTTTCAGTAGCTCATGTAAATAATCCCATAGCCTAGCATATTGTTCCTTCTTAGTCTCTTCAACCAATTCCCTTGCTTTTTTCAGTGCTCTGTAAATTTTCTTATTATCATAGTGGACACCATAGTCCTCCTTCATATAGTCAAAAGCCTCAGTATGCCTTAAACCAGGATGTTTTTAAGTCTCTTAACAAGTTTCTTAATCACCTAATTCTTCTCAGCTTTTCTGATTTGAAATCCCTTAGAAAAAGTGTGATTTTTTATATAACTCTTCACTTGGAGTTCCACCCACAATATATCATCCAATTACAACCAGCAGTAGAACACACTACCCTTGCCCTTAGTTTATCATTTTTCTTCCATGCAAACATCCTACCTATGTGGATATTGAAATCTTTTACAGCATTCTTGAACTACTTGAGATTGACAAATTTCATTCCGTCTTCAAATTGAATATGACCATACATTGCACCCTTATTGAACTTTGTGTAAATAGGAAGAATAACTTCATCATCTGAGGGTAAAGGAGAATAGGGATCTTCAAACATATAGTCATACTCCAAATCACTATCAACAATAGGTTTTTCATCCTCACTAAGGTCCTCTATTTGTAGCACTTTCTTTGGATTTCCCTTCCTTCTCCTCACAACTTTTTTCTTCTCAGTAGCCTTCCCTTTCCTCTTATCAACAGCTTCTCTTTTCCCTTTCCTCAGTAGACTTCTCTTTTCCTTTCTCTTTAACCTTCTTCCCCTTAGCTTTCATTCCAGCATCACTCTCGATTTCATCACTTAAATCCGAGTCTGACTTTGAACTTATCTCTCTGGGATCAGGCTTATAAAGTGCATCCTCTACACTTTCATAATCAGTAGAGCTGTCATCACTACTCTCATCAATGCCCTCATAATTCTTCTCATCACTACCCTAATCACTGCCCTCAACACTACTATCATCACTACCAACATGTTCTTCCACATCAGCCCCTTTTTCAACTTCTTCGTTGTCACCTTTTCTATCCTACACATTCACCCCATCCTGCACATTCACTTCATTATCTTCATTGTCCTCATCTAGATCATGAACATCAACCCTACTTGGTGCTTCCACTGCATTGATTTCAACTAAATCTGGCACACTAATGGGGTGTTCAAAGTACAAGTGGTCGTCTTGTTCCTTAGCTTCCAAAACAACATTAGACATATCAATAATATCAGCATCCCCATTTAAAGGCCTTAGACCAATGTCAAGATCTTTACTACCAGGCTTCAACTACCAGATAGCCTCATAGGTCAAATAGCCCAAGCCTTTGAACAATGCTTGTATGTCAAACAAATTCATCAAGTCTACATTAATCTTAAGGAAATGATGCACCAATCCATCAACAAACTCTAAACATTATTATTGTTCCTTTTTAAGCAACCCCAGCGGTGAAAAACTAGCTTAATATACTGGCTCATCTGCAAAAGACATAAAATTCATAAAACACTCTTTTAATGCTAAAACCTATCTTACTTGGATCATAACAATATTTTATACATGAACACAAACAGAGATTAACATATGCACACACACATTCACATAAGAAGCAAAACGAAAGCTTTTGGGACCACAAAGTAAGAATATTTTGAAGAGAGTGAAAGGTTAGCTTATAGTGTCAGAGGAATCTTCAACCACGTTACACAAGAGGTCGATTTACTGATATTTCACTTGCGATCACCATGTTACTAACAGTTTAGGGAAATCAATGATGAAGATGTGAGGTGAGGGATGAGAGGTTAAAAGAGATAAGGTTTTGACTATGTGCACCCTTACAATTCTTGCATTTACAGTGAATGGGAGGGATATATATGTTAGGGTTTGCGATAGGTAATTGGGGGTGGGTGATTAAGGTAATTAGGGTTTGGAAGTAATTGGGTTAATTAGTGTGATTTAGATTTTAATCAGGCCTATAATTAGGATTGTAAATAGGTTGATTTGTTTAATTTCACTTGGGCTTGGACATAAATTAGGCATCATAATTGACATCATATGGCTTGGGTTAGAGTTGGGCCTTAGTTGCCAAATCATCAGCACCATCACTATTCCAATACGCCACGTAAGATAGAGATTACAGTTTTCCTATAAGGACTAATGGTTGTCTAACTTTTGATATTGTCAGCGGCCAGGTTGACACTTTCCAATTGTTAAGGACGACCTTGTCTGGCATTGAAATTGTCTGGAACTAACTTGAGGGTTTACTTTAGGTTCAGCATTAATTGTAAATTGATTTACAACTTTTGCATATAGGTTTACAATTTTTTGTACACAGGTTTATAACTTTTGCATACTGTTTTATAACTTTTTTGCATATGGTTTTACATTTAATCATAAACCTATTTAGTATGTTTCATCAATTGGTTTACATCCTTTGCATACTATTTTACAACTTTTTACATATTGATTTATAAATTTTTGGGTATTGATTTATAATATTTCGTAATACGCATTTATAATTTTCTAACTTTAGTTTCCAACAATAACAGCAAATCTCAACTTTTAGCTTAATCATTTTTAGTTCATTTTGTCGCTGAAAAAACTGAAAAAAAAAAATAATCATCCATGTCTTGAGGCATAAACCAAAAACACATGAGAAATCAAATGGAATGAGCTAAGCTTCATCGATGAGGAATAGTTTTGTGCACTACCAACATATCTTGATTCTCAATCTTCTTCTTCCTACTATGAATGATGAAGAATGAAGAGAGAAACATGAGAAAAAGACACAAAATGAAAGTTTTTAGATGAGAAAGAGAAACAAGAAAGAGAGAGAGAGAACATGTTGTGAAAGAAGGAAGGACGTTGCTTTTTCTTTCTTCTTTCCTTTTCTTACTTTACCCTTTCGAAGTTATACAATCCCCATACATTTATTTTATCATTTTGCTTGGTCCAAGTATTTGGTGTAAGTATTCTAATGATTGTATGTCATCCCTCAATAAAAAATATATGGCTAAAAATAATATAGAACATCAATACACCTATTTGATGCAGTGCACACTAGATACACCTACATTATCATCCTTTATTTCTCTTCCATCATCTTCTTCACCGTCGGTGTCACCCTAATTCTTTCCCAAATCCCTACCCACCATCACCACATCCTAAATTATCATTCTTATAGGGTTAAAAATAAATGATTGAAAGAAAAGTATTGTTTTTTATTTTTGAAAAAGACCTTTCAAATGGTTTTTGGTACGAGATCGATGGGCATTTTTTCTATATTGGTACTAGATTAGACTAACTATAGCAAGGGCTGGTTTTTGTGGTTTTGATATCCAAGATTGATTATGTGATTTTTCCAAGATGTGTACTCATATAAAGGAGTCATTGTGTTGATTATTGGGGTATTTTGTCTCCAATGGTCCTCTTCAAAATTTATTATTTTTATTTGCCTATTGATGTGTTGACGTTGGTACTTAGTTTGTTGGCTTATTTGCTTTTGTGGGTGATTAGGTCGTATGGAATGGTATACCTACATAATGTTTGTAATGTGGGTGGTGACTATTTTATTTTTTGTTTTCTAGACCGAGAAGTTAAAAGGTCAACGAAGGGAAGATTTGGCAGATGGAGGAAATGGATTAGGGGAAAAAGACAATAGGAGCACGAGGGCGAGGGTTTAGACCAGATTTGTATGAAGGTATGGGAGTGGGGTCATTTTGGTTGCCAACAAGTTCATGGGAGGTGTGGTTTACAAATTGGTAGTTTTGGTGGTTAAAGGGCGAAAGGAAGGGAAGATGGAAAATGATGACAGATAGAGACAACTAAGAATATTAGAATAGTCTATTTTTTTGTGCGAGATACGATAATTTTAAAGGATTTGATTGAATAAAAGTTTAAATAATATAGTAGTCTAATTTAAAGTTTTTAAATCATAAATAATTAATTAAAATTGAATAAAATTATAATGAAGGACGCTATGATTAAACCAAAATAAAATAAACAAAATTTGACATACGACCAACCAATAAGGCCCTAAAGTAACCCTGCGTTGCCACATTTGCCCTCACCACAAACCAAAATTACAACCTCGGCTTTCAATCTCTCTCCTCTCTCCTCTTTGCTCTTTCCATCCTGTCTCTGATCAAAAGCCGCCATTGACGACCGATCCAAGTTCGCTCACCGAAAACAGCAACAGCAACAGCAACAACAACATCCTCGTTTCGCACAGAAAGATGCTGTTGTTGTTGTTGCGTCTCTAAAAGGAGACAGTGAAAAAAAAAGGACAAAAAAATGAGGTCTTCTTCTTCGGACACGATCAACATCGCTGCCAGCACTCAGAGACTCGATGTCGATAATCGTATCGCCCTGCGATTCTACTATCGGATCGCTGATAACATCCTCAGACAGGTTTCTTCTCTTTCTATTTCACTCTTTTTTTTTTATGATGCGTTGCTCTTTGGGACCTATCGTTGTAGTTTCGAGTTTTTAGGGTTTAGCATTGTATAGGAACAATTTTTGGAACTTGGGGGTCTTAATGTGTTGATTAAAAATTGATGCTTTGAGCTGGGTTTTAGTGGTTGTGTGTTGGTGAATATAATTGTTTGGGAGCACTTTATGAGAAACAGGATCTAATTTTGGGTTTGGTGGCTTAATTTCAAATGTGCCCTAGTTGATTGGAGTTTTTGGTTCACTTTATATTGAGTTGTAGTCTACTTCTATTTTTTTTATTTATTTATTTATTTTTCAATAAATGGCTATTTGATTGTTTGTGGGATTTGGCATAGATTCTATAAGCAATAAGCATATGTATTGTAAGGATGAGGGAGAGATAGAAGACAATGCGTTAACTGAGATATTGCAATTTGCACCAGTAATTAGCTTCCGGCTAATTACTTTATATCAGCATCAAACGCGTTGTTATACTTGAATTTGGAAGCATATTAGGTTATGTTCATGAAGCTTCATTTCATTTGGAGAATGGGCATACTTATTGTCTGAATAAAAATATTTAGTTTTTACCTTTAGATAGTAGATGAGGATGAGGTACTTAAACACGAGTCACCTTCATGAATGCTGCCATCTTATTTTCATATTTTCCTTTTCCTTGCATTCATGCTATATATTACGTGGCATAATGATAGTAATCAATGCATTTAATTTTGATACATTGTTAGTGTAAAAGATTTTTATATAGTCATCCACTCATATAATGTCATGTTATTAGAAGTATTTGACTCTTACAATAGCTACCTAAAAAAAGTCACACATAACATGATATATATTGATTGACAATGCAAAACATTTAACACTACCAGCATATAAAAGTTAATCTATTCTTTATGTCAAGAAATATATTTTGTCTTCCTGTAGTTGCACTTCTTGTTTAGCTGCTCTCTGCATGACCTCTGAATTCCATATATTAATTTTGACACGCAGGCTGATATCTTTCGGGCAGAGAAGAATATTATTGACTTATATGTCATGCTCCTAAGATTTTCTAGGTAACACAAAAAGTGGCCTGTATTGTAATGATCACTATTTGACTAAAATTATGATTGTTTCAGCTGAATGGTTTTAGACTAGATGGACATCATTGTATATGATATTTTGTCGTCGACCTGAATTGAAGGTCCTTCCTTTTGTTTTGTTATAGTTTGGTGTCTGAAACTATACCACGTCACCGAGATTATAGACCAGCTCCACAAAGCAAGAAAGAATCATTGAAAAAGGTTTATTTTTACTCTCTTCTTCATATTGAAACTTTTTATAAAATATTGGACGTAATCTGATTTTCAAGCTCTTGCTGTAGAAATTGTTAATTTCCTTAAATGAACTGGAGAAGTTAAAACCGCTGGTGCAACAGAAGATCAGTGAGCTTAACAGCAGACGTGCTTACCAACAAAATGGGTGGGGAAACTTTCATTCAAATAATTCAATGGATCTTTCTCCAGTGAAAAAGCAAACTTTGGGTAGTTATGGCCAAATAAAGGTAAAATTTGCAGGAAAAATATTTTGAAGATGTAGCTCACCAGTGATAATCTTTCCTTAAAATTAAATCCTCTGAATGCATCTCTCTATTTTTGTGTTCTCCTTGAAAAGTTTTTATATTCAAATGCCATTGTACATTTTATCAGACAGTCAGACCAACTGCTGGGGAGTTTGGCTATCAAGGATCAAGGGGCCAACAATTCTCTTATGTCAGGCCTGTGGAACAGCATTTCCAAAGACTGTAAGTATTGGAATCTTCATTAATTTATAATTGGCCTCCTTTTGGTGATAGATGCTGCAGTTTTTCTTTCTTCGCAGGAATGAAGTTATGTGAAACTTCCACTCATCTGTCTGGTATACATTGTTATTATCATATGAAAAAAAAATTCTGCATTCGAAAGTGGAGAGGCTAGATGGTCTTCCTGGTGTAATGCCAATAATAGTGTAACTCTTTATTATTGTATTTTTGTTTCAAGAGTAGTTCAGTCAGATTTTCTCGTGTGTGTTACATTACTGTGTTAATTTTGATAATATAAAATCTGACTTAGTTAAGTGATTGAGGAATAAATAGTTAATGTATTTTGTTTCCTGGGTTATACTAGCCGGTATTTTTATCTCCAAACAGAATCAGTTCCCAAACACCAAATCTGCATACTTTTACTTGACTAAGAGGTCCCTTTCATGTTTGCTTACTTTTTGCAGATCTCTATCTCTTCCACCCCCAAAGGAGGAAACACTCTCTAGACATTCTATCTTTGGTCCTAATGGGCTGAATGGGCAGTGGCAGCCACCTACAAGTGATAAAGGGGTATGCTAGTGTTTATTTGTATCTTTCGATTTTATTCTAAGATCATCCTGACATTTCTCCCTGGATGTAGGTCAGGTATCCAACCATCACAGATCTATCTCCAGTTGAAATTCCAAGGTTGCCTATTTTAAGTTTCTGTAGTGGTTTTCTGAATTTTTTTCTATTGTTGTCCATCCAGCTATTGCAAGAAAAAGTGTTGTTGTGTGTTGTATCCTGGCCTTTTTGAAATAATGGAATTTTACATTAAGTTTTTGTTATAGAGAGTTCAGTATTCTAAAATTATAAGTTTGTATTTAGTGTAGTCCATGGTGAATCGCTGGTTATCTGTTTATTTCATATCTTAATTACATCCATCTGACTGGATTCTCTCGCTCAACATACAGCCTACAACATTCTTTGGAAGAGGTATCCCTTAATAAAAATGACAATAGCATCAATGAACACACCAAATCAGATGCAACTCTTATCCAGAGTGAGGATTGCAAGGCTCAGCAAGCTGAGGAACCTCCTTCTCTGATCTCTTTTGAAGCAACAGAAACCCCTACTCAAATAGAGGTTATCAGACAGCCTTCTCCTCCACCTGTACTTGCTGAAGTACAAGATTTGATCCCTGCAGTGTCACCTTATGTTAATGAGGCTGGTTGTGAGACAGCAATTCCGTCATTGGATAGTTGTGTTCATGCTGAGTCGCCTATGCAACTGCACATTGTGAGAGTCAATAAGATTTTCTTATCAATCTTTGATGTATTCTTCAATTAGGTTTACATTTCTTGGAGGCATAGCTGAGTTTGCATTGAGTGTAGTTTTTTCACGCATACTGATGATTTCTATAATATTAAATATTAACAAAAGTTTGACATCATTCCTCTCATCCTGATAATTGTTTCTATTTGCAGTCAACTGCCTTGATGGAAAATTTTATGAAGCTTGCCAAGTCGAACACTGACAAAAATTTAGAGACTTGTGGCATCCTTGCTGGTTTGCTTGTAAGTACTGTCCACAATTTTTTGTCTTAAAACATTAGGCCAAGGTAGATCAAAACTAGCTTCGGTCCCTGAAATTGAATCGTGCAGTCACTATATAAGAAACAATAATCAGCCCATTGCAGCGTCCCTGAGGTTTCATATGTTCGCAGTCTTGTGCTATTCCAATAGCAACAATGTTCTTTTTAAATTCCTCTCCTGATATGTATGTTCATTTATTGCGCTGTTGGATGCTGGGTATATTAATACGGTAGTTCGGAAAATTTTCCCCAATGTTGTTGGGCTTCATAAGCTTTAATTTTTCACATCTTCAATACTATAAGTTCAACTGTGAGATATTGATTGTTATTTTGCTATGCACCTGATTACAGAAAAACAGAAAATTTTATATTACTGCTCTTATAATCCCAAAGCAAGAGTCAACATCAGATTCTGTAAGAACTCTTTCCTTATAAAGATTTTGGGGAATATGTATGACTATCATTATTCTATGAATGTTACATTAATTATGTACTTTATGAGCAGTGTCAGACTACAAATGAAGAGGAAATATTTGAAGTGCAGGATAAACGATCTCTTTTCCCCCTTGGGTGGATCCATGTGAGTTTTCAAATTCTGTTTGTAGGTTCAGGTTAAAAGTTGTTTCTTTCTATTTCCTAGCATGAAGAAAAAAAAATTATAAGAAATGATGTAATGTAGCAAGTAATTTCTCATTGTGTGACTCTAGTTTCATTTGGTTCACAGCAAAGTATTGTGTTATCTAAATTTCTTATTTTCTATTTACTAGTCTTGCATTGTTGTTGACACTGAGATAAACTATTTGTGATTGCCAGACACATCCTACTCAATCTTGTTTCATGTCATCAATTGATCTGCACACTCACTACTCGTATCAGGTGAGTAAATTTTATTTAAGATAATTTTTCATGGAAGTCCTTTGCTTCGTCTTTGGAGTTGAATTTAGCCTGTTGTCTGTGAGGAAATGGTTGAAGAGAGAAATGAAGAACTGTTGATGATGAAAGTGTTTTGTACTTGTAGGTTGTAACTCAAATTCTTCTACTATTAAGGAATTGAATTATTATAACTGGTCATCTTAGATTCAGTTGTGCATCTTTATTTACTGAACATATAGTTTGGAATATACTTCACATAGAAGTTAATATATATTTGCAAAATCGATTTACTCATTGTATGTACTTTGCTAAAGTTTCTTTACTTTGTTGTTTCTATCAAAGGTGGGCTGTTACTTGAGGTCTGTTACACAGATACCCCACACACACACACACACATTATATATTTTTGGTTCAATAATTTTGTTGGTCCCGATAGAATTTTGAAATAGATACTTGTAGTTCAATTAACGGGTTCCTATACTTCTATATTTTCTACTGTCTTTTCTTATTGTACAGAACCAAGCTAAGTATATTCATTATTAGGTAATTCCTTTACACTTTTTATGATTTCTTATGCAAACAGATTATGCTTCCAGAATCTGTTGCAATAGTCATGGCACCAAAGGATAGTTCAAGGTAAGATCACATCTCAGATGTATCTTGAATCTTGATAATGAATGATAACAATGAAAGTATCTCCATAATAGAATTGAGGTGGTGAGGTTGAATTTCTTAAATTATAATGAGATTGCATTATAGAAACATGATTCCAAATAAATTTAGGATGGAAACACAATTAAAGGCAGATAAAACATGTAAAGGATGCTAAGACCTTCCTAGAATAGTAATAACACAGAAATGTTTGCGGAACTCTCTTTCTAAGGCAGTTCCTAAAAATATTAGGTAAAATATATCTTTGGCCCCTATTCTTAATGCAGATGTTTACTCCTTTTTTAATTTTGTTTTATGCAGAATTTTTTTTTTACATGATCTCTTTGTTAATGTTTAGCACGATGTATTGGAGTTATAATACAATGAATTATAGAAATCAAAGTACATGTTAAATAGGTAGTAAGTTTTGGTGCTGAAAGATTATCTATTTTGAAATGACATTTTTTTTTCTTTGTTCAGAAACCATGGCATTTTTCAGTTGACATCACCAGGTGGAATGTCTGTCATCAAACAATGCCAGCAACGTGGCTTTCATCCACATAGTCAGCCTCCAGATGGCAGTCCTATTTACAAGACTTGTACTGATGTTTACATGAACCCAGATTTAAAATTTGATGTCATTGATCTTCGGTGATAACTGATAACAGTAACACCCTTTGTCATTTGTTCATAACACCATGCGTTTCTCCTATGCATATATATAGGTTTTACCATTTAATCAGCCGTGGCCATCATAAAGCAAGTTTTGGCCGCGTTTGCAAAGGAAGGAATCTTGTCGTTGACTGTTATTGTTGGCTGTCATTTTTAACATACACTCAATTTGTGTTAAATGTCAAATTGTGTTCCACTCAGGTGATTTGATCAATCCCTCAACTTTATATACTGGCTCTTACGGTTAAGAAAAAACTTTGATTCATTAACTGTGCTTATTTAAAAAGTGATTGATAATTGTAGAGAAAGTTTAGTTTTGAAAAGATTTAATTTAAACATTGGATTTAATTGAAATGTACATGTTATCACCAAAAAATGAGTAACTGAGGTTCGTGATATGTGTGTGGTTATTAAACCAAGTACGGGATGTAAGTTTACACCTAACCATGTTTTGTAACCAAATTTGATTGCCACGTGGAATGAAAGTTTAAGAAACTACCACTTGGAAAAACTGATGGCATTTCTTATCCTTGAGAAACGTGGGTAAGGATAAAGCGATAGAAGTGGTTCTGATAATACTAACTGCTGAGAGTAGCCGTGATAGAAGTATTTATACGTTAAGTGATAACGTTTCATGTCAGTTAGCTGTGGAACATTACCAATCAATACACACTTGGGAAGACATGGAACATGTATTCTATGATTGCTTTTATTGGCCACAACAGGAGGTTACTGAAGCTGATCTTATGAACATTAAGCAACAAATAGGTGAGCCTGTGATTAATTTTGTGGAAAGGTTCAGTAAGATGATGAGCAAATGGAACGTCAAATTACCAGAGCTTGAATTTGTTGCCATGATTGTAGGAAATATGCTTCTGTGGATAAGGAAAAGGTTAATTTCAATGGAGCTTAACAAATTTTACTCAATTAACAAGTAAAGCTTCCAGAATGGAGCAATTTGTTAATGAGAAAGAACAAAAGACAGTCGAGGAAATATAAGATGTGAGACTAGAGTCAGTCTCGGTTGAAGATTATGACTCGCCTGAATGAGAGATGATTAAAGAGCATGCCTTAATTTCGGATGATATGCCGATAGTGACAATTTCCAAAAGAAGGCTATTAGCTTTGTCTCAAAAATTAGCCAAGGGGCTTTATGGTTGATAGTAAAAAGAACATTTGATACTATTTTGGCTTGGTGACCGATTTTGGGTTTCAATCAATTGCTGATGGCTAAGATATACTTCAGTTGCAAAGTAGAAAGAGTGATATTAACTGTTAGCCGAGATAATACTAAGCCTAAGAGTTTCGGGGTAATTTCATTTGTTTTTGTTGAATATACAGGTTATGGAACAAGGGGCATAATACTAAATAAGTCTCAATTGATGATTATGACTTAGTTGAATGCAAGAGCAATAGCACGACTAATGATAGTCAGTCAAGAATCATGGTGGGTTACGCTGGAGAGCAGCCATGGATAATTGTTCCACTTCTATCGGATGATCGACCATTTTTCTCGGCAGTCACTAGTACTGAATGATTTTATTGTAAGAGCAGCCATGGGGTTATCTTCCCTTCAAGCAATGAGTCGACCCAGGTATATCACTTCATTTAGTTGGCCAATCGCTCAACATGTGTTGAGTTATGTTCATTGTCTAGAGGAAATTTCTTGAAAGACCATGCATTTCACCCATTATAGAATTAGTTAAAAGTTAGCTCGATTGATAATCCTTGGTCTCCTACAATGCTAAAGAAATGATAGTCATTAGATTAAATTTTCTTGGTGTGATTGCCTTTGTTACAAAAGCTATAAGATCAGGAGTTTATTGTTCATGAACACTTGACTTGGCTGTTTCAATTTTCTTTGCAACTTTGTCAGCCATAGTGTTCAGCAACTTTGTCAGCCATGGTGGCAACAGACGCATCCTTGGGATCAGCTGTGATTATGGAAGGAGGAAAGATTGAGAGTGGAAATCCTTTCGAGTAAATGCATCAATTCACCTTTCTTCTTACTCATCATCGGCTGAAAGATGCAGGGGGCTTATGTTATCACCAAAAAATGAGTAACTGGGGATTATGATATGTATGTGGTTATTAAACCAAGTAGGGGATGTAAGTTTGCACCCATCCACATTCTGTAACCAAATTTGGTGGCCACGTGGAATGAAAGTTTAAGAAACTGTCACTTGGAAAAACTAATGGCATTTGTTATCCTTGAGAAACGTGGGCAAGGTTAGAGCAATTGAAGTGGTTATGATGATATTAACTGTTGAAATTAGCCGTGATGGAAGTATTTATATGTGAAGTGGCCACATTTCATGTCAATTAGTTGTGGAATATTACAATCAGTTGTGGAATGGTTACCAAACACTTAGGGACAGTTTTATTCCAAATTAACATGTGTTGAGACTAGAAAACTGCCTTCATGACTATAAAAGGCCTCAAGAGAGTAAAAAAGAGGCATCATTGGATCAATAAACAAAATTTTACATTTATCTTTCCCTTTTCAGCACTTTTTCCTTTTTTTCTTTTTTTAGTTTAGTTTAGGTGTAATTTTCTCATCCAAAATTTATTGTGATACTTTGGTATAAAGTTGTTATTATATTTACTCTTGTTCACCAATAAAATCCTCTTTTCACACATGTCTTTGTCCAAAACTTATTCTTTAATGTAGTTGGAGAACTTATAACCAAAAGGTAGATTCCCCTCCTTGGTGCAATCACCTGCACTTTGGGATCAAAGTGTGTATTTGTGTTCTTGTCTTTGTTCATCTCAAGAACCTTAGCCAAACCCCAAAATTCACGACAACAATATTGATAATGTAAAAAAGTTTCAGGCATTCATCTAATCATATAATAACAAATCAGCAAATACGATTACCTTGAAACTTCACTATTTGAAAAATCATATAGAAAGAGATATTTGATTGGATAACTGCATTAAAATTAAAATCTTAATCATTTTGAGGTTGTTATTGATTAATTGTAGCCCCACATATTTTTGACTTTTAAGTTTTAACCATTTTTTCATCTTAATTATTAAATTTAAAATTTTTATGTATATTTTTTAAAATTAATTTCTATGCATTGAGAGTTATTTAATAAATCATTCAATTTGCTTGACTTTTTAAATAGTGAATGTGAAACTTTTTTATTTTTACTAATATGTTAATATATGATTGGATTACAATATATATATTTTTTATACTATCAGCGTATAAAAATTAAATTCATATTTTTATATATTTTATAAAAAAAATTTTGCTGTTGTGATGATAAACTTAGATAATAATGTTACGAGTTCTCGAGAGTCGTAGACGCGTCTTAATCTGTTTACTTATGCTGTGTATTATGAATGATTATTTCTTGATGCTCGGAACTTGTATTGCAATAATTCAGTGTGGAATTTATTTATTTATTTATTCATCTCGTTCCCTCTTTGGGAGGTTAAGCACGGTGTACACACACACACACACGCACAATTTTGGTCTATGATTGAGAGAGATCAATGTGCCATCTACCATTATTCAATTGAAACGATGAAGAAAGTTTACTTAGGGAGAAGGGCAACTGAAGTCACATATTAATGATCAATGATACATATACGTATAATTGCCATTCTTGTAAATTTTGTAATCCAACAAAATTGTTAAATTTATAAAATTTGTAAATACAAAATCGTATTTTATACATCGAATTATAAAATTAGATATAATTTTTCAAAAAATAAAACGAACATACTTTACATGTATGTAAATACAATATAATAAGGAACATATATTTAAAAATGTGAATCAAAGAAGAATAAATAAAATTATGGCTATATAATTATTAATTACTGCTCGAGAATACCCTTCCTTGAGAATCCCATATAGATAGGCAATGTGTCACTCCCAATATATGCATTCCAAACAGACCCCAACTGGAAAATTTTTTTTTCTTCTTATGGTGAGGTATCATAAGCAAAGAGACTGAGACATATGCTTCACACAATGATCGTCAATCTTTATTAGGCCACTCTTTCGTGATCGTAGCAGAAACACAGGCGAGGAGTTACTGCCTAGTAAAAGTTTGAAAATGATCACTTATCTAAATTTGGTTCGAGTGCCAACAAAAAAAAAAAAAATGATCACTTACATGGAAGAAGGTGAAGTTACTCTCAAATTAAGGATTAGCATGATGTGTTGTGCCAACTCCAATAACTTGATTAAGTAACCTATATCTCAGTTCACAATTTTGAATAGATCTTAATATAATATATATTCAAATTTTGATCGATTCAGATACTTTCATGCTATCATTTTTTATGTAGAAATTTAGATTAGTCAATATCCGGTGGTAGTTATATTGGTTGCTGACATACGTAGGATAATGAAATTATGGCTGATATAATGGCAGTGGCAACAATGGCATTGAAGGCTATAGAGCTAGTTGAGGTCATCTATTACTCTCTGATAAATCTTATTATAGTTGGATCAATCTATTTTATGGCTTTTTCTTGTTTTATTTTTTATTTTTGGTTCGAAAACATGTTTGATTAGGGGTAAAAATAAAATTAAAAAATCTCATTAATGAATTTCATGTCACTTGAAGGCGATACTTCATGTCATATGGAGCCATAATATGAAGTCAATTAAAAAAAATTACCTTACTTTTATTCTTCAACCAAATATTTATGTAAGTTGATCTCATTTAATAAGATAAAATTTAGTTGTTGTTGTTGTTATTCATCAACCAAACATATCCTACACATGTAAAAAAAAAAAACCCTAATAATGTGTTTGGTTAGGGAGTAAAATTGAGTTTAATTTTTTTCATGAATGAGTTTCATATATAATTTTACATATTAAGTTTCTTTTATGAAAAAATTTCTCTTAATTTTACCACTCACCTGAGCATAGTGTAAGAGTAAAGACCTCCCACTATTAGGCTTTTCTAATCACTAAGATTCGAATATGAGGAAGTTGGTCTCGTCAAAACTTATGTAATTGCATGTGTACAAAATATATAAAACATACTAATTTATGTCAGTGCCAACTTATAGATGAAGAATGATTGTATAAAAGTTTATAATCATTTAATCTTACATACATCAAGAGAATTTTCAAATGCATAACATCACTAAAAGCAATGTTATTAGAACCGGATGGAACCGACCAGTTCAAATCGAAAACTAGTGAACCGGCCATCAACTCGGTTTGGATCGTTACTTGGATCGGTTTTGCATATGACTCAGTCAAAGCCGGTCAGAACTGGCCAAGTTTGGTTGTAAACCGGTTTTGAGTTTAAATTCATTAATATAAAAAATGGTGGCATGCAAAAATCAAACTTGCAACATGTGGGAAGAAAGTTGACTCCACTACCACCAGGCCACATGTGTTCTTATTATAAATTGTCTAAATAATAATACATATTCTATATTTATTTCAATTAATTTGTATTTTAATATAT
This sequence comes from Dalbergia cultrata, assembly GCA_031216105.1. Lineage (NCBI taxonomy): Eukaryota > Viridiplantae > Streptophyta > Magnoliopsida > Fabales > Fabaceae > Dalbergia > Dalbergia cultrata. The sequence continues at coordinate 77,124,557 of CM062344.1, forward strand.
TTATTTAATTAAATCCAATTCAACCGGTTGAACCAGTAATTCAGTGACTCAGTACCTTGACCGAGTCGATCACTGGTCCAGTTCGGATAACTATGACTAAGAGTGATCATCAAATTGACGAAACAATCTCCTTAAAGAGTTGCTTTCACTCTATTGACAAACTATTTTCTTCACAAATAAACAAGGCAACTTAACGGGCACCACCACCTGGATGATTGAACCAGTCCATGCTTATGATCTATTTGCTGTCTTCATCACACATGATATTTTCTCCTGTTTGGCCCACTAAGGCAACCATAGCCTAGTCTCTATTATATAACGAAGATAGTTCTCATAAGCGCATGGCATTTATAGTGGTGATTATGGTTATGGTTACATCTTTCCCTTCACCATTCAAGTGTTTCTGGTTATGCCAATCGTGTGGTCCTCCAAAAAGAAAGATTTCAGTGTAGGCACAAGTTTAATATTTTACATTTATTTACACTCATAATAAAAGTAAATTTTATTGACTTCATTTATAATATACTCACTTAATTACGATACTCATTAATTTTATTATAAGTGCGTCTAGAATTAAAGTTACACTTGTTCTCAGCTAGGAATTTTTTCCTCCAAAATATAGTGGGTGGGAGGGAGGGTGGGGTCCCATGCTGTGGCAAGTATTGAGCATCGAAAAATGAGGATTAAGGACTTTTTTGTCACCAAGGTTGTGGGCTTATTCATCCTTCCACGTTGGGAGATTGCTCACATGGCAAGTTGACAAAAATGGGTTATCTGTCTTGGCGAAAAGAAGAAACACTTGTTATCTGTTGGGATCCATTTCCTATGGTGACCCCCACATCCCATGCTCTATTCAGAGTTTGCCCATCAAGGCACGAATCTATAGTTACTTGGCACTTTCAATTTGTCTGAGTACTGTAATATTATCATTGAGAAAATATAAAGAATTTATATATTAATAATTGTGGATTTCAGTCGTGTTATTGATAACGTAATAATCAATGCTACATAGCTAGAATTTCTGCTGGAACATGATAAGTCAGAATGACATGTCAAAGTTATAGGAAAACATAACCACATTCATATATATCGAACTAAACTCACAAATTGGTCTCACACAAATTTTGTGTAGGATAAATTGGTCTATTTGCTGGTTAAAAAAATAAATTAGTTTTTCAAGAATTTTAAAGAGTTTAAATTAGTCCCTGGATAGATGGGTTAATTTGTTCAAAATTTTTAATTGATAAAGACTATTTCAGGTGTTTTCTTTTTCCAGAAGAATTAATTTTTGTCTATTTTTTTTTAAGAGAGATCAATTTTTCAGATGCAAAATTTAAGTTGGACCTATTTGAAAATTTTGTCAATATATTATTTGTTACCTTACCATGTCTATCCCATTCACTAGAAACATAGCTCCAATCTTCATTTACACATTGATCATGCATCTGATGTACAAATGATCTATAAAATTGAGGTTAAGGTTACAAATATTATTTATTGATCTTTGTCTTCATACCTAATCTTTGAACACCAGTCTCAGTTTGCCACTGCCATTCGAGGAAGGCTTTACTCTTTCCAAGTGTCACACAACAGATGAGTATCACCCTTTTAATCTTCAGGCTAAAGAATCAAGGAGTAGGTATCATCCATATCAAGCAAAAGCAGATAGATAACATGTTACCTAAACTTACCTTTTTAAAATATTCATTTGGCTAATGCCAGTATCTCAGCGTCAAAGTAGACTTTATTGTGAACAACATTTTCAGGATATAGGAAGATCGTGAATTAGAACCCTCCCCACCACCCACTCCTTTTTGGCAACTTGATCACCTCAAGAAATTTGCACTGACAGCATCATCAATATGTAATGAAGATTGAAGAATGGTCTAATTGTTAGTACACTTTTGCACTAGTAAGGCACTAACCCTCGATGAATGTGATGGATTTGGTTGGCAAGTGGGACGTTCTTTCTCAACACTATTAGTAAGCCAATTCTAGAAGATCTAGTTTTCAAATATTTGAACAAAGCGAAATTAGTTTATTTCTCTCTGCCTTGGAACTCTAATTTTCCCTTGTTTCAATAAATCAAGCAAATTTTTCCTTGTTTTGAAATATAGTGATATTATTTATGTTTTACACTGTTATTCAATCATTCATTAACATATCAATAAAAATAGTAGAGTCTCACACCCCTACTTGATTAGTTATATAAATGGAGAGATTTAATTGAATAACATAGTGTCATTGTATTAAAATTAAACTTAATTTATTATTGCCTTAAACTGTTGATGATGAGAAGTAAGAGGAAAGAACTAGGTTTAATGTTGTGAGTGGTTCATCTTTTGTATTGGAACCTAACACTTGAGATAGTTATTTACATGCATGTAATCGATTGATGAATGACAGAAAAGTGGTATTGTTTGAGAACTATGAATAGCCCTACTGTATTCACATTTAGTATACTTCTAGCCACATGGAGATTAACCCAAAGAGGCTTTTGCAGTTTGATGCGTCCGCATATTATTTAAATATAGTTTGTATTCTATTCAATATTAATTGTGTTATATGAAAGGGTCAGAGTAAATGAAAACTATTATCGCCAACACATGCTTAAGCAATCATCCATAGATACAAGGAAAGAAATATGATAAAAGACAGATACAATCTAGAAATGTGTTTAGCAGTACTTTTCCATCTGATTATTTATTTATATTTTTGTTACATCATAAATTATGTTGTGAAATGTGAAAATTTAAATTAGAGATGAGACAATGTTCCTCTACCTAAAAATATAATATAATATATGATGGGGAAAAGAATACAGGGCTAAATCAGTGGTTAGTATTAGAATTCCCCAAAGTCTATACCTTAAAGAACAAGTATTGCAGGCTGGCTGTTTCATAGACAAAGACCCCAAACCCAAATATTATTCCTTGAATTCAGCAGAATCAGATTGTGGTTGCAGTCACTTTCCTATAATCAAGCAGCACTTTTACTGACTATGTAGTCTACACCTTTTTTTAATTATTATTTCTTTTATTTTTCACAATTTCCAAGTTGTCACGGATAACATTTTTCTCTTTTAAGTCACATTCTTTGTCTTCCTCTCTTGTTTCTACTCTCCAACAATAATGGACAAAATCTTTTCTGCTTCTTTCTCAGAGAAGAACACTGAAATCTCATTCTGATCCTCCAATTTCTCAAAGAATCTCCTTAGTCCTCGAAACATTAATAAATGTTGATATGTGCTCTACTTTTGTGCCCCCTTCTTCCACATGTGAGAGACTAAAACCGTGCTCTTTATGTTCCTATCTTATTACAAACTCCTGAAGCAAAACCAATTCACATTTTTCAATCCAAAGAGCCATATTGCTTATTTAACTTTGAATTCTTTTCCTTGCTCTTTTTACCTTTGATTTTTTGTTCCCATTTGGTTTCTTCTTTTTCTAAGTAATTTATCCTCGGTTATGTGCTCAGAAACAAGTCCTCCTCGTCTCTCTTTCTCCCATGATCTCTCTGAACTACGAGTTCTACCTGCAAAGCAAGATGTTCCTTGCAAGGAAACATTATTGATGGACTCAAATTCTGACTTTGAGTTCAGCACAAGCAGCAATCACCTCGAGTTTCTTTCTGCTGATGAGCTTTTCTCTAATGGGGTGATCCTTCCAATTCAGATGCAAAAAGAGAGAACGACCAATACTAGAAAACACACTCATTGTGTGGAACCCCATCATACAAAGCTTCCTCCACGACCATGTTCTCCAAGTGTTGACAAAATGAAGAAAGAAACCATTAGAGAACTACTCCTAGATGTGAGTTCTGAACATGAGAAAAAGCCTCATTCCAACAAGTCTTTCTGGGGGTTCAGTAGGAGCAAGAGTCTCAATTGTGACAGAAAGAAAAGCTTGATCTGCTCTTTGCCTCTTTTGTCAAGAAGCAACTCAACAGGTTCAGTGCCAAACCCGAAGAGAATGAGCTCAAACAAGCAGCCATCAGCATCTAGGCAGTGGTCGTCGTCATCATCATCAACAACATCTTCATGTTCTACCTTAAATATGTATCCTTTGCAAAAATCTACTTCAGGTAAGAGCTATGGAGGGTCTTATGGCAATGGTATTAGGATTAGTCCTGTTTTAAACGTGCCAACTCCTTATGTTTCCAAAGGGAGTTCAAATCTATTTGGTTTGGGTTCATTTTTAAGAGCTGGAAAGGTTAAGAAGAGCAACAAGTGAGTTATTCATATGGTATGATCATTATGTCATCAACTCATCTTGGCTTATCAGCATCATTGTTTGTTCTGATCAGACTTGAAAGTGAGAAGTAATAGAGGTTAAGAGATTTTTTATTTTGTCTAGTGTATAGACACCAAAATCGACACGCGGTGGTCACAGTTTAAATAAGTGTGTATTTCAATTATGTATGTGTTGAAGCTATATTAACTAAGAATGGATCTACAGTGTTAGTGAAAGCAGAATGCCAATTGAAATTCAATATTTACATAACTGAAATCCACACTTATTTAAACTACAATCACCACATATCGATTTCGCCATTTGGGTGTCTAAATTCTATGTTCATATAATGCAACTATAGAGCTTAACTAGCACGGTATAGCCAACCAGAGGCTTGGGGGACAGAACAACGAGAATCAATCTATAATGCTTTGTCCTATCTTGGTTTATTTTGTTATTCCGCCTAAATAGGGAACCATGTGCCTTTAGGTGCTTGTTCAGATCAGCACTGATTTATTTATAAGAGATGCTCCTTCTACTTAACTAACATTTGTCTCTAATTGCAAAAATTTGACAACTAAAGGTGGCAGTTTCATAGACAAACAAACAAATCATTGATGAAACTTGTGCAGAATGTATTATCCGAATTAGCTCCTCCGCTAATTAGCTTATCTAATTATGGACCACAGTTAGGTACTTTGGTTTATCTAATGGCCTATGCTATATTTTGGCTTATGATTAATGCATTTTACATAAAAATATACTGAAACCTTCAAGTTTCACGTGTTACGTTTCATATATTGGACCACTAGTATTCCTGTCATAACTTCATGTTTCTATTTGGTCATGCTTAGTGATTATAACGAAACATAATTTGTCCCCAAACACATCACGGAGAGGTGAACTTGGTTCACATCATTACTTCATCAGTTTTTTTGTTGCAGTTATGATGATTTTGGTTTCACATTAACAATGTCAAAGCAAAATCATGCAATGATTGAGTTTCACTAGTGCAATTTCATAATTCATGGTGACTACCAAAAAGGCCAAAAGCTTCCATATATGTTCACACGGATTTAGAAATCATATAAATCTAAACTATTATTCTAAATAGTAAGTAAAGGAACTTTGTCCCCTTCACTTTACTTTTCTTTGCCATAATGTGCGGAGTTTGGATTCAGCTCCCTTGTAATTACTAATTGCCAACCTCATTGATCAAAATTTGACTTTTTTTGTAATGAAGCTTTTAAGTCACGATGGGTTGCATCATTAGTTGTCATTGCTTAACAAAACCCCTCATCTTTTATTTAGACATACGATCGACTATGGGTTGCATCATTAGTTGTCAATACTTAACAAAAACCCACATCTTTTTTTTTTTTGATGGAAACACCTATTTTTTGATGGAAATAACCCTCATCTTTTATTTAGACATCCGATCGACTATGTAAAGATTTGTAGTAAAGAACAATGTAGGCAAAGTTTGGCATAAACTTGGTTTGATTAAAGAGTCCAGCTAGCTACTAACTATATTAGGTCTCATGATTACTATACACATAGTTTTGTAATAAGATATTATTATGACGTCATTCAATTTACACATCAATTCCACTTTATGTTTGGTTTCGAGTAAAAAATGGGATGAAAATTTTTATGGATGAGCTTAATATATCCCAACCAAACATACCATTAAGAACAAGTTGTTGTTAGGTCGTGCCATGATTCATAGTTTCATTAACTAACCCAAAAAACCACGCACACACAATTTCTGAATAATAAATGTACCTCTAAGCCAAAAATATGAACTCCCTGTTTAAGCCGGGAAATGCACAGCAGGGACAATCAAGAAGAGGGTACACAATAGGGTGAATGAACAAGAAATTATTACATTGATTTCACTAAATTGGATGACGAACAACTGCCAGGACATGACCGGAAAAAAAAGTGCCATGAAAGAATGGAAATACAAACTTATTTCATTGTATAATTTTTGTTTTTGTAAAATTTCAACTAAGCTCTCATGAACTAGATTAATCTCGAAATTTCATATGACAGAAAAATAAATTAGTTCTTTGTTTAAATATTTTAACTTGACGTATAATATATTTTTCAAAATAACTGAATACCAACTATTTTTTTTTATTAAACTAAATACCAACTATTAGATAATATACACATGAATCTCTGCTTTATCTTAAATTTAATACATGATCTTTGTAATAAATTACAAGAATAACTCAAAGTATAAGTAAATTACCTAGTTTAATACAATCAATTAATTTTTACTAATCTTCTTAAGGTCATCTGGCTTTGGCTTTACTTTTCATCACTTAAACTTTATTTTCCCTTTTGAAATCTTGCAGCTTCCTCTCCAATAATAATAAGAATAAGAAATAATAAAGCCTTGCTATATGGAAAGTAACCAATTGGAGCGCACTTGAGTTTACAATTACTCACTTGAGAAATTTACAGAAAACATGGGTACGATGGAAGCAAGAGTCTAAGTGCAAATAAAACTGCCAATAAAAATTTTCTGCAAAAAGTGACGGCTTTTGTTTCATGCTATTGAGCTTTTGTTTTCCCATTGCAATAATTCATGGATTCCTATTACTCAACTAGCAAAAATGTCATATTCTAAAAGCATCTAAGAATTTCTCCTCAACTAAATCATAGCCCAACCACATTTAATGTTAAGGTTCTAATTCTGAATTCTCCATATTATTATAGGTATGTTTAGTTTAGATTTTGATAGAATTATTTTTAAAATAATTGATATTAAAAGAATTTATTTATGTTTGGAAAAATATTAAAAAAGTGAGTTAATATGAATTGATACGAGATGGAAAAATAAAAACTCAAATTTTTAGCTTTCACCCAAATCAATTTTTATGAAAGTTAAACACTTTTATAGAAAGTAAAATACTAAACCAAACACTTTCAATTTCTCTGAACTTGATTTTTATCACCGCAGCAGGAAATTTGTTGCAAAACAAACAAGCAGTATATAGTTATGGTCCTTGCTAGGAGTTGTTTCAAGTCTTCCAAGGCAAGCATATCCTCAACTATAACTGATGTGATGATGCTTGAGCCATACATCAAGAAGCCAATTTTGTGTTTCGGGTGCATTACACGAGATTAGAGGTTGTTGGTGTATCGATACACCATCAGATCTTTGCCGTTGGATTATAGGGTGCATGATGCATCAAAGGTGGCGCCCGTATGTAAAACGTAAGGTTTGACAGAGTCCATTGGGATCTGACCAAAAAAAAAAAAAAACCTTTGGGAATGATTATGGAACAAGTGGAAAGACATCACAACATCCAATCAAATTCAATACCAACCTCCAAACCTAAAATGCAACGTATTTTAGTGCATATTGCAAACCAAGCCAATTTAGTTTGGATGAAAAATGTGTTTTATGGTAAGAAATTAAAACAAGTACTTTTTCCAAGAGTAAAATTAAATTGGAAGCCGAGCAGTCCTTCACTATAATTATTGTTAGCAGATCATCTTAGAGATCCAAGACTCCCATAAATGGAGTGTGGCCTCTAGCAAAAATGCAATAGCAGAAAATAAGCATGTTGAACTATAATCTCATAACATGCTGCCATCACATTGACTAAAATAAGAAAAATGAAGACTAGGTTTATAGGGTATTAAAGTACCCTCCTATTTGCACATCATTCTTGTTTATATAAGCTGTACATTATTCCAATACCTACAAAGGGATTGCTTCAATTCCAGCACATAGAACCTACATGTCAATGGGTTCTATTCTATATGGGAACCATTAACCAATCCCTACACAAAGAAGTGATGTGCAAAAGTTAACTCAAATATGATGTTAAAGAACCATGAATGTTCATGGAAAACACTGAACTTCCAAAGCAGCCACAGATTCGTCTATTTCTCAACAAGCAAATTTTTGCTAAGCTCATCAATCCAATTCTTGCTGATATCTGATAGTAGAGCTACATGAGATCTCTATGAGATTAAATAATGCTATACAAGAACTCTCATTACCATGAAGTACTTGAATTGCTAGAAAATAAGAGTGAAGAAGGCTGTGTTTGCCGAAACCACCCAAGTGTATAATTATTCTCTCATATTCATCCAAAAAGCCATACCTATCAACTTGTTAATAACAGCATAATAGTTTTGCCTGCAATGAGCAATGACATAATCCGGATAAAGTCCGCCTAGCAGGGTTGTCGAGGCTTAGAGGCTTTGAAGAGGAAACTATTGCTGATTTCCATTTTACGCAAAGAAAGACCTTAGTCAAAAGTACGACCATAACCATCCACCATATTGCATGCAATTAAAAAAGAAAAAGCATTTTCCCCTGGATATTACAAGTATAGATTTGCTTTTCATGCACTAGTGCCAATTTTTCCATCTTTATACCTGGTAAAAGAAATGCCATATATAACTTCCTAGTACCATATCAAAAGTTGATTAAATGAATTCTGATCTCAGTGTCGTAGCTGGCTGAAGCAGATTCACATAATGCTTACAGAAAGAGAAAGCTCAGTATAGTTTATCGGTTATTACACATTACTCACAATTCTGTCAAAGAGAGTAACAAATTTGTTCTGCATTGGACAAATGACAAGTTGATTCCTCCAAATTTTGAGGAATACCAGAATCTTTACAACATAAGCAACTGAAAAGTTAAAATTCGACCAATTTGATGGGGAGTTGAAGATTTCTAAATAAGTGTGAAGAAAGAAATATTGTTCATCTATAGAAACTACGAGCTACAACATTCAGATAATCAACTACAAATTTCCAAAATTTCATAATTATTGAAATCAGCTTCTGATTTACATGGATGACTTTGATTTGGTAATTACCATTATTTATGTACCAGCGTGTAAGAACTCAGCAAGCAAAACATTTGAGACATCCAGAATTCTGTTCTGCTATCATTTCATCCCCTGCATAACCAACCATTAATCATATATTCCAGTTAGTGATCCAATTGAAATTCACAGCAGCCATATACACACACAGAGAGACAAAGAGAGATAAACAATTACTTCATTCAGGAACATCAGATACTTTGTAAGTTTCCGCAGTAACCTCTGTCAGCCACAACCCAGGAGAAAGTGCCTGCAATACATTTTTGTTAACCAGCAAAAACAAACAATGCGAGAAGTGAACATAAGTTTTGAGACATGACCAAGTGCAAAACAAATGCCAAATACCAACAGCAAGAGTTTCCAAGTTTCCAAAATAATTTGTTACGTCATTGTGCTCACTATTCACAGCACTGCTAAGCTGATGGATAGAGGTAAATAAATGGTTTTATATCTAACAAGCTCTCTATTTTTATCATAATAAGAGATAAGAAGGATTGAACCACTGACCACCAGGTAAAAACCCACAGAATCCGAGAAACAATCAAAATTTCATCTCATGTCATATCATATCATAGTGTTATTACTTACATCCAATTGCCTCTGCACAATCCTGGGCCTCTTCTTGGGCCTCCTGGGTGGCTTTGTCCCTACCCACCCCCAAAAATCTTGTTCCACCTCTTCCTTAGACAGAGAAAGAGAAAACTTGGCTCTCTCATTCATCATCTTATTCTTATTCTCCTTCACTTGCAAAGAAGAAGAAGAAGAACCCACATAAAAAAACTTGCGCTCTTCATCACGTGCTGCTTGTGATTGTGATTGTGATGGTGCCTTGCACGCAGCTCTTCTAGTCCTCAAATTCCAAGGCCTATTAGCACCACCATTTGCACCACCACTACCACCTTCTTCTCCTCCTCCTCCATCCTCAAAATTCGAGACTTTGAGGTTCTTACCTGCAACCCCATGAAGGTTTTGGTTCGGTTTTCGCTTGGGGACTCGAGGAGGTTCGGTTTGGTTGATGTGGGGTTTGGATTGGGTGCGTGAGGATCGTCGATCGTGGGAAGAAGAAGAAGGTTGAGGAGGAGAAGGGTGGTTGTTGTTGGTGTTGGAGGGATCGTTGACACACCTGAGGAACCTTTGAGAACCCCATCTCAAGCAGGGCAAGGAGAAGTTGTGCAGTGGCTTTGATCTTTCAGGCACCATGGCCATTAATGATGATGATGATGATGATGACCCTTTTGTTGTTTCTCTGAGAGAGAGAGAGAGAGTGAATTGGATTGGATGAGTTTGTGGGGGGTGAAAAAGTTTGAGTTTTGATGAGTGTATGAATGTGTATTTGAGCTTCTGTGAATTCTTCGTTTGAGTTTTGGTTGTTTAGTGTAAAGCTATGGTCTTTTGGTTTCTCGAGTTTTCGGGTTTGTGGAATGGATGATTATTGATTGTGTGGGGAATTGAGGAAGAAGAAGAAGATTATGGAGATGATGAAGATTGAGAGAATGGTTGAATTTTGAAGGAGGGTGTGTTTTGTGTTGTGTTGTGGAAACCAGCGGGTGGCTTATGTGTTCAACGATGTTACGATGACAGCGACAGACACACACAAGCTATGAGGTAGAGAGAGGTTTGGTTTGTTTAACGTTCGGCTATATATTTCTAGGTTAGATAAATGTTAACAGATCCAAGATCTTGGCTTTCATGTCTTAGAAAGTTGAATTCAAATTAAATTACATTTTATTAATGTTTAGATTAGTAGATTATTGTTTTACTTTTTTGTCTGTTCTAATTAATGACTACCCTGGTATTTTACATTTAAAAAAAAAGCTTCATTATTTTCTTGGTTTGGGAATGGGATTACAAAATATATTTTTCTATTTTTATAACAACTATCTCAATTTATTGGTTGACATAAAAATTATAAGGTCCAGCATAATTAGTATCTAACTGTGTTTTTTAAACATTCAAGATATGTTTGAGTTTAGATTTAAAGGGGGAATGAAATGTTTATAGTGTAAATCTTTAAAATTTTATACTATAAATCATCTGTTCCCTTTTCTTTTCCTCCAAAATTCATACTCACGAGCATAGCCTTATTAAGGAATTTGAACTCACAAATATAATCTTAATCAAGAGTTTGACTCCTAGTAATATAAATAAATAAGATCTTGTGATCAAAGGTAAAATTTACATATTGGACGTAGGCACATGATTTGTAATATTTTTCTTTTCACAGTATAAGTGTCAATCCTCTAAGTGGATATACACATGTAATTTGTAGAATCACGTCAAACTTTTGTGTCTTTGCATTCATTGTATCTTATTTATTTTTATTTGTTTGTATTTTTATGCATTTAGTTGATTTATTTGATTCGTACTAGTATATTTGTGAAACTCAATTTTACTAAGCCATCCCCAATTGTGAACACCCATTTTTTTTTTTCGACCAAAAAAAGCTAGTAGTATTTCAGCCCATTCTCACTTGTCTGACAAAACATATAGTAAGGAAAAAGAAAGCAGACAACATGGGCGAGCCTCTGCATGTCTCCACCTTCAGGCTCACGAACAAAAAACAAAAAAGGGAAAAAGCGAGACACTCCACAGCTGCAGAAGCGTGAGAAGCAGACTCCAGTAGGGTTCTCTTCATCCCAAGAGCAGTATAGAGTTAAGCATAAATTAAACCAAGCTCAACATAAATAGGAGAGGGACAAAAGGAAATGGGGGGGGGGCAATCCCATTAGAGAATACTGACAGAGACTCACGAGCACGGTTTAAAAGCACGGCCTTGGACATCATCGAAAGGGGGGGGGCTTCTCACTACCTGCTCCATCACAGCCTCCTCCATCATCATCGCATAAAACATACAGTCCTCCACCTCCTCCATAAACTACCAATCATCAGCATCATAACCCTCAACTCTAACCATAATCATCACTACCCATCATCATCCATAAGCCAGCATTCAAAACCATAGCCAAACCAATACAAAACCATACACCAAAGTCACAAAATAAAACAAATCCTCATCCAACCCAAGAATACAGTCATAACAGCAAAATTAAAATCAAAAGAAGCAAAAGAAAAGGAGCCTGGGAATCTTGTTGAGAAATAAACAAAGCACCCCGATCTCATTCTTCTTTGTGTTCGCCGTCTCGAAGTCTCCACCGCCACAGCCAGCCAGCACCATTTTACGACCTCATCCACGAGCGCCTCATGACACGGTCCACACGTTGCTGCCCAGATTAATTTATATTTTGAGGGGTTATTATTTAACTTGCATAATTTACTAAGGTACCGTCTAAGGACGGGTGTATTAGGGGTGCGTGGGATTAAGTTCCTACCCTTCCCTATGCATAACCGACTCCCGAACTCATTTCTGGTTTTCAAACACTATTTTCATAAAAAATAAAATTGGTTTTTCCAAGATTTTCCAAATTAAATAAACTTGGTGGCGACTCCATTTTTAAACATAATTAATTCTTTCTCGCCGTCCTCGTCGCGATCCCGGTTGCGACAGATGGCAACTCCACTGGGGACTTCAGTAAGAGAGTCAGACCTATTATAGTTAGTTGTGCAAATTAATTAATAACCCCATTTATTCTTGTTTTTATTTCCTCACTTTATTTTGTGCAGTGTTTCTTTAATTCTCTTTTGTATAGTTTAATTTTCTTGATGTTTATATATAATATTTGTTTATTTGTTAAAACTCTAGGATAGACGACTATTGTTATTCTGTATATACCTGTGGTTTGAGTTTTGTAAAATTTTCTTTATTTATTAAAATCTTAGGATAGATGATTATTTTGTATATATGTGTTGTTTGTATCTGGTTTTGCAGGAGTGTATGTAGTGATAGGATCGGAAGGTTTGTATGCTCCCAGCACACACTTCACGATCACTTAATTCACACACTATGTTCTTGGACTCTATACCCGAGCCCGTACGAGCTTAGGATTAGGGGGTTTCTTGACATTGCCATGAGGGGCTTCATGCTCACTTGGTAGTTGTTGGGACACCACTCAGAATGTTACTGGCCTTGTGAGTCCATCATATTGAGAGGGCTTATCCTTACTTATGGTTGGTTCAAAGGTCGGATCCTTGTCCTGTGGACAAGGGCAATCTGGGGACCATGGTCATTAGAAGTTTAGACCCACCCTAAATGTGTACACGTATAGTCAAACCTAGTAGCTACCACGTTAGGGTTTCTGGCCTTAGAACATCCCACCCATTAGGTTTTACCCGGATAGGACAATGGGAGCATGCTTCTTTCATCCTTTTACACCGCACTCCTTTATGCTTTATTTTAGTTGTTTCTACACCAAACATTGTTACATTGCATTTAGGTTAGCTAGTTCCTTATCTCATAACTTAATGTTGACATTCATTCTCAGATGTTTAGGCATTTTGTTCATTATCACATGCATTCATTCCATTCGTTTCTCATAACATAACTTGTTTTTTTACATGAAATGTTTCTTCAGTTGTGTTCACTTACATAGGTTTGTGCGTCATCAATTTCTCAAGGAAGCATCAAAAAAAAAAAAAAATTTTTTTTCATAGAAGCATGCATTCTTATCTCTTCCATCCTTTTAATTCTACTCAATTATTTCATTCTTGTACACAATGTGTGTGGTTTTTTATTCATCATCAGTTCAAAGCAAATGGATGCAATACCGATGAACACTAGCAATGTATATGACTGGAAAAGGAATATCAAGGTTACAGTAACGAACAATGAGCTAGAGAAAGTAAGAGAAATAGTTCAGCTAATGCCTCGTGAAGTCCGATCCTCTTTCAAGAATACCTACAGGTGCATATTGGATTTGTTGTCCATTCCGGTGGAAGCGCCGGCATTGAGTGCTCTCTCACAATTCTGGAACCCTTCTCTTTGTTGCTTTGAGCTGCCCGATCTTGATGCTGTGCCAACCATAGAAGAATATTTTGTCATAATGAGACTACCGATCCAAGAAAAATCAGGTGTATATCTATACCAAGGGCATTATGTTAATAAGGAAAAAGTTGCCAAGATAATCGGAGTTGATTCAAACCAGATGATAATGGAAGTAAGGGGGTGTACTCAAGGAATCAGAAGAAGTTTGCTAGTGACTCATATGCAAACTTTGGCTCAACAAGGAGGTTGGGATTTCTTCAAACGAACACTGGCACTGACTATCTATGGGTTGGTCTTATTTCCATTCACGCCCGATGTCGTCGACCAAGCTGCTATGGATGTGTTTTTCAAGTTCGAAACGTGTGGCATGAATCCTATCCCGGCCATGCTAGCAGATACATTCCTTTCTTTGGGGGTTTGTATTCAAAAGAGGGGGGAAGGCTGCGTTGTTGTTTGCCAATGCTATACGTGTGGTTCATGACCCATGTATATGCTAATAGCAGTATGGGCCTTCTTCCTAATCCGTTAGGGGACTTCCATCGCATACAGATAAAGTGTCAAGAAGCTCAGGCATGGAAAAAGGAATTCTCACAGATCCAATCAAACACTTTCAAATGGGTCTGTCCTTGGTATCGTGGAGACAGTGTTATCTACAGCTGTGGTGACTTCTATAATGTTCCGTTGATGGGTCCAAGGGGATGCATTTCCTATACACCTGCGTTAGTGCTTAGACAACTCCACTGGACTCAGACAAAGCCACAAGAAGAACAACTTAAAGTATTCAGTTTCCTATACCAGAAAGACAAGAGTACCCTGGAGCAAGAAAGGAAGATCAAAATGGCATGGGACGATGTCAAAATCTTGGGGAAAACGGAACTCGGCCAACAGCATTTAACCTCTTCTCAAGAATACAAAGACTGGAGGAAGGCAAGAGTCGGGAAAGATAGTATCCCAAAGGATATTCCCAACAACCTAGCCCCCACGCAAACTCCAGAGTCGGCCCAACAGATGGAAATGATGAAGGCCCAAATGCGGTTTCTGGAGGGGAAAAAGGAAGCAGCAGACCTGAAGGTTGACATCCTTCAAGATCAATGCAAGAAAATGGCCAAAGAAATTGAGGCCCTAAAAGACGAATGTATCGAAGCAGCAGAAATTACCAAGTCCAGAAAGGGCAAAGAGAAAATCTCAAGCATGCATCTGGCCAAAATCCAAGAGCTAGAAGGAGGACTCCACAAGCTTGTGAAGGAAAAGAATCAGCTGGAGAGAGAGGTTAGTAAGAAAAATTGCATGGTGGAAAGAGTAGAATTGGAAATTAGCCAACGAGATAAAGACATCTGGAGCTTGAAAATGGAGGTCAAGAAAGAGAAAGGTATGAGAGAGAAACTGCAGGGACAAGTGAAGCACCTATCAACCATGTTGGCACAGACTGAGCAGAAGGCTACTCGAGGATGGGCATCAGCAAACCAATATCATGATTTGTTTGTTGATGCAACAGAATTCGGGAAGTCATGGAGAGAAAAGGCGTTAGAATGGGAAGAAAAATGTGGAAAGCTCACTGGTGAATTGAGTCATTACATTCCAAACTTTATTTACCGTTTCGAGCAAGCCAAGAAGCAAATTAATAAGTTGCCACCGTTTAGATTGCCTCAAGAGGTGACAGAATTCATGGATTCATGCGAAAGGATCACTAAAGGCCTCAAGAGAAAGAAAATGAAAGCTTTGATGTAATTATCTGTCATGAATCAAGGGTCGTTGAATTTCCTTGTTGAGAAAAGATGATCAAAACTCATGAAATGTATCTTGAAACGATTTGTACTCAGAACTTCACCCAAGAATGAATGAAACTTTAATGTTTGTACTTTCACTTCGACTGTCAATTGTGACTTCTCAAGCTCGCCAGATGCTCTCTATAGAGGAATAGATGTTCCCTTAGAAAGTAATCAATCACATTTTTACCTTGAGATAGTTCGTCCTTGTGTAAAAGTGTGAGAATGCTCAGACATATGAAAAGGAACCACATTGCTAGTGTTCATTAGATAGTACCTATAGAGGAGTGAATCCTCCCTTAGATTTGCTATCAACTGCACCTCGACTTATAGGGTGATATATCCATAAGAATGGGTGCAGGGCATCCTTCCTTTTAAAAATAAAAGAAAAAAAAAGAACTTTTTGACCTCTTTCGTTTGTTTCTTATATATATATATAAAAAAAAAACATAAAACAAGATTTTAACTTTGCGACTGTTTCAGTTTGTGAAAGCACAAGATTCGTAACTATTGGGCGCCCAAGGAAAGAGGATACCGATTTAACTCGTGTTCATAACACTAGAGCTCGAACCAAGATGGCCGGCGGAAGCACAGAACTAAGAAGGACTATCCCGTCTACAATTACTTCTGAATCGGGAAGAGCTATTCCAGCTGTAACCACCTCGACTATGATGCAGTGAGAGGAAGACTGAACGAGTTGTCAAATAACCAGGGAAGAATGGAGGAGATGATGCGAGCTATGATGGAGTCACTCGACTTATTGAGAGCCCACCAAAACTCAGGAGGGGTACAACCAAGTGCTACAACGATAACCATACCTGTGGTATCGGATGCAGCTCTGAATGTCACGCAAGGGGTGAATGATAATCCCCACGAACAACTACAACCGACAATGCCTATTACTATGCCCGTTGGAGAAGGATATCACGCGGTAGAGAATACACATGCTGAAGGGCATGGGCACGCTACCCACATTTGGGAGCAGCCTCCGAATGTCATCCCAAGGCAACTCTCTTCCTCGGGGAATAATCGTGCAGAAATAGAGAAGGACAAGTCGAGAGAAGAATGGATGGAAAAAATTCAGGAACAAATTAAGGCAATCCAAAGGCCAAACAATTATGGCTACATGGAGATTGAGCAACTTTGCCCTCCCATTAGCACGGTTGTCCCTAAAGATTTTAAAATTCCTGATTTTTCGAAATATGATGGAACTGGCAACCCACTCTTCCATTTAAAGAGTTACTGTACCAAGATGTCAATCTGGTCCAAAGATGAAAAATTTCTCATTAGCTTTTTCCACGAGAGTTTGACCGGACCGGCTCTAGAATGGTACATCCAGTTAGATCATGCAAAGATTTCCTGTCGGGGAGAGCTGGCTGACCAATTCATGAACCAGTATAAGTTTAACTTGGAAATAGCACCCAGCCGTGAACAGCTGAGTACAATGCAAAAGAAGAAAGATGAACCCTTTAAACAATATGCTCAGAGATGGAGAGCTTTGGCTGCTCAAGTGCAACCACCACTCATCTCATCCGAGATGTGTTCATACTTCCTAGCAACTCTAGGGTCTCCCTATATTGGGGCAATGGCGGGAGCAGCATACAGAGATTTTTCTGAGTTAATAACCGCTGGAGAAAGAATTGAGAGCTTGACTAAAGCTGGCAAGCTCCCAGTGAGTAGTGAAGACACCAAGAGAGGATTTCCGCCCAGAAAGAGAGAGACGGAGGTAAATTATGTGCAAGGTCAGCAACCGTTCACCCCAAGATAAGAATCCACATATTCAGGACCCCAAATGTCATTCATCCCTCCTTACCCACACTACCAAACCACAAATCCCACCTCATACCACCAGCCTCAAGTCAACAACATCCACATACGACCATACCGACCCGCCCGTCCAACATATCCAACCATACATCCTCAGAACTTCCTAAACACAGCACCTCGACCCAATTCTCAAAATCAAAATCGCAATCGTTTCCCAAACCTACCACCTTTTCCAAAGTTAGCCATTCCCAATGCTGACCTTTATCAACGATTGTTTGATGCTCATTTGATTTCACCATACCCTGTGCACCCATTACAACCTCCGTTTCTGACTTGGTACAATCCGAATCTGACTTGCAAATACCATATGGATGTTGCTGGACATTCGATTGAAGATTGTGAAGGTTTTAAGACGGCAGTGAGAAGACTAATTGCTTGCGGGAGACTGGATCTCCAGGAAGATCCAAAGCCCGATATTGTTAATAACCCGATCCCGAATCATGACGGAGGAAGTCGTGTGAATGCCTTGGAAGTGGAGAAACAATTGGTCAAAAAGGTTTTGAGTCTCCGAACACCCATGGAGAAAGTGTTTATTACTTTGAAGGAAGCTAATTATAACATCACAGCACCTGCTTCTATGATAAAAGAAGAGGAAAAATATGATATGGAATCAAGATGTGCATACCATTGTGGAAGTCTTGGACATGATATTGAGAATTGTTGGGATTTCAAAGTGCGTGTACAAGAACTACTCACTTTAGGTGTGATACAGGCAAAAAAGAAGCAGAATTCTGTTGAAGAGGTAAATGTAATTGAGCATTTTGTACTCAAAGTGCCTCCACTTAATCAAACTCCAAAACCTGAAAAAGTAGTGATCACTGTGAAGAAACCAACACCTTTTAGTTATGAGGACACACGTGTTGTTCCTTGGAATTATGAGACTCAGGTCAAGACAAGTGGAGACATAGGGGAAACCTCAAAGGCTCAAGAAAATGAAGAAATGACTGGTGTCATGGAGGTGAAAGGAATAACAAGAAGCGGAAGAGTTTATGGGCCCAAAGAGTTGGAGAAGGGGAAGTTTGTTGATGAAGGTAACATCGACAAAAGCTTAGACTCAGAGAGAAAAGAAAGAGAAGAGGAGGAGGAGGAGTTTTTAAAGATTATGAAGCAAAGTGAGTATGATATTCTAGAACAACTAAAGAAGACTCCCGCTAGAATATCACTTTTGTCACTAATCTTGTCATCTGAACTCCACCAAAAAGCAGTGTTGAAGGTGTTGAAGGAGGCCTATGTCAAGCCAGATGCATCATTGGAGAATGTAGTAAACATGGTGGACCCGGGGAAGCGTGTTAACATGATCACATTTTCAGATAAAGAGATTATATCTCAGAACAACCCGAGAGCACTATACATAACTCTTAAATGCAAGGGTTACATTGTGCCCAGAGTCCTTATTGATGGAGGGTCAGGGTTAAATGTCTTGCCAGTATCAACCCTGCACTATTTATCAATGAGTAAGGATGATATACTGCCACAGTTAATGGTAGTGAAAGCATTTGACGGAGCTAAGAAGAGCATCCTTGGAGAAATAACACTGCTACTTGAGATGGGCCCAAGCAGATTTGAAGTATTATTCCAAGTGATGGAGATTGAGTCGGATTATAATATGCTATTGGGAAGACCATGGATTAACAACGCCGGAGCTGTCCCCTCAACCTTGCATCAAAAGGTGAAATATGTGGAGAATGGAATGGTTGTTACAATTCATGGAGAAAAAGAAATCTTAGTGTCCAAACCAGTGGCATTGCCATATGTGGAGAATGTAGAGCTGGTGGAGAGTAGCTTATGGCATAATTTAGAGGTAGTAGGATTGAAACAAGAGCAAGCTAAACCCCCAATACAAAGTCAGGTGGTGGCCCACATCATGGCTAAGAACGGATATCTGGAAGGCAAAGGACTGGGATCGAGTTTGCAAGGCACCCAAACCCCTATATCGGTCCCTGAAAAGTTCAACTGGTTTGGTCTGGGGTACAAGGACTCGTTGAACGAGGAGATGAGAACTTTGAGTCTGGAGCAGAAAAAGCAAAGTGGAAAAATGAAGCAAATCCCTCACTTAAGAGAGACGTTTCATGGCCCGGTTGAAGTAATTACAGCTGGAATAGTTCACCCGCCTTGCTACCACTTCACCATCAACACCTTGGACTCTGAAACAACTCAAGGAGACAACAAATTTCAAGATAACAACAACGATGAAATGCTGATGAACTGGACTGCTGAACCAGTGATTGATGTTATTGCTGCAAAGTAATTTGTTAGATTGTATTAATTAAGATTTATGCTTTTGTTTATGCTACTGTGAGACATCGTTTAAATAAGCTTACATGATTTTTCAATAAGCCTTCCTTTATGTTTTCCATTTTTGCTTCGTTCCTTTTTCCTTTCTTTTGTTTTCTCCTTTCCTTTATTTCTTTACTTTTTCATTCCCAACTCGTTAATTCGTGTTTGTCCTATGTTGTTTGTGATCCATTATTTGTTTTAGCATTCCAACCTACCATAATTACTTTCCAGGAACATGAATGACATAGAAATTTTGCCACAAGAAAAGGAATTTGGAAACTTATCAATTGATTCTCTTGCTGCACTTGACCGTGATAACCATGAATTCGAGGAGGATGAAGAAGCCATTGAACAGTTTTCAAACCTCCTGGATTATTCAGAAAAAGGATTTGACTTAGACAATGAAGTGGTCGAGGTGATTAACATGGGCACCGTAGAGGACAAAAAGGAGCTGAAAATAGTGGACAATCCTGAACGCACAGAAATGGTTACATTGTTTAAGGAATTCCTGGATGTATTTGCATGGTCCTATCGTGATATGCCAGGATTGGACCCAGAGATTGCTTCACACAAAATCCCTTTGTATCTAGAAGCTGAGCCGAAAAAGCAAAAGTTGAGGAGAATGCGACCTGATATGTCATTGAAAATAAAAGAAGAAGTCACTAAACAGTTGGAGGCTGGATTCCTGGAGGTTTCACGACACACTGATTGGGTGGCTAATGTTGTGCCCGTGCCTAAAAAGGATGGAAAAGTCAGGATGTGTGTAGATTATCGGGATTTAAATAAAGCTAGTCCAAAAGACAGTTTTCCTCTCCCTGACATTGATGCCCTTGTTGATAATACAGCCAGAAGTCACCGATTCTCCTTTATGGATGGATACTCTGGGTATAATCAGATTCCCATGGATATTCATGACAAAGGAAAAACCACTTTCATAACTCCATGGGGAACATTTTGCTATACAGTCATGCCATTTGGATTGAAGAATGCTGGTGCCACCTACCAACGCGCTATGGTCACATTGTTCCATGACATGATGCATAAGGAGATTGAAGTGTATGTAGATGATATGGTCGCCAAGTCTAAGGAGGGAGAAAGCCACGTGGCAGTTCTGCAAAAACTGTTCGAGAGGCTCAGAAAGTATAAGTTACGATTGAACCCTAATAAATGCATTTTTGGGGCTTCTACAGGGAAGTTACTCGGGTTCATTGTCAGTATAAAAGGGATAAAAGTGGATCCTGACAAAGTAAAGGCGATACGAGAAATGTCTGCTCCCCGAACTGAACGAGAAGTGAGAAGTTTTCTTGGAAGGCTCAACTACATTGCTAGATTTATTGCCAATTTGCCTAGTACTTGTGAGCCTATATTCAAGCTGCTGCGAAAACATCAACCTGGGGAATGGAATGAAGAATGCCAAGAATCTTTTGATAAAATAAAAGCTTATCTGATGAGGCCTCCAATTCTAGCCCCACCTGTACCAGACCGTCCTTTAATATTGTACCTCACAGTGTTGCCCACGTCACTTGGGGCAATGTTGGGTCAATATGATGAGTCCGGAAAGAAAGAACAGGCAATTTATTATCTGAGCAAGAAGTTTAATGACTGTGAATCCCGTTATCTGGCGATTGAAAAGACTTGTTGTGCGTTAGTGTGGGTATCCAAGAGGTTGAGGCAGTACATGTTATACTATACTACCTGGTTAATCTCTCGAATGGATCCATTGAAATACATATTTGATAGTCCACATGTGTCGTTGAGAATGTCAAAGTAGCAAGTGGTTCTATCCGAATTTGATATCAAATATGTGACTCAGAAGTCTATCAAGAGAAGTGCAATTGCCGATCATCTAGCTGAAAATCCTCTTGAGGATATACAACCTATCGTTCCTGAATTCCCCGATGGTGAAGTGTTAACGGTGGAAAAAGATGAGATAGAAGAGGAAAATGTATGGAAAATGTACTTTGATGGGGCTGTCAATATGAATGGATGTGGAAGAGGAGCTGTAGTGGTATCACCAGCCGGGAAGCAGTACCCAGCCTCCATCAAATTAGATTTTGAATGCACCAACAACATTGCAGAATATGAGGCATGTGCAAATGGTTTGCAAGTAGCAATCGACTTGGGAATCAAAGAATTAAAAGTGTTTGGAGACTCTGCACTCATAATCTACCAAGTTAATGGAGAATGGCGTACGAAAGATCCAAAATTGATACCTTATCAGAAGTATTTATCTCGACTAATTGAGCATTTTGATGGTATATCATTTTCTCATTTAACTCGAGACAAAAATCAATTTGCGGATGCTTTAGCCACTTTGGCTGTGATGACTAAGTTGGGGGTCCATGCAAATGTACAACCTATTCGTGTAGAGGTGCAAGATGAACCGATATACTGTGACAGTGTGGAGATTGAAACAGACGGCCAACCATGGTATCATGACATCAAACAGTATGTTCAAAGAGGAGAATACCCGACTGGAGCAAATGAAGTGCAAAGAAAAACAATTCGAAGATTGGCCATGACCTTTTTCCTAAATGGTGAAGTCCTTTACAAGTGGAATCATGACACTACTCTCCTCAGATGTGTAGATGCTCATGAAGCTCGAATGATTATGACTGAAATCCACGAAGGAATCTGTGGAACCCATGCTAATGGGCATATGATGGCACGCAAGATCCTAAGAAGTGGATATTATTGGTCTACCATGGAAAATGACTGCATCAGTTATGTTCGAAAATGTCATAAATGTCAAACATATGCAGACCGAGTCAATGCTCCTCCAGTTCCACTACACAACATGGTATCTCCTTGGCCTTTCTCAATGTGGGGCATGGATGTCATCGGCCCGATTAATCCCAAAGCATCCAACGGCCATCGTTTTATTTTGGTTGCAATTGACTATTTCACAAAGTGGGTGGAGGCTGCTTCATATGCCAACATCGCACAGAAGGTGTTTCTCAGATTTATCAAAAAGGACATTATCTGCAGATATGGGATTCCAGAAAGAATTATCACAGATAATGCTCCTAACCTCAATGGTGCCGAAGGTCAAAAGTTCTTTGAAAATTTCAAGATCAAGCATCACAATTCAGCTCCTTATAGGCCTCAAATGAATGGCGCAGTTGAGGCAGCAAATAAAAACATCAAGAAAATCGTCGCCAAGATGGTGGTGAATTACAAAGACTGGCATAAGATGCTGCCATATGCTCTACACGCATATCGAACTAACATACGATCAAGCACAGGGGCAACTCCCTTCTCATTGGTATATGGAACGAAAGCTGTATCTCCCATAGAAGTGAAAATCCCGTCCTTAAGGATTTTGATGGAGTCTGACTTGGAGGAATCTGAATGGGTGAGAACTCGATATGAACAGCTGAACATGATAGAAGAGAAAAGACTGACTGCCATTTGTCATGGCCAGTTGTACCAAAATAGAATAGCTAAGGCTTTTAACAAGAAAGTCCGTCCTAGAGATTTTTATCCAGGGGATTTGGTTTTGAAGAAAATTCTTCCTAATCAGGAGGACGCACGGGGCAAGTGGGCTCCAAGTTATGAAGGTCCCTACATTGTCAAGCAAGCATTCTCAGGTGGGGCGTTGATTTTGCAAAACATGGATGGTCAAGAATTGCCTAAACCAATCAATACCGATGCAGTCAAAAGGTTCTATGCTTGAAAAGATGTTGAAAAAGCCCGTTAGGTTGAAAACTCGAAAGAGCAACCTAAGCAAAAGTTAGGGTAAAACGAAAAGAAAAAGAAAAAGAAAAACAAAAGAAAAAAGCTCGCTAGGTTGAAAACTCGAAAGAGCAACCTAGGCAAAAATTAGAGCAAAAAAATAAATATCATCTCAAGCGACCTATACTGGGGCAATTTTTAGTGTTGAATTGGTCCAATGAATCAAAAAGCCCAAGACCAAAACTGGGGCAATCTTTCAGAAAAAGGGTTTGAGGACATCTTCAGAGATCAGGGCTATGGTGTTCAACTGCTGTAAGAAATCGATTGAATGAGCCACAAAGAACTGGAACTGGGGCAAAAATTTCATGTTTTTCACAATCTTGTCTTTCACTTTTATGATTGTTCCCACATTTTGTCATCCAATACACGAAGCAATAAAGATGTTTATTCAGCCAATCCTTTTGTTTTCTCTTTAAATGCATATTTATTTATGATGTCTCAAGTAGGACAAATCTAAGTTTAAAGTTATACAACCTAATAATTCTTACAACAATATATCCATAGCTAGCATTACACCAAGAAAATTCAGAAGTTTCAGTCAAACTTGGCAGAAAAGCAATCATCATCCTAAAAAAGGGAAAAAGGGAAAGAAGTAAGCAAAGTTACAGAAGAAAGGAAAGCTTATGCCAGAAGGTCCAGTGGGTGAATTACGAGTTTGATCGGTTATAGTCTTCCTTGAGGCTCGCTTGATTTGGTTACGGTTAGTTTTTCTGAAAATAAACTGAAAATTGATGACTTGTGCATATAACCTAAAAGAAACAAAAAAAAAGAGATAAGGTGAAAATCGTTGTTTTCCATGATTGCCAATTTACATTTCAGTCGGCCTCAGATTGCCAATTTAATTTTCTTGTCGGCCTCAGATTGCCAAATTTACCTTGCCAAAAATTTACTTTCCAATCGGCCTCAGATTGCCAGTTTATTTTCATGTTGGCCTCAGATTGCCAATTTATTTTTCAGTCGGCCTCAGTTTGCCAAATTTACTTTTTTTGTCGGCCTCAGATTGCCAAATTTAATTTCTAGTCGGCCTCAGATTGCCAATTTACTTTCCAGTCGGCTTCAGATTGCCAGTTTATTTTCATGTTGGCCTCAGATTGCCAATTTACATTTCCAGTCGGCCTCACATTGCCAATTTATTTTCATGTCGGCCTCAGATTGCCACTTCACTTTCAGTCGGCCTCAGATTGCCAAATTTATTTTTCAGTCGGCCTCAGTTTGCCAAATTTATTTTTTTAATCGGCCTCAAATTGCCACGTAAATTTTCAGTCGGCCTCAGATTGCCATTTTCATTCTTCAGTTGGCCTCAGATTGCCACCTTTTACTTTCAGTCGGCCTCAGTTTGCCAAATTTATTTTTTTAATCGGCCTCAAATTGCCACGTAAGTTTTCAGTCGGCCTCAGATTGCCATTTTCATTCTTCAGTTGGCCTCAGATTGCCACCTTTTACTTTTAGTCGGCCTCAGATTGCCATTTTAACTTTTAATCGGCCTCAGATTGCCATTTTCACTCCTGTCGGCCTCAGAGTGCCGTTTTAAGTTTTCAGTCGACCTCAGGTTACCGTTTTAACCCGATCGGCTTCAGATTGCCATTTTAACTTTTCAGTCGCCCTCGGATTACCGTTTTTAACCCAATTGGCCTCAGAATGCCGTTTTAAATTCAGTCGGTTGTTGATCCGTAGCCAGTTGATCACAAGAATCTTCAATTTCTATTAGTTCTGTCATCTCTTGCTTGAATTTCATATTTCTTGTCACTCATACATTGGTTTTTGAATTGCATCATTGCATTGCATAGGCCACTCATGAGCATTTAGTTTCTTTCGTTATTTGAAGTCAGCATATTCTGCATTGCCGAACAAAATCAATGTTCATATCTTTGCTCCTTCCTTGCAAAATAATATGTAAAACTTAAGTTTATCATCTTATTTTATAAGAAAAAAAAGCAAAGAGGGGCAACTGTGAACACCCATTTTTTTTTTCGACCAAAAAAAGCTGGTAGTATTTCAGCCCATTCTCACTTGTCTGAAAAAACATATAGTAGGGAAAAAGAAAGCAAACAACATGCGCGAGCCTCTGCATGTCTCCACCTTCAGGTTCACGAACAAAAAAAAAAAAAAAGGGAAAAAGCGAGACACTCCACAGCTGAAGAAGCGTGAGAAGCAGACTCCAGTGGGGTTCTCTTCATCCCAAGAGCAGTATGGAGTTAAGCATAAATTAAACTAAGCTCAACATAAATAGGAGAGGGACAAAAGGAAATGGGGGGGGGGGGGGAGGGCAATCCCATTAGAGAATACTGACAGAGACTCACGAGCACGGTTTAAAAGCACGGCCTTGGACATCATCGAAAGGGGGGGCTTCTCACTACCTGCTCCATCACAGCCTCCTCCATCATCATCGCATAAAACATACAGTCCTCCACCTCCTCTATAAACTACCAATCATCAGCATCATAACCCTCAACTCTAACCATAATCATCACTACCCATCATCATCCATAAGCCAGCATTCAAAACCATAGCCAAACCAATACAAAACCATACACCAAAGTCACAAAATAAAACAAATCCTCATCCAACCCAAGAATACAGTCATAACAGCAAAATTAAAATCAAAAGAAGCAAAAGAGAAGGAGCCTGGGAATCTTGTTGAGAAATAAACAAAGCACCCCGATCTCATTCTTCTCTGCATTCGCCGTCGCGAAGTCTCCACCGCCACAACCAGCCAGCACCATTCTACGACCTCATCCACGAACTGCCCCGCGACACCAGTCCCGTCACGTTGCTGCCCAGACTCCTCCCTGTGAAGCCCGCGCTTGAAGACCTATCGCGGTCGACCGTGTGAAAACCAAGAACAGGTCGCGAACTGCCCTCCTCCCTCCTGGACCACCGCTCGCCTCCCGCTGGTGCCTTCACTGCTGGTGCCCCGCCAAACCTCCAGCCGTGAAGATTAGTCCAGCCTCCGCGCTTGCTCCTCACGCTGCTGCCATCACCGGCTGATTTGCTGCGAAAAGGTACCTCCCTTCATATGCAGAAATCCATTTCTCTATCTGGCTCTCCCTTTCTCTCTTTGTCTCTCTCTCTCTCTCATTATTTTTTTTTCTCTCTCTTGCTCTCTCTTTGCGTTGACGTGTGTGTGTGTATGTGTGTTTGGAGCCCATTATGAGTAATGAAAACCAAACCTTCAGATATACTTTGCATTGATGTGTATGTGTATGTGTGTATGTGTGTTACAATTCATGTATGTTTGGCCTCTATTGATGCAGGCAGCGCTTGAGGCTATTGTTTTGGTTAGGACTTTATTTGACTCCTTTTGTTATTGGGCTGTGTTGGTTTGGACTGAAATATATAGTTAGCATGGGTTTAGTTCTATCCTGTACATTATTTGTTAAATTTGGTAGGTTGGTTTTAGTTTAGGCTACTTCATTTTTAAATGTAATAGTTTCAGAAACTATTTTAGAGTTTATATCTTCTTTCAGAAAAATAAAAAGAAAATGATTTAGTTGTGTATTGGATTTTAAATAATTTGTGTTTAATTTTTTTTTCTTTTTTTTTTAAAAAAAATAATAATTAATGTGTGTGTATATATATATAATGGTAGTTAAGCCTCGTTTTTTTTTTTTTTTTTTTTTACGTTCATGTTATTTGCTCCTGTTTTGTTCAAATCAATTATGTAATAGTTATTTGTTTATGAGTTAGCTTTATCAATTCATGTTGAAATTAGCGTCAAAATAAACAAACATGTTTTATTTTTCTTTCTGGTAAATAAATACATTTAAAAATAAAAATAAAAATAGTTTTCCCTCCAATAAAAAATAATTTTTTTTTTTTTGAAAACTCTTCGATCCATGCAATGATCAATAATGATGATTGAATAGCAGATGTTATCTTTATCATTATTTGAATCATAAGAATTCATTGAGTGGCCTAGTGCTAACTTGGATTCTGTGCGATAATGGATTCTATATGCTGCATTACAAAATCTATTTTTTTTTTATTAAAATCAATCAGCACAACTTTTGAGTTTTATCTTAATTAAAACCCATCAACGCACAAATATTTTTTACAGAACTACGTGACTTTGAGTTCCTCATTGCACCAGAGGATACGTAGGAGCAGGCAATCCCTGTCAAGCCAAAATTAATTTTTTTTTAATTTATTTGTTGAATTGTAAATACATTTATGTAAATTCTTTACTTTTTCTTACATTGTAAATATATGTGTAAATTAATTTTCTTAATTTATGTGTTGAGTTTGTTAAACTAATTTCTTCTTGATTTATTTATTTAAATTGTAAATATATTCACGTAAGTAAATTTTTGAATTTATTTGTTTTGTCTTCTTTCATTAATTTATATTTTGAGGGGTTATTATTTAACTTGCATAATTTACTAAGGCACCGTCTAAGGACGGGTGTATTAGGGGTGCGTGGGATTAAGTTCCTACCCTTCCCTATGCATAACCGACTCCCGAATTCATATCTGGTTTTCAAACACTATTTTCATAAAAAATAAAATTGGTTTTTCCAAGATTTTCCAAATTAAATAAACTTGGTGGCGACTCCATTTTTAAACATAATTAATTCTTTCTCGCCGTCCCCGTCGTGATCCCGGTTGCGACACCAACAATACTATATCAAAACTAATTTCTTATTTTAATTACTGTGTACAGTATACATTTTATGAATTTACTTTAGTTATAAACTCATTTAAAAATAGCTTCTGTAGATGTGAAGGGGACTTTGGCAATTGGAGTATGACGCATGTATTGTTGTTACGTTGTATGAATCGTAATCTACTTCAGCATTTTTTTTCATCTACAATTTTCTTTTCCATGGACGTTTGATTTTAATGATAGAAAAATTAGAAAGAAAATTATTCATAAAATATCTCAATTTTAAAATTTAAATTTCATAATAATTTTATTTTTAAATCTGAAACAAAGGTGCGCTTAACCTAAGAATAATTCTTTTTCGCTTTTGGACGGAGGGTTTCGTGGATTGAGTAACAATGATCCAAGCACTTTGTTCAGTTTGGACTGATTCAGATGTTTCGTTGCACAAAGAAAGAAGCTATTCTTACCTTAAATGCTATAATTGCTCCTATGAACCGATACACCACTTATTGGAGTGACCCGAAAAAAAAAAATACAAAACTTAAAGTTTAGGCGAGAATTATAATTATAATTAGCTCTTCTGATATTTAATGTAACTACAATCGATATCTCTTAATTGGTCAAGCTGTTATCAAAGATCCTTGAGGTTTATTGAAACTTATCGTAACATCCCCTACAACTAATAATTCGTTACGATACGTACATACACACGATCATTAATAATAAAATTGCAATATATCATCTTTTGACAACATGTAACGTGCACGTCATAATTATAAACTCTTTACTCACACGGTAAAAAGTGATACTTTAATTCATCTACATGTTAAATTTTGCTATGAAATATCATAATTTTGTTATTAAAGATTATATACAGGTAATATGTTGTCTTTTCCATCACTTGAGTTAACGAAAGATGAATTACTTGGAGACCTCGAATGACAATTGTGCAAATCAAATAGGGTCATTAAAATTTAACAAACCGAAAGAAAAAGTTTAATACCTTGAAAGATGGGTGAATTTGGCCCAACTACAACCAAAATACTATTATCTTTATTATAATATTAAGAGCTTCTGAACTTTAGATTATGTATAATTTAAATTCTGATTTGTCAAAATATGTATTGTGATGTCCTAGACTTTTTAAACAATGCAAAACACTTCCTTCTGTTAAGTTGACATTCATTTTCGTTGTCAAATAATCATGTGCATGTCACTGTGCAATTAAATACACAAAAATACCCTCGTTTTAATCAGATTTCCTAATCCCAAACCTTCCTCTACTCAAAAATGGATAAAAATACTCTTTTTATTTCAATATGTAATACCTTAGGTTCATATGTTCTTAGCTAGGCCTGACACAGCCTTTAGGTGCCCCAGAAACCCCCGGTATGCTGTAAACCATGTTGCTGCTGAAGTCTGTAATATTATACAAAACAGGCTTGCTGTAGCAAGCAGGCGAGGCAAACGGGCTCGCTAAAATGAGTAAAAGTTTCAGCAGGCTTGTTGCAATGAGGAACTCAAAATTTGACAGACACCCAATATTACATAGTTTTATTTAAGTGCCCCAATATTTTAAAACCCTTCCCTTTCAGGTTTCTTTATTCTAAAATAGAAACCCTATTCCCCAAACAACCTTTCCTCCTTTTCACTCTCTTCCCCACTCAATCTTATCTTCTCCAAGCTTTAAGGTAAGAGATTGTTGCTAGATTATGCCCTCTTTCTCTCATCCCTTTCATGTTCTTGAGTTTGGGTGGTTATAATCTCTCATTGTTGTCAAGTTTGGATAGTCCTCCAGTGTTCTTAGAGTTGTTTAGAGATTATCCTAGATTATTTATTAGTTTTGTTGCTTCCATGATAAACATTGGTGCCATCCCCCCTCCCTAAAGCTCTATAGGTGTTGGCACTTCTCATTCTAACCCTTTAGGTGAATGGGTTCAATCCTATGGTCTTATTTTGGTCATTAGATATATATTTTCTAGCATTATGAAGTATTTAGTATATTTGAAATTGTAACATCCTTCCAAGTACAACATCATCCTTAAGCCATGACATTATACCTAGGAGTTGTTACTTATAAGTTTAGCGGACCTCGCTTAAATATCTAAAGCAAGTCCAAGTGATTCGTATTATAACTAATTCATAATTCTATTAAAATATATAATACAGAAACAAAATATTTTATTTAATACAGAGTCAAATATAGGAGGATGCTCTTCTATGAGCTTTAATACACATATGTTCTATATTATATTTATAGACATATACATATAGCTAAGTACAATCCATACAAGCCTTAGCCACTACACTCCTGCCACTTTGTTTCATATTAGTAGTCTCAACTGCTCTCTAGATTACCCTGGAAATGACATGGGAACACAAACATATAGGGGTGAGAATTTTTCAGTAAGGCATTCCCCATATGCACAGTTATAAATGTCATCGCTCTAGCCACTTCAGTTTATTAAAAAATGTGATTCATGCATTATATACTGAAGATTTATTTTTAAAGTTCAAAATCATCCTTTTGAAGTGGATTTCTTTTAGTATTCATTAACTTAATGCACATATATCATAATGTTTAAGGTCATAGTAAATCATGTTAAGCAAATAGTTCAATATGTTATGAGTATATATGATAAATGTAATGATATTTAATTTCCCTTAATATGTCAAAGGGGATTTCATCTTTCTCTCGTGACCAAAGAACTCAATTCCTTGCATTTTTCTCTTTTCATCGACATAGGGAAGACTTTGTTCATACCACATGGTATCTAAAGTGGACAACTTCACAATGGGTAATTTATACTAAATGGTATATACAATGGACAACTCTACAGTATCTGTAGTGGATAACTCTACAATTCACACCCAACAAAAGTTTTGTTTCTATTTTTCCCATATGTCAAAACATGCACAATTGAAGTTCTTACATGCTTTTTTGTCATATAGATGCATCATGTACTTCTATTTTCTCAAATGTATGCATAAACCACATGTAGGCATTCAATCACATGTGAGTCTCATTCATGCCTCATAAACCAATTTTTAAAGTGTATAGCATACATTTATACTCATCATATTTGAATTAAAAGACATTATCTCATCAATTCAATACTTTTGTTCATTTTCCAGCACCTTGGCAGATTTTTTATTTAAATAGTAAAATTTACTTTTCATATCAAATAACCAATCCAAAAGCTATAAAAATTTTCCATGACACCTTAATGTGTCCCCAACTCATGTAAAAATTTCAGAGTAAGAATCATTCTCTAATTTGTTAATAAAATTCTACAAATTTAATAGTCAAAGGCTACATAATCTCAACTTAAAACTAGAATTCCATAATTTTTAACCCTAGAAAATGATTGATTAAATTTAGAATAAAATTCATGGATCAATTGTAAGATGTTTGAAATACCATGTAAAAATTTCAAAGGAAAATTCAATCATTTCATATGGTGATCAAATTAGTAAAATTTACAGCTTCAAATCCAGCAATTCAGGCAACACGGGCATAATTTTTTTTTTCTTAAAGTAGTAAAAATCTTTAACATGACCCAAGAAAAATCATAGAGTTGCCTTATGATGTTAGCTTCAACATATAATTTTTCTAACTCATAAAAATAATTACAAATGCATCAAGAAAATCGTGATCAATTCATGCCTATAACAAAACCGAAATTCCAGCAAGATAGTACAAAACTCTTTTTGACAAAAATGATTTTCCAACAACTCTAAACCACTCTACCAATGTAAATACATGTATATCTAGGTGTAATCATACATTAAGATAAGAAAATATCAATTTTAGATCAAGCAAAATCTAAAAAAAATAGGATTGCACAATAAGGTACAAAGAACCTTACTTTTGAGGTTTTAGGGATCTTGGCTCCAAGGGTAATCCAAGAGTGATTTCCTTCACTTCAAAGCCTCAAACTAACACCAACCCCTTCCTTATACAGTAGGGGATGAGGTATCAAGGTAAAGAATTGAAATTTCAATTGATTAGTTTTGTAGATCTTGATGAGTGGAACAAGTTTAGTGAAGGAAGTTTATAGTTTTAGCAAGTCTAGGCTCTGATTTTGGGAGATTGAAATCAAGTTTGAAGCATTTTGGAGGACACAACAATGGTGGCTGTTTAGGTTCCTTTTCTAGCCAAGAATGACAAGGAAAAAAGACAAAGTTTGGTGATTCATACATATCCTAAGTTAGATATATTAATGATATAGTCAAAGTGTACTTCTTTCTAATAATAACAAGAAATGAATGGTTAGGACTTACTCTTACTTTACAAAATTAAATCTTAGCCTTATACTTGACCCTAAAGGATAGATATTATCCTTTTATAAAGATTAAACTATCTTTCGGTATTAGAAATCACACACCGAAATTTTACCAAACTAGTAAAATATAGTACCCGGGTAATCAAATATTGGCCGAAATTTCATTTCAAGTATAAAATTCTCATTTTTAAATATTTATAATCTTAATTTTATAATTTCTCAATTTCGGGCATCTTCAGGCCCCAATTTTAGGGTGTCAACTATCCTGGCGGGTCCGTGGGGCCCACAAGGTCATTATTCTTGCCCCGTCTAAATTTTTTTGTTAATTCATCTGTTGGGCCATCCTCATCATTGTTAAAACTGTCAGATTTATGAAATTCTCACTAATAAAAATCAAATTAATTTTTAAATAATTTTTTGTATGTTACAGAAATAGAACTCCGACATGACACAAGATTTTTGTGTATTTTTGCAAGAAAAAAGGGATATGTTTTGAATTTCTCATGAAAATTATTGATTTTCCAAATGTATGGGACCACCCTTGAAAGTTAAATTGCTTAGAGGTGATTTATTGCATGATTCTAGATATGATTTATGATGACAAGCGTTAGTAATATCTGACAGAAAATGTGGAAAGTTATATATGCACGATGATGGTGTATTGTGGAACCTAGATTATTAGAATCCCTTTTCAATAGTATGATTTTAAAATAGGGAGTTATTGTGAGAAATAGAGTTGTGAATTAACGACAGTTAAATCGTTGACCTTGGTATACCAAGTTGCTCACAAGAGACAAATTATTCTTACTCAGATTAGTTCATGAAGGACGCAGTCCACAATGGACTGTTAAAACCTCAGAGAGGTGCTTTTGTTCGCAAAGGACTGAGCACTGCCTTACAGTTATTGGATATTCTGTTTCTATGTTAATTCCTTAAAAATAAATATATTTATTTCAAATAAGTGTTGTCACAGCTATTATGTATTATATATGGAAATAATTTTTGAATGTTGCATTATTATTTATGTACCTTTCTTCTTATACCATATAGATTGTGGGTAAAGATCCATTCACTGAATTTTAAGATAAAACTCACCATTCCTCTCAGTTTCCTTTACAAATACAGTTGTTGTCGTAGATCCTCCATAGCCCCCTCCTCAACAACTATAATATTTCAATTGGCGAGTTTCACTTAGCAGTGGAGTATTTTGCTTTTTATATAGAGTGCTTCAGTGTTGTGCGGACAGGGTTTCGGACCACATATATTTTGTTTTGTTTACCATGATTCATGATGTATTTAAAGTGATATTGTTTTCATGGTTCTTTTGTATAGAACAACTCATATATTCTATGTTAAGATTTCAAATTTAGATGTAATATAATTCATAAAATGAATTATTTATGGTTATTATGATTTTGAAATTGCTAGTTGATTTATGTTTAGAAATGGTTGTATGATTTAAATTATGTATATAATACGACTTAGTGACCATTAGGCTTATATAAGAATGAGAATCTTCACGTGCCAGTCACATTCCCAAATCGGGTCGTGACACAATCAAACTCTAGCATACTTTTTATCGTTCTCTAACTATGACTACTTCTCATTGCTAGCCACTCTAGTGGCCACTTTGTCCTCCATCAGTGGTCGACCGCCCTATGCCGACTAGCTTTCTATCAGTGGCCAATCACCCTTTGCTGATTGCTGACCACCCACTCGCGGTTGCTTACCGCTCACCTGCTAGCGACCGACTGCCCCCGCTGGTATTAACCGTTGATTTCCTACCACCCAGTGGTGGAAGATGATAAATATATTTTTTTTGGGGGGGGGGGGGGAGGGCAAGCATAGCATGCTAGAATATCCTCCTAAGGTCATGACTCGATTAGGAAACTTTACCAACACGTGAGGGATTTCATCTCCAAGTAAGCCTCAAGGTAGTTGAGTTTTACTATATGTATAATTAAATATCATTTTCGTGTTCCAAATAAGTATTCAACTCATAATTTGAAAGCATGAGATCACATAATTACTTTTCATCTCATAAAACCAGTGCGATGTTCATGATAAACACATATTGGAATAAAACTGAGTTTCATAAACATAATCAAAATATATGTGAGTTGCCTACAAAACCAAGAAATCATATAAAATTAAATATATATATAAATCTATAATCATAAAAACCCCAAAATACATGAATGGTCTGGAACCGTGCTCAAATAAAGTTATTTTGTACATAGTTATTTTTTATTTGGATTTTATATAACTATTTTAGACATAAAATTTAACTTATAAATCAAATCAAATCACCAATTCCTAATTTATCTAAAAAAATAAATAAATCATCAATTCCTAATTTGAATCATTCCATACCCTACCTATACATAAGTCTTGTTTGGATTCCCTTCTCAAAAAGGATATTTTTTTAAAATAATCTATTTTAAGATGATCTTTTATGGAAGTAAAATATGTTTTATGTTTTGATATAAAATTAATTTATATTTGGATGCAACACTAAAATATTTTTATTTATTATAAAACATCTTTTTTCAGAAGATGAACATTGTAGTTTCTAATTTTTTTTTTTACTTTTTCTAATAATTCTGCTTTTACAAGTTATCCAAACAAACTAGAAAAATGTAAAAAGATTTTTTTAAATTAAAATAATGACATCCAAGCAATCATATAAAACTTCATGTAAAATCAGTTGAAGGATGAGCAGCATTTTGCTTCTATGATGGCGTCTTCTCCCAATTTCGCAGCGGAGGAAGAAGCTGACGGGTTGGTCACAACAATGCCAAATGGCTTGAACTTCCCATAGAGGTGACATAAGATACTCCACTTGCTTGGGGCAGTTAACATTCTCAGGCATGCTCAGTTTGTGTGCTCTTTGTGGTGGTGGAGCATAACCAAAGACCCTCTCATGTGGCACACCATTGATATTTGCAGAGCTTATACTGTTGATTGCAACTTATCAATGAACATTTTCTGTGATTCCATTGACCGTAGCTGGGGACATTTGGAAGAAATCAATATTGAGGATCATGGTTATAAAATTGGCCCACTGCTCAAACACAACATTAATAGGTCTTATTTTTCCCCTCTCTTCTTAGTTTCTTACTACGGTGAAAATCGGAGGAATTTTTCGTAAATTAGATTTATGTGTATTTTATGAATTCAGTTTATATGTGAAATTATATATGAATCTAATGCTTCAATAATTCTCCCCTATTTTTTATTCTCAAACCAAATCACCCTTGGCTCATGATTTGTCAATTAGTTTTAGTATGCGGTCTTGCTAATTGGAGATTTGACGAATCAAATTAGGGCTGGTGGTAGAAGTTTTAAACAAAGTAGGTTTAAATTTTCCATTAATTGTATCAAACTGATATATGAAAGTTTAATATCTAGATTTCTTATGCAATATTAATCATGGGTTGAAACTTTTACTTGTTAGAATCTCGTTATTTGATACCATTCAAAGACATGCGCTTCACACAATTACCACACGCACACACTCACAATATGCACTCTATTTGGCTTGTTTTCCTTCTTCTAAAGCAAAGACTTAACCACTTTGCATGGCTCAATACTGAAAAGAAGGGAGAGAAAGACATTCAGTTTACATGACAAGAGGGTAATGAAACTATTGTTGTTCACAAGCAATGTGGTGTGGTGCATTTAGAATGAAGCACCATACCCATTACCAATGTCTCGTGGTAAATTTATGGTATTATTGGAGTTGATTATTTCCTCGTTGATATGTAAAATTGACATATTTGTCTTGAGATTTGATGCGCAGATCTTAATGATGCATTTTGATTCCATTTCAAAGGACTGGGTTCATGATAAATATTATAGATAATCATGATCTGATTCAATATATTAACTACCTTTCTTAGAAAGCTTTCTGGTCCAGCCTTTAATTTATGGTTGAATTAACATGCTCGCTTTGTTTTTCCATGCTTCTATTCAAATGCTGAATGCTTTTTTATACTTTTTATGTATTCGGTGAAGCAGATTTTATTTATTAGTATCACTTTACCATTTTTTTTCCTTCATGAATTTATTTTTGTCTTATTTTTCTTCTATTATACAGTGCAAGCAATGTAAGACGTATGAGGATTGAGTGTGAGTGAAGCCGCTGCGAATCTTCCACTGTTAGAGGAGCTTTGAGATTTCACAAAGCAGAATATCTAGAGATTGTTTTGAAGTTATAGGCCAATGCTGCCCTCTTCCAAAAGTGCTGAGATTTAACTGGACGAGCCCTTTCCTGTGGCCAAAACCACGCCTCATCTACGTCATCTTGAGCTCAGGAAAAATAATTTTCTTACTAATGCTGGTTTGCTTGCCATACTTGATGGATGCCCTCACCTTGAATCACTTGCCATACGTCACCGTTTTAGATGACAAACTGATGAAGGCTTCTATAGTAGTATAGTTGTATGGGATATGATTTTAATTAAATTATAAGGTTGCTTTAATTTTCTGCACTTTTCTTTGAGATATTTGGATTTGATATATAAATATTTATGTATTTTTTTTTCTTCATTTTACATTTTCTATCTTTTATATTTTTATTTACCTTTTCATTGATTTTAAGCTTTACAGTTTTTTTTAATTTGTCGGTGTGTTAACCCACCTCGGATTAGGATTTTTCTAGCACACTACTAGAAGCCAGCTATTATAATTATCTTTTTGATTCGGCCATAGAAGCAAATTTGTGAAACCTTTGGCCTGGATGGAATATTTTGAGACACGAGTAAAATAACATTTTGTTCTATGAAAAAGATTTATGCCTTAACACTTTAGTCAAAGATCAATTGCACGCGCTTAGTCACTTAAAGATTTGAAATTATAATACTTTAACTCTCAGAAGTTCAATGCATACACTTTGATCCTATAAAAGTTTGATGATATAATATTTTAATCTAGAAGAAAGATCGATTGCATACACTTTAGTTCATCTGAATATTTATATTATATCACTTTAGCCCTTTATAATTCCAAATCTTTAGAGAAACTCAAATGTACGCAATTGATCTATTATGGGATCAAAGTGTTAGTTTTACTTCTTAGAGACACTCTCCAAGGGGATTAGGAAAACGGTTGGCCAATCCGAAAGGTGTGTTTGGAATTTGAAACTTGTGATGTTGTGTTGATCCAAATAAACTAATATTAGAGTTTAGTAAATTTTCAAATATCGACGATTTAGAAAGAACATATATTTTCCATCATTTGAAGGTAAAAAAAAAAAGCATGTATTTCCGATATATGAGCACTGCCCAATAGCCATGATTAAATAATTTCTGCAGAAATATTCAATGAAAGAATAAATTTTGATTTATTAGTAGACCAAATGTGACCAATCTCATCAGTATTGAATTTGTGAACTAAACAGTTTACATAATTTTGGTATAATTTATCATAGAATGCTTTGGCAAGGACGAAAATTGCTACTTGAAAATCATCCACTGACAAATATGTCAATTGTTTGAATTTTTTTTAATTTAAAAGTTTAAGAGGAGATAAGTGTCCAGAACTAGGAAAGATTCTCAATCTTTCACTCCACCAACGACATCCCCACATTGGTTAGTAGATTTAAACCCACGCCCTTGTGGAATAAGTCAAACATTAACCATCTGTGCTCACTCTCACTTTTAGTTTTGACTTCTAGGACATGAGTTTCTGTTGTCTAAGATTCTGAGATATGAAGTTGACCTCTTGTTCGTCTCAGCATTACTATACAATTGTGCTCAATAGTCAAAATGATTCAAGTATTATACATGAATGGAAGCTAAGCTCCTTAAAATCATTTAAGGTTAACATATTAGAGAAATCGATGCTAACATTGGTATGTATCTATCATCATTATAAATTAAAAAAAGAAAAAAAAATATAACAGGAGCTGACATAGTGCAGCTAGTCTCTTTTGTTCCACAATTGGTGCCAAGCAACGCTAGGTGCACATGTAAATGAACTTAAAGATGTGAGAGCGCGGGGGCGGGGGGGGGGGGGGGGTGTGGGGGAGGAATAGAAGAAGAGCTGCTAAATTATCAATTACAAAAAGAAGTTGGAAAGAAAGTTCATCTGTACATAACTATGGAACTGATTTGGTGCTTCTATCTCCGGCTTAAGAGAAGACAACTCCTGAGAGGCCTATAGGGAACTAAGCATTATGAATAAAATGGAACCTTAACCAAGATCCTGATTGGGGGAAAATTTCGATTGGCTATACAAGTATTTACAAACTCTGTAACTCTGTCAAAAGAAGCACACTAAGAGCAGCTAGAATTTGCTGCCTCAGTTTTGATCACCCGGGTGTTATAGGAGCCACAGAATCCACATTTGTGATATAACCAGTGGAAGCGTGCAGTGCCCTTTCGATCACAATCATTGCAGAGTATGTCCTGCATGGCCATTACCAAAATGATTAACAGAAGAAATGTGATGAGAAATCACGACTGCTAGGTATCTTTATATTTTATTTCACCTTAATTTTGTTGGAACTCCATTTGATGTGATGATAAAATCAACATTAAAATTGTAATTATATACAAACATCGCAGCATATGATTTGCATGAGGAATTTCCGCAGGTTCATTCTATTGGCACTGGTCATGAACAGGAGAAAAAAAAACATGTTTCTATGCCAAGAGTTGGTGGAGAAAGAAAATTTGTCCTAACTTCGAAGTTCTGGCTGCTATTGTAGCTCCTCTCTTTTTCAATAATGAAGTTATTTTAATTGATAAATAATTAATCAAAATAGTTAAGTATATTCAAGAATAAAGAGGTGTAATTTAACAAGAAGCAAGCTTTTTCTCACTAAGTGAGGCAGATTACATAGAACCCCTAAAATTATGTCTCTTATAAATGTCTCCTATAAAATGTCTTTAGAGAAACCACTAAAATCTATCTTTCGTAACAATTCTTTGATGCGGAACCCCGTGGATACTAAGACCCAGAAACCCCAACACACAATTGATAAAGATGATAGGATTGAAAACCAAATAAATATCACAAGGGAATCACTCTACCTTGTAATCCTTTATTCAGTTTCCTGATACAACAAGCCAAGGGAATCACTCTACCTCACTTGTACGCACAAAGTTTCTTAGAAGAAACCAAGAAATTTCATTCAACATCAAAAACTAAAAACCTGTGTCTGCCAAGTTTGGAGGTATTTATACCTCTTATTTAGGTTAAACCTATTTCCTAACCCTACCAGACTAAGCCCAAATTACTACACTACCAATTGAGCTTAACAAACATAAAAATAAAATAAGTCTTAAACATTTTTTTAAATAAAAAAAAAACTAATAAACTAAATAAACAGACTTGGCATAATATGACCAAAATATTTTATCAATGCCAATTCACTAATAATAATATTTTGGGCTGTCCATAATTGCCAATAGGAGTCTTGACTAATTCTTAATTCATCTCTTCAACAAATGGTTTAGCCAAGTTTC
Source organism: Dalbergia cultrata (assembly GCA_031216105.1). NCBI lineage: Eukaryota > Viridiplantae > Streptophyta > Magnoliopsida > Fabales > Fabaceae > Dalbergia > Dalbergia cultrata. Next base: position 77,164,495 of record CM062344.1, read on the forward strand.
CAAAATTGTTTTGAATCCTTTTAGCTAACGTCCTTGTGATAGGTCCCATGGGCATGCTACAATTCTCATCTGTTCTTCCAGTGCCAAAATGTCCAATTTGCCCTTCTGAGCATGTATCATTCTGTCTATATTTTTTTTTTCTTAATCTCCTTCTAAGTCTAATAAGAAGACTACTTTAACGCAGACCAAACATTCAGGAGACAGAATTAATACCTGATGACGATCCCTGTACTCTTCAGGAAGTTCCTCAGCAGCCAATAGAGCATCAAGCATACCAAAGTAAACCTGAGAAGATAGACAGACAAACAGCTTAAGTATTGAATGCCATGCAACTTTAAGCATTTCAAGTTTCCATTTGAAAGCAACATCAGAGTTCTATAGGCAGCGGCTTTTGACTTAATATTTATACCAATACCCTACCAAGAATACAACTCAACCTCCAACAAAATGGTTGACAAAGGAACTCGCTCAACAATCACACCTTAAAGAACAATGGAAATAGATAATCTAAATGCAAAATTTTACTTTCTCTAGGTGTCCCTGGAGTTTGTTATACCCGAAATAGTATATGGTATTGAGACTTGAGCATTCTAATTATATCACTATTCTTTCTTAAATCTTCTTCTATTGAAATGTCAACAAGAGAGCATTTACTCTTCTCTTTAGTTATCTCAAACTACAAATAAAGTGCCAACACATGTTTAGAGATGTTAAGGAACAATAAATGCATACAATTGTATATACAACCGCAAAGCATCTCTACAAATTTAGACTTGGTAGTACATATGTGAGAAGAAAACGTTCTTACCGCCATATCTCCCAATGACTTGCTGCAGATTGGACATGTGTAGTGACTACATGTGTATGCCTAACATTTCACAACAAAGTATAAGATTGAATTCAAAACTGTCCTTGAGATTACTTCATTTGACGAAGCAGAATGAAGATAAAAGACAAATTGTTCAAATGCATTTTCCTTGTTCTAGAGGAGCTAATCCTAAATGAGCATGACATACCTGAAAGCAAGCTGAATGCATGTAATGCCCACAGGGTAGAGCTCTGACTGTTGCACTTGATGTGAACAAGTCATCACAGCAGATTGGGCAGTTCATTTCTAGACCTTTCTCCAGGCACTTGTGAGATGCTGATTTTATCCCCAGGCAACAATTGCATTTCATACAATGAAAATAGTCAATACCAAGCCCTTGCCCAACACGGCATATATTGCAAAACGGGCAATGGTATACATTCCTGAAAAAGAATGATGCTAAGTCAGCAGTCCAAGGCTATGAGGAAAAATGAAATTAATAAACAAATTTGACAGGTTAATCTGATCATAGAGAGCATAAGTTCCCAAGTATTTGTCGCTAAGACAATCAAATAGCATTAAACATAAAAAATATTTTTTTTATTTAATATCATTTCACAAGTATAAATATGTAAATCTGTATATATGAGCATCAAAAGATTTGAGAAAATTGAACTCCTGCTTTCCAATTCAAATACATTTGTATATCCTCCCTCACTTTGCAAAAATATGGTATAGCACCTTAAGGAGGATGGATTCATCCTTGAACTGATTAACTTCAGTTATTAATAATTTATTCAATGTCCTGTATCTTCTCTTTGAAACTTTCACAAGTTTACATTGTTTACTAAGAAACCTCTTCCATTAAAATGGTGGATACACCACTCTAGCATGTCCATAAGTGATAAGTTGTTAATCTCAGTCCTAATGGCATATGTTGAAACTCTTGAATTCTAAAGCAAGCACCAGAAAGTACCTTTCATCGTCAAAAAATTTGCATATGCTACAATAGTACTTTGCCATGGAAAGTCCATTACAAGAAGGAGACATGCATATAGGCCCAACTGGTTGTATATTCAGGCAGCGCATACACATCATTTCCAATGTTGCTTTTCTGAAATTATCAAACAGATAATTAGAAATGCATATAACCATAACATCAACCAAGCCTGGACCCATTACGATCCAGGAGGGGTTGGCTACACAAAACAACCAACGCCATAGTGTTCTATCATAAATCATGTCAACAGTTAAACCATTAATGTAAATTAATGACTTTGGTGTCCAAAACATACACAGATAGTACTGGCTCAAAGAAAGTGTGAATTATTGCTAATGATCACTCTTGCTCTCCCCAATCTTGAATTCCCAATCTCTCCACTCATGGCTCTCACTTTAGTTAATACCTATTTATAAACAACTACTAATTAACAGAAACATGTAACTCAATAATAGCGTCCTATCAAATACTCCCCTCCAAAAAGATTCACCTTGTCCTCAAGGTGAGGTTATCTGTAAATGTCCCCTAACAATTTAAAGAAACATCAGCCGTGGTTCCAGATTGAAACTTGAACTCGATTCTCCATCCTCCAGGGCTCTTTCCTTCAGAGGAATCCCATGCCCAAGTTCTGAACGAGACCTCTCCTTTATTCCTGAATGAGGCTCATTATTCATATTTCACTTTTTTCTTTTCAAAAACTTCCTTTGCACAGAAACCGAGATCATCTTGGCCCAAGAATTCTAAAAGATAATAGCTGTCATCAAAACTCAATGTCTTCTACTTCGTGATATAGGCTTGGCCCATGATGCTAGAAACTGGGCTCACTTTGGGGTCCTTCAATCTTTGCCCTAAGTAAATACCGTATCCTGCACCTTTGCCTTAATTTCTACCTCTTCCATCTCCACAATGCCACCATCAGGAGTCCCCTTTGCCTTGATGGACGGAGCAGTACCTGGCAATTTCAGCAAAAGCAGCATCCATTGTCCTTTTTGTGTGACTCATCCTGGTTGCCCTTCCCACAGAGACAGCAGCTGGCTGTGCTACCATTGAGGTCTGCTGATCAAGATCAGGCCCTGCATGGATGCCGGCCACTCCTTTCTGCTTGATGGCTACAACTCTATATCTATCGCATGTGTTTCTTCATTTGAGACACAACCCAAGGGATGACCATCCTTCTCGATCTCAGTCTCTTTGAGCTCCCTTTGTGGCACATCCTTGCCCACCATCTTCTTGTTCATCACCAACTGATGCTCTTCTTTCATTTCCCTTTGAAGCAGTCTTTTTCCCATCATGTCCTACTTCTGCTTCTTAGTTGCAAGGCCCAAAGGCCCTTAATCATGAACAGATGGGTCAAGAACCAATGCTTCCTGGGATGATGGTAGGACAAGAACCAATTGCTACCTCCTCAGCCTCTTCTTCCACTGAGCAAGGTAGCTAGGATCGAGATTCTAGCTAGGATCGGAAGGGGAATACAAACACGTAAATCGTGGGGTAACACGGATCGTAAGATCCTACCAAAAATAAATAATTAAATTTATTTAAATATATAGGCATGTAACATACCGTAATTAAGCAAAATAAAATATAAAAAAAAGGATAAACCCAGCCCAAACAATTTTTAATATCTTTAATGCCTTTTTTGGTGGTTCAAATTGTCTCAGACTTTCTATTTTTTTTTTTTTTGGTTTCCTGATAGTTTGCCTTAAAGGGCTTACCCATTTTTTTTTAATGAGGATAGAAGCCCAGAACAAGAAAAAACAACCCAAATAAATATGCACTCAGCCCAAATGGAAGGCTCTAGAACAAAGGCACCTTTGTTTCCTTCATCAACAACGTTTTAACATAATGTCAAAATTTTGAGAGTTGAAATAATAGAGGCAGCATGCGACCAAGCCTGAAATCAGAGAAGGAAGACCCCAGCCTCGTCGCCGGCCGCGAGCTCGCCGGAGATGATGACTTTAGATGAGATCAGAGAAGAGAAGAGAAGATAGAGCACAACCAAGCCCAACACTAGGGAAGCTCCAACCTGTCGAGCTTTGAAGCCCCATCGATTGTCATCCTCGAAGAACAGAGACCAGGGGAAGAGACGGAGAACAGAGAGAAGAGAGAGCGGAGAATCGAGAGACACAAAGAAAAAATAGGAGGCGAAAAGTGGGAAACTCACAGTGCAAATGGGCGCGCGGAGCTCGTAAAACACGGCAGATTCCACCGAGTTTGCGATCTTACCCAGCGATCCCACGAGATCCAGCGGTAGCGAGTTGAGGAATGGAATCGGGATCGCCCAGGCTTGACGAAGTTGTAAAATCGTGCGATTCTACGTGTTACTGCACGATCCTAACTACCTTGCCACTGAATCTTCTTCTTCATGATAAAACCAAAGCTTTAGTTTGATACCTTTCAGCATTGCCTTCGCATATTCCAACCATGTTGCAACCCAGTTGTTTGCTATCCATCACTATCATCAGATGAGTTCTTGACCTGTAAGAGCGATTTCAACCCCCCACAATCTCTGCACATCAGGTGTTCTGCCCACACAAAAAATGACCCAACACTCTACTGGGCCAACCACCAACACTGCCTCCTTTGCATCCAAATCATCCCAAAACACATGGCCAAATACATTTCTGTTGTTTCTATGCTGCTTAGATCTGTTCAAGGCCCCAGGGCCCCGGAATGAGAGCTTTAATACCAGTTATAGTACTGGTTCAAAGAAAATGTGTAATTATTACTGATGGGGGTAAGAATATTTGAGAGATCCCTTGCTCTCCCTTATCATCAATTCCTAATCTCTCCACTCAGGCCTATCACCACTCCTAACAAATAAATGTAACTAACTAACAGCATCCGAACACATACCATGATAAAAAATTAAGAAATTCAATACAAAATTTACCTATCCATTGAGTGATCGCTCACATTGTCATGGCAAAATCTGCATGTAAATAACTTGCCACAACAAGCAGCACGAAGCTTGCAATTTCTCTTGTAATGCTCACAACCAAATACTTGCTTCTCTGGGTCCTGAAATGATGGTGAGCGACCTTCTATTTCTTTAGATGAGTCCCCAGATAAATCTTTAGGTAGCTTCTGTTGGGCAGCAATCCAGCGACTACAACACAAAAATAACTAATCAACAATGGCATGGAGATGATAGGTAAAGTAGTATAAAATAGACATGAAATTTATAATTTCACAATTATATAAACAAGGGAATAATGGTCACTGGAACTAACCTTGTCATTAGATTCTGCACAAGATATGCCTTTCTCCTTGGATCAAGAGTTGAATCACGATAAACCTTCCGGATCTCTGACTCAAGTTCATTCTGATTCATCCGGAATATGTCTTTCCAACCTGGCTTGAACATCTGGTCATTCAGTTCCAAGCTTTCTTGATGGTCAGCACCTAGGACAAAACCATAACACATATACCTTTTATTATCCATGCAGAAATTTCCACCAAACATGAAAGAAACTAAAAGCATATTAGAAACCTCTTTGAGAAGTGGTATGCTCTGATGTTTCTTCCTGTGAAATAGACACTGGACTCTCTTTCAAGCATTCATTTAGCCATTCATTGAACATAGTATTCTTAGTAGCTTGTTTCCATGTGTCCATCATTTTGTTCTGTTCATCCTCAGTAAGTGCAGAAGTTACCCAAGGTAACATTGACTGGAGAACTTCAGCACCAGTAGTTCCAATGATCCGGCCCACTATCTTGTCCTGCTCTTCAACAGTGAAATGTTTCCCAAACAATGGCCAGAGTTCGAGTTCTTCCCTGAAAATATGCTGATCCAGGGTTACTCTTACAGATTTGCACATCCCTTGAAGCTTAGTTGCAAGCTCATTGTACTTTCTAATATTATCACTATCATCTGCATCAGAAGTTTCAAAATTATGTTCATTCAAATCCTCTGACATAGGGGTTGTCTGCAAGGTCTCATGAAGGGCTGATAGCTCAGAAAGAGCACAAGAAATATCTTCAAATAATTTTTCTTCCTGCTTATGGTCCAGCATGTAAGAATGGCTCACATTGTGAAGTGTCTCTTTGGATTCCAATGCAGGAAATACTATATCATCTTCAGCGTTACTATGAGCTCTATATAAACCCCACAAAAGACGAAATCTTCCACTAAACTGCCGAATAGTAGTTTCATCACCTTCACTAAGCTTTCCAGATTCAACGTCTAAATACTCCAAGTCCTTCCGTATAGCTTTATGGAATTTAAATATGGTATCGATAGGTCTTTCTGTAGAGCCTGCATCACATGAGCTGCTGTCTGTTTCCCATATGAAAAGACTAGAATTAAGGGATGGGGCAGAAGAGGTGAAAGACAAGGAGCGCAATGACTTGACGGTAGCAAGGGAACTCAGCCCCAAATTGTTACTGTTGACTCCTAAACCTGGCACACAACAAGACTGAACATTACAACATTTTCTCCGGATACTACCATTTTCTGAAGTTTCAGGGACATCTCCATTCTTGTGAAACTCCAATATGTTCTGCTTGACTGATCTTTCAGTCCCATCTGAATCAGCTGATACAGAGCAATCTCTTGCAGCTAACGCAGAAGCACAAGTACAGGAAGATTGAACGATATTTTCTTCGATATCAGTAAGTCTCTGAGCATGACAGCAACCTGATGCACTTGAAGACAAACACAGACCATAGTTACGAGCCTTGCAAGCCCAACCACTGAAGAGTGTGACTAGAGCAGAATCTGTTGCTGGAGCTGGAACAGATTGCCAAATTGTCAGATATAGAATACTCACAACAAATTTCCTATAAATGTAGTTTCTTTTCACAGGAAACAAATTTAAAATAGACACAGAACCTGCCAATTGCATGTTTTTCAGAAACATCTTTGCTTCATCTTCAGTTAATGAACCAACCAACCATGGCAGCACACGCTCAATCAATTTCAGAGGCATCATGCACAAGCTTTGATACAGAAGTTCACGTTGCCTTTTGAAACTAAAGTGTTTTCGTGCAAGTGGAAGAACCTAAAGATGAGGGGAACCAATCACATAATTAAAAATAGATTAAAAGAGCTTGTTGCAACTTTCTTGTCAAACTCTTGTCATAAATGTTCAACTGTGGATTAAGAAATAAAGAACTTCCTATGTGATACTTCTGTACCCAAAAAAAGTAATTGATTAATTTTTAAACACAAGAATTGCTCAACAGTTATCAACCTTTGACAAGCTACGGTGTGACTACTACATCAATGACAGATCCAGAAAATTTTGACAATAAGGGACAAAAATCATAAATCAGTATAAAAATAAGTGCATTATACTATAACTTGTTGCTTTGTCCCATGTAGAGTTAATGTGGGATCAAACTCAATAAGATTCTGAGGTAAAAAATTTATTTATCTTTATAGTTTTTTTCAAAAGATATTATATTGTGGGGGCATAGCTGCCCCCCACCAAACAACACCACCTCCTCCTCCAACGTGGATCCATCCATGGCTGCATACATGACACTCAAAGTCCACCAACCAATTTATCAATCATCCTATCAAAGATTAACACTGCATATACTAAATACATTTACATCTCACTTGAGCAATGATGACTCACCTGGACTTCTTCATTTTGGAAATGATTCTGTATGGTTTCCATTATAAGATCAGCTTGTAAGCACAGCTTGGAATAAAATTCAGCTTCTGAATTAGATGTTGCTCCTTCACTTTGAATACTTTCAATCAAACACCGGAAGTCATTGAATTGGCTTTCTTCTTCAGCATGTTCATGAAAGAAAGAAAGCTCTCCATCTACTGCAGGAAAAATAACCTTGTCCTCAGCAATACTGCATCAATAGAAAAATCAATTAATCCCTCTTCCTTGTAACTTCAGAGACTAAATAAAGAATGAAGTACAGAGGATAACATTTTAAATGTAGAGAACTTAAGAGCATCATGCTTAGTTTCTGCTTTCTTTTTTTTGTTTTCAACTTGTCTATTTTTCAGGATTTTGTGAAAGAAATAGTGAAACAGAAAATTAAAACACAAACAAAATTTTCCTTTTTTATTTTTTAATTTCACAAAATCCTGAAAAATAAGAAATAGATTAAAAACATGAAATAAAAATACAAAATGAAAACATAAACCAAACAAACCTTAACCCTTCTTTTTCCCTCTTTTGAAAGTCATTTTGCCACTCTGTGTACTTTGGGACATTAAAATAGAAGATCATGAAAAGACCCTCTAATAAGAAACTATTACATTCGCATTCCATCAAAGCTTTTTCCTTAACCACTCCTTGTCACACACTATCACACTACATAAATAATACAACACAGAGGATAGTATCTAAGAAAGTAGCATGCTTTAATCTTTTATGATAATCACTTTGTCAGTCAATATACCATGCGACATTACAATAAACAAATCATGAGAAGTTTCTCTAGTAAGTAATTACGTCCACCTTCAATGAAAACTTGACAACCATAGTATTTCCCACTCATTCCTTGAGGATGGCATTGTTTTTCTTTCTTTTTCAATCAGTATTATCAACCATACAATTTACACATTTACTATATTAGTTGGAGAAAGTGAGAAGCAACAAAGGAATTCTTTTTCATGTTTTATGTGTAATCCTACAATCTGCACATCTTATATGTTGGACAAAGTAAGGTACAACAAAAGGTTATTTGTTTCCAATAGATTTTTCCGTACTTGATGTTTCTTCTATGGCTGTCCAATTATTTTCCAAAATAAGTAAGCATAGGTGTCAAAGATAGGGTAAAACTGAACATATGAACAGTAACAAACAAATTAAGGTTTTTTTTTTTTGGTTGGAGGAGAGGGGGCAAAGAAATATGTCCAACAAGAAATCAAAACAAGCAAATTTTTTATTTGAAAAAAAATCAGATACTTCCACATGACATGATACCTGTGAAATATGCAAACTTCAGCAATGAATTGCAACCTTTCATTAAAAGCTGAAAGATTAGTAAAATCTCCAGAGAATTGTATCTTTCTGGTCTCTACTGCTATCTCATTTAATTCTTTCTTTATTGCATTATGCCATAGCAATATTTCATCTATAGGATGTGTTCCCATTGTATCAGAAACATCTATGACAGATCCAGAATATTTCCTTTTCCCGGTTGCTGTGGGCTCACATGCACATTTTAGTTTCCCAATGTGATGGGTTGATGGACCAGGACTACATTGAACCTGAGAATGATCTACACAATTTTCAACTGTGTTAGCACTACTTCTTCCTTCCATCCACGCGAAAATAACCTTCAATAAGCAACAATATGATCAGAAAAATTACCATGACATATCAAATTGATACAAAATGTGCGATAACCCCAAAAGTAATGGCAAAGAAGATGAACAATGCTCTAGAACAGCATTAATATTACACCTTTTGAAGAAGTTTTTCCTCTGGCACTATTTTTCTTAAGCACTTCCTCAAATCTTGAGATTCATCAGGTGATATAGATGTTGAAAGCCATGGAAGAAATTCGGCCATCATATTCACAGGGATACTGCAAAGAAATTGCCAAACTAAAGACGCCTGTTCCTCAAGAGAGAACTTCTCAATAAGCAGTGGAAAAACCTGATATCATTCGACAAACAAAACCAAACAATAAGACACGGACCAAAATCAACAGGTTTTTCCGGCCTTTTAAAATTAAGTTAACAATCACCACAATGAATCCTTTCGGACATCCATTTTGTAAATGAACACCTGTAATATGCATACACATATGCAAGCATGTCACACAAATTGCTTGTTCAAATTTTCTGGTTAGTAGCGCCAGCTACATGCACAATTTTCTTAAATTTTATCATAAGCCTGCACACATTTTGTTTTTCTCCTAAATGGCACTCTCAAGTCAGCAAACAAAATGAAATATTGATTTTTAGTCTGACCTCCACAATATGAAAAACTACTTTTCTTTACAAAATATTAGGAGTTATTATAGTATGAAAACTAGTAGATGAACGTTACAGAAGAAAAACCAATTTAGTCCTGCAACTGTTAACATCAAAGACCTCATCTGAGTAGTTTTATGCAAATAAAAGTTATACTATTGATTACTATTGCCGAATCACTGGATGAAGTTGACATGGCTGGGTTTAAGGGAAATAGCCACTACAAGAATAATAAGCTTATCAAATAAGCAAACCACAAATTGGATGGTATACTTAAAAAAATATGTATAAATTTTTTAGTTAGACCACATAGAATTTAGCACGTAGCCTGCAATAACCATTAGCATTAATAGTAGTTTTAGCTTTTAGGTGTCGGAAACATTACAAAAAAAAAAATTCTTTCCATGATCTCAAATGCATTTATCTCGTTAGAAGAGTCAAAGTCGATGTTAAGTAAAGAGCTATCAAATCAATTTATACCTGCTCCTCTTCCTTAGCCAAGTGTTGACTAACTGACGTCTGGAGAGCTCCAGTGCATGATGCTAACTCCCGCGGGAAACTTTCATCATTATGGATTGAAGAATTCAACAGCTCAAATAGATGATCAAAAAGATTGCTTTCACTCTTGTGTTCAAGAGAATATGTCTGTGCTACATTCTTCACACGTATATCTAAAGCTGGAAAAATCACCTACATTTCAGAAGAAATTTCCATCAGATTGCTTGAAATAGCAGAAAAATAGGAGATATGAAGCCAATCCATGAAACATTGATACAGGAAAGTAGGAAGGATTCAAATGCTAAGCTAATAAAGCACAAAGCCACATCATGAAAAAGCAGTCATTGCCTCATTGGACTCTATCAAGAAATCTATAGGATGTTCTATGAAGGGATAAATGAATGCCAATGAAGGCCTGATGATCTAAATCAGAAATTGACGATGTTCACAGCTTTCCCAATTTATTTTAAAAAACGCATTGCAAGACTGACGGTTACGACAACCGCCAAATTAAAATTTGTGTGTGCAGAGATAGACCAATCATTTCTGATGAACTAGAAGTGGAATGAATTCATGAACCACAAGCTGTATCCGAACTCTATCAAATTACTTTTATATAAAAGCCTAATTGGGTCACGAATCAGCACACAACCAGTATAATTGTAGCTATTTACTAATTAGTGACAGACAATAAGCCCAATGTTATTTTTAAAGCTGGAAAGTGGAAAGGCACAAACTAAGTTATTGCTTAAGTTTGCCACACACAATAAATAGCTCAATTGTAATTAACATTCTTCATTGGGAAATTCGACAAAAAAAATCTGAAAAAAACCTTCATTTGGGAGACACACCCTGGAAAAGGAATCAATAATCATCATGCCGGGGTTTAGATATCCAATTCATCTCTAATCAAAAGTCATAAACAATGAGAATAGCAAAAAGACTATATCCATTTGGAATGAAAAAACACCACTGTGATTTTTTTAAAATAATTATTTTTCACTGAAACTTCACTAGCTCTTCCCCCAACATCAAATTGCTATAATTCATCAAATCAACTCAAAAACAAATAATAATAATTAAAAAATACACCATTTTCTTTCTACACCATTTCTCAACACAATTCAACAAAAATGGAAACGCATACACAAAAAATAAAATAAAAATCACAAAAGTGGCACACCTCATCTTCGGCATTGGAGTGGTGCCTATACATCGATCTGATGAAACGATACTGTTCTGCTAGAGGCCGGATATCGGAGCGGTCACCGTCTCCGGTGGCGAAGGCCATGGCGGACCGGTGCAAGGCGTCGAGCTCGTTCCGAATCGCCTTGTGGAAGAACGAGAATATCAAAATTGGCGACTCCAATAGCGAGCCGTTGAAGGCGCCGCCATTGGAGGACGAAGAAAGATCCACCTTGCTCACGCGATTATTAGCCAGCACCGCCACACCTTCTAGGTGCTGCACCCCCGTTAACGGCGTCGCCATCGCTCTTTATCCCCCGATTTTCTCGCACTTTCTCGGAAGCTCGAATTTTCCCGGAAAATTGTATCCAATTTTCTAACTCTTTCCTTTTTGTGTGTCTGTGAGACCGTAGTGGAGAGACGCTTTTTTTTCTAATTTTCTTTTTCTTTTTTCTCTGTGCGGATATTGTATTGTAAAATTCTTGTAATAATGCTGTTGTCGTTGTTGTTTTTTTTTGTTGTTGTTGAAGCAGAAGAACGGAAAGGGGTTGTTTGGTTACGGCAATGGGTGGAGAACGTGCGAGGTCTTGTGTCGTGACTTGTTCGGGAGTGAGGGAAATGATGACGTTCATTATATATGCCTGTGTCCTTGCCACGTGGACTGTGGTATTGCCACGTAGGATGATGATCATGTTCTGTGCTGTTTGTTTTTTTCTTAGGTCAATTTTTTAGAGGTCCTAAAAGAACCTTAGGGATTTTCCGTTTATATGTATATCACATCACTTAGGATATAAAAATGTAATGTAATAAAGGTTAAAGATGGTATCATAGCTAAAATATGGTTTTTCCTATGATACCCATCGAATGTTAGTAACTTTTTTTTATTTTAACGATTGTGATTAAAATTTCTATTTTTTATATTCAACTAGTGAGGGTTAGATCTTAGATGTTAGGATATCACTTGGTTTTAGTATAGAAGTGGTTAGTCCTCCATAAGATTCCAAATTGTAATTTGAATTCCAGTTGAAAGAGATAGATTTTCACATAAATCTATTTGATTTTGGTATTCATTTTTTTATTTTTTTAAATTTTATGAAAAATATTAACAAATATTTTATTATTCTTATTATTTTCACTGCTTTGTTTACAAAATCTTTAAAATAGAAACATAAAAAAAAAAATGATACAAAACAAATCCAATATCCAACCATGTCTTGAGCTAGATTTTGTACATAGCGGTAGGCAAGTTAATTTCAAGTAAAGATTTAAACCAGGGCAAAAGCAAGTATTATAGAAACCATTTTTAAAATACTTAATCCTGACACAGTTCATATGACAAATCGCATAATAATATATGTAGAAATATCTGAAACAAAAAGTACTTAAAATTCTCTTGATGTTTTGTATTTCCTTCTCATTATAATAAAGAAATCTAATTTCATTATAGGAGAAGATAATTGTATTTCTTTTTTAAGGTTATTGCCCTATCAATTATCTTTCCCCCCATTTTATTTATAAATCACCAGTATAGAATTAAATTTTATACTATATCCATTTTTTTATTATATTATTTAATTATATGCTACTAAATGTAAGAATTTTTTAAAAAAAATAAAAATCAAGAATTTTATTAATACGATGATACATAATTAAAAAGTTATTTTTTATAGGACATAATTAGATAATTTTGTAAAGAAAATTAAACTAATTGTACATTACAATTAAATTCGTATTGCATAGAGTGAATACTGTGATGTAATTTTTTTAATTTTTTAATTTTTGGTTGGTGTGAGAAATCCAATGTATAAGATACAATCCTGAGACAGTTTCCTGTATTCATTAATTATATAAATTGAATGACATAAACGGCTTTTACGTAGGCATTTTAGTCGGTATACCCCAATGTGCCCTTCAAAGACACGTTGAAAGTCGCACTCATCAATATATGAAAGTGACAAAATAAAATATTTTGTGCAGATCAAATTAGCTAGCGCCGATAAATGATTTATACGTGAAAAGCCTTAAGATTATATTTTTCCTATTGTCGTTTTTATATTATAAAAATGGGCAAATTGATGCAGTAATAAAAAAAAATTACTTGTTCGTTAGAGAAGAAAATTATATATCATTGTTATAATATCTTCTCAAGGTACAGAAGAGGTAAACAAAAGCAATATTCTGATGGAATATCGAAGAAAAGAAGAGGAAGATTGCTGGCATTTGGTTAAGTGCAAACGAATAATAATTGATGATAGAAATTAGACGAACAAATTGCGGGAAATATATAGTTGATATCACCCTTTTTTTTTTTGCATTTTCACCTACGTTTAATTCATTATATTTTATCAATGATAATTCACTATGTTTTTAAGTATATGTATAATGCACTCAACATTCTAGATTATCTGATCTATAATGGAACTTCTTTACACAATATAAGTTGGTGTTACGAACTGGATTCATACGGCATCATCACCATGTACCGAATAATTTTGGTTAAGTTTGTTCAAAAAAAAAAACTAAGTAAGAATACTAAAAATAATATTGACCATAATACGTTGGGAAAAAGTTCATGACGAAACGTAATCTTTGAATGAAGAAAGGCAAGGGGAAAAAGTTTAAAACTATGGACAACATTTGTTTATAGAATTATGATTCGTCATCGTTCAAAGGTTTGAAATTGGAATTTAATGAAAGAATAATATTGTGAATGGGAATTAGTGATGATAACAAGATGAGAGGTTATCTAATTATCCGCAACTAGTGTTGATGCCGTCATGGTTGAAAGCTCGAGGATGGAAGCTGCAATACTACATTACTACAAGACAAAATTGAATGAATAAAAATGGTATTACGTGGTTCCACCGAGAATAACTTCAGTGACATAAACTAACACCTGTGATATTTTTTTGTTTAAATTATAAAAATACATCGAGCATGTCCTAAATTAAAAAGAATTTAATTTTTATGCATTGCTATCATTCAATTAAATCATCCCATTTGTATTATTTTTAAATAGTGGGTATGAGATTTAATCACTTTTATTATTGACATAGTAATATATAATTAGATGATAGTATATATAAAAAATTTTATACTGTTAGTTCATAAAAATTAAATTCATTAAAAAATCCACAATAAATTTTAGAACCGTATAAATATATATATGTTTTTATTTTCATTGAAAAGGAAAAAAATTATTAAATATTTTAAATCAATTCTGATCAGAAAAAAAATCATATTTTTGTTAGAAAACTGCTACACTTTTTATGTTAATTTTTTAAAATTATGTGAAAGAAATACCAAAAATAATAATTTTCATTTTTCTGACTTTTTTAATCAATATTCAAAATATATAAATTGGAAAATAAGAATGTTTTGCCAAAAACCAATCCATGTATTTTCTTCTATTTATTTGGCTTTTTAAACGGCTAGCATGCTAGTTAAAATCTCTTTAAGCCTTACTCGAGTAAGGAAAAGAATAAAGGAGTCTAAAATTGAACGAAATAAAAAGATTTTTAATCGTAAACAAGATTTTTTATTAGTTGTTGTTGTTGTTGTTTATTAGAAAATTTGGAAAATATGTTTGACTCACTTTCATGGCAATACACATATAGTTTGTCCATTTTTAGAGGGAAGAAAAGAGAAAGGAATCATTTGCTCCTAATAACATACCCCAAAAGAAATAGATGATATTCAGAATCAGAATAAGAGGAATAGAATAATGTTCTGTGCAACTCACATTTAAAGGAGGAGAGAATAAAACGTATTATGAATATCATTTGTTTAACCTTTTGTAGGTGAAAATTACAATAAGTAGGGATGTCACAGTCAAGGTCATAGTTTGAAATTGAAGGCTGGAAAAGGAAAGAAGAAGAGTTGGCACAACTGCTAGAGGGAATAGAAAGGCACAAGGGTGGCACGAGGGGAGAGTGTGCCATGGATTAGTTGGCATTTGGCAGCCCCATGCCTGTGTAAGCGTAAGCCTGTCTTGGCTTATGATAGCACATTCCTCCAACAGCTTCCAAACTTCCAACCCTGCCTTCATTCCTTTGAACCTGTTGTCATCAATGATCCACCTAACTTCCTTTTTTCAAATTCATTTTTTCTACTATTGAGGACAAATTCTTTCGTGCCCTAAAAGTAAGGTGAAATATTTGTTCTATCTTATTCAATATATTAATTTTATAGGTTATTGGTCCCCTATTAATATAATAGCTGATATATTAATCAATAAATAATACGAAATAAGTATTTATCTTGCTTTTATATTGCCTAATAATTTCTCACTATTGAGGTACGAAAGCTATTGTAACAATTTTTAATTGTGTTGTAAATGTAGATAACACGAGGGGCCAAGTCAATGATCTACATAGGGTTACCAACCTACAAATCTAGTAGGGAAATATATTCAATTATGGGCTTATCCATACAGAAAGTTCAATGGACAGTAGAAAGGAAAAAAGGAAAAACAAAATCTTCAAATATAGGATTATTGCAAAGTTAATGTAAAAGGAATCTCTTTTCAAAGCTATAATTAAAAGCAAGCTTTGGGTTTAGCTAGAGGCCTACAGCCTAGAAATACTACTAATGGATTTCGATTTTGGAATTTTCAAGCCACATAGGCCTACGAGAAGGCCTTGATTAAGCCGTTCCGCATATGCTCTCTTGGTTGCTCTTTCCAATGGTCTTGATAAAATTATTCATTCAGACCCAAAAAAAAAATTATGCATATATTATTTTTTTTAAACTGGAAAATTATGCATATAATAATATATAATCAATTAATTTAATTTAATTTATATTGTGATTTAAAGAGTATGCTTTTTAAACTTATATTATTTCTTATAAAAGGAGGGAAGTCATCACAAGATAAACAGCACAAAAATATAGTTATTAAATTGTTTTTTATATATTATTATGCATAATATATATATATATATATATCAGTTAACTGAATTTAATAATTACTACGAAACATCTTATTATGGCATTCATGGTTCAATTTTATTGATAAAACCCAATCGATTCAAATAATAAATTTTATTTCGATTCGGTGTGATTTAATTATATTCGGATAACTGAACCAAACCCTATAAGCATTCGCAACAAAATATTTTACCGTATAACCCAACATCATATATGTCTTAACATAGAAAATAAAATACGAATTTTACATGATAAGCATTATTCTTAATTGAAAAATATTAGAGTTGGATATCATTATCATAAATTCATAATGATGTGACATTAGGGATGACAGTTAGCCGGGTAAGGACGAGGAATAGTCCCTCCATCCCTGTCCTGCCCTTCCAAATTTTTCCTTGTCCCAATCCTCATTCCCATGGCAGGGGGCAAATTCTCCCTCATTCCCAATTCCCACAAATTTCCATGGGAATTCACGGATACATAAACAATATTTAAAAGGTATTATTTTTATTATCTAATAATTTTCCATTATCAAAATTCCATTTTCCTACAATTATCTATCATTTTAAAAAATCTAGACAATATTAATTACATTTTATCTTTTACACCCTCATAAAAAATAGTATGTATATGAGAGAGGATAAATGGAGAAATTTAAAGATATTACCTAAATTTTCTTAATATATAAGTTTATTCAATTATCTCCTTAATTTATAGGTACAAATGAAAATGGACATTTATTAAAAAAATGAGTGGAGTAAAAACTTATACAAAGAATTTAGCTAGCCTTCCTTATTCTAGGTGAGGATCTCCACAAGATTGGGGGCATAATCCTCGTTCTTATCTTTCATACACTAATCGCGGGGAGAATTTACAGAAAATTGAGATGAATATGCCTTTAATTTTGTTTTTCTTAAAAAAAATAAAGTTGAGGCTATCAATAGTCTTGAGTGAAAACATACAGAGAACCAACTAATTTAGATTAAGTGATCCTTTAAGAAAAAATATAAATCTTACTGAAGTAAACCATGTATATCATCAATGGACCTTTTATTTATCTAGTTTTAGGTACAAGCAACCATGTGATTTAACCTCATTTGCGTTATCCAAAGCGAGGCCATACAACCTTTTCGCTTCACCAATCACCAACTAAAGTCTTATCAACTTGGTTAGGATTAAGATATCAGTTGCCGCTACCAAATAAAAAATGCTTTAATGTGCAAACGCAGATTTCCAATTTGGTTTTGACCAACCTTTGCTGTGAAAGAGAGGTTAGGAGTTGAGGAAAACAACAAAAGAACATCCACAAGTGCTAAGCAGTTAATCTTAATCCTATTTGCAACTTAGTGGGGGTCGAATCATTGTAGTTATTGACTAATTGACTTCACATAAATAAAGAAAAGCACAGCGACAAAAAAAAAAATAGAAAATAGAACTCTGTTTGTGGGTATATTAGGAAAATGCCATTGTATATAAGATATGTGAGATACCTTATAGACTTATAGATGAAAATCATTTATTCTCAAATCATGTATCATTCTTTATCCTGTTAATTATTTATTAACCATGAAGGATGATTAATGCACATTTAGTAACAATTTAAAAACTTTAACATACTTTTAAATTCTTATATTCCATATGTTGATAAATTATTGATGAGATTGAGAAGATGATTTGATTTGAGGACGTGTGATTTTATTATGGCATGGACTCCAACCATATCCACCTTTTATACAAATAACATTACTGTGTAAAGTTGGGCTGTTAAGCAATTGTGATTCAAATCTAAAAATATGCGCAGTAATGAACATTATTGATGCCCTTGAAATGAAAGGTTTTTCTGAACTCTACTTGTGGGAATTGTATTTGTCTTTGTTTTAACTTTCGACCAAAAACTGCAAATGTTGATGGTCTGATAAGTTTTGCATTTCAATTTGTCTAGGCTTTCTGAAGATAAAAAGTTGGGACCCCTTTATGAGTGCAATTAGATAGGCACCTGTGCACTCAAAGTTGCACTATATGGCCTGTCCTCAAGCAAGTTATTGTTGACTCTACTAGGGAAACAGAGAATGGTAGTGCTATCTCTCCAAATATGGAGGATGAATCCATTTTACACTTAGTTCTATTTTTTGGCTAATCTTGCCAGCAAATATAAAGATCCACCATGAACCTGTGGTTCACATATTCAACAACACCAATCACCAACTTTATGGCTTAAATTTTTCCCACTACCTTCTATATATTGCTTACATGCAAGGCATGTATGTATTCTCCTCTGGTCAAAGTGTCTTATATTTAATGCAATTGCGAATATGTTTTATTGGATTCTTGGAGATGAAAATGTTTGTCTCCTCAGTGTGCTGAGTCTGAACAAGATAAGGTTTATGATTAATATTTTCTCATAGCATCCACCTTCCTTTTTATTCCACTTACAGTCTTGTAGCTAGCCAAAAGGTAGAGGAGCAGGAAATAAAGTATGACAGAATATAACAGGAGTGAAAGTGTTAACAAAGTATTAGGCACACGGGATAATTTTATTTTTCCGCGTGATCAACAAATTAACATCGTCAATCTTGACATTGCAACAAAGGATGAATAATCAAACTTCATATTTTTAACCATTTGAATAATGTATGATCTTAAATAACCTTTTAGTTTGTTTTTGTTAGATCTAGCACTATCACAGGGCCAAAACCCATAACTATTAATATTAGTCATTGTGTGGTGTAACTATTTTTACTTAAATCCATTACCAATCGTCATAGTCCATTGTGACTTCAACCCACCTTGTCAAAGCAAGATGCTGGCCCACAACAAACAGTTTCCATCAGTCCAAAATGTTATACCATTCTCCGATACAAGTAGTGTTAGTGTAAGGAGAATTGGGAGTTCTATCATTCTACAATGCAAGCACCATTATTTCCCTTGTCTTGCTGCTGCATTCATTAACTTTAACTGCAACATTCTCAAGTAATTCCATTAAATGGATCCGTGCTTGATATTTTACTTTAAGGAATAGTTAGTTCCATAATATTCTCACATTAGCGTGTATAAATAATTTGTTACAACTCAATTTGGGCACATAACCAGCACGTAAAAAATCTGGTTCTCACATAAGCCTCGTGACCTGAGTTTCTCTTTATACACAGTTAATTATAAAATTATTTAAAACAAAACATCTTTTCTACTTACAAATGACTTATTCCTCAAATCCAAAAATAATCGTAATAACTCAATCTGAAGTTTCATAATCTGTCCCTAAAGTCTAAAGTCATAATACAACATATAAACATAAATTGCTCTGTTTCAAAAATGTCTAATACAATTAAGTCATTAAACATAAAATTTGAATATATTATTATAGGATGCAAAATACAAAATATGATCTAAGGTCCAGGATCCTGCCTATAGTGTATTGGAGCACTCCAAACAAAATAAGAATGCCTCACTTTCGTGAAGCTTAACTGTTGAACTCTATTGCTGCTAGGAAGATGGTGGAGAATAATCTACATCAGCTACAATATATGTAATAGGGAGAGAAGTAGGGGGGATGAGTTTTTATTCAAAAATTCAGTGAGTGAGCTCTCACCTGAAACCCCCTTCCATGGAACTTCAAGAAACCATACATAAAATCATAATAACATTAATAATATTCCAAAAGTCCTTCATAATCAAGTATACATATATCTAATTATATATGTTCAAGCCATCATTTTATAAACTCAAAATTTTTTTTCTCAATTTACTTTCATACATGAAATCATACAAGCTCATAGGATAGTAGCTCCCAAAGAAACAATGATTTCTGCTCTAGTTACACACAATATTTGTGATGTAACAAAAATCTGAATATAAACCTCTAGTCACATCTGGCGTTATGTATCTCTGTCCCCAGTGTAATAATAAATTATCTGTTATTTCTAGCCCTGGGCTACTTGGTACCAAGGTTAACAGATTAACTGTCATTAACACATTGCATGTTTCTCTGTAGCTACCTTCTAAACTAACTAAATGAATCCATTTAAAATTGAAAAACTTTAAACCTTTTTAATTCTCTGAGAGCTTTGAATCTATCTGATTCTAACAGTCTGACTTTAGCATAACTGTGACGATGAAATCAGGCCCAAGGACCACTCTCTATAGACATTTGTGATTTCACAAAACCCACAAAATATCTAGCCATCAACTGTCTTGAATCTCATGAAGATTCATACTCTAAAACCTTTTAGTTGATTATCTAAATTTTCAAACTGTCCAGCTTTCTCATAAACTAAGAAAACTCAACATCATATTATGAAATTACAAGGTCTAAGGCCATATTTTCAATCTTTTTCTCTAAACTTCATATCTAGTTATAAAACTATATCATATACATAAACCAGTTCCAAAATCCATTGAAACAATTAGAAAAGTCTCTAACAATTACATATATCATCAATTCTGTCTAAAATCAGTTTAACAATAATGGTCTCATGAGTTTTATCAAAAACAAGTTTCATGCTTCAAAGCCATAAGTTCTAAAACATACAAATCAACAGTAACATCAAATTCTTGTACAGTAATCTTCAAAATCAAGCAATAAAATATTTCATGAAAATAACTCTAATACATAGTATAGAGATCACAAATGCGAACTCACTCTCCTAGAAGGGTGAAATATACAGGAATAACTCCAACAGAACTCTAGTGTCATAACCCGCTTAAAGAACGTGACCGGCACGTGAGGGATTGGATCCTTACGGAAGCCTCTAATATCGTGACTGGCTAATATGCATAAATAAATTGAATATATTCAAAATATATCAAGTTTAACTAAATTTCGTAATTCTGAAAATGTTTCCAATCATAAATCCTGAACATAAAACTATATAAAATCCATAATATAAGCCAAAGCCAAACATAATTAAATAAATGACTGAAATTTTGAAAATAATCAAAACAATATAATGCATATATGGGATCCTGCCTACACAGTTATTAGAGCACTACTAACTAACACAACCAACATTAAGCTCCACTCCAAAGCAAAGCTCATCAAAAGAAACTGTAACATTACTGGAAAGGATCCTGTGGTGCAACTAAATATGTAACTGTATCTGTAGGGGAGGGAAAAGAGAGGGATGGGTTCATCAAAATTCAGTGAGTGAGCTTCCACTCACAACCCACGTGGGTAACAACAAAAATACATAATATATACATACAACTGAGGTAAAATATTTTATATAATTACATATAACTATATTGAAAACAATAAGCTAACTAAATCTATGGCAATAATTAGTTGAGAAACAGAAATTATTCTGTACACAAATATCTGAGCTGAATAGCTTAATCTGAGCCAATGACTAATTTGATAGGCTCCTAACTAGATCCCATAAATAGACAACACACTAGGTTCCTTCTATGGGTGAGCTAATCTTCTAGTGAAACACTTGGTACCAAGGTTAACAATGAATAATCTTGCAGCCGTTAACTCGTTGATCTGTTTCTCACTATTTATTAGCTAAAAACTAATAACAACAAAATTCATTATTCTTATTGTTCATATAAAACTAGGATTTATGGAAAATTTTCTGGATACTAAAATAAATGTAAATCATACATACAACAAGCTTGGTCCTATGAGTTTTCCAAAATAATAAATTGTCATGATAACTACAAAAAAATAATTTTCTAAAATTTCTATAATCCATAAAGGCATATTTCTTGGAATAAATTATTCTAAAATTTCATAAATAATTTATATAATCTGGTAAAAATAATAATAATGACCAAAAGTATGGTTATGAGCTTAAACATACTCACAGTTGGTAGCCGGGAGTGTACTTCCACTAACAACTTGACTATGAGGAGCTGGAATGACACTGGTAACTGGCAAACAATATAATGAAAATATAAACAATTTGGGTTTGTCACCTAAACTGAGTTTGGGATAATAGAGAGGAAAAATATTGTGTGTAAAAACCATACCTGTTAGAACTCAAACTCAAAAACTAGATAAAAAAGGGAAGGAATTGGCTAAATTCTATGAAGATCACTTATCAAAAGATATTGATTGGAGGAAGTTGAGAGAAACCATGTTATTCTCTCTAGGGAAAATTCTTCAATAGCTAGGGTTCTTAGAAAAATATTTAAGAGTATTATGATATGTCAAAAATATACTAGTAGTATAAAATAAAAAGAAAAAAAAAAGAAACTACAAAGCATAAAAGAAAAAATGAAACTAAAGTGTCCTGTCTAATTACACACACACACATATATATATATATATATATATGTATGTATGTATGTATGTCTTATATAATAGTAGCGTGATGCATGAAGTTATATTTATTATTATACACACACACACATATAATAGTATTAATAAATAACACCAACAGTAGTAAGTAATAATAATAATGATGATAATAACACCAATAATATATATGTATATATAATAATAGTAATTATAATTCATATGCTAATAAATTTGGTATTTGGGATATTACATCTAGGAAGTAGGAATAGAACCAGTATCTGATATGTAAATAATAGAGTTCTAGATTAACTTCTAGAATCCTAAAATAACTTAGATTTCATCCTGATAATAATAACAGTACATCATCTCTTACTATCATTGAAACAACACAAAACCTCCACAAAGACATGGAATATTGGAAGGAAAAGAAGATAAAGTCATTAAACTAGACATACTTTGAGTTTAGAAGTAAGAAAATGGAGTTTTTATGAAGAAAATGGGGTTTGAGAGTGGGAAAATCGCACTTTCTAGAGAGAATGGGATGAAAAAGTTGAGTTTTATGGTCTGGGCCCCGAATTGGGGGTTTATAAAAATTTTTAGCCTGTGATTTTTCTGGTTCACACCGCCTTACAGTTCCCTGACCATTGTAGCGCTCTCCAGAATGGTTTTTCTCATGTCTTTGAGCAATAATTCAAGTACTGGTATGTATTAGGCCAGATTGTCTCGGTACTCATTTATTTACATTTCTTATACTTTTTAACTTTAAGTTAATGTCCTCATTAACTTTAAAACACAAATGTAAATAAGGAAATTATCTCTATTTGGATTCAAATAAAATATCATAAAAATCAACATTCCAAAAAATCAAAATTCAAATTTTGGATTTTAGTTCAAATTTAGGAATTTCTAAAATTTCTAAGCGTGTGGGTTGGAAACGAAGTGTTTAAATGTCTCATAAAATTGATTAAAAATCATTCTTTACCTTGTTTTCCTCTTGGGAATAATTATTGAGATTTTTTATCCCAAGAATATGGTTTTTTCATGTAGCCATCCAATGAAGTGTAGGGTCTGGACTTAGCAGAATTTGGGACTTCAAACAACAAATAAAGGTAATTGACACCTTTCCTGGTCTGAAAAAATTTTCTAACATTTTTATTTAAAACTAGAGTATTACATAAGTAAAAAGGAAATCCTTAATGATAAGGAAGGTTGTATAAATAGGTGTTTAGCCTTAATAAAACCTCTCTTTAGCTTTTTTGCTCCTTTACCTGTATAGTGACTACCTATGATATCAGTTAAACCGCATTCTTAGTGCACTACAATAAACGCCATGATTGCAATATTAGATATAAAATGATTCATGTGACTCATTCCAATAGCTTAAACTTTTGGGAGAGATGGTTTCATATTATGGTATCAGAGTCTCTATAACCAGTGGTCTAAAGTTCAATCCTTCTTGCCCCCACTTCTAATAAAAATAATTAAATTTACATGCAGTACAGTTCTAACAAGTTGTTAAGATGCTTCCAAGCTTCAACAATGCAACAATGCTTCCAAGTTCTTTCAATGCATTTCACCAATTACAATAAGTTAAGATGCTTCCACGTTCCATCAATGCAATGAAGGTTTGGTTCATTCCATCTATAAGCTGTCTTGTTGCCGATGTTTCCTATGAATTAGTTGGCTAAAATTCTCAGTAGTCCTACAACTGCCATACTCCATGGCAATTTTACTTCATTGTGGGCCACTGGGCCTCTTCAGTGTTTGTTTTTCATTTTATATTTTATTAGGATTGCAATTACAATTGACTTGCTTAGTATCTTACAACATCAGAAAATTTCTGACCTGCTAAACTTGCATGTATCAGAACAAGGGCAGTGCTTAGTTACCAAAACATTTGGATATTCTTCAAATTCGTTCACATTGCTGTTTAACATGTCCTTGCTTCGAATGCTCTTCAAACCATAATAGATTTTTTCCAGTTCAGTTTAAGGTCAAGTTCTCGTATATTGTTTGTACAACCAATGCATTCGCCTAAGGATGAGATAATATTGAACCTTATTTTTTTGTGTATCTATTAAAAGCATAGAAGACCACATTTCTTCTTAATTCTAAAATTTAAGTGCTTCAACCTGGTAATCAGAAATCAATTTATTTTCTTTATTAGTTACAATGAGGTTAGATCCAAAATCATAAGCTCAAGACTACCAAAAGACTAAATAAAAAGGGGAATTTCTGTCATTGTCAAAGTTTCCTTGGCTTTGCTTATCAAGGTCCACAGTAAGCATCTCAAGGTTTTCAATGATGCATTCATATTGTTCTGAAGATCAAGGAACCTCCTCAGAACTTGCTTTAGCTGATCAATTCGATGGGTTAGTAGTATACGAAGAATGACAAGGCACCAAGCGACATGGTTTAAGTGTAAATTCTGTTCTGTTCCATTTTCAGTACAGGAAAGACGTTGAAAGCGATGAATGTGTCACCCTTTACTTTAGGCTTAACATTGCAGAATCCTAACTTATGATTGATTGTACACCGAAATTCTTGTTTCTTACACTCTCATTTCCTCATGATGCATTCTGGAAATCAAAATTAAATTCAAAATTTTTTTACTTTTAGTAAAGATTAGCAGTTCAACTGTAAACTCAATGTTAGAATGGAGAGTTAATATAAGGCTTATCAACATGTCTCTTTTGTGAAATTTGAAAGTACCACAAGCATACTTCCTAATGGTCCCCTAATATTCGTTGTAACTTTTTTGGGTCATTGATATGATATATACCACTGATACTATTTTCTTACCTTCTTGTTTTTTTTTTTAACATACACATATGACAAGATGCAAACATTTTAAGGTGTAAAGTCCCAGTTGGATATTGTCTGGCGGTCCCTCTCCCCTCCAATTTTACTACATGAGGGAATTATTGTTGTTGCTAAACTTTTTCCTTGACATTTTAGCCTTGCTTCTTGAAGCTCTCGATGAAATCTCTGTGGATATTTGGTTTCTTAGCTATATTGTCTTACTTGAATCACGATGTAAGTATTTTGTTATTATTATATCAGTGTTTTGCTAAGGCTTCAAAAGTGGGAAGTTTCCATAAAAGAAATAAAACTTCTAAGGCTCTACTGCATTTATAATCTAGAAAACTCAATAACTTACTACTTTTGAAGGCAATCATGGTTAGATAAACATTTATTATTATTGTCCTTGTTGATGTTGAGGGTAATATTTGGAGTTTGGACAATGTGGGAATATTCCCACATTGTCCAAAGTCCAAATATTGATGCTTGCATTACGTGTTTCATTTGTTATTACTCATTGTTAAAGTTGTGTGGGACTATTAATGTTGATTAGACAAGTGTCCATGTTGGCACATTTGGAACTCAGTGGCAGAAAGGATTGTTGAGTTGAACCTGTTTTACAATGAGGAGAGCTAGATAAGAGGCCTTGATGTTTTGAGCTTGTTTTAGGAATGGGTTCACTAGCTTGGGTGATTGAGTCTGCAGTTAGAACTGGCAGTTTCATATTAAGGGAGATGCTGGTTGATTAGGATCCGATTATTAGAAGTCTTGGACAGAGAAGCGTGTCCAATATGCAGTCTGAGAGATTTGTGGCAGATAAACCTCTAGGACGGTAGTGTGAGTCATCATGCATTAAAATCTGATTCAGAAGTTTATACTTAAAAATAATGGGGCAAGAAGATATCCATAGTGGATTGCACTAGTCTTTTTGTTGAGGATAGTGGCTAGATTCATCAATTGTTGGCAATGCGTACTTTAGGTATTGCTTTTGTCGTTAGTTAGTACATCATTGAAGTTGTGTTGTCTGTTAATGATTGATTAGATCAGTCTGGATGTAGTAGTCTATGAACTTGCCTATCAAGCAGATTAAAATGCGCTTCCTAACCAAGCTTATCGAGGGAACTTGATCATTTCTGTTTATATTTACTTACTATACATGACTATAAAATAATGGAACTGGAAGTCTTGTGGATTTGAGAAATGAAAGATGATGTTATTCATTTCTGATCAACCAACTCGCACAGCCTAATTGTTGGCTGCAATTCATCTTGGCCTTATAAATTAGGCTTGGATGTATTCACACAATTGTTCTGCAGATTATTGTATGTTATATTTATTAAACTGAATTAGTTCAGCATCATCAATCACACTCCCCACACCTTGGTTCTAATATTGAATTAAGTGTGACCTTCCATTAGGATCAGCTTCACTCATGAGTACTTTAAGTTTGCCCGTTAAGGTGCCTTGAACATATAGAAGCAAGAAACATTTCTGCTAACTTCCTTCAATCAAGCCTGATTATTGTTTTGCACTTCACTTGGAATCATTCAGTTGTTAGAAGTGAAAACTGAAAAGTGTGAGAATAGAGTCAAAGATCAAGCCCTCTATGTTGAATGTGTTTTCTTTTGGTAACACACCAAAATTCAAAGACATTCCATCCTTTTACCTAATTGATCATGCATTAAGTGACGAGCATGTTTGGTGTTTTTTAGGCCTGATGTCAAAATCCATTCATTTGTACAACTTTGTCAATAATATCTTTATCTCCTTCCCTTATTACTCCTTTCAAGGATGGGAATGAAACGGCAACACTCCCCATTAGTTACCAAGCTTTTAAGCTTCAGTTCACACTTAACCAATCCTCTTCATTTGTTCATATTTGTAATAGGTTTGTCAGTAGGTGTCACAATGAATGTAAACATCAAGAGCTTATCATTTGATTTACAAGGACTGTTCAGTTTATCAGTTATCACCAACAAAGCCACCAGATCCACCTCCACTATTGCGAAACTCGCTGCAATCAGTACCTCCATTGCAGCCGCAGCCTGTGCCTCTAATGACTCCTAGTGAATCTGCACCAAATATTGAGCAGCTTTTCATGCATAGTATGGATGCCAATTAATTGTTCTGTAGAGCATTAATGGTTCCAAGGAGAGAAAATTCCCCTGGCGAGCATGTACCTAAGATAGATTTCATGTTCTTGACAAAGGGATCCATACCCCTGGCTCCCTTGTGGGAGATGTTCTTCAAAGGGCGTGAAGGGCTTTAAACCATCTATGTTCACATTCATGCTTCATACAATTGGGTAGTGGCTGAGGATTCTGTATTCCATGGAGGGATCATTCCAAGCAAGGTAACTTCAAAATATTTTACAAATAGAAACCAAAGCTATGATTAAATTGATTTCTCACTTAAAATTGCTGTTGTCCAACTTCAGAATTTTTCTCCTCAAGAAGCATTCATGTTTTACACTATTCTCTCATTACAGCTAGACAGTAGATAGTTGATGCAGAGAGGTGGCGTTAGCAAATGCTCTCCTTGACTTCCACAATGAAAGGTTTGTGTTGCTCTGTGAGAGCTGCATTCCTTTGTTCAACTTCACAACAACATACGACTACTTGCCTAGTGTAGAGTTTCGTAGCCTCATATGATGACCCAAGAAAAGTTGGCCGTGGCAAATACATCCCCAAAATGGCACCTAAATTATCTATTGGCGCAAAGGGTCTCAATAATAGTTATTAGAACCGAACCGGATTGAGGGATTCCCTTTTTTTAATTGTGACGCAGTGAGAAACCATAAAAACGTTAACTAAATAAGAGCTTGCACACGGCAAGGCCCTCAACACAGTACTAAGATGCACCAAAGAGAATACATTTCTAAAATGAGTATTATATTCCTTGAAGGTATGTTTTAAATGCAATCCAAAGCCCCTTATTTATAACGGAGCTAGGCTCCTTACATTTGCTAAAACAAGCAATGTAAGATTAATAAGTACAATGAAATAAATAGGTAATGTGAGATTTATTTTATCTTCTTGTGATCCATACACTCCATATAGTCTAAAGTTATACGCTTCACGTCAGATTGGACTAGATTTACACTTAAACTGGTCAAATTTGGAGTGAACCATCAAATTACATGCAAACGCTAGTGAGTCGCAAGTGAATCAGGCATGTTTGACAATTCAAAAATCCCAAGAGAATGGTCCAAACCCCTTTCATATACTCACTCCCAACCACTAAGCCATTTGTTTGGTTGTGTTACTATGTCTCACTAACTATATATATTATATATCCAGCTATATTAAATTGTATTTTTATATATTAATTTTCTTAAATTCGATTTAATCAGTGACCCAATAACCTAATAGCTTAGCTTAGTTGATCATTGACTTGAGTGTGATAACTATGGTCTCATTGGTTTGAGGTCAATAGAAAGCTAGCCATTGAGATTGTCTCGGACAAGAAATTCTATCCCATCTTCATTGAACATTGCAGCCCCCCATGTTATATGGATGAGCACTATATCCTTACATTTGTGAATAAATGTTGCACAAACGAGAACTTGAATAGGAGCATAACTTGGGTTGATTGGGCCAAGAGTGGACCACACCCTGGAAGATTTGGCAGGTCTTCAATCTCAGCTGAGTTTCTGAATCAAATAAGGTTCAGCAGCATTGATGGTGGCAATTCTATTTCTACTTCCATGTGCTTTCTTTTTGCCAGAAAGTTCATGCCGGATGCTTTGCATCCTTTGTTGCAGATTGCACCTATGCTACTAGGCCTTAATTCTTGACATTGTTGCCTTTGCAACATTATGAATTTCATCTTGGTTTCACTAGGATCAACCGTGTAACCTAAAATTAAAAGTGAACAATTAAAGGTGGAATACCATACAACATTTCACACAAATATCATGTATAAATCTTTTTTTATTTTATTTCAAGTTTAGATCAAACTAACCCTTAATTCGCTTTTGTTTTTTCACCCTTTTAATTAATGATTGAATACTTCTTGTTAGACTCAAGAAGGATCAATTTAGAACGTAGATTAAATTATTTTATTGTTTGACAATGAGCTAGATCTACTAGTTCATGCAATGTAGTAGTAAATAATATTTGCAAGGTATATAGATAAAGAGCATCAAACTTTAACATGGAAAACAGCCAAATATTAGAAGAAAAACCAAAAGACAAAATTTGAAAATATTCAATTATATGTAAAATAATTATAATATTTTGTACATACACTCTCTAACATGAGTTAAATATAGTGATTTCTAGTGAAACCCTCATTCAAATATTACAATTTTGGTAATTGAAGTATCAAGAAGTAATATAGATGATATCTAAAATTTATCTAGTTTATCTTACACCCTTTAAGGTATACTCACACTCTACGCAATACCAAAGACCATTTTGTTCTCTTTGTTGTTCATGTTGCTTGCCTCTTAAATTGCACTGCTTCATTGTTTCCAAATAAACGAATTACATGTATAAAGGCTTCATGCAATGTGAACTTGCAAAATTTCCTTGTCACACTGTGCATTAACTGCAGTGGACATCAAATTCGAACATTTTCAATTTCAAGTCTCGTTTGCGTTCTTTTTCTTCACTTACCTACCTTTGCATTCATTGTTTGTTTGTTTCTTCCTTTGTTTTATTTCTTCAGTCATGGCTGAAACCCACCGTGGTTTCACTTAAACTTTCTTTCCTTGGCTTTTTTTTTTTGGAGAAAAAAAAAAAGAAACTATACAAAAATGACATTTCCACAATTAAACACAATTAACCCATTTTTAAAATTTCCCCACCAAAATGACATATCTATTCCATTTTTATATTTAAACCTTATGGAACACTACATCAACACTTTTTCATAGGCATTAAATATGTTGATACAATGTCTCACATGTTGTAAGTCTGAATAACATTACTATTTCTGGATTTATATAAGAACTGTGTAATTCAGGTAGTGTTTTGTGTATCAATTATCACATAGATCAATTGTTGTTCTAGTATAATTAAAGGGCTCGAGTTTGAGTCCTGCGTATGCAACTTTGTTCAAAACTTTAAAAAGAGAGTTTTAATACTTTAGTGGTCATACCTGGCTCGAGCTAGATGCTCTCGAGTAAGAAGATATCATAGTTCAACAATCAAATAGTATTGACCATGTTCTCACTTTTGTTATTCTAGGCATGCTTGAGTTCCTTTTAACTTATAAAGAAAACTCCAAATTGGACCCTTACATTTTACTTCTGGACAAGTTTATCCAGACAAAAATAAACTCATTTTGTGGTTCCTAACATTTCAGATTCATACAAAACTTAGTCCTTGTCGATAAAATCATCAAATAAAGTATCAAAATAGGATATTTTTATCCCTATCCCCATTTTTACCATCCACCCTCCCCCACTGCCCCCACCCCACCTCCATTGGCGTGTTCATCTCTGCCCTCTATTGCAAATGTTCCAGTCTATTCAACGTAAAAATAGCTACATCAACACTAAATCACTTAATTTTAGCTAAAACATGAAACACCCCAAAACAACCATCCCCGCCCGTAAATAACAAATTAGTTCACAATGAACTTGAACTTCGTACCTCTGTTAATATTTGTTTTTTTTCCCGATAAGTCTAAAAATAGATACTCAGCTCCCCAAAATATGTGAGGAATATAGTCTGGTAGAGGATAGCCGCGAAAACATAATGGTTTCGTCAAAACAAAGTAATAACAATCAAGATTATATCTAACATGTGTAGCTGTACTTGAATCTAAAAGTAGCACCGGCAACATCCAAGCATCACATATCATCTCTTTCTCGCAAATCTCCAAAGTCATCATCACAACCGAAAAAATAAAAGTAAAATTGTGAATTAATTGTTAAATGTAAACAAAAAATGAAGTTGTAGAAACTTCTCTAACCCTGATAAGAATTCAAGTTTAAATAGCTAAAATTCCGCCGTTAGAATCACTTGGATATAAATCGCATTTGTCTGAAATTGGAATAAATTTTAAGAAATAAAAAAAATACACCAATAATTAATGAGTAGATTCATTAATTTTCAGATTTATCAAAGAAAACATGCCTGCCATGAATATATTAGATTTTTGGGTTGAGCGAGGTTGGAGATGAAGGAAAGGTAAGGTTCATGAATTAACTTGTTTGGAGAGTAAATTGTGAGGGGCTGATTTTTGAGGTTTTCTCTAAATTATAAGAATTTGGAAATTGTTAAAATTTTAAAATACAAAATACAAAATATAAATTGCACGGACAAATTTTGATTTATTTTTACATTTGATATACAAATGTCTAGTTTTATAGCACATTATTATTGGCTATCGTGGACTGTGCACAGGGTAAGAAACGCATCTCCCAAATACGTGAGATTGTTTGATCTTTATAGTTGATGTGATAATTTTATTGGTAGGCGATCTCATTGGTCTTTTGCAAGTAATGCTGAGCTTGGGAGCTTTACCCATGACCTTGTTAGGCTGGCATCAAGATCATCACCTGAACTTTTTATCATAAAATAATAATAATAATAAGGATTTATCAAAAAGAGAAACCCATGTCTTGAAAAGATGGATTTTTACATTTTCAAAGTGTTGAATCAATTAAAATATTTTAGAATTTACTTTTTTTAGTATATTTAGGGCACCGGTTAGCAAAATAATAATAATAATAATAATAATAATAATAATAACACATGATTTTAGTAAATTTTAAAACTATTAAATGAAGTATTGAAATTAAATGAGAAACCATTCCACTTTCCAAGTCGTCTAGTTAATAATGTGTTTGTTTCATCACTAGAGATTTGAGAGAGATCAACTTGGGTTTGAGAGAACTAACAACGACTTTATTTCACGTAAAAGTGTACCGAAAGGTCTATTTCTTCCTTTTGCATTGCAATAAATGCAAACCAAACATGCTATGAGCCTATAACACACCTTAGGAAAGCAAATCTTCAAACTTCGAAAGAGCTTTATTATATCCTCCTAAAATATCTCCTAATTGTTAAAAAAATAAAATATTAAATAATTTTGTCTTAAATATATCTTTGTTCATTAAAAATACAATGAATTCTGGTTTTAACTCCATAGTTTTTTTTTATGGGTTTTAATCCAATTTTTGTTTTTTTAATTTCAGTTTTGATCCTGATGGCTTTAAGGTCAAGGGAATAAATATTAAAATTATACGATTAGTTCTTACAAATATTATAAATATGATTTTATTTTAAATCCTTATAAAATATTTTAAGAATTATTCTTATAAATATTATACTTAACAACTTGGTTTAAGCAATATAATACAAACTCAATTTTTTTCTAAATGAAAAATTGGATCATTACAAAAAGAAGAACAAACAAAAACCGAAATTTGCTATATTCATGAGGACGAATAAAAACTTAAATCAATGTTTTTAATATTCTCATATTAAGTGTATTTATAATTAAAAAATCCAATATTTTTCTTATTTATCAATTAAAATTATTATTAAGGAAAAAATCACAACTCCCGTCCTTGAATAATTGTTCAGTTTTAAATGTCCATTAAAATTAAGGAAATAATTGGAGAACATCAATATTAACAAAAGTTAATGAGAATAATTTACTAAATTACTTTTTTTTCTTTTTAATACTATAATTTTTTCTCTTTTTCTCCACTAAATGAGTTAATAGTATTTAATATGGATATTATTAAAAAAGAAATAATTAATACATATTAAATTTTTTTAAATGGATAAATATTTTAAGATAAATATTTTTAAAATAAACAATTATTCAAGGATTTTGAAATCAATCATTCTTTGCCAACATGGTTGGTTCACTTAGTCAACATCACCATATGCCATTTTTCGTTGTAACTTGAGTTCAATTATCAAGTTATCCATGTTGGTCTGTCATCTATAAGTGCTCATTGAATCCAAAGATATACCCTGATTTTGGATTGAGTGAGTCCTTTTCTCAACATAGATTTTTGCTACCAAAAAATCGACCAGTATTTACTTTCCCAAAATATGCAATTCAAGTTATACTTCATTATTGGAGAATGTTTTATTTTTGTATTCCCACTCTTTTTTTTCGAAGATTGATTCATCAAAAAGACCTTGCTTGCCTTAAATATTAATGCTAATTAAAACGCATAGCATGTGATTGGTTCACCGGGGAGGCGGCTTTTTCTTCTTTAAACACGCATCTTCCTGTATGTACAATGCACAACTTATGCCAAATTGGTCAATTTGTTGTTTTTTCATCACAAAAGTGTGTTTGAAATCATTTAAAAAAGTAGACAATTTTTATGAACCATTTCTTTCATAAGATTAAACCAGCACATAGATACATGAGAATAAATTTTATATTTAACACATTTCTTCACACAAATGTCTTATTTGAATTTGAAGCTGAATAATTTAGAAGAATGAGAAATAACATAAATTGAACTCTAGATTTTTTAGTTATGGATACTCTAATACTTTACCATAAATAATGTCTTCTAAAAACTTAAACTATTTGACAGATGCATGTTAATGATATTTATATTTAATATGATAAAATATATAATTCAAATGTTAATTTAATAAATCAATATATATTTTCCAAATAATAATTGATAATTGAATTTATTTTTAGTTATAGCTCTACTTGAATGAATGATGCTACGTACAGTTAGAACTATCTATCAACCTTTTGTCAAATTTTGTTAAAATTCAATAATTGAGATTAAATTAATTAAAGTAGTAAAGATTATTCTGTGTCAAATCATAATAACAAAAAATTTCATAATAAACTTTGGGTATTTGGTGTTTTCTTACTTGAATATAAATTTTAATTAACAATGAAGAAGTTTTATGTCTTTTTCTAAGAATATTTTATGTATTTTTAACTTAAAATAAGATAAAATCTTAATTAAAGTAGTGAGTCCAAGATTTTAACTCTCTTTTTTTTTGTGAACTTATATTCACCGCTAGAAGTAGTGACTAATCTTCCCAATCCATAAAGCTCATATATGTAGGATTTACCTTTAATTATGAACTCTCTTCATACACTGTCACAAATCGAACCTTGAACTAGATGATTAAGGAGCCCAACTACGTGCTTTAAGCTCTCACACACCCGATGACTTTAGTACACTTACACTCTTTAAAGTAAGTATTTAAATTAATGTCAACACTCTAAGACAAGAGTACAAAGAAAAGGAAAAAGTAAGATATAAGCTTAAAGTATTTTTGACTAGTACAAGTTGCACGATGGAATTAGTCTGTATACATAGTCTTAGTCTCTCTCTTTCTCTATTTGCAATCATGTGCGATGTGAAACTTATTCCAAGGAGCTTCCCTCACCCATTGCAATCTTTGGTGATGTGGGACTTCTCCTAATATATTGTATTTCAATCAAAACCAACACAGAGGAATTCTCAATGTGATCCATTTTAATATAAATATCCACCGCAAGAAATTTACCCTAAAACAACACTTAGTTTTGGAAACATATGAAAAATATTATTTTTTGTACACATAGACAATACTTTTTTCAAATATATTGCCTTTGATATATAAAAAATATTGTCTTCTTTACTCAAAAGTATTTCCTTAAACAATTAAGCACACTTGCTTTAGCAACACTATAAAAAGTTATGTATTAGCTTAAAAATGTACCATTTTATTAAAAAATGTTGCCGTTAGTAATTGGTCATATATGATATAATAACTCTTCAAAAAATGATGTTTTAACTTAAAAAAGTATAACATTTGCCATAACACTTTTTATGTGTACCCAAAACTACGTGTTTTTTTATGCATCAATTTTTTTCCAGTCATCAATCATGACATGGTAATTTTCATGATTTACATTGGAATGGCAATATAAGATAATTGTATACTACCAATACACGAAAATTAGTCTTCGTGCATAAAAGTAGTCTCTTAGGTTATGAGAATAAGTTTCACGTAATGACAGTACAGGTCGTTCAAAACAAATTAAATACATTTCTGTTATTTCTATTATATTGAATGATATTATAAAATAATTTTCCGTTTTCATTCAATAGAAGTTGAAAAAATTGCCAATATGATCCATATCTATATAATTAGCCATCATTATTTTTCGAGAAAGTAATGCTATACAACTAAAAGTTTTGACAGAAAATAAGATTGTAGTATTTGGATGGAATATAATATAGCAGATATAGTAGTACTCATTTATCCAATCAACCATCAACACATCTGTCATATTATTCTAACAAATAAATTTAAATATAAATTATGACTGCCAAGTGTTTTCCTTTTTGAAGTGTATAAATGCCATTTTCTAAATAATTATTACATTTAATCTCTATAGTCAACATATATAGTACAAATGCTTAATTGATAAGCCAATATAAGTTGTCAAATTTTGAATACGCATCACTGGATGCATCCTGAAATGCAGTAAAATTGAGCATAATTAAATTTGAAAAACGCGTAAACATTCAGTAATAAGAATATTCAAGTACAAAGCATGGGTAATGCTATTCATACACCCAACCATTGAATGTGATGAATATTAAAGATAAGAAGGGACATTCATCACATCCAATGATTATTTAGATACCCATTTTTTCGGTGTTAAAGTATCATTACTCTACAAAGCATTAAAGTAAACGCTTTATTTACGGGCTGATTTGATACGTGTTCCATAACGATAACCTTTATTCAGAAAAAGAAAAACATTATTTTATCCCCTTACAAAGTTCCATTGGTACAGCTCACATAGCCAATAAACAGTAAACTAATAATGCGATCCTTTGCTTTGTACCCAGCTCATGCAAAATACAGAATATAATTAAACAGATCTTTTTACATATATAATTATTACATAGTTTGTTGAACATACGTAATGTGAATGAGATGAGAAATAAATAATTTAAAATTCAAAAGAGGAAAATTGTTGATTAATCTTTTTTAACATATATATGCAGGTCATATGATATCCCATTAATGTCTTAATATAGAAAAATTACGTACATTGTTTTGTGATCAATAGATTCATCAATATACTTGTGATTTAAAAATATATTTAAAAAAATTCAGAATATGGGTATGTTGTTTTCTGAGTTGTGACCAATTAAAGTATCTCTTGAGTCCTGAGTTAGGCTTCATGGATGCTCTCTTTTCTCTCTCTCTCGCTCTATAATAATAACTCCAACACTTCCATGTATAGACCACTTGCACAGACCAATCAGCCACCCTTTCTGTGTCCCATCTCTCCCTCCCTTGGAATTCCCATTTGAGACTTCTCATCTCTCTCTGTTGCAACATACATATTCAATTATTAATATTCCAATCTTATTCTTTGCCATATACATCAATGAAGAATAAGGAGCAACAACGCCCGACTAATGCAGCCTCATATGTGAAGATCTTCACTTCTCAACACCAACAACTCTATCTTATCAACTTTTTTTCTTATGTTCTGGTCTTTGGCTTTGGTTTGCTCATTGGAATTACTCTCACTTTATGCCTCAAAAATTTCTCCCTCGACTTCCAACAGTTCCTTAATGTCCCTTCCTTTGGCCTCAAACAACCTCTTCCACCTTTATCTCCTCCTCCTCCTCCGCATGCTCCTCAAATCTCAACCAAACTTTCAATACCAAACAACCCCACAAAGCAAAATTCAACCTTTTTAACATATCAGAAAAGGGTCATCATCACCAATACAACGAGCATTGGGTTGAGGGGTTTCTTGAATCCACCAATGGCTATGCATGACATGAGTGAGGAAGAGTTGTTGTGGAGAGCTTCAATGGTTCCAATGATCCATAAGACACCATTCAAACAGACACCGAAGGTTGCATTCATGTTCTTGACAAAAGGACATGTGCTATTGGCTCCTCTTTGGGAGAGATTCTTCAAAGGGAATGAAGGTTTGTATTCAATCTATGTCCATTCACACCCTTCTTTCAATGGAACAGTTGATGAAAGCTCTGTGTTCCATGGCCGAAGAATCCCCAGCAAGGTTAGTATACATTCACTTGCCACTTAAATTTCTTCATCAAATGCGTGTCATGATTGGCATGCACTTTATTGTGCTTGCTTTTTCATTTCCTCAGCTATCTTCACTCTATTAAGGTAATAAATTAATGATAATTCCAAAGTTTTCCATCTATGATATGTTAGAGTTCTTTAAAAAACCAAAAATGGGAAATTAGAAAGTCAGTTTCCGCAGCCTCAAATAATGGTTTATAGATCAGATTGACTTTACATTATATGATGGCTTTTCGCTGTCTGCTAGTATAATCAAGTCTGCGAGAATTATAAACGATTTTGACCCAAAAGCAGTATGTCATAATTGACTTTCTTTCAAGTACTATACTAATTTCCAGTTTTATTTTGTATTTACCTTTTGGGTTCCATCGGCTTTGACGACTTTTATTTTGAGTAACTCCAACGATAGAGACAATTGGATAATTGAAAAATCATGTATCAATAACAGGTAAATTTGTCTTAGAAAATTGTAGAGAATCATACTTTTAATAGCTGAAAATTCATTTTTTATTAATAAAATAATTGATAATAAATGTGAAATCTTTTTACCAAATTTTACTTTTAAGTGATTGAAATATTCAATTATATGATTCATCACTATATAGTAGTTTCATTGATAATGTGATATTGAAATACTTAATTATTAATACAAGATTCCCTTAAGAGTGAAAATATCATTTCCAAAATTTATGCATAAATTTATGTATAAATAACATTTATCCAAATTAATCAAATTCTCTTGTCATCTCATATACTACGTGTCACATCAGTTACTTTCCATAAGGACGAAACTACTTGTAAGTTTGAAGGTCACATTGGCTCCATCAAGCTAATAGAAGAAAATTAATAATAATCTACCATTCAAAGTTAGTTTTATTTGTAATAGATTACTTTTGATCCCCCATAAAATCTTTATTTTGTCTTCCCAACTCTTCTTAGTCTTCCAATGTTTCTAACGTTAATCCTTATGGAAGTGTATGTGGAATCATTAATGAAGTACTAATTTAGATAAAAGGTATAATTTAAATAACTAATGTAACCAATATTTAAATATAGTACGTTGAACTGTGTATACTAGGAATCTCCGAGAGGAAACTTAAGAAATTCCAATCATTCTTCGAGTCCCAATATAGAAACCGATTTATTGATTGTAATTATAATATCAAGCACGAGGTTTCCCTTAATATGCGGCTTATTTAATGGTTATTACGACGGTTTCCTAAGTGTTCATGTGTTATTTGCTTGAAACTGTAGACATTACGTATCAGCTATCTTAGGTTCATTACTAACATATTTAATTTTCACATTTTTTCTCTACCTCTCTACTCACGCATGCATTGCTCTTGGCAATATTATTGTTAGACTAACTACTGGTCCACTTATTAATTTTTCTAAGAATCATGTACAAAAATAATTATTTTAGGAGTTTACGCATATTCTTCTGCCATAAAATATTTCGGTCCATAGTTCCTATATAACACAATATATACAATAATCTTTTTATTTTATTTATTATTATTTTGCATAATAAACTGATAACTTGGAAAACACCTGTCTGCATGAACCTGAGCCAGCCACTTTTGTAATTTTGTGTACGTTTCTAGTTCTTCCAATGAGAGGTGTACACATTATCACGAATTATTTGGAACGGCCTCGTTTTGGGGTTTATTCTCATGGTCAGCTCTTATGGATTGCTTTTCATAATGAGGCTTTGACTACAGATCAAGTAATAAAGAGTATTTTTAAATCTCATTTATTTACAATTGGACAATTTACGTTTTCATCGGTGCAATTATTTTTAAATGAAATGGAATATTTTTCTTAATAAAATTAACAATTCCAGCTTGTTGTCTGTGGTTAATTGGTTATCCATTTGAGCCACATTAAAATTGAGCTATTATTGACAGGTTTAGATAGTCTACATGATATTATAATTTCAAATTATGATGTTCTAAAATTTTCTCTCTTTTTTCTTTGGTCAAATTTTTTTTATTTTTATCATAAATAGTAATTTCATTACTAAAAAAAATATTAAATCCAACTTTATAACAGGAGAACATATATAACCATTAGCTTACAATCTGTAAATTGGACCAAATAGAACAAATTAGACACTTAGAGCTTGTTTAGTTTAAGTTTTCAGTTTTTATTTTTTATTTTTAGTTTTTTAATTTTTTAGATTTTATGAAGAAAATACTGAAAATTCTAAAAAATATAAATCTCAGTTTTCAATTTTCAATATTTCCTTCACAAAATTTTAAAAACTGAAAAATTGAAAATAAAAATTAAAAATTAAAAGGAAACATACCCTTAGCTGATGGATACATCCTTAACAAAAGGAATCTAAGAGACACTCTTCTAACAACCCAATCTCTTTGAAAATTTTCATTGGTTATCCATTTTCCCTTGTGTGGGAAAGACATTCTTTTATGCCGGCTGGAAAAGACAATTTGAATTCCTTTCTCTTCCCCTCCGAAAGAAGTTTTCTTTTTTGGCCCAAAGTTAATATGGTCGATAGTGACTAATACACTATGGTGTGGAATGAGAGTGAAAAAAAAAATGAACTATTCGATCCACTGAATCTACAGAATGTCCACTTTTTATTTTTATATTCTTTTTTGTTGCTTCCGGAATTGGGCTCTTAAAGCAAACTGTTCCATACTTTTCTTTGATTCCACTCCTTTTGCACCTCCAACAGAATTCTATTCTTCTTCCCCATTCCTAAGCTCACTTTTCCACAGCCCCTTCCCACATGAAACTTTTCATAATTCTTTTCTTCACATACTTTGTCTATCGCATGCAAAAACGAATCTAAATAATACATATATATATATATATACATACACGATGCATCTTTTGCTATTTTGTTTTTTGTTCGCCAGCAAACATATATTAATTTGAAAATCTTTTCGTCTTTTGGGCATGCATCAAATATTCAGTTTGTATATTAATAATAACAATATACATTAATTTATTATTTGAAGTGGCCCAATTACAAAATAAGTTAAATTCGCTGCAAGTTTTTTAACAATTCAGAAGACAGTATTCAATAAAGTCTACCAAAGAACTTTTCATATGCCTTCAGCAACCAATCAAGACTTACTCTTAGGAATAATCAAATGATTCTTCATGCCATATTTGTCCATACTAGCTAGTGGCCCAACTAGAAAATATTTAAGTGCTTGGACTTGAACCCATACACCCTTTATCTATTGATGGCCCATTTACACACTTTTCACAAACTAACTATGGTCCCAGGAATAAGATACATGGAAATTTTTAATTCCTGTGTGATTTTCTATGGTAACACATGCAGGAAGTAAAGTGGGGTGAGAATAGCATGATAGAAGCAGAGAGACGTCTACTAGCAAATGCACTACTTGATTTCTCCAACCAACGCTTTGTTTTGCTCTCGGAATCATGCATTCCTTTGTTCAATTTCTCAACCATATACACCTATTTAATGAACTCAACCAAGACCTTTGTGGAAGCCTATGATGAGCCAGGGGAAGTTGGGCGTGGAAGGTACAGCCCCAAAATGAGGCCACAAGTTAAGCTTTCCCAATGGAGAAAAGGCTCCCAATGGTTCCAAATCGACCGTGCCCTCGCCATGGAAATGGTCTCCGACCGGCATTATTTCCCAGTGTTCCAAAAGTATTGCAAGCCTCAATGCTATAGTGATGAGCACTACTTGCCCACAATGGTTAGCATCAAGTTTTGGAAGAGGAACTCTAATAGAACATTAACATGGGTTGATTGGTCTAGGGGTGGACCTCATCCATCAAGGTATATTAGGCCAGATGTGACCATTGATTTTTTGGAGAAGCTAAGGTATGGAAGTGCATGTGAGTACAATGGACAGATCACAAATATTTGTCATTTGTTTGCTAGAAAGTTCACTCCTCATGCTTTGGATAGACTGCTGAGGCTTGCTCCAAAGATAATGCAATTCAATTGATTTGTCTTTGCACATATACTTTCTTTTTTGATTGATCATATTCATTTGTGTTTTCATTTTTTTCATTGAACAACATATTCATTTATATATAAAATAAATTTAGGGTAAATTGGCCCTTAATTTCTTTTCCCTACTAATTAAAGACTTCATATAATGCTCCTTCTGATTAAAAAAAAAAAAATTCTATTTCGTTCCTCACTGTTATGTTCATTTTTCAATTTGGTGGCTAACTTTTGCAATCCAGTTTATTGATAATTAAAATACACATTAATTTATTTATCTTGCATTCAAAGTTTATCTCCAAATCCACCTAAAGAATTAGTGATTCATATTTTGATAAATGAGAAATTGAATTACAAAAACCTAAATTAAGAGTGGACACGATATTGAGAGACAAGTAGTTTCTATATATCTCCTTGCATGTTTTCAAGGTTTTTCTATAGATGACATAATAAAACTGGCCATGTAATTTTTTAATCCTTCAAAATTTAAAAATCTTAAAAAGATGACAAGTTTTTTTTTTTAAAATTTTCCGGTACATAAAAAAAAGACAAAAAAAATGACAAGTTTAAAAGTACATCATAGACGTATTATAAAATACAGAATTAAACTAAATGAACTACACGTAAAATTTTATTTTGGTCCTTAGGATATATCCTTTATCAATGTATTGTCTTGAAAATAAATTTCGTCAATTTCAAACTAACCTAGATGATAGTGGAACTAGCAGGTGATCATGTAGAACTAAACAAAATGAAGTAAAATATACAGGAGTGGCATATCAGGTGAGGTGAGAATTTTTCCATGGGATGTGAGAGAACAAATCTTTCCCATATAATTATTTTTCAGTGGTTCCATTCTTTGATGGAAAGAGCAATTTCACTAAGTCACAATGCACAATAAAAGATTTTCTGGTGCAATAATTTCTAAATGCAGCTTTAGATGAAGATAAACTTGTTGAAATGAAGGATAGCGAGTGGAAGTCCATTGAGGGAAGCAACAAGTATCATTAGATTGGCTCTAATTGGTCATGCAATCAAGTACACAATGTTAATTGAATAAGACAACATTGACGAAGATGTGGAAAAAATTGAAGATTTATTCGTCAAAATCATTAACAAACCGTCTATGCTTGGAGATAGATTTGTACACAAAGAATGGAAGGAGGTACTCTTCATGATCATATTAATGAGTTTAATCAGATAGTTTGTCAATTGTTTAATGTAGGAGAGAAGCTAAGTGATAAAGAGCAAGTGATTATTTTATTTGCTTCGTTATCTCAATCCTACTTAACATTGGTAAGATCCTTATTGATTAGGAAGAGTATAATCAAGATAGATGATGTGACTATTATCCTATGAGAGGGAAAGAGTAACTCTTGGTGCACAACAAGGAAAGTCTACGAAAGTAGAGTTCAGTGAGGTGACATAGCACAACCAATATCAATGTCTCTGTCACGACTCGATTTTGGAACGTAACCAGAACTTGGGGATCTGAGTCTCCACGTAAGCCTTCTGGATAACATAACTCACTGAATACATAAATCAACTTGATTCTCACACTTAATTGTGAATTTGTCTTATTTCATGATCTTAGTCAAAATTTGAAAATTTGTTTAATACTTAAAAATTGAATCATAAGAACACGTCTAGCTTGTAATAGAAATTCTAATTACAATGTACATTTCAAATCAATGCTTGAAAGCTAAGTTTAGGATTATGTTTCAAATCAATTTTACATGATTTGGATCCTACTTGGACAACTGCTAGAGCACTTTGCTTAGCATAATCCTAAACTAAGCCCCATTGCAAAGTAAGACTCACCATGGAACAGCTATTATCTATTGAAACGATAACTGAGCAAATGCTGGACCTACAACTTTAAGGAGGAAGAGAGAAGGGTGAGTCAATGGAATTAGTGAGTGGATTCTCACCTATCATCCACATGGGACGACCAACATGATATACATATATAAACTATACATGCATCAAGCGAAAAATCATTTTTGTATATACATACATAACTACATAGGTAAACACTTCTCATTCCAAGGGTTCATAAAAAAGCATTTCTAATTTCATTGTCTCGCATGAATTCACTTTAAACTTGTGGTGTGGTAAATACTAAAGAAACAGTAATCTCTAGATAAAGATATACATAATATAGCAATAATAATCTTTGATAATACTCTGGTATCTGTGGGTACCTCATAAGGTCCCTAGTGGACACCTAATTGGGTTTCATTTTCTGAATACCTTGGAGGCGAGATTGTTCTTTGGAAGACAATTTAGTACCAAGGCTAATAATTTCTCACATGTGTTAACTCATTGTATGTTTCTCTATAGTTACCATCTAAAACTAGTTATACATAAATCAAATCAATCTGAAAATTCTTAAAGCTTTTAAAACCCTGAAAACTCGTAAAACTCTAAAAGCTTTAAATTTATATAACTCTCATAATCTGACTTTAGCATAACAGTGACTATGAAATCATGTACAAGGGATCAACAGCTTATAGGCATTGTGATTTCAAAAACCCACAGAATATATATTTGACAATTGCTATGAATCATACTAAATTCAAAATTTTTAATATCATAAAAACTGAAATTCTAAAGTCATATCTCAAGTTAACATACTTTCATAAACTCGACAACTCTAGTATCATATTTCCAAACAATGTGGTTCATAATCATGATTCATTATGACTCTAAAATCATAATAATATATTTATTCATGAAGCTAAATCATACCATGTTCAACATTTTTCCAATATATATTAATTGGATATTCTAAAAACATAGTCCAAAAAAAATCCCAAGACTTGAAAACGTAGTAATGTTATAAGTTCATAAAGCCATATTTGACATTAATTAAGGATTACCTAACATTTATATATACCCATTTTATTTAGGAAAGATTACACTTAACTCTCCTGACACTAGTAAAATGCAACTTACACCCCCTTTTTT
This sequence comes from Dalbergia cultrata, assembly GCA_031216105.1. NCBI lineage: Eukaryota > Viridiplantae > Streptophyta > Magnoliopsida > Fabales > Fabaceae > Dalbergia > Dalbergia cultrata. Next base: position 77,208,811 of record CM062344.1, read on the forward strand.
TTCCTTCAAATTTTGCATGCTTGATCCCTAATAAGTTTTTGGAAATTTCTACATCAACTTCTCATACTAATGTTAGCCTGTAAGTGACTTTGACAGAACAATACATATATACACAACATGTTTTTTAATGGCATTATTGTAAATAGTAAACATTGCTATAACTATTGAATGACCATATAATTCTTTTATTAAGTGATAAAAGCACGCCATATTCTTATTTGCTTTTTTCCCAGCTTGGGAAAATGCTGTACTTTTATCACTTGATAAAATGATAATATGATCATTCAATAGTTATGTCAGTTTAGATATTTAAAATAATGCCATTAAAAATCATGTGTTGTGCGTCTATGTTATGTCAAAGTCACTAATGAAGTAATATTAATAGAGGAGATCGGCATAGGATTTTTTAAAACAAAATTAAACTTAGGGGTTTAGAGTGAAATTTTGAAAATAGAGGAGATGCAGATTGTATTTCACCAAACCTTATGGAATGTGAGTGTAATTTTTCCTTTTGTTTATTAATTGTGTGCATGTGATAGATTATATTGACTATTTTATGACCTATAATTAAGCCCCATTCTTAACTCAAGGATTACATTCATGTGTAACATCAGGAGTTTTGACCACTATATAACTGCAGATATTTTTGTAGGAGTATGTTCGTCTATTTACTCTAGATTAAGTCCTATATATTTATTCCATTCAAAAGGTCTTCATTCATATTGAATTTAATTAATCCAATTATTGGTTTCTGTTATATGATATTAATGGCACAATTATGTCAAATTTTAGAAAAATTGGACAATAATAAATATGTAATCTAATAGTTGATATGTACTTATATCTTTTAAAAATATATTATTTATCAAAATAAAATAAAATGATAAGCTATCAAATCATTTTTAAATTGTATGAAAATTTATATACTTAATCTATTTGATAGGAATTTTAAATTTAACAATTGAATTTATGAGATTTCATGTTTAAAAAAAATTATTAAATAAAGTAAGTATATTAAAACATACTCATAGAGTTAACGGGTCTCACTCTTTTGTAGACGTAATATTTAATCACTCCTCTACTGGATTGCTAGAAACACGCAGTTTATTTGACCAAACCTGTTTGTAGCCACTTAAAATTGAAAAGGATAGTTCTATGATGTATTTACAGTTGAACCTCTAAAAAGATTTATTTTGTTAATTTTACAGAAAATATATTCTCACGGATTTTAAAAACAAACAAATAGAGAGATGAATACGTGGATGGAAAAAAAAATGGAATTATAATAGGAAAACATTGAGTAATTTATAATTATTCTATTTGTCAGATTAGGTAATAATTAAGATTATTGTTTTTGCAAGCACCTTTTAACCACAATTTCTAATCAATAAATCATCTGCTAAGTGCAAGTTTAGTTTGCTAATATTTTCTCATTGAGATGGTTCAAAGTGGGTTGAAAAAAGCGAAGTTGTTTTCTTTCGTTTTTTACTTCTGGAAAAAATGTGTTTTATTTTGATAAAAATTAATTAACATTAAGGGTGTGTTTGGTATGATGTATTGGGTAAGATAGAATAAGTTAATATTATAAATTATGCACTTATATATTGTTTGATGCATGCAACATACTGTACAAGCTTATGTATGATAAAATAAGGTATAATTTAATACTTTATGAGACTGCTATATTAGGCCTAATTAATTTTTAACATATAAAGTATATTTATTTTTAATATTTTATTAAAATAAAATAATTCTTAAATAAATAATAATAAAATAAAATAATAAATAAAATTAATTTTAATTAAAATATTTTATAATAAATAAATCCAAATAAATATGATACCAATTTAGTTGTATATAAAAAAATAAAACATATATAATTTATAAATAATAAATAAAATATAATAAAAACATTTAATAACAAATAAAAATTTTAAATAAATAATAAATAATATATAATATAGAAAAGTAACTGAGTAAGAATTAATAATTTAATTTTAAATAATTATGATTAAAAATAGAAAATATTAAAATATATAACATTTTATTTTTAATTTATATAATTACTGAAGTAATAAACAGTTATTAAATATTAACATAAATAATAACATTTAATATACATTAAATTATAATTAATAAATATTAACAAAAATATAATATTTAAAAATTATATTAAATTAATAAAAATTTGTAGTTCATTTTTATTTTATTTTATTTTATTTAATATTATTAGAACTATTTATAAATAAATAATGATATTACAAAAATAAAATATAATATCTTATACAATATTATACTAAAGTCTATATAATATTAAAAGTTTATCAAATCTTATAATATTAGGTCTTATTTTATCAGGTCTGTCAAACGGGACCTAAATTTAAAAGTGATGATAGTTTATATAAAAACACGATGTTGTGTTTGACTCAATTAAAATATGAGATCACTAGTTACTAATTGGGTTGGGTGTAATTAAATAATTAAATATATAAAAATTATAATTTATAATTTACAAAATGATCTCAAATATGTGTCACTTGCAAGTTAACGAATATTCTATATCATGCCACTTTAATAAGAAGTCTATGTAGAAAATAATGTGCAATTTGCTTCCCACTATTTTGGTTCCGCAACGGATAATAAAGAACTCAGAACTTAAATATTTGGTTATACCAAAAAAAGGCTTTAAATCTGAATGTATCTCCTATTATAAGGCCCGAGTGGCTAAATGATCACTTGAAAAAGCTTATCAATTACTTCTAAAGAGTTAAATTTTTATAAAAAATTCAAATAACTTTTTGAAGGAGATTCCTTTAGCACTTATGATAGTTAATTTTAAGGGTATTAATACTTACTCCTAATAAGTGATTATTATAATTATTTTTTATAAAATTATACATGTGACTTTATCTTAATCACAAAGCAATCAATATCTTTGAAAAGACTGAGGGTATCGAAGAAGCTCTGGCTTTTAAAATACATATGACTTGTCCAATTTGGTTAAACCAATCTAAGCTTTTGTTTTAGCATCTCATATTAATTCTTCTAAATTTACCTTTTTAAATATTATTCTTAAACATAAATTAATTATTTCAAATGAAGTTGGTTGATTTAGTGGTAAGGAATTTGGATAATTTAGCACGAGAGAGGATAGGTTTTGATTTTGTCGAATTTTCATATCTTAAAAAACAATTATTTCAAAAGTAAGCTTAGAAATTCAATTAAAAAGATTAAACACCTAAATTAGTCTTTGATAATTTCTTTGATAAACAAATTAATTTATAACAATTGTAAATACCCAAATTAGTCCATCATAATTATAAAAAATAGGATACTAAAAGTCCTTGACTAGCTTGTCAAGATTCAGCCAGAGATGCATGCTAGGAGAAAATGAAGTTCATCTTAGAGGAAATAAATTTCAATTAGGACTAGACAAAGAAATTCAATTAAAAAATTAAATTATAGTCCATCACATTATCCCAAAAAAATATATATATGTATAGTCCATCAAAGACATTAATGATGTGTACGTGAAAAAAAGACATTAATAATGGAGCTATTATATATGATTTGTTCCAGTATAAGATTCCTTCAAGAGAACAAATCCAGTGTTATGCGGGCACCTTTGTGGTAAATTCAGTTTAGTTCAAGAATATACCAGTCCAAACTCAAAGACTAAGACATATTTTAACACGGATTTGGCAGCGTCCTGTGGATCAAACCAGACAAAAAACAGGGAAAGTTTTCGTAGTCCTTTTATAAAGTTACCAAGAAACTGCTTGAAAGTTTCACATGGAAAAACCCTTTATGGCTTTTACTATTTAAGTAATTAACAGCATCCTGTACACGATGAGGGTCGGAAACCCTTCAACACCATGTTACATAATCCCGCTCCAATTTCTGCGAAATTGAATCTCTGGTTATTTCCAAAGGGGCGTGGTTGATGAATGACCAAGACGTAACGATGCCTAAAATATGACAAAAATATTATTTGTAACATAATATATAACATTATAACAAGACGTGTTTATCACCGCGTAATTACTGTTGAGTCGCTAGCTGCGGAATTTCGAAACTGAATTGGAACTTTTTAATTTTTTTTCCGGTCAAAATCAGTGACAGCTATTACTGCAACTCCTCTCTCTCTTCGTACATCTTTGTTTTTGGGGTTTTAATATTTAACATCTAAATTTCTTAAAGATCCAAATACCCCATTCACAATACATATGGATTTTACTATTTATTTTTTTCTCAATTTATTCTCTCTCTATCACTCCTCTCACATCATATGAAATTTATATAGATATTTACACCCATATAGATATTAAAATATTATTTCTCTTGTTTTTATTTCTTTTGGCCACATACACTTCAATGGCCGGCAGGGTGTCTTGTGCCACGTGGATTTGTCTTGGGGCAGTTAAAGCTCAATAGAGTGGTGAGATGGAGGGGTCAAGAACAATGACCCACACTGCCATACGTATCGAATGGAAATAGGAAGGAGCTACCAAACTTCCATTTTCCAAATTCATAATTGGACCAACGACAATGACGAGCCAATCTTTTTGCACTCTTAGTTCTCAAACTCAATTGAAGTCTTTTTTGTTTTTTCCCCCCCTCCCTTAATGGTAAATGAGAGATTTTTAAATCAACCACTGTAATGGTAGATTTTTTTCCCCCTTATTTGATAGTTCTGAATTTATGTCCTAAGTATAAAGTAATCGGTGTCGGAAGATTTTTTTTTTAACGTTCTTAAAATAATAAAAAATCTTGCTATATTTAGTTCATTATTAATATCTTAACAATTTTATTCAAAAATATATTAAAAGTGGAAAACAATATTCATATTCCAAAACAATGAAGTGTCAAATTATTTGTATATAATAAATGCTGTTTTTTGTTGTCTTACTACGTACATAAGAATTTCTCTATAATAGTCCATTTTGTGTCAGACATGTATGACGATATATAATAGTATCAATCTTAAGATGCCTACTGCAATAACCGAGTATGATTAAAAAAAAAAAAAGTGCAGAACTTAGTGGCTGTAATGATGCTGATGTAATCAGCGAGTGATGATATTCTAATCAAAGCACAGAGATATTGCTTTTAATTTCAATCACATGTTTTCTTAAAATTGTATGATTGATTTTTTATTTTTAATGTTTATTAGCTGTACTTAATATATAGATATATTCAAAATCAAGTTATATCCGTATAACTTTAAGCAAGTATTACACCGTTGAATAACCTTTTACAAAACCCACTACATATCATATAGGTCAAATCTATAAATTTTCAAATTAATCTAAGATTATTGGCATAATTTTTATTTAAATCAAAATCAATATAATATATTTGTTCAAAATGAATAAGAAAATGACCTACGTGGTTACATTTTTATTGATGTTCAATTTTATAAAATTTGGCATAAATAGTCTTTATGATAAGTAATTATAATTCAACGATTAAATCGACACAAAAATTTTTTTTTATAAAATATTATCAAGAGTATAACTTTACTTAAAGTTACACTAATGTAACTTGGTCCTAATCCATATATATAGGAAACAACTTAAGTGAGAGGGATGATTTATTGTGAGAATGAAAAGAGTAAATTTGAATCTTATATGAATAATCAAGATTAAAACATAAAATCACATAATTATTAATCACCATCAATAACTATCCATATGTTATTTTACAGCATATATTTACTAATCTCACTATTATAATAAATCACTTATTTCACTATTCAACATATATATATATATATATATATATATATTGCAGATTCGATACGTGATTATTATTTATTAATTAACTACTTAGTTGAAATATTTGTCCATAACTGGTAATATATATTGATAATAATTTTTTTAATAAAATCTGGTGTTCTAGCGATGCATGTGCCCTGGGCCGAGTGGCTACCAAACAGTACGTCACATCGAATTAACTGTTCAAATACCTTTCGAAGTCCAAAGTAGGAATTTAAGCAATTAAAAAAAGTTAAAATTTGTCCTTAACACTATTAAGGACACGCTTAGATACTATAATTTTTTTTTAATTTTCTGAAAGTTAAAAATCTTACTTTTATTTTTTATTTAGTTTAGCTAAATAATTTATTACTTATCTAAAAATTATTTTTAATATTTTTTGAAAATTTAAAATATACAATATATTTTTATTATTATATATTTAAATATAAAATAATTTATTTATACGTTACTTTTAAAAAATTACTTTTATATAAAAATATAAATAAACTATTTACCTAACCTGGGCTAATAACCGTTTTATTTGCTGCTTCTAGTAATTACAAGTGAATTTCTTGTTTTCGTACATGACTTTCCAAAAACACGCAATCCGATCCTTCCTAGAAACATGTAGGTTTGACCAAGGTGCTAATCAAGCAAGCACTATCAACCTGTAAAAGACACACAGACAAGTAAACAAATAGTAATAGAAAAGTACTATACCTTCACCCACAAATAAAATTGATATTTTCAACCATTCTCGATAATTAAAATATTTTTAAAAGTATCATTAAAAAAAATAATTTTAATATAAAATAATTATTAAAAATATTTATAACTTTTATCGATAATTAGTACATATCAAAAATATATTTTTTAGGTGTTTTTAACATATATTAATTGTCAATAAAAATTTATAAGTATTTTCAATGATCACTTTATATCAAAATTTTTTTTCTTAATAATACTTTTATTAACGAGAACTGTTAAAAATATTATTGAAAATGTTAATTTATCTTGTAGGGCGTCATATGTAATTAACCAAAAATATTCTTAGAATCGGATTATGTTCATGAAATGCTTTATTATTCCCGAGCATTGATTATAAGACATTCACCAGATAATTAATCTTAGAGCATTGATATTTGAACACCTAAAAGTGGGTATCTAAGTGAGATACCCACTTTACCACCATTGGATGTGATGGATGGATAAAAATAGTGGGGACCACCATTCCATCCAATGATGATAAAGTGGGTATCTCACTTAGACACTCACTTTTGGGTGTCAAAATAGCATTTTTGGTAATCTTAGATCTGGAATCAGCTTAGATATTTGACCAAATCTTCATTATTGCCATGAACGATTTGGTACGAATCTGAAAATCTGAAGGTGAATGCTTTGTTTTGCGTTTTTTTATTACCATCCAGAGAGGAAGAGGTGTTCCAAAATTTCTGGGTCCTACTGGGATATTAGCTGATTTAGCTCTATTTTGCCTGTCGCTTACGTCAGCTTTATTTTACCTAGACATTATATTTAATAATGAGAAATATTATTTATATTCATCATTTATAGAACATCATGTCCACACATTCATATCTATTATTAAATGAAGTTTGAACTTCATTTATGTTGAGACCCACATCTTATCTAATGATAGAGGAAATTGTGTAGGCATGGTGTCCCACAAAATGTGAGTACAAAATACTACTTTTTAATGATTAATGATAGGCTGACAATAAAATATAATAATATTTTTATATTTTTTATTTTATTACTATTGTATATAATGAGTGAATGGGTTAGTAGAGACTATTATCATATCCTCCAATAATAATATGAAAAATATAGAATATTGTTGTATTTTATTATCAACCCATTGTTATTCATATTTAATCATAGTTACTTAATTTTGATTCATTGTCAATTAAATTTTTTTATTACTAATATATTATTAAATATACTTGAATCTTATAATAATTACTTGAAAAACTATACATATAAATATAATAATAATAATAAATAGTTATTAATATGAAAATTTTTATACAGATAATATATCAACATTTGAATACATATATATAAAAGGATGTGTTTTCATGTATAAGAACTGGTACATATGTATCTTATACATTTGATAACTTTTTCATTAATTTATTCTTTTTATAAAACTTACTATTAGATTAAAAGTTTATATGATGATATAGATCATTCATATAAAATTTTTTACACTGAAATTGATTAATAAATTTTTTGAATAATAAATCAATGTAATACATACTTTCTAAATGTATGCAATAAGAGCTATTTGATTACAACCTTACATGTCTGATTTTGTTTAAAAATTCGACACAGACAGTCAATATGATATGTAGTTATAATTCAATGATTAAATTGACAAAAATCATATTTTATAAAATAGTTATTGAATATATTTGTGTATCAAGTCTTACATCGATGTCATTAATCCTTAAGGGAAGTTTGGAATTGAAATTGCAATGTAGAATTGGAATAGATTCACAATGTTAAATTTCATGTTTAATTTGGGTTTATTAAAGAATTATAATATAATTATTAGAAAATAAATGAATTTAATGAACAGAGAAATATTTAATAAGTTTTAGAATTGACAATTCCTATAGCATATGTTAGGAATTAAGAAAATTTTCTTTTATTTGTCTTTCAATTTTATGAAATTAGATTGTGAAATTGTTATTCCAATTCTATAAAGTACTCCCAACACAAAAATTGGAATTGAGCTCTTAAATTCCAATTCTTGGACAACTTCAGAATTTAACAAAATGTTACTATTTATATATGGAATGTGGCATAGGTTGGTTGACTTTGGAAGGATGTTGACGTCAAAGTCGTTACATCATATGATACTCATCCTAGGCCACATCGTTGTTTGGTCTCGCTATAGCTGCTTGGCTATTTCCTCCAACATACCAAGAAGCTTCGGTTTTGATTTTTGTTTATTATATAGATTATATAGAATATCTATGCAATCCAATTCTTCAGCCTAATATAATTTTGGGTATAAAAGGCAAATCATATGTAGCCCCCTGTTCTGCACCTTGCGCTTCCATCTCACTCGGTGCAATTGCAACCTCACACCAACCCCTTTCACTCATCTTTCTCATTCTCTTCTGGTCCCAAATTCTTCATACAAAATGGCGGCTAAAAGGTTTTTTGATGATTCTGATCCAGACCAAGATAAGCCAACCGACAAGCGGATGAGAGCTACTAGGCCTACTTTGGCTTCGTATGTTCTTTCTATTCTCTACCAATATCTAGCTAGGGTTCATTAATTTGATGATTTGATCATTAGTTTATTACTATTAAAAATCTTTCCTTCTCAAGTTTATTTGATTCATTTATAAATACCAACCATCTAATATTGTCTTCAAACTAGTCACTCTTCTCAAGTTCTAAATCCATCTATTGAATTCTTCTTGATATATAGGGTGATAGGAGAAGTTGTTATGGTGAAAAACTTGCAGACCCTTTTCTCAGCCTTGGAGCCTTTGCTTAGAAGAGTGGTAAGTCATTAAATTTCCCGTGGGTCAATTAGTTACATGCAACTACGCCTTGATTTGAAACTACGCCTTGATTTGAAACTACACAAACCAATATCACCTAAAAAGTACTCCTAGTACTACTACACCAAAATTTATCATTTCAACTCATTTAATTTGACATATATAGTTTAATTTTTAATTTCTAATGCAAAGTTTACACAATTCTTTTTGTTAGGTGAGTGAAGAGGTTGAGCGAATCTTGAGGCAATGTTGTCCACGCTCCTTAACAAGCTCTCCTTCTTTGAGAATCCAAGCATGTGATCAACCCTCAAACTTGCAACTCTCCTTCAGCAAAGGTCTCTCTCTCCCTATATTCACCGGAAGCAGGATCCTAGACACTGATGGGAACCCCATAAGCATAGTTCTGGTGGACAAGAGCAGCGGCCAAATGGTTCACACAAGCCTCCCTTACCCAATCAAGCTAGAGCTTGTGGTCCTTGATGGTGATTTCCCATCACTTGAAAATGAGACTTCTTGGACTTGTCACCAATTCAACAACCACATAGTGAAGGAGAGAACTGGTAAGAGGCCTTTGATTGGAGGAGAGTTGAACCTTACCATGAGGGATGGGTTTGTATCAACTGGGGACATTGAGTTCACTGATAATTCTAGCTGGATTAGGAGCAGGAAGTTCAGGGTTGCAGTGAGGGTGGTTCCCGGGAGCAATAACCATGGTGTTAACATTCGTGAAGGCATGACCGAAGCATTTGTTGTTAAGGATCACCGTGGAGAATGTGAGTTTTCTCAACTTAAACATAAATTATTAGGACTATATCTTATCTTTACAAATTCTTAGAGCAAGAAACTTCTTATGCTTATCAATTTATTGCTTGATATATAAGTGAATGTTGATATTATAAAAGATAATGAAAATTCACATTTACTTACACATCAAATAATAAATAGATAAAATCTCTTTTTTACTAAGAATTTCTCTACTATACCGTACCACACAACTATACTTGCATCAATTGCGTGCCTGTCGTTAAGTATCTGTTCTCCTATTTGAAATCTTGAGTGGTTAAAATAAGTGCACTTGTACTAAGTTACTTTTGTTTGTTGTGAATCATTCATTCTTGCATTAAATGATTATATTGCATATGTCCGTATCAATCTCACATTGCAGAAAAATATAGATATGGTGATGTTTGATAATTGCCTTGACCATTGTTTCCACTTTATTTTATTCACAGTACATATTAAAAACTATCATTATAAATAGTTAGTATGGTGTGCAAGTATGCTTTAAGTTGTTTAATTCATATAGATAGGTTGTTGACAACTACCGATCAGAAGTGAAAGTCTAGCTCGCAGAATAGAAAAGTGTTTGTAGTGAGTAGAAGAACCATTTCGGTAACAAGATTATCATAGACTTGGTCAAAAACTATAATATGGCAGAAAAGACATTGACAGATATTAGATAATCAATGAAGAATACACATTAATTATTATATTGTCTCCATGCCATGACATGGGAATCAAGGAAGACAGTCAGAAAGGAGAAAAGAAAAGCAACAAGCAAATAAATAAATGAAATAGTAAAACTGAAGAAATACGTATACTAGGGCAACGTGGTTCGGATGTTTTGTGGTTATACATATAAATCTTTCCGTATAAGCTGATCTTAAGAACAATTTGATAATGTGAGATTATAAATATTTAATGAAGAAAAGAATACTAATATTGATTCAATGATGAAATATATAATTTCTTTTAAATTTTCATTAAATAGAGATAGATATAAAAGATAAAATATTTTTTATAAGTATATTAATTATTTCATTAATTAAGTGGAATCACATAATTAACTCATATAAGTCATTGATGTTTTTAAACATAAAATTATGTATAACTATAACTTTTCATTATGTGTGTATGCATATAATATAATTTTTGTTTTTTCAAAATAAATAACTTTTATTTGCTATATTTTATTTAATGAGATGGGTACAATTTCTCTCATCATTATCTATTTCAATGATAACCTCTTTGTTTATTGAATTTAATGAAGTTATTAAATTACCTTATACTAATTTACTTTTTTAAAAGAAATTAAATACTTTAATGTTTTATTTAAAACAAATGAAAAATATCATTAATTAAACCACATAAATATGTGGAAGTTAGCAATTTCCACATATATAGTAAGTTTAATCATACATCTTTATATGTATCATTTATAACTTTTCAAAAAGTATATATGTCTTAGTTGTTTTAAAACAAAAATTAATTTAAAATTATATTATAGCCCTAAATTGTATTACATATACTTTAATAATTATTGATCAATTCATGCACCTCAATTGTGGATAGTAGAAACCACATTTTTGGCATAGGGATGAGATGATCGATTCTTATATAGCAGAATCCAATGGTTTGAAAGAGTACAAATTCATGTTGATTATGGTTCCAAAGTTATTAATGTCGCATGCACTTTATATATAGTAAATTAGTAATGGAAACATGGGTTGTACCCCCAATTAGCAAAGGCATATATCTTTTTCACCCTTACAAGCAAGTAATAGCCATGAGCCACCATAGCTTTTAGTTCCTTTTCTTTTGTTTGGACATATTTTATAATGCCTGCAAAGTGATATATCATTGTCAAAAATATGCACAGCTAAGAACCTTGTCCAGCATGCAAAATAGATGCTAAGGTCCCACCAATGAAACCACCCAGTGTGAAATAAAGAAAACCCATCCACATGATAATCCCAGATTATTGATGCCATAAACTCTGACGCATAATAGCATTTACTTTTCTTTTTCCATTGTACTTTATGCCGATATCTACTCTGTTTTTGGCAACTTGCTGATTGTGGTTCAATCTCAAGTCAATGCTTTCAAAGACACCAAGTCAAGCAAGTACCTAATGGTAATTTTTTAATAAGTGATGATCTTTTGTGGGGTCATTTTTGAGTTAATGAGAACAAGCTTATATATAATGTTAATTTAATTAGACGGGTTAATATTTAGAGTTGCATCTAAACTTTTTTTTTTTTTTTGGCTAGCGAAAGGAATTTATTATTAGTAATTATATTATATGGTAAAGATCCAGACATTTTGGTACTAACACTGTTTTTCATATATTTGAAGTGTACAAAAAACATCATCCACCAATGCTCCATGATGATGTGTGGCGCCTAGAGAAGATTGGTAAAGATGGAGCTTTTCACAAAAAATTGACCTCAGAAGGGATCAAAACTGTGCAAGACTTTCTCAAATTATCAGTTATTGATCCTCATAGGCTTAGAAAGGTATTTGTCATGAGCCACAAACAAAAAATTCATTATTCTTATTTTGTGAAATAATTATTATATATATGGATTAAATTAATTATTTATTGTATGGTTTTGCTACCAGATTTTAGGCATTGGGATGTCAGACAAAATGTGGGAAGTCACAATCAAGCATGCAAAGACTTGTGAGATGGGCAGCAAGCTCTACATCTACCGTGGACCCCATTTTAGTATTCTTCTGAGCCCAATATGCCAATTAATTAGAGCTGAGATCAATGGCCAGACAATAATTCCTACCAAAGAGCTGAGCAATTTGAACAGGGTACGATGATCCAACTACTCAAGACTCACCTTTTCCCCCTGGATTTTTGGAATAATTTCTGGTATGTTAGGCTTTGATCCTCTCAATGGTTTACTTGTCTATATTTGCAGAGTTATGTAGAGAAATTGGTAAGGGAAGCATATTTGAAATGGCAAAACTTGGAGGAATATGATGGCGTTCTGAATGATAATATTGCTTTGTTAACCCAAGGTATGTTCAATTAATCAAGGTCTTTGGCTTTCTATACCATATATGCAACATTATTTATAAGTTTAATGAAAAATAATTCAATCTTAAAACATACTGAAAACTACCCATTTTAATTTGTCATGTTTAAAAGTCATATAAAAAATCTAAAATGAATTATTATGAATGCTTATGTATTATATATGCTTATAAGTGCTCACCTACACTAACTTTTCGCAAACAACTCCATTTTGTTTTATGTATTTTGAAAAATTTCACAAGTATGTGACTGGTTGGACTAATCTGTAGCAACTGACATTGATGTAAACTTAATTAACAGGTGATCAATCTGTGGACCAATTTCCAAATAACCATACAGCTTCAGTTGTCACATGTGATCAGAACGATTATTATGGTGGTGACAAATCTAGCACAGAAGTTGCCAGCTATGTGCCAAGCAATAGCAATGCACAAATGGGCTGCTACGAGTGGTCACTGAATCCGGCATATACCACAGCATCATTAGCGAATAGTTTTCCCTATGGATTCTCTTCAGGGTCACAATCAGACGGTGACATAACACCTACTTCAGGTTGTGTCATTGATGGGGCCTCAAGGAGGCATTAGGAGTACCAAAAGTTCTTGCACTCACATGTACAGTATGTATAGGCACACTACTTACACTTATGCGTAAGGCCCTTGCGTAATTCATGTAGAACTTGCACATCATTGTAAGCGGTGTGCCCCCAAAAACTATGCCTAAGAAATCAAAGAGGGAAAGTAGTCAAATAGTTGACTTTCAGTTTTTTTTTTCTTCTTTCTTTTGGGTCTTAACTTTCTACTGTACATAGAGGCAAGCGCTAAAGTAGTCAAATCAGACTTAGTTTGAATGTGCTAGGCCCATTATAATAAGGGTATGTGAATATGGGCCTGGCTCTTCTTCCCTCTAGGGGAAATCACTCTGCCTTTGCAGGTGTTGCTTTGTTCAAGAAATAGCTTAGCATGATATGTTGTAACATAATATCTGTAATGTGATACACTTATCTGGTTGTAATGTTCAAAGAATGAGAGTCTATAATTATTTAAGCAAAGTGTTTTTTTCTTTTTAATTATTGTTGTTATTATTTGCTAGAGTGGGTTACACTAGAAGCAGTTACTCTTCTATAAAAGCGAGATTTGTTGACAAGTGCTGAAAGAAAAATTATAGAAGACTTTATTATCTAAGCAAGATACCAAATTCTGAAATGACATTGTTAGTTTTACCAACTAATTAATTTACATATTTAAAGTGACAGGTTAGAAGTGTTTCCAGATTGTTAGCTGGTTTGACCTGACTCAAGTCATTTTAATAAACAGATTAAACTAAGTTTTCTAATACCTGTTCAATTAAATATATTAAACCTTATTTAAAATCATAGGCTTAACAATCTCATTTCGTGCGTGGAGATGTTGGGTTGAGCGTAAGACCTGAGTCATGACACACTATTGTTGTGTTGCAATTGGAAATTGGAAATACACTACAAAAAATTACGGTGCCCGTGTTCCAAACCAATATTTAATCCTCACAATTTTCATTATTCTTTTTCACATTTCTCGAGTGCTAATGCATCACCATTATTATTATTCAAAGCCACTAGGATATTAGGATTGGTATAGTGATAAGGGTTTTTAATAGGATATAGGATACTCTAGATTCAAACCCCACTGGGACTATTATAATTTTAGAAATACAAAAAACATTATTATTATTATTCAAAAGTCAAAACCCGTCCGTTCAAATCCATAAGAAACCAAAACAAAGCTTTTCTCCTTGTTGGGTAAGAACTTAGAACTCAGGTGAAAATTGCTATACAAGAAGACCCAACCAATGAACAAACACAATCAATTTATTAACAATCAACCCAACCCTCTTGCTGAATCACCATATTTTTCAGATCAGAGCATTTCTTTTTCGCTGCCCTCTTGGTCTATCATGTTCTTTTAGGACAAGCACCCTTTTGGCCTTTTGTTTTCGGTAAATTCTTCCATAGTAAGAACTTAACTGATGGAGATGCAAAATAAAATTTCACTAGAAATACCAAGACACTAACCTCATAAGTCATAACTAACCAAACACTAAGACAAAGTGGGGCAAGTTTGCAACGAACAGAGGCAATTGCTTTTCAATTTGTTGAAATCCATGGTAGAGCATAGAAAAATAACAGAATAAAAACTAGAAAAAAGGTAAGGTACTACAACTGATATCAAGCCTTGTATATGCTCATGAGAGCAACTAACTAGTAACTATTTTCTAACTATGTAAATAACACAAAAAATATCTCTAATACAATTGAAACTGGTAAGTCACATGAACTTCTGTATTTGTTCTCCGGATGACTTTGGCATGCTCAGATTACACCTCAAAATGGTAGTAGCCCTACTGAAAGGTATACCATCCATCTTTCTGTAGTAGTTCATTTTCAACAATTACTTTTCTAATCAAAAGGAATAAAGAATACTCTATTTCACTATTAGAAATACAAAATATGCAGCAAGGTGCATTCTGTCTGCCCAGAAGCAACACATAAGAATAGAGGGAGTGGGAGGTCTCACCCTTATCACTCACTCTGAGTATGCATAATCAAAGAATCAAAGAGGACGGACAAGAACGACACGTTTTCTTCGAGGAATAGGAGGATGCCATGCTTGACCAATTAATCCAAGCCGAATTAAGCTTGTCCTCTGTTCCATCGCCAAAACGATTATGTTTATAGCTTTTTTTTCTTTTATGGTCAGTGTGCATAGCTTTGTGTGTTGGGGGGAACTGCTCTGAGCCATTGTTGTTGTTGATGATGGAGTGACCCTATAATGCTTGCTGAGGAGAAGGGAGGAGGATGAGTTTGCCAACATTTTTATTCGCATTCAGCCACATTTAGTAAGTGTAATTAAACATAACCAGATAAACCCAAACATATTGCATCCACATCCACGTGTCTCAATTATTGTCTAATACCTCAACACTTTACTATTCCTTATATAGAGCACAAGGCATGCTAGAACACACCTAACAACTTACTTCACCAAGTGGGGTCGATTGGATGGATTAGATGATGCCATAGTGTATTATCATAAAACCATGTTTATACTACAGTTAGACCATTAAAATCTACTCATCATCATTATAAAAATGCAATAAAATTCTCATTGATGTTTCGTTCAAAAGGAGTTGCTAGATTGACAAGTGCTTCTCTTGTTACATTCTAAGCTAGTTAAGAATCATGTTTTTCATATCAAATGTTATTTTTCTTCATTAGAATAAAACAGTGAACAAAAAATTAAAAAAAAAAAAAGCTTAATCCATGGCAATGGGCTTAGGAATAAAAAGTATTTGATTGACAAACATTTTTGTAAGTAAAGCACAGAAAATGAAAAGAAATTAAAGAAAATCTAGTCCTAAAAAAAGCATAAAATGAGGTTGAGAACAATTACTCAGAAGACTCTGAGCTCTATTTTGTCATCTAGGTGACGTTTGTAGAGTGAGTTTGAGAGTAAAAATTCCAATCCTTTACAAATGTACAAAACTACTATTTATAAACATCCTAGCACTTTAAGATTGTGACACTTGGCTTTGGTTGCATGCTTGCATGTTGCCCACGTGTCTTCAACAATTTCTTTCTTTGTCATACGGCTTTGTCGTCAAGCGGTTATCATTTCATTACATCTTCATAAGGCTCCTATCAGTAACAACTAAAAACTATCAATCAACCACAATCTATGTCCTAATGACCATTGTGATGATCTTCTCCGAATCCCTAAAATTTCTAGGTCCCCAAATGGCAAACATACATTACGATTAGGTGAACATTCATCTTAGAACTTTGTCATTATCGACTTGCATGCCTGGAGTTTCAACTATGTCATTGATTCTAGTCAGCTTTGACTAACAAACTTCAAGCTATGTCAATTTTACTTTGCCAATCACACTCTTGATTTAGTTCAATATATCAAACATTTGTCATATCAAAGACGTTCTTAGTCGAACTTTCATGATGGTCTTTAGTCTACATAAGTTGAATAACAATTTGAGACTTCAACACTTAGTGAGATTTGGTGCCAACAAGTACTATGGTTGGACTATGCTGAGATATTGTTACATATATGTTGGAGGGACACCCTACGAATACTTGATACCCAAGTGTTATGGATTTTATGTGGAGATATTGCATGTTGTATTTTTGCTTGGGGAATATGCGAGAAATAGAGAAAATTCTGTCCGTTTTCCTGGAAAATTGAGTGTGTTAAGGCTTGCTAGGGAATGTGTTTTCTATGTGTTGGTCATGGCCTAAATTGGGTCATGACAAGTTTTGAGTTAGATTTATAATATAGGTAAGTTTGTAATTTTCATTCATTCTAATTAATTGCACAGATTGACGTTTTCTCTCTTCCACATTTTCATTCTCCTACACATGCAATCTACTCTATATTTTCTACCTTAAATTCTCTCTCCAATATCTCACACACTTGGAAGTTTCATTTTAGTTGCTCTTTTTAATTTGCCAACCACCAATAATGCAATACATCTCAACTCAATAAAAGCTGAGTTTAATTCTTAACGCCCCAACTGAAAACCATTTTGCCAAGCTACCAATATACCTCCTAGAACATGTTAATTAATACCTCTACACTTATTATTTACGAATATAAACTAGTCATATGAATTTTAATTAAAAAAGATGTAGGAACAGGTTGCCAGAGAAGGATGTCTATCTTGGGCATGTGGACATATGGATATAAAGCTATAGCAAGAAAAAGAGCAACAAGACTCTGTGGGTTGTTGTCAAGGGAGAAAGGTTCAAGAAAACGGTAAAAGGGATTGTGGATTTTGTTCAGTGGCGGCAAAAAAAAAAAAAACACAAGAGAGTCGTAAAAGCATAGTAATTAAACCCTGACCGGACTAGTCGGTTCAAATCGGAAACTGGTGAACTGATCACTGGTCCGGTTCGATTCTCTAATTAGATCAGACCTGCAATTAGCCTAGTCAAACTTGGTCAAATTTGGTGTGAACCGTTTGAGTTACGCCAAATCGTGTGCGTTCAAACCGGACCGGCACCTCGTTCCATGCACCCACACTATCTACACTATCTTCCAACTTCATGGAGCTTAACCTGCCTGCACTATCTTGCAACTCCCTTTGAACCATGTGCCAAACGTGTCCTTGCTCTGAACCACGTGCCTGCATCGTCCTGTAGCTTGCTCTAAAGTCTAAAGCAGGCGTGCCAACTTGTATTGTAAATCTTGGATAATTGAAAAAAAGGCAAACATGTAAAATCAAACCCAGCCTAGAATAATTAACAAAAGTTAAGCCAATGAGCCAGTGACCTGGTGCCTTAACCAAGTTGATTATTGAGTTAAGTCTGAGAACTATGCGTAAAAGGATGGGAAGGTGTATGTAAATGTAGGAGAAGGAAACATCACCCATGCAATTAGCAAGGATGAAATAAAATTACAAACTTACCCCGTATATAAATCTGACTCAAAACTAAGACATTTGGTCATTTTTGTTCGAATACAAATATGGAGGATATTAATATAATAATCTTTGTATGAATGTGTGATTGACGGCAATCTACACACACACACATACATATATGGACAAAAACTTCAATTTAGTCTCTTAGATTTGGAAAGTCCCATCATATGTATGTGTGTGTGTAGATTACTATCAAAGGTTGCTAAAGTTCTTATCTTTATTTTACTCTCATAAGAAAAGATTTCTTCAAGTTTTTGTATTTCTCCTTCCAAAAGACATTGATGGTACAGTACTCTCTCTCTTTGAATGCTTGTTGTGAGGCAAATTAGGATCCAATTGCTCCAAGCAGACATTACTTAATTTCTACTTCATCCATTTTAGAATAACTGTTAAAACTAAGCAACACACATATTAAGGAAAATGAAAAAGTCCTGGTATATGTAGAAAATTATATGACTTGACAAAACTATCATTGTATAGTTATTTACTTATCTTGATAAATGTGTTAATTACTTAACTAACATTTATACTAAGGGTATATAAATGAAAGAAAAAATTAATACTACATAGATATGATAAATGGACATATATTTTGAAGCATAAAAGAATAAAAAAACTTACATGGAGTATATTCTTTCTGTCTCTGCTAGTTTCGAACTGATTTGGTAAATTGGAATATGACATTTCTTGCAACTACACGTTTTGTTGTCCCCCAATCATGTTATGCACAATAAGTGAGAGCTAGAATGTTTGAAAATTCAATGTGATTTGATAATAATAATCACAATATTATTACTAAAAAATTTATTAATGTAATATTTTCAGCTTTCAAATGAAAGAGTAGTCTTCACTTTTTAAATTTATTCAACTACTTTTTATAATTTTTCTATAATAATTCTGATCATTTAATACTATTATTAAATTAATTTCAATTTTTCGGAACCATATGACATGCATCTATCTTTATAAAACTACAGTATTTACTCTTTTATGATGAGAAATTCTAATTCTAATATGTTTAAAACTTAGGTCCCATTTGAATAAATAATTTATTTAAGCATTTACAGAAAAGTAACTTCTGAAAAATAACTTCTGAATAAATTATTTTATATTCAAATATATAATAATAAAAGTATTTATTTTTAGTATTTTAAAATGTGCTTCTTAATAAATTAGATATTTTAACTCATCAAAAAACACTAAGAATAACTTTTAGAGAAGTGATAAACTATTTAGTTAAACATGACAAAAAGTAAAAATATGACTTTGAATTTTCAAAAAATGACAAAAAATTATAAGTTGTACTATCCAAGTAGACACTTAAAAGTAAAATTAAAGACGGGACTTGCCCATATTAGCTTTCATCAACTATTCCCAATGGCAACTACGCTACCATCACCATAATAACTAATTTGAAACCCGTTGCATAAAGAGTAGATATAGTTTAACACACCTTCACACATAAATGTTGTTTTGTGGGTTTGAAATATAAACAATTTGTTATCATTAATTATTTCTCCTAAAAACTTAATGATGCATAGAGGAATGTGGATGATTTTATATCTAACCTAACCAATCAATCTTTATTGAATAACACATGAATTAATTAATTCCTGTCTTATAGTAGTATCAATTGGCAAGTATTGACAAATTTAGACGACAGGTGGAAATTGAGTCATACTGAAATGCAAAGCTAATTTGTTTTATTAATGAAATTAGAAATTAAATAAAAGGCATACAAATTGAAGGAAAAACAACATTAAGAAATTACATGAAATCAGTGCCAAATTGAACGAACCAAATACAAATATCTTATTGTTACAAATATCTTATTAAAGCATGGTACCAAATGGCAACATACATAGCCCTTGCTCTAGCGGATCACATGATGGAGCAATTAGCATGGTTCGATTCATGACAACCCCGAGAGGAAGGAGGAGGGCAATAATGTACATAGCACCTAGGGCAGGTGCACCATGGAGGGCACTTTTGGGAATGTTGTGAAGGATGAGGCTTACAAGGGGTAGAACACTGGCCACTGCACGTGGGGCTCTGGCAAATGAAGCATATGATGCATTGGCCCCCACAATGGGGGCTCTTGCATTTGGAGCATCCACAATTGCCGTCACACTTTGAACTCTGGCACTTGATGCATATGATGACACACTTGCACTGGCACTTTGGGGATTGGCACTTGGTGCAATGCTTACAATCTTTTTCACAACACTTGGATGGGGGTGGTGGTGGTGGTGGTGGTGGTGGTTCCGGCTTGGGTGGCTTCACCTCTTGCACGATCAGGATGGTGATGCACCGGAACTTCTTTCGCAGCTGGTTGGCAAGGCAAATTGTGTTGACATTGACACCGATCACCACCAGAAGGTCCATGTCATCCCCTTCCAACGACACAGAAATCACACCTGTTGTCGTGTGTGATTTTGATCATGAAGACAATTTGTTCATACAGATGTATTGAGATAAATTAGTAGGTGCGTGTGAAATAAGAAAAAAGGGAATACTTTTTATACATACGATGGAAATAAAAAAAATGACATATTATATAGAAATCTCTTTAGATTTGGTGAAATTTACTCCGATTTCCCTCTATTTATCCGTATGACACTGACTTCTCTTGAATGCACTATTTATATTATGCGATAGAGAGGAGAATAATATAACAATTTTAAAATTTAGGAGAGATCAATATAACGATTTCACAAATTTATATATTTTCTGAGTAAATTTTACAAATAGAATGAAAGTTGTTAGTTGAATTTCACAAACTCTCGAGAAATGTCAGTGTAATTTATAAGAACAAATTGTTAAAATAAATTGATTCATTTCTAAGTAATAGTTAATCATAATTTGACAATTTCTCTTATCTCTATTTAATAACACTGTAAAATTAATTGTCTTATACTAGACATAAAAATTAATTTCCTTGCGAAATTCACTTTAAACGAAAAAGAGAGAGAAAGAAACACATCATAAATAAAAAAAAAAAAAAAGTGTTGGACTTTTATACTCATAGTCTTATGAGTCACTAGCCACTACTATCTCCAGTATGTATAGAAAAAGATAGATAGATAGGGTTTATCACTAGCCACTACTATCTCCACTAGTTGCCCCGCTGTTTATCAAAAAAAAAAAAAAAAATAGGTCTTTCAAAAAGTAAAAAGGATCGGCGCATGATATATTCACCTTTTACTTCAGCAGCAATTTTCAGGGCCTTGTTTCTGCATTTGTCACAGTGTATTTTGATCTTTATAACTATTTTTACCTACATATATTTGGCATTTAATTCGTAGTTAATGTCTTGAGAAACTTATCCAAAAGCTTAAAAAAAATAAAATAAAATAAAACGGCACGAAACATTGATGAGCTAATTATGTGATTGGATCTCACCTTCATATTTGCTCAATTGAGACAGGCGGCTAATTTCTGGTCTTGCGGTCAGAAAGAACTCAAAGCGGCTCCTCCTGATTTGTCCTGTACATTATTGGAGTGGAGAGGGTACTTCAAATACGTTTATATACACGTAGAGAGTGCATGTGTGTTGGGCCTAGCTAGGCCTTAATTGTTGATTTGACTGCAGAGAAACACGCACATGAAGATGCCATACGGTAATGATCTGTCCGATGGTGTTTTTTGGCATCCAAAAAGTGGGTATCCTTTCATTTTCTTCACTTTAGGTGGTTATGATCGATCGTTTTCGTCATTTTCTTTTGAGAAATGATACACGTCGATCAATATACCTGCACCAATATTTACACTATATTACATGATAAAATAAGTGTGTGAATATGGAGGGATAAAGTGAAAAGACAAGCAATAAAAGAAAAAGCAATGTCATTTACTCACTCTTTCTTTTTCTTTTTATCTCATCCATCAAAATTTTCATTTTCTCTCTTTTCATTATATTTCTCTCTCTAGTTTTTCATCTTTCACAGGAGTATGAGAAAGAAGAAGGAGAATCAAGATCTATGGGTAGTACATAAAATTTATCTTCACATATGAAGGCTTAGCTCATTCCATTTGATTTTTTTATGTGTTTGTGGTTTATATCCTAATACAATGATTTTTTTTTATTTTTTTAGTTTTTTCAGTAACAAAACGAATTGATAATGATTCTGCTAGAAGCTGAGATTTACTGTTATTATTGAAAACTAGAGTTGAAAAATTATAAATGTGTATTATGAAAAGTTGTAAACCAGTAGCAAAATGTTGTAAACCAATTGACGACACATACTAAATAGGTTCAGGGTTAAATGTAAAATTATATTAAGAAAATGTGTAAATGAGTATGCAAAAAATTTTAAACTAGTAGCAAAATGTTGTAAACCAATTGAGGATACATACTAAACATGCTTAGGATTAAATGAAAAATCATATTATAAAAAATATAAATCAGTATGTAAAAAGTTATAAACTAGTATACAAAAAGTTGAAAATCGGTTTACAATTAATTGAAAACAAATTGAGAGCAAATATTAAACAAGTTCATAATTAATTATAAATCGATTTATAACTTCTTACATACTGATTTATGACTTTTTGTATACTAGTTTTATCCATAGTCCTATGATATGTGCTTATATTTTTCGATATTGAAGGAAAATAATATATAAAAAAATGTTATCTTCTTGTTTTTTGGTACAAAAAACTGTTGTCTTGGTTTGAAAGGGAATGGCGATTTTTTTATTCCCGGCGTATTACATATTTACATATGTAAATTCGGGTCAGATGTAGTGATTAGACAAAATATTTTTCTAAAATGACAATTCTAAATTTTAAAATTTTAATATTATAGGTAAAGTTTGTCTAGATGTTGTTTGCTTACATTATAACTAATCACCTTACTGAAGGATCTTTTTTATTATATATATGAATTTAATTTCTACATATTAATAATAGTAAACAATTTTACATTGTCAATCAATTGATTTCACCAAAGTAATAACTTATAGAAAGAAACTACTCATTATCACAATTATGCTAGCTAAAGATAAAGATAAATGAATTATACTTTTAGAGATAACTATTATGCTAGCTAAAGATAAATGAATTATACTTTTAGAGATGGGACTATGGTTGAAACTTTGAAGAATGCAATGGTCAAGAACGTGTCTTAATTATGGGACTTTTTCAGTCAATGTCCTAAAAGCATTTGTTAAAGTTTTAAAAAATAATAATTTTCAAGATATAGAATCGAAGTTATTAAAAAACTTTCAAACTTGTCTATCATAGAAATGGTTAAATTTTTTTTTTAATTATGATAGTATTCAAGAGTAGAAATACCTTTTAAAAAAATTGAATAACTATTGTAAATGAATAATTATTTGGTTCCTATCAAATTTAAGTCTTTTTTTTTTTTTTACTTTTAGTATTTCGGAAATTACAATGAAATTAAAAGTTAGGACATATTCCTAGTGCAAATGACATATTCCTATATGGATATAAACCAAAGGGCATTAAAAACAAGGCACATGGTATGCATGAGGATGACTATGGAATTTCTGGGATTTGGATGGCCACAACCGCAAAGACAGGCTAGGCCATGTAAGTTACTGAAGAAGCAGCCAAGTAGGAACACTTTACCCTTCCACTTTTCCAACAATTGAAGAAGAAAACGACCCCAAAATTAAGGCTTCCTTGCTCACAAGTAATGTTCGTCGTCGGTGCATCTGCCACCCAGTACTGCTAATAAATATAAACAACCCACCCTACTAAATCACAGGAAAATTCTTCCTCGGACCATCCATATCCTATCCTCTTGAAACTCTTCTAAATCACAAGGGAGGGCCGTGACAAACTAATCGTTACTACATGTGGCACGCGTTTTCACTTCATTGCCCTTCATCTGGCTTCATTCTTGACCCAGTGCCGATCATATTCATAAACCTTTCCGGCATACTATTCAGCATAAACAAGCATTGCAACTTGTTATCTAATTTGTTATTACTCTCGACTGGGTGGCCGGGAATAATATTCCTTTAATTCTATCACATATAGTATTCAGTATATCATTTTATAGTGTATATAGCGTCCTGTCCAAATTGGTTCGTCTGTCTTCGTAGAATTTCCGGGCATGCAGCAGGAATAGGAATCTAGGAGGGGTCCAAAACCAATTTCCACGGTTCGAAGCTAAGTCACTAGAAGTCCTCCACATGTAAGAAAAAGTTGGGTCCCATAGAAGAAAATAGAAAGAGTTATTAGAAATAAATAATTAACTAAACGGCTGACGTGGCGAGCAAACGTTTTGGGCCTGTCCTCCCCTCATTATAAGGGCCACAAGGTGCAGGTGGGTTTTCCATGTCATTGTCCAAGGGTGACCCAATTACACTGCACAAGTATCATGATAGTCCATTACTTTCCAGCTAACCCTTGGAAAATGACTTTTGACCAAACAAAAAAAAAGGCTTCCACTTCTTTGTATCCTTTCCGACAAAATAATAAAACAAAAACAAAATAAAATACCTGTATGCTTTTCTTCAAGAGTTTATTTTTTATGCATTGGCATTATTACACATGCATTGCCACATCAATAATTGTGATTGAGTTTCATACCTAATATTTAAAAAGTCATACAAATAAAAGAATTTGATTAAATGATAATTCTGTTGGATAATAAAATCACTTAATGAAGCTAGTTAAGTTAATTATAAGTTTGTTATAATAATAAAAGCTAGTACAAGTTAGTCATTCCATTATTAGAAGTCAGTTACAACTTAACATGTATATTTAGACCAGTGCTCTCTGCACCTTAACATAATTTTCTCTCTTCTTTCTATTGTAACAACTCCAAGTCAATGAAAGTTAGTTCAATGCAATTCCTCTCCCTCTCTCCTGTAATCAAGATGATATCAGCTTTTTCTAGGAAGAATCCGTTGCTTCTCTTCTTCTTCTTCTTCTTTTTTTTGGAAAACCTTCCTTTCTTTCTCTGCAATCATTGCTCTAATGGTCGACACAAACAATGATCCCTCCAGTGTGTACTACATTCATCCTATTGAGAATCCTAGCTTGTTATTGGTTTTAGCACCTCTAACCGAGAACAATTATCATTCATGGAGCAGGGCCATGAAAGTTGCCTTCTTTTCCAAAAACAAATTGCAATTCTTCGATAGATCTTTGACAACTCCTGCAGCAAATGATCCTAACTATGTAGCTTGGAAAAGATGCAACTCAATCCTCATATTATGGATCTTGAAATCTACTGCCCCTGACATAGCATAATGCATCCTTATAGATGAAGTTGTAAGTGCTCATGAAGTATGGAACGATCTGAAAGAAAGGTATAGTGAATTTGATGTTCTTTGAATCTTACAAGTTCAAGAAGATCTTTCATCCATCAAGCAAGATGATAGATCTGTCAAAACATACTTCACAGAACTCAAGTTGCTATGGGATGAATTTGAGCGATTTAGACCATTGCCTCCTTGGCACTGTGGCACTAATTGTGTTTCTTTTGTTACTGTGAAGAAACAAAGGCAAGAGGACAAAGTGCTAAGCTTCTTGAAAGGTTTGGGTGATCAATAGTCCACCATTAGGTCACAAATTTTTCTTATGGATCCAATTCCTACAATCAACAAAGTTTTCGCATTGATTGTTCATCAAGAAAGACAATTCACTGCCAAAAATGATTCTAAAATCGTGGCTGCAAACTCTGACAAAACCTCTATATTCAACAAAGGACATGACAATTCATTTGGCAAGAGAAACTTCAAGATATGCACTCATTGTGGGAAGAAAGGCCACATAATTGACTTATGCTATAAAATGGCTTTCTTGTTGTATTGAAGTTCAAGAATCCCACAGGAGTAGCCAATTGCATCAGTCTTGAAGATAATCCACCTTAGTTTAATGGAGGCCAACTAGAAGAAGCTATGAAACCTGATTCAATGATTACTCAAGAACAATATAAGGAGTTAATTTCACTACTTCAAAGATCGAAGTTCATTCTTCAAACCATGTCTCCACCTCAACAGTTCTTGAGAATGTTCCCACAAGTGTGAATGTTCCAAACCCCTTCAATCTTCTGGACTCAGGTATTATGATTAATGCCCTAGCTCAAATTTACCAATCTGCATCTATTAACAATACAACACAAATAAATCATTTGATCCTTGACTTAGGAGCCATTGACCATATTTGTTTTCAACCAATTTTTTTTCTGCTTATAAAATAATCAAACCTATCCCTATTAAACTTCCAAATGGGAACTGTGTTATTGCTGAATATTCAGGAACCATCCATTTTTCTGAATATCTTTACTTATTTGATGTACTATACATACCCAATTCACTTGCAACCTAATCTCTGGAGAAAATTGATTAAAAGCTTACAATGCAAACTGATTTTTGGTCCTGATAATAATTGTATAAAACAGGATCATACTACTTAGAAGATGATTGGATTAGCTAGATTGTGTAGAGAACTATACTTCCTAGAAGAACCTGTTCCTACTACTATAATAATAGTGATCAACTGTAATTATGTTAGCAAAACCAGTTTTGATCTCTAGCACCATAGATTAGGACACTTCTCACATGATGTTCACAATTTGATTCACACATGTAATCTTAACATTCCTGCCAGTAAAGTTGACATCTGTGAGACTTTTCATTTTGCTAAACAAAGGAAACTTCCCTTTACTATTAACACATCAAAATTTGAATTTCCTTTTTAATTAATTCATGTTGACATTTAGGACCCCTTTGGTGTGCCATCATTACAAGGTTATAAATACTTTCTCTCTATCGTAGATGTCTTTAGTAGAAACACTTGGATTCTGTTCATGACAAATAAAAGTAAAACCAAACACCACCTAGTTAATTTTCCACAGCACATCTCCATACGATTCACTCATAAAATTAAAACTATAGGGTCTAACAACGGTGTAGAATTCAAAATGTCATATTTTTATTAGCAAAGAGACATTATACACCAAACATCTTGTATTGTGACACTTGTCTTTAGTTGCGTCCTTGGATGTTTTCCACATGTCTTCGACAGTTTCTTTCTTAGTCATACGCCTTTGTTGTAGAACAGTTACCACTTCATTGCATCTTTATAAGACTCCTGTCAATAACTGCTGAAAACCATTAATCAACCACAGTCTATGTCCTAGTGACCATTGTGATGATCTTCTCTGAAGCCCTAAAATTTCTAAGTCCCCAAACGACCAACCTATATTACATTCATCTCAGTACTGTGTCATTATCGGCTTGCAGGCCTAGAGACCCAACTTTGTAATTGATTCTTTTCAGCTTTGAATGGCAAACTTCAATCTTTGTCAATTTTGCTTTGCCAATCACACTCTCAATTTGGTTTGATATATCAAACATTTGCCATATCAAAGACGTTCTCAGTTGAACTTTCATGATGGCCTTTAGTCTACATAGGTCGAACAATAGTTTGACACTTCAACACTTAGTGAGATTTGGTGCCAATAAGTACTATGGTTGGACAATGTTGAGATATTGTTATACGTTGGAAAGGCATCTTGAGAATGCTTGGTGCCCAATTGCTATGGTTTTTATGTGGAGATATTGCACGTTGTATTTTGGTTCGGGAAATATGCGAGAAATAGAGGAAATTTTATCCGTTTTCCTAGAAAATTGAGTGTGTTAAGGCTCACTGGGAAGTTAGATTTATAATATGGGTAAGTTTGTAAATCTAATTCATCCTAATTAATTGCATAGAATGACATTTTCTCTCTTCTACATTTTCACTCTCCCACACCCGTGCTCTACTATATATTTTCTACCTTAAATTCTCTCTCCAATATCTCACACACTTGGAAGTTTCATTTCAGTTGCTCTTTTTGCCAACCACCAATAATCCAATATATCTCAACTCAACAAAAGCCGAGTTTAATTGTCAAAGCCCCAATTGGAAACCATTTTGCCAAGCCACAAACACACCTCTTGGGACACGTTAATTAATACCTCTATACTTGTTCTTTTATGGATATTAACTAGGCATATGAATTTGAATAAAAAAAGATACAGGAACAGGTCGCCGGAGAAGGATGTTGGTCTGGGGCATGTGGACATACGGATATAAAGTTGTAGCAAGAAAAGGAGCAACAACGGTAAGACTTCGTGAGTTGTCGGCAAGGGAGAAAGGTTCAAGAAGGAGGTAAAAGGGATTGCAGATTTTGTTCATTGGCGGCAAAAAAAACACTAGAAAGGAAGAATGTTGATGCACGTGAAAGGATCAGAGGGTGAAATTGTAGGAGAGAGAAATATCATTCAATGCAATTAGTTAGGATGAAATAAAATTACAAACTTATCCACATTATAAATCTATCTCAAAACTAAGACACTGGGTCATTTTTGTTCAAATAAAAATGTGCAGGATGCTAATTTTCATATGAATGTGTAGAGGACAGCAATCCATATATATATATATATATATATAACACAAGAATTTCAATTTATTCCTTCAGATTTATAACAAAGAACAAATTATTTTTTTAAATTTGAAAAATATCTTCATGGTCCTTTAAATTTTATAAATGGGAACAAGTTGGTCCGTCTATCAAATTGTTATCTGAGCCATTAATAGAAATATTCATCTGTCATGTTAACTTACTTACCTATATGTAAAGTTCTTATCTTTTTTTTGCTCTCATAAGAAATAAATCTTGAAGTTTTTATATTTCTCCTTCTAAAAGACATTGATGATATAGTACACTTTCTCTCTCATAATTATTGAATTATATTTCTCCACATTACTTCATTCCTACTCCTTCCATTTCAGAATAATTATAAAAAATTAAACAATACACATATCAAGAAAAATGAAAAATCTTGATAAATATAGAAAATCATATGACTTGACAAAATTATCTTTATATAGTCATTATTACTCATCTTGATAAATGCATTAGTTACTTCATGAACACATTTACACTAAGGATATAAATGGAATAAAAAGTTAATACTATATAGATATTATAAATCGATTGATATTTTAAAATATAAAAAAATCCAAAAATGACATAGAGTATATTCTTTGTGTCTCTGCTACTTTCGAACCAATTTGGTAAATTGATTGGAATACGACATTTCTTGCAACTACCCGTTTGTTGTCGCCCAATCATGTTATGCACAATAAGTGAGACCTAAAACATTCGAAGATTTAACATGATTTTTTTTTGGGTAAAGAGACTCAACGTGATTTGATAATAATAATCACAATGTTGTTACTAAAAATTTTATTAGGTGACGTTTGTTTTAAGATTTGAAATTATGTTTTCAAGAATCACATTTTTGGGAATGATATTTTTAGAAATATTATTTCTAGATATTTTTAAAAAATTATTTATTTAATATTAAACATTCATGAGATTATTTGTTAAGATTTTCAATAATAAATTTAAAAATTTATATTTTAAAATCTATATTCCTGAAAATATATATCATAATTTTTAAAATACCCTTAACACATTAAGTTATAGGAAAAATATATATAAATTAAAAAATGTTACCTAATCAATATAAAATTAACAATTAATTTTTTTCAAATTTTTTCATCCTATCCAGATCGAATAATTAAATAAAATGCTAGAAAAAATAATTATGACAAATAAAAATTACACTTCCAACAAAAAAAAAAGAAAAAACAATCATAAAGAGAGAAAAAGTCAAATAATTAAGGGATGATTTAGTAATTATGCTTAATAATTGTGATTCTCAAGTCATGGAAATTTTTTTCCATCCTTCAACTTGGGAATAAGATTTCACTAAATCATAGGAAAATCTTATTTCATGGAATAATTAATACCCGGGAAAATTTTTATAAAACTTGTAATAAACGTAGGAATATATCATTTCCAATTACCTATTCGCATGAATAATTAAATATATCCCGAAACAAACGCCCTGTTAATGTAATATTTTCATTTTTTGAATGAAAGAGGAGTCTTTACTTTTTAAATTTATTTAGCTATATTTTCTAATTTTCCTTTAATAATTCTGATCATTTAATACTATTACTAAATTAGTTTCAATTTTTTGGAACCATATGACATGCATGTTTATGAAACTACAATCAGTATTTTCTCTTTTATGATGAGAAATTCTCATTCTAATATGTGTTAAAACTTAAAAGTCAAATTAAAAATGGTACTTGGCCATATTAGCTTTCATCAACTATTCCCAATGGCCACTACGCTACCATCACTGCAATAACTAATCTGAAACTCATTGCATAATGGGTAGATATAGTTTAACACACTTTCACACATAAATGTCTTTTTATGGGTTTAAAATGTGATGAATTTTTTAGACTGGGAGACATAAGAGATCGAATTCCCAAAATCTCTAATATCATCTCATGAATTGTTTTTCCCAAAATTAAATTTTAATAATGTGTAGAGGTACATTAATTTTATATCTAACTTAACTAGCCAATCTTTATTGAATAACACATGAATCAATTAATTCCCACTTGATAATAACATCAATTGGCAAGTACTGACAAATTGAGACGACAGGTGGAAATTGAGTCATACTAAAATGCAAAGCTAATTTGTTTTATTAGTGACATCAGAAAGTAAATAAAAGGCATACAAATTAAACGAAAAACGCATTAAGAAATTACATGAAATCAGTGCCAAATTGAACAAACCAAATACATATATATCTTATTATTACAGATATCTTATTAATTAAACCATGGTACCAAATTGCAACATACATAGCCCTTGCTCTAGAGGATCACATGATGGAGCAATTATCAGGGTTTGATTCATAGCAAACCCGGTAGATGCAAGGTGGAGGACAATAAGGCATATAGCACCTAGGACAGGTGCACCATGGAGGGCACTGAAAATTGTGCCAAGATTGTGGAGGAGGAGGAGGCTTACAAGGTGTAGAACACTGGCCACTGCACTTGGGGCTTTGGCACTTGAAGCATATGATGACACACTTGCCATCACACTTTGAATTCTGGCACTTTGTGCATATGATGACACACTTGCATTGGCACTTTGGGCTGTGGCACTTGGTGCAGTGCTCACACTTACTTTCACAGCACTTGGTGCAAGCTGGTGGTGCTGGGAGGCACAGTACTGCTGCACAACATTCCTTCTTTTCTTCTTCCTTCTTTTTTTCTTCCTTCTTTTCCTCGGGCTTCTTTACCTCTTCAACACTCAGAATGGTGACGCACCGGAACTTCTTCTGCAGCCGGTTGGCAAGACAAATTGTGTTGACATTGACACCGATCACCACCACACGGTCCATGTCATCCCCATCATCCAACGACACCGAAGTCACACCTATTGTCGTGTATGATTTTGGTCATGAAGACATTTGTTTGTATAGATGTATTGAGATAAATTAGTAGGTGCATGTGAAGTAAGAAAAAAAAGAATAATTTTTATATCATGTGATCAAAATTAAAAAAAATGATAAATTACATAGATATCCCTTGATTTTGTGAAATTTACTTTCGCTTCCCCCTTTGTTTGTCTGCATAACACTGGTCTTCTCTGAATGCATTATTTATTGTGTGATGGAGGGGAGGATGGTATAATGATTTTAAAAATTTAGGGGAGATTAGTATAATGATTTCACAAATTTAGCGATTTCTTAAGCAAATTTTACAAATAAAATGAAAATTGTTAGTTGAATTTCACAAAATCTCGGAGAGCTCGATGTAATCTAGCAAAAAACATTGTTAAAATGAATTGATTCATTTCTAAGTAATAGTTCATTATAATGTGACAATTTCTCTTATCTCTATTTAATGACACTGTAAAATTAATTGTCTTATACTAGGGATAAAAACTAATTTCTAAATACTTGTTTGCGAAATTCACTTTAAACAAAGACAGAGAGAGAAGAAACACATCATTAAGGAAAAATGTGTTGGACTTTGATGTTCATAATTAAACACATTATTTTTATGAGTCACGTCACTGCTATCTTTATTATATATATAGACAAACATAGATAGATAGGTCTTATAAAATGTAAAAAGGATTGGCGCATGATATATTCACCTTTTACCTCTGCAGCAGTTTTCAGGGCCTTGTTTCTGCATTTTTCACAGTGCATTTTGATCTTTATAACTATTTTTACCTGCATATATTTGGCATTTGATTCGTAGTTAATGTCTTCGGAAACTTATCCAAAAGCTTAAAAGATAAAAAATAAAATAAAACGGCACGAAACATTGATGAGCTAATTATGTGATTGGATCTCACCTTCATATTTGCTCAATTGAGACAAGCGGCTAATTTCTGGTCTTGCGGTCAGAAAGAACTCAAAGCGGCTCCTCGTGACTTGTCCTATACATTGGAGTGGAGTGGGGTACTGAACACGTTTATATATATATATATATATAGATAGATAGATAGATAGATAGATAGAGAGAGAGAGAGAGAGTGCATGGGTGTTGAGCCCAGCTAGGCTATAGTTGATTTTTTTTGGTGACCATAGTTGTTGATTTCACTGCAAAGAGACACGCACATGGCATACGATAACGATCTACAAGATGATATTACTTGGCATCCAAAAGGTGGGCATTAGAAGTGATAGAGGAGTGAAATAAGTTGACATCACTATTATATTCATTAATAATATTGTGGATGTCTCAATAAATTGTAATTTTTTAGATGTTCAAATAATATTTGTAACCACCTATATGTGCCGAGAAGACTTGGAAGACTCCTTTTGCATTGGTTAGCAGCTTAGGCACTTTAAGAGACCGGTAATTTGGTATATAGAGCAGATGAATGATAAAATATTAAACAAGAGAAAATTGTATTGGCTAATTTAATTAACTAAAGTCAAATATATATGCCTCATAAAGAAATTGTTTAGAATTAGATGAAGGATTCGTTGGTCCTAGTTAGTTACGGATCAACATTAATTCATCCCATTAAGCTTCCTAAAACATCTCTGGTACTTAAATAGTGTTGCTTTTAAAGAGGGCCTTTGTACTTTGTATCTGCAAGTTGAGGCTTGTAGATATTTTTTTTATTTTTCAGTTGAAGGGTTCAAAGCCTTCTCTAAGCAAGTTGTGTAGTGAAAACTGGGAAAAATTACATATTTTATCCAAGCTATTATCCTAATCACTTTGAATTTGAGATATTCTTAATTAGATTATTGAGATATCAATTGAAAATATTTTTTTGATGATTTATTTAGCAAGTTGTGATTTTATGGAGGTTTATTGGCAAAATATCTTCATTAAATTGATTTGATCGATAGAATAAGATATTAGAGATTGGAGAAATATTTGGAACCGATTTGAACCTAATTTGTGGATGATTTGTTGAAGATTCAATTTTGAATTGAAGATTTGATAAAATAGGGCCAATCCTCCAGCATTAACCCAATGCGTCAGCACCCACATCACTATGCTAGATCCGTGAACCCAACGACCAAGACCAATGCAGCAGTACTAACTTCAGTGCTCCAACACTCATGACTCAACTAAGTCCATATTTTATTTTATTTATCTATTTAAGTGAATGAGGGATCGATCTTTAGAAACATTTTACCTTTTACATATTTTTGCACTATGAGAGCTAGGATTCAAGGACCCTTTTGAGCAGACTTCATGGCTATTTTTATTATTTCTTTCGTTTTTTCATTTATGTATTTCTAATCCTCTTAGGTATTAGTGAGATGAATCTCAAGGAACTGGTGTTACACTATTTTTGTCATTTGAATTTCCTTTTAATATATTCTTTGTTTTATGGTAATCTTAATGCTATTCTTAGCTTGTTCACCTAATAATTGATATATATTTTTATACTATTGAAAAATATTTCACTTTATAAAATAAGCCAAACTATAATTTAATACTATTTAGAGTAGCTAAGAATAAAAGTGCTTATATATATGATCTTTATTAATTATTACTTTTCACCCTTAGAATAAATTTAAAATAGCTAGATTGGCTGTCTAGTTTATTTTAAGAGAGTTATAGTATTGAGAGATCATGCTATAAGGATTAACAATGAGTCATTCGAATAGAAATAATATTATTAGAAAATGATTTTAATAATTTGGTAGTATAATTTGAAAGAACTTTGATGAAATCAACATATAACATGTGTCCTACATCCATATCTCTCAACAATTTATTTTAGTTTTCTAGTTTCTTTTAAATTTGAATTAAAACACTTGTTTATTTTAATTAAATTTTTCTTAGATAGTAAAATACTCAATTAAATTGTTACTTGACTTCAATCCTCATGTGGAAGCTATACTTTGTTCACTTTTATTACTTAAGACCCAATGCATTTGGAGGGACCCAATTTTTATAAATTGACTATCATGTGGCAGTTGGGGTTGAAGCCTTTTGGGAGCCCCGTGGCGTCGAACGAATACGGCAGCACAACGACGTCATCGATGGAGACTTGACACGGCATGCGTTCTCCTACAAGGCTATAACTGAAAAATGTATTTATTTCCTGATTATTCATTCCACCCGGACATTTTCTGTCGTCCATGTTGCGTGGTTCTGTTCGATCTTTTTCTTCATTTTCTTTTTCCCTCTTTCTAGACTAACAACGGACTGCGGTATATCATTTTCTCGTTAATCTATTCAAAACTAAATCACAGAGGAGTGTGTTATATACTTATATACAATAAGTCTGGTAAGATAAATATTGATAGTATAAGATCTAATAAACTTTAAATATTATATAGTATTTGGTATAATTTTTATATTCTATAATATAATAATTATTTACAAATAATTTTAATATCTTAATTAAATATTAAATAAAATCAAATAATAATAAAATAGGAATGTTTATAATAATAGTTTTCAAATATTATACTTATGTCAAAATTTATTAATGAAAATTTAATTTATATTAAGTATTATTATTTATTTCAATATTTTATAATTATTTATTATTTCAATAAATTATATAAATAAAAAATAAAATTTTATATATTTTAATAAGTTGTATCTTTAATTATAATTATTTAAATTTAAATTATTAATCCTTTATTTTGTATATTACATATTATTTATTTATATATTTTATTATTTAATAATTTATAATTTTATATTATATATTATTTATTTAAAATATTTATTTTTATTAAATATTTATCATCTTAATTTATTTATTATTTTTCAATTATATTTATTTTATTTTTATTATATATAACTAAACTGATATTATATATTATTTATATTAATTTATTATAAAATAATTTTTTATTATTTATTTAGTATTTATTTTATTTTAATAAAATATTTAAAAATAAAAGTGATCTTACATATTAAAAGCTAATCGGACCTAATACGATTTACCCATATATTAGTTTATATAACATTTTGATGTACAAAGGGATTATGGCGTATAAGGTTATATAATATATAATCTATATCTAACAATGGACAAGAGAATAATGTATAATATTCATTTATACTATCATACCTAATATATCATACCCTAAGAAAAATAAAATTATTTTTAACTCTATAATAAAAGGTTGAGAATTTTGTGAAAAGTGTGCACCTTTTCGCCCTTTTCACCTTGTGGAAAGTAGCTAAAAATTTTGTGTAAATAATAACAGGTTACCCTTGAGGTCTACTCAAATGATACTCCACCATATTCTTCTCAAAATTTGGTATTCTACCCAATTCTTTAACAACAAAAAAAAAAGAAAATAAAGAATAAATTAATAAAGAAAACAATTAAAAACTAGCAAGAGAATGAATTTTATAAATGTAATTTCAACTCAATATATCTTTTAGATTAAACTAACTCTTAAAATTCAAATCCTAAAGTTCATATCCTCAAATCTATATATAACTAAAATTAAAATTAAATTAGTTGAATTGTATGACATATGAGTCTTGCGATTGAAAAAAAGTGAGAAATATAAGGTAAATTAGTTTATCTTCAGTATTTTTGAAGGATTTGTAGGACAAATTAATCACTAATTATTTATAAAATCATTCAAATTGGTCTCTAATAAAAATATAAATAGAATAAATAAATTTACTAAAATATTAAAGAATAATTAATTTGTTTAACTCTTTATTGTGAGTGATCATAAATGTATTTTTTTTTTCATTGAGGGAGCAATTTATCTGTACTATTATCATTGATCAACTTAGCAAATTACTTCAAATAAATGAATAATTTAATTTTGTTTTAAGCTAGGTATAGATTTTATATATGAAATTTAGGATTTGAATTTTAAAAACTAAAAAAGTTGTTGAGTTAAGTTACATTTATAAATTTTATTCCCTCTCATTAGTTTTATTTTCTATTTTATTTATTTATTTTCTAATTTTTTTTAAAGAAGGGGGTAGAGTGTCAATTTTGGACAAAAATATAGTCGAGTATCATTTGAGCAAATCTTAAATGTCTTTGTTATTTACCCAAAATATAAATAAAGATTAATGAAGGGAAAATTAAAGTAAGTTAATAGCTTGGCAGAGTAATGATTCTTTGTATTTAAAATGAATGTTTAAGCAAATTATTATAAAATAACTTCAGGATTTTGTTAAAGAGTGCCCTTAATTGTTAAGGAATCAAAAAGAGAAAGTTTAGTATTGGAAAGAAGAAATTTCAAAGTATGGAATCCACAAAAAGATTTTTAAACTTGGTATTTTTTAATATCCTTAAATAATACTCAAACAACACTTGTTAGTGAAATCCTTAATTTTAATCTAAAGCCCCAATTAGCGTGTACTCTTTAATGTCATTAAATTGTTTCAAGTTCTTGTATTACCAAAATGCTCTTCTTGTAACTTATACTGTGATCTGCCAAAGTATAGTTTTTTGGGAAAAACTATATATATATATATATATATTTCGGTGGACATGGGTTTCTGTGCTTATGATTATTCCATATTGAAGGAAAATAATATATAAAAAATATGTTGGCTTGGCTTGAAAGGGAATGGCGGTTTTTTTTTTCGCCGGCGTATTACATATTTACATATGTAAATTCAGGTCAGATGTAGTGCTTAGACAAAATATTTTTCTAAAATGACAGTTCTATATTTTGAAATTTTAATATTATAGGTAAAGTTTGTCTAGATGTTGTTGGCTTACATTGTAACTAATCACCTTATTGAATGATGTTTTTTATTATATATATGAATTTAATTTCTACGTATTAACAATGTAAAACAATTTTACATTGTCAATCAATTGATTTCACTAAAATAATAACTTATAGAAAGTAACTACTCAGTATCATAATCATTCACCATGATTTGTCATTTTAATAAAATTATTAGTTAATCGTGCAAAATTATTTATTCGTCAATAAAAAATTGATATATATCTCTTGAAAATACATATGAAATAACAATTGAAAATAAATAATTATTTAAAATATTTACTGTTTATTTCGAATTGAGTAACTGTTGTACTAGCCAAAGTTAGATGCAGTGATAAATGAATTATACTTTTAGATAGAGGACTATGATTGGAACTTTGAAAAATGCAATGGTTAGGAACAACTCTTAATTATGAGATTTTTCCAATCAATATCCCGAGTGCATTAGTTAAAGATTTTTAAAAAATAATTTTCGAGATATCAAATTCATTAAAAAACTTTTAAACTTGTCTATTGTAGAAATCTTTAAAAAAATCTTTAATTATGACAATATTCAAGAGTAGAAATACCTTTAAAAAAATTAAAATAACTATTATAACTGAATATATATTATTATTTGGTTTCTATCAAATTGAAGTCTTTATTAAAAGCTCCTTTCTTTTTTCTCTTTTAGTAATTCAGAAATTACAGTTATTGTAACGAGGTTTAAACCTAAAACTTTATGCATATTGCTCACCTGCATATTGCTCAATTCCCTCACCAATTCTAGTGGCTTATTAAAAGCTCCCTTGTACAATAGGTAAATGACATATTCTCACCTGTATATTACTCAATTGCCCTCACCAATTCTAGCTGCTTATTAAAAGCTCCCTTGTACAATAGGTAAATGACATATTCCTATGGAGATAAACTAAAGGGGATTAAATACAAGGCACATGGTATGCACGAGGATGACTATGGAATTTATTGGATTTGGATCCTACAACCACACAGGGTAGGCCATCTTATTGAAGAAGTTGACAAGTAGGAACACTTGACTCTTCCAATATTCCAATAATTGAAGAAGAAAGTGAGCCCCAAAGTTAAGGCTTACTTGCTTACAAGTATTGTTCGTCGTTTGTGCATCTGCCATCCAGTACTGCTAATAAATATAAAAGAATCCACCCTACTAAATCACAGGAAAATTCAGTGTAATTTTCTCTAGATTATTTTTTCCATAGACAAATTAAATCTCTGCCTTAATTTACAATATCTACCTCGCACCATCCATATCCTATCCTCTTGAAGCTGATCTTCATTACTTATCAAATGGGTCCAGTTTGATTGTAGTTTCCTTTCTTAAGAAACCGACCCATCATGAACATCCACCTTTGCAATATTACGGGCCAGGGAGGGCCATGACAAACTATTTAATATTACATATGGCACGCGTTTTCACTTGATTCCCTTCACCTGGCTTCATTCTTGACCCAGTGCCTATCACAATTCATAAACCTCTCCAGCATACTATTCAGCACAAAAGGCATTGCAACTTGTTATCTAATTTGTTATTACTCTCGACTGGGTGGCCAGGAATAATACTCCTTTCTATCACATATAGTTTTTAGTATATCATTTTGTGGGGCATACAGCGTCCTATCCAAATTAGTTCGTCTGCCTTGGTAGAATTTCTGGGCATGTAGCAGGAAGCTAGGAGGGGTCCAAATCCAATTTCCACGGGTCGAAGCTAAGTCACTACAAGCCTTCCACGAGTAAGAAAAAACTGGGTTCCCATAGAAGAAAATAGAAAGAATTATTAGAAATAATTCACTACAGGACTGTTTTGGGCCTTTCTTCCCCTCACTATAAGGGCCACAAGATGCAGGTGGGTTTTCCTTGTTATTGTCCAAGGGAGACCCAATTACACTGCACCGCTATCATGAGAGATCTATTACTTTTGACCCAAAAAAAAAAAAAGACTCCACTTCTTGTATCCTTACACTACAAAATCATAAAACAAAAACAAAATAATATACTTGTATGCTCTTCTTCAAGAGTTTAATTTCTATGCATTGATATTATAAAATTTCTTTGCACATATTGTTGGTTTATGAATCTTAATGTGATGACACTATGAGTAATTATGTTATCCCTAACGTGCTTTAAAATTAATTATCTATTGCTGAACTTTCTAATTCGCTTATTAAGTGTTTCAAATGTATTTCAAATTAGTTGACCTATGTCTTTTCATTTGTTCACCAAAAAAAAAATAGTTGACCTATGTTCACGGTCTTGTTGTTGAGCAAACCAACACTTTGAGCTGGCATTTTAGCATATATGTGCAAGAAGCAGAAACAGGAAATGAAACACAGAAAAAGCGTTTGCCAAGAATGACAAACATTGAGCCTCACAATACATTATTTGTTGGAGTAGCTAAGATATGTGTACTGCTAGTGTCCTATTAGAAGTGAAAAGCAATAGATCAAAAGTTCTTCTCAGCTCTCAACGGGTATTTCCCTTCTTGTGACAATCTCGAACTGATTTTAAAAGAAACAAAAAGTAGAAGCAGCCTCCTTCATTATAAAGGGAACACTACATCAGAAGGCATGTGATTGATTTCTCCAAGCATCATCAAACGGTCAAAACTCTCACTCTTTTGTAAAAGGTGATCTTGGAAGAGACTTCAAATAAAGAGGAAAGAACCAGAAAGTGAAAGATATACTTCTGCCGTATTCGAAGTTCAAGCAAAAGCATTTTCCTCTTCTCTCAGATTGTAATATTTGTTATTTGGCTATTCTGAGAGTGCTAAAAAGCTGTTGTATTGAGTGTTATATTCTTTCTTGAGAGTGAAACAACAAACTTCATTCGAAACTACTATTGTAAGGCTTTATCTTGGATAAATGCTGGTTGATTGAGTTTGAAGAGACTTATTGAAAAAGTACTTAGGCTGAGTTTATAGAGGCTCATTGAAAAGACTACTTGGGTAAGAGCTTGGAAAGACTTGGGAAAAGAATACTCAATGTTTGTACTCATGGTGCAAATTGATAGTGGATACACTTACCTGGAGGGTGGAGACCGGATATAGGATCTAAGTTGAAGATTCGAACTAGTATAAAATACCTGTGTCAACTTTTCTATCTATTCCTCTTTATATTGCATATCTGTTACTTATCACTTTGCATTTGTTTTTAAGAAACTGAAGCTCAAAGATTTAATCAAGTTTTCTTTTCACAAAATTAATTGTTAAAATAACTTGTATTACTGAATTAGTTTTAAACTTCCTTGTTCTATAAAATACATGTTTCATTGAAATCTATTGAGACATAAGAAAACTATTTTAGTGAACAACTTTAGCACCAATCTTGATAAAAACAATTCTTCTGGTTTATGTATTAAAACTAAGTGTTTACATTATTCTTTGATTATTCGCTTTGCAGGCCATTATTACCTTACTCGTGAGAAAATCTCCTACGATATCATGAGACATTTGGCTGAATGTTCTAACTTGTATGTTAAGTATGTAGAAAATTTTAAAGGAACACTTAATTCAACCTCTCTTCTTAAGTGTTTTGATACCATCACATGCATTGCCACATCAATAAATGTGATTGAGTTTCATACCTAATAATTGAAAAGTCATGCAAATAGAAAAATTTGATTGAATGATAATTATATTATCAGCTGATAAAAATTAAACTCTTTGCTCAAAATGAAATTTTTCCTAAGAAAATTTTAGGTACACAACGCCTGCGATCTTTTTCAGATTTGCAGTTGCGAGTATACTTTACAGTTAAGGTAATTTTTTTCTTTTATCCCTTAGACATCATTATAGGAACCCAATTTATAATATATACAAGTACTGGTAGCTCTACATCATTATAGGACTTAGTTTTTCAATTGCTTATATCTCTTTCCTCGTGTTCTATTTTAATATTCCTATTTAATGTTCAAAGAATGAGAGTCTATAATTATTTGAACAAAGTATTTTTTTTTTAATTATTGTTGTTATTATTTGCTAGAGTGGGTTACATTAGAAGCAGTTACTCTTCTATAAAAGATAGATTTGTTGACAAGTGCTGAAAGAGAAATTATATAAGACTTTATCGGCTAAGCAAGATGCCAAAATCTGGAATGACAATGTTAGTTTTACCAACTAGTTAACTTATATATTTAAATTGACAGGTTAGATGGTGTTTCCAGATTTTTAACTGGTTTGACCCAACTCAGGTCATTTAATTTTAATAAACAGTTTAAACTAAGGTTTCTAATACCTGTTCAATTAAATAAATTAAGCCTTATTTAAAATCATAGGCTCGTTAACTGATTTAGTTAACAATCTCATTTCATGCGTGGAGATGTTGGGTTGAGCGTAAGACCTGTAAGTCATAACATACTAGTGTTGTGCTGTGCCATTGGAAACACACTACAAATTAAGTGCCCGTGTTCCAAATGTATATTTGATCCTCAAAATCTTCATTATTCTTTTTCACATTTCTCGATTGCTAATGCATCATCATTATTATTATTTAAAGCCACTAAAATTGATTTAGTGGTAAAGAGTTTAGGTAGTTTGTATGAGATCCTAGACCTAAACCTCATTGTGACCATTATAATTCCAAAAGTATAAAAAAAAAAAAACCATTATTATTACTATTCAAAACCCGTTCAAATTCATAAGAAACCAAAACAAAGCTTTTCTCCTTGTTGCGTAAGAACTCAGGTGAAAATTGCTATACAACGAGACCAACCAATGAAGAAACACAATCAATTTATTAACAATAAAAACTCTTGCTGAATCACCATATTTTTCAGATAAGAGGATTTTTCAGCTCAGATCACACCTCAAAATAGTAGCAGCCTACTGAAAGGTAGTCCTTCCATCTTCTGTAGCAGTTCATTATCAACACTTACTTTTCTAATCAAAAGGAATAAAGGTTACTCTATTTCACTATTAGAAATACAAAATATGCGGCAAGGCGCAATCTGTCTGCCCAAAAGAAACACAAAAAGAAGGTGACCGACGGAAAGAATAAAGAGATTTGGTCAGTGCCCTTCTAAGCTGATAATGTTCTTCACAATTTGGCATCGTTTTGGAAGGAGCTTGGAGTTGCTCGCTTCTTCGTAGAACGGCTAATAGGATCAACAACATCCGATCCCATGGATGGAGCAGGAAGCGTTGGTCTTTCATCGTGCAATTTCGAAGAGTCTTCCGGAACTGCCCACGCTAGTGGCCTCACTGCACCATACTTATCATCATAACAACAGTAATAACAATAAGGTGTGTTCTATTGTGCCTTGTGTTCTATACAAGGAATAGTGAAGTGTTGAGGTGGGGAACAGTTATTGAGATATGTGGACGTGGATGCAGCATGGTTGGATTTATTTAGTCTCGTTTAGCCACACTTACTAACTGTGGCTTAATGTGAATAAAAATGTTGGCAAATTCATCCTCCTCCCTCCTCAGCAAGCATCAAGGTCACTCCATTGTCAACAACAACAATAACGGCACACATGAGTTCCCCTCCTCCCCCCCAACAAAAAAACGCTACAAATACTCACAAAAAAATGGAAAAGAAAAAGCTACGCACTTATTCATAATTTAAACGTGTAAAAAAAATTTAAAATTATATTTAGAATTGATAAAGTGATCATTTTTTTCCCCTTTAAACAAGGGTTGATGCATAATAAAAGAGTGTGTGTGACTGAAAAAGGGGAAGAA
This sequence comes from Dalbergia cultrata, assembly GCA_031216105.1. Lineage (NCBI taxonomy): Eukaryota > Viridiplantae > Streptophyta > Magnoliopsida > Fabales > Fabaceae > Dalbergia > Dalbergia cultrata. The sequence goes on from CM062344.1 coordinate 77,252,160, forward strand.
CACCATAAGCAGAGAGGGAGTCGAAGGTCTCACCCTTATCACTCAATTTGAGCAGGCAAAATGGAAGAGGATGGGCAAGAACGACAAATTTTCTTCAACAAGTAGGAGGACGCCATGCTCGACCAATTAATCCAAGCTGAAGAGCTTGTCCTCTGTTCCATCAGCATATCAATTATGTTCGTAGCTTTTTTAATTTTATGGTCAATGTGCATAGCTTGTTTAATTTTTGTGTGTGTGTGTTGTTTTTGGACTGCTATGTGCCATTGTTGCTGTTGATGATGGAGTGACCCTGTAATGCTTGCTGAGGAGGACAGAGGAGGATGAGTTTGCAAATATTTTTATTCATGTTCAGCCACATTTAGTAAGTGTAGTTAAACATAACTAAATAAACCCAAACATATTGCATCCACATCCGCATGTCTCAATCATTGTCTATCACCTCAATAGTTTACTATTCCTTGTATAGAACACAAGGCACACTAGAACAAACCTAGCAACAATTACAATAACAACAACAGAGTCTTACTTCACCAAGTGGGGTCGATTGGATGGCTTAGATGATGCCATAGTGTATTATCATAAACCATGTTTATACTATAGTTAGACCATTAAAATCTACTTATCATCATTATACAAATGCAAATAAAATTCTTAGTGATGTTTGATTCAAAAGGAGGTTGCTAGATTGACAGGTATTTCTCTTGTTACATTCTACGCTAGATGAGAAGTTCACGCCTTTCGGATCAAATGTTATTTTTCATCGTTAGAATAAAACAATGCACAGAAAATCAGAAATACATTAATCCCTGGCAATGGGCTTAGGTATAAATTAAAAAAACAACATAACAATAGATTTACTGACAAATTAAGAGAAATGGCAACATGTATTTAAGCCAAAGAAAAGAGAAAAAGAAATGACAGAGTGCATCTATCTCTACAAGAATATTTTAAAGGATAGATTACAGTTCACAATCCTACAGTTTTTATCCAAATCAATTTTGGTGCATGAAGTTCAAGTATATCATTGGACCAGCCATGCATTATCTTTTATATATAATATATACCTTGATCAAGTTCAATAGGTCCACTGTCTTCATTTGAATATTTAAGTTTAGCAGTGCGATTCCTCACATAGTTTTCTTGCTGTGACTTTGGTAGTTGAAATGAGAACTGTAAGGGTGTTACCCCATTTCTTATATGTTCTGGATGACCCATCAAGAACCTAAAAATACAGATGCTCCAGAGCACATTATAAGAAACATCGAAGAAAATGTTTAATAATAATAATAATAATAGTAACGTAAAGAGCAAGGAGACTCTCAAGGTCACATAGCAAAAATAGTAAAGCAGAAGCAGCAAGAACATACTTTTGGACCTCCACCATTGAGCACAGCCTCTTGCCTGATGGTAACACATAATATCTGAAATATTAAATCAGAAATAAAAACATATCAAACATTGACAAAGTAGAATTTCCATGACAGTAGACTTCCTAACCCAAACGAAACCACAAATGGGTGGGTATAGCAGTATTATTTTATCACTGAACAAGGGTGTATATATTCCGAACAGGTGGAAAAATTATAGACACATACGCACATCTGCAAATTTGGTGGTTCCTTCAGATCTGACCCGCAGCCGCAATAGTCGCTCCCATCCAGCAGGAGGAGGTTCACACCGAATTGGATTGAGGGCATGTGTGTTGTTACCGCTTGCCACAGGGTCACAGAGGACAAATTGATTTGATATGCCGTCGTTAGAGATGTTATTTTCGTCATCTGAAGAAGAAGATGATGATGATGAAGAAACATCTATGGGATCTGAAAGACAGGTACTTTGGTAACTGGGAAAACTTGACCCTGATAAGCCGTTGACATCATTCCTGGGTGTAAAAGCATCTCCACGTGTGTCTCTACCTAGATTTCACTTGTAGCTTCATTTATTGTCACATCATCACCACATAATTAGATTATTATAAAAAGTAAAAATGTCCTAAGAATGTCACTCTTTTCTCCAATAGAACAGACCAACTTTGATCCCTACTATGATTTCACATGATTTTTTAAATTAAAAGTAAATCAACATATTTATAAAATACTTTATTCTAATATCTTATATTATGTAATTTATTTTCAATTTGGAGAAAAATATAAATCATGTTGTAATTTTTTATTTAAAATGAATTTTAATAAATCAAATTGCATAGGAATAATTTGTAAATTTTTTTAAAAGGTAAAGTATATAAAATAATCAGACAAATATTTTTTAAATTAAAATGAGTCTTCGATATATTTTTAATATATAACATGATTAGCAACAACAATGCATAATTTAAATATAACTAATAACATAGCGTAATTGAAATATTATATAACTAGAAACTATTCTTGATGAGCATTATGGAATCGCCAAATATGTTCCACCAAATCTGTTTGTAGTTGCTGATGCTTTTGTCTACCACGAAGTTAGATATTGTTTTGAATATACTTCTCATACCCAGCTCTGGCTTTGATAAACCATTGCCAACATCGTTGTAAGAAGGGAATCAAGCAAAATTACCAGCATATGTGTCTCTCATCCTCAACGATAATATTATGCAATATAACACATGCTCTCATTATTTTTGCAAGTTTCACTTTCTCACATAATCATGTAGGGCAAGGTATAATTGTAAACCGAGCTTGTAACACTCTAAATGCGCTCCACATCCTTTCGTTGCCCTTCTTGATATTTTGCAAATAACTTTCATTTGTCTCCTTGTGATCGAGATATAGTTTTCACAAATATTGCCCATTCATGATAGATATCATCTGTTAAATAGTATCACATGGTATAATTGTTACCATTCATAATATAATTTACCTCAGGCGCTCGACCATCTAGAACTTCATCAAATACAGGTGAACGATTTAACACATTAATGTCATTGTTCGAATTGAAAACTCCAAAAAATGCATGCTATATACAAAGGTTAGGTGAATCCACAATTTCAAGTACTATAGTTGTAACCCCACGATAAACACTTATGTACATCCATTTACATGCTTTAGGGCAATTTTTCCATTGCTAATACATTCAATTGATGTCGCCCATCATGCCTAGGAAGCGATGGTCCTTTGCTATCTGTAGTAGACATTGTACATCATTTCAGACTCGAATACCAATATTATATCTTCAACAAACTTCTCTCAATTATAGTGCTTTCGCCTATTTGCACATAATCATCAATAACATCAGCTGATACTCCATAAGCCAACATATGTATAGCAGTCATTACTTTTGCAATATAGATAAGCATTTCTTGCCTGATGCATCAACTTGCTGCTGGAAATATGGATCAACATTTGAGAGGGCTTCCACTATGCCAAAAAAGACATGTCTTCCCATTCGGAACCTTCGCCTAAATGTCTTGGGAAGGTACACTAGATTAGGCACAAAATAGACATTGAAAAGACACCAGATTAGGCACAAAATATACATTGAAAAGACGTTTGTTTCCTACTCACAGTCTCTATCTAGGGTCCTACGATGAGATCTAGAAGAAGATCTTTGCCCATAATTTTCTAGAATTAATTGTTCAAGTTGTTGCTCATGTGAATCATTAAGTATAAAATCAATCCATTTATCCAGAGACATGTCATCAGGTTCATCTAAATCACTAAACAAAACATCATCAAACAAGTCATCAAAAGCCATGTTTTCGGGTTTGACTAGAGTTACTAGCCATTTGTATTAATGAAATTTTAGTTGTGGTTATTGATAAAAAGGTGTTTGAGATGAGTTCTTGGATGCGAATGAGATTTAAGGTCTTAAACAAACAGAGGAAAGATAGTATGAACAAATATGGATGAGTGGTGCTCAATGTTTCCCACAACGGTTAGTTTTGCAATGGCTAATTTTGCAACGTCCAATTTTGTAATGGCAAGATTTACAATGGTTAGTTTTGCAACAGCTAGTTTTTCATAATAGACATATTACAAAACTAAAAATGCATAATTGAAATGTTACATATTTAATAAAAAAACAAAAGTTACAAATTTAATTAAAACCATTACACTTAAATGACATTGTCACTTTCCTAGATATGCTCGACCAATACAATTAACACTTAAATTAAAAATACTTTGACATAATTTTTTCCACAAGCTTAGAATGAAAAGATCATTGCTTTTCAGTCATATTAGAGGTGTCTACATAAAGTATTTGCATATCTGTTTCCTTTTCCTTTAACTCTAGCTCTTTTTCCTTCATCATCCTTTGTTTTCCCATTTCCTGTAGATCCTTTTCCTTCACCATCATCATCTTTTCCTTGAATGCCCTATCTCTTTCCTTGTCTGCTAACTTCATTTCCTTGATTTTCTTAATATCCTCCCACATAGCTAGCCTACTAGCTGTAATGGATTTAAGTGTGTCAATGTCTTCATCATAACCAATAGGCACTTTTGATTTTCCCTTACTTTTCTGTTTTGATGATTTGGTGCCTTGAGGACGAATTGGAGACTTCACATTAACATCCTCACCTATTGGTGTTTCTGGATTTGACAAAGATGAATACGCTTTACAACTACTTATCTTTGTCTTTTTACCTCCACTTGGAGTTGATTGAGTTCTTCATTTTCATTCCTTTCGAAGCTCATTCCAGTGTCGATGAAAAGTACATTTCCTTTTAGACCCTGTAAAATAGAGTTCATGAGGCAACTCTATGATATCGTCACTATTTGAAACACTTCCTATTTTTCGAGATGCTTGATCGTGACAACCACTGAATTGTTGAGCCCTTGTGTTGATCCTATGTCATCACTTCTTCATTGCACCAACCCTTCTTTTGTTCAAGCCACGGTTGTTTTCCTCGCAATACGCGTGTAATTTGTTCCAAAATGCATCACCCATTTAGTCAGTATCAACCAAAGGATCCATTGACCCATTTAGCCATTTAACCATGCACTTATCAATAGCTTATCCTCTTCCCATTGCCATTGATTATTGTTTTGCATGCGATCTTCAAATTGCTCATCAATAAAGTTGATAGGATCTAGCCCATCATTGTTAGAAAATTGTGAAAGTTGTGAACTTTGAGTTGAATTTTTAGGTGTTTGAGGCAATAAATCAGATGACCCACCAACATTGACTATTCTGATCTTGATCCTCCAACTTGGGCTTGGAATGGAAATAGAAATTGTAATGTTGATAAATTTTGACTATTTGGAAAAAAAAAGGGAACTTGAAAATTTCAAGGAATTTGAAAATTAGAAAGGATTTGAAATTTAGAATTTTGAAGGTTTGAGAGATTTTGATTTGAGAGAAAGTTTAGCATTTGAAAATTAAAATTTGTATTTGGATTTTGAGAGTTTAAAGCCTATGAATTTTGGATATTTGAATTTTGAGAGAAGTTAGAATTTTGCATGTAAGTGAGAAAATGATCCAAATTAAATTGATTTGGATACATTGTTTGTGAGAGAATAAAAGACTAGAATTGTGAAAACAAAAAATTAGAAAGTATTAGAAATGATTAAGAAGAGATGTTAACAATAACGTTGGAAAGAATTAGGAAGAGATGTGAAAAATGAAGTTAAAAAGGATTAATATTTATGGAGTGAAATGTGACAAAAAAAATTTAAAATCCAACTGTTTTAGAAACAATAAAAATAGTACAAATTCAACTCAAAATTTGAGTTAGGACGGTCCCTATTTAGTATCCCTGCATGCTCTTTCTCTTCATCCCACCTTTTTTCTCAAATGTTGTCCGCGAGTTGTCCCTGACAATGAATAGGAATTAGGACAATGAAAAGCTACTATATTTAAATTCATTTTGTCCTTGAAATTTTAAACATATTTTACTTTAATTCCTTAAATTTTGAAATTAAAATTTTAGTTCCTAAAATTTATTTGTCATTTTAGCCTCTTGTTAAACAAACATTAATCAATTATTATTTTTCTACTGATGTGGCACATTAAGTGACACGTGGTATACGATGTGTCGATGATATGTCATGTTGGTCACATGTAGGATGTCACATGGCATGTTGACATGACACTAAATTAAAATAGGTTCAAATTAATCATTGAAATTTTCTAAAATATGTAAAAAAAAGATTCCAATTCTCAAACTTTTTACTATTTTACTTCATAAAATCTGAATTCTCATTAATTCTTAAACTCACTTAATTCCTTAATATTGTTAAAAAAAATAGCTTTATGGTTTTCTCATTGACATGTTTCATGTGATCATTAAGATAATTCCCTTAAATGCAACACATTTTTGTCTTGGGAGGTTTACATACATCTATACCCTAATAGGAGGAGGATTAATGGTCTAAGAAATAGATTAGGAAACCAATTTTGACCATTGCAAACTAGGGAGCATTCTAACATGAGAGGGGGGGGGGTTTAAGGGCTTGATTTATGTACCATCTATAGGGCCTGTCCAATGTCAAACAAGATTCATGCAACAAAGCAAAAGAGAGTTCAAATACTATGTTGTGGGGAAGGATTCCCTGGTGCATGAAGTTCAAATATATCATTTGACTAGCCATACATTATCTTTTATATATAATATATACCTTAATCAAGTTCAATAGGTCCATTGCCTTCATTTGAAGATTTAAGTTTAGCAGTGCGATTCCTCACATAGTTTTCTTGCTGTGACTTTGGTAGTTGAAATGAGAACTGTAAAGGTGTTACCCCATTTCTTATATGTTCTGGATGACCCATTAAGAACCTAAAAATACAGATGCACTGGAGCACATTATAAGAAACATCGAAGCAAATGTTTAATAATAATAATAATAATAATAGTAACGTAAAGAGCAAAGAGACTCTCAAGGTCACATTGCAAAAATAGTAAAGCAGAAGCAGCAAGAACATACTTTTGGACCTCCACCATTGAGCACAGCCTCTTGCCCAATGGTGACACATAATATCTGAAATATTAAATCAGAAATAAAAACAGATCGAACATTGACAAAGTAGAATTTCCATGACAGTAGACTTCCTAGCCCAAAAGAAACCACTAATGGGTGGGTATAGCAGTATTATTTTATCACTGAACAAGGTGTATCTATTCCTAACAGATGAAAAAATTATAGACACATACACATATCTGCAAATTTGGTGGTTCCTTCAGATCTGACCCGTAGCCGCAATAGTCGCTCCCATCCAGTAGGAGGAGGTTCATTCCAAATTGGATGAGGGCATGTGTGTTGTTACCGCTTGCCACAGGGTCACGGAGGACAAATTGATTTGAAACGCTGACATTAGAGATGTTATTTTCATCATCTGAAGAAGAAGATGATGATGAAGAAACATCTATGGGATCTGAATAACTGGGAAAACTTGACCCTGATAAGCCGTTGGCATCATTCTTGGGTGTAAGAGCATCTCCAATTGTGTCCCTATCCTGATTCCATTTGTAGCCCCATTTATTGTCACATAATCACCACATAATTAAGTTGTTATAGAAAGTAAAAGTGTCCCAAGAATGGGAACCAAATCTTCTGTCCCTTTCTCCTGTGTCACTCTCTGTCCCCTGAATAAAATTTTAATACGTGTATAATAATGACATCATCCATAATTTTTATCCAATCACTATCTTTCAGTTGCCCATGATTTAGATACATGGCAAAACTTAATTGGAGGGACATGGAGGGGAACATGGAGTGGGGACAAGAGAATTGGATCCGAATGTCCCTCTCTTTTCCAATGGAATAGACCAATTTTGGTCCTTACTATGACCCTGCATGATTTTTTAAATTAAAAATAAATAAAAATATTTATAAAATGCTTTATTCTAATATGTTATATTATGTAATTTATTTTCAATTTGGAGAAAAATATAAATTATGTTTTAATTTTATATTTAAAATGAATTTTAATAAATTAAATTGCAGAGGAATAATTTTTAAATTTTTTAAAAGGTAAAATATATAAACAAAAATGAGAAAAATATTTTTTAAATTAAAATGAGTCTCCGATATATTTTTAATATATAACATGATTAGCAACGACAATTCATAATTTAAATATAACCAACAACATAGCATAGTTGAAATATTATATAACTAGAAACTATACTTGACGAGCATTATGGAATTGCCAGATAAGTTCCACCAAATCTGTTTGTAGTTGCTGATATTTTTGTCTATCATGAAGTCAGATATCGTTTTGGATATGCCTCTCATACCGAGCTTTGGCTTTGGTAAGCCATTGTCAACATCGTCGTAAGAAAGGAGTTAAGCAAAATTTCCAGCATATGTGTCTCTCATCCTAAACGATAATATTATGCAATATAATGCATGCTCTCATTATTTTTGCAAGTTTCGCTTTCTCCCATAATCATGCAGGGCAGGGTATAATTATAAATCGAGCTTGTAGCACTCTAAATGCACTCCACATCCTTTCGTTGCCCTTCTTGATATTTTGCAAATAACTTTCGCTTGTCTCCTTGTGATCGAGATATTGTTTTCACAAATATTGCCTATTCAGGATAGATATCATCTGTTAAATAGTATCTCATGGTATATTTGTTACTATTCATGATATAATTTACCTCAGGCGCTTGACCATCTAGAACTTCATCAAACACCGGTCAATGATTTAATACATTAATGTCATTGTTCAAACGGACAACTCCAAAAAATGCATGACATATCCAAAGGTCAGGTGAAGCCATAATTTCATGTACTATAGTAACAATCCCACAATAAACACTCATGTACATCCATTTCCATGCTTCAGGGCAATTTTTTCACTACTAGTACATGCAATCGATGTTGCCCATCATGCTTAGGAAGCGATGGTCCGTTGCCATCTGTAGCAAACATTGTACATCATTTCAAACTCAAATACCAGTATTACATCTTCAACGAACTTCTCTCAAGTATAGTTCTTTTGCCTATTTGCACATAATCATCAATATCATCAGTTGATACTCCATAAGCCAACATACGTATAGTAGTCGTTATTTTTGCAATGGAGATAAGCCTTTCTTGCCTAATGCATCAACTCACTACGGAAATATGGATCAACATTTGAGAGGGCTTCCACTATGCAAAAAAAGACATGCCTTCCCATCCGGAACCTTCACCTAAATGTCTCGGGAGGGTACGTCGAATTAGGTGCAAAATAGTCATTGAAAAGATGTTCATGTCCTACTCGCAATCTCTATCTAGGGTCCTAATACGAGATCTAGAAGAAGAGCTTTGCCCATACTTTTCTAGAATTAGTTGTTCAAGTTGGCGCTCATGTCAATCATTAGTATAAAATCAATCCATTCATCCAGAGACATGTTATCAGGTTGATCTAAATCACCAAACAAAACATCATCAGACAAGTCATCAAAAGATATGTTTTCGGGTTGACTAGAGTTACTAGCCATTTGTATTAATGAAATTTTAGTTGTGGTTAGTGATAAAAAAGTGTTCGAGATGAGTTATTGGATGCGAATGAGTTTTAAGGTCTTAAACAGACAGAGGAAAGATAGTACAAGCAAATATGGATGAGTAGTGCTCGATATTTATAAGTTGTTTCCCACAGCGGTTAGTTTTGCAATGGCTACTTTTGCAACGTCCAGTTTTGTAATGGTAAGATTTACAATGGCTAGTTTTGCAATAAGTAGTTTTTCATAATAGACATATTACAAAACTAAATATGCATAATTGAAATGTTAAATATTTAATAAAACAACAAAAGTTACAAACTTAATTAAGACCATTACACTTAAAACATATTGTTACTTTCCTAGATATGCTCGACCAATACAATTGACACTTAAATTAAAAATACTTTGACATAATTTTTTCCATAAGCTTAGCATGAAAAGATCAGTGCTTTTCAATCATATTAGAGGTTTCTGCATAAAGTATTTGCATATCTATTTACCTTTCCTTTAACTCTAGTTCTTTTTCCTTCATCATCCTTTGTTTTTTCATTTCCTCTAGATCCTTTTCCTTTACCATCATCATCTTTTCCTTGAGTGCCCTATCTCTTTCCTTGTCCGCTAACTCCATTTCCTTGACTTTCTTAATATCCACCCACATAGCTAGCCTGCTAGCTATAATGGATTTAAGTGTGTCAATGTCTTCATCATAACTGATAGGCACTTTCAATTTTCCCTTACCTTTATATTTTGATGATTTGGTGCCTTGAGGACAAATTGGAGACTTTACACCAACATCCTCACCTATTGGTGTTTCTGGATTTGATGAAGATGAATACACTCTACAACTACTTATCTTTATCTTCTTACCTCCACTTGGAGTTGATTGACTTCTTCATTTTCATTCTTTTCGAAGCTCATTCTAGTGTCTGTGAAATGTACATTTCCTTTCATACCTTGTAAAATAGAGTTCATGAGCTAACTCCATGATATCGTCACTATTTGAACCACTTCCTATTTTTCAAGATGCTTGATCGTGGTAACCACTAAATTGTTGAGCCTCTGTTTTGATCCTATGTCATCGCTTCTTCATTGCACTAACCCCTCTTTTGATCAAGCCACGGTTGTTTATCTCACATTACGCATGTAATTTGTTCCAAAATGCATCACCCTTTTGGTCAGTACCAACCAAAGGATCCATGGACACATTTAGCCATGCACTCATCAATAGCTTATCCTCTTCCCATTGCCATTGACTATTGGCTTGCATGTGATCTTCAAATTGCTCATCAGTAAGGTTGATAGCATCTAGCCCATCATAGTTAGAAAATTGTGAAGGTCGTGAACCTGGAGTTGAATTTTTAGGTGTTTGAGGTGATAAATTAGATGACCCACCAACATCGACTGTTCCCGATCCTGATTCTCCAACTTGGACTTGGAATGGTAATGGAAATAGAAATTGAAATGTTGATGAATTTTAACTATTTGGGAAAAAAAAGGAACTTGAAAATTTGAAGGAATTTGAAAATTATAAAGGACTTGAAATTTAGAATTTTGAAGGTTTGAGTGATTTTGATTTGAAAAGAAGTTTGGCATTTGAAAATTAAAATTTACATTTGGATTTTGAGAGTTTGAAGCCTATGAATTTCGGATATTTGAATTTTGAGAGAAGTTAGAATTTTGCATGTAATTGAGAAAATTATTCAAATTAAATTGATTTGGATCCACTGTTTATGAGAGAATAAAAGAGTAGAATTGTGAAAATAAAAAAATTAGGAAGTGTTAGAAACGATTAAGAAGAAATGTGAACAATAATGTTGGGAAGAATTAGGAAGAGATGTGAAAAATGAAGTTAAAAGGATTAATATTTATAGAGTGAAATGTGATTTTTTTTAAATCTAACCGTTTTACAAATAGTAAAAACGGTACAAATTCAACTCAAAATTTGAGTTGGAACGGTCCTTATTTAGTATCCATGCATGCTCTCTCTCTTCGTCCCACCTTTTTGCTCAAATGTTGTCCGTGAGTGCTCCCTGACAATGAACAAGAATTGGGACATGGGAAAATTTACCACAATATATCTGACTTCTCTAAGAAGTCTCTAGTGCCTACTATATTTAAATTTGTTTTGTCCTTGAAATTTTAAACATGTTTTACTTTAATTCCTTAAATTTTGAAAATAAATTTTATTTCCTAAAATTTTATTTGGTAGGTCATTTTAGTCTCTTGTCAAACAAATATTAGTTAACCATTATTGTTCTATTGATGTAGCATGTTAAGTGACATGTGGTATACCATGTGTCGATGATATGTCATGTTAATCACACGTAGTATGTCACATGACATGCTGACATGACACTAAATTAAAATAGATTCGAATTAATCCTTGAAATTTCTAAAATATGTAAAAAAAAAAAGAAGTTCCGAATCCCAAAGTTTTTCCATTTTACTTCATAAAATCTGAATCCTCATTAATTATTAAACTCACTTTATTCCTTAATATTGTTAAAAAAAATAGCTTTATGGTTTTCTCATTGACATGTTTCATGTGATCATTAAGATAATCCCCTTAAGTGCAATGCATTTTTGTCTTGGGAGGTTTACACACATTTGTGCCCTAATAGGAGGAGGATTAATGGTTTAAGAAATAGATTAGGAAGCCAATTTTGACAATTGCAAACTAGGGAACATTCTAACATGGGGAAGGGCGGTTTAAGAGCTTGAGTTATGGACCATCTTTAGGGCTTGTCCAATGTCAAACAAGATTCATGTAACAAAGCAAACGATAGTTCAAATACTATGTTGTGGGGAAGGATTCCCTGGTCCTCACCATATATGGACTAATGTTAGTCTACCCTCAAAACACACATAAAATTACTAATTTAGCCTTATTATGTTATTTTATTTTCATCCTTTACCCATTTTCTTTTCCATCATTTATTCATCCTTTTCCTATAACGACTCTTCCTTGGTTCACTCTTGTTGTGATTTAATCCCAAAATTGTCCTTAAGTTTAAACAATTGAGTTCATAGGTTTATAGCATCCAAGTTATGGTTGTTGATACCGGAGAACAAGAAGCCGAAGAGTATTGCTTCCATAGGGTAGAAGCATGAATTTCCATTGAGTGTTTTATTACATTTGGAATCATTTAGAATGAAAGACTGATTGTTCAACCTTCTTCCAAAGCTTCATTTCAATCACAATATTAATCATCCTACAAGCATTTTCAAACAAAAATTATCTTTCTATGTCCGCCATTCAAAATATAGATTAAATGTGCTATGCAAGTCTTCAAAGTTTAACAAATCTTTGAGATTAAAATCCTCCATTGCGATGCAATTTTTTTCACCTGGTAAGGAAGAAATTAACAGTGGTACCTGAAATAGCCAAATATAGGTTTGATGCCATGAGTAAATGGTAAGGACCACAATGGCGACACTAGACGCAGAGGTGGATGAAGAGGCAACGGCCAGCGCCAGCAACAAGGAGGTGAATGACACAATAGCAGATGTGATGAATGGTAGTTGAGAAGAGAGGAGAAAAGGGATAGATGTCGAATCCTTAAAAAATATTGGAGTTTTTTAAATTAAACTAATTTATTTATTATGTGAAATCTAAGCCATTAATTTACTTTGATATTAAATCCAATAGTATTGAAGGAATGGACTAACATTGGTCCCCAACTGAGGTAGACCAAGGAATCCATTTCCATTTTGTAATGTCAATTTCATTGCTTTATTAACAAAGGCCAGAGCATCTGGCTAAGTTGAAAACAAACAACCTAAAGCCCCTTGTTCAGGCATAAAATGGATAAAGGACATCAAAGAGTAACTAAATTCTTGTGCTATCCATAAAATCATAATATTTTGGCAATATTTAACATGTAAAATTATTGAAATATTTCTTTTTTTTAATCATAAGTTATAATTATAAACTTCATCCTCTATAATAAACAAAAGAAAAATTTTACTCTAGATGTATATCAAATATTACCAAAAATAATTTTGTCATTAGCAATCATTTACATGCACGTCATATTTTCTTTTTCTTTTTGTCATCACTCAAATTAATAACTACAGGGCAAGCCAATATAATTTTACATCAGAGACTTCTAGTAAAAATTTCACAAATAGATGGTCCAAGAATTGTACTATACCTCAGGAGTGGTTAGTATAATTTTGTGTATTATATACATAAATCTCTCTATAGCATTAGACCCATCATCATAACCTTCTTGAACTAGCTCTGCTTCTTGATTAAAAACCAAAAACTATTACATGATATAATAATAAGAGGTTTTGTCTTTGATTCACCGGATAAAGTGTGGTGTAATACACACTAAGCTTTTAGTCACATTTATAAATATAGCTAAACACTTGGTTTGTGGTACATTTTGTAGTTAGAATTTTGTCTGGGCAGACCTTCTGATGCCTTGACTCCAAGACAAGATTATGCAGTTCCGTGTAAAATTTAGGCATCATTTAATTTAACTGGGCTATATAAATTACGTAGTGCCCTATCAAACCGCATATATAGAACTTGGAACAATAATGTGAACAACTGAACAATGAAACTTCGGAGATATTTCGGGAAGATTTGCCAGCTTTTTCTGCAACTTCTTCACACCTTGGTCTCTAATATGCCACGTTTCTGACTAATCATGCTGGGGTCTACCAGAGGAGAGAAAAAGGGGGAAAAAAAGGACTAATCTTGCTGGGACTTGGACTTGGCTATAGTTATATATGAAAACAGACTTTTGTGTATTTTTAATAGACGCCCAAATCGACATACGAAGACAATTTTAATAAGTGTGAATTATAGTTTTACAATTGTTAAACACAATGTTTATTGAGAATAAATAATCTACACTATTATTGTAGATATTATGTTTAATTATTGTACATATTGTGTTTAATTTACACAAACTAAAATTCTCATTTATTTGAGCTATCATTATCATAGGTCAAAATTTGATTTTCAAATAATGTAGCTGTAGAAACAAAGACAAATCATTCTGATGAGCATGGTTTCCTTAAAACTGAGTCATTGACTTGTGCGCCTAAGGGGAGATTCCACACCAAGAAGTCATTTCCTTTAACGTCACGCATGCTCCACTATGCCTCCCTTATAAATTGCATTCCTCAAATGAGTTCAGAGCATGATCATCATCTTGTTAAACATTTCACATGCATTGAAGACGAAACTCACCCTTTTCTTTTCCCACACTGAGTCCAATCAACACACAACGTTGTCCTGATGTTCAAACTTGCATGCTTCCTCTCAGTTCTGTTTCCCTTGTTCCTCATCTCCTCAGGCGGCGACAACATTTCATCTTCAAACATAACAGGTTGTCCCACAAAAAGATGCCCCAATGGACCTAACATCAGCTACCCTTTCTGGCTCTCACATGGCTCCCTTCCTGACCAATATTGCGGTTACCCAGAATTTGGCCTAATCTGCTTAGATGATGGAAGCACTATTTTCTCTCCACCACCGGGGTTATACTACTATGTGAAGGACATAGACTATGATAGCCATAGTCTTAAGCTTGTTGATTTTGATACTGCAAACACAACTTGTCCAAGGGCACTTCACAGTTTTCCACTAGGCAACCTACCTCTTTCTCATTCCCCATTGAACCTGAACCTTAGCTTCTACTACAACTGCAGCTCATACCCTTCTCACGAAGCTGACATCAGTTGTTTGAGGCATGCAGGAAACGAGTCCTTTGTGTTCTTGAATGGGAATGAGACCAAAGACTTTGACTCGTCTGAGAGATGTGAGGAGAACGTTGTGGTGACAGTGATGAAGGATCAGATTACAAGTGATGGTTTGATGGATGAGTTTCCTAGGGCCATGAGGGAAGGGTTCGTGCTTGAATGGCAAACAGGTGCGAGTTGCAAAGAGTGCGAGGCTTCAGATGGATATTGTGGCTATAGTACTACCAGAAAGGAGTTTCTGTGCTTCTGCAAGGACGGTAGTGTAAGGAGCAACACCTGTGAAGGTAAGCTTGCTGGACCATGATTCATGTACTCTACTCATTGAAATAGTTAACTCGTTACTCCTTTTCATCTTCACAGAAGAATTTTCTCTTTCTTTCTTTGTCTGAAAAATACTGATAATATAATGTTTCAGTGAATATGTGTTGTTTGATATTGAGCAAATTGCAATTCGATCTATCTTGTGACAGCATGCATACCTTTATATCCTATTTGTTCATGACATGTGCTTCAGCATGTCCAAAGTTGTCCTTGTTTTTTTGGTCAAAGATGTCTAAGGTTCTCTAACCACTCAATCTACTGGAAAAGCATTAAGCTAATCTAAAGTAAGAGTTATTTTTTTTTTTCCTAAATGAGAAAAAGTAAAGTGTATTTTCCCTTAGATCATTTAATGGGTAATTATTATTATGATGAATCTTCTAATCTGAAGAAGAGTGCATCCTATTTTTTTCCTTTTAGATTCAGAGACAAACTTACTTTAAAGGTGCTTTATCTAAAACTGCTTAATAATTTATGAGTATGCAATGGAAGTTATTGGACATATTTGTTACTTTGGGTGAATGAAGTTATTGGACATATTATCACAAGTGTTTTGTTATTTTGACTATGTTTTGGTTCAGTGCCAGGCGGAACCAGTAACGGGTTGTCAAAACAAACTATAGGTAAGAGCATTGTCTCTTAAAGTACTATGTTTGTCATTTTCTTGTATTTTACATTAGTCATGTCTTGTTCATAAAATGCTATAAAAAAAAATGTAAATATAGGGAGATGATTATCTGTGAGGATTAATTGTGGGAGTGAAAATGGTAAAGCTTGATATTGGATCTCATATTAGATTATGTGATCATTAATTAACCTTTAATCTTGACCATCTATATATGGTGCTATGATTTAGATTTACTCCTCTCACTCTCAAAATATACAAAGTATCAAGACTAAATGCATGTGTTGTTATAACTAGCCACCAGCCTATATTGGAAATTGCTGTCACTGATTATCATTTTATCCCACATAACTTAAGTCCACAATTGAATACATTCAACCACCACAGTTCAGATTGGAGAACAAGATTGTAATATTCGCTCTTCTTTCATCCAAATAGCAGAGTCTTGGTGTAAAGTATAGGATGTGTCACATTCACATACTGTATTGAAGGATTTGAAAGGGGCTGTCATGAGGCCACATCATCTGAATCAGTTTCTATGTATGCCTACAGGTTTAATAGCTGGAGGAATTGGACTGCTGCTGATAATATGCATCATGCTATGCATTATTAGAAGACGCATAGTAGCACCAATTGTGCCAGAATCTTGGAAGACCAGAAAGAATGATCAAGATATTGAGGCCTTCATCAGAAATAATGGACCCCTAGCCATCAAAAGATATACTTATTCAGATATCAAGAAGATGACCAATTCTTTCGAATTCAAAGTTGGAGAAGGTGGTTATGGACAAGTATATAAAGGAATTTTAAGCAATGGTGGTCCTGTGGCCGTGAAGCTGTTGAATGCTTCCAAAGGGAATGGTGAGGAATTCATCAATGAGGTATTGAGCATTAGTAAAACATCTCACGTAAATATTGTTACATTACTTGGATTTTGTCTTGAAGGCCACAAGAAAGCTCTTATCTATGAATTTATGCCCAATGGGTCACTTGAAAAGTTCATACAAAACAACGATCCTGAAACCAATCCACCTCTGAGTTGGGTAAAGCTACACCGTATTGCAGAAGGCATAGCAAAAGGGCTAGAGTACTTGCACCGGGGTTGCAACACAAGGATTTTGCATTTTGACATAAAGCCAAACAACATACTTTTGGACAAGAATTTCTGCCCCAAAATCTCAGATTTTGGGCTGGCTAAGCTATGTTCAAAAACACAGAGTGTCATCTCAATGTTGGGTGCAAGAGGAACAATTGGTTACATAGCTCCAGAAGTGTGGAACAGAAACTTTGGAGGGGTCTCACACAAATCTGATGTATATAGTTATGGAATGATGATTTTGGAAATGGTGGGAGGAAAGCATAAGACCAATACTGGAGTTACAGAATCTAGTGAGTTATATTTTCCTTATTGGATATACAAGCATATTGAGGGGGACAATAGTGTAGGATGGCAAGGTGCCATGACCACAGAGGAAAATGAGATAGTCAAGAAAATGATTATGGTAGGGCTGTGGTGCATACAGACATTGCCATCAGACAGGCCTCCAATGAGTAGGGTGATTGAAATGCTAGAAGGAAGTATAGACCAGTTGCAAGGTCCCCCGAAGCCTTTCATTTTTTCTCCAACTATAACCAGAGTGGAATCTTGTGCAACTTGTTCCATTGACCAAATTTCCAGTAGATCATAGGTAATTCCTTTTAATGGTAGGCTAACAGAATCATACTAGACAGAACAACTTGAAGAATAAGAACATATGATAAACCTGCTCTTTCAAGTTGAACTATAAACATTAGGAAGTGATAAGGTATTAAAAAAGGGGCCCCATGAGTCCCCCACCTGGTGCGGTTTAAAGAAAATATATGTATTTCCAATTATTGAACCTGTGAATCTCAAGGTCAGGAGAATGTCATCTTATTTGTATGCCTAGATTCATCCCTTAGCTAACATAAAGGTATTGATAAAGGAAACTATCAAACTAATAAGAGCCCCCTTTACACTTACACTTAGGGATGGCAAACGGGGAAGGTTGAACTTGCCTCACCCCATAAAAAAATAAAAGTCTCTAGTTATTTAGTTATTTGTGTTGAAAATGTTAACGCGTCCCATAAAAAAATCACTAGCTGGTGGGCCAACCCAGTGGGTCCGACTAGTTTTGGCCTCTATGATTGGTTTTATTGAAAACTCTGTCATACACTGTCAAAAATTTATTTATAATTTTGACTAGAATGATGAAGCATTATTTTCAATAGGAAGCTAACTGTCACGAAGCAGTTTTTATAAAATTGTTACCAACATTCTTACAGCATGTTTGGAAAAGCGTTTGTAGCCTCCATAATCGAATTTTAAGCTCTAAAATTGATTGAGACTATTTTTTATCTTGTTTGGTTTTGCGTTTCCAAGAATTCTCAAAATTGATTTTGGCTTCAAAATCAATTCTAGCATAAGTGAAAATTTATTGCTTATAGGTTTTTACTCTTTTAATTTTTATCAAATCACTTGTCATATCAATCTCCAGAACATAAATTATTTTATCTCAAAATCAATTCTAAGCAAATCAATTTTGAGACAATCAATTTTATCCAAGATTAATTCTATAAATACTAAACCAAACACACACTTATTCTAATAACAAATCAGAAGGAGGACCAAAAATAGAGTAGTAGTACCCTTAACTACTTCACCAAGCAATGCTTTTTAGTGTTTCTAGCGGCTTGCGTCTTTGATTTCCCTCTTTGGATCTTAGTTTCACCGACCCCCCCGACCAAAGACAACTCGTTGAAACACAGAATGGGTCAGGTTTGTTGGTCCAAAGCATAGTTTAGCTACTCAAATCTCAACCACATTGTTCTGCGTGGGGAAAAAGAAACTGGACTTACCTAGCTAGTTAGCTAGAAGTGTCAAAATTTTTAAATGCCTCTTCCGTTTTTACTTCTTAATAACACTGCAATTTTTTTATTTTTGGTAAAGTTTACATAGGTTTAGCACCGATCATCCCACCAACATCAGAGCACAGCTCGGGGCCTTTCGAGCCCTTACAGGGATTTTTACATGATTTCCTATAAATGAAAGTATCACAACGATTAGCAAAAGTTGAATCCACATCCTTGTGGAATATGGGCCAAGTTCTTAAGCATCTGCACCACACAACACAGTCCACACTCCATGCACTTTGTTCACCATTATTTCTCCCAGTCTTTTTTTTTTCTTTGGTTTTGTATACTCATTATAACACTTTGATTGGTGGCTTGGAAATGTAATGGATTGATTGGATTGGACAAGTATCTTCTAAAAAGAGAATCTCTTCAAAGAGTAAAATAAAATAATTTTAATTTTGGATCAATAAAATACTCCTCACTTTACTCTCTAAAGTAATATTATCACTTTAGAGAATTCAAATTCAATTGAATTCAATATTTTGGAATTAGATATTTGAGGGAAAAAGGAATTTGAAATATATTGAATACTTGATGTTAAAAAGAAAGTGGCTCTCTTTCTCCATCTCCATCTTCATTTGGGTCCATGCTACATATGAGTGTTTTTCTTCGTCCAACCTCATTTATGTTGGATAAATTAATCTCTACAGGAAAATGGGCACTTTAATCCTAATCTTTAATTGTTTTATAGCTGGAGTAGAGAATAGTTCCTAGCGCTAAAATAAACAAACTCTTATTGCCTTTGTCAACTCTCTCCATTAAATATTATAGAATCAAACGTCATGTAATTAACATGGCACCATTATCCTTCGTTCCGTCATTCTAATCGATCCAACAAATAAAACATGGGTGTTTTTTGGTCTCATCCTTACCCTCAAAAAGCCTAATTGTGTCACAAATAAAATATAAATATATCGTAAACTTATATAACACTGTTTTATTAATAGTAGTGACTAAGATGTGTTGGTGGGCTTCCCTCTTCATGGGCCCAACAACTAATAAAGAAAATAAAAATAAAAAAAAGTAAACAAAAGAAAGGTAAAAATGCTAACATTAGCATAAGAATTGAAAAAGGAGAAACAGGTGCGTGAGAGAAATAATGCCGCGTAGAAGAAGAAAAAAGGGCAAAAGGCAGTGCAGTGGGTTCATTATTAGACAGGTAAGCATATTTCATTTATCACAAAAATTTAATATGTTATTTTTTATGTGAATTTGATAATTTGATATAGCCTATTAATTTTTATTACCTTCTCTGGTGGCTGTTTGTGATACCCATATTATGGAGTTATATGGTTGTGTTTTGCACATTGGGTTAGTATTCTGTTGATTGTTGAGATTCTTAATGTTACTAGGAAAACTGATTGTATTCCCATTAATCATAGTAAAAGTTTTTGCTGGACTAGGTCACATGGGTTTTTTGTCTCTCTAATTAGAGGTTTCCCTACGTTAACAATTACAACATCTCTTGTTTTATTTTTCTGCCAAATTATTATATTGTCTATAGTATTTTGGTACTACCTATTTAATTACACAGGTATGGGAAAATATTTGTTACTTCCTCGATTGATAACAGGTTTATTACTAAGATTTTTCCAATAAAATGGTATCCAAAGCTTTGTTTATTTTTTTATTTGTACAGTTTAAATGGAGGAACGTTAGGGGCCAAATATGATTAAGTTGAATTCCAAAAATTACTCAGTTTGGAAGACCCTCATGGAAGACATGCTATGCAATAAGGATTTGTAAGATCCTATTGAGGAAGATAAATATAGGCCTGCTAATAAATCTGATTCTAAATGGAATATAATGAATAGAAAAGTTCTTGCTTTGATTAGGTAGTGGTTGGTTCTTAATATGTATCCACATGTTGACAAAGAAACTAATGCTCTGAGCATGTTGTAGAAATTGACAGATTTTTATATGAGAGGAAAAATGTACAAAATAAGACATATTTGATTCGGAAGCTTGTAAATATGAAATATAAAGAAGGTGATTTAATGCCAAAGCATTTGAGTAGCTTCCAAGAGTTTGTCAATCAGCTGACAACTAATGAGATTACATTGTCCGATGAGTTGCAAGCATTGTTGTTGTTGAGTTCTTTGCCTAACAGTTAGGAAGTCTTGGTTGTGACACTGATCAACTCAGCTCCAAATGAGAAGTTGACGTTGTCAATAGTTAAAGAAAGCATGTTGAAAGAAGAAGCCAAAAGAAGTTAGTGGGTTTGATTAGTGCTTCCACCCAATTAGAAGCACTTGTTGTAGAGTCACTGGGGAGAAGTCAGAATAGAAGATCTCATAATACTAATAGGTAAGAGAGCCGTAGCAAGTCAAGGGGTAAGTCTAAGACAAAAAAGAATTTTAATTGTTACCATTGTGGCAAGTCGGGACACATCAAAAAGTATTGCAGGTACTTGAAAAGAGAGAAACAAGAGAAAAAGATGAAGACAAAAATAGTAACAATGATAAAGATACTATTGTTGTTGCATATGATGATGTCCTTGTTCTTCATCATGAGAACTTTATAAATCTTGCATGTGATGATTCCAATTGGATCATAGATTTTGGTGCCTCATATCATATTACTCCTAGGCATGAGTTTTTCTTTACTTATACTGCTAGTGACTTTAACAGAATAAGATTAGGAGATGAAGGGATTTGCAAGATTGTTGATATGGGAGATGTGTGGCTTGAAACTAGCATGGAATGCAGATTACCGTTGAAGAATATTAGGCATGCGCCTGATATGTGTCTAAGCTTGAATATGTCAATCAAAGCATTGGACGGAGAAGGTTACTACACTACCTTTGGTGGTGAAAAATTCAAAATCATCAAAGGGTCACTAGTTGTTGCAATAGAATATAGTAGTTTCACTACTCTCTACCAGTTACCTAGAAAGTTATGCAAAAAGGAGGTGAACATTGTTGATGATTCCTCTTCAGACTTGTGGAATATGCGTCTTAGCCACTTGAGTGAAAAAAGACTTGGCATTCTAGCCAAGAATCAATCTCTTTCAGTAAAAGGTACATCTTAAAAGACTTGCACTCATTGTTTTGTTGGAAAGCATGCTAGAGTAGCTTTTCATTATTCAAGACCTCATAGGAGACCACATGTGCTAGATTTAGTTCACACTAATGTTTGCATTATGGACACAAAAACACTAGGAGGTGCATCATATTTTGTGACTTTTATTGATGACCTTTCTCAGAAAGTGTGAGCTTTTGTGTTGAAATCTAAAGACCAGGTGCTTGGAGTTTTCAAGAGCTTCCATGCAAGTGTTGAAAGAGAAAAGGGAATGAAACTAAAATGTGTCTGAGCAGATAATGGTGGTGAGTACAGGGGTCCATTTGAAGATTATTGCAGAGAACATAGAATCAGACTTGAGAAAACAATAACCAAGACTCATCAGCATAATGGATTTGCAGGGAGAGTGGATTGTACAATCAATGACAGAATAAGGTGTATGCTCTCTCATGCAAAGTTGTCCAAATCCTTTTGGGGTGAAGCAATGAGAACTGCAATGGATTTGATAAACCTTTCTCCTTCAGCACCTCTAGATGGTGATATTCCATAGAGAGTATGGATAGGAAAAAAAGTCTCATATAGTCACTTGAGAGTGTTTGGCTAGAGGGCCTTTGTTCATGTTTCAAGAGATAAGAGGTGCAAGCTTGATAGGAAGTCCAAGCTTGATAGGAAGTCCAAGCAGTGTATCTTCATGGGTTATGATCACAAAAACTTTGGTTATAGGTTATGGGATCCGGCAAGTAAGAGAATAATCAGAAGTCGAGATGTGATTTTTCTTAAAAACCAAACCATTGAAGATTTTGAAAAGTCAGATAAGCCAGTGTCTGTTACTAGAAGTGACGGTGATGTTGAGCTAGGATTTCCTCCCAATACTCCTGTTGATGGGGGAGATACAGAGGTTGATGATGGAAATACATGTGATGTTAGTAGTTTTATGTACGTTATGGTATGTACTAGGTCAGATATTGCTCATGTTGTTGGTGTTATTAGTTGGCTTCTCTCTAATCTTGGTAAGGATCATTGGCAAGTTGTAAAGTGGATTTTCAGGTATCTTCGAGGCACTTCCAGAGTTTGTTTGTGCTTTGGTAGTGGTCAGCCTGTGTTGGATGGTTACATAGATGCGGATATGGTTGATGATCTTGATTTTAGGAAGTCTACTTCTGGGTACTTGATGACATTTGCAGGGGTAGCCGTGTCATGGAAGTCCAGAATTCAGAAATGCATTGCTTTGTCTTTCACTGAGGTCAAATATATTGCTGTTATTGAAACTTCAAAAGAACTCTTGTGGATGCAGAAATTCCTACAAGAGTTGGGCCTTAATCAAGAGAAATTTGTGTTATTTTGTGATAGCCAGAGTGCTGTCCATCTCAGCAAGAACCTGATATTTTGTTCCAAGTAGAAGCACATAGAGGTGTGGTATCATTGGATACGTGAAGCTCTGGAGATGAAGTTGCTTTCATTGGAGAAGATCCATACTGATGACAATGGTTCAGATATGATGACTAAAGCTTTACCGATGATGATGTTTGTTTCTTCTAGAGAGAATGCGGGCTTAATGGAGCAGCGCATCCCCATTTGAGTTGGGAAGAGGGAGATTTGTTGGCGGGCTTCCCTCCTCATGGGGGCCCAACAACTAATAAAGTAAAAAATTACAAAAAAATAAACAAAAGAAAGGAAAAAATGCTAACAGTATCGTAAGAATTGAAAAAGGAGAAACAGAGGTGCGTGAGAGGAAGAGCGCCGCAGAGAAGAAGAAAAAGGGGAAAAGGCAATGCAATGGGTTCATTATCAAACAGATAAACGTGCTCCATTGATCATGAAAATTTAGTATGTTGTTCCTGATGTTGAGCTTGATAGTTTGATACAACCTATTAATTTTTATTGCCTTCTCTAGTGGTTGTTTGTGATACCCATATTATGGAGTTATATGGTCGTGTTTCATCCATTAAGTGAATATTTTGTTGATTGTTGAGATTTCTAGTGCTACTAGGAAGACTGATTATATTGCCATTGATCATAGTGGAAGTTTTACTGGATTAGGTCCCATGGGTTTTTTGTCCCTCTAATTGAGGGTTTTCTCGTCTTAAAGATTGTAGTATTTCTTGTCTTATTTTTCTATCAAATTATTATACTGCCTAGCATATTTGGGTACTACCTATTTAATTGTATAGGTGTGGAAAAATATTTGTTGCTTCCACTATTGATAACAGGTTCATTCCTAAGATTTCCCCAACAAGATGATAGAATAAGGAGTGACCGGGTCATGCCAACTATTTAACACAATCATATTATAGTATTTAATTGAGAAATATGATAGAGAGACTATATTGCCTTATATTTTAAAATGTTATCGACCAAAATGTCATTTTCTTTTTCTTAGGACGTAACTTATTGGAGACAAAAATCAATAGGAACCATTTTTGACATTAGTCAAAGCTTTTAATGATTTTCAAAGCATTGACGTCAAGATATAATTCACCCTAAGAATGTTATATATTATAATTTTGTTGATATTTTGTCAAGATTTAATCTTGTGGCTTAAATAAATAAAAAATAATAAGAGGTCTATACATATTCAAAAGTTATAACCAAGACAAGTGACTTTTTTGCATTGTTTACAAAGTGCGTGGAACCCAAATTGACAAATTCAGACGAGGTGACGACCCAAAGTCTACAAGTAAGTCAAGTTAACCCCTCAAAGAAGCGAAGCCCATTTACCGTGCTACGGGAAGATGTTGCCAAAACACAGTACTTGCGCTGCCATTACCATAGGAAATTTAGATGGTGATGATGGATTTTGATTAGAAAATTCTGTGAGGCATGAGTAATCTGAATTATTTTAAAAATAAAACTAAGTTTTGATTAAGGTATTATTTAATGACTTATATTAGACTATGGTCTAACTTGGCACAAGAAAAATATTGTTTAGTGCGAAACGAAAATGTTAATCTATTTTGTCCAAAATATTAGATAGAACTCATTTTGATTTATCTCGTTTCTGTTAGTATCAGTGGGCCTATGTTATTATGAGATCCGATGGGGTGTCATAGTTTGTTAAAAGGTTTAACAATTCTAACAGGAAAAAAAAAGGTGTTTAATACTAAAGCATCTACTGTATGAATTTAATTTTCAAAGATGATAGTAATTTTACACTATCGGTTAATACAATTTCATAAAAATATCAAATCACGACGACTTAGTACCCATCATAATAACTACTCATTATGATTTATTAGTTTTCTCAAATTTTATCAACTCAGTGCACAAAAATTAAAGACAAATTGCATTAATCTTGCTTAAGGTTAAGCGATATTACAAATTATACTTCTCAATTAGTCACTCTTGCACTGACACTCCTTATAAGGGCACCCAAAGTCATGACACTCCTTATAAGGGCACCCAAAGTCATATTTTTCGGGGTGTTCAAGGATGCTTGATGTAACATATCACACTCAAACACACACACACACACACACACCCCTCCCTAATAATAGGAGTTATATTATTTATACTCATGATGCATGAGATACCATATTAATTCATATATTATTTATCATTGAATGATGTGTAGATCCTACTTGAATGAGATCCACACCACATTCAATAATGGATAAGATATGAGTCGTCACGATATCTTATACATTATGAGTACAAATAATATTTTTCTAATAATAAATGCAGAGTTTTATACTTAAATATTGACTAACCCTATTTAAACAAAGTCTTCTATTAAGTGTGTTTAGTTATGGTGTAAAAGTAGAATTTTACATAGAGTAAAAACATAAAAAAAAATTATATTATCCTCATTTTTATCCTCAAATCAAAAGCACCTATAGGGCATTATTTTAAATATTTACAAATTTTAACAGAGTCTATCCTTAAAGTAACAGCACTCTCCCGTTACTTTTGAATTCAACTACATCTTTAAAAATTTCAATTGAATCTCCCATACATTTTCAATTCAATCACTTTTTTTCAAAGTTAAACAAAAAAATGACAACATTTCCAATTAAATTAGGTGTTTCACTCATCAAACATTCAATTAAATTAGCAAGTAGAGAAATTCAATCACAACAAGTATCCAAACAGCCACAATATTTCACATGCAATCGAAATAATCCTAAAACCCATGGCCATTCTAAAATACATGTCGTTATAATTCCACAACATGCAACCATACATAAACATACAATTCCAGCAAACACCAGAATGGGCTCTACGCCTTCCTCATAGTCATACAATCCCAATTTCCTATAATTTTATCCTAGAAAATATAAATCTCTATTATATATATATATATTAGCAATAAAAAAGAAACCAATAGCCCACTTTGCAATACTCCAATTGAATTCTTGAATTAAAAAAATTAACAAACACATCATTTTCATTAGCACAGAAATTGAAAAAATAAAATAAAATGCTTAATAGAAAAGAAGAAAAAAACAAATCAAACCAAATGTTCCAACAATCACAGTAATGCTCCGATAGCTCTCCTAAATAATAATAATAATAATAACAACCAAAGTGATTCTCCAATGTTCCAAAACTTTAAGCAAAGAAAACGAACAAAAAAATAAGCCAAAGAAAAAATAAACTGATTAAATAACTCAAAAAATATCTGAATTGCAATGGTCTTGGTTTTTCAAATGGGGCACCAACGGCAGTGGTTGATGGAGCAGGTGCGGCAGAGAGAGAGGGTGAAGAGAGAGATGAGTTTGCAAAAGTTGGTGGGGGTGAGCGAAGGGTTTTGGTTCGTGTAAAATATGCGGGTTATTAATGGGCATTGCCCGTCGATAACAATTAAATGAAACTTTGCGTTTCATTTTTCTATTAATACCAATGTGTGTGTACTGATTGCACCTTGGAATTCCAAGAGGCACGAAACTTATCCGACAAGAAATTTTGTGCATGGAAAAAAGAATATGTATTTATAATTTTCTATTTTTTTACGGCCACGTCTTGCTTTTACCGCTACATAAGGGTTACTTCATGTAATGCCTAACATGCCAACGTGATGAAGTTCAAATTTTAGTTGAAACACCTATGAGTAATATTAGCATAAGTAATATTATATTATTATCAACTATCATCGCTATCGATAAAAATTTTATTATCTAAAAAATAGCTCCGCTCAATAAACCCATCGAGTCATTGTGAGCCAAAATAAATGGAAAATAGAAAATAAAGTTACGGTATGGACATGACCTAGTCGAGAGTATTATAATTAAGCAAGGGATCTTGTCGACCATGTGCTCCATGTGGTGCTAATTTGCGTCACATTCCCGACATGTGTACCAACAGTAAGGAATTAAATATTTTTATGTAGTCGGTAACCTAGTCAATAATAAGTGCGCGCCAAGTGGCACCACATATCATATTACCAAATGGGTTATCGACTAAAAGTCGGATAAATTCTGATTTCGGTAATTCTAAATTGACAATAGGCACGGTAAATTTATTAAATCCAACAACACATTCTATTTATTCTCCCAATTTTGGGGAAGTAAAATAGAGAGTAATGATTTATTGATTACCAAAAAAATAAAAGATAAATAAACAGAGAGAGAGAAGGGGAGATGGTGAGTTGGGTGTCCATCCCCTCTGCACTCCATTAAATTTTAACATATCCAAACACTAATTAAAATTCCACTCTCTTCCCTCTTACTCTATTCAACTCCCCCAATCCAAATCAAATATTATATCATATATTCATATATCTATATATAAAAGTTACACCATAAAAAATATAAAAGGTCTATCTTTTCATCTTCTGATATTGAAAAGTCTCACAGTATTACTTATATGAGTACTTATAAAACTATCTTAATTATGCTAATGTATTTAATGATACCAACCACCTCTATGTTTTTATCTATTTGTTTAATTTGTCTATCACTACTCTCAATTCAATGAGTTTTTATTTAATTATTCTAATATGTCCTTTCCTCCCTCTTACAATTAAACTAATAATATATTATTTTAATATTATTCATACTCTTTTTTCACGGATTTAAACTCATCATCGAGTTTATGAACTTTTTATTTTGCAAAAAAGTGATCACAATATTTTATATAAATTTTATTAAATGATAATTATCATATATCTATATCTAAAATTAATACTATAAAAAATGTGAAATGTCTATCTTTTCATCTTTAGAATATGAAAAGTCTCACATTATTACTTCTATGAATACTCATAAAACTATCTTAATTATGTTAAGTATTATATTTAATGATATCAACTACCTCTACGTTTATATCTATCTGTTTAATTTGTCTATCACCACTCTCAATTCAATGGTTTCTATTTAATTGTCCTAATATGTCCTTTCCTCCCTTTTATAATAAAACTAAACTTTATTATTTTAATATTATTCAAACTCTTTTTTTACCGATTTAAACTCATCATTGAGTTCATGAATTTTTTATTTTACGATAAAATGATCACATAATTTTATATAAGTTTTATTAAATGATAATTAATTTAACTTTATTAGTATAGGATTATGCGTTCTATTCAGCACGTTATAATAGAACATTCTATATATAAACACAAAATAAAATAAAAGAAAGCTTGGGTACGTCTATTGCATATTACAATATATTTGTTCACTTTTAAAATTAGTTTTTATCTAACATACTTACTACCATGTATAGTATATAATTATTACATTGTAAACTTTAAAAATAATTTAATATTTATATATTAATAGTTATATTAAGAAAATTAATTAAAAATACTTATAATATTTTTTTTGGTACAGTGAAAAGAATAACAAAGAACAAACTAAACTCTAATAGCGATAAAACCATATTGTCTTGCTGGATATATATATCACTTTCAGAAGAGAGTCATCACGAACCGCAAGATGGTTGGGAGGGTTCAAGTCCTACACTAATAAAATTAAATTAATTATCATTTAATAAAATTCATATGAAATTATTATGATCATCACTTTTTCGTAAAATAAAAAGCTTAGAAACATAAATAATGATGGTTTGAATAGGTAAAAAAAAACTGTTTGAGTAATATTAAAATAATAATAAATTATTAGTTTAGCTATAAAAGAGAATGAAGAATATTTTAGAAAAAATAAAATAAAAGCTCATTAATTAGGAGTGACCATAAATAAAAGGGAGTTCACTCGTCTTCACCTTCATATATTTAGTGAAATTTTTTTGAAACTGTATTGGAAAATCATTTCAAATTGTTTGGGTTTGAAAGTATTATTGAATCTATATATATAGTGATTATGTTCTAAAGGTATTTTGCCTCGTCCACACGTGATTATATCGGCAAGTTTATGCTTTGCCGAGGAAGGTGTAGTGCTTAAGAAATATTGTTAAATAAAAATATTTTTAAATAAAAAATTAGTTTCAAGTACTCATATTTCTGATAAAAAAAAAACTAAATATTGCAATAGTATATTAACAGCGTACCCGTACCGTCTAGTGTACCCTAAACCCATGTTCATTTTTTTTGTGGCTGCTACAAAACCCATGTTCATTTAAACTGCTATCATTCAGCTCTTAAATAATATAACTGTATAAACAAAGACAAATCAT
Organism: Dalbergia cultrata; assembly: GCA_031216105.1. Taxonomy (NCBI): domain Eukaryota; kingdom Viridiplantae; phylum Streptophyta; class Magnoliopsida; order Fabales; family Fabaceae; genus Dalbergia; species Dalbergia cultrata. The sequence continues at coordinate 77,281,720 of CM062344.1, forward strand.
TCTGCTTATAAGAAAAATTTGACTATTACTCCCTCCCGATCCATTTCACATTAATTATCAAAAATCAAATAATACCCATATCAAGAAAAATAAAAAAATATCTCAATAAATATAAAAAGTTATATAAATTGACTAAACTATCTTTATCTAGTTATTATTATTTATCTTGATAAATATATTAAATACTTAACTAATATATTTATATTAAGGATATAAATAGAAGAAATTTTTTTTGATACCTAGATATTATAAATAAATAAATATTCTGAAATATTAAAAAAAATTGATAGTTATTATAAAACGGAGAGTAGAAATTTTTTTTTCTAATATTACTCCTTGACTTATTCCCAAGGAGAAATTCCACACCAAGAACAAGAAGTCAATACATTTAGCGTCACGCATGCTCCACTATGCCTGCCTCATAAATTCCCCTCCTTTAACGAGTTCAAAGCGTGGTCATCATCGTCATTCTAACCATTTCAAATGCAGTATTGAAACTCACTCTTTCCTTACACACACGGAAATCAACAACATTGTAGCATGTTCCTGATGTTCAAACTTGCATGCTTCCTCTCAGTTCTGTTTCCCTTGTTCCTCATCTCCTCAGGCAGCAACAAAATTTCAGCCTCAAATATAACAGGGTGTCCCACAAAACAATGCCCCAATGGACCCAACATCAGCTACCCTTTCTGGCTCTCACACGGCTCCCTCCCTGACCAATATTGTGGTTACCCACAATTTGGCCTAATCTGCTATGATGGAAGCACCATTTTCTCTCCACCACCCGGGTTATACTACAGTGTGATGGACATAGACTATGATAACCATAGTCTTAAGCTTGTTGATCGTGACACTACAAACACAACTTGTCCAAGGGCACTTCATAGTTTTCCACTAGGCAACCTACCTCTTTCTCATTCCCCATTGAACCTGAACCTTAGCTTCTACTACAACTGCAGCTCATACCCTTCTCATGAAGCTGATATAAGTTGTTTGAGGTATGCATCAGAGAAGTCCTTTGTGTTCTCGAATGGGACTGAGACCAAAGACTTTGACTGGTCTGAGAGATGTGAGGAGAACGTTGTGGTGGCAGTGATGAGGAACCAGATCACAAGTAATGGTGGCTTGATGAAAGAGTTTGCTGGGGCCATGACTGAAGGGTTTGTGATTGAATGGCAAACAGATGCGAGTTGCAAAGAGTGCGAGGCTTCAGATGGATATTGTGGCTATAGTAATACCAGAAAGGAGTTGCTGTGCTTCTGCAAGGATGGTAGTGTAAGAAGCAACAAGTGTGATGGTATACTACTATGCTTGCTAGATCATTTGCTCATTGAAATAATTAACTGGTTACCTGTTTTTATAATCACAGAAGATGTGTTGATCTTTCTTTCTTGTTTCTAAAACCTAGTACAGATAATAGCTCAGTTTTTGTTGTTTGAACAAATTGCTATTTGATCTATCTCCTTACTTTGTGCACACCATATTATTCTACTTGATTATAACGCGTAACAGAAAGTCCGAACCGAGTCTTCTGGAAAAACCTAGAGTAAGATTGTTTCTAAAGTAAGAAAGTAAAAAGTGTATTTTACGTTAGATTATTTAATGGGTCATGAATCTTTTTAGTCTAAAGTTGAGTACACCATTCTTTTCTTTCTTTTTCTTTTTTTAATTCAGAGACAAACTCAATTTAAAGGAGTCTTACTGACTGGTAATTTATGAGTGTGCAGTGGGAGCTATTGAACCTTTGTCACATGTGTACGCATTTTATTATTGACCATGCTCTGTTTCATTGACAGGGGGAAGCAGGACCGAGTCATCAAAAATAATAATAGGTAAGGTACAATGTCTTAAAATTACTGTTTGTCATTTTCTTGTTTCTTACAATAGTGTATGCTTTAAAAAATATAATAGGAAAAAATAAACAAGGAATTTCCAAGATGAGCAAATTCTTTGCCTAGCTATACATGCACACACAAATATATCCACAACTCCCCGGTAAAGAACGGGTAGATATCAATTTACCTTTAACACACTTGGCCATTTCAAATTGGCAAAGGGAGGAATCAAGAGGACAACTTCGCAATAAACAAAGATAAAATACATGTGTTTTTATGACTGTCTATGTTGGAGAGTAAACAATTTCTGTCTTTGATTATTATTTATCAAACTATCATGCATAATTCAAGTCCAAAAATAAGCCACATATAATCTAGTCCCTACTAATTCAACCACAACAGTTCAGATTGGAGAGCAAAATTGTTGTTTTAGTTCTCAGTTTATCCAAATTGCATAATCTTGATGCAAAGCATTGGAAGTGTCATGTACCGTGTCAAAGAATTTGAAAGGGGCTGAAATGAAGCCACAACACCTGAATCAACTTCCATTTCTGCCTACAGGTTCAATAGCTGGAGGCATTGGAGTGCTGCTGATATGCATCATACTATGTACTTTTAGGCGTAAATTATCACCAATTATGCCAGAAATTTGGAATGATGGAAAGAATGATCTAGATATTGAGGCTTTCATCAGAAATATTGGACCTCTAGCCATAAAAAGATATACTTATTCAGATATCAAGAAGATGACCAATTCTTTCGAATTCAAACTGGGAGAAGGTGGTTATGGACAAGTGTACAAAGGAGTTCTAAGCAATGGTGGTCCTGTGGCCGTGAAACTGCTGAATGCTTCCAAAGGGAATGGTGAGGAATTTATCAATGAGGTCTTGAGCATTAGTAAAACATCTCATGTAAATATTGTTGCATTACTTGGATTTTGTCTTGAAGGCCACAAGAAAGCTCTTATCTATGAATTTATGCCTAATGGGTCACTTGAAAAGTTCATACACAACAACAATCCTGAAACCAATCCACCTTTGAGTTGGGAAAGGCTACACCATATTGCAATAGGTATTGCCAAAGGACTCGAGTACTTGCACCGGGGTTGCAACACAAGGATTTTGCATTTTGACATAAAGCCAAACAACATACTTTTGGACAAGAACTTCTGCCCCAAAATCTCAGACTTTGGGCTGGCTAAGCTCTGCTCAACAACAAACAGTGTCATCTTAATGTTAGATGCTAGAGGAACAATTGGGTACATAGCTCCAGAGGTATGGAACAGAAACTTTGGAGGGGTCTCACATAAGTCTGATGTCTATAGTTATGGGATGATGGTTTTGGAAATGGTGGGAGGGAAGCATAACACCAATACTGAAGTAACAGATTCTAGTGAGTTATATTTTCCTGATTGGATATACAAGCATATTGAGGGGGACAATAGTGTAGCATGGCACAGTGCTATGACCACGGAGGAAAATGAGATAGTGAAGATAATGATGATTGTAGGGCTGTGGTGCATACAGACAAGACCATCAGACAGGCCTCCAATGAGTAGGGTGATTGAAATGCTAGAAGGAAGCATAGATCAGTTGCAAATTCCACCTAAGCCTTTCATTTTTTCTCCAACTGTAACCAGAGTGGAATCTTGTGCAGCTTGTTCCATTGACCAATGTTCCACTTCTGATTAGTAGATCACAGATAGTTCCTTTTTATGGTAGGGCTGTAGGCTAATAGAATCATGCTGGACAGAACAACTTGTATAAGAACATATGATAAACCAAATGGTTCAATTGAATAATGATCCAAAGTTGGTTAACCCTCTAGGATGATAAAGGAAACTCTTAGTACTTTACAACTCAACCATTGTGTCAAAGTCCATAGGTATTGATAAAGGAAACTACTCAACTGTTATGAGGGCGAGTTCCTTGTTCAGTTTCCAAATGGTCCTTGGCCATATAATATTATAAAATTAAAAATATAGACTTTAAAAAATGATGAAATTACATCATAGCAACCCCTGGGTTTTTTTACCGAAATAAAATGAAAAAAAAATTATATACGTATGTGCAACATTTTGAACTTTATGTACACATCTGCACTCATTTTTTATATTAGAAAAATCGGTTAACTATCATGTTATTTCAAAACTTGAAACGCAAAGGAATCGGTCAGTTCTTGATCGATTTCTGTTGATTTTTTTTTTTCTTCCAAAGAAATCGGTCAATAGTTGAGTGATCTCTATACACTTTACACCTAGCAGAAATCGGTCAACAGTTAACCGATACCTCTCTTTCCTAGAAAGATCTGAAGAGGCATTTCCACGTAGAAAGTTATATGCATATCAAGTTGATGTTCAGAACTGAAAGTATGGTGAGAGAATTGGACTATATCACATAATTAAGCATAATTAGTTTTGGAGCACTCACAGCTCATGTACATGGCACAAACTACAGAAATGGGAGGATGGAAGATTCAAAGAAGACCAAAAGCTTACTTTTGAGAAAAAAGAACCGCATAGTTCAGAAGCACGATACCACCGAGTTGCGACATAGTCCTTAGTAGGAGTAGGTAAAGTAAGTCAGCAAGATCTTTAGAATGATAATTTCCTGAACAAAAATAAGAGTTTGATTGCAATTTCCTGCTGAAAATTTTAAAAGGAAGAACAGAATTAACAAGTGCAACAGATTGCCTTTCTCTTTACATTAAAATACAGCTGACGGAGCTTCGTTAAATGAAACTCGACCAAGCCCAAAATCGCGTATCTTTAGTTCACAATCAGCATTAGCAAGAATATGTTTTGGCTTTAAGTCACGATGTAACACATTTGCCGCAAGGAAAATATTATTTTAGTTTGATATCTCAATCTGCAAAATCCAAGATCTTTGTTATAAGGATACCTGAATGTATATATTTTAGGCCCTGAAGAAGTTGGTACAAGAAAAACTGATAGTGCTCAGGCGTAAGATCATCATTTGCCTTAATGACTTGATGAAGGTTAGACTCCATCAACTCAAACATAAGGTAGACATCCCTGAACTCTCTTCGAGAGGGAGGAAGCATTATATGTTTAACTTTTACTATATCAGGATGTTGGAGCAGCCGAAGGATTGCACGGGAACTGGTACGATATTGCAGAGCATACTTTGCTGTTGATGTGTGAGGAAGTGGGTTGATAGTTTGGTGACTTGTGTGGTCTGGAATCGGTTAACTCACCGATTTCTACTATAACAGAAATCGGTCCAAGTATTGATTGATTCATCTGCGTTTTGAATTTTGAAATCATCTTATAGTTGACCAATTTGCCTAATATAAAAAACGAATATAGAAGAGTACATTTGCACATCCATATATATTCTTCTTTTTTTAAATCATTTTATTTCGATAAAAAAGCCTTCATCCCCCAACTCTGAGCCTCCATCCCGACAGCACTCCTTGGCCTGTAGTTACACCAAAGTGTTCGCCTTTACAGTTGTGCAAGCACCTAAAGCCATTGACGTGTTGATGCGCTATCTGATTTGAGATCAATCAATTTATAAGGATGCTTCAAATGATGGTTGGGCTTTAATAAGTTTCCTTCTAAAACTTAGAGAGTGACTATTGCCACTTCTATTTGGATATTGCTACTCTATAATTATTATCTTTACCTGCACTATGTCTAAAGTACCTTTAAGCTTCTTCAAGTTAAACCTTTTCATTTTTTTTTTCTTCATTTCCTATTCCTTTTTCTCCATGTTCACCAGTTAGCTAGCTGCACCAGCCATGGCAAATAGCCACTACCGGCAGTAGCAGAACGAGCACCGACCAGTGGTGCACTCCTATTCTAAATGAGTAATTTATTGGATTTCTAATTAATATAGGAATTGTGTTTGATTAATACAGGTACTGAATGTATTTTCACTGTGAAAGAGTAATTTGTCAGTTTGATTTGACTTATATAGATGTTCTGGGTTGTCTATTACTGCTTACGGAAACATGATTTGAACTTAATTTTTTTTAATGGTTTAGGGTATGGGGTTTAATGGTTTACTGTGTAAAATACGTGATTACCATGGGTATTGCTTGTCGGTAACAATTAAATGAAACTATGCATTTCATTTTTCTATTAATACCAACAGATGTGTACTGACTACACCTTGGAATTCCAAGAGACACAAAACTTTACTCGACAATGAATTTTGTTCACAGAAAAAAAGAATATGTATTTATATTTTTTTCTACTTTTTTTAGGGTCATATCTTGCTTTTATTGCTATATCAGGAGTTACTCCACATAATGCTTGATGTGCCAATGTGATGAAATTTCAAATTGTAGTTGAAACACCTATAGGTAATATTAGCATAAAAAATATCATATTATTACTTACTATCATCGCTAGTCAGTAAAAAATTTATTATCTAAAAAATAGAGCCCCATTCAGTAAACCCATCAAGATATTATGGATCAAAATAAACAGAAAATAGAGAATAAAGTTACACTCTAGACATGACCCTGTCTAGAGTATTATACTTAAGTGTGGGTTCTTGTCGGTCATCCAATCGATAATAAGTGGGGTTCATGTGGTGCCAATTTGTGTCACATTCCCACAAGTGTATCGACGGCATGGAATTAAATATTCCTATGCAGCAGGTAACCTAGTTGGTAGTAAGTGTGTGCGCCAAGTGGCATGATATATTGCCAAATGGGTCAATCGGATAAATTATAATTTCGGCAATTCTAAATTGAAAAACCCATGTGTTGTCGGAGCACTAGTCGGTATTACTAATTGCGATTTAACCTGTGGACAATAGGTGCGGTAGATTTATTTAATCTAAACTCATTCTATCTTATTCTCCCGATTTTAGGGAGTTAAAATAAAAAGGAATGATTAGTTGATTACCAAAAAAAGAAAAAAATTAGAGAGAGAGAGAGGGATGGTGAGATTGGGTGTCTACACTCCATCAAACTTTGACATATTCAAAAGCAAATTAAAATTCCACTCTCTTCCCTCCCACTCCATTCAACTCCCCAATCCAAATATATCCTAATAACTAAAACCCATATTTATTTAAACGGCTATCATCATATATCAATTTTGGCTCTTAAATAACATTCCTTTGGTTCACAAATAACTATCAAATTTTAAATGTGAACATGAATTAAGAGAGTGATTGAGAATATCTTAAAGTTAACAAAAGTTATATATACTTTATAATACTACCCTTAATACTAGTTATGATCTCTCTCCTCCCATTTTCTCTTTCTGTGTCTCTCTTCTACCATTAAGAGTATATTTAATAGGAAAGAGAAATTAAGTTAATAGGAGGTATAATTGGAATAAACTATCTAAAATTTCTAAATGGACAATTATTTATGGAAAAGTAAAATTTTCATATTGGACAGTTAATTATGGATGGAAAAAGTACTTGCTCTACTCCTTAATTATAATCATTTAAGGTTTCAGTACGCGTATTAAGGAAACATATAAATGCTATTGATATCAGAACAAATATATTTAAATTACTAAACTACCCCATATATATTTCACTGATTTTTGCTCTTTCTGTGTTCCAATTGCCAATAAGAATAAAATTGATATAAAATAATTAATTTTCTATTGAAATGCTAAAATTACCATCAATATAGAATTTTTTCCCGTAAAGTGACTATAATTAAGGAATAGAAAGAGTAATAACTGTATAATCAAAGAAAAACCATTCTGCTGAGAAATTTTTTTTGGCTATTAACTATTTTTTCAAATATGAGTCATTGGCTTGACTTATTCCCAAGGAGAAATTCCACACCAAGAACAAAGTCAAGAAGTCACTTCATTCAACGTCACGCATGCTCCATTATGCCTCATAAAATTCCCCTCCTTTACTAAGTTCAAAGCGTGATCATCATCGTCATTCTAACCATTTCAAATGCATTGAAACTCACTCTTTCCTTACACACACTGAAATCAATAACATTATAACACGTTCCTGATGTTCAAACTTGCATGCTTCCTCTCAGTTCTGTTTCCCTTGTTCCTCTTCATTTCACCCTCAAACATAACAGGTTGTCCCACAAAACGATGCCCCAATGGACCTAGCATCAGCTACCCTTTCTGGCTCTCACATGGCTCCATCCCTGAACCATTTTCTCTCCACCACCGGGGTTATGGTACAGTGTGAAGGACATAGGCTATGATAACCATATTCTTAAGCTTGTTGATCGTGACACTGCAAACACAACTTGTCCAAGGGCACTTCACAGTTTTCCACTAGGCAACCTACCTCTTTCTCATTCCCCATTGAACCTGAACCTTAGCTTCTACTACAACTGCAGCTCATACCCTTCTCATGGAGCTGATATAAGTTGTTTGAGGAATGCATCATAAAATTCCTTTGTGTTCTTGAATGAGAATGAGACCAAAGACTTTGACTGGTCTGAGAGATGTGAGGAGAACGTTGTGGTGACAGTGATGAAGGACCAGATCACAAGTGATGATGGCTTGATGAAAGAGTTTGCTGGGGCCATAACTGAAGGGTTTGTGCTTGAATGGCAAACAGAAACGAGTTGCAAAGAGTGCGACGCATCAGATGGATATTGTGGCTATAGTAATACCAGAAAGGAGTTGCTGTGCTTCTGCAAGGATGGTAGTGTAAGAAGCAACAACTGTGATGGTATGCTACTATGCTTGCTAGATCATTTGCTCATTGAAATAATTAACTGGTTATCTGGTTTTATAATCACACAACATGTGTTGATCTTTCTTTCTTGTTCCTATAACTTAATACAGATAATATTTCAGTTTTTGTTGTTTGAACGAATTGCTATTTAATCTATCTCCTTACTCTATGCACACCATATTATTCTACTTGATTGTAACGTGTGACAGCTTTTCTGAACTCCTGAGTCTTTTGGAAAAGCTAATATAAAGTAATATTGTTGCTAAAGTAAGAAAGTAAAAAGTGTATTTTACCTTAGATTATTTAATGGGTCATGAATCTTTTTAATGTAGAGTACACCATATTTTTTTTTTAATTCAGAGACAAACTCAATTTAAAGGAGTCTTACTGCTTGGTAATTTGAGTGTGCAGTGGAAGCTATTGAACCTTTGTCACATGTGTACGCATTTTATTATTGACCATGCTCTGTTTCATTGACAGGGGGAAGCAGGACCGAGTCATCAAAACTGATAATAGGTAAGGCACAGTGTCTTATAATTGCTGTTCATCATTTTCTTGCTTCTTACAATAGTCACGGGTTATTCATAATATGCTATAAAAAAATTTAATAGGCAAAATAAACAAGGAATTTACAAGATGAGCAATTTCTTTGCCTAGCTATACATGCACACACAAATATATCCACAACTGCCTGATAAAGACTGGGAAGATATCAATTTACCAATAACACTCTTGGCCATTTCAAATTGGCAAAGGAAGGAATCAAGAGGACATTCGTAATAAACTACGACAAAATGAATGTGTTTTTATGACTACTCTATATTGGAGAGGAAACAATTTCTGTGTTTGATTATCATTTATCAAACTATCATGCATAATTTAAGTCCAAAAATAAGCCACATATAATCTAGTCCCTACTAATTCAACCACAACAGATCAGATTGGAGAGCGAAATTGTAGTTTTAGTTCTCAGTTCATCCAAATTGCAGAATCTTGATGTAAAGCATTGGAAGTGTCATGTACTGTGTCAAAGAATTTGAAAGGGGCTGAAATGAAGCCACAACACCTGAATTAACTTCCATTTCTGCCTACAGGTTCAGTAGTTGGAGGCATTGGAGTGCTGCTGATATGCATCATACTATGTACTTGTAGGCGTAAATTATCACCAATTATGCCAGAAATTTGGAATGATGGAACGAATGATCTAGATATTGAGGCTTTCATCAGAAATATTGGATGTACTTGTTCAGATATCAAGAAGATGACCAATTCTTTCGAATTCAAACTGGGAGAAGCTGGTTATGGACGAGTGTACAAGGGAGTTCTAAGCAATGGTGGTCTTGTGGCCGTGAAGCTGCTGAATGCTTCCAAAGGGAATGGTGAGGAATTCATCAATGAGGTCTTGAGCATTAGTAAAACATCTCATGTAAAAATTGTTACATTACTTGGATTTTGTCTTGAAGGCCACAAGAAAGCTCTTATCTATGAATTTATGCCTAATGGGTCACTTGAAAAGTTCATACACAACAACAATCCTGAAACCAATCCACCTTTGAGTTGGGAAAGGCTACACCATATTGCAATAGGTATTGCCAAAGGCCTCGAGTACTTGCACCGGGGTTGCAACACAAGGATTTTGCATTTTGACATAAAGCCAAACAACATACTTTTGGACAAGAACTTCTGCCCCAAAATCTCAGACTTCGGGCTGGCTAAGCTCTGCTCAACAACAAACAGCGTCATCTTAATGTTAGATGCTAGAGGAACAATTGGGTACATAGCTCCAGAGGTATGGAACAGAAACTTTGGAGGGGTCTCACATAAGTCTGATGTCTATAGTTATGGGATGATGATTTTGGAAATGGTGGGAGGGAAGCATAACACCAATACTGAAGTAACAGGTTCTAGTGAGTTATATTTTCCTGATTGGATATACAAGCATATTGAGGGGGACAATAGTGTAGCATGGCACAGTGCTATGATCATTGAGGAAGATGAGATAGTGAAGATAATGATGATTGTAGGGCTGTGGTGCATAAAGACAAGACCATCAGAGAGGCCTCCAATGAGTAGGGTGATTGAAATGCTAGAAGGAAGCATAGATCAGTTGCAAATTCCACCTAAGCCTTTCATTTTTTCTCCAACTGTAACCAGAGTGGAATCTTGTACAGCTTGTTCCATTGACCAACTTTCCACTTCTGATTAGTGGATCATAGATAATTCTTTTTTATGGTAGCGCTTTAGGCTAATAGAATCATGCTGGACAGAACAACTTGAATAAGAACATATGATAAACCAACAGGTTCAATTGAACAATGATTCAAAGGTGGTTAATCCCTCAAGAATGGTAAAGGAAACTCTTATCACTTTGCAACTCTATCATAGTATCATAGTCCATCGGTATTAATAAAGGAAACTACTCAACTGTTATGAGTGCCAGGTTCAATAAATATGAACATTTTCAGCTTTTATGATAGGTTTTATTGAAAACTCTATCATAAACTAATAGAAGCTTATTGACAGATTTTTTACCTGAATGATGAAGCATTGTTTTCAACCTTCGCATTAATAAGCAATTTTCACTCTTTTCACTTATTCAATCATCCTTTTTTAATTATCATATATTCAAGCGGCAATTATAGTAGTAATTAATTACAACTAATTATAACATTGTCCGTGGTCTTCACTCCTTGATAAACGAAATACATTATCCAAACCGATCGAGTTGTTGTCCATTATATTATTTGAATTTTGTTTTTACCAAAATACCAAAAAAACGAAGGTGCCATTATAAAAAATATCGAACCTTTCTTCACAAAATATAGTCACGAACAGATTAAGAAAACAATAATCAATAGAATAAATTATCAATATATTCATCAATGAACTAACGTCATTGCCCGTTCATGGGCGGATTTGAGGAAGAAGGTTGAACTAAGAATGGATGGCGAGAACGCGTAGTAATATCACCAGTTGTGAATAAATTTCCCATTTGCTTTCAAATTTCAAGCATTGTTCCATGTTTGTAGCACTATTTTTTTTTTTTTAGGTTTTCCATGTATTCATTGCTAATGGTGACTAATCCCTTCAAGATAAAACCTCCTTTAAAAGGGTAAACCTCTCGCGACAATACTCTTTTCATATACACCACTAGAAATTGAAGACTAATTAGATGCTTAAGGGTGCGATGAGCAAGTGAGTGTCAGGGTGAAGTGGTTACAAGGAGCCCAAAAACTTAGGTGGACTGAAAGCATGAGTCCTACTATTTATAAACTCATAATTCATTTTTTGATGTTCAAATAACACAACTCATCGGAAGCCACATGTCTTGGCACTGAATTTTTAGACAATGACACCATTTATATACTCTTTATTTAGTTCGTTTTTAATCAATTTGTGACCTTCATCACTCACACTCCCAACTATACCCAATTTTTAAGACTTAATTATAATTAGTTTATGTGGGAATGGAACTCAAGCACAATCATAGAAACATGAAGATATTTAGTGTTTTATTAATGATATTTAGTGTTAGACTCTTTCAATTTCATTGTAACTCTTTCAATTTCATTGTATGCTTATTATGATGTTTTAGTGATCATTGTGACTTGATTTAAAATTTGAAAAATTGGTGATAATGAGATAAAGTAAAACTTGGATCAACTTTGTATTAATATTTTTAAGTATTTTTTATTCAAAATTTTTAGGCTAATAAGGACATGTTTGATTTGAGTTTCCAATTTTAAGCATTTTGTTAAGGAAAACTGAAAATTAGAAATGAAAACTGAAAGCTGGATTTTTATAATTTTTAAAATTTTCAGTATTTTCTTTATAAAATCTGAAAAACTGAAAGTTGAAAATTCAAATTAAATAGATCTTAAAATTGCTTTAATAAATGTTTTAATTCTGAAAACTTTTATTGGGGTATCTATAGATCCTTTTGAGGAGGTGGGGATTTGTAGGGAATGGAGGTGAGCGAATTTTCCCACGCTGCAGAGAATGTGTGGATGGGGATGGGGGAACTTTAATTTGGAGGCATGGGGCAAGGAGTACTGGAAAACTACTCCCCACCCCCACCTTGCCCCATTGTCATCCCTGATGCCTATTCACGTTATTATTAAGCATATCAAAATGAAACTTTATTATATTTAGTATTTTCTTAGTATTTATGTAAGGGAAAAAAAAAACCATACAACTCTTTGTTTTTATTTCATCATCATGATTCATTACTCAAACAAACCAATCCGATCTTTGATTGGATCAATTTGGTTGGGATTTGTTATAAAATGTAAAACAAAAACCAAATCATTCCAATTAAATTTAATCAGTTTAAATTCATTTTTCACTTAAGCTTGAATCAAACCAACTCATTTACACGCTCTCATACTTATATACGCATGTACAAGAATATTATTAACAACTTTGACTTACCAACCACTACCCCAACATAATAATCCCTCGAAACAAATATCCCCGATTTCTACAAAAAGCACTAGTCCTCATCTTCAAGACTCGCATGATTGGTAGCATCACCATTAGTTAGCATCTTCTTCATCAGCAAACCTGACAATATGATGAGGATTGGCTATGGAAGGATATGTAGGTTGTGTAAGATCCTCACGCTTGTTTTCCCGCTTCATACAATTACTTGATTTCAACGTTTAACAACGTATAGACACTCAAGACAATGAAGTCATATAGTCAATGTACTTTTGAGAGAGAAATCAAATGGTAGTTTTTAGGAGTGCAACACAAGTCCCAAGTCTTTTTGATGTATTGATGTGACATTTGAACAGTCCTGAGCATCCAAATTAACATTTGACGAATGTTTTGTGTTGGAATGTTAAGTGTTTTGGTGTGCCTTGCAAATAGTCTAGTGTGTTTGAATATTCATTTTGGTTTTAACATGAATTTTTGTTATATTTTCAGGTTTCTGGCATAATTTTGGAAATTTGGGCAAAATGTCTGGCTCCCAAACCCGATGCCTAGGCGCTAGCAAACCTGAGACTAAAATCTTGCATGGGAGTTCTGGTGCGTAGGCCCGTAGCGCATCAGTTTTGGCTTTTCGCATTGAAGGTATCAGTGCTAGGCTAGAGAAGAGAAAGTGTCGAATCAGAGAGAGAGAAGGAGCTGAGAGCTCTAGAGTAATGATGCAGAGAAAACTGAATTGTGATTGATTAAAATGATGAGAAGTTACATGAGAGTTTATATACAGTTGTGGTGATGGTGAGTGAGTGTAGCTAATGTACTAACAGAATCTGAGAGTAAGAACTAACTCTCTGCCAACTCACTAACTAACTCTAACTAACTTGTAACTAACTCATCTACTATCCTTACATCCCCCTTCAAAGTCAGAGTGTGCTGACTAGCAACTCTGAGTTTGGCTCTAAACTTGCTGAATAAGGCAGAAGATATGGGCTTGGTGAATATGTCCGCGACTTGATGCTCAGCAGGAATATGATAGACTTGAATTCTTCCTTGGGCAACATGATCCCTCACAAAGTACAAGTCCAACTCAAAGTGCTTGGACTTTGAGTGACGAATAGGATTCGTAGCCATAAGTACAGCACTTAAATTGTCACAATACACCTTTGGAGTCACGGCCAAGGGAAGCTGTAATTCTTGAAGAAGATTCCTGATCCAGAAAAGTTCAGCTGCAGCAGTTGCTAAACTTCGATATTCAAACACATCGCTCCTTGACACAAAGATGTCGCTTTTTGGAAGACCAGGAGATGAGGTTAGGGCCATGAAACACACAGAAGCCACTGGTGGATTTCCTATCATCAGGATCCGATCCCCAGTCAGAATCTGTATATGCTGTAAGGGCTAAGTCAGTGGCCTTTTTTATGTGTAACCCATGATTAGATGTACCTTGTAGGTATCTGAGGATTCTCTTGACTACCTTCCAATGAGACTCAAGAGGATTTTGCATAAATTGACAAACTCGATTAATGCAATAGGCCAACTCAGGTCTTGTGATGGTAAGGTATTGCAAACTTCCTACTATTGTTCTATAAAGAGCTGGATCAGAGAAGGCGGGGCTGCCACTTGCTGACAGCTTAAGTGAAGAAGGAATGGGTGTAGCATATGGCTTACAACCTTCCATGTTAGCTTTCTGTAACAAATCAGCAACATATTTTGACTGTAAGAGGAGAAGACCTCCATCTGAGGTGTGAGATACCTCAATGCCAAGAAAGTAGTGTAGTTTACCCATATCTTTCAGAGCAAAGGAGACATTTAGATGCTTAACCGGTTCAGAAACATACTGGGTTGAAGTTCCAGTGATGATGATATCATCAACATAGATGAGGACATAAGTAGATGCTTCAGGAGTGAGCTTGGTAAAGAGAGATGCATCAGACTTTGTTCCTGAGAAACCGAGCTGGTGTAGTGCTGATGTGAGCTTATGGAACCAAGCTCTTGGAGCTTGTTTAAGCCCATATAATGCTTTTGTTAGCTTGCAAACATAAGACTTGTCTCCTGTTTCATAGCCTTGAGGCTGCTTCATATACACATCTTCAATCAAATCTCCATTTAAAAAGGCATTATGTACATCAAGCTGTCTAATACACCAAGACTTTGCTACAGCTAGTGATAAAAGTAGCCTGACTGATGTTGGTTTGATGACAGGACTGAAAGTTTCAGTATAGTCAAACTCAGGTCGTTGATTAAACCCTTGAGCAACTAGCCTAGCTTTGTATTTCTGCAAGGAGCCATCAGGGTTATACTTTGCTCTAAATACCCACTTGCTGCCTATGGGTTGTCTGCCTTCTGGTAAAGGTACTAGTTGCCAAGTTTGGTTTCGCATGAGAGCACTATATTCTTCATCCATTGCCTGCTTCCAATGAGGAATGGTTAGAGCTTGTTTGGCTGAGGTTGGTTCAAGGTTAGTAAGGAAGGCTTTTGGTTTGAAAATTCCTTGCTTTGCTCTTGTGAGCATGGGGTGAGTGTTGACTGGTTTGGGTGATGTTGTAATTCAGCAGGGTTGGGTGAGGGTGAATGAGTAGTGTAAAGTTCAGTTGAAGGTTCTGGTTGGGATTGGTCTTCAGTATGTGAAATGGGAATAGAGGCAGCAGTGGGAGAACAAGAGTTTGGTGCTGAGATAGGTAAGGACTGTTGTTTCAATATAGGAATGACAGGTATATGTGAATTAGATTCTGGATTTTCTAGTTTGGGGAGATCAAAACCAGACTTGAAAGGAAACTTATGCTTATCAAACACCACATGCCTAGTGATGATAATTTTCCCAGTGTCAGTGAGGCATCTGTAGCCTTTGTGTTGCAAGCCATAACCAATGAAAACACAAGGAACAGACCTGAACTCGAGCTTATGCTTGTTATATGGCCGAGTGTAGGGGAAACACAAGCAGCCAAATCTCTTAAATGTCTGATAAGGAGGAACAACACCAAATAACCTTTGTGTTGGGGATGTGTTATTCAATCCTGGTGTGGGCAAGGAGTTAATTATCTGTGCAGCAGTTAGGAAAGCATCACCCCAGTACTTGAGGGGCATTGAAGCCTCAGCTAGCATTGATAGTCCCATCTCAACTATATGCCTATGCTTCCTCTCAGCAACTCCATTTTGCTGATGAACATAGGGGCAAGAGAACCTGTAAATAATTCCTTGAGCCTGCAAGTGCTTGGATAAGCTCACAAATTCCAATGCATTGTCACTTTGCACAGCCTTGATTTTAGTTCCTAATTGCAATTCTACCATATGTTGGAAATTATTAAAGATAGATCTAATTTCTGATTTAGATTGAATCAAATATAACCAAGTGTATTTAGAAAATGCATCAATGAAATGAACATAGTATCTGACTCCTTTTATTGAGGAAACTGGAGCCGGACCCCATATGTCAGTGTACACAAGTTCTAGGGGCTTATTGTAAGCAGTATTAGACATTGAAAAGGGAAGTTGATGTAGTTTTCCTAAACAGCAGGAACTACAGAGGAACTTTTCAACTGGAAGAGAAATATTACATGTCTTTAGCACTCTAGACACTACAGTTGAAGAACAATGACCGAGTCTGGAGTGCCAAAGTGCAAAATCTGAATCTGGGACAGCTGTAGTATAGAATGCAGCAGGGTTCTTATGTGGCTTAAAGTTGTCAAACTTGTATAAGCCATTGCTACATGATCCTTGGAGAATTGTCTCCTTGGTTCCCTGAGATTTAGCAAAACAGGTATAAGGATGAAATTCAAGAAAACATTGGTTGTCTTTGGTGAATTGATGTACACTAAGAAGATTTTTGGTTAAATTAGGCACATGCAACACATTATTCAATCTAAAGGTAAAGTTATTTAGATCTGACTTTAACTTAGCATTTCCAACATGTTTAATAGGTAGTGCAGAACCATTACCAACATAAACCTGATCTGCTCCAGAATAGTCATGCTTTTCCATGAAGTTAAGAGGATCAGGTGTCATATGATGTGTTGCACCTAAGTCAGGATACCAGTTCGGATCCTGAAGTGTGCTAGGTGTTGCAATGGTAAGATTTGCTCGAGGTCCATGCTGGGAGCCATGACTTGTGTGCTGATTTCCATTGCTGAAGTTTGAGCTCAAAGCTTGAGCTCCATAGCTTGCATCAAAGCGATACCAACATTCTAAAGCTGTATGACCACTTTTACCACATACTTGACACTGAGGCCGATTTGAGGAATATGACTTTCCTCCACGAGAACCAAATCGACCTCCTCCTCTGCCACGATAACCACCATGAAATTGACTGGATCTGCCTCCTCTTCCTCTGTTGTGTTGAGGAGGATTATATTGAGCGACATTAGCATGTATCAATGATTCAGATCTGCGATATTTTTCAATTAGCTCCTCTTGCGCCATTAATAATGCTTCCAACTCACTGATTGAAATTGGTACAGGTCTTGAAATCATTGTGGTTATGAAGGCCGAGTATTCTTCAGGCAATCCATTCAGAATTGCCTCCACATGGTCAGCATCAGTTACGATCGCACCAACTGAGATAAGTGCATCAACAATTTTCTTCACTTCTAGCAAGTAATCAGTGACAGCACCTTCTTTCTTGAGATTTGCTAGCTTATTCTTTAATTGGCGAACTTTTGCAGTGATCTGAGATGCAAAATAAGTTTCTAACCTTTTCCATATATGATGAGAAAGCTCACATCCAACCATTCCAGTGGTGAATTGCTTTGTCATGGATGATAACATTGCTTTGTCATGGATGATAACATCCATGATTTCAGCAATGCGTCTTGTTTCTTCCACTTCTTGTATTCTGGATTTATCAATCCAACATCTTGATCTTCTTTGTGTGAAATTTTCTTGGAATGTAGTTTCCAAGCAGATGATCTAACACATCGTAACCTTCGACAGTAGCTTCAACTTGTTCCTTCCATGGAAGATAGTTTTCCTCATCCAGCTTTTGTGATACTGGATTTGCAAATTGCTGAGGTGAAACAACTTGTGAAGCTTGCGATGTTTGTGTGGAGTCTGAAGAGGCCATGGTTATCAGAACCTAAGCTCTGATACCATGAAGGTATCAGTGCTAGGCTAGAGAAGAGAAAGTGTCGAACCAGAGAGAGAGAAGGAGCTGAGAGCTCTAGAGTAATGATGCAGAGAAAACTGAATTGTGATTGATTAAAATGATGAGAAGTTACATGAGAGTTTATATACAGTTGTGGTGATGGTGAGTGAGTGTAGCTAATGTACTAACAGAATCTGAGAGTAAGAACTAACTCTCTGCCAACTCACTAACTAACTCTAACTAACTTGTAACTAACTCATCTACTATCCTTACACGCATTTTGTTCATAAAAAAATTATTCTTTTATTTTTATTTTTTGAAAAAACATGGGAGATGCACAAATAGAGAACAGAGATCTTAGAGGAAGGCATATCCATGGTTGGGAAGAGATAAGGAACAACTAAGAGAAGAAGAGATTGAGGATTTCATCACTTCAAGACTTGGATTTTATGAGTTCTTCTTCTTCTCTTTCCTACTTTTCTCTTGTTCTTGTTATGGGTAACTAGTTTCCTATCTAGGGGTAGAGGCTTTGTCTTAATGTGAATGAATTGTAAATGAATTCTTCATACTTTGATACTGGAGCTAGTGATTTAAAGGTTTGTCCCTTGTTTTATTGCAAATTTGTAAGTTTGATTATGATGGATCATGTTAGGGGTTATGCCTGAATTGGGAAATTGATGTCTGAACTACCTCTAGGATAAACTCATGACAAGCAATGTTTAGGAATAAAATTGTGGAATTTGTGAATTGGAGATTAAATTTTGCCCTTATTTTCTTTGTTGTAGAAGCATGGTTAAGGGATTAACATGTTGATATGAAAAGAGGAGAATTGTCTTGTCAAGGAATTGGGAGCAAATTAACAACTAGATCCTTTCATTAAGTATCAATTCTCATCAGTTCAAAGTTGAGACCGTATTCTTATGGTAAGAAAAACTAGACGACTTTGAACCTCTAGTAGTTTTGCTATATTTTTATCGATCCATGTTAGACTTTGGCTTTAGATTTTATAGTCATAATTTTTACTAGCATTTTATTGATTTTACCACTAGAGCTACCTTCAATACAAATAGCATTTTGTTACTTATAGTTTAATTTGAAGCAAAACTAGTGAATTGTTGTTCAATAGCATTATTTGTCCTCATGGGACAATAAGTCATCATGATTACTACTTGAGTGATTCAGTGCACTTGAAGCAAGTAGTTATCAAGTATGCATGCTTGTTATTGCTAACATAGTAAAACATAGACAGGGTACAAACAGATTGAATTTTGAAATGTGCATGTCTTGGGCATGTTTGGTTTTAGCTATCATTTTTTATTTTCATTTTATGTATTTTCTATTTTTAGAATTTTGTAAAAAAAATAATGGAAATAGGAAATGAAAACTAAACGTATGATGTTATTGTTTTTCAGTGTTTCCTTTACAAAATCATCAATCTAGAAAATACATAAAATTAAAAAAGGAAATGAAAACAGTAGCAAAAAGACCTTAAGCGTTTGATATATCCTTAGTTTTTGGTGTTGGTAAAGTAAAGAAAAAGTAAAAGCTTGATGAAGGAAAAAGGGAGTACTTAGCCTCAAATTCATCAAGAAGATCAAGAACATTTTGGAGATGTTCTAGTATCTCCCAAGTGTTGGTACTCTCGGGCCAATCCTCCCTGTCACCACATAATTATATAAATCCCATGTGATTATGTGAGTGACAAGAGCTCTATAACCTAATAAAGCATGATCAGAAAGTAGAATAGAAAAAAAAAGTACTTAGCACTCACCATTTGATAAGGTACTAGAGTTGACATATATATAGTGTTTACATTTGCAACATTTGCTTAGAAAATTAAAGGCCATAAGATACCAATACCAAATCCAGAAAAAAAAGTGGAATTTAAAAAGACACCCATACATCAATTTATGTGCATTGATGCGAACTGTCGCGACGCACAACAAATTAAAATTTATAAAGTGCCAAGTTGCATAAAAAATGTAGTAAAAGGGTACAACTCAGGTCGTCTCACAAGGAAGGGTTCTAATTGATTCAAAAGATTTGGGAGTTTTTGAAGAATGAAATTTAAAACAATTAAAATTAAAAGATAATAACAACAAGGTAACAGCAACAATGAAGAAAGCACTAGTGTAAGGTACTCCTAGGATTGGAAATTAATTATCATTGACCAAATATTAAACCCATTGGTGGCTATTAGTAACAAATTACTGGCAATTCTACTAGTAATCGATCGACCTCTAGAATTTAATCAATGCAAATAACTAATAAACGAAAATCGCCAATTCATTCAGAAATTACATTAATTTAATAAACCAATTGCTATAGCCTAACTGCCAATCGGAAAGTTAATTCTAATGTCCCCCCTCAAACATAAACCAATAGATCTATCAATTTATGCCCAAAAGGTTTCCCTAAATGATAATCGCCAATTTAGTTATCCCAATAAAAATTATAGCAATCACCATAATAATTATAGGAATAGAAACTACAGAACATTAAGAAAACCAATGCATTTAATATAAAAAGAGGTCTCAAACATCATCCCAATCGATCTAGAAACCCTTACACTAGTAAAGAAATCTACTCCTCCATCTCTGGAGGATTACAATGACAAAGATAAAAGAACCTGTAAATAATAGCAATGATCATCGCCACGATCTCCAAGACAAATCACCTTCACTAATGAAATCCTAAGAGAGAGAAGAATAGAGAAGAAGAAAATGTAGAGAGAAGATGGAGAGAGATGTAGAGAGAGAGAGTTCTCCAAATTGAAACTCTAAAACTCAAAACTAGGGTAAAAGTCTGTAACATTCCCATATATACTACTTTCTAAAAATAGACCAAAGTGGGCCCAAAAACAGATAAAATAAGGTCTTCTACATCATCGCACGAGCGCTGCAGCGCTCTTAGCACTGTGGCACTCACTAATGAGCAATGCTGATAACAATTAATTTTCCGGGTGCTGATAATAATTAATTTTCTGGGTGTTGTTGAGCGCTGCAGCGCTAGACAGAATAGAATTTTCCCTTGACACCAGAAATAGTGATTGTAGCCCTTTGAATAAGCTTTCCAACGCCACCAAAATCACCTCAATCGGAAATATGTAGCTCTTGATATTGCAAAAATACTGACTGGAGGTCAAGTTGGACAGCATCAGAACATTAACAACCTTTAATCTTGCAGCTTAATTTTCAACAAGATGCTCTTAGAATGGGATTTTGAGATAAACATAAAAGTTATAGAAGACTTCTTGAGCTTTCCAAAACATCCTTTTTTGTTTCAATCCGATCCCTTGTTCTTGACATTTTACACTTGATCCAAAGTTCCTGTGCATAAAACCATACTCAAAGAGACAAGTTAAACGCAACAGCTTGTAATTACAAATTATTCCCAAAATCAATGCAAAAGCCAATAGTTCTATCAAAAGTAAACAATGACGAATAATCAAATGTCTAATTAATCACATCAATAACATAGAAAAACTCATGTAAAAAGCTAAAAATTAGAAGTAAGATAAGTGGCATAAATGTCTCTTATCATGCATCATTTTAAAACTAATTCATGCATAGTCGAAACCTTCAATAATTAATACATGATTTCACAGCAGGTACTCTAGTCCTATGATGATCAAGTTAGGAACACCAGATTCATTAACAAGATAATTAAATTTCCAATTATTGGCACAAACTAATTCATCATAAATGGGAGTTATTTTCGATTTCGTGTATAGAACATTGATGTATGAATGTCATTTTTCTCACAAAATATTATAAGGAAAAATAATATACTTGTGAAGTCACTTATGGCGTATGATCTCAACATTATAGATGTTGTCATCGTTTTTTGGAGTTTCAGGCTGAGGATTCTCAATCTGATCACCCTCAACCATATTTGAATCGCTCTTCTTTTTCACATTCCTCTTCATTGTCGTTTGTTGATTGCTCTCACACTCCTTACACATTTCCCTATATCCAAGACTAGCACAACACCATCAATAACGCATACAGATCCATTTAGATTAGTGAATTTAGCCTTTATGGTATAATAAGTTTTAGAGTCAACTTTTTTATTTTCTACATTTGGTAATTTAAATATAAGAAGTATTTAATAAAAATACATTATATCTCTTTTATTAGTTAGCATGTTTCATTTTGTTCTATAAAGTTTGAGTTTTAGATATACACGGTACATCAAATAAGTAAAGATATCATTTTTTATTAATTTACCAAAATTCTAAAACAAATCTAAATGAAATTTATCCTTTTAAGAGAAACTATTCTACATATATTTTTCATATTATAATGTTCTATATATATATATATATATTTAATATCAACGGTACCGGACTTTTTTTTAATGGAATTTAAAAAAAAATGCATTTAAAGAAGATTGTAGGAATTCCTATAATTTCAATTGATTTTGAGTTTGGTCTATATAATTTATTTTTTTAGGTTTTACACCTTCTAGTTTAACGATTTTAGTTTTCGGTGTCTACAATTAAGTTACTTGTATTTTAAATTTTAGTCATGATAGGTGCTATTTTACATGTAGCATTGGTCCATGTTTTTTAAGAAAGCTTCATTACTATAATTTATTAACTTTAGCTTTGCTTTCGAAAGGATCAAACATAAATGATAAGAGATTATATGTATGAAATTATGAGGGGGTATCTGTAGGTTGGGTTAGTTTGAGTAAAATTTTCCTTTCAACTTGATGGGGGTAGGAAGCCAGGTCTTGAACCTAATTTTTATGATAATGACTCCATTTATATATTGTTAACCAATATGAGACTTTTATCATCCACACTTAAAATTCCAAGACTACTACCCCGTTCAACACACAAGTGCGAGCAAATAGCGCGATAATTATGAGTGCAGACTTATGGATTAAGCACAAAGGTGTTGAGAAAAGTAATAAATATGCAGCAAAAAAAATAAAATTTTCACACTTTAGAGAATCCATGTCCATGAGAAAAATAATATTCAGCAAACCAACATATGCCACACAAAATAATATTTATCAAGTTTTTAATGATTCATCATGTTCGCCTACAAACTTGTACATAGCCATTTTTTTTTCTTTCACTAATTTGAAATCGGTTCATGAAATCCACCTTTCATTGGCCACCCCGATGACCATTGCCTATTGAGGTGCTTCCTTCTTGGAAATGTATTGTGAGATTATTTGAATATATCCACCATTGTTTGTCATTGCTTTATGTTCGCAAAGCTTTGGATCATAATCATTGTCTTCATTCATCTCAACAATCTGGACAGAAGCATTTGCAAAACCACATTTTCGTTAGGTTGTTAGACTCTATTTCTTATGTTCTGAAGGTGCTAAGGACAAAAATTAATGAAAATAAATAATGTACAGGTGGAGAAAGACTAAACAAATTTCATTCAGTTTTTTATACTTAAGTACCTATTAGGGATGCTATTCACGTTATTATTAAGTATACCACAATCGAACTTTACACCATTTAGTATTGTTTTTGTAATTTTTTAGGGAAAATTTTTTGAAAAACATACAACTTTTTGTTTTTCATTTCAACATGATGACTCAAACCAAACCAAATCATCCCGATCTTGATAGGATCAGTTTGATTCAGATTTGTTATCTGTTATAGAAAAATATTAAAATCAATACCAAGCCAACCGAATTAAATTTAAACAGTTCAAATTCATTTTCCACTTAAACCCAAATCAAAGCAATCCATTTATCACAAAATAAAAAGAACCAACTCATTCATACGCCCCTTACTTATACGTACAAGAGTACTATACTAACTGCTTCAACTTTCAAACCATTATCCTAAGGTATTAATCCTTTGAAACAAACATCACCGATTTGTACCACACTAGTCCTTGTCTTCAAGACTTGCATGAGCGCCAGCATCGCCATTAGTTTCTTCTTCATCAGCAAACCTGACAATATGAGGATTGGCTATAGAAGGATATGTAGGCTGTGGAGGATCCTCACGCTTGCGCTTGTGCTTCTTACAATTTCCTGATTTCAACCTTTAAAAACACATAGAAACTTACATTAGGACAGTGAAGTCATATAGTCAATGTAATTTTGTGACAGAAATCAAATGGGGGTGTCTTAGTAGGGCAATGCGAGCCTTAAGTCTTTTTGGGTACGCATATTTGTTATTGCTAACACAGTCAAACATACATAGGAAACAAAACAGATTGAATTTTGAAATGTGTCTTGGATCGGTTTGGTTTCAGCTTTTATTTTATATTTTGTTTTATTTATTTTCTGATTTTAGAAATTTGTGAAGGAAAAAAATTGAAAAAATGAAATGAAAATCGAAAATAGGATTTTACAGTTTTTTTTTAGTATTTTTAATATTTCTCTCACATAATCCTAAATCCATAAAATATAGAAAATGAAAATAGTAACATATATGTTAGGTTTATTGTCTTGGATTGGTTTTAAACCAATTTGAAAATAATAATAATAATAAATCCCCTTTGGTATAATATGCATGTGACTCATTATCACTTTTAAAAGGAAAAAGGTTGTTCCTTCTCTCCATATGGGCAGCGCCGCAACAGTGGTGAAAAGAAATTAGAGTGTGTGAGCACCATTTTTGGGAGAAAGATTGATTTGTTTGAGTGAGATTTTGTTAGGTAGAGAATATTTGTGAGTTTTCTATGCGTGAAAAATATTGCTTTGTGAAATTGGGTGTAATGGGATTTTGAGTTTATGAGAGATTGTTAGATTTACAATAATTTTTTTTCTTCAGAAAATTAGTGAGTTGTTTGTGAAGTTGTGGCCATGGGTAATATTCGCCGAACCACGTTAAATATTTTGTGTAGTTTGTTTATTTTTGCTTTTGCTGTCCCAATAGTGGTATCAGAGCAGGTTCTAATCCTGCTTTTAGTTTTTTTTTTTTAATGGAAAGGATGCAAAGTTCAATGCGTAAATTTGAGGTGGAGCTCTTTCATAGAAAAAATAAGTTTAGTTTGTGGCATAGTAATGTTAAAGATATTATTCTAGTGCAGCAGAGATTGGTTAAAGCTTTGAATGGGAAGGAGAAAAAGCCTAACAAGATGACAGATAAGAATGGAAAGAGATAGAGATGAAAGTTGTCAGTACGATTCGCTTATCCCTAGTTCCTAAGGTAAAATGTAATGTCCTGAATGAAACTTCTGCTGTTGACTTATGGAAGAAATTAGAGAACATGTATATGTCAAAATCCCTTAGCAACTGTCTATTTTCAATTGAAAGAATTATATCAGTTGAACATGATTGTTGGTACTGACATTAGAGATCGTGTGAATTATTTTATAGGATTGGTTACACAGTTAGCTAGTATTGGTATGAAAATTGATGATGATGATAAAGCATTGCTTTTATTATCATCTCTTCCAAATAATTATGACAGTGTGATAACCATATTGCTAGTTGGAAATATACTTTGAAAGTTGATTATGTGATTGTTGTGTTATTGGAGAATGAAAAATTGAAAAGATCGAATGATCAACCCTAAGAAAGTGTCTTTGTTGATAGAACTAGTCATGGTAGAAGCAAGTCTCGTGGTTTGGTAGAGATAATTCAAGATCAGGTTCCTTGTCAAGATCAGACTATAAAGACAAACAATGTTATTATTGTCATGAGATGGGTCATACTAAATTTTATTGCAGGAAAATGAAAGCAGATATGGAAGAATTTGAAATGAGTAAAGGAAAAGAAAAGTTTGAAGATGTTACCGCAGCCGTGGAAGATTATTCCAATTATGAACCTAATGTGATAATGGTTGAAGAGGAGAGAAAGGTATTTTTAATGATTGCTGGCTTTTAGATTATGCCTGTTCTAATCATATTTGTTGCAAGAATGAATGGTTTGTTACTTATGATGCTTGTGATGATAAGGTTGTGAGATTGGCTAATGAGGACTACCTTGATATTGTTGGAAAAGGTACTGTGAAAATTAAAATACATAATAGTTGTGTGTGAACACTTAGTGATGTGAGGTATGTATCTGCACTTGGAAGAAATTTGATTTCTTTGGGTAGACTTGATGCGTTTGACTATGGATTTTCTGCAAGAGATAGAGTAATGCAAGTTACAGAGGTTCTTTGAAGATAAAGAAGGGTAAGAAGACTACTAGTAACTTGTATAAGTTGATGGGGGTGACGATTGTGAATAAAGACAATGACCAAATAAATAGGAATGTGGAGAAGGCAAAGCATTTGCTAGTCCTTTGACAAGGCCTTCTGGCTCTTGTTACTAACATATACAATTTGTTCGAATCGTAAGGTAAGGTAGAGATTTATTGGGTTTATTGCCCTGGATTGGTTTTAAGCCCATTTGAAAAAAGAATAATAACGCCCCTTTGGTATAATATGCACTAACTCATGTATCACTTTTAAAAGGAAAAGGTTATTCCTTCTCTCTGTATGTGCAATGCCACAACAGTGGTGGAAAGAAATTAGAGTGTGTGAGCACCATTTTTGGGAGAAAGATTGATTTCTTTGAGTGAGATTTTGTTAGGTGGAAAATATTTGTGAGTGATTTTCTATGAGTGAAAAATATTGTTTTATGGGATTGGGTGTACTGGGGTTTTGAGTTTGTGAGAAATTGTTAGATTTGGAGTAATTATTTTGTTTTTCAGAAAAGTAATGAATTGTTTGTGAAGTCATGGCCGTAGGTAATATTTGCCAAGCCATGTTAAATATTTTGTGTGGTTCATTTATTTTTGCTTCCGCTATCCCAACAATAGAGGCCCTTAAGATATATCCTTAGTTGTTAGTGTTGGTTAAAAAAAAAAAAAAGTGAAAGCTTGATGGAGGAAAAAGGGACTACTTAGCCTCAAACTCGGTAACCAGATCAAGAACATTTTCCAGGTGTTCTAGAGGATTCCAGGTGTTTGTACTCTCAGGCGAATCGTCCCTATCACCACATAATTAATTGAAGCCCATGTGAGTGTCAAGAGCTCTACAATAAAACAAGAATATGAAGTAGAATAGAAGAAAAAACACTTAGCACTCACCATTTGATCAGATACTGAAGTTGTCCCTGTGCAGTATTTGATTTGCAACATTTGTTTAGAAAATAAAAAGCCATTAGATACGAATACCATAGCCAAAAAGAAAATTGTAGAATTTAAAAAGACAAACAAACATCAATTTATGTGCATCACTTTGAAACTAACTCATACATAATTGAAACCATCAATTATTAACACATGATTTCTCAATAGATACTCTAGCCCTGTACGTGGTCAAGTTGGGATGGAGTTTCCCGCCCCCTAGATTCGTTAACAAGATAATTAAATCTCCAATTATTGGCACAAAACAATTCTTCATACATTGGTGCTACTTTGGTGAATGAAATTTTGATGTATGAACAATTGAACATCACATCATTTTTCTTGCGAATTAATGTAAGGATAAAAAATATACCTTGTAAAGTCTCTTTCGGCATATGGCCTCAACACTATACATGTTGTCATCTTGCTTGAGAGGCTCGGGCCGGGGGTTCTCATTCTGATCGGCGGCCCTAATCTTATTTAAACGGCTCTTTTTTCTTTCTCCTTTCATTGTTGGTTGTTGTTTGCTCTCACTTCTCACACACCTTCCCTTCCAACCCTAACACAACACCATCAATAATGCATAAAGATCCCTTTTTTAGCATTGAATTTAGCCTTTATGGTATAATAAGTTTTAGATTAAACTTGTATTCTACATTTGGTAATTTGAATATAATATGTATTTAATAAAAATATATTATTTCTCTTTTATTAGTTAGCGTGTTTTATTTTCTTCTATAAAGTTTGAGTTTTAGATATACAAGACACACCAAGTAAGTATATATATAGTAACGTACTAAAATTCTAAACTAAATAAAATATAGCCTTTTAAGAAAAATTATCCTAATTCTTTTTTCATATTATTATTTTCTCTCTCCCTCTCTCTTTCTCTATCTATTTATCTGTCTATCTATCAATGGTATAGGATTTTTTTTTATTGGAAGTTGGAAAAAAAAAGCACTAAAGCTTTATTATCAAGACGCATACTTTAATCGATTAAAACCTTTTATGAAGATAAAAAATAATAAAGAACGTATTTTTAACCAATTAAAATCTTTCGTAAGCTCAAGTACAGCAAAGAATACATTTTTAACCAATTAAAATATTTCAATTAAAACTCAAGAATAACAAAGAACACATTTTTAACACAAGATGAAGAAGCAAAAACTTGAAACCTTAGCTCTACTATACTCAAAGCATTGAAAAAGCTCGAGCCTTTAGCTTTGTCTCTCAAGATTTATGTAAGAAAACCCTACCAATCGCCTAATAGCTTGCAGAGGTGTTTGGAGCTCCAAGGATCATCACTTTGAAGGAGAAAAATTCTTCTTGCTACCTCTAGGTCTATGCTTCAACAAAAAGAATGAGATGAGTTTTTTTTTTTTAATATCTTCAATGCTTGGGTTTGGTGTTTAAAGACTCTAGATAAAAAATGATGATCTCAAGAGGCTAATGAGGTTTGAGGAATTTGGAATGGTAGAAGAAGAATAGAGGATGAGAGATTTTTTTTTTTTTTAACCAAGAGAATGAAAGAGTCTTGCAATCTAGTGACAAAAAAGTAAAATAAAATGTGAATGTGAGGATAGGGGGGAGATCAAGGGTTATATAGGGGAATTCTAGAGAGCTTTTTTTTGTGTGTGTGAGTGTTTATAAGAGTGAAGTGGATAAATATGTACATATTTTGCAGGGTTATGCTTGTCCTGACATAAAATGCTTTGCTACTCACAAAAAGACAAAATAACACCCTTTCTCTAGTTGGCACTCTATAATTGGTCCACATGTTCCACTATTTAATTTAAAATATAAATAATGAGTCTTACTCAGTTGAAAAATATTGTAAATTTTAAAACATACATAAAAAATTTATACAAGCAAATATCCATATGCTAATGTGCTATTATAATATCTAGGGTCTACATTTTTTAAATATATGTGGAGGCTAGAATATTGACATAAGACTGCAATGATAATACTATATTGTTTATTTTGATCTCAAATTGCATACCAGTGATATGCTGAGATAGGTATACATTGTCGTAAATGCTAAATGAGCAATGAGTATGACTAAATTGTATAGTTTTAGCGATTAATATTAGGAATTAAAAAAAAAGAATAATAAAGTGGGTTTTGTTTGGGTTAGGTCACAGGTTAGGGATGCAAATCTAATGACAAAACCAATATGTAATTAGTTCTAATTGGACCCAAACCGATTGATTCGATGGTATGATCCAAATCAGTTTGGGTTAGTTTGAGTCATCGAGTCACATCAAGTAAAAATCAATTAAACGTGATAATAATTTATTCAAATATTGGATTTCACAATTTTTAGCCCAATAAGTTGATCTAACCATATAATATATATATATATATATATAAAATAATTCTTGTGATTTTTTTTCCATTTTCAATGAAATAAATAATAAAAATTGGGTAACCTGATCATCCAAACCAAACCAACTCGAATTTAATCGTTTCAATCTAATTTGAGTTTGGCCACAAAAACATATGAACCTGAATCAAACCGAAACCAAACAAATTTATGTTTTCCTTAAACCCGAATTAACCTAACCCAATTACGCCTATGGGGCCATATTTTGGTAAGCCATAAAACTCATTCTCCTCTTTTGATAATCAACTTCTAATTTTAAGTAAATAGGTAATTTTATATTTTCTCTTATTAATAACTCTTTCAAAATTTTCTCTAACCTACTTACTATTCTCTCTCCACTATTTGTCACTACCTAAATAATACTTTTAGTTCTGATAGATCTTTCTCAAATATTATATAAATATTGAAATTCCATATGATATTGTTATATGTTAGTCAAATGTATTTAATGTTAATTTGATGAATGCTTTTCGGCAAATTTTCTAAATTATCAACTCTCCACTAAAATAACCCATGCTTTACACATAATTTTTAAAATTATAAACTTAAATTCATAAGAGCAGGTATTACTTATTAATGAATTGTTATTATTATAAAATTCTTATTGTAATGAATAATTAATATGAAATATTGATAAACTACATTAATGAACATAGAATTCAATTGGTTAAGAAAAAAGGCATACAGAGAAAAACATCCATTTTATGTTTTGAAATTGGTAATAGATAACAATGTTATGGTATCATTATTTTTTCTTTTGGTAACATGGATTATTATTATTATTATTATTATTATTATTATTATTATTATAACCCCTAAGTAATTGTTCTATACAATTTATTATTTTTAATAATAAATAAAATTTTTGAAATATTAATGATGTAAATGTGATAAAGATGTGATAGAGTATTAATTAGATGATAAAGAAAAGTCAAAATAGTAATAAATGTGAATGAAACAAAGTTACATAATTATCCCGAATTATATGTTTCTTTAAATCTTTTTGGATGAAAGGAAATTGGAAGGAATGAAAACAAGATTTTGGAAATCAAAAGGAAAGATATAATTTTCCTTTATTTAGTTGCATAAATTAAATATTAAACAATATAATTGAATAAATGTTCTATTAAAAATATGCATATTATCTTTGTGAAAGATAAAAATATTAAAATAACATACAATTTTAATTTATTTAAAGCTTATGGACATAAGCCTATTAACACAAGAATAATCAACTAATTGTTTAATTTATAGTTAGTCGATATGATTTATTACTTAATATTATTTATTTATATATTTTAATATCATAAAAGGTATTTGTTTAATTATTATATACTATTTAGCAAAATACTTATTATTGATTTCATAAATTCACACAATTATTTTGAAAATTTAATGTAATTTTTAATATTATTTATGAGTTTCATTTATAAATATTAATGGTGCAAAATAATTTTATATTTTCAATCAATAGGAATTCTAAGAAGTTGTAAATCACAAAGGGTAGCCATCAAACTAATATTCATTTTTACTGCAAGTATATAGAAATTAAAATTTTCTTATTTCATAATTATTTTTAATTTTATTTTATATATAAAAATTAATTATCAAAGACCGGCTATAATATATAAGCTTATAAGTTTTAATAATGATACATTGAATTTATCAAACAACAAATAAAAGCACAATGTATAATATTAATATCTTAGCTTATCATGTTAAACGTGTAACATTCCCTGCTGCTTTATGAATTGACGACTGTCCCCACAAACCAATACGGGTTTTTTCAACATGGTTTGTCCTCACTCACATGCTTCATAGGAAAACTCCCTAGGAGGTCACCCATCCCAAAATTACTCCAAGTCAAGCACGCTTAACTGTGGAGTTCTTTCAATTTGGGTTACCAAAAAGAAGATGCATCTTATTGGTATAGGTAGTACAAATCAATTCATATAAGTCTTCCTCAACTGTATAGTCTCATACCTATACAATCTCAAGATCTTTCTCATTCGGGTGTGTAATCGGTTCATTCATGTACCCCTCTGCTTAGAGGGCCTTGTGAGGAGTTGCTCTTTGTCCATGCCTTCTTTTACACCAGCGATCACTCATCGCCCTCGTCCCCGGGTGTTACAAAACGCATCATTAATTATTATATATTAATTATTCTAAATATTATCATTATTTTTTATGTATCTAAAACAATTATTGTTATTACTTATATATGATCTTATCATGTTATTTAATACAACATGCCAATTACACGGTTAAAGAAGCAAAGAAGACCTTCTGTGTAACAAACGTTAAAAACCATAATCAATGGTAGTAACAATAATAATAACTCGGTCAAGTTTTTATGTTACAATTGAATACTATTCAGATAACGTTATTTACTTATAAATGTATAGAAAAACAATTTAACTGAAATTACTAATTTAATTATATTTTAGATAGTTATCAAAATCTTTCTTGTACTTATAATTACAAGAAGAAAGTCAACTCTAAACCTTAAACTGTAAATTTAAAAAGTAAAATAATACAATACTGGACCAAACTTTATATTTCAAAAACATATAATAAAAATGTATTGTTCCATTGTCTCAAAATATTTTAAAAGTATTATTAAAATTTATAAAAAAAATCAAATGTTATAACTGCTAGAATAACAAAAATATGGGAATAAAAAAAATTCAAATAAGGAGTTTAGAAAAAAATTATGTACAATAGGAAATAAAGAAAGATAGAAAATAAAAGTGATATGAAAAACCTAAAAGAAATTATAAAAAATTGATATATTAATTTTGATGGCAAGAAAATGACTTCCTGCTAACACTTATTCCCAGTTATATTAATAGCATTAAAAAGTTAACCTATAAAAATATTATTTAGATATATTATTGATATAAATTTTTTATATGGTTTTTTTATATATAAATATGTCATTAAAACTATTTAACTCTTACTATAATTATCTCAACAACAGTCATATAAAAAATAAAGCATAATTTGCTGATAATATAATAATATTATCAATTTCTTTAAAAGAATAAAGAAAGCTAAATGTATATTTTTAATTGTTTGACTTAAAAATCATAAAGGTCAAAAAAGATAATCAAGAAAATTAAAAAATATATGATTGAAATTACTTGACCTAAATATTATAAAAAAACCAAGAAAGTACATTAAGAAATATAAAAATTATAAAAAGATAAAGCAAGTGTGATAAAAGAAATAAAGACATTAGAAATGAAAAAGGGTAAATGATAAGTAATAATATTGCATGAGCAATATTACATTGTAAAAGAAAAAAATATAATAAACTTTTTAAAATAATAATAATAGTAAAAGTAAATATAATAATTTTTATATTTATTATTATTAATTATTGTAACATTATATTAGTTTTTTAAATTTTAAAGAATAAAAATCAACTCTGGAAAGTATTTTATAAAGTGCTCTCAAAAGTATCCCTCGACTTTTAAAAGTCAAGAGCAAACACATAATTAGTTTTTTAGTTTACCAAATAAAAAAATTTATTTATATTTTTTGTAAGACAAAGCACCCCTTTTGAGAGCATTACCAAACCCAGAATTAATGTAAAATGAAAGAAATAAAAATATGTAAATTTACATTTATTTGTTATCCAATGTAATAGATAAGAATGCATTGTCAACAACCAAATCAATGACTAATAATAATGAAAATAATTCAATAAAGTTTTCAAGTTGCAATTGAATATTATTTAAATAACAGTATTTACTTATAAACATATAACCAAAATAATTAAATAAAATTAAAATTCAACTTGTTATTATAATTTTTTTTTGTAAGGACCAGTTATTATTTTTATTTGATGAAGTGAAAAAGATAATAGTATTTAAAATAATCACAACATATGTACCACAACATAAAATAATATAACAAGCATAAGAAATAGTTACAGTTTTAAAGAACTATATAAATTATATAGATGAGGAAATTTAATGATCTGTTTATAGTATATAAATAGAGATTATTGTATATGTAGATCGGTGTTTAATTTTTGTGTATTAATAGTATAACAATATCATTTAATCAAATCATCTCATTTAACTGTCTTTTTAAGTTGTAAGTGTTTGACTAACTATTTTTGTTGATGTAAGAATACATGATTAGATGATAAAATAAAAAATTTTAATACGTTTTTAATGCATAGAAATTAAACTTTATAGATTATATAGTTTTAATAAAATTTTAATGCAAATGACATATTTAGCGTAACATGAAAGAAATATAAAATTTGATATAACAAATAAAAAATTTAAAAAGATAATAGTGTATTAAATGTGTTAAATCAAGCAATAAATCATGAAAAGTATTGATGCTGTAGCCGGGAAAATTACTGTTTGAGTGTTCAGATTTTAAAGGTAATATAGAATATAGAATATAGATTATAGTATCATTTCATTGTTATAATAGTATAATATTATTTTATTGTTATAATAATATAATATTATTTTATCACGATAATAATAATATAAAATAAAATTCTATAATATAGTATTATAATAATCATAATATAATATTATCATATTATACTAATTAATTATTATATTATTGTTATTATAATATTATAATAATATTTAGTATATATTATTATAATAATATGATTATGAGAATAATATAATATAACAATAATAATTATTATTTCATTATTATTTATCTACGATATGTAATAATATTATTATGAGAATAATATAATAAAATAATTATTATATTATTATTATTTATCTACTATTTATATATTTATATTATATTATATTATTTATAAAATAAAAAATGGAAGAAAGAAAAATGAAAAGCAGAAAAAGCGGAAAGGAAAAGGAGTTGGTGAGAGCTTGTGGCTTCAGCCACGAGCTTTTATATATATAGAATATGATTAGTTTTCTTGATTTGATGGTTGATAACACATCTATTTATATAATTTTAAAATATATTATTTTCTTTTACGATATATGAAATATTAATGTAAGTTTACATGTTTTTATTTTATATGTAAAATTTTATATATTTTTTCATATTACACTAATTATTTCGTCTAGTGTATGATTTTATTAAAAGTATATACAATCTATGTACAATAATCTTCATCATAGTTGTAGAACTTAACCCGGTGATTGACCTGATCGAAATACTGGCTCCCTGAATTATTGAATCAACCCATGGGTGAGTGATTAAATCAAATATAATTAAGTAAAAATATAAAAATTTAATATGTATATGTATATATAGTCATTTGTCAACTAAATAAAACACACACAAGAAAGCCCAACAATTGTTGCATAGAGAAAAAGGCCAACTACACATGAAAAAAAAAACCATCATAACCTTATCTAAAGGATGTAGTTAAATAGGGTTTCTTCTTCAACACAATATTACCGCTTTTCACCTTCTTCGCATGTAACCTTTCGTAAAGCAATGCGTAAAGAGGGTGGGGGGCAACCCCACCTCCTCCATGGTGGTGGTTAGTGACCCCCTTCTTCTCCTCCCTTTTTGTTTTTGCCTTTTCTTTTTCTCCACTTCCTTATTGCATGATGATTGTTACTCCATTTGGTGAGTTTTCTTAATGGTTGTGGTCCAATCAGTTTGTGATGGTACAAGGCTTGTACAAATTCGGTGGATCCTGCTATTGTTGGTACGCCAAACAACATTAGTAGATAGCATTTTGGTCGGGTATGTGCAGTGATCACTACAGATGTTGTGGATAAGATGGGATTTATATTTTTTATGTTTTCTTTACTCCTTGTAGGTGCTTACTAGGTAATAGGCCTTAATCTCTAGTGTGTGACTAGTTTGTTGGTGTTTATGTGTCCAAATGATTAATTCTTTGTAATCAACACATTGTTTTAGCTTATAATGATTATGTCATTCTAAATAGTATTTCAAGTATTTAGCTACTTCACTCACTGCACAACTTAAAGGTTCGATTAGGCTAGGTTGATTCATCGAATCTAAATATACAATGGAAGATTAACCATAGGAAAAAAGAATCATTGCAGAGCAGGTCAATTTGTGCATATCTTTTCTTCTAATGATGCAAGACATTAATTAGATGAAGCTTGCAAAGAAACCAACAACGGTCCACCAGAGTGCCCTTTTTAGGTTGTCAGCATTACTTTGTCACTTAGTATTTATTGGTCTTATTTGACTATTAGGCCTCAACTAATTGTTGACTGCTTTTAAACTTGTAATGTTTGATTCTGTGAGTAGTTTTATTAGTGACATCAGAAAGTAAATAAAAGGCATACAAATTAAACGAAAAACGGCATTAAGAAATTACATGAAATCAGTGCCAAGTTGAACAAACAAAATACATATATATCTTATTATTACAGATATCTTATTAATTAAACCATGGTACCAAATTTCAACACACATAGCCCTTACTCTAGAGGATCACATGATGGAGCAATTATCGGGGTTCGGTTCATAACAAACCCGATAGGTGCAAGGTGGAGGACAATAAGGTATATAGCACCTAGGACAGGTGCACCATGGAGGGCACTGAAAATTGTGGCAAGGTTGTGGAGGAGGAGGAGGAGGAGGAGGCGGCTTACAAGGGGTAGAACACTGGCCACTGCACTTGGGGCTCTGGCACTTGAAGCATATGATGACACACTTGCCATCACACTTTGAATTCTGGCACTTTGTGCATGTGATGACACACTTGCATTGGCACTTTGGGCTATGGCACCTGGTGCAATGCTCACACTTACTTTCACAGCACTTGGTGCATGCTAGTGATGCTGGGAGGCACAGTACTGCTGCACAGCATTCCTTCTTTTCTTCTTTCTTTTTTTCTTTCGATTTTTCTCCCTTCTTTTCCTCGGGCTTCTTCTTTACCTCTTCAACGCTAAGAATGGTGACACACTGGAACTTCTTTTGCAGTTGCTTGGCAAGGTAAATTGTGTTGACATTGACACCGATCACTACCACACGGTCCATGTCATCCCCATCATCCAGCGACACCGAAGTCACACCTGTTGTCGTGTGTGATTTTGCTCATGAAGACAATTTGTTCATATAGATGTATTGAGATAAATTAGTAGGTGCGTGTGAAATAAGAAATAAAGGGAATAATTTTTATATCATATGATATAAATTTTAAAAAATGACAAATTATTACATGGACATCATTTTGTGAAATTTACTTTGGCTTCCCTCTATTTGTCCACATAACATTGATTTCTCCTAAATTCATTATTTATTGTGTGATAGAGGGGAGGATAGTGTAACGATTTTAAAAACTCAAGAGAAATCGGTATAATGATTTCACAAATTTAGCGATTTCTTGAGCAAATTTTATAAATTGAATGAATATTGTTAGTTGAATTTCACAAATTAAAATCTCGGAGAGATCGGTGTAATTTGCTAGAAAAAATTGTTAAAATGAATTGATTCATTTTTAAATAATAGTTAATCATAACATAACAATTTCTCTTATCTTTATTTAATGACAATACTGTAAAATTAATTGTCTTATACTAGACATAAAAATTAATTTCTAAATATTTGTTTGCGAAAGTCACTTTAAAGAGAGATAAGTAACACACCATTAAAAATAAAAGGTGTTGGACTTTGATATTCATAATTTAACACGTTAGTTTTATAAGTCACTAGTCACTTGCGTGTGTGTGTCTATATATATATATATATAGGAGGAATCAACTTAGTGCAATAGTTAGTCTTGATATATTTACTTCATCTAATAACTTTTTTTTAGTATGAAATTGTATCAATCCAACCATTAAATTTAAATTTTCTACCAAGTAGATCAAACATATAAAATTTCATACAATTTGAAAATGATTCGAAGTTCATTATTTCATTTTATTTTAACGGATAGTATGTTTTTTAAAATACAAGTAAATATCGATTACTAAATTACATGGCTAGTATTTGTCCAATTTTTTTTAAATTTGGCATGCTTAATTATCAATATAATATAACATAAATCAACGGTCAGATTGATTAAATTCAATATGGATGAAGAGTTATAGAATAGAGTAACTATGCAAGATTTACTCCTGGAGTAAACGGATCCCCACTCATATATATATATATATATATATATATAGAGAGAGAGAGAGAGAGAGAGAGGCCTTATAAAATGTAAAGAGGATTGGCTCATGATATATTCACCTTTTACCCCTGCAGCAGTTTTCAGGGCCTTGTTTCTGCATTTTTCACAGTGCATTTTGATCTTTATAACTATTTTTAGCTGCATATATTTGGGATTTAATTCGTAGTTAGTGTCTTGAGAAGCTTATCCAAAAGCTTAAAAAATGAAAAATAAAATAAAACGGCACAAAACATTGATGAGCTAATTATGTGATTGGATCTCACCTTCATATTTGCTCAATTGAGACAAGCGGCTAATGTCTGGTCTTGCGGTCAGCAAGAACTCAAAGCGGTTCCTCGTGATTTGTCCTATACATTGGAGTGGAGTGGGGGTGCTAAATACTTCTATATATATATATATATATAGAGTGCATGCATGTTGAGCCCAGCTAGGCCGTAGTTGTTGATTTGACTGCAGAGAGACACGCACATGGCATACTGTAATGATCTATATGATGATATTATTTGGCATCCAAAAGGTGGGTATTGGAAGTGATAGATGAACAAACAAGTCGACATCACTATTACATCTGTTAGTAATAATATAGATATCCCAACAAATTATTACTTTTTAGATGATCAAATAACATTTTTAATCATCTATATGCGCTGAGAAGACTTGGAAGATTCCTTTGGCATTGGTTAGCAACTTAGTCACTTTAAGAGACGGGTAATTTGGTATGTAGAGCAGATGAATGGCAAAATACTAAACAAACGAAAATTGTATTGGCTAATTTAATTAATTAAGTCAAATATATAAGCGTCATAAATAAATTGTTTAGAATTAGGTGAAGGATTCATTGGTCCTAGTTAGTTACGGACCAACATCAATTCGTCCCGTTAAGCTTCCTTAATTCGTCCCGTTAAGCTTCCTAAAATATCTCTGGTACTTAATAGTCTTGCTTTTAAAGAGGGCCTTTGAATTTTCTATTCCCCAGTTGAGGCTTGTAGATATTTTATTATTTTTTAATTGAAGGGTTCAAAGACTTCTCTAAGCAAGTTGTGTAGTGAAAACTTGGAAAAATTACTTATTTTATCCAAGCTATCCAATCCTAGTCACTTTGAATTTGAGTTATTCTTAATTAAATTATTGAGATATCAATTGAAAATCTTTTTTTGATGATTTATTTAGTGAGTTGTGATTTTATGGAATTTTATTGGCAACATATCTTCATTAAATTGATTTGATCCATAGAATAAGATATTAGAGATTTGAGAAATATTTGGAATCAATTTGAACCTAATCTGTGAATGATTTGTTGAAGATTCAATTTTAAATTGAGGATTTGATAAAATAGAGCCAATCCTCCAGCATTAACCCAATGCTTCAGCACCCACATTACTATGCTAGATTCGTGAACACAACAACCAAGTCCAATGCAGCAGTACTAACTTCAGTGCTCCAACACTCAACTAATTCCATATTTTATTTTATTTCTCTATTTAAGTGAACGAGGGATCAACTTAAGACACTTTTTACCTTTTACATACGTTTGCACTATGAGAGCCAAGATTCAAGGACCCTTTTGAGTAGACTTCATGGCTATTTTTGTTATTTCTTTAATTCTTTTATCTATGTCTTTCTAATTCTCTTAGGAGTTAGGGAGATGATTCTTAAGGAACTGGTTTTACACCATTTTTGTCATTTGAATTTCCTTTTAATATATTTCTTATGTTCTAGCAATCTTAATACTGTTTTTGACTTGATCTCCTATTAACTGATATATGTTTTTATATTATTGGAAGATATTTTACTTTATAAAATAAGTCAAACTAGAATTTAACACGGGTTAGAGCAGCTAGGAATAGAAATGCTTATATGTACGATCTTTATGAATTCTTGCGTTTCACCCTTAGAATAAATTTAAAATAGTATAAGAGATTGACTGTTTAGTTTATCTTAATAGAATTGTACATATTATTGAGAGATTATGCTATAACTATTAACAATGAGTGACTCGAATGGGAATAATATTATTAGGAAATGATTTTAATAATTAGGTAGTGCAATTCGGGGGAAATTTGATGAAATCCACCTATAACATGTGTCTTCCATCCATATCCCTCAACAATTTATTTATGTTTTCTAGTTTCTTTTAAATTCGAATTAAAACACTTGTTTATTTTAATTACATTTTTCTTACATAGTAAAATACTCAATTAAATTGTTACTGAATTTCAATCCTCAAGTGGAAACGATACTTTATTCACTTTTATTACTTGAGACCTAATGCATTTGCAGGGACCCAATTTTTATAAATTGGCTATCATGTGACAGTTGGGGTTGAAGCCTTTTGGGAGCCCCGGGATGTCGAACGAATACGGCAGTGCAACGACATCATCGAGGGAGATTTCCATGGCGGGGATGTCGCCTCTATTAACTCCAACAAGTGTAGGTAACCGCCCTTCTACAATGACGGCGCGTCGATTCACATCATCTTGACCTTGTTGTCCCTTGTGAAGTCCTTGGCTTTTTCAAAGGAGGAGGATTGCGTTGTGGTGAGCTTAGTGTTGGAGGCAGTGGCCCGTTTCGCCACCTTGATGGAGGTTTATTAGAAGGGGTTGGCAGTGGTGACTGTTATACCACAGAAGAAGGCGCCAAGGAAGGCAAAGACGAACTGGGGGTAGTTGTGGAGGAAGAGAAGGATCATGTCATCTTGCTCTCTATGCCGAGCTTGTTGAGGTTAACGTTGAGTTCGATGGTGACATAAGTGAACGTCTCGCCGGTGGTACCGTTGATGAGGCAGGGGTGGTCCTTGAACAGGAGAAGATTCTCGAAGCAGTAGGTGTGGAGAAGGAGGTGTGTTGGGATGCAAATGTCGGGGAGCTTCAAACGGAAAATGAAATCGTCGTGGTGATTTTGTCGAGGTTCTGTCTATGGTACATTAGTTGAGATGCGATGTACCATAATTTAAAAAGTGTGGCTAAATTCATTTGCTACACTTTTTGAATGCATTTAACCACACGTTATAAATGTGGCTAAATACCTAGTGTATGATACACCACACTTCAGCTAGTGTATCATAGCCTTCACTTTGTTGCCGATTCCACTTTCTTTTTCGATTTTGTTCAGTTTTCTTTGGTGAAGGGAATGGTTGTGGACAGTGGGTGAAAGATAGGTACGTAGGTCACAAATCCCCATTCTCTATCAATGAAGGAGACATAATTACATAAAGGATTCATTTGCCAAGCAAGTGTAGAAAAAAAAATTTGGGCACCGATTTTTTTTTTTTTTTTGGAGAGGAATAACCTTAGTCCCAAACATGAGGGGGCTAAGGATTAAGGAATCCATCACTTGACAACTATTGTGAAAAATACGCTGAATCTATGATAGAACTTGATATGACATGCTTTCTCCTTGCAACAAAACTAGTTATATAAGGGTGAGATTGTTTCAAAAAATAATTTTAATTTTAATTTTTCTGTTTTCAGATAAATTTGTGTTTCTTAGAATTTTGTAAAAATTACGAAATTCAATTTTCACTACTAATTTTTAGTTTTATTTCTTTCACAAAATCCTGAAAATTAAAAACAAATGGTAAAAGGAGATGAAAACTGAAAAAATTGTTTTCTAGAACCAAGTGCACACTAAGTGTTCAACATTAAAATTAGACAACACCCACTACATTGGTCCCCCTTAGATATAAAGGAATTGGTAACTAGTTGAATCAATCTCTGTGGAACGATATTGTACTCATTTCTTTATTACTTGTACGATCCGGTATATGCTTGCCGAAATCGTATCATTAGTCCCTAAAGAATCGTGAAAAACGTCAAGTTGGTCTTTGTCTAAAGGGACTAATTTTTCCAATATTTTAAATTAGCGGCAACTTTGTTGAGTGTTTTTTTTTTTTTGCTTGAGAGGACCAATTTGGTCAATTTTTTTTTTAAATAGACCAATTTGTCTGGTATAAAATTTAGGAGGGAGCAATTTGAAGATTTTGTCTTCAAATATATTTTAGTATCATATTACAGTTTGAAAATTCAATTTAACTTAAAATAAAAATAAATATAAAAAATTAGATACTTTGGCTATATACATAGCGAATCAACGTGAAACTAAGTAGATATCAAAGAAAAGAAAAACTCTGCTTTTTTGGAAGCATGACATATAACTAAAACACAAAAAGATGGTAATTAGAATATAACCGAAAAATGTATTTATTTGCTGATTAGATTCATTCGACCCAGACATTTTCTGTCGTGCATGTTACGTGGTTATGTTCGATCGTTTTCTTCATTTTCCTTTTCCCTCTTTTTAGACTAACATGTGACTACGATATATCATTTTCTCGTTAATCTATTCACGAGGAGTGTGTTATATACAATAAGTTTTTGACATGTTTGATAAGATAAATGGTGATAATATAAAATTTAATAAACTTTGAATACTATATAATATTTAGTGTAACACCGTATAAGATACTATATTTTATATTTTATAATATAATAACTATTTACAAATAATTCCACATCAATAAATATGATTGAATCTCATACCTAATACGTGAAAATTAATGCCAATAGAAAAATTTGATTGAATGGTAATTATATTATCAATGGATTAAAATTAAACTCTTTTTCAATTAAAGGACTTATTTTTTCAATTACTTTAATCTCTTTACCCGTGCTCTATTTTAATATTCCTATTTAATGATCAACGAATGAGAGTCTATAATTATTTGAGAATTTTTTTTAAAATTATTGTTGTTATTATTTTCTAGAGTGGGTTACATTAGAAGCAGTTACTCTTCTATAAAAGCGAGATTTGTTGACAAGTACACAAAGAAAAATTATATAAGACTTTATATCATCTAAGCAAGATGCCAAAATCTGAAATGACATTGTTAGTTTTACCAACTAATTAATTTACATATTTAAATTGACAGGTTAGGTGGTGTTTCTAGATTTTTAACCGGTTTGACGCAAATCAAGTCATTTAATTTTAATGAAAAGGTTAAACTAAGTTTTCTAATACCTGTTCAATTAAATAAATTAAGCCTCATTTAAAATCATAGGCTCGTTACCTGATTTAATTAACAATCTCATTTCATGCGTGGAGATGTTGGGTTTAGCGTTAAGACCTATAAGTTATAACATGCTAGTGTTGTGTTGCAATTGGAAACACACTACAAATTACAGTGCCCGTGTTCCAAATGTATATATGATCCTCAAAATTTTCATTATTCTTTTTCACATTTCTCCATTGCTAATGCATCACCATTATTATTATTCACTAGAATTGATTTAGTAGTAAAGAGTTTAGGTAATTTGCATGAAATCCTAGGTCTAAACCGCATTATGACTATTGTAATTCCAGAAGTAAAAAAATAAATAAAAATAAAAAATCATTATTATTAGTATTATTCAAAACCCGTTCAAATTCATAAGAAACCAAAACAAAGCTTTTCTCCTTGTTGCGTAAGAACTCAAGTGAAAATTGCTACACAGCAAGCTCAATCAATGAAGAAACACAATCAATTTATTAACAATAAACAATCTTGCTGCTGAATCACCATATTTTTCAGATCACAGGATTTTTTTAGCTCAGATTACACCTCAAAATAGTAGCAGCCTTACTGAAAGGTAGTCCTTTCATCTTTTGTAGCAGTTCATTTTCCACACTTACTTTCTTATCAAAAGGAATAAAGGATACTCTATTTTGCTATTAGAAATACAAAATATGCAGCAAGGCGCAATCTGTCTCCCCAAAAGAAACACAAAAAGGAGGTGACCGACCCAAAGAATAAAGAGATTTGGTCAGTGCCCTTTTGAGCTGATAATGTTCTTCACAATTGGCATCGTTTTTTGAAGGAGCTCTGAGCTGCTCGCTTCTTTGTAGAACCGCTGATAGGATCGACAGCATCCGATCCCGTAGATGGAGCAGAAAGCCTAGGTATTTCATGGTGCAACTTCGAAGATGCTTCTGGAACTGCCATACTAGTGGCTCACTGCACAATACATATCATCATAACAACAGTAATAACAATAAGGAGTGTTCTGGTGTGCCTTTTGTTCTATATAAGGAATAGTGAAGTGATGAGGTGGTAAACAATGATTAAGACAT
This sequence comes from Dalbergia cultrata, assembly GCA_031216105.1. Classification (NCBI taxonomy): domain Eukaryota; kingdom Viridiplantae; phylum Streptophyta; class Magnoliopsida; order Fabales; family Fabaceae; genus Dalbergia; species Dalbergia cultrata. The sequence goes on from CM062344.1 coordinate 77,325,368, forward strand.
GTGGACGCGGATGCAGCATGGTTCGGTTTATTTAGTCTTGTTTAACCACACTTACTAACTGTGGCTGAATGTGCATATATAAAAATGTTGGCAAGACGGCACGCATGAGCTCCCCCTGCCCCCCTCCAAAAAAGAAAACAAGAAAAGCCGCAAATACTCACAAAAAAATTGGGAAAATAAATGCTATGCACTTATTCATAATTTAAATGTGGAAGCAGAAGGTCTCACCCTTATCACTCACTTTGAGTAGGCAAAATCGAAGAGGATAGGCAAGAATGACAAATTTTCTTCAACGAGTAGAGGACGTGATGCACGACCAATTAATCCAAGCTGAAGAGCTTGTCCTCTGTTCCATCGCCAAACCGATTATGTTTAGGCAGCCGGGCCGCGAGAGGGGGGGGGGGGGGGGAACTGCTATGTGCATGTTGTTGATGATGGAGTGACCCTATAATGCTTATTGAAGGACAAGGGAGGAGGATGAGTTTGCCTATATTTTTATTCACATTCAGCCACATTTAGCAAGTGTAGTTAAACATAACTAAATAAACCCAAACCTATTGCATCCACGTTTGCATGTCTCATTCATTGTCTATCACCTCAACATCTTACTATTCCTTGTATAGAACACAAGGCACACTAGAACACACCTAACAACAATTACAATAACAACAACGGAGTCTTACTTCACCAAGTGAGGTCAATTGGATGAATTAAATAATGCCATAGTGTATTATCATAAACCATGTTTATACTGTAGTTAGACCATTAAAATCTACTTATCATCATTATACAAATACAATAAAATTCTAAGTGATGTTTGATTCGAAAGGAGGTTGCTAGATTGACAGGTATTTAATTTCTTTGTTACATTCTAAGGTAGTTGAGAAGTTCACGTCTTTCAGATCAAATGTTATTTTTCATTGTTAGAAGAAAACAATTGCACAGAAAATCAGAAATAAATTAATCCCTGGCAAATGGGCTTAGGAATAAATTAAAAAACAACATAACAATGGATGTACTGACAAATTAAGAGAAATGGCAACATGTATTTAAGCCAAAGAAAAGAGAAAGAGAAATGATAGAGTGCATCTATCTCTACAAGAATATTCTGAAGGATAGATTACAGTTCACAATTCACAACCCTACAATTTTTATCCAAATCAATTTTGGTGCATGAAGTTCAAATAATATCATTTGACCAGCCATACATTATTTTTTTATATATAATATATACCTTGATGAGGTTCAATAGGTCCACTGTCTTCATTTGAAGATTTAAGTTTAGCAGGGGGCTTCCTCACATAGTTTTCCTGGGGTGGCTTTGGTAGTTGAAATGAGAACTGTGAAAGTGTTACCCCATTTCTTATATGATCTGGATGATCCATCAAGAACCTAAAAACACAGATGCACAGGAGCACATTATAAGAAACATGAAAGCAAATGTTTAATAATAGTAACGTAAAGGGCAAGGAGACTCTCAAGGTCACATTGAAAAAACAGTAAAGCAGAAGCAGCAAGAACGTACTTTTGTACCTCTACCATTGAGCGCAGCCTCTTGCCTGATGGTGACACATAATATCTGAGATATTAAATCAGAAATAAAAACAGATTGAACATTGACAAACTAGAATTTCCACGACAGTAGACTTCCTAGCCCAAAAGAAACCACTAATGGGTGGGTATAGCAGTATTATTTTATCACTGAACAAGGGTGTATCTATTCCTAGCAGATGAAAAAACTAAACCAATAATAGACACATACACACATCTGCAAATTTGGTGCTTCCTTCAGATCTGATCCGCAGCAGCAATAGTCGCTCCCATCCAGCAGGAGGAGGTTCACACCGAATTGGATTGGGGGCATGTGTGTTGTTAATACTTGCCACAGGGTCACAGAGGACTAATTGACTAGATACTCCGTCATCAGAGATGTTATTTTCGTCATCTGAAGAAGAAGATGATGATGAAGAAACATCTGTGGGATCTAAAAGACAGGTATGTTTGTAACTGGGAAAACTTGACCCTGATAAGCTCTTGGTATCATTCCTGGGTGTAAGGGAAAATTTACCACCATGCATCTGACTTCTCCAAGACGTCTCTAGTGCCTGCTATATTTAAATTCATTTTGTATTTTAAGCATGTTTTACTTTAACTTCTTAAATTTTGAAATTAAAACTTTAATTCCTAAATTTTTATTTAGTAGGTCACTTTAATCCCTTCTTAAATAAGCAATAGTCAATCGTTATTGTTCTGTTAATGTTGCCTATTAATCCCACATAGTATGTCACATGGCATACTGACATGATACTAAATTAAAATATATTTAAATTAATCCTTAAAATTTTTTTAAATGTGGTAAAAAAATGGTTTCGAAGCCCAAAATTTCTCCTATTTTATTTCATAAAATCTAAATCCTCATTATTTCTTAAGCTCACTTAATTCCTTACTATTGTTAGAAAAAAAAATATAGCTTTATGGTTTTCTCATTTACATGTCTCATGTGATTATTAAGGTAATCCCCTTAAGTGCAATGCATTTTGTCTTGCGAGGTTCACACACATATGTGCCCGAATAGGAGGAGGATGAATGGTTTAAGAAATAGATTAGGAAACCAATTTGACCATTGCAAACTGGGGAGCATTCTAACATGGGGGGTTTGAGACATGGACCATCTTTAGGGTCTATCCAATGTCAAACAAGATTCATGTAAGAAAGAAAAAAAGAGCCAGAGTTCAAATACTGTTTTGTAATGTTAATTAGGGCAGTACAATTGATGGGTTAAAATGGGTTGGATTAAATCCCAACCCGGTCCGGTTTTTAGATCAGGTTATTTTTTAAAACTTGAACCTAACTTGATAAATGATCGGGATCAAATCGGATCAACCCTACTTTTAAACAACTTATAAAGATCTTGACATTGTATATAATAAAGTTATAACATTTTATAAGTAAAAAATAAAATTCAAGAGATATTTTGAGATATATATTTCAAAACAAATCATCTGACTATAAAAATAATATCAATTTATTCAAAATATATTAATTTAAACATAAAATCTTATCATTTATCACTAACTATTATAAAAAATAAATAACTATAAAAGAAAATTTAGCTTCGGGCTCGGTCGGACCAACTCGAAGCATGACCTGAACCTAGCCTGAAAAATGCACTGGGTTCAATCTCAGGGTTGGAACTCGACTCAATAAATTTCGGGTCAAGCCGGTTTAGTGGATAGAGCCGAGTCTTGATCACCCATAATGTCAATTTCATTCCTTTATGAACAAAGCCTCTGGCTAAATTGAAAACAAACAATCTAAAGCCTCTCGATCGGACATAAAATGGATAAAGGACATCAGAGAGTAACTAAATTCTTGTTCAATCCATAAAATCATAATATTTTGGTAATATTTAATATGTAAAATTACTAAAATGCTCCTTTTTGTCTAATCATAAGTTATAATTATAAACTTAATCTTATATAATAAACAAAAGAAAAATTTTAGTCTAGATATATATAAAATATTACTAAAAATAACTTTGTTATTAACCATCATTGACAGGTCAATTTTTTTTTCTTTTTGTCATCATTCAAAATAATAAATTAATAATTATAGGGAAAGCCAGCATAATTTTAAAGAACCTCAAAGACTTCTAGTAAAAATTTCACAAATAGATGGTGCAAGAATTGTGCCATAGTTCACGAGAGGTTAGTATAATCTTCTTTGTATTATATACATGAATCTCGCTATAGCATTAGACCCATCATCATGCCCTTCTTGAACTAGCTGTGCTTCTTGATTAAAAACCAAAAACTAGTACATGATATAATAATGATAAAAGGTTTTGTCTCTGTTTCACTAGATAAAGTGTGGTGTAATACACACGAAGTATTTAGCTATATTTATATAGAGTGATTGAATTCATTCACCATAGTTTTAAATACATTTAGTCAGAGTTTGTAAATATAGCTAAACACCTGGTTTGTGGTACACTTTGCAATTAGAATTTTGTCTGGGCAGACCTTCTGATGCCTTGACTCCAGGGCAAAATTTTGCAGTTCCATCTTAAATTTGGGCATCATTTAATTTAATTGAGCTATTTCGGAACAATGTGAACAACTGCATATTGAAACATCGGAGATATTTCGGGAAAATTTGCCAGCTTTTTCCGGAGCTTCTTCACACCTTGGTCTCTAATATACCACGTTTCTGACTAACCATGCTGGGGTCTACCAAAGGAGAAAAAAAAAGGCAAAAAAAAAAAAAAAGACTAATCTTGCTGGGACTTGGACTTGGCTATAGCTATATATGAAGCTTTTCGGTGTTCAAAGCCTCTCTAGGTGAAGATAAATCCAGCCTGGTAATGTTATATATTATAACTTTTGACAAAATTTCATCAAAATTTGTCAAGATTTAATCGAGTTGGTTAAATAAGTCAAGATAATAACAGTTACCCACATATTAAAAGTTATAAACAAGAAAACAGACTTTTGTGTATTTTACATGCACGCCCAAATCGATATACGAAAACAATTTTAATAAGTGTGAATTTGAGTTATACAATTGTTAAACACAATGTTTACTGAGAATAAATCTACACTATTATTTGTAGATATTATGTTTAATTATTGTAGATATTGTGTTTAATTTACACAAACTAAAACTCCCATTTATTTGAGCTATCACTATCATAGGTCAAATTTTGATTTCCAAATAATGTAATTGTACAAACGAAGACAAATCATTCTGATGGGCACAAAATTTTGACTCCATTGTTTTCCCTTAAAACTGAGTCATTAATTTATGCGCCCAGGGGAGATTCCACCCCAAGAAGTTATTTCCTTTAACGTCACGCATGCTCCACTATACCTCCCTTATAAATTACATTCCTCAAATGAGTTCAAAGCATGATCCTCATCTTGTTAAACATTTCACATGCATTGAAGAAGAAACTCACCCTTTTCTTTTCCCACATAGAATCCAAACAAAGCATAGCATTTTCCCTTATAAATCATGTTCTTTATAATCCCAAGATCATCCATATTAAATCATCAAGAAAATAGAAAGATTATTGCAAAAGCATACCTGAACATCCATGGGAACTAACTGGTGTTTGGATATGTGGTTATTAATCTTTCAAGTTAATATGTATCCTTCAGAGACGGTGACTCTCACTTTTCTGATAATGGGATATTAAGAAAAGAGGTGTGTGTATAACTTGGGGACCATAACCTTTTTATAATTTTGTAAACCCTAGTTTCTAATTCAACCCATCATAAAATTAGTAACTAGGTAATTATGGTATCTACATATAGTAAGCCCACACTTAACGAGATGATTTAGGCCCATTAACATGTCCTTATTCAGATCACTTTAATTTGGACCAAACTTTATAATAGCACACAATGTACAATTATATATACACGTCCACATACAAATTCTTACATTTTCCTGATGTTCAAACTTGCATGCTTCCTCTCAGTTCTATTTCCCTTGTTCCTCATCTCCTCAGGCAGCAACAACATTTCATCCTCAAACATAACAGGTTGTCCCACAAAAAGATGCCCCAATGGACTTAACATCAGCAACCCTTTCTAGCTCTCACATGGCTCCCTCCTTAACCAATATTGCAGTTACCCAAAATTTGGCCTAATCTACTTAGGTGATGGAAGCACCATTTTCTCTCCACCACCGGGGTTATACTACTATGTGAAGGGCATAAACTATGATAGCCATAGTCTTAAGCTTGTTGATTTTGATATTGCAAACACCACTTGTCCAAGGGCACTTCATAGTTTTCCACTAGGCAACCTATCTCTTTCTCATTCCCTATTGAACTTGAACCTTAGCTTATACTACAACTACAACTCATACCCTTTTCATGAAGCTGATATAAGTTGTTTAAGGTATGCATAAGAAAAGTCTGTAGAAAGTGCTTAGCAGAAAAGCTAAAGCATAGCTTGAGCTCATGATTGATTAAGATTGTGAATGGAAAAGGTAAACCTCATGATACAATAGTGCAAAGTATATATACTACTTGCTACTGAAACTGATAAGCTACATGTGATAGATTGAGCTATAACAACTAACTAATCCATAACAGAAAAATAGAAAGTACTCGAATAGTTGCAACTAACTGAACTGCATGAATTAGGACACGTGATGCATGCATTGTGCATCATGTAACACCCATCCCCCCAAGTTGGGATTATGGAAATCTAGCAATCCCAGCTTGCAATGGAGTGTAGCAAATGGTAATGGTAGGAGTACCCTAGTCATAAGGTCAGCTATCTGTTGTGTAGTTGAGATGGGAATGAGTTGAATGGTCCCATTTTGAACCTTGTCCCTTTCCACATGATAGTCGATCTCTATGTGCTTTGTCCTCTTATGGAACACCAGATTTGTGGCAATGTGTATTGCTGACTAATTGTCACAATGCAGGGCCATTGGTTCCTTAAATGGGAGATTGAAGTCTTCCAAGAAATATGAGAGCCACTGCCCCTCACATGTGGCTTGAGCTAGTGCTCTATATTCAGCATTCGAGGATGATCTAGCTATTGTTGTCTACTTCTTGCTATTCCATGATACAAGGGTAGATCCTAAGTAGAAATAATATTCTGAGACTGACTTCCTAGTGTCACTACAAGTACCCCAATTTGAGTCAGAGTATCTGGATAGTTTGAGATTTGAGTCTGAAGGGAAAAATAGACCAGCTGCTAGTGCCTGCTTCAGGTACCTCAAAACTCGATGACCTGCTTGCATGCGTGCTGTAGTTGGACAATCCAAGAATCAACTCAAATGGCTGACTGCAAAACTGATATCAGGCCTTGTGTTAGTGATATACAACAATCTTCCTATCAATCTTCGATAACTTGATGAATCATTCAATAGTGAGCCAGATTCCTTACTCAATTTCTGAGTGTAGTCCATAGGTGTGCTGACTGATTTGGCTCCAAGCAGTCCAAATCTTCAAACAAATCTAAAGCATCCTTTCTCTGATAGAGTGCTATTCCCTACTTTGTTCGAGCTACTTCCATTCCCAGAAAGAATTTCAAGTCACCTAGGTCCTTGATCTTAAACAAGCCATCAAGCTGCTTCTTCACATTCTGAATTTCATTCAAATCATCTCCTGTCAAAACCAAATCATCCACATACACCAGAATTGCAGTGAATCCTTGCTAAGTTGACTTAGTGAATAGGGAGTAATCAGCCTTTGATTATTTGTAGCCTAAACCAACAAGGGTGGTAGTCAGTTTTATGTTCCACTAACGGCTGGCCTACTTCAAACCATATAGAGATTTATGCAATTTGCACGCTATTCCTGCTGGGACATCAAGGCCAGGGGGTACTCGCATGTAAACTTCCTCATTTAGCTCTCCATGACGGAAGGCCATGTTTACATCAAGTTTTGGACATACCAAGCTTTGGCTATAGCAATTGAAAGCAGTAATCTCATGGTTGTCATCTTAATAATAGGGCTGAATGTGTCTATGTATGTAGTAAATACTAGGGATTTGTGTGAACCCCTGATGGGAGCTGTCGCGACTCACAACAAATTAAAATTTATAAAAGTGCTAAGTTGCACCAAAAATGTAGTAAAGGGCACAACTCAGGTCGTCTCACAAGGAAGTGTTACTAGTCAATTAGAAATTAGGGGTTTGGAGAATTAAGATTAAAGCAATTTAAATTAAAGGATAATAGCAACAAGGTAACAGCAACAATAAAGGAAGTACTAGTGCAAGGTATTCCTAGGATTGGAAATTAGTTATCATTGACCAAATATTAAACCCATTGGTGGCTATTAGTAACAAATTACTGGCAATTCTACTAGTGATCAATCAACCTCTAGAATTTAATCAATGCAAATAATTAATAAACGACAATCGCCAATTTATTTAGAAATCACATCAATTTAATAAACCAATTGCTATAGCCTAACTGCCAATCGAAAAGTTAATTCTAATGTTCTCCCTCAAACATAAACCAATAGATCTATCAATTTATACCCAAAGGGTTTCCCTAAATGACGATCGCCAATTTAGTTATCCCAATAAATATTATAGCAATCACCACAATAATTATAGGAATAGAAACTACAAAACATTAAGAAAACCAATGCATTTAACATCAAAAGAGGTCTCAAACATCATCCCAATCCATCTGGAAACCCTTACACTAGTAAAGAAATCTACTCCTCCATCTCTGGAGGATTACAACAATAAAGATAAAAGAACCTGGAAATAATAGCAATGATCATCGCCACGATCTCCAAGACAAATCACCTTCACTAATGAAATCCTAAGAGAAAGAAGAAGATGTAGAGAGAAGATGGAAAGAGATGTAGAGAGAGAGAGAGAGTTCTCCAAACTGAAACTCCAAAACTCAAAAGTCTGGAAAATTAGGGTAAAAGTCTGTAACATTCCTATATATACTGCCTTATAAAAATAGGCCAAAGTGGGCCCAAAAACAGATAAAATAAGGTCTTCTGTGTCATCGCACGAGCGCTGCAGCACTGTTAGCGCTGCGGCGCTCACCAGTGAGCAATGCTGATATGATCAATCTTGGGTCTTTGTTGAGCGCTGCAGCGCTAAATAGCGCTGCAGCGGTAGACAGAATAGAATTTGCCCTCGACACCAGAAATAGTGATTGTAGCCCTTTGAATAAGCTTTCCAACGCCACCAAAATCACCTCAATCGGAGATCTGTAGCTCCAGATATTGCAAAAATACGGACTAGAGGTCAAGTTTGACAGCATCAGAACATTAGCAACCTTTAATCTTGCAACTTGATTTTCACCAAGATACTCTTAGAACTGGGTTTTGAGCTAAACATAAAAGTTATAGAAGATTTCTTGAGATTTCCAAAACATCCTTTTTCATCTCAATCTGATCCCTTGTTCTTGACATTTTGCGCTTGATCCAAAGCTCCTGTGCATAAAACCATACTCAAAGAGACAAGTTAAGCATAGCGACTTGTAATTACAAATTATTCCCAAAATCAATGCAAAAGCCAATAGTTCTATCAAAAGTACACAATGAGGAATAAATCAAATATCTAATTAATCACATCAATAACATAGAAAAACTTATGTAAAAAGCTAAGAATTAGAAGTAAGATAAGTGGCATAAATGCCTCTTATCAACCCCTTTGTTACCAAGCTGGCCTTGTGCCTTTCTATGGTCCCATCAGCCTTGAACTTGATTTTGAAGACCCATTTGCACCCAATGGGCTTCTTTCTAGTAGGAAGAGAAGTGAGAATCCATGTTTTATTCTGCTCAAGTGCATTCAACTCAGCCTTAATTGCTTCCCTCCAACAAGCCTTGGTTACAGCTTCATTGTAGCTTTGTGGTTCTGTCATGGAAGAAACAACAAGAGAAAAGGACCTATGTTTGGGTTAAAGGTTAGAGTATGATGGTTTGATAAAGGATATCCCCCATATTGGTTTTCCAGGTTGTGAGTTGTGGCTGCTAAGCAATGAAATTCCTATAGGTAGGTTGGTTTTTTCTTGGGTATAATTGATCTTCTTAGTTCGTTGTTGGAAGTAGCTTGTGTGGTTGTGTGTGTGTTGACAAATTTGTGTCTATTGTTGGGACAGTGACTTGAGTGTTGTCCAGTGTATGTGTTTCTACTATTTCTGACTCAATTACAGGTTGTGTAGGTGGTTGAGTGGTGGGAGTGTTATGTGGTACTGAAGTTAATTCATATGTGATGAAGGGATCAAAATGTGATTGAGAGTGGGTCAAGGATGATTTAGCAGCATTAGCATCATGTAAAACAAAAGGAAAAACATTTTCATAGAATGAAACATTTCTAGAAATGAACAATTCCCTTGAATGCATGTCAAAAAGTACAAAACCTTTGGTACCCTCTTTAAGACCAAGGAATGTACATCTCCTAGCTCTCGCATCTAATTTATTTCTATTTTGTGTGAGGGTGGATCCAAAAACCAAGCAACCAAATACTTTAAGATGAGATAAGCTTGGTAGCTTGTCATATAGGATTTGAAAAGGTGATTGGTCATGCAAAAAAGAGCTAGGAATTCTATTGATAATGTGAACAGCATGTGAAACAGTATAATGCCAGAAACATTTTGGCATATTTGATTGAAATATGAGTGCCCTAGCTACATTTAGAATATCTTGATGTTTCCTTTCAACTATTCCATTTTGCTGGGGTGTTTCAACATATGTTGTTTGATGGAAAATGCCCTTTGAGGTGTAAAATGATTCAAGTTTGAACTCAGGGCCATTATCACTTTTGATGCATTTTAATCTTTTGTTAAACTGGGTTTGAACCATTTCAACAAAGTTTTTAATCAATTGTGATGTCTCAAATTTTGTTTTCATAAAAAATATCCAAGTGAATATACTTTTATCATCTACTATGGTTAAAAAATACTTGTGACCAATAGTAGATAATGTAGAGATTGGACCCCGAATGTCAATGTGAATTAGATTGAAACAAAATTCAGATACATAAATGCTATTATTGAAAGGGAGCCTTCTTTGTTTTGCTAAATTACATGACTCACAAGGTTTGTCATTCAGTGTACAATCAATGAAATGAAAATCCTTTTTCAGTTTACACAATTTGCTATGTGCTAAGTGGCCTAATCTAAGATGCCAAATTGGTAGTGAAGTTGAACTAGTGACTGTGCTTAGAACTTGTGGGCTTGTATGTGTGGGAATGTGTTTGATAGACTTTTCCACTACATAGAAGCCACATTTTACATCAGCTACACCAATCATCTTCAACAAGTGGCAGTCCTGTATCTTACAACATGTGTCATTGAACGTGAGCATGCATTTTAAAAGGTTGGTTAGTCTTGAGACTGATAACAGATTTAATTGAAAAGATGAGATGAAAAGGGCATTAGTGATGTAAAGGTCAATAGAAAATTGTATAGTTCCTGCAATATTGGTTGTTGTTTTGGTACCATTTGGTAACCTAACTGAGATGGGTTTTATATGGTGGTATGTTTGAAAATCTATTAGATTATGTGATACATGGTCAATGGCACCTGTATCGATAATCTAACAGTTTAGTTTTTGGTTTTACATAGTTATTATCATGGAAACAGTTTCAGGTTGAAGGTTATAAAGAGAGGTGATAGGTACAATACCTTGGGAGTTGGATGGCTGAGTGGATATGGCAGCTACTTGGTTATGGCAATGTGATGCTGTTAACTCTGGCTATTGAAGTAATGCAATTAAGGCCTGCTTCTGCTCTTGAGTTAGAGCAAAGCTTGAATTCAGACTTTCTTCTTTCTGAAGTATGAGAACACTGTCATCAGTTTCTTTAGTGCCTACATTATTGATACTTCCTGTCTTTGCCCTTAGATGAGGATGTTTCTTGAAGCAAGATTCAATCAAATGCCCAGATTTATTACAAATTAAAATGAGCAAATCTTGTTAGTGGACTGTTCCCTTCCATGATTTTCTTTACCAGATCTTGTGATTCTTCCTCCTCGACCTCTCTGGCCCCCTTCCTCGAGAAGCTGCATTATGAGCATTAGAATTAGAAGAATTGAAGAACACTCTGGATTCTTGCACCTCAGGTTGGAGTTGTCTTTCTTACTGAGTGAGCAAAGAGAATGTTACGTTACATTAATATTTGTTAGGGGCTTCATAAGCATAATATGAGATTTGACACTTGCAAATTGGTCATTTAGCCCATGGAGAAAATGAACGACATAATCTTCTTGCTTGTATCCTCTAACAATTCCAAGACCACACGTGCATGTGCTAGTGCAGATAACACACTTTGGAATTGGCCTAAAGTTTTCTATTTCTTCCCAAACTACTTTTAGTTTTGTGTAATAGGCTATGGCACTCATGCCACCTTGCCTTATTGAGTGAAGCTCTTCATTGAGCTCAGCCACCCGAAAGTGATCCCCTTGGTAATAGTGGTGCTTGAGATCATGCCATAAATCTGAAGCAGTATTGCTCCAAAGAACACTTTGTGAAATTTCTTGGCTAAGTGACAAAGTGATCCAAGAAACTACATAAGTGTTGCATCGATCCCATGCCTCAAAATTGGAATTTGATTTTTCTGGTACAAGAATTGAACTCTCAATGAAACCCAATTTGTTCTTGGATTTCAATGCAAGCCACATAGCTCGAGACTAGTCATTATAGTTATGATTGTCTAAAACCATAGTGATAATCGGGATTCGTGGATTTTCACTAGGATGAAGGTAGAATGGACTTGTAGGATCTACCATTGGATTGACATTGCTTTTTGCAATTTGATTCTGCAATGTTGAGAGTTGTTAAAGAAGACTTGCAAGACTATGCAGATTCATGGTAGAGTTTTGGTCACTTGAGGACTCCATGATTGGTTGTGATGCGGGATACATGGTGGCAGTGAACATGAACCCGAAGCTAAATTGATGGTGGTAACCTTTCACAAGGCTCGTGATACCATGTAGAAAGTATTAAGCAGAAAAGCTAAAGCATAACTTGAGCTCATGATTGATTAAGATTGCGAATCGAAGAGGTAAAAACCTCATGATACAATAGTGCAAAGTATATATACTACTTGCTACTTAAACTGATAAGCTACACATGATGGATTGAGCTAACAACTAACTGATCCATAACAGAAAAACAAAAAATACTCTAATAGTTGCAACTAACTGAACTGCATGAATAGACATGTGATGCATGCATTGTGCATCATGTAACAAAGTCCTTTGTGTTCTTGAATAGGAATGAGACCAAAGATGTTGACTGGTCTGAGAGATGTAAGAACGTTGTGTTGATAGTGATGAAGGATCAGATTACAAGTGATGGCATGATGGATGAGTTTCCTAGGGTCATGAAGGAAGGGTTCGTGCTTGAATGGCAAATAGATGTGAGTTGCAAAGAGTGCGAGGCTTTAGATGGATACTATGGCTATAATAATACCAGAAAGGAGTTGTTGTGCTTTTGCAAGGATGGTAGTGTAAGGAGCAACACCTGTGAAGGTAAGCTTGCTGGACCATGATTCATGTACTCTACTCATTGAAGTAGTTAACTCGTTACTTCTTTTCATCTTCACAGAAGAATTTTCTCTTTCTTTCTTTCTCTAAAAAATATTGATAATATAATGTTTCAGTGAATATGTGTTGTTTGATATTGAGCAAATTGCAATTTGATCTATCTTGTGACAGCATGCATACCTTTATATCCTATTTGTTCATGATGTGTTTCAGCATGTCTAAAGTTCACCTTGTTTTTTTGGTCAAAGATGTCTAAAGTTCTCTAAGCACTTAATCTATTGGAAAAGCATTAAGCTAATCTAAAGTAAGATTTTTTTCCCCCTAAAATGAGAAAAAGTAAATTGTATTTTCCCTTAGATCATTTAATGGGTAATTATTATTATGATGAATTTTCTAATCTAAAGAGGAGTGCATCCTATTTTTTTCCTTTTAGATTCAGAGACAAACTTACCTTAAAGGTGATTTATCTAAAACTGCTTAATAATTTATGAGTATGCAATGGAAGTTATTGGAAATATTTGTTACTTTGGGTGAATGAAGTTATTGGACATATTATCACTAGTGTAAGTGTTTTGTTATTGACTATGTTTTGGTTCAGTGCCAGGGGGGACCAGGAATGGGTTGTCAAAAAAAATTATAGGTAAGAGAGTTGTCTCTTAAAACTACTATGTTTGTCATTTTCTTGTATTTTACATTAGTCATGTCTTGTTCATAAAATGCTATTAAAAAAAATGTATATATAGGGAGATGATCATCTGTGAGGATCAATTGTGGGAGTGAAAATAGTAAAGCTTGATATTGGATCTCATATTGGATTATGTGATCATTAATAAACTTTTAATCTCGACCATTTATATATGGTGCTATGATATCATATCAGTTGAGCTACACCCTACCAAAGTTGAGCTACACTCTACCACTCTTGGCTATTTTCAAATTGGTACAGGAAGGAACCAAGAGAGCATCAAAATATACGAAGTATCAAGACTAAATGCATGTGTTGTTATAACTAGCCACCAGCCTATATTGGAAATTGTTGTGTCACTTATTATCATTTTATCCCACATAATTTAAGTCCACAATTGAATACATTCAACCACCATAGTTTAGATTCCAAATAACAGAGTCTTGGTGAAAAGAATAGGATGTGTCATATTCACATACCGTATTGAAGGATTTGAAAGGGGCTGACATGAGGCCATGTCATCTGAATCAGTTTCTATTTGTGCATACAGGTTTAATAGCTGGAGGAATTGGACTGTTGTGGATAATATGCATCATACTAAGCATTTTAGAAGGTGCATATTTAGCTCAGAAACAAGAGAGAAAACTCTCACAAACTCAAACTCTCAATTTATTCTTTAACTCAAGGATGCTAATACATGAGATATTTGGCCCTATTTATAGTGATTTTAGGAACCAAACAGGATGAGAATACAAGCTGGAATGATAAGGATGCAATGAAGTAGAACAACAAAATTCAAACAACTTGCAAAAATAGTCAAAAAAATGGACTCTTCACATGGAGGGTTGGTGGTGGTGCATGCATAGTCTCAAATGGCAGAGGTTTGTCCTCTGTCATACTCCACGGGTTGGAGAGAACTCGCCCTCGAGTTTAGTTCTATCTCATCATCAAAATATGGTGGAAGATCAGCGACATTAAAAGTTGCAGAGACACTATATGTTCCTGGTAGTTCAACTTTGTAAGCATTGTCATTGATTTTCTGCACGACTTTGAATGGTCCATCAGCTCTAGGGGACAACTTAGCATTTGATTGATTTGGAAATCATTCCTTTCGTAGATGTATCCATACCAGATCTCCAACTTTAAAAATTTGTCGCTTTCGATGCTTATCACACTGAACTTTATACCTTGAATTTTGTTTGTTGATCCGCTCTCAGACTTGCTCATGCAACTTTTTGATTTCTTTTGCTCGGCTATCTGCATCTGAACTATATTGTTGCTTGTCAGACGAGGGTGTCAAATCTAGCGGACTATGTGGACGAGTGCCATAGACTACTTCAAATGGACATTTTCCAGTGGCTTGATTAGTTGAATTGTTGTAAGCAAATTCAACTTGGGCCAGAATGATATCCCATTGTTTTAAATTTTTACCGACAAAACTTCGAAGTAGATTTCCCAAAAGTGGGTTGACTGCTTCTGTTTGCCCATCTGTTTGTGGATGACTGGCACTACTGAGTTGGAGCTTAGTACCCATCTTCTTCCATAAGGTTCTCCAAAAGTGACTTAAGAATTTCACGTCTCGATCGGAAGTGATGGTTTTAGGAATTCCATGAAGACGCACAATTTCTTTGAAATACAAGTCAGCCACTTGAACAGCATCATTGGTCTTCTGACATGGAATAAAGTGGGCCATCTTTGAAAATCTGTCCACAACTACCATTATGGAATCCTTCTGTCGCTGAGTTCGAGGTAGTCCAAGGACAAAGTCCATGCTAACATCTTCCTAAGGTGCTTCTGGAATGGGAAGTGGGATATATAATCCCGTATTTTGACTCTTGGCCTTTGCCAAGTGGCAGATTCTACATCGTTGAATATGTCTGTTGACATCTCTTTCAAGCCTCGGCCAATAGAAACTTTCTTTTACTAAAGCCACAGTTTTATCTCTTCCAAAATGTCCTGCTAAACCTCCATCGTGGGCTTCCCAGATAATGGATTCCTGTAGTGAGTACTGAGGAATGCACAAGGCCTTCCTTTTGAACAAAAATCCTTCATGCCTGTAGTAGTCTTGGAAGGATTGTGATTCTGTTAGGTTCCAAAACTTTTGGAAATCAGGATCATTCTGGTATAGCTCCTTGATAGTCTCAAAGCCAACTACCTTTATTTGGAGAGTAGATAGTAGTGTGTGACGTCTACTGAGAGCATCTGCAACAGCATTTTGAACTCCTACCTTATGTTTAAGTAAGAATGGATAAGGTTGTAGGAATTCACTCCAAGCATCATGTCTGCGATTGATCTTCTGTTGAGAATTCAAATGCTTGAGGGCTTCATGATCAGAATAGAGAATAAATTCTTTGTACAACAGATAATGACTCCAATGTTGCAGGGCACGGACAATGGCATAGAACTCCTTGTCATAAGTGGAGTACTTGAGTTTACCATTTTTGAGCTTTTCACTGAAGAAGGTTATAGGATGGCCTTCTTGACTTAAGACAGCACCAATTCCAGTGTTGGAAGCGTCACAACTGACTTCAAACACTTGATCAAAGTTCGGAAGGGCTAACACAGGTGCTTCAGTCAAACATTTCTTCAACTCCTGAAAACTTTTCTGCGCTTTCTCTGTCCATTGGAACTTGTCTCCTTTTATGCAATCTGTTAGTGGGGCAGTAACGGAGCTAAAACCTTTTCTAAACCTTCTATAAAATGAAGCTAATCCATGGAAACTCCTTACATCATGGATTGACTTCGGGATTGGCCAACTGTTGATGGCTTCAACCTTGCTTGGATCAACTCGAATGCCTTCAGCAGTGATGATGTAATCTAGAAAAGTCACTTCATAGGTTAAGAAAGAACATTTCTGTAGATTGGCATAGAGTTTTTGTTCACGTAGTGTTTGTAGCACTTGTTGAAGGTGCTCTAAATGCTCCTTTTTGCCTTTGCTATAGATCAAAATGTCGTCAAAGTAGACAACTACAAATTTTCCAATGAATGGTCGAAATACTTGATTCATCAGGCGCATGAATGTACTCGGGGCATTGGATAAACCAAAGGGCATCACAGTCCATTCATATAGACCATCTCTAGTTTTGAAAGCAGTCTTTCATTCATCTCCTGGCTTGATCCTGATCTGATGGTATCCGCTACGAAGGTCAATTTTGGAAAAGATATCGGCACCATGCAGCTGATCTAGCAGATCATCAAGTCTTGGTATCGGAAATCGATACTTGATGGTAATCTTGTTAACAGCTCGACTATCGACACACATTCTCCAACTTCCATCCTTCTTGGGTACTAAAATTGCAGGAACAGCACAAGGGCTAACGCTTTCTCGTATCAACCCTTTCTTCAGAAGTTCTTCGACTTGACGTTGGATTTCAGCATGCTCCTGAGGACTCATTCTGTAAGCTGGTCTGTTGGGAATGACTGCTCCAGGAATAAAGTCAATGGCATGTTGGATGTCTCGCATTGGTGGTAGTCCATGTGAAATTTCTTTGGGCACAACATCAGGGAATTCAGCTAGCATGTGTTCAATTTCTACTGGAAGAACGGTATCTTCATTTGATTCAAATAGTAGAACAAATCTCATGTTCTGGGCTTCCTCTGCTGTCACTTGAATTGTTCTTTTGTTACCAAGGTCACCAGTGGTCTTGATTCCTTCTTGCTTTCATTAACTTCACTTGGTGGTAGAGGAGTTAACTTGACTTTGACTCCATCCTTGATGAAGGAGTAAGTGTTGGTATAACCGTCATACAAGGCACGACGATCATATTGCCAAGGTCTTCCAAGGAGAAGGTGACATGCATCCATAGGAATAACATCACGCCATACTTGATCTTGGTACTTTTGACCGATGGAAAAGGTTACAAGGCAACGTTGAGAAACCCTCACTTCACTTCCTTTGTTGAGCCACTGTAAATTGTATAGATGGGGATGGTTTTGTGTTGGCATTTTCAATTTCTCCACCATATAGTTGGACACTACATTTTCACAGCTTCCACTATCAATGATAACATCACAAACCTTTCCTTGTGAAGTGCGACGAGTATGGAAGATATTATGCCTTAGCCATGGTTCTTCTTTTGCTGGTGTTGTATGTAGGCTTCGTCTGATTACTAATGACTCTCCATGGTCTGCAGGAACATATTCTTCATCATATACAGGCTCAATCTCCTCTTCAGGTTCTTCTGGGGTTTCTTCTTCTTCATGCACTTCATAAGCTTCTCCTTTGATGATGGTTATGGTTCTCCGAGTTGGACAGTTCAAGGCTATATGCCCAAAACCTTGACACTTGAAGCATTTGGGAGCTTTCGAAAGGTTTTCTTTGGTGGTTTTAAAAGGAGGTTTACTTGAAGTACTGGATTGATCTGTGGGTGTTTGGCGGGTAGAGGAAGGATTTTCCGTGGAGGAAAAAGTTCTGCAAGAAGACCTTTTGGGTACTTGTTTCTCTACTCGGATGGCTAGACGAATAACATCGTCTAAGGACCAATATTGTTGGAGTTGAACTGGATGGGCAATGTCAGTATTTAGTCCTCCCAGATAATGGGCTATTGTTTGCTCCTCCTTCTCGTGGATGTCGCACTTCATCATCAACTTCTCAAATTCTCTGGTGTATTCTTCTACAGACAAGTTCTTCTGTCGAAGATTCTGTAGTTGAATGAAATTATCTTGATAGTAATGAGAAGGCAAGAACTTTCGAGTTAGTTCTCAACGCAATTTCTCCCATGTCTTGATCTTACTTTTTCCTTCTTGTTCACGCTTCTTTTTAAGATTCTCCCACCAAATGGAAGCGTGCTTCTTTAACTTTACAGCAATGATCTTCACTTTCTTTTCTTCTGGTATCTCCTTGTACTCAAATACTCGCTCAACAGTTTGAAGCCAATCAACAAACTCATCGGGTTGAAGTTTCCCTTCAAAATCTGGAATCTCTACTTTGATGTCATCATGTCTAAAAGGTTGTCTTTGCGGACGATGGCTTCTAAACGATGATGCATCACTACTAGATTCATCATTGTCTGATCGCATGTGATGTGCTTCTAACAGAGCTTGCTGTGCATCTACTGTTTCCTGTAGTTGTTGGATTTGTCTCCTCATTTCTTCCATTTGAATTTCTCGGAGAGTTGCTTCATTTTGTCTTCTTGGGGGCATTTTGGATGTAGGGAAAAAATTTGTGAAGTACCAGGTTACTGGATTGGAGATTATAGTTTTGTAATTAGAACACCAGGGAAGTTCCCAGGAAAGAGAGGTGGTGCTAAGCGTCTTTAAAAACCAAGTCTTTCCTTAGCCAGATCTTTCCTGAAATGTGCCTTTTACAATCCCACAATTTCTTTACCAATAACAAATTCTTTTCTGATGTGGAAGATCAGATAAAACTGCAACCACAGAGCATACTTGGAATTTATAGGAATTTGGTACTTTACAAATAGGTATGGAGCCAAAATTACAATTTATGAACTTTGGAGGGCAAAAAATGTAATTTTGGAAGGCTAGGTAAAATTCTAGAAGTTAGGGGTAAAATGGTAATTTTATGAGAATTAAGGGTAAAAAGGTAATTTTGAAAAGTTGAGGGGCAAAATTATAATTTTCAAAAGTTTAGGGACTAAATTGCAATTATTAAAAGTTAAGGGTCTAAATTGCAATTTTCTGAACCTTTTGGTGACTGGGCTGCTGACGTGGCGCTTGGTGACACGTGGCAGAAGTTGAGTGGCTGATGTGTCGCTGACTAGACACAGCAGGTTGACGTGGCAGATGACGTGGTCGTCTTCTACCTTTGATTTTCCGGTGACAATGCCAGCGGCGCCTCACGGTGGTCCGGCGGTGGCTCACAGTGGTTCTGGAACTCCTGTGAATTTTCCGGCGAAGACCGTGGCGGCGCGTGGAGGCTCCGTTGGCCTTGAAACTTGCTACCCAAAGGTTTTTCGACCTTCCGGACACAATGGAGGCGTTAGTTTTGCGAAAAAATGGCCGTAAAGTGGAGTTTTGGAGGGGGCAACCTTGGTGCACTTAAAACACCACCCAAAAACTCAAGCTTTCCGTTGATTTCTTCACTCAAAACTCAACTCCGGGATAGAAACCTTGCTCTGAATACCAAAATGGCTCAGAAACAAGAGAGAAAACTCTCACAAACTCAAACTCTCAATTTATTCTTTATCTCAAGGATGCTAATACATGAGATATTTGGCCCTATTTATAGTGATTTTAGGAACCAAACAAGATGAGAATGTAAGCTGGAATGATAAGGATGCAATGAAGTAGAACAACAAAATTCAAACAACTTGCAAAAATAGTCAAAAAAATGGACTCTTCACATGGAGGGTTGGTGGTGGTGCATGCATAGTCTCAAATGGTAGAGGTTTGTCCTCTGTCAATATTATCACCAATTGTGCCAGAATCTTGGAAGACCAAAAAGAATAATCAAGATATTGAGGCCTTCATAAGAAATAATGGACCCCTAGCCATCCAAAGATATACTTATTCAGATATCAAGAAGATGACCAATTCTTTCGAATTCAAAGTTGGAGAAGGTGGTTATGGACAAGTATATAAAGGAATTTTAAGCAATGGTGGTCCTATGGTCGACTGGTCGTGAAGCTGTTGAATGCTTCCAAAGGGAATGGTGAAGAATTCATCAATGAGGTATTGAGCATTAGTAAAACATTTCATGTAAATATTGTTTCATTACTTGGATTTTGTCTTGAAGGCCACAAGAAAGCAAATATCTATGAATTTATGCCCAATGGGTCACTTGAAAAGTTCATACAAAACAACGATCGTGAAACCAATCCACCTCTAGGTTGGGAAAAGCTACACTGTATTGCAGAAGGCATAGCAAAAGGGCTAGAGTACTTCATCTGGGTTGCAGCACAAGGATTTTGCATTTTGACATAAAGCCAAACAACATACTTTTTGGACAAGAATTTTTGCCCCAAAATCTTGTATTTTGGGTTGGCTAAGCTATGTTCAAAAACACAAAGTGTCATCTCAATGTTGGGTGCAAGAGAAACAATTGGTTACATAGCTCCAAAGGTATGGAACAGAAACTTCAGAGGGGTCTCACATAAGTCTGATGTCTATAGTTATTGAATGATGATTTTGGAAATGGTGGCAGGGAAGCATAACAC
Source organism: Dalbergia cultrata (assembly GCA_031216105.1). Classification (NCBI taxonomy): domain Eukaryota; kingdom Viridiplantae; phylum Streptophyta; class Magnoliopsida; order Fabales; family Fabaceae; genus Dalbergia; species Dalbergia cultrata. Next base: position 77,346,149 of record CM062344.1, read on the forward strand.
CAATACTGAAGTAACAGATTCTAGTGAGTTATGTTTTTCTGATTGGATATACCAGCATATTGAGGGGGACAATAGTGTAGCATGGCAAGGTGCCATGACCATAGAGGAAAATGAGATAATGAAGAAGATGATTATGGTAGAGTTGTGGTGCATACAGACATTGCCATCCGACAAGCTTCCATTGAGTAGGGTGATTGAAATGCTAGAAGGAAGTATAGGCCAGTTGCAAGGTCCCTCGAAGCCTTTCATTTTTTCTCCTACTATAACCAGAATGGAATCTTGTGCAACTTGTTCCATTGACCAAATTTCCAGTAGATCATGGATAATTCCTTTTAATGGTAGGCTAACAGAATCATGCTAGATAGAACAACTTGAAGAATAAGAACATATGATAAACCTACTCTTTCAAGTTGAACTATAAACATTAGGAAGTGATGAGGTATTAAAAAAGGGGCCCTATGAGTCCCCCACCTGATGGGGTTTAAAGAAAATATATGTATTTCCAATAATTGAACCTGTGAATCTCAAGGTCCGAAGCATGTCATCTTATTTGTATGCCTAGATTCATCCTTTAGCTAACATAAAGGTATATTGATAAAGGAAACTATCAAACTAATAAGAGTTTCCTTTACACTTACACTTAGGTATCGTTTGATAGGGGAACATGGATAGAAATATAGGGAAAATAGAGATAGAAGAGATGAAGACATAAATATTAAATATGTATAGGGGTATCATTGGAAGAAAAATATTAAATTTTTATCTTCGTATCTATCTCCACTGTCCCCAAATTTCAGAAATACAGAAATTTAGTATTTTTCTGTCTCGAGGGCAGAAATTTTTTCTGTCGATTGTTCCTGTCTCTACCACCAAACATGTTTCTGTCTCTAGTGTCTTCGTATTTCTATCTCGGGGACAGTAAACAAACGCTACCTTAGGGATGACAAACAGGGAAGGTTGAACTTGCCCCACCCCACTGCGGGTTGGCCATAAGATAGGACATGACAGGATGATTTGTTTTAGTTATTTGGGTTAAAAGTGTTACCCCACCTTATCAGAAAATGACAGGTTAGATGGTCAACCCATTTTTTGTTATATTTCTAGCTATGTTGTTAACTCGTCCCATCCCGTCACAAGTTGGCCATAAAAAACAATGGGACGAGTTAACTCTTTTTAATTATTTGGGTTGAAACTATTAACTTATCCCATAAAAAAATCACTAGCTGATGGGCCAACCCAATGGCTCTAACCTGTTTTGGCCTTTATGATTGGTTTTATTGAAAACTCTGTCATACACCGTCAAAAATTTATTTATAATTTTGACTAGAACGATGAAGCATTATTTTCAATAGCAACGCTCTGTCATGAAGCAGTTTTTATAAAATTGTTACAAACAGCATATTTGGAAAAGCGTTTGTAGCCTCCATAATCGAATTTTAAGCTCTAAAATTGTTTGAGACTATTTTTTATCTTGTTTGGTTTTGCGTTTCCATGAATTTTCAAAATTGATTATGGCTTCAAAATTAATTCTAGCATAAGTGAAAATTTATTGCTCGTAGGTTTTTACTCTTTTAATTTTTATCAAAATCACTTATCATATCAATCTCCAGAACATAAATTATTTTATCTCAAAATCAATTCTAAGCAAATCAATTTTAAGACAGTCAATTTTATTAATTCTATAAATGCTGAACCAAATACACACTTATTCTAATAACAAATCAGAAGGAGGACTGAAAATGGAGTAATAGTACCCTGAGCTACTTTACGAAGCAATGCTCTTTAGTGTTTCTAGCGGCTTGCGTCTTTGATTTCCCTCTTTGGATCTTAGCTTCACCGAACCACCCGACCAAAGACAACTCGTTTAAACAGAGAATGGAACAGAGAATGGGTCAGGTTTGTTAGTCCAAAACATAGTTTAGCTACTCAAATCTCAACCACGTTCTTCTGGGTGGAGAAAAAGAAACTGGGCTGACCTAGCTAGCTAGCTAGCTAGCTAGAAGTGTCAAAATTTTTAAGTGCCTCTTCCGTTTTTACCTCTTAATAACGCTGGAATTTTTTATTTTTGGTAAAATTTACATAGGTTCAATGCCGATCATGTAAATTATTGAAATATTTCTTTTTTTTATCATAAGTTATAATTATAAACTTCATCCTATATAATAAATAAAAGAGAAATTTTAGTCTAGATGTATATCAAATATAACAAAAAATAATTGTCATTAGCAATCATTTACATGCATGTCATATGTCTTTTTTTTCTTTTTGTCATTACTCAAAATAATAAATTAATAATTACAAGGAAAGCTAGTGTAATTTTACATCAGAGATTGCTGGTAAAAATTTCACAAATAGATGGTCCAAGAATTGAACTATACCTCAAGAGAGGTTAGTATAATTTTCTTTGTGTTGTATACATAAATCTCTCCATGGCATTAGACCCTTCTTGAACTAGCTCTGCTTCTTGATTAAAAACCAAAAACTATTACATGATATAACAATAAGAGGTTTTGTCTTTGATTCACCAGATAAAGTGTGGTAAAGAGTGATTAAATTCATTCACCATACTTTTTAATATATTTAGCCACGCTTTATAAATATGGCTAAATACTTGGTTTGTGGTACACTTTGTAATTAGAATTTTGTCTGGGCAGACCTTCTGATGCCTTGACTCCAAGACAAAATTATGCAGTTCCGTATATAAATTACGTGGTGCCCTATCAAACCACATATATAGAACATGGAACAATATTGTGAACAACTGAACATTGAAACTTGGGAGATATTTCGGGAAAATTTGCTAGCTTTTTCTGGAGCTTCTTCACACCTTGGTCTCTAATATACCACGTTTCTGACTAATCATGCTGGGGTCTACCAAAGGAGAAAAAAAAAAGACAGACTAATCTTGCTGGGACTTGGACTTGGCTATAGTTATATATGAAGCTTTTAGGTGTTTAAAGCCTCTCTACGTGAAGATAAAATCCACCCTGGTAATGTTATGCATTATAACTTTTTTAACAAAATTCTATTAAAATTTGTCAAGATTTAATCGACTTGGTTAAATAAGTCAGAATAATAAGAGTTACCCACATATTCACATATTCAAAGTTATAAACAAGAAAGCAGACTCTCTCTGTATTTTTATAGACGCCCAAATCGATATACGAAGACAGTTTTAATAAATGTGAATTTTAGTTTTACAATTGTTAAACACAATGTTTACTGAGAATAAATCTACACTATTATTGTAGATATTATGTTTAATTATTGTAGATATTGTGTTTAATTTACACAAACTAAAACTCACTTCTTTGAGCTATCATTATCATAGGTCAAATTTTGATTTTCAAATTATGTAACCGTAGAAACAAAGACAAATCATTCTGATGAGCACAAAATTTTGATTCCATTGTTTTTTCTTGAAACTGAGTCATTGACTTGTGCGCCTAAGGGGAGATTCCACACCAAGAAGTCATTCCCTTTAACGTCACGCATGCTCCACTATGCCTCCCTTATAAATTGCATTCCTCAAATGAGTTCAAAGCATGAACATCATCTTGTTAAACATTTCACATGCATTGAAGAAGAAACTCACCCTTTTCTTTTCCCACACAGAATCCAAAAAAAACACAACATTTTCGTGATGCTCAAACTTGCATGCTTCCTCTCAGTTCTGTTTCCCTTGTTCCTCATCTCCTCAGGCAGCGACAACATTTCATCCTCAAACATAAAAGGTTGTCCCACAAAAAGATGCCCCAATGGACCTAACATCAGCTACCCTTTCTGGCTCTCACATGGCTCCATCCCTGACCAATATTGCGGTTACCCACAATTTGGCCTAATCTGCTTAGATGATGGAAGCACCATTTTCTCTCCACCACCCGGGCTATACTACTACGTGAAGGACATAGACTATGATAGCCATAGTCTTAAGCTTGTTGATTTTGATACTGCAAACACAACTTGTCCAAGGGCACTTCACAGTTTACGACTAAACAACCTACCTCTTTCTCATTCCCCATTGAACCTGAACCTTAGCTTCTACTACAACTGCAGCTCATACTCTTCTCATGAAGCTGATATAAGTTGTTTGAGGTATGTATCAGAAAAGTCCTTTGTGTTCTTGAATGGGAATGAGACCAAAGACTTTGACTGGTCTGACGTATGTGAGGAGAACGTTTTGGTGACAGTGATGAAGGATCAGATCACAAGTGATGGTGGCTTGATGGATGAGTTTCCTAGGGCCAAAAGGGAAGGGTTTGTTCTTGAATGGCGTACAGATAAGAGTTGCAAAGAGTGCGAGGCTTCAGATAGATATTGTGGCTATAGTAATCCCAGAAAGGAGTTGCTGTTCTTCTGCAAGGATGGTAGCGTAAGAAGCAACAAGTGTGATGGTATGCTACTATGCTTGCTAGATCATTTGCTCATTGAAATAATTAACTGGTTACCTGTTTTTATAATCACAGAAGATGTGTTGATCTTTCTTTCTTTTTCTAAAACTTAATACAGATAATATTTCAGTTTTTGTGGTTTCAACAAATTGCTATTTGATCTATCTCCTTACTCTATGCACACCATATTATTCTACTTGATTATAACGTGTCTGATAGCTTGTCTGAACCAGTCTTTTGAAAAAACTAATATAGATTAAGATTGTTTCTAAACTAAAAAAGTAAAATGTATATTTTACCTTAGATTATTTAATGGGTCATGAATCTTTTTAATGCAAAGTTGAGTACGCCATTCCCTTTTTCTTTTAATTCAGAGACAAACTCAATTTAAAGGAGTCTTACTGCTTGGGTAATTTATGAGTGTGCAGTGGAAGCTATTGAACCTTTGTCACATCACATGTGTACGCATTTTATTATTGACCATGCTCTGTTCCATTGACAGGGGGAAGCAGGACCGAGTCATCAAAACTAATAGCAGGTAAGCTACGGTCCTAAATTTCAGCATTGTTATTCTAACCTTCAAAAAACACGCACTCCATTGTGAATAAATGGAGAAAATCGAAATCTTCATCACATTTAATAATGATGATGGGACACCTATTATTGGGCGATGCAATAGCAATTTTGCTTAAAATTACTGCTTGTCATTTTCCTGTTTCTTACAATAGCCGTGGATTATTCATAATATGCTATAAAAAATATAATCAGCAAAATAAACAAGGAATTTACAAGATATGCAATTTCTTTGCCTTGCTATACATGCACACAAAAATATATCCACAACTCCCTGATAAACACTGGGGAGATATCAGTTTACCTATACTCTAACACTTGTGGCCATTTCAAATTGGCAATTAAAGCAATTAAATTATAATAGTATTAATAAATTTTGAATTAAATAATATCATTCTTGATAATAAAAATTAATTTTCGCTATCAATTAAAAATATTACAATCATCCAATAGTATTTTATCATTTTATTTAATATTGTTGAAACACGATGTGAAAATATATTATAAAATATTAGTATAAAACCTTTATTCTAATAGGGTATAGATATCATTACCAAGTAAATGACCAATTTAATGTTATTTTAAACAGGAGTGATCACAAATAAAAGGGAGTTTACTCCCCTTCACCTTGATATATTTGGTGAATTTTTTTTTTCGAAACTGTACTGAAAAACCATTTCAAATTGTTTGGGTTTGAAAGTATTATTGAATCTATATTTATAGTGATTATGTTCTAAAGGTATTTTGCCTCATCCACACGTGATTATACCGGCTTGTTTACGCTTTGCAGACGAAAGTGTAGTACTAAAGAAATATTATTAAATAAAAATATTTTTTAATAAAAAATTAGTTTCAAATACTCATATTTCTGATAAAATAAATAAATATTTTTGCATTGAAATTTCTATTTTTCATTTCTTTAAAAATAAAATTTTATTAATATTTCCTTTTTCCAATTATATTGTAAATATATATTTTTATTTTGTGTTACCTAATAGAAATATATGCATAAAAGTGTATATATATAAAACTAGGAAAATTAATTGCACAAATAGGATTATGAAAATTGAAGATATCTTGTAAACATCCGCGAATCTTCTTAGGGATGGGCCATCCCACCTCTAAAAGCTACACATATAAATAGATTGATAAATTTAAATTTTATTAAAGTATGAGTATAGAAAGGGTTTTACGAGATAAAACTTATTACGTTTATAAGTTCTACACTTAGAAAGGAACTTCTAGTGATAAATGTATCAGTTCACGCAAAAAGTCTGGATATGTCATTTTATATAGATAATGCTATTATCTATAAATGTAGTTCTTTAACTTATAAATCCTTTAGCTTATTTTTTAATTTAAAAAAATTAAAAACAAAAAGATCATATCACAATTAAGTATCATTTTAGAGTATAAATATTTTGTGACTATATGCATAAGCAATTATAAAAATTGAATAATAGGTTCATGAATTCATTAACTCTAAATTTTGCTCTGATTCTTAAAAAATACTTACAACATTTTTTACATTGTTAGATGCATGTACGAGAATGTCTTTTCTTTCAATAAAAATTGTATTAAAATAATTCTACGTGTTTGCATAAAATATTTGAATGGATGATAAGCAAAAATAAAATAATTTTAAGTATGAAAAAAAATTATTTCAGAAAGTTAATGTTTTTGTCAAAATATCTTAAGTATTGAATATATATATATATATATATATATATATATATATATATATATATATATATATATATATATTTCATATGTTTTTATTAATTTATTATATAAGAGCAATTACTTTTTATACAATTCAAATAGAAAACACTACTTTAAAATTATATTTAGGTTGCCATTAGATTTCGTTGTAAACAAAATTTCCGTTCACATAAAAAAAAGTTAACTTTAGGTTAACGCATTCGAATATAAAAATAATATTTAAATGATTGATTATTAAAAAATTATTTATCTTTATAATTGATTATATATTGAAATCATTTTATTCTTATAATAATCTAAATATATATTAACATTTATCGTGTTTTTATTTACTTTAAAATTTATATATGTAATATACTGCTAATTTTAATTTAACTATCATCAACTGATTTATACGATAAACCCCTTGCCCGCTAAACTTTTTGTTCAAGTTCCAATGTTGCTTATAAATAAAATTATTAAACACATTTAAATAGTTTTAAATCAATATTTATTTCTTGTGCAGTGTATAAGAACCGTCTAGTACACCCTAGTAACAAATACCCATGTTCATTTTTTTTTTTCGCTGCCATAAAACCCATGTTCATTTAAACTGCTATCATTCAGCTCTTAAAATATAACTGTATAAACAAAGAAAAATCGTTATGCTGATAACAAAATTTACTCCCTTCATTGTCAAAAATAAAATAATACATATATATATATATATATATATATATATATTAATAAAAATAAAAAACTTGATAAATATAAAAAGTTATATATATGAAATTAATTAAATTATTTTTATTTAATTATTATTATTCATCTTGATAAATATGTTGAATATTTAATTAACATACTTATATTAAAGATATAAATAGAAGAAAAAATTAATGTTATTTAGATATTATAAATGAATAGATATTATGAAATGACAGCTATTATGAAATATATGTAGAAATTATTGTTTCTAATGTTAGTCATTGACTTAATCCCAAGCAGAAATTCCACACCAAAAAGAAGTTACTTAATTTAGCGTCACCCATACTCTACTACGCCTGCCTCATAAATCCCCTCCTTTATTAAGTTCAAAGCGTGATCATCATCGTCATTCTAACCATTTCAAATGCATTGAAACTCACTCTTTCCTTCCTTACACACACTGAAATCAATAACATTATAACACGTTCCTGATGTTCAAACTTGCATGCTTCCTCTCAGTTCTGTTTCCCTTGTTCCTCATAATTTCACCCTCAAACATAACAGGTTGTCCCACAAAACGATGCCCCAATGGACCCAACATCAGCTACCCTTTCTGGCTCTCAGATGGCTCCATCCCTGACCAATATTGTGGTTACCCACAATTTGGCCTAATCTGCTTAGATGATGGAAGCACCATTTTCTCTCGACCACCCGGGCTATACTACTACGTGAAGGACATAGACTATTATAGCCATAGTCTTAAGCTTGTTGATTATGACACTGCAAACACAACTTGTCCAAGGCCACTTCACAGTTTTCCACTAAGCAGCCTACCTCTTTCTCCTTCCCGATTGACCCTGAACCTTATCCTCTACTACAACTGCAGCTCCTACCCATCTCATGAAGCTGATATAAGTTGTTTGAGGTATGCATCAGAAAAGTCCTTTGTGTTCTTGAATGGGAACGAGACCAAAGACTTTGACTGGTCTATGACATGTGAGGAGGACGTTTTGGTGGCAGTGATGAAGGATCAGATCACAAGTAATGGTGGCTTGGTGAAAGAGTTCGCTGGGGCCATGACTGAAGGGTTTGTGCTTGAATGGCAAACAGATACGAGTTGCAAAGAGTGCGAGGCACCAGATGGATATTGTGGCTATAGTAACTAATACCAGAAAGGAGCTGCTGTGCTTCTGCAAGGATGGTAGTGTAAGAAGCAACAACTGTGATGGTATGCTACTATGCTTGCTAGATCATTTGCTCATTGAAATAATTAACTGGTTACCTGTTTTATAATCACAGAAGATGTGTTGATCTTTCTTTCTTTTTCTAAAACTTAATACGGATAATATTTCAGTTTTTGTTGTTTGAACAAATTGCTATTTGATCTATCTCCTTGCTCTATGCACACCGTATTATTCTACTTGATTATAACGTGTCTGACAGCTTGTCTCAACTTGGAAAACTAATATAGAGTAAGATTGTTTCTAAAGTAAGAAAGTAAAAAGTGTATTTTACCTTAGATTATTTAATGGATCATGAATCTTTTTAATGTAAAGCTGAGTACACCATTTCCCCTTTTTTTTTAATTCAGAGACAAACTCAATTTAAAGGAGTTTTACTGCTTGGTAATTTATGAGTGTGCAGTGGAAGCTATTGAACCTTTGTCACATCACATGTGTACGCATTTTATTATTGACCATGCTCTACTTCATTGACAGGGGGAAGCAGGACCGAGTCATCAAAACTAATAGTAGGTAAGGTACAGTGTCTTAAAATTACTGTTTGTCATTTTCTTGTTTCTTACAATAGTCATGGGTTATTCATAATATGCTATAAAAAATATAATAGGCAAAATAATTAAGGTATTTACAAGATGAGCAATTTCTTTGCCTTGCCATACAAGAGCACACAAATATATCCACAACTCCCTGATAAACACTGGGGAGATATCAGTTTACCTATAACACTCTTGGCCATTTTAAATTGGCAAAGGGAGGAATCAAGAGGACAGCTTCGTATTAAACAAACACAAAATGCATGGGTTTTTATGACCAGTCTCTGTTGGAGAGGAAACAATTTCTGTCTTTGATTATCATGTATCAAACTATCATCCATAATTTAAGTCCAAAAATAAGCCACATATAATCTAGTCCCCCACAACAGGTCAGATTTGGGAGCAAAATTGTAGTTTTAGTTCTCAGTTCATACAAATTGCAGAATCTTGATGTAAGCATTGGAAATGTCATGTACTGTATCAAAGAATTTGAAAGGGGCTGAAATGAAGCCACAACAACTGAATCAACTTCCATTTCTGCCTACAGGTTCAATAGCTGGAGGCATTGGAGTGCTTTTGATATGCGTCATACTTTGTACTTTTAGGCGTAAATTATCACCAATTATGCCAGAAATTTGGAATGATGGAAAGAATGATGTAGATATTGAGGCTTTCATCAGAAATATTGGACCTCTAGCCATAAAAAGATATACTTATTCAGATATCAAGAAGATGACCAATTCTTTCGAATTCAAATTGGGAGAAGGTGGTTATGGACAAGTTTACAAAGGAGTTCTAAGCAATGGTGGTCTTGTGGCCGTGAAGCTGCTGATTGCTTCCAAAGGGAATGGTGAGGAATTTAACAACGAGGTCTTGAGCATTAGTAAAACATCTCATGTAATATTGTTGCATTACTTGGATTTTGTCTTGAAGGCCACAAGAAAGCTCTTATCTATGAATTTATGCCTAATGGGTCACTTGAAAAGTTCATACACAACAACAATCCTGAAACCAATCGACCTTTGAGTTGGGAAAGGCTACACCATATTGCAATAGGTATTGCCAAAGGCCTCGAGAACTTGCACCGGGGTTGCAACACAAGGTTTTTGCATTTTGACATAAAGCCAAACAACATACTTTTGGACAAGAATTTCTGCCCCAAAATCTCAGACTTTGGGCTGGCTACGCTCTGCTCAACAACAAACAGTGTCATCCCAATGTTAGATGCTAGAGGAACAATTGGATACATAGCTCCAGAAGTATGGAACAGAAACTTTGGAAGGGTCTCACATAAGTCAGATGTCTATAGTTATGGGATGATGATTTTGGAAATGGTGGGAGGGAAGCATAACACCAATACTGAAGTAACAGATTCTAGTGTGTTATATTTTCCTGATTGGATATACCAGCATATTGAGGGGGACAATAGTGTAGCATGGGACGGTGCTATGACCACAGAGGAAAATGAGACAGTGAAGATAATGATGATTGTTGGGCTGTGGTGCATACAGACAAGACCATCAGACAGGCCTCCAATGAGGAAGGTGATTGAAATGCTAGAAGGAAGCATAGATCAGTTGCAAATTCCACCAAAGCCTTTCATTTTTTCTCCAACTGTAAGCAGAGCGGAATCTTGTGCGGCTTGTTCTATTGACCAATTTTCCACTTCTGATTAGTAGATCATAGATAATTCCTTTTTGTGGTAGGGCTGTAGGCTAATAGAACCATGCTGGACAGAACAACTTGAATAAGAACATATGATAAACCAAATGGCTTAATTGAACAATGATCCGAAGGTGGTTAGCCTCTTAAGGATGATAAAGGAAACTCTTATCACTTTGCAACTCTACCATAGTGTCATAGTCCATAGGTATTGATAAAGGAAACTACTCAACTGTTATGAGTGCCATGTTCAGTAAATATGAAAAATTTTAGCTTTTATGATAGGTTTTACTGAAAACTCTATCATAAACTAATAAATATTCACTGACAGATTTTTTGTCTGGATGATGAAGCACTTTGCATGAATAAGTAATTTTCACTCTTTTCACTAATTCAATCATCCTTTTTTAATGTTGATAAATTCAAGCGGCAATTATAGTAGTAGTTAATTACAACTAATTATAACATTGTCCATGTTTCCACTCCTTCATAAACGAAATACATTATCCAAACCGATTGAGTTGTTGTCCATTAGATTATTTGAATTTTGTTTTTATCAAAATACCAAAAAAACGAAGGTGTCATTATAAAAAATATCGAACCTTTCTTCACAAAATATAGTCATGAACAGATTAAGAAAACAATCATCATTAGAATTAATTAGCAATATATTCATCAATGAACTAACGTCATTGCCCCGTTGATGGGGGTATTTGAGGAAGAAGGTTGAACTAAGAATGGATGGGGAGAACGCGTAATAGTATCACCAGTTCTGAATAAATTTCCCATTTGTTTTCAAATTTCAAGTATTGTTCCATGTAGCACTTTTATTCCCTTTGGTTTTTCAAAATCCACCGCTAACAGTGACTAATCCTTTTAAGATAGAAGCTCCATTAAAGGGTAAATCTCTCACCAAAAAACCTTTTCTACATGCACCTCCAAGAAACGAAGCCTAACTAAATGTTTGACGATACGACGATGTCTGGTTGAAGCGGTCACTAGGAGCCCAGAAACTTAGGGAGACTGAAAGTATGAGTACTACCATTTAGAAACTCATAATTCATTTTTAGATATTCAAATAGCACTATTTGTTGAAGCCATGTCTTGGAGCTGAATTTTAAGACAATGAGACCATTTATATACTCTTTATTTAGCTCATTTTTAATCAATGTGCGACTTTCATCTGTCACACTCAAAACTATACCCAATTGTTATGACTTAATCATAATTAGTTTATGTATCCCTTTTGGTATGAAAGTGGGAGTGGAACTCAAGCTCAATCATAAAGACATGAAAATATTTAGTGTTTTAATAATAATATTTAGTGTTGGACTCTTTCAATTTCATTATGTTTATTATGATGTTTTAGTAATCATTGCAAATTGATTTAAAATTTAAAAATTCAGTGATAATTATGATATTCTAGTGATTGTTGTGACTTGAATTAAAATTTGAAAAATTGGTGATAATGATGTAAAGTAAAACTTGGATCAACTTTGTTTTATTATTTTCAAGTATTTTGTCATTCAAAATTTTAGGCTAGTAAAATTGTTTAAATAAATTTTCTTAATTCTTAAAACTTTTATTGGGGTATTTGTGGATCCTTGCGAGGAAATGAGGATTTGTAGGGAATGGAGACGAGTGAATTTTCCCACACCACAGAGAATGTGGATGGGAATGGGGATGCGGATGGGGGAACTTCAATTTGGAGGCATGGGACAAGGAGTGGAAAACTGCACCCCACTCCCACCTTGCCCCATTGTCATCCCTAATGCCTATTCATGTATATCAAAATGAAACTTTACACTATTTAGTATTTTCTTAGTAATTATGTAAGGGGAAAAAAAAAAACCATACAACTCTTTTTGTTTTCTATTGCAGCATCATGATTCATGACTCAAACAAAACCAACTTGATCTTGATTGGATCAATTTGGTTTGAATTTGTTACAAAAGTTAAAATCAAAACCAAACCAGGCCAATTAAATTTAATCGGTTCAAATTCATTTTTCACTTAAACTCCAATCAAACCAACTCATTTACACGGCCTCATTCTTATATACATATGTACAAGAATATTATTAACAGCTTCCACTTACCAACAACTACCCTAATATAATAATCCCTTGAAACAAATATCACCGATTTCTACAAGAAGCACTAGTCCTCATCTTCAAGACTCGCATGATTGGTAGCATCACCATTATTTACCATCTTCTTCACTAGCAAACCTGACAATATGAGGATTGGCTATGGAAAGATATGTAGGTTGTGAAGGATCCTCATGCTTGTTTTTGCGCTTCATAAAATTACTTGATTTCAACGTTTAACAACATCTAGACACTCAAGAAATGAAGTCATATAGTCAATGTAATTTATGAGAGAAATCAAATGGTAGATTTTAGGAGTGCCACACAAGTCCCAAGTCTTTTTGATGCATTGATGTCCTATTAATTTATTGACATTTGAAGAGTCTTGAGCATCCAAATTAATATTTGACGAATGTTTTGTGTTGGAATGTCAAGCGTTTTGGTCTGCCTTGCAAATAGGCTAGTGTGTTTGACTATTCATTTTGGTTTTAACATGAATTTTTGTAATATTTTCAGGTTTCTGGCGTAATTTTGGAAATTTGGGCAAAATGTCTGGCTCCCAAACCCGATGCCCAGGCGCCAGTAAACCTGAGACTAAAATCTTGCATGGGAGTTCTGGTGCGCAGGCGCCCGTGGCGCATCAGTTTTGGCTTTTCGCACTTTGTTCATAAAAAAATTATTTTTTTATATTTTTAATAATAAAAAAGAGAAATACACAACTAGAGAACGAAGAACTTAGAGAGGGGCACATCCACGCTTGGGAAAAGATGAGGAACAACTAAGAGAAGAAGAGATTGAGGATTTCATCACTTCAAGACTTGGATTTTATGACTGCTTCTTCTTCTCTTTCCTACTTTTCTCTTGTTCTTGTTATGAGTACGTAGCTAGGTTCCTAGCTAGGGGTAGGGGCTTTGTCTAATGTAAATGAATTCTTCATACTTTGATACTAGAACTAGTGATTTAAAGGTTTATGTCACGATCCAATCCAAACCATAATCGATGCATAGGGAGCATGCTCTCTGGCTAACCTTGAGGCACAAAAATTTTCCAGAATAACGGATAGAATTTTGTCTATTTTTCAGACATTGTCCAAACACAAAATTTGTAAGAAAACATTCTCATAACAATCAATACCACAACACAGTTAGAGTACTATATATGTATATATCAAAATAAGGTCTTCTCATCAAATGCTATCCTTTTAAATCCAAAGCATAACATGCCATAAAACTTGTCATTCTATGAGGTCCAAATTTAGGAAATTCAAGAAAACTGAGTTATCATATCAAAATACATATATAAGAAACATAACATAGTCATTACTTCTAAATCGATCAAATTAGCTTTTAAACATAAACACATCCTTGATCCTTCCTATGACAAAAAGGAGCTACATCTATCAATTGAGAATAATGAACTCTTTCCTCAGCATGGCCTACAAATCAAAGTGGGATTACCAAAATAGAGGATCTGAAGTCTACTAAGCTGGAGAGGGATTAGAACTCAGACCAACATCTGAATATGAAAAAGAGGAAAGTAAAAGAGTGAATTTGACAACTCAGTAAGTAGATAAAGCATCCATAATCCACATGAGACAATAATAAATTCAAACAAATAATATTAGAAAGTTATATAAATAACATAGGAAAAACATATTCACAATCCAAATAAATAAATATGGGGAAGTGGTTTCGGATAGGAAATTCCATCAGGATCACACACTTAGGCGGCCATTCCCTCGTATGATCCCACCTTCTATTAGGAACAACAAATACGTGGACCTACACTCATCCATCATGTACTATTCTCATATGATCATGTGATACTCTCATCAATCAAGGTACATATTGGCTAACACCACCTGCCGTTAGCTGGAGTTCCTATCTCAGGCATTCTCAAAACAATTTATAAATTAACCAGTCATTTTTATATTCTAATAATTTTTCCAATTATGTTTATCCAAATACCAAATACAAGCATTACAATAAGCATATTTCAATTCCAATCGCTTTTCAGTCCATCAATACAATTGAGATTCAATGCATAAATCATTTTCCAAATTCTAAAATTCATTTATCCATCATATCTAGATCATTCTTTTTAAAATATTATGTAAAATATATTATTTGTCTCATGTGGTCCTTAAAACATGTTTATTTTCAATTTATAGCAATAAACAAATTTTCTTAGATACTTAAATCACATAAAGTTGTACACAGGGAACAACAGGGATTCAATAGCATTCATAAATAATATATAGATTAAGAAATTAACTATAGATACTAAATCTACTCACAACAATGGTTCCCAAGGAATCGGAAAACACTTCTCAAGCTAACAAGAATCATCGGTTGGTGTTCAATTACCCTACAATTCTAGGAATAAGACAATAATAACACAAGTGAGCTAAAAATGCCACTAATTAACATACATAAGCCTTATATTTTAAAACCCCTAACTTCTACAACTTAGGGCTCCCAAAACACCCTAATCCTCCATATAACTATACATAGGAAGCTCAATAGGAGTAAAAGATAATTATTGAGGCTTACCCAATCTGCCAAGAGCAAGAAAAGAGGGAAGGAACACTTCAATTCTTGAGTCATAGCGATTTCCTTTCTCTAAAGAGAGAAAGAGAGAGAGCAACAAAGAGAGAAAAGATGAAGTTGAGGCCGCCGGTGACATTCTCACGGTGACGGCAGGAGCAGAATGGTGGTAGTTGAAGATCGTAGGAGGAGATGTATGGGAGAGAGGGAGGGAGAGACCCAGAGGGAAAGGAGGAAAGAAAGAGAGAAAAGGAAAAAAAAAAAAGAAATTAAAAAGAAGAAGAAGTGAGCGGGTGGGTGCCGAAAAGAAAAAGGGGAGAGAGGAAGAGAATAAAAAGAGAGTAGATAGTAGGTTCCACCAATGTTGTGTTACTAAGTCTACATCTAATTCCATGTCAAAATTAGATCCCATTTTTTTTCATGCTCAATAAATTTTAAAACAGGAACAAATTTTAATTTTTGGATCATCACAGTTTGTTCCTTGTTTTATTTCAAATTTGTAAGTTTTATTATCATGGATCATGTTAGGGTGTTTGCGTGAATTGGGGAATTGATGTCTGAACTAGCTCTAGGATAAACACACGACTCTCAATGCTTAGGAATAAAATTGTGGAATTTGTGAATTGTAGATTAAATTTTGCACTTATTTTCTTTGTTGTAGAAGCATGGTTAAGGGATTAACATGTTGATTCGAAAAGAGGAGAATCGTCTTATCATCAAGGAATTGGGAGCAAATTAACTAGAATCCTTTCATTAAGTATCAATTCTTGTCGGTTCAAACTTCGGAAAGTACTCTTATGCTAAGAAAAATTAGAAAACTTAGAACCTCTAGTATTTTTGCCACACTTTTATTGATCCGTGTTAGACTTTGGCTTTTGGTTTTATAGTCATATTTTTTACTAGCATTTTATTGATTTTACCATTAGAGCTATCTTCAATCCAAATAGTATTTTGTTACTTATAGTTTAATTTGAACTAAAACTAGTGAATTGTTGTTCAATATTAGCATTATTAGTCCTCATGGGACAATACCTAGTCATCATAATTACTACTTGAGTGATTCAATGCACTTGTTGAGTGGTTATCAAGTATGCATACTTGTTATTGCTAACATAGTCAAACATAGATAAGGAACAAAAGGATGGAATTTTGAAATGTGTATGTCCTGGGCATGTTTGGTGCGTTTTAGCTATTATTTTTTATTTTAATTTTATATATTTTCTAGCTATTTTCAGAATTTTGTGAATAAAATAGTGAAAATAGGAAATGAAAACAAAAAATAGGATATTATTATTTTCAATCTTTCTTTCATAAAATCATAAATCTAGAAAATGCATAAAACTAAAAGGGAAATGAAAATAGTGACAAAAAGACCTTAAGCGTTTGATATATCCTTAGTTTTTGGTGTTGGTAAAGTAAAGAAAAAGGTAAAAGCTTGATGAAGGAAGAAGGGAGTACTTAGCCTCAAATTTATCAAGAAGATCCAGAACATTTTGGAGATGTTCTAGTGGCTCCCCAAGGGTTGGTACTCTCGGGCCAGTCTTCCCTGTCAACACATAATTATATAAAGCCCGTCAAGAGCTCTATAACCTAATAAAACATGAACAGAAGGTAGAATAGAAGAAAAAACACTTAGCACTCACCATTTGATAAGGTACTAGAGTTGACCCTATATATAGTATTTACATTTGCAACATTTGCTTAGAAAATAAAAGGCCATCAGATACCAATACCAAATCCAGAAAAAAAAAAGTGTGGAATTTAAATTAAAAAGA
Organism: Dalbergia cultrata; assembly: GCA_031216105.1. Taxonomy (NCBI): domain Eukaryota; kingdom Viridiplantae; phylum Streptophyta; class Magnoliopsida; order Fabales; family Fabaceae; genus Dalbergia; species Dalbergia cultrata. The sequence goes on from CM062344.1 coordinate 77,363,365, forward strand.
CACCCATACATCAATTTATGTGCATCATTTCAAAACTAATTCATGCATAGTCGAAACCTTCAATTATTAATACATGATTTCACAGCAGGTACTCTGGTCCTATGACCAAGTTAGGAACACCAGATTCATTAACAAGATAATTAAATCTCAATTTTTGGCACATACTAATTCGTCATACGTCGGAGTTATTTTCAACTTCGTGTATAGAACTTTGATGTATGAATGTCATTTTTCTCACAAAATATTATGAGGAAAAATAATATACTTGTGAATTCGCTTATGGCGTATGATCTCAACATTATAGATGTTGTCATCATTCTTTGGAGGCTCAGGCTGAGGATTCTCAATCTGATCATCCTCAACACTTTTTGAATCACTCCTCTTTTTCACATTCCCCTTCATTGTCATTTGTTGATTGCTCTCACACTCCTGAAACACTTTCCTATATCCAACCCTAGCACAACACCATCAATAACGCGTACAGATCCATTTATATTAGTGAATTTAGCCTTTATGGTACAATAAGTTTTAGATTCAACTTTTTATTTTCTACATTTGGTAATTTAAATATAATAATTATTTAATAAAAATACATTATTTCTCTTTTATTACTTAGCATGTTTCATTTTGTTCTATAAAGTTTGAGTTTTAGATACACAAGGTACATCAAATAAGTAAAGATATCATTTTTTATTAATTTACTAAAAAATAAATCTAAATAAAATTTAGCATTTTAAGAGAAATTATTCTTCGTATATTTTTCATATTATAATGTTCTATATATATATATATATATATATATATATATTAATATCAATGGTACCGGACTTTTTTTTAATGGAATTTTAAAAAAAATACATTTAAAGAATATTGTAGTTCCCACAATTTCAATTGATTTTGAGTTTGGTCTATATAATTTAATTTTTAGGTTTTACACCTTTTAGTTTAACAATTTTAGTTTTTGGTGTCTAAAATTAAGTTACTTGTATTTTAAATTTTAATCATGATAGCTGCTATTTTACGTATAGCATTGGTCCATGTTTTTTAAGAAAGCTTCATTACTACAATTTATTAACTTTAGCTTTGCTTTCGAAAGGATCTAACATAAATCATAAGAGATTACATGTATGAAATTATGAGGGGGTATATGTAGGTTAGGTTAATTTGAGTAAAATTTTCCTTTCAACTTGATGGCGGTTGGAAGCCGTGTCTTGACCCTAAATTTTATAATAATGAGCCCATTTATATATATTGTTAACCAATATGAGACTTTTATCATCCACACTTAAAATTCCAACACTACCCCGTTCAACGCACAATTATGAGCAAATAGTGCGATAGTTATGAGTGGATTGAGCACAAAGGTGGTGAGAAAAGTAATAAATATGAAGTTAGAGAATCCATGAGAAAAATAATATTCTGCAAACCAACATATGCCACACAAAATAATATTTATCAAGATTTTAATGATTCATCATGCTCACCTACAAACTTGTAGATATCCATTTTTTTTTTTCACTTTCACTAATATGAAATCGGTTCATGAAATCCACCTTTCATGGACCATCCGGATGACGATTGCCTATTGAGGTCCTATCTTGTTGGAAATGTATTGTAAGATTATTTGAATATATCTTCCATTGTTTGTCATTGCTCTATGTTCGCAAAGCTTTGGATCATAATCATTGTCTTCATTCCTTTCAACAATTTGGATAGAAGCATTTGCAAAACCACATTTTCATTAGGTTGTTTGACTCTATTTCTTAAGTTCTAAAGGTGCTAAGGACAAAAATTCATGAAAATAGATAATGTACAGGTGGGGAAAGACTAAACAAATTTTATTCGGTTTTTGATACTTAAGTACCTATTAGGGACCCTATTCACGTTCTTATTAAGTATACCACAATCAAACTTTACACCATTTAGTATTGTTTTGTTTTTCATTTCAACATGATAACTCAAACCAAACCAAATTATCCCGATCTTGATTGGATTAGTTTGATTCAGATTTGTTATTTGTTATAAAAGAAATTAAAATCAATACCAAACCAACCAAATTAAATTTAAACAGTTCAAATTCATTTTTCACTTAAACCCAAATCAGAGCAATTCATTTATGACCAAAAAAAGAATCAACTCATTCATCGCCTCTTACTTATATATACAAGAGTAGTACTAACTGCTTCAACTTTCTAACCATTATCCTAAGGTATTAATCCTTTGAAACAAACATCACCTGATTGTACCACACTTGTCCTTGTCTTCAGGACTTGTATGACCGGTAGCATCACCATTAGTTTCTTCTTCATCAGCAAACCTGACAATATGAGGATTGGCTATGGAAGGATATGCAGGCTGTGGAGGATCCTCACGCTTGCGCTTGTGCTTCTTACAATTTCCTGATTTCAACCTTCAAAAACACATAGAAACTTATATTAGGACAGTGGAGTCATATAGTCAATGTAATTTTGTGACAGAAATCAAATGGTGGTGTCTTGGTAGGGCGATGTGAGTCATATTTGTTATTGCTAACATAGTCAAAACATAGATAGGAAACAAAAAAGATTGAATTTTGAAATGTCCATGTGTTGAATCTCTCTGGTTTCAGCTTTCATTTTCTATTTTTATTTTTTTATTTTTTTATTTTTAGAATTGTATGAAAAAAACTAAAAAAATAAAAATCAAAAATAGAATTTTACAGTTTTTTTTAAATATTTTTAGTATTTCTTTCATAAAAGTCTAAATCCATAGAATACAGAAAATGAAAATAGTATCAAATAGGCCCTTAAAGTTTGGTATATCCTTAGTTGTTGGTGTTGGTTAAAAAAAAAAAAGTGAAAGCTTGGTGACGGAGGAAAAAGGGAGTACTTAGCCTCGAACTCATCGACCAGATCAAGAACATTTTCCAGGTTTTCTAGAGGCTCCCAGGTGTTTGTACTCTCGGGCCAATCCTCCCTATCGATCACCACATAATTAATTGAAGCCCACGTAAGTGTCAAGAGCTCTACAATAAAACTAGAATATGAAGTAGAATAGAAGAAAAAACACTTAGCACTCACCATTTGATCAGATACTGAAGTTGTCCCTGTATTGTATTTGAATTTGCAACATTTGTTTAGAAAATAAAATGCCATCAGATACCAATACCATAGCAAAAAAAAGAAAAAAGTATTTAGAATTTAAAAGAACAGACAAACATCAAATTTGTGTGCATCACTTTGAAGCTAACTCACGGATTCAGGTCTGGTGTCCCAAGTTTTCTGTCTCTCTCTGTGACTCTCCACTCATGTATTGACAAGTATCTTATATGAAGAATATCTTTTTTAATTTTTTTTAAAATAAACTTTTAATAACTACTTATAACTTACACATTTTTTTTATTGGTGGACATAAGATGAGACATCAAATTGAGACAGAGGATTTCTTTTCACTAACTCATACATAATTGAAACGATCAATTATTAACATATGATTTCTCAACAGATACTCTAGCCCTATGGTGATGGAGTTTCCCGTCTCCTAGATTCATTAACAAGATAATTGAATCTCCAATTATTGGCACAAAATAATTCTTCATACATTGGTGTTACTTTAGTGAATGAAATTTTGATGTATGAACCACATCATTTTTCTTGCGAATTATTGTAAGGATAAAAAATATACCTTGTAAAGTCTCTTTCGGCGTATGGCCTCAACACTATACATGTTGTCATCTTGCTTGGGAGGCTCTGGCTGCTGGGGCTTCTCATTCTGATCGGTGGCCCTAATCTTATTTACACGACTCTGTTTTCCTTCTCCTTTCATTGTTAGTTGTTGATTGCTCTCACTCCTCACACACTTCCCCTTCCAACCCTAACTAAACACCATCAATAATGTATAAGATCCCTTTTTTATTATCGAATTTAGCCTTTATGGTATAATAAGTTTTATATTCAATTTGTATTCTACATTTGGTAATTTGAATATAAAATGTATTTAATAAAAATATATTATTTATTTTTATTAGTTAGCATGTTTTATTTTCTTCTACAAAGTTTTGAGTTTTAGATATACATGACATACCAAATAAGATATATATATTTTTATTAACTTACTAAAATTCTAAAATAAATCTAAATAAAATTAATTAATTAATTGATTAATATATCATAACCTTAAGAAATTGTTCTATATAATTTATTATTTTTAATAATAAATAACATTTTTGAAATATTATTGATAAAAATGTGATAAAGATGTGAGAGAGTATTAATTAGACGGATAAAGAAAAGTCAAAATAGTAATAAATGTGAATGAAATAAAATTACATAATTACCCCAAATTATATGTTTCTTTAAATCTTTGTTTGGCTATAAGGAAATTGGAAGGACTGCGAAGGAGATGAAGGAAATAAAAAGAAAAGATACAATTTTTCTTTATTTGGTTGAATAAATATTAAATATCAATTTCAACAATATAATTGAATAAATGTTCTATTAAAAATAATCATGAGACCTAACATAATTGGTAGTTAACTGAGCTCCTTAAGTATATAGTCAGGGGTTCAATTCCTGGTAGTGTATATAGAGAAGATTTCATCACTAGAGACAAGACCCACATATGTGAGCTCTACACCTCGAGAAAATTAGTCATTGCTTCCGACAGTGGATACTCTTGGTTCATTAAAAAAAAAGGTTCTATTAAAAATCTGCATATTATCTTTGTAAAAGATAAAAGTATTAAAATAACATACAGTTTTAATTTATTCAAAGTTGTAGACACAAGCCTATTAACACAGGAATAATCAATCAACTGTTTACTTTATAGTTAGTCTGATATGATTTATTACTTAATATCATTTATTTATATATTTTAATATTATAACTAGTATTTGTTTAATTATTATATACTATTTAGGAAAATATTTATTATTGAATTCATAAATTTACATAATTATTTTGAAAATTTAATGTAATTTTTAATATTATTTATAAGTTTAATCTCTAAATATTAACAGTGCAAAATAATTTTATATTTCTAACTAATAGAAATTCTAAAAGTTGTAAATCATGAAGGGTAGTCATAAAAATATTCATTTTATACTGTAAGTATATAGAAATTAAAATTTTCTTATTTCATAATTATTTTTAATTTACTTTTATATGAAAAATTAATTATGAAAGATTGGTTATGATGTATAAGCTTATAAGCTTCAATAATGATACGTTGAATTTATCAAATAACAAATAAAAATATAATGTATAATATTAATAGCTTAGCTTACCATGTTAAACATATCATTAATTATTATATAATAATTATTATTAATATTATTATTATGATTATTTCCTCATCTAAAAAAATTATTTTTATTATTTATATATGATCTTATCGTGTTATTTAATACAACATGCCAAATACACGATTAATTATTATTTATGTATTAGTATTATTATAATATAACTAGTTAGATTACACCGTGCTTTACACGGGTCACAAGGTGAGTGAAGTTTTTCTTATAAAAATATTATTTTTAATTAATACTATACATCACATATTATATAAATTTTAAAAAAATTATACTGTAATTGAAAGATGAGAGAAAATAGGTATAACATTGAATAAATCTTTCATAAATTTGAGATAAAAAAATTCTGTAAAAATACTTTATCATTCATATTATTAGACAAAAAAAATTCACTACCAAAGTTTAGATTATAAAAAATATTATAACATGACATCTAAAATCTCATTCACATGTATCGTTACAATCTTTTTAAATGAATCAAGTTCTTCGACAATTGAAAAGGCTTGAAGATTGCTTATGTCAAAATTAAGTGTATGTTAAATACGATGTATTAAGCTTGATAGGATAAATTAATGCAAAAAATTATGAATTTACTGTTTGATAGTTAATTATATAAATTTTTTATTTTGTACACCAAAAATATAGATTTATTATTTTACTTTATTTTTTATTATTGTACCGTATGATAAGAGAGACAGGAAAAAATAACAAAATATATATCAAAGAAAGTATTATATATTTATTAATTTATGTTCTGTTAAAATAAAATAGTTATTGGAAATTATATAAAAAGGGTACAATATTTAATTTTTATATATAGGACCACATCATTATTTATGTGTGTTGTACAAAATCTCCGAGCTACATAGAAACCGTGTAATAAATTAATAATTATCATAATTTTAGCAACAACAACAATAATAATAATAACTCAGTCAAGTTTTTATGTTACAATTGAATACTATTTAGATAACATTATTTACTTATAAACATATAGAAAAATAGTTAAGTGAAATTATTAATTTAATTATATTTTAGACAGTTTTCAAAATCTTGCTTGTAATTATAATTACAAGATGAAAGTAAACTATAAACCCTAAATAGTAAATTTAAAAGGTAAAATGATACAACCCTGGACCAAACTTTATATTTCAAAAACATATAATAAAAATGTATTGTTCCGTTGTCTCAGAATATTTTCAACATAAGGGCCCAAAAAAGTACTAGAATTATTATTAAATTTTTTTAAAAAACATCAAATGTTATAACTGCTAGAAATAATACAAATATGAGAATAAAAAAATTCAAATAAGGAGTTGAGAAAAAATTTGTGTACGATAGGAAATAAAGAAATATAGAAAAAAAGGTATATGGAAAAGCTAAAAGAAATTATAAAAAATTGATATATTAAATTTGACAGCAAGAAAATCACTTCCTGCCAACACTTTTTCCCAGTTATATTAATAGCATTAAAAAGTTAACCTCTAAAAATGTTATTTAGATATATTGTTGATAATATAATATTATTATTAATTTCTTTAAAAGAATAAAGAAAGATAAATGTATAATTTTAATTTTTTGACTTAAAAATCATAAAGGCCGAAGAAAGGTAACTAGGAAAATAAAAAAATGATTTTAATTTCTTGACCTAAATATTATAAAAAAAACCAAGAAAGTACATTAAGAAATAAAAAAAATGATAAAAAGATAAAGCAAGTGTGATAAAGAAATAAAGACATTAGAAATGAAAAGGGTAAATGATAAGTAATAATATTGCATGAACAATATTATATTATAATAGATAAAAATATAATAACTTTTTTAAAATAATAACAAAATAAAGATAATATTTTTATATTTATTGTTATTAATTATAGTAAGATCATATTAGTTTTTTGAATTTTAGAGACTGAAAATCAATTTTGAAAAGTATCTAATAAAGTGCTCTCAAAAGTATCCACTAACTTTTAAAAGTTGAGAGCAAAGGCACCCTTAAGTTTTTAGTTTTTCAAACAGAAAAAAATTGGTTTATGTTTTTCATAAGATGAAGCACCCTTATTGAGTGTATTACCAAACCCAACATTAATGTAAAATGGAAGAAATAAAAATTATATAGAAATAAAAATATGTAAATTTACATTTATTTGTTATCCACTGTAATAGATAAGAATACATTTTTAACATATATGTTGTCAACAACAAAATCAATGAATAATAATAATGACAATAATTCAATAAAGCTTTCAAGTTGCAATCGAATATTATTTAAATAACATTATTTACTTATTTACTTATAAATGTATAACCAAAATAATAATTAAATAAAATTAAAATTTTTCTTATTATTATATTTTTTATAAGGTTTTTTTTTGGGGGGGGGGTAAGGACTTGTTATTATTTTTATTTGATGAAGTAAAAAAAGATAACAAAATTTAAAATAATAATAGCATATGTACTATAACATCCCCTTTTTCATAAAATATTTTACTAGGGTTTGAATTGATTATTGTAGAACAGTCTAATAGAAGTTTAAAAAAGAATTAAATTATAATTGAGAAATCTCTAAAACAATACTCTATGAAAACTAGTATTGTATATGTGTATATATATATATAACAATATAATAATATATCTATTTAACTTACTTGGTAATCAAGCTTTAAAGCTTGTTGCCCAAGTTTCTAAACTTGGAGCCCAGGGTTAGAGCTTCTATATTAAGAGGTGATGGGGAAGGAAGCATTGTAAGTGGAAGATCAAGTGTAGAGATTAAGCATTCTTGAAGAATTAAGTGGAAGGAAGAGAAGGAAATAGGAGAAGGGGTGATGGTGAGATTTTAGTGTCATCTCTACGAGAATTTTAAGGTAGGGAATGAGTATATATAAAAAACTATGGTTACATTGCCTAATTCTTTTCAAAATCTTTGTTTGATGCACATAAGAGTTTAGGAGATTTTATAGATAAATTCCATAAAACGTTAGGAGATTTGTTAAAGACATCTCATAAGAGTTTAGGACAAATATGATAAGAGTTTAGAAGATTTTTAGATAGATCTCATAAAAGTTTAGGAGTGTTGTTAGAAAAATCTCATAAAAATTTAGGAGATGTTCCAGAGAAATCTGATAAAAGTTTAAGAGACTTTATAGATAAATCTCATAAAACTTTAGGAGATTTGTTAGAGACATCTCATAAAAGTCTAGGAAACTTTACAGATAAATCTCATAAAAATTTAGGAGATTTTAAAGAGAAGATCTTATAAGAGTTTACGATATTTTTAAGAAAACATTACTTTGTTTTACATAGTGTTATGAGTAAATTTATGGTTATATTAGTTATCCTCTATATTACTTTGAGTTGTCAATTTTATACTATTTGAATATCTATACACTTTATTTATTTAGTTTAATTATACACTATCTTCCATTTATTTAATAGCTAAATTTTAAATAACTCATTTATAATATTCATATATTCATGTTGGCTCTTGAGTTCTATTTATCACTTAAAGATTTTGTATCTCAATAATGCAATTATGCAAGAGAATAATGAAAAAGAAGACATTTAAAACTTTGCCCCTAGCTGCAAGAAGGCAGAGGGATAGAGACGAAAGGTCTTTTTATGTTACTGCCTTGGTTAGTGTGGCGTAAACGTCTCGCTTTGTTGTCATGATATTAAAGAGTAACACCAGAATGGGAATTCCATAAGAGAAGGCCTTCGACTATGTGTGGGACAAGCAGACGGGGGAAAGTAAAAGATTAATACAAAAAGATGATAATGTTAATAAGCCTTGCATGACATGCTTTATCCAGTATATTCTATTTATGCTATGATATATGATTATTTTCTTATAAAGAGATGTGGCCATGTATATTTTCCATGTAGATGCGGCTGGAACCACCATAGTTCAAAATGCTTTAGAGATATTCATTTCCTACTGAGAATTAGTTTAAATTCTCATCCCTATTTTCTAGTGGTTTCAGATTAGCCAAGTAATGCTCGAGAAGAAGGCAGTCTATTTCAAATTCTATGAGCATTTGGAGTTATAAATAGTGTTCAAGTTTAGTATGTGTTATATGACAGTTTGATTGTAAACCTTATAGTTAAGTACTTTTGCTAGAACACTTTAGTTGTACTTAACTAGTATAATGTTAAATGTCATATTTGACTGTCTAAATTTCTAGTAATGTCTTTAGAACATACGGGTGTTACATGTACCACAGCATAAAACAATATAACAAGTATCAGAAATAGTTACGGTTTTAAAGAATAATATAGATGAGCAAATTTAATGATGTTTTTATAGTATATAAATAGAGATTATTGTATATGTAGATTAGAATTTAATTTCTATATACTGATAGTGTAATGATGTCATTCAATCAAATAACCTCCTTTGATTGACTTTTTGAGTTATGAGTGTTAGACCAACTATTTTCATTTATTTAGCAATACATGATTAGATGAAAAAAAATCTTATATATTTTTAATGCATAGAAATTAAACTTTATAGATTATACAATTTTAATAAAATTATACTACAAATGACATATTTAGTGTAACATGAAGAATTAGAAAGAGAAAATAGAAGGGGATGAAAATGAAAGTGTGGGGTTAATTTGGGGGAGTTTGTTATCTCATTTGCAGTTTGAAATTTAAATTTCAAAAAGCAATTGTAATTTCAATAGAATTTGTCGATATGTATTTAATTGCATTAATTGTATATAACACCGTTTGCACCAACTGCATTCGATTGCTAAAATTGAGTTCGGCAATTTGGAGGGAATATGAAACTCATATCATCCTAACACGTATGCAAGTTACTTGATCAATCTTATACCTCCATGACTAGTTTTTATATTAAGATATAAGATATAGAATACATATTATAATATCATTTCATTGTTATAATAGTATACTATTATTTTATTGTTATAATAATATTATTATATTGCGATCATAATATTATTAAATAAAATTATATAATATAGTATTATAATAATTAATTATTATATTATTGTTATTGTAATATTATAATAATATTTAGTATATGTATATATTATTATAATAACATTATCATGAGAATAATATAATATAATAATAATAATTATTTATCTATTTTTATTATATTATATTATTTATAAAATAAAAAATGAAAGAAAGAAAAATGAAAAGCAGAAAACGCAGAAATTTCAGCCACCAGCTTTTATATATATATATATATAGAATATAGATTAGTTTTCTCGATTTGATGGTTGATAACAGATCTATTTATATGATATTAAAAATATATTATTATCTTTTACGATAAGTTTTTATGTTATATATAAAATTTTTTATATTTTTTCATATTACACTAAATATTTTGTCTAGTACAGTATACAATCTATGTACAATAATCTTTGTCGTAGTTATAGAACTTGACCCAATGATTGACTTGATCAAAACAATAGATTCGTGGATTACTGAATCAATCGATGGGTGAGTGGCTAAACCGGATATAATTAATTAAGTATATAAAAATCTAAAATACAAATAAATATATATATTTGATGTAGGGGTGGCTAAAATCTAAATAATATATATAGTCATTTGTCAACTAAATAAAACACATACAAGAAAGCCCAACAAACTTACATGGAAGACAAAATAAAAGAGTCCAACAATTGTCGCAAAAAGAAAAAGCCCAACTACACGTAAAAAAAAAAAAGAGCCAACAATTGTTGCAAAAAGAAAAAGCCCAACTACATATAAAAAAAAACGATAACCACTTGTAACTTTATCTAAAGGATGTGGTTAAATACGGTTTCTTCTTCAACACAGTGTTGCCACTTTTCACCTTCTTCGCATATAACCTTTCATAAACCAACATTTTTTTTTGTTTTGGGGGGGGGGGGGGGGAACTCCACTTCCTCCACGGTGGTGGTCAGTGACCCCTTTCTCTTCCTCAACTTTTTTGTTTGCCCTTTCTTTTTCTCCGCTTCCTTATTACATGATATTCACTTGTTACTCTACTTGGTGAGTTTTCTTGATGGTTGAGATCTAATTAGTTTGAGATGGTATAAGGCTTGTACAAATTCGGTGGATCTTGCTATTGCTTTCAACCCAAGCAACATCAAAGATAGCATTTTGGTTAGGTATGTGCAGTGATCACTAAAGATGTTGCAAATAAGATACGGTTTTATTTTTATTTTTTTTATGTTTTTGTACTCCTTGTAGGTGCTTACTAGGTAATAGGCCTTAATCTCTAGTGTGTGACTAGTTTTTTTTTTTTTTGGTCTTTATGTGTTCAAATGATTGATTCTTTATAATCAGCACATTGTTTTAGTTTATAATGGTTATGTCATTCTAGATAGTATTTCAAGTATTTACCTACTTCACTAACTGCACAACTTAAAGGTTTGATTAAGCTAGGTTGATCTATGTTTGTTCAAACTTCTTGCAAGGTTAAAATGAACGTCGTTCATCGAATCTAAATATATAATGGAAGATTAGTCATAGGAAAAGAGTTATTGCAGAGCAAGTCAACTTGTGCATATCTTTTCTTTTAATGACAGAAGACATTAGATAAAGCTTGTAGAGAAGCCAATAATGGATCACAGGAATGCCTCTTTTAAGATTGTTAGCATTACTTTGTCACTTAGTATTTATTGGTTTTATTTGGCTATTAGGCCTCAGCCAACTGTAGACTACTCTTAAACTTGTAATGTTTTATCTTATGGGTAGTTGGCTTGTTAAGTGAATGAATGATGTCCAATTTCATTGACAAAAACAAAGGATGGGGTTGGATTTCTAGCCAATTCAAATTTAGCAATCATGTAGATAAAGGAAGAAGAAGAAATTTAGCCATATGTAGAGTTGTGGACAACTTATTTGTTTTTGTTTCTTTTCATGCCCTTTCTTTCTTTCCTGCATAACCAAAATCAACCCTTCACCACTCCAATAATTCAACTCGTCTTATTCAATGTGAGAATTTTCTCCCTTAAAATAGATATTTAAAAATATAATTAAATTAATAGTTTCACTTAATTATAATTTGATATACATTTATAAGTGAATAATGTTATTTAAATAGTGTTCAACTGCAACATAAAAGCTTGATTGAATCATTATTATTACTAAAATTATGATAATAATTAATATTGCCAACATGGATTCACTAATCTAGGTCTAGATTGATCTGTGGATGTTTGAACTTTGTAGAAGGAAAGAATTCAAACAACCCTAATCAAGCAAGAAATGGGGTCCGCAACCCCAAACTACCGACCATTTGAATTAGGGGCAACGATAACCTAAAGGGAAGAATACATTGACAAAAACCACTTACCGAGATTATAGACTAAAAAGGAAAAGCAAAGGCCTACTCATCCTTCTTGGGGATGTCATTTATCTTGTAATTTACGTGGCAATATATCCCAATGGTAGAAAGGTTGACGTTCGGTCCAATGACAACCTGAACCTATGATAGCAGGTTCTTGTATAACTCCTTGGAATTGGCAGACTAGGCCTTGACAATCTTTGCACACTCAAACTTGAGATCGATCACGAGAGCATCCACCTTGGCCGTTGCAGCAATGAGCTCCTCCTTCTCCATCGTCTAACCCTTTTCCTTCTCCTTAAGATCCAGCACCTTGTACTTGTGGCCAGGATCTCCTTCTCCAACTCCTCCTCTCAATCCTCTGGCCTATACTCGGTAGCAAGAGTCATCTCCCGAAGACCAGCCTTCTCCATCTTAAGGGCCCCAATCATATCAGGTGAAATGGCACCAAACTCAAGTGCCCGGGGAACCAAAAGTAATGTCGAGATAAATGCAATTTCACTGAGGGGCGAACACAACTTCATTTTGAATACTGCATCCCTTATCGATCAAATCTTTCGACTCTTGAAAAATAGAAAAGATCACAAGAAAAGAACTCAATGCCCGTCAAACGAGCCATGACCATTGAATTAGGGGCAAGCATTACAATCCAAGACCCAGGATCACAAACCTCAAATAGAGGACAGGATCACCTCTCTCTTGAGGTACTAGTAAGGCCAGAGAATCCCATTTCGAGATCCACCTGAGGACCATCAAGGGTAGGACCACCTGGCGTATACCCGTAGTCTACTAAAGGTCCAATTGAGGCAAGTAGCATCAAGCTCAAACTTGGTGAAGAGATCCTCCTTGGAGGAAGATGAAACACCCTAGGCAAGGTCGGCAAGAGTGCCAAACAAGTGTGGGACAAAGTACAGACATACAGGATAAGGTCCAATCCTTTCACAACTCGTAACAGTACATTGTATAAAAATGACATGCCAACTCTGCCCTAGGGGCAGTCTAAGGAATATAAATAGGAAAAAAAGGAAGCCTCCCATGGTATGTTATTTACTCTGATGCTCCTCCCTCATTCACTCCAAAAAACTTACTTGGGTGTTGAAGTCCCTTGTAGGTACCTACCCTTGGTGATCCAGCCACCATCATAAGGAAGAAGAATGCTAAGAGAACTACTATCCGTACACCGGAGTAGGGAGGAGGAAGTTCAACAGTGCATTTGTGCTCCCCACACCAGGTATACTCCATACAATATTGCAACAGTACCCAATACGAGTACAATAGGCATACGTGAGGATTTCCCACGTATGTGTGCACATAGATCCTAGGAAAGAGAGCATTCCTTCCATGTCAAATGCAAGAGAGACAATGGGACATATATAGCTCTAAAAGTGTGGAATATAATAGACATTTCAGAGATGTTTCAAATAAGTCATATGTCTATAGCTATGGAATGATATTGCCAGAAATGGTAAGGGGAAGAAATAATATATTGATGCCAAGGCTAGTTACACTAGTCAGATATACTTTCCACATTGGGTATACAAAAGGCTTAGCTTGAGATTGATGGAGTGGTAGCCGAAGAAGAAAATGAGATTACAAAGAAAATGGCTAGTTTATGGCGTATTCAAACCATTCCAAATTGTATACCCACAACACGATGAATAGAGTGAGATGGAAACATTGGCAAGTCAGTGTGAATTTCTTGGAAATGCCCCTTTTCTGCCTTCTATACAAGAATAGTTGCTGAATCTTCCACTGGTTTAAATGAAGTTCATTGCCTTTTCTTAAGTAATGTCAAAGACTTACTCACCCTAGGATCTCTCTAACGTAACACTAATATATTTCTCTTAGTTTCTAAAGATAATGGTGCATCAAGGAGTGAGGAAGAGGAACCAGAATTACACAAACTCACTTCCATTCATTTCACTCAAATCACAATTTCTTATGTTACAAATTATGCATGGAGTGGCCTATATAGGCAAACATTACATAATATAATAATAATAAACCTAGCATGCTTAATCTAGAAGCAAGTGGTAGTAGAGTTCAATTGAAACTCTTCTGCTGACTAGTCAAATATGACAACTGGATGAATACAAGTTCAACTTGAATTCTACTTTATCCTATAATATTCTAGAAGCTAGAAGTAAAGTTTAACTTGAATTCTTCAACCAAGATAATGACGTGGATAAACTTGGTTTATCTCTTAACATTGCCTCCCTTAAACCAAGCTTGTAGAACTTGACATTCCAAGCAATTTCTTAAATTTGTAAAATGACTCCATCTTCAATGGCTTGGGAAAAGTATCTGCAACTTGTTCTTCAGTGGAGCAATAATTAATCACCACTTCCTTCTCATTCACTAATCCCCGAATTTTGTGGAATCGAATAGTTATGTGCTTCGACCTTCCATGAAATACTGGATTTTTGCAAAGTGCAATAGCTAACTTGTTATCGCAAAATATTGTTGTAGGAATAGTTTGTTTATGATCTAACACTTCAAGAATTCTTCTTAGCCAAACCACTTATGTAGCACAACTTGCTGCTGCTATATATTCAGCTTCTGCTGTAGAGAGTGCAATAATCGGTTGTTTCTTTGATGACCATGATATTACACTTGAACCGAGATGAAATACATACCCTGAGTGCTTTTTCTTGTCTCTATGTCACCTACCCAATCATTGTCTATGTATCCAACAAGTTTTCATCATCAGCATTTTCATAAAATATCCCATCATTCAGGGTACCTTTGATATATCGAAGAATTCTTTTTATTGCTTGCAGATGACAAGACCGTGGCTCATCCATAAATTTACTAAGTAATCTAATTCCAAAAACAATATCTGGTCTGGTCAGTCAAATATCTCAGGCTGCCAATCAAGCTCTTATAATAAGTAGGATCCATAGTTCTTCCTTTATTTTCTTTCATCAGCTTCAATTTTTCTTCAATTGGATAGCAACTGACTTTGAATTTTCCGTATGAAATTTCTTCAAAATATCGTAAGCATATTTCTTTTGAGAAATAAAAATCTCATTATCTTTCTTAAAGACTTCGATGCCGAGAAAGAAGGACATCAAGCCCAAATCAGTCATCTCAAAGTGCTTCTCCATAGCCTCCTTGAATTTTGCTATCATCTTCAAGTTATTGCCAGTGAAAATCAAATCATCAACATAAAGACATACAACAAGAATATCTCCAGGCTCAACAGATTTAATGTACAGAGCATGTTTAAAAGGACATTTTTGAAAACTATTCTTAATGAAATAGGAGTCAATCTTCTTATACCATGCTCTTAGTGTTGTTTCAAACTATATAGAGCTTTCTTCAATCTGTAAACTTTATCTTCTTCTCTGGGAACTATATAACCTGCAGGTTGCTCAACATAAACTTCTTCTTCCAAAGTGCCATTTAAAAATGCTGACTTAACATCCATTTGATATATTTTCCACTTATTTTGAGCAGAAAGTGAAATCATCAAACGAATTGTATCTAATCTGGAAACAAGAGCAAATACCTCAAAATAATCAAGACATGGCTTTTGCTTGTTTGCAACTAATTTGGCTTTATAGCGATCAATCTGACCATTGGGTTTGTACTTTATCTTGTACACCCTAAACCTTAAACATTTAAAAATGCTGACTTACCATCCATTTGATATATTTTCCACTTATTTTGAACAGAAAGTGATGAGAATTGTATCTAATTTGGTAACAGGAGCACATACCTCAAAATAATTAATACCTGGCTTCTACTTGTACTCTTTTGCAACTAATCTGGCTTTATAGTGATCAATCTGACCATTGGGTTTGTACTTTGTCTTATACACCCACTTTACTCCTATTGATTTTTTATCAACAGGCATGTCTGTTAACTCCCATCTATCATTTTTCTCAATGGAATGAATTTCTTCATCCATGGCTTTCTTCCAATTCTTATCATTAGAAGCTTCTTCAAAACTCACTAGATCACAGTTTGCAAATAAAGAAAAACTGATAATTTCTTCACTAGATAGGTCATTATCATTACCCACAACATAATCCTGCAATCTAGCTGGTGGCTGACGATTTCTTTGAGGTCGGTTGGATGGTTCTGATTGAGATGATGTCTTTGGTTGTTCATTTTCTTCTATATAACTGTCAAAAATTGTCACAGCCTCTTTATGAGATTTTCTTGACCATTCCTATCTTCAATTTTCATCAAACGTCATATCTCTGCTGATTATCACCTTCTTTGTCTCTGGATTATATAACTTGTATGCTTTTGAATTCATACTATAGCCAATGAAAATGCATTTCTCACCTTTGTTATCTAGCTTTTTCCTCAATTGATCTGGCACATGGACATATGCTATACACCTAAAAATTTTGAGATGATGTATTGATGGTCTCCTTCCACTCCAAACTTCTTTTGGTGTCTTATCATGAAGACTCCTAGTAGGACACCTATTTAAAAGATAAACAGTAGTAGCAACTGCTTCTGCCCAAAATTCTTTAGGCATTTGTTTGAATCTCAGCATGTATCTGACCATATCCATAATTGTCCTATTCTTTCTTTCGATTACTCCATTTTGTTGGGGAATGTATCTCGTTGTTAACTAATGTTGAATTCCATGCTGCACAAAGAAATCTATACAGGCAAGATACTCCTGTCCTCTGTCTGTTATGAGGATTTTTAATTTTGCAACCACTTTACTTCTCTACAAATGCCTTAAATGACTTAAAGGCATCACAAGCTTCTGATTTCTGTTTAGAAAATATACCCATATTTTCCTGCTAAAGTCATCAATAAAAGTGATAAAATATCTGCTACCATCATGAGTTGGTACATCAACAGTGCACAATCTCCAACAGCTTTTTTGCTCTCCAAGATTTTCCAATAGGAAAGAATCTCTATGCATTTTTCCCAATTGACAAGTTTCACAAACACAATTAGGAATTTCAATAGTTGGCAAACCAGAAACAAGCCCTTTCCTTGATAGATAATTTAATCCAGAAAAGTGAAAGTGTCCAAAATGCATATGCCATAGCCAGTTGTCATCAGGTATCATTGAACTAGCAGGAAAATTTTTCATGCTATATTTTTAGTGGAAAAAGTCTGTTTGAAGTCATTCTCACCTTTACAATAAACTTCCCATTCTTATCAAATATCATGCAATAACCTTGAAAAACCTGTATGTTGTAGCCTTTTTTTGACAACTGTCCTATACTCAATAGATTATGACAAAGTCCAGGAGCATTATATCAGAAATGAAGTTGTGAGAGCCATATTTCAATTTGATTTCTATCTAACCTTTTCCGAAAATAGGAATGTTTGTATTGTTGCCAAATGCAATGATGATTTAACTAACTCATCAAGTGAGGAAAACACTTCCTTTTTGTCACACATATGATTGCTACAACCAATATCCAAATACCATGTATTTTCCTCTTCTGAAAAAGAATTGCTTATCAGGAATAGACTTAGTTGGTTAAAATTCTCACCAATATTTTGGTACTGGCTTTCAACAACATTAGCGTGATTATTATTGAAATTATTCTGATTCATCAGATTGAATCTACAATTTGCAGCTTTGTGACCAAATTTCCCATAGTAGAAGTAGTTGAAATTTGTTCTCTCTTGATAGTTGTTTCCTCTTCCTCTACTTCGGTTAGCAGGTCCAAAGTTTCCACCTATTCCGTGGTTAGGTGGTCTGAAATTGTTGCTTCTTCCTTGACTATAGTTACTGGCGCGACCTCTTCCTTTGAAACTTCCTTTCCCTCTTCCTCGATTAGTGTTGCCATGACCTCTTGCTTCTCCATCATGACTTGATTTAGCATCAGTGTTTAGATTCATGTGACTCTTCAGGGCTTCTTCGGCTTTTTTTTTTTTGTCTTCTCTAAAATTCTGCTAACATGACTTTCTATACTTCCTTGCAACTCTACAATTGTCAATTTCTCTATATCGTGGGACTCTAATATCGTAGTCACCACATAATCAAACTTCATAGGCATGGTGCGTAGAATTTTTTCTACAACCATGCTATCTGGAATATTCTCTCCATAGACTCTCATTTTATTGACAAGATTAGTAATATGAGAGAAATATTGCTCAACAGTTTCTGAACTAGACATCTCATACCTTTCATATTCTCTACGTAAAGACTACAATTTTGATTTTTACGCCTTTTTAACACCTTTGTATGATAACTTCAATATCTCCCATGCTTCTTTGGCAGTTTTGGCATTAGCAATCTTGCCAAATATTAAATAATCTACTCCTTGATGGATTTGAGACAACGCCAATTGATCTCTTCTCTGAGCCGCTGCATCAGCTCCTTTTTGCAAACCTAGTTCAATAAGGCTCCAAATATTGTGAGCCCTCAAGTGAGTGGCCATCAATGTCTCCCAATAACTATAATTTAACTTCCCATCTAATTTGGGACCTAACCAATAATATTGTAATTATTTGCCATGATGACTCTCTAAAAACAACTGTATGAGAACACTCTTGTTCCTCACAAACTCTCTAAACAAATTGGTGCTGGATTTAACCAACTCTGATACCAATTTGATGTCAAAGACTTACTCACCCCAGGACCTCTCTAACACAACACTAATATCTTTCTCTTAATTTCTAAAGATAATGGTGCATCAAGGAGTAAGGAAGAGGAATTAGAATTACACAAACTCACTTCAATTCATTTCACTCAAATCACAATTTCTTATGTTACAAATGATGCATGGAGTGGCCTATATATATAGGCAAACATTACATAATATAATAATAATAAACCTAGCATGCATAATCTAGAAGCAAGTGGTAGTAGAGTTCAATTGAAACTCTTTTGCTGACTAGTCAAACATGATGACTGGATGAATACAAGTTCAACTTGAATTCTACTTTATCCTATAATATTCTAGAAGCTAGAAGTAAAGTTTAACTTGAATTCTTTAACTAAGATGATGACATGAATAAGCTTGGTTTATCTCTCAACATTAAGCGTTATTATAGCTACAGGAATCATAAAACTAGTAACTTTATAACATTAATACCTCTCTGGTCAGAGGTTTACATATTTAAATGATGTGCTATTGACTATTTTTCTGCTACACATATACTGGTATTTCATAGCTTTTTCATATATCTGTTCTAAACTTCTAATTAAAGGAATTTTTATAGCATTATCACGTGCGAGGACCTTAGAGTTGATGCGTCGCGTATCTTGAGAAAGGCTGTCATCCGCGTTAATAGTCAAATTGCAACAGCTGCTTTGCAATTAATTATAATGTTCCCAGGAAAACGATAGGCAAAGTTTCCACCACCATTTACTTAACGTTTTGACGGAGAAAATGTGACGCAGAAGAAAAAGAAATGGGGGAGCTGTTGAATAGACCTTGGATGTCGTTACATGTAAATTAATTTACAAGTTGCCCACCAAAATATCAGCTGCTTTTATTATTTGGGTTTCTGTGTATGTGGCAGGCTTGACTAAGTAAAATTAGCTTCATGAATTTCTTAGACACACACATCTTTAATCAATACTTGCATTAAAAATATCTAGGTCTGTAATCAAGAATTGGACATTAATGCTCAGTTTTGAGTTTGGTGCTTATTTTGATAAATCTTAAAATAGTAGAGTATATTTTTCCTTTATTTTTTAATATTAGATTTACTTATAAATTAAACTTTTATAATTTTGGAAATTGTAAAATTACATTTAATTAAATAGTTCTATATATTATTATAACTTTTTTTTATCCGTTTTAAACTTTTAATATCCAAATAGAATTATAACCAGTTGTTTTTACACAAGACAATCAACTAGCGGTGTTGTTCTTTCTTTTTAAGAAATTATTAATCGCAGTTATTTACATGGCACAATTATAGCAGAGAGTTTTAAAAAGAGTGCCATTTACATGCTAGTATGTTGAAAATTTACCACCTCTTACACATCTTTCATGATCTATCAACTATACAATGCACATTTGAAAAAAGCCAACTGCAAGACAATTCTATCACATTAGTTTTTTTATTTATTCGTTAATTATGATTGCTTACTCTAATAATCATTTTAATTATTTAAATAAAATAATTAAAACAATAATTATTATAAGTAATAATAATTAATATTCAATAAAAGGTAGTAAATATTGTTTTGAAAATTTTTTTCTTAGCAATACAGTATTAAAAAAAATCATTGGTAATTACTATCGATGCATTATTTTTACATGGAAACTTTCTGCCAAAAAATTAATAAGTAATTTTCATAATAAAATATGTGAGAATATGATAAAATTATGCATCATGGGGTAAAATATCTATTGGTAATATTACATGATATTTCGTTATTATTATATTTGTGAACAGTGAAAAATATAATAAAATTCTCAAATAATTATCAATGAAAAGAAAAATTATTGACACATTATTTTCTAACAGATTATTTCAACTTCAAAATCCATCAGTAAAATTAATTTTCTAACTGTGAAATGGATGAAGTATTATGCAACTAATAATAACGTTCACATTTATTCAACAATATGAATGAAGTGCTAACTAATGCCCGATTGCTTCTTGCTCTTTTCATCTCGATCGTAGCAAATAATGGAGGAGGGATAAAATGATAAATCACATTTTAGAAATATTAAAATATAAAGTAAAATTATTACAAGTTTTTTATTATATTAAAAAGGTTTAATCCTAGCTGTTTATTTTCAATTTTAGAGGTTGAGATGCAAGGACCATCATGATCCAAAACCCAACATGGCCCACCATAGAATCCTCCTGTAACATATATACTCATTCACCTCACAACCTCCCCAATGACCAGTGAGAAGAATTTGGATAAACTGGCGGTTGCTCCACTTCCACATTCTCCTCCTCCTTTGTTTTCACATGGATCGGTTGACTCTATTATTTCCAATCTTAATAACAGTACTTCATCTATCAGTATCAGGTAATCGATAAATCAACTTCATAAACACACATCAAACAAGATAAAATGAAATCATTTCCCATCATGTGCTAATATAATTTTCTTCTAATGTGTTTATATGAACATACACCAATTGTTTCAGGGGTGAAATCAACAACCTTCACGCTACGTAACAAATGTAACAACACAGTGTGGCCTGGCATTCACTCAGACGAAGGGGTGGCGCCTTTGGCAACCACCGGCTTCGCCCTGCAAACAGGCGAGTCCCGGACCATCTCCGCACCATCCTCCTGGAGCGGCCGCTTCTGGGCCCGCACCTTGTGCGCCCAAGAATCCGCCGGAAAGTTCTCCTGCTCCACAGGCGATTGCGGCTCCGGCAAGGTCGCATGTGACGGCAGAGGGGCCGCGCCGCCAGTCACCCTCGCAGAGTTCGCCCTTCACGATGGCAACGGCGTACGCCTCGATTTCTACGACGTTAGCTTGGTCGATGGTTTCAACCTTCCGATACTGGTGGCCCCACAGGGTAGCTCCGGCGATAACTGCACCGCCACGGAGTGCGTTGGAGACGTCAACGCCGCGTGTCCTGCGGAGCTTAAGCTTATAGCTAAGAACGGAAGAGTCATCGCTTGCAGGAGCGCGTGCGATGTGTTCGGTACGTCGGAGTATTGCTGCACCGGAGCGTATAACGCACGCGACACTTGCAAGCCTTCTTCTTACTCGGAGTTCTTCAAGCGCGCATGTCCCAGCGCGTACAGCTACGCGACCGACGATAAAACGAGCACGTTTACGTGTGCATCGGCGAATTATACCATCACTTTTTGTCCTTCCCCTGAAAACAGGTAATTAATTAGATTCAGGAATCCTGGTAAGAATATGGATTCCCATATGCATATATATGCACATACATTATCAATATCTCTTTGTTGTTGTTGTTAAGGACTTCGGCGGCTCCCCGGCCTCAACCAACACCAGGAGGTTCTTACCAGCCTCAGCCACCACCACCAGGAGGTTCTTACCAGCCTCAATCACCACCGCCAGGACGTTCCGATTACTCAGTTTGTAGCTATACGCCATACAAGTGTGGAGAACTACCCAACTTATACTACCCTTTCTGGGGAGATGAGCAGCGACCCCCTATCTGCGGCGGTGGTGACCAATTCAACCTCACCTGCGAGGATGATCATCAATACCCTTCCATTCAAATGGGCTCACAAATATTCGAGGTGCGGCACATTGACACCAAGGCTAACACTATGACAATGGTGCCACTGCCAGAAGGACCTGATGTTTGTTCTCCGCAGTTCTACATTTCTTTGAGCCCTCTCTTTAGGTATAACCAAACCGTGCACAACATCAGCGTATTCTCCGATTGCCCCTCCGGAGTTCCTCTATCAGGTGGGAACAACTTTACATGCGGTAGTGACAATCGTGTAGTCTATTATGTGGGTACGGAAGACGAGGTGTTGAAACAACATCCCGACCTTGAGAAATGCGGGCGTCGTGTCCAAGTGCCTGCCGAGGCTGTTTATCAGCCCAGTGACGGAGACGGAGTTGCTGCTCTCAAGGGAGCTTTTGGTAAAGGTTTTAATTTGAGCTACGCCATTTCCGAGGAATGCACAAGATGCGTGGGAAGCAGAGGAGCCTGCGGGAGAAATGATACAACACATCAATTTACCTGCTACTGTCCAGATGGATCTAACGCGCTTGATTGTTCCGGTCATCGCGGAAGTATGTCTTTTAATTTCTGTCGCCTGTTCTTTGCTTTTTGCTCAATTCCCCACCCCTCATGGCACTGCATTTTAAGAAAAATGACACGTGGACATCGCGCTTACGATATAGGTTAAAAAATCTAATAAAATAGTGAATCCATTTCAATTTTTTTTTTTTTTTAACTGGATCCAGCACCTTATTTATTTATTTTCTCTATATTGTTAAATATGTTGTACAATTATCATTACTCGCATCTTACTTTAGGTAGAATGCATATCAAAGTCCTGTTCATCCTTAGTCATGGTCTTTCATAATTCATTTTAGTCATTGTCCTTAATGATTCATTTTGTCGGTGATACCACTGATGATTAATAAATATGGCGCCATGGCTTAAGCAATAGATTTTGATTTTGGTGCAATCTGTTTGCTAGAATTGGTGACAAAGCACATCACTAAAACTCGCAATTTAGTCTCTTATATTTATTGTGGAGGATAAATTGATCTATTAAATTTGAAAAATCTTATAGTAATTCATCTAATTTCATAAATAAAGACAAGTTAGTCCCTCTATTATATTATGATATGAACGACATTTCTGTTAACTTGCTTATATGTTCTGTTAATTTTTATATTGAGTCTTAACTTGTTTCACTTCTCTAAATGAAGTTGTTTAGACTTTCTTCTTCATCTTCTCTCTCATCATAGCTCTCGACTCAGAAGAAAGATTTTGACTTGAAATTATCATTTATTTTACACAGAAAGAGAAGTGAGGAAAGTTAGGATCTTAAATAAAAATTAACAGTACACGTAAATAAGTTAACAATAGTACATATAAATAAGCTAACAAGATACAGCTTAGATGACAATTTTACAGGGGGATTAATTTATCCCCATTTATGACATTTGAGAAACTAATATGAAAATTTTTAACTTTAAATAACTAATTTGTCTCCTATTATAAATCTAAGAGACAGAAATGAGAATTTAGTCTCCTTTTAATTTTGGATACCCAATTACCATCTATGGAGAAAGGCTTTTTGTACATACTCCCATGGAGACAGCTTTGAGATGGGTTGAAAGAAGTGAAATTAAAAATTTTCAAATAAAAAGTACTGCTTTCACGATTTAGAACTTTCCGATCATGAAAAATGATTGATGCAATATTGGATTTAATTGAGAAATATTAATAGTATAAAAAAAATTTATGTATTCATTTAATTATATAATGACACATTATGTACTATAATTAAGTCATGTCATAAACTTATCTCAATCAAAAGTTTAAGTTAGTGGGTTATGATATATTAATAATTTTATATGAAATGTAGGGGGCCCACTTGCCACATTTTTGGATGCCTTGAAATGTGAGAAATAAAATATAACATAATTTGAGTGGTGGATGTAAAATGTGCTCTCTTAAGTCCATATATTTTTTCAGTAACCTCTTAAGCCCGTGCATACAAATAACACTCCTCTTGTTAAAATGAATCCATTGTTGTGTCAGTTTTTTTGTAAAATATATCACACCTCCCATCTATAGACCATAGTGCTAGGAAGTGATTAGGAGGTTACTAAAACTTTTCTCTCCTTTCAATTGATCCATTCTACTGTACATTGTTCATCTGGGAGGAAGAAAATTCTTCATCCACTAGCAAATTTGACCATAAAGTTTCTGATAAAATGAACCATAGGTGGGTCCAATGCAAACTGTTAGTGGAAATAATTTGCTGTGAAGGGAGAAACAGCCTTCCTCCAGGAGTAGATAAGAAAATTTCCTTCAATACATTAAGGAGAATGTGTGAATTTATTTTGAAAATTATTATTTATACATTATGTAAATAAGATATTGTATCGATTCAATCTCTATTTATCATTGGACGTAGCTTAAATTCCATTTGAATGAGTTAATAATTGATTTATAATTGATTTATTTCTTACCACACAAGCGGAGCACACTACGATTGAAAAATTGAAAGGCATGGACCTGAAATATTTTTCTATTGTATATAGATAACATTTTTCCAATATAATATTCGCCATTTTCGAATGGTAAAACCTTAGCGCCAATTGGCTGAGTTACCAATACTCTAACAGACTTCTATGGCAGGTAATGGGCGGCACTGGAAAAGGCAAGTTATTATAGGTAATAAAGATTAAATTTTCTCTTATATTTTTTCTTTAATATTTTTCTTTTACTGTTTCTTATGATATTGAAGAGGAAACCGTTATCCTTTACTGATAGACAACTATGACCTTCTCTTATTTTTGATGATGAAGACTTGATAGTCCTTATTTTCTCTTTGGAGTTTGGACTTCAACTTTTCTAAACCGTTCAAATTAAGCACCAAGGAGATGCCACAGATGATTTCTGTCAACTACAAGCCAAATATCAAAACTTTTGTTTCTCTAGCACATGTTAATTTATGAAAATAAAAGGATATCATATGTTTCTTAACCCCTAATTCTGATCCGACTCTATTTGCGAACAGGTGTTACAGGTGCAGTGATTGCAGGATTGTTAATTTGTTGTTTTATATGCAAGTTATCAGGATGGCAAGAAAAATCTTGGTTGCCAACAAAGAGTAACCAAGATATTGAAGCCTTCTTGAAAACTCATGGAGCTCTGACTCTGAAAAGATACAAATTTTCAGATGTGAAGAAAATGACCAACTCCTTCAAAATTAAACTAGGACAAGGAGGTTTTGGTGCTGTTTACAAAGGAAATCTACTCAATGGTTCCAATGTGGCCATAAAGATATTGAATCGATCTAAAGGAAATGGTAAAGATTTCATCAATGAAGTGGCTAGCATCAGTAGAACTTCTCATGTAAATGTTGTCAATCTTCTTGGATTTTGCATAGAAGGCCGTAAGAAAGCTCTTATTTATGAGTTTATGTCTAATGGTTCCCTTGACAAGTTTATTTACAAAAAGGGACATGAAAACACTCCATCTTTGAGTTGGGATAAGTTATATCAAATTGCAATAGGGATAGCTAGAGGGCTTGAGTATTTGCATAGAGGATGCAATACTCGAATTTTACATTTTGACATAAAGCCCCATAATATTCTTTTGGATGAGAATTTTTGTCCTAAGATATCAGATTTTGGGCTAGCAAAGCTTTGTCCCAAAAAAGAAAGCATTATTTCCATGTCAGATGCCAGAGGAACAATAGGTTATGTAGCTCCAGAAGTGTGGAATAGACATTTTGGTGGAGTTTCTCATAAGTCTGATGTTTATAGCTATGGAATGATGCTACTAGAAATAGTGGGAGGGAGGAAGAATATTATTGCAGAAGCGAGTCACACGGATGAGATATATTTTCCGGACTGGATATACAAGAGGCTTGAGCAAGGCACTCATCTGGGACTTGATGGCGAGGTGACAATAGAAGAAAATGAGGTCATTAAAAGAATGACTGTGGTGGGTTTATGGTGCATTCAACCAATTCCAAATGATAGACCCACTATGAGTAGAGTTGTAGAAATGCTGGAAGGTAACATGAATTCCTTAGAAATGCCTCCAAAGCCTGTTCTGTCTTCTCCCGTAAGATCTGTGGCAGAATCTTCTACTACTGTTAATTAAGTTCATTGCATTGTATTCCACATATTGCCACTATGTGCCGAACACACATAGCTACTTGAGTGTTTTTATTGAAAGCATAGATATCTAGTGCTGTAGAGTATAGACGTTGAGATTGATAAGTAGCACACGCATATCCTAATTTGTGACTAGGAATGTTGCTTTTTTTTTTTTGTTTTCATTAGAACTAAGAACTCGTGGCTCGTCCATGTTGCTTTTTCTAGGGAATGTTGTTTTCCTTGATTGTCAAAATACAAATGCATAACATTGTTAGTGATTAAGTGTTTTCTGATTTAGTATTTGGTGATATTTTTCTAAAATTTGAATCTTGTTGATTTTTGAAAGCTCATAGAACTACGATCTTGAGTGACTTATGATTGACGATATTCTATTGACTCAATTCATTTCTCATTTCAAGTATAGATTCGTCAATCTCCATTTTTATCCATGATCATTCTTGCATAATTGATTTTGCTTATTCCTTGGAGAATATAGAAGAGTTACAAACTCCAGTGGTCTCTTTTTATTACTCATTATTAATCATTGGATTATCCGACATCATTATAAATTGTTTTATTTTATTTTACAATTAATGATTGTCAATTTATCAGTTGTATTTTATTGTTACTATCAAGCTGAGAATGCTCTGCCTCTACAAGAGGCCTTAGAGTAGAGGCATTGTTCTGAGAGTGGGTCTTATAATACTCTTTTTGAAGAGGTCCTTGACTTATGATAAGTATAAGTCAATTTTTTCTGATTGGTTTGGTGTTTTTGCTTCCAACTTTTCAAAATCAATGGTGATTTTGAGAGCATCTGATAAAATATTTTTAGAGTTAGTTTCTGCTCTCTGAAATTTTAAAAACTAATATAATATTACTTTAATTAATAACAATAGATGTAGAAATTACACTCTTTAATATATATATATCCATTATTGTTTGGATATTTGAAGTATATTTACCAAGCAATATTATCATGACTACTACTTATTAAAAATAACTTTTACATTATTTTATAAAAGAAAAATACTACTATGACCTTTTAACGGTTAGTTTCTAAGAGGCCAAAAAGCTTCATAGCTTTTTAAGAGCCACACCAAACAAAGCCTAAGTTAACTCAAAACTAATAGTTATATAAATTAATCTGAGTTTCTTTTGAGTTCCTTTGATGATAGTTGCTTGAAATATATATTAATCTTAGTTATATAATATATATTATAAAACTTCCAAAGCAGCCAAAATATCTTCTTCATCATCTGCAGCGAGTCCAATTTTATTAGTGTATACAGTGGTAGTTATAAAACCGTTTATCATGTTGTTAGTCATATAGTTAGTTATGTAATTAATGAAGTCAGTTAGAACTCATGTACTATATATATCCATTTACTTAATTAATGAAACTCAACTCATTACTTTCAATTACTCAATATGGTATCATAAGACTAAAATACACTCCGCACACTTTCTTTCTCTGCTTCTCTTCTTTCTTGAGCTTTCCCTCACTTTCTTGTGCTTTCTTGCAAATTTTTCTTTCTCTTTCTGTTTCTTGCTTGCTTCATTCTCAGTCATGGATGATGTAGAGCATGATTCCTCTTTCAATCCATACTTTCTTCATTCCTCGGATTAACTCTTGTTTCTCAAGTCCTGACCGGTGAGAACTATGTTTCATGGAAGAGGTCTATGGAAATGGCTTTGAATGCCAAGAATAAACTTGGTTTTGTTGATGGTTCCATTTCCTCTCCTGATCCAAATGATCTACAGTGCTAGTTATAAAACCGTTTATCATGTTGTTAGTCGGATAGTTAGTTATGCAATTAATGAAGTCAGTTAGAACTCATGTACTGTATATATCCATTTACTTAATTAATGAAAGTCAACTCATTACTTTCAATTACTCAATAAATTTCGTTTCCTAGTTGTCCGGACCCCTCAGCCTCCACGCGGACATCTACCTCACTTTCTTCAAAATTCTTCACATCCCGAGATTCCAAGTTAATGTAACTCTCGCAAATATACAGAATCGTACAAATAATAGAGCATTGGATAGAGTATCGTTGCCATAGGGATAAGCTATGGGTAGTTTACGAGAATAACTATTTGGACAAAATTAAATTAATGAATTTCAATTAAAAAAAATTGAAGAAAATTGACAGGCAAAATAAATAAATAAAAGAAAATAAATAGATTGAATAATGAAATATGTGATAAGAGAATAAAATATGATAAACATCAAGGCAATTGATTTTACATTACTGTTAATGTAACTATTATGAATATCAAATAATTTATTTATATTTTAACTGACAAATGATCGGACTTCTAAATTAATTAGCAGCGCCTCTCAAGGTCAAAAAATTCTTTTTAGCCCAAAATGATTGTCTAATCTATTAGCACAAACTAATTTATGAAAATGATTAAACTCTATGGATCCAAACAATGACCACATGAAATGCATTTATATATCTCTAGTTTTCACTCAAGGCATGGTGTTTATGTCAAGAGGCAACGTTTATAAACCATATCCTAGTTATTGCAAACCCTTAATTCAATTAATTGATGATAAGGCAATTAAGAGCATTAAACATAAATATAAACACTTAGTCAGTAGAATAGAAATAAAATTAATATAAATCCATAAAAAGTATTGTTGAACAACTGGATCCATCAATGCGCTAGTAACAGGGACTTAGTTCATGCTAAAATAATATTAGAAAAAAAAGATATGAAGATGAAGAAAATAAAACGCATTGATAACCATAAACTTGGAATGAGTGATGAAGATCAACCGAGATCTGTCATTGAGTTGAACTCTCAGATCCTTAATCTTTGTATGGGTACTATGCGACGGCTAGAAACTCTAAAAAAAAAATTGTACATAATTAACTTAGGTTTATTAAGGTGGCTATTTACAGTCAACCGACGAAAATAAAATGGACCGGACTTGAAATCGAGAAATATTTGCATCCTCATGGAACAATTTAACGTGTATTCCATGGAACAATTATAATCATTCAATCTTGATTTAAAATACTTAAAATTTATATAAAAATTAAAAATATGTGGTTGTGAATGTTCCTAAAATATGTATTAAATGTACTTTAGGAGTATATAAGTATTTATCTTGGAACCACACGTCTGAGAAAATTTGTGCGCTTTTGGCACTCTAACATGGCAAATTCCCAGAGACTCCTTTCAGCATGAGCGCTTTAGTGCTTACATGTGAGCTTTAGCGCTTCAGCGCTTATGTAGCAGTTCAGGGGCTTTAGCACATGTTTATGTTGGGTTTGGGCTCACTCCTATGTGAAGAAAAGCCCAAAACCAAGCTAGCCCACTTACCATATGAGAGTAGTCAGCTAGGGTAAGAAGAGGGTGCTCATTTTGTAAAAAGTCCCGCAGCCACACATAGAGAGAAAAGAGAGAACTCGGCCTCCACTCCTCCTCATTTTCTGTCAAGAGCAGTCACCGTAAATCGGCCGTTACAAATTTGTTCACCGTTGGATCGGGCTGAAATTTGGACAGTAGGTTCGTAACAGGGGTTCTTCATTCTGAACGGTCAGATTATTGAACAAAGGTCTGGAGTGTGAGATATTGAGCTCGAACTGAGGTTCTGTTCCGGTTTGCGGAATCAGCTTTTCTAGTTTAAGCTGTCACCGTAAATCGCCATTTTGGAAGTGGTTCACCGTTGGATCGGGCTGAAATTTTGACAGCAGCTTCCAGACAGGTGGTTCTTCATTCTGAACGGTTGGATTGTGGAAATAAGGTCCGGAGAGTGAGAAACTGGTCTCGGACAGAAGCTCCAATTTTTGGGGTATTTCACATTTCCTTGTTCTCAATTTTGTGAATTGGTGATTGGTTAGTTTAGATTGTTGTTAGCACGATTTGTGCATTTATTTGAGACTCTCTTGTACCTGTTTTGATCATAGTGGAGCTATTTCATTGGTCTGGACGACCCGTGGTTTTTGTCTCTCACATTGAGGGAATTTTTCACGTTAAAAATCTTGGTGCATTGTTCCGATTATTGTTCTGGTTAATTTGTGTTGTTTGCTGCCATTATTTCGCTGCTATAATTGTTGCTCCTCTTGTTCTTGCAAGTAGGGAATTGTGTGTTTAGTTCCCAACATTTGGCATCAGAGCTCTATCTTGGGCATTATTGATTATAGCTTGCTTGAATGATGGAGGCAAATACAAATAGAATGGTATCATTGAACGGTAGTAACTATCATATATGGAAAGGCAAGATGAAAGATTTGTTGTTTGTTAAAAATCTGCATATGCCTGTGTTTGCTACACAAAAACCAGAGTCAAAAACTGAAGAAGAATGGGAGTTTGAGCATCAACAAGCTTGTGGTTTTATTCGGCAATGGGTAGAAGATAATGTTTATAATCACATTGCTAATGAGACTCATACTAGAACTATGTGGGAAAAGATTGAATCCTTGTATGCTTCCAAGTCTGGGAATAACAAGTTGTATTTGTTGAATATGTTGATGAATTTGAGATACAAGGAAGGGTCTTCCATATCTGACCACTTGAATGAGTTTCAAGGAGTTTTAAATCAGTTGTCAGGCATGGGAATCAAGTTTGAAGATGAGGTTCAAGGGCTTTGGTTGCTAAATACTCTACCAGACTCTTGGGAGACATTTCGCATTTCACTTACTAATTCTGCTCCTAATGGTGTAGTAACCATGCAACTCGTTAAAGGTGGTGTCTTGAATGAAGAAGTGAGAAGGAAGACTCAAGGTTCTTCATCTCATTCAGAGATGTTGGTTGCAGAAGATAGGGGGAGAAGTCAGAAGAAAGGTACAAGAGGTAGAGGCAAAAGCAGAAGCAAGTCCAGATCAAGGTATAAAAATATTGAATGTCATTACTGTCATAAAACAGGGCACATCCAAAAGCATTACTTTCTTTGGAAAAGGGAGAACAAAGGTAAGCAAGAGAAAAAAGAACACAATAATGATCGTGTCTCTACTACTACGTCAGATGATCTTCTCATTGTAGGTTATGAGAACATGATTAATGTAGTATCTGATGAGTCTGACTGGATAATTGATAGTGGTGCCTCAATACATGTCACGCCAAGGAAGGAGTTCTTCACATCTTACACTTCAGGTGACTATGGAGTGCTAAAGATGGGCAATGATGGATTGGCCAAGGTGATTGGTATGGGAGATATTTGTTTAGAAACTAATGTTGGAATGAAGTTTCTGTTGAAGGATGTTAAACATGCTCCAGATCTCCGCTTGAACTTGATTTCGGTCAGAAAGCTTGATGATGAAGGTTATGTTAGCACCTTTGGTAATAGTCAGTGGAAACTTACTAAAGGCAACTTGGTAGTGGCTCGAGGAAAGAAGACCTCAAGTTTGTATGTGATGAAATCCACAATTGCAAAAGGCAATGTGAATGCAGTTGAAAGCAAAGAAGCTTCAGAGTTATGGCATAGAAGGCTTGGTCATATAAGTTAAAAAGGTCTCAATTGTTTAGCTAAAAAGGATGTACTTTCTGGTTTGCCTTCAAGAAGCATCCTCCTTCAAGGAAATCAGATTTCTTGGAGTTGGTGCACTCTGATGTTTGTGGTCCATTGAAGGCAAAGTCTTTTAGTGGTGCTCTTTATTTTGTAACTTTCATTGATGATCACTCAAGGAAGCTTTGGGCTTATTCTTTGAAGACCAAGAATCAAGTCTTGGAGAAGTTCAAAGAATTCCAAGTTTTGGTCGAGCGGCAAACAGGTAAGAAGCTTAAATGCATTCGTACTGATAATGGTGGTGAATATTGTGGGCCATTTGATGAGTACTGTAAAGAGCAAGGTATTAGGCATGAAAAGACACCTCCTAAAACACCTCAGCTGAATGGTTTGGTGGAGAGAATGAATAGGACGTTAATTGAAAGAGTTAGGTGTATGCTTACTGAAGCAAAGCTGCCTAAGCATTTCTGGTGATAGGCATTGCTTACAGCAGTACATGTGATTAATTTGAGTCCTGCTGTTGCTTTAGATAATAATGTTCCAGATAATGTGTGGTTTGGCAAGAATGTCTCTTATAATTACTTGAGAGTGTTTGGGTGCAAGGCATTTGTTCATGTTCCAAAGGATGAGAGATCTAAGTTGGATGTGAAGACAAAGCAATGCATCTTTATTGGGTATGGTCAGGATGAGCTTGGCTATAGGCTCTATGACCCAATTGATAAAAAGCTTGTGAGAAGCCGTGATGTGGTGTTTGTCGAAGACCAGACCATTGAAGATATTGAGAAAGTGGAGAAGACTGAATCCCAGAATAGTAGTGACTTGATCGATGTAGATCCAGTCCAGCCACCACATGCACAAGAACTAGCAGAGCATCAGGCCCAGGATCATATGCAAGAAGATGACCATAGGCTTCGTGATGACCAGTAGGTAGGAGATCATTTAGATGCTCCAACTGATGATGTTGTTGATGATCAGCATGAAATACCTACAAATCAGCCTGTTGCACTTAGGAGGTCTACTAGAAAGATACAACCTTCAACAAGGTATCCTTCTGATGAGTATGTGACCTTGACTGATGGGGGAGAACCTGAATGTTATGAGGAGGCTATGAATAGTGACCAGAAGCAAAAATGGGTTGATGCTATGCAAGATGAAATGCAGTCCTTGTATGATAATCAAATATTTGAGCTCGTGAAATTACCTAATGGTAAGAAAGCTTTGCAAAACAGGTGGATATACAGGTTGAAACATGAAGGGAATTCTTCTTCCCCAAGGTATAAAGCTAGATTGGTGGTTAAAGGCTTTAGGCAGAAAAGGGGCATTGATTATGATGAGATTTTTTCTCCTGTTGTCAAGATGTCCTTTATTAGGACTGTTTTGAGTTTGGCTGCAAGTCTTGATTTAGAGATAGAGCAGATGGATGTAAAAACTACTTTCCTCCATGGTGATCTTAAGGAGGAAATCTACATGGAGCAGCCTGAAGGTTTTAAAGCAAAAGGAAAAGAAGATTATGTGTGCAAACTCAAGAAGAGCATATATGACTTGAAGCAAGCTCCGAGGCAATGGTATAAGAAGTTTGAGTCTATAATGGGAGAGCAAGGCTATAACAAGACTACTTCAGATCATTGCGTTTTCATTAAATAGTTTGCTAGTAATGATTTTATTATCCTTTTGTTATATGTTGATGACATGCTTATTATTGGTCAAAATGCTTCTAGAATTGATAGGTTGAAGAAGAAACTTGGGATGTCATTTGCAATGAAGGATCTCGGACCAACAAAGCAGATTCTTGGTATAAGAATCATCCGGGATAGAAAGGAGAAGAAACTTTGGTTGTCACAAGAGAAATGCATTGAAGCCGTGCTGCAAAGGTTTCAAATGGAGAGCGCTAAAGCTGTTAGTACTCCTCTTGCTACACACTTCAAATTGAGTTGCAAGCAAAGTCCATCAAATGAAGAAGAGAAGAAAGACATGCAGAGAGTTCCATATGCTTCAGCTGTGGTTAGTTTGATGTATGCTATGGTTTGCACTAGACCAGACTTAGCTCATGCAGTTGGTAGTGTTAGTCGTTTTCTTTCAAATCCAGGAAGAGAGCATTGGAATGCAGTGAAGTCAATTATAAGATATCTCCATGGTACTTCTGGCTTGAAGTTATGTTTTGGAAATGAGAAGCCTTTTCTAGTTGGTTACACTGACTCGGACATGGCAGGAGATGTTGACTCTAGAAGGTCTACTTCAGGTTATTTGATTAAATTTGGAGGTGGAGCTATAGCTTGGCAATCTAAGTTGCAAAAGTGTGTTGCTTTATCCACTACAGAGGCTGAATTCATTGCCATTACCGAAGCATGCAAGGAGATGCTTTGGCTGAAGAAGTTCTTACAAGAGCTTAGTTTTACTCAAGAGAAATATGTGTTATTTTGTGATAGTCAAAGTGCTATACATCTTGGTAAGAACTCAACTTTTCATTCAAGGTCTAAACATATTGATGTGAGGTATCATTGGATACGTGATACTTTGAATGCTAAGTTGTTGGAACTTGAAAATGTTCACACTGATGAGAATGGTTCAGATATGATGACTAAATTTTTGCCAAGATGGAAGTTTGAAGTTTGTTGTTTGATCGCCGGTTTGGCGGTTACCTCCACATAGTCGTGAGGGGGAGATTTGTTGGGTTTGGGCTCACTCCTATGTGGGGAAAAGCCCAAAACCAAGCTAGCCTACTTACCTTATGAGAGTAGTTAGCTAGGGTAAGAAGAGGGTGCTCATTTTGTAAAAAATCCCGCAGCCACACATAGAGAGAGAAGAGAGAACTCGGCCTCCACTCCTCCTCATTTTCTGTCAAGAGTAGTTACCGTAAATCGACAGTTACGAATTTGTTCACCGTTGGATCGGGCTGAAATTTGGACAGCAGGTTCGTAACAGGTGGTTCTTCATTCCGAACGGTCAGATTATTGAACAAAGGTCTGGAGTGTGAGATATTGAGCTCGAACTGAGGTTCTGTTCCGGTTTGCGGAATCAGCTTTTCTAGTTTAAGCTGTCACCGTAAATTGCTGTTTGGGAAGTGGTTCGCCGTTGGATCGGGCTGAAATTTGGACAGCAGCTTCCAATAGGTGGTTCTTCATTCTGAACGGTTGGATTGTGGAAATAAGGTCCGGAGAGTGAGAAACTGGTCTCGGACAGAAGCTCCAATTTTTGCGGTATTTCACATTTCCTTGTTATCAATTTTGTGAATTGGTGATTGGTTGGTTTAGATTGTTGTTAGCACGATTTGTGCATTTATTTGAGACTCTCTTGTACCTGTTTTGATCATAGTGGAGCTATTTCATTGGTCTGAACGACCCGTGGTTTTTGTCTCTCACATTGAGGGAATTTTCCACGTTAAAAATCTTGGTGCATTGTTCCGATTATTGTTTTGGTTAATTTGTGTTGTTTGCTGTCATTATTTCGCTGCTATAATTGTTGTTCCTCTTGTTCTTGCAAGTAGGGAATTGTGTATTTAGTTCCCCAACAGTTTAGGGTGCTTTGGCTCTCAAATCATGGTTCCAAGTCCTTTCCAAGCTCGTCCTCTTCTCATGTCCCTGATCATAAATCCAACAATATATCATCAAAATATCATCAATAGACTTCCAAATCAATGAAAACATCACCAAACTATATCAAAACACAAGTTACTAATATTCAACCATTTTTTTTGTCACGGGTAAAATTTAACTAAAATAAGTTAAGAACTACCAAAATGCATCAAATACATAATAGAACAAAATAAAAACCATAACTCCTAGTACGTAGGAGTTATCACAAGTTGTGTTTCTTCCAGCACCTCGAGTTGAGCTTCATTTTGAAATTTAGTATACATACTTTGAGAAGAATACATCATTTTGTTTCGTCCAGATTAGTATTCCATTTCATTTGTTTTGACAAAAATCTGTTATGATTCAATATAATGATAATGGTTGTATGGTTGGATTTTGAGAAGAATACATTCTTCTATGTTTTTATCTATTTGTCCTATATCTAGTTCAACTTTTTTCTGTTAGAATTTTCCAGGTTTGGGCTACTATTGATTTATGTGTATTTTGATTTTATAAAATGGGTTGAATGAATAGCCTAATTGTTCCCTGGAGACCCATTTAATATTATTTTATGATCCATTTATGGGTTTGGGATTCACCATGTATTATTGGACTTGGGCTCAATAGTGAATGCATTGAAGAGTGTTAGTCTATAGTAACTCAGGCCCATGATGGACAGGGCCTGGTTGCAATATATTGCTCTTTGGACAGGGTCCCCACTTCAGTCTGCATCTCTTGACCTTACTACTCCATCGTGAGCAAAGGTTCGACACAAAGAGATAGAAAAGGAGTGGAAGCTCTCTGTACCTAACGTATAGCACACGTGCGTACACTTGCCACGTCGACATCAATTTGCTGTATGGCTTTGAAAGGTACGCATTTCATGTCGTTTATGATATTCCTATTATTATTTTGGTGCTCTAAATTCTTAGTATTTGATCCTGTAAAATTAACATGTGGTATCAGAGCGGGTAACACTAGGATTAGAGCCCTATATTTGTTTTCTTTTCTATGCGTAATTCCTGATTCTGTGATGTTGGAGATTTCTCCAAAATTGAATATGAAATTAGGGTATAGGAACAATAAAAAAAAATGATTGATTTTTTTCCCTTTTTTTTTTCCTTTAATTCTTGTTGTCGATTGAGAATTGAGATTGAGAGTGAAAGAGTAGGCAGGACTTATTGCTGAGAAAGAGATTGAAATTTCAGTCACGTTGGCAAAGGGAGATAGTATCGTGTTTCATGTTGTTCCGCCCGTAGACTGGCGCTGCCATCATGTCACCTTTGTGGTTGACCATCGCTGTGCTGTGGTGTTGGTCATGCGGTCCTGTTGATGAAGAAAGGGCGGCCTTGTTTGCAAAAGAAAAACAAAAATGAAAAAGGATGAAAGGATAATCCATGTGGTCCCCGCCCTAAGCTTTTGGTATTTTTTTTTATTAAAAAAAAACAAACAAATAAAAAGAAACGAAAAAAAAAAGGAGACAAAAAGGTACGTAGCCTTTTGGATATTTAATAAGCTTTTGGGAATATAAGTTTGCTAAGATGCTTTCAAGTCTAAATAGTAACAGCATGGCAATAAAATAAAATAAAAAAAAGGAAAAGAAATCAAATAAAGAAATATAGGTGATGATGGTTCTGAGGCGATGCTACACTTTAGAAACAAACTTTTTAGTTTCAATGGCTTGAACAATAGCACCATCGTGAAGTCAATTGTAAGACAATTATAATTGCTTTGTTTCTCATAATATTCTAATACATAAGATATTGGTCTAGAATTCTATAAAAGATAGAATTTGAAATATTTTATGCGTATTCTTATTATTATTGTGCTTGGAAAATTGGAGTTGGATTGAAATTATTTATTTGGGCAAGATTATTTAATCCCAATTGAGGACTCTATTAGTTGAGTGGGTTTCACCACCACAGTGGGTTACGCATAAAATTAATGGGGTTACTTGTTAATTTTGTTTGGGATAATTGTCACTTGGATTGATTAAGAATTTACTCACCCACAGGTAGTTAATTTATTAATTAATTTGGTGTGACATGGTTTTGGGATAATTTTTTGACAGGAAAATCCTTCTGCCCACAGGTGTTGGATTTTTGTAACTGTTGTTTTATATATAATATATTCTCCGCCCACAGGCGAGTTTATATTATATGTTTGTATCCCTGTTTTGGTAATATATTATTGTTTATTGCCCATATAATTAATTATCTTGTTTTCAGCTCCTATGGCATTTTCCGTGAACAACACAGTTAACCATGTCGAGATCCTTACCGGAAATAATTATAAGAGGTGGAAGGATGATATTGAGTTGGCTCTTACACTGTTGGATATCGACATGGCTATCACGGAGGATGAACCTCTTTTGACTGATGAGAGTACTGAAGGGCAAAAGGCCTATCATAAGGAGTGGGCTAAGGCAAATAGGAAAGCATTGATGTTGATCAAGCGGTCCATTGATGAAGCTCTTGTGAAGGCAATTCCAACATCGGAGAAAGCCAAAGCTTTTCTTGATTCTATTGGGGAAAGGTACGCAGTTTCTAGTAAGGCCGAAGCCGGTCAGTTGATGGACAACTTCATCAACATGAGGTATGATGGGAATGGTGGTGTTAGGCAGTACATCATGAAAATGGTAACCATAACCTCAAAACTCAAAGACCTTAAGTGCCCAGTAGATGATAAGTTCCTTGTGCACCATGCCCTTAGCACTTTGCCTACCAAATTTGATGCATTGAAAACTTCCTATAATACCCAAAAGGAGGAGTGGGACATAAACACTTTGATATCCATCTGTTCACAAGAGGAGGATAGATTGAA
This sequence comes from Dalbergia cultrata, assembly GCA_031216105.1. Taxonomy (NCBI): domain Eukaryota; kingdom Viridiplantae; phylum Streptophyta; class Magnoliopsida; order Fabales; family Fabaceae; genus Dalbergia; species Dalbergia cultrata. Next base: position 77,402,020 of record CM062344.1, read on the forward strand.
TCATATTTCATCTGAAAGTGTGAATTTGGCTTTTCAGCCACGCCAAAAGAAATTTTTCAAAAAGAAAGGAAAGAAGCCTAAGGGTAATGATAATGTTGATAAAAAGGCTGGTTTATCTCACAGACCTCCTGGCCCAAGACCTTACATTCAGAAAGGTGAGCTAAAATGTTGGTTTTGCAAGTTAGTTGGTCATAAGAAGTCAAATTGCCAAGCTTTCAAATCTTTCATTGAGGCCCAAGCTAAAGGTGAGTCACTAGCTTTCGTTTGCTTTGAATCCAGTTTAGTAGATGTTCCTGTTAACTCATGGTGGATTGATTCTGGAACATCTGTTCATGTTGCAAATACATTGCAGGGGTTCAAGAGCAAGCGAAAACCAAGTGATGATGAAGTCAACGTATTCATAGGGAATGGAATAAAAGTTGACGTCCTGTTCATAGGATCTGTCAAACTAAAGTTGGAATTAGGATTTATTTTGCATTTAAAAAGGGTTGTTTATGTACCGTCCATGAGACGAAATTTGATTTCTGTGTCAAGACTTGATGATTGTGGTTTTTCTTTTAATTTTAAAGATGGAGTTTGTCTTTTGTCTTATGATTCTCAAGTTGTTGGTAAAGCAATTAAATATGATTATTTATATCGTGTGAATCTTGATTCCAACGTCTATAATTCCCTACATGTTCACGTGGCTGGTAATAAAAGGCCTTTGATTAAAGAAAATTCTTTTTCCTTATGGCATAGGCGTCTTGGTCATATTTCTAAAGATCGAATTGAAAGACTTGTTAAAAATGAAATTTTACCCTCACTTGATTGCACTAATCTTGAAGAATGTATGGATTGCATGAGAGGAAAAATGACCAAGACGACTAGGAAAGGCTCTACTCGTAGTGGTGACCTTTTGGAAATTATCCATACTGACATTTGTGGTCCTTTAAAACCAACATTGTGCGGAAATAAATGTTTTATCACATTCATTGATGATTTTTCATGTTTTGGTTATGTCTACCTGATTAATGACAAATCTTTGTCTTTGGAAAAATTCAAAATTTTTAAGACTGAGGTAGAAAACCAATATGGTAAAACCATCAAGATTGTAAGGTCAGACCGGGGTGGTGAATACTATGGTAGGCATGGAGAGACTGGACAATTGAAAGGACCCTTTGCTAAGTTTTTGGAGAATTGTGGAATTGTTTCCCAATATACCATGCCTGGTACTCCTGAACAGAATGGTGTGGCTGAGAGAAGAAATCGCACTTTGATGGATATGGTGAGATCTATGATGAGTCAAACCAAATTACCTGATTCCCTTTGGGGTGAAGCCCTTAAGACAGCCATGTTTATTCTAAATAGAGTACCCTCCAAATCTATTCCGAAAACACCTTTTGAGTTGTTTAAGGGGTGGAAACCTAGCCTTAACCATTTTCGTGTATGGGGTTGTCCTGCTGAGGTTAGACTCTATGACCCTGCTGCATCAAAGTTAAGTCCTAAAACCACCAGGTGTTATTTTGTTGGCTATCCCATCAATGCCAAAGGCTATAGATTCTACTGTCTTACCCGTGGAACAAGAATAGTTTAGGCAATCTCTGCTAAGTTTCTTGAGAATGATCTGGGAAATATTGATGTCTCCATAGATGATGGTTCAAGTTCTAGGAGTCAGTGTGTCATGGTACCAGTTCCTATTGTACAAGAAAAGGTGGTGTATCAACCGGTTGAGAGGATTCTTGAGGAGCCACAACAGGAAGTTGTAGAGGATCCATTACCACCACCTCCACAACAACCTATTGAGGATCCTCCTCTCAGGAGATCACAAAGGCAGAGAAGACCAGTGAACCGGGATGATTATTATACTTTTCTTGGAGAGTCAAAGATTGGATGTATGCCAGACCCATGGAATTTTAATGAAGCTGTGTCTGGTGCTCTTGGAGATAAGTGGATTGAGGCTATGAATGATGAAATTCTTTCTATGAGAAACAATGATGTGTGGGAGCTTGTAAAGATTCCTGAAAATTTTAAGCCCATTGGCTGTAAGTGGGTGTTTAAGACTAAGAAAGACTCTAATGGTAATGTGGAGCGGTACAAAGCTAGACTTGTGGCTAAAGGTTTTACTCAAAGAGAAGGTATTGATTATAATGAAACTTTTTCTCCTGTCTCGTCTAAGGATTCCCTTAGGATCATTATGGCCTTGGTGGCTCATTTTGATCTAGAGCTGCATCAAATGGATGTGAAGACAGCTTTTCTGAATGGGGATCTTGATGAGGAAGTATACATGCAGCAACCTCAAAGATTCATAGAAAGTGGGAAAGAGCATTTGGTATGCAAGCTAAAGAAGTCAATTTATGGTTTGAAACAGGCTTCAAGACAATGGTACCTCAAATTTGATGAGATTGTTACATCTATGGGCTTTGTGGAAAACAAAGTGGATTCATGTATATATCTCAAGGTCAGTGGAAGTTGGTTTATTATTCTTGTTCTCTATGTAGATGATATTTTGCTTGCCAGTAGCAGTATTGATATGCTTATTGAGACGAAGAGTATGTTATCAACATGTTTTGACATGAAGGACCTTGGGGAAGCCTCCTTTGTTCTAGGGATTGAGATCCATAGGGACAGGACACATAGACTGTTGGGTTTGACCCAAAAGGCTTATATTGATCGAGTTCTTAATAGATTTGGTATGAGAGACTGTAAGCCTTTTGACACTCCTATTGCCAAAGGGGATAAGTTGAGCAAGAATCAATGTCCTAAGAATGATGTTGAAAGGAGGGCTATGAAGGATGTTCCTTATGCTAGTGCAGTGGGTAGTCTTATGTACGCTCAGGTTTGCACCAGACCAGATTTGTCTTTTGTTGTTAGTGTACTGGGAAGATTTTTGTCTAACCCAGGACATGCTCATTGGGTTGCAGCCAAACAAGTAATGAGGTGTTTGCAAAAGACAAAGGATTACATGCTTGTATACAGAAGGGTTGAGGATCTAGATATAGTTGGTTACACTAATTCAGATTTTGCTGGTTGTCCAGATGATGAAAGGTCTACTTCTGGATACATTTTCATGATAGCTGATGGAGCTGTTTCATGGAAGAGTGTGAAACAGACTCTAACTGCTTCATCTACTATGCAAGCTGAGTTTGTTGCATGTTATGGTGCAGCATCACATGCAGTGTGGGTGAGGAATTTCATTTCTTCTCTTAAGATAGTAGACTCCATTGCCAAACCTCTGACTATTTATTGTGATAATAGTTCTGCTATTTTTTTCACTAAGAACAACAGAACGACTTCTGCCTCTAAGCATATTAGGATTAAATTCCTTGTGGTCAGGGAGATGGTTGAGAATGGAGAGATTCTGGTAGAGTACATTCGCACGGAGGATATGCTTGCTAACCCTTTAACTAAGGGACTTAGGCCCATAGTGTTTATAAAACATGTTGAGAGTATGGGTCTTGTGAGGTCTTTTGATGTAATTGGTTAGTGGGAGTTATTTTGCTTTATGTTCATGTAATTACATTGGATTTTATGTAATTTTAATTGTGAACTTATGCATATTATGGAAGTGTTTCTTTTGGTCCACTAATCTGTTTATTTATGTATCTCGAGATATGAATATGTTTTCTACAGGAAAGTGATTTTTCATTGGAAAGATTTTGTTCCCTTATGGGGATGGTGTTTCATGAGAAACATGTTATAATCTCATTATTGGAGATTGGTTGTGTTTTCTTGGGAGGACACAATGAGGATCCACACATAGTAGTATTGATGGGATCACATATTATACTATGATGTGTATACACCCTGTGCATTCATGTTTGTGGATCATTGTTGGTGAGGTTATTTGGTTATGTGGTCATGGGTAAAGAGAACTCTTTACAGTTTATCATTTGACCTATGACTCTTAGCTAGTAGCCTTATTAACTGGAGTGATCTATTTTTGTGGTGATATTTTAGGCTATATATTTGTGGCCACTGTTATTTAACCCGAGAGTCGTTTTTTAAAATGTTTTAGAAATATAAAACAAAACCCAATCAATATTGCCCAAGTGGGAGAATGTTAGAATTTTCCAGGTTTGGGCTACTATTGATTTATGTGTATTTTGATTTTATAAAACGGGTTGAATGAATAGCCTAATTGTTCCCTGGAGACCCATTTAATATTATTTTATGATCCATTTATGGGTTTGGGATTCACCATGTATTATTGGACTTGGGCTCAATAGTGAATGCATTGAAGGGTGTTAGTCTGTAGTAACTCAGGCCCATGATGGACAGGGCCTGGTTGCAATATATTGCTCTTTGGACAGGGTCCCCACTTCAGTCTGCATCTTTTGACCTTGCTACTCCATCAGAGCAGTGTCTGACACAGGAGACAGAAAAGGAGTGGAAGCTCTCTGTACCTAACGTATAGCACACGTGCGTACACTTGCCACGTCGACATCAATTTGCTGTATGGCTTTGAAAGGTACGCATTTCATGTCGTTTATGATATTCCTATTATTATTTTGGTGCTCTAAATTCCTAGTATTTGATCCTGTAAAATTAACATTTTCTTCTTCCACTATTACTCCTAAATGTCATTCATTCGTGCAATGGATTCTATTGGTTTTTTCTTTTAAAAAATTGTAGCTCCATCCTTATGATTCAGTTTTAGGTATTATCTAAACACAAGGTGATAAAATACTCTTGATATAATCAAGTGTTCTAAATTGTGGTTGCAGTTACGGTTGCGGTCACAGTTGTAGTTGCGATTGTGGTTGCGGTCGCGGTCGTAGTTGCGCTTGCGGTCACTGCAATTGCTGGTATTGTGGCTATTGCGATGCAGATTGCGGTCGTTGCGATGTGTTTTTTTTTTCTCAAAAAATAAAAAATCAATAGAAGTACAACGATTGTAGAACTAAAGTAACAAGTCTTCAATATATTTGATAAAATTTTAACATAAGATAATTAAATTTAACACAAGATTTTAATATAGAATACTATTAATAATTGAATAAAATGAATAATTTAACTGAAAAATACAATATAAATAAGTTTTAATGTTCAATTATGCTTTTTTATATAAAATATTACATATTTGATTATTTGTTCTTAAATATTTATTGCCTCAATTTTCAGAACATAATCTATATATATACTCGCTTACCTGATTTTCATTTTGAAAAAAAAAAAAGAAGAATCACACAACAGGCCCCGAATATATGACAAAATGGTAACCCACTGTTATAAAATACACGAAGCCCCGATCAAGACCCATTCAAAATTTTTCCAAATAAATTAGAAAAAAGCAACAGCCCAATTGTCCCAAAAGAAAAAAAAAAAAAAACTCCCGACTAATATCAATGTGACAGCACTCCCCCTCCCCACTACTACACTTTCTACACACTTCCTACGCTTCTTCCTCTCATTCTTTGCTTGCTCTGTAAAGAACCACCTCCCAAAATCCTAACTTCTCGTCTTGATTTTTTTTTTTAAACCTATGCCTGAATCTGCAATTCTAACACAATCCCAGGCAATATTTTACTTTTCTTTTTTTTTATCTCCATTTCTCACCATGTCTAAATTACTTCTACCAAACCCATCCTCACCTTCCCCTTCGACTTCTCCACTCTGTTCACCTGACCTTTACCGATGGTCACTCCATCCCAGATCTCCAATCCATCTTACACCACCAATCCATGAAAATGGAAGAACAGGATGGGTCCTTGAGGTTTAGGTGAGTTGCATTCAATTATGGTGGTGGGTCCTCAATTTTCTGGTGGATTGCACTCGATTGCAGCTGCAATGCCATTACACAGCGGCCGCAACACTACTAAAGTGTAGTTTTCTTTGTGATTTCAGTTCACACCGCAATTGTGATGAGATGCGGTTGCGGGCGATGGCAAAACTACAATATTGCGGCCGCATTGTAGGTTGCGGATCGCAATTTGAATCCCTAATATTCTAATATAATATGAACAACAGATAGAAATTTGATCATTGTTTTTTATTTACGTAACACGCACTTAGTATATATGCTCAGTTAACAACTTACTTTAGTTAATGCCAATCCATGTGCAATTCGTTGAAAAGCTCTAGCTATTTTAATACATGACTGCATAGTGTTCATATTGTTGGATACTTATATATGAATAGCGTAATAAAACAACATACTTATAAGTATTTAACGTTTATCATTTAGTTGATTGATTAAGAATTTACTTTAGTTGGCATTGCAGCCTCATTTGGTACAATTGTCTTTTAAATTCCTTGCCAATGATGAATTCATCCAATGTTGGGAGTAGATATATATTTTTACCAATAATAAATTATACATACATATATATACATATATATTATATTTCATTATTACGATATATATTGTTAAATATGTACTACAGAAATAACAATCTCCGTTTTTATATCTCAATTCCTGTGATATAATGTGACATTTCGAAACTTTCTGTTATTATATTATACTATATGGTAATGTATTCACTCTGATTATATCATCCATTCTATGTATAACTTAATTAGCCTTCCCTTGCATCGCACGAGTTATTGCACTAATATGAAATAATTGGAGAAAATTAAACTAATTTATTTATGTCTCCAAAGCCGATGAGCTCTGCTCATTGGCGGGTCTCTTGTGGGAGAGCAAACCTCCTCTAATGATCATAACATCCAATTACAGCATGTTCATACTGTTAATTTAATGACACTAATAATTGAAATTAGATGAATCAGAAACACAACCATCAATGCTGAAAATTTGTCAAGTGGCACAAATATTTGAGCGGGAATTGCGTCTAATTCACTTCATGAAATGTAGGATAAGTGGCTTGCAAGCCTCCAACTCTCTAATTTCCACAATACACGAATGCGTCTTTGTTAGATTTTTTCTGACAAGCCGAAGTTCATAGGTTTAAATGTTTAATTGCCTCTCCAACCAAGCTTCATTGTAATAACCATTCCAAATTTTGGCCGCACACGTCCACTCTGACAATCTACATTTTCTCATTCATAGATTCATACCGGACCGTCGGCTGCATCCTCGACTGATAATTTGGGATCTTCACATCATTGTATTTACATGAAGCCCCTTCCATGTATGAATCCTTCCTCGCACCATTTTCACCAGTTCTTCCATTATCCACCACCTCTTTTGAACGACCTGCCAATGCCATCCACCATGTTTCCACGCTTAATTACTTTTTAATTCGCTGCATATCGCCTTAGTTGCTTGTGGCCCTCCGGAATATTTTCTGTCCACGTGACGACCATAGTTTGCGTCGCTAACTGAAAGTATACATCCTCTGATTTTCATCCCACTGCGATTTGTCATTCCTCTGTCCATGCCACCCCTAGTGGCACATATATCTTACAAAAGCAAAAGGTGAGTCGCAGAATTTCCTCTGCTTTTTAGATAGAAACACATTTGATACTGTTTATTGTAGAATTTGACACTTTTATATCAACAACAAATAATTAACAATTTCCTTGTACAGGAGGCCAAACTGTTTTAAACCAAGCATGTATCGACAAACTCAAGAGTTTGGATGTTAGCCTTTGTTTTTTCAAGATCTCAATTTGGGAAGTGCAAAGCTACTTCTCTTGGGTTTTACACCGAAGAATCGAGTGTCAAACTATTTTTTTATGGAATGAGGATGGAATGAAGTGCAATGTGATTTGTGTGTTGTGTATGCAATGTTGATTGACAGATTGAAATGTAGAAAAGTTGCAGAGATGTAATCGAATTGATTGATAAAGTGTAAATAAAGGATAGATATTGCAAAAAAATTCTAGAGGAAATCTATCTTAAGAAAGCAAGAAAATGGGTTAAAACAATTACTCAATTAGCTCAGAGCTTTGTTTTGTCATTAGGATGAGTTTGAAGAGTGAGTGTGTAAATGAAAATTCCAACTCTTTAAAATTTACACAGAACTAGTATTTATAGACAACCTAGGACTCTAAGATCTTGACAATTGTCTTTGACTACTCTTGGATGTTGTCCGCGTGTCTTTGACAGTTTCTTTTTTTGTTTTTAGAGCTGGGTATGCAGATTGATCCGGTCTATTTAGCTTGGTCCACTATAGACCACAATTAAACGGGCCGGAGCGGACAGGTCCGTTTCATAAATAGACTACGCTTTAGGGTGGTTTGCGTTCGTCACGCATAAGCCCGCGAACCAATCCTCGTAACCCTTTTTTCACATTTTTTGCCCCCTCCATAGGCCCGCAGACCACCAAAATGATTCTGGATAATTTAGGACATCTAAAGATATTTTTATAACAAGTGACTACGTTCAGAGAATGGAGGTTGGAGCACCAAACTAATTGAGTGAAAAATTGAAGGAATAATACATAAAGGCAATCCCTGAAACAAATTGCTTAAATGGTCTCAATAAAAAGCTAATCAAGAAGGCGGTAAATACGAGTATAGTATAAACTATAGACAACTGAAATGGTAAAGGTGAAAACGTTCACATGGTTCTCATATTTCAGCTGATCCATTTCATTTCAGCATGAATAAAATTCAAATCCCTTTAGCAAAACACAACACCATAAAACCACAGCAGGGTATTAGCAAGCAACACAACTCAAATCAAACTATTCAATTGAAGTTTGCCACATTCCTAGATAAAACAAAAGCAAATGCCAAAAAGGAAAGTTAAACTCACCCAATTGCATTGCGACCAGCAAGGCGATTATGAAGGACACTCAAAAGGTGAAAATACTCTCAAGGGCCAAGATTTTTCACAAAAATTCCCCAGAAATCTCAAAGCCAACAACAACATTATTTAACCAACAACACGAGGCAATGGTTGCTATTGGGGACGACAATGATAGGCAGGGGGAGAAGGAAAACGTGGGGTAATAACGAAGGCGAAGAGGATGTGAGATTTGAGATTTGAGAGTTGATGCCTTGATTGCTTGAGTGAGAAAGGGCTTGAGTTGGGGCTGAGTGCTAAACTGCTGGACTGGTGAGAAGGTGCAAATGGACTCGTGGACACAGCAGGGCAGGACTGGTGCCAAACTACCAAGTATTGGACTGAAGCATTCCTTATGTGGGTTAGCGGATTGGCCTGCGAATCTGCAGGCCAGACCTATTTAGCCCGCGGTTTAGGCGGATTGGATAAAAAAAAGTCCATGGGTCGGCGGACAATAAATTTTCTGGTCCATTTTCTTGTGAATTGCGAGTTAAACGAGTTAGTCTGTGGATCGCTGCTAGTATTCCCAGCTCTATTTGTCATTCACTCTTTTCATTGAACAGTTACCACTTTGTCATGTTGTCACTGAGCTTGTCAATAACTACTGATAATCATCAGTAACCATCCATCAATGAATATCTGCCTCCCACGGGTCATCATGACAATCTTCTCAAAACATTCAGAATCTTTTAAATCTCCAAATGACAAACCATTCATTTTGACTAGTCAAACCCGAGCATGAGAATTCGTCATCATTAGCTTCTAATTTAGGACATGTTCTAAGTAACTCCCACAAGTTTCGACATGTTGACTGACAAACCTAGAACTTTGTCAATTTTGTACAGTTTTGTCAGTTCTAGCATGCCAAACTCATGACTAACATTTGGGCTATCTAAGGTCGAATGCTAGTTCAACAATTTTACACTTGGTAAAATTTGGTGGCAAAAGTTACTCTACCCCCTACCAAATAGTTGATACAGCAATCCCTTGGTCATGGACACCGGTAGGATTATCCATGAAAACAGAGAAGGATGTGTGTTCTCAATTTGCCAAAGTTCACCCATCCCAATATCCGTACCTGCCTTCCCTACTTCCAGCCAACACTCTTCCCCTTTGTTTACTCACTCTAACATGTTTATCCCTCATGTGTTCACCTTCATGTGTAGTTAGGAACTCTAGATATGCGTCCTTTTCAATATAAATAGGTGTTGTAATTGTTTGCCTTTAAGAAGAAAAAAATTCAGAACAATTATTCAAAGAGTTTGAAGAGAGTTTCTTGAGAGAATTTGTTGTATCCCTATAAAGATTAGTTTGCCTTTCATCAAAGAGTAGTATGCAAAAATAATATATGTTTTTTTAAAAAAAAAATTGATAATTAACTACTTAAAGATTATACAATCTTCTATGCTTTAATTTTTAATTGTTTCAATTCCTAACAAAATTAAATTGATGTTAGAGCCAATTGACTATATGTCGCTAGAGCTCCTGTCTATTTGTTGGGTCGAGAGCCACCCTCCCATTACAAGAATGTCCATTCAAGCTGATCATAATATTATAAGTTAATCTCTTCATAAATCATAATAACTTATATTTAGCATTTTAACTAATGAAAAACAAATTAAAAAGTTCCCCCATCAAAAAATAAAAATAAAAATAAAGAAAAATAAAAAATTACTCCCCCTGATTGCACCAAATTTTTACCAAGTGTTAGAATGTCGAAATGGTGATTTGACCTTGAAAAGCTCGAAGGATAGTCAAGCGTTTGGATTGTCAAAACATGCAAATTCTATGACAAATATTTGATATCACAAACTGACCAAAGTTAGTATGTGACAAAGCTAGCAAAGCTTCCAACATGTCAATCGACATGACAAATCCTATAGAAGTTATTTGTGACTAAATCTGGACACTCAAGAGGGTAAACTAATATTGACAAGGTTTTCATGCTCGAAGTTGACAAGTCGAAGTTGGAGTTGTCATCTGAGACTTAGGAAATTATGAAGGTCATAGGAAGATTAACATGATGACTAGAAGATGCATTTGTCAATCGATGGTTATTGATGGTTATCAGCAGTTATTGATAGAGACTTTGTGAGGGCAAGACAAAGAGGTGATTGTCCAATAGCAGAAACGAATGACAAACAAAGAAACTGCCAAAAACACGTGGATAACATCCAAAGATAGCTAGAAACAAGTGTCAAAATCTCAGAGTCTTAGGTTATCTATAAATACTGGGTCAATGCAATTGCAAAGAGTTGGAATTTTTACTCACACACGCACTCACTCTAAAACGTCCCCAGATGACTAGACAGAGTCTAGAGTTCACTGAGTATTATTCTCAACCCCTTTTCTTGCTTTGGAGGATTAGACTTCTTTCAAGTTCTTTACAATATTTGTATTTTATTTACAATTTATCAATCAAGCGTTTTACGTTCTGTAAATTTTTCTTCTTTAATATGTCAAACATCACAGTCAAGCAATCACAACACACATACTTTACACTCACGCTCTCCATCCACATTCCATTAAAAAACAGTTTGACACTTGATTCTTTGGTGTAGAACCAAGATGAGTAACTTTTCACTTCCTGAATCAAGATCTTGAAAAGCAGAGGTTGTCATCCAAACTTTTAAGTTTGTCGATCAATGCTTAGTTTAAAACAGTTTGGCCTCTTGCATAATGAAATTGTTAATTATTTGTTGTTGACATAGAAATGTCAAAATCTACAATAAACACCCCCATTCTATAATATTAGTCGTTTTAATTGGGACAAATTGATTTATTAAAAAATATTAAGTCACTTTTCAATGAACCAATATTTAAAATGACTAATATTATCGAAGGGAACTATTTGTCTTTGACTCGTTCGACTATTGATATTGGTTGGTCCAAATCAAAATAGATTCGAAGACGTAATGAAGGCTTAGGCAATTCATACTGGGGACCATCAAAGACTTTTTATTTCCGTTTGGCCTGAGCAAAGACTTGGAAAATAAATTAGTCAATGACTCTGACTTTTCTCAAATGGTTTTGCCGACACATACACGAATAATTAATATCATACAATGTTTTATACAAGAAATTATATATAACACTTAAACTCATAAAATTTATCTTCCTTTTGCTAATTATATATAGAAAAGTAGCTCTCAGATTAAATTATCAAACATAAAACGTATTTTACTTTAAAATCAGTTTTACAAAATCATCTCCTTTTAAAAACAATGTTGTGAATGCGGTACCAAACTCACGTATACTTACATGGCAAGTATATGTTATTCAATTAAATTAAATGCTTATATTTGCATGTAAGTGTGAAGTCAATTATATATATTTATTTATGTGAAATTAAATTAGATTACTGCATACAACTTTTTTACATCTTCAATATTATGTCAAATTAAATCCATATCAATATTATCCTGATGATTAATTAACACTATATTGTGGTGTACAGCTATCATTCTCCTGATAACATTAGGTTAATTTAAGACTGCTGTGAAACTCCATTAATACGCCCTTCCACCTCAAGACAAAACAATAGAGCACACCAAAAGCTATGATAAAGTACATAGAGATATTCAAGGTAGGCAGCATCATTATTCTCTTCTAAAGGGCCTTGCACATAGGAATGGACTGCCATATGAATATCCATATCTCCATGCTCCTTACATCCATAGTGACCATCTCCTTCTTGTTGCTAACGACTTTGCCACCATCCCTCTCTCAACAACTTCTTCCCGATAATTACTCCCTTTGTAGCCAGAAGCCATACCAGTGCGGAGGATTGCCCGACATATACTATCCTTTCTGGGGTCAAAACCGACCCCGTTACTGCGGCGGCGGTGACCAGTTCCACCTCACCTGTGACTCTGATCACGCTTACATTCAAATGCCCTCACAAAAATTCGAGGTGGTTGACATTGACACCAAAGCGCACACCTTGACAACAGTGCCAATAGAATATAATGTTTGTTCTCCGCATTTCAACTTCTCTTTGAGCCCCCTCCTCTGGTATGCCAACACCGTGTTGAACATCACCGTGTTCTTCGATTGTCCCTCGGAAATTTCTGTTGGCACTGTAAACTACTTTACGTGCCAAGTTAATGGCTCCGAGGATCAGAACGGTGTCTATTACATGGGTGTGGAAGATGAGGATATGGAAGAATATTCAGAGCTTAAGAGATGCAGGCGTCGTATCCAAGTGCCTAAAGATGAGAATGCTCAGTCCCCTAATGGGGGACTTCATGCTCTGTATGGAGCTTTACGCAAAGGCTTTCAGGTGAACTATGTTGCCTCCCAAGAGTGCGAAAGATGCCTGGGAAGTGAAGGAGCATGCGGGAGCGATGATACGCGTCAATTTACCTGCAGCTATTGTCCAGATGGATCTAACGCCCTCAATTGTTCTGCTCCTGTTTCTCATCGCAAAAGTATGTCTTCCGTTCCCTCCATTTCTCAATTGAGAGATTTTTGGATTATTACAAATTGAGATTATCCTCTCATTTTCATATTAATTATAATTTAAGCTATATGCATTTACTTACTTATGACATGCATCTATCAATTTTACCGTGAGTGAATGTAGGAATGAGTTTTGATAAAAAATGAAAATAAAAAAATTCACTCATCCGATTTTTTTTTTTTCCCTCTCAATTACACCCCGTCATCAATCCGCATGTCATGTATAAAATAATGCCAAAGTCCTGTTCAGACTGTTCTTAATTAGTTATAGTCGCGGTTCTTCATCATTTATAGAGTTACTAATCCTAGCTAGTTAGGGATGAGGCTTGCGAGTGGCGGAGCTTGAAGAAAAAATTTTGGGGGCCAAATGATTATCACATATTAATTAAATTGTAAGAATCAATTCAAACTAAAGTTAATTGTACATCTATATATAAATTCTATACTAAATAACTAATATGATAAATATTAATGCATATTTGGATTACTTGTGAAATTAAAATTATTTCAAAATTGAATGTATTTATAATTGACTATTTTAAAATCAATTTTTAGTTATAGCTCGCTCAAAAGTAAATTTTAAGTGATTTTTTTTGTTTGGATTATATAAAAATTATGACTTTTATATGATAAACTACTAATAAAATGTGTCAAATGATTTTTCTATATTTTGTAATATTTGCTACATATGATTGTTTTGATAAAATCATTAAAATGATAAAATAATTTATTTTTGCTTATAATAAAAAAATTATAAATCTATTTTTCACTTATAAGTGAATTTTAGAATGAAAATTATTTTTTTTTACCCAATCATATAAAGTCATTTCAGATTTAGATGAAAATACTTTTCTTTTTATTTTATATTCCCAAACATACATCCAATAATGTAAAAATTTTACAAGTATTCTTAAGAATCAAAGTAGAGCACAAAATTAACAAATCCATTATCTACATTGAATATGTGCCCTTATTATAACTGTTTATCCAATTAAAAAAAACTAAAATGATGCTTAATTATGATGCAATCTTTTTGTTTTTAATTAAAAGACAAGTTAATGGATTTTAAGTTAAAAAAATATTTATATAGAATAATACAATCTATATAGGATAATATCTCACACTTTCCATTTATCATACATTTTTAACTCTCATACTAACTATTTAAAAAATTATACATATAAAAAAGATATAATTGGATGATATTATATAATTTTTTGATATTTTTATAACATCAAAATTTAAATTTGTTTCCTTATATATATATATAGATAATTTTTTGAAAAAATATGGGGGGGCATGCCCCTAAGAAGCTCCGCCCCTGACTTCCGGGCCAGTTCTCAACGTCAAACTAGATACCACAAGAGAATTAAAGATTTTTTTCGCTATAAAATGTTTTTGGATGTAAAATTGTTTTATTTGAGCACTAAACTGGTGAAACTTTCTACATATGCTCTAGAAAGTTTTTGGTTAGAGTGTAAAAATAAGGTAGAAATTTTTATGGAGAAAATTTCTACCTTATTTTTATCTTAAGGTCAAACACATCCTTATATGGAGTTCCTCTCAATAAATGACATGATATATCATACACAATTGACGTTCTTTCACAAAGGTTAATATTTTGACTAAATTGAAACAAAAATTATTAGGATCAAGAGAAATGTTTGCATGGAGTGAAATAGAGAAATGTGATTTTAGTGCAAATATTAACCTTTATGAATAAAAATTATTAGTCCAAATATCAAGACGTCTTTTTTCACAATTGACGTTTGTATGGAGGATAGAGAAAAAAATTTTTTTTAATGTTTTTGAATGCATTGTGTTAAAAGAGTTTTGCGCTATACTCTTATTCAATTCAATATTATATTTTGATTAGTCAGATTTTTAATATAATAGACAATTGAGTTAAATATTTTTTTTGATATAACAGTATAAAATTATATATTTGTATAATTTTTTTCCTTATATTAGCAATGCATATAAACTAAATTGTTTTTGTACACGCAAAAGTAAATATAATATAGGCATAGTGGCGAAACAAGGAGGCAAACTCTGAACTTTCTTTCTTAATTTCAATTATTTTGTCTTTATCTTTTTATTATATCTAAATGATGTCCATTTTTGGATGTATAAATCTTAAAGTCTTATCTCTAACAAGATTATTGAGTCACTATCACTCTAACAAACTCCTATTGCAGGTAATCGATTGCAATGGAAAAGGAAAATCATTACAGGTAATAGAAATATTTTTTTTTAATATGTTTTTCTTCTAACTGTTTCTCACGTTTTCAAAACTATTATCCTACCCCAGATAGGAAAGCTTAGACCATCCTATTCTTCTTTTGTTAATGAAGAATTAATTTTGGCTGATACATAGTTGATGACATTTTTAAGTTTTTCAGTTGATATATTGAATTGGAAATAGGAGAAACTCTTGTATGTTATTAGAGAACGAAAAACATTTGTTCTGTACCAGCATTTATCGCATTATAAATTAGTTTTGTGGATCTTTCATTTTACTCATATTTTTTAGGCTAAATACCCAATTTTACCCCTTAAAAATGTATTGGAGGATAAATTAAATTTTCAGATTTTATAAGTCTTAAATTAATCCATCTTCTTTAAAAAAAGGAGACAACTTGGTTGTTCCATACAATTATATACAATGAAAAAGGGGACAAATTGATTCTTCCGTACATTATATAGAACTGTATAAAGGAACAGTTTGTCCCTTTTCTTGCAATGTACTTGTTCAATTTGAGATTTCAAAAATCTAATGGACTAATTTATCACCCAGTACGTTTCTAAGGGACCAAAGTAGGTATTTTTTCCACTTTTTATATAGTAACATGTGTGCTTCATAATAAATAGCACAAAATAAAAACAGTTTTTTATCATCTGAAAATTTTTCTCCAACACTTGTTTTGATTTCAATTGTATGTACCTTTAAAGTGTGAATCAAGCACTTTGTAGTAAAAGCTTGGCCTTCAACTTCGCAAACGTACCTGATTTTCATTCTTTAGACTTTTCGATAGTTGCATTTAACTATAGTTCTCTTTTGAGTAAATGTTTATTTTAATCCCTCACTTTACACTCGTCAGTCATTTTAGTCCCTGGTTTTTAAAATGAGTTAAATTTATCTCAGACATTACAAAATGTGAGTCATGTTAGTCTCTTAATTCACTCTTATTTAATATTCTATCAATTAAATGATAATAGATAACCTTAAATGATACCTTGATATACCATATATCATAGAATAACATTTTAAAATGACTCATTTTTATATCTAAAATTATACAAAATGAGTCATTTAGATATTCATTTTAAGTTATAAAATGACTCATTTTGTGTGGTTTAGATACCAAAATAAGTTATTTTAAATTTCATTCTACTTTAGATGACATATGGAATGATAAAGTATCATTTACTATTACACATTATCATTTAATTGATAAAATATTAAAAAAATGGAATAAGGGACAAAATTGACTCACATTTTGTAATGTCAGAGACTAATTTGACTTATTTTAAAAGTCAAGAACTAAAATAACTTACTAATCAAAAGTACTTGGGATTAAAATAATCATTAACTCTTAACTTTTTTACTTCTACTTTTCCGGGCATTCGTAATTAAGCAGCATGGTGGGGAGGCCGCTATGAATGATTTTCTATCAGTAATGAGCATAGATCGTAACATTCATAGGAAAGATCCCAGAGCAAAATTCTTCTTATAAATATATATAAGATTTATTTCCCCTACGCATATTAATTTGTAGGAATGAAAGGATATCAAATGTTTACGAGCACGTTTGTATCTTAATTTGCAAATCACAAACCATGATTTGAAAAGCAAGCTTACTAGCTATCAATTCACTGTAATATGCTCCGCAAAACTATGATTATGTTTTATGTCAGAATGTTTATTTTATTCTGTACTATGAATTGAACAGAAATGACAAAAATAATAATTACTTTTTCTTTAGAACAAATGATAATTTTTAAACTACGATTATCCTTACACACTTCAATCCACTGACTGTATTTCTCTGATGAATTTATTCCCTAACAGGTGTTATAGGTACCTTAGTGGTTTCAGGATTAATGTTGATTTGTATCACTATTTGTTGCTTTAGATGCAAGTCATCTTCAAGATGGCAGGAAATATTTTGGTTGAAGGCTAATAGTAACAAAGATATCGAAGCATTCTTAAAGAACCAAGGAGCTCTAACTCTAAAGAGATATAAATTCTCAGATGTGAAGAAAATGACCAACTCCTTCAAATTTAAATTGGGAGAAGGTGGTTTTGGTGCTGTGTACAAAGGAAAGCTACTCACCGGATGTCCTGTGGCTGTAGAGATATTGAATCCATCCAAAGGAAACATTGACGACTTTATCAATGAGGTAGCTAATATTAGTAGAACTTCTCATGTTAATGTTGTCATTCTTCTTGGATTTTGTTTGGAAGGCCGTAGGAAAGCTCTTATCTATGAGTTTATGTCTAATGGTTCTCTTGAAAAATTTATTTTCAACAAGGGATCTCAAGCCACTCCATCTTTGAGTTGGGATGATTTGTATCAAATTGCAATAGGGATAGCTAGAGGGTTGGAGTACTTACATAGGGGATGTAGTACTCGAATTTTACATTTTGACATAAAACCACATAATATTCTTTTGGATGATAATTTCTGCCCCAAGATATCAGATTTTGGGTTATCAAAGCTATGTATCAAGAAAGAAAGTACTATATCCATGTCTGATGCTAGAGGAACAATAAGATATATAGCTCCAGAAGTGTGGAATAAACATTTTGGGGGAGTTTCTCATAAGTCTGATGTTTATAGCTATGGAATGATGTTGCTTGAAATAGTGGCAAGGAGAAAGAACATTAAGGCAGAAGCAAGTCACACAAGGGAGATATATTTCCCAAATTGGATATATGGAAGGCTTGAGCAAGGCACTCACTTGGGACTTGATGGGGAGCTGGCCATAGCTAAAAATGAGGTCATTAAAAGAATGACTATAGTGGGTTTATGGTGCATTCAAACAATTCCAATTGATAGACCCACAATGAGCAAAGTTGTAGATATGTTCGAAGATAGCAAAAATTCTTTGGAAATGCCACCAAAGCCTGTTCTATTTTCTCCCATAAGATCAATGGCAAAATCTTCTACTACTGTAGATTACTTAAGTTAATTCCATATCATCTCAACACACTTATAGGGTTAGGATCAAGTTATGTCGGTGTAACCTTAACCATAGTTACACCATTTATAACTTTTTATGAAATATTTTTGTTGTTGATTCAATCGTTAAATTATAATTACCTATCATAAAAATTATTTGTATTAAATTTCATATAAATTGAACATCAGTAGCAGTTAGCTCTTATTCTGGTTTGTTTAAAACTTATATATTATGTTGATTTTGATTGACATAAAATCTATGCCAAACTATTTTAGATTGATTTTAAAATTTTACAAACTTAATTTATATGATGTGAGTTTTTAATCCAATGATGAGTTTTATATGTGTGTGTGTGTGTGTGTGTAAGGATTAAGTTATGTTGATGTAAATTTAAGTAATTATTACATTATTGAATTTAAGGTTTGAGGATGTTAATGTTGGGTACCAGAGTTATAGAAATAGACTAACGCAACTAAAATAGAGTTGAGAAAAATTGAAACTGAAACAGAATATTTATGTGGAAAGCCCCTTAATAAAGAAGGAAAAACCATGGGCAAGACCGATAAAGATTTTCACTATGTGGAAGATAAAACTACACCTCTCGCTAAATATAAGAAGAGAACAACGACACCCTCTCTTATATTTGGAGAATACGACTCTCTCTAAAAAAAAAAAGAAGAAACTCTCAGAAAATACTATGTATATATTTACTCACTTAGGAGTGGACATGAACATTGAATTTGTATGATCCAAATAGGGGGAGAGCCCTATATATAGCTGAGCACCTCCCCCTCATTCCATTCTTCTCCTCGCGCTCCACATGTTGTGATTTTGCATCAAGAAATGTCATCTTGAGTTTTGCATGTTAATCTTTTTAATCCACTGAAAGTTGGCTTGCTGTTGCACTCCCCTTTTTATTTTTTTATATTATCATTTGGCCACAAAAGTGGCTTTAGAAGAACCACGAGCTCCACGAGTTCACAATTTTCCACTTAAAGTCACTTTTGATGAGCTTTCAAAATCTTTTCTCATCATGCCAATTCCATGCTGCATACGTTTCTGATAGGCCAAAACATGATCTATTCCATTTAAACTTGTCAGTGTAGATCGGTGTAACGACTCATATTTTAGTATTATTGTGATAAAATAATTAAATGTAAACAATTTGTAGGAATATTGAAAATTTTGACAGACACATTTATGATCACAATAATATAAGGATTCTGTAAAAAAGAAAAAAGAAAAAAATAATTAAATATTATTAAAAATTTAATATAATAATATTTTAATCAGGAATATAGAATGAAACAGCATCATTGGTATAAAGGCATAGAAAAAATAAGGATAAGGTACATAAATCTTTTTAACCTAACAAAAACTTTTAGGTATCAATCAGGCACCAAAATATTAATAATTGATACACCCAAATGGTAATAACTGGTACATCAAAACACCAAAATTGGTTTTAATAACGGCCATTATCAAATCTCATATAATTTTCACTTAGGACAATCAAATAAACATAGATATTTCAACATAGACACAAGACAAATTGATCAGAAAATATTTATACTCTTTACTTTCTCTCCAAGTTAGTGATATTATATAAAGGAAAAAAGAAAAGAAATAACATTTCTTCTCTGTTGGCAGCTACATTCATGTTCCTTTCTTTCTCTTTTCACAATCTTCATGTTTCCTTCTTTCTTCCTCCATTTTATTCAAGTTGTTCTCTTTGAAACTCCATTAAAACACCAAAATTCTAAAGGATCCTCTTAGATACATACCTAAACCAATTCAAGAATACTTCTTCTACAATATACTCAATCCAAAACCTTGTTTTTCCCTTTCAAACTGATCCAAACAACAACTTATATAAGGGCTAGAAAGTGGGTTTGAGTCTTGGATTAGAGATGAAAAACTAGAGAAAAGTTTAGTATAAAGCTTGAAGAAAGGTAGGAAAGATTCTAGTCTATTGCTTTGTGATTGCTTAGCTAATTTGCTAATATAAACTCTTGAAATATATTTGAAATTATGTTGATGAAATCTGGAATTTATTTTCAAGATGCAAATATATGAGCTTCATAGATGTAAAAGATGACATAGATGAAAGTTTTGTGAATTTGTTGAATTGATGTAAGAGATTTACTAAGTAAATGAAAAGATTTTTTATTCTGTAAAAAGGATTTAGATATCTAGAAATTTTTAAATAGTTTTGAAAAATTTGAAAGATTGGTATTTTGAAGTATAATGCTAAAGTTTTGTGAAAATGATGAGATTTTGGTCTATAGAAGAAAAACTCAAAAATCTAAGTAAGATACTTGGTTTAATTTTCTAAAAATTTTAAGAATTACTAAGTGAGAAATCCTATAAGTTTTTGTCATTAAGAAATCTCATAAAAGATTAGCAGATGTTACAAAAAAAATCTCAAAACAAGCTTAGCTTTTTTTTTCGAAAATTTCATAAAAAGTTTAGCAGATTTTTTGATAAATCTCATAAAAATTAAAGAGAATTTTTGCTGAGAAATTTCATAAGGATTCAAGAGATTTTGAATAGAACAACTCATAAGAATTCAAGAGATTTTGAATATAATGTTTCATAAGAAGTTAAGAGATTTTGAATAGAACATCTCATAAGAATTCAAGATATTTTGAATAGAATGTTTCATAAGAAGTTAAGATATTTTGAACAGAATATCTCATAAGAAATTTAGGAGATTTTCAAGAGAAAAAGTCTCACAGTAATTTAGGATACTTAACAGAGAAAATCTCATAAGAGTTAAGGAGATTTTAAGGAAATCTCAAAGCAAAAGTATGAGAAATAGAACTATTAAGAAGAGATTTTACTTAATAATTATAAGATTTCCTAAGCAAATATTAAAGATTCTCATGAGCAGAGAAAACTTAAGAAAATAAGCCTTATTTAATATCAATTACTTGATTGTAAGCTCATGGATTCAAGTTGTGATCTATATCAGGTTTTAGTACGGGGTACTATAACAAAGTGAACTATATCAAGTTGTAACATGAAATGTTATAACATTATGAGGAAAATGATGTATTGAGAATAGCATGCTATTGTGATCTATATCAGGATGAGGTACAAGGTACTCATCAAGTGAACTATATCAAGATATAACACGAAGTGTTACATCACAGGCAATACATTATATGAGAACTATATCAGGAATCCTATGGGTTCTATTCTCAAGCCTAAAGTTAATAACAAGCCTATGATAAAGAAGAGTTGAAACAAACAAACCAAGTATTATATAAATAACCAGAATGAAAGGGATTATAAGACTATATAGGTATGAGACTATACAGTTAAGGATGACTACTTCTACTCATAATATTATGTTAGATAAAATATTTAATGAACCCAATGCTTTTATTCTTAAGTATAAGTGTACTTATATTATTATGTTAAATAAGAAAAAGAATAAGTAAAGCTACTTATTTTATAAGACATTTTAATCATTTTAAGACTAGGTCAGATATCACTGTGTAGTAGACTAGTGTTTTTCCTACTGGGAATCTTTGATTCTCATTCCTGTTATTACCAATTTTTTTCATAGATTGTGATGATGGTGATCATTTTGTGAAGATCCTTAGCTAGTATTGGCATCACAGTCCAGTCCTTTTGATGAACTAATGTTAGAGAATTTTAATCAGTATTTTATTTTCTTTTAGAGAATTTTGAGTGGTACCCTACCTAGACTAGAAGGTTCCTGTGTGAACCAGGGTAAGGGTTTGACATAGTTATGGATATTGTTGACTTCTCATCAGGCAACACCAATATGTAATTTTGATATATTATTTATGTTCAAATTTAGCAATGAAAAGAGAAAGCATTTATGTTTGTTACAAAAGTAGGCTCATATGTAAATATTGTATATACACCTCTAAGGTTAAGCAAAGTTAACAAGTAACAACTACTTACTATAAAGTTATGGCTTAAGCATAGCTTTATGGTAGGAAGGGTGTTACAGCTTTGTCATGACATCTGCTAGGTTGTCTTTAGTGTGAATCTTCTGCATATCCACATTCCTTTCTTCTACTACTTCTCAAACAAAATGATATTGGACTCCTATGTGCTTCATCCTAGAATGAAAGGATAGATTCCTTGCAATGTGCAAGGCAATCTGACTATCACAATACACAGTAATTTTTGACTGTTTGTGCCCGAGTTCCTCCATTAACCTTTGAATCTAGATAGCTTCCTTGCAAGCTTGTGTAGCTGCCATATATTCAACTTCTATAGTAAGCAGGGCTACAATAATCTGTAACTTGGATAACTAGCTCACAGCTCTGCTTGCAAGTGTGAACATATAGCCAGTAGTAGATTTTCTTTTATCAAGATCACTTGCAAAATCTGAATCAACATTTCCTCTGACAATGAACTCGAATCCTTCAAAACATAGTGCAACACCTAAGGTTCCTTTAATGTATCTTAGGATTCTCTTCACAGCATTTGGGTTCTCTTTTCCTGTATCTGCCATAAACCGATTGACCACTCCAACTACTTGAGAAATATCTAGATCGTACAAATCATGGCATACAAAAGGCTTCCCACCACTGATGCATATGGTAGTCGAGACATCTCCATCCTCTCTGCTTCACTGTTAGGAGATATATCTGAGGATAATTTGTAACTCATAAGAAGTAGGGTTGAAACTGACTTATAATCTTGCATGTTGAAGTGCCACAAGATGTTCATCAAATAATTCTTCTGTGAAAGCCAGATCTTCCTGTACTTTCTGTCTCGATGAATTTGCATCCCTAAAATCTTGTTTGTGGGTCCCAAGTTCTTCATATCAAACTCCATAGTCAATTGTGCCTTCAATTCTTGGATTTGATCTTTGTTGGGACCTACCACCAACATGTCATCCACGCACAACAACAGAATGATGAAAACATTGTTATCAAACCTCTTGTAGTATGTACAATGGTCTAAATTCAATTTGTTGTATTTGAGGTGAATTATAAAGGAATCAAATCTCTTGTACCAACACCTTGGCACCTGTTTTAGACCGTATAGAGATTTGGTCAACCTACAAACCAAGTTTTCTTTTCCTTGCTCCTCAAAGCCTTCTGGTTGGAGCATATAAATTTCCTCTTCAAGTTTTCCATGAAGAAAAGTAGTTTTCACATCTAACTACTCAAGATGTAAATCAAATGCAGTACACATGGCTAACACTACTTTGATAGTGGTAAGTTTGACAACTAGAGAAAATATCTCATTGAAATCGATACCTTATTTCTGAGCAAATCCTTTTACCACCAGTCTTGCATGATATCGTTCCACTTGATCATTGCCATCTCGTTTGATCTTATAGACCCATTTGTTTTCAATGGCTTTCTGACCTTTTGGAAGTGCAACTGGTTCCCATGTCTTGTTCCCCTTTATTTCTTCCTACATTGCTGCCATCCACAGAAAAGCATCTAAACTATTCAAAGCCTCTTTGAAAGTTGATGGCTTTCCTTCTTCTATTAGAAGACAAAATACATCGTGGCTTGCCATAACATAGTCTGAATGCCATGATGGTGGCTGTGTCTGGCATGTTGATTGGCTAACTTTTGTATCATTGGCTACTTCTACTACTTGTTCATCATGCTCTGGCTCTGCTTTAGAATCTTTTTCTCTGGATTTCCCATTTATCTTAATCGTATTTGTCTCTTTGATAATGCTGTTATTTATTTCTTCACTTTGCAGTTCATTTTCTACAAATATAACATCCCTGCTGACAATAACCTTGTGGGCAGTGGGATCCCACAGGCGATATCCCTTTACACCGTCAACATAACCCAAGAATATACATTTTCTAGACTTTGGGTCCAACTTTTTTCATTCTTGGGAGTTGTACATCACATATGCGAGATATCTAAACATATGTAGAGAAGAATAATTTGCCAACTTGCCATTCCACATCTCTATTGGTGACTTTAAACCAATCACGGTTGATGGCGACCGATTAATTACATAACAGGCAGTTTTGACTACTTCTACCCAGAAAGACTTGGCTAAACCTGTTGTTCTTAACATAGCTCTTGTTATTTCTAGGAGAGTTATGTTTATTCTCTATACTACACCATTTTGCTAAGGTGTGTGTGCAACTATGAATTGTCTTTGAATACCCTCAACCTTGCAAAATGCTAGAAAGTCTTCATCTGTATATTCTCCTATATTGTCTCTCCTCAAACACTTGATCCTCTTCCTGGATTCAAATTCTACTCTTGCTTTGAAGTCTTTGAATACTGGAAACACATCCGATTTCTTCTTAATTGGGTACACCCATACTCTCCTAGAGTAATCATCAATGAATCATACAAAATATTTTGCACCTCCTAGGGACATTTCTGGTGATCACTCACACATCGAAATGAATTAAGTCTAGAATGTGATTACTTTGAGTAGTTGATCTACCAAAATTCAATATGTGCTGCTTGCTTGTAACACAGTGCTTACAAAATGGTAGGCTTACCGATTTGACCCCGAGAATGAGATTACGTTCTGCAAGAATCTTCAAACCATGTTTCGACATGTGGCCTAATTTGCGGTGCCACATCATTGTCATTTCTTCTTTAGTTGCTGATGCAACTGATGCATCTGCCTCCTGCAACGTATCTCCTCGAAGCCTATATAGACTTGTCGTGATCTTTTCTGTTTTCACTACCACAAGAGCACCATTCACAGCTTTTAAGATCCCATCTTCAATATAGGTTTTTCATCCAAGGTCATCAAGTTGCCCAATAGATAATATATTCTTCTTAAAGCCTTTCACGTGTCTCACCCATTGAATTGTTCAAATGGCACCATCAAACATTTTTATTTTGATAGTACCACCACCAGAATTTCTAAGGTATGATCATCTCCCATGAACACAAATCTTTTCGAGATAGGTTTGTAATTGTAAAACTAATCATTGATGTGGAGTCATGTGCCATGTTGCTCCTGAATCCATTATCCAAACATCAACGAGTCGTTTTCCGCTTTTAGAACCAATTGTTACCTCGCTGCACAGGATTTCTCCTTAGAGGTATCTGCAACACACGCTTGAGAGGTTGATGCTTCTGGAGCTTTATCTGCATTCTTCTTATTATTTGAACAATCTTTCTTCAAGTGCCTTTTCATGCCACAACGATAGCATTTGAAGTTCTTCTTTCTTCTTAACTTTGATCTACTCCGACCATGACTCCCACTGGAGTCACTCTCCATTGATCTTCCTCTTATCACCAACAATGCCTTTAATTGCTTTGAGCTTTCCAATCAATCTTCCTTATTCTTGGGCTGGGACTCATCTTCAAGAATAGCACCGACAACATCATCAAAGGATAGATAATTGGCAATATTGTTATTTGTGATGTTGATGATGAGTTGATCATATGAGCCAGGTAGACTTTGAAATAGAAGTTCTGCATGTTCATTCTCCGCTATTTTATAATTTGATACAATAAGTTGGGAGAATAAGGTGTTCATATTATTGGTGCAGTCCGTCACTGATGTAGACTCACTCATCCAAAGAGTATACAACCTTCTCTTTATAAATATTCTATTATCAAGTGACTTGACCTCGTACAATTTGATAAGAGTATCCCATATCTCCTTTGCTATCTTCTTTTCTGCAATGCTTGACAATACTGAATATGCCATTGCAAGATATAGATTGGTAATAGCATTATCATTCATCTCCTTCCACTTATCATCAGCTATTTCTACAGGTCTGCCTTCAATTGCTGGTAAGCAATTGTCTTTCCTCAAGATTGCCTTCATCTTCAATTTCTACACGGAAAAATTACTCCCATTGAACTTCTCAATCTCAAATTTGCTGCCATGCTATTTACCGGGATTTGTTTCTTTACTAGACCGGTTCTCACTTTTTCACCTTGAATAGTATAGTATACGTGAGCAGTACCATATATTTATACCATATATGGATCAAATGTAGTATACCTTAATAATACTGTAGAAGTATACAACTACACATATGAACAGCGACCATAAATAGTAACCTGTAGCATGAACTATAATTAGAGGCTCTGATACCACTGTTGGGTACCAGAGTTATAGAAACAGACTAATACAACTAAAATAGAGTTGAGAAAAATTGGAACTGACGTGGAAAGCCCTCGAATGAAGAAGGAAAAACCATGAGCAAGACCGAGATAGAATTTTACTATGTGGAAGATAAAATTACACCTCTTACTAAATATAAGGAGATAACAATGACACCCTCTTTTATATTAGGAGAATACACCTTTCTCTATAAAAATAAGAGAAACTCTCAGAAAATACTGTGTATATATTTACTCACTTAGCAGTGGATACAAACACTGAATTTTTATTATCCAAACAGAGGGGGGAAGCTCTATTTATAGCTGAGCACTTCCCCCTCATTCCTTTCTTTTCTCGCGCTCCGCATGTTGTGATTTTGCATTAAGAAATATCACCTTGCATTTTACATTTTAATATTTTTAATCCACCGAAAGTTGGCTTGTTGTTGCACTCCTCTTTTTATTTTTTTTTTATATCATCATTTGGCCACAATAGTGGCTATAGAAGAACCATGAGCTCCATGAGTTCATAGTTAAGATATACCTAACCTTATTGTTGTGACTTCTAAGTATGAATTTTATTTTTTGCTATTACAATCTATGCTCGCTTGGTCACCGTCCCGAGTTTCCAAGTATTTTCCCATCCCCTCTGCAATCCCGATCGTGGGAGAAAATTGCTCTTATTCTAAAATCATTTAGATCCCTACCCATCATAGGGATTAGTGGAGAACCCCAATTTTTGTATTAAAATTTCTACATGCAATTTAATTAATTTAATTTGAAAATTGAAAAAATAAAAATAATAAAGCAAGGCGAATCTAAGTCTTATGCTCTTAGTCTTATATTATCATAACACCAAATTCTCTCAAAGTTTTAATCAACTTTGCAACATCAACATCCAAACATAATACAATATCATAAAAAAAGTACCAAAATAAACAATTATATATATCAAAGAGGCTAGTAAAATGGGCATTTTTTTTCCTTTTTAAGTAAGAAAGAAAGAAAACCAAACAAGCTGTTACACAAAAGTAGTGGGTGAATATGTGGTGGAGGTGCATTCCACACAACAAAACTCCTCCTACTGCAGAACCCCCATCCTAGCTAAGCGATTAGCATTGTAGTTCGCAGAGCAAGCCATATGATACAATTGCACGACGCCAATATGCCTAAGAAAAGGCATTGTCTATTTTTATTTAAGTTATCTATAATTTGTAAAAAGGTTAAATGCAAATAACCCCCCGAACTTTGGGGTGAGTGCATTTTAGTCTCTGACTTTTTAAAAGGTGCAACTTGACACCCTATACTTTTTAAACGGTGCAAAACGCATCTTTTGTTAACTCCTATTAAATTTTTCTGTTAAAATGCTATTTATGGACAGAAATACCCTTCTTTTGTGTTCCTAATTACTAGCCCCAAAAACCTAATTTTTCCCCAACTCCATATCTGCCTCTCCTAGTGATAGAAAAACAAGTTTCATCAACCTACATAACTGGCCACCACAACCTTTACACACCCCCAAAGTATAGCTCAAAATCACACTCACAAAACCATAACCTCATCAAATCAAAAACCATCTCTCAACCATAAACAATTTTTCATTTTAAAAAACCAAACAAAACAAAGGCAAGTCTCTGTCAACATCCATGAACCCTCCGCGTTCTCACCGTCCTTCACCGTTCTGGCCACCACCACGTCAACACTGTTGTTCATCACACCGCGTAGCCATCGTGCCTTCCAATGTTCATTCATTACGCTTCCGCGACTTTGGCCCCTTCATCGCATGCCTCTGCTCCCCTTTTTTGTTATCATCGCTACCGCGATGGCTCTAAAGTGGGGATGTCATTGGGGATGTCGTCAACGATGAGTGGGGTGAAGAGGGTTAGGGGCTGGCAATTGTAGTGGGTCTTCAAGAGTCTTCTTCTCACCCCCTATTCGCTGGTCTTCATTAGTTATGTTGGAATAAGGTAGGGATGAGCAAGATGGAAGGGAGAAAGGTTTAGATCTTAACAAACATTGTAGAGATAAGCAAGAATGAGAAAAGGAAAAGGGTTTCAGACCAAGAGGGGAGGCATCAATTGAGAGATTAGGGAAAAGGAAAAGGAAAAGCGAGTTGAGAGATTGGGGATTGGGGATTGGAAATTAGAGTTAAGAAAGGGATATTTTTGTATAATAATTTATGCAAGTGAGAAGCACATGCAAACTTAGCAATGGCTTTGGATGCCTGCATAATGAAAAGGCTTCTTTGCACTATCTGATAGGTACAGGGGGTTTTGTTGTACAATTTGAAAATTCAGGGTCTAAATTGCATAAAACCAAAAGTTCATAAGGGTAAATTGTTTTTTTTTTGCTTTGTAAATTACCAAGATACTTTCAAAATAGTCACTTTGCAAGGCTAGGGACATAATCTAGTCCCCATCCCCCAAACTAATTGTAATATAAGTTTTTTCCCATCTTCAGCCCACAAAGAGAAAATTCCTCAAAGATGGGAACTAAGTTAAACGATTCTATCTATGTCTTTCTAAATTCTCTTGGGTGTTTGAGAGATGGACTTTTAGAAAAGTAGTTTTGCATTATTTTGAATATATTTTTTATTTTCTAATAATGTTAGTATTGTTTTTGGCTTGATCACCCATTAACTATTGTATGTTTTTACACCATTGAAAGGAATTTCTGTTTATAAAACAAGCCAAACAATAATTTAACATAGGTTAGTGTGAGTGTCTGAGCGATAAATTGGTGAGGAACAAAAGTAGGCAGCTGCAATTTTTCATTTTTTCAGGTGGTATGATGGTGTTTTATTTATTTATTTGTTTTTTTTTTCAAGAACTTATTTTTCAAAAATGAAGGTGAACAAAGGAAGATCAAAACTCAAGCTAAAGAAAAAGTGAAACACTGTGAGATCATGCAAGAGAAGCTTTTTAGCCAATGAAGATTTTATTTAAGGGGTTTACTCTCTTATTGTTTTGCTAAGTTAGATCATTAAGCCGATCATGTTGGCAATGTTGAATGGATCAGCTTGGTGAATGTAAATGTACTCTAGAAACAATGTAACATACGACCTATATCATCTCTTTGAAGACTCTTATGTGGTGTGTATAGATCTAGAAGTAGCAGAAATTTGTGGTATCATGTTATGTTATGAGAATTTGCTAATTGAGGAACACGAAGGCAACAAAGGACATCAAATTTGTAGTTCTTGTATTGCTTTGTTGATGATTATGAGGCTAATTTTGGAGAATATAGTGGCTTTAAATTGAAGACAATTGGACTTCAAACAAGTGTAGGTCGAAAGCTAAGCTATTTTATATCATAATCAAAGCTTTGTCATAGCCTAGTATTGATTTTATTATCATTATAATCTTGGTATGTTTGTTAATAATTTCCATCTCCTTGATCATGGTTTGTAGGAACAGTATATATTGGGGGCTGATTTTTGGGGAATGACTATGAGGGGTAAAATGAATTTTCAGCATGGATTGTTTGGGGAGCCATGATTATATCGTAGGTGTGGTTTTGGGGTTTCTATTTTGTGTATGATTCTATTGACATGATGCATGCATGATTTCCTTCATATTTTGGAGGAAGTCAATTTTGAATGATTATTAATTAAAAAAAATGTTAAAGCAAGTAGCTAGGAATATAAAGTAGTGTAAGAGATTAACCATCTTGTTTATCTTAAAAGGGTTTTAATGTAGAGGAATCATGTTATAACTATCAAAATTGAGTAGTTCGATTGGAAATATTATTATTATGGAAGGAAAGTGACAATTAGGCATTGAAAAGCTTGGAGATTTTGATGAATTCAACCCCTAACATCTATCTTCGTCTAAATTGATTCTTATTTCATTTTATTTTATTATTCATTTAGAAATCAATTAAAATCATCAATTTATTACAGTTGCAACGTTTCTTAAAGAGTAAAGAGTTCAATTGAATTAATACTTGAATTTGGAATTCTCATGGGTAGGGGTGGCAATGGGCAATGGGAAGCATGAATATCCATAGAGATCCCTAGATTCGGAGCCCGCATTCAAAGGGGCACAAGACTAAAACTCTCTTGCGGTGAGTTTAGGGAGGGGGATGAGTATTAGGCTCCCCACCCCAAGGGGTATTTTAGTAATTTCTAGTAAATGTTATATTTTTATTAAGCTTTTATATTTTATTAAGTTTTATAATATTTTATTAATTTTTTTCAAAAAAAAAATCTTAATCTAATCCTAATGTCAATCACTCATCACTCACTCTGAGTCTCTTACTTCACTCCCTCAGGCCTTAGTGGCACCTCTCCGCCTCACTCCATCAGCAACGCTCAGGTAGTCAAGTGCTTCCCCCTCCCAAACTCTGCCGCCCCTAGTTCCATCACACACGGCTTCGCCACCACTACATCCCGCAGCCTTTCCTCCCGTGTTGCTAGTTCCCTCCTCGTCCCTCCCTGTGCCACCATCGCAAAGATCGGCCTTTCTTCAGCCGCAGCAAGGCACAAATCTATTGCTCACCATCACAGAGCGTTGCTCACAGGGTAGCTCTCCTCTTCTTCTTTTTTTCCCTTTATATCACCACAAAAAAAAAGAAGGTGTGTGTCTTTCAGAGTAGAGGCATGTGTCTTTCGTTTTTGCCTTGGTACTACATTACACTTCCATTGAATGGCATAGCTTAGGGTTTTCTTCAAAATCACTTTTGTTTATTGATTTTTCCTCTTTAACCAAGTCTCTGGTTTAGGACTGTTCCTTATGGTTAGTAGTTATTGCCGATTCTTCAAAGAACTCTGATTTGAACGACTTCAGCTGTTAAATTATCAATTTTTTGTTTTTGTGTCATTGTTTTTAGGTTAATAGTATTTTTCTCTCAATTTTGCACATCTTTGCGAGGAATCAGTGGGTCTGCAAGAATCAAGGATGGTGGATGTTTTCTCCCCACCGTGAGGGTTAGGGAAGAGCTTGGAGATTCAGGGCGGGGAATGGGGAAGTACTCCTTGTACTTGCCTTGCACCATTGCCACCTCTACTCATAGGATAATAATCCATTCACTTATTCTTATTACGTAAGACCTTGAACCAATTTTATAAACTTTCTATCTCTTCTTATATTGTTGCCTTTAATAGGAAAAGGTTTGTTAATTGTATTTCTTACGTTTTTGCTGCTCAACATAAGATAGCAAATTCAATGGTTTGGGGCAGTTAATGTTGATTGGGAATCAGAGGGAATGCTAGTTTTATGGATCTACGTGTGGGATCCCTTTTGTTGAAAATATTCCTACAATGTGGAGGTCAAAAGGTGCATTTTGTGATAAATGATACAAGTGAAGAAAGCTTGTGTCAAAGATCTTTTTGGTAAAAGTCATGTCATGTTTTGTGAGCAGTGGCAGTACAAGCAAAAGAGAGCAGGTGTAGCTCTTGTTAACACCATTGTATACTTATGAAATATAAATATATTGCAAAAAGAATGGCTATGAAGACAATTGTTGTTGACTTTGGGTTATGGGAAAAATTCATTGAGATTTAACCCAATGTCCCACATTGAGAAATAATAAAAGCCTCGGAGAATGTTTGACATATAAATAAGAATTTTAGTTGTTTGGTTTGGCTATTATAAAAAGTAGGAGTGATCAAGCTATATGATTAAATTTTAGAAGATGTTCATATGATGTAATATTTTGTAAGAATGATTTGTTACTCTAGTCATGCAAAAGTTGTGGATAGTGATTGAAGATTTTAGAGTCCTCTATAGGATTGTTGATATAGGTTGAAAGGGACTGACCCATATTAAATTTTTATGTGTATGTTTTCTTCTTTATTTTTTATTTTTTTAACATTGTTGACTCTAATGTGAGGGGATTGTTATTGTATTTCTTACACTTTTGCTACCCAAATGTAGGTTACGAAAATTTCAAGCTATGTCAAAATTATTATTGATTACAACTACTTTTGGTGAATGATCAATATAATTATTTTTAGAGTAAATCCCCAAAATGACATCAAACAAATTAGTTTCTAAGGGAAAAAAAATGATCAAAATGCGAGACAATTTAATCGTTCCATCAAATCAAATAATGTGAAGTTACCCCCGTTAATTAAATAGTTGACATGATATTATTATTCTCCGCTCTGTCTTTCTAGTCACACCGAACCATTAATAAAATAATGACCTTTTGTTTTGGGGGGGGGGGGGTTAGAGTGCATATAGAAATTTGTGAGTAAAATTCAGCCTTTGAGCATCATAATGAGGAAAAAAAATGATGTTTTATTAAAGAGTAATATTATATATACAATAAAATTGCATAACAAATAAAATTCACATAACTTATCATCATTAGATGTGATGAATGGTTTCTACTCATTCCATTCACTCATCACATCTAATAATGATAAAACATGTGATGTTTGTTTGTAATATAATATTATTCTTCATTAATTGCAGAGGCTAGGATGACAAGATGGAGGGCAACAAAGTCACATTGACATACGTCATTATATTTAATTTAGAGATTTGAAGCATGGGCTAAATTATCTAACACTTTAAAAGCTTAAGGATCAAAGTGGGATATATATATATATATATATTTGTTAATGATGTTTTAATTTTAGGAGGTAAGAGAAGTTTATTAATTTATATATTCATATATGAAATGATAACGCGAGTGAGGAAAGCATAACTTTAGCCGGTACTCCCGTGGCTCGTTATGGTTGGAGTCTTGGAGATGATAAATTTTCGTGCCTTATGTGGATATTCACGAGTAACACTCATGACTACCCACAAGTTTCTCTCTCTTTTTTATATATTTTAAAAATTATATTGATCATAATGAAATTTGAATATAAAATTATATGCATACTTCTCAAATCTTTTATCATTACACCATTTCTAATGGCTTTCCTTGAGTTTTTCTTTGCCTGGGATATTTTAAATATCTATTTATTAAATGAGATAAACAAAAGGATCACTATTTTCATATGCCAAGATATAAAATGTCTAAAATATTGTAATTTCTACAAAAAAGATATCTTATATATATATTTGGATTGACTTAATATTGTTATTAGGTGGTTGAATGCTTATGATTTAAATGGACTAAAATAAGTACTGTTGCTATTTTTTTTTTGTTGGTTTACGTGTTTGCTGTTGTTGAATTTGTAATATAATTTAATACTGTTTGGAATTTGAATAATTTCAATTACATTTCATAATTTATTAGAAATTAAAATAGTAAATTTTCTTTTTTTTCAATTTGTTTTTAGAAATTCAACGATGTAATAAAGATATTCGCAAATACCCAATTAATTGAAAAAAAAATTAAGAGTAAACACTCAAATTGATTATTGACAATTTTATTGACAGACAAATTGATCATCAACAAAAAAAAATATCAGCATTAAGGTCTCTTACAATTGTAAAAATATGACACTATAGGTCCCTGATAATTTCATTGATAGATAAATTGATCCTAACTAATAAAAATAGTGCAGCAGAACTAATAAAAATATGACACTATAGTGTTGAAGTATCTTACAATTATAAAAATAGAACATATAGGTCCCTTGCAACCTATTAAATTCTGACGTGGACTTTAATTATTGATCCATTTAACACCCATTAATACCAATTAATACCAACTAAAACACACTCTTTTATTTTTAATTTTTTCCAAACTTCTCCCCAAACGTTTCAATATTTCACCATATCTATTATCAAAAAAGAAATTGCTGGCCCCAAGCTTGTCATTCTAAGAAAGGAGTTAGATTTGGAATTAAATTCCTTATGTTTTATTATGGTACCAATATTATAAATTCATAATCATTTTTCCAAAAGAGTTATTTACTAGAGTACAGTGATTTCATATTACAAAACAACACAATAGTATAATTGTTGGTTTTCTATCTAAAACTTATTTGCAAAAGGGGGAACTTCCAAGTTTCCGATAAAAGACAAATTCATTTCCCCACAAATTCATAAATAAATATAAATACATTGAAAGATTATGTTTTTGGTGAATTACAAGAATTATAAGACATGAATTATGAGAAAATAACGAAAGAGATGGGGGATGGGTGCTCTATTAAATTTTGAAATATTTGGAGAGAGTAAATTAATAATGATTGGGATTAGTATCTGGCACATAAATCAATAATTAAAGTCTATTTAATATTTAGTAAGTTGCGGCTGAGTTAGGGACCTATAATGTCATATTTTAGTAATTATAAGGGACCTTAATACTATTTTTTTTGTTAGAGACCTATTTATTTATTAATAAAATTGTCATGAGCATATGGCATTCTATTTTTATAATTATAAAGAATTTTAATACTAATATTTTTTTGTCAAGTATCAATTCATTTATCCATGAAATTATCATGATCAATTTGGTGTTTGCTAAAAAAAATTAAAGACAAATATTCAAAATATAGGCAAAAGTAGAAGCAAATTTTCTATTAAAAAAAAAAAGGAGCGAATTTTCATTGATGGGACGAGGGGTGTGGGACTTTCCCCACGCGATCCCGCCGCCCGCTGACATTCCCGATCACGCGGGTAACGGCTCTCAATATTTCAATTGGCAAAAGATTTCCATATTTGACTGAGAAAACTTGGCACTCGGGTAGGTGTTGAACAGACCATGGAAGCCACCACCCAGGAAACTACCAGCGAGTTTCATATGGAAGAGTCGTCTTGGAAATTAAGTACCAATGACTTTCAATAGTAATGAAAATTTAGATGCAAAAAAGAAAATTACGAACCCTCCATCCATATAACTTTTCTTACAAAAACCGTAAATCATCCATCGATAACATAGTATCACATCTGCCTACTCTCCATCTTTAATCTTTCAATTCTATTTTTCATTTATGGCTAAACAATTCTCAAGATTATTATTTATAATAGTTTACGTACTCACTATATTTCACTCCAATCCTAATCATTAATAATTTTTAATCTTAGATAAAATCCTAATAAATTTTCAAATCTTAATAGATTTTTTCAAATCTAAAATGATTTTTCATTTTTTTTCCCTTCAACTCCTTTTCTTTCTCCAAATACTTTTCAATTGGAAACCATCAATAGTAATTTTCAATTAAGAATTTGGATCAAATCCACCGAAACCAAATCAATAGTTACCTTGTCTTATCATAGACTAAGGTGGATAATTATTTGTTGGCATAATATTTAGGGGGTGGAATCAACTTTCCTTTATCTCTTCTTCATTTCCCTTTTGTTTACCCGTTTTTCTTCTTTCTATTCTTTCTTTTTCTTTTTCCCTCCATTTTCTTTCTTTTATTTCCCCTTCCAATGGACAGGTCCCCCTTTCTCCCTTCTCACTATCAGAAGAAAAAACACTGTTACCAATAGATTTTTTTCTTTACCAATGGAAAATTTCATTTGCGATAGATTTTTCAACGGATTTTATCATTTGGTAATAACGTAGTCAGAAATCCTTATCAGGAAAAAAAGATTCGTCGGTAATGAGCTAGACAATTCGCCAACAAATTAATCAGGAATTAACGATTATCAACGGTTTTTTCCATCGATAATTTTTAAATTTAAGTTGTTATTTTTTAGTATCGAAGTTTTACCACCAGAATTATCCGTCAATAATTATTGAATTTTACAATTTTTTAATTTTTATTTAACCGAAGGATATTGAATTTTACATTTTTAAATTTTATTTTACTTGAATTTTATAATTTTTGTTTTTTGTTTATCAACGGATTTTTTCATCGATAATTTTTTTTTTGTTTATCAACGGATTTGTTTATCATGAAATTTTTGAATTTTTTCTTTATTTTACCTGCTAAAATATCTATCGATAATTTTTTAAAAATAAATATTCTGTAATTTATATGTAATTCGGTGGTGGGGACGCAACTGAAGTGTTGGACGCAGAGGCATGGTGGGTGCGGGGGGCGAGATCTGTCAGGATCACAATGCACGGAGATAGAGACTAGAAGAGAGAGAAGGGTGTGTGTGTGTGTGTAAAATAGAAAATGAAAATCTAGCTCCTTTTCATCAAATATATTACTAGTGAATTTTTAAATTTTTTATGGAAAAAAGTCCTTTGGTAATGACCATCTAACGCGCCCTTTTATTGTTTTTTGAAAAATTTTCCTTTAATGATTACCGAGTGATTTTTTCGTCGGTATAATTACTTTTCGAAAAAAAGATTTTATAAAAAATATTTTTTTCCATCGATAAATTAAATTTCTGCATAAAAAATAATTCATAATTTTTACTGAAGGATTATCGACAGAAAAATCCATCGGTAACAAATGAAAACAAAAAAAAAATTTTGCTCGAATTTCTCATTTTCCATCTATAAATTTGTCAGTAACTCGCATTTTTTTTGTAGTGTCTTTCTTTCTTGCCTTCCTTTCTTCCTTCTCTCTACTTTTTCATGTTTTAGAATATCTGTCCAATTATAATGTATAGGTAGTATTAACTTTTTTCCATTTATACCTTTTAAATAATATAAATGTATTAATTAAGTGATCAATACATTTATCAAGATGGGTAACAATGACTATACAATAATAATTTTATCAACTCATATAATTTTTTACATTTATCAAGATATTTTTTATTTTCCTTAATATGTGTATTATTTGATTTTTTATAGTTATTATAAATGGAGAAAGTACTAGTATACGGAACTTATTATAGACTATGCTAGAGCAAGTTTACAGAATATTTGTTACCTTTTTTTTATGATGTCTTGTATTTGTTCCTGGCTCTTTAGTCTTAAGGGGGTGTTTGTTTCGTGATATATTCAGTTATTCCTATGAATAATTGCTTGGAAATGATATGTTTTTATGTTTGTTGTAAGTTTTACAAAATTATTTTTGGTCATCAATTATTTTACTGAAATTTTTTTCAATGATTTAGTGAG
The DNA here is from genome assembly GCA_031216105.1 of Dalbergia cultrata. NCBI lineage: Eukaryota > Viridiplantae > Streptophyta > Magnoliopsida > Fabales > Fabaceae > Dalbergia > Dalbergia cultrata. The sequence continues at coordinate 77,439,265 of CM062344.1, forward strand.
CTCTTATTTCCACGATGAAAAATATGAATAAAAAATTCCCATGACATGGCAATAACAATTATTAAGTACACATATAAAAATATCCCTTAATTATCTTACTCTCCCACAATTTTCATTTACTCATGTTCATTTGTACTTCATATCTCCATTACACCTTCAAACCCTTCATAACAGACTCCACTCCCAACTTTGATATATTTGGTGGCATTTTTTTTATTTCTTTTGGAAGTGTGATTTTATTTAATGTAGTTATTTGTTTTTTGGCATTTTATTTGATCATTAGAATTGGATGAGATGAAAAAGTTTAAAATATTAATTGTTAATTTTATATTGATCGAGAAATATCTTTGAATTTTTTTCTGGAAGTGTAATTTTTATTTTAGAAATTATGATATATATATATATTTCCAAGAATATATAGTATAGAACAAACAGTTTTTAAATGCTTCTTAGGAATCTCAATAATTAATCCTGGGAATGTTTAATGCTAAATAAACAATTTTTGTAAAATATTTGGGAATCTCGAAAATGTGATCCCTAGGAATATGATTACTAGGAACGCAATTTCAAACCTTGAAATAAGCATCCCCTTAGTTCTGCTACACTAGGGTTGAGCTTATGTTTATCCATCCAAAAAATACTCTATCGATTTTAATATATTTATTTCTTTTTAAGAGTTTTAGAATATCTATCCATTTTATATAATATTTAGATATCATTAATTTTTTTCTATGTCTATTTTTAATAACGAGGAGAGTAATAATAATTATACTTAATTTTAAGAAAAAGAATAGTAATTGCACTAATAATAGAAATTTATTTTGTACATATGAACAGTTTTGTCAGCTCATATAATTGTATACATTTACCAAAACATTTTTTTGTCTTTATATGTGTGCTATTTGATTTTTGACATATATATTAAAACGAATTGAGTGATTAATAGTCTTTATTATGAATTTGTTATAAATCAAATATTATGTGGATGTTCATTTCCAAATTCAGGTGATTGATTATGATATCATTTATTGTCAATTATATGATTATGTAATTACGTAGATGCATATCTATTGTGCAATTCTTATTATGCTTCTATATTTATTTGCTATCTCATCCAGTTTGAACCAATTGTTGGGCATAATAATGTCTCCATTTCTTTTTAATCACGATTCTTTTTGGAGTTACTCTATTTATCGGTTCTCCAATTCAAGCAGCTGAATACCAATTCTTTGGCACTGCCATAGGCACACGAAGGGACCCTCGATTTGCAGCAACGACAGTGGCATTGGTTGGTATTTGGTGGACAGGTTGAGGTGACTGATGTTCAATAGAATTAGGGTTGTGGAATTAGGATATTTTGGAACAAGTTTAGTTTAAAATAATTTAGGGATTCAGCTTATGATAAATGAATTTTGGGGAGAGAGGGGTGAGACTGCGCGAGGAGTTAGAAATTAGGAATTTAGATGCAGGATAAATTGGAAATTTCAATAACTTTGTGTATTTGTTAAATGATTCCTAAGAATAAATTAGAAATTAAAAATTTAAGATTTGATATTTAAAATTGCTGATTGGATGCTAATTGGATGCTTACATAGATGAAGAACCAATAAATTTTTAACATGTAATGATATGTTTCGATACTGTGCAATTATTGGATGTACGGAAGCAATCGTTTATATATATTGAGAATTCATTTTTTATATTTCTATAAAATTATCATATTTATTTGTTGAATTGTATTTTGTACTCGTGGAAATAACACAGGACTCCTAATAGAGTGATGTGATACTAAACCCATGTTTAAGTGTATCTTTGGAATAGCGTTTGCAAATAGAGGTTTGAATCAACTTGATTCTTTACAATTGATTTTGATCAAAAGTGAGCTAGTACTACAATGATTTATGTTTTGAAACTTTTATAGGAAAAGTGATTATGATAGAATGAATACTATTTAGATAAAATTATTTTCACTATATAATTACCAAGATATGAATTTTATATTATACTTTTAATATTACTCATTTATCTTTTTTTATTTTTAAGATATTTGAATAAATTATATTAATATTAATATAATTTATATAAATATTATTTTAACAATGTTTTATGAAAATAACTATTCATTTGACAAGCGCGATGCATGAGACAAAGATAAAAAATAGTTTATTGACCATTACCAAAAATAAATAATAATTTATATAAATATATCTTATAGAAAATTGAGTATATAAATTTATTTTAAAAATAAGTTAATAATTAAATAAATAGACAAAGTATAAATGTGACTTCTATTTTGTAACATATTTTGAATATTATATTTATAATGTGGAAAAAAATTCGGTAGATGACCCATAACTAACAATAAAAAACCTGTCTTGTAAAATTTTTATACATTTCAAAAATTGAAATTGTCGAACAATAAATGAGAATAAGTCACTACTGTTACTATATCATGAATCATTTATAAAAATGACAATAAATATCAATGAGAGATGGGACATGTCCCATACCCCATCCTTGTTTAAAAGTTTTATCGTTCATCCTCATCCTCATTCCGGTCATAAGTTCTCATTTCTCATTTCTGCGGAGATTTGAATATCTATGGTACTCATGGGTTTATTAAAAGAATTGCCAAAAAGAGGAAAAAGAGGAAAATTCTAAAAATATTTTGAAATTCAAAACATAAATATCTATAATAATAAATACTAATAATATAATATAATCCAAATTAAAAATAAAAATAAATACAAAATGCAAATCCAACAAAGATAATTGACATGGGTCCTAAGTGTATAAAAAAATAATTTAGTCTTTATAGTAATTTCTCACTAATGATTTATTAGTCAAGTGGTGTGACTTCCCCCAACTTAATCCATGAAAAAAAAAATTGAATAAAATGGTTCATCAAGAATAAAAATATTTATTTTGTGTTTCGTCATAATTAAAAATATAGGATAAATTAGTCTGTCTTCAATATTTTTGAAGAATTTTAGGATAAATTAATCCTTATTGATTTATAAAATAGTTGTAATTATATTACTCAATAAGAAACAAAAGTGTATCAAAATATTGAGGGGGAACTAAATCTATAATCTATAATACCGATATTTAAGATTTATTATATGGAAAGTTTTCTATGTGGCATTCATAAAGAAAATTACGCCCAACTATTTTTATAATCTTTATAATTAAAATAAGTTTTTAAATTTAATTTACCTTATAAATATTGATTAATTTTTTTAAATCATACCTTTATAACTTTTTTCCATTAACACAATAAAAATACCCTACAAAATATCTCATTCAAAATTATTTAATATGAAAATAATAACAAATAATATAAATAAAATGATAATTGATCGTATTATTAGATTATTAAAATTTTATATGTATAATTATTATAGTATTAGTTAATGATAACAAAACTATTATAATTATGCTATCACAAAAAGAAGAGTACTATAATTAATGATAATTTTATTGACCATATGTAGCTAATATATAATTATAAAAAAATCTATTTTATATATATATAAAAGATTAGAATAAATCTTACAGTTTTTAAAAAAGCACACTAAATTACAAATTTTAAATATTAATATGCAGTTAAGATTTAATTTTAACATGATGTCACATATCATCAAATGATACTAAGAATACCTTGTAATTTAAAAAAAAAGAAATAAATTGTATATTCTATATATTTTATTTCTTTGTCAATACTATTAATCTATTGTGGAAGAAAATATCTATAAAAGAAAATATTGATTGTTTTCTTCTTTATATCACACCTAACCTAACAAAATACAGCGAATGAAGGATAATTGCACTTTATGAAGTGATAACTCTAAAGAAAAATGTAATGATGATGATTTATGATATTTCACATAATTTATTGTTATCTATATGTTTTCTAACTTATTCCTTAAGTTTAAAAATTGAACAGATTAGTCATATCAAATTGAAAAATTTGAAGCTAGTACATAGACTTTGAAGCTAGCAATTTCTCACCAAGTTTATGTCAATCAAGTGTGAAACTTCCAAGTGATGCCATTTTCAATGAAGTCGATTTTTTTTAAATTTTGTACAATTTTAAATGTAGAATTTTTCTCTCTTTTTTTTCTTTGGAGGTTTAAATGCAGAAGATTTTGAGCAACATTTTTTTATATTGTTGACATGGCTCCTAAGTGTAGAAAAAGAAATTTAAAATCATGGACACTTTTATTTAGCGTGAATATTGATTTTTTTTTGTGTGTGTTCTAAACCATTTCTTAAGTTAGAAAATTATGTAAATTAGTCACATCAAATTGGAAAATTGATGCTGGATTAGTCTGTATAGTAATTTATCACTGATGATTTATCAATCAAGTGGTGAGACATCCCCCAACTTAATCCATGAAAAAAATAACATCGAACGAATGATTTCTCAAGAATAAAAATATATATTTTGTGTTCTGTCATAATTAAAAATATAGAATAAATTAGTTTGTCTTCAATTTTTTTAAGAATTTTAAGACAAATTGATCGTTATCTATATATAAAATAGTTGTAATTATATTACTCAACAAGAAAAATAAGTCTATCAAAATATTGAGGAGGAACTAAATTTAATCTATAATCTATATCTATGATAATAATATTTAAGACTCATTACATAAAAAATTTTCCATGTGTCATTCATTGAGAAAATTATGCCTATCATTTTCATAATCTTAATAATTAAAATATTTTTTTAAATTTAATTTACTTTATAATTATTAATTATTTTTTTCCAATCATGCATTCATATCTCTCTTCCATTAATAACACAAAAAAAAAACCCTACAATATCTCAATCAAAATTATTTAATATGAAAATAATAACAAATAATATAAACAAATGATAATTGAACATATTATTATATCATTAAAATTTTATATGTATAATTATTATTATATTAGTTAATGATAAGAAAACTATTATAATTATGCTACCACAAAAACAAGACTGTTATACTTAATGATAATTTTATTGACCATGTGTAACTACTATATAATTATATAAAAAGTTATTATAATATGTTTTCTAAGTTAATAATGAACTAAAGCTACAACCCATATGTGATGTTAAAAGATTACAAAAACCTATTACCCAGTTAGCAAAAATATGTTATAATAGCTTTTCACATAATTATACTATAGTTATACATGGTCAATAAAATTATTGTTAATTATAATAATACAGTCTTCTTTTATGGTAATGTAATTATAATAGTTTTGTTATCATTAATTAATTCCATAATAATTATACATATGAAATTTTAATGATATAATGATATTTTCAATTATCATTTTATTTAAATTATTTGTTATTATTTCATATTAAATAATTATGAATGAAATATTTTGTAGGGTATTTTTATTGTGTTAATGGAAGAGAGATATGAAGGTATGATTGAAAAATATTAATTAATAATTACAAAGTAAATTAAATTTAAAAACTTTATTTAATTATTAAGATTATGAAAATGATAGAGCATAATTTACTTTATGAATGACACACGAAAAACTTTTCATATAATGAGCATTAAATATCAATATTATAAATGTGGAAAGGCAAACAATAAGATCAGGCCATGCAATTTATGTATATAGTATGCAAAAATTCAAAAGAAAAGAAGTCTTTTTTTTTTTTTCTGATTTCAAGAGTATCTCCTCACCCGACAAGTGAGAGATTAACCTAGGGTCAGGTGTCTAAGTTGGGACCCTTTTCAACAATATTTTTCTATATATATGAATCTCATAATCAAATCTAGAATCTCATGCTTAAAGGATTTGAACCCTTCCACTCGGATTAACACCTTATTGCTAAAGGAAAAGTCTAATAGAAAGAAGTTTTTAAAAATAAATAAATAAGTAAATTGTTAATATTTGAGGTGGTAGTGCTTTCTTTTTCCGTTGGAAACGCGTTCATGTTTGATGAATGTCAAAAGTTATAATTTTTCACTTGAGCTAAACGGGTGTTTGGGTGTAGAAACCCATTCATGTTCATCCACAGAAAAACTATCCACATCAGAAATCTCTAGGTTAGAGGCCAATCAACGGGGGTTGAGAAGTCAAATGCAGAAACAAACACACCCTAAGTCATCTAATAGCAGTATAGCACACGCGTTGAGAAAAATAGGTCGGGATTTGTCGATGTGGGACCCGAACAAACAGTTTGCGTCCACATGTGAAAGTGAATTGATAGAGCCATACTTTCATCCTGCGGGAGGAAGAGATTTACTCCACCGCGTGATTTGATAACCATGGATTGTCAATTGAAGAAGAGAAGGTGGAGGAGAGGGAAAACAAATCAACCGTAAAGAATATGCCATGAAGGAAAAAAAATGTTAGGGAAAAATAGTTTATTATTTAAGTATTTATAAAAAAAAATGGTATTCTCCGGTAAGATGATTGAATTTTTCGAATCAACAAGGGTTTGTGTGCCTGTCTATTCATATTGGTTTTTAATTTTTTTTAAATTTATGTTTTCTTTCTTAAGATGTTACGTGATTTTACAGCTTTCCTCAATTTCCTTTAAATTGTGGGTATTTTAAAAAGAAAATATTAATATAAACTCAGTGAACTCAATTGGTGACATGCTCGATCTCATTGGATACAAAACTGCTTCCAAAACTTCATTAGCATGACCTCCCTCATATTTAAATTTTCTGTTCTCTTTTTTTGTCTCATCCTATATTCTTTCAATCAAGTTTTACCATGTATTTAAATTATGGATAATTAAAAAAATTTAGCTAAGTAAAAATATGAATAATATCATCATTATACATATATCAAAATTTTATTGAAGCTGCTGGAGATTTGGTTCCGACCTCCTCCTTCTCTCGACCCAATAGTGAAACATTCCAAAAGCTATATGATACGGTATATAGATATATAGTGCATGTGTAGCAAGTATTTTAACTCTTTCAGAGGCGCGCCTTGCTCCATAAAAATGGATGACCATATCCATATCCCCACGCTCCTAACATCTATAGCGATCACCTCTTTGCTGTTGTTAACCACTTTGCCACCATCCCTTTCTCAACAACCACTCTCCAATTACTCCCTTTGTAGCCAGCAGCCGTACGAGTGCGGAGGACTGTTCGGCGTATACTATCCTTTCTGGGGAGAGAGACGACCCTCTTACTGCGGTGGCGGCGAACAATTCTTTCTCACCTGCGACAGTGGTCAATACACTTCCATTCGAATAGGCTCACAAACATTCGAGGTGGAGAAAATTGACGCCCAAGCTTACACCATAAAACTGGTGCCGCTGCTGCCACGAGAATATCAATTCTGCTCTCTGCAGTTCAACTTTTCTTTGAGCCCCCTCTTCTGGTATTCCAAATCTGTGAGCAACATCACCGTATTCTACAATTGTCCCTCTGGATTTTCCAACGATGGGAGCAACTTTACGTGTCCAGATTCTGGTTCGGAGAATCAGACTGTTGTCTATTACGAGGGCGTGGTAGATGAGGTGTTGAAACAACATCCAGAGCTCAAGGGATGCGGGCGCCATGTTCGAGTGCCCACTGATGAAGCTGCTATCGACCCTAAAGGTGGAGTCGATGATCAGATCAACGGAGCTATAGATCAGGGCTTTAGTGTGAACTATGTTGTCTCTCAGGAATGCTTAAGATGCATGGGAAGTGAAGGAGCTTGCGGGACCAATGAAACGGGTCAATTTACCTGCTATTGCCCCGATGGCTCTAGCGCCCTCGGTTGTCCTCATAGTCCTCAAGGCAAAAGTATGTTTTTCTGCCCCTTCTTTCTTTGTTTATTCTATTTTATATTTTTCTTCAAATCTTCCTCGTGGCTCCTCAAAGCCTGTCACCATGAATCCGGTTCTAAGTAAGAGATCAAACATGTTGGGTACATTTGGTTACCGTTAGTATTAAGATTTGATTGGCTTCATGTTTAGCACCTATAATGGGTATAACCTCTCAAACTTGATGCATTCGAACAAGATTATAGTATTGAATCCCCAGTTAATACTGGGCAAAATTGTTGGTTTTGTTTAACCATCATCACAGATTTAATGAACATAACATTCCGTACTGCGCTTATAACGGTCCAGCCACCACTTGATCCAACAACACATCACCTATAAAAACAAAAATACAGAACATCACCGGTCCCGCATTAGTTCAGGCTGTTCTTGGTCAACATCACCAATCCCCCATTATTTAACATTAATTTTTTTACGGGTATTATTTTAACATTATTAATGTGGATATCATTTAGACACATCATAAATTAGGCGTAAATAATTGGAATTTCAAATGCGGTGAATTTGCATATAAAAAAATTACGAAGACTCATATATTAATATTTGAAAATTTTGATTATTTTACTGATAATTTTAATAAAATGATTTCAGATTTACCAAAAGTAAGCCATTAGGATTGGTCTCGTAGCAAGAGATTTAAGTAGTATACATGAGGTTATGGATTCAATCCTGATTGTAACACTATAAGAAAAATGAGTATTTTCAACAACATTTTTAATGGTTCTCATCAATAAAAGTATTGTCAAGAAAAGAAATTTCGATATAAAATGACTGTTGAAAATACTTATAAACTTTTATCAATAATTAGTTCATGTCAAAAATACTCAAAAGATGTGTTTTCGACATATACTAATTATCGATAAAAATTTATAAGTATTTTCAATGGTTTCTTTATGTCGAAATTACTTTTCTTGACAATACTTTTATCGACACTTTAATTGTCAAGAAGCGTTGAAAATAATCATTTTTCTTGTAGTGTAACCGATGTAATTTGAAGTACCAAAAAAAGATTCACCAAAAGTATATTAAAATCTTTCAATTTTGTATTCATCAATCTCCAAGTATGCATGTGATATCTAAAATCATAAATAAAAAATATCATTTCCCCATCTTAACTAGTTATAGTCATGGTCCTTCTTCATTTTCCGAGTTCCTCTTATCTGGCTCTCGATGAGGCTTCTCCCCTACCAGTAGTCCTCCCCAATTTCTTCAGCATGTCTTATAAAGCGTCGTTCTGTGGGTTTGGTATAGATTGTTGTTGTTGAGATGGACACTCCGATAAATTACTAGGCAATTAAAATGTTCACATCATGTCAGGGCCCGCAAACTAATAATGAGCTCACCAAACAACATGACGGCTGTACATTACATTTAATTGTGACCGGATGTTATTTCATATTTTCATAGATGTGGGTTTCTCTCACCGTTTCAAAATGAAGTAAATCGATTCTTCTCCCTTAAAACACATCTTTGTTGCATGATCTTTTCTCCTAATTTTTTAAGCATAGACTTTACTCCAACTAACTTAATACAATACAGATAGCAGGATATTTTTTAAAAAAATGTTTGAATATTTATTAATTAAAATATGCATGCAAATCTAATAAATAATCATTATACGAAATACTTTATTAATTAGTGTCAATATCTTTTAATATTTATTATTATTATTATAAGAGTAAATAATCTTTTTAGTCCTAACATTTTTTATTGATATCAATCTAATAATTTGGTTGGATTTTTACTTTAATAGAATGATTAAATTGATGCCAAAATAAATATTGTTAGGATTGAATTGATATCAAAATTTAAAATGGTAGGATTAAATTAATGTCAAAAGTTTTCTTATGATCAAATTGATGTCAAGTTTAAAAATGTCTGGATTAAATTGATGTAAAAAATTTTGTTAGAATCAATTTTATGTTAAATTAAAAATGTTAAGATAAAAAAGGTTATTTACTCTTATTTTAATAAATCATGATTCAAAATTATTCATTATTTTATATTTAATTTTTGTTAAATTAAGTTTATAAGTTTAAAGTATTTGTCATTTAATAAGATTTGTTTTTACAAATTTTGAGGTTTATTTTATTTTGATACAATGTCAAATGTAAAGTATTTTACCCTGTTGCAAAGATTAAATGACTTTTGAAATGATTATTCTAAAAATTAAATTAACACTTTTATTGATATGATAATATATAATTAATTATTATATACAATAATTTTAAGTAAACAGTGTATTAAAATTTTAAATAATTACCCTTTTATGGTAGTGTACTAAACACATTTGATATTTTTATTAATTTCTTGTACGCCCTCCAGTCGCAGATGGAATTCACTCGTAGCAGCTCACTTATTTATTTGTCTTTGCTGATCACGGGTTTAATTAAAACAAGGCAATTGTGCTGATCTTAGAATAATAAAACTACACTCGTTTGACAGCTCCCTTTGATCCTATATTTGGTATGGATTAAAATGAAAGAGATATTTATAAATGACCAAGTAAAATTCAATCATATGATTTTCTCTTCAATTTCTACCTCCAAACCAAAGGAGTAATTTCCAAAGTCTTGCCGTGTACATGTTTCGGCCAACATCCTGTTTATACTTATCTGATGGTCCCCTATAAGTATCATGTCATAGTTTTCTCTAAAATTCATTCCAAATCATTCTTATAAATGTCAGTCCGGTTTCCAGGATTATGTAGGCAGTACTAGGTACTCTTGATATCGAATGGTGAGTGGATAATTGCTTATGACTATATTTTATCCTTAAAATTATTTTAAAATTATTATATCATATGTATTTGTTATTATAAGCCTATAAAATTCAAAAACAATTTAGAATATGCTCATTTAACATGAAAATCATTATTCTTAGAAAATGCAGGAATTACTATTGTTGTATGCATGTTAGTTTGTGCTTGTTTGTGTTGTATAAATTTTAAGAATATGTTCAATATGTTTTTAGCATGATATAACCCAACGATTACCAAAAGGTAATTAAGTAGTTAATACAAATTATATGATTAAGTATTATTGAATAATTAGTTTACAAAGAGCAGGCAAGATATCATAAGACAGTACAGAATTAATTTTAGAAAGCACAATTACTATTTATGTGGCATTTAATTACACAAGAAAACATTTTTTTTTTCTCAATTGGTTTGCATGAAGGTAAGAGTCCCTCATATAACAGTTAATTCAGATCCTATAAAATAACATAAAACACTTTACTGGTGAGTTTCATGTATAATTTCACATATAAAATTCATCTTTTAATTTTACTTCTCAACAAAACACTTTAATATTGATGAATTTTTTTTCTCTCACGATAGCTACTCCTATATTGCTATTGCTACTCTCACTTGTATTAATTATTCTTTAGTTTTACCAACTTATCTTTCTTCTATTTTAACCAAAAGCATATCTCACATTTGATAATTCATAATATTATAAAAAATTATTATAAATTTAATTAAAAATTGGTTTAACTACATAACAATATTTATTATTTATCTTATTTTTAATATTCATGAAATTACTAGATATTATAAGTATTAATAATTTATTTATCATAATGATTTAATTCAAATAGTAAATTGCTTTAAATTTTGTATTCAACAATATCCAAATAATATAATGTTGAATATTTCTTAGAAAATAATAAATAAAAATGACTAATAACAAAGACATGATAATAAATTGTGGTATATAATTACTTACATATTTTGTAATATCTATCATTTATATAAATAAAAAACTAATAAATAAACAAAATGATACCATAGTTTATTTTTATTGGATTGTCAATTAATTTTTATTATATTTTTTATTTATTAATATTATTAAAAATTAAGGTAATTTTAAAAGTTAAATTAATTACTTATTTGCACAAAAAAAGTTTAAAAGGGTTAATTTTTTTATACTTGAATAATATAAAGGCTATATTATTTGTTTTCTATTAGATAACATATATATAATTTAATTTTTTAAGATAAATTTAAAAACTAAAAAACTAGAGAAGGACAAAATCATAAGCTTAATACAATAAATTTATTTAATACTTTTCAAATTATATAAACATTGAACGTTAAAATTAAATAATAGCATGTGTATTGTATAGTTTGATCCAGTATTTATTTTTTTTTATCACTCAATATTCATAATTTTCTTTTTTATAAAATATTTAGGTAATTATTACCTTAAGAAAGTTTTAAAGGACACAATTCAATATATAAAATATTAATTATTACATCAAATAAGTTAATGTAATATACTTGTAACTAAACCAATAAAAATAATATTAAATAGTTAAATAATTAAAATATTTTAAATTAAATTAACAATAATGAATTTTGATATCATTGTAATGACTAATAAACAATAAATATCGATTATGTACTAATTTTATTTGATTATTTTCTTTAGGTAATATGAGGTAAAAAAATCCAAATTAAAGACTGGGTTATGCTCATATTTTATTGTGTAAATATATTTGTTATATCATAGTAATAACATTTAAAATCAAACATTATATTATAACCATTGCATATATTAGTTTTATTTGATTAAAATAAAAGAAGAGTAATTTAGTGAAACTAACTAACAATTAATACAAGTGGGAGTAGCATATGCCCTAATGATCCTCCGCCTCTGACCGATGAGTGCTCCTGTTGCAGGACCGAGGCGGATGGATACTCCTATTGCAGGTAATAGATGGCGATGGAAATTCAGGCATGTCGTTATAGGTAACATATCATTTTCTTCTATATTTTTATTACTTCTACATATATTTATTTTTCTTTCACAGGACATTTATTTTGGAGTGTATTTAATTATTCTCGAGAATAAGTAGTTAGGAATAATTTATTCTTATATTTGTTATATGTTTTATAAAAAAAAATTTAATATTAATTATTTTATGGAAAAAGATTATTTTCCTATAATTTAGTGAAATTTCATTCCCAAGTTGAAGGGCAAGGAAAAAAATTCCCATAACTTAGGAATCACAATTATTAAACACAATTACTAAGCCATCTTTCAGTTATTGAACTTTTTCTATTTTTATGATTTTTTTTCTTCCTTTTTTTGTTGTAAGTGTAATTTTCATTTGACATAATTGTTATTTTTTTAGCATTTTATTTAATTATTCGATCTGAATGAGATAAATAAATTTGAAAAATTTAGCTGTTAATTTTATATTGATTGGGTAACATATATATATATATATATATATATATATATATATATATATATATATATATATATATATATATATATATATATATATATTATTCCCAAGAATCTTAACAAATAATCCTAGGAATATTTAATGTTAAACAAATACTTTTTTAAAGATATCTGGGAATAATATTTTCAAAAATATCATTTCTAAGAATGCGATTCCTGATAACATAATTTTAAACCTTGAAACCAACACTCCCTTAATTATTTCATGTGATATTTAAGAGAAAGTCATTTCCCTACCGTTGTCGGACTTCTTCGCTTAAGAAGTGCGAAAATAGAGAAAATTTGAAAACGGAGATTAAAATTTCACGATGCATCATCGTGGTTAATTAATAAAAATATCAAAATGTGATCGTTTTGATATTAGAGATTAGTAATATACCAATTTACAGTTTACTAGAGCTAAATCAACAATTTGATGACCAGAATATCCTCTTCCGTATGGAGAGGCTATTAAAGAATGAGAGGAAATGTATATAGCAAAAATGAGAGAGAGGAAGACGTGTAACTAATTGCATTGAAAGAATAATGAATCACACTTTTGAAATGGTTCAACTCAAGTTTATATACAAAGTTCTGATGTAACGAACTAGAGTAATAATAACAAAAAGTTAATAACAGAAAGTTAACAAACTAACTAACTGAAGCTAACTAAAGTTATACATCAGGTAACAGAGGCAGCTATGAATAATTTCTTTCAGTATCGAGCCATACACATTACATCCTATTATTATCCTAACCTTCATAGGAAAGATCCCAGAAATACATTACTGTACCTCTTTCTTATTTTTGTTTCCCCTGTTCATATTAATTTGGGCGAACTGGTGAGGTCATATATATGATAAACTTGAACTGTGAACTCAACTCGTAAAAATTTACATATTTAAAAAATATTACTAAAAAGACATATTTTAGTAATTAAGTACAATTAAATAAAAATTTTATGATGAATGTTGATGAAGAATTCTAACATTATAATAAGATAAATGGAAGAAAAATCATAAAATATACTCCCAACATATGACTTATTTTTATGCCATACTTTATTTCATAAGCATATCATTTTGTAGTAAAAAAACACATACTCAAATAATAATGAAATAGATAAAAATAAGCTAAATAAAATAAATAAATATTGCATAATATAAATAAATAAACTAATTTATCCAATAAAAGTGATAAATAATGTATATTTGGATAGCAAAATCAAGTATGTATCTAAACTCATAAACTTGTTAGTAGATTCAAGAGTTCACCCGGAGTTTACTTAAACTCAGATGAATTCAACAAAAAGAGAGTTCATGCATGAGTTAACTTATTTTTATGAGGTAAGATTATAAACTTATAAGAATTTAAAAGTTAGTTTGAGTTTTTAATAACCATGACCACTATGGTAACCCGACTAATGCATGAGATAACAAGCAGGAACAAATAAAATTAAAATTTTAAGGATGCTAATCACATTGCAATATGACAAAAAAGAAAAGAAAAAGAACAATTCATCTAATAAAGAAAGAAAAGATTGTGATATTCATGGTATGGAGATTATGTCATCAACAAGAGAAATACATAACATCGTCGAAGTCTTGCTTGGTTTCTACTTGAGAAGCTGTATTAAATTAAAAGAAATATTAAAAAATTAAAATGATCTATGCCATTAATAAATTATAATAATCAATCTTAAAATATAGAAATTAGGGATATATATAGAATTGATAAACTACATTTTTTTTTGTTATATTGGATGGATTTTCATAATTTTCATCCATAATCAATATCTTCAAGTCACTTTTGAACTTTACTCCTGAAATAGCAACAATTGTCCATGAATAAAAGTTGTTTTGGCACAAAAAAACTAACATAAGACAATAATTGGTCTTGACACTCTTATTAATCCTCATAGCAAAACAAATAATAATTGAGAATTGTCTTGTTTGAAATTGTAGGGGAATTCCAAATTTGATTCAATTAAATTCATTCGGGGGACACAATCTTTCTCATACTAATACGATTGTCTGTTATAACTATTGCTACAATGACATTAATTAATCCCCTATTCTTGAACTATTAACCATTTGCCATTGCACAAATTCGAGGATTGACCTAGTAGTATGATTGGAACTCTCTCTTCAATACCAAATTTTTATATGGTATTTCAAAACACTTAATTTCATTTAAAAACTCAGTAGTTATTCAATCTGCTTCAATATCAACATCTAAGATCTGTTTTGCAATTAGAATCTGAACTTAAATGTTCTTTCTGTTCACCAAGAATTTGAAAAAGAATGTGGTCATTATTTGAGAAGTGATGTAATAATTGAGATTTTTTATAACTATAAAAACTAAATTTTGTAAATAATTATGTAATTTGGTTAGAAGGCGATAACACAAATTTTCGGATTTTTATTTCGAAAAGCAACATTTTTAAAATTTTAAAAGGTACAAAATTAAATTTATTATTAAAGTCAAGTTTTAAGGAAGAGGCTATGGTATAAGCCAAACACATTTCAATTCACTGACAGTTCTCTGTTATTGTATTTCCTAACAGGTTTTATAGTCACATTGATCCCAGGATTAATGTTGATATGTATCACTATTTGTTGTTTTCGATGCGAATCATCAAGATGGGAAGAAATATTTTGGTTCAGGGGTAAAAGTAACCAAGATGTTGAAGCAATGTTAAAAAATCATGGAGCCTTAACTCTAAAAAGGTATAAATTCTCAGATGTGAAGAAAATGACTAACTCCTTCAAAGTTAAATTGGGACAAGGTGGTTTTGGTGATGTATATAAGGGAAAACTGTTCAATGGATGCCATGTAGCTGTAAAGATATTGAATTCATCCAAAAGAAATGGTGAAGAATTTATCAACGAGGTAAGCAGTATTAGTAGAACTTCTCATATTAATGTCGTTGCCCTTCTTGGATTTTGTTTGGAAGGCAGCAAGAAAGCTCTCATCTATGAGTTTATGTCCAATGGTTCCCTTGATAAGTTTATTTACAAAAAAGGAAATGAAATGACTCCATCCTTGACTTGGGATCATTTATATCAAATTGCAATAGGGATAGCTAGAGGGTTGGAGTATTTGCATAGAGGATGTAATACTCGTATTTTACATTTTGACATAAAACCACATAACATTCTGTTGGATGAGAATTTTTGTCCCAAAATATCTGATTTTGGGCTAGCAAAACTTTGTCCAAGGAAAGAGAGCACTGTTTCAATGTCAAATGCTAGAGGAACAATAGGGTATGTAGCTCCAGAAGTATGGAACAGACACTTTGGTGGTGTTTCACATAAGTCTGATGTTTATAGCTATGGGATGATGCTTCTTGAAATAGTTGGAGGAAGGAAGAACATTAATGCAGAAGCAAGTCACACCAGTGAGATATATTTCCCGAATTGGATATATAGAAGGCTTGAGCAAGGCACTCAGTTGGTACTTGATGGAGAGATGGTCGTAGAAGAAAATGAGGTTGTTAAAAGAATGACTATGGTTGGTTTATGGTGTATCCAGACAATTCCAAATAATAGACCCACTATGAGTAAAGTTTTAGATATGTTGGAAGGCAACATAGAGTTTTTGGAAATGCCACCAAAACCTCTTCTATCTTCTCCAGTAAGATCAGGGGCAGAATCTTTTACTGTTGTTAATTAAGTTCGTTGCATTGTATTCTGCATATTGTTAATGTGCTAGTGCTGAAGACACTGAGATCGATCTTACTCTGTGAGTAGGAATATTGTTTTTGCAATTAGAACTTAGAACTTGTGACTCGTCCATATTTTTTTTTCATGGGATGTTTACTTCCTTGATCGTCAATTCAATATAATAATAATTCATAAAATCTTGACTTTGCTAGTTGACGGCTCCTTGCCTAACTTGGTATTTGAAGATACTCCCCTCTTTTTATAATAATTATCAATTTTTTATTTTTTTTATATTTTAAAATATCGATATATTTATAATATCTATTTAGTATTAGTTTTTTTTTTCTATTTGTACTCTCAATATAAATGTGTTTGTTAATAATAACAATAACTTTAGAAGGATATTTTTATCAACTTATATAAATTTTTACATTTACTAAGAATTTTTTTTACTTTTCTTAATATATGTATTGTTTAGTTTTTTATAGTTATTGTGAGATGGGAGGAATATTGTTATATAATTTATTACTTTTTTGACAGGGTATTTGGAAATCTTTAATGAGATGGAATTAAATTGAATTCCATTAAAAATTAAATTCTGTCAAAAATTGAATTGAATTCTTATATTTGAAATGAATGAATAAATCAAAGAATTGAATTCAATTTCTTTATTTGGAATGAGTCTAAAAATGAATTAATTTTATTATTTTTACTATTTTAGTCTTTATTAGTTAGGAATAAAATATTATATTTAAGTAAAATTATTTTAGTATTTTTATTTGTTGGAACTTTGGGTTTGATTTTAATTTGTTTAGTTTTGTTTAATTTCAATTTCTATAGAAATTCAATTCCTTCACTTCAAATACTTTAAAAGCATGAAATTCAATTCAATTTCTTGATGAAATTGAATTCTAGGTGTTTCCAAACGGCCGTAAGTGACTCATAAGCCATAACCAATGGTATTCTAAAATTAGATTCATTTCTTATGTCAACTTAAATATAGCTTCCTATCCATTCTTGCCGATTACCATTCTCACACAGTTTATTCATGCCGATGCTTGGCCTTCTGATGTCATTATATCAACAATGCGCAAGGATGATAATCATGATATCAACGTAATCAACACATCCTTAATTTAGAACAATTTTTGCTTTTGCCTCTAATTTTTTCTTCAATCCGATTTACGTACAATCTAATAAGATTACGTCCATTCACACACAAACATGAGCATAGAATAAAGGATATATATGCAAGACGATGAGTAATCAATTCACAATGAATCGGGGGAGAATAAAATAAAAGAAAGTCTTGTTTGGAATGATGAATGGACGATCGCTTTTGATAGCAGGGATAATTGGTGAGAGAGATGAGATGAGAAGGAGTGCAGATCTGACTCAGATGCAGGGAGATGGAGGCAGCCGCAACGAGAGAGACCGTCATCTCTGAGGCCGGGTATCAAACACCCTACCCAAAGCTCCCCCGGCACAATAGCCATTCACCACCTGAGCTGGCTTCCAACTGCCAAAAAATACGAAAAAGAATGTTTAGGGAGCATCCGAGGAATGGGTGTTGGCCTGTGGTTGTAGGTAATTTGAGCATTGGCCGCTTGTGCCAATAAAAATGTAGCACCCTTTTCTTTTTATTTTATTGTGACAGAAAAAATTGACCTTCAAGTCCAACCCCGATACATGGATTCCATGAAGTTTTATTTGTCAGAAGAGAAGTACTTTAGAGAAGGTGCTTCAGTGAACAAAAAAAAAAAAAAAAAATACTTCAAAGATTTTGCTTGTACGGGGCTATCTGTTGCTAGTACTCTGACTCTTCATTTTATGTTGTGTACCAAGCAATGTCCTACCATTGATAAAGAGAAACAAAAAATAGAGAGAATTCCTTATGCCTTAGCTATAGGAAGTTTATGGTACGTTTGTGAGTTTGAGTTTTGGAAGGAAAAGGAGGGGAGAGAAGGACTTGTAATACAATTTTAGACTACAAATCCTTCCCTCCTTTTCTTTCCTTTCCAAAATCTAAACTCACAAACATACCCTTAATGTATGTCATGATGTGTGCACTAGACCAGCTTGCTCATACAATTTGTATAGTGAGTAATTATTTCCTTTCTAATCTAGTTAAAAAGTATTGGAATGCTGTCAAATGGTTATGTTATATCTCATATCTACAACAAATTGAATTTGAGTCTTAGTTTTGGTGGTGAGAAACATGTAATAGTTGACTTTACTGATGCATATATCATAGGGAATATTGATTCTCGGCCGAAATCTACTTCAGGTTACTTAGTCAAGTTTGCAAGGGAAAAATATCATGGTGTTCATGGTTCTAAAAGTGTGTTGCACTTTCTACCACAAAGACAGGGTTTATTGCAGCAACTGAAATGTGTAAAGAGTTACTATGAATGACAAATTTTCTCCTTGGTTTCAAGCAATATCACTATGTGTTGTTTTGCGACAACCAAAATGTCATTCATCTTGGGAAGTCTACCTTTCATGCAATATCTAAGCATATTGATGTTGAGTAAATAATTGGATATGTGATGTGCTAAATTCCAAATTGTTGGAATTTGGAGAAATTCACATCAACAGTAATGGTGCTGATACGATGACAAAAGTATTGCTAGTCGTAGACAACTTGAAGTTTGTTGTTTGATTGTTGGGATGATGAGGGCCTCCACCTAGAAGGGGCACATTGTTGAGTTGATTCTCTCCTGTGTGTGATGCCCAAGCCCAATAGTTTTGGCGTGTCTATTGATAAATCTTGTAGTGTTGTTAACCTTATTTTAATTGAACATAAAGGACCATTAGTCAGTGGAGAAGTATGGATAAGAGAGAAAAAAATATTGAGCGGAGATGTTCAAAATTTGTAGTATTTTTTGTCAGGAACTTATCTTCATCAACGGAGATCAAATGATCAAATCTTGTGTGATTGAGGTGAAATTTTAATTGGACACTCCTCAGTCACGTTTCTAAATATTCTGGAAGATGTAATTTACGATATGAGCTCTGTGGAATTCCAAAAAATTCGTGAAGATACCCTACCTTTTGTGATGAATTTCAACTCATTTTTGTTGTTTTGCATCTTCTTGATGTTTTTGGATATTTGTGGACCACTTGATATAACGAAAGAGTTGCGTAAGTATGCTCAATATTGATAATCAGTAAGGCTCTTTTGTACCTGTGTTATTTGTTATAGTGGAGCTTTTATCATGCCATGAGTTTTTTAATCCCTCAAATTGAAGGGTTTTCTTGTTAAATTTGACGGTGTTGTTTGTGTTGGGAAAATACACCATTTCCCCTCCTTAAGAATCACCCTAAATAGAAAAATAAAATAGGAACACAACCACAACACAATAATTTAACGTGGAAAACTCCAAAACCGGAGAAAAACCACGGCCGCTATCAAAAAGATAACCAGAGAGTAACACTATGTGAAAATTATTACAACACATAGATTTCACTCTCAAACACCCCATTGGCCCCCAGTACACCCACACTCTCCAAAGTAAATATTTAAACTACATCTCACAACACTCTAAAATAAGAGTACAGAGAAAAGAAAGTCAGACACATGCTTTAAGTGTTTTCGATTGGTGCAAATTGAAATGAAAACATAGGCTCATATATATAGCCTTGACAACCTCCTCTCATCCCAATTCTAAGCAATGTGGGACTTCTTTCCCAACCCAATTTCAATCAAATACTCAACAGTTTGTTGATGTTTTTTTTTTTTTCCTCTTTTTCTTTTCTGATTGTTGCTGCTATATCGGATCGCGCCTAGATTGGTTGTGTAATTGTTCCTTTGTTAGAAACCTTTTCTTGATTCCGCTGCTTGTATGGCATATTTTTGCAAGCTTACGTTGATTGCTCAATATTCATGAAGGTTATTGAACTAGTTGGGTACATGATGAAGCAGGAATTGCAACGAACTCGATTCCAAATTCTTACTACTTTAAGAATTTCTGATTTAGAAATGGAAAGTATCTCTCAAAATCGAAAAAAAAAAAAAAATCGGTGAGAAAGCAATTGTTAGCAATTATGATTTTGAACTAACTGTGGGGTCCAGCCGTTATAATTGAAAAAAAGAAAGCAGAGTGGTTGGAGAAAAGTTTTGCATGCGTATAACATTCAATGGTTTGGTTATAGGTCGGTTGTGAATTATCAAACTTTGCAACTGCGTGCTGAAATTTTCTTGCAAGCATTTACACTGGCAAAGCTTCTATAAATAGAGGCCTATTGCTCAATTGAAAACAGAACAACGAGCAGCAAAAAAATAGAGAGCTGCAAGTGAGAGAGAGAGAATTATTCTCTGAGAGTGAGAGAGAAAAATAGAGAGTGTAAGTAAATCCCTTAGAGTGTAGGGTGTGGGTATATACACCGGGAATATTTTTTGGGTATCATCTCTATTACTCCTTGGTAATGCAAAATTGTAGTATTTGAATAGGAGGGTTCTCACTGGGATACACTATATTTACCTCTTGGGTTGGAGAGTGTGGAAAGGATACTTTGTAATTATCCTGAATATAGTGGAATATTTTTCGGAGTTTGTCCCGTGGTTTTTCCTCTAGTATTTGGGGGTTTCTACGTTAAATATTCGGTGTGCAAATTTCTTTATACTGGTGTCAATAGTATTATTCGTGAATAGTACTATTCGGGAATAGTGACCAGCGGGCCCCACGTGAATAGTAAAGAGTGGGCCCCACGTGAATAGTGACCAGTGGGCCCCACTACAGAAAAATTTACTATTCATCCTTATTCATATTTTCGCTGCGCTGCGCCGATTGGTAGATTTAATTCTATCAGATTTAGTTTTGGTACTCGTTGCCACACATTGGCATCATTTAATTACACTGTGAATCAGTCTCTGAGCCCAACACTAACCACGTTTATAAGCTAGTTAGCTTATTCGCATTACTTTTTCTAAAACTTTAACCTTTTTTCCCGATAATTCCTTTGCTGTATTTTACACATCAGTGTCCCTTTTTTTTTTTTTGGAAAATAAAAAGGAAGCCTTAAACTTCATGAAATAAACTCACCCAGGAAGGTGCCATGAATTTCCTCTGAAAGATTCATTCTTACGCGTTGAGATGACTGAGAAGTGACGGGTCACGGGTGTGTAGGGAAGGAAAGTAGTGGCTTGTTGAAAGATTGATGCCCAAGCACAAATCATGGTCAGTTTGACTAATTAAAGTTAGAGAACTTTTGAAATTGTGATAACAAAATTTTATTACGAGTTATTTAATCAGATTTATTGATAAAATACTCAAAATTTCCAATTATTATTATATAATTATCCAAATATATGATAATATCAACAAAAAAAAAGCAATTAAAAAAGTAATGTCCGAAAAAGAAAAAGTCTTAGCTGCTCTTAGAGTAAGACAAAATATTTACTCTGTTCTATTTATTGATTGACAAATTAGTAATTGTATTTAAAATATAAGAAAAATAGGAAACAATAATGATCTACAAAACTTATATGTCAATTAATAAATAGATCAGAATACAATTTTTTTCTTATTCTCGATGTATCTAAATATTTTTGGTTCGAAAAAGACTTGACTGAAGAAAAAACACAGTTCATTACTGGTTGAAAATTTCCTCACTTCTCGGTCGGCTGAAAACTTCAAAGTCTTTATCCTTACTCTATTGTGGCCCCTAAATTGTGCTTTGGCATGATGAATATATTTATTCCTCAGTTACTTAAGTCTTTTAACTTCCAACTTCTGTCCTATTGAGGTCTCACTCCCAGCTACCCATTTATTATGGAATTTAAAATGCAGATGATTGTCTTAATACATTTGAATTTGGAAATCTAATATATGATGTAGAATCAACATCGTATTATCTAACGTTGCTTGCTAATTTTTAAGTTGGTTGGTATAGTAATAATAATTAATTAGTTACAATCTGTTCTATTTTTTAGCTGTGCAAGAGAGTTAACCAGCTTATGTTAATAAATTCATTTATAAACTACTAGTCTAATATTAAATATTAAGTTGGTGTTGATGCAGTACCTATGTCAAAATATAAATTAAAAATATGATGAGATCAGAGCTATTGCTCCATAAGCTGTGTCAGTTTAGTCATACTAGAGTTCTTGAATGAAATTGAGGGATAAAAGATTCATTGGAAGTCAACATCTGATACATTAATTAAATTAAGATAAACCAAATTGCAATAACATCTCTATAATACTCATCCTGATACAGATCAAGATGGTTAGGTTACTTACTCCTTTAAAATGTTTTGGATTTGGGAGATTGGACAGAAAAATAAGAAAAATTGTAAGGTACTCTTAGAATAAAATAAATCATTTATTTTACTCCATTTATTGATTGACAAATTAGTTATTGTATTCCAAATATAAGGAAAGTGGGAGACTAATAACCTACAAAATTTATATGTCAATTAACAAATGGATTAGAATAAATATTTTGTTTTACACTTAGTGCACCTAAGTATTTCTCAAAAAACAATTAGTTCAACCCCATTTTTGTGGCTTACTTGGATTGGAGTGACCATTCCACCTATTATTAACCTAATTTTCATGCCCACAATCCTTGGTATTTATAGTAAGAATATCAGAAACCTTGATATAATATCCGCCCAATTTCGTATTTGGGAGTATGTACAGTTGTATAATGGACAGGCCAGCAACAAGAAACTGAGAAACATGCAAGTCAAATAATCTTGAAACCAGGAACGGAGAAAACCAAACACGCCACAGTTGTCCTACGTTAATCACACGGAATAAAAATTTGCTAAAGAACTTAATAAAACTTAATGCAGATCATTATCTTATTCATTTCAAACATAAGTTAAGAAAAATAATATTTTAACATTATAATAGAGCGTCAAATATATTTTATTCTTGTGATGCATAAATCCTTTTCAACGTACTTTTTAAAGTTTGTGTTTAATCACTTGAAGCCAGCGACGGTTGGTTTTAGACTCTTGAAACTGAACTTCAAACCAGGTTGAGTAATTTAAAGAAACACTCAGCCTTCAAAAAAAGAAAAGAAAAATTAGAAGAAAAACTTCTAATTAAATACCCATTCTATTCTTATTACTAGTCATATTGGGAAACCGAGACAATTTGTTATATTAGAAAGTTAATATATCTAGCAACAAATAATTGTCTCAAGTTTCCAAAATGACTATTAATAAAAAAAAGAGGAATTACTTCTTTATAACTTTAGTCCTTAAGTTTTATTATTGTCTAAGTCCTTGAAGTTTGGCTTTAGTTACTTGGAGCTTAACTCCTGGGTTAACTTTAAAACCATTTCACTCAAAATCAAATAGTAACTTAGGACGGTTTTGGTAAAAGTGGACTACATAGTTTCTATTTTGTGTTATTTTCATTTTAATTTGAATTTGTCTTTAATATTATTTCTTTTTTACTTTAAATTTGTCTTTGGTAAATTCAGTGTTGAGTTTTTTTTCTTATTTTTAAATTTATCTTTAGTGGATTCTATATTAGAAACAACATATTGTGTGACTTTTTTTTTCAAAATATCATATTGATATAAATACATCACCTAAATTCTATATAAAAAAAGACCCTTGTATTCTACAAAGGCTAATGAAGAAAAATCTATAATGGTTACGTCCATCCTCTAGTTGA
This sequence comes from Dalbergia cultrata, assembly GCA_031216105.1. NCBI lineage: Eukaryota > Viridiplantae > Streptophyta > Magnoliopsida > Fabales > Fabaceae > Dalbergia > Dalbergia cultrata. The sequence goes on from CM062344.1 coordinate 77,463,613, forward strand.
AAAATTGGAATAATTTATTTTCAAAATTTATAAAATACAAAAATAGATTCAAGAGTTTAATTTCTACATCGATTGTGTAAAGTTATCTAATTAAATTATCTTATTTGCATGAACTTTCAATAGTGGGTATAAAACTTAACTACTTTTATTGATATGACAATATACAATTGAACAACAATATAATATTTTCTATTGTCAGTAAATAGAAATTAAACTCTTTAATATAATATTTTTTAATTTTAAAAATGGAATTCAATTGAATGTATACTGGTCAAATCAATGTTCTTCACACACCTGAATTAAATTAATGGGATCAGAAATAAACTTATTTAATTGACGTGATACTATATTGGATAAGAGTGTTTCAAAATTGAACTTGATAAGAAAAAACTAAAAGCTAATAATGGAAGTATAAAGCAAAATAGAATAATGTCCTCATTTTCATTTTCCTTTCTGATTTTTTCTTTTCGGGTCCTTGTTGGATGCCTAGATGCTGAAAGAGAAACAAATAGGTAACCCAGTGGCGGTTTCCTCGGCGACTGATCTCTTGTTTGTTTGTTGGCAACTAGTAACGTAATTACTTTACCTTTCTCCCCACTGCAATTCCCATGGTCAACACCAACAACAGTTTTTTCCAAATCCTTGGTCCCAAAACTCCTTTGAGACGACTTCCTCCTAAAGAACTCAACCTCAAGTCCTCAATAGAAACAAAAAAAAAACTCTTGATTACGATGGCATAGAGATCAATTAGCTCTAATGCGGAAGAATGGACAGCCATATCCCGTCCATGTTCCTTAGCGCCTTGGCCACCATCTGTGTCTCCTTGTTAACAGCTTTGTCACAGTCCCATTCTGAGCAGCATGACTACAGCAATCTTTACGCGGATTGTACCCAGCCCTTCAACTGTGGACCCGCAGTGTCCAACATCAGCTATCCTTTCTGGGGCGGCCACCGCCCCCAGTACTGTGGTGGCGCCAGGGACTTCAAGCTTCACTGTGACGATGAAGAAGATGGTCAACATGCTTCCATTCAAATTGGCTCACAAAATTTCACGGTGTTGCATATTAACAACACAAACTACACCGCGAGAATGTCCCGAGAAAACCGTACCAGTACTGATGTTTGTTCTGCAGAACTTAACGACATGGGCAATATTGCTTTGAGCCACAGCTCCTCCTTCCGGTACACCGACCCCGAAGCCCTGCACAACATCACCATATTCCGCGCTTGTCCACATCAGCCGGGATCTTCGTATGGTGAGGGTAACACTGATGTGTGCCCAAATGATCCGTATGTGATTGCTTTCTTTGAGGTTGTGAACGATACTCTTTTGTATCAGGAATTTCCGAAGCTACGTAATTGCAACGAAAGTATCAAAGTACCATTATCAAAGAGCGTTCTTCGAGACCCTTATATTCGCAATATTGATGCTCTCGACCAAGCTTTGGGTGAAGGGTTTGAGGTTAATTATACAGTTCGATTTGCACAAGATTGCATAGGATGCGTGGAAAGTGGAGGAACTTGCGGGACGAATGATAATGCTACCTTCCAGTTTACTTGTCACTGCCCCGATGGATCTGATCATGCTTCACTCTGCCATGGTAAGTAACAACATTCCTAAGCTTTTTTGCTACTCTGATTTAGAGATGGTGTTTGTCTAAACGAATAGATTTCGTTGCAATTTGGCTGTAAGAATTGAAAGATGAGAGAAAAGAAATAGGAAAATTTTAGTAAATTATTTTTAATTTTATTTTATTAAAATTTTCTCAATTATTTTTTAATTTAATTACGCATTTATAATTCAAAAATTATTTGAGTATGCACGGAGTAATGACACGAATATTCATTAATTATAATGTCGTGTTGTTTTTTCATAATTAAAAACTACTTGTATAAAAAAATTGAAAATCTATTCATTAACAATAATAATTGCTAGTATATGAAGGATGCAATGTGAGATTTCCTCCAAGTAACAACGCTTCAATTTTTTATTGATGTAATTACAATATCGACCCAATATATTCCCCACACTTTTGGATGCCTTGAAAAGAGAGAAATAAAAAATAGAGTTAATACTTATTTTTAGTCTCTGATATTATAAAATATGAGTTAGTTCCTTATTCCACTTTTATATAATATTTTATCAATTAAATAATGATGTCTAATATTAAATAATACTTTATCATACCATTTATCATCTGAAGTATAATAAAGTTTAAAATAACTTATTTTGGTATATAAAATTGTACAAAATAAGTCATTTTATGACTTAGAATGAATATTTAAATGACTCATTTTATATAATTTTATATACCAAAGTGAGTCATTTTAATTTTATTCTATTTCAAATTATATATAGTATGTCAATGTATTATTTAAGGTTATCTATCATCATTTAATTGATAGAATATTAAATAAGAGTTGCTTGATGAACTAACATGATTCACATTTTGTAATGTCAATGACTAATTTTACTCATTTTAAATATTAGTAACTAAAATCACTTATAAATTTAAAATAAAGGACTAAAATGAATATTAACTCTAAAAAATAACATAATTTGAATTGTGGATGTTAAATGTGGTCTCTTAGGTCCATATATTTTTTTGATAACCTCTTAAGTCCATATATTGCATGCAAATGAAAGTCCTCTTATTAAAATGAGTCGATTGTTGTGTCAATTTTTAAGAAAATATCACACCTCCCCTCTATAGACTATAGTGCTAGGAAGTGATTAGCAGATTACTAAAACTTTTCTCTCTCTTCGATTGAACCATTGTACTGTACGTTGTACATCTGGGAGGAAGAAAATTCTTCGTCCACTAGCAATTTTGACCATAAAGTTTCTGATAAATGTACATATGTGGGTCCAATGCAAACTTGCAGTGGTGGTAATTTATTGTGAAGCAAGAAACAGCCTTCCTGTAGGAGTATACAAGAAAATTTCCTTCAATATATTAAGGAGATTGTGTGAATTTAGTTAGAAAATTATTATTTGCAGATAAGGTATATAGGACAAGGATGGAGATATTTTGTACATAAACAGTGTCTCGTTCCATATCTCCTCAATCATTTACTGATATATGAAAGATATATATTATTTATTTGATAATTTATAAACTTTTGAACCTATTTTAATTATTATCTTTTCATGTGATAATAAATTATTGAGAAACACGGAAGGGGACTCCATTTGGGTACATCAGATTTCCATCCTATAAGACACTATATCAATTAAATCTTTATTTATTCTTGGATAGAGCACAAATTCCATTTAAATGATTTTAATGGTAAATAAAATGTGAAATAAAATAGTGCTCATAATGGGTTTATTTTTTACCAAGAGGGGCACACTGCTATTGAAAAATTGAAAGGCGTGGACCTGAAATATTTTTCTATTGTATATTAATAACATTTTTACAATAGAATATTTGCCTCTTTCGAATGGTAAAACCTTAACCCTAATTGGCTTAAGTCACCAATACTCTAACAGACTTCTATCGCAGGCAATCGACGGCACTGGAAATGGCAAGTTATTATAGGTAATAAAGATTTAATTTTCAATTTTCTCTTATATTTTTACTGTTATATTTTTCTTTTACTGTTTCTTATAATATTGAAGAGAAAACCATTATCCTTCACTAGATAGACAACCATAGACCACCTCTTATTTTTTATAATGAAGACTTGATTTTTTTCTCATCGTTGACGATGTTTTTTTTTTATTGATAAGATGACAATAGAAATATATTAATTATTTGAACATCTGTTTTTTTTTCACATCAATTAGAAATATTTTTGTTGGCATTTTATCCAAAATCTCACAGTAAGATTATGAGAAAAAGTAAATATCTTATAAGAGGCGTGGCTTATAAATAAAAATTATGGTTATTTCATTAAGGTATCCTCTAATAATGGGATTGATAACCGAGTTATAACCATGTTAAATTTTGTTCAAGTTGTCTTTGAGGAAAATTACACATACTTTCCTTTAAGGTTTATTAAAATTCACCTTAACCCCTTTTATTTGTAAAATTTAATGAGGAGTTTTCTGAATCTATGAAATCATCATACTCACTTTCTCAGAGTTTCTAAAATCATTATATCATTCTTCCTTTCATTGCACATTAAATAGTGCATCCAAAGGATACCAATAGCACCTAGACAAGATAGTCAAAATTAATTTCACCAAACCTAAGAGATATTGATGTAATTTGCCCCAGTCTCATTGAATTTTTTTTTTCTTTTTTGTTGTCTCTAGTATAAAAGAGTTTGTATGGTACTCCCCCTTTCAGAACATTTGTCCACCTTCAGAAAAAATGATCATTCAAAATATCTGTCAATTTCACATTCTAATAATGTATAACTTTTTTGTTTCAATTGTACCCTTGGTATTAGTAATCAATAGAGTTAGGTATATGGTCCGCGATCTGCAAACAAACCCGTTTAACTCGCAATCCATATGAAAATGGACCAGAAAATATTTAGTCTGCCAATCCATAGACTTTTTTGGTCCACGCCGCTTAACCTGCGGGTAAAAATGGGCCTAGCCTGAGGTTTGCGAACTAACCCGCTAGCCCACATAAGTGAGGGAATGTTTTCATTTTGCAGTATTTATTTATATTCTTGATGAATAAACTTCATTTAATTTATCACCTTTTTTAATATCTACGTTTATCCAAATTTGACAGATATTTTGCCAGGAATGCAATATTTCTTATTCTTTTACTGCCCAACGTTTTTGGGATTGATATTAACAATATTTAAAAACATTTTCAAATTATTTTCTTGTATTTATTTCTCACCAATACATAGTGTCTAAAATTATGTCTAGAACTATGCATAAATAACATTTTTCATGAAAATAACAAATAGAAAAATATTAAATGGTGTGACTAATCTTTATACGATTTGTTTAGTCTTCAATATCGCGAGGACGTCAATAGTAATATAGTCCTTATTTTCTCTTTGCACTTCAACTTTTCCAAAGCGTTCAAATTAAGCACTAGGTAGGTGCCACAGATGTTTTTTGTCAATACAAGCCAAATATCATATCTTTGTTTCTCCAGCACATGCTAATTTATGAAAATAAAGGGATATCACATGTTTAAACCTCTAAATCTGATCCGACTCTATTTGCTAACAGGTGTTGCAGGTGCGGTGATTGCAGGATTGTTGACTATTTGTTGTTTAACTTGTTTCACATGCAAATTATCAGAATGGCAAGAAAAATCTTGGTTGCCAACAAAGAGTAACCAAGATATTGAAACCTTCTTGAAAACTCATGGAGCTCTAACTCCGAAAAGATACAAATATTCAGATGTGAAGCAAATGACCAACTCCTTCAAAATTAAACTGGGACAAGGAGGTTTTGGTGCTGTATACAAAGGAAATCTACTCAATGGTACCAATGTGGCAGTAAAGATATTGAATCGATCTAAAGGAAGTGGTGAAGATTTTATCAATGAAGTAGCTAGCATTAGTAGAACTTCTCATGTTAATATTGTCACTCTTCTTGGATTCTGCATAGAAGGCCGTAAGAAAGTTCTTATCTATGAGTTTATGTCTAATAGTTCCCTTGATAAGTTTATTTACAATAAGGGACATGAAAAAACTCCATCTTTAAGTTGGGATAGTTTGTATCAAATTGCAATAGGGGTAGCTCGAGGACTTGAGTACTTACATAGAGGATGCAATACTCGAATTTTACATTTTGACATAAAGCCGCATAATATTCTTTTGGATGAGAATTTTTGTCTTAAGATATCAGATTTTGGGCTAGCAAAGCTTTGTCCCAGAAAAGAAAGCATTATTTCCATGTCTAATGCTAGAGGAACAATAGGTTACGTAGCTCCAGAAGTGTGGAATAGACATTTTGGTGGAGTTTCTCATAAGTCTGATGTTTATAGCTATGGAATGATGCTACTAGAAATAGTGGGAGGGAGGAAAAACATTAATGCAGAAGCAAGTCACACGGATGAGATATATTTTCCACATTGGATATACAAGAGGCTTGAGCAAGACACTCATTTGGGACTTGATGGGGAGGTGGCAATAGAAGAAAATGAGGTCATTAAAAGAATGACTGTGGTGGGTTTATGGTGCATTCAAACAATTCCACATGATAGACCCACCATGAGTAGAGTTGTAGAAATGTTGGAAGGTAGCATGAATTCCCTAGAAATGCCTCCAAAGCCTGTTCTGTCTTCTCCCACAAGGTCAATGGTGGAATCTTCTACTACTGTTAATTAAGTTTATTGCATTGTATTCCACAAACTGCCACTGTGTACCAAACGCACATAGTTACTTGATTGTTTTTGTTCGAAGCATACATATCTGGTGCTATAGAGTATAGACATTGATAAGTACCATATCCTAATTTGTGTCTAGGAATGTTGTTTTTTTTTTTTTCCATTAGAACTTAGGACTCGTGGTTTGTCCATGTTGATTTTTCTTGGGGATGTTGTTTTCCTTGATTGTCAAATACAAATGCATATGTCTAATTTGTTATGTGATGATACTTTTCTAAAATTTGAATCATTTGAATCTTGCTGATATTTGGAGGAGCATAGAACTAGGATCTTGAGTGACTCATGAGATTATATTCTAGCTAGCGACTTAATTCATTTCTCATTCCCAGTATGGTTTTATCAATCTCCATTTTTACCCGTGATCATTCTAGCATCCATTATTTTGCTTAATCCTTGGAAGATATTGGTAGATGAGTAACAAACTTCAGTGGTCACTTTTTATTGCTCATCACTAGTCATTGTATTATCCGGTATGATTATAAATTGTTTTATTTTATTTTACACAATTAATGACTGTCAGCTCATCAGTTGTATTTTATTGTTAATATCAAGCTGAGAATGCTCTCCCTCTGCAAGCGATGTTAGACTAAATTAGTTAATTGAAAACTAATAGAGTTAGTTATATATATAAATCTGAATTGCTCTGATGACAACCGCTAGTAGTTCCAATAAATCATGAGAGATTAGTTGTGCAAGAGTGTAAGCCACTAATTAACTTTTGATATTTTCGAAAAGAAAACTATTATAAAATGACTGGGACATATATATATATATATATATATATATAACTCGGAGTCCGTAGAAAAATAATACTACCTCCTTTTTTAAATAAGTATTTATTTGGAAAAAAAAACTTTTTTCATAAACTGCTATCAATTTTGAAAATTTAGATAATATTAATTATTTTTTTCAACTATATTCCTGTTAAATAATAAGTGAAGGAGAGAGTAATGAAGGAGAGGAACTAATTAAGAAGAAAAAGGAAAGTGATAAGCATAATTTAGTAAAACTCATCTAAATTGTTCTAGCATTAAGATTTTACCAATAATTTCTTTAATTCATATGCACATTTAAAATTGAATATTTATTTTATAAGGAAGATAGTACTAATATAAAATAATTATTAAAAGATTAATTTATAGGTTTAGTGTTATTATACTCAGCACTTATTTATTTTATAAAATTATCACTGACCTCTTCTGAGATTTATTAAAGTTACACTGACTCCTCTGTAAATATTAGTTTATTAATTTACGTACCAAGGATAAAAAAACAACACAGCCACAGCCCCCCCTCCCCCACACCCAAAAAACCTCTTTCTTTTTCACTCCTATAATGTGTGCGGTCATCAGTCAACTTCTCTCTGTTTTTTTTTTTTTTTTAACGTCACTTTAGAGATAGACTATTTGTTGCATAAATATATAAATTTAACATTTAATCTTTAAATATATTTATAATAAAATTGAAGCCAACAATATATAATGTCTTAAATAAAGTGAGCGGTGCAACTCAAAGTATATTGACAATATACTTAAAATCTATATCTATATACGTCTTTCTTTTTCACTCCATCTGAGGTTAAGTGTTTTAATTTTTTTTTCAAAGCATCTTTTATTTATAATATCAAGAAAATATTAATTATTGTTTTGGACATATATGGTTAGTTATTTTGTCATTAATACTATCAATAGTACAATTGATTATATTAATTACATTCATGGAAATATATTTATTTTAATGGTAATAATTTTGCCCATTTATATAATTTTGTATTATTATCAAAATTCATTTATTATTTTCTTAATATATACATTTTTTTTACGGATGGAGTGAAAGAGAGAAAGTAATTTCTATTAGAAACTCAAGAGAGGCTGTTGTCACTCTCATTTGGTTAATACCACTCCCACTAACATTTATTTTTATTGAGTTTTACGAAAATATCCTTATGCTATTTTATCTTAAAGAATAATAAATATGCATGAATTAAATTATTTACTAGGTATTATAAGGTTATCAAAATATATTATTATTAATAATTAATTAAAAATTAATTTAGCTACTTAAAATATTTAATATTTATGTCATGTTTAATTTTCACGTAGCAATTAGATATTCTAGGTATTAAAAATTATCCATTGGATATTATCTTTTATTGTAGTTTTCTCTTCATTCATGTTACTAAAAAAAATTCATTATCGTTTAATCATGCATTATTAAAACTTTCAAAAAGCTGGCTTAATTTTATGATAGTTACCTCAACTTTTAGAATTGTGATTAACTAAGATACAATTCACAGAATATATACAACATTTAATTTTAACACTTATTTATATGATTTTTGAGTTTAAATTAATTAATTAATAATGGTGTTTTATCCTTTTTTATTTTTTGGCATACAAACGACCTAAAAACCCAGTGTATGACCGATTCTTTATTGTATCTAATTCTACTGGAATATAATTTTAGAGTCTAATAAATTCTGAATATCTTTTATAACAATAAAATTTTTTTTGTCAAGAATTATTTTTAATTCAAATTTTATATGTCAAGAATAATTTGTGTAGTTTATTTTTATTTTGTACCATATTTACAAAATAGTAAAATAAAAAGTATACTATATTCCTCGAAGAAAACATTGTATAGTAAAATAGTTTAATTCAATTTATAAACTAACTTTAAGATTAAGATAATCAAAACACAATTATATTTTCCTGTTTTTATGTGAAAATTTGAATTTTATATGTCTTACTAAAAAAGTAGTTAAAATTAAAATTTTCTTCATAAAATAAAATGTCAAAGAAGCACAATCAATAAATAGTAAAAGAATGTATTTTTTCTATGGAAAATAATAAAAAATTTTAAATATTAATAATAATTATTTGAAATAATTTTGAACCAACAACATGTTATTGATTTAATTATAAAAGAGAAAGAAGGGCATTATAGGACAATCAAACAAAAGAGTAATTAAGTGGGAGTGACATTAGATAAAAAGGAGTGGCAATAGCCACTCCCTTGAAACTCTTGTGTACAACTAATTATATACTACTTCAATAAAATCATAACTATGCCATTATAAGTTGGTTTGCACATAATTATTTTGATAAAAAATAATTACGTATTATAAATATTTTATATTATTTATATATTAGGTTAAACTTTTTTAGTAAAAAATTATTAAAAAGAAAAAAGAATCTTTTTAAAAAAAGTATTATATAACAATGATACAAATTCAATTGAAGTGAAAATAAATCATTATTATTAAAATACATTTCGATAGTTAAAAAACTATCACGAAAGAGAATTGATATTTTGACCTAAATATTTCGGATATTTCAATTAATAATTAAGTTTTTGTTACATTACTAATGAATCGAATATGAAAAATCATCAAGAATCATGTCATAATTAGATATTTCAATTATCTTAAAATGAATTCAGTGACTGAATTTCGCATTTGTTATTAATTATTTTAGCATTTAAATTTAATTATTTTATCCCAATTATTATTAGAATATATAGCTAAGATTTCTCATTATCAATCTATTAATTTCCTCACCAACCATAAAAAAAAATCTATTATTGTCCAAATATTATAATTACGTCGATAAAACTTGAAGAAAGAAGAATTATTCAGCCCGAATAATACTCCACCGTCAGCAAAATTTCTTCACTCTGTATTTTGGCTATCAATATCATTCTTGACAGAATATTAGGCCAAAGCTAATTCTGCAACGTCGTTATTGCGACCCGCTTGTGTTCAAGATGATAAGAAACTCAGAAAGGGTGCTGAAAGATAGATAGATAGATGGCCTTTGACGTAGGAATCCATATTATCCCACGCATGGTGTTCCTTACAACCATCATGGCCACACCGTTTCTCGTTGTTAACCACTCTGCCACAGTCCAATTCTCAACAATTACATGACAACAATAATATTCATTACACCGATTGTACCCAGCCCTTCAACTGCGGACCCGCAGTGTCCGGCATCGGATATCCTTTCTGGGGTGGCACTCGCCCCGAGAACTATGGCGGCGCCGGCGACGTCAAGCTTCACTGTGACGAAGACAGTCAACAAGCTTCCATTCAAATTGGCTCACAAAATTTAAGAGTGTTGCATATTAACAACACCAACTACACCGTCAGAATGTCCCGAGAAGACCGTACCAGTACTGGTGTTTGTTCTGCAGAACTTAACGACATGGGCAATATTGCTGGAAGCCAGAGCCTCTCCTTCCGGTACAGTGACCCTGAAGCCGTGCACAACATCACCATATTCCGCGCTTGTCCCCACGGATCTTCGTTTGGTGATGGTAACACTCATAACTACCCATATGATCCGTATCCGATTGCTTTCTTTGAGGCTGTGAACGATACATTGTGTCGTGAATTTCCGAAGCTACGTGATTGCAAGGAATGTATCGAAGTCCCATTATCAAAGAGCGTTCGTCTAGACACTAATGGTGGAAACATTGATGCTCTTGACCAAGCTTTGCGTGCTAAGTTTGAGTTTGAGGTGAATTATACAGTTCGATTTGCAAATGAATGCGTAGCATGCGTGGAAAGTGGTGGAGCTTGCGGGACGAATGGTATTGCTAGCTTCCAATTTACTTGTCACTGCCCCGTGGATGCTTCACTCTGCCATGGTAAGTAACAACATTCCTAAGCCCACAGTATGCCTTCCTCCCCCTCTTATTATTTTCCTCTATTTTCCTTGTTGATTGGCCCACGGGTAAGTTTTAAATACACGAATATTCGTTAATAATAATGTCGTGTTGTTTTTTCTTAATTAAAAAGTAATAGTATAAAAAAACATTGAAAATCTATTATTAACAAATAATAATTGCTGGTATATGAACGATGCAATGTGAGAGTTCCTCCAAGCAGCCTGATTAAAATTAAATTAGGATTCAGCTTGGTGCCAAATATACGTCCGTTGACCTAAGCCTTGACTACATACCTTTGCAAGTCTTGCTCTGTGTACTTTTCTTATGTTTCCGCTGTGATAAAAGTTTTCGAGTAACCCCAATTTTGGATGGGATATCAGAAGTTAAACTACCGCGAGTTGTCATCTCATATATACTATATATTTTGTTTTCTTTAGTTAATATATTTAGTATTTAAATTCCTCATCATCTGGTAGCTTGAGTAACCCCCAATTTAATCCCAATAAAAAATTGCACAAGAAAATTGAATCATAAAGAATTCGCACAATAAAAAAAATATAGAATAGATACTTTTTTTTGGCAGAGATATAGAGTGGTAAGTTAAAGTGAGAACAGTAGTTTATTATGACAAGTCAACCATATCTAGTCCATATAATCATACATAGATAGTTAAAATTAAAAGTTAATTAATGATAATAATACATTTTAATCTTAATCATTTATATAAAATCTATAGTTAATATTTATTTATTTTACTCTTACAATAAGTCATTGCTCTTAAATCACTCCAGGGATATAGAAAACTTAATTAGTTCTTTAATATTACAGTATTTTTTAAAGGAATTTTAATATTTCAGTATGTTTTTAAAGGAACCATAGGAGAAATTAATCCATATATAATAATTAATAAAATGGTTCAAGTTGGTCTATAATGAAAACACTAATAGGATATAAAATTCCATAGAAATATTGAGAAATAAATTAATTTATTCTATATTTTTTTAATGGAAATGATCCATAAAATATTTTTTTAATTCAATTTATGACCAAAACTATTTTGGACAGAATACAAATTGAGAGTTTATTAAAAAATTCCTAAGCAATTATCTTGAATTCTTTATATGAACTTTCTTCTTTTCGAATATCAAAGGGATTCCTTGAAGCGTGAGATCGAATGATATCTGAATTCTAGTTTAATGGTTTGGAATCCACAAAAATCTATAATCCTTTTAAAATATCTTATTTGTGTCTCATTTTTATGTAAATATATAAGTTAGAAATTAATTTTAATGAATTGTTAGTATATAATATTTTTATATAGATATAGAATCACTTGCTTTTATTTGTAAAACTTTAAAGATAGCAAGTGATTAAATCAAATAATTTTATTTTTGTGACAATACGAAATTATATATTTGAGTATTTTTTTTTTAATACTAACAATATATTGAAATTAAGTTCTATAAATTAACATTTAACATTATAAGATTATATATATATATATATATATATAGATAAAAATTATAAAGGTTAAATACTTTCACTAGAATAATAATATGATCAACTAACTATTTAAAATAGTACGTTAAAATTAAATTTATTAAGGCATTTGTACTTTTAGTATGATATATATATATATATATATATATATATATATATATATATATAGGGAGAGGATGAAGTGAAAAGAGTAATTTTATATGAGAGATGAATGAGTAATTTTGGACTGTTAGATCTCTATCAATGATCAATATTAAAACATAAAATTATGTGACTTTTTACGTGGTCATATGATATTTTAATAACTTTTAATTATAACCATTCATATATGATTATACCGTTCAGATTTATTCATTCCACTCTTATATAAAAACATTTCTCTCACTAAATACATTATATTATAATAATAAATCATCCCTCTCATTAGATACATTCCACTCTTTTCATGATTTTATGTTTTAATATTGATCATTTATACAAGATCAAACAATCTAGATTTGTCAATATCACTCTCACAATAAACCACGCATCTCATATTGGTATTAACATATGTACACACAAGGTTTATCAATTGAGAGAAAAATTTCAAAACATCACATATACGTATGATCCAAATCAAAAGTTATTTAAACATCGCATACACACCTTTAATAGTTATGTCATTCATGTATAATTCAGTAATCAAGATTTACCTTTTGCACTCTTATAATTAAACACATTTTCATCACTCTTTCTGCTTAATTCTCTCTCTCACATACATACATACATATATTGTTAAAAGTTAATATTAGATTATTCCTTCTTGAAAGCTTTAATTTGGTTAGACTTATTGATTATTACCTTAAAACGAGCCAATCATCTAGTTAAAAACCACGGTAATGTGAGTTCTCATGCCATATTTGTTTCCATGTGAAATTATTGCATGTGCAGAATATTCTCCTTTAAATCTTAGAATTAACCTTTCAACAACATCGATTCACCTATACTCTAACACACTTGATATTTCGCTTTGATCTCATTGGTTACTGTTGCAGGAAATTACGGGACCTGGCACAAGAAAGTCATTATAGGTAACAGAACCAAAAATTTTCTTTTATAATCTTGGATTTGACTACTTTAAAAAGAAAATTTATGAAATGAAAAATTGATAGGTTGATCAGGACCAATAATCTTCATTATAATTGATTAACCTTGATTATACCTAGATCCCACTAAATAATCCAATGATAATTAACCTTTCCTAATTTTCTCAATTAACCTGCATTGTGATGTTTCATTGGATAGACATGAGTAGACTGAACCGGGAATGACTTTAGAGATAAATGCTTAATCTGCAATGTCGTGCATGATTCTTGTTCTTATGACTTCAATTCAACGTAGTTGCATTTTATTATTTTTCTCTGTTTACTTCAATTCTTTCAAGCGTTCAAATTAATCATTAGAAATAGGCCATGAATAGTTAATGTCAATTACAAGGCAAATATTATAACTTTCTTAGGAATGATCCCAGTAGCATACCTCTAGTTTATTTTGGCTCTGTTTCTTCACAGTCAAACCATATTAATCTGTGGAAATAAAGGGATGTATGATATTTCTTAACCACGAATTCTCGGACTCTATTTGCTATCAGGGGTTACAGCAGCTGCAGTGATTGCAGAATTGTTGACTATTTGTTGCTTTATATACAAGTTATCAGGATGGCAAGAATATTCCTGGTCGCCAACAAACAGTAATCCAGATAGTGAAGCGGCCTTAAAATGTGATGGAGCTTTAACTCTGAAAAGATACAAATTTTCGGACGTGAAGAAAATGACCAACTCATTTAAAGTTAAACTGGGCCAAGGAGGTTTTGGTGTTGTATACAAAGGAAAGCTACTCAATGGTTCAAATGTGGCTGTAAAGATATTGAATCCATTCAAAGGAAATGGTCAAGAATTTATCAATAAAATAGCTAGCATCAGTAGAACTTCTCACGTTAATGTTGTCACTCTTCTTGGATTCTGCATAGAAGGTCGTAAGAAAGTTCTTATTTATGAGTTTATGTCTAACAGTTCCCTGACAAGCTTATATACAAAAAGGCACATGGAAACACTCCATCATTAAGTTGGGATAATTTATATCAAATTGCAATAGGGACAGGTAGAGGGCTTGAGTACTTGCATAGAGGATGCAAAACTTGAATTTTACATTTTGATCTTAAGCCACATAATATTCTCTTGAATGAGAATTTTTGCCCTAATATATCATATTTTGGTCTAGCAAAGCTTTGTCCCAAGAAAGAAAGCATTATTTTCATGTTGGATGCTAGAGGAACAATAGGTTATGTAGCTCCTGAAGTGTGGAGTAGACATTTTGGTGGAGTTTCTCAGAAGTCAGATGTTTATAGCTATGAAATGATGCTACTAGAAATAGTGAGGAAGAACATCAATGGAGAAACAACTCACACAAGTGAGATCTATTTCCCGGATTGGATATACAAAAGGCTTGAGCAAGGAACTGATTTGGGACATGATGGGGAAGTGGCAATAGGAGAATATGAGGTCATTAAAAGAATGACTATGGTGGGTTTATGGTGCATTCAGACAATTCCACATGATAGACCCACCATGAGTAGAGTTGTAGGAATTCCCTAAAAATGCCACCAAAGCCTATCCTATCTTCTTCAGTGGTAGAATCTTCTACTGCCGTTAATTAAGTTCATTGCATTGAATTCCACATATTGCCACTATGTACCAAGCACACATGGCTTCTTGAGTGTTCTCATTGAAAATATAAATGTAAGCTAGTGCTGTGTGCTTTGAGATTGGTAAGTATATGATCTTACTCTGTGAGCAGGAATATGTTTTTGCCATTAAAACATAGAACTCGAGACTTGTTCATATTGATTTTGTTTTTGGATGTTTTCCTTGATTGTAAATATAAGAAAACATAAGATTCTGAGTGATTAATCCTTGCCTAATCTGGTATTTGATGATATTGTTCAAAATTTTGAAACTTCGTTGGATATTTGGAGGATCAAAGAACTCCAATCTTGAGTGACTCCTGACCAACGATATTCTCAATTCATTTATCATTTTAACTATAAATGAATCTTTCATTTCACATATAGGTTTTCAATCTCCTTTCTTTGCTGATGATCATTCTAACATAACAGATTTTGCTTAATCCATGTAGATATTGGAAGAAGAGTTACGAATTCATTGGTCACTTATTTTACACTATGGTCATTGTATTTGTCTAATATGATTACTGTTATGATATCATCAGAGTCGGGTACACCCCAAGTGTAATAAACACTTTCCAGATGTGAGCGGAAGCGTGCCCAAATTGATGAGACGGAAAAATGGAGTACGATAAATAGTAATTCGCAGTGGGGCCACATCACTATTCACATGAATAGTACTATGCAGTGGGACCCACTTCACTATTTATGAATAGTACTCATTACTATTCACACCAACAAAATAGATCAAGATAACTGCACACCAATATTTTAACGTGGAAAACCCTCCTGTAATTTTGAGGGAAAAAACCACGGGCCAAACTCCAAAAAATACTCCACTATATTTAAAGAGTAATTACAATATAGTGTATCCCCAATGAGACTCTCTTCTACTACAATTAGTAGTATTACAGAGATCTAGAGAATATATCCAAAACCCTCCAGTGTATACTCACACTACACTCTTGGAATTTTCTTACACACACTCTCTATTTTTCTCTCACTACAAGAAGCCTACACTGCTTCTTCCTTTACAACTGAGGAAATGCTTCTCAGTTCGGATGCAGAAACCATCTGCTTCAAGGCTCTATTTATAGATGATTTTGGAGAGTTACTGTGCATATTTTGGTAGTACAGCTGTGTATCACATTACTGTGCATGTGCACAGTAATCTCTTTTGTTTTTTCAACATTCGGTGGCTGCAAAATGCACAGCCACCATGCCTCTTTTTCTACAATTCTCCATCTTGGTTGCATTTTGCAACAGCTTTCAACCTCTGCAAATATTAACTAAGTCCAAGCAATGCTTAAACTTGTCAATCGGCAATGGTTTTGTCATCATATCGGCTGGGTTCTCAGCTGTGGCTATCTTCTGAATTGCAACAGTACCATTATTGATACTTTCTCTGACAAAATGAAGTCTAACGTTAATGTGCTTTGTCCTTTCATGATAGACTGGATTTTTAGCCAGATGAATGGCGCTTTGACTATCACAATGTACAATTGGTACATGTTGATTCAATCCAAAACTATCCAAAAGACCGTGCACCCAAATACTCTCTTTAACAGCCTCAGTCAATGCCATATACTCAGCTTCAGTAGTTGACAATGCCGCTGTTGATTGCAATGTCGCCTTCCAGCTAATAGTACATCCAAAGACTGTAAAGATATAGCCTGTCAATGACCTTCTTTTATCCAAGTCACCTGCATAATCAGAATCTACATAACCTACAACTCCATGGTTCTTCTGACCTTCAAATACCAAACAGACATCAGTGGAACCTTTTAGGTACCGCATGATCCATTTCACAGCTTCCCAGTGTGTCTTTCCAGGTTTGCTCATAAATCTGCTTACCACACTCACTACATGTGAAATGTCTGGTCTAGTGCACACCATGGCATACATGAGACTGCTAACTGCACTAGAGTAAGGTTTATGAGACATGTGCTCCACCTCTTCCTCAGTTCTCGGACATTCTTTCAAAGATAACTTAAAATATGCAGCCAACGGAGTGCCAACTGGTTTGGATTGATCCATATTGAAGCGTTGTAGCACTTTTATAATATAATTTTGTTGTGTTAAACACAACCTGCCACTATGTCGGTCCCTATGAATCTCCATTCCAAGAATCTTCCTTGCCGCACCTAAGTCCTTCATCTCAAACTCTTTTCCCAACTGAGTTTTCAACATATTAATTTCAGCCTTATTACGAGCTGCAATTAGCATATCATCTACATACAACAACAAATAAATCTTCGAATCATCTAGAAGCTCCTTAGAGTAGATGCAATTATCATATTGGTTTCTCTTATATCCAGTACCAATCATAAATGCATCAAACCTTTTGTACCACTGCCTTGGAGACTGCTTCAAGCCATATAATGACTTCTTTAATAGGCAAACATGATTTTCCTTACCAAGACTTATGAACCCCTCTGGTTGACTCATGTAGATCTGCTCCTCTAGCTCACCATGTAAGAATGTCGTCTTCACATCAAGCTGTTCTAGCTCCAAGTCAAACGTACTCACAATAGCTAATAGGATCCAAATAGAGCTATGCTTCACCACAGGAGAGAACACTTCATGGAAGTCAACACCCTCCTTCTGAGTATAACCCTTTGCTACCAGTCTTGCCTTGAACCTTGAAGGCTCAATGCCAGGGATTCTTTCTTTCCTTTTGTAAACCCATTTACAGCCAACTACTCTTTTCCCCTTTGGAAGTTGTACCAGCTCCCACGTCTGATTTTTCTGAAGAGACTCAATCTGCTCATTCATTGCTATCAGCCACTCCTTCGACTCCTTACTTTCTATTGCATCACGATAGGTACATGGTTAATCTCCAACTGCACCATCCACCATAGCCAAAGCAAAGGCTATAGGATCTGCATCTAATGAGTCAAGTGCACAAGCAGCAGAATCCAGATATCTTTTTGGTTTCTGGATTTCTCATCTTTCTCTGCCAGTAGCAATACTGTGTAACGCCCCGATTTTTCTGTTAGAGTGAAAATGACCAAAATGCCTCTGAGGTCATTTTCAGCCCGGAATTCGAGGAAAGCCAGTTCGGCAGTACTCGAAGGGCAAACTCAATGTTGGAAGGGGATTAGATACCTTGTGTACCTTCCCGGGATCGAAAATCTCGTTTTTTGAGTTTTCGGGTCAAAATGACCAAAACACCCCTGCGGTGTTTTATCCGTTTGCAAGTGCCAGATGAACCCGAAACTTCTCCAGATGGTTTTAAAAAGGCATTTTTATGTATTCTATGACCTCAGTTTTAATTTTTGAAGTCCCGGGCAAAATTAGTGCAAAATTACGGTTTTGCCCCCAGTTTCGTGTTTTTACGCTTAATCGCGTGATTAAGCAAACCTAAGCAATATTAGGCTCTAATCGAAGGTTAATTAATTTCCTTAATTAATCTTGAGTCAAAATAATTTATTAAAGTTGATTAGAACCAAAAAGTACTTAATTACAACCTAAAATCATATTTTAATTCTAAGACACCTAGTCATAGAATCTTGAATAGTATTTTCTCTTTCCAATTTCTTAAATCATGGAATTGTGTTACACATTGTTTATTCAAAAATGAGTTTAAAATTCTCTAATGATGTATGAGCACTCCTAAACTTGTCATAAACTCCCTAAATCACATTCTTAGTTACCTAAACTTAAGCTTAATCATTCCTAACCTTGTACCTAAGCTAATACACATCTAAACCTACCATTAACACACAATTAAATGGTCAAACTCACCTCCTCCCTTGCTGAACCAGACCAGGCTGTGAACCTTCTCCCTCCATATGCATCACATGTTTAATTTTTCAACACTCCAAGGCCATTCCTCAAGTCACATACACTATACCTTGTCATAACTTTCAATCAAGCTTGAATTTCCACATGAATAAATAATTAAAACAACCCATTTTTTTCATTTATTTGTGGCTGGAAAAGTTCCAGCCATGCATTGTTTCTAGAAGCCTAATTTCATAAAAATTTGATAGGAAATTAACTCACATCAAGCCATACTTTGTAGCATAGCTTCCATACTTCAAACCATGCTTGAATGACCTTGTGTAAGAGATATTTTCTCTTCCTTTTCCCTCCAAACCACACGGCCACTCCCTCCCATTGTGAGCTCCATGGTTTTGTTTTTCTATAAATAGGATGCTTGTGATAGCCTTGTTGCACTTTGAAGCATTTGCTAAGTTTAGAGTTTTAGAGTTGTCTTGCTAGTCTTTCTTTTTCTCTCAAAATTTCAAGAGTGTTCTTCCTTTCTTTTCATCTTTATCTTCTTCATCTCTTCATCTCATCACCATCTCTTAACCATCAAACACCACGCCAAAGCCTTGAACCATCATTAAACCTCTCAAACACCACATCTCAAACACAACTTCACCCAACACACATTTCCTTTCTTTTCCTTCCTCAAGGCCGAATCATCATCACCATCCTAGGAGGTGTTGCTCATCTCATTTCCATCTTCAAGTCCAAGCTTTTACCTTCATCACAAGGTAGGGATTTGTTTTCAAACTTTGTTTTGCTCAAGAAAGTGTTTTTCTCTAGTTTCCTTTTGGATTCTTTTTGAACTTTCCTTTGTTTTTCCTTTCTTTTCCATTTCGGCCATGAGGCCTTGATTTTGAGCATGATAGCTTGATGATGAGAGTTTCTAGATGATGACATTGTGTTCATCTCAAAGGAACCTCTAAAGCTTGAGTTTTCCTTTTCTTGTAACTCCATCTATATGATATCTAACTCACATGATTTTTCAACTTAAGAAAATTAATCTAAGGATTTCTAAAAGCCCAAGCCTACCCTTGTCAACCTTAAAGTTGGCCGGCACGTTCTAGAGATTTGTCTCTAGATAGGGGTTTTGGGTATTTAATAAAGAACTTGATGTAGTTTCACTTTCTTTCTCTTTTATATGATTTTTTATTTTTGTGTTGTGATCATTGAGATATTGTATTGGGTTGTTATCTTGTTAAAGTCTTGAATGAGCTCTAGTTAAACATAAAATGAAACTTGCATCATGTTTACTTTATGCTTTGCATATCATGTTTATTTCCTTGCTATCACTAAATCCCAAGATAATGAATGAACTTGCATTATCATGTTTATGTTTCAAGCTATGCATTATCATGTTTATATTTCAAGTTCTCACTTAATACCAAGATAATAATAGGTTGCACTCATGTTTACTTTGTGCTATCACTTTACTTTCTAATGGAACCTTAAATGAGTGCATGAGCATATTTATTTTTATGTCATCACCTAAATGAATCTAGAGCTCAAAGACTTGCCCATTGTTGTCTCAACAAAGGTCTAACAATATGTGTTTTTCTTGGGTTCATATTTCGGCCCTAAGAGGTCTTGAGGTTTCCAAGTATTTGAGACTATGTCATATAATTTTTCCAAGCTTAAGTAAGTTTAAGGAATGCATAGAACCAAGTTTTTAGAATTTAGAACCTCTTGAGACAAAGATGAATTGGTCACTGCCCTCTTAAATATTTTTATGATTTTAGATGTTAAAATTGTTTATAAATGAGCTTAGAGAGTTTAAAAAGAGTTCCAAGAGAAACTAGTATCTTATGTGCTTTAGAAATTATGTTTTATGCCTTTTATGGAGAAGTATATTTTTGGTTCTTCCTTGCTCCTTGCTGCCACTGTATGTGCTGATTTGATGATGATAATGTGCCTATGTTTGAGTAAAAATAATGTTAAAACTCATATATGAAAGATAGGATAAGTTAGGAACTAGAAAAAAATTAATTTGAGAATTCTAAATCCTTTAATTATGTAATTTTCTAGATTCTGTCCAGCAAGGTTTAGATTTAATAATCTTGGTTTTAAATTAGTTTAAATGTGTAGGAATGACTCATAATTGGTTTAGGATTTAATCTTGAAGCCTTAGGAGTAAACTAAACTTAGAAATGGTCATTATTGTGACTTCTAGGTACCCATAAAGTTAGGATTCCAAATTCTGCATCCTTGAGGTTTAGAGATGTTCTTGACCATAGTGTGAGGTGAGGAATACTTAGTTATAACCTCATAGGTTCCCAAGAAACTAGGTTTTGATGATCGATAACTTAGAATGTGAGTTAAGGACTTTAAGGATCTAAACCGTAATCTCTAGAACCCCGTAATCACACAAATATAAAGTTGTCTAAATCTACATAGTGCTGTTTGGATAAGTCCTTGAGCATAAAAATTAGTAAAACTTACTAGTTGTGAACCTATAGGTGTGTAAGAGGTTAAGAATAATACTAGAACAATTAGTTTACAAGTTTAAGACTCAAAAGAACCAAAGCATAACATACTATAGGTTTATAACATAATAAGCTTGGGAGTTTGTATGTATGATTGTCTAAGGTGTGATTATGTGATAATGTATATGCTATAGTTTTAACTATACACTATGAGGAAGTTTCATGTGATGATGTATATGCTATGAAAAAGATTTATGAATAATGATGTATCTATGAATTAACACTTTATGAGAACTTAAATGTGACACAACACTGAGACGCCTTCTTGGTTGACACCGGTTTAGCCGAGCACCCCCAAGAAAACAAATCCGTGAGGGTATTGACATAGAGCTTGCCAAAGCAGACAATACTACGATGCATTAGTTGCTAGTAGAGCGTTTCAAAGAGGAAATGACCCTAAGAGAGGTGATCCTTAATTGCCCCCTAGCCTGCACTATTAAGTCGGGATTATGTATATGTTACGCTTATCATAGGATAAGTAAGAACTAGTGACGACTAGTTAAGGTATGAGCTCATAACCTAGAGATGTTTTAGGGCGGCCCCATGAGATGAAAGTTAAAGTTAACAATGTCACATATACTATACTTATGCCAATGTTATAATGTTTCTTAGTTATTCTATTGTTTGGGTTACCTTTATGATGCACTCATATCATTAGATTATTTTATGCTTAGCTAGAAGACGCATTGTAAAATATGATGGACCTTGGATAAATAACACTTTGGAAAAATAACTTAAAAGGAATTTATATGCATGCACACCTTTTTAAGAAATAAACCCAAGGTTCCTGAGGATGTGACGATGACACCTAGGTAGGGATAACCCTACTGAGAATTCTTTTAGAAAGATTCTCATTCCTTCTCTCTTTTCTTCTGTCATATCTTCAGATGGCGACATTCGTACTCTTCATCGATACCCCGGTATGGGAGCTGCACCATGACCCGGCACTCGGGTCATACCATTTTGAGGGTCAGCCGACCGGGAGTATTCATGTTCATGGGACGACCCTTCGCATACCCAGTCCCGAGTTACCGTTTTACCCCGACTGCTCCTTACCGTCATAACGGGGTTTTTGAGCGAGCGAGACCACGCGATAAGTAGATCCTCCGCATGGAGCCCGAGACATTAGCAGTACGCGACTACCCTGAGTATGTACCGCGCCCCCAGTACTCGGAGACGGACCCATCCGAGGACCCACCATCCCACATGTACAGTTGGAGCTCCAGTCCCATTCCCCCACCAATGAGGGCTGGGAGTGAGGAGACGGTGGTCCAACCGAGGTTGGCTCGTCGGCCATCTATGCGCCCTCGCCACGGTGGACATGCCCCGATGATGCACTCGACCACTCCCGCCGAGATTCGTCAGTGGATCGACTCGACCCCACAGTATTCGGACCAGCAGGAGTAGACATAGGAGGGGTAGTAGTTAGTGCACACACGCCACATAGTTGAGGACAAACCTTCTTTTGTATATGAGGTTGTCTACTCTAGGTGCACATGGGTATGGGTGTTGTTTCTCTTGTATTTGCTTTTTATGATTTCCATGTATTGCATTTCAGTTGTATTCAGCTTCCCGATGTATTGAATAGTCCTTCCCTTTTGGGTAGGCACAACATATATATATATATATATATATATATATATATAACTATGTTTCAGTTGATGTCTCCATGATATGATGTGTTTCTTTATGCTTTGCTTATATGTTTCTCTATGCTTCCTCTTAAAGATTAAAGTGGCTCTCACTTTGATTTTAAATTCCAAAAAGAAAAATTTTACCCATATTTCCGCTAAGTATTTTCTAAGTAAAAGATGAGACCAAGAGGTAATATTCTAAAGATTAACCTAAGTACATACTAGTAGTCTTGGGTTAAGATTTAGGGTGTTACATACTGTATGGCTCTGCTTCTCTGGTTGGTTCACTAGTTTCCTCATAGTCAGGTTCATCTTGTTGTTCTACTTCAGGTTGAGCAATTCCTGAAGTATTTGGCTGATTCATTACATCATTTTCTTGCTTCACCTTCCCACAATCTCTAGCTCCACCTGCTTCTTAGCACCATGATCTGTCTCTGCCTCATCTAACCTTCTTCTGATTTAGCATTGCCGCCTCGTCAAAAGTGACATCTCTGCTGACAATGATTTTAGGTGAACTTGCCTTCTCTATACACCACAGTTTGTAACCTTTCACCCCTCGTACATACCCTAGAAATATACACCTTCTTGCCCTCGCCTGAAGTTTACCATCACTCACATGAGCATATGCAGGACAACCAAATATCTTTAAATCAGAATAGTTTACGGGTCTACCGGACCATACCTCTTGTGGAATCTTCCGATCAATAGCAGTTGATGGAGATCTGTTTACCAGATATACAGCTGTATTGACTGCCTCAGCCCAAAATGATTTGGGAAGTGTTGCGTTGATTCGCATGCATCTTGCACGCTCTAGAAGTGTTCTGTTCATCCGTTCTGCAACTCCATTTTGCTGTGGTGTTCCTGGTACAGTATGGTGCCTCACTATACCAGCATTTCTGCAGAACTCCTCAAATTCTTTGCTGCAAAATTCTCCGCCATTGTCAGTTCTTAGTCTCTTGACTGACCGCCCGGTTTGCTTCTCGACCATGGCCTTCTATTGCTTGAATTTGTTGAACACTTCTTCTTTTTTCTTCAGGAAATAAATCCAGACTTTTCTGGAATAATCATCTATCAGAGTAAGAAAATAGCGAGCTCCACCTAAGGAGTTAACAGGGGCTGGACCCCAAACATCCGAGTGGACATACTCCAATATTCCCTTGCTATTGTGTTTGCCAGAATTGAACTTCACCCGTTTCTGCTTTCCAAATACACAGTTTTCACAGAAACTAAGTTTACAATTCTTCAGGCCTTTCAACAAGCCTTTGCCAGCAAGTATGGTCATTCCTTTCTCGCTCATATGACCAAGCCGCATGTGCCACAATCGTGTAGCATCATCCTTTCTTTCAGAGGATAGAACAGCAGTAGTTCCATTGACTGTGCTTCCAAGCAATAGATAGATTCCGCCCTGCAAATTTCCTTTCAATACCACCATTGAACCTTTGAGTACCTTCAAGAAACCACCCTCTCCAATGAACTTGTACCCCCGATTGTCTAGGGCACTCAACGAGATCAGGTTTCTACCCAGTTCTGCTACATGCCATGCTTGAAACGTCCTTTTAGTACCATCATCTAAATTGACTTGCACATCTCCTTCACCAGCAATTGGAATAATTCTATTATCTCCCAATCTAACTTTTCCCTCCCATTTTTTATAGGATGAGAAGAAGTTTCGATTAGGCGTCATATGAAAAGATGCGCCAGAATCCAGGATCCACTCATTTCTGGTGTCACCTGTGAATACTGTCAAGGTCGAACCAGCATCGGCATCGCTATCTTCAGAACTTTCAATTGTTATGTTAGCAGAATCTCCTGATTTCTCCTTTCTTTCTGGGCAATTTCTTCTGATATGTCCCGTCTGGTGACAATGAAAGCACTTCACAGATTTATGCTTTCTAGACTTTGATCTTCTCTTGCTTTTGTTTCCCAATCCTCTTTCTTGACTACGCCCTCTCGTCACGAACAATCCATCTGCAGGACCTTCGGTACTGGATCCTGCTACTAACTTCTGATGTTCCTTTATCATCAGTGATTCTTTCACATTTTTCACTGAGATATCGGATCTACCATAAAGTATGGTATCACAGAAATTATCATAAGACGGAGGTAATGAAGTCAACAAGATCATAGCTTGATCAACATCTTCAACTTTAATTCCAGCTGCTCCAACATCAGAGATCATCCGGTTGAAGTCGTCTATATGTTCTTGCATTGATTTTCCTCCTGAATATTTGAATGTGTACAGTCTCTTTCTCTAATAAAGCTTGTTAGACAAGGTCTTTACAGAATATTTTTCTTCCAAAGCCTTCCATAGTGAATCAGCGGTTTTTTCATCCATGACTTCTCGCAGAACATTGTCCGCAAGACTCAACTGTATTGTACTCAGTGCTTTGACCATCATCTCCTTCTTCTTGTCATCAGGTAATGACCCTGGGTCCTCCAACGCCTCTGCAAGACCTTGCTGACCTAGCAATGCCTGCACTTTCAGTTTCCATAGGCTGAAGTCGTTGGATCCGTCAAATTTCTCCACTTCAAATTTTGGCACCAACATCTTGGATCTTAGTCAGAACCTTATCGTTAATCAGATATCTTTGGAATAGTGCAACTCAACTGTAAACCGTGCACCAAGAGGGTTCCCATGAAAGAGAGGTGGGTCACAATGGACACGCTTAAATACCAAGTCTTTTCTTAGCCAGAACCTCTTCAAACTGCACTCTCACAGTATCACACTGTCTTCCAGCAACAGCAACCAAAAGGTGATCCTCAAGTATTAGGGATAAACTCTTTTCTGATGTGGAAGATCAGACTAATCTGCAACCACAGATCATACTAAGAATAAATCCCACTGATCTAAAGCTCTGATACCACTTGTTATGATATCATCAGAGTCGGGTACACCCCAAGTGTAATAAACACTTTCCAGATGTGAGCCGAAGCGTGCCCAAATTGATAAGATGGAAAAATGGAGTACGGTGAATAGTAATTCGCAGTGGGGCCACGTCACTATTCACCTGAATAGTACTATGCAGTGGGACCCACTTCACTATTTATGAATAGTACTCATTACTATTCACACCAACAAAATAGATCAAGATAACTGCACACCAATATTTTAACGTGGAAAACCCTCCTGTAATTTTGAGGGAAAAAACCACGGGCCAAACTCCGAAAAATACTCCACTATATTTAAAGAGTAATTACAATATAGTGTATCCCCAATGAGACTCTCTTCTACTACAATTATTAGTATTACAGAGATCTAGAGAATATATCCAAAACCCCCCACTGTATACTCACACTACACTCTTGGAATTTTCTTACACACTCTCTCTATTTTTCTCTCACTACAAGAAGCCTACACTGCTTCTTCCTTTACAACTGAGGAAATGCTTTTCAGTTCGGATGCAGAAACCATCTGCTTCAAGGCTCTATTTATAGATGATTTTGGAGAGTTACTGTGCATATTTTGGTGGTACAGCTGTGTATCACATTACTGTGCATATGCA
This sequence comes from Dalbergia cultrata, assembly GCA_031216105.1. NCBI lineage: Eukaryota > Viridiplantae > Streptophyta > Magnoliopsida > Fabales > Fabaceae > Dalbergia > Dalbergia cultrata. The sequence goes on from CM062344.1 coordinate 77,490,211, forward strand.
CAGTAATCTCTTTTGTTTTTTCAACATTCGGTGGCTACAAAATGCACAGCCACCATGCCTCTTTTTCTACAATTACAGAGTGTTTTGTTGTATTTTGCAATTAGTGATTTTGAATTTTTCGGTTGTACTAAATTGTTAATATCAAGCTCGGAATGCTACATTGTTGCTGCAAAGGGTGTTATACCAAGTGAGGTAATTAAAAATTTAAGAAGTTAATTAGATGTTAACTGGGATACTTCGATGGTAGCCACCAGGAAGTTCCAATGAAACATGAGAGGCTAGAATGTGGAGATCACAAATCAACTTTTGATAATACAAAAAAGAACCATTTGAAAGGGGAAGGGAACCCAGACCAAAAAGAAAAGAGAAGGGAATTGAAAACCTGTCTTAACTAAATATGGAGTTAGCAGAAAAATACTCATAATATAAAATAATAATGATTAAAAAGATGAACATTCATAACCAAGGCAGCTTTATCATCTATGTACATCTCGAAGTCATTTGCATCAGTAAATGACAGAACTCAGGCTACAAATGGATGAATGCTACTTGTTTGAGGCTATATATGCTATTTTTTAAAATGTGAAAGAAGGACCACTCATCCACTAGCATTTGGTGTTGTAGATTTGCTCACTGCATTTGAATCTGGTGATGGTTCATGCTCCGAGGTTGTATATAAGAAATTCCATCACGAGTCCTGTTTCGGCATTGATAAACATAAAACGCCACAATCTCTGTCAGTGCTCCTAACGCAGCAGCACCAACACCAACACCTAGAGGCATAGAAGATTTAAATTAATATATTATATAAATTGATGAAATAAGTACAACACAAAATAACAACAAAGAAAATACCACAGAAAACTGGATCTATTATTACCTATACCGAGTTTGACTCTCCAATTCCATCCATGACCTGCAACAGTTGGCAATTAAATAAAAGATACGTTACAGACTAATAGCATTAGCATTCATGCGCAATTTTCCAAACGTTTATGACAATTCACTGAAGATACTCTACTAGAAGCCAACAAATGTAGACATAAGCATGTGCTCCACCAAAGGCTTTGTGAAGAAAGTAAGCACTAAATGGCTATGGCTTAATGCACCAAAATTTGCATGACAATCTGAAGGAAGCGAAATGAGAAATGCAAAGTAACTCTATGCCACACTAACATTAAGCAAGTTAAAAATTAATGATACAGCTAGTTTCTGGCCAAATAGCATTTGGGTTGTTTCAGAATGATATGAAGTCCAAACATTAAGCATACTCCATTTCAACCATATTTAGATGGAAAGCATTAAGCATGTCATGCCTGATAACTGATATAGGCTTATTGCATATAGACAAGGGTAAATGTTAAAGGTAGCTAGATCTTTTCATGAGGATCAAAGAACTACACATTTGATTTTGTAATTTGTATTGTGTCTATTAGAATACAAATAGTTCTGTTGGCTTTAAGTGTGGCTGCAGATTAGGTTAATGGTATGCTTTCCAAGAAGATAAGCCACAATTTCCATCGTATCTAGGGGATAACCTACGGTTTATACTGTGTCTAAGACAGGTCGAAAGGAAAAGCTAAGATCTGGCATACTTGTTTGGACAGCATCTGTTGAAATCTCATATTAGAAAAGAAACTGCATATGAAGAAAGAGCAAAGAAGAATGCTTGTTTCAGAAACTACAAAAGTGTGACCAAAATATTTCCAAAATATGCTACTCTTACCACAACTTTTTGGGTAAGACTTATCCTTGCAAAAGCAGAGGAACTTATCACTATCAAACCCACAGCGCCCACCACTTTTCTCACAATACTGGCAATCAGGTGCAGTCCTGTTCAAAATAAACCCCATCTTCAAAATTTCAGTGTAGTTCATTCTCAATAAGGTAGTGAAATTCACAGCAGCATTCATGTTCAGTGGCACATTAACCATAAGTTGACACTCATTCAAGGAGGAGTTTTTGTGCTCCAGTGCCTCCTTGTGGAAAACCGCGAAAGAATGATGAGTAGCATTAGTGGGGTAATCTACATGTTCTGTGGTACAGTTGTAGAAGAGACAGGATGTAGTTCTCGGAACTATAACTAAATGGTGTTTGATCAAGGCTGTAGTTAGACATAGGAGCAGGACAATTGTCCTCACAGACGGCAATGTTGGCAGCTGTAAAAGAAAAGTTGGAGTAGGAGATATCTTTCACTAGTAATTCATAATTGGAAGTTTTTTAGAGTTGGATTCTTGTCCTTGCAGGTGATCTCAAAATGAGGATAACCACAGAATGAATCCTGTTTATAAGGAATCCAGAAAGGATACTTTATGGTTGGCTCATTTCCACTGCTTTGAGGTGTGGAGGCCTCAAATTTGGGATTGAAAGATATAGTAGTACTAGCCAAGAAGAAGATAATGGTAATAATGTATAGTTGTTTGCTAAACTGAAAGGAGATTTGAAGGATCATTCTTTGTGTGTTATTCATTAACTTTTTTATTATTTTATTTGATTAGAAGTATGATATATTTTCAACTATGACATATTTGTTGTTCATTATTTGATATATTATTATTGATTAGAGAATTTATTTTATTTTACATTTGGTTAAAATTAATAGAAATTTTGGATGAACAGGACGAAAACAAAAATAAAAAAAAGGAGCAAAGTAGAAATGAAGAGAAAAACGCAACAAAAATTAAATCTTTATACGGATGTCATGGACCAATATGAGAATAATGCCTAAAATCAATATGACAAAAAATATATATGACAGTTATTCATGTATAATAATGAAAAAAGGTAAATAAAAGTGAAAATAAAGGGAAAACTAATAAAATATTTAGTGGTGTTACACATGAAAAGAAAAGGATATCATATGTTTCTTAAGCACTAATTCTCGGACTCTATATTTGCTAACTGGGGTTATAGGTGCAGCGGTTGCAGGAGCGTTGCTATGTTGTTTTCTATGCAAGTTATCCGGATGGCAAGAAAAATCTTGGTTGCCAACAAATGGTAACCAAGATATTGAAGCCTTCTTAAAAAATCACGGAGCTTTAGCTCTAAAACGACATAAATTTTCCGATGTGAAGAAAATGACCAATTCCTTTAAAGTTAAACTGGGACAAGGTGCTTTTGGTGTTGTAGATAGAGGAAAGCTACCCGATGATTCTGATGGGGCTGTAAAGATATTAAATCCATCCAAGGGGAATGGTAAAGAATTTATCAATGAGGCAACTAGCATAAGCAAAACTTCTCACTTTAGTGTTGTCACCCTTCTTGAATTCAGCATAGAAGGTTGTAAGAAAGTTTTTATCTATGAGTTTATGTCTAATGGTTCACTTGACAAGTTTATGAACAAAAAGGGACATGAAAATACTTCGTCTTGAGATAATTTATGTCAAATTGCAACAAGGATAGCTAGAGAGCTGGAGTACTTGCATAGAGGATACAATATTCAAAATCAATACTCAAATTTTATATTTCACTATAAAACCACATAATATTCTTTTGGATGAAAATTTTGTCCTAAGATATCTAATTTTGGGCTAGCAAAGCTCTATCCCAGGAAAGAAAGCATTATTTCTATGTTAGACACTAGAGGAACAATAGTTTATGTAGCTTCAAAAACATGAAATAAATATTTTGGTGGAGTTTCTCATATTTCTAATTTTATAGCTATGGAATGATACTACTAGAAATAGTGGGATGGAGAAAGAACATTAATGCAGAAACAATTCGGACAAGTGAGATCTATTTAGCGGATTGGATATACAAAAGGCTTGAGCAAGGACTGATGTGGGACTTGATGGAGAAGCGGGATAGAAGAAAATAGTGAGGTCATTAAAAGAATGACATGGTGGGTGTATGGTGTTGGGGTACCAGAGTAATGGAAACAGATCAACGCAACTAAAATAGAGTTGAGAGTAATAGAACTGACACACAATATTTACGTGGAAAACCCCCTAATGATGAGGGAAAAACCACGGGCAAGATCAAGAAAGATTTTCACTATGTGGAAGACAAAATTACACCTCTCTCTAAATACAAGGAGAGAACAATAACTCTCTCTCTTATACTAGGAGAATACACCACTCTCTATAAAAATAGGAGAAACTCTCAGAAGACACTATATATATTTCTCTTTACGCTCTCTCCGTTTCTGCTTGTTCTTTTATTGTATTGAGAGCCTTCATGCTATTTATAGATGCTCGGGAAGTTACTGTGCAATCAATGCACAGTAACTTCACATGCATTTCGGTAGGTGCACCGAACCCTCTCACATGTGCACAGTAACTAAGTTACTGTGCATGTTTGAAATTTTCGTCAATCAGCATGTATGCACAGTAGAAATTCTACTGTGCACTTTGAAAATTTCTTTTGGTTGGTGGCTTTACACGTTCACAATCTCCCACTTAAAGCCACTTTTGGTGAGCTTTCAAAACCTTTTCCCATCTTGCCAATTCCATGCTGCCTACGTTTTTGATAAGCCATAGGAAGATCTACACCATTTAAACTTGTCAGTGTTGATCAGCTTTGTCATGACATCTGCTAGGTTATCTTTCGTATGAATCTTCTGCATGTCCACATTTCCTTCTTCCACTACTTCTCGAACAAAGTGATATTGAACTCCTATGTGCTTTGTTCTGGAATGAAAAGCTGGATTCCTTGCAATGTACAAGGCACTCTGACTGTCACAATACACAGTAATATTTGACTGCTTGTGCCTGAGTTCCTCCATTAACCTTTGAATCCAAATAGGTTCCTTGCAAGCTTGTGTAGCTGCCATATATTCAGCTTCTGTAGTAGATAGAGCTACAACAGTCTGTAACTTGGATAACCAACTCACAGCTCCGCCTGCAAGTGTAAACACATAGCCTGTAGTAGATTTTCTTTTATCAAGATCACCTGCAAAATCTGAATCAACATATCCTCTGACAACGAACTCTGATCCTCCAAAACATAGTGCAACATCTGAGGTTCCTCTAATATATCTCAGGATCCTCTTCACATCATTCCAATGCTCAGTACCTGGATTTGCCATAAATCGACTAACTAATCCAACTGCTTGAGCAATATCTGGCCTGGTACAAATCATGGCGTACATAAGGCTTCCCACCGCTGATGCATATGGTACTCGAGACATTTCCATCCACTCCACTTCATTGCTAGGACACATACCTGAGGATAATTTGTAATTCACAGGAAGTGGGGTTGAGACTGGCTTACAATCTTGCATGTTGAAGCGTCGCAAGATTTTCATCAAGTAATTCTTCTGTGAAAGCTAGATCTTCCTGTCCTTTTTGTCTCGATGAATTTGCATCCCTAAAATCTTGTTTGCGGGTCCCAAGTCCTTCATATCAAATTCCCTAGCCAATTGTGCCTTTAATTCTTGGATTCGATCTTTGTTGGGGCCTACTACTAACATGTCATCCACATACAACAACAGAATGATAAAAACATTGTTATCAAACCTCTTGTAGTATGTACAATGGTCTGAACTCAGTCTGTTGTATCCGAGGCCAATTATGAAGGAATCAAATCTCCTGTACCAACACCTTGGCGCCTGCTTTAGACCGTACAGAGATTTGGTCAACCTACAAACCAAGTTTTCTTTTCTTTTTTCCTCAAAGCCTTCTGGTTGGAGCATATACATCTCCTCTTCAAGTTCTCCATGAAGAAAGGCAGTTTTCACATCTAACTGCTCAAGATATAAATCAAATGCAGCACACATAGCCAATACTACTCTGATAGTGGTAAGTCTGACAACTGGAGAAAATATCTCATTGAAATCAATACCTTCCTTCTGAGCAAATCCTTTTACCACCAGTCTTGCACAATATCGTTCCACTCGATCATTGCCATCTCGTTTGATCTTATAGACCCATTTGTTGCCGATGGCTTTTTGACCTTTTGGAAGTGCAACAAGTTCCCATGTTTTATTCCTATGCAAGGCCTCCATTTCTTCCTCGTGACACGCCATCCACAGAGAAGCATCTGGACTATTCAAAGCCTCCTGAAAGTTTGATGGCTCTCCTTCTTCTGTTAGAAGACAAAATGTATCGTGGCTTGCCATAACATAGTCTGAATGCCATGAAGGTGGCTTTGTCTGGCGTGATGATCGCCTAACTTCTGTATCATTGGCCTCTACTGGTACTTGTTCATCATGCTCGTTCCGCTTGTAATCTCTTTCTTGATTTTCTCATCTATCCGAATAGTAGTAGTCTCCTTACTTGATCTTTGTCATTTCTTTCTTCACTTTGCGTTCATTTTCTGCAAATATAGCATCCTAACGACAATAACCTTGCGGCGTGGGATCCCACAAGCGATACCCCTTTACACCGTCAGCATAGCCCAAGAATATACATTTCCTGGACTTCAGGTCCAACTTTGTTCTTTCTTGGGAATTGTACATCACATATGCTGGACATCCAAACACCTTTAGGGAAGAATAATCTGCCGGCTTGCCATTCCACATCTCCATTGGTGTTTTTAAACCAATTGCAGTTGATGGCGACCGATTGATCACATAATGTGCGCTTTGATCGCTTCGCCTGAAAGACTTGGCTAAACCTGCTGTTCTCAGCATTGCTCTTGTTCTTTCTAGAAGAGTCCTGTTCATCCGCTCTGCTACACCATTTTGCTGAGGTGTATGTGCAACTGTAAATTGCCTTTGAATACCTTCATGCTTGCAAAATGCTAGAAAATCTCCATCTGTGTATTCTCCTCCATTGTCTGTCCTCAAACATTTGATCTTCTTTCCAGATTCCAGTTCTACTCTTGCTTTGAAGTCTTTGAATATTTGAAACACATCTGACTTTTTCTTTATTGGATACACCCATAGTCTCCTGGAGTAATCATCAATGAATGATACAAAATATTTTGCACCTCCCAAGGACATTTCTGGTGACTCCCACACATCAGAATGAATCAAGTCTAGAATGTGCTTACTTCGTGTAGTTGATCTATCAAACTTCAATCTATGTTGTTTACTTGTAACACAGTACTCACAAAATGGTAAGTTCACCGATTTGAGCCCAGGAATGAGATTACGTTCTGCAAGAACCTTCAAACCACGTTCCGACATGTGGCCTAGTTTGCGATGCCACATCATCGTCGTTTCTTCTTCATTTGCTGATGCAACTGATGCATCTGCCTCCTGCAACGTATCTCCTTGAAGTCTGTATAGATTTGTTGTGGTCTTTTCTGCTTTCATCAACACAAGAGCACCTTTAACAACTTTCAAGATTCCCCCTTCAGTATAGGTCTTGCACCCGAGATCATCCAGTTGCCCAATAGACAATATATTCTTCCTCAAACCCTTCACGTGTCGCACTCCTTGAATTGTTCGAATGGAACCATCAAACAATTTTATTTTGACAGTACCAACACCAGCAATTTCTAAGGCATGATCATCTCCCATGAACACAGATCCTTCCGAGACAGGTTCATAACTGTAAAACCAGTCACGGTGTGGAGTCATGTGCCATGATGCTCCTGTATCCATGATCCAAACATCAATGAGCCTTTTATTGCCTCTAGAACCAATTGCTGCCTCGCTACATAGGATTTCTCCATCCTCAGAGGTACTTGCAACACATCCTTGAGAGGTTGATGCTTCTGGGGCTTTATCTGCATTCTTCTTGTTATTTTGACAATCTTTCTTCAAGTGCCCTCTTATGCCACAACGGTAGCATTTGAAGTTCTTCCTTCTTCTTGACTTTGATCTACTCCGACCATGACTCCCACTGGAATCATGCTCCATTGATCTCCCCCTCATCACCAACAACGCCTCTCCATGCTTTGAGTTATCCAATCTATCTTCCTTATTCCTGCGCCTGGACTCTTCTTCAAGAATAGCACCGGCGACATCATCAAAGGATAGATAGTTGGCAACATTATTATTTGTGATGTTGATAATGAGTTGATCATATGAGTCAGGTAGACTTTGAAGTAGAAGTTTCGCACGTTCATTCTCCGTTATTTTATAATCTGATGCTGTAAGTTGGGAGAATAATGTGTTTAGATTGTTGATGTGGTCCGTTACCGACGTGGACTCACTCATTCGAAGAGTATACAGCCTCCTCTTTAGAAATATTCTATTGTGAAGTGACTTGACCTCGTACAATTTGACAAGAGCATCCCAGATCTCCTTTGCTGTCTTCTTTTCTGCAATACTGGACAATACTGAATCTGCCATTGCAAGATGTAGATTGGCAACAGCATTATCATCCATCTCCTTCCACTTTTCATCAGTAACTTCGGCTGGTCTACCTTCAATTGCTGGTAAGCAATTGTCCTTCCTCAAGATTGCCTTTATCTTCAGTTTTCACAGGGAAAAATTATTCCCATTGAACTTCTCAAACTTAAATTTTGTTGCCATGGTGTTTACCGGAATCTGTTTCTCTACTAGACTGGTCACTTTTTTTTTTACTGTGAATAGTACCGTATACGTGAATAGTACCATATACGTGAACAGTATCATATATTTATACCGTATATGGAACAAATCCAGTATACATTAACAATACTGTAAAAGTATACAACTACACGTATAAACAGTGACCAAGAGTAGTAACCCGCAGCGTGAACTATAACCAATGGCTTTGATAAGTACCAGGTAAAAATTCTTTTCTGATGTGGAAGATCAGCCTAAGCTGCAACCACAGAGCATACTAAGAATAAATACCACCAAACCAAAGCTCTGATACCACTGTTGGGGTATCAGAGTAATGGAAACAGATCAACACAACTAAAATAGAGTTGAGAGTAATAGAACTGACACACAATATTTACGTGGAAAACCCCCTAATGATGAGGGAAAAACCACGGGCAAGATCAAGAAAGATTTTCACTATGTGGAAGACAAAATTACACCTCTCTCTAAATACAAGGAGAGAACAATAACTCTCTCTCTTATACTAGGAGAATACACCTCTCTCTATAAAAATAGGAGAAACTCTCAGAAGACACTATATATATTTCTCTCTACGCTCTCTCCGTTTCTGCTTGTTGTTTTATTGTATTGAGAGCCTTCACGCTATTTATAGATGCTCGGGAAGTTACTGTGCAATCAATGCACAGTAACTTCACATGCATTTTGGTAGGTGCACCGAACCCTCTCACATGGTTACTGTGCATGTTTGAAATTTTCGTCAATCCACATGTATGTACAGTAGAAATTCTACTGTGCACTTTGAAAATTTCTTTTGGTTGGTGGCTTTACACATTCACATATGGTGCATTCAAACAATTCCAAATGATAGGCCCACCATGAGTAGAATAGTAAAAATGTCATAAGGTAGCATGAATTCCCTAGAAATGCCTCCAAAGCCTGCTCTGTTTTCTCCCGTAAGATCAGTGGTAGGATCTTCTAGTACTGTTAATTAAGTTCATCGCAATCTATTCCACATATTGCCACTATGTACCAAAAACACACATGCTCTACTTGAGGGTTTTTATTTAAAGCATACAAATCTAGTGCTACAGAGTATAGACTTTGAGATTGATAAGTACCATAATCGATATCCTAATACGTGACTAGGAGTATTTTTTTTTTCCCCATTAGAACTTAGAACACGTGGCTTGTCCATGTTGATTTTTCTGGAGGATGTTGTTTTCCTTGATTGTCAAAATACAAATGCGTAACATTCTGTTCGTAGAAAGGTAATGAAACGAAGAGAATAGAAGAAGGAATTTCACGTTCCTCTAGATGAAAGATGAGAACCCTGAGAGAAAAGGAGAGACGATTTTTGAATATCTCATTTAGTGAGAAACTTTAAATATAGTTATGAGATTGCAAAAAGCTATAGCTCCTACATATATAAACAGCTACTAGGGTTACTGAGCAAGTTTCATAAATAACTGAAAACTAACTAACAAGCTAGAACAGAAGAAAATGTCAATTATGAGTTGTACAAGCTCCAACTAACTACTCAAGTTATTTATGAAATCAATCTGGGTAACACTGACTTAGTGGTCAAGAGTTGTCTAATTTAGTATTGGATGATATTTGTCTAAAATTTGAATCTTGTTGATGATATTCGGAAGCTCATAGAACTACGATCTTGTGTGACTTGTGTCTAAGAGTTTAATTTCTTAGTAAAACTTTTTTACATTATCATTTAATTAAAACATCTCATTTGTATGACTTTTTAAACAGCGAGTATAATATGAGTAAGACTTAAACTATTTTATTGATATGTCAATAGATGATTGAATGACAATGTAAAATTCAGTGCATAGAAATTAAACTCTATGTCTAATGATATTCTACGACTCAATTCATTTTTTCATTTCAAGTATAGATTCATCATTCTCCATTTCTATGGATGGACATTAATTCTAGCATAATTGATTTTGCTTAATCCTTGGAGGGATTTCCTAGAAGAGCTACAAACTTTAGTGGTCGCTTTTTATTACTCATCATTAATCATTGTATTATCCAACATGATTACAAATTGTTTTTTCTTTTTTCTATTTTACAATTAATGATTGTCATTTTATCAGTTGTATTTCATTGCTAAATCAAAGTGAGAATGCTCTGCCTCAGCAAGCAATGTTATATTAAGTCTATTGTGTTACTATGCACATTTTGAAATCAGTGTGTAAATTTCATATGATTTAAAGTTTATGGGTTAAAATGCATTTTGTCAAATTTTTAAATTATAAGAACCTAATTAAAATTTTTTTATATAGTATGAGAACTAGATTATAAATTTTTAAGCCAAATAGACTTAATTGAAAATTAAGTAAAATTATATAAACCTCTAGATTAATTAAACTTTTTTTGTGGTTTTTAAAAAGTTAAACTTCTGACTTCAAATAGGAGTGAATAGAAAAATAATAATATTATAAAATAATTATTAAAAATATTAAAGGACAATTTTTATGAAAGTGAGAAAATTCTTAAGAAATTACGCGTTGTTATATTACTCTGATAAACTAAAATAAGTATTAACACAATTAAGGAAATTGATATTGAATCTCCATGATCAAGTTTTAATGTTGTGTGTATATTTTTTTCTCTTAATTTTTAACATTTATAAATAAAAAGGGTAGTTTTGTCTAATTATCATCCATGTCTAAATGAAAAAATATTTAAACAAAAAAAAGAAAAAAACGTGTAAAATAATCTCTTCACGTTTTTTTTTCTTTTATAGATAATCATGTGAACTTTAAAGTCTTTAATTAGGTCTTAAATTTTAACTAATAACTCAATATATTATTCTGCCATAAATAATTAACTACTAGGTTTTGGAATATCTTAGTCATGAAATAATTTAGAAATTTGTCTACTTTATTTATTGAATAATTTAGAATTATTAATAATCTTTATAAAAAAAATGTTTTTTAATCCTAGATATTTTTATTTGGCAGTGTAATTATTCAAGCTTGCTTAGAATAATATAAATTGCTTAATACTAAACTTGTTTCTTATTAAAGGCATCTTAGAAATGCTATAAATAATTATAATAAATGGGGAGTGAAAATAGATAAATGGGAGTGACTTCCACTCCCTTCTCTCAATGGTAAAGAAAGGTGGAGATAACTTGGGGTGTAGTCAACCAGTAGGAACTCGTTTACCCTTAACCAAAGGTCAGGAGTTCGATTCCTGTCTTTGGGAATGGAAAAGCTTCCCCAGGCTAGTTATCCCACCGTTTGAGGTGCCGAACAAACTGACAAAGGGATTAGTTATCGTTGTCGAAGGTGGATACCCTTGGGAGACCAAAAAAAAAAATAAGAAAGGTGGAGATTTGTTAAATTTTGTTGCCTTGACTTGGCCTTTTAAAAGCCCACTTGAAAGTCAAGTTTCTTTTCTGCTAAAAAGAAGAGTTTTGATTCCATTTTTTTTTTTTTTGGCTGCACGTGATGTATTAAATAGGTTTGGATATAAAAAGGTTGTCATTGCAGTTGAAACCTTGGCTCATCACTTGGCAGAATTCCAAAAAAAAAGGGTTGTCATCGCATGGTTTGTTTGGTAGTGTAGTTAGCAAAAGAAGTGTCTTGTAGTGCCACAGCAATGAGGGAAAAGGATATCAGAGTGTGTGTGCATGCCATTTTTGGTGAGACAGTGTTTTATTTTAGTAAGATTTTTGTTAGGTGGAGAAGTTTGAGTGAAGCGGATATTTTGTTTGTGTATGTGAGACAAATTATTTTGTGATATTATTGGTGTATTGGGGTAGGGTTCGAGAGAGTTTGTCAGGTTAGTAATTGTACATTTGACAAACTTAGTGGATTGATTTATAAAGTCGTTGACGTAGACATTGAAAACAAACCACGTTAAATTTTTTATACTCTTTTTACTTTATTTATTTATTTATTTGACTTGTATAAGTTGGGAACTTTTGTCCAACACAGAGTAATCAAGATATTGAAGCATTCTTGAAAAATCAGGGAATTCTAGCACTAAAAAGATATACATTTTCAGATATGAAGAAAATGTCTGTCTTTCAGAGTTAAACTTTGACAAGGTGCATGGTTTTGGTGCTGTGTACAAATTAAGGACAGCTTCTCAAGGGTTGCGTTGTGGTAGTAAAGATATCGAATGAATCCAAAGGTAATGGTGAAGATTTATCACTGAAGTAATTAGTATCAACAGAACTTCTCATATTAATGTTGTCACTCTTCTTCGATTCTGTTTTGAAAGTCTAAAAAAGTTCTCATCTATGAATTTATGGCCAATGGTTCCTTTGAAAATTTTATCTATAAATGGGGAACTCAAATTAGCTTCTCAATCCTTGGGATGGCACAATTTATACCAAATTGCCATAGGGATAGCTCGAGGGCTAGAGTATTTGCATAAGTGATACAAAATTCAAATTTTACATTTTGACATAAAACCTCATAGCATTCTTTTGAATGAGAATTTTTGCTCCAAGATATTATGTTTTGAACTAGCAAAGCTCTATCCTAGACTATGTTGCATACATACCAATACGAGTATTAGATACGATATGGTATGATATACAACTATGATAATTTTGTAAAAAAAAAAAAAAGTAAAATATGGGTACAGTAATATTTTATATATATATATATATATATATATATATATATATATATATATATATATATCAAATAAAATAATTACATTTATATGTGTATACTATTAAACATTTATAATAATATCTTAATTAAAAAATTGTCTTACTCATTAAAAATAAAATTCAATGAAAAAAGAACATATTTTTAAATAATTTTCTGTTAAATGCAAAAAATGCCATAATAATGGCGAGTGATAAGGATCATTTCTCTTGTTGATAAATATTAGCTTTTATTCAAAATAATTGTCTCCTATAAAACAAAGGTGAAGCTTTTTAAATCTCATTTTAGAAAGCTAGTCCGAAATAGCAAAAGCAAGACTGAGGCAGTATTTTAAGAATATAAGTACCCAGTCCGGGTACAATAGGCACACATGAGGATTTCTCACATACTGCTTCCATGTCAAATACAAGAGGGACAATGGGATATATATAGCTCCAGAAGTGTGGAATGTAAGAGACATTTCAGAGGTGTATGTCTATAGTTATGGAATGATGTTGCTTAAAATGCTAAGAGGAAGAAAGAATATTGATGCCGAGGCCAGTTACACTAGTGAGATATACTTTCCACATTCGGGTATCCAAAAGGCTTGAGATTGATGGTAGTATACGTAGGGCTTGATCGAGTGGATGGTGGCCGAAGAATAAAATGAGATATAAAAGAAAATGACTCTCATTGGTTTATGGTGTGTCCAAATTAAACATTCCAAATTGTAGACCCACAATGAGTAGAGTGATAGAAGTGTTGGAAAGGCAGTGTGAATTTCTTGGAAATGTCCCCAAATACAAGATTAGTGGTGGAATCTTCCCCCTGTTTAAATTAAGTTCATTGCATTTTGTTAAGCGCTATAGCTACAAGAATAATAAAATTAGTAACTTTAGAACACTAATATCCCAAATAATATTTGGTGTAAAATTAAATTATACAGTAAATATAATAATAGATATTTAGATGACCCATTAAGAGGCATAGTAAGTCTATCGTTAAGAGTTTGGGCTTACTTGCAAGGCTTGACGTATTTAAATGGCGTGTTATTGAGACCAGGAAAACGACAGGCAAAGTCCTACCGCGTCATCCTAGTCGAAGTCTTTACAATTGCAATAATGTTCCCAGGAAAACGACACAAAGTTTCCATCACCATTTACTCCACTTTTTGGCGGAGAAAAGTTGATGCAGAGGAAAAGAAATGAGGCAGGTGTTGAATAGACCATGGATATGGCTCGATGTAAATTAATTTTATAATTTTTTTTATTAAAATCAATTTATATGTTACCCACGAAAATATCAACTGCTTTCGTTATTTGCGTTTCTGTGTGTCTAGCAGGCTTGACTAAGTGAAAAATTTAGCTTCATGAGTTTCTTAGACATACATCTTTGAGCAATACATGCCTTAAAAATATCTAGGTCTTTAATCAAGAATTGGACATTTATGCTCAGTTTAGAGTTTGCTGCTTATTTTGATAAATCTTTAAATAGTAGGGTATAATTTTCCTTTACTTTTAATATTAGATTTACTTTTACATTCATCTTATTATATAATTTTAGAAATTGTAAAATTACATTTTATTAAATGCCTTTATAAATTTTTTAGGGTAAATAACTCTCGGATCTCTCTGGGCCATCAGTAGCTACAGAGCAGGATGCTTCCCTTGCACAAAGTTCACATAAGTAGTTTCCAAATAGTGTGTGGGAATTACGGTTAGTTACAGGAGTAGTGCTTGCATGCACCTGGACTAGTGAACTGATAGCTCCATGATACTTGTATAAAACTGTAAACTCTTCAAATTTCAATCAATGAGAATCGTTCTGTTTTCTTCACAATTTGCTCTTCTTATTTTCCATCTCGTTCCTTCATGTTCTTCCCTGGCTTTCAACTCTATGATGGTATGAGAGCTTTGCCACGTTTCCAATGGTGCTCAACCACTACAAGAATCATGTGAACTCGAGCAACAATGGTGGAGTTGCAGAGATTGCAAACAATGAAGATCACCTTCAAAAGATGGAAAATCCATATTTCCTCCATGTGAGTGAAAGTCCTTCACAAGTTCTTGTTAATCGGCTCAAACTACCACGCCTGGGCTAGATCGATGAAATGAGCTTTGATTTCAAAGAATAAGTTTCGATTTGTTAATGGTTCAATTTTGATACCTAATGATTTTGATCCGCTGAAAAGAGCTTATGAAAGATGTAACAATATGGTGCATTCATGGCTAATGCACTCGATCTGTCCTCCAATTGTTCAGAGTGTGGATCTAATTGAGAATTCAGCTGAAGTGTGGAAGGATCTCGGAGAGATGTTCTCGAAAGCTTATATGATGTGGATTTTGGAGCTTCAGCAAGAATTGTATGCACGGAAGCAAGGGGCATTTAATGTTACTCAATATGTCATTGAATTGAAAGCTTTGTGGGAAGAACTTGAGAATTATAGGCCTTTTCCTAAGTGTGCATTCCTGGTTAAGTATGCCTGTGTTGCTGCAAGAAATGTTGTTATGTATCATGCACAAGATTACATACTTTGTTTTCTGAGTGGATCAAATAAGGACTTTGGATGTGCGAGATCATAGTTCTTGCTCATGGATCCAATACCTCTTTTTATTTAGTTAAACTAATTTTTAATTAAATTTATAATAATAACTTTTGATAATATTATGAATTATCTTATGTTATGTATGCTTTTGGTTAAAATAAGAAATGGGTAATTTGGTAAAGTTAATGAATAATTAATGCAAGTGGGAGTGACAATAGTCATATAAGAATGGCAATAGCCACTCTCAACTTTGATATGGCAAGAAATGTCTCTCACCACAATCTCCCAAATCCCAATGATAACAATAAATGAGTCAATACACCAAAAATTTGCAACAAAATAACAAAGGCATGTTTGGCATGCTAAATAAGATAAAAACCGATAATATAAGGCCTTATAAACCTTTAATGTTATACAATATTTGTTATAACATTATATGAAATATTATATTTTACAATATTATTATTTATTTCAATATTTTATAATTGTTTATTATTTCAATAAATTATATAAATATTAACTAACCCTTTTATATATTTTTAATATTTTCTATTTTTAATTATAATTATTTAAATTTGAATTTTAAAATAAATATTAACTCAAAATATTTTGATTATTGATCCTTACTTTTATATATTACATATTATTTATTTTTATTTTAATTATTTATTTATATTTAATGTTTATTATTTTATTTTATTTAATACTTATTAATTATAATTAATTTTTTATTTTTATTATATATACCTGGATTGATATCATATATTATTTGTTAACAATATTTATTTATTATGAAATAATTTTATTCATAAATTTTTACTTATTATTATTTATTTAAAAATTATTTTATTTTAATAAAATATTAAAAAATAAAACTAAGCTTATATGTGAAAAGTTAATCAGGCTTAATACGACCTCCTCATATTATATTAAATTATACAATATTTTATCATATTAGGGGATTTTAATGTATAAGTTTATACGATACGTTATCTGTACCAAACAATATAAGAGAGAATAATGTATAATATAAGCTTATATTATTATACCTAATACAACATATCAAAGATACCCCAAAAGACTTGGATAAACACCAGTCAACCGATAACCCATTTTCCATTTTGTTTGCCTTGACACTCTGACAGCCAACCGACCTAGCTAACTAATTTATGTCCCATTGTTATAAATTTTTTTAAAAAACTAATTCTGAAATGTATTTAATTTCCATCTATAGGTAATACAATAATTTTATTTTATCAATTAATAAAATTTTATTAAAAGAATAAATAATAAAATATCAACTAATTATTATCATAACTACTCATCATGATTTATAATTTAAATAAAACTCTATTGAGAGATTGTGTAAAATAGTTCTATAATATCGATTAATAGAAATTAACTTTTTTTTTTTGAAAAATTAATGCTGGAAAATATTTTAAGAAAATCATTATATTTAGAACTAGTATTTTAAAAATTATATTAAAACTTGTTTTAATTTAAAATAGAGTTATTTGTGGAGATAAAATTATTAATATCTAGACAAAATTGAATTAAATAAAAAATTAATCGACTAGAGAGAAAATTAGTTAATAAAACAATATAATAACAAGAAAATAGGTATCTTAATTGTGTAAAGAAAAAAAAAAAAGACACATGTACACCCTAATAACCGTTAGATTGAAGGTTTATGCGATATAAATTATCTTTATAGAATGCTGTAATAATCTGAAATTGAATAATATATTTTTTATATATAAATAAAAACTATTTTATCATAATGTTGTAATTATCCTACTTTCTTAAAATCTGAAACAGATAATTGTGGTGGGCATTTTTTTTTTTCCTGGAAAGAGAAAAACATTAGGCCAAAACTGCTTCTGAAAGAAACAAACTTAAAATGACCTCCTTCTCGTTCTTATTCTCAAGAGAAATAGAGAACACACTCCAATAGTCAAGGCACGATACAGTAGTACATGGAGATACATGAGTGCGCAGGAAGCATCGAACTCCTATTTTTAATCTGAAGGTCCTTGCATGCAGCACTTGCACACATAATAAGAAGACAATATGGATTCGCATATAGTAGATATCCATATGTATATGATCTCCTGCAGGGTGGTTATTACACATCCACATCCCATAGTGACCATCATCTCTTTCTCTTTGTTCTTGTTGTTAAGCACTTTGCCTTCGTCCCTGTCTCAATCACCACCAGCTTCCGATTACTCAATTTGTAGCCAGTCATACAAGTGTGGAGATCAGCCCGACTTATACAACTATCCTTTCTCGGGAGGTGACCGACCCCCTTTCTGCGGCGGCGGCGACCAATAGCAACTCACCTGCGAGGCCAAGCAATATGGATATGATTATGAATACATCAAGTCCATTCAAATGGGCTCACAAAAATTTGAGGTGTCGAACAATAACATCATGGCTTACACTATGCACATGGTGCCAGTAGAGGGTGACGCTTGTCCTACTTCTCCGCGATTCGGCTTTTCATTGAGCCCTTTGTTCAGGTATAACCAACCGTGCACAACATCACCATAGTCTACGAGGTGTTGAAACAACATCCTGACCTTGAGGAATGCGGGCGTCGTATCCAAGTGCCTGCCGAGGCTTATGTGACAAAAACATCACATCTTTCTAGTTTCCAACTCCCCTCCAACTCCATTGAATGTACTCCTTGCATTTTGTCCATCTTCTCCTTTTTTATCTTCATCTTTATTAATTATGCATATATCTAAATAAATAGACATTGAAAATGCTAGTAAGAAACCCCTTGTGGCTTATGTGACAAAAACATCACATCTTTTGAATTAATATTAGTATCTGATATGTAGGTGCTTTGCAAAACCAAAAGTTAAACTCCTTTTAATGTCCCTCCAAAATGTCAGCATAATATTTATGAAGCCACCAAACTAGATAACCCTCAACTAGTTTCACTTTGGCGTATGAATTGTTGTAGTGTACAATATCATTTGCCTCCTTAACAAGGTATCACACAGTACATATATATGTACTAATCAGAGTCTGTCATAGTTATCTCTGGCCTTTCCATCATTCCCATAAATGCCTCCTCCTCTTCTTCCACTTCCTTTTTCTTTGATCTTCAAGACCTTTCTCTTCCTCTCAATCTTCTTCCGAACATATTGTGCTAGTGATGTTGAAGGGTACACAGCTTGTGCACCTTTCAGCTGTGGCAATTTCAGTGACATTAGTTATCCTTTCTGGGATAACAACAAACCAGATTATTGTGGGCATCCAAAGTTCAAGCTTGGTTGCCAGCAAGACCAAGTGACTATTGACATAATGTCCCAGAAGTTCTTTGTCACTGGCATCAATCAACATACTCAAAGTTTGAAGATTGCCAGGTTGGATTTAACGAGTGACCCTTGCACCAATGACTATACCAATGTGGGGTTGGACTTTGATTTCTTCAACTACACTTTGAATGATGATAACATAACTTTGTTATATGACTGTGACTCTCTTCCATATGATCCTCCTGAGAATTTCAATAATTCTTTGTCATTTAGTTGCACCATAAATGGTGCTCATGCTGCATGCTTCGTGGTAAGCACAAGTTTTGTTAATCTCATTAATCCGGGCTGCAATTCCAGCATCATGGTGCCTGTTCTAATAGAGGCTCTCCAGAGTTCCTTTAAGGATGGCTTAGGAATTGGATATGTTTTAGATAAGGTTTTGAGGTGGTTTGGAGTGGTGTGAATGGAGATCAATGTGATAGTTGCATACAATCTGGTGGGAGATGTGGACACAATGCAACTACAAATGAATTTATTTGCTTCTGTCATAATCAGCAACCTTATGGTGGGATTTGTGGCAACAGTCCAACATGGGTTACCAGCATTAACACCTAGTCCAACACCATCACAGGCTCTTTCATCTCCTGATCTGCCAGAATATCAAGTACAATATCATGGTGCTACGAGTATGTATTCTTCCTCCTCCTAATTTTGATTAGGTTCTCCTGCTGAATAGTCTTATTCTTTTGAATGGTAGCATAGTATTTTCTTTGAGGAGCCAAATTCCATACACTCACTCTGGTAGGATAGGTAGAGCTCCATTTCTTAGACATGGAATTGTTTGGTTTGGTTTGCGTGTTCAAAACTGCTATTTGGCTAGAATGATTCCCTTTGCTCATGTTCATGGTGTGCACAAGATCTATATTAACTCTAAGTAACTATTAAGACTGCATAATAAGATAACGTATTTGATTTTTCTGATGTAATATAGTATAGGTTTAGTGTATTGGGATTAGCTGGCAGATATTGACTCTTGAAGATTAACAAGTAATAATGAGCACAAACTCTTAAAAGGCTGCATAACGATATGGTAATGGTTTGTGTCACTTGGGTGATTACATGTTAAAGTTTTGGATTTCATGTGAAGATGACAGCAACCGTTACCAACCAAGTCGTACTATTTCTTCATTCTAATTTTCAAATTGAAAAAAATTTCATCACAGGTCTTTGCATTGGCCTCAAGTAACTGATAGCATTGCTTTGACTTAGTCCTTTGTGGGGGGCGACAACTACAAAGAAGCGGGGCATTAGCAACACTGCAACAAATAGATAACTAAAATATAAACAATAATATTGTAACATGGGAAGTGCTGCAGTATACTTACCTTCTAAGAAGAAAAACATAAAGCAAAGGAAATTTCTTATTAATTTTCTTTTGTATGTTACTTTTTTATGTTAAATTTCTTTCTCACCCAACATTCATAAGAAACAAATACTTTCCTTTACTCAGTTTTATGTGCAAGAAGAACTGAAGAACAATATACAACATCTGTTCTCACTTAACTTTGAACCTCATGCAGCTACTTTACTATCACTACCTCTAATCACAGAGGCATTCATTTCTCCATCATATGACTCTTCTGTCTTCGCTCCATGACAATAAATTTACACCTATGTTCCCTTCCTTACATCATAATGACTTTCTTGCTCATGTTAACTCTTCCACAATGCCATTGCCAAGAGGATCGCAATTCTCCATTTGCAGCCTCACCTACAATTGTGGAAGCATAGACATCATGTACCCTGGTGAGCAAACCGACCTCCATATTGTGGTAGGTCCCTTAACACTTAACAGCCCTTCAATTCAAGTTGGCTCACAAAATTTCACTATACTTGATCTTAATCCGACTACGTACTTACATAATGAGAATCTTGAGGACTGATATCATCAACTATGATGATTGTCCTTTGGATTTCACCAACACTTCTTTGAATTCCACCCTCTTCCAGTATCCATCGATAGTGCACAACATCACCATATTCTATAACTCTGCTCCTGGATTCTCAGTTGGCCGAAACAATTTTACATGTAGGGGTGACACTAAGAAACATGTTTTCTATGTGGACGAAAATCTGTTGTAGCAATTTCCAGGCCTTGTTTTGAACAGTGGGGCTAGTGTACAATTTCCCATTTTGTGGTATACTTTTCTTGATCCTGATGGTGGGGTTGCGGCACTGGAAAGTGCCTTGAGTTATGGCTTTGAGGTTTAGTGCTGACTATGATGACTGCAAAGAATGCAGCAGAAGTGGAGGAATGTGTGGGAGGGATGATAAGTCTCATTTTTCTTGTTATTGCCGGACAGGAATTTATGTTGTAGCATGCTCCGATCATAGAAGTATGGCTTCTTCCCTTTTCCTTTTTGTTCTCATTCTCAGCTTCCTTGAATTGCCCTGCAACATTCGTATGAATGTTCTGATATTGGTCATAGACCTATCTTTCTCTGTTGCATATAATGGTTTAGAGTCTTTAGACTTCAAAAACTAGAACTAGATACGTTCCCTCAATAATGTTATAAAGCAAATGGTGAACCTATATCGTTGGTCTTTCACAAATAGAATGCAGCTTTTATTACAAAAAGAGTACAATAACTTGGTTGATAACTACTACCAAATCACACACCAGCAATTGGATTAGTATTGAAAACTTCGAATATGTTCTTTGGCATGATGAATATGTTTAGTCAGCTAACTCTTTTGACTTCCTACTTCCTGTCCTGCTGAGATCCCACTCCCAGATACCCATTTCTTCCGGAATTTTAAATGCAGATTATTGTCGTAATACATTTGAATTGGGAAATCTAATACATGATAAAAGGTCAATATGTTATTGTCAATCATTACTTGCTAAATAGTTAACTAGTTCATGTTAACGCATCCATTTTTACACTAATATTAAATATCAAGTTGATGTTGATGCAGTACCTATGTTAAAATATAAATAAAAACTATGAGATCAATGATATTGCTCCAGAAGCTGTGTTAGTCTAGTCTACTGGACTCTATTAGAGTTTTTTAATGAAGTTGACGGATAGCAGTTACCTTGGAAGTCAACATCTGATACAGCAATTTAGATAAACCAAACTACAATAACATCTCTAATTATAACACTCATCTTAATAGAGATCAAGATGATGGTTAGGTTGGTTACAACTTTAAAAAT